>WOVY01009510.1:0-2962234 GCA_013436015.1 Rhipicephalus annulatus | reverse complement strand
CAAGTACGGACGCTTCACCCTGCTCATCATCATTCACTTCGTGAATATGCTGCAAATGTTTTGTGTATTGTATTTGCAGAATCAAAGCACTTCCGTTATACTTTCTCTACTCCAATAAGCAAGTCGATTCATTTGGCCGATTGAAAGCGTTTCCTGTTTGTTCCTTAGCAATATGAAGCAGCTTTGGTCACGAGATGCCCTTCACGAAAAACTTTTCTGCTCCGCGAAATCAGCGGATGTGACCGAAGTCAGCGTGCCCACTCCTGGAAAATGAGAGATGCACCCATCGAGTTTCAATCTGAACATCCATTGCCTCCAGGGGAGCGTCTGTGTTCGATTGTATAGGTTCCTTTTTGTGGCCCTCTGCCAGAGTGAAATGATCCAATGCAGAGTTCGTCGGCCACTCCGAATCTGCCAATGGATGACATGATCTATTTTTTCCAGAACAACAACAAAAGGGGGACGGTACCGGTGCAGAGAGTGGCTGCGCTATTTCAGAGGAGGTCGGCGGCGATTTGCTTGGATACCGCAGCCACAACCACGCACTGGATGAGTCAGCGTAGGTATTCTGACTCGGAGGCACGCAAAAGGGACTCTCACTACTTTGAGTGTGTTTGTGTTTTCTGTATTGTAGCGCGTGCACATTCACACCATATGGGTGTGTATCACCAGATATGAGCAATGTTTGCCCCTTGGCGTATCTGTTCTGAAAAAAATTCCGCTTATAGGAGGAGGTTGGTAAGCAGCCGGTCGTTGGTTTGCGCGATTGGACGCCCTGTCGTTTTGTTATATCGTGGTGTGAAGGAGGGCATACGCTTCTTCTGAGCCGGTAGTACTGGCTTTGTCTGCATACGTGGTGAGTAGTGTGCCGCGTGACATACCTGCGTCAAAGGAAGCTGCACGGAGAACCCTACACAAGGTTCTACAGCCTACACATGAATTTCAGAAAATTGCTACTGCATGGCTCCAAAAATTTCAGCCATCTGGTCTTTCTAACAATCACTGACATTGCACAATATACGGGCCTCTACCAATTCTCCTCCCATGGAAATTAGACTGCCACGGCCAGGACAGACCCGCGCCTTTCGAGTCAGCAGCCGCACCCCTAGCCAATTATCCACTGAAACAGACTGACGCTGTGAACAGGTCTCTGTCATCGTGTCAGCCTTTAAAGAGCGCCCCCACCGCATTTTGGCTATAAATGGTTCCACTGTGAGCACAGGAGCCGCTGTATTTCCCACAGATGCTGCCCTTGTCTCTCGATTCCGATCATCCGACAGCGCCGAGTAGTGGCTGCATACCGTCGCCCAACTTCGCATCACTCGACTAATGGCTTGACAACGTCCAGCTCCAAGCTGTCTCCTGCCGCTTTGCCAGCACTGTTTGTAATGTCCAACTGGTTGTGGCAGCGTCAGGAGACCTTAAAGTCACTCCAACCGAGAACTTCGAATGTTCCGGTGTGATGTAATATAGCTCTTGTATCAACCAGGCTGCTTGGCATCGGCACATTGGATATTCGCTTGCCATCATACCCCCACCAGATACCAGTGAAATACTGCAGTCGCAGCTTCCAGGGTGACATTTTTTGTATACCGCCACTAATACTCTCGGCACCTGCCATGCCTGGCCGGACTATTAGAAATGGCCGGTAGCTATCGACCACCTTCGTGATGTAGCCAAGGCATGGCACAACTATGAAAGCGTCCAACAACAGTCCTGACCTGAATGCGTGCCCTGACTACCACCATTTTTGACTACATTTATATGCGTGTAGCACTTTTCACAGGAACACACTCTGTACCGCTCATAGAGGCTGTGAAGCTTAGAAACCTCGACGTTGCAGCTCAGGCCCTTACTATTCCGCTTTGTTTGCCGCTGACCGAAATTAAGAGCGCTGCCACGATGGGTGCAGCTGTGCCCCGCACCAACGTCCTTACCCGCTGAATTCAAGCTCCTGATTATGCCCCTGCCAATGGTATAGCTGCGTCCTCAGCTCCTTCACAGTAAGGTTCGCCGAACGCCCTGCTATATACATCATCACGAATACCGACACAAACTGAAAGCCGGGCTTCGCGTTCCAGACCTCAGACTGCTTCTGGACCCACCTCGAGACATTTCTTACTAGAGACAAAGACCACCTCCAAGTCAACGAAGTCGATTCCATGGATACCGCACATGATCACTTCGACTCGTGGAAAGGCAAGCTGCTTTATTACCTGACACGCATCCAGTCTAGAAGCCGATCAAGTCTGTGACCGCAGATGATCAGCTTGGGCTGATTGGGAGCCAAATGGCTGATACAAGGGAACTGTCAGTATAATATGCTGTGTGTGCTGATAGCGTGAATAATGGCTTTCAACGTCTCCACGCATACGACTCCGCACACGACGGTTACAACATCTCTAAGGCGAGCAGGCAGATGATTGGCAGCTTGGCAGAGGAAGTCGCGGCGAACACAATACCGTCCCACCGCGCTAGTAAAGCCCATTTGCCAGAATTATGTTTGGCACCTTAACGAACCAAGTAACTGTGTGTTGCAAAGTCAGGCACTGCGATGCACCCGGTGTGGCCCTCCAGATGTGCTTCTGGGAAATAATCGAACCAAAGTGCCAGCGTGGTCGGGCAGTAGTCGGTGTCGTTCTTCAAAGGCGTCATCGTCAAAGCACCCAGTGTTGTATCGACCGACGACAGTGATACAGTCCATGTCGGTCACCAGAGACATTGCTGGTGCTTCGCTTATCCGCAGTCATGGCCGATTGATTGATTGATTGATTTGTGGGGTTTAACGTCCCAAAACCACCATATGATTATGAGAGACGCCGTAGTGGAGGACTCCGGAAATTTTGACCACCTGGGGTTCTTTAACGTGCACCCAAATCTGAGCACACGGGCCTACAATATTTCCGCCTCCATCGGAAATGCAGCCGCCGCAGCCGGGATTTGAACCCGCGACCTGCGGGTCAGCAGCCGAGTACCTTAGCCACTAGACCACCACGGCGGGGCCAGTCATGGCCGAGTGTGATTACAATGAGCAGCAGCGTAGCTTTAACCCTCGTGGTCGACCCACGCGCAGAAAAAAAATTGACAGAAACGGTAAATTTCTAAGGTGTGTTCGGCGACAGCTTGTGTCATTGAGACGGGGTCGGTCAGAATTATAGTGAGCTAGTCAAAATGGAACACGTGGTGCATCACCAATCTTGCGTTTGTAGCACGCTCGGCACAGCTACATTACGCAAGCAGAGCAAGAGCGCAGTTTAGTCCAATCGACGCGACCGGCGTTCGTCGGTGCGGCCCGGCCACCAGCTGGCACCGTGCCAGGACTTGGCAAGACGGAAAGACTGACTGGCATAAAACAAAAGTTTTCATCTCAAATATACGAGGTCAGAATAAGAAGATCTAGCCCAGCGCAAGGGTGTTGTGTCTCGTTCCTGTCAAACAACGGCAATCTTATGATATACCCCCTCCTTCTCCCTTCTATCTTCCTCACGCTCAAACCAACCCTGTTGACCTTGACTCCCTTTCCCACCTTCTTTAGTATATTATGCATGAATATGCTTTGATTTACTTTCACCTATTCCATTTTTGTTATATTGTAATAAAAATTGTAGTATTATGCTTCAATTTCGCTTTTTACCTCTGAGCCTTGTTGTGTTGCTGATGGAAACACCGGGCCCAAAGAGCTATATTTATCTATATTTTCGTTTAGTTTGTTTGGAACGTATAGCGTTATTAACCTCTATATTCATGCCGCTGTTCTTGTTTGTTTTTGTTAGTGCGCCCAGCCTCGGTGGTCTGGTGGCTAAGGTACTCGGCGGCTGACCCGCAGGTCGTGGGATCCAATCCCGGCTGTGGCGGCTGCATTTCCGATGGAGGCGGAAATGGTGTAGGCCCATGTACTCAGATGTGAGTGCACGTTAAAGAGCTCCAGGTGGTCGAAATTTCCGGAGCCCTCCACTACGGCGTCTCTCATAATCATATGGTGGTTTTCGGACGTTAAACCCCGCAAACCAATCAATCAATCAATCAATCAATTTTTGTTGTTGCAATGTTCATTTGCAACATATTGAAAATTCGGCTTCAGATTCGCTGTGTAGTGTACTAGTTTCTCAAAATTCAGTGTTCGTTCAGGTGGGCAAGTGTGTATCGACTCTGGTTTTTTTTAGATTGCAATATACATTCAGCGCGTTTTAAAGAAGATTAGCTTTGCAGTTTTCGTGATGGATTTCGCTTCAAGTGTTCGGTCATTATGCGAAGTGAGACTTCGTTCTCCTATTATACCGATGTTGTGAATATTGCCACGTTTCATTTCTCAAGTTTTGTTATCGTCCCAAAACACTACACAATTCTCAGTGCAAACCGCGCCTGCAGTTCTCGAGAAGCTTCTGATCTGTAGTAGATCATTTCGATAACATCACGCCTACTCTGCAAACTGTTGATTGATATGTGGGGTTTAACGTCCCAAAACCACTATATGATTATGAGAGACGCCGTAGTGGAGGGCTCCGGAAATTTAGACCACCTGGGGTTCTTTAACGTGCACCCAAATCTGAGTACACGGGCCTACAACATTTCCGCCTCCATCGGAAATGCAGCCGCCGCAGCCGGGATTCGAACCCGCGCCCTGCGGGTCAGCAGCCGAGTACCTTAGCCACTAGACCACCGCGGCGGGGCTACTCTGCAAACTGTACAGATTATTCTGGAACCTACGCGACCGCCAGCGATAACGCTAGAACATTCCACGGCAAGAGTATAAATGCCGACGTGCTTCGCCGCTTGTCAGTAGTTGATCGACAGCCAACGCTCCGTTCGTCGCTATCAGTCCAAGACTGCTACTGTCATCGGCCTTTCCGTTTACCGGGCACAGGTTCGCCCAAATAACACTTAAATTCCAACGCAACGTCTCCAGTCTTCGGCCACGTCACGACCCCGTGACATCTGGTGGAGGTGCTGCTTCTTTGATGTTCCGGACGCCTCCTTCAAGCCGTGACCCCAGCCCAAGCGGCAAAGAAGACACGGACGCTAAACCTGAACAGCAAACAAGCCGCAGTTAGAGGGGACTACAACCAGAGTATGGGCCCCTTCCTGAAGCAGCGAGGCAGACCCGGATCCCGACATCAACTACTGCAACCATGACCGCCCCCTTGCAGCCTGCACCACTCCTGCTTCGGCAACCCAAAGAGCCGCGAACTTTCCGCGGTTCGCCACTGGAAGACCCGGAAAGCTGGATCGAAAGGTTCGACCGCGTCACCGCCTTCAATGACTGGACAGACGATGACAAGCTCCGGCATGTGTATCTCGCCTTAGAAGATGCTGCTCGGAGCTGGTTCGAGAATCAAGAGCGAAGCCTTACAATCTGGTACGTCTTTCGCGCCAAGTTCCTCACCACTTTCGCAAGTGTGATTCGCAACGAGAAGGCTGCAGCTCTTCTCGAAACCCGCATACAGATGCCAAATAAGAACGTGGCGCTGTTTACGGAAGGTATGATTAAACTCTTCCGCCACGCTGACTCCGACATGTCCGAGGAGAAGAAGGTTCATTTGCTCATGCGAGGAGTAAAGCAGGAACTCTTCGCCGGGCTGATCAGAAACCCACCAAAGACGGTCGCCGAATTCATTTCAGAAGCATCTACGATAGAGAAGACGCACGCGACAGATGCGCACGCGGCAACATAACCGTAGCTTTTCGCCTACAAGCTACGCAGGCCTTCAAGCGCTAAAAACCACTGACTTGCGTGAGACAAGCCGAGCGATCGTGCAAGAGGAGCTGCAAAAATTACTTCCTTCAGCACAGCCTCACGTAACATCCATCGCGGACGTCGTGCACCAGGAGATCCAGCAGTCGCTGGGCGTTTCTCAGTCTCAAGAGCCTCAGCTGCAAGCCATGAGCTATGCTGCTGCAGCCCTCTGCCACGCCCCTCCTCCACGCGCAAGGCAAAACGCTGCCCCATCGCACTTCTGTTACCAGACGCCACCGCCGCCAACACCCCCGCCGACGTCCTACCATTCGTCAGCGGCCCAGCGCAGTGCGCCGAGGAAGACAGACGTCTGGCGCACACCTGACTGCCGCCCGCTCTGCTACCACTGCGGCGAGGCCGGACACATATACCGCCGTTGCCAGTACCGACAGATGGGACTGCGTGACTTCGCCGTCAATGCACCACGTCCACAGCCAAGAGAATGGCCACGTGACATCGCCGACTACCTGACAGGAACTCAGTGGACCCCACGAAGCCCTTACCGTTCGCCGCCGCACGTAACCACACCACCGGCAGTACTCTGGCCCAACGCGGGGCCGGTCTCTTAGCCCGTATCCGGGAAACTAAGGGCAGCAACCGATGGAGGTGCGGTTGCTGTGCGACGAACTACCGAAGATCCTCCGACGCCGCCGCGACGGAGCTTTCCGAAGACAACGCCAACCAGGCAAAGCCCTGACGGTGAAACCTCACTTATCGAAGGTAACCTGACGACGCAACATGGAAGCAGCGGAACAAGCCGACGCAGCCTTGACCAGACGCCACACCCTAACTGTAATGGGAGACGCCGAACTAGTGACCTCGACGTTCTTATCAACGGCCACAGCGTGACTGCTCTCGTCGATACTGGAGCCGACTACTCCGTCATCAGTGGGTCGTTCGCCACGAAGTTAAAAAAAGTTAGAGCAGCTTGGAAGGCCCTGAAATCCGCACAGCCGGAGGTCATCCCGTAACGCCTGCAGGAATATGCACAGCGAGAGTCACCATTAACGGCCGTATTTATCCTACAGACTTCGTAGTCCTACAACGTTGCTCGAGAGATGTCATCCTTGGCATAGAATTCGCATGCCTCCATGGTGCTGTCATCAACCTAAAAACAATGTCGATAACGTTATCCACAGAAGAAGCACTACCGCCGCGCACGCCGTCAGAAAACCATGCCTTGAATGTGCTGGAAGAACAAGTCACCATTCCGCCTCGCTCAAGCGTCATTATTTCAGTCGGCGCTCCTAAATCACCTGACTTGGAAGGCGTCGTTGAAGGCAGTCAGCATCTGTTGGTCACCCGAAATATTTGCGTCGCAAAAGGAATTGCAGAGCTGCGGGGAGGCAAAGCCATGGTTATGCTCACGAATTTCAGCAATGAGTACAAACATGTGAACAAAGGAACGACGGTCGCATATATCGAAGAAATTGTCGAAGCCACCAGTGCTTTCGCCCTCGCCGATTCTGCGGAACCTGCTCAGAGGAACCAAGCCCCTCCCATAGCTTTCGATATCAATCCCAGACTTTCAAACCACAAGCAAGAACAGCTCAAGTCCCTGATCCTGCAATACGAAGATTGCTTTTCGTCGTCATCTAAAATTCGGCAGACCCCAATCACGAAACATCGCTTCATAACCGAAGAAAATGCCAGACCACTCCTTCAGAGTCCATACAGGGTTTAGATGCGAGAACGTGAGGCCATGAAGGGACAATTGATGAAATGCTGCGGGATAACATTATCCAGCCGTTCAAGAGACCATGGGCATCCTCTATGGTGTTAATGAAGAAAAAGGATGGGACCCCACGTTTCTGCGTCGATTATCGCCGCCTGAACAAAATCACAAGAAAGCACGTGTATCCTCTCCCACGAATAGACGAAGTACTTGATCGGCTCCATAACGCCAAATACTTTTCTTCAATGGACCTCAAGACTGGCTATTGGCAAATCGAAGTCGATGAAAGAGACCGAGAGAAGATGGTGTTTATAACACCAGACGGCCTCTTTGTGTTTGAGGTGATGCCCTTCGGTCTTTGCTCAGGGCCTGCAACTTTTCAACGCGTTATGCATACAGCACTGGCAGGATTGAAGTGACAGACTTGCCTTGTGTACTTGGACGACGTCGCCGTGTTTTCCTCGAGTTTCGACGAGCATCTTTGGTGCCTTAAAGCTGTACTTCAAGCCATCAAGACGTCCGGACTCACACTGAAGCCAGAAAAGTTCAGATTTGCGTACGAGGAGCTCTTGTTTATGGGGCACGTTATTAGCAAGTCTGGAGTTCGTCCTGATCCACGGAAAACAGCCGCCATCGTCGACTTCCCGTCACTCACTGACAAAAAGGCGGTGCACCGATTTCAGGGCCTGTGCGCCTATTAAAGGCGGTTCGTGAAAAACTTCGCCCGCATCGCCGATCCAGTCACTAAACTTACCAAGGCCGACACGGAGTTCAAGTGGGAAACGCCACAGGAACACGCTTTCCAGGAGCTTAAACATCGCCTCCAGATGCCTCCGTTACTTGCCCATTTCGACGAATTCGCCGAGACAGAAATACATACTGACGCAAGCAGCGTAGGTCTTGGCGCCGTTCTTGTGCAGAGGGCTGACGGACTTGAAAGGGTTATTAGTTACGCCAGCCAATCGCTATCCAAAGCAGAAGCAAATTATTCCACTACAGAAAAGGAGTGCCTCGCCATCAGGTGGGCTACGTCGAAATTTTGCCCCTACCTCTACGGCAGGCCCTTCAAAGTGGTGAGCGACCACCACGCCTTGTGTTGGCTAGCCACCTTGAAGGACCCTTCAGGTCGCCTCGCACGATGGAGCCTGAGACTTCAAGAATATGACATTACTGTCATTTACAAGTCCGGCAAGAAACACTCCGACGCCGACTGTCTCTCTCGTGCGCCTGTCGGCCAATCACTACCCGACGACCTCGATGACGACCACTTCTTGAAAGCGATAACTACCGACGACTTCGCTGAACGACAGCGGGCCGACCCTGAACTTAAGGCCCTATTAGAATACCTAGAAGGCAGGACCACCGAAGTCCCGAAGGTATTCAAGCGCGCTTTTCACTGCTTCGAGCTAAGTACCTCCTTGTGGGGCATTTAGCTCTGCGATCATAACTGCTACAGGCCGTGCACGACGATCCGACGGCAGGGCACCTCAGTGTTTCTCGCACGCTCGCGAGGATACAAGAAAGGTACTACTGGTCACGTCTTACCACCGACGTCACTCGTTATGTGAGGACATTTCTGGACTGTCAGCGACGCAAGACACCACCGACAAGGCCAGCGGCTTTTCTGCAGCCAAATAAACCACCTTGCCGACCTTTTCAGCAGATTGGTATGGACCTACTGTGGCCGTTCCCGACGTCGGCTTTCGGAAACAAGTGGATCATAGTATCTACCGACTACCTCACCCGCTAAGCCGAGAGAAAAGCCCTTCCCAAAGGCAGTGCATCTGAAATAGCTAAGTTCTTCGTCAAAAATATCGTCCTACGTCATGGCGCCCCGGAGGTCCTTATCACCAACAGAGGAACGACATTTACGGCCGACTTAACTCAAGCGATCTTGGCATACAGCCAGACAAACCACCGCCGGACGACAGCGTACCACCCACAGACCAACGGCCTCACCGAGCGGCTTAACAAGACAATCGCCGACAAGCTGTCAATGTACGTCGATGTCGAACACAAGACGTGGGACGCCATTCTTCCGTATGTGACCTTCGCATACAACACGGCGATGCAGGAGACGACGCAGATATCTCCATACAAATTGGTCTACGGAAGGAGCCCGGCAACGACGCTCGATGCCATGTTACCCAACGTCACCGACGAAGAAAACCTCGATGTGAACGAGTACCTTCAACGCGCCGAAGAAGCCCGACAACTTGCGCGTCTCCGTATCAAGAATCGACAGACGACCGACAGCCACCGTTACAACCTTCGACGACGCTTCGTGGAATACCAGCCCGGTGAACGTGTTTGGGTAGCGGCGCCGATACGCCGACGTGGACTAAGTGAAAAGCTTCTGCGACGGTACTTCGGACCGTACAAGGTGGTTCGACGTCTCGGCCCACTTGATTACGAGGTTGTCCCCAACGGCATCACGAACTCTCAACGACGCCGATCGCGACCTGTAGTCGTCCAGTCGCGCGCCTCAAGCCCTTTCATGCGCGTTAAAAAACTGAAACAGTGTTTTTCGTATTATTATTGTATCGTAATTTATTCATTGTACTTTATTGCATTATTTTTGTACCTTGATCTTTGGTTAAAGCCTCGGGACGATGCCTTTTTCAGAGGGGGGCATTGCCACGTACCATTTATTAAGTTTTGTTATCGTCCAAAAACACTGCACAATTCTCAGCGCAAACCGCGCCTGCTGTTCTCGAGAAGCTTTCGGACTGTAGTAGATCATTTCGATGACATGACGCCTACTCTGCGAACTGTACAGATTATCCTGGAACCTACGCCACCGCCAGCGATAACGCTAGAGCATTCGACGGCAAAAGTATAAATGCCAGCGCGCTTTGCCGCTTGTCAGTAGTTGATCGACGGCCGATGCTCCGTTCGCCGCTATCAGTACGAGAGTGGTACTGTAATCAGAATATCTGTTTACCGGGCACTGGTTCGCCAAATAAACAGTTAAATTCCAACGCAAAGTCTCCTGTCTTCAGCCACATCACGACCCCGTGACAATATAGATGAGTATACTGGGGTTCATATGAATTGAGAAGAAAGGGAAGGTTGTTTATGCTAAAGTTTGTATCAACTATGTTGATGACTGATCTAGAAGATGCTAAAATATTGAAGTCAAAAAATTTGGCAGATCCCTCGTACAGCGGGAATCTATGATATGCGAAGCACGAATGAGGAATGTTTATATCTCAGTTTAAAATCAAAACAACATTACGAGGCGGAGGTATATTATGCCGTACATAACTTTCCTGTCATAATCATTACGTTTGGACGTGTAATTTACCTTCATCATCTATTCACGCCACCTAATACCAAATATGTTATATGCCTAGCTAGAAAATGGCCGCGCGCGTGCTATGAGCGTAGCATATGTCATTTTTTACATGACACGCATATCATGATTATCGTGTTCGGACGTTTTATTTAACTGCACCGTCTATTGACGCCATGCAATACCAATTTGGTATAAGTGAAGCTAGAGAAACGACCGCGAGTGCATCATGAGCGTTACATGTGGTCATATTCTTACATGACACACATCTCATAATTATCATGTTTGCACCAGACACATACTTTCGTTATCCATTCACGTCTCGTAGTAGCAAACTTGGCATATGTGAAGCTATAGCTATAGCGAAACGGCGGGCAAAGCATCATGAAGGGCCCAATATATTGTAACGTAACGTTGACAAGCGTACGCTGGGCGCAGCGATGCTATACGCCAGCAAAACGTGAACACTCTAGTCTGATGCCAGACGTGACCAGCGTCTGTCGGCGCAGCCTGGCGGCAACCAGTGCAAAATGCGACATGCTGCATTTCACACCAACCGCGTTACCCAAAATGCACCGCTCTGCCTAGCTTCGTGATGAAGAGACGCCGGGCGTGCTCAAAGGCGCACGCATCAAAGCAACGCAGTGCGGTGTGTGCCTGCGAGTATATGCCAGGCAGATCAGCGCCTGGCGCGGCACCACCGGCATGACGCGACGAAACGAACGCTGGAGCACACGCGCACTGGGTCACATCTAAGTGTATTGGCTCCTTAATTGTGGCATGTAGTCATGCTCTCACACGACACGCATCTCATAATTATTATGTTTGCACCAATCACGTACCTTCATCATTCATTCACGTGACGTAATACCAAATTTGGCATATATGAATCTAGCGATACGGCCCCGAGCACATCATGAGTGCGACATGTAGTCATGTTGTTGCATGACACAAATGTCGTGATTATCATGTTTGGACATGTCCCTTACATATGTCGTCCGTTCACGTCACGTAATACTGAGTTTGGTACACGTGAAGGTAGCAAGATGGCCCCGAGCGCATCATGAGTGTAGCACTTAGTCGTGTTGTTACATGACACTCATCACATGATTATCATGCTTGCACCAGTCAAATCCCTTTATCGTCCATTCACTTCCCGTAATACCAAATTTGGTTATGTGAGGCTAGCGAAACGGCTGCGAGGGCATCATGAGTGTGGCTTGTAGTCATAATGTCACATGACACGCATCTCAGGATTATCATGTTTACACGAGTCACATACCTTCGTCATCCATTTGCATCACGTAACGCAGAATTTGGTATATGTGAAGCTAGCGAGACGGCTGCGAATGCATCTTGAAAGTGGTGCGTAGTCTTGACTCATGACTTACATGACATGAATGTCTTGATTTCCACGTTATGGTCTGTCGCTTGTGTTCACCATGCAATAATGTCATACCATACCAGTTTTGCAACATATCATGTCAACGAAACCACCGCAAGAGCAGCAAGACCATGAAGTTTAAATCATGAGAATAATGACATACATATCATAATTTTCATGTTATGACTAGTCAAATATGCTCGAAATACAGTCATGTTATGCCATACGACGTTTGGCATCGATACCATTATCCAAACTGTCAGGAGAGCTAAAATTCATAGGCGGCTAGATAGATAGATAGATACATAGATACATAAATAGATAGATAGATAGATAGATAGATAGATAGATAGATAGATAGATAGATAGATAGATAGATAGATAGATAGATAGATAGATAGATAGATAGATAGATAGATAGATAGATACGCTCAAAGTCGCCGAAGTTCGCTAAAAAATGCTTCGCATTTAAAAGGAACTCTCATTACTGTTTTTGAAGAACCTCTTTCTGGGTGAATTGGTGAGCAAGATCGCTAGAAATGCTGCTCGTGGTGCATAGCTTGGAACATGAAAACGGTAAACGAAATACACCTTGAGCACATGTCTCTTTCCCCCTTTGCCTTCTTGATGTTCGAAGCTTCGCACCACAAATACCATGTTGAGCAATGTCATTACTGTTGTCCGCAGATCACCTGATGGCAGCCTCAATAGTTTCTTTTATCCGCTACTTGGACGAACACGCACAAAATTTAGAGAATAAAATGCCCCCCCCCCCCCTCCTTGAAGGAAATCGTGAGGAAATGCGAACGCATTCTGTTTCATAACGGGGTTTCGCACGTGAGAACCCAGCGTTAGAAAAAGGGTTTTTTTTCTTACACATTGCAGCTAATGGCGCCGTTCCCGCACTTCAAGTTTTTCTGTTGTGAGGAACGTAGTATGCGTTTCGAGCTTTAGTAGCTAGCGTGTACAGTTAAAAAATACTGTTGAGTAAACAAAACAAACGGCGCTCTTGGCTGGGCGTTGGCGTTTTCCAGCGGTGTCTCATGCGCACATTTCCGGATGTTCTTGAGAGGCGCCCAGCCAGCAAACAGTCGAGAAAAAGGCGCGAGCAGAAAAGAAAGTGGGGCGCAGGGAGGAGAGAGAGCGAACGGTGAAAGAAGCAAGGGTGAAGCACTGCACCTGTCTTTGTACCTGACGGCCATAATGTCAGCGTCTTATAAACACAAACGCTGCCAGCACAAATGCTACATATGCGTTTCAAACGCACTGCATTTAGGCGGTGGCAAGTCACGTTCAACTCAAGAAGGGGGGGGGGGGGGGCTTCCAGTAGCTAGTAACATGTGCGCCCGCAGCTGTTGCTTTTGGAGAGGGTGGTGGATGGATCCCGACCGACGCCTCACATAGCTTAACTAAGAATTGCATTCACACTTAGTATACTCAGTACTTTGAAGGGAATCTGAAGATCGTCATTCACACAGCTTCTAAGAAACAAACCGTATTTTCTAACCTGCATTTATCGTATAGGCTCTCGGTTAGTATAGCTATCCCAAATCGTGTTACTGCCACTACAGGCATTTCACTATATCTATTTATAACAATCATTGTTGATATTCGATACCATGCGAATACCAATACGATTAGTGATCATTTGCAAATCTGTCTAACTACTAGCGTAAAATTTAAGCGAAAACATGCAGTGGAAGGGGACATTCACTTTCAAGACTGGAATCCACGATGTTTATTTTGCTTTCATGAAGAAATAGGATGGTAATCTAGAATGGCATGCTGTTTTGTCCTACACTTGAAACGCCTATGACCACTTTATTGATAACTTGTGCCCAGAAACATCTTTCTTATAAGCATACAAAAGGTAAAACAACCTTCTAAACCATGAATTTTCTTTTAGCTAATGAAAATGACAAAGACAACTGAGTTCTACCATTTATTCATAACTGCTTTTGCCCTGGGTAGTTATCGATCCTATAGTAACGATTCAGTTCTAACAGTGAAACAGAGGGACAAATTCACATATTAAATATCGATTAGTATTATGACCAGTATTGAGCCAATTCAGAACGGGTGCAAAGCAAGCCAATTTTTAGTGCTACCAGCGATGTTGTGCGGTTACCTCTTGTGTTCTCGCCCCGTCTGACCACGCGGCCACACGAAATGGTGGCCCAAGTTTCAGTTGACATTTTGTCTTCTCGGCGCGCACGGGTATAGGCACGTCTTCACCCCCCCTTCTCAGCAGTAATTCTGAAATTGACAATATACAGAGCAGCGACGAGGCAACTAAAGACGCACACTAGGACCGCGCTTGCTGGTAAGACATGAACGATGCTTGCATGTGACTTGTTTGCGATGACCATAGCTTCAAATTATGATATTCGCACTCACGACTCCACAAAAAATATTCAAAGCGACACATCGAGAACGCAGGATTCATACGAACGCGCTAATAACATGAATCAAGTGAACGCACTGCACCAACCAACTGAAGCCGTTGCCAGGAAACTCCGCCAGACGGTACCACGCACTGCGATAACAACATTAAAATACGACGTCATGACTGTTCGCTCAGCTTGACTCAGTACCTGAGGCGTGGCCTAAGCTGGTAGAACACCTGAAAGTACCATTGATGTCACATGACCGAGAACGCGCCACTGAACCTTTGGGTGGTTCTCGTACTCGAAACAGAGTACGCAACGAACGCCATTTATACTTCGCTAAAAAGAACTCAAGCATACCAAGCTTTCGAATGAACCAACGCCATATCTCGAGTTTGACATTTAGTGTCACTGCTCCTTCAAAGAGACAATATAGACAACTATTAAGTCAACGTTTATGGTTGAAATGGCGGTCCAGAAACCTCGTAGGGTTACTTCTGTCCAAAGGAAGGACCTATTTTGACATAAATCACGTTTTAGTGGTCCGCATTTGATTAGCGCACTTCAAATTGCACATCTCTAGAAGCGGACCGACCAAACCGGTTTACGTCAATGTTGCCGTGCACAGTGTTGCCCGGTTTTGCTGTGCTAGTAGCAGCTGACCGAGAGAAGCGGGAGACACAGCAGCAACAACGGCCATTGATTAATTTCCCGCTATTTGCTTCAAGATTCGAGATGGTTTTGTTTCAACTGCGCCCCGCTATAAAGCTCCGCCTGTCCTGTGTAACCGCGCGAAAAATTGAATTTTCGAACCACTCGCGCCATTCCCTATAGTAACGTCCCAGCCGTTCTTTTTTTAATTAATCAAACAGAAACAAACAAGCAGCATTTTACTGCGTCTCTTGATGCACGGAATGTTCTTTATTTAATGCAGCTAGATCGATTATTAGTGATTTATTGTAGGTGGCCCATCTGATGTCATCGGGATCATTTTTAAAATGTCCTACTGCGGCGCTTGTGTTCTAGTGCATTTACCTCAATATATCGGTAAGTAGCGCACTGTTGTTGATAACATTGTCGTTTTAGATGTTGTCATATAATGTGCTTTCACTGTGACGTAAATTGTTACTCGACATTCATGTCTCTTGACAGTAAAAAAGGAGAACTTTAATGACAACGCCCTCGGAAATAAATTCGAATAATACGTTTTACCACTGCCTGAAAGCACTCATGGCCAAGATGCATTGATGTATTTACAGAGCCCTCCACACATTTATTGCATCGGTACAAAACTAACAATAACCAAATTCTAAACTAGTTAAAAAAAGTGGGTCAAACAAAAGTGAAAATGTGAATGGGCTGAAGATAGAAGCAATCCGGAATGATATTGACTTTATCACACCTGGCCTCGCTCATGTAACAATATGGCATTAATGTCTGGCATTTTTTCCTGGCAGATGAAAGTTGGAAGGGTCACTGCGGGGCGAAAAGATGGTGCTTAGGCTTACGTTTAGTGCCGATAATACCTGCGGGGCGTATGAGCCACGCACGGAGAAACCTATGTTGCCGTACACATCCGCGCATAGCTCAGTTGTCAAAAGAGGTGTTATGAGTACATGTTGTACTGATGCAGTTTACCGTTCTTGTGTCCATTGAATAGAAGCCAGCTTCCACAATAAGGTCGCTAGGCATAAGTCACCTGTATATCTTGAGCCAGTCTTGGCTTCGGTGGCCAAAAATATACGTAGAAAATGGGGGGCTAATTATGGCGAAATAAATTACGCAGCAGGACGAGACAACAGCAACCACGAAATAGAAGAAAAAATAGCTGTTGTCCCTTACATGCATCAGGTTACCCACCGCCTGAAAAAGGTGGGGCGACGCATGGGAGTGTGTGTAGTTTTCTTTGCGCCACACAAGCTTTCTTAGCTCGCTAGGCAGACATGTGCCACTAGACTAAAAAAAAAAACAGCTGTGCAAAACAAAGCACAAAACCTGATTTCTAAATGCATTAGCTACGTTGTTTACAGCAGCGCACTTTCATGTCGTGCCTATTATATTAGAAATCTTGGAGATGCCTTAACGGCAGCTTGCGTGAGCATGCGTGCAACCTTCTCAGTGGTAACGACGGATTTCTGGCCCAACTTCTCACTAGATAAGGGCGGCTACTTGGGCTGGTTAGTATTGCATTTCGGAAATAAATATACATTCTTAGTGCGCAGGTAACGTTTCAGAAGGAAGAAAGAGCAGAGAGATAGGACAGAGCGCACATATTTCTTTCAAAAATTGCCACTAGATGTGGCTGTGAAGTTCAACACAGTAGTAGGTAATCAACATAAAGATGACCACACAATAATTGTAACTGAAGCTGCAAACATAGCACATGAATACTTGACTTGCGTGAGAAAACCATCAATAACTCTGTGTGATAAGGAGCTAGCGTTTTTGGACAGTCGCAGTTGCCATAGTAGTTGAATAGTGGTTGTAAGGCAAAGTGCGCGTTGGTAAGTTGGGGCTAACATACGTATACTTTTTATCGGTTTTGTTATTTTAGTTTGCGATTTGGTGTTGTCGTATGTGCTTACGAAATGTTTCCTCTGTGAGTATGTACTTCACAGCTTTCCGATTAAACTTTTAGTATGCAGTAAGCGCTTGTCGCTGTCTATCCTGTCCGCGTCTACGTATCGCACTCTCACTTCAAACGATCAGGAATATAGCACATATGCACGTCATCGCAATAGATTTACCTATGTGAACAGGGTAATTATTCTTGTAAACGCTTTGAACTCTTCTTCGGCGGGCATGTTGGACTGCACACAAGCGGATTTGAGTATAGAAGGGCATAGATTCGTCGTTGAGGGCACCCCTACCCTCACAATTCTTACAATTTGCATCTGTGCGTCGCGTGCAAAGACATAGACACACATGAATGAAGGAAAGTCATTGTCTTTCATAAATATTGTAAAACTACAGCTCTTCAAATGATGAACGAACGCATGGAGGAGCCATTCCGATAAGAGTTTCTCGCTACGCCCAGGCTGTCCGCACAGCTGCATGAGCTGCTGTACATTTTGATCTCTCATGCAATTTTAACACTCAGGCAACGCTAACGTGGTACAAACATTCTACCATTTCTGCGCTCTGTGTCGCTGTGATTTGAGGCGCAAGAAAAATGTTAAAACAGACCAATCACGAAGGTAAATTTACGTTTTCTTTTTTCGCCTTTAAAGCTACTTCAATGGAATAAAACACAGAGCCACCACACGCAGTTTACACTCTTTTAATGTAGCAGAATGGAGAAAACACGTTTCCACGGTCAATCATGTAAATAGTCTCCCAGATTTCTCCTTATTTCAATGACAACGTCAACAGACCCTAGCTTGAAAGCAAACGTTAGACTTTGTGAAAAGGACAGTAGTGAGCCGGGAGTATAAACTACCCCTATCCTGTTGTGTGCATCTGCTGTGTGGTAGCACTGGTGAACTATATATTCATGGTAATTTTCTGCACAATGCCCTAAGGCCAACGAAATGCGTGAGCAGCAAGAAGCAATCGTTTTCACTTACAGGGTGTCGTCATTGTAGAAGAATGGCTCGTGGAACAGACTCAAGGGCAGCTCTGGAATAAAAAAAAACGTTGGTACAAGGTATATAAAAAACTGTCGAAGTAACAGCAGCCGGAAGATAACACAAGCAATTAGGAAGCTTAAGTCACCTGAATTTTGCAGCTCAAAACAAAATTATTTCGGCAGTTTGCTGCCAGTTTTATGTCACAGTGACTAGCCCGCTTCATTCACCACATGGCCAAATGGCTTCCGTAGTCTTAGGTAGAAAGAACTTGCCTGTAGCAGAGCGATAGCGTGGAATATTTGGCGTTAATTGATTTTAAAAGTAGTGTGAAGAAAATAGAAAAACAATGCCGAACGGACCAAATAAAGAACGCATGGCGTCAAACGCGAACTTTACCCACTGGTTTAATTTATTGTCTGTAAAAAGATGACCCCTAGAAATTAGGTGGGTCAAATAAGCAGGTGTATATGCTCACAAAAAAGAGATTGATGGTGTGAGGCGCTAATTACGGCACGTAGTGCGAATAGGTGCAACAAAGAAAAAAGAGAATTAAAAGTGCTTCCCATTTAGAAAGAGTTACTATGGTAGAAGTAATATCGGGTGAAACTTAGCGTGTTCTCTTTCAAAAATCAAGCACAAACTCCATTAAAATGATAAAGGTTCTTCGCCTACTGCCCCAATGCTAATTGTCTGTAAAGTTTCTCATAGAGTCTTACAGCACAGCTATACTTTAGCGTACTGAGGTTTCGATCCGTGGGCAGATTAGAGCAGCGTTGTTCTCAGATGCTCTGTTTCATGGGCGCAGATTCCAAAGCTATACTCGGCGAAAGCTTTTCTTGACATTGGAGCGAAGGCCACGGAGGCGGGGCCTCCGCACATTTGTGTTACTACGCAAGTAGTCCGGCAGCTTGCAGCCGATTTCGGTTCTAGTTTCGGTTTTCGCTTGCTCGCTGCGCTAGTGTGTTTAGCAAAATGTATGCATGCGAAATGGGAACGTCGGAGTTAAACTTTGATGAGAGTGCATACATGCAGCTAGTTACTGTGCTGTTTATATACTGGTACATATAAAATTTTCCGTTGTTCAGAACGTTTTCCCAGCATTATTCAGCCTTTATAACAGTGAAGTTTAGGTTCCGTGTTCAGCCCAGTATATACGGGTAGGCGCCACACGTGATCGAATGTTAAAGTTCACGGTATTGAGCCCTAGTACAGGCGAAATGGAAGGCCGGTTGCGGCACGATCCGGCCACCGGCCTGTCTTGTTTCAGTTTTGCTGTATTCGGTTTACGCCCTGAAAGGCTGTCAGCAATGATCGGCACAGACTGCGCCTCAGTGTTCGAGAAGCCTCACAATTGTTGTAGATCGTTGTTAGAATTGCGCGCAAGACGCGAACAGTGAAGCTTATTTCAGAGCTTGCGCGGCCACCAGTGATAAGGCTGGAAAGTTCGATGCGGGATGTATAAAAGACGGCGCGTCCCAACGATGAGCAGCTTTTCCACGGCCGATGCTGTGCTCGCCGCTGCAAGAGCAAGCAGCAGACGCAGCCGGGGATCGGAAAACGTGGTGCCGTCCAAGAAATAAAAAAGAAAAAAATTAGGGCGCACGATAACTTCTTTTCCATGAACAGCGTCCCATACTGATTGATTTGTGGGGTTTAACGTCCCAAAACCACCATTTGATTATGAGAGACGCCGTAGTGGAGGGCTCCGGAAATTTTGACCACCTGGGATTCTTTAACGTGCACCCAAATCTGAGTACACGGGCCTACAACGTTTCCGCCTCCATGGGAAATGCAGCCGCCGCAGCCGGGAATCGAACCCGCGACCTGCGGGTCAGCAGCCGAGTACCTTAGCCACTAGACCACCGCGGCGTTTTCAGCGTCCCATACTTGTTCTATCCTTATAATGAAGAAAGTTTTATTTATTGTGGCCAAGTAGCTATTAGAATCAGAAAATAAAATAGGTACTATTTCCTGGCTCGCACGCATGCAGGCGGTTTGGCTCTATAGCTTCCACAGTGCTGTCAAGAAAAGCTGTCGCCGAGTATAGTAGATACAGTGCCGATGTGTATGTTCCCCTTGTTGCTGGAACGTTATGGATTTTTTTTTCTGCATAGTGAAATTGAAGTTTTACTAAACAGTTCAACAACATTCGCTTCACCCCACAGACGTCATCTGGACGAAGGGTAGATTAGCGAAGATGAAATGGACACCGACGACCTGGATGGCTGTGAGCAATGCGTCATAGCTGGAGTCAGATGCGTGGAGTCAGATGGTTGCGGACAGTGAAGCATGCGTGGCCGGTTGGCGTAATCGGACGCACTGGGAAGATGCCTCCCTCACTTTTGCACCATTCTTGTGCGTAATACCAGTGAAGTGACGTCGCAATGTGTCGAAGGCTACACCTTCTAGGTGCCACCTACTGCCTTGCTGTACAACTACTGTTACGGCAGTGATCGGAACCATTTTTTTCTCAGAGCACACTGGCAAAGCAGTTTGCTTGAAAAATGCTTCACAAGAACATTTATTGTGTTGTGTCGCTAAGTTACTCGCCTCTGCTAGCTGCTGACATAGGTACAGATGCTCTTTCAGCCTTAGATTATATGGCATCATCCCGTCTGTCTGACGTAGGATTTACAACACAAAAGTATTTTGTCACGTAGGTCGCGGTGTTAACGAAGACAGTAGCCCGTATGTTCAAATTCAAAGTATTTATTAGGCCGAACTTGAGTGGCAAGTAACGGAAAGTCCGATTACAGCAATACCGTGTCAATGGCACGGATAGCGGCGAACACGGGGCTGGCCGTCAATCAGCAGACATCCAGTGAAGTGCATCGCCATTTACACATGTGCCATTGAATATTCAAGTGTTATCGCTAGCGGCTACGTAAGTTCCAGAATAATCTACACTGTTCGCATTGCGCGTGTATTCTTAACAAAATGAAAACTGCAGTCCCGAAGCTTCTCGAATACTGCAGGCGCGTTTTGCGCTGAGCATTACTTACAGTATAACGGAGCAATAACAAAATTTGAGGAAGGAATGTGACATAGCCATTCGAAAAAGGCATCGTCTTGATGCTTTAACAAACGATAAGTATACAATATGTAAGAGAATAATCATTAGGTACAAGAAATAAACACAGCAACGACAAGAAAATACACTCCTCAGGTTCGCGCATGAAATGGCTTGAGGCGAATGACATGAACGACTTCAGGCAGTGCACGGCGCAGTTGAGAGTTCGTGATTTCGTGGGCAACAAAACCTCGTAGTCGAGTGGGCCGAGAGGTTGAACTATCAAGTAGAGTCCGAAGAACAGTCACAGAATTTCTATTGCTGTAGTGTTAGAGAGCTCGTTTTGCAGCAATTCTGGCGTTGGTGCTGGCATCGTTGATTGTCAGAGAAAAATTATTATCTTACGCGTGACAAAAAATTCTTGAAAGATGCAAATAAATAAATGATAAAAGAACCCTGCATCAAGGTGGCGACCAAACCAGGGTCGTTTGTGTGGAAAGCAGATGTTCTGCCACACGGACGCGCGTATGCTTGTGATACAGTGAAAATGACTGCATAGGAATGCAGTGAAAGTTACATTTGTGATTTACAAACCTACGCATCTTGTATACATGCTTGAAAATCCAACATGAGATACTGCAGTCATATAGAGTGGTGCAAGCACCCATTGACTGCGGGCATCAGAACATGTGACTATCTTATTGGCTTCGTGGTTAAAGCTGGTCGCCCACTACAAAAGGCACACACGCCTATTCTCTTAAAGCCACGTAGTGGGTGCATATCAAGTTCGGAAAAGTTTCATGCTCCAAATGTTTAAAGTACGCAGTACTTTAAACATTTGGAGCATGAAACATTTTTAAACAAGATGGGCGGACGAACGGACGGACGGACAGACGGGCGGACAAGCAAACAGACAGACAGACGCACGGACGGACGGATAATTGGAAGGACAGAACTATGGACGCGCGGACCTACGCGTGGGCTGATGAACGCACGGATGGACGCATGGATAGATGAATGGATAGACGGACGCGTGGACTGACGCAGGAATGAACAACGAACGGACGAAAAGACGTATGGGAGCATGTAACATAGTTATGGTTGCAATAGGGTTTGTTACTGTATTGCACGAACTTATGTATCCTGCATTGTTCTATGCCACCGCATGCTTATGCACTGTGTGAGCAATGCATGGGTGGCAAAGCCCTATTCAGGGAGACAATGTTCGTCCTTTTGCCTTTCCATCCAAGACTCACTGTGTGTTCGACATAAATAACTTATTATTAGGAACGAACGGATGAACGGAAGCACGGACAGACTGACGGACGATTTGCGCCACTGATCAATATTTATTCCTTGGATAAACTGTGATTTTTTCCACTTCGTCGAAAGTAGGACGTACTACGGTAGCAAAGCACCACATTGTAGTCAAAGGGCACGTTAAACAACTATGTCAATTGTTAAGGCGTTTATTAGCCGGCAACGAGCGAGAATATACAAAGGCGACAGTAATGGCCAAGCACGGGCTCTCAGCGCGAGCGGCGTCCTTGTTGGGTTGCCCCACTAGGAGGTACTCAAGAGTTCGACCTATTTCAGAGTTCGGAGGCTTCGCTACACAACATCAATACCGAGTAGCTCCAAAAGAAAGACAGGCGCTAAAGAGTCAAGTACAGGAGATAACGGCGATGTCATACAGCCATCCAAAAGCCCATGGGTATCACCAGTTGTCCTTGTCAAGAAAAAGGACAACATCATGCGGTTTTGTGTTAACTACAGGAAACTAAACCTCGAAACGAAGTGAGGCGTTTACCCACTCCCACGAGTCGACAATACTTCAGATGAATTGCGCAATACTCACTTTTCTTCATCGTTGGACTCAAAAAGCACATAATGGCAAATAGGAGTGGACGAACGAGATCGCGAGAAGACGGCATTCATGACACCCGACGGACTCAATGAGTTCAATATACTTCCATTTGCTTTGTGTTCTACTCCCGCTACCTTTCAGAGGATGACGTCTGATACTGTGCTGTCTAGCCTCAAATGGCAGTAATGCCTCGTCAATTTCGATGACGTAGTGTTTTTTTACGCTACATCGAGCAGCACGTAGAGAGACTGAAAACTGTACAGGACGCTATTCGCGCCGCCACACTTACGATAACACTCGCAAAGTGCTACTTTGTATTATAAATTTTGCAGAATTGAGCTGGAGAGCGTCTCTTCGAAAAACATCCAGAACGGCTGACAGACGTCTTATATGGCTGTCTAAGTAGGTGAAAAGACTATGGCATCGTCCAAGTAACATAAACATATTGACCACTTATATCCTCGGAGAAGGGAGTCCATCATGCGCTCGAAAGTTGCCAGCGCATTACATAGTCCGAATGGCGTGACTTTGAACTGGTAGAGGCCGTCCGGCGTAACGAAAGCGGTTTTTTCACGATCCATGGGGTCGACGGAAATTTGCCGATAGCCGGACCGAAGGTCGATAGACGAAAAGTATTGGGCACCGTGGAGGCAATCGAGGGCGTCATCAATCGGAGGCAAAGGGTAGACATCTTTGTGGGTCACTTTGTTTAAATGGCGATAGTCCACGCAAAAGCGCCATCTGCCATCTTTCTTCTCAACGAGCATGACTGGGGAGGCCCAGGGGCTGGATGATGGTTCTATTACGTCTTTAGTAATCATTTTGTCCACTTCATTCTGAGTTACCTGGCGTTCCTTGTGAGACACGCAATATGGACGCTGCCGTAGAGGACTGGCATCACCAGTGTTGATCCGGTGAGTCAATGCAGTTGTTTGGCTGAGAGGGCGGTGGTCAAAGTCGAAAGTGTCTCTATATGATGTTAGCAGACTACGGAGGCTGGCAGCGTGCGCTAGACTGAGGTCGGGAGCAATCATCTTGTTAATGTCATTGGCAGGCAGAGTGTAATTGCGGCCAAGACAGGGGGATGTAGTATCTGTGTACAAACCAGTAACGTTGCAGCTGTCAAGTGGACATAGGGTGGCCAAAGACATGTCTTGCGGAATAACTTGAGTCAAGAGACTCACGTTGAGTAGTGGTATAACCACTGTATTATTGACGACGGCGACAACAGTGTGAGCAAGGGCGACGTCTCTGGCCATGAGTACGACGACTATAGGAGTGACGAGGTAGTCACCATCTGGTACATGACGTGAGCACGACAAAGTGACATATGTAGCAGCTTGCGGAGGCAAGCGAACGTGGTTACGAGAGCATAAACGGGGAGAATAGTCAGCTGGAAAATCGGCAAGCTGCGGCAGCTCAAGCTGCAGAGCACCAGTGGCACAATCAATGAGCGCAGAATGACGTGACAGGAAGTCCAAACTAAGTATTAGGTCATGAGGACACATTTTAATGACGGCAAACTGAACTAATGTAGTATGAGCGGCAACGGACACACGGGCCATGCACATCCCTTGAACGTCAGGGGTCCTCCCATCAGCGACACGAAGTGCGCGGGAAGCGGCAGGCGTGAGCACTTTATGTAGGTGTCAGCGAAGGTTCGCGCTCATTACAGAAATGTGCGCTCCAGCATCTATAAGGGCAGAAATAGCCACACCGTCAACGTCTAACAAACTTTGTCTCGTCGGAAGCGTCAAGAGAGGATTTGTGGAGGGAGTCAAAAATGCAGCGTCACCTCCGGGCGCTGCACCGTTTAGTTTTCCGGGTAGGCAGGAGCGGGGTTGAATGGGGACGACGGCCTGCGAGTCTGCGGTGAGCGAGACGACTAGGGACGTCCTGGAGGCGAACGCGACTGACGACCATGCGGTGACGGAGATCGGCTGTTTAACCCTCTGTAGCTGTTTGACGGAGAAGGCTCCGTGGCAGATGCAAAGCAGGTGCTGTCCTGTCGGTAGTGATGTTCAGATGAAGTCCGAGGTAGCGAGGACCAGCGATAATTGCAGTAACGGACGACATGACCGATACGGTGGCAATGAAAACAAATTGGTCGATTGTCGACGGTTCTCCACGCAGCAGGGTTGTGAGATTGGGCTGTAAACTGCTGCTCGTGATAGGACGAGGGTGGACGCCATGGAGCTCGCTTGGGCTGGGCAAAGTGTACACCAAGGGAATACCTATGCTGGCGAGTTCTTGGCGGACCATGGCTTGAACCATGTTAGCAGTGAGTGGGGTCGTGTCACTTGCAGCGGTGTGAGCCGGAGCAGAGGCAATAGCTTCAAGTTCGCACGTACAATTCAGGTCACTTGATTTGATGAATCGAGAGGTGGCGGCTGTTTTCTTGCATGGTCTTCGCAAGACGACGTTGCAGCCGTATTCGGAAGGCGGGTAAACACGCTGTTAAACAACCGGCTCTTCGCTTGCTGAAATCACCGACATTCTTTTATAACGGCGCCCACTGTAGAATAATTTTTTGCAGATGAGGCGGTTGAATGCGTCATCCGCAATCCCCTTAAGAATATGTCCGACCTTGTCAGCCTCCGGCATCTCGGCATCGTCTTTGCGACACAACGATAACACATCTTCTATAATGGAGACGTAAGAGTCGGTCGAGGTCTGCGCCCGAGACGCGAGCATTTTGTTCGCGAGCATTTTTCTTCCAATCGGCTTTCCGAACAGGTCCAACATTTTCTCCCTGGACACTGCCCAACCCCCAAGTTCTGTTTCATGGTTCTCATAGCACCATTTGGCGGTTCCCCTAAGAAGATGGCATTCATGACACCCGATGGACTCAATGAGTTCAATATACTTCTATTTGCTTTGTGTTCTACTCCCGCTACCTTTCAGAGGATGACGTCTGATACTGTGCTGTCTAGCCTCAAATGGCAGTAATGCCTCGTCAATTTCGATGACGTAGTATTTTTTTACACTACATCGAGCAGCACGTAGAAAGACTGAAAACTGTACAGGACGCTATTCGCGCCGCCACACTTACGATAACACCCGCAAAGTGCTACTTTGTATTCCGTGAGCTTTGGTTCCTCGAGCCCATTGATAGCTCTCATGGTGTCCGCTGCGACCCGAAATAGATCACCGTGGAGGAAAATTTTCCAAGGTCAAGAGACAAAGCGCCATGAGATGTTTCCTGGAGCTTTGTGCTTAGTATAGGTGCTTTGTTGAAAACCTCTTCAAGAGTGCATAAAGACTTACACGGCCTATGTACCGTTCACCTGGTAGAAAGAGCAAGAAGATGTCTTCTCTGAGTTACAACAGCGTTTGCAGTCGCCTCCCATGCTAGATCAATTTGATGAAGATGCCAAAACAGACATTCATATGAACGCCAGCAACGTTGGTCTCGCTGGCATTTTTATTCAGGGGCAGAGTGGAGAAGGAAAAGTTATCGCCTATGGAAGCCGCACTCTGTCAAAAGCCGCATATAACTATTCAGCTGCAGAAAAGTAGTGTCTCGCAGTTATATGGGCCACCAGTAAGTTCTGGTCATACTTATATGGTCGACCAGTCTGAGCAATCAGTGACTATTATTCATTGTGCCAGCTTGCAAAGCTGGATGACCCTTCTGGAAGAATTTCTAGATATAGCCTGCATCTACAAAAATATGGCATCGCTATGGTATACAAGTCCGGCCACAAGAACAATGGCGCAAATTGCTTGTCACGAGCACCAGTCGAGACCTCATCTCCTGAGCATGAACGAGATTCTGCATTTCTTGGAGCTGTCCACGTGTCTGGAATGACTCGTGATGAGCGAATAGACGCAGAAGTAATCCTGCTCATTCAGTACTTAAGTCAAAGCACCGCGAGTTTTTGTTCATGATATATGTTCATATTGTGACGGGGCGAGGTCTAGGCTTATAGGATAACATCCCCCGAGAATCGGCAGCCGAACAAGATGGCTCAGTTGCCTCTCGCGCAAGCGCCTAACGCACAGGCGTCTTCTTCATCTTCGCAAAGTGCCACGCTTGCTCCTGTCGATGATGCACCGTAACATCACTCCCCAGCGGCGGAAGTGCCGCCACGGCGCTCAGTACTGCGGCGACGAAAAGCAGGGTGATACGGTTTGAGTCTGGAAACGTGTACAACGTCCGTCTGGAGTGAGGGGGGGTCGAAGAGGCATTGTTTAGGGGTGCGATCTCGTAGCACACGTCACTGAGTTGTCGTAACACTTTGTAGGGGCCATGGTAGTGTGATAGTAGCTTCTCTGATAAGCCGACTTGGCAGTTTGGTGTCCAGAGAAGTACCAGAGACCCCGGCGAGAAGTGCACGCTTTGATGAAGACTGTTATAGCGGTCTTTTTGTGCGCTTGCGACAAGTGCAGCCGATCACGGGCAAGCTGACGGGCTGCATGGGCTCGAGAAACGACATTGCTGGCGTACTCAGTAGACAAGGGGGCAGCCGAAGGAAGGAGCGTGTCAAATGGTAATGCTGGATGTCGGCTAAACAGCAAATAAAACGGCAAATAACTAGCTTTGTCGTGCCGTGAAGAATTGTAGGCGAACGTGACAAAGAGGAGTGCCTTATCCAAGTCACGGTGATTTAACGAAACGTACATAGACCGCATCTGCTTCAGCGTTCGGTTCAGACGCCCGGTCAATCCGTTTGTCTGTGCATGATAAGCGGTGGTTAGCTTGTGCTCAGTGGAGCAGGCGTAGAGAATGTCATCCACAACACGTGAAAGGAAGTACTTTCCTCAATCTGTAAGCGGATGCCGCGGAGCGCCGTGATGAAGAATGACTTCATACAAGAGAAAGTCAGCGACGTCAGTGGAACAGCTTGTCGGCAGTCCTTTAGTGATGGCAAAGCGTTTGGCGTAGTCTGTGACGACTCCAACCCATTTATTTCCGGAGGTGGACGTAGGAAGCGGGCCCAACAGGTCAAGGCCAACGCGGAAGAATGGTTCCGTCGGTATGTCAATGGGCTGTAGGAGCCCAGACGATAGAACAAGGAGGCGCTTACGGCGTTGGCAGTGGTCGCAAGCACTGACGTAGCGAACCACAGAACGATACAGTCCGGGCCAAAAAAAAGCGACGTCGCACACGATCATAGGTACGAGAGACGCCTAGGTGACCGGCTCTAGGTACGTCTTGTAGTTGTTCGAGAACGCTGGTACGCGGGTGATGGGGAAGCACGAGTACTAAGTCCGGGCCATCAGCGTTAAAGCTGCGATGGTACAGAATGTTGTCGTGCAGTTCGAACAGGCGAACGAAAGAGTCTGTTGGAGCAGAGGTCAGACGCTAGATGATGGTGAGTAACGACGGGTAACGTCATTGTTCGTTGGAGATATCACCCAAAGCGTGGATGGAGAGAACGCAGGGGTCTGAATCAAGGTCTGTCAAGTCGGGCGTTTCCACCGGATAACGTGACAAACAGTCTGCATCTGTGTGCAGGCGTCCCAACTGGTAGTGGACCACGAACGAGTATTCTTGCAGACGGAGCACCCAGCGACCGAGACGTCCAGATGTGTGTTTTAGCGATGACAGCCAGCAAATAGCATGATGGTCCGTAACAACGGAAAAAGTTCGGCCATACAGGTAAAGCCTGCATTTTGCCACGGCCCACACTAAAGCTGGGCATTCTCGCTCAGTGATGGACAACTTCCGTTCGGCAGGTGAAAGAAGACGACTGGCGTAAGCAATCACGCGGTCCTTCCCCTGCTGTCGTTGGCCAAGGACCGCTCCAATTCCATGACCACTGGCATCGGTCCGAAGCTCTGTAGATGATGCAGGGTCGAAATGAGCCAGTAATGGCGTTGTCAGCAGATCGATAGGAGCCGGAAAGGCGTCCGCTTGCTCTATGCCCCATGCGAAGGGAACGTCCTTCTTTAAGAGATCTGTAAGCGGTCGAGCAAGGTCGGTGAAGTTGCGGACAAATCGACGAAAATAGGAACATAGCCCTACAAAATTTCGGATGTCCTTGGTTGAGCGTGGTTCAGGATTCTCACTGGTATAGCGCACCACGACAAGGACACACACAAAGGAGAGATGCACACACACACAGCGCTAACTTGCAACTAATGTTTTATTTGCAATCACACACGATGATTTGGGTGCACGTTAAAGAACCCCAGGTGGTCTAAATTTCCGGAGCCCTCCACTACGGCGTCTATCATAATCATATAGTGGTTTTGGGACGTTAAACCCCACATATCAATCAATCAATCAATCAAGCAATCACACACGCTGTTTATACAACAGTAGACCGATAAAACCTGGATAATGTCACGTCAAGAATACAGCACAGCCCATGCACGTGTCATCACCGATAGCGACAATCTACACTAGCCCGTCAAAGTGAAGATTCTAGATACATCTTTTCTTTAGATGATAATGCTATGGAAGCCACATTCACACATTTTTATTTCATTTTGTCTTTTTCAAAAGCTTCAATAATTTCACGTGTAGTTCTGTCACGGGCCTTAAAGAGTATACGGGTGTTTTGGAACATAGGGACGCAACCGCACCTCTGACAGTGAAGGGCCAAATGACCACATACAGCTCTTTCTACATTGTACTTGTGTTCCCTTAGTCTTTCATTCACACACCTTTCAGATTGGCCTTTGTATTTGCAACCGCAAGTCTAGCCCCGAACTTCTAGGGATGGTTCGGAATGTCTCAAAACAAGTACCTGAAGGTGACGTTGACAGGTTTGTATTTGAAGGTGTCGACGTTCTCATGCATGTCCGTCCTATGGGTGGCAGATGTGCTATTGAGGAGACCATTAGGCACTTGAAGGACAATTCCCTCGCGCTGCTACCAGCCGATAAAGACGGTGGCTTCGCGGTTATGCGTAAATCATTGTATCGAGCGAAGGCGTCAGAGGCCATCAATTCTGTATTTTATACTCATAACAATATTTCGTTACAAAAAGTGCGAACTACCGTGAAAAAGCTATGCAAAAGCTTTAATCTTGAAGGCCTGGTTATAGATCGATCGAGAAGACAAAAAAAGTGGATCTTGATATATTTCTCACGGCAAAGACGTATAAAGTTGAATGTCCTTTCAGAGTGATCATATCAGAGAATGAATCCTGGCAAAAGTGCATCGCGTTATTTCTACAAAAACATTTGAAGTTGATATCTCTTGACGACCCCTTTTTGGTGAAAAAGTCGGAACAAGTGCTAGACTTTCTTGCAGGCGAGGAAAACGCAGACCTTTTAGCTTTTTCGATTGACGTTAAGGACCTTTATTACACCCTCCCTCAGGCAGAGTTGATGGCGTGTGTGTCGGAAGGTATAGACAGAGTAGGAGCGGTTGATTTTCAAAATACTGCCGGTCTGTCGAGTGATCAGTGTTTAGAGCTCCTTTATTTTTATCTTTTATCTTAACTCGACCTATGCGACGTGGAATTGAAACAATGTAAAACAAAAGAACGGGATATGTATAGGTTCCTGCATAGCCCCGTACCTGAGCGACCTATTTTTAGCAAAACGTAACAAGGTCCTTGACGAACATATGAAGGACACTGACGTTATTGCTGTTTTTAGATATGTAGATGACTATCTGATCGTTGCCAATATTGATCATAACAATTTTGACGCAGTTGTGACTGAAACTCTAACCATGTTCTTGACAGTGTTATCTCCTTTGGTGCTGACGCATGAAGTACCAAATGACAATTTCATAAGATTCCTTGACCTCGGGCTGTATTTTTCGCCAGCAAGAGTATGCTGGAGCTATGAACCGCGAGGGAATAAACCGGTTCTTCCGTTCACGTCCGCTCATTCGAAATTGGTAAAGCGTGCGGTGATAAAATCCTGTTTTCAGAATTCACTGATAAAATCGTGCCACCACAAGCTTGATGAGATCTAGTGGGCTCAAACAAAACGTTTATTGAACTCTGGCTACTCCTTGCACTTTTTGACCGCTGTCGCCGACTGTATAAGCAGGAAAGGAAGGGCAAACCTCAAAGACCAGGCAACCGCCACTAAGGCAGGCAAGGTTGCTGTAGTGCCTTACATGCATGCTATTTCGCATAACTTGCGAAGAATAGCAAGGAAGGCGGGTGCGGATGTAGTGTTTTCTGGTCCCGAAAAGTTGCAAGCAATGTGCAAAAAGGTCAATGCAGAAAGTAGCGGGAAACAGGATTGTAAGATTAAGCACCGGGAGAAATTTGTGAATTGTTGTTGCGGTGTTGTCTATAGCACTCCTTTGACTTGCGGTTGCGAATACACAGGCTAATCTGGAAGGTGTGTGAATGAAAGACTAAGGGAACACAAGTACAATGTAGAAAGTCAGAGGTGCGGTTGCGTCCCCATGTTTCAAAACACTCGTATACTCTTTAAGGCCCATGACAGAACCACACGTGAAATTATTGAAGCTTTTGAAAAAGACAAAATGAAAGAAAAATGTGTGAGTGTGGCTTCCATAGCATTATCATCTAAAGAAAAGATGTATCTAGAATCTTCACTTTGACGGGCTAGTGTAGATTGTCGCTATCGGTGATGACACGTGCATGGGCTGTGCTGTATTCTTGACGTGACATTATCCAGGTTTTATCGGTCTACTGTTGTATAAACAGCCTGTGTGATCGCAAATAAAACATTAGTTGCAAGTTAGCGTTGTGTGTGTGTGCATCTCTCTTTTGTGTGTGTCCTTGTCGTGGTGCGCTATACCAGTGAAAATGATGAATCTCAACCAACTAGCCCGGCAACGTGCCTTAGTGGTTCAGGAAATCGTTGTACTGCTCGCACCTTGTCGGGATATGGTTGAACACCAGCGGCACTGTCAAGGTGGCCGAGTATGGTGATTTGACGACGTCCAAAATAGCATTTTGCAGAATTGAGCTGGAGAGCGTCTCTTCGAAAAACATCCAGAACGGCTGACAGACGTCTTACATGGCTGTCTAAGGTAGGTGAAAACACGATGGCATCGTCCAAGTAACATAAACAGATGGACCACTTATATCCTCGGAGAAGGGAGTCCATCATGCGCTCGAAAGTTGCCAGCGCATTACATAGTCCGAATGGCATGACTTTGAACTGGTAGAGGCCATCCGGCGTAACGAAAGCGTTTTTTTCACGATCCATGGGGTCGACGGAAATTTGCCGATAGCCGGACCGAAGGTCGATAGACGAAAAGTATTGGGCACCGTGGAGGCAATCGAGAGCGTCATCAATCGGAGGCAAAGGGTAGACATCTTTCTGGGTCACTTTGTTTAAATGGCGATAGTCCACGCAAAAGCACCATCTGCCATCCTTCTTCTGAACGAGCATGACTGGGGAGGCCCAGGGGCTGGATGATGGTTCTATTACGTCTTTAGTAATCATTTTGTCCACTTCATTCTGAGTTACTTGGCGTTCCTTGTGAGACACACAATATGGACGCCGCCGTATAGGACTGGCATCACCAGTGTTGATCCGGTGAGTCAATGCAGTTGTTTGGCTGAGAGGGCGGTGGTCAAAGTCGAAAATGTCTCTATATGATGTTAGCAGACTACGGAGGCTGGCAGCGTGCGCTAGACTGAGGTCGGGAGCAATAATCTTGTTAATGTCATTTGCAGGCAGAGTGTAATTGCGGCCAAGACAGGGGGATGTAGTATCTGTGTCCAAACCAGTAACGTTGCAGCTGTCAAGTGGACATAGGGTGGCCAAAGACATGTCTTGCGGAATAACTTGAGTCAAGAGACTCACGTTGAGTAGTGGTATATGTGATGTTATTGGGGCAGGACCGCTCCAGAAAGAATCAGACAGCACGCCAGTGCACAAACACACATCCAACTTCTATTGTACCCTTCACACATGGACAACCCACACATTACGAAGTTCCTAACAAAAAACACGCGGCTAAACTAAATGAATAAGTAGAACGTTCGGCCTACAGTTCAGGTCGTCGGGGTAGTAGCCTGGGCCGTCGTTGATGCCCCGTCGGCACCATTCAGTGGCGAAGTCGACGTTGTGCGGCGTCGTCACCTGCAGTGACGAAGTCGGGAGACGCAGGGTCGCCGCGTCGAACTCCAGTGGCTCAGCGCCACTGTCGACGAACTGGAGCCGACGACACACGTGTTCCGGCGGCAGGGAGTTGTGCCCTTGAGCACCTGCAGTCCGCCTCGGAAACCCACGCCAGCCCTCCTGGAACAGCGGCGCAAGGGCAGGTTCAGGCACCCGGCGCCAGCTCTCCCCGACCAGCGGGACAAGGACAGGTTCAGGAACCTGGCGCCAGCTCTCCTAGACCGGTCGTCTAGCGGAGGCTGAGCTGTCCACTCGGCTGGTACGAGTGTCGCGACGTGGCCTGGGTCGTACCTATGGGCCAGACGCCCAACGAGGTAGTCCTGCCTCGAACGACGTACCTCGCGCACTGCTGAAGGCACGGGTCACGCACCCTCGAGCCCGCGCCTCACGAGCTGTCGTCTTCCTCGTAGGCACCGCACGGCACACTATTGTCGTTTTTTTTTAGTTTCTGTTTCGCGTCCGCGCAGCACATATTATGACATCACCCCCTTTTCCGAGAAAGTTGTTTGCAACTATTCTACTACAAGGGCGCGGGGCGAACGAATGGTCACTGCACTGCACGGTCACGGCACGGTCCCTGCACTGCACTGCATTGCCTTAGGGGTCGCATGTACATAGTAGCAGAATGTTCACAGAAGGCTGCTTACAGTTCGGTTGGAAAACTACCGTACAAGTAGGGTTGCTATGTCGCAACTAGGAGTCAACTATTCACGACTGAGGGCTAGTAGTATTAAGAACCACGTTGCTACCTGAACGGCAGTTATGCGCGACTCAAGTTGTCGGCTCCAACATTGTCACAACCTTTGATGTAATGAACTGTGAATGAGTACTCCTGCATAAGGAGACTCCACCTCAACACTCTGTTGTTCACGTGTTTGGCGGAATTTAAATACTGTAATGCTTGGTGGTCTGACTGAATGACAAAAGGTTTGCCATAGAGGTAAATATGAAATTTTTGCACTGCCCAAACAAGTGCAAGGCATTCCCGTTCTATTGTTGAATAGTGGGTTGCTCGGGGCAATAAATTACGACTTGCGTAAGCAACTGGATGCAGCACCTGGCCCTTTCCACTGCATTAACAGCTTGTTGGAGTCAGTCGGGAGCAGAATTAAAACCTTGTTGCCTGGGCATAATTTTCTAGGGCGACTTTTCCTGTCATAATAGGTTTTCTGCTTCACACGAGCCTTCTCCAGCTGTTCATGGGCTATCTTGCAAGTCTCCTCTAGGCGATTACGCAAATCAAAGACGTAGGTGTAAGTCGTCCGCGTTTCTGCGTCTAGCCCCTCATTTGTCCACAGTTCTCTCAGCACGGTTAGCGGTCCTCGGACGTGGCGGCCGTAAATGAGCTGAAACGGAGAGAACCCGAGGCTTGTCTGTGGAACTTCCCTATATGCAAAGAGTAGCGGAGCTAGGTACCTGTCCCAAGATCGAGGTCTCTCTTGGCACATTCTCTTTAGCATTGTCTTCAGGGTGCCATTAAATTTCTCCACGAGACCGTTCGCCATCGCATGATATGGGGTTGTCTTTAGCATCTTCACGGAGAGAAGCCTGCTAACCTCGTTCATTAATTCTGAGGTAAAACTTGCCCCTTGGTCGGTGACGATTTCCTTTGGCAAGCCGATGCGGGAAAAAATCTCGATGAGTGCTTCCGCAATGTGAACTGCATCGATTGCGGGCAATGCTACAGCGTCAGGGTAGCGAGTCGCAAAATCGATAAGTGTCAGAACATATCGGTTCCCACGGTCCGATCTTGGTGAAAATGGGCCGATTAAATCAACCGCGACCCTTTCAAAAGGTGTCCGGATAAGAGGCATGTTGCCTAGTGGTGCGACTCCAACTTTTCCTTTAGGGGTAGTTCTCTGGCACTTGTCGCAAGACTTGACAAAGCGCTTTACGTCTCCGTTCAGGTCAGGCCAATAAAATTCTTCTAGGACACGATCAGTAGTTCTTTTGATGCCTTGGTGTCCCGCCATGATACTGCCATGAGCAATGTCCAGTATGCCTACCCGGAACGCTTTCGGAGTGACCAGCTGTTTAAACGTCCTGCCAGTGGCAAGGCGGTAGCGTCGATAAAGCAATCCTTTATCTTCGATGAAATCGTAACAGTGGCCCTTTCCCGATTTGAACTCCTTATTCACTTTAGCAAAGACAGCTTTGAGTGTCGGGTCATTTCGCTGTTCCTCGACGAGTTGGGCTCTGGTAACGTCAGGTAAGAGCGTTGTTGACACGTACAAAGGCCTGATATTTTCTTGACCTTGTTGATTGGCTTTGGTTTTTGCCACGCTTGAAGAAGCAGATCTTGAGGTGACAGGTAACTTGGTCGGGTGTGCTTGCGCAGGTAACTCATCCACCTGGGTATGAGTCGCCTGCTTCCAGTCAGAATCTGGATCGTATGGTCCTCTGACGCCTGGAAGATTTCCCAGCACAAGGTCATAGAGGGGTTGATCCATACAAGCCACTTTCAGCATCCCTGTGAAGTACGGCGTGTTGACTTGTACAATAGCTTCCGGGAGATGGCTAGTTGACCTGTCTAGGAGAACGACACTGATTTTCTTGCCTGTCAGGCACACATCAGGAACGAGCTCCCGTCGGACGATTGCCGTGTTGCATCCCGTATCGCGTAAGACTCGAACCTCTCTTCCTAGCAGCAGACCTTCGACCACTGGCATCCCGTCGGCCAGGAAACGTATTGTACCCTGCACGTTCTTGTCGTCGTGGTGACTCGAGCAAGGAATCTTCCCTCCTGGACGCTTGGCTGTTTTTCTAGCACCAGCCCGGGCAGAGTCAGGTTCGCTAAATGCGCACGAAGAACTCGGTTTGTTGTCCCCATGCTGGTTTCGGCAAGTTTCTGTGACATGTCCCGTTTTACCGCACAACTTGCATTTCAGCATCTGCTTAGGTGGATTGCGGCAGTCAGGAGCCAAATGTCCGAAACGATGACACAGGATACACTTGAGTTGCGGTTTCCGCGACGCTTCGGTAGGCTTTCCACTGGACTCTTTCGCGGGGTCAGGACCTTTTCCTATATTAGTCAAATTCTGCGCCTCAAGGAAGCGATCCGTCAAATTAGCGAGTTCATCTAGTGACTTGCACTCTCGCTCTTTTAAGAAAACAACCAGCTTTGGATGGCAACAACGCAAGAATTGCTCAGAGATTACGTGATCCCTTAGACCTTCATAGGTTTGGGATACGTTTGCCATATCTAGCCAATGGTCGAAATAACTGGTAATTCTTGCTGCTAACTGTCGTCCAGTTTCACCATCTGCTGCTCGTGCTTTCCGAAACTTATCTTGGTAGCCTTGAGCCGTAAACTGAAATCTCTGCAGTAGAGCTTTCTTTACTTTTTGGTAGTCCAGCGAATCAGCGGCAGTCATTCGGCCTATCACGGTTAACGCGTCACCCGTTAGGCACAGGCTAACAGCGAGACCCCATTTTTCTTGCGGCCAATCCTGTCCTGTGGCTACGCGCTCGAATCGCTGCAGATACGCGTGCAGATCATCGCGTTTCTCGTCAAATACAGGCAGTAACTTCTGCGGATTGAGGGGTGAGGAGGTGCTGGGCGCAGTCAAAGCGTCATTAGCTGCTACAGGCATATTCTGAGCTCCTTCCTGAAGCTTTAGCTTAAGCTGCAGAATTTCACGCTGTCTCTCGTCAGCTTCTTTGGCTGCCTCTCGCTCTGCAGCTCTCTCATCCCTTAGCTTAGCCTGTTGGGCCTCAATCCACTTGTTTAGCTCTGCACCCGAGAACCCTAGTTGGAGCCCTATAGCGGCGAGTTTTTCCAAGTCCATGGTGCAGTCTGAACGTGTGTCTGCCTCGAGCGAAACTGTCCTCTTTCACTGGTTTAACGAGCGGATCCTGGCAGGCTCGCCAGTTTGTGATGTTATTGGGGCAGGACCGCTCCAGAAAGAATCAGACACCACGCCAGTGCACAAACACACGTCCAACTTCTATTGTACCCTTCACACATGGACAACCCACACATTACGAAGTTCCTAACAAAAAACACGCGGCTAAACTAAATGAATAATGTAGAACGTTCGGCCTACAGTTCAGGTCGTCGGGGTAGTAGCCTGGGCCGTCGTTGATGCCCCGTCGGCACCATTCAGTGGCGAAGTCGACGTTGTGCGGCGTCGTCACCTGCAGTGACGAAGTCGGGAGACGCAGGGTCGCCGCGTCGAACTCCAGTGGCTCAGCGCCACTGTCGACGAACTGGAGCCGACGACACACGTGTTCCGGCGGCAGGGAGTTGTGCCCTTGAGCACCTGCAGTCCGCCTCGGAAACCCACGCCAGCCCTCCTGGAACAGCGGCGCAAGGGCAGGTTCAGGCACCCGGCGCCAGCTCTCCACGACCAGCGGGACAAGGACAGGTTCAGGAGCCTGGCGCCAGCTCTCCTAGACCGGTCGTCTAGCGGAGGCTGAGCTGTCCACTCGGCTGGTACGAGTGTCGCGACGTGGCCTGGGTCGTACCTATGGGCCAGACGCCCAACGAAGTAGTCCTGCCTCGAACGACGTACCTCGCGCACTGCTGAAGGCACGGGTCACGCACCCTCGAGCCCGCGCCTCACGAGCTGTCGTCTTCCTCGTAGGCACCGCACGGCACATACACGCACACATCACATCCTCTTCGCCACCGCACGGCACACTATTGTCGTTTTTTTTTAGTTTCTGTTTCGCGTCCGCGCAGCACATATTATGACAGTATAACCACTCTATTATTAACGATGGCGACAACAGTGTGAGCAAGGGCGACGTCTCTGGCCATCAGTACGTCGACTATAGGAGTGACGAGGTAGTCACCATCTGGCACATGACGTGAGCACGACAAAGTGACATATGTAGCAGCTTGCGGAGGCAAGCGAACGTGGTGACGAGAGCATAAACGGGGAGAATAGTCAGCTGGAAAATCGGCAAGCAGCGGCAGTTCAAGCTGTAGAGCACCAGTAGCACAATCAATGAGCGCAGAATGACGTGACAGGAAGTCCAAACTAAGTATTAGGTCACGAGGACACATTTTAATGACGGCAAACTGAACTAATGTAGTATGACCGGCAACGGACACACGGGCCATGCACATCCCTTGGACGTCAGGGGTCCTCTCATCAGCGACACGAAGTGTGCGGGAAGCGGCAGGCGTGAGCACTTTATGTAGGTGTCAGCGAAGGTTCGCGCTCATTACAGAAATGTGCGCTCCAGTATCTATAAGAGCAGAAATAGCCACACCGTCAACGTCTAACAAACTTTGTCTCGTCGGAAGCGTCAAGAGAGGATTTGTGGAGGGAGTCAAAAATGCAGCGTCACCTCCGGGCGCTGCACCGTTTAGTTTTCCGGGTAGGCAGGAGGGGGGTTGAATGGGGACGACGGCCTGCGAGTCTGCGGTGAGCGAGACGACTGAGGACATCCTGGAGGCGAACGCGACCTACGACCATGCGGTGACGGAGATCGGCTGTTTAACCCTCTGTAGTTGTTTGACGGAGAAGGCTCCGCGGCAGATGCAAAGCAGGTGCTGTCCTTTCGGTAGTGAGGTTCAGATGAAGTTCGAGGTAGCGAGGACCAGCGATAATTGCAGTAACGGACGACATGACCGATACGGTGGCAATGAAAACAAATTGGTCGATTGTCGACGGTTCTCCACGCAGCAGGGTTGTGAGTTTGGGCTGTAAACTGCTGCTCGTGATAGGACGAGGGTGGACGCTATGGAGCTCGCTTGGGCTGGGCAAAGTGCACACCAAGGGAATACCTATGCTGGCGAGTTCTTGGCGGACCATGGCTTGAACCATGTTAGCAGTGTGTGGGGTCGTGTCACTTGCAGCGGTGTGAGCCGGAGCAGAGACAATAGCTTCAAGCTCGCACGTACAATTCGCGTCACTTGATTCGATGAATCGAGAGGTGGCGGCTGTTTTCTTGCACGGTCTTCGCAAGACGACGTTGCAGCCGTATTCGGAAGGACGGGTAAACACGCTGTTAAACAACCGGCTCTACGCTTGCTCAAATCGCCGACATTCTTTTATAACGGCGCCCACTGTAGAATAATTTTTTTTGCAGATGAGGCGGTTGAATGCGTCATCCGCAATCCCCTTAAGAATATGTCCGACCTTGTCAGCCTCCGGCATCTCGGCATCGGCTTTGCGACACAACGATAACACATCTTCTATAATGGAGACGTAAGAGTCGGTTCGAGGTCTGCGCCCGAGACGCGAGCATTTTGTTCGCGGCCATTTTTCTTCCAATCGGCTTTCCGAAGAGGTCCAACATTTTCTCCCTGGGCACTGCCCAACCCCCAAGTTCTGTTTCATGGTTCTCATACCACCATTTTGCGGTTCCCCTAAGAAAGAATAACAGTTTCGCCAGCATAAGAGTCGGACCCCATCGGTATCGAGTACTCACACATTCGTACTCTGCCAGCCAATCTTCAACGTCAACTTCATCTGGATCACCGGAAGCGCTAAACGTGCCAGGATCCCGCGGGGGTTCGAGCGCGAAGGTTGTGGTTGCAGAAGGAGATGTAGTTACCGCATCATCTCCGGCCACAAGAACACGGAGAGCAGGTCCAGACACCATTCTTTTCAGTCATCGTTGTGGAATGGCCCTTCAAACAACGGCCGCTGCGAAGTTCCGTTGCGAGGCGGTTACCCAGCACGTCCACCAAATGTGACGGGGCGAGGTCTAGGCTTATAGGATAGCGTCCCCTGAGAATCGGCAACCGAACAAGATGGCTGAGTTGCCTCTCGCGCAAGCGCCTAACGCACCGGCGTCTTCTTCATCTTCGCAAAGTGCAACGCTTGCTCCTGTCGATGATGCACCGTAACAATATGTCCTCTGGAACCACGTTCTCTACACGATGGATTTCAAACATACCGGTCAAACGTTTCTGCTTCTGATTCCATTGTTACTGCGAGCGGGAATTCTAGAGGCATGTCATGATGACCCATAGGCAGGTCACTTGGGCATCAGTAGGACTTTGGCAAGAATCCTCCACAGATATTACTGGCCAAAATTTATGGATTCTGTACAGCACTACCTCAGATACTGCCGAGACTGGCAAACACGCAAAGTACTGCCCCTGAAGCCGGCAGGTCTTTTGAAACTGATGTAGCCACTGAAAGTCCCATTCCAGTAGGCCAGAATGAATTTACTCGGACCATTTCCTATGTCATCGTTCGAGATCGTGGGTTGTTGTAGCGACCCACTAGATGACCCGGCATGCCAAGACGTCATCTCTCAGAAAAGAAACGAAAACGCAGTGACTCAGTTTTTCGTGTGTGACCCAGATAATGATGTGACATGGCGCACCCAAAGTCTATATAACTGACAAAGGAACTGCGTTCACTTCCAGGCTGCTACACTCTATCACAAAATCAGCGCACACTAACTACAGAACTACTGCGCACCATTCGCAAACTAACGGTTCAACTCAAAGGTTCAACAGGACGCTTGCTGTCATGATTGAAATGTATTTAGGTGTCGAGCCTCGGACTTTTTGACAGCATATTTTTGTATTCTACCATTCCGTACAATATTGCTGTACAAAAGAAAACCCACTTCACGCTTTTTCAACTTGTTCATCGTTGGACAGCAACAACCACATTAGACGCGATGTTGCCTGTCAAGCGCGCGAATGTGGAGGACCCTGACGTCAGGTAATATGTAGAAAGTTAAGACGAGGTGCGTCCGCTTGCAAGGCACCGCATCATTCAACATCAAGGCGTCTATGCGCATCGTTACAATTTAAGACAAAGGGACGTACGGTACTTCCCTGGAGACCAAGTGTGGGTCTGGACACCTGTACGTGCATGTGGTATACGAGAAAAGCTTATAGGGAGCTATTTTGCCCTTACAGGGTTCTTCATCAGCTCGGTTCATCAAACTACAAAGTGATTCCTGTATGTCAAGTGTGCACAAAATGACGCAAGAATCCCCAGAAGTTTTACATGTAATACGTATGAAATCGTGCTACGATAGGAACTCCACAACCGAACTGATTCGTGTCCGCAAACACCAAGAAACGTCTAATTTTTTGGAAGCTGTCAGCCGGCTGTGCGCATCGGGACGATGCGTCCTAGGAGGGGCTCTAATGCTTCAGTTCGACATTCGCAGAAGACGTGTGCAACAATTTGCGTTCGTAAAAGCCGCCACACAAGTCGCAAGGAAAGCGCACGATGAAACGTCGTCCTGCACCTTCCACGATGCTATCCCACAGGACCCGCTCGAGACTCGAGGTGTGAAAAAGAGACCTACGGAGTTCAGAATAGCGAGCAAAATACATTTTTTCGACCGTTTAGTATTGAGGTTACGGGTACAGCTTTGCCCCAAATAAATATTTTATAGCAGCATGCGCCATATTTATTGGTAACAATGTGACTTTTGTTGTGCTCTCAATACACCTATAGTATAATATGTAGTCGGAGCCTCAATTACCACCATTGTCACCAGAGTTATGACCGCGGGCATAGAGTAGCTGCTTACGGGTCGCTACGTAGGTGATGCGTGGAAGCAAAGAATAGTATCTGTCTCCCAAGTTGCGATATATCTGTTTGTGATTGCAATCATATGAACACTCTCGGCTATTTTTTTTCGTCGTCGCTGTTGCGATGGCCATCATGTCGGGGCAACGTCTCGTATACGTCCTTATTTATGTACACACAAATGTTATGTCAGCAGAAAATACGAATGTATCCAACAGATAAAGATGGGTGGGCGTTGAGAAACTGGTTAATCTTTGGCAGAGTGGTGTAATCGTTTCGGTTGACAGACAGTGAGACCAAAATTAGTGCGTTTAAGTATCCAAAAAACCGTCGTCTTTAAATGTATACATTTATTGGTTCAAGTGTGCATTAGAGACAAAATATGACTAGCGCGTTGAACCCAGAAAGGCGAAGCTTAAGATCTCTCAACGTCTTTTTAATCCTGGTCTCGGAACTCGAACGATGGCTTTCTTCCATGCGAGGTTCAGACTACACTATGCCATCACAAATCCGGATGCATGAAACTACATGCCATTAGGTGCCTTATTTTTAAAACGTAATTAGCCATTGTTGTGCGATCCATATAACTTAACAAAGAACTGTTATAAACATATAAAAAATAGCGATCCTAACTGTTGAATGCTCAGCTCAAAACACACGCTATGATAAGTTTTGAATAATTGAAGCAGAGATCGTTACCGGCAGTGTTAGGAACAAGTTAATTACAGTGTTAAGTGCAAGATCCTAAATCCGAGTAGTGTTAAGATCCTAAAGTACAGATGTGCCCGCCTTACCGAAGACGTTCCTCGAAGGGTCATACAAGCAGGATAGGTCGAAGACGGAGCGTCTCCATCTGTAAGAATAATAAACGTTGAAACTTCTATGCGCCTGAAGAGTCTCAATTTTCAAGCTTATTCAAGGATCTTCGCAAACTTCATAAAAAAAACTTCACACTAGCACACAAAGTACATGAATTGAATGGTATTGCCAAAGTGACAAAACTGCCAGGTCATATTGACAGCGTCCCTGGGCAAATGCCAGAACATTTCAGTTGTTGATTGATATGTGGGGTTTAACGTCCCAAAACATTTCAGTTGTAGTAAGAGGCACACAAAATAGTTGACAAAGAACGCGCACTTTTTTCTTTCGTAGTGTGCTTAACTACAATAGCGCCCCGCTGCGGTGGTCTAGTGGATAAGGTACTCGGCTGCTGACCCGCAGGTCGCGGGATCAAACCCCGGCTACGGCGGCTGCATTTCCGATGGAGGCGGAAATGTGTTAGGCGCGTGTGCTCAGGTTTGGGTGCTCGTTAAAGAACCCCAAGTGGTGAAAATTTCCGGAGCCCTCCACTACGGCATCTCTCATAATCATATGGGGATTTTGGGACGTTAAACCCCACCTATCAATGAAATTAATCACAATAGCAAAAACAGATTAGCGGCACAGTGCTGCACTCCAGCGGCACAGTGCTGCACTCCAGCGGCACAAAAAAGATCTGGAACACCAGCACTGTAATGCAGCTCAATTAGAACAGGAACATATATTTACCAAAAAGCACAATCACGTAAACATGCGATGATGTTTTCATCTGAGAAAAATTAAAAATATTAGAGCTGCACTAATCAGGTGTAATCTGTATCACAGAACAAAACAATTAAAAATACCTGACTGACCCCTGCGCTACAGAAATCGGTGTAGCACGAAAGCGAGACGTCTCTTCACAGAAGTAGCACTAATCGAGTAGTGTTATATGATAAGTTGTACAGTTTACATTGGCGTTTCAAAGCTATGGCACTGTTTGACAGGGAAACAGCCATGTGACGCCTAGTGACACGTCTCCATGGTGGCGTCTACCACCCGTGATCATGACTTAACCATTGTGGTAAGTGAAGTTTTTAATATATACCTGAACTCAGCGCATTGTTATTCACGCAAAAGTATCACATCAGAAAACAAAATCCTAACTGTACTTCCTGATATGCGCGTCTTCAAAAATCATCAGTTACGGAGGGAGACGCAATGAGGCGCCGAGCAGCTCACTGCAATTTGCACAGGTCTCTATTCCCATGTGGTGTTTTCTCCATTTCAGTGTGAGGCACTCTTCAAATATTCCACAATGATATTATCGTTACGGATAAAACAAGCATAGCGACAAAAATTAAACGAATACTTTGAAAGCGTTTTCCAAAAAGATTGTGATTGCGCGCGTTTAGGCCACCTCTATTTATTTCGACATGCACATCGTGTCCCTATCAGGCATTGCATCTATGCTTCTAAATTTAAAGCGTAAAGCCTCGCCTAGTCTGTGTAAAATTCACAATGCCAAATTTCACAAATTTTGAAATTCACAATTTTGCGTTGATACGCAGAGATGGTTGCCGAATTCCTTGAGATCATTTTCAGCGCCTTCCTGTCTTCATCCTCTGTCCCGATAGGTTGGAAAACAGTGCGAATTGTGCCAATATTGAAGTCTTCATATAAAATATTGGTTACAAATACCCGCCCCTTATTCATTACTTGTTCTTTTTGCAAGCTTCTAGAGTACATCATAGCTAACTACGTCAATAATTTTCTTAGTGACAACAATATACTAACCCAATTTCAACATGTGTACAGGAAGGGTTTTTCCATTGTGACTCATCAGGTAAAAGCTATAAATATTTTTGCAGGTATTTTTCTCTCAAACTGTACAAAATTGGGACGTGTTACCAGAAAACTAAGTTTCTGTATATGATAAGCATAATTTTGGTCGCGATTGTGTTTAAAGTAATGTACAATTGTAATAGTTTTTTTTGAGGGGGGGGGGGCTTTCTGTAAGCTTTTAACTCCCTCAGTTACTTTTTACTTTGACGATGACCATGCTTCATATCTTTTTCTTGTTTGTCACTGCAAAACTTCTAGAAGGTGATCCTAAACATGCCTCCTTGCGATAGGCATCACAGGTATTATGGTATCATGGTATCATCGAGGCATCACTGGTATCATGTAAATGAATAAATATATTCTTGATAAATGCAGCGTATTGATGTTAAATTCTTGTCTTTAGAAGATTTTAATTTATTTCTCCACAATAAATTGGTTTAAAACTAAAGATATTAGCCTTAAATTTAGATTTTATTGTATATTGGGTGTCTGCGTGCTTGTCAAATCGAACATAGTTTGTTCGCTTACGGTAAATATTCATCCAAACTTCAGATTACATCAGGCGTTCCCCAGGAAAGTGTTTTGACATCCAGACTTTTTATTATATAAAAAAGACATTTTTAAATCTGTCCCTCAGAATGTCTAATTAAGGCTATTCGCTTATGATAGTGTTTTGTATAGGAAAACTGTTACCATCAATGATCAACAGCGTTTAAACACCTGCCTTGATATCGTTTTCCAGAGGGGCAAGCAGTGGGATATGAAACTAAACTCATACAAAATAGTGTATATAAAAAACCATTTTTCTGTTCTATATGCACTACAAACTGACATACTCAAACAGATCAGTGAATATAGGTATCTTGGCGTAACGAAAACCAAAACTCTAAGTTGGAATGTGCATGTATCTAACATTTACGCAACCAGCTTCCATAAGCAAAGCTCTTTTAAGCGCAGACTTCATCTTGCCCCGCCATCTGTGAAGCTGCTAGCCTGTAATACTATCATTAGACCTACTCTCGAATATGCATGCACTATTTGAGAGCCACTAACTAAAAACATTCATGCCATAAAAATTATCAAACGCAAACGCATAGGGTTTATGTTTTTTTGAGTACCGACCGCATGTATACTCCCCCACAGCTATCATGCACAAAAGTATTATACTAGCACTTTAGCTTCGTCGCAAAATTCTTAATTTAAAGATTCTTTTTCATTTAAAAATAAGTAGGTTGCACTAGATGCCTTTACATTCATTCAAACACTACCATCACGACTAACTAGAAATGGTCATACTGCATCAATAATACCATTTCCGACATGCACCACGCATTTACGTTCTGCCTTCTTCCTCGAACCATTGCCAACTGGAACGGTGTGCCCTTTGAGTCCCTAAAATACAATCAGTCGCTCGACTTCATCACATAATAACCTAAAACACTATCGTTATTCGGTTCGTATATACAAGTACCTACGCGTGCACTCCCAACCGTTTACACAAATGTGTTACCATAATAATCTTTCTATTGCTGTGTCATGAGTTATATTGCGTGTATATATTGTTGTTATTAGTTTCATGTATCTATACCTAATCTGGTCCCAAATTGCTGTTGAATTACGTAGTGAATGCTGTAGATTAAGAATTGTTATGTGTACGCTTGTATGTATAAAAGTGCGTGTGCATAGACTACTGATTTAGACTTTGAATTCTTTGTACGGTGCTGTTTTAAATCCTTCGATATAATCTTGCAACATCCTGTAAATGTACTAATAATAATTAAATAAATTCAATCCATCACACCAGGACACTAATTGACTCTCGAAGATGCGGTGAACACGGCGATAATACTTTTGCGGCAGTTCGTGAGTTTCACATGACACGATGACTCTGGAAGCTCGGAACCAGAAGCCAGTGTCGCTGACCCATGCAATGGCCAGCTCGGCGCAGCACCCACTGCACCTAAACGTGGTGACGGGGACGCTATACGTGTTCGAAGCAAGAAAGCCTTCAAGACGCGGTGAGACCGCACCTACAGATTTTACAGAACCAAGATCATCAACGATGAATAGCAAAGTTGACTTGACGCAATAGCCGCCCTAAGTTGACAAGCAAGAAGAAACGCCCGTGGACAAACGACGACTGGCAGACGGTTTTGACGTTACTGGCAAAAGAAGTAGAAACTGCGAGAGAGGATGAAACCCGCGGGCTGCACTAGCCCGACAAAATCATATTAACGAAAATAACGAGCATGGACACCCAAACTTCTACCACTTGCGAAAGCTAACTTTAAAATAGTCATGCGACCGCGACCCTACCAGAAACTGCCTTTGAAGAAAGACTATCGGCATACCGGTTCGGGCCGAAGCAATCACAGCTTGCAAATACGAAATCAGAGGTGAGTAGCTCCATATAAAGCCAGGTTCTATCATCGCCATACTCTAGGCACAAAGCCAGGACGTTGCGCAAAGGGCCCCCACGTCAGTGCCCTCACAGTCAATGGACGTGCAAGCGCAGCCAGTATACGCTGCCACCAGAAAGGACGCTATTCCGAGAGTTAAGCAAGAACTTCCACCCCGCACATATCGCATGGTTCTCGGTCCATATGGGTGATTTCTCATTTTGCCCGACCGGCAACTCAAATGAGAGGGGCTCACCAGCTAGAGCGTGTACTATCTACCCACGGTGGTGAGCGGCCCTCTCATATGGGTAGCAAACGGGGTATATGGACTTCAACGATTCATTGATTACATGTCGCGACATCCCCACAGCTCATAAATTAGGGCGCAGATATTTCCCGCTTCCGCACCCTAAATTGAATAAAGGACAAGCAGTTACACTTCGGCAACAACAGATGCAAACGTACATCACACCAGCCATAATGCACAGACTCGACCCAAATTTCTCACTCCACTGTCCGCACTGTCACCACGAGGACTGTAATTTTGAACACATGTTCTGGTTGTGCCTCTTTAACTCGCGGTCAGAACTACCACACGGAGTCTTCCGGGAGGCTGCCGCACACACTATGTAACTCGACAACACACTCTTGGCCGTCCAAGGGTCCGGAACATCGCCGAGAGACTCCATCTCCAAGCATCATCTTGGGTGGATTCACCTGGCTGAGCGCCCCGCCACGGTGGTCTAGTGGTTAAGGTACTCAGCTGCTTGCCCGCAGGTCGCGGTATCAAATCCCGGCTGTGGCGGCTGCATTTCCGATGGAGGCGGAAACGTTTTAGGCCCGTGTACTTAGATTTGGGTCCACGGTAAAGAACCCCAGGTGGTCTAAATCTCCGGAGCCCTCCGCTGCGGCGTCTCTCATAATCATATGGTGGTTTTGGGACGTTAAACCCCACAAATCAATCATCATCCACCTGGCTGAGCTAGCGAGGCCACTGGTCATGTCCAGCCTCTGCCACATTTGAACCAAAGTAAAGTTCTCACTCAGTAGCTCCACCCCAAATGCCAGCCGAAACCACCAAGGTGAATCTGCTTGTACGTACTCAAGGCGTCGAACTTTATCACGCAAAAATGATTGGTGACACAAAGAGGACGGCCCTTACTTCTAGTGACCCATCGCTGCCGCGACTGGTTTATTAGAACGATGGCGAACTGCTATGTCATCCTTACCGTGCTACCATGCAGATGTGCAAAAATATGCCACGCAAAGAAACATCGGACCGACAAACTTGAAACTCTGCCGCACTTGTAAACTTCGTGAGCCAGTGGATGGAAATTGACCCAGTGTCTCTTAAGCGTGCTGGCTGCCCCGCGTGGAGCCTTGCCCTGTTCTTTCGGGGCTGTGGAATTCTTTCCTGGCAGTGGGTTTTGTCTGGTGTGGTGGAACGTTTGTGTGACCTTGGGTGACCATAGTCTGAGGTCAATGAAAGCTACAACCTCGCCTGTGCGTCCTGCGCAGCACTCTTCTGTCTTGGCTTTCCTCGAGACAACACCTCCCTGCTGGACTTGTCACGTTGCTGAGCCCCCATGCTGCTAAGCCAAGCTTGCTATTAGGCCTCGGACAGCCTCTTTCATAGGCTGGTTTTGGTCTTTAGAGAGGGGAATGCCGGAATCAAGTGCGCCCTCCACTTTGGCGCCTCATTCACCAGCCTACACGAGCTCTGACCACGCGCGGCTCGAGGGCCAGGAACATGACCACCGTGGTTTTTTCCATCATGTCTTGTTGTCTGGTGCAAGTCGTAGGCGCTGCCGCTGGTTGTCAAAGGTCCCTTTAGCAATGACAAACATTGCGTCACTTGAACGCTGCAATATGACGTATGATCCGGTATACTTGGGCAAAAACTTCGTGTATAGACCGTTTTTCTGCACAGGCGTAAAATGCAAAACAAAGCATCCTGAGGCAAATGTCGCAGGTATGCGTAGAGTGTCATAGCGAAGTTTTCGCACGGTTTTGTGATAAAATATTCTTGAGGTGAGCCAATCGACGAGCTTCCTCCGCGCGGTATAATGTCCGGGCTATGGATAAGTTTTCTTGTGTAGACCAGGGCAGTATCGTGTCGATAAAAATTTGCGGATGGCGAGCGCAGAGCAAAAAAAAGGTGCATACCTAGTGACTTCGTGCTTCACCGTATTGTATACGTACGTAAAAAACGGCAAGACATTGTCCAAATTTTTGTTACTATTGGGCACATACATGGTAAGCATGTACGTTCATGTGTCATTCGTGTGCTCTGTATGTCGTTGGTTTGAGGGTGGTAATGTGGCGAGCGCTGTTAGTCAGAACCACAGAGATGTAAGAGTACCTCAACAACAACTGCTTTAAAATCCCGTCCCCGGTCAATAATTAAAATACATGAAGCACCATGGCGGAGAAAGTTAGAGTGTTGGAGGAACAACGAGACGTCAGCTGCTGTAGCCGAAACGAGTGCTGCTGTCTCATGAACCAGGTCACGTAGTCCACGCACACTATAATCCGGTGACACCCAGTAGACGACTCAGGTAAGGGGCCTAGCAGGTCAACGCCGATGTTTTCAAAGGGAAGGGTTAGCGGGTTAACTTGCTGCAAAGCACCCGCTGAAGGCACTGTTGGTTGTTGGTGACCTTGGCAAACAGAACTGCTGCAAACGTACTGTTTCGTCGTCTTCCAGAGCTTGAGCCAGTAGAAACGCTGACGCACTCGGTGCAACGTTCGAGTAAAGGTAAGGTGACCTCATATGTTGTCATCGTGCATTGTGCGGAGGATCTCGCATCTAAGATTTCGGGGCACGACAAGAAGTGGAACACCTTCAGCGGTATGGTATTTCTTGTAAAGTAAGCTTGCGGATATGGTGAAACGCGAACTTCGTGGTGCTGACCAAGTGGCATCAAAAAATCTTTAATAAAAGGGCCTTGCTTCTGTTCGCGATGGAAGGCCACTGCATCGAGAAACTACCCGGTTATCACGAAAATATATTTTTCCAAGTCATCGTCCCCATTTAAAGTGCTCGTTGATGGAAGTCTTGATAAAACAGTCAGCGTCGGTGTGACAGCGACCACTCTTGTACGCCACAGAAAATTCGTATTCTTGTAGCCGTATATAATGACTAGCGAGCTAAGCGGCTGGCGGGTTAGCGTTTTCCGGCCACCCGGCAAAGGGAATGGTGGTCAATGACTATCCTGAAGTGACGGCTGTTCAGGTATGGTTGAAACTTCTGAATGACGAACACTATGGCGAGGCACTTCATTGTGGTACCAGTGTAATTTCGTCATGCTTTTGTGAGTGGGCGGCTTTCATAAGCGATCACTTGTTGGCATTTACTGTATACCTTGTTAGATGTTGACGAAGGAGAAAGCAGGTCGTTGGAGGATGCGAAAAACAGAACATGGTTTAATGACATTATTTACACATATTTACAGAAAGGAAAAGTTAGTGGTTTCACAAACCACGAGCGTGGTGGTTGAACGTTACATAGTTCAGAGCGACGTCCCGCACTCTGCTGCGTCGTTTTATGCCCTGTCGGGCTCCTTCTCTCCGAGTGGAGCACCAATCACACACACACAGGGTAGGGGGGCGAGCATGCCCGGTCCACATGAACACTGCACTGTGGTGGCGCCAGCAGGGCTCTTCCTCGTCGTGTGTGTGCCGTTAGTTGAGAGTTCCCACGATCCAAGCAGCATACTTCAAAGGGACCGCCGCACAGCTCGCCCAATTAGCGGGGAGATCTGCGGTGGCCATCGCAGTCTCTTTCAGGAAGACGCCGTCCCTGTTGCCCTCTGTAGTCGTGGCGTCGCGGCGACACGACGTCTCCTCCTCCGGCCAGCAGGGACAATGCCTGGCGGGCATAGGCAGTCGGCCGGTCGGCTACTTGACTGAGGATTAAAGAAGCGCCGCTCCACCGTCAACTCTGTCGCTGGTCACGCCAGCTTTCCGTGGCCCGATGAGTCGCCGTGTCCATTAGTCACCGCTTCTGCTTGAAGGGACGATAAAAGGGTCCGCATTTGAAGGACGGGAACTCGCCTTTGCTTGCTGCTTGGTCTAGATAATTGCTCAAATCTTCGACGGCGTCTGTCATACTGGGCGCCGAAGGGATTAACAGCCTCTCCAGTGGATCGGCTTTCGCACAAAGGCGTCTGCCCAGACGCATTTCCAGGCCAAACTTAACAGCTCCTCCGCCGCCCGGAAAATCTCGGCTGGCCAGCGCTCCCAACCGCTGGGCACGAAGAGAATGATTGGTGACGAGGACTATGGCCTGGCTTTTTTCACTCCAGCTGCGAACTTGAAACCAATCCCAAACATTCAACAGCAAGGCTAACCACACAACACAATACCATGCCGAAGTCAAGTACATTGGACCCGCTCAACACCCTCCAGGCTTCTCAAGAAACACAAACAAAAGAGAAACCTGTACACTAAAATTTTGAGACAATTTGGTGCCGTCAAAGTTACAACACTCATGGACGTGGAGATGCTTACCAAAGATGTAACGAATTGCCGTGTGAGAAAAGCACACAAAGGCAAACATATTTTGGCCCCAAATAACAGTAATCCTAATTTTACAAAACTAGCTTTCTCCCTACCATCCGCACTACTAAGTTGTAACTTACATTTAACTTCATGACTCATTTCATGAAACACAACCAAATACCTAAATCCCACACAAATGCAGCCTGAACCTACAAAAGGTAACTGGGCGCATTCTCTATTCTCTCAATAACCGAACTGTGTAAACCCTTAAAACGCATCCCTAATCTCAACGTTCGGTATATAACATAATGCTCAGCTAAAGAATTTCACCTGATCCCTGAGCACATACTAAAATCAGAAAGGAAAATACAACCCGTGTACTAACAAGCTCATTTGTTGAATGTAGTTTCATGTCAGCCCCTGTCTTTAAAGAACGCACAGGACTTTGCTGTGCGCCCTAGCACGACATCGTACTCTCATCCAAAGAACGGTACCATACCAATCGCACACCTAACCGTAGGCTATTTTCCAGTAACTCAACTAAAAACACTTACAAAGCTCTTAAAAAATCTACAAGGGGAAAAAACTGTAGCTAAACAAACTAGCCATGAAGATGACAAAGGAATATTACTTCAAAACCAAAAAATAGGCAAACAAACATGCTTCCCCGTAAATTCCTGTGTCACCTTCTCAAGCTTACAGTTATTCCTCACCTCAATCGCACCCGTGGTGGTCGTGGTCTTGCCGTATTTCGGGAATTCCCGAGGCAAGGTCGCGTCTGGGCTACAAGCTGAACGGCGCAGTCACGCATTATTAGCGATTTCAGACTGCCTTTGTCAGGCTCGCGGAGTGGGCCCGAGCATTGCGTGGGAAAGAGCGTCGGTGTCTTCTTTCGTCTAGTTCCCGAGCGGCGTTTAGCTATTGTGGCTTTTCTTGTAGGACCCCTTCGACACTCCTGTTCCCGCAAAGCACTAAACACCTTCCGCGAATGCTGTCGCGAGGATGCGCGCTATGGCCCACCACTTCGCCGCTGGCGTTTTGCTGCACGACGCAAAGGCCTCCCCGGCGAACTGGCCGATAACCCACTCTTCAGTCGTTCACCTGGCTGATTGCTACCTCCTTCATCCCTTCGCTTTGTCACTCACGTACGCTTACCTCTTTTACGGCGACGTCTACGACAGACCTTTTTCCCACTACTAGGAAGTTCGCTTTGGGTGGCGTCTTTAGAGTTCAAGGGCGCTTCTACACAGCCTTGAGTACCACGTTGGCGCTTCGATTTTCTAGCACTGTTGTCATGTCAGGCCGACTCATATGTGTTAGCTTTGTACTCAAGCATCCAACTAACCTGGCGCCTCCCATTTGATTTCATTTGCGATGGACCCGCTGGTCCCTTTTCTTTCGTCCGGCAGTTCAGACGCATACAAATGAACTTTGACACCGACGCAAAATGTCTAGTTCTGCGGGCTGCGCTAATAGGCTTCGAACCTTTCTCAACACGCGTAGAGCTGCTTGTCTCACTCGCGGCTCTCCGACGTCGCCTCCGTCTACGCCGCTTCTTGCGGCTCGTTTCCGAGCTTTCCGATAGCATCTCACGCTAGTGAACCCTCTCGCAGCTTTCGTCAGCTGCCTCAGTCGCGCAGTCTAAATGATTTTCGACCAAATCATCTTTATTCTCACCCTCAAGACTGGCGAACTGGTCAACACACTGAGGAACAATGCAGTTGTTTCCCTTCGAGAAATCTTGCTCGCAATCCTGAGAGCTGTTTGCAACTACACTGATACCATTCTCTACTGTCGCTGGTTCTCCTGAGCTTTCTCCGGTGTCCTTGACTACTTCGACCTAATTTGCAAGATCCACCGTCACGACAAACACAGTTGAGGTCTGTACCAGCCTTTCTGCAGCTATTCTAGCTGTTTCACTAACAGTTAACTGGCACAGCACCTCGTCGCACTCGCTCTGACCTTCTTCGGCCTCTCTACTTAGCGCACCATCATTCGCAGCACTCAAACTCGATTCGCCTTTAAATCTGCTGCTATGTTCACATGTGCTGGCCTTCTCTGCGGCTCTAAACTGCACCTCACTCGTTGGAACATTGTACTTCTCTTGATCTACACTTACGCATGGCTGAATTTTCCGTCTCAATGCCTCGTTTTTCTGTTCCAATTGTTTGAGCACCAAGGGGCGTGCTTGATCACGCTCTTTTCTATCCCTTTCTCGCTTCTCCATTTCCTGTTTCTCTGAAATCTCTACCGCGTTTTTAATCTCCTCCTCACTGGCTTTTTGCGAGATCAGCGTCACAATTGCTGTCCTGCCCATTCCTTCCTCTACTTCAATGCCTAGATGCTTACTCACACACAAAAGTTCATCTCTTAGCATTGCCTTCCACGACATGACTGCCGTTGTACTTTGGTCCTGCATCTCACACATAATTAGGTGATCCCTACAACTTACAAAAGGAAATCTCCCTAATCCACACACAATCATGCTTCTAATAAACTCACACAATTGAAGCCTGGAAAGTCAAAGCAAAGACCAAGCACTCACAGCACAGCACCATGTCGCGAGGTCCATCTCACCGCTGCCAACCAGTTGTTAGATTGACGGAAGAAGCAGGTCGTTGGAGGATGCGAAAAACAGAACATGGTTTAATGACATTATTTACACATATTTACAGAAAGGAAAAGTTAGTGGTTTCACAAACCACGAGCGTGGTGGTTGAACGTTACATAGTTCAGAGCGACGTCCCGCACTCTGCTGCGTCGTTTTATGCCCTGTCGGGCTCCTCCTCTCCGAGTGGAGCACCAATCACACACACACAGGGTAGGGGGGCGAGCATGCCCGGTCCACATGAACACTGCACTGTGGTGGCGCCAGCAGGGCTCTTCCTCGTCGTGTGTGTGCCGTTAGTTGAGAGTTCCCACGATCCAAGCAGCGTACTTCAAAGGGTCCGCCGCACAGCTCGCCCGATTAGCGGGGCGATCTGCGGTGGCCATCGCTGTCTCTTTCAGGAAGACGCCGTCCCTGTTGCCCTCCGTCGCGTCGACACGACGTCTCCTCCTCCGGCCAGCAGGGACAATGCCTGGCGGGCATAGGCAGTCGGCCGGTCGGCTACTTGACTGAGGATTAAAGAAGCGCCGCTCCGCCGTCAACTCTGTCGCTCGTCACGCCAGCTTTCCATTGCCCGATGAGTCGCCGTGTCCATTAGTCACCGCTTCGGCTTGAAGGGACGATAAAAGGGTCCGCATTTGAAGGACGGGAACTCGCCTTTGCTTGCTGCTTGGTCTGGATAATTGCTCAAATCTTCGACGGCGTCTGTCAGACTAGGCGCCGAAGGGATTAAGAGCCTCTCCAGTGGATCGGCTTTCGCACAAAGGCGTCTGCCCAGACGCATTTCCAGGCCAAACTTAACTATCTGTACTAGGACCGCTCCAATGCTCACACCACTAGCATTGATGTGAAACTCAGTTGGAGCTTCAGGATCGAAATTGCGCAACACTGGAGCAGAGTTAAGCAAAAATTTAGCTCGCTGTACGCAGACCGGCACTCAGCAGTCAATGTGAAAGGTGCGTCTTTGTGAAGCAGCGACGTGAGTGTATGAGCTAAACGTGCCAAGTCTTTGATAAAACGGGGGAAATACGAGCACAACCAAAGGAAGCTCCAGAAGTCTTTCACGGTCTTTTGTTGCTCGAAGTCGCGGACAGCAGCAACCTTGCCATGGTCGGGCGTATACCTTCCTTATCGGCAATAAAACTCTGTACAAGCGTTTTACGGTCACCAAAGTAGCTTTTTTGGAGTTAAGGATAAGTCCAACACAGTGGATGCAGCCGAGATCAACTTCAAGCAGTTGGTTGTGCTCGTGAAACGTCTTGGCATAGATTACCACGTCGTCTAGATAGCACGTGCATATTTTTCATTGAATTCTACAAAGGATCATGTCCATGAACCACTCAGAGGTTACCGGATCATTACACGAACCAAAGGGCACCACGTTAAACTCAAAGAGACCATCCGGAGTAATCAAAGCGGTCTTAGTTTTTGCTTGTGTCCTCATAGGTATCTGCCGGTAGCCAGAGCGCAAATAGACGGTGAGAAGTACGACGCGGAGTGCAAGCCGTCTATGTCATCATCTATTCGTGGAAGCGGGTAGACCTCATTTTTAGTTCCTGTGCTCAGACGTATGTAGTCGACGCACAATCACCATGAACCATCTTTCCTCTTCACCGATATAACTGGAGCAGTCCAAGGACTCCGTACTCTTGAATGACACCCTTCTGTACCATTTCCCTTACTTGGTCATTGATGACTTTTCGCTCGGCGGGTGAGACGTGATAAGGGTTTTGTCAAAGGGGGGCTGCTGGAATTTGTATGTGGCGCCAATATGAAGAATAAAAGGGTACTGGTGTCAAGGCTGTAAGAGTGGACTGAGTTAAGTATATTCGAATAAAGAAGAGGTTGGTGGTGGGCTTCGCAGTGGGGACAGCGGCTTGTCCTTTTCTCAACATTTTGGTGCCGTGAATCCCGGGAGAAAGACCTTAAGACGTGAGACAGAGCAGACATTCAGAACAACTCGACTCCATCTACAGCGTGCAAGACGTTTGTTGAAGCCACCGTTGTGTGAAAGTTCATGTGCGATGCCTAATCCTGCCCGTGGCCCAGGCCGTGCAGCGTGACATGTCGACAATTCCCGGGGCTTCATCAAGCGATGCTTTGTGACAGATAGCACAGTAACGCCTAGTTCATCTCATGGCGTTGCCGCCCAGTGATTTTCTACGTTATCTGACACTAGGCCGGATCATCCAGGCCCTAATCGAAAGTCGTAGTAACGTACGAAAGACCGTCATGAAAGTCTTCGCCAGCACACAAGATCTCCTGCATCTGGAATTCCCCTAATTAGGTTAGTTGCGGAAAATTCACCATGTTTCGACAGACCAGTTCGAGCTTCTCAAAGGAATAGATAAAGAGTTATAAAACACTGACATTAGCCACATAGAAGCAGAAATAGAGGAAGCTGACGTTTATGCGCGTAAGATTATGGTAGCAAAAACCAAAGTTGAATATAACATTTAAGATGCCCTAAAAGGCTCGGCAGGCTCTGTTGGTGAGTATAAAGCAAAGAATCATAATAAAAGTGCAAGCGAAAGTGCCTCACTTCACCTCTGGCTATATGAAATGCGATATTGTCACAGAGAAAGTTAACGGTTCATCCCCACGGCAGATAGAAGAATATGTTGGATGCAAACTAACGTTCCCACTACAGAGAATACAACACCAAAGACCACCAACGAAGAACAATCGAAACTTCTAGAGACATAGTCGATGCCTTCAGAGCCCTTGTCACATATGAAAACCGTCACGTCAACAAGAGAGTGGCAACTAGGGTGTGTGGGCGAAAAGAGTAGCACAATTGAATGTAGGGTGCCTTAGGAATTTCGGAATACCTTGCAAGAAATATTAAGGATCAATACTCATCAAGGCTGAAAATGTCCTTTGTCATCGAGGCAATCCTTAATTCCCTGTGTACAGGCTAGCAGAGGAATTAAATCATAGACACAGCAAGAAGCACGAAGAAATAGGAAAAAAATGAAAGGCGTGCTACGGCACAGAAGCCTACTGCCTGTAATCCTCATAAATGCAGCTCTTCGAAAAAACTGCAGACACCAAGGAAGAGAAGAGAGCGGATCTTGCGGGCTGCATCACTGCCGATGTTAAATGCCAAGACAGAATCACAGCGGCGAATGATGAAACCAAAGCCGAAGGGGAGCAACAAGGCAGGTCCTCACAAGGTTAATGCAGTCAAGGAGAGAAAGCCAAGGAAATTGTTTCTCAGGAAAGGATGCTTAAGATCCTCTTGTAACAGCCTTCATTCCAAATCGTCATCTCTCTTCAGAGACAGCGCAAACTCAGCAAGGTCAACATGCTCTAAGGCACGAGCCTGGAACAAGCGCCGAAAGCATCGATGGAAAAGAAAGTTGATGGAGATGCCCGGATGAACCCAAAAGCAGTAACTTGGAACTTGAAAAGACATTTGTAATCTCTGTGGGTTAGTGTTTCTCAGCGTCACACGCCACTGTGGGGGCGCGGAGGATGTTGTCATATTTGTAGAAAGACAAAACAACCTGCTCGTAAACTTTAGGGAAAGCTGTGAATTTGTTGGGGCCAAGGATTTTGGTGTGTGGCGGTGACGTAAAGATAAAGAAGGTAGTAGCGTAGAGGCTGGAGGAGTGGACTGCTTGGGTATGTTCGAATAAAAAAAGAGGTGGGTGGAGACGGCGGCTCGTCATGGGGACGGCGGCTCGTCCCTTTTCTTAACAAGGGCCGCAGCTCCGGCATCGATGCAGTGGTGCACTGAGGATTGTGGTGGTGTACGCAGACGCTCAGGTTGGGAGAAGTCGAAGACAGCAGAGTAGTGCACAAGAAGCTCTGGGAAGATGCGTTGGTCGGAGTAGAGCAGTGATTTGCTAATCATGCCCTTGACCTTTGACGTGTGGTAAAACGTAGACAGAGTCTTCTTTGCCGTGACAGCAGCTACACGAATACGCACAAACGTATGTCCTTCAAAATGTGCTAGCTTAAACCCAGCAGGTAAGCAAACAGACTCGGATGACACTTTCACCGTCTATACGTGAGTAGAGCCGCCGATGAGGTTCGTAAGTGAACGAGGCACAATAACCTCTTTTTGAACGTGTTTGAGTAGCCTGGTTCAATCAATCCAAAAGAGAGACCTAGAACAGATGTTCCTGTTTCAAGAGGCAAACGCACATCATCCGATGCAGAAAATACCTCAACTCGAGAGAATGGCACATCGTCGAAAGCATGTGGTAGTCTATCAGCTCTAATAGAAATTTCACCAGCTCCACAGTCTCGTGAAGCTTTACAGGGTGGCAAGAAATCGCTACGAAGAATTACGTCATGAGTAGCACTTGCTAGTAGGTAAATTTAGTTCGAAACGACTGTTTACCCACGGTACCCAAAAGCGAACACACTCCGACAGGTCAGAACAGCTCGTCCCTAGCTCTCCGAAACGCAGACTACCTGTTTCAAGCAAACATCACTTTTTTGTCCTATGTGATCTTGAAAGAAAGAAACATCACACACACACACACACACACACACACACACACGCACACACACACACACACACACACACTTTGTTCTTTGACGGTATGACAGGTGGAGGGATTATTAGTGAAGATGACCGTCCTGCGACCTCAGCTCGATCTTTCGCACCAGCTAGTTTCCCAGCTGCAGCGGTATAGGCGGACGGCGACGTAACGATGGTGATAGAAGCGTCCGCTAAGGTGTAGGAGTCAGGCTGCGGTCAAGCACCGGAAATTTACTCCTGGGCATGTAATGTCGAGGTGGCATGTGAAAAACGGCAGGTGGAGCAGACGATCGCCAGGCTGCAGCGCCTTGCATGCGAGGCGGATAGGCACAATCTCTTGCATTGTGTTCTTGATGACGCCTTTAGTACCTCGAGATGTGTCCAGGAATCCCGCAGTATAAGCAGACAGGTGAGTTGCGGTAGTTTTGGTTGTGGTAGAATACAGGACTTCGGGGCATTGCGAAATCAGGAGGCACTCACCGAGGCGGCACGTTCTGGAGACATGTGAAACCTGTCGCTCGAGGCTGTGTCATGGTGCCCTGCGTGATCACGTCATCACCGAGAGAGTGGTTCGTGTATGCAGATCACAAACATGCGAGCGGTACTTCCGAATAGCACTCATCTAGTGCACAGTGGTGACACTCGCGTTTGGCATCGGCACCATGGAAGTTAGCTCGTCCGTCCCTGACAACGCGCTGTACCATTGTGGCAGAGTCTTCAGGGGGAGAGACGTCCACGTTTTTTGTGGTTGTGACGTTGTCTAGTCGGCCGAATTTCGGAAGTATCCGCCGTGTTCTGAGCGCTTCAAAACGCATGACAGTGACGCCTCGAATCCGACGGCTTCTTGATGTCTTTCTCGGAGAAAAGAGAATTATACACATCTTCAGCTATTCCCTTGAGCAAATGGCTTGTCTTATCCTTGTCTGTCATGTTTGTATTCACTATTCCGCAGAGCTTCAGGATCTCTTCTATGTAGGTCGTGCATGTCTCTCAATGTAAGTGCGCTTGCCGAGAGAGTGCCTGCACGTTTTGCTTCTTTTTCTAAAGCGAGTCCAGCGCAGTTCCAGTGAGGTACATAACAACGTGAGTGAGTTGCGCCGACGCATGTCATTCATTGCGACGGCTCACCCTCTGATGGTGTTTCAGCCAGTCATTAACGTCTTCATCCTCTCTTCCTGGGAATGTGTGGGGCTGCTGACAAGGTGTGCAGCCCGCCTGTCTTGGGTGAGCAGTCTCTTGTGCTGCTCCTTCTAGACCGTCATCACGTCCGTCCGCGTCGTTTATGGCAATGCCTTCCGCTAGGAGACCGGTCAACCGTTTACTGCGCTGAGGGTCCCGCAGGTCGCGGGTTCAAATCCCGGCTGCGGCGGCTGCATTTCCAATGGAGGCGGAAGTGTTGTAGGCCCGTGTACTCAGATTTGGGGGCACGTTAAAGAACCCCAGGTGGTCGAAATTTCTGGAGCCCTCCACTACGGCGTCTCTCATAATCATGTGGTAGTTTTGGGACGTTAAACCCCACAAATATAATCTATCTGCGCCGAGGGTGCGGTAGAGGTCGGTCGTCCAGGGTGACATACCCAGCACGTCCACCGATACTGTAACGATGCAAAGGGTTTATTCACAAGATGAAAGAATTAGAAATACGTTGTCTAGCGCACAGTACAGGATGGTCAGCAAGACAACTGCTCACTCCTCACGCCCTCTTCCTCTTCGTCTTCGTGGCTCCATCGGATTCCTGCCACGTGACATTATCTCCACATCCAAGTGAGAGTTCAACGCAGGCCATATGCGTGGCAAGCAGGTGTTTTACAAAAAAGCAATGTCGCTATCCTCTACTGTATTGCCTGCTCTTAGACATGTACATCAAGCATATGTAACAAGGACAACCAGCGTCAACCCTACTATACAGTGTAAAAGGTAAAATCTGCTCAAAATTTGTGAGATGACGCAACGCACATCACGAGCGCTATCAAGTCTCGTTTAAACTCTTGTTGCACTACTTGGTAGTGCTTGTCCTGTGGGTTTCTTTATCGTGTCGCTTGTTGGGTGCTGTTGTTACTTTTTTACAAAGTGTGACTAGCTAGCCCAAAAAACCACACGACAAGACTGACGCAAGTTTAGCATCCTCTAAGTGCTTCGAAGGGTTCTACCCGTGACAACCACTCAGGTACAAACTGCTGAGCTTTCTGCGAACCATTAATTTTCGCCATACACTTTAAAAATATATTCGTGCGTGCCGCATTGGTGGATCGCAATGAAATCCCGCCTTACGAAGCCGTCATAAACATTGAATGCCCTTCGGCATGATCAAGTCAAAAGGCCAGCCGTCTTCATTATCTACTGACAGAAATATCTCACACCACCTGAATTTAGGCGTAAATCCTTGAGAATCGAAAACATGATAAACGCCAGCAAAAACGGGTGTAAGAAAGACGAAACCCCAATGGGCTTGTGATGCCGTCTTTTTGACGTTCGTGTTTGCTGGCGCTGATTATGATTTAGGGTTCCGTTCACCATGAGGCCCTGAAAATGACAATGCTGAAATTCACGTGATGATGTGATGACACAGGAGAAAAAAGGTAGCCTGATTGAAGGAAGGAAAACGAACCCAATGTCGGTGCCGTTTAGTGCAGCGTCCCACAGTGAGCGGCTGACGTACGAGCGCGTCGCGTAGTAGCCATCCAGAGCGTTGCCGTCTTCTACAAAGGGAACCTGCATACAGGGATAGCAAAGTCAGAACGGTTCAGAAGCCGTTCTTTGTGCAGTGACATGGTTTCACTTCGCTATACCCGAGAGTTTGCAAATGCGCAATTTTATTTGTTCCCACTTTGACACACTGACTTACTCATGGCCCATCTGAAAGACAACTTATGTGTCAAATCTTTGCTTGATTTTGTCTGTCGCGTGAAACACAGTTCATGCGAAGGTGGAAGAGAAGACAATAGGTGTGCTCTATTCCTGCTTGATACACGGAACCAGAGCTGCTAAAGTTCAGATGGCACCCATGTGATTCATATGCTAGAAGTGGAGCGCGCATGCGGGAACATCTTCTTGTATTTCTGTGCCTACGTTGAATGTGCTGGTGCAGCATTGTCGTCTGCTGTGCGTTCGCAAGGCAAATAAAACGTGCCGAAGGAGATGCGCACAGTTTGTTGGTACTTGCAGTGTGATCTTCGGTAGCCACAGAGGCGCTTCTCAGCAATGTTTGGAGCCTATCCACCTAAAAATTGAAGACCTGAAGAGACAGCACGTGAAGCAAGTGCATCTACAGGTTTCTGATATAAGCAACAAAAAGTCGGCTTTCAGCATGCTCTTGACAACCAAACAGGACCCTAAGTGCCACGACGCCCCGCCGTGGTGGTCTAGTGGCTAAGCTACTCGGCAGCTGACCCGCCAGTCGCGGGATCGAACCACGGCTGCGGCGGCTGCGTTGCCAATGGACACAGAAATGTTGTAGGCCCGTGTGCTCAGATTTAGGTGCACGTTAAAGAACCCCAGGTGGTCGAAATTTCCGGACCCCTGCCTATTCTCGTCAGTCAAGCAGAATTTAATTTCTTTCACTTTGATAGAAAAGATGGAAGAAGCGGTGGTGTGTTCATTGCAATATGTAAAATAATGAGTGCTCTACCCATTATATTTATTCATTTTTTGAATGCATATTTGTTTCTTTTTTCTACCGATTTATTATTATTATTTAAATTTCTACCGATTTATTATGGGCATTTTTATCGCCCTCTTGACATGAATCCAACGTTCGAAAAAGAATTTATTTCTGTTGTTGTTTAAGTATGCACACGGTTTCCCAATTCGGTTCTTGTAATTTTCGGTGACTTCAGCTATCCCAATATGAATGGTCACTGCTATCTGTTTCACCCACCGACACCCAGGCACAGGACTAAATTCTTGTCTCGACTTTTTGTTGTGCTAGCTTATCGAAAAACTGACACATTACTCGACCACATGCGCAAACATTCTTGATTTACTCTCATTCCGATCGTTCACTGATATAGGCCATCTCGATGGTCTTTTTGATCATGAAATAATCACAAGAAACTTAATATGTTCACTCAGTGAAAGGAGAGTTACCAACAAGTGTATAAGCTGTTACAACCATGCCAACTTTGATGAAATTAGTGCCAAATTTTTCAGTTTCGGTGAAGAGTTTGTAGATACCCATTTGTCACGTTCAATTGAATATAACTGAAACCTTTTAAAAATGCTCTTTCTAACCTAATTGATCAGTATATACCAGTCATTACCATAAAAACAAGCAACGTCGCTCTGAGGTTCAATAATCAACTGCGTCGACCTAATAATAAAAAACAGCGACTGTTTAGGGTAGCAGACAAAAAAAGATTATCAGATTCGTGGTGTCGCTTTTAAAACATATGACAAGTTATACAAATGCCTTTTAAAAACTACTCGTCATCGTTCCTTCCACCATGATTTGTCATCAGTGCTAAAAAATAACCCTAGGCGCTTTTGGTGCACGATAAATCTTAGTAACCAACCTGATGTAACTCTCGCTAATACCGATGCAACCCCTGTTCCGGATTTCCAATGTGCTCAGTTAATAAATGATACATTCTTATGTTTTTACTCTTGAGGATACTACGTCATGCCCTAACATAGATGTAGTTGCCGGTATTATTATGTCCGAAATCATAATTGACGAAGCTGGTATGGTATCTTTACTCGGAAAGTTGAAAACTTCGTCAGCATCCGATCATAATGGCTTCAATAATAAAATACTGAAAAACGTTTCCCCAGGTATCTATCGCTTTTTGGCAGCAATCTTTTCTCTCTCGTTATCATCACGCACCATTCCTCACGACTGGCGAATAGCAAAAGTAGTGCCGCTATTCAAATCTGGTGATCGCTCATCTCCGCTTAATTACAGACCCATGTCTTTTACTAGTACCATAAGTACACTTTTGTAACACATTGTACACTCATAGGTAATCTCCTATTTAGAGGAACAGAATATCATATTTAAATACCAGCATGGTTTTCGCAAGCGCTATTCATGCAAAACTCCACTCGCAGGATTTACTCATGACTTGCACTCATCATTGGACGCCGGCATTCAAACTTGCGCCATATTCCTTGATTTTTCAAAAGCATTTGATCATGTCCCTCACCATCGGCTCTTACTAAAACTTAGGCAGCCTAATATTCAACCACTTGATCACGCCTGGCTGCAAGCCTTCCTTTCCCGTAGAAAACAATTCACGTCTCTCAGTAACTTTAACTCTCCTTTTGTTGAAGTCTCATCTGGAGTTTCCCAAGGAAGTAATTGGTGCCTTGCTTTTCCTTATTCATATAATGACTTACCCTGTTCAGTCAATTATAAAGTTAGGCTATTCGCTGACGATTGTGTCATTTACCGTGCCATTTCATCTGAAACTGACCGACAATATCTACAATTTGATATTGTCTCTTTACCTTCATGGTGCACAGCGTGGCAAATGACACTGAATCCTTCAAGGACTAAGCTAATGTGTTTTACTAAAGAAAGCGTCCCGTATTCCAACGGCTTACTTGCTAAGTAATACTTCAGTGGAGCTTACGACCCCTTATAAATACTCTTGGGTTAACATTAAGTCTGACATGTCATGGCATCACCACATTAACGTCACTCTTGCTTCAGCAAATCGCTCACTCGGGTTCCTTAAACGTAGCTTGCAACACACCCCTCGCACTTGCGTAAACTGGCTTATATCACCCTAATCCGTCCTAAAATTGAGTATGCGTTGGCCATTTGGGATCCCGATCAAGACTACATTATTAAAAACATCGAAGCCCTGCAGAACCGTGCTGTACGTTTTATTTTTTCTGATTATTCACGTCGCACTAGTGTCACTTCATTGAAACTTCATGCCGAGCTGGAACTCTTATCACGTCGTCCGTAAAATTGCTCGCTTATCACTACTTCCTAAGCTCTACCATCACACATAACTTCATGAGAACTTCTTTAGGCCACCCCCTGCCATCTTTCCGCGCCGCGATCATCCCTTTAAAATCGAACGCTTCTGTTGTCGCACATTTCATTATGCTAGATCCTTCATACCGCCCACAATCACCGAGTGGAATGACTTACCATCTATAATGTAAATGCAAGGTCAAAAGCGGTATCAGCGTCTGTACAAACATTGCAACCGTCACTGATATCACTGTATTTCAGAACCTACTAAACATGATTGCAAACGTTTGAACCTTTTGCGGTATTCACCCCCTCTTTCTTCTGTAAACCATGTTTTCTGTATAAACTGCGGATGTTCATGGTTCGTTTTGTTTTTAGCTGTGTTTGCCTAATTCAGTATTTCACACGTGCTATAATAATGTTATCATTCCTTTATGCTTTAATGGTACGTGTGCTTGTAGTAAGCTAGATTGCGTTTTATTGTACTCTTGTGACTCTATTTACTTCCTTGTTGAGATCAATTTTGAAATATTCTTGTAGTTTCAATATTGTTTGACGCGTAATATTTATTCTAATTATTTAGTACTATGAGGTAAGAATATTGACCCTATAATTACTCTAATCTATTTAGCAGCTGCATAATGTTTAGTTTGCGTGTTTTCTGGCCCTATTAATCATTTCATGTACCTGTATGTGTTGTAGCCCCCCCCCCCCCTATGTAATACCCTGCTGTGAGAGGGCCCTTAGGGATATTCTGAATAAATAAATAATAAATAAATAAATAAATAAATGGGACAAGGGCCGCCCTTGCGCTTTAATGCGCGTGCGCCACGTTTACAAGTCTCGTCACCAGTTTGCGCCACGCGGGCCACGGCCACGCGTTCGCATGTTTCCTCTAACAGTGAAGCGTACTGTACATCTCGCTGCAAGTTTTTATCATTACCCCAAGTGTAAAGAAATGCGTGACACTTGGCTGGTGAAGCCGAAAAGGTAAAAATACGCCAACTTCTGCGTTCGCAGCAAGTCCTTCTATGATGAGGATTTTATATGCTGCTCTGCAGCTAAGATGTCCTGTAAGCGCTGATGTTCGCTCACGAGCACTTCCGGAAACTTATTGAGGGTGTTCATAGAAAATTTTATTGATGTGTTTAGTGTTCCTTTTTCGTGGCATGGGCATGGTATGAACAACTGTATTAACGTCTTGAGGACAGGTCTAAGATTGACGCTGGCAGCTTGCTCGTCGGGACAGATAAAAATATTGCGTTAGCGCAACTCAGTATGAGCGTGAATTTGAGTTCAGACCAAAACTAGGTTTCCTTGGTGAGGTGTGCTGCTCCACACTTTTACGGTTTTGTCATGTGTGCGGCGTTACGTGGAGTGAGCTATATAATATGTCGTAAGTTCATGAAATAAACAGAAGTTGGAAGTTAGTGATCAGACTCGTCTTCTTTTCTTTTTCTTGACTGTATAGCATTTTTTTATTCATGATCAAACTAACCTCCGCTAAAGCAATATCATTTTATCATGCACCAATTCACTCGGTCAGCTGTACTTGTCGGGACATAGAGGTCCAGCCCCTCTGCCGCCATAAACGCGAGCTCTCTAGACATCCTTGAGTGTATCCGCTGTGCAGCATTCGCTGCCACCGCTGTTCACGGTGAGAATCACCACCAGCTAATGCCAAGGAGCGCCAGATCACGTGGTCAAAATCTAGCAAGCCCTCACACCAACTTCAAGTTGATCAGAATACCGCATTCAGAGTTAATTCCATTCATGTCAGCCGAATTAGGGCACGTTCGCGTCTGCAGAAGTCTTAATGTAACCACCTGTGGCCTGTTAAGTCTATAATGTGGCGAGGGGCAATGCCGTGTGACCTAAGTAATAGTGATTGGTTATCTCGTTGTAAGTTAGCAGCTAGTCCTTTGACTCTGGAGCGGCAGAGTCAGCCACCTCAGGGATGGCACGGCACACTAATGGCGAATTCCACTGAGGAAACAGGAGTAGAGGGGCAGGCACTGATGAGTGGGAGGCAGAGCACTGAGTGCCGGGCCACTCGACCTGCCACTGGGATGTGGCACGCTCCCAGAGATCAGGTGAGAGGGTAATGAGTGGGGAGACAATGTGGTCGAAACATACCAAGCCCCAACATTTTCTGTGGGGAATCAGTGAAATAGACGTGAAATCGGTCAGCCACTTGTTCTTATAGGATGACTGCCAGTTGGGCATTTTTGTATAATTTCATGATGAAACAAGTGCTAAAAAAGTGGGGGAGCCTTAAGCTTCACCTTTAAGAGTTGAACGCGATAGCAAAATCCGGGCCATAGAGCGCCCTTCAACCGCTAAGTGCATACTTGTTATTATGTTTTGTCACACACACACACACACACACACACACACACACACACACACACACACACACACACACACACACACACACACACACACACACACACACACACACACACACACACACACGCGCGCGCACACACACACACACACACACACACACACACACACACACACACACACACACACACACACACTAGATTATACCAGTGCGCGCGCGCTAATGGTGCATACAGGTTTTTGATCCAAAGCAAGACTCGCATGGCCTCCAAGACAGACACCGCGCGCTCGCCATCTCGGACGCCATAAAGATTCTCAAAATGCCTCGCAGATAGCAGAACATTATCTAGCGTTTGCTGTTTGCTTGATCAACACATCCAAAAAGGCACGATTTGCTTTCCGCTAGATGGACATAGTTGTCCATTTTAGAGCTGTTTGAAAGTTCCTGTGTGTTTTTAGTGGCGATGGCTGCTCTATCCCAGCCTTTTCCGACGTAGTTTTAGGCCTCCCAGATGCGCCTACAAATCGCTGAATGGGCTCGTTTTCGTCGTGACACTCGCGAACAAAATGCGTTAAACTCTGAAGCACTTTTTCAAGTAACCATGGAATGAATTCACCACAAGAGCTCATTGCCTCACGAATTCAACACCGCAAAAATTTAAGAATCCGTCCAGTGCGAGTGGAGTAACAAAGGTTTGTCGCATACCACAATTGCATTATCTCTTCTTTCGTTCCTACGAAAACGCTGGAAGTTAAACAGGGAGGGGTGGCAAAGGCAAAGAAACTACGTTACCCGCGCCTCGTGACCTTGAGCACTTTTTTTTTCTTCGTATGCTCGGTTTCTTCAGTGTGATCGCGTGCTCACGCATGGACAAGTAGCGGCCTCGCGATCTCTGTAACTTGCTTTCTCACTCACGGACTATTTTTCGCTCACAACCAACGGAACCGACGCTGACGGCGGGATTTCCGCAACACAAGCTCTCTAACGCTCTCGCGTTAATATACAAACACACCGATAGGACACAGGATGAATGCTTACTAGAAACTAAATATGTTTATTTCTAAACGAACACTTATCTATCTATAACACGCATGTAAATCATTTCGAACCACCCCTGCCATCATCAACAACGTGACTTGCCAAAAAACCACTCCAATAGTCGATGGTACACAACCGAAAAAAAAAACACGAGTTAAGCTCCCACAATTGCGTCAATAAAGTGTCTGTTCTACTAACAGATGCGGAATTCGCTTTTTTGAACGTAACACAACCCAGTGGATTTTCTTTTTTCATTTTCTTTGCCGAGTTTTTGGAGGGTTAACACGTGTTATTTTTCGGTTGTCTGCCATCGATTACGGGAGTGGTTTTTTGGTATATCACGTTGTTGATGATGGCAGGGGTGGTTCGAGAGATTACGTACATGCGGGTTCTGCATATTGTCCGCACCAGTGTCGACCAGTGCGGTCACGTCGGGACCGTCAATTGAAAGTGTAATGTCGGCGGTGACAATCTCGTCTTTCGTCGGTTCATTCGAAATGTGCGGCACTTCATGCGGCGGTAATGGGGGATTTTCAAATCTTCGGCAATTCGCAACCTTCCCCCCTAAGGTCGCTGCTTTTAGTTTCCCCGGCGTGGACTGGGAGACCTTCCTCTTGCCATGTCCGTGGTGCTACCCCTATTAGATCGGGGAAAATGACCTGGAGAGGGCGAGCGTGACCGGAACCCAGGAGAAACGTCTCGCGGGATTGTCGCGCTCGTTTCAACGTTGCGTCTTCCGTCGAAATAGCGCCGAGGGGTAGTGGACGGAAATCCTTGATACCCGGCAACGCGATGAGGACAATACCGCACGATGTGGCCTGCTTCCCCACAATGGAAGCACAGGGGCCTGTAGTCATGGGTACGCCATATGTCGGTTTTGCGGAGTGGGGGTCGCATCGGCGTCGACGTTTCCCAGTAGTACCAAGGCACTGTCGGCGGCTGTTGCTGGTGGTACTGTTGAGGTGGCGGCACGTTAGATCTAGGCTGTCGACGGAGAATATCTGCGTATGTTGGCCTAACTATTTCAGTGTTCGGCTCGGGAAGTGAAAGCGCTTGCCTTATTTCTTGGCGAACAACTTCTGTGACCGACGCAATCGCGCAGTCATTCGGTGTGGCAGCGAGCTTCTTCACCTCTTCTTGTACAATTTCGCGTATCATGTCACGCAAGGAACGCTCGTCAGGTGTTACGGTGGTCACGGCGGTTGCGCTGATTTGTCCGCTGTTGTTTGGACGGTCGTACTGGTGGTACCGTAGCTGTAGTGCGCGTTCTATGGCGGTCGCCTCCTTCGAAAATTCGTCGACGCTTGAAGGTGGGTTCCGTACGAGACCAGCAAACAGCTGCTCTTTAACACCACGCATGAGGTGGCTGATCTTTCTGTTCTCGGACATATCGGGATCGGCTCGATGAAAGAGACGAGCCATGTCCTCAACAAACATTGCAACAGACTCGTTGGGCTTTTGTATCCGTGATTCAAGGACTCGTTGTGCCTGCTCCCGCCTTTCGGTGTTTGCGAAGGTGTCCAGGAACTTCCGCCGGAACTCGTCTCACGTTGACCACACGCGATTCGTGAACCACGCGCGAGCCCCGTCTTGAAGAGGGAAATACACGTACCCCAACTTCTGCGCGGCGTTCCACCCGTTAACGTTGGCTGTGCGCTCGAACACCTCAAGCCAATCATCTGCGTCCTCATTAGTGTTGCCATGAAAATCCACAGGAGTTTTAGGGGTGAAAACAGTCACCTGTGTCGTGCTTGGGCTCGTCATGGTGGGGCAACTGCTTCCCGGCGCGGTCATGTTTTCCGTCCAAGGACCGAACTCTGGGCTCAGGCCTAACAGGCGGCGGCTGGCGCGGTGAACGGGTGTTTCGACGAGCGGAAGTGTTTGTGGACTAGATCCCGGGCTGTTGGAGGGTGTCCTGGACATGTACCCAGCACCTCCACCAGTGTCACGACGCAAACACAGCAGGAGTTCAATATAGAAGAGCTCACTTTAATTAAAAATGAAAGGCGCTCGGAAAGAGGACCGGGCAAAAGCTTCGTCTTCTTCTCTGGCTGAGCGAGCTCTCCTCTGCAGGTTGAATGCGGCAATATATAAGTGTTCGTTTCGAAGTAAACATTTTCAGTTGCTAGTAAGCACTCGTCCTGTGTCCTTTCTGAGTGTTCGTATTTTTTAACGCTTGTTTCATCATGAACTTGTTCTTCATTATCTTAATACATAGTGTAACAGCGAGCTGTGATAAGATGGTTTTATTTACAGGAGGTGAACGATGGTCGTTTGCGGCAGCACACTGCGATCGTGTCAAGACTATTCGTCTTCCTCTGCTTCTCTTCCCTACCCTTTTCTAGTCTGTTACATTCCCCCGCAAGCAGACGAAGCCCGTAGGGCGAGTTATGATGCACAAGGAGGGTGGAAAGGTTTCAGGCGAGCCACGTGAGTGAGCTGCGTTCTGCTCGATCGTCGACCATTGGACAAAACACGAGCTATTACGTAAGTGAGCTGGCTTAGACGCTCCAAAACTACAATGGGCCTGAATATCGTGACAGAAGCTTTTAACACAATCCCCGCTTGCGTTGCGGTGTCCAAAGTAACACCAAGTCACCTTTTTCGAATAAAACTGGTTCGTGACGGTCGTCGTATCGTTCCTTCGAACGACGTTGAGAGGCCAGAGTACGAAGACGAGCGATTCGACGGGCTTCTTCCGCGAGGCACAGGGTGTTTGATACAGAGTCGTCATTGTGTAGAATGAAGGGTAAGAAAGTGTGTAGAGGGCTTAGTGGCAACCTTGCGTACAACAGATAAAATGGGCTGAAGTTCGTTATTTCATGTTTTGCCGTGTTGTACGCGTACGTGATAAAAGGCAGCACTTCATCCCAGTTCTTATGATTGGAAGAAACGTACATGACAAGCATGTTGGTCAGCGTTCTGTTTGTCCGTTCAACGAGGCCATTCGTCTGTGGGTGATACGGTGTGGAATGACAGAACTGTGTCGTGCACATGCGTAGTAATTCTTCAACGGCATCGGCAGTGAACTGGCGGCCACCGTCGCTGATAATAACACGCGGTGGGCCATGGCGAAGGACCACGGAGTGAAGCAAGAAGTCCGCCACGGATGCAGCGGTAGAAGAGGGAGTAGATGCGGTTTCGGCATACCGCGTAAGATGATCTACGCAGACGATTATCCAGCGCTTCTTATTGTTAGGTAACGGAAATGGACCCATAATGTCAATTTCTACTTGTTCAAAAGGTTTGCTGGGTGGTGTTAACGGCTGAAGGAGACCTGGTGTAGCGGTGGCCGGGCGCTTGTGACGTTGGCACGTCTCGCAGCTATCGACGTAACGCTTCGTCGTTTCGTACATCTTGGGCCAGTAAAAGCGTTCCTGCGTGCGGTTCAGCGTTCTAATGAAGCCGAAGTGACCGGACGTTGCATCGTCATGCATGGCACGTAGAACTTCGGAGCGAAGGCTCTCGGGGACAACTAAAAGAAAACGTGCTCCAGGTCTGGAGTAGTTAGTATTACAGAGAAACTTGTCTCGGACCGTTGTTCTCTCTGGAAATCAGCCGCGTTGGGGAACGTGCTTGTAACAGCAGCAAGGCAGTCGTCAAAATTCTCAGCATCGCAGTCAGTAGTCGCAAGAGGAATCCGGGAGAGACAGTCTGCGTCAGTGTGACGACGGCCGCTCTTGTACGACACCGTAAAGTCGTATTCCTGAAGTCGCAGCGCCCAACGTGCGAGGTGGCCATAGGGGTCACGCAAACCGACCAGCCAGCATAACGAATGATGATCGGTAATTATCTTAAATGGCCTCCCGTAAAGATAACAGCGAAACTTCTGTACAGCGAAAACAGCTGCCAGACATTCCTGTTCCGTAACTGTGTAATTGCGTTCTGATTTGCTCAGGCAACGGCTGGCATATGCCACGAAATGCTCTGCGCCATTGTGACGTTGTACAAGCGCCGCGCCTACACTGATACCACTAGCGTCCGTGTGGACCTCAGTCGGGCAAGATGGATCGAAGTGACGCAACAGTGGTGCTGACGTTAGTACAAACTTAAGTTGTGAGAATGCGGCGTCCCACTCTGGTGTCCAGTTGAAGGTTGCATCCTGTCGCAAGACGTTTGTCAGCGGATACACGATCTCCGCAAATCGTGGAACAAAACGACGAAAATATGAGCATAGGCCGACAAATGAGCAAAGTTCTCGTGCGGACTGCGGTGATTTAAAAGAGCTCACTGCTTCTATCTTGCGAGGATCGGGTCTGACGCCATCCTTGTCGACCAAGTGCCCCGGCACGAGAGTTTGACGTTCGCCAAAGCGACATTTTTCAGAATTCAGAACCAGCCCGGCTTTTTCGATGCAGTCGAGAACAAGACTGAGACGGTTGTTATGTTCGTCAAACGTACGGCCAAAGATCACAACATCGTCAAGGTAGCACATGCATATCTCCCATTTTAGACCACGTAATACTGTGTCCATAAATCTTTCAAAGGTGGCTGGAGCATTACAAAGGCCAAAAGGCATGACATTAAATTCAAATAAGCCATCCGGAGTTATGAAAGCAGTCTTTTCTTTGTCGCCGGGTTCCATAGGTATTTGCCAATAACCTGACCGCAAATCAAGCGTTGAAAAATAGGAAGCGGCATGCAAGCCATCTATGACGTCATCAATCCGTGGTAAGGGATATACATCTTTCTTCGTCACAGTGTTTAGACGCCTGTTATCTACGCAGAATCTCCAGGAACCATCCTTTTTCCTGACAAGAATTACCGGGGCTGCCCACGGGCTGGACGACTCTTGCACGACCCCTTTGTTAAGCATGTCCTTTACTTGTTCGGCGATAACTTTGCGCTCAGAGGATGACACTCGGTAGGGCTTTTGGCGGATGAGGTGTGCAGAACCAGTGTCTATTCTGTGACGAGCGCGGGACTAGGGTAATTTAAGCGGTGCATCTCTACGTTTGAAGTCAAAAGCAGCAACATGCCGGGAAAGGACCTGCACCAGTGCTTGCCGTTCCGTCGTACTGAGAGTCTTGCTGATCATAGCGAGCGTTAGACCTTCATTATGGCGAATATCACAAGCAGAGGAAGAGGGGGGGAGGTCCGTAGCTATTGCTGCTATCGAGTTGCATGAGGCTTCATCAAAGAGAGCTATCTTCATCCCGTGAGGAAGCACAACCGGCGTGGCAGAACAGTTCAGCGCCCACAATGTTGCTACTCCTTTCGTCATGCACACAACAGAACAAGGCACAAGTATGTTCTTCTTAAAACAGTTCTTGCGCAGAGGCCCCACTACGAGGTCAACACAAGCATCATCAACCGCTGTGGAAGAGACTCGAACGGGTGTCAGGCACCAAGATGGTGCTATCACTTCATCAATCACACTAAGTGTGTTCCTGTCTTCGCCACGGTAGTCTTCTTCGGAAAGCGACGGTAGGAACAAATTGTTTAGTGATATTTCCGCACTACCACAGTCAACGGAAGCACCGCATTGCTCCAGGAAATCGATACCAAGAATGACATCGTGCGAACAACGAGATAGAACCAGAAATTCCGATACAAATACTTTTCCAGCCAACGAAACACTGACAGCACATACACCAAGAGGATTAAGCCACCCGCCGCCTACACCACGAAAGGTGATTGTATCGTCCCATGAAAACATAACTTTGCGACCTAAGTGGTTTCTGAAGGCGAGGCTCATCACAGACACAGTCGCCCCAGTGTCAATTAACGCCATCGTCGGTATTCCAACAATCAACACATTCACTTTGTTTTTGATCATAACAATAGGCAGAGGTATATCTTGAAAAGACCGTCCGGCGACCTCACCTCCATTGGCCGCGGATGCTAGTTTCCCGGCGGCGGAGAAGAACGACGCAGAGGAGACGGCGAGCGACGAGAACGGTTGGATGGTGGTGTCAAACTCCGCTCGGATGCTGGCGAATCACTGCGTCTGGTCTCGTGCAAAAAACGGTCCCTAGGAAACAAGTCGGTTGTCCGCCGGTCATATGAAGCACCGGGTCTTAGTGGCGAAGACATGGCTGGTGTCCTTCGTGATTGGCGGCGTTGTTGGCGGCAATACCGAGCAATATGCCCAGCGAAACCACAGTTGCAGCACACGGGAGGGTCACGGTTTATACTGTATTCATCAGAACGAATCCTGGGCCGCTGCTGTCGGCGAGGAAGTTCGTTATCAGGCGAAAAACGGGTTTCTGCCATTCTCTGGAATCCACTGTATTCGCCGTAAGTCGCATCTTGGTAGTAGGGTCAGTACTGTTCTTGCCGCAGCGGGACGTAGTTCGGCTGAGAACCCTGAGTATAATAATGTGGCTGTGCTCGTCGTGATCGCGCGTCATAGGCAGGGCTTCTATCGTATAGACGTGGCTGATACTGAGGTGTGGCATCAGAATCCTCAAAGCCCTCCACCACTCGGTGCGAGGAGAATGAAGCAACGTTTCGCTCGAACTCTGGTGGCTGATAGGGAGGATGAGTGCTTGGGCGGTTTGCCATTTGCGCGTACAGGCCGAGTTCTTCACGTACGATCTGCCGGATTGTTGTTGCAAGATCAAGCACCTGGTTGCTGTCTATGCTCGCGATGGTCGTCACATTGGGCAGCCTGCCGAACTTTGGCGTGATGCGCCTCATCTTTAGTTAGTTGCTCAAAATTGCGGCAATGACGAATGACATCGGTGACAGATGTCAAGGCGTCTTTCGCGATGAGGAAACGGTAAACATCCTCGGCGATTCCTTTTAGAATGTGCCCGACTTTGTCTTCCTCAGACATTCCGGAGTCAATGGTCCTACATAGCTTTATGACTTCCTCAATGTAGGTCGTGCAAGTTTCACCTGGCATTTGAGCACGTTGCATTAGCGTCTGTTCTGCTCTTTTCTTTATCGTTGTTGGGTCGCCGAAACGCTCTTTGATTTCAGAAACAAATCTGTCCCACGTCGTTAGCGTTTCCTCCCGATTCTCGTACCACATTAATGCAGTATCGGTCAGAAAGAACGCGACGTACAAAAGCTGAGAAGCGGCATCCCAATTGTTAGCGGCGCTCACCCGTTTGTAATGGATGAGCCAAGCCTCGACGTCTTCATCTGGTCTGCCGGCAAAGGGACGAGCATCTCTCAGTTGTGGAGCCGAACTGGTCGGCGCAGAAGTCGAGAGGGGTCGGTGTTCATTTGCGTTGTGGGACATGTCCAGCCCAGATGGATTCGGTGGAAGTCCAGCAATGCGACGGCTTCGTCGAAGAACTTGCGGTTCACCTTCCGTCTTCGGGCGTCGATTACCCAGCACGTCCACCACAACTGTAACAGCGAGCTGTGATAAGATGGTTTTATTTACAGGAGGTGAACGATGGTCGTTTGCGGCAGCACACTGCGATCGTGCCAAGACCCTTCGTCTTCCTCTGCTTCTCTTCTCTACCCTTTTCTAGTCTGTTACGATAGTATGTCTGTGCAACGACGCATTCGACAGACGTCGAGCTGTCCTCGTCGCCACCTGTTTTGAAACTACACATGGTTGCTACCATTGCCACCGCAATCCCTGGCTGAAGAACTTGGAGCCAGTGACGTCCAAAGGCCACGGGACTCTTCGTACTGCGCCTACTCCGCTTTTCAGGCGCGCGCACTGCAAACTGCTTCTGACAGCTCTCGGCGCAGCAAAAACACTCTTGCTCGACCAATCAGTGACAGTGCTTCAGTTAAACCGCTGAAACACGCCGGTTACGAAGGGAGCATTTTCAGCGTGTTTTTGACTGCTCTCCCGGCAGAATTCGCCATATTTCTTGTGCCTCCCTGAGCTCACTTCATTGAGGTGACGCGGTATGGCCTCCAGTGACCCCATGTGCACTCGAAATCAAGTAATTGTATGCGGAGAGATGTCTTTACCCTGCAGCAGTCTGTGATCCAGTTCTGTAACAAATCCCCAATAGAAGACTTTAATCTCAGAGTGTGAGTCACTAAAGACAAACTCCAACCGAATCAGTGAAGGCTAGGGCAATAGACACCTGCTCAGTGACCTTTGGATCTTTGGTATAAACAGAAGCAGCATAAGGGCTGGGCATGCTTTGAAATCGTATCGCGATACAATACAAGACGCTCAGGCAAAAGGTATTGGAGATACGTATACAAGATACTCCGCGAAAATTGTGTCCGATACAAAATTTGTCAACGGTATCTCAAAATACTTCGATACTATCGCAAACTTCTTGTTATAGATGACGGCTTCAAACTTTCTAAAATGGGCACAATTTGATATTTAGTAGCTGTTGGTATCTCAAACTTTTTTCTCAAAGGAATAAGTCTGAAGGACTTATTATCGCTTGATTTAGCTGCTTAACAAGACAGCTCTGCAGACACTTCACTCACCACGGTTCTTGTTCGTCATTTCCGTAATAGATGCTCGCAGGGGCTGTCGAGCTTGCTGACCAGCTAGGGGATTGTTATGTAATAACACTAGCTTAAATAAGCAGCTTTCGCACGATGCCCTAAATGTCAGAGCGCACTTCAAACTTCTTCATAAAAGGCCGTTTTGTAAAACCGAATCACCGATGTACAACAGCAACAACGCCGGTAGCGACATTTTTGTGGAACATCGTGTATATAGGCATGCGTGCATACATCGCATAAAGCTGATCATATTTTTGTTATTATTCTTATAGCAATTATATGGACAGTCTCGGCTGGTTTTTGCCGTCGCCATAGCCGCCATTATCCTATATGTATATGATTGCATAAATTTCATTCATTTTTCATTTTATTGAGGTTGTTATAACTATATTTCAAGAAATGCACAACACTGATTAGACCTATAGCCATAGACTAGTAGGGGGTCTAACGGGAGAAAGTATACAAGCAGAATAGAATTTGTATATAAAAAATCAGAATATCAACAATGGTTGATTTTTCAAAAAAGAAACAAAAATACAAGATATCGTTTGGATTTAAGGTGACGTAAATGCTTGAAAGAACGTACAGAAATGTATATAGAACACGTATTTGCACTTTGTTCATAAATGATAAAATAATCAAGTACAGACAAAACATCAAACTATGTGTAAGGCTTAGTATATGGTCATTACTATCGATCTACATGTAGCAAATATTTGTTTATTGCGCTCGAGAAAGCCCTAGAATCTTTAACCTGAAGTGGTATGTTATTCCACACTTTTGCTCCTACGAACTGTAGTAAGCGTTGGCCATACACGTTTTTAAGAGGTGGAAAGATTAAAATTCCACAATTTCATGCATCTAGTGACGCGGGCCGAGGAAGAAAAGATAGATACATCGAAAGGTACACTGTGTGCAATAACATTATATGGTGACTGCAGTTTTATGCTGCCGTAAGTAATCAAAAGGTAGAATATCCAACTTGTGAAACAAAGACGCACTGGGTTCACTATAAGCCACATAATCTATCCTTCTAAGCGCACGCTTTTGTAATATTCGGATTGGATCAAGGTAAGTTTTAAAGGTCCATCCCCATCAGTCTAAGCAGTATGATAGATGACTATGACATAAAGGACTCTGAGAATATTTCGGCTAAAATAATTTCTAGCAGCCAGTAGCATACTGCAGCCAGATGCTAGCGTAGTACTAACAGAGTTAATTTGTTTTTTCCAGTGTAATTAGCTGTCGAACACTACACCGAGATATTAAATTCTTTTGCATGGTCAAGTTGGCAGTTGTTCATTGTAAGTCGAAATGACTCACAGTTTACATTTTGGTAACGGGAGTGAAAAACGGTGTATTTGATTTTCTTTGCATTGAGTGTTAATTTGTTCACTGTAAACTACTTAAAAATATTTCCCAGTTCTTCATTAGCTCTATAATTTAGATTGGCTATGTTGCCTGCGGTAACTATTAAAGCTGTGTCATCAGCGTACATTAGCAACTCGGCTGATTTGAGTATGCATGGCAAATTATTTACGTATAGTGAGAAGAACAGCGGCCCCAGGACCGACCCCTGAGGTACCCCTGCCTTTATGTTTAATAATAACGACGTAAGATCTTGCATTTTGACCATTTGATGACGTCCATCGATGTAGTTAGAAAAGATGCTAATAACTTTGCCACGGAATCCATAGTGTTTTAATTTCATAAGCAGAATATTAAGGTCGACGGTATCGAATGCCTTTTTTAAATCAATGAAGACAACTGTCACAAGAAGGTTGTTGTGCTGTGCTTTGTCAATCTTCTGTGATAACGATAACAAAGCTGTTGATGCGGAATGGTATGATCTAAATCCATGCTGCTCCGGGCAAAAAGCATTATATTTTTCTAAGAATAGGCGCATTCGTTTTCCAAGAATCGTTTCGAATATGGTAATTATAATGCTTAACACAGATATGGGCCGATAGCTTGAAGGATCAGAGCAATCGCCCTCTTTATATACCGGCACAACTTTGACGTTTTTCAAACAAGATGGGTACGTCGACGTACGGAAGCAATGGTTGAATACGCGGCACAAGATGGAGCTCAAAATATCAATGTTATCTTTCACTAAGCGAGCAGTAATAACATCTATTACACTGGCTTTGTTCGTGCTCATATTGGCAACAGAGTCACGAATTTCATCCTCACTTATGTAGTGAAGAGCAAACGTATTTTTTAAGGAGGTTGAAAAACGTTTTATTTCTCTACTAGGGAACTTTGCGGCTAAAGTAGAGCCGGTTTCAGTAAAAAAATAGATTAAATTTATCAAGTATACGCGCATGGACTGCATTAGGTGACACACGCTGTGTTGGTTCTTTACCGATAACTTCTTTTACAATTTGCCATGTTTTCTTTGAATCGCCTTGTGCTAGGAAAATGAGTCGAGAATAATAGACCTTTTTTTGTTGCCTCATTAGATTCACGGATTGGTTTCTCAACAGTTTGAATTTACCTAAATATTATTTAATTTCTTTGTGCTGCCTCCACTTGTGGTACGAGAAGTCTTTCTTCTTCGGCAATGCAAGGATCTCTGTTATCATCCAAGGATTTAGCGGGGTGTTATATGAGCGTGCGGACACGTTTGAACGACTGCATTCAATGGCATGGCGAAGGGCTATTGTTATGTTCCCTAGTTCAATGTTGGCGTCATCGTCATACAATGTTTCAAATTCGATGGAGAGAATGTGATCCCGTAATAAGTTGTCATTTATTTTGCTTCCATTGCTGAAAAAATTGTGCATTCTTGGTTGGAGTTGTCCTTATGGAAACAAAGGTAGAAAGGTGATCTGCTATCAGTTCATTATAAACACCAGCATTCACTTTCGATGATACATTAGTTAAGATGTGATCAGTCGTTGTTGCCGACGTACTGGTTACTCTCGTACGGGTATGTATAAGATTACGAAAATTGAATGAACTAACCCAATTTTGTGTAATGAGTGTAACTAGTGTTTGCGGTGTCTATGTTCATATCCCGAACGATGACTGCTCGGTTCTGATACTTAGTTGAAGACAGAAAAGAATTTCTTCCTTCCTATCGAGAAAATGCGCTGCATTGGAAATTGGTGGACGGTAAACCACGTCAAATATGCCAAAACAGTGGAGTCTGATGAAGAGTGCTTCTAGATCGGGAGAGCTGTGGTTCAGCAAGGATATAACTGCATATGTGCAGCCTTTTTTTTTACAAAAAGCGCCACTCCACCACCAGGTGAACATGAGTCTCACTGATGTGATATGGTTTCGTATACGGGAATGTTGACATTCTCTCCTTTTTAACCATGTTTCTGTAGTTGCTAGCACATCGAAGTGGGTTGTATGTTTAGATAATAAAGCAAGAAGCAAATTTAGGTTTTTCCTTATACTGTTGATATTACAGTGGAATATGTTAGTGTATGTCTTATCTATGAGCTGATCTACTTGAGCTATCGTGACAGCCATTTCTTTGAAAATTCTTGTGGCAGGTGATCAAGAAGAGCAGCTACACTAGTTTCGCGAGATCATCCTCGCATGTAACGTGAACTACCTTCGAGTTCTCAGACTTCCTAGCAAGTATTTTTCCTTCTGAAAGCCCCGACGAATCTCCAGTTCTTATCTTTCTTTCTCTGTATAGCCTTACCTAATAGAACCTTATTTTCAAGACACAGATGTTCGTTCACGAACACAGGTTGATTTGTACTGAAACCAAGAGTTGATGTTTTAAGCCTGTGCTTTCTTGCTGACTTTACTCTTAGATCACGTTTGAAGCGAGACAAGAACTTCACAACAGTATTTGGAACATTGTTTGCCATACGGGGAAGGATGCGCCAGCCTCTTGTTTCTTGGGAGCGAGCATCGCCTTTCTGGCCGGGGTCGTCTGCGCGCGCGCTTTTCTCGCGAGCATACCGCGCCCGCAAGCGAACAAGGCCGTGAGGAAGCTTATGGTTGCCGCGCTATCGCAGCAACAATAAACGCCCGGCACGCGCCCCCACAGCATGTGGCACCTTCTACGGGATGCGCTCTCAACACGAAAAAACGGTGCCAAAAGTTCGCCTGGATCGATCGTGTTCTCTTACACCAGCGTTTTGTAGAGTTACGTTAGATCGTATCTAGACAAACGAGTTCAATGCCAGCCTCACTTCGTTGATCAACACCGTCACTAGCGCACGAGCCTTGTTGCGGTCGTCTACTGTGGCCGCCCCGTAGAAAACTTGGTTGCCTAGCAAGCGCATATTTACTACTGTTATTGTTGCTCCAATAATTGTAGATTTGCTTCGCAAAACATTCCAATATGTTGCTGTCACATTGATTGCTTCACCCTTTTGGCGAAACTTACTTTTTTTCAACCTGCCAGAGCAAACCATCCGTTATCTATACAGGGTACCCCAGCTAACCTAACTCTAGCCAGAGTTTAAAATTATGCCGACACACGCAATTACGATGCGACGAAAATCATGTTACTGACCGATGTCTGGAGTTGGACAATTTTTCGTGTTCTAAAATATTGTTTATTTAGATATGTTTAAATAACTAACTTTTTTTATTTCGGTGCACGTTAAAGAGCCCCAGGTGGTCGAAATTTCCGGAGCCCTCCACTAAGGCGTCTCTCATAATCATATGGTGGTTTTGGGACGTTTAACCTCACATAACAATCACTCAATCAATCAAACGCACTTTTCAAGGAACGAAGATGGATAAAAAACTTCATTAGAAAAGTTCTAGATTGGTTTGTAAAACGTCCGATTAAAACGTTTTGAACTTTATATCTTTTAGGTATTAGTGTTTTTCTGCTAATTACAAATGCCCATGAAATAAAAAAATACCATGTGGCAAACCCGTTCGTGCGCCAGCGTGCACAGTAATTCTAGTGCTCTCTGACACTGCGCGTACGAAGGACCTGATTGTGCTGTCTGATTTACCCGAATGTGCCGTCTTGACAAAGCCGCAACAATGGTGGTGGCTTTGCAATGAATATGTTTTGCTATGGGCCAGAAAAACGATAACTGCTGTGATTTCTTATCGCTGCCATGAACCACTGCTAGGGCAGCGTGTCGTTCGTATGCGAAACCTTAGGAAGCACTAGAATCATCTTGTGCATTAGCGCTAGCGTGTCGTCACGTTGTATTTTTGTATTTCGCGGGCATTTGCGTTAGGCAGAAAAACACTAATACTTACCAGGTATAAAGTTCAAAACTGACTAATGGGACATTCTGATCTGCAACTTTCTCATTTATTTTTTTATTTATCTTCGTTCCTTCAAAAGATAAATTATTAAACAGATAGTTAAATAAAATTTTACAACGCAACAAATAGTTCAACTAACTCCAGGCAACGGCGAGAAACATTCGTCTGGTCGCGTCGCAATTGCATGTGTTGGCATATTTTTAAACTCTGGCTAAAGGTATCTGGGCCACCTTGTATATACTCACAAACGTGCAACCAACTTTGCAACCGTTATACTCACAAACGTGCAACCAACAACGAGAGGAGATGTCTAGTACGAGGCTGCTCCTGTTCGCGCCAGCGTAAGAGCTGCAAACACGAATGCACGTGCTAGTTAGAACAGTGTATACATGGCATATCTATGCTGCACGGTGAAACATTCAGTACAGGTTTGAATCAATTGCGTAAAAGGAAATCACGGCTGCACGCTTGCAAACAACGGAAGACAACTTGCCTCAACGCTGTCGTTTCAGGAAGCAGAGTGACGAAAGCTAAAAAAAGTAGAACATTACGCATTTTTTTTTCGTATTTAACATTGATAGCGCATATACGCAGCGAGCAAGCTACTTCTATATGAGTAGGCATAGTCTGGTCCAAGGTGCATTTTTCGATGGAGAACAAAAACATTTCTCCACAATGATTACCTTGCCCTCGCGGAATGCACAATAAAACCCCGATTATTCGAGTACTTCATCGCTATCAAAAGTTACAGTGCAAACTGTAAAGTCAACCAAGATTGAGAGAAAGTCTGCCCGAAAAGTAACATGTGCGGAACCGTGTTGCCAACGAGGAGGATAGCTTACAAAAAATTGCTTATTGCGTATCGCAAAACGGTTCGATGCGTGCAATAAAGTAAAAAAATGTTGACCTAAAGCTATCACTGCCACAAGGCCTGCTTGACACATAGAAGTTAAGAAAAAAATCATTCCTATAGGCACGCAATCACAAACACTGACCGTAAAAAGTTCGCTCAGCATAGTGAGCAGAACCGAAATCTATGAATGTACAAAACATGCTGCGTGTACCTGTAATTCCACGTTCAATGTGGAGCCATCCTGACTCGACAAATGCACTTTGACTCGACGAGGACTACGTCATCTGCACTTAACGGAGATTAACGATTAACGATGTCTTCTCCGTTTGGGCTGGTCATGGCGAAGAGTCATTTTCGAAGGCTAGCCCAATCAATGATGCGACGAGAGGCCGTTGCTCCAAACGGCCTCTGTACCTGTCGCGTACTGCCTTTTACTGCGGTTACTTAACATTTACTCGCGCTCTTCACAAGCAAACGCTTGGGGAGGGGTGGGGAGTGTCATGACTTTCATATACATGTCCAAAATGTGCTCAAACTACTACCGATAGTCACGTCACTGATAAAAGCTGATGCTTGCGCCTGCCCCCCCCCCCCCCCTGATTGGAGTGAACTCCCCCGGAAAACATTTCTGGCTGTGCCCTGATTTTCACGGTAGAAGGAGGCACGCCTATACTGCTCGCAGCTGTAACTACGGAAAGATACCTGCTGTTTGCTTATAATAACTCCAAGTTTTCACTTTGAAAAAAAAAGAGATAAATGAGATCCATCTTGTAGTTTTTGTGCGAAAAGAATAACGTGGCCACTGATCTGACAAAGAGCAACATGTTTTTTTTTCTACAACATCTTGACGCGCGTTCATATTGACTTACCCCGTCGTAGAAGTCGATGTCCATGTTGAGTGATTTGGAAGTATTCGGAGCGAAACTTTCAAGCCGTAGTTTTTCCAGCTAAAAAAAGTAACATCACGCTGTCATTCATGGTGAGAAATGGCAATTGGTCTCACTCAACTTTTACAATGCATTCAATGGGAAGCCGCAAGTAAACACCGCGAATACGAGTGCCGATTTGAACATGTGCCTGAGCAGAATATTTTCAGCCCTAAAAATATGAGCAGCGGCACCTTGAAAACCGTACATACAGCACGCTTGCATTTTTCAAGCAGCAAATAGTGCTTGCTCACATGACGTCCAAATGTTCACATTTAGAGTGCGGCGTATTTTAGGAGGCTGCATAGCGTATCAGAGCACTTCTATTTTCATACACTCTAAGGCAAAATTACCCGAATAAAGAGTAACGGAGCCCAATAGGCGCACGCGATGAACGTATAGACCGTTGAGGAGCAACCACAGAGGGAAGCGTGCCGCGCGAACCAACTTACTCTCCACTAGAGATGAACCGCCTGGGCATTGGAGGCAGCGCGAAAAGCGTTGCCAAGGTGACCTACCCTCCTTCTCCACAGAACACATGTCCTTCTCCTTCTCTGCTGGCTCAGTCTTTCCCCGTATTTTGCCGGCAGCGGTTGCGTAGCGTCACGGCGTAGCGTCCCGCTCGGAGTGCTCGACCACGGCCGCCTGGATTCGACGATCTAAGAATTACGACGTGGTGCTTGTGTGTACGCCTGGATGAGCCTGGGCTGCTGCTTTAGCGTTTCGCTGCACTAATGAAGTCTGGAGCAAGCCTCCACCGGTCACCACGCCGCGCTGTATATCTCTGTATATCTCTGGCTTCAAGATAGTCACGACCAACACACGACAGCAACAGTTAGAAAGGCCAATATGGCGGCCGAGAAGAACAGGCCTATCGGATATATATTTCAGTCCGATTCAGGGCAGAAAACGGCCATGGATTCTAAAGCAAGTAGGTTATCATCCTTATTCTACTCTACTTCTAGAGTAAAATAAACTAGCCATCGCGCTTGCCGGCAACGGGCTTGGTCGTGTTCTATATCGCACGCACGAAATGCATCGCGAAGGTAAGCTTCGGCGTCTTCAGTTCACCTGTGCTTTGCGACTGCCTGGAAATTGGCCGCCATTGCCGTCAGCCTCCCGTACGCTCGCTCATCGAGTGCTCGCCTGTCTTCGGAGCCGCGATGAGCTCCGTGCTGACGATATTGGGCTGAGACCTCGTCGCTGTGTTGAGAGTCGTCGAAAACACGTTGCGGGTTCTCGTAAAGGGCTTAATTGTAGTATGTCGCGCGCTGTAAGTGCACCAGCACGGGCTAGCAGGACTTTCGCTAGCGTCGGAACTCACTGAAAATTGGTCACCATTACAGCTGGCTTCCCCGTCAGTCGGTCGCAAGCAGCTTGGCGCAGTCCGTTGGCCACGGTGGCGGACTCACGTTTGCGCGCTTCACTCACTCGAGTTTATGGAAAGGGGCCGCATTACCGTCGATTTCGTTGGCGCTAGCTCCAAAGCAGCTCGGCGCTGTTCGCGGCGGTGGCCAAGCGTACGCTCGCTCTCCTGTTCGAAGTTCGCTGGCGGCAGACACTCCGCGTGCAGTGCCGTGTTTGGTCTCGCATTCGCTTGCTCGAGCTGAACGACGTCGCTCGCTTAGGACTCGCCGATTTGTCAGCGGCACGGTAGTTCGCGGAGTTGTGACTGCGGCCGCCGCTCTTAAACTGTTGTGCTATGGGGATCGAAATGAGTCTTTGACGATGTGTGACATCACGGTGAAATGAATAACATGTCATATCTCAAATGTGTTTTCATTTCACTTTGAACGTGTTTCTCATATGCATTTGTATTCATCCTCTGTAACGTTTGACTCAGTATTTTACATACTTATTGTGCAGCCGTGGGCACACACCGTGCTTGAAGACTGTGCGCTCGCGTCTGTGATGCCCGTCATTCATTTCTTTCGTCAGTGCAGCTTCAGAAGAACTGTGCGATATGTGAAAGTAAAGTTATTTGTGCATCTTATTTTGCAGCTTGTTTTTATATTAACGTGCACGTACTTGTGATATGCGTGCAAGCTCATCTTCTGTGACGTGTGCCTAACTATTTTTACTATATTATTGTACGTGCAGCCGTGGGAACATAACAGGTAGAACGCTGCGTGCGCTGGCGTCTGCAATGCCTGTCATCTACGCTTCCGTCGGAGGAGCTCCCCAACGAGTGAACCAGATTTGGAAACGAGACTGGACCTGCACACTTCACCATGGATTCGCTTAAGAGATTGCCGAAACTTCCTGTGTAAGTACAAAAATAAAAGATTTCCACGTGTCACTTTTTTCTTTCGTTGTTGCCGTGACTGTGAAAGCAGTTACACATAGGTGGCTAACTACTTTTTCGTGTGTTCTTTTCTGCGAATTTGTTGCTCACTGCGCAGAAAAACAGGTGAAAAAAGTATTAGGCCTAGCGGAAAATAAACAAAAAACAAGGTGTGAAGTGGCCCGGGACAAAAAGTTCTTCCGATTGGAGTATTTGAGTGGATCAACCGTTCGTCCAGAAAGGTGCAAGTGTGAGGACTAACAGTTGCCCGGTAAGGTGTAAATGTGGGGATTGATGGATATGTGGGGTTTAACGTCCCAAAACCACCATATGATTATGAGAGACGCCGTAGTGGAGGGTTCCGGAAATTTCGACCACCTGGGGTTGTTTAACGTGCGCCCAAATCTGAACACACGGGCCTACAACATTTCCACCTCCATCGGAAGTGCAGCCGCCACAGCCGGGAATCGAACCCGCGAGTAAATGTGGGGATTAACAGTTGCTCTATAAGGTGCAAATGTGAGGACTGAATATTAGTCCTTTAGGGTGAACTGTGGGACTAACGGTTACTCACAATGATGTAATTGTGAGGACTAAATATTAGTCCTTTGAGGAAACTAACTGTTGGACCCGGTGCCGTTAGTCCTTAAAGGAATGAATGGTTGTGGCAGCCCCATTAGCCCCTAAAAGGACGAACCACACACCCTTTTAACACGCTTTTGCCTTAGAGTGTAGGTATCTAATAAACGCATTTGTTGCAATAGCACTTAACGCACTATTTTTATAAAACTTCCACCCGATGCGCCGATAAGCCTCGTAGAATATGAAAGAATACAAAGGAATGCTGTGTCCGCATTCACGGTACCCCATGGGGACTGCCATCTCGTTCTCACGCATTCTGTCAAACTCTGGACATCTCCTGAGCTTTATCTTGGAACTCACTACGCGAGAACAACTTACCTAAATTCGTGGACTTTAGAAAAAGCGGCAGAGGATTTTTGAGCCGTATCTTAAACAGCTGTTCTGGTTTTGAGTGCTCAGCACTTCAAGAGCCTGGCTTGTCCGTGTGGCGCGATCCCGCTCACAGCAAACCATTCACTACACCACGGCTTGCGGCCCTCAAACACAGGTAAAATGAAATAACGCGAGGTTTATATATTAGTATACTTAAAAGAAAGGAATTGCATAAATTTCGTATTAAGATTTCGCACCCGTATGTTGACTTCAGTGGGGTGCGAGAGAGAGCGCGAAAACCTCACCACGTGAGCGAATGCAAATGCATTGTAGCGGTTACCTTATAGTTGCACACGGCGTAATCATCTATCCGTGACTTCGCATAGTCGCTGAAGAAGCTGCTGAAGGCCGACACCACGCCGGTGAACTTGGAGAAGTGCTGCATAGAGAAGAGACGAAGTCGTTGAAAACTAAAGCGTTTCTGTGGTGTTATGAAAAACTGATAATCATTTCAATACATTTTCCTCGGGTGACCAGAAAGTGCATCAGGATATCTGCAATGATTGGTTCCTATAAGTAGATCCAATTGCTCCGTTCACTATGGCGTTATTAATGGCCAAGTTCCTTACCCAGAGGAAGGAATATTAAGGAGTGGCCATTACGACATATTTTGTGCAGCCAGCAGTACGAAAGAGCAAAGGACTCCTCCTCGCAGGGTTGGTCGCGCTTCGTCGGATCACGCGTGGGCAAGTGGCGCCGGTGAGAGGGAGGCGAGCCGTGCGAGCAGATGTGGGACGCGCCAAGCGGCACTGCCGCCGCCATCTGATAGACGAGCTGCAAAGGCGAAACTTTTGTGCTGACTAAGAGCAAATGTGCAACGATAATCACTTGTATAGTGGCTGTAGGTTATTACCAGCCTCGTTATGTCTGATATTGTGCATCTACCATAAACTTGCAGCTTTGCACTTCGTGTTTATTCTGCTGAATGAAATAAAGTAACGGTGTGAATTGTCCCGATTATTTACAAAGACAGGCTGTTTCCTTCTGTTTATGATGATAATTTGTGTGTTTTATGGCGCAAGGGCCAATTGATGGCCCAGAAGTGCCAGGCCATGAGACAAGCGATGCGAACAATGATAATGGTATGTGGCTGTATAAGGGTCTTAAAGTTTCTCGCGCTAACGTGCGTGAAAGCACAACAGCATGAAATTCACCACAGTGGCGTGAATATGTGCAGTGAGAGTGAATGGCGCGTCTGTTAAAATACCAGCAATGATTTCTTTGTGAAAAGTGATTAGATACTTATGCACATTGATGGTTGAAATGGAATCAGCTATCGGTAGGGCAATAAATAGTGTTTTTGTTCCTAGAACGTCTAAACCGCTGCACGGGACGAGGATGCGGAGAACCTTAAAGGGAGCGACAACTGTTTTATTTTTCGACCCAGTTTTCACTGCGCGACAGAAAGCTTACCCTTCGTGCTGTTCGTTGGTGCAGTAGTTATTCCCAAAAGCACGTAGTTGTTTTATAAGCAATATTTTTGGATAGAAAAGATTCTGGACATGGATTTGCTCTTTTATTCAGCAACGCTCAAAATTGAAAGCGATGCCGGTAGCCCTTTAGTAACTTGCGCATGCTGTCATTGTTCTCTTTTCATGAGAGTTCGTGTAACTATTCATAACCGCAATTATTTTGAGCTTTGCAACTATTTTTGACATAACAAGCTGTTAAAAATAGATGATGTGGCTTTATAAAGGTTCCCTGTATGTATACAACGTCGTTTGCGCATACACGCAAGGTTGTTGCGCCTGTGTCGTGAATGGCTTGCCTCGTAGTCGATGCTATCTCGATACACGAGCCAAGCCAAGTCTCTGAAAACATCCCTGCACATTATCGCGGTCATGCTCAATAGCAGTATAGATCATTTCTGAGAAAAAGTGGAAGTAGAAATATCAGGTCGCTTCAGTCTTAGCCACCTCGATACAGCGTGCGTGGTTTCATGAGCATGCAAAAATGCTCCAGACGTGGTGACGAGCATGAGACCATTGCGTTATGCGAAGGCAGCGCCACTTCATTGCATGCCCATATGTACATTTTATGTAGCAATATCATTTACTCTAAAGAAACGAACATTATTTAAATACTATCAAGATAATTGTGAACTGCATAAATTAATCTACGGTCAAGTGAGATAGCACAGAAAATACTTAAAGTTTCTGCCACCAGGGGAAGCTACAGGTCATTTTTTTTCAATAAAGAAATGAAATTTTAACTCCACTTTTGACTAGAAAAACAGGGTTGGTTTGAGTCAATATGAGGGATAATCTCTACATCCGTGCAGTCATCGCATTTCATGGACTGGGCAGTCGTAGGTTCGTTTAGGTGCTTCTCTACATTGGATGGCCACCAGACAAAGGGTATAAATGTGCAGAGTATGTCCCCTTTCTTCCCTGATGAGTGTTGTTTGTGGGTGGTGTGATCTTGGTAGTGGTAGCCAATTCATAAGTAACAGTTTCATAACATTATTTTTGCTTTCAGTTTGCCTATCCCATAAGCGCTTGAAGAATACCCTAAGCTCCCGTCGTAAGAAAGGTTTCAAGTGCAGGACAGCATGGATGTATTGGCGGCAGCGTGGTCGTGCACGGATTCAGCTACCTGGCCCACCACCACGTTTCCAGCGATCTCGCGGGGCCCCGGCACCCAGCCCACAACATGTGCTTTGAGGACGTAAATCGTGCATAAAAGGGAGTAAAGCGGCACAAGGACAGATTTTATTGTTTTTGTGAGTTTTGAAAGCTATTGGGATGCTCAGAGAATCTGTGTATATGACCGCGCGTTGTAGTTGTATTTCATTATTATGCTTGACAGCCACTGATATCTCATGAGATACTGTGGAGAAGATGCTTGTTTGGGAGTTCAGAATACCGGAATCCAAAAGGACGGGCCAACAGCCGCATAAGAAACACTAGTGCGTGAGTCTGGCGCATGTGTAAAATTTGACAACACTATTTATGTTGAAGTTCGAGGAAGTGTGTGCGGATGTTCAATTCAGTTAATCTTCTATGATGAGGTCCGAACAAAAAAGTGAAACACTATTCACTTGGCGGGGATTCGGGCCCCTTTCATGAGGCAAACAGCAAAACAGTGGTTGTGGTACAAAGAAAAACAAGCGATATGCGCATATGTGCTAACAAATGCCGCTTGGTTGTACAGTTTGTGTTTTTCTGTTTTTTAATGAGAATTCTTGGTACGTGAGACAAACCAGATGCTATACTTCAGAAATAAGAGAAGCACAGTGAATATCTTAGCATATATTTTGCGGAGGGAGGAAAGAGAAAAAAGTGGCAGCATATCCACGGAGTGAATGATGGAGAGTGGGGCGAAGCATCCGTCCGTCCATTCGTTCTTGCTTCCGTCCGTCCATGCGTGCGTCTGTGTGGCCGCTTGTGCGTTCATCCGCCCGTCCGTGCGTGTGTCTGTTCGTGCGTCCGCATGTCCATCTGTGCGTCCATCCCTGCGTTCATCCATGCATCCGCCCCTGCCTCCGTCCATGCGTCCATCCGTCGGTGCAGCCATCCGTGAGTCCATCCATGCATCTGTCTGTGTGTCCGTTCGTCCAACTATTCAACACTCCAAGTACCACCATCTCGCATCTTTTCATCCTATATTCCCCATATAGAAGCATCGCCATCCAATGGACATTCCAGGAACTAAACGAGAGGTGGCACAAGCACACTTTCTCACGGCTTGCCCTTCATGTCTACTTCCCACCTTTAACCACTTCGAGTTCATGGTATATATTAGTTCACTGTATTCATGGCACTGCGGCCCAACGCTCGCCAAACCTTTCTAAAATCAAGGAGGTTACGCCCAGCGAGTATAACGTAGCATCCCTTTCTTGTCAGATAGTGCTCAATGTACATGCCAGTGGCTGCTAAGGGGAAATGAGAGACAGCAGAATTTGACTTTTAGTTACCGCGCACACTGCGAATGTTTTATTGTTCAACAACGCACAGAAGAAATCTCCCACTGGCATCATCTTGGAGGTCAAAATGTAAGACTGCATGGTTATACGCTACTACTACGACTACGAGGGATGAACGGGCGCCGCTATAAGGAGCTTCGCCCCTAAAAAGAACATTATGTAAACGCATATAAACTCATAAAAACGTACAATTTGCCTTTGGCGTAAACTATCAAAGAGATCCACAAAATGCCCTAATGTTTTCTACTATTGATTTGACCACAATGTGATGTTCTGCCAAGTAGTTTAGCAGTTTTGGAAATCGGTAACAGAACATCTGCTCACTCATAACTGGACGTGTATATGGAATGATTCAGTTTTCTGTGTTTCGCTAAAGGTACGAGGGAGTTTTCTTCCCAAGCTGGGCAAATGTACAATTTGCCTTAGGCGTGAACTATCAAAGAGATCCACAAAATTCCCTAATGTTTTCTTACTATTGATTTGACCACAATGTGATGTTCTGCCAAGTAGTTTAGCAGTTTTGGAAATCGGTAACAGAACATCTGCTCACTCATAACTGGACGTGTATATGGAATGATTCAGTTTTCTGTGTTTCGCTAAAGGTACGAGGGAGTTTTCTTCCCAAGCTGGGCAAATGTACAGATTGTGTGCAGGAGGTGCGTGTTCAGTAACATTTACGAAGGATACATCGCAGTCTATAACCTGCCACTGCCACGGCGGCGGATGTGCTGCGGGAGCCATCAGATGGTGTTCCAGATGTGACCCGCATGTTTCCCCAGCGAAGCTCCTAACACGGTGTGACAACGGCTGTTTCAGCGAAGGGCAGTTGTTAAACAAGGCAGAAGCTGAGACATCATTGACTGTGGAGGAGGAGGCATGATCTTTGTGGGCGTTCAGCTTGAGAGAGTACAGAAAAGACATCCGGCATCTCCGCAACTGGAGCGACCACTCATTCGATTCTACATGGTGTTTTTCTACGGTGCTCCTGCTAAAGCACCCTCATGCCCAAATAATGCCCGAGGTAATTCATGCCCAAATGATGAACAGAGTTAAGCATCTTCAGGCTGCTTGGAGTTGCAGACTAGCAGATTATCGCTGTATAATCTAGGCGTGAGCATATGAAGCTTTTATAGAGATTAATGGGGCACTTTTTCTCGCTACCCCAAGAAGTGCGTGATAATACTTCTCGGATATTCTTAGTTTCTACGCACTTGTTCGTTATAGATTTTAGGTGAGAAATGCATGTAAGTTTTTAGTTGTGAGTGACGCCTATGAATTTGTGCTCGGTTTTCAAAGACAAACGTTGGACATGTAGGCCAATGATGTGTTCGGGCGTCTGCCACGAGGACCGGAGCCAGCCAGAGTACCGGAGAGAGGAGCTTTGTTTACATTATTAGATGCGGAAGCATCTTGTACTCGCGCCTTGTAGTGCGCCGTCCGCGCCGTCCACACCGCTTCTCGAACATTCGACAGCTGACGCGCGCGCATGCGCCGTCGCGCCGTCGCCCACCATCTGTGCCGCGCGCGCTTCTCCTTCGAGAACATTCGACAGCTGACAGCGCATGCGCCGTCGCCATCTGTGCCGCGCGCGCGCTTCTCCTTCGAGAACATTCGACAGCTGACAGCGCATGCGCCGTCGCGCTGTATATATACTCAAGGTCGGCGCTCGCTCGCTCAGTTGCCGCTCGTCGGTTGGTTTGTACGGCGCGTCGACGTCCAAGGTCGCGGTGAAATGAATTCCAACGAATCCACAAACACAATGATCGACGTCCCTTCGACCAGCGCCGCCCTTTCGCATACGTGTGTACGTGTTCACTCATTTAACACCCCCTCCTACAACCACGTTAACCAATTTAGCCATCGACCCAAGTAAGTCGCAATTTAACACCCCATTTCACAACCACGTTAACCAATGTAGCCATCGACCCAAGTAAGTCGCACTTTAACACCCCGTTAACCAATTATATGCTCCGCATCCTCCTCAGTGTTCCCCCGAGGGAAGCTTCGGGCAATTTTTTTACAGGTAGCGTGTTGGTACATCATGGGGTTACCATCATGGAAGCCGTCGAGCTTCTGTGAGCTTCTCGACGCTTGTGAGAGCTTGTCGGGAGCGCCTTGGCCCTCGCACTTTGTATCCTCGCCTTCCCAGGATTATCTGCAGAAAAAGCAATAAAGACCCGGACAATTCAAAAAATTTCGCCATCTTCACCTCCACCCCCAAAGGGAAAGGAGAAATGCCACCTTCTTCACAACCCACGAAAAGGAAAAGAGGCATGCCCAGTTTAGCGCATGACGAGGGAGAAACTGCACACCGTGCTCGACACAGCACAGCACGAAGACATTGAGTCCCACGTGGAAATGAACTCTGTAGACCATTGTAGTGATGAGTATAGAGTGCCAGGCAGGCCAGCACTTTTGGAAACAGCGGTATTAGGCACCAAGGAGAACGTGGAAAATGCACTCGCCGACGGTTCTGAGTTGCTTGGCTTATTGTCCGCGGCACTCCGATGAACAGAAACGTACGGAGATAACCACCTTTTTTAAGCTGTTTTGACTGTAAACAGCCTTTTATAGGTCGCCAGTCGGTTGGGTAATTTCAAGGGGATCTACGAGGAAAGACGGCTGCGCCACAAAATTCTAAGTACGGCTTGCGTGTCGTTCAAATCGCTTGTGGTTCAGCTCTGGGAGCTCTGTTCCGCAACTGTCTCACATCCAAGCAGCGCCATGTCAGGAAGGCCAATCACAACAGCCCATACACCGCAACAGGAAGTCTCGAAGGGGTTGCAGCGCCAAAGCACCACAGATGCCGTAGATATGCTTTCTTGTAGACGTTGACGCAGGCTGCACCAATCTTTGGACCTGAGCTATGGCCAGCAAATGCCAGAAACGAGCCACGTAAGACTCGAGGCACAACAAACAGAGAGCACTCAACTGACCTCGAGAAATGCCAAGTTACATTTTCCGATAAAGTCTTCCTCAAATTTTACAATTGCTGCGCTCACTCGTGAAAATCATGGATCAGCTAATAAAGCCAAAAAACTCAGACCTAATAGGTGCGAAGTAAATCAACAGTTTAACGTTTTGTATTGTTTCCCAGAGAGATTCACAGCGTTTAAGGCGCGCAGGTGCTACGGGTGACACAAAAACGAAAGGAGGTAGTAAATGAATTACCTCTGTTACTGCATAAGTAAAACTCAAAATCAAACTCACGCGTATCACAAAAAACAAGCATAAAAACAAAAACCTACCCTACAATATTGCGCACATCAGCAATTATATATATACTGCAAAACAGGTTTCAACGGAGGCTTTTACCTACAGCCGACTTCTCTCTTAAAATCAACTTGTTCAAAACCCTCTACTCGGGTGCTAGGTTTTCCTATACGTAAGCAAGCACGCAATTCAACAAGTATCTCAATGTCAGCAGGTATGATGAGGAAGAAGAGAAAAGTTAAAAAATCAAAATATTGCTTGCTCATCTGCAGACGCACAAACAATAAAAGCAAAACAACTCAAAACGGGATACAAGAGAAATTCTTGGTATCCTTACACTGCACAAAACATTAGGTGGATGACGTAAAATCAACAAAAACAAAAACCTAGACTAAACCGATTCGCATACTAACACATACACTGCAAATTACAGAAGGTTTAAACAAAGGCTACTTTTCAGCCTAGTTTTCCGCTAAAATAAACTTGTGCATAAAACAAACAGAAAAGTAAAACCTACGCTACACTGCGAATAACATAGCTTTTAAACAGAGGCTTTTACCCCCCGCCTACTTTTCTCTCGAAATCAGTGCAAAACCCCTTGCTCGGGTGCTAGGTTTTGCTAAATGTAAGCAAACAAGCAGTTAGGCAAATATCTAAATATCTGCAGTAATGATTATGAGGAAAATAAAACTTTCAAAAATCGACATAGTCGTTGCTAATCGGCTGACATGCAAACATTAGACAGCTAAACAAAACAATTGTAAAAATGGATACCAGACAAATTCTTAGCATTCTTCGTTACACGGCCTAACTTAATGCGGCACCCTTTCACATGTGCTCTGGGGGGACGCGTATACCACACTTGTCGATGCGCCAGGTCGCGGTGGAGGGACAAAAAACCAACCTCTCCGAAGCACTCAGTGGTGGAGACCTTTGTTTCGCGGCCCCCGAACTCCGTCAAAGCGGCACCCGGACACTTGAGATTCCTCATTGTGGGCCTCACAGAACAGCGGTCACCCTCTTGCAAACGTGGGGGAGGACCGTTGTCGTTACAGTCATGTACGCACCACCTCGCTTTGCTCCACCATTTACCCTTCACCAAAGATGATGAAACCAGGCGACCACTACGGCGTCTCAGTTCTTTCGCCTTCTTGACGCTCTTCATGCCAAATCTCGCTTTCTGCCGGAACCTAAACTTCTGACTTCCAGCGCACTTTCTCAGTATTTCTGACCATCGCTCAAGGCAACGTTTGCCCTTCGTGTTCCCTCTACGTTTTTGCCGGCCCCTTTTTTTGTCGGAGCGGCACGAAACGCTCACCGACTGGACAATAATACTTGGAAGTGCCCTTCTCAAAACTCCAAGTGGCTCAACTGATTTATCCTGGTTGTTATTACTAGCTGTCTGCACTTTTGAAAGGAGGCTACAACCGACACTTGCTAAACCAGGCGGCTCACCATCATATGTCTCTCCTTGATGAGAGTCATCACAGCGCGCTAATTTAGGCGCTTCGTCACCTCGCGCTATCGTAAGCGCCTCTCCCTCTCATAATAAACTTAGCACGTCGTCACCTGGACATTTAGGGTATACTTTATTTGCGCTTTCTGCTTCCGGCATTTCATGAATAGACTCAGAGGCCATTGGACGCGTCAGAGCTGTTGCCAATTTGTTACCAAAACAAAGGCCTTTCAAAAGCATATCCACGTCATTCTGTGAGGGATAATGCTCGGGCAGGTTTTGGGTCACCACAGTTTCTGTGGCGAGCAGTCTGAGCGGTCCTTCTTTCTCAACGCGGGCTAACGGCAAACACACACTTTTGTTTTCAACTATTTGCCACGCGCACAAGCGTTCTCCTGTGGTAACCTCATTTTCCCAGGAGTAGGGATCTACACAAACAAACGTTGTGGCGTTGTCCTCAACTGATTCCCGATTGTGGGGTTTAAAGTCTTCCGGATTATTGTCGCGGCTGTCCACATTGTGGCATGGCCCCTTGGAACAGTGGCATACGACAGGCTTTATAGACCCAAAGAACTTGTGCTTCTCTTCATCTTCTGAGCGGCTTGCTGCGGCTTTTGTCTTAGCAGCACTATCTTCAAGTTTTGTCGTAGGATGGTATCCCGTTAATTCGGTTACTTGAGGTCTGATAAATCTCTAATGCTAAACTCCTTTTCTCAAGTATCCTGCCTGACAAATGGTGAAGCGCATTGGCATTTATACATGTGCCGTCAATTATTCCAGGCGTATCACTTGTCGTCGCGCAAGCTCTGGAATAATCTCGAGTGTTCGCGTCTTGCACGCAGTCTTCCCAGAACGACCTACAATATTCGTAGACGCCGTGATGTGGTGGTCTAGTGGCTAACTTACTTTGCTGCTGACCCGCAGGTCACGGGATCGAATCGCAGCTGCAGCGACTGCATTTTGGATGGAGGCGAAAATGCTGCAGGCTCAAATACCGCGGCTGAAAATTTCGATGCCCGTTAAGTAGCCTCAGGTGGTCAAAATATCCAGAGCCCTCCGCTAGGGCATCTTTCGTAATTATATTGCGGTTTTGAAGCGTTACATTTCACCTGTTCATCCTGCAATAATCGCAAACCTTCTCAAATAATGAGGCGCACTTCGCGCTGAGCATTCTCGACAAGCTTTGTGGCTGAAAACCAAATGAAAGAAGAGTAAAAATAAGGAACGCACGTGGCAATGCCCCTTCTGAAAAAGCATGATCCTGATGCTTAAAAGGTGCAGAAAAAATGCGTCAATGCAAGACAGTACAATAACAAATAAGTACGAACAAAGCAAAATAACAAAAAAAAACAAATAATATGCAACAGTATGCAACAACGAAGAATAAAGCCTTAAGGTACGCAAGTGGAACGGCGTGAGGCACACGACATGAATTAAGGTCGCGCACGCCGTCTTTAAGAGCTCAGGGTACCGTCATGGACAACCTCGTAGTTGACTGTACCGAGACGTTGAACTACCCATGGTCGTCCGAAGAAACATCACCAAAGTTTTTCACTTAGTCCACCTCAGAGTATCGGCGTTAACACCATAAAATGTTCGCCGGGCTCGTATTCCACGAAACTTCGTCGAAGACTGTAACGGCGGCTGTCTGTCGACAGTTGGTTCCTGATGTGGAGGCGGGCGAGCTGTCTAGCTTTTTCGGCGCTGGAGGTAGATAGAGACGCTGACGTTTTCTGCGTCGCTGACGTTCGGGAGCACGGCGTCAAACATCGTGGTCAGGCTCCTTCCACACAATGGCTTGTAAGGCGTTATTTGCGTCGTTCCTTGCACGGCAGTGTTGTACGCAAACGTCACGTACGGAAGTGACGGCGAAAGCTCGGTCTCCCCAGAGAAAGAGCGAGCCCAACACGATCGCTATGATTATGATTAGAAGTATTTTGATGACTGCCTGAATGCCGCCACGCGCAGGCCCATCAGCGTCTCCTTCGTGCAAGAGTGAGTGTATTCTTGTCTTCTTTCTGCGACGCCGGCGCAGCTGCCACTACATAGGGCTCCCCCCCCCCAACCCTCAACCCCCACAGAGAGGAGGAAAAATCCGACGAATGATCTAAACTTCAGGAGCCGTGATATTTTCTGGGTCTAGCGTAAGAAGGAGCGTTCCGGAATTCAGTAGCGTTGCGTCGATGCCATCGCATGATGGTGTGGCCGACGATGGCAACGTTGTTTCGAAGTAGGCAGGCTTGAGACGTTCGAGAGTGACTTATCAGACCGGCCGTGGACGATGACGACGAATGCCGACGGACGATGTTCCCTAACTCGATATGGTCCGGAGTAGAGTGGTTGTAAAGGTTTCCGCACAGCAAAGTTGCGCACAAAAACATGTGTAGCTAAGGTTAGCTGCGGAGACACATAAGAAGCTCTGGCGGCGTGTGGGCGTGTAGGCATGAGGCGTATCTGCTGCAAAGTTCTTTGCAGTTGGGAAGCATAGTCTCCGGGTAGTGGCACAGTTGCTTCTGCTGGTGGATGGAAGAAGTCACAAGACAGCCGTAGCAAACTGCCATAGACCAACTCCGCGCATGAACAGTCCAGGTCACCTTTGATGGTGGCTCTAATGTAAAGCTAGACTAGTGGTAGTTGCACATCTCATTTTTCTGGTGATTCATGTGCCATCAGGGAGGACTAAGATGCCTGTTAAAACGCTCGACCAGCCGACTTATTTTGGGTGGTCAGTGGTCATGCGCAGGCGAGTCGTTCCGAGAAGCTTGAGGAGTTCGTTGAAAATGACCTTTTCGATATAGCCAGTGGCGCCAACTGGAGCCATCATTGCGCGTCTTCCGAAACACGTCGCTGCGTGCCGAGCTCGACCGTCACCCCATAGCCAATTTCACCCTCTCCAGAATGTTTGGCCACAAGGCAAGGAAAGTCACTGCACCACAGAAACCTGCTGTGGCCACCCCACCAAATCCAGTGCCATCACCCCCCCAGAAATTTCTGCCGCTCGGCAGGAGAACTCGCGGCGTACCCGAGGTAGACCACCAGGGTACACTCAGTTTCCATGGTGGTCTATTGAGACGCCGCGTCCACAGCATAGTGAAAGACCGTGCGACATTTCCGACTACCAAGCAACAGCGCAATGAACGCCCCGGGAATCTTTCCATTCACAATTACCCGGCCACTACATGATGCCTCACCGCCGGTCGTACACTGGGCCAACACCGGGTGGGTCGGCAACTCGGAAAACTAAGGGCACCAATCGATGGAGGTGCGGCTGCTTAACGACGAACCTCCGAAGATCCTCCGTCACCGATGAAAACACAGTGAGAAAACGTCAAAAACCAGGCGCAACGTCAAGGTAGTCGCGAGTTGAAAAATGGCGACTAGAAGACAATTTAATGACGCAACTTCGAAGCAGCGGTAGAAACTGTCATTGCCGTGATCCGACGCCACAACACAGCTGCAACGCGAGGTGACTTATTAAAAACCTCAACTTTCGCATCGTTGGCCACTGCGTCACAGCTTTCGTCCACACCGGAGCCAACTATTCCGTCATCAATTGGGTATTCGCCGCGAAGGCGAGAAAGTTATAACCGCTTCGGAAGGCCATGAAATCTGTGCAGCCAGAGGTCACCATTGACAACGGAAGGAATCTTCGCAGCACGAATAACCATTACCAGTCGCAATTATCCCACAAGAATCGTCGTACTCGAGAAATGCTCGAGAAATGGCATTGCTCGAGAAATGTCACTCTTGGTACGTATTTAATGCGTCTCCATGTTGCGGTCATTGACCTGAAAACAAAGTTGATAATACTTGGCACAGAAAACGCACTACCGCTGTGCACGTCATCAGAAAGGCAAGCTCTGACTGTGCTGAAAGAACAAGTCGCTGTTCCTCCTCACTCAAGCGTCACCATTTCCGTCGGCCCTCCAAGAGCTGAAGACATCGAAGGTGTTGTTGAAGGCGATGAGCATGCGTTCAACAAGCACAATATTTGCGTTGCAAGATTAATCACCAAACTTCGTGGAGGGAAAGAAACAGTTAAGCCGACCGATTCGAGTAACAAGTTCAGACGCGTGAACAAACGCACGATGGTCACATACATCGAAGAAATCGTGAAAGCCACTAATGCTATGGCTCGCATAAATTCTTTCGAACCTGCTTCGACGGACAAAGCCACTCCATCAGATTTTGACGTAAATTTGAGCCCTTCGAAAGATAAGCAAGAACAGCTGAAAACCCTGCTCCTGCAATACAGGGGTTGCTTTTCGTCATCGTCAAAAATTTGGCGAACCCCAGTCACTAAGCATCTTATCATCAACATCATCATCATCATCATCATCATCATCATCATCATCCGGTCTACGTCCACTGCAGGGCAAAGGCCTCTCCCATGTTCCGCCAGTTAACTCGGTTCTGTGCTTGCTGTTGCCAATTTATACCCGCAAACTTCTTAATCTCATCTGCCCACCTAACCTTCTGTCTCCCCCTACCCCGCTTACCTTTTCTGGGAATCCAGTTGGTGACCCTTAATGACCAGCGGTTATCCTGTCTACGTGCTACATGCCCGGCCCATGTCCATTTCCTCTTCTTTATTGCAGCTATGATATTCTTAACTCCCGTTTGTCCCCTAATCCACTCTGCTCTCTTCTTGTCTCTTAAGATTACACCTACCATTTTTCTTTCCATTGCTCGCTGCGTCGTACTCAATTTAAGTTGAACCCTCTTTGTGAGTCTCCAGGTTTCTGCTCCGTAGCTAAGTACCGGCAAGATACAGCTGTTATATACCTTCCTCTTGAGGGACAGTGGCAATCTACTTGTCATAATTTGAGAGTGCCTGCCGAATGTGCTCCACCTCATTCTTATTCTTCTAGTTACTTCAATCTCGTGGTTAGGCTCTGCGGTTATTACCTGCCCTAAGTAGACATAGTCTTTTACAACTTCAAGTGCACTACTACCTATCGCAAAGCGCCACTCCTTTTCGAGGTTGTTGTACATTACTTTCGTTTTCTGCAGATTAATTTTAAGACCCACCTTTCTGCTCTCCTTGTCTAACTCCGTAATCATGAGTTGCAATTCGTCCCCTGAGTTACTCAGCAATGCAATGTCATCGGCGAAGCGCAGGTTACTTAGGTACTCTCCATTAACTCTTATCCCTAACTGTTCCCATTCTAGGCTTCTGAAAACGTCCTGTAAGCACGCAGTGAATAGCATTGGGGAGATTGTGTCCGCCTGCCTTACACCCTTCTTTATTGGTATTCTGTTGCTTCCTTTATGAAGCACTATGGTAGCAGTTGATCCCCTGTAGATTTCTTCCAGAATGTTTATATATATTTCATCTACGCCCTGATTCCGCAGTGTCTGCATGACGGCTGATATTTCTACTGAATCAAACGCCTTCTCGTAATTTATGAAGGCTATGTATAGTGGTTGGTTATACTCTGAGCATTTCTCTATTACCTGATTGATAGTATGAATGTGGTCAATTGTTGAGTAGCCTGTTCTAAATCCTGCTTGTTCCTTTGGTTGATTGAATTCTAATGTTTTCTTTACTCTGCTAGCAATTACCTTTGTAAAAAATAGCTTGTATACTACAGAGAGCAAGCTGATCGGCCTGTAATTCTTCAAGTCCTTGTCATCTCCTTTCCTATGTATTAAGATGATGTTAGCGTTCTTCCAAGAGTCTGGTACTTTTCCAGTCAGGAGACACCTCGTAAGTAGAGTGGCCAGTTTTCTAACACAATCTGTCCTCCATCTTTCAGCAGATCTGATGTTACCCGATCCTCACCAGCAGCTCTGCCTCTGTGCATGCTCTCCAAAGCTTTTCTGACTTCTTCTATTATTACCGGTGGGGTGTCGTCTGGGTTACTGCTAGTTCTTATAGTATTAAGGTCGTGGTTGTCTCGACTACTGTACAGATCTCTGTAAAACTCCTCCGCTATTTTAACTATCCTATTCATATTGGTAGATATTTTGCCTTCTTTGTCCCTTAGTGCATACATCCGCCTTTTGCCTATCCCAAGTTTCGTCTTCACTGCTTTGACGCTTCCTCCGTTTTTCAGAGCGTGCTCAATTCTCTTCATGTTATACCTTCTTACATTGCATACTTTACGTCTATTAATCAACTTCGAAAGCTCTGCCAGTTCTATTTTGTCTGTTGTACTTGACACTTTCATGATTTGACGCTTCTTAATTAGAATTCTCATCATATCAGAGAAAATCTCATCACATTCACATTCAATCGCATCTCATCACATCAGAGAAAAATGCCAGACCACTTCGTCAGAGTCCGCACAGGGTGTGAGAACGCCTCCTTTATTTCTATGAGTGCCAGTGGGAACGCGCGCTCTTCGATGGAAGCCGTCGGTCTGCATTAGTTCAGAGAGTGGTCGTGATGTGGTGCCTCAGGAGAGGTAGGGTTGCTGGCATCACACGTCCTTCCGAGCGCTTTTCTATGAAAACGCGATACACGTGTTTACCTCTCTAATACGTGAAGACATTATAGTTAAGACGATGAATAAGAGAAGAAGCATAGCGATCTGGGCAATAGAAAAGTTTAGGCACGAATCTTACAGACAACTGAACAACCCTGAATACTGCCGTAAATTAGACAACGATACAACAGTGAAATACACGCTCACAATTACCAACCGGCTTCAATCTCTTTCGGCGGACGAACTGATAACTCCATCAGAATTGGAGATCTTTAAACCAAACAGCAAAGCAGCTTGGTGGTTCTATCTCCTTCCGAAAATTCACAAAATACCATTCGCAGAACTTTACAGTACAAATATTCCAGGGAAACCAATTGTATCAAACAACAACAACACCCCAACCAAAAACCTCTCCATACTTCTAAACCGATTTCTAGGTTTAATTCCAAAGTCATTACTGTCATTTGTGCAAGACACACCCCACCTACTGATAGTATTAGAAGAACCTAATACCACAAGGTGCCATTCTCGTCACACCGCTTTATCTTCATGTCACCGCTTTATATACGAACATTCATGTCTCCGAGGGCTAATCTTCAGTAGGGCTAACCTTATCCTCACAGAGCACACAGTATTGTACCAAATTATATTTATTAATACTAGATTTAGTACTGTCACATAACTACTTTGCATTCGAGGAAAACTACTACCTTCAAATACAGGGAACAGGCGTGGGTACCCCATTTGCTCCCACGTACGCAAATATATTCATGGGAATCCTGTGAATTCCTGCCTCACTGTAAAAAGAAACATCACACGTACCTTCGGTACATAGATGACATATTTATAATATGAGGACATGGCAGCACAATCTAGATAAAGTTATCTCATTCCTAATTTCATTTCATACAACAATAAAGCTCACCTCTGATACCTCGGCTCAGCGCATCAACTTTCCAGACACGACCATATATCTTGAAAATAGTGTACCAAAAACAACTCTGCATAAAAAACTATTTGACAAGCAACAATATATACTCAGATTATACAAGATACCGCCCGAGATCTTGTAAACAGGGCATTTTCATGAGTCAGGCAACAAAGTTACGCCGCACATGCGTAGGCAACAAGGACTACGTAAACAGACTTACCGCCTTAAAAGAAACACCATCAAACAGAGAGCACCCTAATGCAATCTTTGACAAAGCCTATACGGACGCATCGGAACTGGACTGCAATGAAGCACTCAAATCACGCTCCACCAGCACAACAACAGCAACCACACCACTTCTCACTAAAAAGTTTTCAAATGCATTCCCCGCGTAAACATTATCCTCATAAAATATTGCCCAATTCTAACAACGAACCAGAAACTTGAGAAAATCTTTCCTGAACCGCTTAAAGTCTCATACAAAAGCAACGCTAACCTTACGAACATGCTTGTTCACGCAAAACTTCAAACAAAGAGTATGACAACGTCTGGTCTCTGTGGCCGGCCCAGGTGCTCCACATGCAAACACCTACATCCAGCTACCAGCGTAAAAAGCACGGCATCTGATTACATTCACAAGGCGACATCGAGCTTCACCTGCACTTCAAAGAACCTAATTTACTGTCTTGAGTGTGCCACCTGTAGAAAACAGTAAATAGGTGAAACTGATTGATTGATATGTGGGGTTTAACGTTTTGAAACCACTATATGCCTATAAGAGACGCCGTAGTGGAGGGCTCCGGAAGTATTGGCCACCTGGTGTTCTTTAACCTGCACCCGAATCTGAGCACACGGGCCTACAGCATTCCCGCCTCCATCAAAAATCAAGCCGCCGTAGCCAGAATTCCATCCCGTGACCTGCGGGTCAGCAGCCGAGTCCCTCAGACACTAGACCATCGCGACGGGGCTGTACAGGCGAAACTGGGCAGCTGATTCACGTAAGACTGAAAGGCTATCATGCAGGCACAAAACACAATTTACCCAAAGCAGTGGCCGGTCACTTCATTGAACTGGACCACAATTTCGACCAAGCGAAGCTTTACGTTCTCCAAACTCATTTTCGGTCACCACGAGAGAGAAAGTACATAAAATCATATTTAATTACACAAATTTAAGTCTCTACACCCATCAGGAATCAATGTAGCACGCGGAAATTTGGAATCACTGAAAGTGATACCATAATTGCGGCAATTTTCACAGAGACAAGTTACGTTCAACCTTCAAATAGACATAACCGGTACTACATTGAATCGCTCCTAGCTCGCATAACATACTAATATTGTTGACTTTCACTTTTTCAATTTGAATCATAGATATGAATGTGTCTATATACAATTACGAAGTTTTACTTTCTAGAACCGTTAAAGCAGTGCTTTGTTTTCTCTTTCCTCGCTTCCAACAACGACTTCTACTTCGCATCATTAAAGACATTGCCAACCCAAAAATTTCTGTGCGTCTTTCCTCTGTCTGGCCTTTCTTTTTTTTCTTTTTTCCCATCTGTTTACCATATCGTCCCACCGTAATGTGTTGACCGTAACGTCCCATACAGAGAACGAGCATGCCATTCGCTTCGACTATACTCGGCGACAATTTTCTGTGGCAGCACAGCCAAGAAACAAAGCCCAAGCACGCCTTTTTTTACTACGCGTCTGCATGTAGTTCATGAACGCTAACTTTTGTACACTGCGTAGCATAATGAAAAATAGAAAAAGAAAAGATGTAAAATATTATGTTCAATATTGTTGGCATTATTATTATGAAGCACCACCCGTGTAGTTTTTTCGTTCTTTGCCGTTCCTAGTTTTCGGGTTTTCTGGTGCCATTTTACCGTTTCCCTGTCCCGGTAAACGATGGCATCGTTCGGTTGCAGCAAGTTCACATCGAAGCTTGTGAGCGAGCATCAGTGCGTATTCGTCAAAAGATCTGTCTCCATCGAGTGGGGAGAAACGAAGACAGCGGTGCGTTTTGAAATATTTTGTTTCCCACACATGCAATAACCTAGAATTTGTGTGCGAATTATATCATCAGCGGAAGTGGGACTTTAATATTGAAGTCCACCTTGAAAGTGACGGTGCCACCTTGAAAGTGACACCGCTTACCTGCCAGTCTTCAGCTACATTAGCTGTTTGGAATAAAATGGGCGAATGAAACTCTACTTAAAACCAATCATGATATTCTTGAATTGCGTTGCACACATGGTTGGCGTTTCAGCTGTCAAATATTGTTGACTCGATAAGGCTGAAGATTGCGTACCACAACACTGCTCCAGTCGGCGTCTACGGAGGGCGTCGTTCGTTTCTTTCTTGCCTAGATAACAGACAGGTATATGTATATTACCCTGTTGGCTTTGCAGCGTTCTTGGCTGAGTAAATATTGCGTTTCACCCACTTGGATTCACGAACGTCAGACGCCCGCTCATGACTGATCGGTGTCAATTTTATTGCTTCCAATGGTTGCCTTCGCGTCCCCTAAAAATAACGTGAGCGTCCCCAGAAATTTCTTGCATCTCTACATGAAGGAAAACAGTAATGCCGGCGAACTATACACTGAAATTTAGGAAACGATTTGTTGGCTTTGCATTGTTCCATTCGCCAGTACCTGCTCGATCGTACTTTTTTCTGAAATAAATGCGAACGCTTCAAAGCAGCTTTATGTTCTTTGCTAATAAATGCACATTTATTAGATTTTCTCCCAAATAAGTGTAAGATGATTACCCATTGGTCATACAAAAAAGTACTTGTTGGATGCGCTTGCGAAACCAAAACCAAAATCGCACAAAAACGGACTACTTGGCGTAGTAACACTCGTTCAGAAGCTCCACCTAACTAACATTGGCTGTGTTGCCACAGAAAGTTGTCGCCGAGTATACCTTCAAGAGCACCTTCACGGGAGAACATGCCGCAATGTGATTTTCATACAGCTTCTTGAAGAACCAAGCAAAAAGGCATGAGTTAGTATACTGGAGAGCCCTTCCGACTACACAGTGCCACGGCGACGAACCCTACTAACTTGAGATGCGTCGACGCGCGTTTTTTTTTTCCCCAACTTCGCATCAGGACGTGCATTTGTAGTGGAGTCACTGTGGCGTTTGTAATAAAATAGAACTTTTTAAATTTGCAGGATTTCTTAGCGAACTTCGGTGACTTTGAGCGCATCTATATATTTACCTATCTATTTAGTTGTCTACAACTTTTAGGTCTCGTGGCCGTTTCGGTTGTGGTACCGATACCAAACTTGGTATGGCGTACCATGACTGTATGAAGAACATATCTGACTGAATATACCATGAAAAATATAATATGTAATTCGTGAATGTCATGATTTACATTTCGTGGTCCTACAGCTCTAGTGGTGGTTTCGTTCACGTGGCATGTTGCAAAACTGGTATGGTATGGGATGATTGCATGGCACACACAAGCAACAGATCCTAGCATGAAACTCATGACATGCGTGTCATGTAACAACATGACTACATGCCATGCTCATGATTCACTCACGGGCGTTTCGCTAGCGTCGCATATACCAAGTTTGGCATTACGGTATGTTAATAGATGACGAAGGTATGTGACTGGTACAAACATGATAATCATGAGATGCGTGTAATGTAACAACATGGCTACATACCACGTCTATGATGCGCTGGCGGCCGTTTCGCTAGCCTCACTTATACCAAATTTGGTATTACGGGTCGTGAATTGATGACAAAGGTATGATACTGGTGCCAACATAATAAACATGAGATGCATGTTATGTAACAACATGACTACAAGCTACTCTCCTGATGCACTCGCGGCCGTTTCGCTAACGTCCCATCTACCAAATTTGGTATTACGGGAAATGAACGGATGATGACAGTATGATACTGGTGCAAACATGATAAACATGAGATGCGTCATGTAACAACATGCCTGCACGCTACGCTCATGATGCGCTCGCGGCCGTTTCGCTAGCTTCACATGTACCAAACTCGGTTTGTGTGCCGCGACCGGATGACATTGGTAAATGTCACATCCAAACATAATAATTACGACATACGTGTCATGTAACAACATGCCTACAAGCCACACTGGTGATGCGCTCGTGGCCGTTTTGCTAGCTATTACATTCACGATGACTGCCAGTTGAGCGTGTTGATAAAGGTTCATAATGAGACAAGCGCAAAAATACACACACTCAGAGAGGACACAGACAAGCGCTTGGCATATGTGAAGCTAGCTTCACATATGCCAAATTTGATATAACGTGGCGTCAATGAATAACGAAGGTATGTGACTGGTGGAAACATGATAATCATGAGATGCATGTCATGTGGGAACATGACTACATGCCACAGTCAAGGTGCCAATAGATTTTGACGTGACACGGTGCGCGTGCTCATCGGCGTTCATTTAGCCGCGTCACACCGGCGTTGCCACGCCAGGCGCTGGTCCTGCGACATATTGTCACGAGGTTGTAACACACGCAGCACTTGAGAGGAAGCACACAGGAGTCAGGGCGGTGTCAGGCGAACTGTTTATTGGGCGAACTTGTGCCCAGCAAAACAAGGCCAAACACAACTCACAGCAACAGCGGCGATAACAGTCGTCGGCCGACGGAAAAAGACTCACCAGTGGCGCGCTGCGCCGGCTTTTATACACGCGTCGTAACGCGTTCCAGAGTGGCATACAAGATAAACGCGGCCTGCGTTGCGCTTAACAGATACACGCGTCATAACGCGTTCCAGAGTGGCATACAAGATAAACGCGGCCTGCGTTGCGCTTAACAGATACACGCGTCATAACGCGTTCCAGAGTGGCATACAAGATAAACGCGGCCTGCGTTGCGCTTAACAGAAAGTGATAGCGGCTTTCTTTGTAAACCAAAAGAACCGCACGTGTCACTACCCCCCTCTGAAAAAGCATCGTCCCGATGCTAAAGACAGAACATAAGAGAGAGTACATGCAATAAATTACATTAACAATGCGTCACAGCTAAGCAGCGTGCGTAATAAGGTTTAAGTCGCACCACGTGTACGACTTCGGGTCGTGCACGGCGTCGTTGGGATGACGTTAAGCCATCGGGCACGACCTCGTAGTCCAGTTCACCACGACGTCGGACTACCTTGTAGGGTCCAAAGTAGCGTCGCAGGAGCTTCTCAGACAATCCCCGTCGTCGTATCGGCGTCCAGACCCAGACAAGGTCGCCGGGTTGGTATTCGGTGTGGTGTCGTCGAAGGTTGTAGTGGCGCCTGTCGACCGTCTGTTGGCTCTTGATACGCAGGCGGGCTAGCTGTCGAGCTTCTTCAGCGCGATCCAGGTAGCTGGCGACGTCGAGGTCTTCTTCGTCGGTGCCGACCGGTAGCATGGCGTCAAGCGTCGTTGTTGGGCTCCGTCCGTAGACGAGCTTGTATGGAGCAAACTGCGTCGTTTCCCATTTGAAGTCGACGTCGGCCTTCGTGAGGTACGTCAGTGGCTCGGCGATCCGCGAAAAGTTCTTCACGAAGCGCCTGTAATAAGCGCAGAGGCCAAGAAATCGGCGTACTGCTTTCTTGTCGGTGGGTGCAGGAAAGTCGGCGATCGCAGCTGTTTTCTGTGGATCAGGGAGCACTCCCGACTTGCTGATAACGTGGCCAAGGAACAATAGTTCCTCGTAGGCGAAGCGGCGTGAACAGTCGTCGGCCGACGGAAAAAGACTCACCAGTGGCGCGCTGCGCCGGCTTTTATACACGCGTCGTAACGCGTTCCAGAGTGGCATACAAGATAAACGCGGCCTGCGTTGCGCTTAACAGATACACGCGTCATAACGCGTTCCAGAGTGGCATACAAGATAAACGCGGCCTGCGTTGCGCTTAACAGATACACGCGTCATAACGCGTTCCAGAGTGGCATACAAGATAAACGCGGCCTGCGTTGCGCTTAACAGAAAGTGATAGCGGCTTTCTTTGTAAACCAAAAGAACCGCACGTGTCAATATACTCGCAGGCGCACGTCGCGCTGTGTTGCTTTGACGCATGCGCGTTTTAGCGCGTCCAGCGTCTCTCCGTCACGAAAAGGAGGAAACACAGTGTTGTCTGGGTAACGCATCAATGCGAAATGCATAATTTCGCATTTCGCACCGGTTGCCATCGGGCCACGCCGACGAACGCTGGTCGCGCCTGGCGTCAGACTATAGAGTGTTCGCCTTTTTATAACATAGCGTCACTGTGCCTAGCGTGCGCGCGCGTCAACGCTATACATTGGAGCATATTGGGCCCTTCATGATCCGCTCGCAGCTGTTTTACTAGCTCCACATATACCAAGTTTGGTGTTACGTGATGTCAACAGATGACGAAATATATGACTGGTGCAAACATGATAATCCTGACACGCGTGTCATGTATGAATATGACAACATACCACGCTCATAGCCTGCTCAGGGCCATTTCGCTAGCTCCATACATAATACATTGGGTGTCACGTGACGTTAATTATAGATAAAGGTAAATGGCGCATTCAAACGTGATAATCATTACACGGAAGCCATATACGGTATCAGTTGCCTCCACCTCGTCACGTTGTGATGATTTTAAAGTGAAATACTAACATTTCTCGTTCGTGTTTCGCATATCATCAATTCCCACTGACATCTGCCAATTTTTAAAATAATGTTTTGATATCAGTTTAATGGCGTCTAATACGGCATAGCTACTGTATTTCAAAATGCAGAAGAGACGCCGACTCACGGGAAAAAACACCGACTTACGTCGTCTCACCGCTGCAGCGCATAACTCCCTCCTTTCTCCTTTCATAAAACAAAAAAAGCAAGAAAAAAAGTGTTGCGCTGGAAAAAGTTGCAGCCGCGATCCTTCCGGCGAGGAGACGCATTCTGCCTCAACCGCTGCATTGCAGAGCTCCTCCGTTCGCACCAAAAGGATGTTTGTTCGAGTTCATTATACGGGGAAGCAATGGTGCCACGACTTCACTGCTCCTATAAGTGCCTAGAGTATACTTAGGTACATTCTAGGCGCTATAACCTCACAGAGCTTAGGGAGCACCGTCACCGTGATCTGTCCACAATGGTTTCCGCATAGCGCCACGACCGGCGACATATGTTATCTGAAAAGACCATATCACTTACAGAGCCAGCGTGAAAGCCGTTTCACATGACACGAAAGTAACGGTTTCAGGGTGAGAATTCACTTGCAGCGTAAAAGAGGTCAGTTAGCTCCAGCCGCAGCGGTTTGCGGCGAGCAACCAACTTGTTGAAAATTTTCGCTCTGATCGCAGTGGCAGCAATTTTTTATTGCAAACTGTCAGAATAGGGCCGGCCTGCCAAGTCATCAAAATTGCGTCGGCTTGTTTCTTTGGTAATGGCCTACGCTATGCATCTTGAAATAATTTAGATTAGAAACTGTTCTTAATTGACGAAACATGCGGGCCCTTCGTTACTGTTCTTGGAAACTTAGTTATATTAGACAGATCATTACATTATTTCGAAAAACTCTGCAGTGTCTGCCACAAAGAACGGCAGCAAGAACTTGCCGCTCCAGTCACAGACCAAAAATTGTTAATCATTTGAAGTCTATGTGAAACAAACTACCATTAGCAGTGGTTGCGAACAGAGTGAATTGAGCGAAAGGAATAATTTTTGTCGTTGCTAGTGCGGCATGTCAAAAAAAGTCTTTACCGCCAACGATGTCATAACAAGCAATGTGAGACAGCGACCCACTAATTTGTACACAAATGAACAAAAACTAATCGGTATTGTTCCGTCATGAGGCCCTGCACGAAGGACTCTCTTCCCCATGGCTGCAAAGCACATGCGAAGGCTTGGTGATGGGTGAGTGCAGAAAAGGGCTAGAAGAGAGAGTGGTGAACAACTGGATTGGGCGCATCTGTCTGGAATTGATAAAATAGAGGAAGCACTGGACGTCAGAATGTCAGGCAGTAATGAAACAGGTAGAAGAAATGCTGCACGTTGACATCAGCTAGCCACTGAATAGTCCGTGGTCTCCTGTGCTGTGTTAGTGAAAAAAAAAATTGAACCCTACGTTTCTGCGTCCATTATCTACACCTGAAGAAAATCACAAAACATTCACATCATCTTCCCAAAGCGAACCCTGATGTGATACGAAGCAGTGGTGGTGCGCACGGGTGGCGTCACGGGTTCATGGGCGCTAACGCGGATGCTGCGGTGAGCGCTGAAAGATTCGTTCGATGCAATGGCTGGCGTAGGCCATGTCGTTTCTTCAAAGTAGACATGGTGCTGGACCACCACTGGCACGCGTTTCACCTTGACTAACACGGCCTTGTGATCGGTGAAGTGCACACTGAGAGGTTTCTGCAGACATTCGACGTCTCAGTTCGCAAAGATTAGGTTGATGCGTGAACCGACAAGTCTGTGGTGTAGGGAGTGGTGGTTTATGTAGCGCAGGGATCGGCAGTAGCGGCAGGTGCTGTGGGCGAGCTGACGAGGCGGGATTCGCAGGCGCTACGGCGATCGCGCACTTCTAGGGGAGGGTGACATTATCGCGCTACTGTGGCGTGACCTACTTTGCACCACTCCAAAACCTGCGGTGAGGGGAGCGAGTTTCGGTGCACTCATACTGACGCATGGAGGGTCAGCGTTACAAATACTAGTAAGTGGCTTCACGTCTAAAAAGGGCGTGCATTCTTTCCTATGCATAGATGATGCGCTGGATTCATTTCACAGCGCGAGGTACTTTTCGTCGATGGACCTCAAGACTGGCTATTGGCAAATCGAAATCGGTGAGAGAGACCGAGCGAAGACTGCGTTTATAACGCCAGACAGTCTCTTCGAGTGGAAGGCAATGCCCTTCGGTCTTCGCTCGGCGCCTGCGAGTTTTCAACGTTGTATGGATACAGTACTGCCAGGATTAAAGATGGCAGACTTGTATTGCATACTTAGACGATGTCATCGTGTTCTTCTATAATTTCGACGAGCATGTTTGGAGCCTTGAAGCAGTAATTTAAGCTATCAAGACCTACAAACTAACCCTGGAGCTAGAAAAGTGCCGATTCACACACGAGGAGCTCTTGTTTCTTGAACACGTGATCAGAAAGTGTGGAGTCCTTCCCGACCCGCGGAAACAGCCGCCATCAGCGACTTGCCGCCACCCGCTGACAAGAAGGCAGTACGCAAATTCGTTTGCCTGTGCGCCTATTACAGGCGGTTCGTCAAAAACTTCGCTCGCATTTCTTAACCACTCACTAACGTTCCCAGGACTGCCGGAGAGTTCGAGAGGGAAACGCCACTGGAGGAGGCATTTCAAGAACTAAAACAATGCCTAGAGAAGCGTCTGTTATTCGCGCATTTTGACAAATACGCGGACTCAGAAATACACACTGACGCAAGCAGTGTAGTACTCAGCGCCGTTCTTGTGCAGAGGAGTCACTGATTGGAAAGGGTTATTAGTTACGCTAGCCGGTGGCTATCCAGTGGAAACGCCCATGAATCCGCAACAGAAAAGGACTGCCTTACTAGCATCTGGGCTACGTCAATTTTTCGCATCTACCTCTATAACACAGCCCTTTAATGTTGTGTGCGACCACCTCACCCTGTGTTGGCTAGCTACCTTGAAGAAAACATCAGGTCGCCTCGCACAATGAAGCCTTAGACTTCAAGATTGTGAATTATCGTCGTTTATAATGCGGCAGAAAACACTCTGATGCCGAGTGCCTTTCTCGTGTCTGTGTCAACCCACTGCTGCCCGATGACCTGGATAATGACTGCTTTTTGGGAACGATCACTCCCGATGGCTTTACTGAACGAAAACGAGCCGACCCGGAACATAAGGGTCTACTGAATATATCAACGGTAGGACCTCTTTTGTTCCGAAGGTATTCAAGCAAGCATTTACGTCGTTTTTCTTGTGGAAAGGCCTTCTCCAAAAAAAAAGAACTTTTCACCGCCTTGAGTCAAGTACCTACTGGTTCCGTTTCAGGTTTGCGACCAGGACTCCTACTGCCCCTGCACGATGATCTCACAGCAGGACACCTTAGTGTTTCCCGCATGCTCACGAGAATGCAAAAAGTTCACCCCGTATCTGCATATTTCTGCAAATGTCGTTGGAAGACGGTAATCTTGCGTGTGGAGAGAGTGAACAAGACATTTCTTTGATGTTCTGCGCAAAAAAATCGGTGAGGGATATTTTGAAGGCGCTGCGTTAGAGTGCCTCGATCGTGCAGCGGAGGCGAACGAGCGCATCAAGTCACGTGACACGTGAGACATGAGCGCCATCTGCCAGTTTTCTTAGAAAATAAAACACGTGTCTTTGAGGCGGGTGCGCGCAACCATCTCAGAGGTGATAATGTGTAGAACGCAAGGTGGCGGGTAGGTGCCATCACCGTTTCCTCTTAGCAAAGCGTTGGAAACACTCCCCGTTCCGTGCAGCATTGCATGGTCATGCGCGGCGTGATATGCGCAACGGTCCTTAAAATTACTTATGTATGCTTTTTCCAGTAAGATATGCACATGCAAAATATATATGTGTTGTTATGGTGCCCCAGACATGCGCAATATTTGCTTTTTAATTGACAATTGCACAAGCCTGAACGCTCAACCTTCAGCAACATTGGTGGGCGCTGCGGATGGGTTCGGCCGTTACGAGTCCCGATGCTCTTAAGAGTGGACAAAGAGACAAATGTACAGACAGACAGGCAGACCAAAATTTTTGCGTTGAATCTCCCGAAGAAAGACTTATTTAAAAGGTACTACTGGCCACGCCTTACCCTCGATGTCTCTTGTTTTGTGTGGACATGCCGAGAGTGTCACACCTGACCGGCAGGTTTTCTCAAGCCAATAGACCTCCCGCCCCTTCAGTGACCGTTTCAGGAGATCGAAATAGACCTGCTTAGGCTGTTTCTAACGTCGATTTGCGTGAATAAGTGAATTGTCGTTGCTACTCACTTTGACATTATCTACGCCTAAACAAGGGCCCTGCCCAACGGCAGTGCCGCTGATGCAGCAAAGTCCTTGGTCGACAACATCATCCTTCAGCGTGGTGCTGCAGAGGTTCTCATCTCCTACCTAGGTTTGGTGTTCACTGCTGAGTTGACTCAGACAATCCTGAGGTACAGCCAGACAAGCCACAGCCATACAACCACGTACCACCCACACAATTATGACCTGACCGACTGCCAAAACGGGACCTTCGCCGACATGCTGACCATGTACGTCAACATCGAACGCATTGATATGTCGGGTTTAACGTCCCAAAACCACTATATGATTATGAGAGACGCCGTAGTGGAGGGCTCCGGAAATTTAGACCACGTGGGGTTCTTTAACGTGCACCCAAATCTGAGCACATGGGCCTACAACATTTCCGCCTCCATCGTAAATGCAGCCGCCACAGCCGAGATTCGAACCCGCGCCCTGCGGGTCAGCAGCCGAATACCTTAGCCACTAGACCACCGCGGCGGGGCAACATCGAACGCAAGACGTGGGACGCCTTCTCTCCGTACGTGAGGTTCGCATGCAACGCGGTCGTGCAGGAGACGGTGCAGATGGCACCATACAAGTTGGTCTATGGAAGGAACCCGCAACAACGCTCGAAGCCATGCTTCCAAACGTCGCTGACGAACAAACTCTCCAGGTCACCACCTACCTTAAGCATGGTGAAAAAACTCGTTAACTCGCCCGCCTGCGCATGACTAATCAGCAGACGACCTACAGCGGCCGCTACAACCTTCGAAGAAGCTTCAAGGAATACCAGCCTGGGAACTGTGTTTGGTTATGAACGCCGATATGTGGACGTGGACTCAGTAAAAAAAAAAAACTTTTGCCACGGTGCTTCAGACCACAAAGAGTAGTTCGACGTCCCAACCCACTGCACTATTAAGTCATCTTCGATGGCATAAAGAACTTTCAACGGTGGGGTGCACAACCTGAAGTCGTTCATGTCGTGTGCCTCAAGCCGTATCTTGCGCGTTAGCAAACAAGAGGAGTGTATCTTATCCTTGTACGTGCTTGCTTGTGCTTGTTGTTTATTTCACTTTGACCTTGTGTTAAAGCATCGGGACGATGTCTTTTTCAGAGGGTCGCAACGCCACGTTTCTTTTCTAAGTCCTAGTGTCACCCCATTACGCTAAGGTCGCGGGTTCGATTCCCGGCTGCGGCGGCTGCATTTCTGATGGAGGCGGAAATGTTGTAGGCCCGTGTACTCAGATTTGGGTGCACGTTAAAGAACCCCAGGTGGTCAAAATTTCCGGAGCCCTCCCCTACGGCGTCTCTCATAATCAAATGGTGGTTTTGGGACGTTAAACCCCACAAATCAACCCCATTACGCTAAGTAATTTTCAGTGCGAACCATGGCTAAAGTGTTCAAGAACCTTCAGGGCTGTAGAAAATTTATTTGTTAAGATTACGCGCACAACGTGAATATTACAGATGATTTTGGAACCTAAGCGTGCGCCAAGGATTTCGCTGGAGTATTCGACAGCGCATGTATAAATGCCACGCACTTCAGCTTTTGTCAGTTGATTGACGGCTGACATTTTTCTCGCCGCTATCAGTGGCAGTGCATTGCCCTAATCTCACTTTTTATTAACCTGGCCACAAGTTCGGCCCAGTAAACAGAATGATGATATTTAGGATTTAACTCCCCGAAACCACATGATTTTGAGAGGCGCTATAGTGTAGAGCTCCGAAAATTTTGACCAACTGGGGTTCTTGATTGATTTGTGAGGTTTAACATCCCAAAACCACGCTATGATTCTGAGAGACGCCGTAGTGAAGGGCTCCGGAAATTTTGACCACCTGGGGTTCCTTAACGTGCATCCAAATATGAGCACACGGGCCTACAGCATTTCCGCCTCCATAGGAAATGCAGCTGCCACAGCCGGGATTCAATCCCGCGACCTACGGGTCAGTAGCCAAGTATCTTAGCCACGACCACCGCGGCGGGGCCACCTGGGGTTCTTTATAGAGCACGCAAATATGAGTACACAGGCCTACAGCGTTTCCGCCTCCATTGGAAATGCAGCCTCCGCAGCCGGGATTCAATCCCATGACCTGCGGGTCAGTAGCCGAGTACTTTAGCCACTAGACCACCATGGTGGGGCCGGCCCAATAAAAAGTTTAGTCTGAGCATTCGCGCACGTCGCGACATCGCGAGAATATTAAATGTCTATCACAAATGTGACACTTACCCGCATACCAGTGGCGCCTACATGGCTGCGGTTCTGTGCCGCTGTCTGGCGGAAAGTATTTGACGATTTACTCCACGGGATTGCGACAGTATTTTGTCATGACCTGTCTTAATCATGAAACGATCTCACCTTCACATACAAATATTGCCCGCCGCGGTGATAAATAGGCTAACGTACTCGGCTACTGACCCAGAGGTCGCGGGATTGAATCCCGGTGACAGCCGCTGCATTTTCCATGGAGGCAAAAATGTTGCGTCCGTATGCTCACCTTCGGGTGCACGTTAAAACCCCGAGTGGTCGAAATTTCCGTAGCCCTCCTCTATGCCGTCTCTAATGATCATATGGTGTTCTTGAGACGTTAAACCTCACACAGAAATCAATTACTCTTGTACAAGTTTTGGTTTATCCTAAGTTAGGAGTGATCATGAAAGCAGCCCCTCAACTCAAGCTATATAGGTATGTCGATAGATACGAAGGGTGTCTGCAAAAGGCAAAGAAATGCTTCACATATAAAAATACGAGTTATCAGTGGCCTGAATTTATCTCGAAGTGTATACCGCGAGTCAAACAGGACGCAGTAATGAACACACAGGACCGGCGCTTTTTCCTGTGTGTTTTTACTGTGTTTGGTAGAGAAAATTCCGCTAACGAGGACGAATGCTGCTACCAAACTTCGAGTGGTCACAGTGTCGCTTCCTCCTAGAGGAACACAGAAAGTAGACTGGCAACTAATAACACCACCGCCCGAAACTTGACGTCTTCGGACACTTGCTGCACTACACCGAAAGGGTGGCATTCTGCTTTGCCGTTTATGATTGGGTGTGGCTTTTTCAAAGTGATTGTCCTTTCGGATCGAAATAAACGACAACTTTTTTTTGACAATCTGTGGTAGCGAGAAAGCATTAGCGACTCTCCTCGCTACAATGCACATCTTCTGTGACTGTCCTCGCTACAATACACAGAAAACACCTCTAAAAGCCGCACCAGCTGGCATAGATCGGAGACAAGACGGCAGAAAAAAATATGGAATGTCGACCTGAGATAACATCGCGGGTGAAGGCGGTGCTAAACTTCCTGAAAGCAACATATTTGCAACAGCGATTCTAAAGCTCTTGTACAATGGTTACTGTGAAGTGCGACTTTATGTGCGTGCTCTTTTCTAGTTTTCTTTGTCGCCATCTTTAAAGCTCTCCACCACTTTTTTCTACGCATCGTGGCATACCAGTCCTCGTCGTCTGGTTAACATCCCTGTCTCTCCTTTCCTTCCTGTTGCTTCAATACTGCGCCCCGTTTTCTTCGCGCTATAGGCATCGACATGAATACATACTAACACGCCTTTTAATCTACAGTATTTCAGATCGTATTACTCCAGCAAGGATACTTTTTAAAACACGTGACTCACACTGGTTAAATATTAGTTTGCGGTGAAGGTCGTGGCAGCTACGCACCCTTAAGAGAACAAGATAAGCCCTATACCCGTCATGAATGTATTCGAAGTTTATGTACTCTTCAGGGGTGAGGCTCCTTATGCATGGGTAATATCAGTAATAGTAGTCGTAGTAGTAGTAGTAGTAGTAGTAGAAGTAGTAGTAGTAGTAGTAGTAGTAGTAGCAGTATGTAGCCATTTATAGTTTGTGACTTGCTGAATAGATTGTGTTAAGTGTATATGTCTTTGGGACCAATATAGCTAGATGGCGTTCGGGGTTTTCGCAGCATATCCGCAGAGTGAACAATAATGAGTGGGACGGATGAATGTACACACGGCCGGATGGACACTTCGTCCCACTCATTATTGTTCACTACGCGGACCAGGTGTCCCTCCGTCTGTGTGTACATCTATCTGTCCGTGCATCCGTGAGTCTGTCTGTCCGTGCATGCATCAGTTTATCGGTGCTCTCATCCGTCCACCCGTCCGTTCGTAAGTCCGTCCGTTCATCTGTTCGTCCATGTTTTCCTCCGTTCGTGCATACACATCTGCTCGGACGGTTGAACACATGAACAGACGGACGAATGCGCCACCCCGCTCATCATTATTCACTCTATGGTTATGCAGTAATTCTTTCCGCATAACCATAACAGTTAGAATAATTATTTGACTATCATTGGGATTATACATCATCACTTCTTTTAGGGAATCTGATTGAGCACTGAAAATTGTAACGCTATTTTATGTAAATTTTTACTTCACGTACCTAATTATCACGCCTTAATGTGTAATAAATGTGCTGAAGTGCACTTTTGACACAACAATAATTTTGCTTCAGCATAAGCCGATTGCGTTGTATACATACTGGCCACAATTCATGATTGTAGATACCCTGGTTGCTGCTATAAAAGTAGATAGGTACAAAAACCATGTTCTTAGATAATCCCAACTAAGCTAAAATGCACAATATTTAAAAAGCACAACCAGATACCATAAAATTGGAGGGCCCGCTCAATAACCATCACTCCGATACTTATCAGTCATCACCAGTATAATTTTTTTTTTCTTTTTCGTTTCAAACGTCTCATCATCATAATCATCATCATTTATTTATTTTTACCCTTAAGAACCTCTCTCGGGGCATTACATAACGGGGAGGGGAAGCAATCCAAGTACAAATTTCAATGAAAATGCAGTTCATGGTTACAGTTTTTGAATTACTAAAACATACAGGTAGCAACAAAAAACAAAAAGAAAACAGAGCGTGTCAAACGAAATATTCAACAGTCAATTCGCGGTCCAAAATATACAGGCGGCAGAGAACAAACAACAAAGGAAAGACAAACAGCGATTAAGAGTCAAGGGTAGCTAGTAATAAATCTCTAAATTTAAAAGCAACTTTTTCGCTGACAATAGCATCCGTCAAACCGTTCCACTCATCGATAGCCGTAGGAAGAAATGATTTATTAAAAGCGTTAGTAGAACCAAACAGACGTTGGATACTCAGGGAATTAAATAGGCGACGAGATGTTCGGACAGGCGGAAGTAAAAGTGAGCCATGTGGGTGAGGAAAGCTGTAGTAAGGTTTGTGAAAGAGACAGAGACGTGAAATTTTGCGTCGAGCTGACAAAACAGGGAGACCGAGGGATGATTTGATTTGACTGATGCTTGCTCGTTTGTCGTAATTTGCGGAGATGAATCTGGCGGCACGATTTTGGACGGATTAAAAAATGTTAATAAGGTATATCTGATGAGGGCTCCAAATTGCAGATGCGTATTCCATTTTAGTACGAACAAAAGTTTCAAAGGCCAGTTTGCAAAGGCTTGCAGGTGATAATGACAATGATCTCCTAAGATAGCCAAGAGTTTTTGAGGCATCGGCAGCTAGTTTGGTAATATGCTCGGTCCAGGTTAGTCTGCTTGTAATTACAACGCCCAGGTATCGGTAAGAATCCACTTGGGATAACACAGTTGAGTTTAATGAGTACGGGTGGATGACGTTAGTGTGTTTTCGTGAGACAGGCATGAACTTATATTTGGAAGTATTCGGCCTCATCATCCACTGGGCGCACCAGTTATCAATGATGTGTGAATCTTGCTGCAGTATTAGCTGATCTACGGGAGTTGATATACGACGGTAGATGACGCAATCGTCAGCAAAAAGCCGAACCGTTGATGAAAAGCCGGAAGGAAGGTCATTTACGTAGATTAAAAAGAGGAGCGGGCCGAGAACCGAGCCCTGAGGGACGCCAGAGATTACTGGAGTAGTATCAGAATGGGCACCACCGATAACAGTGAATTGCGACCGGTGGGTTAGGAAGCACTTAATCCATGATAAGGTCAGGGGATCGAGGGAAAGTGAAGAAAGTTTGTTGATTAGTCGTTGGTGAGGGACGAGATCGAAGGCTTTTGAAAAGTCGACAAAAATAACATCAGTCTGAAATGACGAATCAAGGTTGAGATGAAGATCAGTCGTAAATTCAAAAAGTTGAGTTTCGCATGAGAGCCCTGAACGAAAACCATGCTGCTTATGAAAAAAGAAAGAGTGATCATCGAGGTGACGAGCAACATGTGAATATATTATGTGTTCCATAAGTTATGTGTTCTATTGTCGCCCACATCTCTGCCAGCGAAGTACTGTCGACGCAGGTTAAGGGTGCGCTGAGTGTGCACTGTGCAGTGCTCTCGTGAAATTCCAACGGAGTTCAGCACATTCACACGGGCTAGATTGGCATCATTGAAAGTGAGCCCAACATCAACAGTACGTATTTTCAAAGTTTGGTGCCGACGAAGACGTTTTTCGGAGTGTGCTGCCACACTAAAATTAAACGACGCGTTAGGACTTTGTGTTTCCCATAGCGACATTGAGCAAGTATTTCTGGATGAGCAAGTTCGCACAGTTTGGGTTAACAGCCTCATTACCAAATGCTGGTAGGTGTTCATTATGAAAAATGGCTCACATTAAATTGTACTTTGTTGAACCTAAACAAAATTTTGGCGTCCTTCAGTCAAAGGCCATAGAATAGATGAATACCCTTTGATGCCATGTGTAGATATGTGCTCCGCAACACTGTTCGCATGTCCTCCAACCTGACTATATATATTTTAAAAGCCAAAAAATAATATTTTGGGTGTTTGACGTCCACAGCCAAATACAACTTTCTCACTAGAAAGCTTGATGGCTGCTTTCTTTTGTTTTTGCAATTATGCGTCTAATTTTATTGTGCCTGATTTGCTTCATATGGTTATGATACTTGAACTACAAGAAATTGCTTACCTTGTAGGACAGCGAGCATGACAGGCCGCTGCACATGTTTTGAAATATGCCAACAATACAGAAGAAAATTCACTGAGACAAACAAGTGACGTATTCTGGTTCAGGAAAGGCCGTAGAATTCAAATATTGCAAAAATAATTTTTGGAGTGTTTTTGCTTACCTTGTTCCCTTAACTCACACCTCTGACAAGTAAATATTGAGGAGACGGACGAACGCGAGCACGTCTAGATATTGTGACGACGCGGGATCGACGAGCACACAAAGCGCCCCACACAAATATGCTTTATCGACCGCAGGAAAAAGACTGCAACGACTTCTTTGTATTCCGCACTCGGTCAAAGACACTCGCGCTGCTTCGTTCTCCCCACCAGTGGCACATACGCGCGGCATTATTCCCCCTCGAAGAAATCATCGCCCCGATGTTAAAATCGAGAAGCAAGGAGAAACCAAAACTGCACAGTTAGCCACTGAAAATAAGGCTTTCATCCGAAGCACGTGGACAATTTCTGGTGAATGTTTGCGGCGTTTCGAACACTGCACGTCGTCCGGAACAACCTCGTAGTTGACGTCACTGATGCGTCGCAGAACCTTGTAGGGTCCGAAATACCTTCGCAACAGCTTTTCGGAGAGCCCACGCTGACGAATAGGTGTCCAGACCCATACTTTGTCGTACGCGTTGTATTTGACGGGTATGTGCCGGAGCTTGTAATGTTTGGCATCGTCGTCTTGTTGTTTGGTGATTAGCAACCTGGCAAGTTGTCTGGCTTCTTCTGAGAGGTGGGTAAACTCTTCGGCGCCCGTCTCATTGCCATCATTTTCATGAGGGAGCGTTGCGTCTAACGTTGTCGTAACCTCGTGTCCGTAAAGGAGACGGAACGGTGTCTTCCGAGTAGCCTCCTGATGAGCCGTGTTGTACGCGAACGTGACGTAGGGCAAAATGACGTCCCAGTTCTTGTGCTCTACATCAACGTACATGCTCATCATGTCAGCCAGGGTCTTGTTGAGGCATTCGGTGAGACCGTTGGTCTGGGGATGATACGCCGTTGTCTTTCTGTGAGCTATACCACTTAGTCGGAAAACGGTGTCCAAAAGCTCGGCCATGAACGCAGCACCTCTGTCGGTGATGACTATTTGGGAGCACCGTGTCTTAGGACAATGACTTCGATGAAAAATTCCGCCTATTCAGCTGCGGTTGCCCGTGGCATAGCGCCTGTCTCGGCGTATCGAGTCAGGTAATCCGTGGCGACGATTATCCACCTGTTTCCAGTGGCAGACTTTGGGAAAGGGCCCAGAAACTCCATGCCAATTTGTGCGAACGGTGTTGCCGGCACTCGGACAGACTGCAGCAGGCCAGCTGGTTTGATGGATGGTGGCTTGCGACGCTGGCAATCTAGATATGCCTGCATGTAAGTTTTGACAACTTCGGCAAGTGTTGGCCAGTAATAGTTCTGCCTTATCCTCGCCAATGTTCTTGCGTAACCCGAGTGACCAGCGGTAGCTCCGTCGTGGCAGGCTTGCAGTACCTCACGGCGAAGCGAAGAAGGAACGACGAGCAAGTAGCTGCTGCCGGCGGGCGAAAAGTTCCTCTTATAGAGAACGTCGTTTCGCAAGCAGTATGATGGTAGCCCTCTCGCAAATAACTTCAGCACGCTATTCTTTCGCCCTTGCAAGTAACTTATGAGTGGTAGCAGTTCAGCATCGTCGCGTTGCTGTTGTGGCGGCATTGTCCACAATTCCCAGAAAGACCGTATCGTCATCGTAGTTGCCTGGGGATTCCGTCCTAACAGGCGACCGAGAAGGACAGTTGGCATCGGTGTTTCGTTTTCTCGACTTGTAGGCAACAGTAAAGTCAAATTCTTGGAGCCGAAGACTCCATCTTGCAAGATGGCCAGACGGATCTTTCAAGTTTACTAACCAACAGAGAGAGTGGTGATCGCTAATAACAGTGAATGGGCGGCTGAACAAATAAGGACGAAACTTCAGGACTGCCCATATCATTGCACGATATTCTTTCTCCGTCGTAGTGTAGTTAGCTTCCGCTCGGGACAGCGTCCTGCTGGCGTAGGCGATCACCCTTTCGTTGTTGTCCTTCAAATGTATGAGCACTGCTCCAAGACCCACATTACTAGCGTTTGTATGAAGTATTGTTGGCGCGTCTTTATCGAAGTGGGCCAGCACTGGGGGTGTTTGCATGCGCTGACGAAGCTCGTGAAACGCCGGCTGTTGGTCTTCGCCCCATCTTAAGGGGGTATCTTCCCGAGTAAGCAGTGTGAATGGCCATGCGATGCGCGAAAAGTTAGCAATAAACCGCCGGTAATCGGCACAGAGTCCCAAAAAACGTTGCACTGATTTTTTGTTTGATGGCGTCGGGAAGTTCGCCACGGCGGAAATTTTATACGGGTCGGGTCGAATACCTTGGCTGCTCACGACGTGACCGAGGAATTGAAGTTCGTGGAAGGTAAAGTGACACTTTTCAGGTTTTAGAGTGAGACCGGCCAACCGCATTGCTTCAAAAACTGCTTCGAGCCTTCGTAAGTGTTCCTCAAAAGTCGCCGAAAAGACAATCACGTCGTCGAGGTACGCCAAGCAGGTTTGCCACTTAAGTCCCGAAAGAACCGTGTCCATGAGACGCTGGAATGTTGCTGGCGCCGCACACAAACCGAAAGGAAGTACCTGAAATTCATAAAGTCCATCGGGCGTAACAAAGGCGGTCTTCTCAAGATCTCTCTCATATACTTCAATTTGCTAGTAGCCGATTTTCAGGTTCATGGACGAAAAGTAGCGTGCGTTTCATAGTCTATCCAATGAATCATCAATACGTGGCATAGGGTACACGTCCTTCTTTGTGATCTGATTGAGCTTCCGGTAGTCGACGCAGAAACGCAAGCTACCGTCCTTCTTTTTAACGAGTACTACAGGTGATGCCCAAGGACTGTTAGATGGCCGAATAATCCCATCTTCTAGCATCGTTTTCACTTGTTTTTGAATTGCCTCACGCTGCTTTGGGGCGACAAGATAAGGATTTTGCCGGATGGGTCTGGCGTCGGAATCCGTGATGATGCGGTGTTTCGTCAGTGCTGTTTGACCAACTCTTGATGTGTATGAAAAGCAGCCGTGGAACTTGTTGATCAGCGTAAGAAGGCGGTGTAGCTCAATGGGAGATAACGTTGGAGCAACGTCGACAGGTGTCGGTGTAGTGGTAGTAGGCGCTGCTGCTTCCTCCACTGATAGACAATCTTCTGTTTAGAGAGTTCGTCGAAATAAGCAATAGCCGTGCCTTTAACTGTGTGTCGGCGTTCTCTACTGAAATTTGTCAATAAGAGTTCAGCGCATCCGTCAATAACAGCGATATAGCCCTGGCAACAGAAATGCCGCTAGTGAATGCGAGCTTCCTGATTTGTTCAGCGATGCCAGTACCATTTCGTAAGATGTCACAGTGCACGGATACGAGGGAACAACTTCGTCGCGGCAGTATGACGTCATCATCGGTAATACGGAAGCGAGGTGGCTGGTGTTCCTCATCTGTAGCAGTCTCCGAGCTTGTAGCAAACGTTACGCTTCTGTCACGGATGTCAATCACAGCCCTGTATTCGCGCAAGAAATCCATGCACAATATGAGCTGTTTACAGAGCTCTTGAATGACGAGGGTGGCGACAAAGGTGGAACCAGCGATGAAGAGTCGGGCCGTGCACTTTCCAACCGGTGCCATCAACTGACCTCCTGCAGTTCTTATATTGGGTCCGTGCCATGACATCTTCACCTTCCTTAGTCTGTCGGCTAGCTGCAGGCTTATTATAGAAAAGTGGGAGCCGGTGTCCACAAGAGCCATCACTTGGTGGCCGTCAATGTGAACGACGAGGTCAGCGCTTATAGTGTCGGTTACGTCGGAAGTTGTTCCATTCGTCGGATTAGTCGTTGCTGTCGTCGTCTTCGGCATCGGTAGCTTCGAGCTGTCATATGTCTGCAATAAGGGCTGTTCGCAAGTTTGATTATTGGCAAACCCACCCCCGAGGTCGCTGCGTCTAGTTTCCCCGTTGCGGGCTAAGGGACTTGCCCCTGGTGACGTCGGCAAAACTGCGACGATTAGGTGCAGTGCCCCGTACAGGAGATGGAGAACGTGACCCGTGCCTCATTGGATTCAGCGGCGGTGTGTTCATAGGAGTGTCGTACGTGCATCGATCATCGTACGTAGGGTAATCATGGTAGCGATGAAACATCAAACACTGAGCGTCGCGATAACGGCAAACTCTGTAAACGTGCCCTGCTTCGCCACAATAAAAGCATACCAGTCGACGGTCAGCGGTACGCCACAAATCGGTTTTTCGACGCTGGTAGGTAAGCGGGGACCAACTATTGAACCACGTTGTGGGCTTCACATTTTGGCTAAACGGCATTTGTCTTGTCGGCGAGATCGGTGCTGTTGGGAAAGTAGTCGGCGCTGAGAGCGGCTGTGTTTGCAGAATTGGTTGTGGTCCATTCATAGGAGTCCACTGTGCCGAAGGCGCGACGACGGGGCGTCGGACTGCATCAGCATAAGTCGTTGCACATCGTCATAGCCAGGTGAAGAGAGAGCCTGACGAACCTCATCCCGGACGTCAGCGACAAAGTACAATGCCAGCGTTGGTTCGGTTGCTGTACTTAAACCAAGCTGCCGAAACTCCTCCCTCAAAACCTCCCGGATGACTTCCCGCAGAGGCTTGTCGTTGTCGCAAAGCTCGCCGCACTGGTAACGGGACTACTCACTCGAAAGTTGACCGGGTTCTGCTGGCGGTACCGTTGCTGTACGGCTCGTTCCATAGCTGTGGCTTCTTTCGTGAACTAAGCTATTGTGGTCAGTGGATTTCTCACTAGCCCAGCAAACAGTTGCTCCTTCATGCCTTGCATTACATGCCGCAGCTTCCTGTCTTCCGGCATCTGGGAATCTTCCCTGCCGAAAAGATGGGTCATGTCCTCGGCGAACATAGCAACGCTCTCATTTGGTTTTTGAATTCGAGCTTCCAAGAGACGTTGCGCATTTTCCTTCCTGTCGAGACTAGTAAAGGTGTCAATCAGCTGGTTGCGGAAGTCATCCCACGTAGCCATGCTTCTTTCCCTGTTGATGTACCACGTCTGGGCTTTATCTTTAAGGTAGAAGTACACATTCGCGAGCTTGTCTTCCGGGGTGGCCCACTGGTTGTACATCGCGCAGCGTTCGAACTTGTCCAGCCAGTCTTGTGCGTCTTCATAGGTCTTACCATGAAAGTAGTCAGGAATCATTGGATTCTGAAGTGTCATGTTCGATGGTGCTGCAGTAGCCATGGTGGCTGAAGGCGGCAAGCGATTGCTGGCAGTTTCTCGCAAGGGATTGAGTTCGGGAGCTAGGCCTCGCAGACGGCGACTGAAATGGTGGACTGGTGTGTAGACTGGTTGTAGCGATTGCTGGGCTCGAATGTCGGGTTCGCGAAGGGGTGCCAGGCATGAAGGCTACCCAGCACCTCCACCAGTGCGAAGACGCGGGATCGACGAGCACACAAAGAGCCTCAAACAAATATGCTTTATCGATCGCAGGAAAAAGACTGCAACGACTTCTTCGTCTTCTGTACTAGGTCAAAGACACTCGCGCTGCTTCGTTCTCCCCACCACTGGCACGTACGCGCGGCAATATGCGTAAATTGATAAGCCGGTATAGGGCTTATAGCGCGTTAGTTAGCAGTAGATATTATTGGTGGAGATGCCGACTTGCTGGCCACGACGAATGTGGCACCTGTCTTGCTGTTCAGGCTGGTACAATAAATGAAATAGGTAGCGCCAAAACCTTCTTCATGGCTTCTCGTGTTTATTATTGTGACTTTCTACCTAGTCACTAGGTAACCAGTGAAATTTCACCTAAAAGTACAGTTTTGGCAAACAGTGGATGAGGAGTAGCATTTTGGGCCGGATCATCGACTACACTCGTATCATTGACGGCGAAAAGGTACGTATTTCTCGTGGAAGATCAACGCTTCCAGAAGGCGCTGTTTTGACGATGCTTCCAAACCTCCCCGTGTTCTTCAGCAAAACGACTCTCAAGCGTAGAAGCAAAACAAAGCGACCAATCGATCAAATGACTAGCAGCCACAGAAGTCTAACCACGGAAGCGCCATTTTCCGGATATGACCTGAAAAGCCAGTCGCAGCCGAATGAAGGAGGCATACATTGTCTGCTAGTAAAGAAGCACAAGGAGTAGCCAGCTCCTATGAGGTACGAAATGGTTTGAACATTCATCGCGATAGAAATTATATGGAGAGTCTCGGCTGGTTTTCGCCGTCGTCGTCATAGTCGCCGCTGTTGCCGGAGCCGCCGTCATTCACGTATATGTATATGTGTGTATGTATGTACTGCGAAAGATGCGCTAGCCTCCTCTTCCTGCGGAGTGAACATCGCCTTTCCAGCCGGAGTCGTCTGCGCGCGCGCATAACTCGGGAGAAAACAAGGGGAGGAGAGGGGGTTATAGTTGCCGCGTTATCGCTGCTACGATCAGCGCGCGGCTTGTGCTCCCACCGCAGGCAGGAGCTTATACGGGCTGAGCTCTCAAAACACACACACAAAAACACACACCTAGAAAAACGGCGCCAAAAGTGTACCTGGAGCGGCCATGTTCTCTTACGACAGTGTTTTGTAGAGGTACGTGAGATCAGATCGAAGTGATGGAACTGCCAGCCTCACTTCGTATAACATTGAATTGCTCACTAACACATTCATTGCTTCATCTTCTTGGTGATACTGATTTTGTGCACTCATCCCTGCCACAGTCGCCAACTGACCTCGACAACATGCGCACGAGTATGGATATCCCCACCGAGAAAGCTTCTTAATACACAGCTAGGCATTCATCAGCTACGCGCGTTGTGCAGGTTTTGCACCATTTGTCGTAAGTTATTTAAGCCTGATACGCCGCGGACTGGTCGGAAACGTGTGGTGTCGCATAAAGCTACATGCGTGCCGCATAATTATCTTCACTACATTCCCACTGTCTCATGTATTTACGGACAGAGACAAACCAATAGCGTTATCACCTTTGTGCCCGTGCCTGTATGACTTACCGACCGTGTGCATTTTACTTCGCCCGCATACGTCGGCAAACGTCGGACCGTCGGCATTTCAAAATTTCAGGCTACAGCGAGCCAAGTACGAATAAGTGGGCATGTATACTCATGCCCACTCATACGTATGAGTGCTTGCAGAGCTGCTCCTGTCGCGTGTCTTCACGCATGCACAGATGCTGGTCTACGTTGCTTTGAGTCGAGCCACCACACTGAAAGGACTGTTTCTAACAAAAGCAGACCAGGATTTCAGCTTTCAGCATGGTAGAGAAAATCCAGATTGCACATTGTCGCACTGATTTCGCCAATTGTAAGCTCATCAACTTGATACTCCACCATCCTCCAGTGCTCCGCTCCGCCATACTCCACTCACCGCACACATTGGCAATTTGCAGCACCAGAATACGTTCGTTGCTTGCACACGCCGTTGCTGTCTCGCACGATAAAGTCGTCTGCGAGGTATCTATACTGTGCTCCAAGGAAACGTGGATTGACACTGCCATCGAACTGCCAGGGTGCAAGTGCATCAGCCTTGCCAAACGGCGAAACCGCCGAGCAGCTGGAGTCTCCATTCACGAATGCTTCGACGGGATAACGCTGTTGTTACCAAGACGCGTTTCAAACCAACTCAACTGCCCCAAGTGACTTTGAGTAATGCATGTGCCTTAAAAACGCCACACGCACATGTCTTCATCGTCACAGCAGTCTACAGCTCGTTAGGAACCTCGCGGAACGACATTAGGTTCTTACACTGCAGCTTCAGTGGATGTGCCGATGATCAAGAGGATGTGCCGATGATCGTCACAAGAGACTTCAACATGAATGTAGAAATATCTTGTGATGTCTCTTCCACGTGAATGTTGAAAGCGAGTGGCTTGTGGCGTTTCATTTCTCGGTGCTGCACTTTGAATTCACCTCCTGTCTGACGCCACACAGACAACTACACCCAATAACACGTGCTTAGGAATGGTGTTCAGAAAGAGTGTTGCTTTACGAGTGCACTGCGTGCTGTTTCCAACATACTTCAGTGGCCACAAGGTGGTTGTTGCTGTCATCGAGTGAACTGTATTTCACTTATATTCACCACTTTCATTCTGCACGTAATTCTGCTTTAATTGATGCATGAAAATAAATACGTATATTACTTCGCCGTGTGGGTGTTGCATTACTATTATCCCGAGTACACCCGAGAGAGGGCCTCACCCCATATAGATACGATCTAGTATCTACATATAAACTGCCGGCAGCGGCGACACACGGCGTATAGAGCTTATTACCAGCACGCGCTGCCCACGGAAGGCACTTTTCATCAACGCCGTCACAACGCACGAGCCTTGTTGCGGTCATCTACTGTGGCCGTGCCGCAAGAAACTTGGTCACTTAGCAAGCGCATATTAACTACATTTATTAATGCTCCTAAAATGCTTCACTTAACTTGCTTCGTAAAACATTCGAAAATGTTGCTATCGCATTAATTGCTTCATCCTTTTGGTGAAACTGTGACTTTTTAGTACACTTCAAAACACCTTCCAAGTTCTAGACCAAGCATTGTTTTTCTGAATAGGTACGCGCACCATTGCACTTGGACATCATGCGATGAAGCGACTGTGGTGCCGGAAAAAAATGCCATGTTTTTTTGCAACAGGCCTCCTGATACACATACTTGTTGAAAGACATTGTTTGCTTTCATACGTAGCTGAAATCTTCCTCCAAAAATTGGACATGCCTACGAACTTGGCAGTATAGCCGAGGTGTGTAGGTGTCCTGTTGTTATGTGAATATGTCGAATGAAAAGTAACAGTGTGTGCAGCCACACCATTTTTAACATGTAAACTTGTAATATTTATGAGGTCTAAAGAGTCGTTAGAGTGAGTTATTGTGGTTGGTGGGTGTCTTCTGTAATATTTTTATGCCAATTAAAACCGTAATAGGTTAATAGGTTGCACAAAGTTAAATTCCCACTTGAAAGTAAAATTACGTTACATTTACATAAGGCAATGCCTCCGGCAACCGGGAAACTGTGCTCCGATGTCACTATTATGACTTGAACAGCTGGAGTGGTGCTTGTTGGAAATCGCAATTTATTATTTTCGGCTAATCAAATGGATTTCGTGGATGTATTTTACTATTTTCGTAAAAACATTTAGCTTTACTGGCATGTCACGCTTTTTCTTACGCGAAAATCACAGTGTTCTCCCCAACTTCACTGTTATGTTCGGTCACAGCGAAACCCTGGAGGTGTTGAGCGTGCGTTCAAGGCACATACGTTAGTCGAAAATGCCTGATAGTGCTATGTATACACACAAGCAAAAATTGCGCTCCCCCGAACTATAACCTTATTACTTCGGCGAAGGGCCGTCACTGAATCGCCACTCTGGAGAAGACAGTCGACATCTCTCGAACCCATGCTGCAATCACAGCGGTAACGTGTTCTATTGTCGCGAACTAGTAATGCGCAGGTCGCCTGATCGAATTCCGGCTGCGGCGGCTGCATTTCCAATGGCGGCGGAAATGTTGTAGGCCCGTGTGCACAGATTTGGGGGCACGTTAAAGAACCCCAGGTGGTCAAAATTTCCGGAGCCCTCCACTACGGCGTCTCTCATAATCATATGGTGGTTTTGGGACGTTAAACCCCACATATCAATCAATCAAGTAGTAATGCGTTAGCACACAATTTGAACTGTATGGATAGTAAGAGCTACTTTAGTATAACACGAGTCCACTAAAATAACCCAAACACGCACTCAGCGCTGGCGCGAAACTTTTAAAAACCACATTGCCTTTCAAGAGGAAATGCTCATTGCGCCATTGGACGTATGCGTCTGAACCCACCACCCTGACTGTAGTGTACCGCAGTACTTACGTTCTTGAAGTTGAGCGAGTTTTTCTTGACGTAGTGTTCGAAGTGCAGTGCGTGCATGGTCGAAGACATGACGGCATCGACGGTGCGCAAGCAGACGCGCCAGCGTTCTGGCAGTTCACGGTAGCCGAGCTGGCGCTCCCACTGCATCTTGGCAAGTGACTGTGCCCGAGTAGGCAAGAACGCTGCCAAGGCACACATGACTCTGTATCCCAAGTAGTTCAACAGCGTGTGTCTGCATATAAGGAATAAAGTACGCATTAGCAGCTTCCCGAATTTACATTCCATGCATAAGCTGGGAAACACTGAAAATTTGTTACAGTTGCTCTTGAAGCAAGCACCGAATTTTGTAAACAGTGCACAAGAACATGGATAGGGTGAGTGAGAGGACTGGGTACACGAGCCGCCATGAAACTCCTGGTGCATGATCCCTCACTTGCAGGAACTTGATCCTTAGTCAAATGCGTTTCTATTCCACGTCAATCTTACTCTTTTATACTCAGAAGTTTCTTCAATGGCGTGAAATATCAATGGAGATTGCAAACGTCATAGCTGCAGGAAAGAGGCTATCACAGCCTTTAATGCACAAAACGTAGAGTCCTTTCCTAAAGCATTCAGTTTTACATAAAAAACTTCGAGCATGCACTTCCTAAAACGTGTTCTGAAGTACTATAAGGTATCAATTCGTGAACATTCAGTGACACGTTGCTTGCTTACTGCGCTAATAAACAGTCGTCTGACTTATTCGCACCAGATGCACACCAAGTAGCTGTGTGCTCCACAGACGACCAAATTGACGCTATTTTGTGCAGCTACCCACCACGATGGTCAAGTGGCTTACAGGCTTGTCTGCTCACTCACAGGTCACGGGATTGAATCACGGCCGCGGCGGCCGCATTTCCGATGGAAGCTGAAATTCCATCGGATTTCCGATGGAAGCCAAAATTGAGGAGTAGCCGGCGCCACACATTGGCACCAACCTCTCCTTATATACATTTAATAAAAAAGCCAAAATTCTTAAGGCCCGTGCACTTAGATTTAGGTCACGTTAAAGAATTTAGGAGCAGGTAGTCAAAACTTCCAGAGGCCCCCACTATGGCGTCTCTAATATTTACCTCAACAATTATTAATATTTCGCGACGCTAAACAGACAGGCACGCATGTGGGTGTGCCCTGCTATGCACCTGGAGGTGGTCTCGAGAATCTTCATCAGCTTCTCTAAGAACTTTGGGGATTTCACGATGACCGTTGCATTGCCCGTGACCGCGTCATCATCGTCGAACAGGGCCGAAAGGAACGCTGACCAGCTCCACTGGGACAAAGAAACACCAGCGTTACTCAAGTACGTTAAGCTCGGCATGAGCACGCAGAAGCAAAAAAAAACGAGAACAAACACTAATCTCAACAAAGTGAATTATGACGAGAGGACGACGCTAAGTCCGAAGGTGCACCTGTCTATGTCGAAATCACCTTTCACCTCGGCGGAACAGGAACTATGGTGCACACCTGCTGACCTAAAGGTTGCGCATTCTATCCCAGCCCCGGTGGTTTCGTTTTGATGGAGGCGAAATGTTTGATTGATTTGTGGGGTTTAACGACCCAAAACCACCATAAGATTTTGATAGACGCAGTAGTGGAGGGCTCCGGAAATGTCGACCACCTGAGTCTCTTTAACGTGCGCCCAAATCTTAGCACACGGGCCTGCAGCATTTTCGCCTCCATCGAACATGCAGCCGGCGCAGCAGGGATTTGATACCGTGGCCTGTGGGTTAGCAGCCGAGTACATTAGCCACTAGACCACCGCAGCGGGGCGGAGGCCAAATGGTAGAGACCCATGTACTGTGGGATGTTAGTGCACGTTAAAGAACGCACCATGGTCAAACTTTCTGGAGCCCTCCACCACGGTGTCTCTCAAATCATATGGTGGTTTTGGGACCTAAAATCGCAGATAATATTATTACGTTGAAGACGCCGAGTAGCGTAAAGTGTATGTGCTTGTAGGCGTGTTCCGTTTTCTGTCACAAATACGATTGATATTACGCTATTGTACAAGTTTTTTTTGTGTCCCACATCGCTGCCCCATAGAATGTAGATTGAGTGTCAAAGTAACATCAAGGACAAAGCTCGCCCCTAAGGTTCATAATGTCTACGTTCAAGTCGCCGAATAGTATTAAAGGTTTGTGCTTATAGGGGCTTTATATTGTTCCACCACAATTATGATTTGTCCATCAATTCTAAAGCTTCCGTTTATTCACATACTCACACATTCTTCGACTACAGTTATGGTTTTCTAACCGCAACGGCAGAGGACACCGAGCGTCGACAACAACAATAGATCCTGTGGATATTTATGTGCATGCTGAAGTCGTTGACTGGTGTAACAGATTTGTACTTCTCAATTTTTGTTATAGTTATCGCACAAGCATGCTTGATATTCTAGTGTTAAGCCTTTTTTTGTGTCTCACAATGTTTGCCACTCAATGTATATTGAGGGTCAAAATGACATTGAGGACAAAGCTCGCTTCTGAGGCTCATAATGTCTACGTTGAAGTCGCCAAGTAGTGCGAAAGGTTTGTCCTTGTAGGGGCTTTATATTGTCCGGCAACACTTATAACTTTTGTGCGTCAATTGTAAACCTTCTGTTTATTCACATATTCACACACTCTTCGACTACAGTTACGGTTTTCTAACAGCAATGGCAGAGGACAGTGAGCGTCGACGACAGCACTAGATCCTATGAATTATTATGTGCATGCTGAAGTCACTGATTGGTGTATTGGATTTGTACTTCCCGATTTTTAATATAGCTCTCTCACAAGTATCATCAATATTGGGATATTGTGTCGCAAAAACGAGTTACTTCGTGATAGACATCGAGGACGGACGAGGCGCCGCCCTAAATTGCTTCACCCCTACAATATTCCCTCATAACCCACACATTGTGGGAGTCGATTACATGCGAAACGCTGAGCGAGAAGCTGACTATGTGCCACTTTTAAATGCAAAGGTTTTTAGCTAGCCTGTGTAGCGCTGCCCCTCTGTATGGATGCTCTGCATGCTTCAGGAGTAGGTGCGATGCCAAGTAGGTTAAAAACTTTTAAACTTCGTAAAATAGCGACATACGTGGTTATTCACGCGCCTCCTCTCTTTTCTCCTCCTCCAACCTCTCAGAGGCCGGCGCCGCGTCGGTATTGGCCAGATGCTGTCATGTGGAATCGCTCGCAATGTTCGTTTGTTTACAATCGCTCACGACTGATATCTTTGCTCTGGGGGCACGGACTCCTTTGTGCGCTGCTCATCTGTTTTGACAGATACGAACTTGCCCTGCCGTGCGCACTGTGCTGTGAAATACTTTTTACCTAAGAATTGCGTTGCGGTTTGTTTTTCCGTGAGTGTTTGTTGTGCCTTGTACTACAAATCGCAGTTATTTATGCAAGACGCCGCGATTTCTCATTCAGGTTTTAATAACGCTTCTGTGGAGGCTGTTTTTTGTCCGGAGTACAAGCTTACGTGTTCCGGGGGGGGGGGGATGGAGTGAATTCAAATGAAAATAAGAGAAAAGTGAGCCCCGTAACTGTCTCTCAGGGGCAGGACACCTGAACAGTAGCTCACGAGGAGTGGCGGTAAAGGAGGGATTGAAAGGATAGGATTAAAAGGTAAAAATATATATATAGAGAGAGGGAGAGAGCGAGGCGCAGGGACAGTGAACGATGGAAGTGAGGAGAAGATAGGAAAGATGGAGACGGTCGCAGGAGTCCGAGGACGGGGCACCACTGGCGAGAGCTTTTTTCGGCGTCAGGAAATAACGTAGGGCGAGCCCAGTCGGCCACAGCTACGCTGTCGTCGGAGAACGGCGTCAGGAGATGGCGTAGGGCCAGCCCAGTCGGCCAGAGCTGCGCTGTGATCGGAGATTGCGAGAACACAATCACTCGGCATGATATCCAGCGACCGAATCCTTACGTGTTCTACTTGTCGTTATGAGTCGGCTGGTTTAAGTTCGCGATAGTGGTTTTTGCACTTAGAATGTAAGCGGAAAGACGCCCAAAATTGTTATTATGGAGTATCAGAGATTTCGCGTTGCTGTCTTGAATAAAGAAAACTGGACTGCAGCAACTCAAATTACATTGCTACTCTCCATTGGATTTTCTTGCGAGCTCGTATACTTCAGAGCACATTGTTCTCTGTGGCTCTTTTACGTTGACCGGTCATCCAGGTGGCGCAAGGAAACGCAGCAGTGCAAGCCTTCAAGTCATTGGGTGCGTACATCGTTTGGGAACCTCGCACATACGTGTCATTTCGCGGGAATGTTTATTTGCTATTTCGTGTGACGGTTTATATTTGTAAATGGAGCTCTTGCGAAGTAATCGCGTATAGTGGCACGCTAGTTCATTTATACGCTAGCTCATTCTTTTGGCGATATAGTTCGTATGGGAGATACGTCCACAAGGCGCACTTCTGAAATGTGATTGGTGCGTCTAACCACTTCACGAAATAACCACAGCTGTTCTAATGTATCAACTGAGCGCCTTCTGACCTATTATTAAGGCTTTAGATGCCTCAGCAATCGCTAAAATCAGCCGTCGGCGACAAAGGCGTCCCACGTCGACAGCATCAACAAGAGTTGTTGCTTTCATTGAATGACAGTCACTGTGAATACTCTTTGCTCATAGCATGGACTTCATGCACGGCGAAACTTGCACCACGAATGCGCTCAGTAAGGAAAGACAGTCGCACCATAGAGAAACACACTATATAAAGAGTGGTCACTCGAGTCTCTTAGCGGCTCTGACCAACAACTAGATGGCGCGCCCATTCTCGCTTCCACTCTTCTGTCTTGGCATGTAATTGCCGCCTCAGTAGGTCATTGAAAACATAAGTTTGCCTTCAAATTTTTGCAAGGAAGGAACTTTATTGATTTGTGCAACTTTCAACATCCACTTCACAACGTGTCCCACTGAGGACGTTTAATGCTTTACCACAAAAATCACTAAAGTTTGACTAAAAGGGTTGTTTTTCTGCATTTAGTTTACACAACGGGTACAAATTCCTGCGGTTTAGATGTGCTGTAGATGTATTCTTCTCGAGCAAGGATGGATGTGTAACCTAGCGATAAAGACAGTCGTTCAAATCCCAGCATCTAAAGAAAGTTTTGTTATTTTATTTATGCAAAAGACATTATCGGGTCTGACGAGCCCCTCGTGGCGCTGAAAGCAGCGCAGTAAGTGGGCCACAGGGTCCAACGGGAGTACCCCCTCTTTACGTAAGCATCTTTCTCTATGGTGGCACTGTCCCTACGGGCGCTATTGCGCCAGCTAACAGAAAGGTTAGCCATAGCAGCCACACGCCAACTTTTGAGCGATCTTATTTACAGTGTAAGGCTTATTCGGAGACGCACTAAATCATGGGCCAAGAAAAAACGGGCGTTTTCACTAACGATAACCTTTTACGTTTAAGAACATACTAAAGAATGACGCCCACAAAGTTAATATCTGCTCACTACGATGCCGAGTGCTTCAATCAATGCCTGATCGCAAGTACCCGTTGCGCGCAGCACTAAACAGAGCTGATATTGGCTAATGCTACACTCGTTAAGATAATTTTAGGATGAGTTAGAGGGCTGGTGCGAATGATGTCAGCGTGCTGCCTGCGAAGCAAGCGCTCTCTTCGCGAAAGGGCATCTGCTACACAGGAGCAATGCAGGTGGCGCCACGTTCAAAATGCGAGTGAGAAGGAGAGTAGACCGAGGAGAAACATGAGCAGAGGAGGAGAGTGCCGATATTTTACAAAGTTCAAGAGCTTTAATGTAGGTCACGCCGCTGCTGCGCGTTGACGTCACGCTCCCCCCCCCCGTGCAGTGCGTACTGACGTCACTTTTTCCCTCACCTGCCAGAAGCTCGCCGCAGTGGCCGCAGCTTCCGCCTCGTCCGGTCGTCCACAACCACCGCTCGCTACACCGGCTACTCGTCGGTTGATGTACAATAAACCTGACGCACGCCTAGCGTACGCGTTGAAACGTGTCTGTACGTGTCACCTACAAGACCTACACCAGCCATTGCTTCAAAAAGATCTTCCAGTTCTCACCACCGCAACCGCGTTAGCGCCGTTCAACCCGTAACGCCATTCTTGCGCAGCAGTGTTGCGCTGGGTGCCATTTGGGATGTTGGAGTACACCTTGACTCGGCAATGGTTTAGTCTGCATGGACGCCAGGCACCTATGCCACAAACAGGCCTTCGAACTCGTGTGCTGCTCTGAAGAAGATGCACGCCTTCCTCGCAGTTCAACCTCAGACGTTGAGGAAGCATATCAGGAGAGGTGGACAAACTATACGAATGCGTTCGCTGTAGCACAACTGCAACGCAACACAGTGTCACTTAGGGCCCTTTAAGAAATGAAGGCAAACGACGACTTTTCTTTGCAATTAAGCATACAGTGCAGAGCTCAGTAATTGTTTTAATATTAAAACCCCCAAAACAGGCATCAACCCCTCAAGCTCGAACCACACGCGCTAGAAAGCGAATGAAACAGCCTCACGCATTCCAGGTGAATGCCTTGGCCGCAAACAACACGCACAGACAAAGTGAAGAAACACTCAACGACAAGCACAAATCGCTCGTGCTTGTCGTTGAGTGTTTTTTACTTTGTGTGTGTGTGTGTGTTATTTGCGGCTAAAGCATGTCAGTAAGCAAGTATCAACTAGGCCAACAATCAGTATTGTTGCAAGTGAATATCAGGTTGGATCTGGTTCGAACTTCGCACAAGGTCTTCTAGTAAGGTCATGCAGATTTTTCTTCCCCTCATGTGTTTCCTGCTTTCCCCGCCCACCTTTTCGGGCTAAGACTCTAGGAAATCAGTTCTCAATTGTATTGACGACCTTTTTCGTGTATCGACCATCAGCGGCTTCTCCGAGACTGACGTGCTGGGGTGGGTCCTCCTTATTGCCCTGCGTGGTGCCGAAGAACAATAGCGGAGTCTTCCACTTCCCATGCAGTCCTGGAACTAGTTCGTCGCAGAGTTCAGAGAAGATATCCTGCTTGTCGCCTACGACTATCGCACGCGGCATGAGCTCTATGCCCGTACGCAACATGCACAGGAGGGTATGCGCGATTATGCTCGTGCCATGCAGGAGTTATTCTGTCGGGCGTACCCCTTTGCTCCTGAGACCCTTGTAAGGTTTCGCACGTTATGCGGCGATGCCACCTCCATTTCCAGCTACACCTAGTTGGCCACTCGTTTCCGTCCCTCGAAAAGCTTGCTCGCTTTGCTGAGCGAATTGCCGAGCTGTCTTCACCGTCCGTATCCACCGTCGCGTAGGTGTGAGGTGAGCCCCACGTTGGGCGCCAAATGTAGAGGTTTGAGGCTGCTCGGCCCAGAACCTCACAGGGAGGACGCGTGGACAGACCAGGAACCTTGTTTATTCCTCTGAGTCTCGGCCGTAAGCGCCCGCTGCCAGCGGCTGCCGCGTGCCTGAAGCGCACCCGCGACGTCGTTCTCCTCTTCTACCTCCAATCGGTGTGCTCGTGGTCACCATTCCCATATAGTATAAAATGAAGACCCGTCTAACAGCTAATTCAGTTCACTGTAAGACTTCTGTGAGTAGTCAACGGATAACCAGATAAACCAATGTTATCGGAGTGCCCAACATAATTACACAGCGCAAAACTACGAGTATTTACGGCGTAACTACGGAAGAAGAGACAAGGACAGAAAAGGTTCCAGAAAAAGTAGGTGACAGTGCTAATCCAAAGTAAAGACCAAAGTGACCACAAATCGATGACCCCTAGCATTACTGCCCCACCCCTCTCCCATATGCATGTTTGGTGTTTGTTGGTACAGCTTCGCTGAATATTAGCTTTCGCAAGGCCAGATGGTGCCCGTTTCTAACGCGATAGTGTTAGAGAGCTTGCTTCACAGAAACTCTGGCGTCAGTGTCGTTAGTTTGAAGCGAATTATCTTGCGGCTACCAAAAAGTTGAAAAATGCGTAAATAATAAAAACCGCCATATTTGCAAAGTAAATGGTGTTAGATAAACTTGCTCAGAGGTGCATCGGGCGTTTCTTGGCGAGACCATTTTCATAAGAAGGCTTCTTAACAAGCCGGCGCATGGTGAGTACGTCAAAGGCAGCATTGTTGGGCACGTCGTGTCGGCCGGCCCAGCACATTATCAGCCACGTCGATCGGCAACATAACCACCTGCCTGCTTTATGCCACACTGGCCACTGCCGTCAGTCACATGCCTAAAGCTCATACATGGCAGATGGAGACTATTAGGCGTCCTTCTGTGCTGTTGAAATCAGGCCGGTGAGGAGGCTTGGGAGGATATATGTATTCGTGCTAACACACATAGTAAGAATTTGTCACGTGCTGCTATGCCTAAGAAGCAACGAGAATGAAGTGCACGTAATTGTGCGGATGCGAGCGCGAAAGCCACCGAATACCGACATCTTGGTTGGTTGTACGCCATCTAGGGAGCATTGTTGGAATCACCACAAAGGCGACTAGAGCAACTGGAGCAACAACCTTGAGTGGCGACCGGAGAAGAGTGCACTGGCAGCACAAGCGCACACGCGCAGCCGCCACCGGACCCAAGCAACCTCGGCCCACTGCCGACCATTGGCGGACGGCTGGAATGCAGTCGGCAGCCGACTTCCCTTGCTCCCAGACATCCGGGGTCGGCCTGAGGTACACGGCCGGTTACGTAGGCACTTGGTCGGCGGCGTGGTTCGGGCCTACTTCCGCGGCCTATAGTGAACGCCGATCATGGCAAGCGCTCGTCCGGGTGACCAGTCCGCAACACATCGAGCTGGCTTTGAATCCCGAATGAGCATATTAAAACAACGTGCAATTATTTAGGCTGGCTTAAATATATTGTTGAGATTTTAACTAACAAGGTCAGAGTACTGGGACAGATTTAAAATGCCTCGAGAAGGGAGTTGAAGTTGACGTTCGGGCGTGTGCCGTACTGTGGTTTACGACTGAATTAGTGTTATTTCCACGTGACAATATACACACCAGTGTGTTTTCTCTAACATTCAAAAGCACTATCTGGGAGATAGTGAGGTATATTGTACCTGTGGTTTTAAGCTCGATTACTTTATTTGACAGAGAGTACTTGTGTGACAATCCAATTAAAATATACATCAAATGAGAAAATTATTAATAGTTTCTTTCGTACGTAGTTTTGCCAGAGGAGCGTATCCACCATCATTCGTCAAGAGGGCAAAGAAGTATATTGTCACGGTTGAATAAAGGTTGACCGGGTTTATTTGTTGGGTGAGGATGAGAATGGCAAATCAGAAGTGAAACGGTGTCCTCAGACCACACGTTGTCTGGTAGCCGGCAGCAGACGCTGCATCCCACAATCCCTCGCTCTTTCATTGGTCACCCATTGTATTGTGAACACCCTGCGTTAGAGAGCCTCGATCCATGCAGTGAAGGTGGACGAGTTCATCGAGGCACGTGGGACACGAGAGCTATTTGGCCGTTATCTAGTTATATTCAAAAACGCAGCAAGGTGTGCGCTCCTGTCTCGGAGGCGGTAACGTGTAGAACGAAAAGCGACGGGCAGGTGCCGCCACCTTGTCATCTTAGCAAAGCGTTGGAAACACTTGCCTTTTTGAGCATCGCGTTGCATTCTCAGCGTGGCGTGATAAACGCTATGGTCCTTATATTTACTTGAGTATCCCTTCTCTAATGTAAAGACACACATACAAATTATTGACGTTCCGTTATGGTGCCTCAGATATGCGCAATAATTGATTTTTATTGACATTCGCACAAGCATGAACGCTGAAACTTGAGCAGTATTGGTGGGTGCTGCGAATGGGGATGGCTATTTGGGTTACCGGAACGCTTTTAGATACTGTTGGCTTATCAGTCGGAGCCGTTTGGGATATCGTTGCGGTGGACAACAGACAAATCTACAGACAGTAAAACAGACCAACATTTTTGCGTCGACGAAACCCAAGAAAGGCTATTGCTTTAAGAAAGTGAAGAGTTGGGGAACTGTGGTTAGGCTTAGGGGAGAGAACGCATACACCACACATCAGGTGTATTCCTGAAGAAGAAGACCTGAAAGGACGAAACTATTGCAGATTTGCACCGATGGGGGCGAAGCATACGTTGGGTCCATGGAAGAAGGCTAATTCCTTCCTCCATGGTTGGGCCTTCTGCTGTTTCCCTACTTTTTTTTAGGTCGCAGCGTAGGAAGGAGACAACGCTCGTAGCGCCGACGAGTTGCTGAAGGATACCATGCAAAGTCGTAAGACGCAAATGCATTGAACAGCATTTACTTTGCCATGTTCCTAGAGAGATTTCCGAGGATTTCATGCGTATTCGTAAGTGGCAATGTTTCCTGACACACTGCCAGTTTCGTCTCTTGAAAAAATTTACTTTGATCTGCGGAACTGATGTGTCAATCCGGCAGTCTCTTCTAGCTGATGGATACGAGTGGTTCAGGTGAACGGCTCCTGTATCAGTCGTTGTTCATCGTTCACGGGTAAATGTACGCCTTTCACGGTTTGGTTTTTTTTTGTTTGTGCACATCGCAAGAGCATGACAAATATTGTTATTATTTCTTTTTTTAGGGAGCACTGCAACAAGGACCGCAAAAAGCGTGGATAGCGTGTTGCACTGGTGTCGCCATGATGAAAGGAAGTCTGGTAAGGTGCATGCTTGGTTTTTAAAGTCATACGCAATTTTTTTCACGTTGCACTAGGTCGACATTGAGCTGTAAGTTACGACGAAGAAATATCTGATTGGCTTGCCTTGAAGGTATGATGTGTTGTCTTTAATTTATTTTTTGTAATGTTTGTTTTCCAGTGACTTAATACGTGTAAACTGTGTTCTGGGACTTCTAACACGCTTCAGAGAATCAACGCGCTGACATAATTATTGGAAGCTCACATGTTTTTTCTGATTTGGGTATATACTCACAAAAGTGTTTTGCTGAATTGAGTGTATAGAGCTTATAAGTTCCTGCGACTGCGCAACTGGTCACGCAAATAGTCTACCTTTCTCTGAGTATCAATCATTCTGTTTGTTCTGCTCAGCTTTTGCCACCAACAGAACACAATACAAGCCTCCCATCTCGGTGGTGAAACGTCGCACACCGAATACGTATTCACGGCCAAGAGCGAAAAAATTGACTGAAAGAGAGAACTGATCTAGCGGGAATACCACTCCAGCGACTATATAGAAGGCCTGTTGCAAATTGTTCCATGCGAACAATATTGCATGAAAATATAGTGCAATTATACAACTGCGGAGTAAACATATAAAGTGAGAAAGCTTACATTCGTCTTCCTTTTATTGCGTGTTACATACATACACGCTAAAAATTGCAGACTTTAGAGGCGTTAAATCTCGTCCTGCGTGTGCACTGAGCCAATATTGTGTGCACGAAATACAAAAAAGGCACAGCAAGGAACGTTGGCAGCTGACCTGCATCTGTCGATAAGTCAACGCTTATGTAAGGTCGCGCCATGTTCAACCCACGTGCGGCACGCACTCAGCCTTGTCGGCCAACGCGGTCGGGCTTACGTTGTGTTCCGACGTCAGCCGGCTGGAGGGCAATGTATATCCCCAAGACCATGGTTGCCAAGGTCGGGCCAACCACTTCGAAGTCAGTCACAGACCTGTCGCCGACCACTTGTCGACGACAAATTGTTGCTTAGGAAAAAGCTTACCGATAAAGCTCCCAAATATTACCTTATCTACCACTAAAGGGAAGCACCAGTAACAAAGAAAGTGGCGCATCGGTCGACTTCTGTTCATCACGAGCACCTTGCCCGATGTTAACGCTTCCTTGCAAGCGGAGCACAGTGGGCACGGCGAAGCGGCCAGAAAGATGCCGCAAACGCAACGCTTTTTTTTACCTCTACAGGCCAAGTTGTTCAAGTTCGCCGAACCAACGGAACTACTGGGAATGAAGTTGTGGCGACTAAATTTGTCACTTCCAACCACTCCCCATTGCTCTCATCGACTTTCGACAACCTGAACAGAGCCCCTTCGGAAGTACGCATGCTCGTGACATCACTGTTGGATAATCCTTTTAAATACAGGCTACATTATTCGACAGTCAGTGGGCAACGTTGCAGCCGCAAAGATGCCATCAAAGAAACGCTTCTTTTTGACTATATAGATTAGTTTCTCCCTTTGAAATCGCAGGACTTTATTCAAAATTTCGCTCATTATGCCGTGCCCATGAATATATCTTAATGTAGCATATGAGAGGCTATTTTGTGTGTAAGTTATTATTGTGTAGGCATTTGTCGAGCAGAACCCTGGACCAGCTGTTGATGAGATATTGTTACGGAAAAGAAGAGACGCCGTAACGACGAGGCTGGGGATTAGATATATTCAAAACCAGCGGTAATGGCGTGCCCGGTTCACCAGCAATCGAGCGGAGACAACTCTTCGTCTTCCTCGTCCGGCACACACGCGCGTCGCCCCCTAGAATATCAATATACATGCATGTAGCATAACCCCCGGCGGCGCAAGCACTGTCTCGGCGCATTTTGATGTCAACGTCACTGGGAGAGTTGTAGGGCTTCAAGCGCGCAACATGTACAATATCAGTAGCCTGTTGGGCACATGAAGGCAACGGGGTGGCAGGACCAATTTCATATGTTACAGGCGTAACCACACGAAGGACTCGGTATGGGCCTGTGTAGCGAGTAAGCAGTTTTTCTGACAAGCCAACTTGACGGGTGGGAGACCAGAGCAGTACCAAAGAACCGGTTGGAAAGTGTACGTCGTGGTGTCGTTGGTCATACAAGCGCCGTTGCTTCTCTTGAGAGGTCAGAAGGCGAGTACGGGTGATTTCGCGTGCGTGAGCGGCCCGAGTGATAGCGTCCATGGCATATTCACTGGTCGGTACTCCAGGGGACGGTATGGCAGTGTCTAAAGGCAATGTTGGTTCTTGGCCAAACAGCAGAAAAAATGGAGAGTAACCGGCAGTGTCATGGCGCGAAGAATTGTAGGCAAATGTGACGTACGGCAACGCGAGATCCCAGTCGGTGTGGTTGGTAGAAACATACTTAGCGAGCATGTCTGTAAGAGTTCGATTCAGACGCTCCGTGAGTTCATTGGTTTGCGGGTGGTATGACGTAGTCAGCTTGTGTCTCGTTTTACAGGACTGCAAGATGTCGGCTATGACCTTCGACAAAAAGGTGTGGCCACGGTCTGTAAGCAGCTGCCGTGGGGCTCCATGTTGCAAAATCACGTCCTTGAGGAGGAAGTCAGCGACATCTGTGGCGCAGCTTGTTGGGAGAGCTCGTGTGATAGCATAACGCGTGGCGTAGTCGGTGGCCACGGCTATCCACTTGTTACCCGAGGAAGACAAGGGGAAAGGGCCAAGTAGGTCCAAGCCAACGCGGAAGAACGGTTCTGACGGAATATCAAGTGGTTGAAGGCGTCCGGCGGGAAGTGTCGATGGCGTTTTGCGGCGCTGACATTTCTCACAAGCCGCAACGTATCTTCTGACTGAGCGTGCAAGCCCTGGCCAGTAGAAGCATCGGCGTATTCGGTCGTAAGTGCGTGACACACCAAGGTGACCAGCAGTCGGAAGGTCATGAAGTTCATGTAGACCTTCCGAGCGAAGGTGTTTCGGAATGACAAGCAGCAAAGCCGGTCCATCCGGCTCAAAACTTTGGCGGTATAATACACCATCGTGGAGCACGAATGAGCGATCGGACTGACTGGAAGATGGTGATTCGAGGCGCTCAATGATAGCACACAAGGACGCATCATAGCGCTGCTCATCACCGATGCATGCCATTTGCGAATGGGAAAAGACGCAAAGCTCGGTGTCGGTGTCATGCATAGTGCTCGACTCGGCGATCGGGTAGCGCGACAGGCAGTCTGCGTGCTGATGTAGGCGTCCGGACTTGTATGTCACCGTAAAGGTATACTCTTGGAGTCGCCGAGCCCAGTGCCTGAGCCGGCCAGTAGGATCCTTCAGTGACGTAAGCCAACATAGCGCATGATGGTCAGTTATCACAGAGAAATTAGTGCCATATAAATATGGGCGGAACTTTGAGACTGCCCAAACAAGAGCAAGACATTCACGCTCCGTAATAGAACAGTTGCGCTCATCAGCTGTGAGGAGGCGGATAGCGTAGGCGACAACTTGGTCTTGTCCCCGTTGGCGCTGTGCTAACACGGCTCCGATTCCGTGACCACTAGCATCGGTTCGAACTTCCGTCGGAGCGAATTGGGTCAAAGTGAGCCAATATGGGTGGAGTCGTCAATAACGTGATTACGCGAGAAAAAGCAGCAGCTTGGTCGGTACCCCACGTAATGGTGACGTCTTTCTTTAGAAGCTCTCTGAGGGGTCGAGCGATGATTGCGAAATCTTTCACAAACGTTCTAAAATAGGAGGAATGTCCTAAAAAACTCCGGACGTCTTTGGCTGACTGGGGTACAGGAAAACTGGTGACTGCACGAATTTTCTCGGGGTCCGGCTGCACACCAGAGGCGTCGACAAGGTGGCCCAACACTGTAATTTGCCGGCGTCCGAAGCGGCACTTCAACGAGTTCAATTGGAGGCCTGCAGTGCGGAATATGTCGAGAATAGCTGACAAAGGCTGAAGGTGGGTCTCGAATTTTGGGGAATATACAACTACATTGTCAAGATAACAAAGACATGTTAACCATTTGAACCCTTGTAGCAGAGAGTTCATCATGCGCTTGAACGTGGCTGGGGCGTTGCATAGTCCAAATGGCATAACCTTGAACTGATATAGGCCGTCTGGAGTTACAAATGCAGTCTTCTCTTGGTCTTTTTCGTCGACAGCAATCTGCCAGTAGCCGGAACGTAGGTCTATTGTGGAAAAGTATCGGGCGCCGTGGAGACGATCGAGAGCGTCATCGATGCGGGGTAAAGTGTAAACGTCCTTTTTCGTGATTCTATTCAGATGACGGTAATCCACGCAGAAGCGCCACGTGCCATCTTTCTTTTTACCGAGCACAACGGAAGACGCCCAAGGGCTCGAAGAGGGTACAATAATTCCTTTGGCTAACATCTTGGTGACTTCTTGTTGAATTATTTTACGCTCGGCGACAGACACCCGGTATGGTCGCCGATGAATGGGATGAGAATCACCTGTGCTAATGTGGTGCTTGACGACTGAAGTCTGGCCGAGTGGACGGTGGTCGATGTCGAATATGTCGCAGTATGAAGCCAGAAGGCGGTACAGCACGGTTGACTTCTCAGGTTTGAGGTCCGGGGCGATCATAGAGCGTAAGGTCGCATCGACGCATGTGGCATCCTGCGAGTGATGTGGGTGCTCGGGACATACGTCTGCCGTAAAACAGGTGACGTGGTCGTCAATTAAGGGCCTTAGTGTGGCGACCGAAATTCCTTGGGGTAGCACTTGTTTTATGAAACCGAAATTGATAACAGGTAAATATGTTCGGTTAGAGGCCATGCTTACGACAGAGTGTGGGACAGTAATGTCACGCGCCAGGAGAACATCAGTAATCGGCATCACGATATAATCACCGTCAAGCACGGGAGAGGGTGTTGCCAATTCGATCAATGTGAGAGCTTTAGGCGGTATCCGGAAGAAGTCAGTGGTGCACAAGCTGTTCGGGAGTTCAGGGTGAGAATCCGGGAGAAGAGGAAGTTCTAGGCAGAGAGTATCGGCGGCACAATCGATGAGGGCAGAATGCGTCGATAGGAAGTCCATGCCGAAGATTAGGTCGTGGGGGCAATTTTGAAGCACCGTAAATAAAACGGGAACATGGCGGCCGGCAATACTAACACGAGCGGTACACATTCCAGTGATGGCCACAGTTCCACCATCAGCGACACGGAGGGCTTTAGTTGCTGCAGGCGTGAGGACTTTTTGAGGCAGGCGACACATATGAGCACTCATTATGGACACTTGAGCTCCGGTATCGACTAATGCCGTCAAAGAAATACCATCCACATACACCTCAATCAAGTTCGTATCAGTGGGCAGCGTCAATGGAGGATTTGGATCATTAGCAAGCGATGCAGCACTACCTCCCGGAGCTGCATGATCTAGTTTTCCGTCCGAGAGGATCCATAGTTGACCGGCGACGGATAGCGGCGTGGTTGGGGCGATGGGGAACGGCGGCGTTGAGGTGGCGGCGAACGAGCAGTGGTGTGGCTGTTGGTGATGTTGGAAGAAGGGTACACACGACTGGGCGAATACCGACGGGAGTCCTCGTATGGTCGATTTGAGGAAATTTGGCTCCAGTTTGAGGGCGTCCAAGTGCTGTGGCAGTAGTGGGAGATATGGCCAACTCGGTGGCAGCGGAAGCAGATCGGCTTGTCGTCTGCAGTTCTCCATTCCGCCGGATTGCGGGATCGCGGAATAATATGTAAGTCATGGCGTGGTGCTTTTGTTGTCATTGGTCTGGAGACGGGTCGGGAGACAGAGCAGGCCACAGGAAAACCAAGCTTTGCAATTTCCTGCCTCACGACGCCTTGAATAACGGAGACCGGCGGAGGCGTTTGTGCGGCGCCATGGTCGAGCGGATGTGGAGGAAATGGTGCCGGACTTGACGCCTGAAGCTCCCGTCGAACTATTCGTGTCAAGCTGTCCTGCATGGGTGGTGTGGCACCGAGATCGGTGCAAGTGGATGTAACTGCCGTGTTTGGTAGCCGCGTAAATTGAGGCAGAACACGGCGGCTTTTGGCAATTTTGAAGCGGCGGCATTCCTCGATAGTCATATCAACGGACGTGACGTTAGTGTAGACGAGCAAATTGAAGGCGTCGTCCGCGATGCCCTTAAGTATGTGGCCCACATTGTCACTCTCTGTCATTTGCTCGTCGACTTTTCGGCACAACGCGAGCACATCCTGTATGTACGAGACATACGACTCTGTTGACGACTGCACACGAGTGGCGAGTTCTTTTCGCGCTTCCATTTGGTGACCGGACGGGTCCGCAAAGATGTCGCGTAGTCGCTCTTTGAAGGTATCCCAGCAAGTGAGCTCGGTCTCATAGGCGTCGAACCAGACCCGTGGGGTGCCGTCCAAGTAAAATATTACGTTGGCGAGCATCATGGTAGGGTCCCATCGGTGTGTGTGGCTAACACACTCGTACATACGGAGCCAGTAGTCGACGTCGAGCCCAGGTTGTGCGGAGAATGTACCGGGATCGCGGGGGGTGCGCATCGTCAGGTATGTAGTAGCTGGAGCTACAGATGGGGATGGTGACAGGCTGTTGTCATTGGTAGCCATGGCCGGAGACTGAATGGTACAGCCACTGCGAAGATTCGTGGTGAAGACGGGGAACGTTCCACCTCCACCAAATATGTTACGGAAAAGAAGAGACGCCGTAACGACGAGGCTGGGGATAAAATACATTCAAAACCAGCGGTAATGGCGTGCCCGGTTCACCAGCGATCGAGCGGAGACAACGCTTTGTCTTCCTCGTCAGGCACATACGCGCGTCGCCCCCTAGAATGTCAATATACATGCATGTAGCCATATTTCAAGAGCTGTTAAAGGAACAATATGATCATCCTGCAGAACTTGTAAACTTTAAAGCGCGCTTAGTGTCAGCAAACAGTAACAGGCACGTTTTCTGTGTGTGAGCATAAATCTGAAACAAATACTGAGGGGAAAAGCGCGAAAAACCTTCTGATGAAAAAAATGAACACACGGCACAAGCGCTAAAAAAGAACTGTGTGTAAAGTTACTAAACCGGGAAAAATACACAGCTGACAAGAGAAAACAACAATAAAACCACCACATGCACATAAGGGTGAAAAGCCAAACAAATCTGTCACGAGTCGAAATGACCCAGTGAACTACTCAAAAACTTTTCTTTTTCTAAAAGGCCGAGGGAAGGTTCACTGCCTCACATGTTTCCTTTCGCCTTAATATGGAAAGCCTTGTTAATTTCGCGCTTTCTCTTGTTACCACATCTTGAGAGTTATCTTGTAATTGAGAAAGAGCGGGGTGCAGCCGCAGAAAGAACAATGGGCTGCCAAGTTGCTGCTTGCTGAAGTCCTGAGATTATTCACGTGCTCTCTCAGGCAGTCGTTCAAACAGCGACCAATGTCCTACACTACAATGCTCACACACTCAGCGTACTTCCTCCTGCGCTTCTTGACGCACGCATTCTCCTTGGGGTTGTCATCGTTCACTTTCTTGCACAGGCGGAGAGCTTATGGGGCCCGAGCAAACGAGCATGACGCCTTCTTTGCTAACAATTATCTTGGGCACACGTCCGAAAGCATGTGCGTAAGGGATTACAGAAATTTTCTGCCTTTCCTGTGTTGGGCATGTCTTGGTTCCACGTTTAGAAAGCTTGCTCAATATATTTGTTGCCAAGGCACAGAGCTATTCAGTCGAGTAGTCGGCGCATTTCAGTCGCTCGACCTGGGTGCCAAAACTTTTTTGCATTTGACAGCAGGATATATTCAGAGCACTGCTGAAAACACCTATGGAACTACGCGTTTCACAAGTTCTGCGTGCGCCTAATTTAGCGGAAGAAGGCCCTTCTCTGACCTCATCGCATGCTCCTAGCAAGCGTGCAATCCACCAACATACAGTACCAGGTCTAAAAACGTTACACAACCGTCACTGGGGAGTTCCTTGGTTTCCGTTTATCCACAATGAGGGCATATGTATGGACTCTTTGTTTGCCCCCGTTTTGAGCGATTTGCTTGTCACTCACCTCGACAAGCAGCTGCAGGACCCCCTTTCAGGCCACAGTGTACTAAGTGTTTTCAGATTTGTGAATGATTTCCTGGAGCTCTTCAGGCTCAAGTACTGTTCCTCGTCTGATGGCTTAGGAGCAGTGCTTGTGCCGCTGGATGGAAACAGACTACAAATACCAGTAGCCTTCGAATCAAGAATTATCAAAAAATTCGAAAGAAATTATTCTCAGCATGACAGAGAAGGACTCGCAATTGTGCTTGGAGAATTGTGTGTGAAGCTTTTCCTGATGATGCATTGTTAAAGGCACGAGCTTTTGAAATTCATTTTGAAGCTTTCAATGCCTACACTATAAGTCTGGTTTAAAATAATAAGCATGTTGACCCCGGAGATTCAATGCGACTAAGTGCCTCACAACATCGCGACCGTAGCTAAGCCTGAGGCAACGTATTTATTTTTCATGGTCAGCCTGTAGCTTGTGGTGCGTGCCTTCTTTGTCGTCTTCATAGTCCGCTAGCACCCGAGAACGTGGTACCCGGGTGACTAGTTATTTGGCTGGGCGGTACATATATTTCGTTTCTATGCCAGGGCATGCTATAACATAGGTAATTGAGCAATCACCAAGATAAATACGCCACATCCTAATGAGACTTTGGTAATCAAGCCATGTAAAGCTGGAACAGTGCTAACTAAAGCATGCTAGAGAGGCAGAAATAGAAGGGATGTTTATTATAAACACCGAGATTTCGCTTACGGTAGACTTAGCGCAAATACCGAGAGGAGAAAAGGACAAGTTCGCGTAGTTCTAAAATAGTAAAAAAACGGTGTTGCGAGGACCTGCCCGAGGACTTCACTCAAGAAGTCGTGTCATCATCACATGGATGAGAGTTTTGCACGACAAGTTGAGAGGCTTCGGTAGTCTTGGTTCCCAGAACGTCATTTAGCCGTCTTAAGCGAAAGGATTGTGCAAAAAAAAGAAAGTTGCAAACACAGGGTGTGAATCAAGTGAAGCTGAAAGAAGCCCACCTTTTCTAAGCATTCCGTACGTTATTGGGGTATCCCATAGGTTGAAGAAAGTAAGTAATAGGTCGGGCTCAGTGTGCTTTTTCTAATGCAAACAAGCTTGGGTATATAAGTATGGGTGTTGTTAAGAAGTTATCAGGGCAGAGCAAGTTGGACCACAGGTGTCACATCAAGCACCGTGATAAATTTGTCGAGTGTGGCAGAGATGCAGTATATCACATACCGTTATGCTGTGGTAAATACTATGTCGGGGAAGCGAGCTCGCGTTTGAATAACAGACTATTAGATCATAATGCTTTGTTGAGGGCGGCATCTTTTTCTAATATTTCATTACATTGCAGGGAGTGCGGCTGGAAACGCTTACTCTCAGAAGCTAAGATGCTCTCAAGATTAAAATACAGGGTGTCCCGAGAAATTTAGGAAGCGTTTTTTAATGACAGGTCGGGCGAGACCTGCGTAGCGAGGCCCTATATCACGTTGCATGCCACCAAGGTAGATTACTTAAGCGTCGGTCACTAATCGAATTTCGCTTGGAGATGTACCATGTGGCTGGGACTCTGCTCACGCATATGTGCGTGTGTTTTCTGAATAAATAGAGTTGACAGTTTGAGCTTGTTTTCCTCTCATCTTTGTATTTGTCCTGAGCCTACCATAAGAACAAACCAACTTGCCCAACAAGTCTCTCTACATAGATTTTGGCTGGTGTCTGTGTATAACTAGCATGCTACACTCTAGGGGAATGAGGAAGAAGCCTGAAGATTTCAGAAGATAGAGAGTAAAACAATGATAAAAAGATTATAAAGAAATGTTAAGTGTGTATGTGAACCCGATAAAAAGTTTTGAATTTACGGTGACAGGTAAGTTCTTCCCTGAGTTACGCAACATCGGAAATGTTATCAGAAAATTGCAGTTTATTAAAATGCTCTTCATTAACTGTTATCGCATGCTGTTTGCAATCCAACACTCTGAAAACTTTCTCAAAAAATGCGATGAATAACATTAGAGAGATCGTATATGAATGGCTCCCTGCCTTATATTATTACTATTTGAATTTTTTTTCTCATGTAGGATTATAGTGGCTGTGGAGACACTCTAGATATACCAGTGCGATGGTACATACGCTTTAGAGGTCGGCTACTGGTGAGCCAAAAGGCATGGGTTCGGCATCGGCCACAGCCGGCGCATTTCGATGGAGGCGGAATAGTAGAGGGCCGTGTACAGTGGGATATCAGAGACCGTTAAAGAAACCCGGGTGGTCGAAATTTCCTGAGTTTTTTATAGCGGGCCTTTTATTCACATCGTGATCATGGCATGTAAAACGCCATGTATATAATAATTCTAGTTTATAAAAAAGTCGTGTGCCAGCTAGCGTTCGAATGATGTTCTTTTCGTAGTGTTTTTTGTTTCGCTGACTATATTGATGAATTAAGCCAAGTAACTGGCAGATATGTAGCGGTAGAACAGGTGCTATGGCCTGATTTGTGTGTACCATGAACCACCACCTTGTGAAGTGATGACCTTTACTTCAATAACCATAGCACCTTTTGGCGTTTAACTTCCCAAAATATTATTGAAAGAGATGCCGCAGCGTAGGTCTGTGCAAATTTCGACCACGTGGGGTTCTTTACGGTCACTTCATTTAGGCAAATGAGCCTCAAGCATTGCCACCTTCAAGAAAAATGTGGCCACAGCGGCCGTAGTTTTTACTTCAAGCCATGTGTTAGGCATCGACGTGTCCGTTCGTGGGACTGAGTTCACAGCCACATTTTGATGGACTCAATCTGCTAGAAGCTCCCACGCTCAGATTTAAGAGCATGTTAACCCCACGCCGTCGAACTACCGGGTACTCCACTACAGAATCTCTCATATTCTTATCGTGTTTTTTAGACGCAAAATCACCATCAAATATTGTGAGAAGCAAAATTGCTTTCTGCGTAGCTAGAAAAAGCTAACTTGCATAAAAAAGTTTGAAAAACGCTGGAACGAGCAGTTAGCCTATGCTAAATGTCAAGTGACATGAACTAGACATTGACAATTGCCACCATTCGACTGTAAGGTAAAAAAAAATGTATGGTAACGCCTCGAAAATTTGCCTTCGGCGGAGTCTTTCGACACGTTAAAATTTTTTTCAGCTTTCCCTGACTGGTGCAAGACTGGGGCAGAGCAAAGCTAGTCGGCACTGGCTGGTCCAGGCTTCACTAGGCCCACGTTCCCTCACACGCCCATGCACGAAATCTTCACGCGGTCACATTGCGATTTACGAGTATTGGCTAGGCATCGATCGGGTTCCATTGAGAACCGCTTTGCAAACACAGCACCAAGTACTTTATTACTCTAAGCAAGCAATCGGCCTAACTTGAGTAATCAAGCCTTGATCTCGATTTGATTGCATCTTATGTTAACCTTAGCTTAATAAGGTAATTAACAAAGTGAGCACTATAGTTAGGCTCAGCCTTAGCTAGTATTTGACAAAGCTCCACAAGTATCACCTGGGGCGGCTCGACTAGGCGTACAAGAATGTCAGCTTGGCTTAAAAAAGGTTTATTACAGTTTGATTTCATCAGCTTAGTTATGAGTAACTACTTAGGTTTTACAATGCTTGACATGGCTTTACAAGGCTTGCCTAAGGTTACATTCTTTATCTGGGAACAGATGTTTTGTGTTTTGCTTGACGCCGCCGCCACGGCAAAACGACCATGGCTTCTTCTCTACGTCGCGAACCGGACATACGGTGCGCATATAGCGGATGCTGTAAAGAAGAAACTAGAAAAGAATATATTTGACTGGTTTTCAGAATTTCTGTTACATTCGGGCAGCATTTTTTTTCTGCTGCGTATAACAATTCGTTACCGCTGAATCGGGGAACGATTAGCCTCGTTAACGTTACAACTCGCCCGTCTGTCTTCGTTGACCACAAAGGGCGGCCAACGAAGTCACGTCTTGAACTTTTTTTCTTTTGTAGTTCTTCTTTCTGGCCACGACGCATTTCTTGAGATCACACAAGATTCAAAAAGATGAAAGTCTTGTGGAACGTGGTAGAAGACAGCGAACTAAACGCCAATATCCGCGAAAGCTGGATCTGTGCATCAAAGTTTCACTGAAGTTTCATGAAATTACTGAAAAACTCTGGTTCATTCTAGACATAGTCTGGACGCATGGCGTCCGCCGGCATCCTCCTCCTTGTATCCTGTTTCTGCGGCTCGACAACGGGATTTTTGACATCGCGTGACAATGAAAAGCAGTGGCAGTTCCATGAAAGGAAAGAAAAAGCAACCCCTTTAATCGAGAGTAACCCGTGAGCGTAGAACGCGGCACTATTCTGATTCGGTCGGCCTGTCATTTTGTTTTTTCACCAGGGCCTTCCGTACTATACAGACTGCAAACTTCGAAGTACAGTAAGCTTCCAGCCTATCAGAATCTCTTGCAGAGGCATCCCAAATGTAGGTGCTCCAACATGAGCGGCACCAATGTACAGCAGAAAAAGCTTATTTGAAAATATATGCATCTGAAATTATGACTTTGCATCTCGCACACTTTGGCCTGATATTCCCAAATGAGTGCGCAGTTGTGTAAAAGCGCGAAACCATTTATCGTTCTCACCACATGCAAGTTTCGCCAACAGAGCGGCAGCCCCTTCGATCATACGCAGCAGCTCTGCAGTGCGAAGAAAAGAGCGGGCCACGCCCACCTCTAGAAACCCACTCTCTCCATGCGCTTGGAACTGCCGGAGGAAAACCCGTTGCTCACGCGCCATCTCGGAGGCTATGCGCTACGACAGATAACTACTACGATGGACAAGTTTACTTCCTAGAACTAAACTTTACGATTATGACATTAAAATGTCAAAAAAGCTTTAGAGTCCTGTATTCTGTGCCGTGACAGCATGACCCGCTGATTTCGCCGCGAGGCAGCGAGCTGAGTTTTAACCAGCACGAGTCAAGTTGAAGTGCTCGTTCGTTTTTGTTTTTTTAGGCTCTCGTGCCATGCTGGCTCAATCATTCGTGAAGGTGGCTCAGTGATCTGTTCCCTGGCATGACTTGCCGGGGAACCAATACAACTTTACACTTAGAGAGTGTCCCTTGATGTTGTGTGCTTTGTTGCGGCAGCCCACGACGCAACAATATTTCAGACCTCACCGACGATGAGGTCGCTTCTGCCATCGCGGAAAGGCAACTTCGCACAGCGAGCGTCTCCTTTCAGCACGCAATGCAGGCGCTGAAGTTCGCCGCGCCGACTGCAGAACGCGTTCTGTATGTGTTGCACGTGCTCCAGCACTCCCACTTGGGTGAGAACACACTCAATAGCCTGTGCCCTCTGCCGCGCATATATCCACAGTTCCACCGGAGCTTGCCGCCACAACCAAGCACGGCGTTGTTGTCGTTCCAAAAAATTGAGCTTTGGTTGCCTATGTAAGCGACTTTTGAAAAGGGAAAAGGAAGAAATAAACGCATGCAGTTCCGTTACTACCTCTCTCTCAGTGGAGGGCTCCTCTACAGTCCTATGCAGGGGATGGGGGTAAGGAGAGATAGAAAAGGATAGGGAGGAATAAAAGTTATAGAGATAAAGAGAGGAGCAGGAAGAAATAGAGGTGCAGGGACAGCATCATACGGAAGTAAGTAGAAGATATAAAAGATGGGCACAGTTGCAGAAGTTCGAGATTCGCTCGCTGGATTTCGTGCCGACTGGTTGTGCCCTCGCGATGTCCGGCGACAGCGTAGCTCTGGCCAACTGAGCTGGCTCTACCCTATCTCCTGACGCCGATCACCGACGACAGCGTAGCTCTGGCCGACTGGGCTCACCCTGCACCATCTCTTGACGCCGACAAGAGCTCTTGCCAGTGGTGCCCCGTCCTCGGACTCCTGTGACTGTCTCCGTCCTTCCTATCTTTTCCTGAGTTCCGTCGTTCGCTGTCCATGCACCTCGCTCTCTCCTTCCTCACTATCTCTTCACCTTTTAATCCTATCCTTTCAATCCCTTCTTCACCCCCCCCCCTTCTCGTGAGCTACTGTTGAGGTGTCCTCCCCCTGAGAGACAGTTACGGGGCTCACGTTTCTCTTCTTTTCCTTTAAAATCAACCACCACCCGCAGAAGTCCGAGGACGGGGCACCACTAAGTGAGAGCTCTTGTCGACGTGAGGAGATGGCGTATGATGAGCCAGTCGGCCAGAGCTGCGCTGTCGTCGGAGATCGCGGGGACGCAACCGGTCGGCATGAAATCCAGCGAGCGAGTCTGGGTTGCCTATGAATTGCAAATGCGTGTGGTATGCTAAACATTCGGTGAAGTGGGAGCGCGGACACACACGCAAGATGCAGAAATGAGCTCGTGCTGCGTGGTTCAGTCTCTCGTTTGTGTTCTCGCGCTACAAGTTCGCCGAACGAATATGAACTGCCAACTAGCCTACCTTTCTGCCCTCTTACTATGCTAAGCGACCTATAATATTCAACGTACATAAGATATTTCTCAGAATAAATGTTACCATGTTAATACGGTGCACGCAGCATACGTAAGGCATATCGGTGATTTTGCACGCCCGCTTCTAAGAGAATTTGGCGTTGCTGTTGAAGGATCGACTTCATTTAACGCAAACAAGTTTATAAAATGGCTTAGCCAACCTTCAAGCAGCTTTGACGAATGAGCATCACGTAGGAGTTTTCTTTAATACTAAAGTAGCTATGTCGAATGACTGTCAAGTATGAGTCGTATGGCTTAAAGGAGTTTTCGAGATAACGTCTCATTTTGAACGTTACCGGACCTAACAAAAGAATTGCGATTCTGAAACATATATTCGTTCGCATAAATTTACATAAACGCCGCACTTCTTTTTTGCACCTTCGCGAATCACGAATTGGCAGCGTGTGACCATTCAAAACTCACGTTATCGGCAGCCTGCACATCCTCAAGCGTGACAACTTCAAACTGGGCCGATTCTGGCAACCAGCCTGACGTGCCGTCCATGCCCTGAAATAAACAGAAAGCGCGTACATCAACCCTTATCGGCGCTAGTAACGTATTATATAAAACTGCATGTCCTAAAACCACGATATGGTAATGCAAGACACCTTACTGGATGACTCCAGAAATTTTGACCATCTGGTCAAGCATGCACTGATATCGCACAGTACACTGGCCTCTACTATTTCGCCTCCAAGGATATGTGACCACGGCGGCCAGGATTAAGCACACGAGCTTCACGTCAGCAGCGGTGCATTATGTCCACTGTTCCACTGAAGTCAACTGGTAACGTAAAGTCGTATAGAGTATGCAATGTCAAAGTATAAGCCGGAGGCGCACATCGCAACTATGGAGAAACGTTGACAGTTTTTTTTTTTACTTTGGCACCCACAACATGGCAGTGGCAGGTGTTCCCTCGGCCAGGTTTCCAGGTGGCCTGGATTATGGTCACAAAAATAAAACTTTATGGGGTCGTCTTGATGCGTAGCCCCGAGGCGAAAATTCTAGTGCAAATACACTTCGTTGTTTTACTTGCTAGCTATTTACGTCGCTGCCTCCACGCCTATCTGAATCTGATTTGTTGACTTCCTGTATCTGATGCACTATTCTTCTTGTTGCACATCTTGGTTTCGAGCGATTTCTTGTGCATAGGTGATTGCGGCTTACACATTCTTTAGCGCGTGAAATAATAAATCAGTTGTTAGCGCTGTCTAACAATTTTTATAGACGTCAGTCCTTTGGGGGATAGTTGAACCCAATAAATTTGGTCTATATGTCACACAAAATGATGCAGCCCCTAGGCCAACATTTAAATACTTGCTAAAGGCCCAGACATCTTAAATTGGTGGCTGCATTTATAATTTGCGAACATAGCCGATCAAAAATCAAATATCAGACATATCTGAGACGCAACATCAGTACGTAAATATTAGGTGGTGTGTTAACAAGTGTTCTTTACGCTGCGCTGGAAGTCCAACGATATGCATGAATGAAAGCCGACAGAAGACTATCGTCTTTTGGGGGACGACATATGCATCGAAGCACGCAGATACGTGGTCAATTTTTAAGGGCGAAGCTTCATAAGCCGTGGGTCATGCGTCCAAAATGTGTGTAGTAGAAGTAGTCATAGTAGTAGGTAGCCATCTCTTGTTTAGTCCTTGAAATGTACCCTAGAAGGTGGTACTTCTATAAGATGAGTAAGATAAAAAGATGCCAGATAGCGGTGCCTGGAGTGTTTTATATATCTACAGATAGACGGACGAACACATGGACGGACGCGCCATGGAGAGACAGACAAGCAGACGCACGGATGGATGAACACACGGGTGGATGGATGGACGGACGAATGGACAGACAGATACATGCACGCACGCATGGACGGACAGACGCACACATGGGCGACTGGACGGACGGACGCATGGACAGATGGATGCACGGACAGACACACAAACGTACCGATGCATGGAAGACACATGGATGGACTCATGGACGCATGGATGGTTGCGCGGACAGACGCACGGACGGATGCAAGGATGTACGGGAAAAAACGAACGGACGAATGAAAGCGCGGACGAACTGACAGACGCTTCACGCCAATCATCACCATTCACCCCGTGGATATGCTGTGATTTTTTCCGCTTCCTTCCTGTCGTAGCCTCCTGTGTAGATGCGGCTGGCGTTTCCACCTTTTTTGTTTTTTTTTAAACTAGCGAAGCTGTTTGGCGAATCTTTCCTTGTCCGGCGAACTATAAAACTTGGTCTGGCATGCACCACAAAAATCAGGAAGATCTTTTACCGAGCATACATAGAATAAAATTTATTTGCGAGGAGAATGAATGAAATAATTTAACCTCTATTTTGAAAAAGAAAACGGCTCTGCGTCTACGTTTGTGAGTGGGAGAAGAAGGGATGCGCAGCGTAAGCATATTAAGATAACATCAGTTCCTGTTCATCCGTTACAGTAGAGGGTCCAATAGTATCTATCACCGGAGTTGGTCGGCCTCTTCAAGACCGCTCGAAAGAGACCACTCATACTAGCACAGGTCGGTAGTGCATTTTGTGCTTTATCATTGCACTGAAGTCCAACGCCGCCGCTTCTTATGTCGTCGCGTGGCAAGTATTGGTTGTGTGTTCATCCTCGCGAGAAAGCATAACAAACCCAAACGAGGTGGTGTAAGTCTGCTCCGCCTAATTCTCCACGATTTGGGAATCGAGAAGTGTTTGCAATAGTTTGTCTGGCTTTTATCCATTTGTTTAGTACATGTGATGTGTAAGTGTATGTTGCATTGGCCATAACTTCGTTCAGAAATATATCTTGCTGGCTAGTAAGTGTGCCTTTGTCTCTTAACAGAGTGCTGGTGTTTCTCGTAATAAATGATGTTGCATGAATGCTCTGCTAGAAGAGCCTTCGCGCAACATATTCAGGTGAAGATTGATGAGGTCCGCTGGCCTTGGCGATGAAACAGGGTGTGGGGTCCGGGCCAAGTTTCCACATTGATTCTGCATCCTGCAGTCACCAACTTTTTTCTTGTGTCGTTGGCCCCTACCTCTTCAGATGCTGTCGGAGAAAATTTTTCGATGAATGGATCAATGCGAAACTTTATTTGAAGGCCTGGGGTGCACGAATCAACGCGCAGCGGGCCGCTTCCACGTTGGGACAGTCAGGCTGAGCCCGACCGCCACATCATGGGCCCTCTGGACACCTCACAGTTGATCCCCGACATGCGGGCTCTTGATAGCGGATAACTACTTTTCTTCGTTGGATTAATCCGTGCTCCACAATGAGGAGAAACGCCAGAGCATGTGTTCTAGACTAGCGAATTCCTTGCAGCGCCAACAAGCGCTATTAGAATAAAAGTCGGGATCAATTAGAATCTGTCGATCTCGTAAAAAAACCACTGTCATGAGCAATTTTCTATGGCACAAAACCGAAGTGCTATCTTGGCCTATATTGGCCTATTGACAATGCCCTATGTCTTATGGGCGATTGAATATGCCCACATGACTCTAAACTTGCGCAGTAGTTATACAACACATAAAAAAGATTCTGTGCGGATTTTAGGGGCGAAGCTGCTTAAGCCATGAGTCGTGCGTTCGCGATGCTTGTAGTAGTAGTAGTATTAGCAGTAGTAGCAGTAGTAGTAGTAGTAGTAGTAGTAGTAGTAGTAAAGGTACGTTAGCCATCTCCTTGGAATCAATATATGATGAAAAGATGCGAGATGGCTGTATTCAAAGTGTTCACTAGATGGACGAATGGACTGAAAGACAAGCAGATGGACGGACAGATGAACGCACGAAAGGGCGGATGGACGGACGCACAGGTGACCACACGGACGAAGGGCAGCGTGGACAGACTGACGATTGTTTCACCGCGCTCATCATCATCGACTCCGTGGATATGGTGTGATTTTTTCGGAGCGAAGCTCCAAATTCCATGGGTCGTGCATCCGCAATGTTTGTAGTAGTAGTAGTAGTAATAGTAGTAGTAGTAGTGGTAGTAGGTAGCAAGCTCCATGGCCGGACTACGAGAGTGGCACGTGCGCACCCTTTTCAATTGAGGAGGAAACCCATGCACTTTATTCATATATAAAAAGATGGTTGTTGTGGTTAAAGAACATACAGTGACAAGTATTGGTGACTTATTCTCCAATAAAGTTTGCCTTGAATTTGATGCTTCCTATCAAAGCTATTACCAGAAGGACGCGCTTTTAGCACTATCTAATCAGAAAGGTTTGCCACGTTAAACTCGCTGGGCCAAACCTTCTCGGTTTTAGCAAGGTTTAGCAAGGGTTGGGCCGCAGTGCCTTGAATATAGTGAACTAGTATATAGCCATGAACTAAAGGCGGTGTAACGTGGAAAGGAGACACGAAGCGCAGGCCGTAATTTGCGAGACTGTTACCTCTCGTTTAGTCCTAGGAATGTCCGCTGGATGGGTGCACTAAAATATGCTGAATATCTGATTACAAGACGCGAGATGGCGGAACTTAGAGTGTTTACTAGACGGATTAATGGACGAACGGACTGGAAGACAGATAAACGGACGGACAGTCAGTCAGTCAGTCAGTCAGTCAGTCAGTCAGTCAGTCAGTCAGTCAGTCAGTCAGTCAGTCAGGCAGGCAGGCAGGCAGGCAGACAGACAGACAGACAGACAGACAGACAGACAGACAGACAGACAGACAGACAGACAGACAGACAGACAGACAGACAGACAGACAGACAGACAGACAGACAGACAGACAGGTGCATGAACGGACGCTTGGATATATTGATGGATAGATGGACGGATGCATCAATGAACGCAGTGATGAACGCACGTATGAACGCACAGACGGACGCATGCATGGACGGACAGATGGACACATATATGGACACACATGGACGGACAGACCGACACATGAACAAACGGACGAATGGACGGTCACACAGACGGTCGTACGTACGACCGGATGAATAGACGCTTCGCCCCACTCAACATCACGCACAGCGTGGATATGCTGTGATTTTTTTCTTCATGGACCTTTTGTGCGTTCGCGTTGTGCGTTTAGCCTTAGGATTCTGATCCGTTTAAGAAACAGTATACGGGACCCTGGTTCAGCAGTCTCTATTCTTGCCCAGGTGGCATAAACGTAAAAGAGCCACAGCGTTCCCAATATCTCATGCCACCACAAGTGAAGGAACGCTCTTTTTTGGCTTTGAAAACTGTCAATGAGTGGAACGGCGCTACAACATCAAGATGCAAAGTTTTCGTAGAGACACTGAGCAGTGCGATGCAAACGCAGTGCGGGCAAGTACGCCACATGACCCGCCTCTCGCATAATTTTGTTACGTTTCGCCAACGCCGCGTGGGCTTGCTTTCAGCCGTATTTGATTGAAATGTGAGTTTTAACGTCCCAAAACCACCATATGATTATGAGAGACGCCATATCGGAGGGCTTCAGAAATTTAGACCACCTGGGCTTTTCTAACGTGCAGCCAAATCTCACCACAAAGAGCCTACAACATTTCTGCCTCCATCGGAAATGCAGCCGCCACAGCCGGGATTCGATCCTGCGACCTGCTGGTCAGCAGCCGAGTACCTTAGCCACTGGACCACCGCAGTGGGGCCGCTATCAGTGCCATTGTGCATTGCTGTATTCGGGCCTTTGATCAGTTTCTGGGCCATTAGTATGCCCGAATAACCAATCTGATCTATCTACAATCCGCTTCATTCGTCGACGTCACGAACGCGTGACAATGGGAGCTCGAACGCGCGAGGGCGTGTAAAATAGCCTCAAAATCAAGATAACGTGATACGTGATACGTAGATGCGAGATGGAGGTACTTGGAGTGTTCATTAGATGAAAGACAGACAGACAGACAGACAGACAGACAGACAGACAGACAGACAGACAGACAGACAGACAGACAGACAGACAGACAGACAGACAGACAGACAGACAGACAGACAGACAGACGCACGGACAGACTGACGCGGAGAGCGGGCGGAGAGACAATTCACGATTTTACGATCAAACCCTCCGAGGCTTCGCCTCACTTAGGGAGCCATCATGTCCACTCGTAGCCTTGATGTCCGCGCGTCTCCATCATTCACTCCGATCATCATTCGCTCTGTAGATTCGCTGTGATTTTTTCTCTTCGCGTCATCCAACCTATATATATCCGCTGTCGTCGGCAACAGCCTATACCAAAGCCACCCAAGCGCAACAACATTTCGATGTCTTTTCATCCGGCGTTGCAGCTTGCTGCGGTGACTCGGGCTGCGGGTGTTTTCGTGGCGAGAGAAATGGTCATGTAGACTAGACGTACGTAGTACCGCGCGGTGGTCCACAGACATAAAGGGGTACAAACGAACTTCCCAATAAATTTCTTGTTCCATCTGTTTGTCTATCGATGTCCTCTCGTTTTGTTTCAGGAGTCAGTAATAACTTCACTTTTTTTACCGCAGTCGTAGCCTTGAGGACTTCTGTGAAGCCGCCGTGGCTAAAACTGATGTGCGAGGCCTAACCACCGCCGAGACCTGGGAGCGTGACTTCGGTTGCAACTGAGACCACTAGGAGCACCAATGGACTGACGTGAGCACAGGCATCGTCTGGAGGCTCGCGAGACGGGAGCCCCCACGTTCACTTCGGCTTCGTCCTGATTAGCCCTTCATGACGACGGCTCGATAATCGCAAAGTAATACGGTCCATGGAGGTCGACTACGTGAATCTTGAAGGTGCATCAACGTGAGTGGAGGCATCGTCTGGAAGCTCGCGAGACGGGAGCCCTCAAGTCTTCTTCGGCTCAGTCCTAACTTTCCCTTCACGACGACGGCTCGGTATTCGCAAGGACATGAAGAACGACAGCCCGACAACTTACTGATATTCGTTGTGCGAACCTTCTGCGATGGATGCTTTGTTGACTCCGGCTTTGCCTGGTGATAAAGCCGGCCAGTGATATCTCCTGTTTTTTAGACAGGTCCGTATCATGGAGGCCCTCTACGAAAGGTGGAGTCAAACATTCAAGGCCGTCACGCAGGTGATTGCAGATATCGGACACCTTTGGCATATGAACCACCCATCAATATATGAGTTGAAAAAGTTTCTTCGAATTTTTACTGAACAGTACGAGCTTTTTATAGGAATCGATGAGGAGATTGCAAGCACAGTTGACATCGATCATTTGGAAGCGGGAATGGAAGAAGGCGAAGTTTATGAACGCCAGATAATTCTAGCGAGGGTAGCGAGATTGAAGATGCACAAAACGCTCGGCAAAGTCACGTGGAAGCGATTAAACAACGGCTGAGAGCAAGCAGAAGCAGAAAGCAAAATACTCTCTTCGTCTCCGTCACCACCATCTAGCCATTACGTGCCGAATAGCAGTCTTGTCGCACAGAAGCTAGATGAGTCGGCCTCAGGACAAAAGGGGGAATAAAACAGCAGCATACAAACGAAGGTTTCTATGACACAAAAGGCAAACCAAGAACCCAACACCGAAAAACAACCTTTACGTCTGAAGACACCTTCCACAACTTTAGAATTCACGCCAACGGACTGTACCCATGAAGTTAATGACAGACTATCTACAACAATTCAGCTCATCATGGTGGATGGGTGGGCTTTGCCATGGGCACGGCGGCTCGTCCTTTTCTCAACATTACTCATGGTCATTAAATCAAGTTTTAACTTTATATGTGAGTTGTCATGGTGCCTGCATTTAGATCCTGCAAGTAGTATGCTGCATGTAATTTTGGCGAATATGAAACTGCCACATTGTGTTTCTATATGTGAAACTATAAATCATCGTGCGAAAGCATTTCCCAGCATTGTCTAACATGTTAAAGAAGCATTTGTTTTTTTGGCTGGGTGGTTCTATCATCTTACTGAGGTCTTGTTTCATGATAACCCAAAGCCTCTCCCTTTACATAGTATTTGTTCAAAAGAAGTTATCTGTGTGATAAGCTATTTGTGGTAAAATCTCAATGCTCGTTGTCTCACTGACGCTTACACATAACTTGCAATTACAGCGTTTCTCAAATGACCCCTATTAAGGGCTTATTTACCTGTAAACAAGTGGGAATTATTGCATGTTGTATTTTGTGCTGTCGATGCACTTGGTTATAGGTCTTTTGTGTCGAGATAGCATTAAAATGTTGAACTGTAGTGATATCTGAGCCGGAAATTATTCTTAATGAGATCGGCAACCAATTATTATGGTATCTGTTTTTTTAGCATGATGAGAAGCCTAGCATTCAGAGTGTCTAATTCTCGAATGGTAGCATTGAAAACTCTGTCAGATATTTATACTAAAAAATTTATCTGTGGCATTTATGGAGTCTTATACATGCACCACATGCAACAAACCATGAAATGTGAGCACCAGAGCACTTCATGTTTGTCTATGGTGGTTTGCTGCACATGCATGAATTCCACATGTATGCACCACAGTTCAACTAGTGGTCGTGAAGGCAGCACTCTTTCTAAGCGTTCAACTTTTTTTTTCTTGAACAACCCAGAATTGAGCAGAGGTGAGCAGTAGTACAATGTGCAGCGATGGCGCAGTGGTTAGAGCATCCGCCTCGCATGCAAAAGGTCCCCGGTTCAAATCCCGGTGCCGCGCAGTTCCCAACCGGAAAAAAATCCGCGTGGTGATGGAACTGCATTAAGAGGCCTGGGGGGCGGCCTCACCGGTAACCACCGCCGGGAACGCACTCCCTCACCAGAGAAGGATTGACCACACTGGTGCAGTAATTGGCCCCTACCTCCCACATGCATACGTCAAATAAGTCAGGGCCCTCAGTCCCCAGCAGCTGCAAAGCAACTGACGATGGCGGCGGTCAGATCTGCAACGCAGCGGAGGGTGCTAAGAATCTCTGGATCCGGAAAGGCCACCATTGGAACCTTAACTTGGCAACGCTTAATGCTAGAACCTTACGTAGTGAGGGAACTATAGCTGTACTATTCGATGAGCTAGAGGTTGCTAAATGGTATATAATAGGCCTCAGAGAGGTTAGGAGGACAGATGAGGCCTATACGGTGCTACAAAATGGGCACGTCCTTTGCTATAGGGGATTGGCTGACAGAAGAGAACTGGGAGTTGGGTTCCTAATTCACAGAAACATAGCTGGCAACATAGACGAATACTGTAGCATTAACGACAGGGTGGTAGGTATCGTAATTAAACTGAATAAAAGATACAAGATGAAGGTGGTACAGGCTTACGCACCTACATCTAGCCTTGATGACACTTCAGTTGAAAGCTTCTATGAAAACGTGGAATCGGCAATGAGTAAGGTAAAAAACAAGGTATACTATACTGATGGGAGACCTTAATGCAAAGGTAGTGAAGAAGCACGCTGGGGACCAGGCAGTAGGAGATTATGTCATCGGTACTAAAAACGTCAGAGGAGAGCTACTAGTAGAATTCGCCGAACGCAATAGTTTACGGATTTTGAATACCTTCTACCGAAAACGAGGAAACCGCAAGTGGACATGGAGGAGCCCAAATGGCGAAAATAAGAACGAAATAGACTTTATAATGAGTGCACACCCCGGCATCGTGCAGGATGTGGAAGTGGTTGGCAAGGTACGATGCAGTGACCATAGAATGGTACGATCTTGAATTCGCCTAGACTTGAAGAAGGAACGACAGAAACTGATACGCAAGAAGCCAATCAATGAGCTAGCACTGAGAGGAAAAGTACAGGAATTCATAGTCTCTCTTTAGAACAGGTACTCTGCTCTTAGTGAGGAAACAAACCTTAGCGTAGATACAATGAATGATAATCTGACGAGTATCATTACGGAGTGTGCAGTGGAAGTTGGAGGCAGGGTAGTTAGACAGGACACTGGCAAGCTTTCCCAGGAAACGAAAAATCTCATTAAAAAGCGTCAAATCATGAAAGTCTCAAGTACAACAGGCAAAAAAGAACTGGCAGAGCTTTCGAAGTTGATTAATAGGCGTAAGGTACGCGATGTAAGAAGGTATAAGATGAAGAGAATTGAAAACGCTCTGAAAAACGGAGGAGGCGTCAAAGCAGTGAAGAGGAAACTTGGGATAGGCAAACATCGGATGTATGCACTAAGGAACAAATAAGGCAACATAACTACTTATATGGATATGATAGTTAGAATAGCGGAGGAGTTTTACAGAGATCTGTACAGTACCCGGGACAACAATGACCTTAATACTAAAAGAACTAGCAGTAACCCAAATGACACCCCACCAGTAATGATAGAAGAAGTCAGAAAAGCTTTGGAGAGCATGCAAAGAGGCAAAGCTGCTGGCGAGAATCAGGTAACATCAGATCTGCTGAAAGATGGAGGAGAGATTGTGTTTGAAAAACTAGCCACCCTGTTTACGAGGTGTCTCCTGACGGGAAGAGTACCAGAGTCTTGAAAGAACGCTAACATCATGTTAATACATAAGAAAGGAGATTACAAGAACTTGAACAACTACAGGCCGATCAGTTTGCTCTCTGTAGTATACAAGCTATTTACAAAGGTAATTGCAAACAGAGTAAAGAAAACATTAGACTTCAAATAACCAAAGGAACAAGCAGGATATCGAACAGGCTACTCAACAATCGACCACATTCATACTATCAATCAGGTAATAGAGAAATGCTCATAATATAACCAACCACTATACATAGCCTTCATAGATTACGAGAAAGCGTTTGATTCAGTAGAAATATCAGCCATCGTGCAGACACTGCGAAATCAGGGCGTCGACGAAGTATATATAAACATCCTGGAACAAATCTACAGGGGATCAACTGCTACCATAGTGCTTCATAAAGAAAGCAACAGGATACCAATCAATAAAGGTGTAAGGCAGAGGACACAATCTCCCCAATGCTATTTACCGCGTGCTTACAGGAGGTTTTCAGAAGCCTAGAATGGGAACTGTTAGGGATAAGAGTTAATGGAGAGTACCTTAGTAACCTTCGCTTTGCCGATGACATTGCATTGCTGAGTAACTAAGGGGACGAATTGCAACTCATGATTACGGAGTTAGACAAGGAGAGCAGAAAAGTGGGTCTTAAAATTAATTTGCAGAAAACGAAAATAATGTACTCAACCTCGGAAAAGAGCAGCGCTTCGAGATAGGTAATAGTGCACTTCAAGTTGTAGAAGACTATGTCTACTTAGGACAGGCAATAACCGCAAAGCCGAACCACGAGATTGAAGTAACTAGAAGAATAAAAATGGGGTAGAGCACATTTGCCAAGAACTCTCAAATTATAACAGGTAGATTGCCACTATACTCAAGAGGAAGGTCTATAACAGGTGTATCTTGCCAGTACTTAGCTACGGAGCAGAAACCTGGAGACTTACAATGAGGGTTCAGCTTAAATTGAGGACGATGCAGCGAGCAATGGAAAGAAAATTGGTAGGTGTAACTTTAAGAGACAAGAAGAGAGCAGAGTGGATTAGGGAACAAACGGGGATTAAGGATATCATAGCTGAAAGCAAGAAGAAGAAATGGACATGGGCCGGGCGTATAGCGCGTAGACAGGATAACCGCTGGTCATTAAGGGTAACTAACTGGATTCCCAGAGAAGGCAACAGGGTTAGGGGGAGACAGAAGGTTAGGTGGGCAGATGAGATTAAGAAGTTTGCGGGTATAAATTGGCAGGAACAAGCACAGGACCGGGTTAACTGGCGGAACATGGGAGAGGCCTTTGTCCTGCAGTGGACGTAGTCAGGTTGATGATGATGATATTGATGATGAATACCTTCACACGAAAAAAAAATCTCGTCGAAGTACCAGCTGACAAGACCGACTGATTTGCGGCTACAGCTAGGATTTGATGTGAAGAGCGTCTGTTTAATAGGCGCTGCGTAGGTGGAACCATAGTCGAAAGAAGAGAGAGTGAACGCCGGAGCAGAAGGAGCAGACAGGGCTGGTGTTCATCATCGTCATCATTAGACTAACTACGCCCATTCCAGGACAAAGGCCTGTGCGATGTTCCGCCAGACAACTCGGTTCTGTGCTTGCTGCTGCCATTAAAACCCGCACACTTCCTATTCTCATCTGCTCGCCTTACTTTGTCTTCACCTCACCCATTAGGGTTCTCTAGGAATGCAGTCAGTTACCCTTAATGACAAATGGTTATCCAGCTTACGTGATACGTGACCGCCCATGTCCATTTCTCGTTCTTGATTTCAACTTCGATATATTTAACACTGGTTTCTTCCCTGGCCCCCTTTGCTCTCCTCTTGTCTCTTAAGGTTACACCTATCATTTTCGTTTCCATCGTTTGCTACGTCGTCGTCTATTTAAGTATGCAGCTGCTATATACGTTTTTCTTGAGGAATAGTGGTAATCTACCAGTAATGATTTCAGAATGCTTGCTGAATGTGTTCAACCTCATTCTTACTCATTCAGTTACTTCAAACACGTGGTTCGGCTCCGTGGTTACTACCTGTCCTAAGTACACGAACTCTTTAGGACTTAAAGTGCACTCGTACCCATTTCGAAGCGCTTTTTTTCCCAGGTTCTTGTACATTACTTTTGTTTTCTGCAAATATTATTAAGACCAACCTTTCTGCTCTCATTCTCTAATTGAGTAATCTTCAATTTTAATTCGTCCACTGAGTTACTCAGCAATGCGATGTCACCGGCGAAGCACATGTTACTAAGGTTATCTCAATTAACTCGTATGTCTAAGTATTCCCATTATAATCATCTGAAAACTTTGTTCAGGTACGCGATAAATAGCACTGAGGAGATGGTATCCTCTTTACTTATGCCTTACTTCAATAGTGTTCTGTGTCTTTTTTTATGGAGAATTTTATGGTGGCAGCTTATCCTCTGTATAGTTCTTGCAGAATATTACTATAGATTACGTCAACGGCCTGGTTTCGCAGTGTCTGAATGACTAGGAATACTTTGCACTGATGAATGGTGGTAGTTACTGTGATGATGGTAGGAATTAAATAAAAGATACAAGATGAAGCGCCCATGAGAATGATGGGTAGCGCAGGCATTAGCCTTGTCTTCATGCTTGCGGGCTATGAACGCACTTGTGGCTTCGCTAGTTGCAGTGTTCTTGTTTTGTTCGTAATAAAAGAACAAATCGTTTCGAACATCGTGATCCAATTGGAATTGATGAGCTTAACATGTTAGAGTGAAGTGCAACTGCTGAACATTTGCTGATATTTGTTTCATGACAAATCATCTCGAAGCCACGCGATGCCAAACGACGCCGAAAGTAGGAAGATTAGAAAAATCCATGCACTATCAGCCTCAACTGAAGCACAAGCAGCGGCAAGCCTTCGCGATGGTATAGTGTACGCTGTCCAGTTATTACCAATGACAGGCCCGCGCATGCTGTTCGCAACTTTGCGCATATATGCGTGCCTGCCCTTGGTGATACGTGAACCACGCGCTATACCAAAGCGAATAGTTCCCGCTTTTGGGCGTTTTGTACTGTTAGTACTACAAGAGTCTTTAAAAGGGCCTTCGTAGTACCCATCATACCCATATGCTAGCTGAAGTTTCATGCATCACAGCTCCCATAAACACTAGTGCCACATTTCCGTCTAGTGTATTTATAGAAAAGTCTGTGTCTAAAGGTAGCATACAATGTCACCCTAGGTAGTAATTCTAGGGATTCTTCAGGTGCCGCAGCGGACACATGAAGGCTTCCTAGGTCAAGCTGAAGTCCTTCAGTATAGAGAAAGTAACGACACTCCCCTCTATATGCTCTCCAAACTATCCAACCCTTCTCTCCCAAGTGTCCGAACCTTATCTATATCCTCTCCCGAATGGCCCTATAACTCAACCCATGCCACTTTCCTATCGAGAATGTTCATAACACGCGCTATGTTCATGGCGGCTTGAGAGGCGAGAGGTAGAGGAGGAGAGTGCGTTGCACCGCGGCTCGGTTAAAAGAATGGTGGTGCATTCCTAAAATATCCAGGGACTTTAGGTCAAGCTTCAATGAAGCGCCCTCTGTTGAGACAGAGAAGGGACAGACACACGCGTTGCTCTGGATTAACTTTCTTTTCAATTTATTGCGGGCTCACGAGCAACCCCGCAACTTCTTCACGCACCTTGTGCCCATCAAGGCGTCTCCCGCCAAAGTTTTCCCGTGGTATATTCTACATACTTCGGGGCCCACAGCGTGGTCGCTTGCCTCTATCGATTATTTTCTGCAGCTGGTTTGTACAATCCAAACTAGAAGCACGACTGAACCACGGGGGTATCCTAACCACGGCGTCAGCACACAAGAGTAAAAGCAAGTACAGGGCAGAATAAAAAAAATTGGCATAGCAACACCTGTACTTGGAGTTTCCCTCCGCATCTAAATAATAACGTCGTCGTTCTGCGCAATGCGTCCCGTAAGTTCGCAACGAATGCGTTTATTTGCTTGCTTTTTTAAGTCCTGCAGCTTCGAGAGCAATGTACTCGTCGGTATTTTGGCGTGTTTTCAGTATTCCTTCTTAAATAATCGCAGATGAAAATTAGCGAGCATGGCTAAATTAAAACTACTAATCTCGTCAATAAAGATGAAGCATACTTGATGCTTTCTCATCAGCGCGAGATGACTCGAAGCGTTAGCTGATTGCGCCATTTATAATTGCTGTTAAGACAGTGCGCGAGTAGCCAGCGCCAGTTTGGGTTGAAGCGGGTGGTCAACTCTTCGTGGGTGCTCCCATACTGGCTTCTAACCTTTGCTACCGGCACTAAACGGGCACATCGGCTTCACTAGCCCAATTTGTTGGTTGAGACAACTGGCTGAAAAAAGTTGATGATAAAAAAGGTATTTGCAATATTTACAGGTAGGTGTGACACCCCAGAGCTGCTAAGATTTCGCACGCCGAATCCACTTCTTCGTCGATGCGTCTACGACAGCGGAGCCATGCCCACTGCCTCGTAACAGTATAGAAAGGTACCTCAGGCACGGGCTCAGAAATGACGCAGACGGAATGAAGACGGCGATGTTGTTGTGGGGCTGTGTCTGAACTGCCTTCTTGTCCTGCATCCTTGCATACCTTGTGCAGTGTTGGCCCACCTGGCGTTCACTAATTAAATACTCCCCATTAAACGTTTTTGGTGGAAGTGCTGGGTAACCTTCCGACTCTGGATCTCCGTAGTAGACGTCAGCTTCGTCCAGCCACGATGCCTGAAGGCAGTGCGCCGTCCATTCAGTTTACGCCTGCTCCGTCACCTGTGATCCCTTCCCATGTTCTCGATCCAGGTACATTTTGTGGCATCGGCACAACTGACGTTCACGAGTGGCTCGCCTTATACGAGCGCGTCACAAGCAACACAGGTGGGATGAGACGCTTATGCTGGCCAACATCATCTTTTACCTGTGAGGTACTGCACACGCCTGGTATGAGACGCACGAGGAAGACCTGACGAGTTGGGACTTGTGCAAGCAGAAGCTCCGTGACTTGTTCGGCCAGTAAGTTGCTCGACAAATGACAGCCAGGCAGGAACTCGCGTCACCAGTTCAACCTTCCACCGAGTCGTACGTCACCTATATCCAAGACGTGCTCGTCTTGTGTCGGAAAGCCGACAAAGACATGAACGAACTAGACAAGGTCAGCAATGTGTTGATAGGCGCAGCTGACAATAGCTTCAACATTCTGATATGCAAGAACTGTACCACCATTGACTTAATTGTCAGTAAATGTTGGCGGTTCGAACAAGCCAAAAGCGGGAGAATCACTCAACGTTTTCTCGACTCCCGAACACCGCTGCGGCTTCTTCCTGCGAGGATCCTGTGGCGCCACGTCCATTTGTGAATCCTCCAAACATCACAAGAATTGTGCGCCAGGAGCTGAAATCTATGGCTCCTTCCGCTTATCAACCCCCTGTGTCTGACAACTCGGCCCCAATATTCCTTATTCAGGCTGTTGTGCAACAAGAGTTTGCCAACATGGGCATCTTAGTTCTCCAAAACTCCAGCCGCACACCGCAGCCCATAAATAAATCCCAACGCTCACTACCACACCACCCCACTTGTTGCTGCTGCCGCGTGGGTCCCGCGGTTCTCGTCGTGCTACCGAAATTCATCTGAGTGGCGCACACAAGATTATCGACCGATATGCTTCTCTTGCTTCGCGTTGGCCACATTTCCCGCCACTGCCGCAACAGATGGCCTTTCTGGCAACGTTTTCTAGACGACCACCGAAAGGATCGTGGGAAGCATTCGCCACCTCGTTTTGCCGATGAACACCTTCAGGACCCGCCACATAGCCATTCTACGCAATGTTCCAAACCATACTACGCCGATTTAGTCACCCAGGGAACCCGGTCCAGCCGCTCGCCGTCGCCTCAGGGTCGCCAGCCCCGCTCCTATAACGCCGTCGCCTCCCTCACCGGCGTGTTCTGGACAGTTCTCGGGAAACTAACAGATACACCTTCTGGAGGTGGCGCTGCATTGACAACTCGGACCGAAAAACCTCTACCGACCACTCATTTCAGACGAAACTTACTTGCTATTATTATCGATAGCTTGAGCGTTACAGCTGTAATAGACACTGGTGCCCATATATCCGTTATGAGTTCACGTCTTCGATCCCGCCTGAAAAAAGTTCTTACCCCTACCATGTCTTCGACTGTGCGAGTAGCCGACGGCAGCCGAACATCAGTTCTTGGTATGTGCACTGCCCGCGTCACTGTTGCCGCCCTTCACGCTTCAGTCCTCTTCGCTGTTCTAGACGCTTGCCCACACGGCGTGGTTCTCGGCATTGACTTCTTTGCCACGCATTCAGCCCTCATTGATTGTTGAACCGGCACTTTAAAGCTAGAGTTGTCTTTGTACTCTGATGTCCCTCCTGCAGCTCGCACACGGCTATGGTTCATGGATTGTCTACGATTACCGCCTCAGGCTACTGGGCACCTTTCTATGTCGCCGTTCTCACCCGTTCCTGATGGCGATTACTTGGCAGCTCCAGTCATTGACCTGACTCTTTCCTGAAATATCATACTTCTTCATACGATAGTGAGGATTAGCGACAACAAGACGTTTCTCTCTGTCTTGAACTTCTCCGTGTCGACCCAGGTCATTTCTCGAGGTATTGCTTTAGCAGAACTCTCCACTCTGGAGCAGTGTACAATTTCATTTCTCGCTCCTGGCAGCAAGACCATAGACGAACCTGTTGCAGCCACACAGAATTGAGCTTTCCTACACAAAGTGATATCAAACGACCTGTCGCCGTCCCAAATTGAAGCGCTCCATGCTCTTCAATTTTCTTACCTTGACATTTTTGATATCGACGACCGTTCCTTGGTCCGCACGAGCGTCGTAGCCCACTGTTTCGACACTGGCGACACCAGTCCTCTTCATAAGCGTCCTTACCGTGTGTATCACTCAAAGCACCAAATAATCCAGAAGGAGGTAGAGAAAATGCTCGACAAAGACGTCATGGAGCCTTCAACCAGTCCTTGCACATCACCTGTTGTGTTTGTTAAAAAGAAGGGCAACACCTGGCGGTTCTGCGTCGACTATCGCCATTTCAATCGAATAACGAAGAAGGATGTCTATCCTCTACCTCGAATTGATGATGCGCTTGACTGCCTTCATGGTGCCAAGTATTTCTCTTCCCTGAACCTACGATCTGGATATTGGCGAATTTCAGTCGATGAACGCAACCGCGAGAAGACGGCATTCATAAGAACTGACGGGCTTCATCAGTTTAAAGTCATGCCTTTTAAGTTGTGCGATGTGCCAGGAACTTTTGAACGCATGATGGACTCCCTCCTTCGCGGTTTTTAATGGTCGACGTACCTGTGCTATCTAGACGATGTCATCGTTTTCTCGCCAACCTCCGAAAGCCGTCTTCCATGTCCGTCGGCCATACTCGACGTTTTTCGCTGTGCTGGCCAGCAGCCTAACGCGTCTAAGGGCATCTTTGGGCGCCGTCAGATAAAGCTACTTGGCCATCTTGTTGACGCGCTGGTGTACGGCCCGACCCAGATAAAGTGCGCGCGGTGCGCGAGTTTCCGGTCCCACGTTCCACGCAAGAAGTCCGCAGCTTTTTATAATCTGTTCGTATTTCTGCCGTTCTGTCAGCAACTTCGCGGAAACTGCACGGCCCCTCACGGATCTCCTCAAAAACAACGTGCTTTTTTCCTGGCGTGAAGACCAAGAACATTCCTTTGCGTCGTTGATTTCTGCGCTCACATTTCCTCCTGTGTTGGCTGATTGTGACTCGGCGCTCGAATTGAGCTACGCACCGACGCAAGTGGCCATAGCATAGGGGCAATACTCGCACAAATGCGGAATGGCACAAACTGTGTCATAGCGCACGCCAGCTGCCTACTTTCTCAGGCGGAAAGGAACAATTCAAAAACTGAGCGAGAGTACCTCGTTCTCATCTGGGCTATCGCAAAATTTTGTCCGTATCTATATGGACGCAGGTTCGCAGTCATCACAGACCACCATGCGCTCTGCTGGCTGTCAACCCTTAAGTATCCTACAGGAAGACTCGGGTGATGGCCTTTGCGATTGCAGGAGTACACGTTCTCTGTAGTGTACAAGTCTGGCAAGCTTCACAGCGATTCCGACTGCTCATCTCGACACCCTGTCGATCCATCTGAATCTTTGAATATAGAAGCTGATGCCAACGTCCTACATTCATGACTTCTTTGCGCAGACACGTACACGGACACAAAAAAAGAGGCAAACAACACGGGCGCAAACTCACCACTGGTTTATATTGAACAACGAACTGTACTTATATCTTCACGTAGCCCACACGCCCCCCCCCCCATCGGTGGATTCAGGAACAAACGAGATAACCTAAAGAAAGCTTATTCAGCGCTACGTCAAGATAAGAATAACAAAACAAAAATTGAAGAGTTCACACATCTGCAGACGGAATAGTGCACGTGCCTTTCAAAAAGTCAAATTCTTTGTCAGACAAGGTGACGGAAGCTTGTCTAACACATTTTTCTCCCATTCAACAACAGGTTCGTCTATGGTCTTGCTGCCAGGAGCGAGAAATGAAATTGTACACTGCTCTAGAGTGGAGAGTTCTGCTAAAGCAATACCTCGAGAAATGACCTGGGTCGACACGGAGAAGTTCAAAACAGAGAGAAACGTCTTGTTGACGCTATTCCTCACTATCGTATGAAGAAGTCTGATATTTCCGGAAAGAGTCAGGTCAATGACTGGAGCTGCCAAGTAGTCGCCATCAGGAACGGGTGGGAACGGCGACATAGAAAGGTGCCCAGTAGCCTGAGGCGGTAATCGTAGACAATCCATGGACCATAGCCGTGGGCGAGCTGCAGGAGGGACATCAGAGTACAAAGGCAACTCTAGCTGTAAAGTGCCGGTTGAACAATCAATGAGGGCTCAATGCGTGGCAAAGAAATCAATGCCGGGAACCACGCCGTGTGGGCAAGCGTCTAGAACAGCGAAGAGGACTGAAGTGTGAAGGCCGGGAACAGTGACGCGGGCAGTGCACATACCAAGCTTCCGTCACCTTGTCCGACAAAGAATTTGACTTTTTGAAAGGCACGTGCAACATTCCGTCTGCAGATGCGTGAACTCTTCAATTTTTGTTGTTTTGTGGTTCTTATCTTGACGTAGCGATGAATAAGCTTTCTTTCGGTTATCTTGTTTGTTCCTGGATCCACCGATGGGGGGTGTGTGGGCTACGTGAAGATATAAGTACAGTTCGTTGTTCAAAATGAACCAGTTGTGAGTTTGCGCCCGTGTTGTTTGCCTCTTTTCCTTGTGTCCGTGTACGTGCCTGCGCAAAGAAGTCATGAATGAGTACCAACTCGCCCAACTTTCAGTACTGTTGCCAACGTCCTAGACATAACAGATTTTCTGCAAACAGCCGATGAACTACGCCGATATCCATAGCTGCTATTGATAATTGACCGTCTTCAATCCGGCCATAAAGACCATTCACTGAGCTTATTTTTTCTTCAAGACAACGTTTTGTACCGCCGCAACCTAAAGCCAGATGGCGCGGAACTTTTGCTCGTCGTCCCACATCATCTACGCAAGGACATCTTGCAAAAACTTCACAACGCTTCAACTGCCGGACATTTAGGTGTCTACAGAACCTATGATCGCGTCCGCCGACGGGTATTCCGGAAGGGCTTTTATAGTTTCGTTCGCCGCCACGCTGCAGCCTGTGACCAGTGCCAGTGTCGGAGGCAGCCTACGTCTCTTGATGCCGGTCACCTTCAACCTATTGAAGTCCCAGCCGAGCCATTTCATCGTGTGGGATTGGATTTGTTAGTTCTCTTCCCAACATCGGCAATGGGAAACAAATGAATAGCAGTAGCTACAGCTTACGCCTCTCGGTATGCAATTACTCGAGCGCTACCGACCAGCTGCGCAACGGACATCGCAGATTTCCTACTCTATGACATGATCCTTTAGCATGGTGCTCCTTCTCACCTACTCACGGACCGTGGCCGCTGCTTCCTCTCTCTTGTGGTTGACGACCCCTTAGATCCTGTGCTACGCGGCACAACTTTAAGACTTCGTACCATCCTCAGACCAACAGACTTACCGAGTGCCTCAACCACACACTCATGGACATGCTTGCTATGTTTGTTTCTGACAACCACATTGATTGAGACACTGCCCTTCCGTTCGCAACCTTCGCCTACAACTCGTCCCGTCATGAAACTGCCGGCTACTGACCATTTTATCTTCTCTTTGGCCGTGATCCCTTACTACCTTTCGATACCCTGCCTGCACATGACCTTCCATTCACCACTTCGTACGCACAAGATGCCATCTCTCGTGCTCTTATCGCACGTACAGCAGCCCGCACCAGGTTCTCATCGTCCCAGAGAGCACAAAAGTCGCTTTACGACAGCGGACATATGGATGTCAATTTTTCCCTGGGCTCTCTCGTGCTGCTGCGGCTGCCATCCCGTCATGTCGGCCTGTGCGAGAAACTTTTATCGCAATACGTTGGGCCTTACCGAATTCGGCGCCAAGTCACACCTGTCGCCTATGAAATTTCTCCTACTACGAACCCCACTGTTACATCCAGAAGTGACATTCTGCATGAGTCTCGCCTGAAGCCCTATCACAGTTACCCGTCGGTCTAATAACAGCAGGCACCGAGACGGTGCTTTGCCGCCCGGGGTAATGTCACGGGTATAAAAAGGTACCTCAGGCACCGGTGAAGAAATGACGCAGACGGAATGAAGACAACGATGTTGTTGTGGGGCTGTGTCTGAACTGCCCCCTTGTCCTGCATCCTTGAATATTATGTGCAGTGTTCGCCCACCCGGCGTTCACTTATTAAACACTCCCCGTTACGACATATTGCTCCTTTAGGCCTGATACCCAATTTTCTAATGCGCATCATCGCTTCATGGGGATCGAACCGCAAAAGTGCAAAGTAGATGAGAAACAAAAATCTCCGCTGCTTCTATTAACACGTATCAGGTATCCGATAATACAATTTATAGCCGCGGTGAAGCTTATATGTAGAATCGGCAACGCTACAACATCCTTATAGCTTATGCATAATCGTATGTGTCCCCCGTAGACCGTTCACTTTTAGTTTTCTGCACGCCACGCATACGCTGAGATGCACCCACTCGCAGGTTATCGCGTTAAATGTATTTTTACCTTGACTAAAATGTAAGATCGCAAAGTTTCATCCACAATCGGTTACTCAAACTAGCCCACAACGAGTACCGGTGTTTTCGCTAACAGTAAGTAGCGTGTTATTCACATTGCACACACCTCGCACAGTATTGTCAGTTTAACCGTGCTTAAAGTTGAACCAGTATTGTCGATGCCTTTCAACGCACACTACACGCCACACTCGGCGTTGCACATTTTTGAAGACGATGCCGTTGTTCTTTGCACAGGCCGCCACGTGTGTTCACTTCTCCGAAATAAACAGGCAGCCAGCGTGGCGAATATTTCATCACGCATTTTACCACACACCTAAATGTGCTCTGACATACCACAGCTTATGTCACCACTGTTAGATGAAAATTAAGCTTTCAAAAAGAAAACAAAAACTTGCCCCAAGCACCGAGCGACTGCACCGCACTCAGCCACCGGTGGGAGTGTTTTGCCAACCACCGCGCTGCGGCGTACCCTGGTAGAGGTCTATTGCCTCAAGTTCTAGCGCGTTTTGGACCCTGTAATGGGCTGGGTAAAAGGCCGTGGCCGCTCCCCCTTGCAATATCTTAACAATAATAGGATGGCTTTGGGGAATGAGATTCTGCAGGCGCGCGGTGAACCGACGTGCTCAATACTAGTCAAGACGCACTGGCACGTGCTAGAACGTTCAAGCCTGCGTAATTCGCTGTCTTGCATGGCTATAAATCCGCGTTCTGTGCTCCACCAAGAGTTGAACAAGAGCTCGGGACGAGTTACCATGACAGCAACTACACTGAATGCATGGTGTCCTTTACTTGAAAGGACATGTTAAGATCGGGCAAAGTACCCGTGATTTACGAAGCTCCATGTCAACCCATGCGCTGCTTGGCATGCTACTCGTGGTTCCCTTCAGAGGGAAATGGTGTTTTTTTATCTGCTAACAACTTGGGTAGGAAACCATGCATCACGTGTCCTGTGATGTCGAAGGAAGGACACACAGCCTCTTCAGCCCTTGAATGGAGACACAGCGATGAAAACCATTCTTTCAGTGCCACAGCGTGCAGTAGATGAGGTGGTGTTGAAATGTCTGTTGCCTTGTGGTTTGCTGACGATCTTCCTGAATGAATTTTCTTGCGTTACGACAGACTCTCCTCCCTACTTTGAACTTGATCTCCAGTGAGCTTCAGGATTAACTTCACTTTCTCTTCTCTCAATCACCCTGCTCAATCCACGACGTCTGTAACTGTACCAATGAAACTATCGTACACGATCACCAGGTCCTTTTATCGATTCAGCGCAACAATTCTCGGTGTGGAAGAACCGCATTTTGTGCACATGTTATGCGAAGGCTGTCCAAACCAATCTCAAACTGGGCGTTGTCGTACTCGCCCTGTTATCTTGATATTTGTAACGATAACTCAACGCTCTCACGGCAAGCAGGCGGTCGATGAGTTCATCGATGATGAGATCATTTCGGTGAAACCTTCTGGTGAGCACATTGACGTCGATGTTATAGTTCAGTTCTGTTAGGCATATTTCTTCAATAGCTCACTTCACAGCACTGGTCAAGTATGTCTTAAGGTACTTGGACGTTTTTATACCAATGAGTCTGGGGGTGCTTGGATGATAGGCTTGTAGTGCTCCCAGAGCCCCTGCCACTGACAGTTCTCCCCTCTGAACGACAGCATTTGAGCTGGCGAAAGGACTCACAAACCCGTTGCTCTTTGACTACTGTGGGCGGCGGGGCTTTGGTCGATGATGTCATAGAAGGCAGCTCCCGCGGAGCTGCTACATTTGTCACTCGTACCTGTATGCCTCGGCTGGTTGACTTTGACGACGGTAGAAACAACTGAATGACGCGCGTCTATCGTGGATACACTCAAGCCTTCTGATGGCTTTCCCGATGTTTTCGTTGTAATTCAGAGTGCCCACAATTTCTTCGTCAAACTACTCACTGTAGAGGGCATTGGGATCTGTTTGGAATGCGTGGAGAGAGCTGAGTCTTGGTAGAAAAGTCTTTCGGTGAGTTTCTGCAAGCCGGCGCAATACGGTAAAATGTCTTGAAAGAGGAGTCAGGCCATGGCACCATTATGAGCACCTCGATGTCTGCGTAGGTTGTCCATCCTGACATTTTTACTGTTACGGAGGGTGCCGGTGTTCTCCCGGGTGTTCGGTGCCATTAATGTTGAGACGGAGAAGAAAACGACACACGCGTTTCCCTGGACGAAAACCTTACTAAGTTTATTACGTGCTCGCGAGCAGTCCTGCCTTGGACTCACTTCTTCACGTGCCTTGTGTGCGTCATGGCGACTTCCAACGACATTCTCCCGCTGTACATTCAGCACCTTTTCCCCTACGAATGGTAGTCGGAAATAAAATGTATTTAGCTAGCGACTGTAGCCATAACTCTGCGATGTACCAGTCAGCTCGTATATGTAGCCCACACTCCTCTTGTTCTAAACCAAATGAAGCCAACAGGTACCTTTGAAGATTAACAGAGGAATGAGGCCACAGCTGCAGGAGGAGGAAGATTCAAACAGGAAGGTACTATCGTGAAAAATACGAGATAGAATAAGCGAGTGTGTGGCGAAGAGCCTCCAACCCTGCGTTGGTTGATTCGCAGTGGTTGGTGTCAGAAACAAAGAAAAGGGGCGGTGCTCTTCTGCTTGCTGTTGAACCTCCCGCCTCGATATCGTTGCCGCAAATCGCTGCTTAAAGTGTGTCACTGGCCGCTATCGGTGAAATGACCTTACATCAATCCACACAGCTACTACCAACGAGACTTTGCAGCTACAAAAATATCGGCTGTGGCGTAGCCACTTTTGATACACTGGCTATACTTTTATTATATCTAGGTGGTGTTCACTGAGCATTTTGATACAAATGTTTCACTAGGGCTTTTTTGGTGCATTTCCTTGTTGTGTTATCTTAATTTGCAAGTCGCCACCGGCATGCGATAAGCTGCCGCTTCACAGCAGGGATCATGTGGGAGTGCCATCAGTCAGTTGAAAAGCACCCTCTTTTCACATCCAGTTCAACCGGTTTCAGCAGTGCCACCCACGTGTCCCGTTATCTCAATTTTGAGGCTATTTGACACGCCCTCGCGCGTTCGAGCTCACATTGTCACGCGTTCGTGACGTCGACGAATGAAGCAGATTGTAGATAGAAGATCAGATTGCTTCCTCGGCCATACTTATGGCCCGGAAACAGATCAAAGGTCCGATTACAGCAATGCACACTGGCACTGATAGCGGCCCCGCCACGGTGGTGTAGTGGTTAAGGTACTCCGCTGCTGACCAGCAGGTCGCAGGATTGAATCTCGGCTGTGGCAGTTGCATTTCCGTTGGAGGCGGAAATGCTGTTAGCCCGTGTGGTCAAACTTGGGTTGATTTGATTGATATGTGGGGTTTAACGTCCCAAAACCACTATATGATTATGAGAGACGCCGTAGTGGAGGGCTCCGGAAATTTCGCCCACCTGGGGTTCTTTAACGTGCACCCAAATCTGAGCACACGGGCCTACAACATTTCCGCCTCCATCGAAAATGCAGCCGCCGTCAAACTTGCGTGCACGTTGAAAACCCCAGGTGGTTGAAATTGCCGGAGCCTTCCACTACGGCGTCTCTCATAATCATATGGTGGTTTTGGGACGTTAAACTCCACATATCAATCAATGGCACTAATAGCGGAGGACAGAGCATCGGCTACCGATCAAATAACAAGTGGCAATGCTTGCCGGCACTTTTACACGTGCTGTCAAATATTCTAGCATTATCGCTAGCAGCCACGTAGGTTTCAGAAGAATCAGTGATGTTCGCAAAGTGGGCGGAATCTTAACGAAGTGATCTACGAAAGTCCCGAAACTTCCCGAACATGGCAGGCGTGGTTTGCACTGAGATATACGTACAGTGTGACAAAGTGATAACTAAACTGGAATAATAAACGTGTGAATACTGCTGATGATTGTACACCAAGCACATGGCCTGTGAACCATCTTTCTCTATCCACAGGGGCATAGCACTGCGCATTCGTAGCGTGTCCGACGGATACGCCCAGCTGTTCTTTCTCGGTGACTACTGTTCTCCTCATGCTTCCACATCCAATCTTCTCTTCTGGCCTTCTTTGCTATTGCAAAGCATACTCTGGAGTGCTTGGCGTTTCCTCACTTTCATCCTCCCCTGTACAGATCGTTTCTTCACTCACAACACAACAGACGACGCAAAACCGAGAATGGTGGGTGCGTATTTTGAGCTGAGCTGTAAGTTCAAACAGGTATTTGTCGCAATTTCTCATAGCAATGTTGTTTCTAAAATGATTTGTTATCCGTTTGTCTATCCCCCGTTCTCTGACAGTAATCTCTGAGCTTTCGTTTGAGAGAGGGTTTCGGGTCAAGTGCTGGGATAGATGTAGGTGTAGTGGCAGTGCTTTTGTGGACTGATGCGGCAAGCTGGTCTGCCATCACGTTAACTTAGATCTCGTTTCACCCTGGCACCCGGCACACTACAACATGTTGTTCCAGTGTGTAGATTCTGCATAATAGTGGGTAAGTCAGACGAAGGTGGGGGGTTTGTTTTTTGGGAGTTTGCGGAGCTTTTACCACACTGAGGAAGTTCGTGTAAGTTACTGCTTTTTGTAGTTGTAATTGTTTGATAAGTTTAGCAGCCACAAGTATCGCGTAATCCTTCGCTGTGAAGATGCTTGAACTAGATGTAGAGGGCCAGGCTTGCCCAACAGTAGCACACGCGCACATTTTTTTGACGTTGCAACGACTCGGAAAAACGGCTCAGTGGTTTCGATGCGTAGCAGCGTTCACAGTCGTAACATGATTCATTTACTCACCTCGGCAAGCTGCTGCTCGAGATCTACGATCTCCGCTGCGAGAGCCGCAGAGTCGTTGCGCTCGTTGAGAAAGTTGAGCCCATCGGTGATGAGCTGTCGGTAGCCAGCCAGGTCATACGACACATCGAAGTACCGGTGCCGCGTCAGTGACAATTCCGGCTCATCGATCTACATGTGTTGATAATATACAAAAGGACATACTGTCAATGGGCAGCAGCGGCAAGTGTGACTGCTATTTAGGGAAGTGGCTGCTGCATTTAGCATCAGTTGTCTCTTACAAACACTCATTATACGAAATCAAACCCGTACGAGATTAACAACGTGAAAAGAAACTGGGCAGCTTGAACAACGTTCTCAAAAGTCCTTGAGCCTGTTAAGAGATCTTTCACTGAGCCTTTGCGATGAGCAAGAAACTTGAAATCACCCACTTGTTAATCTACTATCTGTGTGCTTCGTGAGGTTTCACTCTTCTTCAAAGCAATATTACTTGTGCTCACGTTGTTGCGAAGACGTTTTGAGCACAAGCAATGCTGTGTGGTGGAATACCTGACAGCAACGCTGAGGTGCTACATTGAATTTACACTGCAAGCCTGTTACAGCGTTTCAGTGCTCTCGCTGTCACCTGCCTTCGAGTGGGCTTGAGCCAAATGCCAGTGCCGCCGTTACTCTGGCCCAAAACAAGATCAGCTGTTTCCTGCGCACCACCTGGGACCAAATTTGCTCTTACACAATGCAATCATGAATGTTTCTAAAATTTCTTTAAAATGCGCATTCCATCAAGTGACACGACTACCACTTTTTTATGTACATACATACTCTGAACTCAATTATTGAAATGGTAACAATTAAATTTTGTTCACTATTCTTGTGAATGTCCTTTTGGTTGCCGAAAAGAGTTTCCGCTTCCAGATAGAATACGTTCGCTGCATGTCCTGAAACATTTATGAAAGATCTGCATTTTCTCAAAAAAGAAACGTCACAACTTTGCTGCAAAGGCGAAGCAATTTACGCGATAGCAACAAATTGAAAGTTCACGCGCAAGAATCTAAACACGCCCAGCGTTCTCACTTACAAATGACGCACGAATCCTACTCACAGGTACAGGTGAACGCGAATAAGTTTTTCGGTCGATACTTCGGCGTGTCTAAAAAGCGCGCCTTTTTCGCAAACGGATACTGTGGAACAATTTCAGTGACTTTTGTGTGCCCGGTAACTCCAACAGAATCGTTCCAGTGAAAGCCCAATGATAGCCAAGACGTACGATCCTCCCCGCCGCGAGATAAGGGCGCCCGAGAACATTCACTCCCCTTCTCTTCTAGGGCCAAAGTACGCGTGGGAGATGAGAGCACGTGTCCCAGCGTCGTCACATAGTGGCGACGCGAGCGCATTGCGCCATCTTCCTGATAATGTTAAAACACGATAATTCTCCCCATGGCCTCTGAGATGACGGGCGCGCAGCGTGTTTCTCTCTGGCTGTCCCAATCGCCGCACTCCCCAGCGAAACAAACGAGTATCACCTCGCGTGTCCGGCTACCATGAGAGGGCGCATTGAGTGAGAGTTCCGAGTTCAGTTCAGACTGGCACAGTGGATGGACGTGTTTTGCGAGGGCTCCCGATCGACTGCAGAGATAGTGTTTTTGCATGTTTTGAGCTTCCTTTTATAATTAATAGGGCAGCAGTGTAAACCTCTATAGCAGTTGTTACATTGTACTGCTATTGAGGGGTCAGTCACCTAGTATTTATTGTTTCTGTGTGTGTTTTTTTCGTCCTGCTACTCCGTGGTGGGGGTGCACGTACACCGAACATGCGAAATCATGTAGCAGAGCTAAGACTTTTTAACTTAGGGCACGGTTCATCATACGCCACATTTTGTAATCACCGAAGTAGACAATTCAGGAGGACAATTAGTGCCAAAAAGTCATGGTTAAGAAGGCTGTAAAATGCTCGGGAAGCGGGTTAGGCTTGAAAGTGGCGGCTAGTGTGTACGCGAATGTAAAGGAGGTTGACGCCAAGTGTAGGCAATGTGAGGTTGAGAAAAAAATACGAAGGCATTCATATAGAATAAGTAAACGTACTTACTGCACGTGCTCAGAATAATTCGTGCGTGTGCGGTATATATGAAAGAGTTCATCTGGCCAAAATAAAACATCTGAGCCGGACAGTGAGACTTGCCCAGAGTTAACTGCTCATGATAATCACCGAGCTGGACACTGCGTTGGTTACAGTGCAAGAAAAAAGAAGGGCTATGGGAATAAGGCTCAGGTAAGCCGAGGATGCACTAGCAAAGGTGAATAAAAAGCAAGAAAAAACGAGAACTATGGGGAAAAAACTCAGGTCAGCTGAGGATTCAATAACGAAGGTGAACAAAAGAGCGGCCGATGTAGAGAACGGTAGGGCGCCGGCACCCAGAACGGCGCAGAAGAAGGGGAAAACAGGTTCCGAAAAAATTGGTTCAACCAGTTCAGAGGTCACTAGACCAAGCTTCAGCGAAGTAGTGGTGGAGGTGGGAGGGTATGAAGAAGCTGGCGGTGTAAGCACAAGTAACCTCTAGGTGCGGGAGACCCTAGCAGAAAACTCCGAACACGTAATAATCGTCGGAGACTCTAGTTTAAATTGTTGTGCACAAGCACTCAAAGAGAGGGCTAGAGGCAGCAAGGGACATTGACAGGGCATAAACTGGAAGCAGTCATGAGGCAAGCGAGTGCAAAAAACACAATAAACTAAAGGTAATGAACGAAACTATGTGGTGATTGCTGGCGGTCTAAACGATGTCTTGAATGATGAATCGGCAGGATTAGCGACCATACTGGCGAAAGGAATTGATGACATGCGCGCCATTTCGCCGCAGGTACAGATAGTGATATGCATGACACTGGATACCGGTGTTTGACAGCAACGTGCAAAGAGCGGTTGTCGACGCAAACAAAAAAATGTGGCAGATGAGTCGACAGATAGGCTTTGAGGTAGTTTAAATGATAGGTTATAGGTGGGCTGGTTTTTCTACAAGGCCGAATTGACTTCGATAGGAGGCTAGGTTATGAGGTGGGTTGGAGACTTGCAGGACGAGCAGTAGCTTTTTTGGGGGGCACATGGGTCGTCTGGGGTTTAGGATAGCTAGTAACAATGAAAGACTAGGGGGACTCTTTAACAGATGGGGTAAACAGATACGATTCCAAAGTGGCACTAATATCTTAGTTTCTTAGAGTCCGGGGCAGAAATCGACGTAGCCACTAGAGCCGAGCAAATTGAGACGTAGGGTATATTACCATGCAGGGTGGCAGGAATTGGTTGAAGTGGGGAGAGATAGAAGAACAGCTAAGAGAGGCGAAGCTGATAGTATATGGGCTTGTATAAACACATCATAGGAACATGAAACAACCACCTAGCAATCCGGACGACGCATGGTAATATTGTAATAAAACAGATAACAGCTGAAAGGCGGTGGTATTGGGGCATTTATTTAAAAATGTGCAGACTGGCAAAGGGTCAAGCAGTAGTGCAGGGAACATTTATGGCTAAAAAGAAAAGTGACACAAGAGACGACGCTCCTAAGTTTAGTATATTTGTGGACAGGAGCGAAAGCCAGATAGGTAAATCAAGAAATGGTGCATTGCATAGGAAATCACTTGAAGAATTAGGAGAAGAGTATGATTTCCGATGAAGGCGGAAATGTCGAGGCCCGTGTGCTCAGATTTGGGTGCACGTTAAAGAACCCCAGGTGGTCAAAATTTCCGGAGCCCTCCACTACGGCGTCTCTGATAATCATATGGTGGTTTTGGGACGTTAAACCCCACAAATCAATCAATCAGGAGAAGAGTGTGAGGTAATTATATTAGGTTATATAGGTGCACACATCGAAGATATTGTCACGGGCTAAGTAGATGCCTGAGGATGACGACGACGAAGTGCTGAACGGGAACGTGCTCGGACTGCAGCAGCTTCGTACGCATTAGCTCGCCAGTATATTCGCCAGTACGAATTTGCTCACCAGTGTATACTTATTCCCCGTAACATCATTGGTGGAGGTGCGGGGTACCACTCGCTATACAGCCCAACGAGCTGGATCTTCGCAGCGGACGGCGCATTGCAGCTACCACGATGACTGACCAGGCTACTCAATGTCAACAAGATCCGTCAGCCCCGCAGCCGATCGTTGTGGTGCAACCTCGTGACCCAGGTCCATTCAACGGCACAAGTGGCATAGACGTCGATGACTGGCTGGTTCAATATGAGCGCGTCAGCAGCAGCAACCATTGGGGTCCGACGCTTATGTTGGCGAACATCATCTTTTACTTGCATGGCACGGCAAAACTCTGGTACGAGACACATCAAGAAGAGTTGACTAGCTGGGACGTCTGTAAGCAGAAATTGCGCTATCTATTTGGGAAACCCATCGGACGTCAAGTGGCCGCAAAGAAAGACCTTGCGACTCGTGCCCAGACATCCACAGAGCCGTACATCGCGTACATCGCGTACATCCAGGACGTGTTGGCTTTGTGCCGCAAGGTCGACAAGGACATGCTCGACGAGGACAAAGTCGGACACATCCTGAAAGGAATTGCGGATGGCGCCTTCAATTTTCTCCTGTGCAAGGGCTGCTCGATGGTGGAGTCGGTCATCGAAGCATGTCGTCGCTTCGAACAGGCAAAAAGTAGGCGCATAGTTCACCGATTTAACCGCCTTCCCAACACGGCGGCTACGTCCTCTTGCGAAGATTTGCCCACACTACACCAACCACCAGCGCCAGAAAACGTCACCAGAATAGTCCGTCGGGAACTCGAGGCTATGGCTCCCGCTATGTCTAGCGTCAGCGCGCCAGGACACAACCTCGATGCTGTTTCAATGATACAGGCCGTGGTTCGCCAAGAGATCGCGAATATGGGCATTTCGCCACCTCATCAAAATGCCCCGGCTACTTCCAGCTCGGCTCCAGTCGTTGCGGCTGCCACTCCGAACCGCACGTTCGCGCCACGACGAAACCCAGCTGAATGGCGCACTCATGATGATCGGCCCATATGTCTCACGTGCCATCGGATAGGACACATCGCTCGCCATTGCCGCAGTCGTTGGACCTCATCACCTCGACCGAGCTTCTATGACTGGCGGCCTCGCTCTGAACGTGCACCTTATGCCCCGTCCTACCGTGCTGAGACAGATGCAGAGCATAATCCAGAACGTCGGACCAACCGCTCGCCATCGCCCGTGCGTCGTCAGTCACACTCGCCCCAACCCCGCCGTTCTCGGTCTCCCTACGACCGTCGCTCGGAAAACTAGCCGGTGCAGCCCCCGGAGGTGACGCTGCATACACGACTCGGACTGAAAATCCTCTGATTACTCCCGACCAGCGGTGCAACCTCCTTACAATTCTCGTTGATGGTTTACCTATAACTGCTCTTATTGATACCGGTGCACAAATATCTGTGATGAGCTCAGACCTCCGCCGCCGCCTCCAAAAAGTTCTGACGCCTGCGATTGCACCTACCGTTCGTACAGCGGATGGGAGTACTCCTGCTGTGCTTGGAATGTGCACTGCGCGATTAACAATTTCTGAGCATCAAACTTCAGTTCTGTTCGCTGTACTGGAAAATTGCCCTCATGACCTCATCCTTGGACTCGACTTTCTGACTTCACACGCTGCGCTCATTGACTGTTCCAAAGGTCTTCTTCGGCTCGAACTACCATCCTTTTCGGAGACCGTCTCTACCAGACCACCTCGTCTACGCTCTGTCGATTTCCTTAGACTTCCGCCGCAAGCCGCAGTCCAAGTCCAACTCTCGCCATATCCTGCAGTACCCGACGGTGATTATGTTGCTGCCCCAATTTCTGACGTCGCCATGACACGCAACGTTGCACTCCCTAACACGGTGGTTACCGTTAAGGACAACAGAACTTCGTTTCCCGTCCTCAATTTCGGCCTCTCAGCGCAAGTTATTCCTCGCGGCATGTCACTTGCGCATCTTACACCACTGGTCGACCACACAGTTTCGGCTCTAACCACCGATTTGCCACCCGATTTTTCATCAACGTCGTTCTCGTCACGTTCCTGTTCCGACCTTTTCAAGCCAATGCTATCTGACACGCTCACCTCTGAACAAGTCTCTGCTTTCTGCCGTGTGCTTGCTTCTTATCAGGACATCTTTGACTTCGGCGACCGTAATTTGGGCCAGACATCTGTAGTAACCCATCGCATCGACACCGGTGACGCTCGACCCGTTCGCCGACGACCCTACCGTGTGTCAGCCCCGGAGCGTGCTATTATACAGCGAGAAGTCGATAAAATGCTTGATAAGGGCATAATCGAACCCTCATCTAGTCCCTGTTCCTCACCCGTTGTACTTGTTAAAAAGAAGGACAATAGCTGGAGATTCTGTGTTGATTACCGCCATCTCAACCATATTACCAAGAAAGATGTCTATCCCCTACCGCGCATTGATGATGCACTCGATTGCTTGCACGGTGCCAAATATTTCTCTTCAATAGACCTTCGCCCAGGCTACTGGCAGATCGCTGTGGACGACAAAGACAGAGAGAAGACGGCCTTCGTGACTCCTGATGGACTTTATCAGTTCAAGATGATGCCTTTTGGATTATGCAATGCCCCCGCGACATTTGAGCGCATGATGGACTCTCTCCTTCGAGGCATGAAGTGGACCATCTGCCTCTGCTATCTTGACGACATTATTGTTTTTTCGACTACTTTCGACGACCATCTTACCCGTCTGTCCACAGTGCTTGATGTTTTTCGACGTGCCAACTTGCAACTTAACTCGTCCAAATGCCGCTTTGGGCAACGCCAAATCTGCGTACTCGGCCATCTTGTTAACGCTGCGGGCGTTCAACCAGACCCTGCGAAAGTCCGAGCAGTTCGCGACTTCCCCACACCCCGCTCAGCCAAGGACGTCCGAAGTTTTCTGGGACTGTGCTCCTATTTCCGTCGTTTTGTCGAGAAGTTTGCTGAAGTAGCCCGTCCTCTAACCTGCCTTTCAAAACGGATGTCGCATTCACCTGGGGCGAACAGCAAGCAAACGCCTTCTCGTCGCTCGTTGACATTCTCACCAATCCACCAGTCCTAGCACACTTCGACCCATCTGCCGCCACGGAGCTTCGTACTGACGCCAGTGGCCACGGCATAGGCGCAGTGCTCGCGCAGCGGCAACAAGGCATGCACCGCGTCGTCGCGTATGCAAGCCGACTGTTGTCGCGCTCGGAACAAAACTATTCCATCACAGAACGCGAGTGCTTAGCTCTGGTCTGGGCCATTGCGAAATTCCGACCGTACCTGTATGGCCGACCATTCTCAGTTATTACCGACCACCATGCGCTTTGCTGGCTCTCCTCACTCAAGGACCCTACGGGACGCCTTGGTCGCTGGGCGCTGCGCTTACAAGAGTACACTTTTTCCGTATCCTATAAATCCGGACAACTTCACAAGGATGCCGACTGCTTGTCCCGTTACCCGGTCGATCCTCCTGACAAGAGGGAAGACGAGCAAGAGGCCCTCGTTCTTTCAATTACCGACTTCACCGACATAGCTGCTGAACAACGCCGCGACCCCTCTTTGCGTGCTTTTATCAATGGTCTGCACTCTCCCCACCCTGACCACTCCTTACAACTGTTCGTTCTTCACAACGACATCTTGCACCGCTACAACACCCGCCCTGATGGTGCTGAGCTTTTAAGCGTTGTTTCTGTGCATCTTCGCTCAGACGTTTTGGCCCAGCTGCATGATGCCCCCTCCGCTGGACACCTAGGGGTGTCACGCACGTATGACCGCATTCGCCGCCGATTCTTTTGGCCTGGCCTCTACCGTTCTGTGCGACAGTACGTTGCGGCATGCGACCTCTGCCAGCGCCGCAAGACATCTGCTCTGAGACCTGCTGGTACCCTCCAGCCCATTGAAGTACCAGAAGAGCCATTTTCCCGAGTCGGCCTCGATCTTCTAGGACCCTTTCCCGTGTCGGCCACCGGTAATAAGTGGATTGCTGTTTCTACCGACTACGCAACGCGGTATGCCGTTACACGCGCCCTCCCCACCAGCTGCGCTACTGATGTAGCCGACTTCCTTCTTCATGACATCATTCTGCGTCATGGTGCTCCTCGTCAGTTGATCACCGACCGCGGCAGCTGTTTTCTATCTAAAGTAGTCGACGAGCTCCTGCGATCCTGCTCTACCCACCACAAGTTCACTACAGCGTACCATCCGCAAACCAACGGCCTCACGGAACGCCTCAACCGTACCTTGACGAATATGTTAGCGATGTACGTCTCCAAGGATCACAAAGATTGGGACATCCACTTACCTTTTTTTACCTTCGCATACAATACTTCACGTCATGATACAGCTGGATTTTCCCCTTTTTACCTACTGTTCGGTTATGACCCGCCTTTGCCCATGGACACGATGCTCCAATCTGACGCCCCCTCATCGACTGCTTATGCTCGTGATGCCCTGGCCCGAGCTGACATCGCCCGCCAAGTCGCCCGGGATCGTTTATGTGCCTCGCAGCTTAACCAAAAGAGTGATTACGATCGCCGGCACCGCGACGTACAGTACTCTCCGGGATCACTCGTCTTGCTGTGGTTACCATCACGTCGTGTTGGTCTGAGCGAAAAACTAATGTCCCGTTACGTTGGCCCCTACCGCGTCATACGCAAGGTCACCAGCGTGACCTATGAGATAGCTCCACTACATACCATGTCAGTACCAGCTTCAGTCCCGACCGATATAGTGCACGTCTCACGGCTTAAGCCATACTTCTCACGCCACGAGAATTGATCGCACCGGGACGGTGCTTCTGCCGCCGGCGGGTAATGTCACGGGCTAAGTAGATGCCTGAGGATGACGACGACGAAGTGCTGAACGGGAACGTGCTGGGACTGCAGCAGCGTCGTACGCATTAGCTCGCCAGTATATTCGCCAGTACGAATTTGCTCACCAGTGTATACTTATTCCCCGTAACAATATTTATGGATATGCTGATCCAAAGGCCAGAATGTTATTGAATATGTGTGAAAAGCATGATTCATTCATTTGAAACAGTACCTAGAAGTGCGAAGGTCAGATAAGATGGCAGGTTGCAAGGCTGCAATCTACAATATATTGTCACGTTTAGTAATGTGTTTATTACGTTTTGGCGTACTGGTAGACTTGAAGGGGTCATGCACCGGAGGCCCATATCGCTAGCCGAACGTCCTCTTTTCAAATCAGACTGTTCCTCGCTACCCAGAGGCTCATGCCCAAATCACATATGCGTAACATTTCCCTCCGCGCGGACGAGGCCCACCGGGCGAGTTAGAGTGTCTCTGGGAATATATCGCTTCAAGCGTGCTATACGGACAAGTTCAGTGTTTGCAGATCGTTGGCCATTTAAATGAAGACGTGCGACGCTGTAAGTTACATCGCTTATGTGGTCTAGAACAACATGAGATCCCGCATAGTGTGCCAGCCATTTTCACACAACCCACATTTTCTATTTGGCGTCCACAGCAACAAGTGCTTTCCACGATTATACGTCACGTGTCGACGTTGACGGTCAAAGCGTATCTTCGAGCCATCTCGCGAAGCAAGGAGGTGCAGGTAAGGAAGACGTCGGGCTTCTTCTGCACGGCAGGCGATCTCGGATATACCGGAATCATGGTGGTTCATTGATTGATTTGTGGGGTTTACCGTCCCGAAACCATCATATGATTATGAGAGACGCCGTAGTTGAGGGCTCCGGAAACTTCGACCACCTGGGGTCCTTTAACATGCACCCAAATCTGAGCACACGTGCCTACAACATTTCCGCCTCTACCGGAAATGCAGCCACCACAGCCGCGATACGAACCCAGTCATGGTGGTCCATTAACGGGAAGATTGTATCTAGGGTATGACGAGGTGGCCGAGCCTACAGAAGAAAAAACGGACTGTAGCTAATAGTCTCGTGCTGTGCGGTGTTAAATGCGTAAGTGATAAAAGGTAGCACGCCATCCCAGCTCTTGTGATCTGCTGCGACATACATAGAAAGCATGTTCGTGAGAGTCCTGTTAGTTCGTTCCGTCAGGCCGTTTCTTTGGGGATGATATGGCGTAGAGTGCCGAAAGCTTGAAGCGCATAGACGAAGCATCTTTTCCACCACGTCTGCAGTGAATTGTCGCCCACGATCACTGATAACAATCTCAGGAGGTCCACGTCGTAAAACCACAAAACGCAGCATGAATAAACACACGTCAGCTGCAGTTGCCGATGGTATAGCAGCTGTCTCGCAGTACCGTGTTAAGTGATCGGTACATACGACTATCCAGCGGTTGCCATTAGAAGACCTCGGAAAGGGACCTAGAAGGTCAATCCCAACTTGCTCGAATAGAGTTCTAGGGGGTGGAATAGTATGTAGTCACCCTAGAGGAGCACTGGTAGGGCGCTTGCGGTGTTGGCCCTCGTTGCAACTAGAGACGTACTGTTCCGTCAACTGGCGCATTTTCGACCAGTAATATCTTTCTTGAAGCCGGCAAGAGTTTTCGCTGTGCCTAGATGGCCGGACGTTGGGTCATCATGCGTAGCCTGCAAGACGGAAACGCGAAGGCTCTTCGGAACCACGAGAAGATAACGTAAGCCGGTTGTAGCATAGTTCTTTTTGTACACAAGCCCGTCGCGCATGCAGAAGCGAGTCGCCAATGGTCTTGACTCGGTAGGAAGGAGCTCCTCTATGCTGTGGTCCCTTCGCTTCTCAATCTTAAAGGCGTTGGTAACGGGAAAGGGCAGGTCCAATGGCGTGATGTAGATGTCGAAGTTGCCCGCGTCGCAGTCTGTCGATGGAAGCGGTAGTCGCGAAAGAAAATCTGCCTCAGCGTGATGACGACCGCTTTTATAGGAAAATGTAAAGTCGTATTCCTGCAGACGGAGTGCCCAGCACGCTAGTCGACCAGATGGGTCACGTAGATTGACCAACTAGCACAGCGAATTATAATCTGTCATTATGGTAAAGGGGCGTCTGTACAGGTAGGACCGGAAGCGCTGCACTGCGAAGACTACGGCGAGGCATTCTTGCTCTGTGATGGTATAGTTACGCTCGAAGTTGTTCAGCGAATGACTTGCATACGCAACGACATGTTCTTTGGTATCCAAGCGTTGAACTAACATGGCACCTACATCGGCACCGCTATCGTCTGTGCGAAGTTCTGTGGGAACCAGGGGATCAAAGTGTCGAAGAATCGGATGGGATGTTAAAAGGAACTTCAACTCAGAAAAAGCGGACGTACATTCCGAAGTCCAGTCAAAAGGCACGCCTCTCTGAAGCAGGCACGTGACTGGGTGTGCGATATTGGCAAATCCAGGGATGAATCGACGGAAGTATGAGCAGAGGCCCAAAAAGCTGCGTAGTTCTTTCGCTGAGTGAGGTTGCTTGAACGCCTTCACTGCAGCTGTTTTCGCAGGATCCGGCCGTATGCCTTCTTTGTTCACCAAGTGTCCAAGGACGAGTGTTTGGCGCTCTCCGAAACGACATTTCTTTGAGTTGAGCACCAAGCGTGCTTTGCTTAGGCAGTTTTGCACGAGGTCGAGGCGTGTGTTGTTCTCACAGAAAGTGCGCCCAAAAATCACAACATTGTTCAGATAACACACGCATACTTCCCACTTCAAACCACGCAGAATGTTGTTCATGAAGCACTCGAAAGTTGCAGGCGCATTGCATAGTCCGAATGGCATCACATTGAATTCAAAATGTCCATCTGGTGTAACAACTGCCGTTTTCTCTTTATCTTCCTCGTGCATTGGATTCTGCCAATATCCTGACCTCAAATAAACAGACGAAAAATAGGAGGCTGACGATAGACAGTCCATAGCATCATCAATACGTGGTAGTGGGTACACGTCCTTCTTTGTGATGGCGTTGAGACGGCGGCAATCAACGCAAAATCGCCATGTTCCATCTTTCTTTTTGACCAATATTACGGGAGCGGCCCACGGAATGCATGATTCCTGAATCACATTCTTCTTTAGCATCTCGCCAACCTGTTCATTTATTACTGCGCATTCCGAAGGCGATACCCGGTTAGGCTTCTGTCGGAGAGGTCTATGGTATGCCGTATCTAGGCGGTGCTTTACACGAGAAGCAGGGAATGACAGTGGAGCCTGTAGCTGTGCGAAATCGAAAAGACCAGCATGTTTGCGCAGAATACTCGCCAGGTCATTACGCTCGTTGGTACTAAGAGACTTGTCAATCATTGCCATTATGGAGGTGTCCCTGGCGTGCAAATGATTGGAATTGGGCTTATCCGGAGAATCACTGCTCTCTGAAAGGATGGCAAGGAAGAACACCTAATGTTGACGGATCTTAGCAAGTTGTAGACCCTCTGGCAGTACCAAAGGTTCACTGGAGCCGTTGATCACCCACAAACCAGTATGCCCTTGCACAACTGACAACGTACAATAGGGTATTAGAACATTTTTCTTTATGCAGCTGAGGTGAATGTTCTCTACGGTGGCATCAAAAGTCGTCTCTGTTGCAGGGGAACTGACGACAGGAACACACTTGGCAGACAAAGGTGGTACAGTTGTGTCCATGGACACGCAAAGCGTGCTTTCCATACAAGGTGGGCTTTCCATAAACGCTACTGGATTATTTGAATCTACTGTAATCTCTCCCGTGTGGCAATCGACAGTGGCACCACAAAGATTCGGGGAATTGAGTCCTAAAATTACGCCATGCGTTGAATGAAACAGAACAGCAAAATCGGCGATAAAATTCTGGCCACCCAAACTAACAGTCACTGTGCAGACACCAACAGGCTGTAAGAAATCTCCGCTCACTCCACGAAATGTATCAGCACGGTCCCAACGGAACATAACCTATCGTCTAAGAAGGAGTTAAAATGCTAGAATCATCACTGATATGGTTGTACCTGTGTCCACTAAGGCCATTTTTGAGACACCGTCTATTAGAACGCGAACCTTATTTCGAAACATGCAAATTAAAGGAGGCATTTCTGTGGAAATCGAAGACTGTACAGCGACCTCACTTCCAACGGTCACGCCGACTAATTTTCCCGCAGCGGCGAAGGGTAGCGGCGCCTAGGAGAAGCAGCCGATTGGAGCGAGTGGCTGGCAGGTGTGTCATACTGTGGTCAGAGGCCGGAGAACGGTGTCGCAGCGACCTTGGTATCTCGTGGTATGCGCTTCCAGAGAACGCTGGTGCTCGTGCAAAGCCAGATAGGCGGGATCTCCGTGAGCGGTCGTACCTTGGCGGCTGGCGGTAGTTGTAGTACCTGGCAATGTGGCCTTCGACGCCACAGTTGTAGCAGACGGGTAGGGGTTGTTCGCCGAACCACTGCTGAGAGCGCTCCGCTGTGCAAGGTCGCCTACCCGAACAGAGTGGAGCAGCTTGCTGAACGGGAACTGCCCGCCTCTGTGGAGCGGGGCTCGTACGAAGGCATCGGTCTTACCGCTGGCCAGGCGCGAATGAGTCTCGGCGTGGCCAGAAAGTTCCAGCTTCTCTAAAGTCCGTCGCACGTACCGATGGTGGCAGAGGAGTGATCGGCGTCTTGTGGTAGGATGAACTGGTAGGTGGATGATGGACGATGTCATCGACCAGTGTGTCTTGTCGCTGTAGCTCTTCGCGCACTATTGCCCGGATAGTAGCGGCAAGGTCGGCAGGCAGGCTTACGTCGACGCTGGCGACCGTTGTGACATTTGCAAGCCTACCCGATTTCGGGGTAGGCTGGCAAATGTCAGCCAGCCTACCAGCTTTTCGAAAGTACGGCAGTGACGTTGGATGGCGGAGATGGAAGTGACGTCTTTCCTGCCTATCAAAAAAAATTGTAGACGCCCTCTGCTATACCCTTCAGAAAGTGTCCGACTATGTCCTCTTCAGACATATACGGGTCTAAGATCTTGCGGAGCCTCAGAACCTCCTCTATGTAGGTGGTACACGTTTTTTCAGGAGTCTGGGCTCTTTAAGCCAACGTGCGCTCTACGCTTTTCTTTTTCGAATCAGAATCGCCGAAGTATTTCTTGAGTTTTTCGGCAAAACGATCCCACGTTGTTAAGGAATCCTCGTGGTTTTAGTACCACACCAAAGGGGTTTCCGTGAGAAACAGCGCGACATTTCCCAGTTGGTCGGTGGGATCCCAGGCGTTATACCAGCTCACCTTTTTGTAATGCGTCAGCCACGCATCCACATCTTCCCCTGCTCTTACCGCGAACGGGAGGGGTTCCATATAGCGATACCGAGGTGCAGCCGGCACTCACCTTTGCGTGGTTGAGAAGCCGTGACCTTCGCTCTCGCTCATGACGGTTGTCGGCGGCAGACCAGCAAGATGACGGCTCCGGCGAAGTTCGAACAGCTGTGGCACCGTTGTTCATCGACGTGCTGTACCCAGCACCTCCACCACTCTGTTACGTTTAGTAATGTGTTTATTACGTTTTGGCGTACTGGTAGACTTGAAGGGGTCGTGCACCGGAGGGGTATCTCGCTAGCCGAACGTCCTCTTCTCTAATCTGCCTGTTCCCCGCTACCCAGAGGCTCATACCCAAATTACATACGCTTAACAATATCATGCAATGTTGTCACATAGAATGAATGATCGGCTAAGGGTGGTGAACATAAATGAATATGAACCCACACGCTTAGGTAGTGATACCAAACGTATCATGCTGAGGTGGGGAAAAGAAATGAAAATGGGAAGGAGACATTATGAGCAACCACATGGTAATAGTTATTCAGGAAGGCAAAATGAAATAGCATATAAAGAGAGTGAAAAAATAATCATTCAAGATACTAAAACACAGCAGACGTGCACGAATCTAACTAGATTGTATGAGCTCGAGCTTGCTAAGGTACGAATCAAATTAAGCAGGAAAATGGGACACAAACCCAAGAAGTAGTGGGACGAGGAAAGGAACATAGGCATGTGACGATTTCAAGAAGCCTCTAAGAAACACAGGTATGCTAAACAGAGGGGTGAACCAGAAGAATATGCCAAAGAAAATGAGATAGCTTTTTGAGTTGTAGAAAGGAAGCGTGCAAACTGATAACTGAAAAGATTGGAAGAAAGGGCCCAATGAATTACGGAAGTAAAAAAAAGGATAGAAAGGCAGCTGCAAAGTTTGGAACCATCTCATGTTTTTAAGAAATACGACAAGCATGAAACGGAGGTTTATAACTACATCTTAAGGGGTTAGGTTAGAAGTGGATGAGGCAATGGAATATATAAAAACAATGCTGAGAGAAAAATGTAAACACCAAGAAAGCGCCACATGCACTAAACTACATGAGGATGGAACAATTAGCACAGTACTTAAGCTGGGACGAGAGTGAGAAAAGGCAGATGAGTTCCTAATAGCACATCAACAGGCCCTGACGGTATCCCAATTATTCTAACAAAGAAACTTGAACCAAACTCTAAGTAAGCACTAAGAGAGATGCCGAGCAAAGCAATATTGAATGGTGAGGCCCTCAATGGGTGGAAACTACGCAGGATGATCATGATCTCTAACGAAAAGGGGAAAAAAGCTGATATAAACAACTACCGTTCTATAACAGCGACATCAATTATTTACACGCTGGTGATGGAGATAGTAGACTACAGATATAAGTGGAGAGTGACGGGGTGCTTGGATAACTAAAAATTAGGCAAAAAATAAAAACTAAACAAAGCAGGTAGGAAGACAATCTGCTTTCGTTGATGCAGTGTATTGAAAGAGCGCGAAAAGAACACTGGCATTGCTTGACATCTGCGGTAATGAGGGAGATGGGTTGTTTGAAGTTCAGTACGGAAAAATCGATGATCTTGATTTTAAGGATAACGAAGGCAGTTAGCATAAGATACAGGAAGTTACGCTGGAAATAGTGGATGAATACAATTATTTAGGCGGGCGGTTAAAAACGGGGCTGAGTACCTAAAGAAGCACGAAAGATACGTAACGACTAAAATAACAGCAATGCAGCTGTAATAAAAAATATGCCGCCGTAGAACTACAATAGGTATGACGTTGTGAGCGGTATTCGGAAAGGTGCCATGGTCCTATGTTTGACCTTCGGTAATGCGGTCTTGTGCATGAGATCTGAGGTTCGAGCAAGATTGCAATTGAAACATCATGGCATAGGTAGACTTGCTTTGGGAGCGTATGAGAACACCCCTAACCAGGCGGTACAGGGTGACACGGGATGGACATCGTTCGAGTGCAGGGAAGCTAGCAGCAAGATAGAAAATGAGAAGCGATTGAAAAAAATGGGAGAGGAGTGTTCGGTTCGGAAACTTTTTAGCTACTTGTACATAAAAAATTTTAATACTAAATGAAAGAAGTAAACTCGAAAATTGTGAAGCAAGTATTTAGACAACAGCAGAACACCAAGCCTAAAGGAAACATCGGGTAAAAAGAAAGTGAAGGAAACAAAGGGGGACATGTAGAAAATAGAAATACTTACTAAATCATCCTTGGAGGCCTACCGAACTTTCAAACAGGAAACTTCAAAAGTAAACTGCAAAGTACAATAAATATCAGGGTATTTCTCCGCTGTTCAAGGCCAGAACGGAGCATTGCGGACCAAGATGTACCGAGCCAAATACGAAGGCACAGACATGTTATGTAGTGCGTGTGGAGAGGACGAGCAAACAGCTGAACATTTCATAATGTTCCTTAAAGAGCTCCGCTTTCCAGTCCAAGATAATGGCGCGGAATTTTTCAAAGCATTGGTGTTCAGGGCCAGTGACAGCAAAATAAACATTAAACAGGTAGAAATAACCAAGAGAAGGCTAACTGATTGGTGACTACAATCAAGGCGCGAGTTAAATTCTATCCTTCAACACATAGTGATAGTACTTAAATTTATTGCGCGATGGCGGGAGCTGCCACTCAATGTAAACGGCACAGCCGGATACATCCATTCATCTATTCGGTGGTGGCTGATACTGTGGCATACAGCGGTGTGCACGAGATTCCAGCGTGCGCATAGTTTTTGCTTGCCTACGAGAAAAATCGCCGCCCGGATCTTCCGGGTGAACTGAAGGCAAGTATTTTTTTTTTCTGTTGCTGCATTTACTTCGGTGCAATTTGCAAAGAAAACCATGACAACTGCTGCATTTTCCTGATAGCTAATTGTAAGGAGTTATCAATTTCTCTGTGGCAGTGTTACATAATATCCATTGTGGTCCACTTTCTCTCGGTGCTAAATACAACGATGTAAGAAATATAGAGGCAATGTAGTATTCCATCTTTCCTCTGGAAGCATGTATGGGGGAAAACTAGAACAATTGTCCTCGTTCAACGTATGACTCTCCTCTTCCGATCCTTAATTTTGCTATTATATTGCGTAAGGATGATTATGAGGTGGTCAAATTAAAAAAGAGCATAGTCACTCCTATGTATAACCGCCGTATTTCATACAAGGTACATCAAACTCTGTACACGTGTTGCGTACTTTCTTAACAATCATAACAATTCGATGTTCCTTCTTACATTGCCCAACGTATACACTGAACACCGCAAATTTCACAGTGTAAATAGGCGGCCACAAGTGACCAAAACGTTCCTGAAACCAGCCAGTAGTTGTTGCTGAGCCTGCAACGCTCAGTCTAGACATAGTCTTGACGCATGGCGACCACCTGCACCCTCATCCCTGTATCCTGCTTCTGCGGCTCGACTTGAGGATTCTTGAAGCGATGTTACAATGAAAAGCAGTGCTAGTTTAATGAAAGAAAAAACAAGCAACCTTTTTACTCGAGTGTAACCCGTGAGCGTAGAACGCGGCACTCTTCTGGCCTCGCTTGTTGATCGGGCTGTCAGTTTTTTTTTCTTCAGCAGTGCCATCCATATAATATAGCCTGCAAACTTTGAAGTAGAGTTAGTTTCTAGCACTTCCAGTTTCTTGAAGACGCATCTCAATTATGAGTGATCTAATATGGGCGGAGCCAATCTACTGCAAAAACTTCATTTGAGGATATATACGCCCAAGCATTGACTTTGCTTGTCGTACATCTTGTCCTGACATTCCCGAATGAGTGCAAGGCTGTATAAAAGCGCCAAACCATTTTTTTCACGCCAAATGCAAGCTTCGCCAACAGAGTGGCAGCCTTTTCGACCATATGAAGCAGCGCCGCGGTGCGGAGAAAAGAGCGGGTCACGGCCACTTCTGGAAACACGCTTTCTCCGTGCGATTGGGACGCCTGGAGAGGAACCTACCGCGCGCACGCCATCTCGGAGACCATGGTTCTCCCCAAAGTGTCCGTCAACAGCGGTAGGTCGTTGATATGAATAGAGAACTGCTTGAACATTGACGGAGGCGCTCCTCGTTGGCTCGGTGGCTAACGCCTCGTATTCACATTCACGACTCAGAGGTTCACGTACAATCCCGCACGCGAGAGTCTTTTTCTGATTGTTTTTATTTCTTTCGCTTACACACACACACACACACACACACACACATATATATATATATATATATATATATATATATATATATATATATATATATATATATATATATATATATATATATATATATATATATATACGGTTAGTGACGGCGACGCTGATGTCGACACTAATCCTGGCGGCAAAACTCAGAGGAGAGTGGTGTTCATATTGCTACGTGCCAGTGCATGAAATTGAAGAAGACAAAGCAGATAGACTGGCGCAAGCTAATCTGTGTGGCTGGCGCTGCATGCCTAACCGGCTGTAAATACATCGGTGACTACCCCTCTCAGTCAGTCCCCTTCTCGTAACATATTTGGTGCAGTTGTGCGATCCCCTTTCTCGCCACGGAACTCCGAAGCGGACGCTCCCTCGCGGCTTACAACATGACCACTCAAGACTCGGCTACATCCTCTCCTGTCGCCCGCCCTTCTGCCCGACCTGTCAATCCAGCGCCTGCAACAACTTTCGTGACTGACGACGCTTCCCGCGCTCAAAGACCCCGGCTTGTTCTCGGGCAGCGAGGGTTCCGACGTCAACCAGTGGCTACGCCTCTACGATCACGTCAGCGCCACTTACAGGTGGGATCCCACTCTTATGCTCGCAAACGTCATCTTTTATCTCGACGGAACCCCTTGTGTTTGCTTTGACAACCACGAGCATGACATAACAAGCTGGGACAGCTTCAAGGCAAAGACCCGTGAGCTTTTTGGCAACATCTCTGGTCGTTGTGAACCTGCAAAATATGAGTTGTCGACTCGCGCACAATCTTACACGGAGCCCTACATCGGTTACATTCAGGCTGTCCTTTCACTATGCCGCCAAGCTGACGAAAATATGTCCGAACCTGAAAAAGTTGCGCATATCCTAAAGGGTATCGCCGACGATGCGTTCAACTTGTTGGTATTCAACAATGTGTCATCTGTTGATGCGATAATTCAAGAATGCCGCCGGTTACAACAAGCTAAAAGCAGACGCATCTCCCATCAGTTCCAGTGCCTCCCGAACACCACTGCGACGTCCTCGTGTCTCGACACATATCATCCACCAGACACCTGTGACAACTTGACTCGAATCGTAAGGCGGGAGCTTGGAGCGGCAGATGTGACCAACGTCCCCTGACCCCTCTCCGCCAATTACGTTGCCTCTCATTCAACCAGTCGTCCGGCAGGAAATCACCAGCTTGGGATTTCACTCTATCTCATCACCTCCCCGCACCGATTACCAGCCCCGATACACGCCTGCACGTCCCTTCCCGACCGGCTCTCCTTCAACGTTCCGTAATCCGTCCGCATGGCGAACACACGATGACAAGCCGATCTACCTCTCGTGTCACAGAATCGGGCACATCTCTCGCCATTGCAGAAGTCGCTGGGGTCCTCCCGCACAACCATCCTCTCTTCCCATCTATGCGCGTCCTGCCCATCGCCATGAGATCAGCCGCGACCATTTTGCCCAGGAACCTGCTTCTGAACACCACTACTCCCGCTCTCCATCCCCCCAACGTCGCCAGTCTCGTTCTCCACAGCCCGGCCGACCATCTTCCCCCGCCTTTCCACGAGGTTCCCCGACGGAAAACTAAGCGTTGCAGCCCCCGGAGGTGGCACTGCATCGCTCGGACTGACCGAAAATCTTCTTTTGACGATACCGACAAAACAGAACCTCATAGACGTACAAGTAGACGGCGTACTTGTCACTGCTCTTGCCGACACCGGCGCGCACCTTTCCATGATGACAAGTGATTTTCGCCGCAAGCTCAAGAAGGTTCTCACACCTGCGACCGCTCAGTTTGTCTGTGTTGCCGATGGTGGAACAGCATCTATCGTTGGAATGTGCTCCGCTCGTGTGAGCATTGTGGATCAACACACAGTTGTTCTCTTCATCGTCCTTGATAAATGCCCCCCACGACGTAATCTTAGGCCTCGACTTCCTGTCCGCGAATTCTGCCCTCATAGACTGTTCGACCAGTACGCTCCGTCTACACTTGCCCGCAACAGAACCTCTTGCACAACGGCCGAGTCACCTCGGCACAACGGGACACGCGCGCCTCCCTCCACAGACACTGACCTACATAGAGCTCGTCTCAATACCACCACTCCCCGACGGTGACTATGTTCTGACCCCTATCACCGATGTCCTCATAAGCCGTGGTATTACATTACCGCACACCATTCGGTCCGTCGCAGGAAATTCTACGTGCCTCCCAGTTGTCAACTTTAGTTTGACACCTCAAGTTCTGCCGCAAGGGATCTCTTTGGCGTTGCTCTGCACGTTAGAAGACAATGCGGTAGATGTTTTCGCAATGGCCGCTCCTTCTGACCCCCACGCTCAACATCAATCTGTCACTTGCTCCGACAGCGCTGTTACTTCGATGATCGCTTCCAACTTAACGCCGTAGCAGACTGATGAGCTCCACCGGGTTCTGCTGTCCTACATCGACCTTTTTGACATCAGCGGCCGTCCGTTGGAGAAAGCTACTGGTCTGAGCCACCGCATAAACACTGGTAATGAGCATTCTATTCATAGGCGTCCATATCGGGTGTCGGCGGCCGAGCGTCACATCATCCAAAGTGAGGTCGACAAAATGCTCGCCAAGGACATCATTGAACCATCCTGTAGTCCTTGGGCTTCTCCTGTAGAACTAGTCCGCAAAAAAGACGGTGCATGGCGTTTCTGCATGGATTATCGACACCTAAACAAAATTACCAAAAAAAGGCGTCTACCCTCTGCCACGAATAGATGATGCGCTTGATTGCCTCTATGGGTCCCACTATTTTTCCTCCATAGACCTTCGTTCCGGCTACTGGCAGATAGAGGTAGATGAAATGGACCGTGAAAAGACGGCATTCATTACCCCCAATGTCCTATATCATTTCAAGCTGATGCCCTTCGGCCTTTGTAATGCTCCAGCCACCTTCGAACGAATGAAGGTCTCCCTGCTCAGAGGATTCAAATGGTCCACCTGTTTGTGCTACTTGGACGACGTCATCGTCTTTTCACCAACATTTGAAACTCATATAGAGCGCCTCTCAGCCATCCTGGGAATCTTCCGTCGCGCTGGCCTGCAGCTCAACTTGTCCAAATGTCACTTGTGGACGCCATCAAATCACAGTGCTTGGCCATTTAGTAGACACCAACGGTGTACAACCAGACCCGGAAAAAATCAGTGCCGACACAAACTTTCCTGTACAACGATCTGCGAAGTATGTACGCAGCTTTATCGGACTATGCTCCTACTTCCGACGCTTCGTGAAAAGTTTTGCGCACATATCGAGGCCGCTTACGCAGCTCCTCAAGAAAGAAGCCCCGTTTTCATGGGGCTCCGAAGAGGCTTCTGCGTTCTCCACTCTCGTCGCTCTTCTCACTAACTCTCCGACTTTGGCACCTTGCTGCCCCTATGGAAATCCGTACAGATGCCAGTGGGCATGGCATTGGTGCAGTGCTGGCTCAGAAACAATATGGCCATGATTGCGTTTTGCATATGCCAGCCGTCTCCTATCCGCCCCTGAACGTAACTATTCGATAAGAGAGCGTGAGTGCTTGGCTCTTGTATGGGCAGTGGCAAAATTTCAACCTTATCTATACGAACGCCCATTTTCGGTAGTTACCGACCACCACGCACTCGGCTGGCTCAACTCTCTGAAAGATCCATCAGGCCGCCTTGGTCGCTGGGCTTTGCGCCTGGAAGAGTTTTCCTATTAGGTGGTCTACAAATCTGGCCACCTACACCAAGATGCCGATTGCCTCTCCCGGTACCCTGCCGACGATCCTGAGGACACTGACAAGCCCACGGAGAACTCTATCTTGTCAATGTCCGACTTCCTTAATATTGGGGAAGAACAGAAGCGTGATCCAGAGCTGCTTGACATCATCAGCCCTATGGAATCCTCCACAAATTATGCTTCCGTCCGCCACTTTGTCATTCAAAAGGGTGCGCTATACCGTCACAATTTTCGACCAGACGGGCCCGACCTTCTCGTTGTTGTGCCTAAGCATTTGCGCCGCTGTGTTCTCACCGAACTTCAGGACGCTCCCACGGCTGGACACCTTGGCGTATCCCGCACGTACGAGCGCGTTCGGCACAGTTTTTTTCTGGCCAGGCCTTGCTCGTTCGGTACGCCGATACGTCACCACGTGTGAACTATGCCAACGTCGGAAAACACCCTCGGTGGGACCCGCTGGCTATCTTCAACCAATTGACATACCCGCGGAACCAATTTACCGTGTTGGGTTAGACCTGCTTGGTCCTTTTCCCACATCAACATTGGGAAACAAATAGATAGCCGTTATTACAGACTACGCTACACGCTACGCTATTACGCGAGCTCTACCGACCAGCTGTGCAACCGACGTCACTGACTTCTTGTTACGGGACGTTACATTGATTCACGGTGCTCCGAGACAGCTTCTCACAGACCGTGGCCGTACATTTCTATCCCAAGTCATCGCCGACATTCTGCGTTCTTGTTCGACGCAACACACACTGACAACCACTTACCACCCTCAAACAAAGGGCCTCACGGAATGATTTAACCGCACTTTAACAAATATGCTCGCTATGTACGTGTCGCCCGACCACCGAGACTGGGACATTGCCTTATTCTACGCAACTTTCGCGTATAATTCATCATGTCACGACACAGCGGGCTTTTCGCCGTTCTACTTATTGTACGGAAGAGAGGCGACTTTACCACTGGACACAGTCATCTCAGCTCACACCTCGTCCACCAGCGAGTATGCCCGCGACGCGATTGCGCGAGCCGATCATACCCGTCAGCTCGCTCACGCTCGGCTGATCGCGTCGCAAACCAACCAATGCCGTCGGTACGATGCGGAACATAGAGACGTACATTTCGCTCCCGGTACCCTCGTTTTACTCTGGTCCTCTCATCGTCGGCTGCGCCTATCCGAAAAACTTGTGTCTCATTATACAGGACCCTACCATATATTGCGTCAAGTAACAATTGTCGCCTACGAGATCAGCCCCATCTGGCCATCATCAGCAACAATGCGGCCCAATGACAATGTACACGTCTCGCGGATCAAGCCCTACAAGAATGCGTCAGATAACGACCTTTAAAGCAGCGGGATGGTGCCTCCGTCGCCGGGGCTCATGCTACGTGCCAATGCATGAAGTTGAAGAAGAGAAAGCAGATACTCTGGCGGGAGCTAATCTGTGTAGCTGGCGCTGCTCGCCTAACCGGCTGTAAATACATCGGTGACTACCCCTCTGAGTCAGTCTCCTTCTCGTAACAATATACTTGCTAATGCAATAAAAAACAAACTGTACCTTGCAACGTAGTCATAGAAGTGAAGCGAGTGAGACGCAGACGCTAAAGGTAAACCGTGTTTGAACGAGCCCATAGAAGCAGCAACGTACGAACTGCAGCTTAAGTGGTCGTTGGTGGCCGCGTTAGTTACAGAGTGAATTTTACTCTATGTGTTCTACGCTCAAGCTCATGAGAACAACCTAAAAAGCTGGAAATGTTGGCTCTTATGGCGCAGGGTGCGTGAGGCAGTGGATACACGTGTAAGAGTCCGCTATATAAAAAGAAGAAAATAGGCGCGCGTGGCAGTATCCACGCATGTCATGAAACAGTGTTTCAAATAAGCGCACCTTCCTTGCGGACAGCACCACGCTGCAGTAACAAAAAAAAAACTGCAGATTCCACGCACAGAGGAAACCGACGTTATGCGAAGCACGACTGAGGAAGGTTGATATGTCACTTTAAATCAACTCAACGTCACGAGGCGAGAGTAAATTATGCCGTACATGACTTCCATGTCATTATTATCATGTTCAGATGCGTCATTTACCTTCGTCGCCTATTAACGTCTTGTGATACAAAATTTGGTATACAAAATATCATGATGATGCATGCATGTGCCATTTACCTTCGACGTCTCTTCACATTCATCATCATCATCATCATAAGCCCTACTACGTACTTTCATGTTCCGCCAGTCAACTCGCCCCGCCGCGATGGTCTAGTGGCTAAGGTACTCGGCTGCTGACTGGCATGTCGCGGGATTGAATCCCAGCTGCGGCGCCTGCATTTTCGATGGAGGCAGAAATGTTGTAGGCCCGTGTGCTTAGTTTTGCGTGCACGTTAAAGAACCCTAGGTGGTCAAAATTTCCGAAGCCCTCCATTATGGCGTCTCTCATAAACCAATGGTGCTTTTGGGACGTTAAACCCCACATATCTATCAATAAATCAACCACCAGTCAACTCAGTCCTGTGCTTGCTGCTAATTTATACCCGCAAACTTCCTAATCTCATCTGCCCCCCCCCCCTACTTTATACCTCCCCGTAACCCGCTTGCCTTCTCTGGGAATCCAGTTAATTACCCTTATGACTAGCAGTTATCCTGTCTGCGCGCTACATGTCTGGCCCACGTCCATTGCCTCTTCTTGATCTCAACTATGATATCCTTAACCGCGGTTTGTTCTCTAATCCACTGTGATCTCCTCTTGTCTCTTAAATGTACACTTACCATTTTCCTTTCTACTGCTCACTGCGTCATGCTCAATTTAGGCAGAACCTTCTTTGTGAGGCTTCAAGTCTCTGCTCCATAGCTAAGTACCGACAAGATCCAGCTTTTATGTGCCTTCCTTTTCAGACATTCCTTTTCCACATGGCAGCAGAGGCGGCAGCGAAGCTCGAGGACTAAACCGCTACACATGTTTCACGCAGGGCTGTGGAATATTTCGTTCCGGCATCGTGCGGCGGTTTGGATGTGCTGATATCAGCCCAGCTATCTTCATCTACTTCAAGAAAGGCCATTCCACGTCAGCCCTAGTGTGATTGTGACGCTGCCTGGACCATCGACTCGCATTGGTTCCTCAACCCCGACGAAAAACTACAAATTGACTGAACAACGCCCTCGTCCTTCACATGGCAGCAGAGGCGGCAGCGAAGCTCGAGGACTAAAACGCTACACATCATTCACGCAGGTTTGTGCCCAAATTCCTGCTTGTTTCTTGAATTTTCGCCTGTTTCGTTTTGCTGCTGCTGGTGCTGCCACAAGTGTTCTGTTGTCTGTATTGACTCGTTGAGACATGGCGAAAGAGATAAGAGCACTTTTCGAGGAACTTAAGCGTGAATTACCGGCTGAATTTAAAGGCTTCAAGGAAAACTCGAGCGAGACTTTCGTAATGAGCTGACGGAAATTAAGTCCTCTGTGGCTTCCTTAAATACTGATTGTGAAGAAGTAAAGGCTGAAAATGTAAAGCTCAAGGCGACCAACGCTATGCTAGAGGCCACGTGCGCTGATCTTGCTCAAAAGGTGAAAGATCATGAGAGTAGGCTGCTCTACACCTTGAGCAGTATTCTCGTAATGCAAATGTGAAGCTCAAAGGTATCCCGTACAACGCCACTGAAAACCTTATAGATACGGTGATCAAAATTGGCGAGAAAGTAGGTGTACCACTTGAGGAAGCCGATTTTGAGTCGGTGCACAGAGTACCAACCTCCAATCTAACAAAAAAGAACGTAGTAGTTCAGTTCGCACGGAGGCAGAAGAGAGACTGTTTCCTCGAGAATGCGCGTGCCGCCCGGCTCAAGTGCTCTGACGTAGGCTTTGACTCGGAGGAGCCGTTCTTTGTTAACGAGCACCTATGCCCAGAGCTGAAACGTCTACTAGGTCAGGCTACTGCACGCAAACGCGAAACTGGTTGGAAATACGTTTGGGTGCAAAATGGCAAAGTTTTCGCACGACGCATGGACAACGCTCCAAAAATAAAGATTTCATGCAGTGCGGACGTTGCTAAAATGGTCAACCCATTATGTAAGCTGGAAAATAAGACCAATGTTCCAAGCTTTGAAGGAGCCCTTTGTGGTGCTATGGCGCATCTTATCATGCCGTTCATATGTGTTAAGGAGACACATAGTTGTATATGTTGCGATAGTCTACCCGGAGCAAAGGCCATATGCGCATGCGCTGTTCGCCACACATTTGTTCTCTTTCCAATATTTGTTGCCTGCTTTTTTATTTTTTTGTCTTGTGTGCTTTAATTTTGGAAGTACTGGTTTGTAGTTGCCGCTTTTGCTATTTTCTGGATTGTTTGCGTTTATGCCTGTATCGCGACATGAGTTGGGAAACAACTTGGCTGCGTTTTTCTGCCCTTATTGATGAAATCTGTAGGCACAGTGATATTTTTTGTTGTCTGTTTCTCTTTTGGAAGTATGTCACTACTTGTCTGCAAACTGACAGCACTTCTATGTTGACCCATAATAATCAGCAATGACTTTATCTTGTATTAGTCCAACCACACTCAAGTCAGATATTGTTGAAAAGTGTAAATCACCATTACCATTTTTACATATGAACATGCAGTCATCACGCCAAAAATATGATGACTTATGGATTTTATTAAACGAGTTCGGGTTTTCCTTCTCAGTTATTATGCTGACTGAGGCGTGGTACTCTGATCTTGATACCATACATTTAGACGGCTACAGTGCAGTTTTTTTTTTGAATAGGAAATTGAAAAGGGGAGGCGGCGTATGCATGTTCACAAAACTGGGATTCACCTATGACCTCCTCGATGACTTTTCTTGGTCCACAACGGACATTGAGGTAATTTGTACAAAATGCGACAATTTTGTATTTGCTGTCGTGTATAGGCCACCTGATGGTAACTTGGGCGAATTTTTCACGTTTCTAGAGGCTATCTTTTGTTTGTAAACGTAAACCAATAATCTTTAATTTTAGGAGGTGACCTAAACATTGATATGCTGACAAAAACTCCTAAACAGGGCAAATTATCTGCGATTCTCGATTCCCATTTTTTGTTTAATGTAATAACCACCCCCGCACGTATCACTGCAACTAGTGAAACTCTTATCGACCTTTTTATTACTAACCTAGCAATTAATGACCTATTTTCTGGTACCATTAATGTGACACTTAGCGACCACCTGCCTATCTATTTAGTAACTGATACGTATAATACGGCAAAAAAATTCACTGTAAATATAATATATCAAGACATCAACGCGGTTACACTGTCGCAGTTCCGAGATGAACTCGCCAGAACAAGCTGGAACGCAGTTTTTGCGTGCTCTACGGCTGATACTGCATATGACCATTTCATAGAAATTTTTTCTTCGGTATATAAAAAACACTTTCCGTACAAAGAAATAACTAAGCCAAACCGCGCACGTAAGCTTCGGGTAACGTTAAGTATATTGAAAATGATACGTACGAAAAACAGACTGTACCAGGTGTTCTTGAAAAATCGCGATTTGAATGCGCTGAAAGCGTTTAGGGCCTACAGAAACAGCCTTTCAAAAACTTTAAGGCAAGCCAGACGCGACTATTACCATACTATTTTTAACGGTATCGTAGATGTCAAGCAAATGTGGAAAAAACTAAACACAATTATATCTTCAAGTAATAGGACGCCCGGTGTCGACGAAATTACAATTGATAATCATATATTTAAAGGAAAAGCATTAGCCAATAAATTCAATGGGTACTTTACTTCTTTGTCAGAAAGTACTTACGACGGAAATGCATTAAGTTACATGCCAACACCTATAGCCCCCTCAATATTTATTGACCCTACGGAGCAAACTGATGTAAACAACGTTTTCATGAAACTTAAAAAAAGCAAAAGTGAGGACATTGATGGCATAAAAATGGAAGCGGTTATCTTTGCTATTGATTTATTATCACCCTGCCTGACGCATATTTATAATATTGTTTTAAGCACAGGTATGTTTCCTAAGCGGACGAAAAATGCCAAAGTTGCAGTGCTTTATAAAGATGGTGACAAAAATGAAATGAGTAATTACCGGCCAATTTCGGTATTACCTATATTTTCAAAGGCTCTAGAAAAAATCATTTTCACTAGATTGTATAAATTTTTGGACTCGCATTCTGTGATTACAACAGCACAATATGGGTTAAGGTCTGGCATATCGACGGAGACAGCGCTGTTGCATCAAAAAGAGTTGATACTGGGCAACATTGAAGCAAGAAAGCTAACATTAGGCATATTCATAGACTTTACGAAGGCGTTCGACAGAATTGATCACCAAACCTTGTTAGAAAAATTGTTTTACTACGGGATTAGAGGCATCGCGCTCGATTTAATAGAAAGCTACCTTAGTGATCGGTACCAGTGTGTGTCTATATATAGGCAAACATCTGTGCCCAAAAAAATCAAACGCGGTGTGCCACAGGGAAGCAGATTAGGACCTCTTCTATTTAACCTTTATATCAATGATATTGTAAATGTGGATCACTTAATAACGTACATTAGTTATGCAGATGATACAAGCTTATTCTTTACGGGAATAAATATAGACGATTTGATAAAAGCAGCTAATAAAACGTAAGTCAATTTTTCGAAATGGTCCTGCCAAAATTCGTTACAGATCAACAGCTCTAAAACCAAGGCCGTTCTTTTCCGTGCGAAAGGAATGACATGTACGTACACACAAAAACTGATGCTAAATAATTTCAATATCGAACTTTCAGAGACTGTCAAAACTTTGGGCGTCATCTTTCATCAACATATGTTCTGGAATTCTCACACTGAACAATTTTGTATTAAGCTAAGAAAAGCCCTTGGCGTGCTGAGAAGGTGTCAGTCGTTTCTACCGTTCCCCCAGAAACTTCTTATCTTTAATACGCTTTTTGTTCTCATCTACGCTATTGTCAGTTGGTATGGGCTTCTGGAACTGAAACATCAAAACAAAAGTTGTATACAATTCAAAAAAGCGCTTTACGGGCTGTTGCAAATATAGGTTACAGAGAACACACATCCCATTTATTTGTCAAGTTTAAAGTTTTAAAATTTTGTGTTGCATATGAACATAACTTGTTGTTGTCCTTGAGGTCTGAAATTCGAAAGAATTGCGCAAACCTGAGAGGCTTAGCACATCTACAGCCGAAAATTTTGTTGCGTCCGATGCGGAGTTCTGAACACTGGCACATCCCCCGACCGCGAACAAATTACGGACTCCAAATGCTAAAGCACTCTGTTCCCCATATACTAAATAAGTTCAAGCTCACAGAACAGCAATTGCGTCTCCTTTCAAGTAGTGCTTCATTAAACCTGTTTGTATAAGGAGCTGTAAACCCAGAAAAAGTACACCCAGTACTTGTAAATGCATGAAATTTTAAGTGTACCCCTTTCTGTTATAGCGTCTTATTTTGGTTGCCTTTTTCCCAATAATTGTTTGTTTGTAAACACCCAAGTGTGCATCTATTCTGTACTTCATAAACAACCACTAGAATGTTATTTTCTTTTCTTTTTTCTTTCAATCATACGTGAGCACCGTATGGAGTTTGGTGTGCCATTGTTTCTGTTGCCTTGTACAAATGGGAGGTGGGGCTAGTCAAGCTGCTATAGCGCAGCTTTTTTTCTACTTTCCATGCCACAATTGTTTCTTGTTTGTGTAAATCACGGTGTATCGTTGTGGTGAAATAAAGTTTCAACTTCAACTTCAACACAGTGGCAAAATACTTGTAATGATTTGAGAGTGATTTCCAAATGTGCCACACCCCATGCTTAGTCTTTTAGTTACTTCAATCACGTGGTTCGGCTCCACGGTTATTACATGTTCCAAGTGAACATAGTCTTTTACAACTTCTAGTGCACTATTACTTAACTCGAAGCGCCGCTCTCTTCCGAGGTTCTTGTAAACTACTTTCGTTTTCTGCAGATTATTTAAGACCTACCTTTTCCTCTCCTCGTCTAACTCTGTAATCATGAGTTGCAATTCATCTCCTGAGTTACTCAGCAATGCAATGTCATCGGCAAAGCAAAGATTACTAATGTGCCCTTTATTAACTTTTATTCCTAACTATTCCCATTCCAGGCCTCTGAAAACCTCCTGTAATCCCGCGGTTTATAGCATGTGGGAGATGTATTCCCCTGCATTCTACCCTACTTGATTGGTATTATGTTGCTTCCTTTAAAAAGCATTATGGTAGCTGTTGAGTCCTGTAGATTCCTTCGAAGATGTTTATAAATTTTTCGTCTACGCCCTGATACTGCAGTGTCTGCATGACTGCTGATATTTCTACTGAATCTAACACCTTCTCGTAATCTATAAAGGCTGTGCATAGTTGTTGGCTGTATTGTGAGCATTTCTGTATTACCTGATTGATAGTATGAATATGGTCGATTGTTGAATAGCCTGTTCAAAATCCTGCTTGTTTGATTAGTGGATTAAATTTTGATTTTGCCTTAATTATGTTGGCAATAACCTTTGTAAATAGCTTTTATATAATGGAGAGCAAGCTGATTGGCCTGTAGTTTTTCAAGTCCTCGTCATCTTTTTTATATATTAAGATGATGTTCGCATTCTTTCAAGGTTCTGGTACTCTGTTGGTCAGGAGACACCTCGTGAGCAGGTTGGTTAGTTTTTTAAACACAATCTGTTTTCCATATTTTAGCAGATCTGATCTTACCTGATCCTCACCAGCAGTTTTGCCTCTTTGCATGCTCTTTGCATGCTCTTCAAGGCTTTTCTGACTTCTTCTATCATTACTGGTGGGGTGTCATCTGGGTTACTGCTAGTTAGGTTCCCGGCTACTATACAGATTTCTGTAAAACTCCCCCGCTATTTTATTTATCCTATCCATAACGGTAGGTATTTTGCTTTCCTTTTCCCCTAGTGCATTCATCTGATTTTTGCCTATCCCAAGTTTTCTCTTCACTGCTTTGACGCTTCCTCCGTTCTGCAGAGCATGTTTATTCTCTTCATGTTATACCTTCTTACATCGAATACCTTATGCTTATAATCAACTTCGAAGGCTCTGCCAACTCTATTTTGTCAATTGTACTTGAGGCTTTTTTGATCTGATGCTTTTTGATGAGGTTTTTCATTTCCTGGAATAGCTTGAAAGTATCCTGTCTAACTAACGTACTTCGAGCTTCCACTGCACAGTCTGTGATGAAGCTCGTCAGTCTATCATTCATTGCGTCAACGCTAAGGATGGTTTCTTCGATAAGAGCCGAGTACCTGTTCTGAAGCCAGACTCTAAATTCTTGTACTTTTTCTCTCAATGTTAGCTCAATGATTGGCATCTCTTGTACCAGTTTCTGTCATTCTTTCTTCAAACCTACGTGAATTCGAGACCATATTATTCTCTTGACACTGCATCATACCTTCTCAAGAACTTCCACTTCCTGCACAATGCCAGGGTGTGCACTCAGTATATAGCCTATTTTCTGCTTACTTTCACCATTAGGGCTCCTCCATGTCCACTTACGGTTCCCTCGTTTTCGGTGGAAGGTATTCAAGATCCGTAAACTATTCCGTGCTGCGAATTCTACAAATAACTGCCCTCTGGCGTTTTAGTACCAATGCCGTAATATCCTACTGCCCGCTCTCCAGCCTGCTTTTCCCCTACGTTGGCAGTGAAGTCTGCCACTAATATAGTATACACTGTTTTTACCTTACTCATTGGTGATTCCACGTCTTCTTACAAGCTTTCAACTGACACGCCGTCATGGCTGGATGTAGGTGCGTAAGCCTGTACCACCATCATATTGAATCTTTTATTGAGGATAATTAGATACCTAGGTAAATGACACGACCACGTGCGCCCTACAGGCGTAGCCTGTAGCCATGTTTTTATGACACGTGTCATGATTATCACGTTTAGAAGTCGTCAAATCCCGTTACTTGATGTTAAATTTTATTATGTGGAGCTAGAGAAACGGCTGTGAGCGTTGCAAGTAGTTATGTTTTACGTGAAACGCATATGATGATTGGCATGATTGGACACGTTATTCACCTTCGTTGACCGTTCACGTCATGTTATATCGAGTTTGGAATGTGTAAAGCTAGCAAAACACATACGAGCGCATCATGAGCGTCACATGTAGAAGTGTTCTTGCGCCACCGCGGTGATCTAGCGAAGGTACTCGGCTGCTAAGCCGCAAGTCACGAGATCAAATTTCTGCTGTGGTAGCTCCATTTTCGGTGGCGGCGGAACTGCTGTAGGCCCATGTTTTTGCATCGGATACATGTCAAAGAGCCCCAGGTGGTCGAAATTTTCGGAGCTCTCCACAATGGCGTCTTTCACAATCATATGAATGTTTGGGACGTCAAAACCCACTTATTATTGTATCATCATCTAGTCATGCTCTTGCAAATCACGCTTTTAATGATAATTATGTTTGCACCAGTCATGTACCTTTGTCATCTATTTACGTACGGTAATACTAAACTTCGCGTACATGAAGCTAGCCAAACAATCGCAAGCGCGCCATGAGCGTGGTGTGTAGTCATGACTTACATGAAATGCATGTCGTCCTTTCCTCGTTAGGGTCTGCCACTTATGTTCACAAAGAAGTCATGTTATACCAGTTTTGCAAAAGTGCACGTTAAAGAACCCCAGGTGGTCGAAATTTCCGGTGCCCTCCACTACGGCGTCTCTCATAATTATATGGTGGTTTTGGGACGTTAAACCCTACATATCAATCAATCAATTAACCAGTTTCGCAATATATCATGGAAACTAAACCCCCACAAGAGCACCAAGACCATGAAATGTAAACCATGACATTCATGGTATACATGTCTTATTTTTCATGTTATGAATAGTCATCTATGTTAGCTATAGAGTCGTATTATGCCATACCGATTTCGGTGTCGATACCATCATCTAAACGGCCAGGAGAGATAAAAGTCGTATATATATATATATATATATATATATATATATATATATATATATATATATTGTTCAGACGTTTATTGGCGGACACTTGTCGACGATGCTTGACAGCGACAGTCAGTGCGGGTACCGACTCTCTGCATGAGCTGCTATTCTTTTTGCTAAAAAAGGGCAACCCACTAGAAGGCGCTGGAGAGGAAGACCCACTGTTCGAAGGCTTCACCACAACTACCCCGGGTACGAAGAGGGAACCGCCTGGCGACCTAACAGCTGGTTACTATGAGCGGGTCGTGGTAGGCTTTGAGGCGCTCCACGTTGACAATGTCGCGCCCTCGACGGCGCATGTCTGAAGATGGTTCGATGGCTTCGATTAAGTAATTTACAGGGGAAGTGCGTTCGACGACACGGTAGGGGCCTTCGTATTGGGCAATAGTTTTGAAGAAAGGCCAGTTGAAGTGGTAGGAATCGAGAGCCAGACGAGCGCTCCAGGGAGGAACGTGGGCGCAGTAGTGCTGGTGTCAGCGCGAATGCCTTTTTGCCGCTCTTGATGATGCGCTGTAAAGGTCCTTGCAAGCTCTCGACACTCTTCAGCAAACTTGGCTGTAGCAGAAATAGGCGCCCACTCTGACGGATCTTGCTTGTACGGAAGTATAGTGTCGATGGTGTGCGACGGGTGCCTTCCATGTAATAGAAAGAAAGGGGAAAAGCCAGTAGTGCTCTGAGTGGCGGTGTTATATGCGTAGGTGACGAAGGGTAGAATGGAATCCCAATTTGTGTGATCGGCGGCGACGTACTTGGAGAGCATGTCGCCGAGCGTACGGTTGAAGCGTTCAGTGAGGCCATTCGTCTGCGGGTGGAAAGCAGCAGTTTTGCGGTGAACAACGTTGCACTCTTTGAGAATGGCTTCGACGACTTCAGACAGGAAGACGCGGCCTCGATCACTGAGCAGTTCCTGAGGTGGACCGTGTCGCAGCATGAATCGTTGGAGCTGGAAGGAGGCCACATCGCTCGCTGTAGCCGCGGGGAGAGCGGAAGTTTCGGCGTATCGCGTGAGGTGGTCCACAGCAACAATGGCTCAGCGGTTACCAGCCGACGTTAGTGGAAGTGGCCCATACAAATCGATGCCAACGCGCCCAAACGGCCTGGCAGGGCAAAGTAGAGGTTGCAGACCTACCGGCGACAGGTGCGTTGAAGTTTTGCGGCACTGACATTCTATGCAGGAGCGAACGAATTTCTGCACATAGCGGTACATGCCACGCCAAAAGTACCGTTGGCGAATGCGCTGGTAAGTCTTCGATACCCCGGAGTGCGCACATTGCGGATCAGTATAAAAAAATTCGCTTATGTCAGAGCGCAGACTGCGGGGTATGACCAGTAGCCACTGGCGGCCGTCACCGCTGTAATTGCGTCCGTGGAGAAGGTCGTCGCGAACGGCGAATTGGTGGGCTTGACGACGCAACGCGCGAGTGGATGGAGCGGATGGATCAGTCAGCAAGTCTATCAGTGAGGCAATCCATTGATCCTTGCGCTGTTCAGTAGCAACGGCATGAATGCTAATGGAAGAAACGGCAAGGTGAGACGCTGAGTCGTGGGCATTGTCGTCAGGCAAGGGAGAGCGCGACAGGGCGTCGGCATCAGCATGTCGCCTTCCGTTGCGGGACAGCACGCGGATGTCATAGTCTTGCAGGCGAAGTGCCCACCGGGCGAGACGGCCTGAGGGATATTTCAATGATGACAACCAGCATAGTGCGTGGTGGTCGGTGACTACATCAAATGGGCTACCATATAAATAAGGTCGGAACTTGGTAAGGGCCCATACAATTGCCAGACATTCCTTCTCAGTAACGGTGTAATTAGTCTCGGCTTTTGTAAGCGTACGGCTTGCATACGCCACGATATATTCCGGGAACCCTTGTTTGCGCTGCGCAAGGACAGCGCCGAGACCGACACCACTGGCGTCCGTGTGTACCTCTGTAGGGGCAGTAGGGTCGTAGTGGCTGAGTATGGCAGGCGACGTCAACAAACGACGGAGCGTTGTGAATGCGTCGTCACACTGTGATGACCACGAACGGAGAGGCCCGTTACTACCGAGGAGCTTTGTCAGCGGCGATACGATAGACGCGAAGTTTCGGATGAAGCGCCGAAAGTAGGAACACAGTCCTATGAAACTGCGCAGTTCATTGACGGATGTCGGCTTGGGGAACTCGGTCACGGCCCGAAGCTTGGCTGGATCGGGGAAAATTCCGTCCTTGGACACGACGTAGCCGAGTATTGTCAACTGTCGAGCTGCAAATCGGCACTTCTTTAGGTTCAGTTGCAGACTGGCGTCACTCAGACGCGTTAAAACATGCCGCAGGCGTTGAAGGTGCGTGGAGAAGTCCGGAGCGAAAACGACGACGTCATCGAGGTAGCACAGGCACGTTTGCCATTTCAGGTCACGCAGAACGGTATCCATCATGCGCTCAAATGTGGCAGGCGCATTGCACAGCCCAAACGGCATGACGTTGAATTCGTACAAGCCGTCGGGAGTGCTGAAAGCGGTCTTCGGTCGAGCGTTTTTGGCCATAGGTACTTGCCAGTACCCTGAACGCGAATCTAGGGACGAAAAGAATTTGGCCCCTTGCAGGCAGTCAATCGCGCCATGTACCCGCGGTACTGGGTACACGTCCTTACGAGTGATCTTGTTGAGGCGTCGGTAGTCTACACAGAACCGCACAGAACCGTCCTTCTTCGCGACGAGAACGACAGGAGACGCCCAGGGGCTCTTAAAGGGTCGAATAACATCACGGCGTAGCATGTCGTCCACTTGCTCGTTGATTACACGGCGTTCTGCGGGAGACACGCGATATGGACGTTGTCGTAGTGGAGGTTGTGCACCTGTGTCGATACGATGCGTAACGGTTGATGTGCGGCTGAGAAAAGGTTCAGCGACATCGAAAGAAGAGCGGAATTCTTCCAACAGGCCCTGAAGCTGGGAAGGCTGGACCGGCGTAAGATTGTCGGGAATGCAGGAACCGAATACATCAGCAGGTGACGAAGCAGATGTAGAAACAGCACTAAGCGTACTGGAACTTCGGCAGTGTGCGTCATCGGGTCGATTCATGACTTGTGCGTCTTCGATAGGTTCCACGGTGCCGAGACATTCTCCTCGCACCAACGTAACATTGTACGGGGATGAGTTTAGAACAAAAATAGTGGTGCTGCCGTGAGTGACTTGCACGGTCGCGAAAGGAACCAGCAGGCCTTTTCTGGTTAAAACACGAAGAGATGGCGAAAGAAGTGCAGTGGTGTCGGAAAGACTTGCACAGTAGACCGACACCGCCGCGGACGAGTTTGCAGGCACGTGCGTGTCGTCCCTGACGAGTAACTTGCTTGCAGCAGATGGACTGTCGGCCGGCGTCAAAGAAGAGAATGGTGTCAGCTCTATTTGTGCTGGTGCGCAATGAATGATGGCGTCGTGGCGGGAGAGAAAATCCCATCCTAGGATGACGTCGTGAGAGCATGAAGGAATTATGATGAATTCGACGGCATACATCACGTCCTGAATCATGAGGCGGGCTGTACACATCGCTGTAGGGTGAATGCTTTGGGCGCTGGCTGTACGGAGAGAGAGCCCGGAAAGTGGCGTGGTCACTTTGCGCAGTAATCGGCTAAGCTTTGCGTCCATGACGGATACGGCGGCTCCAGTATCTATAAGGGCAGATGCACGAACACCATCTACAAGCACGTCTATCACGTTCGATGGTCTTTCCTGAGGGCTTTCGCAGTTCGACAGCGTCGCAGCCCTTGCCTCGTGGACTGCGACGACTAGTTTTCCTGGTCACCCTCTAGTGGACGTGGCCGCATCGGCGACAGTGAGCGACGTCGCAGAGAATGTGAACGGCGGGTAGATGGAGCGGGGCGGGACGACGGTGACGTAGGCGGCGGTTGGTCATAAAAGCGGCTCGATTGGCTGGGAAAATCGGAGGCGATCTGCGGTCGCTGCACACGATTGCAGTAGCGTGCTACGTGACCGACGCAACCACAAGCAAAGCAGATGGAGGGATTGTCCGCAGTGCGCCATCGGTTCGCGGGTCCCATTCATGTCAAATAACGCGATGGCCGAGCCGGCTGCTGATATAACTGCATAGTGGGCGGCACATGGGGCACGTGGATGACGTCGGTATATGTAGGCGGCACAATTTCTCCGAAGGCCTGGGGTCTGGCGATGGTTTCGGTGTAACCAAGGGGGTCAGTCACAGGAATTGGTGGGGGTGGCCTGGCGACAACTTGGGCCTAACTGAGCGGTGTAGATACTGGAGGCGGCTGGTGATATTCTGGAACGACCTCCGCAATTTCCTGCTGAATGGCTCAGCGGAGGGGAGGCATAAGTGTGCTTGACGACTGTTCAGCACGTTGCAGGGAAGCAAAGGCCAGTAAAGAGACCTGGCGGGCAACTTCCTCACGCACGAATCACTTCATTTCAGCAAGCAAGGCGGTGTGGTCAAGAAGTGTTGACAAGGCTGAGAGATCAGCGTCACGTGAGGGTGGTCGACGGGTCATCGAGCGCTGCCGTCGCAGCTCGTCGTAGTTTTGGCAAAGTGTAATGATCTCCGCCACAGTGCGAGGGTTCTTGGCCAAGAGAATGGTGAAGGCATCGTCGGCGATGCCTTTTAGAACATGAGTAATTCTGTCGGCCTCTGACATGCTCGCGTCCACTTTCTTGCACAAGTCAAGGATGTCCTCTATGTAGCTTGTGAAGAATTCACCGGTCTGCTGTGCTCGTTCACGTAACCGCTGTTCGGCTTGGAGCTTACGAACGGCAGGACGGCCGAACACGTCGACGACGGCGGTTTTAAAAGCGGATCAAGTGGGGAAATCGGATGCGTGGTTGTTGTACCACATGCCGGCCACACTTGCGAGGTAGAAAACCAGGTTGCCGAGTTTACCTGCCTCGTCCCAATGATTCGTCATTCGTCATTGCCGCAATTTTGAGCAACTAAAGACGAGGCGCATCACGCCAAAGTTCGGCAGGCCACCCAATGTGACGACCATCGCGAGCATAGACAGCAACCAGGCGCTTGATCTTGCAACAGCAATCCGGCAGATCGTACGTGAAGAATTCGGCCTGTACGCGCAAGTGGCAAACCGCCCAAGCACTCATCCTCCCTATCAGCCACCAGAGTTCGAGCGAAACGTTGCTTCATTCTCCTCGCACCGAGTGGCGGAGGGCTTTGAGGATTCTGATGCCACACCTCAGTATAAGCCACGTCTATACGATAGAAGCCCTGCCTATGACGCACGATCACGACAAGCGCAGCCACATTCTTATACACAGGGTTCTCAGCCGGACTACGTCCCACTGCGGCAAGGACAGTACCAACCCTACCACCAAGCTGTAACTTACGACGAATACAATGAATTCCCGAGAGTGGCAGAAACCCGTTCTTCGCGTGATAACGAACTTCCTCGCCGACAGCAGCGGCCCAGGATTCGTTCCATTCGATGTAGTATAAATCGTGACCCTCCCGTGTGCTACAACTGTGGTTCCACTGGGCATAATGCTCGGTATTGCCACCAACAACGCCGCCAATCACGAAGGACACCAGCCATGTCTTCGCCACCAAGACTCGGTGATTCATATGACCTGCGGACAACTGACTTGTTTCCAAGGGACCGGTTTTTGCGCCAGACCAGACGCAGTGATTCGCCAGCATCCGAGCGGAGTTTGACACCACCATCCAACTGTTCTCGTCGCTCGCCGTCTCGTCTGCGTCGTTCTTCTCCGCCGCCGGGAAACTAGCATCCGCGGCCAATGAAGGTGAGGTCGCCGGACGGTCTCTTCGAGATATACCTCTGCCTATTGTTATGATCAAAAACAAAGTGAATGTGTTGATTAATGGAATGCCGACGATGGCGTTAGTTGACACTGGGGCGACTGTGTCTGTGATGAGCCTTGCCTTCAGAAACCGCTTAGGTGGCAAAGTAATGTTTTCATGGGACGATACAATGACCTTTCGTGGTGTAGGCGGCGAGTGGCTTAATCCTCTTGGTGTATGTGCTGTCAGTCTTTAATTGCCTGGAAAAGTATTTATATCGGAATTTCTGGTTCTATCTCGTTGTTCGCACGATGTCATTCTTGCTATCGATTTCCTGGAGCAATGCGGTGCTTCCGTTGACTGTGGTAGTGAAGAAATATCACTAAACAATTTGTTTCTACCGTCGCTTTCTGAAGAAGACTACCGTGGCGAAGACAGGAACACACTTAGTGTGATTGATGAAGTGGTAGCACCATCTTGGTGCCTGACACCTGTTCGAGTCTCTTCCACAACGGTTGATGATGCTTGTGTTGACCTCGTAGTGGGGCCTCTACGCAAGAACTGTTTTAAGAAGGACATACTTGTGCCTTGTTCTGTTGTGTGCATGACGAAAGGAGTAGCAACATTGTGGGCGCTGAACTGTTCTGCCACGCCGGTTGTGCTTCCTCGCAGGATGAAGATAGCTCTCTTTGATGAAGCCTCATGCAACTCGATAGCAGCAATAGCTACGGACCTCCCCACCTCTTTCTCTGCTTGTGATATTCGCTATAACGAAGATCTAATGCTCGCTATGATCAGCAAGACTCTCAGTACGACGGAAAGGCAAGCGCTGGTGCAGGTCCTTTCCCGGCATGTTGCTGCTTGCGACTTCAAACATAGAGATGCACCCCTTCAGTTACCCTCGTCCTGCGCTCGTCGCAGAATAGACACTGGCTCTGCACACCCCATCCGCCAAAAGCCCTACCGAGTGTCATCCTCTGAGCGCAAAGTTATCGCCGAACAAGTAAAGGACATGCTGAACAAAAGGGTCGTGCAAGAGTCGTCCAGCCCGTGGGCAGCCCCGGTAATTCTTGTCAGGAAAAAGGATGGTTTCTGGAGATTCTGCGTAGATTACAGGCGTCTAAACACTGTGACGAAGAAAGATGTATATCCCTTACCACGGATTGATGACGTCATAGATTGCTTGCATGCCGCTTCCTATTTTTCAACGCTTGATTTGCGGTCAGGTTATTGGCAAATACCTATGGAACCCGGCAACAAAGAAAAGACTGCTTTCATAACTCCGGATGCCTTATTTTAATTTAATGTCATGCCTTTTGGCCTTTGTAATGCTCCAGCCACCTTTGAAAGATTTATGGACACAGTATTACGTGGTCTAAAATGGGAGATATGCATGTGCTACCTTGACGATGTTGTGATCTTCGGCCGTACGTTTGATGAACATAACAACCGCCTCAGTCTTGTTCTCGACTGCATCGAAAAAGCCGGCCTGGTTTTGATTTCTAAAAAATGTCGCTTTGGCGAACGTCAAACTCTCGTGCTGGGGCACTTGGTCGACAAGGATGGCGTCAGACTCGATCCTCGCAAGATAGAAGCAGTGAGCTCTGTTAAACCACCGCAGTCCGCACGAGAACTTCGCTCATTTGTCGGCCTATGCTCATATTTTCGTCGTTTTGTTCCATGATTTGCGGAGATCGTGTATGCACTGACAAACGTCTTGCGAAAGGATGCAACCTTCAACTGGACATCAGAGTGTGACGCCGCATTCTCACAACTTAAGTTTGCACTAACGTCAGCACCACTGTTGCGTCACTTTGATCCATCTTGCCCGACTGAGGTCCACACGGACGCTAGTGGTATCGGTGTAGGCGCGGTGCTTGTACAACGTCACAATGGCGAAGGGCATGTCGTGGCATATGCCAGCCGTTGCCTGAGCAAATCAGAACGCAATTACACAGTTACGGAACAGGAATGTCTGGCAGCTGTTTTCGCTGTACAGAAGTTTCGTTGTTATCTTTACGGGAGGCCATTTAAGATAATTACCGATCACCACTCGTTATGCTGGCTGGTCGGTTTGCGTGACCCCTCTGGCCGCCTCGCACGTTGGGCGCTGCGACTTCAGGAATACGACTTTATGGTGTCGTACAACAGTGGCCGTCGTCACGCTGACGCAGACTGCCTCTCCCGGATTCCTCTTGCGACTACTGACTGCGATGCTGAGAATGTTGACGACTGCCTTGCTGCTGTTACAAGCACGTTCCCCAACGCGGCTGATTTCCAGAGAGAACAACGCAATGATCTCAACTTGGATCCTCTTTTTGCCGCCGCACGTGCCTCCCAACACAGCGGTCGCTTTACTGTCCAAGACAAGTTGCTCTATAAAACTAACTACTCCAGACCTGGAGCACGTTTTCTTCTAGTTGTCCCCGAGAGCCTTCGCTCCGAAGTTCTACGTGACATGCATGACGATGCGACGTCCGGTCACTTCGGCTTCATTAGAACGCTGAACCGCACGCAGGAACGCTTTTACTGGCCCAAGATGTACGAAACGACGAAGCGTTACGTCGCTAGCTGCGAGACGTGCCAACGTCACAAGCGCCCAGCCACCGCTACACCAGGTCCCCTTCAGCCGTTAACACCACCCAGCACACCTTTTAAACAAGTAGGAATTGACATTATGGGTTCATTTCCGTTATCTTACAATAAGAAGCGTTGGATAATCGTCTGCGTAGATCATCTTACGCGGTATGCCGAAACCGCAGCTATTCCCTCTTCTACCGCTGCATCCGTGGCGGACTTCTTGCTTCACTCCGTGGCTCTTCGCCATGGCCCACCGCGTGTTATTATCAGCGACCGTGGCCGCCAGTTCACTGCCGAAGCCGTTGAAGAAATACTACGCATGTGCACGACGCAGTTCCGTCATTCCACACCGTATCATGCGCAGACGAATGGCCTCGTCGAACGGACAAACAGAACGCTGACCAACATGCTTGCCATGTACGTTTCTTCCAATCATAAGAACTGAGATGAAGTGCTGCCTTTTATCACGTACGCGTACAACACGGCAAAACATGAAACAACGAACTTCAGCCCATTTTATCTGTTGTACGCAAGGTTGCCACTAAGCCCTCTAGACACTTTGTTACCCTTCATTCTACACAGTGACAACTCTGTATCAAACACCCTGCGCCTCGCGGAAGAAGCCCGTCAAATCGCTCGTCTTCGTACTCTGGCCTCTCAACGTCGTTCGAAGGAACAATACGACGACCATCACGAACCGGTTTTTTTCGAAAAAGGTGACTTGGTGTTACTTTGGACACCGCAACGCAAGCGTTGATTGTGTCAAAAGCTTCTGTCACGATATTCAGGCCCATTTGTAGTTTTGGAGCGTCTAAGCCAGCTCACTTACATAATAGCTCGTCATTTGTCCAATGGTCGACGATCGAGCAGAACGCAGCTCACTCACGTAACTCGCCTGAAACCTTTCTACCCTCCTTGTGCATCTTAACTCGCCCTACGGGCTTCGTCTGCTTGCGGGGGAATGTAACAGCCTAGAAAAAGGTAGAGAAGAGAAGCAGAGGAAGACGAAGCGTCTTGGCACGATCGCAGTGTGCTGCCGCAAACGACCATCATTAACCTGCTGTAAATAAAACCATCTTATCACAGCTCGCTGTTACAATATATATATATATATATATAGATAGATAGATAGATAGATAGATAGATAGATAGATAGATAGATAGATAGATAGATAGATAGATAGATAGATAGATAGATAGATAGATAGATAGATAGATAGATAGATAGATAGATGCCCTCAAGATCACCAAAGTTCGCTAATAAATGCTTCACAATTAAGAAGAGCCGAAGTGAACCAGCCGGTGACTTCGTTAGCGCACCCCGTCGAACGCGGCATCCGAAGTGTGATTCCCGGCAGGGACCGGATTGGCTTGCCTAGTCACCGGTGATCGAAGGCCTTGGTGTGGTGTGAACAAGGGAGTGAAGTGTGACTGTATGTAGCTCGCGGTTGTGGTTACAGGCTTGCAGCACGCGGCAGTGATAACGGAGATGTGTGGCAGAAAAAAAAAACGGCGACTATGGTGGGGAAGTAAAGGTGGGGGGTTATGAAGAAGCCGCATGTCCACGGCAGATGCTTTGCCGAAGCAAGTGACAGGCATTCTTGGAACTTTAAACAAACATGTGGTCGCAGTGCATGTGCCCTCTTCAGGTTCCTAATCAAGCAACTATGTAGTTCGCAAAATTATGCGACGAAAGCATCTTGAACTTCTGCGGACATCAAAGATAGACAGGGTAAGTGCGTGCAACCTGTATACGTCAAAGTTTTGGTAGATTAGGGACTGATATGCTTAGTTTTCACGAGAAACGTTTTTGTTATTATCCATACCGGCAGAAATTGGGGGAGAAGTCTGAATGTGCTAAAACTCCTGAATTCAGGGAGTCGCAGTGGTTCTTGGACATTTATGCGGTATATGGTGCCAATACATCCATGTGTATACACCTCCCTGTTTCAAAGGTTACAGCAGCTAATCAAAATCATAATCTTCACCTTCCATAGAGCTCTTATTTCAGTCGTGAGACGGCATTTTGTGTTTGAGCGCCATGAGAACACTTGCGCTTCGGCAAGTCGTCACACGTTTTTAATTATTGGCGAAATACGACAAACACAAAGGTGTCCCTAAAGTAGGTAAAACTTGTTCTATCTGATAGGCATTTAACTTAAGTGCGGAACATTTTTAACTAATTACAAGATGCTAAATATTTGCAGCTGCCTTGCTAGAAAAAAATAGTGAACGTTTGCATCACTTCGCGCACCTGTGGTAAGTTACTCGGAATCTTGCTCTTAAGAGTGCACGAACAACAGTTCTTGAGATGTTAATGATTCCCGAGTCATGTTGACCAGTCTACCGAGTTACGCAGGCGGAAAAAGCCGTGGTGGGCATGCGAGTGCACCCGCATACTCTAAGTGTTTTCATAGATACAAACGCGCACATCTTATATACGCTAATGTAGGCAGCGCACTATTGCTCTTGCAGCATTGTACCGCCTTTCGAACCTTTCTTTATGATATGCAAGAGCGTATTTCACTCAGTATAATGAAAAATCTATATCAAGTGTTTCCTGAAATTACGTGCAGCATACTGATGAAACAAATGCTACACGTCTGTTACGTTCCAATTTCAGCACACGCTAATTCAATCCAGGTGGTCTCAATTAACCGGAGCCCTCCACTACGGCATCTCACAAAATCTGGGTTGGATCCGGACGTTAAAACCCCAAAATAACACAACCAAACAGCGTACGCACGCCCTTACGTCGATATGTACGAGACCCAGGCTTATTACGGGCTTGACTCATGCCCAAACCTCACAGGGGCCCTAAGCTCACGGGCCCACGCCCGGCCCGGGCCAGATTCAACAATGCCTTCCAATCCAACGTGCTCTCGTTTCTCCTTAAGTTTACGACTCATAGAACAAAAAATACTACTATTCCAAGCTAGCATAAGCTGGCTGCAACGCTTGGTATCCAAAATTAAGTAAACAAAATGAGAATATTGTGTTACCTACTGTTTTATTTCCGAATAAGAAAGTGTACCTTGTGAAGATCACTGGTTCTTAATGCGTTTATACTAACTAGACTATGAGTGACAGTCGTGAAACGGGTGTCACTGAAGCCGACGTTTCGACAAGCGAACTTGCCTCTTCAAGAATGTGCTCCGCCGTGGTGGTCTAGTAGCTAAGGTACTCGGCTGCTGACCCGCGGGTGGCGGGATCGAATCCCAGCTGTGGCGGCTGTAGTTTCAATGGAGGTGAAAGTGCTATAGGCCCATGTGTTCAGATTTGGGTGCAGGTTAAAAAACAATAGGCGGTCCAAATTCCCGGAGACCTCCTCTGCAGCGTCTCTCATAATCACATGGTGGTTTGGGGACGTTAAAACCCACATATCTATCTTCAAGGCTGTAACTTGAAGATTGCAACTTTCAGCCTTCAAGCAGGCAAGACCGCTTGTTGGAACGTCCGCCACAGCGACAACCTATGTTTACAAATTTTCTATTTCTTCACACTTCTATCTTTTCCGAAACTTCAGTCATTTTTGATGGCCTGGCTAATGTTGCCCAAGACGCAGCTATTGCTAGCTAGGCTAGCGTCCGCTCACTGTTGGCTTTTACATGTGGTTTTTAACTTTGGGAAGTGCTGACTGATGTCGCCTACCGCATGTATTTTCGAGAACTCTCGTATAATGTAGCCTATTGCTTGATATTTCCGGGTATCACTGGAAAACGCCCAATTGATGCCCGTGTTTTCTAAAATTATCAGCACTAACTTTCAGAACCCTCCACTACGGCATCTCTCATAATCACGTCGGGGTTTTGGGACTAAACACCACGTAATGATGGTAGCAGCATGACTGCCTGATAATGAACTAACCATTTCATAGTGTTTCCGAGTGTTGCAAATGTCCTGCTATATAAACGCCATATACCTCTCCGATGTCGTCGAATAACACTTGTTTTAATGCCAAACATATCATACCGGTAGGTTCTTTTGCTTGGCAACATACATTCTTTCCAACACAAAGAGGGATCTGCCAGAATTTTGTATATGCGCCTTTCCCAGTAAGTTTAGTCCTCGCAGAAGAAGCGGTAGTTTTGATTTTTTTCAATTTTTTATGATCAGTAACCCAAACGAGATGTTCTCTAATCAGTAACACAACCGGAATGTGCTACCAGGGTGAATGATGCATCAGACTTACCTGCACGGTCACGGCTCCTGTGGTATCAGCGTTGACACTAATGTACATGAGTGGGTGAATGAACAGATCACGTACAATCATGCCAGTGATCTCCTCAAGGTCAGGTTCTGGTCCTGCTTCCGCTATGCTGCTTGATGCCAATGGCCACCGTTCCAAGTAGAGATGCCGAAACACGTTTCGCAGTGGACCGAAGCCCTTCAAGTCAATAGAGTCTGCGCAGAAATTTCGCCATGAAATTCGATTCATTAGGTATCTGCGGTGACGAAGTTTAAAAGCGAAGTCAATGCCCGCCGAGGCGCTGGAAGCCATCGGCGCCTATATTCGCGCAATGGTTTGAGGTTTCTTCAGGAGACGTTGTATTTCGCGAAGAAAAAAAGTTTGAATTGTGCTTGTACTCTGGAATGCCTAAGTATAACGCTAAACATAAACAACATGCACCTAGCAGTCACGCTATTAACTAGCGAAGCAATGCGTCACTGGTGCTCTACAAACCACCAAGCGGCTCAATACTTTAGCTTGCAAGAATATTGAAGTAGTACTTTAGTGGTCATACGAGGAGACCACGAAATACATTAATGTCACCACTTATGCCTTAAGTATTGAATAAATAATAAAACTGCTTGCTCATGAGATCATAGTTGGCAATTTCGGACGTCTAATATTTCATAAAACACATTATACCTTTTTAACGCTACTCGGCTTTGTGAAGTACAGTTTATGAAAACGTTGACGAGCTTACTTGAAGAGTTAAACTGTGGTGTGCTGCCACAGCGACATGGTCTCAAGACCACAAAGAATCACCGGCGTGTGATAAATGGCGTGATACACACGGATTGTTGATATTAGCATGTCTGTTGAAATTTAGAACGAAGAAGAAGATGCCGCATGCATGCGCGGCTAAATTCCTCGGAGCACTTTCTCCTTTGTCGGTTTGACCAGCAGGTCAAGAATTAGTTTTTTATTTTATAAATCATCAAGTTCTTTGCCGAAGGGGTTTGCCTGTTGAAAGTGGTGTCGGAAACCGCCAGAAGCTACCAAAGAACAGCATTCACAGCAACCGAGGGCCGACAAGCATCCTGTCACCAACTCGACCTATTAATCATCCAGGCTGCTGCGTCTCAACTGACCGTCATTATTTGCACTTTACAGATCAGCTGATGCCACCACCTGGAATTTTTAGGAACCTGGAAAACGGTGGTAGTAGGTTGTTGCGGGCGCGTTGGAGTCATGATGTGATATGGCAAAAAATGAAGTACGAGCCAAGATCAATCGCATGTGTAGCGTTCGTATCTCCTAAATCACACCTGTTTCACCACGTTCGGGTCACTCGACTATTTTGAACGATCATTTCGCAGCTACGCCGGCGCAAGAAACCATACATCTCACCATAAACGCACGCGTGGCGCATTGTTTATACCAGCGCTACCGCTGTCGCTCTAAATTCTCGCATATCGTACGCAGTTTGCAAAACGTGACCAGCGATAAACGCTGCCTCTCCTTCGAAAATAAACCTTTGTGTTCAGCGCTTAGAGATACCAGAGGTCCGAAAGCCGCCTTATTCTCGAGACGGGCATGCTTTCGGATAGCGTCTATCACCTCTCGACCAGCCGCATTCGAACGCTCTCCGCGCCACCTACAGGGGCTGGAAAGGGCGAATAGACCCTCCTGTGATAAGTGACGTGCGTGTTGGTTAAGAGTGCGCGCCAATACAAGAGTTGGAAGCAAACAACGACGAAGGTGGCACGAGCGCTGGGCTGAAAACCAAAAAGAAGAAAAAAACAGAAGAATCAACCGATACGAACAGGCCATGGCAGACACCAGAAAAAAGGAGGGTGGAGCGTGGCGGCGAAGGTATGAGAGAAGCAACGAGAAAAAATGGGGCTTGCTACTCGGTCGTTCCGTTCCGAACCTGAGCCTGATAATAAATAGCCGAGCCTGGGCTACCTGCCACGTACTACCTGCCACGGCCATGCGTTGCTGAAGTGCTGCGGCTTCAAGGCATCCTGTGCCCGAGGACACGCGAGGCCGTCGAGCTACGGGCACGATTTCCAGTGGAGGTGTCCGGCTGGGACACGGCTACAGCGGCAATGACTACCGTTCAAGTGGCTGCCGGCTCTACAATGCGAACAACGGGATTCAGCTTAAAACGGAGCAACGGACTTTTGTGAGACCAGTTCGTGTCTTGTGTCCATGCGGAGATGAGTGACTGTTAGGTTAGGACTTCGGTAGTGCAAGGAGACATTGAAAGATTGTTTTCGTTGTCCATGTTTGTATGCTCGTTTTTTTCGTGTGTGTATAAAGTGTAGTGTACAAATGGCCTCATCTTTTCGTGGGTGTCTGGGGCGACGTCTCGGACACCTATTCACTAAGAACTTGCACGTTGCAATAACAGGGAGTTTTATATCGCCAGTGCCGGTAATCCTACGGCCATATGGTACAGCAGGTGGTTGTTCCTCGCAAGCTGCGGAGCCAAGTACTGCTGCAAGCTCACGGAAATCTGATGACGGGCCATCAAGCCATCAAGAGGACAACTGACCGAGTGCGGGGATCATTCTATTAACCAGGAGTTCAGGAATAAGTAAAGAGATACGCGTGGTCCTTTGACGCTTGCCAAAGAACATATCTGAGAGGTACAGTGGGGAAGGCATCCATGGGCGCAACGCCGTTGATTGACACCCCTTTCGAGCGAGTGGCGATCGATATTATCGGTTCTTTAAAACATGTTTAGAGAAACGGAAACCTCTACATATTGACCATGGTGGACTGCGCCACGCGTTACCCGAACGCGGTGGCCCTGCCAGCAATCGATTCGGCGACGGTAACAGAGGGCTTGGTGAGGATGTTTTTACGCTTAGGATGGCCACGTAAAATGTTACGTGATGAAGCATCATGTTTTACTTTCGAACTGATAAAAGAAGTCAACAACTTACTAGCCATTAAGCACCTCAGTTCTACACCTTACTATTCTATGTGTAACGGGTCGGTGGATTGATTTAACGGTATGTTAAAACAGATGTTGCGGAAGCTCTGCCAGGAGAAACCAAAATCCTGCGATAGGTTGCTTGCCCCACTCTTTTTTGCCTATCGTGAAGTGCCTCGGAGCAGCATGGGATTTTCTTCTTTCTAACTTATTTGCGGGCGTAACGTCAGAGGACCACTTAGTTGGGTAAAGAAATTATAAACTGGAGAGCACATCGGCTGCAAGGTGAAGACAACTTACGGATATGCATGGGATCTCCTAGATCGTCTTGAAGACAGCACCGCAGTCAGCTAATGAAAACTTGACACGAGCAAGAAAGTCGCAGACAAAACTTATCGGACATGCATAGACTTGCGTCACATCAACGAGGTGTTGATATCAGATGCTAAACCCATACCATGGACGGATATGATGTTCGCAGAGGTAGGGACAAAGAGATATTTCTCGAAGTTTTATCTTATCAATGGATACTGGGCAAGTTCTCAGGGAACCGGAGTAGAAATCAATAACCACCTTTCGAACTCAGAGCGGATATTACCACTTTTTAAACATGCCATTTGGCACCAAAACTGCGTCTTCGGCGTTCACGCATTTGATTATAACCCTTCTCTAAGACCGCACGAAAGTAGCGCATTATATTGACGATGTTCTCGTTGCTACTATGACATGGAGAGAGCATGTAGACACGTTGCAGCAATTTCTGCACCAAGTGAGAGAACCCGAATTCACTACCAAACCCCAGAAGTGCCAAATCGCTATGGCTTCCATCGAATTCTTAGGCCATCCTTAAGGAGGCAGGATCATCCGAGCAGTGGAGAGTACTTTGGAGACAATTGCCAACGCACAACTACCTTAGACAAGAAGTAGCTTCGACCGTTTCTTCAGCTGGCAGGATATTACCGCGATATGATTCCCCGTTATGCGAAGAATGCTCAGCCTCTCACCAAGCTAGCTAGGAAAAGGAAGAGTAATAGAATTTGTTGGAATGCTGAAATATAGGCGGCACTCTAAACACCAAAGCAATTCCTGGCTTATGGACCAATCGTAAAGGCTCCTCATCCGGAGCACATGTTCGTACGTTGGTCGGACGCTTCTGACACCCGTATCGGTGCGATATTAATGCATGAACATGACGAACTGTTACACCCTGTATATTATGCTATACAGGGTGTAACAGATGTTAGGAATTGATATGGGTGGTACAGAAGCTTCACGTTTTTTGTATGGAAACCAGTTTGTTTTAAAAACAGATCACCAACCACTACAGTACTTCGCCAGAGCCACGATGTAGGAAGGGGAGGTGACTGATCGTCTTGGAGGCGCAGCAGAGCAGATCCATGAAAAACTTGTTCGGGGTCACCTTCTCCCTACTAGAGGGCACTAGAAGTACCGGGGCCTGTCTTAAAGAAGATACAGCTGGACCAGCAGCCACACTGGCAAAAGGCGTCGATGACATGCGCGCCACTTCTCCTAAGGTACAGGTAGTGATATGCACGATACCGGAGGTACCGGTGCGTGATAGCAACCTGCAAAGAGCGGTTGTCAACGCAAACCAAGAGATATGGCGGATGAGTCGAGAGAAATGCTTTGAGGTGGTAGAAATAAACAGAGAGGTGCATAGGTGGGGTGGTTTTCAGCGAGACAGAATTCACTTCGATGGGCGGCTAGGTCATGAGGTGGGTTGGCGACTTGCAGGACGCGCAGTAGCTTTTTTGGGGGGCAAGCGAGCCCTTCGGGGTGCAGGATAGCTAATAACAAGGAAAACAACCAGGGAGACTCTTTGACAGGTGCTATGGACAGATACGATTCCAAAGTGGCACCAATATCTAAGATAGGTAGAGTCCGGGGCATAAATCTACGTAGCCACGAGCGCCGAGCCAATTCAGACATAGGGTATATTAACATGCAGGGTGGTAGAAACAGGCTGAAGTGGGAAGAGATAGAAGAACAGCTAAGGGAAGAGAAGCCGATGGTATACGGTTTTGTAGAAACACATCTCGGGGACATGGAACCACCTCGCAACAATCCGGACTACGCGTGGGAATATTGTAATAGAACAGAAAGCAGCAGAAAGGAGGAGGGAATTGGGGCATTCATTCATAAAAGCACAGACTGGCAAAGGATCAAGCAGGAGTGCAAGGAAAATTTATGGCTAAAAGGGAAAGTGGCAGGTCCAATGACACTCCTTGGTTTCGTGTACTTGTGGACGGGAGCAAAGGCCAGAGAGGAAAACCAGGCAATGGTAGAGTGTATATCAAAGAACATTCAGGAGTTAGGAAGAGAGTGCGAGATAATTATACTAGGAGACATGAATGCGCACATAGAATATATGGATGGGTATACCTACCCGACAGGCACAATGGTCATGGATATGTGTGAAAGGCTTGATTTGATCATTTGCAACAGTACCGAGAAGTGTGAAGGGCAAACAACATGGGAGGTAGGAAGGCTGCAGTCGACGATAGATTATGCACTGATGTCCCATAGGATGTATGATAAGCTCAGGGGAATGCACATAGATGAAGGTGGCTCCAGAAGTCTGGGTAGTGATCACAAACGTATCAAGCTAAGTTTTGGAAGAGCAGTGAAAGTGGGGAGGAGACAAGATGAGCAACTACAGGAAACTTTTTATCCAGAACGGCAAATTGAAATAGCCACTAAGCAAATTGAGAAAGTAATCACGGAGGATAATAAGACAGTGTGGACATACACGAATCTAATTAGACTCTTTGAGCTAGAGCTTGTAAGACGCGTGACAAGTCACCCCGGAAAAAAAGACACAAACCCAAAAGTTGGTGGGATGAGGAAGAGAGCCATAGCAAAACGTCAGGAAGCCTCTAGGGAACATAGACATGCTAAGCAGCGGGGTGAACCGACAGATGATGTTGAAAGAAAATGGGAAACCTTTATAAGCTGTAGAAGGGATGCATCCCTTCTGATCAATGAAAATATTAGAAGAAAGGGAGCTCAGTGGCTGGCAGAAGTACATAAAAAGATAGAAAGGCAGCTGCGAAATTTCGGAACCATCTAAACTCCCTAAGAAATGAGACGAGCCTAGAGCAGAGTTCTATAACTACAGCCCAAGGTGCTAGGCTAGAAGGGGACGAAGCTATTGAATATATAAGAACAAGGGTGACAGAAAATTTTCAACAAAGAAGTACTTTATGCACCACAATAGACAAGGACGAATCAAGTGGTGCAATGGCTCCATTTTCACAACGAGAGTGGGAAAGGGCTGAGAAAAGGGTTCCTAGTAGTACATTAACAGGCCCAGATGGAATTCCAATTAGGCTGATAAAGACATTAGGTCCGAAGTCTAAGTAGGCTTTGAGAGAGGCAGTGAGCAAAATAATAATCGATGGTGATATTCCCGATGGATGGAAACTTAGCAGGATGAGCATGATCTATAAAGGAAAGGGGGACAAAGCTGACATAAACAACTACCGTCCTATAACAGTGACATCAGTGGTCTACAGGCTGGCGATGCAGATTATAAAGGAAAGACTGCAGGCATGGATAGAGGATGAGAGGGTGCTTGGAGAGCTGCAGAATGGGTTTCGGAAACACAGGAGGTTGGAAGACAATCTGTTCTCACTGACGCAGTGCATCGAAATAGCAGTAAATGAACACAGGCCCCTGTGGCTAGCATTTTTGAATATCAAGGGAGCCTACGATAGCGTGGTTCAAGAGGAATTGTGGAAAATACTTGACACACTAGGCGTGGAACATGTAGTCACTAATCTTTTAAAGGGTATCTATAAAGGTAACAAGGTAGTTATAAAGTGGGAAAAACAGGTATCCAAGCCTGCAGAGGTAAAACGGGGCTTAGGCAGGTGTGCCCCCTGTCACCCTTATTATTCATGATGTACCTACAAGGATTAGAGGCAAAATTAGAGGGAAGTGGACTGGGCTTCAACCTCTCTTTAGTCAAACAAGGAAAACATATTGATCAGGCACTACCAGCATTAATGTACGCAGATGATATAGTGCTAATGGCCAACAACAAAGAAGATTTGCAGAGATTGATGGACATCTGCGGTGATGAGGGAGATAGGTTAGATTTTAGATTCAGTAAGGAAAAATCGGCAGTCATGATTTTCAATGACAACGAAGGTAGTGAGCTTAGAATACAGGAGGTCACGCTAGAGATAACAGATAAATACAAATATCTTGGCGTATGAATAAGCAATGGGACCGAGTATCTGAGGGAACACGAAATATACGTGACGACTAAAAGTAACAGGAATGCAGCAGTCATGAAAAATAGGGCACTGTGGAATTACAATAGGTATGATGTTGTGAGAGGAATATGGAAAGGGGTCATGGTTCCTGGGCTGACGTTCGACAATGCTGTCTTGTGCATGAGATCAGAAGTTCAAGCAAGATTAGAAATTAAGCAACGTGGAATAGGTATGCTTGCTTTAGGAGCTCACGGGAATACACCAAATCAGGGAGTACAAGGTGATATGGGATGGACATCATTTGAGGGCAGGGAAGCTAGCAGCAAGATAAAATTTGAGAAGCGATTGAGAGAAATGGGGTAGAAGCGTTGGGCTTTGAAGGTTTTCAGCTACTTGTGCATGAAAAATGTCGATACAAAATGGAGGAAGCGAACCAGGAAATTGACTCGTAAATACTTAGAAAACAGCAGGTGGCCAAACCAAAAAGAACTATCGGTTAAGAAGAAAGTGAAGGAAACAGAGACTGACATGTGGAGAATGGGCATGATTAAGAAGTCCGCACTAGAGATCTATGGAACATTTAAGCAGGAAATTGCCAAGGAAAGGATCTATGATAATACTCGGGGTAGTTCTCTACTGTTTGAGGCCAGGATGGGAGTACTGCGAACCAAGACATATCGGGCCAAATACGAAGGGGTAGGCACAGTATGCAGTGCGTGTGGAGAGGAAGAAGAAACAGCCGAACACTTGATAATTTTCTGTAAAGGGCTTCACCCTATAGTTCAGGATGATGGCGCCGAGTTTTTCAAAGCACTGGAATTTAGGGAAAGCGAGGGCAAAACAGACTTTAGGCGGGTAGACTTAACTAGAAGGAGGTTATCTGATTGGTGGCTAAAGTCAAGGCACGAGTGAAAATTAAACCCTTCACTGCGAAGCACGAATCCTCAACTTCTTTATTTAAAGGAAAAAAAAAAGATAAATGTTTGGGTTAGTTCACTAAGTATTGCGGCTAGGTGGCGTTAGCCGCCGCCCGATCTAAAGGGTACAGCCACATCCGTCCATCCATCCATTCATGCGAGTCGCGAACTGATAGCGGCCACTTCAGTTCACTCCGACACGAGGCCGTCTTTCATATCGAACGTTTCTCTTTTTTGTGAACTATCCGCAATCTTTTAAAGTTTTGGTTAACCCTGTGAGCTTATATGACGTGCATGCGGCCATATAAAAGCGATGGGGAAGAAGTGTTTCGCCCCACGCTGCAACGCAAGGTACAAGTCTTGTACCGAGAAACTTTCGCTGTTTTCCGCGCCCAGAGATGAAGAACGTCTTCGGGTGTGGAGGAATGCCATTCCACGCAAGGATCGAATCCTACAGCCAACAGACCACCTCTGCGAACGGCACTTCGAGCCTCATTTGGTGAGCAAAACCTGGAAAAAGGTCTACAACGGCCCTGTTTTGTGTCGAGCTCCCCGGAAAGCGTCCCTCTCTAAAGATGCAGTGCCCAGTATTTTCCCGGAATGCTCAAGCTATCTCTCGAAAGAGAAAAAACAACACAAGAGGCCAGCCGAGAGACTCGGTGGCTCGCTTTCTCCATGTTTTTTTGCGGATCCCTTCGTAAGTGGTGCTACTGGTTCGGACATGCTCTTGCATGGTTGTACCTCGGCACCCCTCACAGCGCTGTCAACTTTTGATGAACTGTTTAGAAGCCCAGCATGCGTTGAGCTTCCGTCCACAGCTTGGGGTTTTCACCGACTGCAGGTTGACGAGCTTCGCAATTGTGTTCTCGGAATTGTGGCACGTTGGAGAACCGCAGTGCGCTGCTGACACAAGCCACATAGTGCCATAGAAACTGCTTGACATTAATCAAGACATGAGCAGAAGTACAATTCCAAAGAAATTAAACGCAAAGGAATGCTTTCGAGCTCACCATTGATCATATATTAGATAACAACTGGCTCTCATTTCCTTGCATCTCCCACAGAGATGAAGTAATTGCTAAAATCTTGCATTATTATGTGGGCTTTCAGATGAGGCAGTATTGTAAGAGCAGAGAAAAGAAAAGGAAAAAAAGACACACAAGCTCAGAAAACTGTCAAAACTTGTGACTGCACAAGCGTCCTATACAGAATAATTGGCTTGGTGTTTGAATGTGTGTGATTTCCTCAACGTTTTTTGTTGGGTATATTTTTCTGTAAAACAGTGCAATTAACATGTATATGTGCAATCAAGCTTATTATACATGAATAACTTTGAAAACATGTTTAAAGAAGTAACAACGCAAAACTGAAGTAGATATCTGATTTATGTGTATGCCCTAGTTCAGCGAAATTCAAATTTCCTTCGTATGCCGAAGTCACTGTGACCGTGGTGGATAGCACTGGTGCACCGCAACATTTATTGCCCCTATTTCTGTTTAAATTACTCGCAGAGGTTGTTTCGTCTTCGCGAAGAATTGTTGAAGCTACAGTCGCTGTCGCGTCCCAAATAGCGTGCATGCGCTTTGGCCTTAAAATTCACATACCAACTGGAGACGTCCCAAACAACCTCGGTTATTTCGAAACGGTATTTTCGTTTGAAGCGACCCTGAATTCATGCCTCTGAAATCCAAGCACGCTCTGTATACGAAACAGTGCGAGGCGCGTTTCATGCCCGTGGCAACTGAAGACCGGCAGTACATGGCCCCTGTTCGCGCAGCGCCACCTACGAGCGCACACGTCCGCGCCGAACCAAGTTTCGCCCCGCTCGGCCGCCGCGTTGAGTCACCTCTCCTTTCTACACCGTGGCCAGAGCCTAATACTTGAATAGTAGGCTCCCGAGGTAGAGCCTGGCATTGCAAGAATACTGTTTTAGCATTCAGCGCATAAATAGGTCAGAGAATACGGGCGTGGACTTGATGAGTAGATTTTGAATCAAGAGGTCGGATTTCAATGCACTGTGATATTTCGTGTTTGACGCTCGAAGTGTGTCAGTGTATTTGCAGGTGTTCTTGTGTGTTTAGTAAATATTGAACATGGACGCTTGAACCATACAGAGGACATGTGCAGTGTAGTGAGTTACAGACTGCACACGTGTCAGCAGTTTTGTTTTATAAAAAACTCAATGAGCGGGGGGGAGGGCTAGGTGACGTGCGTGAAGGTTCAAAGTGCACCCTATTACAAGAGTTGAAAGCAGAAAACGACAAAGTTAGCACGAGCGCCGGGCTGGTAATCAAAAAGTAGCAAAAAACAGAAAAATCAACAATTAGGAACAGGTCATGGTTCCTATTTGGTTCCTTGAGCAAAAAAGGAAGGTGGAGCGTGGCAGCGAAGGTACAAGAGAAGGAACGAGAAATGCGGGGCTGGCTACTCGGTTGTTGCGTTCCGAAGCCGATCCTCGTTACAGCTGAGCCCGGCCTACCTGCCTCGTACTACCTGCCAATGTCCTGCGTCACTGACGTGCGACGGCTTCAAAGCATCCTGTGCCCGAGGACGCGCGAAGCCGTTGAGCTACGGGCACGAGTTCCAGCGCAGGTGTCCGGCATGGTACGCGGCTACGGTTGTGGTGGCTACCCTTCTAGGGGCTGCCGGGTCTACCGTGCGAACGGAATGCAGCTCTAAAATGTAGCAACGAACTTTGGTAAGACCAGCCTCGTGTCTTGCGCCCATGCTAAGATGAGGGACTGTTATATTAGGGCTTCGATAGTGCGAGGAGACAGTGAAGGATTGTTTTCATTGTCTGTCTGGTTTGTGTGCTCGTTTTTGTGTGTATAAAGTGTGGTGTACAAATGATCTCGTCTTTTTGTGGGTGTCTGGGGCGACGTCTCGCACCCCCACTCACCAAGAACTTGCACGTTGCAATAACACGCATGCAACGTAACAACTTCTAAATGCAAGAGAAAGGCCCATCACGCCTGTATAACGAAGCAGCTAGATAAAAGAATTGAGGCGGCTACTTTAAATGACGGAGCATGTTGCTATGATCTTTTGGTATACTCTTAGACCGGTTTGGAGGTATTACAGGCGAGCTGAAATGTGATTATGGAGAGAAGTATCTATACTTAACGGGCCCGAAAAGTGAAGAAAAATTTTTTTGGGCTGCCGACTACATTTCATACAAAACTGCTACTAAGTCATACAATCTGAGGTACAGGATTCTGCAGTTGCAGCCATCAACAAAACGTGCGCCGACAAACCCAAAGGTTACCATGACGGATGCCTCTACCTCTAGTTATGCATAAGGCTTGCACGACTGGGGCTACTCACATGTAACGACACGTCTTGCAACTGGAATCCATTTTAGAAGCAGTTTCTCCCACTTTGACGGATGTAGACAAATTTGCTCCTGCTATCGCTGACGACCGGCGACTTTGAGGTGTTATGAAGACGCATGGGCCATCCTCATTGGAAGGTTCACAAGGAAGACATCATTGTCAAAGACAACGTCAAGCACCTCACCAACTCGCAACCCATTCGGTCATTCGCGATTGTACGCTGATTGCGTCTCTAGTATGACAACATCGAGGTTAATATTCGTCGTCTATGGGCATTGAAGATAACTAGAGAGTCGTTCTCGACCGTTATATAACCGATCATCCTCAGAAGTCTACCGTGACAGCTAGTACTCGAGTACTACCGGCGTAGCGAGCAAATCAACAACACCCGTCGCCAAGAGAGCATGACGTGTCTTTCGTATCGCAGAGCAGCCTATAATCTCTGCTTTACTGTATCAGGAGTGAAGTAGAAGCACGAGAAAGCTGCGAGTCCTGGAGTGCTGACGCGGACCAAAACAAGAGGAGTGATGCAAGCAGATCATACCACAGGTCAATTAAAACTAGAACGTCAAAACGAGCAGCGCCAACGTCAGAGTACTCCATACATGTTTCTTCTGTAACAGCAATGATCACGCTACCTAACAATGCAAAGCCATGCTCACTGTCACATACAAGGAGACCAAACTTGAGCAAAACTGGTGTTGCTTATGATGTACAATGTAACCACATCTTGCGAGTAATTTCCACAAAGATGCAGCCGCCTAAAATATCATCGATGACACGCGACGACCATGTGCGAGCCAACCATCGTGGGTTCTAGTATTGAGTGTGCGGCCGAATCTCTTCAGCCGCCAGTGGTCACAGTCCAGCGGCTTATTACCTTCAATTCGCAATCGTAGATGCGTATTCTGGTGGGACAAGTGCCGTCACACGCGCATATTTCGTTTGACCAGCTGAACTCACAGGACGTTTTTTTGACTGAAGTGCCAGTGTGAAATGACACGGCACCAAAATTTCTGAGTGGAACCCTTCACTGGCCGAAACAAGTGAAGCTGTCGGAAAGTTACACAACACCTGCATGACACAAATAAAGAATCAACGTACAGCATAGGTACACTTCTTATTGATAACATTTCTAATCGACCAATTTCAATGCTTCAAGGCAGTGAACTCCAAGAAATGTCAAATGTAAATATTGTGATTACTGGGTTCGACTTGCCAGCCAATCACGCTGACGAGCCATCACTATGGGTGCTAATTGGAGCCGACCACTACTAGGAACTTGTGACATGCCAAACACAGTCCTTAGACCAAGGTCTTACGATGGCAATGTGTGGCATTTCATATTGTAAGGGCCATTTGATTAAAGGTGTAAACAATCGTTATGTTAAGCGGCTGTATATAGGTTTTAAATTCCGCACCCTATTGGCGAGTAAAACATATTGCAAGGCAATGTATAGGTCGCAAAACACTTCTCTTACTCGCCGAAAGTCTGCCCCACAACACAGGTCAGCCTAATGATGAATATGTTAATATGAGGATATGACACGTATGAGTGTGACTTTTAAAAGATCAAGGCTCCCTGTTTGTTATTTTCAATTGTAAGACTCAGCTCAGGTTCGTCATTGACCAAAGAAAAGCTTCACGACAGTCTTCAGGCACTGCAACAGCCCTCTACAGAAATTGATAACATTACGAGAGCCCAGTGCTTTAAGAGATTGGAAGAACAGGAGCTTGGCCCTGATGACCTAACTTTAACTATACATACGGGTGGGAGTCCTGTTTGGAAGTCATCGAAGACGCCACTGTGGCCTTTACAATTTATTGCCAATAAGCTGCCACCAAGCAGCCGTTTCAAAACCCTGTTCTTGCTGGCCTCTGATTCGGGAGAACGCATCCGCAAACGCAGTTGTTCCTTACAAAATTTGTGGAATAAGTAAACAGCACTAAAGTGATTGAATGGAAGGACAAAGACAGTCTTCACTTGTCAAAAGCTTCTGTGCTGTGCGTGTCAGTTGATGTACGTGCAAGAGCATCAGTCCAAAATATGGTGACTTTCGATGGCTACTTTGGCTGCACGTTGTATGGGCACGTTGTTTGAATGCAGGCACTATGTCGCGGCTTAATCCCCCTCCTCATACGCATCGTCCCGATGCGTCAGGCAATGAATAGATTCGTGGTAGGTGTCACTGGTCTTCCGGTGATCTTTCATAGTAAGGCTTCATCCGGACTACATGTACAACCTCTGTAGGGTTGCGGCGTTTTGTGCTCCCGTATATAGCGGATCTGAATTGGTAAGTTACATCGCTTACACGATGGAGTACTTCGTAAGGCCCGAAGTAGCGGCTAAAAAGTTTTTCAGGAAGTCCACGGCAACGCACTGGGGTCCATATCCATAATTTGTCATTCGGTTGAAAATGCGCTTCGGTACGACGCTGATTGTACCGATAGGAGTCGATACGCTGTTGGCGGCGTATTCTGTATCTCGCCATCTGATGTGCTTCCTCGGCTCTTTGCAGGAAGTCGTCTAGGTCAGGTGTATTGCTGCTTTCATCATTCAGTGGTAACATGGCATCCAGTGGAGTGGTGACTCTTCGGCTGAATACAAGGTCAAATGGTGTCACTCGCGTTGTTTCTTGAACGGCTGTATTATATGCGAACGTGATGTAGGGCAATATTTCATCCCACAGTTTATGTTCGACGTCAATATACATTGAAAGCATATCAGTCAGAGTTCTGTTCAAGCGCTCCGTTAGGACATTTGTTTGAGGATGGATGGTATGCTGTAGTTCTTCTCTGGTCTGTATGGGTCATTCGCATCAGACATTTCATTAAGTCTGCAGTAAAAGCTGGGCCACGATCTGTAATTACGACGCTGCGTGCACCATGTCTGAAGACTATGTTGTTGATGAAGAACTTGGCAACTTCAAGAGCTGTTGCAGTGTACAGCGAGTCAGTCTCAGCGTAGCGAGTGAGATAGTCCGTGGCTACGACTATCCACTTCTTGTATGCAGTCGATGTCGGAAACGGGCCTAGGAGATCCATACCGACTTGTTGGAATGGGGCATGCGGTGGTTCTATTAGCTGGAGGAGGCCTGCAGGTTTCACGGATGGAGTTTTGAGTCTTTGACACTCACGGCAAGTTTTCACTTAGCGGTGAACTGATGAATACAGTTTTGGCCAGTAGTATTTTAGGTGAATTCTGGCGAATGTATGGCTGACACCCATGTGTCCAGATGTTGGCTCATCATGACATGCGTGCAGAATCTCGTTTCATAAAAATGCAGGTACAACGAGTAAAAACTTGTCACCATGAGGCTTGAAGTTCCTCTTGTAAAGGACCTCTTCTCGAAGACAGAACGAAGGGAGCCCTCTGGATAAGGTGCGCGGGACTTTAACGTTGAGTCCTTGGAGACGCTGTATAGGTGGCAGCAAATTGGGGTCATTTTGTTGTTGTTGAGCAATTTCTGTGCCCTGGACGACGCCTAGAAACGGGAAGTCTTCTTCCTCCGGCTCACTCGTCTTCACTGGTGCGCGTGACAGGGAGTCGGCATCGCTGTGCTTTTTCCCAGATTTGTATACCACAGTAACATCGTACTCTTGTAGCCTAAGGCTCCATCTTGCTAGTCGGCCAGAGGGATCCTTAAGAATCGCCAGCCAACACGGGCAATGGTGGTCACTGACTTCTAGGAATGGTCTACCGTAGAGGTACTGCCGAAATTTACCTTATGGCCCTGATGACCGCGAGACACTCTTTTTCGGTTGCAGAGTAATTTGTCTCAGCTTTCGAAAGCTTGCGGCTGGCATATGCAAGCACTTTTTCTTGGCCATTTTGCCGCTGGACTAGAATGGCTCCGAGGCCGACGTTACTCACATCAATGTGAACTTCAGTTTCGGCAGTATCATCGAAGTGGGCGAGTATTGGAGAGGCTTGCAGGCGTGTTCTTAACTCCTCAAATATTTTCTGTTGTTCACTTTCCCACATAAAGGGCACCTCGTCATTTGTCAGATTAGTAAGTGGTTCAGCAATGTTCGAAAAGTTTTCCACAAATCGACGATAGTATGCGCATAAATTCAGGAAGCGACGTACTGACTTCAGGTCTTTGGCTGTCGGGAACTTCGCGATGGCAGCTGTCTTTTCGAGATCTGGCCGAACGCCGTCGGAGCTGACGACGTGTCCGAGGAATCGAAGCTCTTCAAAAGCGAAGTGGCATTTTTCTGGCTTGATGGTCAAGTCTGCCAAACGAATGGCTTCTAATACTGTGCGGAGTCACTCTATATGTTGGTCGATTGTAACGAAAAATACGACAACGTCATCCAAGTACACCAAGCAGGACTGCCATTTCAGTCCCGCGAGGACAGCGTCCAACATTCTTTGAAACGTAGCTGGCACTGTGCACAGGACGAATGGAAGCGCTTTAAATTCATAGAGGCCGTCTGAAGTTATGAATGCCGTCTTTTCACGGTCGCGCTCATCCACCTCAATTTGTCAATATCCGCTCTTGAGATCAAGGGAGGAGAAGTACTTCGCACTCCGAGTCGATCGAGTGTATCATCGATACGCGGCAGAGGGTATACATCGAGTTTCGTTACACTGTTCAGTTTCCAATAGTCGACCAAGAATCGAAGGCTGTTATCTTTCTTCTTAACAAGCGCTACAGGAGACGCCCATAGACTGCTGGAAGGCTGGATCACGTCATCTGAAAGCATCTCCTCTACTTGTTTATCAATCAATCAATCTAATTTTTATTACAAACCAAAGAAAACATTACAAAACATCTGGACCGTTAGCCTACATTGGCTAGTGATCAGTCCATATCGGAGTACATAAAAGCAGCTTAGTAGAGCATATTGAGCAATAAACACATATATACACAATTATTTATACATATAACTATTCACATATGCACATACATACTACATACATAAGCGCGTGTACATGTCTGCATTTTCACAACATACCCAAATATAGTTTGTTTCATCATCATCGTGATATATAATAAGTGACTGGGTAAAAGCACTAATTAGCGCAGGAGTGAAAAAAAAACTATTTATATGTCTTGATGCTGCAAGCAAAATAATTTCACACTGTGCTTAAAATTTCTTGCCACTTCTAAGGGTAGTCGGTTCCAAATTTTAGTCCCATGAAATTCCAATAAGCGTTTTCCATATAAGTTATAGCTTGTAGGTAAGTTAAATATGCCATTCGATGCGTGTCTAGTGTTTCGCAATGGTACTGTAAATAGAGTGGAGGAGAGGGAAAAGCTAGTGCCTATAATTTTTTGAACAAAAAGGGCAACCTTATAATCGTGAAGTGCCCAAACTGATAAGATTTGTTGTTCCTGAAATGTAGTTTTATATGAATTTCTATGGTTTCCACCTATTATTCTTAGGGCTCTCTTTTGTAGTCGTAGTAATGGCTCTAGGTATGTCGTATACGTTACACCCCACGATTCAATACAGTAACTAATATGTGAATGACAGAAGGAAAAATACAATGTTCGAAGCACGCTGGGGGGAAAGCATTCGCGTGCTTTGATTCAGGTATAACAACCATAAGCCACCTTTCTACAAACACTATGAATTTGTTCTTCCCAGTGAAGGTTCTGGTCAAAAAACACTCCTAAATTTTTAAAAGAAACCACTTGTTCGATAGGGCTGTTGTTTAGGCAAAGTTGCATAGACGCCGTGTCAATATCCTTTCGCCTTGATCAAAAAACAACATACTTCGTTTACCCCGAATGTCGTGTCAATTTATGCCCCGCCACGGTGGTCTAGTGGCTAAGGTACTCGGCTGCTGACCCGCAGGGCGCGGGTTCGAATCCCGGCTGTGGCGGCTGCATTTTCGATGGAGGCGGAAATGTTGTAGGCCCGTGTGCTCAGATTTGGGAGCACGTTAAAGAACCCCAGGTAGTCTAAATTTCCGGAGCCCTCCACTATGGCATCTCTCATAATCATATGGACGTTAAACCCCACATATCAATCGAGAGGCCATCGCAACTGCTGCATTGGTGTGCGCCGCGGGTTGTCCGAGTACTTCCGAGTACGTTGGGATGCGTTGGATTGGCTGTGGCGCACGCTCCGGCTCACGTACCATCTGCCTCAGTTCATCTCGTACTACGTCGACGACAGACAGTGTTGCTGTAGTTTGAGGTGCTTGCAACTTGCTGAGCTCTTCCCTGATCACCGACCTGATGAGTTCTCGCAGGGCGTCGATGTCACTTCGCTGGCGTCTAGAGAAGACATTGGCAGGTGCATTGTTTATGTCTCGATTGTACTGTCGAGCCCGCTGTTCTAGCGTTTTCTCGATGGCTGTCGCCTCCGTATGAAACTCCGCAACTGTTCATGGTGGGTTGCGGACGAGAACAGCAAATAGCTCTTGCTTCACCCCACGCATGAGGTGGCGTAGCTTCTTGTCTTCAGTCATATGGGAATCTGCGCGCTTGAACAGGCGGATCATGTCCTCGATATACATTGCGACACTTTCGTTGGTGAGTTGGTTCCTGGATTCTAGCGCAGCCTGCGCCTTTTCTTTGCGATCCGCGCTGGCATAAGTCGCCAGAGCTTGTCGCCGAAATTCATCCCAGGTCGTAAAGGGGTTTCATGGTTCTCATACCACGTCTTTGCGAAATCCTCCAAAGCAAAGTATACGCGGTGGAGCTTCTCTTTCTCGTCCCAACCGTTCAAACGTGCCACTCTCTCAAAGAGGTTCAGCCAATCTTTTACGTGTTTATACGAGTCGCCATGAAATACTGGTGGCTGGTGAGGCTGATTTGTCACCACTTGGGATGGTGTTAATGACTTTTCATGGAGGCGGCGTCCATTGACTGAGTTTCCCTTAGCGTAAAGTGGAGTGGACTGAATTCTGGTGAATCACCTCGAAGACGGCGACTGGTCCTCTGATGCACAGGTGTCAGCTCCCCAGGATCAACTCGCCGGTGGTCGGGGCTACGCTGTCTTGCGTTCGTAGGGCTTTGATTCCTTACCCAGCACCTCCACCAGAAATGTAACGATGTTGAAGGACTCGGGGTATAATAAAACGTTTTTATTAAGGGGCGAACCTGTGCCCACAACTCAAAGGGACTATGGTCGTAGCACGTTACAGCAGAACACCAAAGATGTCTTCTTCTACTTCTACAAGAAGAGTCCCAAGCGCGTGGCGTACATCAGCAGGGGCCAGCTGGGTTCTCGTGCTATTATCATCGTCTCTTGCGCAACACTAGACGGCGCGCATGTATGTCCCTGTGCGCGTGGTGATGGGCGCTTTGTTTGAATGCAGGCACTATGTCGTGGCACGTGCGCTTCGGGCGCAGTCACTTCTCGGCTTGCATTAAAAACGCATTCGACGAAAATGCCGGCGTCCATAGCATTTCGGATGTTTGGCTCATTAAAAACGCGGCGTTTTCATCTTTAGTTGCTGTCGTACTATAGCCTCGTTCTCAGACTAAGTGTCATGTTCGTTCTGAAAATACATCATTCATAAACATGAATGATTTCTTTGTAAGTATAAAAAGGGTTTTTGCTGTTTCTCGCATTTAGTCGTATGGAATAGCTACCACCATATGAATACTGCACGCTACTTGTCACTTCAAGCCAATCCAAAGCGAAAAATCTTTGTCATCATGTCACAAGACATAACCTCACTTTCCATAACAGAAATAGTTTGTGTGTCGCCATAGTCTAAAATCAAGGTAGTTTGTCGCGTGAATAAAAATCATAACTTCGATTTCAGCTATGCCACTCGCGCAACAATATCGGTGCACTCCACAATACCGCATGAACTCATGATAACTGCACGCTCAAATGGTGTAGCAGGGCCCCTTTAATGATACATCACTCACTGAAAATTGCTCATTTTTTAAAGACGATAGTCTTTCTTGGGGACCTTCGACACCAAACTTTTTGTCTGTCTGTCTGTCTGTCTGTCTGTCTGTCTTTCTGTCTGTCTGTCTGTCTGTCTGTCTGTCTGTCTGTCTGTCTGTCTGTCTGTCTGTCTGTCTGTCTGTCTATCTGTCTTTCTGTCTGTCTGTCTGTCTGTCTTTTCTTATGGCATCAAAGTGACCAAACGATACCTCAAACGCCCAACGCCATCCGCAGGTCCCACCAATATTGCTCAAGGTGCAGCGTTCATGCTTGTGCGATTGTCAAATAAAAGTCAATTATTTGGCATATCTGAGGCACCATAACAACACGTCGATGTTTTTTATGTTTGCGTTTGTACTGCAGAAGGCACACACAAGTAATTATAAGGACCGTAGCGTTTATCACGCTGTGATCACAGTGCAACACGATGCTCAAAAAGGCAAGTGTTTCCAACGCTTTGCTAAGACGACACGGTGGTGGCACCTGCCCGTCGCTTTGCGTTCTACTTCTTATCGCCTCCGAAAAAGGCACGCATTTTTCTCCGCGGGCGCGCATGGCTTCCTTCGTTTTCGAAAATAACTGCCAAATGGCGCTCGTGTCTAACGTTCCTAACGTGTCTAACGAGAAAATAAGTGAACCTAGTACAGCGAGCTGAAAGCGCGAATCAGTGCAATACCATATTCCTGTCAGAGTTTTTCTGTAATAAGGAGGTCCAAATAGAACAGTTCACGGTCACGGGTTGTATGAGAAATTTATAAAAGATGCGGATTGATAGGCTTCCACCACCTTCAGTGTCATTACATTGGCATACTGGCTCGTACACATTCTATGATATCCCTCATGTCCTTGTGTAGGCACACTCGTAACATGGCTTTTTTATTCTGTGCGCATCGCAAATCCAAGAAAATTTGACGAACTGCAGCATGAACAGCAGCAACAGTGATCTGTATCGTTTTTAAAGACGATAGGCTTTCTTGGGGACCTTCGACGCAAAAAATGGGTCTGTCTGTCTGTCTGTCTGTCTGTCTGTCTGTCTGTCTGTCTCATTGTCCGTTTGTCCACCCTCAACGGCACCCTAAAAAGAACCGGAGTGACCGGCCGATACCCCAAATGGCCGACCCCATCCGGAGCGCCCACCAATATCGCTCAAGGCTCAGGGTTCATACTTGTGCAATTGTCCATTAAAAAGCAATTATAGCGATTATCTGAGGCACCATAGCAACACTTCAATATTTTGTATGTATATCTCTTACTAGACAAGGCAAACATAAGCAAATGCAACGACCGTAGCGTTTACCGCGCTGCGCTCACCATGCAACGCTTGCACGAAAGGCAAGTGTTCCCTACGCTTTGCTAAGACGACAGGGTGGTGGTACCTACCCGTCGCCTTGCGTTCTACACCTTATCACCTCCGAGACGGGCACCCACGCCGCGCGCTTCGTTTTCCAAGATAACTGCTAAATGGCACGCATGTCTCGCGTGCTACGTGACTTGCTGCGCTCGTTCGCCTCCGCTGCACGCTCGAGGCAACCTAACGCAGCGCCTCCGGAATACCATTCACTGATTTTCTTGCGCAGAACATCAAATAAACGTTTTGTTCACTCTCTGCAGACGCAAGACTATCGTCTTTCGGTGACATTTGCCGTGTAACATGCAGATACGGAACCAATTTTTTTAAGGGCGAAGCTCTTTATAGCGGCACCCGTTCGTCCATCGTAGTCGTAGCAATAGTGTGTAACCAGTCTTACATTTTGACCTCCAAGGTGGTGCTGGTAGGAGATTTTTTCTGTGCGTTGTTGAACAATAAAACATTTGCAGCGTGCGCCTTAACTAAAAGCCGAATTCTCCTGTCTCTCATTCCACCTTAGCATCCATTGGCATGAACATTGAGCCCTATCTGACAAGAAATGGTTGCTATGTTATACTCGCTGGGCGTGACCTCCTTGTTTTTAGAAAGGTTTAGTGAGCGTTGGGCCGCGGTGCTGAATTCAGTGAACTTGTGTATACCAAGAACTCATGGTGGTTAAAGGTGGGAAGTAGACACGAAGCGCAAGCCGTAATAAAGTGTGCGTGTGCCTCTTCTCGTTCAGTCCTTAGAATGTCCGATGGATGACGGTGCTTTATATGAGGATGATGATGAGTGGCGCTTTGTGGCGCAAGGGCCAATTGATGGCCAAAGAGCGCCATTTCGATGAGTAGAGATGCGGACAATGATATGTTGCGTTGCTGTATAGGGGCCTTAAAATTCCTCGCGATAATGCGGGTAAAAACATAAGTATTAGGATCATGACTGTGGCGTGATATTCATAGTAAAAAAAGGTGAGAAAGGTTTTGATAATAAAACATATAAAAATATTTGGCACTAGCGCAAGTGCCTCATCAGCGCCCTTGTGTCCAAGGGCTGCGAGGCAAATGCTTTTAAATGTAGTCACTGCAGCAGCAACCTCTCTTGAGAGGTCGCGCTACGCATTGCCGGGGCATATGACATGATAAAAGCGAACATCTCTTAAAAAAGCTAGCACCGATTTATGAGTGAACAGCGGTTCCCTACCAACAAACATTGCAAGGTGTAAAGGTATATGTTGTCGGTAGGCTGATGAAAAGTGTTGTTTTCTTAGAGTGTCTAGTTGTTTGCACTGGATCAAAATGTGAAGAACTGTCAGTGCTTCACCACATCTGTCACACAATGGTGGATCGCCACCGGACAAATGATGTGAGTGTGTCGTGTATGTGTGTCCTATCCTGAGCCTCGTTAGTGTTACCTGTGTATGACGTTATTTTGATACTGGCAGCCAATGGCCAAAGTGTGGCTTAATAACGTGTAGTTTGTTTTGTGTGTGTCTATCCCACTTGCTCTGCCAGTAGTCTCTGAGCTTTCGTTTGAGAAACGGCTTAAGATCAAGGGCTGGGATTGATATGGGTGTAGTGGCAGTGCTTTCGTGGACGGATGCAGCAAGCTGATCCGCCATCACGTTGCCTTGAATCTCACGGTGCCCTGGCACCCAGCACACTACAACATGTTGTTTGATAGTGTAGAGTGTGCATAAAATGGAGTAAAGCGAGACAAAGACAGGGTTTTTTTAAGATTGTGCAGAGCCGTTACCACACTAAGGGAGTCCGTATAAATTATTGCTTTTTGTATTTGTAGTTGTTTGATGTGTTTAGCAGCCACAAGTACGAAAGCTTCCACTGTGAAGGTACTTGTGCCTAGATGTAGAGTTCCAGCATTCGAAAAAGATGGACCGACAGCAGCGTAGGACACAGAGGAGTGTAACTTAGAAGCATCTGTAAAGAACTCAGGACGTGTGTATTTGTGTTGAAGATTTAGGAAGTATGTTCGGATATGGGCAATAGGCGCATGTTTTGTAACTTCTAGGAAAGACACGTCGCAGTCTATGGTCTGCCACTGCCACGGTGGCGGGTATGATACTGGAGCTATTAAACTGTGTTCAAGTGACACTCCAGTTTCTTCAGCTAGACCCTTCAGGCGTGCTGAGAAGGGCTGCCTCATTGAAGGCCTGTTTTGAAAGAGAATGGAGCTCGACAAATCCTTAATAGTAGAGTATGAGGGGTGCTTCTTGTCTGCTTTCACCCTAATAAAATATACAAAGGACATGTAAGTTCTTTGTAGATGAAGCGACGATTCATTCGACTCAACGTAAAGGCTTTCTACAAGGCTGGTGCGAAAAGCACCCGTGGAAGGGCGGATGCCCAAATGGTGCAAGGGATCCAGCATCTTCAAAGCACTTTGAATCGCAGACTGATAAACAACGGCCCCAATAATCAAAGCGGGTGCGAATGAGACTTCTGTGCATGTTCATGAGACATCGCCCATCACTACCCCACGTAGTACGTGACAACACTTTTATAACATTCAAACCCAGCTGAACCTGCCGCTCACATATTGCCAAGTTGCATGACTTGAAGCCAAGCTGAGCGTCGTCGACATATGTACAATAGAAGATATTGCGGGGCATGGACAGGTGCAAGGAATTCATTTCGATAATAAAAAGTGTACAACTAAGTACACCACCTTGCGGTACTCCCGTCTCCTGGACAAATGTTTGGGAGAGAACACTGCCTACACGGACACAGAATGTTCGATTGGACAAGTAACTCTTGATTATGGAAAACATTCCACCGCGCACACCCAGGTTAGACAAGTCTCTCAATATGCGAAAACGCCATGTTGTGTCGTAAGCCTTCTCGATATCGAGGAACACAGAGAGGAAGTATTGTTTGTAGGCGAAAGCGTCTCGGATCTGTGTCTCGATACGCACCAGATGGTCGGTGGTAGATCTACCCTCTCGAAATCCACACTGGAATCGGTCGAGCAGACTGTGTGTTTCAAGGAGATGTAAAAGTCGGCGGTTTATGATTTTTTCAAAAGTTTACAAAGGCAGCTTGTAAGAGCAATGGCCCTATAACTTGAAACTGAGGAAGGTTCCTTGACCTCTTTTAAAATGGTAATAATTATAGCCTCTTTCCAGGAGGCGAGGGTGACGCCAGAAAACCAGATAGCATTGTATAGGAAGAGTAATGTTATTCGCGTTTCAAGCGGCAGGTTTTTCAACAATTTATACACGACACGATCGTGGCTTGGGGCAGAATTGCTGCAGGAGTTTAGTGACGTTTGTAGCTCAGCTAAGTTGAAAGGCTGGTTGTATGCCTCGTAGTTTGTACACTTGTGTTCTAGTTTCTGCTTTTCTATCCTTGCTTTATATCTTTGAAAAGCTTGAGTATAGTGTGATGAGCTAGACACCTGCTCGTAGTGGGCACCGAGGAAGTTTGCCTGATCTTCCAGGCTGTCACCCGGTGTGTTAACGAGTGGGAGTGTATGTACTTGTCTTCTTGCTACCCTACGAATCATGTTCCAGACTCTAGCCTCTTGTGTATGAATTGATCCCTGATAAGAACTTGTGCCGGCTTTCTCTTCTGGCCTGCCTGCGCGTTCTCCTGCCTTGAGATTTTATTTTCTTAAAGCTGGCAAGATTTTCGGCTGTCGGCGAATTCCGAAACAACCTCCGTGCCTTGTTCTGCTCCTTTCGCGCATTACGACACTCAGTGTTCCACCATGGGATGCGTTGCTAGCCAGGCATTCCAGATGTCTGCGGGATGCACTTGGCTGCTGCGTCAATAAGGAAAGCTGTGAAGTACTCCACAGCTTCATCTATGCTTAACCCATATATGTCTGTCCAACTGAAAAGAGTAGTGTTATAAAACTGCTCCCAGTCGGCTTTGTATGTCAGCCATTTGGGAGCTTGTGAATGACATTGGTATGATGTTGGTGTACTCAGAATGACAGGAAAATGGTCATTCTGTAGGGATTATTTATAATTTTTAATTGGAGTAGGGGTAGAAGTGAAGGAGATGCAAAACTGAAGTCTATGGAGGAGTAAGTATTGTTTTCAAGGTTATAATATGTTGCCTTTCCTATTGAACAGGCAAGCACCTGATGAAAAGAGGAACTGTTCGATGAGACGACCTCTTGCATCACATCGACAGTCACCCCATAAACCACTGTGCGCATTCAGGTCCCCTAGAACCAGATAAGGTTATGGTTGCTCATCTATCAAAGACTGGAAATCTTGTTTTTCCGGGCGGTGTTGCGGCGGTATGTATAGAGAGCAGATGGTGACGATCTTATTCAATAGAACTTCTCAAACAGCCTTTGCCTCTAGGGATGTTAGTAGTTGTAGATGACTACATGCTACTCCTCGATTACCAATAATGGCTACACCACCAGATGACGCCACAGCATCATCTCTGTGCTTTCAGAAGACAACATATTGACGAAAAAATTTGTATTCTTGGATTTTAGGAGTGTTTCCTGTACACACAGCACTTTTGGAGAATGTGTAGAAGTTGTTGGACATCGTCGAGGTTTCGAAGTAGTCCTCTGACGTTCCATAGTATAATTTGTGTCTCCATTATGGGAGTAAAGAAGTGCTGTGTGTACAAAATGAGTGTGGCTGGTGTCTAAAGAGAGAAGTGACTTATCTTACAGAGCCTTTAGAAGGCCCCGTAATTACCGTTTTGTCTTTTTAGAGCGGTCGAGGGAACCCCGCCACTCCTTTGGCGCAGTCTGTGCCGGTGCAGTTGATGTGTCCATCGCCTCAGGAGAGACGACAGACAATGTTGTTTTCGTTGTAGGCTTCTTCGTGACAGACGGAGCCTTCGACCTCACCGGGCTCGAGGTCGACGGGACCTCTTTTGTTTGTGTGATGCCCTGGCTGCTGCCAGGATTCACAGAGGCCTTCGGTGGGGCTGTATTCAAGGAAGGTGGGGCAGCCGAGGCTGCTCCCCCATGGGGACTTGTAGCGTTTGCCTCGGCACGCTGGTCGTGGTCCAAAGCATTGCCGAAAACCGAAGTGCTGCTGATCCCCGCACTACTTCGGTGTACGATGTGTTCCCAGCAAAATGCGGGGAAACGCACTGCCGCGCTTCACGGAAGCTTATGTTCAATTTAAACTTTGTAATTATAATTTATTTTTCCATTTTCCAGGCCACGAATGACCTGGAATATGCAGGATGGTCACCTTCACAGTTTGCGCAGTGGACTTGTAGCTGACAGTGATCGTCAGCGGTATGACTTTGGTGCCGCATTTCGCGCAGGTAAGCTGTCCCTTGCAGCTCTGGGAGCCGTGCCCGAACCTCTGACACTTAAAGCAGCACCGCGGGTTGCGTATGCACGGTCTGACTGGCAGTTTAAGATATCCTGTTGCTATTTCAGTGGGGAGAGTGGTAGATGCAAAAGTGAGTATGATGTGTTTCGTTGGGATTTCTTTATTTTCTCCTCTTATTTTGATACGCTGCACCTGAATGACATTTTCTTCTTTCTAGCCTAATAGAAGTTCATCATCAGAGAAGTCCATCAGGTCTCCATCTGATACAACACCTTTCACGGTGTTCATGGTTCGATGCGGTGTGATTGTGATAGGCTGATACCCAAATGATGTAAGTATAAGCAGTCTCTGGTACTGGGCATGGTCTTTTATTTAGATAAAAAGGTCACCACTGGTGGTCTTTGTGGCTTTGTAGGCTGTGCCTAGCGTTTCTACAAGGCATCTGGACACAAGGAAAGGTGAAATGCTTCTAGCTTTCTTTTCTGTACTTTCACAGTGGATGATGTGGTATTTCGGGAAGTTATCTTTCTTGTTTGGAAGAAATTCGAACATTGCATTGGTGCGCCACCTCTTGGAGGGGCGATTGGTTGTGAGAGGGCTAGGAGTTCCCATAAATTTGGTAGCTTGTTCGGCGGCCATGCCAGCCACCCACCACCGAGCCAACAAGGGGACGCTGCGAGACGCGAAGGAGACGCAGGCGCCAGCCGTACATGGCCGCTATAACCTAATATATCTACCGAAGGTTGGATATCTACACCTGGTTAACCCTTGCCGCCGAGAATTGTGGAAGTAGAAAGAAGTGAGGAGAGGACAGGAAAGATCAAAAGTAGTAGAAAAGACGAAGATAGAGAGAGAGAAGGAGACAGGAAGAGCGACTGCCGATTTCCCCTGGGTGGGTCAGCCCAGCGGGGCCGTCTACGTGAAGCCGGGGCCAAAGGGGTGTGTTGCCTCTGCCGAGGGGCCTTCAAGGTCCAATCACCCAGCGTCAGCTCAACCTCCAGGATTCCCTTTTCCCCGGACATGGCAAAGCCACGCACGGCTAGGCGCGGGAGGGAGTCGAAACTCCCCCCTTAGCTCGGGTCCGTGGTGTCGCTACACACCAAACGCCTACTTGAGAAGGCGCCCCTGCGGGGGCTTCCATATGAGGAATATATGATAAAAAGATGCTAGATGGTGGTACTTGGAGTGGTGAATAGGTGGACGAACGGACACACAGACAGATGCATGGACGGACGCACGGATGTCTGCACAGACGGGTGGACGCATGGACAGACGCAGTAGTGGATGCATGGACGTACGCAGGGACGGATGCACAGATGGACGTGCGGACGCACGAATAGACGTACGCATGGACGGGCGGATTGACGCATGGGTGCGCGGATGGACGCACAGGCGGCCACACAGACGCAGCATGGACGGACGGAAGCAAGAACGAATGAACGGGTGGATGCTTCGCCCCACTCTCCATCATTCGCTCCGTGGATATGCTGCCATTTGTATTTCTTTTTTTCAGCTGTGTGACTGCGCTTGTGAAATAAGTAAGAGGCTTTTGAAGGTTGGTTTCTGTATTTGAAGCAATTTTAATGAAAATCTGCAGACTGAAGCTATAAAATTTGCATATCTGAATGAAACGTTCCTGAGCATAATGAAAAACCACCACCCAGCATACACTACATCTGTGCAATTGAGTAATTATTCTGCAATGCATTCTGTTCCACAAAACGTGCGATAAACAGGGCGATATGTGCTACAGTCGCGAGTCTGATGCGCCCTTCGTTGTGCGCTAGCATAATATAGGCCTACACGTGGAGTCGTGGCGCAAGTGTAAGTTTAATATGTTGTAATGAGTGTTCGGCATTGTTTGGTGCAATGAGGACGACTTGACGGTTGTGTACGTGTTCCTGTGTCGTTTATATGCTGTTACAACAGTAGTTATCTAAAACTTCGAGGAATGAAGTGCAGAAAAAAGTAGTGAGAGTTGGCATTTATATTACGTTGCTACTCACGTCCCTTAAAGTGCGGGAATAAATAGAACTCGCTTACTGAGTATCGCACTTGTCAGCTCAAGTTAATAGATTACAAATGCTGTAGATACTGCATGAACCCTTCGAAAGCATTATTCTGGATATAAAATTTGCAGTGTTTCGCTCTGCAAGCTTTTAGAATAGCGGTAAACAAATTTTACAGTCCCCATATAAATAGCGCACGCTGTGCATTATTTCAAACATACTTAATTGCAAAAAACGGCGTTCAAAAACTTGAAAAGTTTGCTTTCGCAAGATAAATAATGAAGGTATTTAACTTGCGAGCAACCAAACGTAGTGGCGACCAGTCGAAGTAACAGCCAGAAGGCTGCGATTCGTCGGTTTGCTTGCTTTGCTTTGTTTGGAAGTGTAGTGCACGGCAATAAACATGTTTGCGTGTGTCAAATATGACGACGGCTACCGTGTGGTCTTATCCGAGCGCCTCATTAGGGCTTTCGCACTAAATGACGCTGGAGATTTTTCAACGAGCAATAAAGTGCAAGCAGATTGTTGTAGTGAAGATGGGGCGACGCAGGGCTTCTACCCGGCAACTCTACATTGTTATGACCTTCATCCGTAGGCGCCAAGCTGTCGTTGAGAGACGTAGCCGGGCAGCGCTCCCACGCCCGGAACCCCAGTTTCTCGGATTCAATGGCAGGGAGCGACAAAGGGATAAGAAGATGGTCCGAGAGCCAATGTCCCTACAAGCAATTCCTCCGTGCCAGCTTGTTTAGCGAGACGGCGAAGCAAACCGACCGCACAGGTCGTGTCTCCGCTATTCAAGTGTCGACTCCTTGGCTGCCCTTCCAAGGAAAGACGGAAGAAGCAACCTGCCCGCCAAATTGTTTTGGGAGAGAACCCCACGTCCCCTCTTCTCAGAGAAATGAGTTGAGAGAGGCAATAACTATTCAGCGGACTGTGCGTTACTGACTGATGCCCTGTGGGAAGGTGTTTTGTGTGTGTGATTGGTCTTCCACTCAAGGAGGAGGAGCCCGAGAGGGCTCAAAACGACGCCGCAAAGTGCTGGATGGCTCGGAACCTTGTAACGGTTCAACCACCACGCTCGTGGTTTGTGAACTCCTAACCTCATGCTGTAAATAATTGTAGATAGCGCCATAAACCTGTCTGTTTTTGTATCCCCATCTTGTCAGCATTTGTTTCCTCAACCCGAAGCTACACCACGCTACCACAAAAGACCGGGCAGACCCCGAGACACAACAACTGGTGGCAGCGGTGGGATACGACTCAGCACCGGGATCCGCAACAACTGGTGGGCAGCGGTCGGATACAAAGCTGCAAGTGACAACAAAAGTCGGCCCAAGGGAAGCAGCTGTCTCGAGACATGGATCACGTATAGGTGAGTGCTTGGCTTTTTCTTTGAGTGAACCAGGTTCTAAAAGAGGGATAAAATTCATAACTGGTAGTTAACTTTGCCGAAAGACTCAGTTTCACCGTTTCGGAAAGTTTTTTTGGAAGTAGCGAGCACTCAATACGATAATGGACTTACGGGATCTGCATAAGCCGGACTTGTTGCTGTTGTGTGAGGAATTGGGGATCGATACAAAGGGGTTGGCACGAAAACCCATAATCATTCAAGTGATTAATGATTTGGGGGCTGATTATCAGGAACTCAGCGAAGCATGCGACCTCATCAGTCAAAGAAAGAGACAGCAGAAAGAAAACGACGAGAGGCGTGAGCGCGCAAGAGGGGAGCGTCACTTAGAATGCGAGCGTGAAACAAAAAGACGTCGCTTAGAACACGAGCGTGAAATAGAAAAACTGGCGCACGAGATTGCGATCCGCAAACGAGAACTTGAGTTGAGGAATAGGTCGGGCAGTAGTCTCCAGCAAGTGGTACCTTGTCGCAACTTGAAGGCCGAGTTCTAGATGTCTAGGCACATGCAGCCATATACAGATTCAGAGGATATTGGCTTGTACTTTATGATATTTGAGCGGAAGTGCGAGGAACTGTCATTTTAACGAGACACATGCTGTCAAAGGCTACTCACGGTTCTGCCTAGCGAGGCAGATGAAGCTGTTGCGCGTCTCAGTGAGCAGGACGCAAACAACTACGAGGTAGTTAAGGCAGACATGTTCCGGATATTCGAAACTTCTGTCTGGAGAAAAGAAGAGCAGCTCAGACAAGAGTCTCAAAGAAAGCGCGAAGCAGAAAGACAAGAGTCTGAAAGCGAGGCGCGACGGAAAGCGCTGGACGTTGAAGCGCGTCATGAAACGCCAGAACCAGAGATCGCGCTAAAAAAGGGTCCGCATATTCTACAATGCATCAATGTAAATGATGTATAAAACGAGGCCTTGGCCGGTGTCGAGGTAGAGACAGTATCAAAAGACGGTCCTTGCGAGGTTTAGGTGTGTGCCAGCAGCCCTAATGAGCTCAGTAAGAAGCTGGAAACCATCCTCATGCCTCAAGAGGACGTCTCGAGATCGTCACATGAAGTTGGGTTAGCACAGTGGCTAAACATAGCGAGAACGTGACGCTTCAGGAGTGCACCGATGCCATCGGAGAGGGCCCAGTTAATGGTTTCATCAGCGTTCACAAAGATAATTTGGCCCGACAATCCGTCGTGACGCAGAATTCGAAAAGCGTTAGCGGGAGAGAAGACCTAGCACCAGCTCCAATGAGCTTCCCAACGTCTGAGGTCACGACACGACATGATGATGTCATCGAGAGAAAAAAGGCAAGTAAACATCGCCGAAAACGAAAGAAGTGGAAGCGTTCGGCTCTGCCTAAGCCTAGGGCAGATTTCACTCCGTCTCAAGAAACACGAAAGGCTAGGCCGTTAATCCGTTTCAGGAAAGGTTAATGCTAGCGTTCATGGAGGCACAAGCGGTAAGCCAGGTGTAGAGGGGGAAAACGAGGTGCGCTACCCCAACGAAACTCGTGGTTCATTTCGACGACTCCGGAAAAGCGGCCTTGCCCGAAGGGTCAAGGTCCAAAAAGCACAACGGCTAAGTACTGCGTGGGGGCGACCACAAAGACACTATTACCTGGGCTTCCAACATGTTTCTGGCGTCCCTTGCCCAATCCTGAGCTGAGCAGGCCGAAATGCAGAAGGAGGCGTGACGGCAGGACACAGCCTAGCATTTATGCGTTTTGTAGCCTCTGGTGTGTTCGAAAACCACCGAGACCGCGACCCCATCAAGTGCGATTCAAGCGAATCTAGTTGAGAAAAGGGGGCGATTAGTTTGAATTATTGTTGCACGTACGTGCTAAGTATGGTTATTCAGTACAAAATTGGAGATTCATGTTTGAGTCGTTTTAATTCTGTGTAAGTTACAAGATTTGATGTTAAGTTTACGGAAGGAAAACCGCCGAACTAAAAGTGTTTTACTCATTTGGGCAGAAGGTAAAAACTGAAAAATTGTTATTTTTCTAGTATTTTCAAAGGTTATGTGTAAATGTTGTATGCCTTCACTGTCATGTAAATTTGACGTGAATGAGAATTTCAAGTAGCAAGATCTTAGCCTAGACCAAACCATTTTGTAAAATTATTAAGCTTGGAGCGACACAGTGGAGTTGTCGTTGCGCGCTGTGAGAATTGAGAGCCATAGGTGCACAGTTTTAGTAAAAACCTGTGCATTATTGTGAGGTGCGTTTGATGAGTATAGAACCTTGGATTACTTTTGTGTTGTACACAGTGTTACAACGTAACGTAAGTATGTGAGAAAAACTGTGAGGGATTATGCGTTTGGTTAAAAGTACCATGTAATTTGCAACGCTCTAAAAATTAGAGTAATTGAAACGCTCAGGAGGGCCCAGTGGTTTTTTTTTCTACTCAGAAGCGTTCGCATAAGCAGGTAACATTGACCAAAATACCCTTCTAGAAAGCAGTCTTTGTCTCTCATGTTTTGTTGGCTATACTTTGAAGAGCGCTTGATCAAGTGATCATATGAACAGAAGCGTAACCTTTTTCTAATGTTGAGCAAACGAAGAATATTTTGACCACAGAGTAGGCCAATGTTTCGAGAAAGCTAGATTGCTTAATGTCCCGGTAGTAGACAATTCTCGGCAGCCGTAGAGAAATACAGACTTTAGGACATATTTATCGCTCGCTGAATCCGAGTTCCGGACGGATGCTTCCAGCGGGACAGAAACGATGAAAGTGGTCAGCGATGAAAAGGAGGCAGACGTTCTTTGTCAGGACGACTGCGGTAACAAGCAAAGCTGTGCTTCACTTGATCCAGAAATTGGGCTCTCGTGAGATAACGTACCGCGCTTCGGGAAAGGAGTGCGCTTGCAATGTGTAGGCCATTCATCAGTTGCCGTGTTATCTCGGAAGTGCTGATTTTACAGTAGAGATGTACCATTGTCCCCTCACGTGGCTGTAAACCGTAACATCAAAGAATAGTAGCCTCTTGAGGTAGAGCTTGATTCTTCAAAAATATCATTTTGACATTAGGTATAAGGGCAATTTGAACAGAAACGCTGCCGCAGTCATTCGCTGTTTCTAAACTATCTATGGGTGCTCTTGATGTATTAAAATTGATATTTTAGTTTTTTTTGTGCGTCTTATTATGTGAAATGTGTAAAGTAGCACGTCTGGTTTCTCAGCGCAAGTGAGTCCTGATAGTTTTGAGTGCGAGTATTTCTTAAAGCTAGTGAAGAAAATTGGTATGCCATCCCTCTTTTTGCTTAGTTTGTTCAAGGGGGGCCGAGTGCTTGCTGGTAAATGTGATCGAGTTTCAGAGACGCTGTCAAAGTTTTTGGCAATTACTCAGACAATGCGAGAAGCGAAGGCGAGTTGTTGGCATTCAGCTACGGATCCTTTCGTCGTCCATTCGAGCAGCAGCAGTCAATGCTACTCTCCGTGACTCGTCTGGCGAGGGGGAAGCTGTTATGACCGTTGTCCATAGGCGCCATGCTGTCGTTGAGAGATGTAGCCGGGCAGCGCTCCCACGCCCGGAACCCCAGTTTCTCGGATCCAGTGGCAGGGAGCGACAAAGGGATAAGAAGATGGTCCGAGAGCCAATGTCCCTACAAGAAATTTTTCCGGGCCAGCTTGTTTAGTGAGACGGCGAAGCATACCGACCGCACAGGTCGTGTCTCCGTGATTCAAGTGTCGACTCCTTGGCTGTCCTTCCAAGGAAAGACGGAAGAAGCAACCTGACCACCAAATCGTTCCGGGAGAGAACCCCATTTCCCCTCTTCTCAGAGAATTGAGTTGAGAGAGGCAATAACTATTCGATGGACTGTGCGTTACTGACTGGTGCCTTGGGGGGGGGGGGGTGTTTTAGATGCGGAGCATCTAATACTCGAGGCTTGTAGTGCGGCGCCGTCCGCAAGCTTCCTCCTCCTTCTTCCACCATCTGTGCATCCCTTCCTCCTCTACACACCGCGCGCGCTTCACTCCTCCACCATCTGTGCACCCTTCCTCCTCTACACACCGCGTGCGCTTCTCCTCTTCACGAACATTCGCTAGCTGTATAATGTAGCGCGCATGCGCCGTCACGCTTCGAGAACATCGGCAGCTGACGCGCGCGCATGCGCCGTCGCGCTTCGAGAACATCGGCAGCTGACGCGCGCGCATGCGCCGTTGCGCTTCTCCCCCTTCTCGAACATTCGACAGCTGACAGTGCATGCGCCGTCGCGCTGTATATATACTCAAGGTCGGCGCTCGCTCGCTCAGTTGCCGCTCGTCGGTTGGTTTGTACGGCGCGTCGACGTCCAAGGTCGCGGTGAAATGAATTCCAACGAATCCACAAACACAATGATCGACGTCCCTTCGACTAGCGCCGCCCTTTCGCATACGTGTGTACGTGTTCACTCATTTAACACCCCCTCCTACAACCACGTTAACCAATTTAGCCATCGACCCAAGTAAGTCGCAATTTAACACCCCATTTCACAACCACGTTAACCAATTTAGCCATCGACCCAAGTAAGCCGCACTTTAACACCCCGTTAACCAATTATATGCTCCGCATCCTCCTCAGTGTTCCCCCGAGGGAAGCTGCGGGCAATTTTTTGTGTGCGATTGGTGTTCCACTCAAGGAGGAGGAGCCCGAGAGGGCTTAAAACGACGCCGCAGAGTGCTGGATGGCTCTGAACCATGTAACGGTTCAACCACCATGCTTGTGGTTTGTGAACTCCTAACCTCATGCTGTAAATTATTGTAGATAGTGCCATAAACCTGTTTGTTTTTCGTATCCCCATCTTGTCAGCGTTCGTTTCCTCAACCCGAAGCTACACCACGCTACCACAAAAGACCGGGCAGACCCCGAGCCACAACAACTGGTGGCAGCGGTGGGACACGACTCAGCACCGGGATCCGCAACAACATGCACTCGCCGGTAAGTGAGCACTTGCTTCACATTTTTCATTATAACATTTCAGTTTTCATACCTTTAGAATTACGACAAGTTTGTGACAAAGCGCCGGGTATCACGTTAGCTGCTCATCTGTCCAACGGCAGTGCACTCCGTTTGGAAAAGATGGTCCAGGCAAGTATCCTTTTGTATATTTCACACAAATGCGTCAGGCTGCACCCGAGATTACAGTAGATTCCTGACGCCATTCAACTTCTCAATCACGGTTGTATTCGCACGCTGTTCAAAGGAACAAATCGCGCTGCAGTATGTATCCGGCCCGAACACCGTCGGAATCGATCGATATTGCGTGTGTGAAGGTAGCATTTGTAGCAATATTGTTTTTACCTTTTAAGTTTTTTTTTACCTGAACGTCAAAAGCGACGCGTAGGGCTTGTCTACTAGAGTCACTTATATCGGAAAGTTTCAACACGAGCTGATTTTGTTGTTTGAAGACATAGAAAACAGGCTGGTCGATAATTTGACTTAATTCAACAACGTTGCTTGTTCGGAGACGTTACGCGAGAACAGAACGGCCACAAAGGACAAGAAGGCTCTCCTTCTAGCCCCATTGTCGTCGTTCTGTTCTTGCGCTCTAACTATCGTCATGTCATACCAACTAGCCAAAAGCACTACGCTTGTTAGGCGAGTTGGAACAAGGCAGTCAGAATGCTGTTTAGCGCAAAGACTTTACTAGAGAAAAACGAGAGGACGTGGACGCAGCGCATTCTTCCAACTAAACTATGTTCAATAAAAAGCAAAAAAGGAAAAATAGATAAAAACAATAAAGTACATGGTTAGAAAAGAATAATACATGAGCGTCGTGCTGTGATACTGAATTAATCTCCACGTCACGCCAAAAAAAAATTCTTTGTTTTAAAAGTGCATTCTCTAGATAGGCATCCTATCTTCTGAGCCACTTCTGTTTCTTCACATATATAATATGATTACTGCGCAAATGATATTCTTGATACTTTCCCTGACATCACTGTCTGTTAGCTCTAATGAATATTGTGTCTACCTAAGAAAAACGAGCCCTAAATTTCTTGTCCTCATTCATGCTCAGGGTCTCATTCTGACAGATTTTATGCCTTCAGGTCGCATGTGAGAGATTATTGGTCATGGAACAGCTCGTCATGACATCCTATGCTACGCGACATCAACAGGAAAAAAATGTTCTAGGCTTGCCATCATGGCTGCTAGTAGCACTAACTTACACTCCCGGGTTTAAAGGAGTATATACACAATTTTGGGACGCCGTGAAAAAGACGGTCATCATTTCCTTTGTATGCATTGTTAACATTATCCACATGTTGGAGTCGCACAGCATTAATAAAATATCTCACTTCATTTTTAAAGTTTTCCTCACTGGACATTAGCGAGCCTGCTCCACTGCACAGGATATTATCTTGACTAGTCATACAGTGTCACTGAGCTTGTGAGCTCTGCATCCTGTGCGCAGCCCAAAGTGCAGAAATCACTGTTGGGGTCATGGTCATGGAAGATGATTCACATGTCCTTTACGTGCATCAGTATTAAGATGACGGATCTGCCACTAGTAATGTGGCAAGTGGCTGTCTCCCAATGACATCACACTGCAAGGACACGTCACTGAGAAGCTATTTCTTTTCTCTAGGTAACAATAATACAAATATATTCGGTGCCTTGCTATGCACCACAGTACTTTGTTTAGGGTGATCGACACCAGTATTTTCATTTAGAGTGACAATAAAGAAATATTTTATATTTCTGGCAGCGGTTCTTTAAATGCACATATATTACCCATAAAGCTGATGGGGAGGTGTCCACCACTGTAAATCAGTTGCTAGAACATTGACTGCATTATTCAATAGTTGCAGGTCATCTTTACGTCCGTTTTTCTTTCTTCACATCTACAATTATTCAATGCTCAATAAAATGTTTGTTCGCATATTTGCAACCAAACTGAAAGAGTGGGGACTAAAATTGATAAAAACAATCATTTCAGGCAAAAATTAGAAGAAGAAGACAAAGAATTTGATGCTTTCTTTTTCACAAACTGCCGCATCTAACGGCTGTGCCGTACACTATAGGAGATGACGTTCAGTGACGTTACAGCACACCACGATGTCATGCCAACAATGCCAGTTGTTGCCGCGTCTCTCAACGTGCTCAGCTGCCACTACGGTTCGCAGAAGCACTGCGAACAGCTCCGGCCGCGAGCAAGTGCTCCCTGCTGGTGCAAACCACTGCAGCTTTTGTAGAAGGGGGAGATCGGGATTAAAAGAAATGTTGAAAAAAGGAAAAGAACAGGAACATATGCTCCCAACCTGCTCCTTGAAGATTGCTGTCACAGCTCATGCTCGTGTGTGACCACAACACGCTGGCAGTTCACCGAAAATACAGCCAACTAGTCAATAATAAGTGGAATAAGTAGTGTTCATCAGAACAGTAGCATCTTGTAAATATAATTTCTAGGTTTTTGTGAGTGTTTTTGCACAGCATCATTCCAAGACTACTTCTAATAATATCCTTATCATTATTATTGTGTCTAACAAAGAAAAACGAGCCCTTGAAATTTGCAGTTTTCTTCCTGAACACAAAGTGTATTATATAAAAGTTATACGAATACACAGAGGTGATAAACTTATGTCTTGTCACTTCGCTTTCCAAGCATTATCAACCTAATTCACTCTATGCTGATTGTCTATCATCACTCCGCATCTTCGCATCTTTTCCCACGAGTGAAGAAACCTTGGCGGCAACACGGAGCGCGCTTTCATTGCATCGGTCACAGGATAACCGAAAGCGTGTCCGCTTTTGTCCAAGACTGAGACGCTATGATTTTTTTTCTTTTCGTTTTTCCTTTCTTGCCAGTCTACTTATGGTATGCATGCTCCTAGATTGTGACACTCACATATGAAAAGGAATGACACTACACTGGAAGTGACAGCGGAATGGTTAATGTTAAACCACTATACACAAAATAGCGTGATCGCTTGCGTTCCTAATTTCACATATATGCAACAATATCGTACTCTTTTCATTTTGGACACCATACAAGAAATGAATGCAAAATTTAAAAAATGAGAGAACTATTTCCAAGGCTCATTGAAGATGGAGTGTAGGAAGAAGCACGCAGAAATAGGGTTGGTATTTTTTTTTGGAACAATCCAATTTTATTTTTGTGAGACAGTCGAAAGTGTGCTGGAAGCTTAGCTAGCAAAAAGAGGTGGCATAGGAAACAAGGTATGCCACGAGCGCGTCATGACGCTGAGCACTTTTTTTTTTCTTTGAGTGCGCAGCTTCCTTTCAGTGTGATCGCGACTGCACACGTAGGTAGTTGCGGCACCAGCAACTATGCAGCGCAGAATGGTCAATTCCGTCTGTGGTCGGGAATTTCGGTATATGATGCGGTTATTTTGCGTATATGCTATCACGTTTAGCAAAAGCAGCGAAAGACCTCTAGCTGACTTCGAAAATTAATTGTAAATTCCGGCCAATGTTCTACACTATTCTTTAGCTGCAATATTCTTAGTAGCCCCAACAATCAATCGGCAGCGTTTCCTGACCATACTGAAAAAGTGTTTCAGGGTCCCCTTAAGTAGGAAAACATCTGCTAAAGGGTAACGTAGACATTTTATACAGGTAGCTTCTGTAGTATAGTAACCTCAAAGTTGAAATATATGGTGCATGAAGTGACATTACTTTTCTATTTTCAAAACATTCTGGCTTTTCAGAAAAAAAACATTCTGGTTTTCTGGAAGGAACTCACACAAAAAATGGATGCAAAGCCGCAAAAAATGGCTGCACAGGAAGCCCTTCACAGAAAAATTTCTCAAGTTCATAAGGTGGGAATGAAAATCAAGGAATTTTTAGGAATGAATGTTTACAACAGGAAGTGCAGCAGATTTAGTTACAAATATGTTTTACAATATCACGTTTTAATTTAGAGCAAAATGAACCTTTCTTGGATTGTGAGATTGCCATTTGAAAAAAGAAATTCAAGAACTGAGGTCCAGTGAACAGCAGAGATACTCCGAAATAAAAAAGCCGGGAAGAGGCCTACGGGCCCCTGAAACTAAAATTAATAGGCTGACAGATGCCTTACTTGACAAAAGAGGTATGTACAGGATGCATGTCTCGGTGATACATTACTAACAAGAATATCATTCTAAGATCCTTGGAAAATATTAAAGTTGGTATTACATGGAGAAAAAATGTTATTACGGCATTTCTTGCATTATATACCCCATCTGATAATGTGCTATCTGTTCCTGGCAAAGCATACCAATAATTTATTGACTTTGGGTTCTGACTATCTCGCACACATTTTGCTCCACTGTCTCGGCATGCCTAGAGTGTGATTTTTCTCTCTCAGTGAAGAAAGCTGCTCTACTTTTCCTGACACTAAAAAAAACTCTGGCCTGTTGTGCAAGATTGTTGATTTAAATTCTTCAAATGAATATTGCTTCAAGGAAAGAAAAAATTATGTTGCTATATACAAATAAGTTCGTAATGAAGAACAGCAACATAAATTATAAAAAGAGCTTATATGATTCTTGAAGAACTATTCGTTGCAGTATGTGGCTTACTCTCCGTCTAGCTCACGGACATGCAACAATAAGTGCACTAAGGGCGGTTGTGGAAAGACTGAGGAAAAAGTCACCTGTGACCAAGTCGGCATCATCTCGCCATGCGCGCTTCTAAGGTGTCACTCACTCTTCAAACTCTCATTATGATGGACTGACATCCACCATAAAGTTATGATTTAGCAGTCGAGCAGGGATTCACAGGAATCACCGCTACACCAACTTGCAGCTAAGCTGTGTGCCACTTGCATTATGGCACACAGTGCCATAATGCAAGTGGCCTGCATGAATGAGAGCATCGAGGAAAAGTGCATGGTTTGTTGTGTGCCCATCCAGAAATTAAAAAAGCAAGTCAGAAAAAAATAACAACCCATCTTATCACTAACAAAACTAAAATGATTTTCGTGAGTCCCCTAACAGGAAACACAGCCAGTGCTGCATGTTTGTCTCAATCAGCAGCTGCATGGAAACAGGTTTGGCTGTGCCCTAGGAAGCGGTAAATGAGCAAGCAAAAAATGGTCACAATTTGAGAGGTTGCAAACCAGACAGCCATACGTTTTTCGATGGCGCAACAAACAGCATCGACTCAAAGGACGAAATCGAAACTACGTGGTGCGTCACTTACGTTAAGCATAAAGAAGTGTGTTGCTAGAGATGATTGGAAGGCGCTTTGTTCCGCTGTGTTACTAACAAGGCTACCACAACCGGTACTAAAAGGTTTGCGCAATAGACTGATATAAACAAACACATAATTTGCATATCTGCGCACAGAGCACGTGTCATTTTCATTTTGGTCGTGAAAGCGCTATGTAGCCATGCTGTTTCTTTGCATTTAAAATGCTTGTCTACACTATAATAAAGAAGACTAACAAACAATAATGTCACAGAACTATAGGGAAAGTTATCAGAAGCAATTTAATGTAAACGTGGAGACAGCAAAGTGCACGAAAAGATAATTTGCCACAGGCAGAGACCAAACCTGCGGCCTTCGAATAACATAGATCGCGTCAATCAAAAGTCACGGATTTTGTGCCTGCCAGTGGCAAGTTATCTTTCTTCACGGCATGCAGTGGTGTTGCCAGAACTAATGTGAACATTATGTTGAATCTGAATGCAGAGGTTGCTCGCAGTCAAGCGCCCCCTTCACCGCATCATCTTACGGGCCATGTAGCCAACACAGAGATGACAGGTTTGACCAGCCATTCAAGCATGGTCATAGAGATTGCAAGTGAACATGTTGCGGCAGAATTTCTGCTGGATTCTTTTATGAATGAAGGTATTGTCATGTGTGCCTGAATGTGAAGCTTCTATTCACATATTTGTTACTTTTTGCAGGAATAGGACTTCCAGAGGCATTTATTATTCCACCATCACATCAGCATTGTTTCATTTCACATTAAACGTGAAGGGCTTTGCAGGGGAAATGAGCGAGGCACGTAGTTGTAGGCAGCAGACTTATATCTTGATCAGAGAAGTGGACAATGGGATGGGGAAGGTGATTAAAGTCTTGACTGCTGGACCCGCATGAAACGAAAAAAACTGGCACAGCTGGTAGCAACGCATATATTAGCTGGCTCCAACATCTATAACTGGTCGCAGTGCAGTTATGATTGTCTAACTGTTGGGTGCTAGGTTCCGTACCTTTATAGAGTAGTTACAAGAAAAAAAACATGCCAGTAAACCAGTAAAGATGTAACTTTTAGTTGAGGAAGGATTTGCGAGACAAGAAACATTAACAGCACAATGATAGCAGCAAGCTCCCAATTAATTGCCACTTGTTGAGAAACAGATCTTTGGTGGAATGTGCTAGCTTGTGTACATGTGTAATCGTACATTCCAAAGATTTCAATGATGCTCACGTATGTTTCACCATGTTCCGAAGTAAATGAATTATGCATGCCACTCGAGTAGAAAATTCAGAAACATTCGAAGATGTGCCCCTGAATCCTGAATAAATGGCGAAACCCGCTGCAATGGTGAAGTGGCTGAGGCGCTCGGCTGCTGACCCGCAGGTCGCGGGATCAAACCCCGGTGACGGCGGCCGCATTTTCGATGGAGGCGAAAATTCTGTAGGCCCGTGTGCTCAGATTTGTGTGCACGTTAAAAACCCAGGTGGCCAAATTTCCCGACCCGTTCACTATGACATCTCTTATATTGCCATGGTGGTTTTGGGGCGTTAAATATTCCTAATAAATATTGATACGTGTATGGAACTGTCACTTCGGCACAGCTGATATGACACCCGAAAAGAGGAAGACGACAACGTGGTTGTTGTTGGTTTGTCTCTCGAGCTTCCCCCGTTGGCCTGCATGACTGTGCGCTCTTTAAGCCGTTAGCAAGACCTGCTGTCGGTGAATAAATCTTCCCTGTAACATCTTTTGGTGGAAGGTGCAGGGTCTTCACACAGCCCGGCTCTGGAACTCCGCAGTAAATGCCAGCTTTTTCCAGCCGCGATGCCTGAAACCAGCACTCAGGCCTCGCCATCCGTGCCAGATCCATCACCTGTAATTCCCCCCCCCCCACCTTTTTGACCCTGGCACGTTTTTCGGGGCGGACAGCATGGGCGTCGAAGAATGGCTCGCATTATTCGAGTGCGTCAGCAAGCACTACAGGTGGGAAGGGACGCTTATGCTGGCAAATATTCTATTCTACCTAAGGGGTACAGCACGCACCTGGTATGAGACGCAGGAAGAATTAACCAGCTGGGACACATGCAAGCAAAAGCTTCGCGACTTGTTCGGTCGGTCAGTTACTCGTCAGATGGCAGCCAGGCAGGAACTAACATCGCGTCTTCAATCATCGACGGAGTCATATGTCACGTACATCTAAGACGTACTGGCACTGTGCTGGAAGACTGACAAAAACATGTCCGAGGCGGACAAGATCAGCAACGTGTTGAAAGGCATTGCTGATGATGCTTTCAACATACTAATGTGTAACAACTGTACCACTGTCGACTCCATCATATCTGAATGCCAACGATTTGAAGAAGCTAAATCAGGCGAATAACCCACCACTTCATGAGACTACCAAACACCGCTGCGACTTCGTTTTGCGAGGATTCTGCAGCGCCCCGTTCACTTGCACCTCCTGGCAATATTACAAGGATTGTTCGCTGGGAGCTGGAGGCCATAGCACCCGCTTTCTATCAGCCCCCTGCGCAAGAAAACTGGGCAACAGTCTCGCTTATTCAAGCTGTCACACGTCAGGAGTTTGCTAACCTGGGCGTCTAGGTTCCCCAGCCCGCCAGGATCATGCCGCAGCCCATGAGCACTTCCGTCCACAACGCTGACCACCACTCGGCTCCACTTGTCGCTGTGGCAGCTTCGACTCCTCGGTTTCCACCACGCTACCGAAATCCATCTGAGTGGCGCACGCACGATGATCGACCCGTCTGCTTTTCTTGCTCTCGAGTTGGGCACATCTCCCACCATTGCCTCAACAGGTGGTCTTTCCGGCCAAGCTTTCCTAATGTCGGCCGCCGTCAGGAACGTGGACACCATTCGCAACCCGCTTTTCCGGATGACCATCTTCAGGACCCTTCACCTTGCCGTTAATCTATACGCTCTGAACCATCCTACGCTGACGTCGTCGCCCAAAGAAACCGGTCTAGCCGCTCGCCGTAACCTCAGGGTCGGCCGTCACGCTCCCCTCAACGCTGACACTCTCCCTCACCGGCTTATTCTGGTCATCCCACGGGAAATCGAAGAGTGCAGCTCCTGGAGGTGGCACTGCATTGACGACTCGGAACGAAAACGTTCAACCGGCTACAAATTCAAGACGCAATTTACTTCGAGTATTCGTTGATGGACACGCCGTTACTGCTCTAATTGACACTGGTGCCCAAGTATCTGTTATGAGTTCAGCACTTCGATCTCGCCTGAAAAAGGTTCTCACACCTGCTATGTTTTCTACTGTTCGAGTGGCCAACGGAAGTCGAACATCGGTGCTTGGCATGTGCACTGCCCGCGTTACTGTTGCCGGCCACCACACCTCCGTTCTCTTGACAGTTCTTGATGCTTGCCCACATGACGTCCTCATTGGAATTGATTTCTTAACCGCCCACTCCACCCTCATTAATTGTTCTACCGGTATCTAACAGCTCGAATTGCCTTTGTGCACCGATTTCACTCCTGCAAGTCGCACTCGGCTACGATCCGTGGAGTCTCTACGGGTACCACCTCAGGCTGCTATGTACATTCATGTGTCGCCCTTTTCGTCGTTCCTTTTGGAGACTATCTGGTGGCTCCCCTCATTGATTTGACCCTTACGCACCACATCGCACTACCACATACTATAGTGGTTGTTGCTAACAACATGGCGCTACTTCCAGTTCTGAACTTCTCTACGTCGACCCAAGTTCTTCTGCAAGGCATCACTTTAGCCGATTTTTCCACCCTTGAGGAATGTTCGATTTGTTCTTTAACCCCTGATACTAAGACCGAGGCGAAACCTGTCATCACCCTGCAATATCAGGCGTTCCTCGACAAAATGATATCTTGCGACCTCTTATCTTCCAAAGTTGCAGCGCTCCGGGGTGTTCTATTGTCTTACCTGGATATCTTTGACGTCGACGACCGTCCCCTGGGCCGCACAAGTGCCGTAACCCACTGCATCGACACTGGCGATGTCAGTACACTCCGCAAACGCCCTTATCGCTTGTCGCATGCTGAACGCCAAGTTGTACGGACGGAGGTCGAGAAAATGCTGAGCAAAGACGTCATAGAGCCTTAATCGAGACCCTGGACATCTCCTCTCTTGTGGTCTTAGTTAAAAAGAAGGACAACACCTGGCGCTTTCGCGTCGACTATTGCCACCTGAATCGGATCACGAAGAAGGACGTTTATCCTCTACCCCGAATCGATGACGCGCTCGACTACCTCCACGGCGCCACATATTTTTCGTCCCTTGAGCATCGATCCGGATACTGGCAAATTTTGGTCGACGACCACGACCCCGAGAAGACAGCATTCATCACGACCGACGACCTTTATCAATTCAAGATAATGCCTTTTGGGTTGTCCAATGCCCCGGCTACTTTTTGAACGTATGATGGACTCTCTTCTCCGCGGTTTCAAATGGTCGACCTGTCTTTGCTATCTGGAGGATGCAATCGTTTTCTCGCCCTCCTTAGAAAAGCAGCTGTCTTGTCTCTCGGCAATTCTTGAGGTTTTTCGTTCCGCTGGTCTCCAACTGAATTTGTCGAAACGCTCATTTGGACGCTGGCAGATTAAACTACTCGGCCACCTTGTTGACACCACTGGTGTTCAAACAGACCCTGAAAAAGTCCGTGCAGTCCGAGAATTTCCGGTTCCGTGTTCCACATAAGAAGTTCGCAGTTTTATTGGGCTCTGCTCGTACTTCCGCCACTTTGTCTTCAACTTCGCGGATATTGCTAGGCCCGTCACGGATCTTCTCAAAAAGATTGTGCCCTTTTCTTGGGGGAAGGACCAAGAACATTCCTTCGCGTCATTGATTACCGCTCTCACATCACCACCTGTGTTGGGTCATTTTGATCCAGCGGGTAGAACAGAGCTTCGCACCGATGCAAGCGGCCATGGCGTTGGTGCTATACCTGCTCAAATACGGAATGGCACCAACCGTGTTGTAGCCTACACTAGTCGCTTTCGGTCGCAAGCGGAAAAAATTATTCCATCACTGAGCGGGAATGCTTAGCACTCGTTTGGGCCATTGCGAAATTCTGTACGTACCTATATGGACATCCGTTCGCAGTCATCACGAACCATCATGCGCCTTGCTGGCTGTTGACGCTTAAGGACCCTACAGGAAGACTCGGCCGGTTGGCACTCGATTACAAGAGTACACGTTCTCGGTTGTGTACAAATCTGGAAAGCTGCACAGCGATGCTGACTGCTTATCCCGGAATCCTGTTTATCCACCTAACTCCACTGATTTGGAATCTGATGCCTGCGTTTCAGCCATCCATGACTTTCTGAACGTGGCGACGAACAGCACTGAGATCCATCGCTGCCCACCATCCTTGACCGCCTTCAATCCCATCATACTGACCCTTCCCTTAGCAGACTCCTGCTTGAAGACAACGTTTTGTACCGCCGCAACTTACACCCCGACGGCGTGGAACTTCTGCTCGTCGTACCACATCAGCTGCGAAAGGATGTTCTGCGACAATTCCACGACGCTCCAACTTCTCGACATCTAGGAGGCTCCAGAACTTACGACCACGTTCGACTACAAGTATTCTGGAAGCGCCGCAAGAAGCCTACGACTCCCCCTGCCAGTCTTTTTCAACCCACTGAAGTTCCGGCTGAGCCGTTTCATCGAGTGGGGTTGGACTTCCTAGGTTCCTTTCCTAGTTCTACAACTGGAAATAAATGAATTGCAGCGCCCACAAATTATGCCACTCGGTATGCAATCACTCGAGTGCTACCAACCAGCTGCGCAACAGACATTGCCAACTTCCTGCTTTACGACATTATTCTGCAGCATGGCGCTCGGTCTCACCTGCTCACAGACCATGGTAGCTACTTTCTATCTCGTGTGGTTGATGGTCTACTCCGCTCTTGTGCTACCCATCACAACTTCACCACATCCTACCACCCTCAGACTAACGGCCTTACGGAGCGCCTAAACCGCACATCGACCGACATGCTTTCCATGTACGTATCTACTGACCACACTGATTGGGACATAGCTCTGCCGTTCGTCACCTTCGCCTATAACTCGTCGCGTCGTGTAACAGCAGGCTACTCCTCATTTTATTTACTCTCGGACGTCATCACTTACTGCCCTTCACACTGCTTTCATAAGACCAACCATCCTCCACTTCGTACGCTCAGGATGCGATCACCCGTGCTCTCACGGCACGCGCGGTGGTCCGCGCTCGCTTATCGTCGTCGCAGACAGCGCAAAAGTCCCTTAACAACCTTCGCCATAGGAATGCCGTTTTTTCTGCGGTATCTCTTGTGCTCCTATGGCTCCCATCTCGAAGTGTCAGCCTCTGTGAAAAACTGTTATTGCGATACGCTGGGCCCTACCGAGTCCTTCATCAGGTCACACCTGTGACCTACGAGATCGCCGCTACCACCAACTCATCAGCTGCTGCACCCAAAACGAAAATAGCCCACATTTCCCGTCTCAAGCCCTACAACGTGGACTCGCTCATTTAACAGGCACCGAGACGGTGCCTTACCGGCCGGGTGCTGATACGTGTATGGAACTGTCGCTTCGGCACAGCTGAAATGACACCCGAAAAGAGGAAGACGACAACGTGTTTGTTGTGGGTTGGTCTCTCGAGCTTCCCCCGTTGGCCTGCATAACTGTGCGCTCTTTAAGTCGTCAGAAAGACCTGCTGTCGATGAATAATTCTTCCCCGTAACAGTATTATTGAATGTATGACGCATATCTGTGACACCTGTGAGAGATATAGTTGATAAAGCACAGTGACTACGAAAATATCAAATAAGTACTGTATTTTCTTGGACCTAGGCAGACTTTGATTCTAAGTCAACCTTCCAAAAGTTCGAAGCCTGAACAATAAAAAGAACAAACTTATCCGAAAATGTATTGTAGCAAAACAGCCATTTGGGCTAGTTGGTAATGGTTCAATGAAAAGAGTAGGGCGCGGTACGTAACATGGACTGTAGGAGAGAACAACAACGCAAGCGCTCAATTGCAACTCAGTTTATTTAAGGTGCACACTTACGAAGCTTCCGAAAATTGTCACATAACCCAAGTTTTCTCACCATAAAAAACGCAAAAACAGAAAATCATCGCCATTTGCAAAAAAGAAAATCTCCAAACATCATGATGGCGCAGGCGCCTAAACAGAGAAGATAAGCAACATTATACATAGGCGAATAAAATAAACAAAAAAGATTACTTCAGTGATTTTACCAAATATAAGTACTCTTTCTCAGAAATAGCAATTGAAGGGTGCCTAACACATTTCCCCCTGCATCTCTTAATGTGGAATTATTCAATTATTTCGCAGGTGGTCTTATTACTATGCATTGATAGAACGGTTACGTCAACAAAAAACAGTGAACAGCCACACATACAGGCCATTTTTCAAATATTCGCTTAAAGGAGCATTACAGGGCGCTGACCTCGAAGGACGAAGGACGCATTGCATTATGTGTTGCTGCAGTATTTTTTGTTGACGCGACTGTCTTATCAAGGCGCAGGGATAAGACCACCCGAGAAATGATCGAATTATTCCACATTGAGAGAAGCGGGGGGAAATGTGTTAGCCACCCCTCAATTGCCATTTCAGAGGAAGAGTACTTATATTCGATAAAATAGCCGTACTAATCTTTATTATTTTATCCACCTATGCATATTTTTGCTTATTTCCTCTGTTCAGGTGCATGCACCTTGATTATACTTGGTGATTTTTTGCGAAAAGGTGATGTTTTTTTCATTTTTTAGGCGAGATTACTTGTATTGTGTGAAAATTTTTGTAAGCTATATATGCGTGCACCTTGCATAAGCTTTCAGCTGCGAGTGTATACTTTTGTTGTTATCTCCTCCAGTCCGTGTTGTGTACCGCGCCCCACTTCTTCCGTGATGATTATCCCGAATTTAGGCTGAACAGAAAAGGAACGACAGCGTTCACAAAGAGAAAATATTTACTGAACACGAAGATGAAACAAAGCCGCTGGTTCATGATGAAAATAACGAAACACACAGCCACTAGTCGTGTTGTGTGTGTGTGTGTGTGTGTGTGTGTGTGTGTGTGTGTGTGTGTGTGTGTGTGTGTGTGTGTGTTTTCACGCTTTTTTTACTTATTTGCATCATTACGGTACCACGCCCATTCCGAATCGTCACTGCTTTCCTCGTCGCTGACTTCTTTGTCGCTGTTTCCAGACAATCCACAATCCTCGGTGCGATCAAGCGCATTGGATAAGCCGCACTTCCTAAAGAGCGCAGAATCAAAGTTGTTGGGATATCTTCCCACACTGCAGCCCCTCCAATGACGCACATTTCTTTCGTTCACACTAAGTCCCGCCTGTCTTGAACATTGGACGACAACTCAGTGGCTAGGACAAAAGCTATGCCACACATAGACGACTCGAAACACGACTCGAAATGACAAACAGCTCGCCTCAGCATTCGCGCCAAACATCGAAATGGGGGCCTTATGTGTGTACTTAAGCCAGTTGTTGGCTCACCTACTAACGGCTACAGTACTGTATGGGTGGCTCTAGTTGTGAACCACTGTTTTCAATGAAACATGAAGTGTTTAAAATCCTTGAATCTAAGCTGACCCCGGAGTTTGTTACAAAGAAATTAGGGAAAAAAACTATCGGCCTATATTCAAATAAGTACAGTATGTGCGTCAATAAGTGGGTGTTTTTTGTTTTAGAGTTGTTGTCATTGAAACAAAAAAAAAGTTGTGCACGGACGCTTCAGTTAGCTTGTTTGTTGTGTACAGCTGCGGGAGCCTCTGTAAAGTGGAAGGACCACAGATTTAAGAAACTGCCCAAGCAGTTGTGCATCTCCAGGTTGCTCCCACACACCCCTCGGCGGAGGAGCTCTTCAGTATTGTTGATGGGCCGGCAAGCATATCTTTTTAACCATGTGAGTATATGTACATAAGCTTCGTTAAATGTGTAAAAAACCTTATCCTCTGTATTATCAGTGCTCAATAAATTGTAAAACCTCAATCACCTGCACTTCACTACTGTGCTAAAGTTTTTGAGCAAGAAAATTTCACATGAGGGCTCTGTCTTGCTCTCATGTGCCCGTTTGTGAGTCGTCATAGTGATTTCATGTGTTATTGTATTTTACTAGTTCTCTAAGCATATAAGGTGACAATGAGCTACGCAAATCAGAGAAGTGCTAAAATTTAGGCAAATGAGTTCTGAGTAAGTGAAAGAATGACGAACATGACCGTCTAATGTTATTCCATATCTTTGCACGTCATTCACAGCCTCAAAAAACTAAGTCAACATATAGTAATAACATAATCTTGTCTGCGCCATGCAAGGTCAAACATACTTCTAGAATGACCAATAAATTTCCCAGCAAAGCTTCTAAAAAATGGCTGATGTATGCACTCAGACATGAATAAAAATTCGGCATCGTGCTTAGCATACTCTTAACCGACGCGGCCACAGTAATTCAATAGGTCACACAGGGTGCCATTTAAACATAAGGCTGGAGAAGTATATAAACAACATTATTAACAAAAGGGCTTCCAACTTGCCAAACTCAACGGCTATCAGCTTGTGTTTACTAAAGCGTGTGATATGAATCGGCATCATGACAAAGCAGCGCTTCCTAGAAAACAAGCTGCCTGGTACGTCACCAGTTTCGCCATTAGACACATGCTACTTCGCGTTTCCAACTGGTGCCGTGCGGTGGTGGTGCTAGTGACTGTACCGCCAAAGCCGGCGAGACCGACTCTGTTGGCAACGTTGTGTCAGTGGAGCAGCGTAGCCGCCGTGTGGCATCATTTCGTGGCCGTTTGATTGCGCATTCGTGGCATGCGCTAGAAGAGCCCCACTCCAACAAGGGCCAATCATTTCCTAGGAGAAAGATTGGCTAATGGTGAAGAACATTTTGTGATGAAAGTCTCCTTTGAAGTATCTTTGCGGCAGCATTTCTATCAGTTACTCCTTACTGCACAATGGAGGGATACGTGCTGGTGCCCCGTCACCCCTCGAAATTGTCTGGAGTCACTGGTAATGCAAACTGCACTCTGCAGGCTTCTGCAACTCTTGGAAGTTCGACGAGTTTATACTTGCAGCAAAACTGGATTTCTATACAGGATAAACACACAGCTCAAAGATTGCTTGTTCCACGCTTGCATAAAATCAAGAAAAACTCCCCAATAATGGGCGTTGTAGCTTCTTCCTCAGGTGTTTACTTTTCTCAATGTCTCATATGTTCAGCATCGTTGTCAACTTGTTTACGACGGCACGTCACTATTGTGTGCATGATGAATTTCGTCGCGCTCTAGTTTGACTAATTCTTTCATTGCTTACAAAAATGTTGGCATTCTGTCAGCTGGCACGCGTTGCATCGTCTGCTCGAGTTATCGTCACGAGTTAACGTCCAGTTATCGTTGCATCGTCTGCTCCTTGAAACCTGCAAGGAGTCGCCGTGAGAGGAACTAGTGACCGTATCAGGTGGAAAGGAGGATAGCGCCAAGGGTAGGGCACCGCTCTTGCAGTTCCTCTTGCTGGCTCAGTTTTTCTTTGGAGGCATTGGACAAAGCGACGTGAGAAACTTTTGAGGCCTTTAAGCATTAGGAAATTTAGAGACAACTGTGTGTCAGCCATCGGTAGCCTTACACAATAAGGAAGTCGCACTTTTGAGCTTGTCCTCAATATTCATGAGCCACAGATGCTTTCTATATAATTCATTTAAAGGACCCTTGACACCGAAGTTTGGAAACTCGATATGCTTCCGTTGTTTGATAGTCCTGCATGCGGAACCACCTCTGATCGATTATTAGTGGCGAGCGTTGCCTAAAAGATATTTTAATTTGGTTTTGAAGAAAGAGTGCGTGCTTGTGAGTCATGTGCAATCTAAATTTTCTGTGGATTCACGTAGACCAACTTTCTTTGTGACGTTGCAGAGTCTACATTTGCGGAGCGCGCTCAACGCACAAGATCCCGGCTGGTACACGGTGATGACTATTGTTCGTCACCCCTCTCGTTCTTTTGCGGGCTGGTCTCAGAGTGGTTTTGGCTGCTCACGCCAGACAAGCTTTTATTTTCTAGTCTTTCTTGGGGACCTTCGACACTAAAACTTTGGTCTGTCTGTCTGTCTGTCTGTCTGTCTGTCTGTCTGTCTGTCTGTCTGTACAATTGTCTGTTTGTCCACCGTTACCGTGAACCAGGTACTCTAAACAGCACCAGCTGATACCCCGAACGGCCGACCTAATTCGCAGCATTCACCAATGTTGCTCAAGAATCAGCGTTCATATGTGTGCGATTGTCAATTAAAAAGCATTTTTTTCTGAAGGGGACACGCTCAAAGGACCCACACGATTTCATTATTCACCGCATGCAGGTCTCAGGCGCTGCTCCGCTGTGGGGCGCTAGTTTCTTACGGTATTTAGGTGGGATTTCAAAGTGGCGCAAAGTAGTTCTGAATTAACGCCTCTAACATGAAATATGCGATGCGTTAAAGCATTTACATATAATTTTTGTATTACCAAACACAAAGCATCAAATTGTTGTAAAAAACTTGCAAACATTTCTTTTGCAGTCAGGGGTCTTTTAAGCAGGACATTGAGCATAATTAGTGCACGCCTCCCACTTGGTTAACACTTGGCAGTAAAACTGTTCGCAGACAAAATGGTGATAAATATTGATTCTTGGCAATTTCGAACACAGCATAATTTAAGAGGGATTTGTTTGCTTGAGGAGTAAAGCGTGGGATTTTTGTATTAGCTCAAACGGGCATGCGAACCAATTTATGTTGGGTGCCTGATGCTCTTTTTTAATAATGAAAATAAAATCAACTCACTGATCTATCAGCAAGTAATTTTGAAAACAATAAACCGTTAGAAGGTCAAACTTTTGGCTAAAAGTGCCCCTGCAAGGTCTCGTTTTTAGGCTTCCATATTGCTAGCGAACATGTACGAGGACACTAGAGAAAGAAGCAGGACAACCGCTAGACTTCAAGTGATATTTAATCAATATGAAAGACTGAATATAGAATTACATTGTACACAGGCAGGTGCCACGTCACAGACGAAACACTGCAGTGGACTCCTATTGAACGAAACTCTCTTAAATGAAATTACTGCTTGTTTGGAACAACCGCCACTAATATGTTTGAGTTCTTCCTTGAATAATAAACCCCTTTTTATCTCTCAGTAAACGAAGCTCCTCTTAAAGGAAACACACTTTTCTGGTTCCTTCAGGTTTTGTTTAAAAAGAGTCTATCTTAAATTAAAAAATTCACAGATGTCCATCTTTGCCGCCCCCACACACGTGGTTTTCCTTGCACAAATAGTCCAATTCTTTTTTTTGCCAATGCAATAAGCGGAGTGCTGACACGTGCATCACGCGCCCTATGAAACTCAAGAGCCTCTATTTGTCCCCTTTGTCTTTATTGCTCTTCAACATGCATCACAGAAGTAGTGTCATATGCCGGTATACAACCATTGCACTTTTTACAGTACACCTCCAATATACTACCCCTTGCTAGTGATCTAACAGGCTGTGCGAGGCTACCTGAGTCGTTCGTTGTACGCATCTGTTAATATGGCATACATACACTATGCCACAGCAAAGGAAAATGCAGTACACATGACTCCTGTTCTGCAAGCTGTAAACATTGATTGTTTCTTAGGACACCACGGCGTCTCAGGTTCCATCGCTATGGAGCATAGCTACTATGCGATCTTATTAAGAGCTGTAAACAGGAGGCACAAGACCAAACTTTTGTGCCACCTAAACTTTCTTCAGCTGATGAAAAACACCATGAGCGTACGGGATTCGCAACCTGTAGCTTGCATTTGTCTAGATCTACATTGGCCTCTTTTCCTCTGTAGCTAGCATTATCAGAGTATTTCAAGCTACTGAGCATCATGGTTGCCTGAGGGTAGCCTGACTTACATAGAACCTTGTTTACTAAACCTAGCCTGCGCGTGTGTGGGCATGGCTTTCGCAATGCCACACGTAGGCATGGCTTCTCCGTACCCTACAGAACCAATTAATAATTACGAATCTTTTTAGAACTTGGAACGGGGCTTGTACATCTAGCATATGCGCTCCCCTGTTATACTAAAGAAACGATTTAAAAGCTGGGTGGTGCCATCCGCAAGCTTTTTATGAGTGAACTAACCCCCCTACCTCGGCAAGAATCTTCAAAATATGTAAGATGCTAAAAACAGGGCTCTCACAATGATGCAAGTTGTTGAGAATACTGCCATGTGCCAGTCGCATGGAGATGAAGACGACAAAGAAGATAAGAAAGATAAGACTGGCACGCATCTTCACGCCACTGGCACGCAGCAATAATTCATTTATTTATTTGTTTATATATCAAATACTGCAGACACGTAGTTTAAGCAGGGAGGGCAAATAAAATGGTACAACAGTGAACATGACGAAAAGAAAAAGAATAAACGAAACAAGAACACTAATACAGAATTACATTGAATACGTTTGGCAGAACACTATACAAATTATAATGATCAGCATGTTGGTATCGATTCGATTACACAATTTTATTCAGTTAATTTGCAAGGCAAAAATTTTAAAATGAGTTCGTTCTAGCGAAGTAGGATGTTAATGCATTTTGTCAACGGTGACGAGCGGTACGGCTTAATAGGGGCGACAGATATAAAAATTAGTCAAGGGGTGAATTGTTCGTGTAAACTAGTTTAAGAAATTCCGGTCTGTGCTTCTGTTTTCTGATACAGAGTAGTTCAACGTGGTTAGCATTCATGAGTTCTGTGGATGAATCCTGTCCTGAGAATTTGTTGAATATTATCTAACTGCCTTTCGCTGCACTCTCTCGAGGTTATTGATATTAGTTTTTGTATACGGATCCCAAACAATACATGCATATTCTTGTTTGGCTCTGAATAAGGTGTTGTAGCATAGCAGTTTTACGTCGAAAGCTGCTTTTTTTAAGTTTATGCCTCAGGAGGCATAATTTGCTGAAGGCTTAGGAGCAATTTTTACTAATGTGGTCATTCCATGTTGAAGCGTTGTTAAAGGTGGCTCCTAGATACTTGTATTGGATTATTTCATGCAGGTGGGATAAACCTAATTTATATGTGTGAAGCAAAGGTGATTTCGTAGGTGTCATTCACATTAGTAAGTTTTTGTCTGCGTTTAGTGTCATTCCACAGTGCATGCACCATTCAAGAATACTATTTGAACTATTATATGAGCTAATTTGATCATTGATAGAATCAATGACTTTAAAAAGCACGCAATCATCAGCAACTCATTGAATCTGGACACCACTTTCAACCATAATAACAATTTCGGCGATGTGTATAATAAACATAAGAGGGCCGAGGACAATTCCCTGCGGCACACCTAATGTGACTGGAAGTGAGCCCGATGTTTCACCATTTACTTCCACAAATTTATGCCGGTTTCTCAGATATGCTGCAACGCGACAAATGAACAATTTGGGATTCCTGCGATTACAAGCTTCAGAATCAATTTATTGTGAGGGCAGTGTCTAAAGCTTTTCGGAAGTCTAGAGAAATCATACCAATTTGTCCGTTTTTGCCAAGAGTTGACGCAAATAAATGAGCAACAGTGATCAGCTGTGTGACAGCCGAATGCCCCTTCTAAACCCAAGGTGATACTTCGTTAAAACAGAATGCTTCTTTAAATATGTAGTTATGCTGTTTGTGATTATATGTTTAGTAATTTTGCAGCATCACGAGTTTAAAGAAAGAGGACGGTAATTTATTTATTTATTTATTTACAGATACTGCTAATCCCATTTGGGATTTTAGCAGGAAGGGCATTTCATAGAATGTGAAAAATAAAAAGAAAAAAAAACAAATCATTTGGGCTTTCAAGTTATAACACATACATACACGAGGGGAATACATGTTGAGGGCAAGGCACTTTTTAGCACAGGGTAATTGTTTGGAAAAGAGAATACGATCTCTCTTCTTATGAGTTGGTGCAATGCGGGCTGTCCTCCAATCATTCGGTACTTTTGACAACCAATTGATTGATATGTGGGGTTTAACGTCCCAAAACCACTATATGATTATGAGAGACGCCGTAGTGGAGGGCTCCGAAAATTTAGACCACCTGGGTTCTTTAACGTGCACCCAAATCTGAGTACACGGGCCTACAACATTTCCGCCTCCATCGGTAATGCAGCCGCCGCAGCCGGGATTCGCACCCGCGCCCTGCGGGTCAGCAGCCGAGTACCTTAGCCACTAGACCACCGCGGCGGGGCACTTTTCACAACCAAGACGTACAAAATATTATAACAAGAAATTTTGATAAAGTTACCACATATCTACAAAGAAATGGATTAGAAATATTCTCAGGTCCACTAAAACTATTGGGTTTGATGTTTAGCAGCATAGCAAGTGCACCCGGCTCCGATATAAAATTTTCATTAGAAAGTTGCGACGCTGTAGAGCTGTGTGAACAATCACTAAAATTTAAAAAACACTGTGAAAAAACTTATTATTGTGATTGGCAAGTTGTAGCTGCTCAGTAACGATCTGTTCATTCACTGTCATTTGTGATAATGTTTTTTTTTTCTTTTCGGCAATGTAACTTCAAAACTTACTTGAATTATTTTTCATGAAATCGGGCAGGGACGCGGTAAAGTAATAGTCCTACGAATTACGCACCGCAAACGCGAGCTCGTTTTGTAATTTTGATATCAAGTCCGGCTGATCATGTGTCTTCATCAATCTCTTAACTTTGCGCTTCATATGATTAAAGTTACGATCGATCTATGGTGTTCTCTTGTGCAATCGTTTTTTTTTTATTTGGTATGAATTCGTTTAGACAAAAAAGACACATATCTTTAAAGCGAGTCCAAAGTATGTCCACATAAGTCTCTTCGAAATCAGTTAAGCAGTTTTCTAAGTAATGAATCACACATGCATCATTTGCGCGAGAATAATTTTTGACAGAATGGGCACATTATTTATCGGTTTTACTGCAGGAAGTAAGCAGCAAGGAAATATAGACAAGATAGTGATCTGATAGCCCGGTCTCCACAACCACCGTGAATTTAACAAATTTGCGAGCAAAGAATACCAGGTCAAAAACTTATGATGAAGAACCTTGCACGTGAGCAGGTTCAACTACACCTTGCACTAGATCGTAGGTTAACATGATATCAAAAAAGTATGTTAACATCCCTGTTGGAAAATCATCAGAAAAAGTTAGCCCGAAAGTTCGTTGCTCGCGTTCTTATTTATGCTCAACAGTGACGAAGCCTAAGAAGCCACAGTGTTCTAAGATACACTAATTCCAGTTTACAACTTGCACAACAGGAGTTGTGCACTCCATTCTATTTTCCTACGTCAAAGCCTAAATAGGTCAGGCCTGCAGATGCATCAATGAATGGCCCAGGGAGCATTGCATGGCTGTCAGATCTCTAGCATTGGAAGATTTACTGGCGATGCACTACAGAATGTGCAAAGGTTGTATTCCGGCATATGACACTGATTTTGTAATGCAGGTTAGAGAGCAGCAAATATAAAGGGAGTTAGTGGAGGCTCTTGAAATTTACAGTGCGGGAGACGCACGTGTGAGTACTCCATTCGTCACATTTTTTAAAAAAGTGTTACACTCTCTGTGCAAGCAAAAACCAAGTGTTTACAGGTGGCAGATACAGGCAACAGTGAAGTTCCTTTTGAATATACTTTGTCTGTGACACGGCACCTGCCTGTGTGCACACAGTGCAATGCTGTGTGTTGCTTGTTAGGTCGATTGAAAGTATTTTGAAATTAAGCAGTTGTACTGCCTCTTACTCTCGTGTCCTTGTGTGTGTTCGCTAGTAATATGAAAGCATTCAATCAATGACAAGTAGACTATTTAGATGCGTTAATGTTTTTATAGCCGATTTTGATTGTTCTGGCTAATATGCTTTAAAACATTGGAATTTTTTACTGTGACCAGAAAGTGACAAAACAATTTTTCGTGTTGGTAATTATAGTTTATTCATAAGTAACCACAAGAGGAAGTTAACAAACTCAAAAGGAAGTTATATCAAACAAATATACGTTGCATTAAACCTCTGTGTAGTTTACAGATGTCCAAAAACAATCGCACGAAGTGGTGTTAAGTGGGAATAGGGAGGCAGTAAGCCCTATTTTTATGCAGTCTGCATTGTCATGTCAGGCACGCTTTTGAGATCTCACTCACACTTCAACCTTTTTTCTTAACTCGTTAATAAGTCTTTGTGTTATGGGCTCATATTAGCTAAATCAGATTCTGACTCAGCAGTCTACAGAAACCAACCCGCGCTTCTATAGCGCAAGCAAACTGCGCGGGCAAGCACAATGAAGACAACTAGTTTTGAGCATGTGCTGGTAAACAAAAACAAGTCTGAAACCTATAATAATAATTTGTCTGATTGCCGGCAAGAGAGAAGCGACTCTTTTGTGTCCCCTAAAATGGACCGCAATCAAAGCGGCATCGTTCATCTGCGTGAAATCAGACACAATTGCGTACCCACACACATTGTAGCAATAAATGAGAGTATGAGTCACCTCTGAAACATTCTAAAGCAAAATCCAGCAGTGTTACAGGTAAGCACAAGTGGGTATTGGCCAAAAGGTGAGACTGAAACTAGCCAGTGTATTATACCAGTAAAACATTTGAAGAGAGAGACAGTAGTACAAAAAATATTTTCACGTATTCCTGCAATGCGGCAGCACATGCCAAGCAAAAAAAAAGTTGTAGAAAAAGCAGAGTTTGTTAAGCATAGAAGTGATGATGTAAATATATATCCTTGACCTCCTTGTGCGCATTAGCAGATGACATACGTGTACGTCATTAATCCTGAAAGGGCTAATTTATGGTGCTGTATTTTGAAAGAAAAAGACATATGCTTTATAAATTACTTGTGCAGGTGCTGATCGGACGATGGGTGTTGGTGCCCAAAACGAAATGGCAATACATAATGAGGATCACCTCTGATGCGAGGTGCACTTCAGATGTGGCATGGCACCTTTGGACGACATCAGAGGCAGCTGAAAGGAGCCTCACAGGCAGGCATGCCACACAAAAAGGATTCAAGTGTAAAGGTGCCTGCCGCACCTAAAAAGTGCAAGTTGTTTTGAGTAAGTAACCTTGATTAAAGAAATACTTGAAGCCCTGATCAAGACATGTGTTAAGAAAAAAACTTCATAAATGTTCTTGTCAGCTCTGGGGTTTGCACCGTTAATATAGTAGAAGCTTGTCACTTTGGTCCTCAAGAATCCAGACTTTTGTTCGGACCTAGTAAGGATTGAGAATAATCAATGCCATGAAAGTATTGGTAAATATTGGTACACTCGGCTGCAGCCATTCATTTGGACAATCGATGAAGAGCAGCAAGTGTAAGTCACTGTAAATGCGAGGGCAAACAAAATGAGCACTCTCTTACTGCAACAAAACAGTGCAGTCAGCATCACTGTACTAATCACATTTACGAGCACAAGCAAAACCACCATGGTCGTGCACCATCATAGTTTATATTATTCGTTCGTCCAACCACCTTATTAGTGACGTCCATGCATGTAAATGCATGTGAGTCACAATTACATGTGCACATCTCATTGATAGCAGCTACGATTTTGTCTGCAGCACAAACTGCATTCGTTACTTGTGCGTTCCTATGGTGTTATGTGTCTTTAACAGCTTACAGGGGTGCGCGAGCCGAAACCGATTGATTTCACTAAAGCTTTTGATTCTATTGACCTTAGCACGCTACTTCATAAGATAGAAATCTGTGGTGTTTGAGGCACTCCCCTGGCTTTATTAAAATTACATTTAGCAGAGCGATCACAATATGTTTTTTTAGGTGACCACCACTCATTTTTATTACCTGTCAGTAGAGGTGTCCCGCAAGTAAGTGTATTAGGGCACCGTATTTTCATTGTTTTTATCAATGACATAGTGAATATCAACAAGTCCGTAAAATTTACAATATATGCTGATGATGCCACGGTCTTGTTTTCACATGCAGATACTGATACGTTGGTAGAAAGTTGTAATCGTTTCTTTTGTAATATTACATCACGATTACTATCAAATAAACTTAAAATTAACCCTAAGAAAATCAATGTAATAATATTTAAAGCTAGGAATAAGATTCTGGACAATAAACAAAATATAATTTGTGCAGACCAAAAAATGAATATTGTAGAACATAAAAATCTCGGTGTAACATTTTCATCTCATTTAAGTTGAGACTTTCATGTAAGTCATTTATGCAAGAAACATTCTTTTACAGTGGGAGCTCTGTCACGATGTCGTGAAATTCTCCCTCCACAAATAAAAGTCAGCATATATTCAGCACTTTTTCAATCCCACAAACATTACTGAAGTCTGGTTTGGCTTACTACAACTCAACGCAACATGAACAGAATATTGCTTTTACAGAAGAAAGCTGCCTGTCACATTGCCAACACTGGTTATTTATCACCGACATCGGCATATTTTCGTAACTACAGTGTAATTAAAATCCAATATATGTACGGGTTCCGCATCCCCGGTCATTTCACATATGTTCTTCTTCATGTAAATAATTTATTGAGTTCACGGCTGCACTTCAACGTAACAGTCGCGCTATCAATACTTGGAATGTTGGATGCGGGATTATACCACGCTTTCGCACCGACTATAAACTTCAGTCGTCGAAATATAACCTCCCATGTATTCATAACAAGCATAAACATTTACATAAATCGGCGGTAAAGCCATTACGTGAATTATTTTTTTTACTAGTGGTTTCTTAGATTTCAATTATTTATTCATGCTGTACTACAATTCACTGTATACCTTTATGTATGGTTAGCCACCACGCTTTTTTATATTGTGTGGATATTATTGTTTCGTGTAGCTTACGACCAAACTTACAAGTGTACCATCGCTGTAGTTTTTTCTTGTACTTTCAGTATTACATTTTTTTCTGCAAATAAACTTGAGTGTTCTGTTATTGTTTGTTTGTTATTGGAAATGTGTTCACTCATTATAATTCTCTGTTGCATTTGTAAAGGTGTGTTATATGCTTTGTTTTTAAACATTTTTTCTGTCCATGTGTGATCATGAATTGTACTTTTTTGGAGCAAAACTTGTAAGGTGTCACTTGTTGCCATGTAAATGGTCTTCTGGGCCTTAGGCAAGCTGTTTCATCACAGCTTTTAGCCCAGGAGACCATCCAGAATGTCATGTTTTTGTTTTATTCTGGAAAATAGAGACACAGAAATGGGGTTTGAAGGAATTTCCGAAGCAGCAAAATATTGATTTTAAAGCACTAAAATTCAAATTTGGAGCAGCTAATGAAAAAAACAAATCTATTTCTTATCACTAAATCACAAATTTGAAGCAGTATAACAAAGAAAGCTTATTTCTATAAAATAAAAATATGCAAAAACCAATAAAAATTTCCTAAATCATGCGTAGTTCTCATGAAAACTACTATTTCAATAAAAGTGAGATATAAAGAAGGATACGACCATGTGTAGCTTTTGACATACATGCACGCCACACGTTTCCAGCGTGACAGTATCGACTAACTGCTATATAAGACGAGGGGCGACTGTGGCTTGTTGTTTGAACGAAGATAACTCGACTTGTATTCCCGCTTTTACAGTAAATAAGAGCTTCTTCAGCTGAAATTCCAAGTGGAAGCCCTATTGGTTGCAAGATCGAGCAGAGTCGCCACCTGGCAGCAACTGGCTGAAAGGCGAAGTGTGGATTGCTCCGTGCATTGTCGGCTAGTCACGTCGTGTTTTAAAGTGTGGTTTGTCCGGTCATGTTCGCGTGAGCTCAACTGTTTTTACGTATGCCTGCAACAACGTACGAAAGCATTTGGTCTAGCTCGACAGCTAATGCATTGTATTAAGATGGGCAAGTGCAACTTTCCAGAGTGCTGTTTATAGTCGTCAAAACCTGCATTCACCAGAATGATTTCAGAGTGGGTGTCGCTTTCTGCTTCAAGGACATCGCAAAATGCTCTTGACATCTTCCCAAACTTGACGGACTATTAAACTGGTGCGTGAATGCAACGTTTTATAGCAACTCGGCTGTAAAAAAGAAAAAAAAAACAGGCTCTAGGCCATGCACTTGCGCGTTGTTAGTAGGTGTACAACGACAGCACTGCAGTTGATCGATCATGCGAGGAGCCTTAGTTGTGTTTATCTGGCCGTGGTACCACTACATATAAATATTACTATTACATAAACTGTGACACATCCGTACTTAAATTGTACTTAAAACAGAGTTACCGTGCGCAACCTTGTGCTTGGACTTAAGAACGCTATGAAGAGCTCAGGCATTGAATATAATTCAGATGTCATGCCTTATATAAAATGTCTTATGAGTTCACTGAAAGTTTTATCTTTTTTACATTGTCTTCAGCGTTTGTATGGCATTAATTACTATTGAACAACGTAAGGCAGTGGTGACTTTTTGTCGAAAAAAAAAAGATTATTGTCCCCTTAAACAGGACTTTGTTGCGGAACTCACATGCACGTTATCCATTGATTAAAGCTTTCTGCTGAACTTTCATATAATTTTTTTATATTTTCACTAGAGCAAGACCATGTGCGAACACGTGGTAAACGCAGTATAGCGCAAAGCACCGTCAGGAACTAAGCTTTCCTGACTAGACTCATCGACTGTCCCACATTTCATAGTGAACAGAATCAGAGAAAAAAATCATATGCGTATAAGATGAGAACAGTGGTATTGAACTTGTAAGAATTCATTGGACGTCCTCTTCTTCATCTGTCAATAACCATCATCAGTCTTCGGCCCGTTACTCTTCTTCATCGGCGCCATCTTGCTGTTGCTTGAATAAAGCGTCAGCTGAACCGTTGTATTTCAAACTAATCACACAGATATCCGGGCTTTCTCTTTCTTTTTCTCTTTTTTCGTAGTATGCAGATGACAAACATGTAAATAAGTTGTCTACAGTAGCGCGTAGCAGGCAGAAACCAAGCTAACCACGTACAAAGAACACATCAATGGCGTGATTTAGTGCGAAAGTGTGAAGAGTCCGCTAGGGCGAGCATCGCTATGAGAGTCAGCATGCACTTTACTCGCGGGTATTGTTAACGTTTCATAGGCATCGTGCACCAATCGAGAGCATAAATATTGTTACGATGGGGCGTGTCTATTGAAAAGCGAATGGCGAAGGGTAGCCGCGCCGACACCGAGCTGCTTCCAACAGATCACTTACTTCGTTCTCCTCTTCCTCTTTACACGTTGCCGCTTCAGCGTAACACATCCCCTTTCCCAGATGAAGCCCCCTAGGCGAGCGTCAGTCATGAGGATGAAAGCGCTTTAGGCGGGCGACGTGAACAAGCTGCGTCTGCCTAGAATGGTAGCCGCGAGATACGAGACCACCGATTAAATTTGTCACTCGCATCACTTAGGCGACCGACGATGACAAAAGGACCGGCGTAACGAGCCAGGAACTTCTGGTACAGACCACGCTTTCGAAATGATATCCATAGCCAAACTTATTCTCTTTTTTTTGTACGACACGCTCTTGTGCCACGAATAATAGGCAAGCTTTGAGCGGTCCTGGGTTGCCCAAAGTAGAGAGCTGAGATAGGCAACGTGCTTCCTCCACGCGGCAGAGAGTCTGGGCAATGGAAGAGTCCTCTTGCGCATGAAAAGGCAGAATGAATTCAAGAAAGTGGTGGGGTGGTCTGACATAAAGAAGATAGAATGGACTGTAGCCAAAGGTTTCATGTTTTGCCATGTTATAAGCGTAGGTGATAAATGGCAAGATGTCATCCCAGTTCTTGTGCCTGGAGTCAACGTACATCAAAAGCGTGTTTTTTAAACGTTCTGTTTGTGCACTCGACGATACCATTTGTCTGCGGGTGAAATGGGGTCGAGTGGCGAAACTGGCAAGCACATAGACGCAAGAATTCTTCTGCAACATTGGCTGCGAATCGTCGACCACGATCACTCTAAGTAGTCTGAGGTGGCCATAGCACAGTATCACAGAAAAGAGGAGGATCCTCGATACGTCTATGACCATGGCTGTTGCTAGCACTTTGGTTTCCACATAACGTGTCATGTGGTCAACGCAGGCTATGATCCAACGGTTGTTGTTCAGTGAGGGCAGAAATAGAGCGAGAAGATCCACTCCAACCGATTGGAAAGGAGACGAGGGTGACGAGGGAGACGAGGGTGAGTATTTGGTCACTTTAATTGCTGGCATTAATCACAACTGGCCACATACGTTTCTGTATTGCGTCGCGTGGTAGGCCCGTAAAATCGAGCCACCAGGCGCTCGTATGTTTAGGTGAATCCCAGGTGCTCCGCTGATGCGTCACAGTGCACAGTATAAAGTACGTGCGTTCTCTAATTCTTTGGGACCACTAAAAGAAGGCGGGCACCATCAGCCGCGTATTTTTTTTGTAAAGTGAGCCATCTCGGGCGATAAAGCCATGGCTACCTATCGGTTGAGCGGCTGAGTCAACGAGATCATCCAAGCTGCGGTAGTTTCGCTGTCCTTCCCGGAAGGTAGCGAGGTCAGGAAAAGCAGTATCGTCGATGACAGCTAGAAAATAGTCAAAATTGTCGGCGTCACATAGAGTGATTGGTAGGGGACTACTCGAGAGACAGTTGGCGTCTGCATGAAGGCGGCCACTCTTGTAGCATATTGTAAAGTTAAATTTCTGCAAACGTAGAGCCCATCACGCGAGGTGACCAGAAGGGTCACGGTGACCAACCAACTAACATAGTGAATGGTGGTCATTCAAGATCATGAACTGCCGCCCGCAGAGATATGGGTGGAACTGATGCACAGCGAAAACCACAGCGAGGCACTCTTATTCAATAACGGTGCAATTCTTCTCAGCCTTGCTCAATGAACGACTGGTGTAGGCGATGACCTCCTCGGCGTCATCGAAGCACTGGATGAGCACGGTCCCGAGACGGATGCCACTCGCGTCGGTGTGCACTTCTGTCGTGGCAGACGGGTCGAAATGGTTCAGTATGGGTCCAGACGTGAGAAATAATTCAAGTTCACGAAACGAGGTATCACAATCCGCTGTCCGGATGAAATTATTATCTTTGCAAAGCAGTGAAGTCAATGGGTAGGCAGTATCAACAAACTTGGGCACAAAGTGGCGGAAGTATGAACAGAGAGCGAGAAAACTCCTTATTCTCGTTGTGACTGTGGTTGTTTGAAACAGGTAAGTGCGGCAACCTTCTTAGGGTCTGGGCGGACACCATGTTTGTCCACAAGATGACCAAGTACAAGTGCTTCTCGCTGACCAAAGTGACATTTCATAGAGTTAAGGGTAAGGGCAGCGTGTTCAAGGCTAATAGAACAACGTCAAGTCGCTAGTGGCTAAGGTACTCGGCTGCTGACCCGCAGGTCGCGGGTTCGATTCCCGGCTGCGGCGGCTGCATTTCCGATGGAGGCGGAAATGCTGTAGGCCCGTTTACTCAGATTTGGGTGCACGTTAAAGAACCCCAGGTGGTCAAAATTTCCGTTGTCCTCCACTACGGCGTCTCTCATAATCAAATAGTGGTTTTGGGACGTTAAACCCCACAAATCAAATCAAATCAACAACGTCAAGTCGATGGTTGTGTTCAGCAAAAGTGCGTCGAAAAATGACGATGTCATTGAGGTAACATAAATGTCCCATTTGAGACCACGCAGTACCGTGTCCATAAACCTTTCAAATATTGCAGGGCCGTTGCACAAACCAAACGGCATGACATTGAATTCAAACAAGCCATCTGGCGTAACAAAGCGGTTTTCTCTTTGTCGATGGAATGCATGGGTACCTGCCAATTGCACAATCGGAGATCCACAAATGAGAATTAAGATGCCGAATGAATACAGTCGATAACGTCGTCTATGCGGAAAAGTGGATACACATCCTTTTTCGTCCCCGAATTTAGGCACCGGTAGTCGACGCAAAAGCTCCAAGACCCGTTTTTTTTTCTTCACGAGGATGAGCTGTGCAGCCCAGGGGCTAGACGAGTCTTAGATGACGCCCTTAGGCAGCATGTCTTCCATCTATTCAGCTCCGATGCAGACACACAGTATGGTTTCTGCCCAAAGGGATGGGTGGACCCCTTGTTAATCCGGTGACGAGCCCACGTATTGGGAATACGAACTTTCGTAGCGTCCTGGGTGAAATCAAACAATGAAGGACGCCTGCTAAGGACGCTGACCAGGCCTTGACGCTTCTGAAAGGGGGGTGTCTTGCTAATCATGTTCAAAAACGGAGAACAGTCTTCGGGGACACCAGGGCTAGTCTCATGCGCATGGGATTCATTCGAGGCGTGATTGGTTAAGATCATTGGTAGTAAGGCTCGTATACGCTTCAAACGAGGCAAGTCGCATACAGCTTGCAAGCACAACAGACTGGTTAGCAAATTTGACACTCACAATGTACTTGTGTCACAAGGCACAGAGACAATACAGCGAGGCACGAGCACACCCTTCCTTGCGACAATTGATGGCATCGGCTCAACAACAGCGTCCAATGCATCGTTGTCGGCACTAGCAACAGTCAGCTGAACGCTGAATAACGAACGGGGTGGTACGACAGAATCTTCACAGACGGCGAGGGTGTGCAAACACGTAGCAGGTTGGTCGGGAACAAAAGGAGAGGCAAAAAGCTCGCCGGTACTGCAATCAAGAGTGGCATCGCACTGTTGTAGAAAAACTAGACTGAGAATCACATTATGCATTGATTTAGCGAGCACTGTGAATTCGGCTTGATAGACGTTATTAGAGAAATAGACGTTAGCGGTACACACACCAAGAGCTCGTAGCAATTCTCCACTCACAGCACGAAATGTGCTCGCATTATCCCACTTGTACATCACCTTATGGCCTAATTGGGTTTTGAAATCCATGCTCATAACGGAGACACTTGCTCCCGTGTCCACTAAAGCTGTCGATGTTACATTGTCTACAGAAACACAAATCTTGTTATGACGGATAGTCACTGGTGGAGGCGTAGCGGCGGGTAGCTGAAGATGACTGGTGACCTCACCTCCATCGGTCGCACCACCGAGTTTCCTGGCGGCGTTGAAGTGGGACGTAGTCGAGGAGATGGGGATCTTCGGTGGCGTGAAGGTGATGGCATCAAGCTCTGCACAGACGCCGGTGAGTCACTGCAGTGATTCCCCCGACAAAAGCTGTCAGAGTCTGCGGGCCAGGGTGTCTCGTCAATGTGCTGATTGCTGCGCCCGTAAAAAGTGCGTGGTCGCCCATAGGACGGTGCTGCCATGTCACAGCGAGCGGGGCAGAATCAGGTGACATGACTGCGGATGCTACAGTGAAAGCATATGGGACGTTCGCGAGGTGCGCTGATGTTAGCAGAAAAATGAATGGTCTAGCCATTCTATGCCTGATAACAGGTAGGGGGTCCGCGCACGCATTCTTTAGCCAATGGGTAGTACGGACTCATAATTTGGCTGGCCTTCGAGGACGAGGCGTATAGTTGTATGCATCAAAGGACCCGACGTTGATAGTCGTAGGGCTTGAGTCGCAGGGAGGAAAGGGTTCTCGGACATTAGGTGCCGGCCGAGAAGCCGCCTCGCGTAGGTCGAGCTATTCGCGCACTGCTCGGCGAATCACGGACGCAATATCCGATGGGGTTGGATGCACGTCGACACTGGCGACATTAGTGACGTTGGGCAGGCGGCTGAACTTTGGTGTAATTCGCCACGCTTTCAGCGCTTCAAACGTACGGCAGTGCTTGATAACGTCACTTACACACTCCAAACTTTCTTTTGCGATGAGAAACTGGTAAACGTCCTCCGCGATCCCTTTAAGAAGATAACCAACCTTGTCCTCTTCTGTCATCCTGGGGTCCAGTGCCCTGCACAATTTGACCACCTCCTCGATATACGTCGTGCAGGTTTCCCCGGAGACTTGCGCTAGTAGCATAAGAGTTTGCTCGGCACGCTTCTTCTTTACTGCCGGATCCCCGAAGCACGACTTGATTTTATCGACGAACTTCTGCCACGTCATCACGCTTTCTTCGTGCTTTTCAAACCGTACAGATGCAATTCCTTCGCGAAAGGGTCCCACATTATTGAGCTAGCGGGTGGCATCCCAGCCATTAAACCGACTCACCCGTTGGTAGGAGCGGAGCCACGAGTCGACATCTTCTGCAGCTTGTCCAGCGAAGGATGGGGGCTGGATGCAGGGCTGCCACGGAATGCGGGAAGCAGGTGGCTTGTTGTCATTGTTGTCATGAGACACCATCGCTGGCGGCACAACAGAAAGTCGTCGGCTTCGGTGAAGCTGCCCGTGTTGCACCTCAGCGGTCGATGAGTCGCCGTTCGACGAGGGCGCCGTTATCGTACCCAGCACCCCTCACTAAAACTGTTACGATGGGGTGTGTTCATTGAAGAGCGAATGGCGAAGGGTAGACGCGCCGACACCGAGCTGCTACCAAACAGACCACTTCGTTCTCCTCTTCCTCTTACACGTTGCCACTTCAGCATAACATTAGTAACAGTAAACTGTAGCCAACGCATTTTATCCACCGACAATCGGCTCAGAGCATACTCATCGAAGTGCCGCTGTGTATATTTGTATACACGCCGCCAACTGCCTAGCCACACTTGCGCGGGGATGGTGCTGCCACCTATAGTCCAATCTCGCCGCGAATAGATGCGCTAGCTGGACAACAATTAGGACTTGCTGAAACTTTTGCTGTGGTTCGGTTGTGAGGGAGTCTGTAGTTAATTAATAAACTAAATGTGTCCCTGCAAATAAATGCAAAACTATTAAACTGATTACGACATGAGCAGCACTTGTTACTGGTGGGCAGACAAATTCCTCCGGGCTAATACTGCTTCTTGCGTTCTAAATAATGACTAATAAATGTTGCATGACGTGTTTTTAATTTACCATATGGCTTTCTTGTGCAGCTGTATTGTGCCGTGATTTATATTTCAATTTGATTTCACACTTTCGTTTTGAAGTACACGCCAGCATTTTTTGCATGATTTTGTAGACTGCATGGCAAAGTATGTGGAGGCCCACCTCCTACCTCCACCAGGAGCTCCTGCCGAGATCCGCCTTGCCGCTGGACGCAAGCATCTGCGTTCCTAATTCACAGAAGCAGGCCGCTGCAGCAAGAGGGCAAAGCCAGAAAAGGCAGGCCTGGCAGACAAAGAGCAATTTGCTAATGTGTGTACGCACATGCACAAATACGTGTTTATTTATTTATTCAAAGTACGTGTGCAATAAAATCTTTTCACACCTGTTTCACAACTATGATTCTTTTCTCGGCATCCACGATTTCCACCATCCACGATTTCAGCATCCAGTACGCCACCATTCACTGTGCCATCATTCACCATGCTACCATTCACCTTGCTACGATCCGTGCCGCCATCCATCGTGCCACCGTACCAGCACCATAATCCACACCATAATGATGGATAGTAGTTTCACCGTTCTCATGGTGGACATATTTTCAATAGGAACCTTGCGTTCTAAGCTGCTACATGATAAGATCAGTGGCGACTGATAAGGGATCCGTCTCTGTCGATGCGATGAGCGGCCACTGTTGTTTGATTGAGACCATCGGAACAAACGCCGAAGCAACTTCGGTGTTTCATTATTATGGTCAGCAAGATACCAGTCTCGGTGAGCTTCAGATCTGTGCTCACAGTGTCTTTGAAAGCACAAGATGGACCTTCTGTGAATCATGACCATGGTAACTAGAGCCTAGTTAGTTTCCGTAAGATCGCGGACGACCGTCACATTTTCATGGGAATGGAAAGAGACATTTATTTATTTTTATTAAGAGAATCACCTGCAGCGCCACGAGGACATTATTGCAGGGTGGTAACACGATTAATCACGTAAAAGCACATATGTTTACACAAAAGACAAAAATAAAAGAATGAGCTAATAGCAAAGCGGTGTAAGCAACAAAGAGGCGACATATGGAAAATTTGTATGTAAAGACAGCTGGAACTGGGAAAGTGTTTTACAATCTGCTATACCTTTAGAAAGTCTGTTCCAAACCGTGGAGGTGTGAGGAAAGAATGAATAATGAAACACATTTGTGCGGCATCACGTTTCAAGTACCTTATAGTCATGATCACAACGCATAGAAATGAAGTGAGGGGGAAAATGTACAAGTTTTTGTTAATACCTGTGAGATCTGAGTAAATACAGGAAAAAAGTTCCAATTTTGTTGCCAAGCGGCGTTAGGCTAGGGTTCTCCCACCAAGGTTGTCTTTAATTAATCAGATGCTGCTTTTATAGTTGTAATTACCAGAGACAAACCTGGCTGCGCGATTCTAGATACGCTCAAGTTTATTTACAAGATAGATGGTGTCTGGGTCACATTCTGCGCAAGCGTACTCGAGTAATGGACAAACGTTTGTATTATAAATATGTTCTTTAACGCTCCTGGGGGCTTTGTAACGTTGAATGTTTAGACAGCACGTATTCCTGCCACAAAAGCGGGATGTTGGCGAGTCACTACAAGTCTGCCGAGGTTAGGAGTCCTGTGTTTCCCATGGTGTCTTCGCCATTGGATGCAGAGCCTGGACCTGGCATAAGTGCGTCACGCACGAGACGAAGTGGTCGGAGACTGTACCGTGTGTTTGGCAACTGACAAAGTGGTGGACTAGTCGGTATAAATGCCGTATATGTTGTGCGCAATAGAATGACTTGCGTCACATGCATTACCTTCCCCTCGGAGGATGTTTAAAATAAAGTGGGGCATGAACTTCGAGGGAGGCGCGACAGACGTAGAAATAGAGAAGAGTGGTGTATGTATGTGGATCTGACCCTGATGAAGCAAACATGATTTGAAGCCACGACCACGAGGCCTCGTCCACATGCATCATAAAAGCAGTGCTAGCGCCAGGATTTACAGGTCTGCCCCAGCGAGATGTAGCTGAAAGGTTAGCTTAGAGTAACAGTTGCTCTAGGTTAGCTTTCTAGTGCATCCATGGGAGTCTACTAAAAGGAGGTGTAGTGAACAAAGGGTTTATTGACAGAGGAGAACGCAGATGGAGAAGCAGTCAGCAAAGTCCCGCTAAGCGCAGCCACCAGTAGTTCATGTTGGTGGCGATGCCCCTGAGTAACAGAGAAATGCCGCTGAGGCCACTCTTCTTCACTACAAAAATAACGCTCGAGTATTAGAATTTTGCCTATGGGCGTTAGGTGTGATTCCACATAAACGTCCCCACACTCTTTTTTCGTTAGGATGTTACACCACTTACCATTTTATCCATTTGGGTGTAATCTTGCTGTCACACCCCACACCGCTTGGGTATTTCGGTGTACCTTTGTTTACTAGTTATTACACTCAACAAAAATGTTCACAACCTAGGGTGAAAATTCGGAAACACGCCCATTGTATGCACGTAGTTATGCTTGTTGCATCCATTCTGTGGATTGTAGGGGTGTGTGTAACAGACAACATATTACATTCATACGGGTGTAGTCTGATTTACAGTGTGGTTTACTGAATATTTGAACGTTACGTGTGAGTAGTCACTTTCACAGCTAAATCTTGCAACTTTGACGTGGCGAAGCACAACCCCCTTTCCATTTCAGCTAAAAAACACGGATGCAACTGACTCACCAGTATCTTCGCAGGCCTTCAACAAAGCGTATATTTTTGTCGTGGGCAGTGATTTATTCGCCATCAGGTCCTTATATATGCGGGCAAAATCTGCAAGATCCAAGCAGCACACCGTCAATAAAACGTAGTTTTCAGAACATGAGCCCCAGCACCATATTTTTACAGGAAAATTGATACTGTAGCCAGTCAAAACACAAGATTAGTGTAAGTTGAGCGCACATCAATCGCTGTCCTACACACAAAGCACACGTCCACTCTTTTTCTCTTTTGTGCGCCATATTTTCCCACTGTGCTTTTATTTACAGCCACAGTGAGGTTGCACAAAGGTCCCTTGAATTCTCTCATTCTCATGACGTGAAGCCCTATTTGAATATTTCAAGCAAATACTTTTTACATTGACTGAATGTCAACGAAGATTCCCACATCATAGCTAACAAAATATTTTAGGTACACAAACGACAAAAATTTTGTTCTTACTATGCATAGCAACCAAAAAGTACGTAAGGCGGGAACGAAAACCCCCTAGAATGAACTTCAAAGTTAGGGTGCCATCAAATACACCAAAAAACGTACATGAGAAAAACGTGGTGAATTCGGACAAACGCTGAACCTTCATGCGATCTTAGCATGATTCTCTTGCACGGATTATTGGCAAGTCTGCAGCAGTTCGAGGGGCCGAGTTGTACCTTGGGTTGTAAGCGACTATGGCAGCAATACTTCGAGGCGATAAGCTGCCACCGGCGCAATTGTCTACATATATGCCAAAAGCTACTTCCACATGCATACATCAACAGTGTGGAAGCTGCTCGAAAGTATTGAATGCCATATGAGTCTGTGCTATCGTTAACATAATTATCTGCAAGGCACTGTTTGAGCTTGTGGTATCCTAATACATTTTTCATACACTACTGCCATGCGCGTTCCTTGTTTCGTTTTCTGCATTCGGATTTCATCCGCAAAAAAAAAGCTCAGCAACACTCGGCGCAATACTCGTCGCGATGTTTAAAATGCTTCGCAGTTCTTTGAGCTTATTTGTTTATGTTATGCGCAGAACCCCAACATCCAAGGTTATTGCACAGCTTGCAATAACGCTAGAGAGTTCGATGTGTGATGTATAAAAGACAGCGCGTCGCAACGATGACTCGATTTATCAACGACCACCACTCTGTTCGACAATATCAGTGTACAGCATGTATTGCTTCCTGTAATTTTACTTTCAATTAGCCGTCCGGAAGCTCAGCTCAATAAAGAGTTTCATTTTGAAAAAAACCGGCCACTGCCATCGTCCACGTCCCGACCACGCGATATCTGGTGAAGGGGCCACGCTTTCATGTTCCGAACGCCCCCTTAGGACGTGATCCCAGTCCAAATCACGAAGAAGCAACTGGTATCATCAAGGAGAATCCAGCTAGTCGCAGACTACTAGCACTGCCAGCACAATACGAACCGCTGCTGAAAAACTAAGCGCCACCACCAAGAAGACCACATGCACCATGACGGCCACTGTGTCACCTAAACTCGTTATCCTTAATCAACTCAGGTTGCCACCAACCTTCTGTGGATAACAAGGCAATGACCCGAAAAGCTGCTCACAAGAATACGACTACGTTTTCCTATTCTATAAGTGGAACTTTGACGAAAAGATTCCTTACGTATACTTTGTTCGTGAGTATGGCCCCAGGGTCGGGTTTGACAACAGGGAGGCCACCATGACGGCCTGAGATTTATTTCGCACCACATTCCTCGGAATCTTCACAAAATGCGAAAGGACCACACAGTTGCTAAAAAGATACGTACCACTCCCAAGGGACAGCGTCGGAATGTACACATTAGAAATGACTCGCTTCTTCCGTCATGTCGACACCGTCAGGTTTCAGAAGAAGCGCCGGTTCTTAATGCGAGGGCTCAAGCAAGAGGTCTTTGAGAGGGTTGTTAGCAATGTGCCCAAAACCCTCGACGAAGTCCTTACCGAGGCGCGGCAACAGCAAAGATCCTGGCGATATGGGCAAGGCAGTAGAGCCATTTGTTTCCGATAGCCGGCTACGCCGATGTCGCCATCCCACCCACCTGTCGGCGAGCGCTTCACCACGATGAAGACCGACGTATGGCGCAAGCTCGACCACCGCCTACTCCACCGCCATTGGCAAGAAGCTTGTCATGCCTACCACCACAGCCAGTACCGACAAATGAAGCTACGTGGTTTTCCCATCGACGCCCCAGGTCAACAGCAGGGTGAACGACCACACGAAATCCCCGACAAACACGCGAGATGGAGCGGATGTGGACATCATGAAGGCCACCTTGATGGTCGTCAAAACGCAGTTGAGGCAGCAGAATGAGCCGATGTGGCCATGCTCCGACATTACGACCCAACCGGAACACAATACAACTAACTATTGATATCAACGTTCTCAGCGACTGTCACAAAGTAACCGCCCTTGCCTGCACTGGTGCCGACTATTTCCTCATCAGTGGGCTGATCACCGCCAAGCTGAAAAAATACCACTTGTCCCAAATTGATACATCTAGAGGGCACTTCACAAAGCCTATTGTAGTCTGCCCAGTAAAGCCCTAACCACATGTAGGCGAATTTCTAGCGACAGTGACAGGCGGCAGCAATGAACTTGCTCCTTCGTGCCGTCACGTCGTGACGGCTGCAACCACATGCCGGTGACAAAGTGTCATTGTTGCTGGAATAATACTACCGTGTGAATACTCATCAATAGAAGTATAAAAGTTGGTTCATGACAACATGCCAACTTTTTTAGTGTCCTGTGTGATATAAGGAAGCCACAAAAGCTTTTTTCGACCTTTTTTCGCAATCTTTGCTTTAACCACCACAGGGAGTTCAGAAGCGTACGCTACAACGGCTACGACGCACTTCGGACGAAGATTTCGCGTTGTAGCAAGCGACCATATTGTCACAAGCTACAGTCTAGACATAAAAACAAACCTTCAATAACGAGATTTATGACAAAATAAAGGCGCTCTCTCACTCACAGCGTGAAATGGGAATGTACAAAAGGCAGTCAATACCTTGCATTCTTTGAAGTACGCGCAGATAACAAGCATCGAGAACAAATTGCAACTCAAGCGAGGAGGAGGGGTGTAGCCATGTTGCTGGAAATCACCACGCTAGCTTCGGGGCGACAAGTTATCTTTTCTTGTTTTCCATTAACGAGTGACGTGACAAGCGGCGGTGACGGATGGGCCTCCGCGACGGCAAATCTTGTTGCTGATCGCTGTCGTTTGTCGCGGTCGCGAGGAAATCGCGTGCATGCGGATACGGCTTACCGGACATATTGCGGTTACCGGACATATTGTTATGTGTCGCTGACTTAGAAGACGAAGCGGAAGTGGACGGGTAGTCTCCTATTAGCGCCATTTTGGCTGCTCTGGCCTGGGTCGCGTGGTATTTTCACGTGGTGTCACATCACATGGTGTCTTACACCGCGGCCTGCCTTACCTACCTAAACAGCACGGCCTGCCTGGTGTTGCGGCCGCATAGACGAGCAACAATGCACACAGGATACCAAATCATTTCGCTGCAGCGTGCCGTGTCGTTTAATCGCAATGTTTCTCTTGTTGCGCTTCCCCCTCACCGTAAAACGAACTAGGAGTGCTTCTTGTTTGGGTTGGGAAGGAGGCGGTGTTTGGTCTTCCCATTCTGTGGGCGCAGATGAAGACCCCCTCCTCAATGGAGTGCTCTGGGCTCCATTGTTTTCCCTTGTAGCGGATCTTCGGAAGACGCCGACTTGAAACGAGAGTGCTGAGACGCTCAGAGGATGCTACTTCATGCTACCTTCAGCATGTAAATACTGTAAACAAACATTTCTGACATTCGCTCCGGCTACTCTGCTCGTATTATCCCCGAGACTTGTCTGACCATGGCGCAGATACGTCTCCCCAGTCGAAAACGTACCTCAACATGGGTAGAACGTTCGCCCGTATAGACAAATTCGTGTACGCCAGCAATGTTTTTAGAGTCTTCGATGCTACCGAACCTGTTCCAAAGAATCCTGGTTACCAACCAGATAACAAGACGACATTTTGAGCCTTCCAAAGCACAAGCAAGACCAGCGCAGAACACAGCCGCTCCTGCAAATCAAGGATTGGTTCTCCTCGTCAAGAATCCAACAGACCCCAGTTGCGAAACATTACTTCATAACAGAAGAAAGTGCCCAACTAATTTAGGTGAGCCTGCACCGAGTTTCGACGCGCGAGCATAAGGCCATAAAGGTACAAGTGGATGAAACGCCACGCGACATCATTCATCCGTCCAAGAGCCTGTGGGCGTCTCCTGTTGTACTAGTGAAAAAAAAATGAGACAGAACATTTCTGAGTCGACTACCGTCGCCTGAGCCCTCCCGAAGGAAGATGTACTCTCTCAATGGACCCACGATACAACACACCCTCTTCTAAAGATCTTTCGTGCTACGGGTCAGGTTCCCTGTAAGCACACACCTTTTGTGGGGATCAAGCACCATGGAAGTTGCAAGTGTTTTGCTGTACGCCTTGTAGGTACTTTGTTCACTTGTGTAATGTTTTTTACAAACAAGTGCTTTTGGTTGCGGCGACACCTTTGTCACCACGCCATGACATTTAAAAGGCGATGCAGTTCCATTTGGTAACTTACCATATTACACATTCTTCAAGTCCAAAAGCCACTTCGTGGTATTTTTTTAGATTAGCAGAATATCCTTCAACTAGCATTTATGTGTCCGAAATGTGGCTCAGATAATGCAACCTACAATACAGCATTGAGTTGATGTATCCAGATAAGTATACCACAAAAATTGTTTCAGAATGACACTGTACTAGCCATGCAATTTATTACAAATGCACAAGATGTGAGACTAGCACTACTAACTGTACTTTTCTGTGCACTAACAGCCCTTATTGGTAATATGCGTCATAGAAGTTTTGTGAAGTTTCAGTAATAATAATAATAATAATCGATTTTTTAAATTGCACTAGGCAATATCAAGTACCTGAAGTCAGTCACTTCTTGCCTGATTAATAACACTGCGTCCTTCATTCCTTTTTCATGCGCATGTTTATAATGCCCATGAACTATGGACCTTTTTCACAAACAAGCGCCGTATAGCATCCGTTGTGTTTCGCTCCCATGTCAGTGGGTGGGGATCTGCGGCGGTGTATGCATCGTATCCGTTCCACACACAGATTGTTGCTGTTCTTCGCGGTGCACGGTGAAAACACGATTGTGAAGGCGCTAAACCTGTATACGAAGCCGACGCACGTAGCTTTGTTACTACGCTTCCGCATGTAGTCCGCGAATGATAATGTTTATATATTATCTAGCATAAAAGAAAACACAAAGTCAAAACATATAGCTTTCTGCTCCAGATTGTTCATATTGTTATGAGGAAAGTTTATTCTATGCTTCATTCTTATTGCTGTTTCTTGTTTTTTTTGTTTTCTCTGCGTCATTTCACATTTTTTCTGTCACAGCAATCATTGATGACGTCTCTCAGTTGCAGCAAGTTGACGTCAAACCTTGCGAGGCCGCATGAGCGACTGTCCGTTAGGTGATTTGTGTTCATTGAGCTGATAGAAACGAAGACGGTAGTGCGTCGTCAAATATATTGCTCTCAGCATGGCCACTCACCGAGAAAGATGTGTGTGAGTGATACCATCCGCGAATCTGGGTCTCTCAGTGAGGCAGCTCCCATGAAAATGACACCAGCAACCTGCTAATGGTCATCAATTTCAGCCCAATCGTGATTAGAAAATGCACGTAAAAGCAGTAATTTTTTTCACAAATTTTGTTTCATACTTGGTCGATAGTTCGGTTGTCTGTTATAGCTGAAACAGTCACGATAAAGATCGCGTGCTGTAACAGCGTATTCTTCGGCGTCTACGGCGGCTGTGGTTCATGGCACTGTACGGTGGCAGTGCTTTTTGCGAATAAAATCACCAGTGTAGAGCTCCGCCTGGGCAACAAGCGCGTTCGTGTATATGATGTGGCTGAATGTGCAAAAATTGCGTTCATGTCGCAGTGAGAAGCGCGTTTCATCCGGTTATATTTACGAACGTGAGACGCCTACTCGTGACCGGTCGTGGCCGAGGTATCTGCCACCCGTTGATGCCTTCGGATTCACAAACAAAATAACGTCAGCATCTGCAGAAAGCTCTTCGTGTCTAGAAATTAAGTAAAACGAAGATACCGACCTTGTATTCACCAATATTCAGGACATGGTTTCTGGCATTACGTCGCGTTTCTTATCACACCGTGACCGCTCAAGCATGCCATTTTTTCCCTAAAATACATCATCCTGCTTCCATAAAGCCGCTTCCTGTGTTCGTTCAATTGAAAATGTCACATTGCTTTTCAAAAAGAAATGGAAGCATGAAAGTATTGCGCTAGCTTTGCAAGCGGGCTTGAACCACTGGCAGATCACCGCTAAAATGGGATTAGCAGAAGAATATGGTGATGATGAATCAATATTTATTGGTCATAACATTGTCGGTAGAACGCGCAGGCACAAGACGGGGTGGTCCCTAGTTGCGGGACCTGTTCGTTTCCAGCTGCTCCTGGCCCCTGTCCGTCCTCTGAAACACAGTGACCGTGCAGCGGTGAAGGTTACGTCTATTGACAGGCTTATCGTCCGCGCGTCCCTGCGGACAACAGACACCGCAATTGCCGAAAAAGTGGTCGTGGCTCTCGCACTCGTACAGCCGAGCGTTAACACCGTGGTCACCGACTCAAAGACAGCCTACGGAAGCTTACGCAGGGGGGTAATCTCATCCGCGGCACGAGCCATTTGATCAAATGCAAGCCTCCGGGAAAAGACGTGGAGTGCGTGTGCGTCCCGGCTCACTCGGAAAATCACTTGCCGAATATCATGCCCGAGAAATGCCAATCCAGGCCAAGCATGAGCCGAAAGAGCTACTGCACCTTGTTACCGGCTTTCGAATTTCGAGACATTACCCAGATGTACGAAGAGAAAAGGTGCATGCTACCAGAACTGCACCTCGACCTCACCAGCAAACAACATACGACATTGCATCGAGCGCAGGTGGAATCCCTTGCGCATCCCGTATTTGAACCACATGTAACCTGCGGAACACGACACGCTCTGTCCGTTTTGCAAATAAAAAATGTCATTGTGCCGCACATCTTGGTATAATGCAGAGAACTTAAGAACCCTCACCTTCCCTTCCCCCCGACACCCTGAATCCCCAACACCTCGAGCGATCGGAGACCGTGTTATCGAGAGCCCCGCCCTACCAACTCGGCAGAAGAGCACACAAAAGATTCCAAGTATTTTTTCTTCATTTTTGCATCCGGAAGTACCTCAAGTCATGTCATTTGTTTTCGTTCAAGTCTTGTCACATGTTTTCGTTAGAGTTATATATAACCTATATGTTAAAACACCGTTTCGAAGTAACATCCAGAACCTTGGATGTTCATGCAATGACGCACATGTTGGATGCGCTTGCGAAACAGAAAGCGACACCGTACACAAATGAACTTCTTGGCGCAGGAACACATGCGCAGAAGCTCCGACCACGTAGCTTAGGCTGTACAGCCACAGGAAATTTTCGCGAGGTATAGTAATTATTCGCTAAGCTGTCAGCTAAGAAATGGCTGAAACAGAAAGCAGCAGCGACCTACGAGACGTTCCCGCAGCGGTGCCAACGATACACAGAAAGTGAAAAGAATTTCAATGCAATTATTAAGCAGCACATATAAAAGCGAATGGGTAATCGCTTAGTATGTTTTGTTATAGCGGGCCTTGTGCGGTTCTGAGAGTAGGCACTAGTGTTGAGGTTTTGAACAACTTTCGCAGTAAAAGGTGAAACGTAAATGAAGACGAGCGAATACATACGTCATTGTCCAGCAGCACTTTGAAAGGCCACTCATCAGAATTGACAATATTTAGCTGTTAATCGCGATGTGTATATGAGGCATCCACGATCACATCGGCCAAAGTTTGCAAGGCTGCGTGCCATAGAAATTGATGAAATTTTAAGATGAACGCTGCTCTCCCTTTCTTTTGCGGGCGCGCGCCCAGATAATGAGGGTATGACGTGCACGTATGAATTGCATCACAGCACTGCCGTGCACGTATTAATTGCCCTACGTGCACGGCAGTGCTGTGATGTCGTTCCTCTACGTAAATGGGTGTGCTCTGACGTTGGCAACAGTGGCACGTGACACAGAGAAAACTATTTAACATGACATGCGTAGTTTATGTAATTCGTTGCCTGAAGTGATTAGTTAAACTTGAAAGGAACAATGAGACGCAATAAGGGACTGTGTGCGTCTCTTTTCTTTTTCATTTCTTCCCGTGAATGACAACGAGATAGAAGGCTATTGTGCCGGATTTTCGCATGCAACCGTGGCCCCGCGCTCAGTGCATCGAGCAGATGACAGCCGTGGAAGCGAAAATAACGCTTCTACGTGTCGTCTGAGCCAGCGTTTCCAAACCATCTTGCAGAAACAGGCAGTAGACCACAAAATAACGCTGGTTCACAAAACAACGCCACTCGCATGCTCGGGTGGTTGGGCTTGTTCGAGCACGTCATGCGCATGTGACCCCTTGGTCGGATGCCAGAGAGGGTAGGGAATAGATTTGGCTTGCGAAGGCCACGCGGCGGATCGGCAAGGGTTTCGAGCTCGCCTCCTTTCATCCTTGTTTTGCGCCGCTTCAAAAAATTATTATTCTCAGCTCGTAATGAACCGACTGAAAAAAGTTTTTGTGTCATAATGCTCTTCGTCAGACACACAACAACTTCCACTGTCTAAAATTTGTTATGGGGCCTGGTGAGTAGCTCTTTAATTGCATTCATTAGAGTTTAATATGACTCTCGCAAATTTTCGCCATGATTCCTCAGGTGTAACATGACTTTGAAATTGCTAGCAGACCATCTGGTTGGGCTAATAACGCCGCAATACACTTTTATGGAACGAAAGAAGCACGAACACTTATGTTAATTCGTCATAAAAAGCTTGCGCCTCATCGTGGCGCACTGTAACCAAGGAATGTACGCCGAATGAGTTCGAACTTCCACGTAGAAGCAACACAAAAAGAAAACTAAAATAAATGACTTGCACATCTGGACGTATGGCATGGCATAAGTTTATTTCGGCGCAAACAGTCACCACTGGCATTACGTCGAAAGTGCGCCAGATTAAGGTAACACTGTTGTCTTTTTTTAAGTATCACGACGAGCACGCGTGTTCAGGTAATAAGATGGCTTTAAAGATGGTAGGTGGATTATTCGCGACACTTCAGCTGCCACGAAAAGTGTGGTTACCATAAAACTGCCCTAGTTATGGAAGCAGAATTCACAAATTGAGAAACAATATGCCTTTGAGAAAGCGCAAAAGGCACGTCATTGAGCCAAAAAACACTTCGGTCGTGCAGGTCTTTCAGCCATGCAGTTTAGAAAGTACTTATGTGATAACCTTGAAATTGCACCTGCATAAATTTCGGTAGCCGCAGGCACTGTATACGTCATGTGCGGTTGCAAGAAAAGGAGGATGTTGATGTTACAATATAAGAACTCTTGGCGAAACATTTCCTGTATTTACCATCAGCTTTGGCATTGCTTCTCTTTGCTGCAGATGAGGAAGTGTACCAGCAACTCATCAGTGAAGGAACAGCCACAAGGACAGACACCACATATAGTAAAATTTGGGTTGAATAGGAAGGCCTATGACCTAATTAAAGTCATTTCGAAGGGAGATGCGCCTCACGTGTCTCGTCTGCCAGCCTTTTGTGCTCTGTTGTACGAACATAACACAGCACCGTGATATTCGATCTACCAGTTCTTGCCTGATATTTCAATTTTCAGTGGAGTAACTGCTTTAGAGCACAAAAGTACAAGGACACACGTTGACCTTTCACGCGGCACGCATGCAAAGCGGGAAATCATCTCCGCCCACCAACGGTCGTAGCCAAACAGATGGTGGAGAGAGAGTGACGAAAATGTATTGGTTTGAATCAACGCTCCTCCTTTCCGTGAAAACGGTCTATGGGTGGTGTGCTATGTGATTCAAGATGGCACCCACAGAATGGCCAACCCGTTTGCTAAGATAGGAACAGATAGGACGTGCGGACGGACGGCTCGTTCCACTTTCACTGATTGAAGTCACGAGCTGCTCTGACATTATTTGAAACCGAAGTACTTTGCGAAACCATAGAAGCTAGCCCCCTAATTATATGCCTCCGTGTATATGTTTCTACTTCAGCTCCATTGCCGAGCTTATCAAAATCCTGTGCGTACTGCAGAAAACTCAACTACTAGAAATCAAATAACATATGTACTGAACGGCATTCCAAGGTAGTATGTACCGAGGCTACCTGATGGATTTGCCGCAAAAGTAGGCCCCTAGTGAGTAGCGTCATCGCTCCTGTCTGGGACCAAATGTTTAACGTGGTAATGATTTGCAAACACACGCCGTCATCGTCACTTGCGCCGTCATGAACCCGGTGTTACTTCTTTAACGGAATAAAATAATTTATCACTACATTCACTAACGCTTGCGTTACAGCCATGCTCTCAGTCTAGCAATGCACATTTTTCAGCATTTGGGTGTTGCCTGTTCAATCAGCACGATCGAAACATGCATATCAAAGGAATACATGCAAATGTTTTTCACATCTACAAAATATTCGACTTTGAGAAAATCCGTCGATCAACCATGCTGTCCCGAATAGTACCAGCGAAATACAAAAAAGTTAGCCGAGAGCTGTGAATTGTAGCCGTGAATGCACGTTTCATAGCTCTAACGATTTCGCATCGCTGGTTGAGCTAGATTGTGTTGGCTACATGCGGCGCACCATAATGTCGAAATTGCACTAAATGCAACGCACAGGAAAAACTACGCATGTATCTCGATCTGACTCCAGGCTATTTCTCATTACATACAATCAAACGAACTTATGAGCGTGATCAAACAGACACACAAGAGGACGTGACCTGCAACTTACTCCTCTCGAGTTAGAAGCTGGTCATTCATCGTCGGTGCCACTCTCAGTGCTTTCTTAGCTTTATGCATGCAATGAAAGTTCCTCGTTGTCAAAACGGAGATGGCTTCTTTCAACATCACTGCTGAAAATAATCTGAAGAAATTCCTCCACAGAAGGACTTTCCCCACATGTCCTCACGTTTACCTTGTCATGAGTAAAGGAGAGGCACGAGGCATGGGCCGAACGTGGAAGTGCGGCGATGGTGCACGAGTAGAAAAACAGTCACCCAAGAGCACGCGCATTAGCCATGTACACGAAAGAGATCGGTCGAGGAAAGACTTGTGGCAAGCGATCAGGGCCGGCAAGAAAAATCCCAGAGGATGAGTTGGCACTGTGTGTTGGTACGCCGAGCAGCAAGAACGTGGGGAATGAGCGTCGCTACCGCGACGAGAGCCACATGACCGCTCGGTTATGAGGATGTCAGCGTGAGAGGCCCGGGCAGTGGCTGTTGACCTCGGAGGTTCCGAGTGAGGCTGCCCGGACTTGCCGCACCCTTGCTTAGCAGTCCTTGGTCGACTTACAACTCACCCACTTTGTGGCAGGACGACGACTGTCCATACCAGTTACCTGAGCAAGCAAACTTGCTATAAGAAGAGCCCATGGCGAGGCTAAGCCTCGCCTAGCGAGGCCGAAGAAGACGACCCAGTATGAGAGGCCGTGACGACGGCAGGGGGCTCGTTCGGCCGGACCGACCGACGGCGGCAGCGATGAGGTTCAGGACAAAGTCAATGACGGACGTGACAAACCTTTACACGGCATCGGAGAGAAGCCGACGTGAACCGTAAAATCGTTCAATTTCAGTGGTGCCATATTAGATTAGAAGCAGTGGTTAGGCCTAAGGATGGCTTTATACTGCTTTGCACACAATTCGCAACTTTCAGGTACCGTGGAATCGCTAAGCGGTGGCGACTGAAAGCTCTGTTGAGATGATTAAAGTTTCAAACCTGCTTCAAACTGCAGACGCTGCTATTCTTTTCATGCGTTTGATGTAGTTTTTGAACGTTGTGAACGGTCTCAATATTACCGTAAACTTTTGAGTGTCGCCAATTAAAAGGAAGGTAGAAAGAAAAAAAGCCGACAAGGTTCACTGCGAGCCTCGATGCTCACAGCCTATAAACACCAGAAGGAAAATTAGGCGACCCGTTCAAATTAGCGCCCCCAAAAGCCATCAGAGGTTAAGATGGTTAAATTATCAGGCAAATAACAGACGCCCGTGAATGTATGCAGCCCCCATTTTCTGCACAATTACAGCAACATCGAGGTCTACAGTTCTCACGTTTAGTACGTCTGCTCGATGCGTTCGGCTTCTAGAACAGAACGAGAAGACTGGTTTGAAAACGCTCATCGCATCATTAGACATCTGAGGCATCTGCGAAGTAGTTCTATGACCTTCACAGCGCTAGAAATTTGTGCAGCGTTGCGCGCGATTATGGCACAGCCATGAGGCACAGCCAGCAATGTGAAGAGCGTACGTGTAGGCCTTATTTACAAATTTGCGCATATTTATCTCCCATATATGCTACCCGGATTTATTTGCTTACTATAGTATGTTAGGGCTCCCCTACTTTACCCAAAACATAAATTTAAGCGCCACTGAAGCGCGAAGAATTGGTCTTCGCCAAAAGTGTACTTTCCGCTATTGTCTCTTTCGGGGCAATCATCTCAACGACCGCCATGTTGGATGTACAGTAGCACCAAGTTGCGAATTTCGCTTTTACTGCTGTTGAGGTGGTTTTGTGTCCACGAGTGTCAGTTTTGTTTTCAATTTCCATTTTTTGCCTTTTATTTTTTGAGTTATAAGGTGTTTGTTGTTTGTGCCATGCCGATTTCCCGACTCTCTCAGTTCCATCAGATGTTAGCGCTCCCAAGATAAGGTCATGACATGTAATTGATCTTGGTAGGCTCGCCCATTATACGTCACGAACTTAACTCGGGAACACTTGCATCGGATGTAATTGAGAGAGTCGGGAGATGGGCGTAAGACAAAGAAAACTTTATAACCCAGACGATAAGGGACAGAAAATCGAAAGCGAAAGCGAAACTAACACTCGAGGACACAAAACCAGCCCGGCAACAGTACAAGCAAAACAGTCTGCAAACCAGGCTAAATCTGTCCTTAGTCCTAACCACTGCTCCTGATCTGAAATGGCATCACCACATTGTACAACCTTATGGTTGAAGTCGGCTTCTCTCCGATGCCGTGTCGAGGTTTGTCAAGTACGTCGTTGAATTTATCCTCAACTTCTTCGCTGCCACCATCGGGTGGTCTCACTGAACGAGTCGCTCGTCACCGTCGCCAGCATCGCGGACTGCGTTGTCTTATTCGGCCTCGCTAGGCCGAAGAAAAGCCCATGACGAGGCTTAGGCTCGTCATGGACTTTTCTGATAGCAAGTTCACTCTGCTGACTGATGTGGACAGCCGCCGTCCTGCCATGAAGTGGTTGAGTTCCAAGTCGACCAAGAACTGCTTGGTAAAGGTACGGCAAGCCCGGGCAGCCTCACTTGGAACCTCCGAGGTCAACAGCCACTCCCCGTGCCTCTCACGCAGGCATCCTCAAAATTGAGTGGTCATGTTGCTCTCGTCGTGGTAGCGACGCTCGTTCCCCACGTACTTGCTGCTCGGCGTGCCAACATGCAGTGCCAGCTCATCCTCTGGCATTTTTCTTCCTGGTCCGGGTCACGTGCAGATGTCAGCCGATGGCGCTGTGCAGGTCGGACGCGATGCGATCGGCTCCAGTGATTTCTTCGCTTCTTGGTGTTATGTGAGGCCGCTTCACCCGGAATTGGGTCACAACGGACTTTTAAGATCACCGGAACGCTGTGGACACAAGAATCACACCGGTGGGTGGACTATTTACACATTAATAAGTGACTTTCGTGACAACGACACTGAGTGTTCAGCTACAGACGCCGTCGTTCGGCCCGGCCACGCCGTTGTTTGCGTGGTGCAAAGGCACCGCGTCTGAAACAGAAACGAACTTATTCTCGCCACATTAAGAGATGGAAGATGAATCATCGAAGACCCCGGTGGACGCTGAAGAGGATAACGAGGATTCCGGGTTTCGTGTGTTGTTTTCCTTGTACGCAGTGGATGGTGTTGACAACCACCATCGTCCAATAAGTTCGAAGTCGCAGTAATTGAAGAATTCTATTGGGCGTCAATGGCGTAAAATTGTGCATGTAAAGATTTGTGGTTGGATGAAAACCAATGTGATACGTGAATGTTCGGCGCATTCGAACGCGGCATGGCATAGGATCAACCTTATTTGTTATGTTGTTCTGTTGCGCCCCATCTCATCCAATTAAAAGTGCGACTCGAGATCTTTGCCTTATTGATAGAAATTACCACCAAAGAGGTTAATGGGAGCACATTCCTTGCACGCTATTCAAAATAAAAATGAGAGGAACTTTTTATTAGTGGTTCGTAAAGCTTGTGCTCTAGTGTACTTCCATTGGTTCTAACTATCCAATGGGTGCGATCTCTAAAACACAGCTGTCGATAGACTTTGGGACGATCTAGAACGAAGCGTACTATGTAAACCGAAGCGTATTAGGGGTGTGCGTGATTACGCAAGGAACTACAAACAAATCATGCATTTTCACCTCTACTGTTCAGACACCGATATGGACCGTGATAATATGGCAAGCAGACGGAATAAAATGACCCTATAACATTGTACGACACCGGAAATGTGCAAACCCTGACGATTTTGGAGCAAACCTTGGCTGAATTTATCGCTGCAACAATTACCAGCCATTTAACTTGGCGCATGAACATCGTTCAAAGGTAGAGCGAGCCACTGACATGTATTTTGTGCAACGCAGCGAACCACTTGACCTGAGAATAATAGCGTTGCGAAGGCGAATACCCTGTCGCATGCTCTGATCGAAGCAGACGACAACTGCAAGCAGACGATGGCTTGGCCGACAGGCACAGCTTGTGATCGGCTGTGAAGCAATACCCTCTACATCAGCTCACTCCTGTGACGTTGCCAAAACACTTCTTTCATCTGGCACGCCTGTCGTGTTCGTCATATCACCCCCCTCGCACATAAGAGCAAATTTTGTCACGCCGTGAAAATAGCGCAAGTACTTTCTAAGAGCTCTCTTACGTGCTGCGCAGTTGTCAAAAACAACATGGCGTCGTAAACAGCATATCGGTTGGTGCGACTTTCAGCAAACGCTTCTCGCGTAAGTTACTTCAGCGTTCGACCAGATGCGTTGTGATTACGACAGCTCTTTCGGTGCGTGTAAGCAGTGCGGAAAGCTGCGACAGTGCAGTGGTGTACGGTGAAACGCAGCGAAAAATACGCGTCGGTGTGGTTATCAAGCGGGGATCGGTGTCGGTGTATTGACAGCAACTAGCACTCGAGAAGCCTGCAATGTGCGTTTGTGTGCCGGTAACAGTTCGTTTGCTTGACTTTCTAGTCTCTCTGTTGGTTGCTGTGCGACATGTCGGATTGACAGCGTTTTGGCACGTTTCTTGAGTGACCCCAAGTACGTACGGAAAAGTATTAACTACGGGCTGTGTTCGGTTCTTGCTTCGCCACTGGTTAGCCTGTACGCTTCTATTTTCTTGAGAGCAATCTAGTGTTCGTGAGTGAAATGATGTTCGTTGTGAACAGTGGTGCTGTGTTGACATTCCAAGACTTGTGAACAAGCTGTGCTCGTGTGACCGAAAATTGAAAGACAGCGTTGATAACTGTTTTGCTGTTTTGCCTGCGAAGTTGCGGTGGTGGAGCTTGGCGCTTTTGTTTGTTAACTCGTCAATTCTTTTTGTGATAACCATAGTCCTAGCGATGTAATGTGATGAACCAAAGCTGCGAGATGCTACATTCTGTTGTAGATTGTGTTACTTTGGCAGCGCGCCTAGACTGTTCTTCGGTAACAACTTGAGAGTTCTATGTGGCAATGAGAGCCCGTGAACGTCAAGCTTCCCCCCGGCCCCCAGAAAGAGCAAAGATTTCACCGGCGCCTCGCTTTGGATGAAGTTGTAGGCCAATACCGCCTAACAACAGGTTTCCGAGTTCATCTGGCCATCATTTTGCATGGCACTAGAGCCTTGACAACAGCTGGTCTTGGCCAGTTCTTACACTTTATCAATGGACGTGCACACCTGGTCAGCCCTTCATTGCTGTCATCGGCAGCTTCCAGTCTGCAGATGCCCTTTGCCTGTTGGCCGTAGAGCACACTTGATTCCTCATGACACCGACGGCTACCAAATGCTGCCATCGGTGAGTTCACCTTGCAGAACTAAATTTCACCGGTACTATAACGTGTGCAAGTTTTTAAGCCCATCAAACGTAATGTTTTCCTATGGTAAGTTGAAGAATGAAAAATTTACTACTAATGTTATATACATACATATATGATGAAAAATACATCAGAAGTTTTTTTCGTGATTTGATACAAGTGAGCTCTTTTTTGATTATGAGGTTGCGCCTGTCGATTTAGCACGTTTGATAGTTGGGAAGTTAATGTGAATTTATTTTCCAGAAGCCAGGTTGCACTTAAGAAATTTATGTTATTTTGGAAAATTAGTTCAATAGACGATTACCACTGTGGTAGCACTATACTTCACTAGGACATATATATTGCGGTACGTAAATTTTACATAAGGCCTCAGTATATTTCAAAGTGATTATAGCAGATATTGGTCACTTTGACGAAGTGATAGCTTCATTAAAGAAGTAATAGAAGTGAGTGTTTTAATGATTGTTTTCTAATAACTCGTTTTTGGCTGTTCATAGATCGCAGAGATTGCGTTGTTAAGGTCCTGTGATGCATCGGTTGCACACACTGGCACGTCAATTCTTACCATGACTTGAAGAACCTGTACAAAAATAGGAGGGACACGTGCTCCCTAACTGTGCAAGTCTATGTCACTGCTGGGACTGTTATTATTCAGCGGATGTGGCCTGAAAGCATGCATGGCAGCGTCATATGGAAAGACAGCGATCTGCTTGGGAGCTTCGAGGGCACAAAACTGCCTAACGGCTGGCTGCAAGGTTAGTTTTTCTTTAATACATACGATTAGGTGAACACCACCTACTGTGCACAAATTGAAAACCCAAGCATGGTTGCTTGCAGTGGATATGTGTATTATTCTCACACATAATTCTTATTCAACATTTATAGAACTAAATAGCAGGATAATTGAGAATGTTGAAAGTTCAAAGCCTGCAGCTTATGAATGAAACTCCACTCATCTGAGACTCAAAAGCTTGTGCTTTTAGAGGAGCACAAATACTTTGATTCCTTATTGAGCTCTCGAGCTTGTGACTCCCTCTGTGAATCAAGCGCTCTGGAAGAAAATAGCAAGGGGGTGAAAATCACCTGGCTGTTAACTACTTGCAAGGATAAATACCTACTGAACAAGGCTCAAACGACATAGGGCCAGTAACTGCATCTTTTACTTCATGTAGCTTTTTGTCTCTCAGTGCTGTGGCTTGTTGTGCTTCAGCCGAACGTGTTCACCACGATTGCATAGTGATATATATTTTTCTACAAATTGTACCTGACCTAAGTATGCATTGTTGATCTCTAAAGGTGATGTTCAGGGTGTTTCAAAGCCATGGCTCCTCATCTCTCTGTCTGTGGCTAGCCTACTTCAGCAGCAGTGCGATGCAGGCAGCACACATGCAAGCCAAGTCATGGAGCACTCCTTTGGTGTTCTGTGCAGGACGCAGCATATCCATCCGACAAGATTCTGGTATCAACAATAATGGTGATTGTTGGTGGCACCTGTAGGAGCCCGTTGTGTTTGTTGCGTATGATTATTTCCCCTGATGAAGAGCATTTTTAAAGGTTTTCTTCTTTTAGAATAATAAATGTCTACAACAAGCACACTCATAATCCACAAGTGTTGTGTCTTCTAGACAGCCCATTTGTTCCTATACACGGTGTGGTGAGCTGGCTATGTTAGACAGCCTTAAAGTCATGAACATTGGCCGTTGTGTTGTAATGCAGTCTAACTTATGTTTCTTAGTGAACTTATTTGAGGTCCGTTTCTCGCACTTAGTTTAAAGTCGAAGTAGAAGAAACCTTATTGGCTTTTTATGCCTGGAAGAAGTTTAACGCCTTCATCTATAACATTGTAGTTTTGCTCTTGTATCATAATAAAATATACTTTCAGTCTTCACTGTTTGTGTGTGTGTTGAGGCTTGTCATTGGCTTCTGAAAATACATCTGTAAATATGAGCACACATTTAACAACTGTACACTCTTGCATGTAGCGTGGTTGTAACAATGATCTGTATTTTTCTAAGTTCCAGCAGTAACAAGGGATCCGGTGCTCCTCGGTAATGCACAGTGTATCAAGAACAGAGTACAGAAGACCTACAAGTATAAAGAGACTGCCAGTGACTGTTCTCCTGCTCAAAGTTTACGACAGCAGAAAGAGCACATTGTGATGTCAGGAGCAGTTTGAGTTGTATACGTAGTAACATTCTGCACAGCTGCAGCTTAACTTCTTAGCAGTGCATTATTCAGCAGTTCCTTTGCTTGCATTCCAAATTATTTAAATTTTGCGTGGAAGATACCAAACTATGACACTAATTTAAAGGCTGCTGTAGTGTTAGTGAGCTGAAGTTTTTAACATGCGTGTTAAGTGCCTGCGTGTCTCTACATTTACCTGTCATAAATCACAGCATCCATGGTCAGTAATGGTAACTGTGTTTGCAATCTTTGTAGTACAAGAAATAAAGCCATGGGTGTGGCAATCTTGTATTTAGTCGATGTTCTTCTTCAGTGTACACTCATTTGTATAGCACCAATGGTGCCAGGAGTGTATAAGCTCTGGGAAGTGAATATATTTCAATTATTTTATTTGGAAGGAAGAGGATCATCACTACTCCTAGTATATCTTAACAGTAGAATTTAGTGCTTGTGTATTGTTATCCCACTCCCTGTCCGTCCTTCAGCAGTCTACTTCTCTGTTTCTACCGTGTAAGTTTAACTTTTTAATGTAAACTTTGCTCGGATAGGTTTGTTCATAATGTAATTGTGTACTATGCAAGTGACTTATCATCTATGCAGCTTTACTTAGACTAGAAATAAAAGTATTTATTTTAATTTATATGTAGCTATAGCATGTATTTACTTATCTTTTTCTAGGTGCCTGTACAATTGTTTAGCCCTACAAAGGTTCTGGTATACTCTAATTTTGAAGCTGGCATCTTATAGTAGTTTATTAGTGGAAGTAAGAATGTGTTTATAACCAATACACTATTCTCAGATGAGCTGTGAAAACTCTATCGAAACGTACTTACATTTTTCGAACTATGTGAAGGTAATTGTTGTTATGTTCTTTCATTGTGGTCTCTGTTTCATGCAAATGACACATAATTACTTTGCAGTGGCACAGTATTAGTTGTGATTTTACACATACGTTCTGAACAACATCGCAGTTGAGGCCAGCAGCAAGACATACATGCACTGCACTTGAGAAACACAGTGTTCAGACATAACAGTGCTGGTGGATTTCTCTCATAAGTTAGTTTCTGTATATTCAAAATGAGTGTATAAGAATTGTTGTTTTATATTCATTCCTTTTATTATTTACACCTGAGTGTATGTATGTATGTATGCGTGTATGTACATAAGTATGTGTGTACATATGTATGTGTGTGTGCGTATATGTATGTATGTGTGTATGTAATTATGTATGTACATATGTATGTGTGTACATATGTATATGTGTGTGCGTATATGTATGTATGTGTGTAGGTATGTATGTATGTATGTATCGTTTAAATGAGAATCCGTTTATCATTGGTGAGTAAGTTTGGTAATGATTTGGCTGAATTTGTTTCTAGTTCTTCTTCTTCTGGGCCATTACACATTTCAATTTGTTTTGTACTTCATGAAAATAAATGTAATCTTACACAAAATATGTGTGTTTTAAGAAGTTGTTTCATTCGTCAACCTACAGTCATGGGCAAGGAATCGGGTAAAATGGAACTAACCTGCGAAGATTAGTTTAGAGCATAGCTACTCTACGTGGCATATCGTGTACACATTGCGTTGGTCGAATATGTCGATTTCAACATATCAATTTTAATCAGAATAAGCAAGTTATCACCCGTGGTTGTATATGTGTGTGATATTTATGCATATTGTAATACCGGTTGTCAATTACAATTAAGGTCACAAACCTAGACAAGCTGAATTCACAAATATTGCCCATGCACCAATCATTTGCACTGGAACTGTTGCTAATAAAAAATAAACGTCAGTTTAAAAATTTATGCTAGTAACCAAAAGCAGAGCATCTCTCTATGACACAAATCAAATTGTCATTGTCCTGTTTCATTCTGGACAATAGGGGACCCTCTCAGCAGAACTCGATTAACTGCTATAGTTCATTTTAACCATTGACACCGACATTACACTGAAGCGCGCAGCATGACAGATAGCGGGCGAGAAGACACAAACTAATCACTCTGTTTGTGTCTGCTCTAACTGTCCATGCTCATTGACCTTGCTGCATGTAATGATGCCCACCGAATTCGCACGAAAACTATCACAATAAAGGCAGTCAACTTCGCCGCAAGCAGATAGCTCGGTGCATGCGTAGATTTTCTTCAAAACACCGCGAAGACTGATTGCTGGTCGAATATCCAAACACGTGAAAAGTAATATACCAGGTATGTTATTGGTATTTTAGCACTGGACACTTTTGCGATAAGAGAGGATGGAGGAGAAAATTATGAACCCTGAATTGTTTAATTTTCGAATGAGCACAGTACAGCGCTTTTGGGTCAAAAGGGGAGTGAAAGAAGCAAGTGCGAAAGCCAACTTTTCGAAAAATTAGTACCCGCCACCACGCATCATGTCAGGCCGGGCAACCTCTTGAAGAAGAAAAAGTGCTCAGTGATTCTGCGAACTGAACCAAGTACATCCTAGATTGTAGCTGAGCGCTGTAAGCGCTCGTCCACTACAGCAGTGCTTGCATTCGCCCAATTGCTGATATATCGTCATTCCTTCGAATTACGCCAAATGCAAAAACGTCCGGTGAAACTTGGTCAAAAATAGAAAAAATTGTTAGAATGCGTTTTCTCAAGGTTACTAGAAGATATAAACCGACACGTGTGACTGTATAACCGTGCGCTTTTTACCTTGTACATTACTGTCATGACGTTGGGATAGCCGGCTTTAACGTAGGCTACCTTCTCATAGTTTGCCAAATATAAATAAGAAAATAAAAATATATATCGGCCTTTGACAATGCTAATCAATTATTATGAATTCACTGTCACTAGTGTCACTTTCACTATATGAATACTCAGTTTGTTTCCTTTATCGTTATTTAAGGAACATTTGGCTCATTAACTCACAACTCTCGTAATTAGCATTGATTCTCACATCTAAAGACAGTCACACTTCATCTCGCTTTCTGTGTGGCCGTCGCTCCCATTAAACACGTACTCCACTTTTTTATGCTCACCAAGCATCCGACGCTTCTTTGCGGGAACATTCCCTGACGTCTGCTGGGCCAGAAAATTGTCTTTATTATCTATTGATTTCAAGCTTTCGCGAAGCCGAAACGAGCGTCTCTCTCTCTCTCTCTTCGTTCTTTTCGCACTTGTGATGACGTCTCTCGACTTCAAGACACGTATACACGTCCCTTGCTTTTTTTGCTCATTCAAACAACGCTGAACAAAATATTTGCACCATGTTTTGTGAAAAGCATTAGCACTGAAACATCTCCCGACGAGTCTCTCTTGTTTCACGTAGACAGATACCTAAGCGTGAGCGTATGCACGTTCCCGCATTCAGGCTTTATGAAAATGTTGCGGTGCATGGCACCAGCTAAATTCCGCTCACAATTTCATTTGATTACTGCTGTTATCTATTTCCGCACGATTCGTCTGCAGGCACAAAAGTCGCTCTTGTGTCTCGTGATAAGAATATTGTCACAAAGGCTACCTTTTACTATGGGTACAAAACACCCTTACGTTCACCACTATACCGTGCTCGATTACACCCGATTAGTCGAGTAGCAGCGTTGCTTCATTAAAATGTAACGTAACTGGTCGCGTTAAATAGGGGAAGACATTCGAGGCACATTTCCAAAAATTGCATGCATCGATTTATGTGTGGTTTCATTTATGTGGTGCACCTGGAGTGTTGTTTACTTATACTTGGCGAGATAGTGCATGGATTGCTCGATAGCTTAAGGCCATCGAGCGATTTCTTTTTTAGCTACAGTCGTTGATGAAAGGCGAGTGCTTGGCGTTGCACAGCCCACAAAAACGTTTATTACAACGTACGCGGCATCCCGTAAGCGCTGTAGCAGACGCTCGCGGAACTGAAACGTAGATGCAGCAAATCATTGGCTATCATCGTACACTCTCGACGCTAGACGCTTCGCGTGCTACCTCGATATTATCGGCACACACTTCTTTCTTCCCTTGTCGTTTCATCGGCTATCGTGTGTCCTCCTCGCCCTCTTAGATGCCGAATAAGTTAAAATCCTACCCGTGCTATAGTAGTCCCTCCAGATAAGAGAATTCTTGCCTAAGAAAATGCGTAGCCACGAGAAACATTGGGAATTCGGCCCCTTATTCCCAAGCCAGAAAAGTCTCCTAGCGTTCAAAATCTTCGCCCCATTTTCCTCACGTCGTGCATGGGCAAAGTGGCAGAGCACGCAATTCTCAACAGACATAACGGCTACCTGGAGGAAAATGAGATTTATACGCACAATATGATTGGGTTTCGTAGGGCCTTTCAACGCAGGATGCAATGCTGCTCATTAAGCACCAAGTCCTTGATGGATACTCTAGAAATACAAAAGCTCTTCTTCGCCTAGACCTAGAAAAGGCCTTTGACAACATCAAGCACGAATTTATCTTGGAGACTGTGGCGAAACTCGAGCTTGGGCCCAGGCTGTACAACTACATCAAGTCCTTCTTGTCTGGAAGAAAAGCGAGGCTGCGCATTGGGAACTTCTTCTCTGATGACGTACCACTCGGACATCGAGGCACGCCCCAGGGGTCTGTGATTTTTTCGGGTGCTGTTCAATCTCTGCATGATCGGACTGTTGAAAAGACTGGTTAGCGTGGATGGCATCAAGCATACCATCTACGCCAATGACATCACAATCTGGTACGTTGGCGGCAGCGAAGGCCGGGTGCAAGATGCCCTTCAAGAAGCAGTCGCCGAGGTGGAATCGTACTTGCGCCAAACGGAACTCAGATGCTGACCCGCCAAGTCGGAGCTCTTGCTCTATATAAAAGAGCGAGGTGGCCGACCTAAGGGATGGAAACCCGTCGAAGAAAGCAATATACACATTTACACGAGTGACGGCGAGGAAACCCCGAGGGTAAACACCATTTATTGAAGCGAAGGATGGCAACGGCACTGCTCTGCAGAAGATTGTCGCCAAGACTGACAACGCTTTTCGTCTCTTTAAACGAGTCTCCGGGAGACATAGAGACCTTAAGGAAGACAATTTGTTAAGGGTCATCTATGCGTTTGTGCTCTGCCACTTTACCTACACCGTTGCCATGCACAACTGGCTTAGGTCGGAGTAGGACAAGCTCGACGTGAATATCAGAAAGATCGTCAAGAAAGCACTGGGGCTTCCCGTACGCACACACGCCGAAAACTTGCTCGCGCTCGGTGTGCACAACTCTGCTGCCGAGATAGCGGAAGCGCAGCAAAGCTCGCAAGCGGAAGCGCAGCAAAGCTCGCAGCTGCTCGCTTGTCCACTACGACGGCTGGTCGGAGCATACTTGGCGAGCTAGGTTTTAACCCAATGGAGCTGGAAACAAATAACGTGCGTATATCAAAACATATACAGGAAAATGTCATTGTTGCCCCAATACCCCACAACACTCGCCCTGTACACTATGAGGGACGTCGTCGGGCAAGGGTGACGGCTCTACTCAATCAACTGGGAAAAGGTGGCGTAAATGCAAGTTTTGTTGACGCCGCAGCATATCGAGACGACGAAAAGTTCGCAACGGTGGTCATGGACCAGATGGGCTCGACTGCGAACCGTGCTACGGTACGCACAACGATTCCCCAGGTGGCCGAACAAGTGGCCATCGCACTCGCTCTGCTAAATGTACTGTGCGAAGAGTTGTACAGTGACTCCAAATCCGCAGTGAGAGCCTTTCAAAAGGGCCGCATATCAACACAGGCAGCCAGGATCTTGAACAGCTCCACCAGCGATACGATTGTCCCTTACACCATACATTGGTTCCTCGCGCATGTCGGCACCGTAAACGGCGTCGCACTGAACCCGAACGAGTCGGCCCACACAGCAGTGCGCGCACTCACTGACCGCGCTGCTCTCGACCTGGGCGACGGCTCCAGTGCCGACGACGTGGGACATAAAGACACACCTACTACACACAACGATATTACCAAGTATTAGTACAAGGCGAGGCGGGCATTCCCAATGCCACATTCAAAACTCAATAGAGCACAGGCCGTCTCCTTGCGCTTACTTCAAACCCATTCGTACCCGTCGTTAGCATACAATAATGCAATTTATTCTCACAAATTCCGCAATGCCGCCTGCGCTGCTTGCGGGCAGAACTCTACGTTACCACACATGCTCTGGGAGTGCGGGTCAGTTGGACCGACTTATAGCAAACCCGAGTGGTATGCGCTTCTGCACAGCCAAGAACTTCAGGACCGAATCCTGGCCGTCCAGTGTGCCCGCGACAGGGCCGTCAGGCTAGACCTGCCGGTCCTCACGTGGGAGTAGCTGGGTGACGCGTGGCAACCTCAGCGTTTGCACTGGACCATAATAAAGTTGTTCTCACTCACTTACTCACTCACTTACGTGCCACGAGCCTTCCCTCGACCAACCTTTTGCGTCTACGTGGCTGGTGCGCGAGATCTCGGGTGATTTTTTTTCTACTCGCGCACCATCGCCGCGCTTCCACGTTCGGCACTTGCCTCGTGTCTCTCCTTTACTCATGACACACCTGTGCGCAAAGAACATTCGGTTTCGAACCAGTCAACAAGCAAATTACTAGCAGTGGGCTGCCACCTATCAACAAACGTACAAAAACAAGCAGGGCAGCACTGACGAATTTGAGGTTCCTTCTCGAGACTTGCCACTTACAATGTTATGGGATTAATACGGTACAGAATGGCACTGATGACTGTAGAGTTCAGTTAATGTTCGTTGGCACAAGGGTACAGCGGAGCACAAATGAAACGTTCATGCCGGTTACCCTACTGAGAAGTGAGGGGTTTCTCGTCTATGTTCATACAGCTATATCAATGCAGTGATTATGTTCTAAGAGGCTAAATTTTTTTACCAGTCAAATTATATTCGAACGTAATAAAATGAAGCGGGAACAACCATGGTAGCAACTCGAGGGGTGCTTTGATGTGTTTAATAAACGTGGCCGTACTTGACTGCTAATGTTTGGTCACCAATCCAACCATATCGAATTGCCATTTGAGTTGAACACTCTAGATTCCGGGTTATTGCGGTGTTGGCTGAAATAGTGCTTGTCACGTAACACAAACAGCGCACCGTCAAGAAACCGCAAACGCTGCACGTTTGGTTATGCGTGTAGCATACTTATTTTGATCGTAGTTCCTTTCTTTAGTTGTTAGAACAACCAAATAGAACACATTGGTTTACGGTTGACCTTTAGCTTGGTGGCATTCGGATAAGAACGAAGAAAATCCACAGTTTGACCTAGAACATGCTAAATTTGTCAGACAACGCAACTCATCTAAACACTAGACTGCACACTCCACCCTGTCGGTGCAAGCCAGAAAGCAGGAAAGTGCTGGTTGCCAGTCTCGTCCTCCTCACCCAATGGAACGGTCTATATTCATACGTGACAGCGTTGCTGTCTTCTTCACTCGGAAAAGCAATACACCAAACCTCTTTTGAATAAAAATAAAACACTAAGTTGTGAAGAATATTGTTTCATATAGCCTTTTCAGTTGAAATAGCGCGATTACTCACTAGCACCTGTAATCAAGCTATGTAATGGTAATTACAGGGCCTTAAAAAAGTTCGAGATCCAACAAGCAGACTCAGAATCTGTGAGACTGAAAATCTCCAGATATTGGCAAAAATTCCTAGGGTTGGCATGTCCACGCTCCGGAATTCTGCTTGATGGCGTGACAGTCTATGGGCGTTGCGGATATCAACACTGCCACCACTCCCCGATCAAAACTATAAATCATGAGTGACGTTAAAGTGAGATGGGGGGGGGGGTCAACGTTTATCCAAAAATTTTCAATTGTGCTTGCTTAATGCACACGCAGATATATAAAGTACGCACGCACATACATGAAATGTGGTTGCATCGCACCCAAAAAAATCTATCTACGCTCCTGCATGCAATACGAAAAAAGTGAAACGGGTAAAAAAATTCTGTAACTTGCGTTCCTTATTCACGTTTCGTCAAATGCATTGGGGTAAGGAGAACACAGCTGCTCGGAAGCCTTCAGTATTTTGATGGTTAAGTGAATGCGTTGTAGCGGTAGAAGTATGCCTACAATAAATGCTCCCAGTCTTAACGTATTTTAACACAACCAGTAAGTGTAGTCTAAAGTGCAACAGTAAAGGCGCAGCCAATTTTTTTTTTTTGGGGGGGGGGGGGGAAGGGGTTAGTACCTTTTTGATTTCGGGGGTGGCAACCTCTTGAAATTATCATTTTTGCCTCTCTATGCCAAGGCAAAAAATATTTGGGAGGCATGGGCTCAGTGTGCCACCCCCTGGCTATGCTTATGTCCGACAGAATACCGCCTGGTAAAATAAAGGCCTTGTTTAAAACACAGGTCACTGACTGATGTCAAAACAAAAGAATACTGATGTTTAGGGATCAATCTGGATCCCTCGTTCACAGGCCTGTAACTGTAAAAGCGATACTAAATGTGGCATCAGCTTGGTCATTTCAAAGCTGTCGTACAAGTGGCCCAAACAGATGAAATGCTGACCTTCGAGAAACCAGTAGACAGCACCCTCTATCTTTTGCACAAGGAGGTCGTGGACGGACCAGCGGCGGCGGTTGGGCGGCAGCGCGTTCTGCGCCTGCCAGCTGCTGCACACGAACTCGTAGAAATCGCTGCACGGGTCCTTCGCCGAGCTGAACAGGTGCTTCATGTACGACGCTGCGCAGACAGAAACCTCTGTTGCACGAACCTCGTGGTAAAGTTCGTATATTGCTCAACTTAGACGAACGTTTTTGAAGAATCAGCGCGCAAAATAATAAAAACAAACGGTTTACTGTACAGATAATTTATTGTCGGAAGACCTGACCCATAAAGCATACCACGCACACGCGCACTGACAGCAGTGAATACAATGAAGGCCACAGAAAAACTAACAAAAAACACAAATTACAGCCCGAACAATATACAGCACCGACAAATTATAGCACGTGATTCGGTAAGAGATGTAACAGTGGACTTGCATATCAAACTATCGGCTAGCTTTCGTAGAGATGGATAAGGAGGGCCTATTGACACATTCATCTTTCGCTATCAATTTCCTTTGGTTGAGAGCCACGTGTCATTTTAGGTGATATTATTGTGTCCTCAGGGCAAACTTTAACAATTTTGCCTTGAATACATAGTTCTGGATTTCTTTGATGGTTTTTGGTGTGCTTCACTGTAAACAATGTTGTTCGTGCGCATGCGCGTGTTATCCGATATACGCCAGGTCATCTGACAATAATCAGTTGCACTATATGAAGCGCTTCCTCGCATAATTTTTGTGTGCGTTTTTGCATCTTTTTGGGCGCTGCTTCTTTGGAAATTATGACTTATCAATAATACATCCGTTCATATTACACACCGCGCATTCAGTTAGCGCGGAAGAGGCTTTGCGACTACACGCGCGCAAACCGCGGCCTAAACGAGAAAATGAAGCTTAACTTCGATACACTCATGCTAGCAGGCAGACGCTACCGATATGATGATTCTGCTGACAAGTTATGCACGCTACCTTCAGAAAAAAGATCACCCTGTCAACCTGACCGCTCACAAGCAACTCAGGTGCAAAACTGCTCAATATTTTACGCTAATTTCCGCAGTATCGTGCAAAAGCAGCACCAGCTCGACGACGTTATTCACACGTGCTCAGCTGATGTAATTATCGGTACGGAAACGTAGCTAAACCCTGACATCGAAATCAGCGAACTGCATATATCTAACAGGTTTTCCGTGCGTGTCGTGCAAAGACACTGTCTGCGAAAAGGGAGGTGGCGTGCTTATCGCTGTAAGAAAACATATTCGATCACAGCCTATTCTCATTGACAGCCCTCTTGAAACCGCATGGGCCGTGTGCTATTTGAACCATGTAATGCTTGACATAGGTACTTGTTATAGACCCCCTAATTATCACGACAACTTTGTTGCACAACTTACCGATGTTATTTCTTACATTCAAAGCAAATTTGATGCGCATATTTTAATGGCTGGTAGTTTTAACTACCCCGGTATAAATTGGCTATCTTCACAATCAAGTAACACTGGTAAAACTCGCGAATGCCAAGATTTCATTGACATGTCATTTTTTCCACTGACACAATTGATACATAACGCCTACACGTGGGGATTTTATCCTTGACTTGTTGATTACAACACATGCCGACAAAGTTAGTGCAACTGTCCTGGCACATACCAGTACCACAGAGTCATTCAGAGCCTTTGAAGGAACCGCCCTACCAATGTTTACCAGATGGTTCTCCCTTGAGTGCACGTTATTCGTCGCATGCTTTCAACTCATACTTTTGTAGTGTTTTTGTGAAAGAAAAACCCTTTGACACTGAATGGATGAGCAATATTGCTGCACCAGATTGTGACACTTCTCCAATGTCTCACATAATTAAAACATCTAACAGAGTTGAAAAATTCATCGATCGTTCGCCATTCTACTAAAGTCCTGGTCCCGATGGTATTAGCACAAAATTTCTGAAATTCACTAATGTTTACTCAGCTCTTACACTTGCACTAATTTTCCAACAATCATTAGAAACTACTCAAATTGCTGATGACTGAAAACTTGCTCATGTAGTGTCGATATTTTAAAAGGATGATAACGAAATTCGCAATTATCGCCCTATATTATTAACATTCATCATTTGCTAATTATTTGAAGATATTCTGTTCTCTCAGATAATGATATACATGGCTGAAAATAACATCCTATTTTCCAGCCAAAATGGTTTTCAACGAGGGCGCTCTTGCGAGACACAGCTTTTTGAACTAGCAACCGAAATTCATAACAATTTTCATGAACTAACGCAAACTGATGCAGTCTTCATTGACTTTGAAAAAGCCTTTGACAGGGTAGATCACATGCGTTTGATACATAGAATGAAGACTTGTGAAATAGATACAGGTCATTGATTGGGTAAAAGAGTATTTGCGTGATAAGCGTCAAGCGGTCTTGATTGAGAGTGTTGTTTCCGACTTCAGACCTGTCATGTCCGGTGTACCCCAGGGTTCAGTTTTGGGACCAACCTTGTTCTTAATTTTCATTAACCATATTCACATCGGTGTAAACTCACTAACTCGTCTATTTGTTGACGATTGCGTTATTTATCGTGCTGTTTCTGGCCATAATTATTGTAAGAACTAAATAATGACTTGTGAAATCTGGGTGAGTGGTGTCAGGATTGGCAGATGAGCATTAACTGTAAATAAACAAAACTCATGCTGTTTACTACTAACAATCAATTATCGTTGCACGTCTACACAATAAATATTGAGGTCATCGATGCAGTTGAGTCATTTAAGTACTTAGGTGTTTATTTACCTTCAAATTTGACCTGGAACACACATATTGACTGGGTATTGTGTAAATCAATCTGAAGTCTTGGTCTCCTTCGACAAACACTCCGCCAAGCTGATAAAGCCCCAGAACTTCTTGCCTACAACTCATCAGTCCGATCTCAACTTGAGTAATCTTCAATTATTTGGAGCCCTTATGAATCATACCTCATTAAGAGGCTTGAATCATTACAAAACAAACCTGCCAGGTTTATCACCTCTGATTATTCTTCCTATTCAAGTGTATCTAAAATCAAACAGAGCTTTGACCTTGCAACACTACAATGCAGACGAAAAGTGTCTCGTTTAGTTTTGTTCCATAAGTTATATCACAACCCTTCCCCTTTTGCTACCTCATTATTAACGGCGCCAAATGCAATATTTCCACGCTTTGATCAATCGTTTAATGTTCATAACCATTCGCCCGTATTGATTTAACTTCGTTTTTCATATCTTCATTTGGCTATCCAGGAGTATAATCAACTGCCGAGATGTATTGCTGAAGAAATAAAAGCTGACCAATATTCAGAAATGCTTAACCGGTTCTCATTGCCACACACAACTCATTGAGAAAATCAACTACACTCTTACAAACTCTGAGACATTTTAACTTCGTCGAGGGCTATTCCAGTCCATAACAGAAATCATCTAACGTATTAGTACGTGTAGGTCCGAATCACTGTATTGCTTTCTTATATATACTTCTACTTTCTGACTGCCTTGTCCACATTTGTATGTAAATTGTGTATGATCTTTGTTCCGCAAGTGCTCTTTGTAAACGTTTTTTTTCTTTTATTGATTTTTTTCGCATTTACGGATAAATTGTACGTATGCAGTTTAGCAGTTCATTTTTTGGTGAGAATTTTGTTCTCTTGCATATTCATGATGGGTTACACATGCATGTCTGTATGGACTAATGATTGAACACTGCTATTTTTCTTGTTTTAGGTGAAATGTTCTGTAAAAACCTATCTTGCCCCCTTCCTTAGTAATGCTTTCGGGCGTGTAGGGTAAATAAAATTAAAAATAAAAATGAAAAAAACATAAAGCAACGCAAGAAAATGCACATCTACTCATGGCTTCCAAATTCGTTTTCTCTGTTTCTGGTAGCCCTCTGAATAATTACATGCATTGTATTAGACTTTTTCAAGACTTTTCACACCATTATTCACGGTATGTTGGTAAAAAAAATAAGCACCTATAGAATAAAACGACCAGCGTTAACCTCTATGAAGAACAACTTGTGTAACAGACCGAAGTTCTTTTCTAGCTTTGTGGAAGATGGGGCTACTTGTGGAAACGCCAGCTCCTGCAGACAGCCCTATAATTTAAGGACTTTTACTGCGAAAGTTTTATATGGCTAGGAGAAACGAAGAACTGTCTTGCATCGGAGTCACGAGCGGATTAAATTCACGAGCGGATTAAGTTCAGTTACATCATGGTCAGCGTCGTGACCAAGCACGCGTGCCATCGGCTGCGCTGTGGGTGACGTCGTTCATCTTGTCGCAGCAGTGGCACGGAGCAAGCTCGCAGTTGTTTCTTCTGAAACACCTTCCACATGGGTATACCACAGACAACTGAAAACGCGCCAATGAAAACGCGAGAGAGCATGCATTCGCCGGGATGATGGGGCGGTCCTGGCCCAAAAAACAGGCCCGGGAGACCAAGGGTCGCGAACAACTGCGTATTGATGATGGGGCAGTCTACCGAGTCGTCCTCAATTGCAAACGGGAATGCAAACACTGCTAGCGCTTGCATTCTCGGTTATTTAGCTCGTTTATTTCGCAGTGCTTATTTCCCGTGCCAAACATTGTACCTCACATGATCAAGGTCCCGGAGAAATGTCATGAGCGGTTAAATTGGCTTATCAATGACTTATTCACAGTGGTTGTCCTCGAACCATAGGCGGTCACAGACGTCCCAGCCGAGGCCAAAGTGGCGCTGGAGAAACTGCCGGTATGCAGTTGGTGCGGCATGCAGTTTCCCAGGCCTGGTTTTGAGCTAGGACCACACTATTGGCCTGGCGAATGCGAGCTCTCTCACGTTTCCACTTTCGGTGGTCTTCTAGAGGTGTCTGGGGCATACCCAGAGGTATTGGGAGAAACAGATGCGCGCGTGCTTGGCGCCCCGGCTGCAAAGACATGAATGACGTCAACCAGAATGCAGCTAATGGGACACGTGCTTGAGTGCGACACTGAAAATGGCGTAACTGACCGAACCGGCATTGTAGACCACTCGAAATACCGCTGCCGGACAGCCTTTTTTTTTGCTTGTTTGTTTCTCCTAGCCATGTGCAGCTTTCGCTGTACATCTTTAGCCTCAACTTTTCCCGTCAAGCAGAAAGCTGTGCCAAAGCAATTCGCTTTTCATTTCAGAGCAGCTTTTGTTTCCCATCTCTGTAGAAGAAAGCTGTTCCAAGTTCAGTTCGCCTTTCATTTTCGTCCAGCTTTCGTTTCCCATCTCTGTACACTCTAAGCCGAAATTTGGCAAAGCTGGACTAACTTCAGTCATTAAACCAACGGACGAAGGTTTCGTCTAACAGGAACTAAACTTGTGACAGTGCGTGTAATGCGCAAACACCAGGCGTTGAAGGGACCAATGGGGAGGGTAACTGCGCCACGATCACCTATCGATGCTGCACTGCACTGCTCAGTCCGGTCGGCTCTGACGAAAACGTGCTATATTGGCTATACGACGCAGGGAAAGCGAACCACTATCAGACGAATAGAAGACATAATCAAACTAGATGGGTCGCAAACTTAAAACAAAAAGTGTCAAAAACCCATTGCCACAGCCATCAATGCCCACCGACGATGGAGGCGTGACTAGGTGAGTAGAGGACAAACAACCAAAACTAAAAACTGAGTGCAATTGTTCCTTCGGATAGTCGTAATTTTTTATATTTTCAAAGCTAAACTGTAAATTTACCTTACAGTGCGTCGCACACCTCGCTAAGTAGCTGATTACCTCAATTTTTCTTCGAGTGCCATAAATTGGGAAGGTGGGGGCGTATCCACGTAGCCTGTTATCAGAGCTTGTGTTTAGTTCAACGTGTTTTTTTGGTTCGGCGCGTTGTCAGGTCAACGAAGCATCGCTGAATTTTCCGTGGCGATTCTGTGCACACCTTCAGTAGTTTACTCAAATTTTATGTGCCGTTTGCTGGTGTTACAATTCAGAGCTCAACTAGCTCACATAGTGTGTAGATAGCCGCTCCTGTAACTGCCGGCTGCTCTCGCCTGCGCACGGTCGGCGTGCCCTCGCCTTTGATGACGGCGAACGCGACACACTAAGCGATGAGACGTTGTACTCTACGGCTGCCAAAGCTATGTTTGCAAAGCTGCTGTCTTGCTGCAGTGGTTTTCGTCAATTGGGCGAGGTGAGCTTTAAACTATTACATGGTCGTGCTCATGAACAATGGTCTCACAATTGCCTCTGCGAAGATTCTTGTGCATATTGTAAGTACGTCATTTGGCTAATAAAACAATGTATGTCATTGTTTGTTTTTTTTCTCCCGCCTACAGTTAGCGAGACACAAGGCGCAATAAAACCACTTATTATTAGCGTAAAAGGTCAGCATTTTTTTAATTCAATTTCGCGCCATGTAGGACAAATGTGCGACGTTGCAACCGCTTTCAGTTGTGACGTCGTGTTTTAATTTTTGTTTGCACTCCTCGTGTAGATGGCGACGATGGCAATGAGCCACCGATCATTTGATTTATGGGCTTCTATGGAAGTTATCCTATCAGTAGGATCTGTTATGGGACTGAATTTGAACTACACACGTCAGTGCGTACAGAAAACACCCTCGCGTTTCTACCATGTGGGCACGGACTGGCCGAAAACAGCTGGAAGCCTCGATACGAGCACGGACATTGCGGATAACTCGCTGCGGATGTTACGGACGTATGCTAATATAAGTAAGCTTTTTTCTCAGCGGTCATGTATCCACACAGTCACTGGTCCCAACTTCAAAGCGATATATATAAAGAGTATGCTTCGTACGTCATCGGTATCATCAAACTGGCCGCCGGTGTAAGTGCACTGCCGTCTCACGTGAAGGAAACGTCGTATACAATTGTCTCTAACAGAAAATAAGGCCTCCTGCATCAAAGCACAGACTAATGTGTGTCTTTCTTTACTTGTGACAATCGTTGTCAAACATCAAGGGTGAAGGTGAGCATGGGTACAAATAATCGTACGCCCGGCGGCACACAGCGAGCGACTTGCCAGAACGATGAAGGAACCGTGCCTGCGAGTGGTCTCGTCGCTGTAAGTGTAGATAATTGTCACGGGGTCCTGACTGTAGCTGAAGGCAGGAGACTGTATGGTCAGATCAAACTGTTTATTTCGGTGAACCTGTGCCCAGTAAACAGAGAGTCAGGTTCCTAGCACACTTGCACTGATAGCGGAGAATGCAGCGTCAGCCGTCGATCAACTGACAAGCGGCGAACCGTGTCGGCATGCACGTTAAAGAACCCAAGGTGGTCAAAATTTCCGGAGCCCTCCACTAAGGCGTCTCTCATAATCATATGGTGGTTTTGGGACGTTAAACCCCACAAATCAATGAATCATTACACTCGCTATAAAACGATCAGAGGCTGCATTTTCGTTAAAGTCGAAAATGGTGCAGGCCTGTGTGCTCTGATTTGGGTGCACGTTAAAGAACCCCATGTGGTCAAAATTACTGCAGCCCTCCACTTCGGCGTCTCTCTTAATCATATGGCGGTTTTGGGACGTTAAACCACACATATCAATTAGCTATCGAACATTCTCGCGTTATCGCTAGCCGTGACGTAGATTTCAGAATAATATGAAAGGCTTAAGAAGTGGGCGTAATCTCAACAAAATTATCTACGGCAACCCTGAAGCTTCTCAAGCACTGCAGGCGTGGTTTGCGCTGAGAATTGCGTACAGCGTAGTGGGGTGATAAGAAAACTTGAAGAAAGAACAAGAAGTTGCACCCTCTGAAAATGCATCGTCTCGATGCTTTAATAGACGATGCAATTGCAAGAATACCAAAGTACGATACATCAATATTAGCGAGAACAACAAAATACACTATATAAGTTCAATAATGTTTATGAAACGGCTTGAGGGGCACGAGATGGACGAATTCAGGTTGCGATTGGCGCCGCTGAGAGTTCGTAATGCCGTCAGGGACAACCTTGTAGTCGAATGGGCCGAGACGTCGTACTACTCTGTATGGTCCGAAGTACCGTCGCAAAAGTTTTTCACTGAGTCTACGTTGGCGCATCGGCGTCCATATACCCAAACACCTTCACCGGGCTGGTATTCTACAAAGCGTCGCCGAAGATTGCAACAGTGACGGTCGGTCATCTGCTGATTCATTATGTGCAGGTGGATGAGTTGACGAGCTTCTTCAAAGCAATGAAGATAGAGGGTGACGTGGAGTTTTTTTTTGTTAGCGACGTCAGGCAGCATTGCATCGAGCGTCGTTGCCGGGTTCCTTCTGTAGACCAACTTGGGCGGTTGCATCTGCGTCGTTTCCTGCATGGCCATGTTATGTGCGAAGGTCACGGACGGAAGGATGGCGTCCCACGTCTTGTGTTCGACGTCGACGTACATGGCCAGCATGTCGGCAATTCTTTTGTTTAGCTTCTCGGCGAGACCATTTGTATGAGGGTGGTAGGCAGTGGTGCGGCGGTGGCTTGTCTGGCTATGTCTCAAGATCACTTCAGTCAAATCAGCAGTAAAGGCCGGAACTCTATCGGTGATGACAACATCTGGGGCGTCATTACGAAGGACGATGTTCTCAACGAAGAACTTGGCTACCTCTTCGGCGCTACCTTACGGTAGAGACTTTGTTTCGGCGTAGCGGGTGAGGTAGTCAGTAGCTACGATGATCCATTTTTTTCCCGTATTAGACGTCGGAAACGGGCCCAGTTGGTCTATTCTGATTTGTTGGAACGGTCAGCGATGTGGTTAGATCGGCTGAAGATAGCCTGCTGGTTTTGTCGGTGGCGTCTTGCATCGCTGACAGTCTCGGCATCTCCTCGCGTAACGAGCGACGTCGGCGGTAAGGTGTATCCTCGCGAGCCTGCGGGAAACACAGAGGTGTCCTGCCATTGGATCATGTTGCAGGGACTGAAGAAGTTCTGGTCGCAGAGCTGAAAGCATCACAAGAAGCTACTCGGCTCGAAGCGACGAGAAGTTCATCTTTGGGAGGAGGTTGTTTCGTAGTGAAAACGACGTAGGTTGACATTTGAATACCTTTGGAACAACAGAAGTCCTGCCCTCGAGGTATTCGATTAGGTTCCTAAGTTACGGGTTGACCCGCTGGCGTTCAGCAAAGTCGTCGGCAGTTATCGTTCCTAAGCCATCGTCATTTAGGTCTTCGGGCGGTGGTTGGTCAACGGGGGCTCGCGACAGGCAGTCGGCGACGAAGTGTTTTCTGCCGGACTTGTTAATGACGTTAATGTTGTACTCTTGAAGCCTCAGGCTCCATCGGGCAAGGTGACCTGAAGGGTATTTAAAATTAGCTAGCCAACACAATGCGTAGTGGTAGCTCACAACTTTGAAGAGCCTGCCGTAGAGATAAGGACAAAACTTTAACGTCACACAGATGATGGCAAGGCACTCCTTTTCTGTTGTGGAATAATTGCTTTCTGCCTTGAATAATGACCAACTAGCGTACCAACCCTTTCCAGTCCATCAGTTATCTGCACAAGGACAACGCGAGTCCTACGCTGCTTGTGTCAGTGTGTACTTCTTTTTTATCGTTTCCGTCGAAATGCGCGAGTATCAGAGGCATCTGCAGGCGTCTGTTTAGTTCCCCAAATGCTTCCTCCTATGCGGCTTCCCACTAGAACTCTACGGCAGTCCTCGTAAGGTTAGCGAGTTGCTCGGCGATGCGGGCGAAGTTTCTGACGAAGCACCTGTAATAGGCGCACAGGCCGAGAAACTGACGCACGACCTTCTTCTCGGTGAATGGCGGAAATGCAGCGGTGACGGTTGTCTTCTGTGGGTCAGGTCTTACTCCGGACCTGCTTATTAGGTGGACCAAGAACAAAAGTTCGCCGTACGCGATACGGCACCTTTCTGGCATCAAGGTGAGTCTGGATGTCTTGATGGCTTGAAGTACAGCTTCATGGCACCGAAAATGCTGGTTAGAGTTTGAGGAAAACACGATGACGTCGTCCAAGTAAACAAGGCAAGTCTGCTACTTCAATCCTGCCAGCACTGGGTCTATAGCACGTTGAAAAGTTGCAGGTGTCGAACAAAGACCCAAGGGCATCACCTTGAACTCGAAAAGGTCGTCTCTTGTTATAAACGCAGTCTTTTTTGGTCTCTTTCATCTACGTTGATCTGCCGATAGCCTGCCTTGAGGTCCATGGATGAAAAGTATCTGGCATTGTGGAGTCGATCAAGGGCGTCGTCTATTCGGGGGAGAGGATATACGTCCATCTTCATTATCTTGTTGAGTCGACGATAGTCAACGCAGAAACGTAGTGTTCCATCCTCTTTCTTTCCTAAAAACACCACAGGTGACCCCTCTGGCCTCTTCGAAGGCTGGAAAATGACGTCGTGGAGCATTTCGCTGGGTTTCTTCTTTATTGTCTCGTGTTCTCGCTTCAAAAAACTGTACGGACACTGACGAAATAGCTTGGCATTTTGGTCTATTACAATTCGATGTCTCGCGACAGGGGTCTGCGAAATTCTCGATGATGACGAAAGCCAGTCCTTCTGTTTCAGAAGCACGTTTCTTAGCTGCTCTTGTTTATGCGTCGGAAGGCTCGAAATACTGTCGAAAGCTGGTTGAAGAGTCTCAGTCGTCGGAGTAGATTCTGCGGAATGAATGAGGGCGAAAGCTTTTGCTGGCTTCCACTATGTCTTTAATGTAAGTAATCGTCATGCCTTTGCTTACGTGCTTGTACTCGTTGCTGAAGTTCATGAGCATCACTCCTGCGTTCCCTCCTCACAGCTAGGCTATTCCTCTGGCGACAAACATTTTGCGGTTGATCAACAGGTGTTCGTCGCTTTCGATGACGCCTTGCATGTCTGTGGCTTCTTGAGTGCCGACGGAAATGCTGACGCTAAGGCGAGGAGGAATGGTGACTTGGTCTTCCAGCATATTCAAGGTGTGCCTTCCTGAAGAAGTGTGTGGCGGTAGTGCTTTTTCTGAGGATAGTGTTATCGACTTTATTTTCAGGTCAATGACCGTGCCATTCAGGCTCAAGAAGTCTATCTCAAGAATGACATCGCTCGAGCAATGCTGCAATACGACGAAGCTTGCGGGATAAATGCGGCTGTTAATAGTCACTCTTCTTACGCAGATTCCCGCTGGTGTCATTAGGTGACCTCCGGCTGTACGAATTTCAGGGCCTTCCCAAGCGGTCCTAACTTCCTTTAACTTCGCGGCGAAAGCCCCACTGATGCCGGCATAGTTAGCTCCGGTGTCGACGAGAGCTGTGGCGGTGTGGCTGTCGATTAGAATGTCGAGGTAGCTAGTTCGTCACCTGGCGTTGCGATCGAGTCGCGGCGTCGGATCATGGCAACGGCAATTTGCACCACTGTTTCGGCATTGCATAATCAAAACTTCTTCTCGTCACGAAGTTTCGATATCGGGGCTACGTTGAGGTGATGGAGAGTTCTTGAAGTTTTGTCTTGGCGTCGTTGGCGGCGGCGGAGGGTCTTAGGCAGTTCGTCGTGCAGCAACCGGTGGATGTGCAGTTGCACCTCCACCGGTTGCTGCCCTTAGTTTTGCTGATACCGGCCAGGAAACCAGCCCCCGGCTCGAGCCAGTTTACTAACGATGGTGCGGTGACATGTAAGGGCCGGGTAAAGGTGAACGAGAAGATCCTCGGGGTGTCCGCTGCGTTCTGGCGAGATATTCAGTGACGTCGGTCTTTCACCCCACTGTGGACGCAGCGCGTCGATGGCGAAACAACGTAGTCCCTTCTGGTGGTACTGGCAGCGGCGGTAGGTGTGGCCAGCTTGCTCACTGCGGTAGCAGACAGGCCGGTGGTCGGTGGTGCGCCGCACGTCGGTTTTTGTCGGAGCATTGCGCTGGTCGGCAGATGAACGGTATGGCATCGGTGTTGGTGGGGGCGGTGTCTGGCGACTAAAATGTGGCGGTGCAGCCTCTTGACGTGGACGTGGAGTGTAGCGTCGGGAAGCAGCAGCGTAGCTCATGGCTTGAGGTTGCAGTTACGATGCCTCAGGGATACCCATTGATTGCTGGATTTCTTCTCTGACGATGTCTGTGAAAGTTCTGAAACTCTAGGCTGGCATGACAGGAACATTCGGCGAAGTTCTTCGCGCACTACAGCCCTTAATGTCTCGCGCAGATCACCGGAGCATACTGGTGGTATCTATGCATAACCTAGAGCCCAGCGGCGGTTGAACTGTCGTGTGCGCATTTCAAGGGTTTTTTCCCTACTTGTCGCTTCTGAGAGGAACTCTTGGGTGGTCTTCCGTGGGTTTGTCATAGATCCCGCGAAGAAGTCCTGTTTGACCCATCGCATGAGAACACAAACTTTTTTCTCCTCAAGGATGTCTGGGTTAGTGTGACAAAACAAGCATGTCGTTGCTTCTGTGAAAACGGCAACGTTTTCATTGGGTAGCTGCACCAGGATCTCTAGCAAAGCAGCAGCCCTCTTTTTGCGAGTGACGCTCGCAAACGTTTCCAGACATGCACCACAGAAGACATCCCATGCTTCAAGCGCAAATTTTCATGTTTTGAGCCATGTTCTTGTGGTTTCTTCTAGGTAGAAGTAAGTACACGTGACGGAGCTTCTCTTCGTGTCCCAGTGCTCGAGCGCGGCCACGCGGTCGTATGTGCCAGGTCTCCGGGTCTTCAAACGATGAACCGTGGAAGTTGGTGGTTCCCTGGGCTGGTGCAGGACGATCGCCGGCTGTGACGCAGCGATTGTCATTGTTGCCGCAGTCGAGGTCATGGCCTTGGTCTTCCGCACTGTGTCTAGCAGAGGCCCATACTCCGGTGGTAGACTTTGCTACCGGCGGCTTGTCGTTGCTCCTGGTCGGCGTCGGTGTCCTCTCCGCGACGTGCGCTGGGTTCACGGATTGACGGGGGCGTCCGGCACAAGAACGAAGCAGCGCACACCTCCATAAGATGTCACGAGGTTGTGACGTGGCTGAAGGCAAGAGACGAGATGGTCTGATCGAACTGTTTATTTGAGCGAACCTGTCCCCTGTACAGGAAAGTCGGGCTACAGTAGCACACTTGCACTGATAGCGGCGAATGCCGCGTCGGCCGTTGATCAACTGACAAGCGGCGAAGCGTGTCAGCATTTACACACTTGCTATCGAACATTCTAGCCTTATCGATAGCGGTGACGTACATTCCAGAATCTGAAATGCTGTTGAAGTGGGCGTACTCTCAACAAAAAGCTCTAATGCTGTCCTGAAGCTTATCGAACACTGTAGGCGTGGTTAGCGCTTAGAATCGCGTACAGCGTAACGGGGTAAGAAGAAAACTTCAGGAAGGAACGTGACAGTATCTAAATCACTCCGTATTACAGCGTGAACAGTGTACACCTTCCTATTGTTCATTTGTGCCTAAATTAACGTTGTAAAACATTATACACGAGTTGCATGTTGCGATCACCTGTGGTTATTTAGCCATACTCTTCGTAAGCCTAACGACGCCATCGGCAAGCCGACATGGTAGCATCGGCGGTGCGCCTGCAGCCAATTTGTCAGCTTTCCGGCATAAACGCCGCTGCTAGGTTTGTGTTTGTGGACTAGTGCACCAGCACTGCCAAACGCTGGTTTGTACGACGCGATTTCAATGCTAGCTGATAATTCGTGTTCTCTGACTAAGGGATGTTGAAGAATAGATGGATTAATAATGAAAGATTGGTGTGCTTCCCTCCTATGAATTAGCCCACGTAAGTTCCGCGTACTACACTGTAAGTGTTTGTAGTTTTTTACGCAGAGCGAAAGCCTCTGACCGGTACTACATGGAACGTCAAAATGTTGTGCTATATATATCCGATGGTTCACTGTAGAGTAGCGCGGGCAGTCAGTTTTTGTGGTGTTTTACTTTGAAGCAGCAATACGGATGTATAGTATGCGTGTGTTTAGCATGCCCCTCTACTGCGTTCTCCATTGCTCAATAAAGTGGAATAAACATAACATACTCACCACGAAAGCAAGGGCACCATGTTAAACGCGAAGCATTTCTTCGCGAACTTCGGCGGCTGTGAGCGTATCTATCTATCTATCTATCTACCTATCTATCTATCTATCTATCTATCTATCTACCCGCCTACGACTTATAGCTCTCATGACTGTTTGGATAATAGTATCGATACCAAACTTGGTATGGCGTAACATGACTATATGACGAGCATATTTGACTGGTCGTATCATAAATGTCATGACATGTATGTCACGAATATCCTGATTTACGTTTTGTGGTCCTGCTGCTTTTGTGGTGGTTTCGTTCACGTGACATGTTGTAAAATGGTATGGTATGACATAATTGCACGGCAAACACCAGCGACAGATCCTAACATGAAAATCACAACATGCGTGTCATGTAACAACATGACTACATGCCACGCTTATGATGCGCTCGCGGCCGTTTCACTAGCGTCATATCTACCAAATTTGGTATTAGGGTACGTGAATGTATGACAGAGGTATGTAACAGGTGCAAACAGGATAATCATGAGATGCGTGTTATGTAACAACATGACTACGCTTAAGATGCACTCGCGGCCGTTTCGCTAGTGTCACGTATACCGAATTTGGTATTACAGGTCGTGAATGGATGGGGAAAGTATGTGACTGGTGCAAACATGATAATCATGAGATGCGTGTAATGTAACAACATGACTACAAGACACACTGATGATGCGCTCGCGGCCGTTTCGCTAGCTTCACATATGCCAAATTTGGTATTACGTGACGCCAATGGATGACGAAGGTATGTGACTGGTGCAGACATGATAATCATAAGATGCGTGTCATGTGAGGCCATGACAACATGCCTGTTGCGTGTGGTGGGCCAGCTTTTTGCCGCGGCCGCCAGAACAGAAGAAACGCAGCCGCCTCATTTTTTGGAGATAAGGAGCAGCGCCTGGACGCCCTGCTGTTTCAACGTACTGGGCGCTGTGTGGCTGAAATTAATCTACAGTAAAAATCTTTACAACTCGGCTGCTGACCCGCAGGTTGCGGGTTTGAATCCCGGCTGCGGCGGCTGCATTTCCGATGGAGGCGGAAATGTTGTAGGCCCGTGTGCTCAGATTTGGGTGCACGTTAAAGAACCCCAGGTGGTCGAAATTTCCGGAGCCCTCCACTACGGCGTCTCTCATAATCATATGGTGGTTTTGGGACGTTAAACCCCACATATCAATCAAATCAATCAAAAATCTTTACAACCAAAGGGGTTTAAAAAGGGTGCTTTTACGATAAAGCACCCTTTGCAACACCCTTTCACACCCATAAAAGGTCGATTGAATAAAAGCACCTCTTTGTTTGGGTGCTTGCCTCGATAGCACCTTAAAATAGGCTCTAAGGGTGCTTTTGTGCCTGAGAAGGGCGTAGATGACGATTGATCAGATGGAATATGCAGGAAAAGAAGAACACAAAATTATAATATTTAGAATTTTACGTTCCAAAACCTCGATATGATTATGAGGGTCGTCGTAGTGGAAAGGGCCAGACATTTTGACCATTTGGTGTTCTGTAATGAGCGCTGATATCGCACAGTGCACAGGCTTCTACCTTTTTGCCTCCGGCGTCTTAATTCGACTGCCACGGCCGGCATCGAACCCAAGACCTTCGGATTGGCGGACGAGCAGCGTAGCTACTGCACGAATATGTGGGCCTTTCGTTAATTGATCGCCTAATTGACTTACAATATGTGAAGGTGCTCTCCGAATACAGGAAATTCATATGAAAAAAGGTGTAGCGATGCTCTCCTGCTAATCCCACTGGGAACGAAATAATTATTGTTTCTGGCTGTGCCAGGGTGCACTTTGTTCTCCGCAAGCTTCGCTTCACTATTTTTCACCGACTGCAGTCGCATTCCGTGAAAATACTCAAAGAACGCGAAGTTGGTAAATAACCCTGTGCCGCAGTGCGGCTGGGTGGAAGGAGTGCTGTCATTTACAAGGAGTCATTCTTGAAGCGCAATTCGATTACCTTCCGTGTAGAACCGCCGCCCGCCGTATGCGCCATAGCGTTTGCCTTTCGGCGCCCTCTTGGCGGGTTTCCTGCTCACCCCGCTCGCCACGGCCAGCTTTGCCCCTGCAACGGCTGCGTATATAAGCGGGATTCGCTCGCAGGATTTCAAGCTGGACGGTTGTGCCCTCACGATCTCCGACGCCGTGCAGCTCTCGCATTGTGGCGCCCCACCATTGGACTGCTTCGACCGGATCCCCACTTCCCTATCTCCTTCTTTTTTTTCCGTCGCTGGCCTGTCTATTTCTTCATCTATTTTTCTTCTTTTATTTTTATCCCTCCTTTCCCCCCCCCCCTATAAGGCACTGCGCCGGGTCGCCTGAAGGCAGACAGAAATTAGGTGCCTTTTTCCTCTTCCTTACAACCACTACCACCACGTTATATAAGCGAATAGTTGCGTCGACAGCTGCGGCGCCACCGCCAGTGCCTCCTCCTTCTCTCTCTCAACGTTGCTCTCTCTGTCTCATCCGTCTTTCAAATGCGTTGCGTTGGTCTGGGGTCTTGGTCGCTGTGTGAGTTCCAGCGAACAGGCATATCTTCAATGGTGGTCACGCATGACACCGTGTTCGAAGTGACGCTCGGATTAAGGAGTATTCATGGAGTGGCGGACAGGGACAACGTGGGCCTTTTAACGCTGAGTGTACTGTTATCGTAGGTAGTAATCACACAGCGCTAGCTGGCCGCCTGCAGCAGCTCTGCCGAAGTAGGCTGCCAGCCATTTACAACAGCATGCGTTTGCGGGCCTGATTGATTGATTTGTGGGGTTTAACGTCCCAAAACCACCATATGACTATGAGAGACGCCGTAGTGGAGGGCTCCGGAAATTTCGACCACCTGGGGTTCTTTAACGTGCACCCAAATTTGAGTTGTTTGCGGGCTTGATGCAGATGCCCGATGGAACGTGTCACTTAACGAGTTCACACTGCCATGCGCGATGTTGTGTAAGTGCCTGCATCACTCATACAATCAGTGATGTGATCACTTAACAAGGGCGCGATTAGTTGCTGATCGCACATTGTCTCTGCACTGCTGAAAGTGCTTGATATTGTTTCAAGATGCGCTTAAGGCTACATCGTAATAACATTTCTATCAATACTCAAATGTGCAACATGCTTCTGAAGGTGTAAGCGTAAAAAAGAAAGAAAAAGAAAAATTTATGTACAGAGGCGCATTGTACAAAATGGCTTTTTTTTTATTGCTTAAAGGCGATATAGTTTGAGGTGCTGATATGCCACGATGCTCCCAGCTCGTGCGCGTCAGTCTTTGAAAATATTTAGGACACGTGCCACCAGCAACAGGGAAAGATCTAGTAGACTTCCAATAGCGCGTTGTTGTGGCCATCGCCGTGCGTTGTTTTCCCTCATTTGTGTTTGATGTTTTCGTGCATTGCTTACATCTGCGATATTGTTCGGCGTTATAACAGAATCGAGAGAGTATACGTGACCGTGGGAGTTATGTGTGGTAGCTTTAGCATAAGCCATGGCTGATGCAACGTAGACGCCGTCCGCGGTGTTGGGGTCGCTCGAGCGCTCGTGCTTGCGTGATTGTGTTTAACTGAAGTATTTAGGCACGGGTTACGTTTGCTAATTCCGTAGGTCAATAGTCGCTAATAGCATGCCCCTGATTCTCATCAGAGGATGGGCTTGGTTGTCGAAATATGCCAAACGCTTTTTCTAAAAACGAGCTTTGAAGAAATTTTTTAAAGAAATGCTTTCATACGTGCTAGGCAGTGCCTATTGCAGGCCCGCAACTCTTTCAAAACTAGACAAGCTGTCACATACTTTAATAAATTACAATGAATTAAGATGATGGAATTATAGATGACAAATTTCTGTGCTAGATTAGGTCACAAAATACACGTTCACCGCCCTACGTCTAGAAAGCAGGCAAATAGGAAGCACAGCGTCAAATTAGGATTATATGCCATGGACGGAGCTTCTTGTGAGGGTAGGAAGAACGAGGAAATTGTTCATTTTCAATGCCCTTATTGAGGCAGTCAGAATTACACTGATTGCTGAATTGTCACAATTCCTCAAATTTTAGAGGTGGGTATAAATTAAGTAAATCGTTTACTTTTTTGCAGACTTCTTCGCTAGTACCACGCCCGAGATCATTTGTTCTCATGTAAAAGAGAACGCAGAGATGTCTTCACTGTTTGTACATAAAAAGGTAAGTTAATTGTGCGTTTTCATTATTGCTACATGTTCTGAACGTTGTACCTTAAAACTCGTTTTTCACACTGGCTCATTACCCTATAAGGAATTCGATTCTTTGGCGAGTTCAGGCTTTCGTAAGTGCCATTTTTGAGCTGTAGTCTTACACTTCATCTCAATTCTGGAGTTTGCTGTAGGCTGGAAAACTATCTTATCTTTATCATACGAAATTATTGGAATATATGGGTTGTGTGCTTCGAGTTCAATGTAATGTCAATTACACGCCATTTTTAAGGATACACGCTACACATTCTTCATATATGGTGCTGCCAGAACAGCACGAACATGATTTTATGAGAAACCATATTTGCTCTTATTACAGAACGAAGGGTGCCGCTGACGTCCTGCGTAGTCTACCCCGGCCCCAGCCTAGAGCAAGCCTAGTTCCTGAAGTTCCACGTGGATGTCTGAAAAATCTTTCGTGTCAGTAACGACGAATAAGGAGTGACAGCACTGATGAGTTAATTTATTTTCAACATTGTCTACGGCCGCAAGGCCTTTAACAAACACCGTGATAGAGCGGCTTTTTCTCGGCGTGAGTTTGGAGTTTATCCACGAAGTTGTTCAGGCAGTACGACGCTGGAAATTTCAGTGTCACAATGCCTGAACAACTTTTTCTAGTGTGGTCATGGTAGATGAACAATTATTGTTCTTTGTGTAAGTTATTTTGCTTAAGTATAGCTGGACTATTCCATGCTAAACGTCCCAGCCTCTTTGGCGACCATCTGAAATGTATTTGAAAAAAAATGTGCTGACTTACTGTGTTTAAAACAGTGAACTGCTAGAATAATTCAGCGAGAAAAAAGTTGTGTTCATGCGGCTGCCTTTTGAATTTTCCGGCATAATGCCGTCTGGGTGGTGTTTGTGGAAAATTTCATTTTAAAAGTACTGCTCATTTTTTCTAAACCAAATTAGGTCTACATGTTAAGTAAATGTGCTTGTGTAAGGTACTTCAAGATCAATAATAATAGTGCAATTTTTTGCCACTTTTGCTTCCAAGAATCAAGCCAAAATGTGTTATGTTTGCATTTTTATTGCAATATTGCACTTTGTATAAATATCTGAGCCGCGAATACTTACTCCACAGAAAGTATATATTGTCTCGATGAGTCACAAGTACTGGGGGATTTATTAAACCACCGGGTAGCAATCTCTAGGACGATGCGTCAGTCGTGGCTGGCTCTCGAGTAGAGAAGAAGCACGCGATCTTCTTTTTCCTCCAGATTGTGAGCCGCTCTTTCTGTCGACCCACTACGTGCTGGTGGCATTATCCCCCCTTCCGAAAAGAAAAAAAATAAGTCCCAAAAAGAGGAAAGAAAAGTACATAGCAGACTCGCGATGCTACTACATAGGCACGTGAAAAAGAAATTGGAAATTCGGATAAAGTGAAAGTAAAAATTGAAGAGCATGCAAATATAAGAAACGTCAATGAACGAGAAAGCAAGTTCACACTAATAAACAAAAAACACAAAGAATGCTGTACGGTAAAGGAAAAGTTACGAGGAACGCGCAATAAATGGTTTCATGCGCAACACACTGAACGACGTCCGGCCTCAGTCGTGTCCTGCTCCGTGCATGGGGTGTTGAGTCCGGAACCACTTCGTAGTTCACGTCACTGACGCGGTGTAACACTTTATATGGGCCAAAGTACCGGCTCAGTAATTTTTCACTAAGGCCACAGTGGCGGACGGGCGTCCCCACCCAAACTTGATCTCCGGGGCTTGTAAAACACTTCTCTTTGGCGGGTGTTATAGCGTCGTGCGTCTGCCTGCTGTTGCTGGCCGATGTGCAGTCGTGCGAGTTGCCGGGCTTCCTCAGCACGCTCTGCGAATTCTTCGGCGTCAGTTGCCAACTCGTCTTCGTCTTGACACGGTAGCATTGAGTCTAGCATGGTCTGCACTTCGCGGCCGTAGAGAAGCCGAAATGGCGTGAATCGCGTGGTTTCTTGCACGGCGGTATTATACGCGGAGGTCACGTAAGGTAAGATCCGGTTCCATGTTTTGTGCTGTACATCAATGTACATAGAGATCATGTCTGCGAGGGTCTTATTCAGTCGCTCGGTAAGTCCGTTGGTTTGCGGGTGGTACGCAGTTGTCCTTCGGTGTCTGCTGTTGGTCAGTTAGAAAATTTCGTCCGTAAGCTGCGCCGTGAATGCCGCCCCTCTGTTCGTTATTACACTGGAAGAAGCACCGTGTCGTAACACGATGTGGCGCATGAAAAATTGTGCTACTCAGAAGCCGTGGCTCGTGGGATTGCCTGCGTCTCAGCGTAGCGTGTCAAATAGTCAGTCGCGACGATCACCCATTTGTTGCTGTCCGGAGACAGGGGAAATGGCCCGAGAATGTCCATGCCGACTTGGTCGAACGGCGTGCAGGGTGCTTCGATGGGCTGAAGCAAACCAGCTGGATTAACAGATGGTTTCTTTAGGCGCTTACATTCCCGACAGCTCTTGACGTACTTCTTGATGCTCGCTGAAAGTCCTGGCCAATAGTACCTCTCGCTCACTCTGGCAAGTGTCCTTGAGTAGCCCAGATGACCGGATGTGGGTTCGTCATGGCAAGTGAAGAGGACGTCGTCTCGCATGTCTCGAGGAACCACCAGGAGGTAAGCACAGTTGTTCGAACGAGCGTTCTTCTTGTACAGCACACCGTCTCGCAGGCAGAACGACGTCAACGAGCGGGATAAATGACGTGGTATGATAGCGCCCTGGCCCTCTAAATGATGAATGATTGGACGAATATCTGCGTCATCTCGCTGTCGTTTGCTCAAGTCTGATGCACTAACGGCGCCCAGGAAGCCTTCGTCTTCCTCTGCTTCCTGACTGACGACATGATGGGGTGCGCGTGACAGTGTGTCAGCGTCTTCATGCTTACGGCTGGGCTTATGAACGATGGTGACATCAAATCCCTGCAGCCGCAAGCTCCACCGTGCTAGCCGTCCTGAAGGGTCACGCAGGCTTGCCAACCAACAGAGCACGTGATGGTCCGTCACTATCTTGAAGGGACGACCATAAAGGTACGGGCGAAACTTGGTGATTGCCCACTTGACTGCGAGGCAGTCTTTCTCCGTAGTTGAATAATTGGCCTCGGCACGGAATAGAGAGCGGCTGGCGTAGGCTATGACTCTTTCGGTGTCGTCTTGACGCTGAACGAGCACTGCACCGAGCCCAATGTTACTAGCGTCGGTATGGACCTCTGTGTCAGCATCATCATCGAAATGAGCGAGAACGGGCGCTGATTTCATGCGCTGTCGCAGCTCATCAAAAGCTGCTTGTTGCTCGTTTTCCCAGACAAACGGCGTGTCGTCCCTTGTGAGACGAGTCAGAGGTTCTGCTATCTCTGAAAAGCCATGAATGAACCGGCGATAGTAGGCGCACAAACCAAGGAAGCGCCGGACGGCTTTCTGATCGACAGGAGTTGGTAATTCGGCAACAGCGGCAAGCTTGTCCGGATCGGGCCGGATTCCTTCGGCGCTAACTACATGTCCAAGAAATTTTAGTTTTTTATAGCCAAAGTGGCACTTCTGTGGCTTTAGTGTGAGGTCCACCGATCGAATAGCCTCCAGAACGCTGCGTAAGCGGTGAAGGTGCTGCTCGAACGTGGTAGAGAAGACCACCACATCATCAAGGTAGAAAAGGACAAGTCTGCCACTTGAGCCCTGTGAGGACAGTGTCCATCATTCGCTGGAAAGTCGCCGGCGCTGAACACAAGCCAAAAGGAAGAACTTGGAACTGGTATAGGCCGTCTGGAGTCACGAAGGCTGTTTTTTTTCACGGTCCCTCTGATCTACCTAGATTTGCGAATACCCGCTTTTGAGATCGAGAGAAGTGAAATAATGGGCACGACGAAGTCTATCCAGCGAATCGTCGATACGTGGCAGCGTATACACATCCTTTTTGGTCACGTTGTTAAGCTTTCGGTAGTCGACGCAGAAGCGCAGCGACCCGTCCTTCTTTTTGACAAGTACGACTGGAGGTGACCACGGGCTGTTAGATGGTTCAATAACGTCATCGCCAAGCATCTCGCTGACTTGCGTACGTATCGCTTCACGTTCTTTAGCCGACACGTGGTGGGGGTTCTGGTGTATCGGGCGTGCATCCTCGTACGTGATGATCTTGTGTTGAGTGATAGACGTCTGGCGGATCTTTGAGCAACTTGCGAAGCAAGACCTGAACTCGAACAAGAGCGCTCGTAGCGCACTCTGGTTATCGGCCGACAAATCAGGATTGATGTCAATATTACTCATTGACGTGTCGGTGGTATCCACTAGTTCTGACATGACACAGTTGGTGACGTTTGCTACTTCGTGGGCAAACGCTATCGAAGTGCCACGGAACAGATGTCGATGCTCGTTGCTAAGGTTGGTTACGAGCAATTCAGATCGACCATCACGAAGGTGTATTACACTTCAAGCTACACAAATGCCTTGCTGCAGGAGGTGTTCTAAATTTGTCTCGGCCACCACATCGCCATCACCCAAACCACAGCATGTTACGTCGGCTAGAACACTTGCTCGTGGAGGAAGCGTCACGCTCTGTTCAGAAATACGGAGTACGTCGACACGCCTTCCGTCATCCTGCACGTTGATTGCTCGCTGGGCTGAGAACGTGACGCGGCGATCTTGCAGATCAATGACAGCTCCATTTTCCTGTAGAAAGTCAACTCCCAGGATGACGTCACGGGAGCATTCGCGTAGAACGAGGCAGCTTGCTACGAATGTATATCCTTGGATCTGTACTCTAGTTGTGCAGGCACCCAGTGGAGTAACGACGTGGCCACCAGCTGTCCGAATCTGCGTGTTATGCTACGGCGTCATGACTTTCTTCAGCTACGTTGTCAGTTTCCCGCTCAGTATAGAATAGGTTGGTACGTGGGGTTTAACGTCCCAAAACCACCATATGATTATGAGAGACGCCGTAGTGGAGGGCTCCGGAAATTTAGACGACCTGGGGTTCTTTAACGTGCACCCAAATCTGAGCACACGGGCCTCCTCCCCAGTATGGAATAGTCGGCGCCGGTGTACACTAACGCATTAACTGCCCAACCATCAATTGTCACTGCTATTTCGAGTGAAAGTCGGCCATCTTTTGCAGCAGTATGTGATGTCGGACCGGTTTCTGGACGGTGCTGCGTCAATAGGAGGTCTTCAGCGCTTCGACGTTCAGCGACCCCACCCCCAGAGGTCACTTGGGCTAGTTTTCCTGGCGGGGGCTGGGAGATCGTGTGGTAGAATACCGCTGGGGCGTTTATTAAAATCGCCTCGGTGATGGCGAGCGCGACTGGCGCCCGGCAGACGGTGGTTCATGCTGCTGGGCGAGGTAGTTTTTGATTTCGCGTGGTCTCTGGCCGTGACGGGGTGGCGGTGAGTATGCAGAGAAGCCGCGAAGCCCAAGATGGCGATATGGGCACTGGCGGTACAAGTGATCAGCTTCTCCACAGTGAAAGCACAGAGGCCGGCGATCAGGTGTGCGCCAAACATCAGACTTCCGAGGAGACGTGCGCCGATCGTCGATGTACTGAACTGGTGGCACCGAACGATGGGCGACAGGAGCGCCAGGGACAAAGGGCAAGGGCGGTGGCGTGTACGTGCCTTCGTAGTACGGTATGTGCTGCGCTGACTGGAGTGCAACAGCAGGAACAGGATAGACGAGTAATGGCGGCGATGCAGCAGGGCGTTTCAAGGCTTCCGCGTAGGTTGTCTCACGGCAGTATTCAGCAGGAGCTGGTGCAGCTGTATCAGGAGGCAAGGTGTTCCGGGGGGCCTGGTGCAGCTCATCCTTGATCACAGTTGCAATAGAGCTAACCGTAGGATCGGGTGTTACACCAGCCTTTTGCAACTCTTCACGTACTATATCACGGATGAGTTCACGTAGACAGTCATTGCTGGTTCTAGTGGCGGTGAAAATGTAGGCAGTAGACATGCCACTGACTTGCCAGTTGTATTGGTTGGATCGCTGCTGCAGCATTTTCTCCATTGTCACGGCCTCGGACAAGAACTCCGCAACCGTCTTCGGAGGGCTGCGCACGAGGCTGGCAAAAAGCTGGTCCTTGACACCGCGCATCAAGTGACGCAACTTCTTGTCCTCCGTCATTCTTAAATCGGCCCGTCAGAATAGGCGCGTCATGTCTTCGACGTACGTGGTCACAGTTTCGTTTGGCAACTGAACGTGGGCCAGAATAGCTCGTTCAGCTCGTTCTTGGCGATCAGCACTGGCATAGGTCTGCAAAAGTCTACGAGAGAATTCGACCCACGTCTTCAGCTGCTCCTCTCTGTTTCGATACCACGTACGTGCCCCGTCTTCGAGATAGAAATAGACACGACCCAGCTTTCGCCGCGTCGTCCCACTGATTCAAGGTGGCTACGCGCTCGAAGTCCGCCAACCAGTCCTCAACGTCCTCGTGCTCCGTGCCATGGAACGTCGCCGGTGCCCGTGGGCTTTCCAAGTTATAGCAGTTCGACGTCGTGCTTCCCGTGCCTGTTGACGAGGTTTGCACCGAAGCGCTGGTCATGTTTGTCGACGTGGTGGGAGCAGTATCGTCGATTTCCGGAGGCAATCCCCTAATTCGGCGGCTGGTCCGATGCACGGGAGTATTGATGGGCACTGGACTCATATCACGGCTTCCTGGAAGGGGGGGGGGGGTCTGCAGCATCCGCGAGACTACCCAGCACTTTCACCAGTTTGTCACGATGAGTCACAAGTACTGGGGGATTTATTAAACCACCGAGTAGCAATCTCTGGGACGATACGTCAGCCGTGGCTGGCTCTCGAGCAGCGAAGAAGCACGCGATCTTCTTTTTCCTCCAGATTTAGAGCTGCTCTTGCTGTCGACCCACTACTTGCTGGTAGCAATATTGAAAAAAAAATTTTAGACCTCTAATGCTGCTGAAATATATGAGAAAAATTTAATGAATTTGTCAAAATTGTGAATTTTGCCCGTATTGAGATGCGATTCGCTCCATGTTGTGATACAATTAAAACTCATCATTACACCTAAATTGAAAGAAAATAAAGTTCTTTTATAATGAAAATCTTATCACAAAAAGGACAGAAAAGAGCGCTGACTGTCAACTGAATTTTGTTGAAGTTGCTAAGAGCACGTTTACACCGAGTACAAGAAGAGTGCTCATCTGCAAGAGCACATGTGTCACGATGACAAAATAATCTTAACCAGAAAAGAACGCTGTCTTCGTCGTATATCAACTCCCGAAGATCAGCTAATACTACAGCAAGATTTACACATCATTGATAACTGGTGCGCCCAGTGGATGATGAGGCCGAATACTTCCAAATGTAAGTTCATGCCTGTCTCACGAAAACACACTAACGTCATCCACCCGTACGCATTAAACTCAACTGTGTTATCCCAAGTGGATTCTTACCGATACCTGGGCGTTGTAATTACAAGCAGACTAACCTGGACCGAGCATATTACCAAACTAGCTGCCGATGCCTCAAAAACTCTTGGCTATCTTAGGAGATCATTGTCATTATCACCTGCAAGCCTTCGCAAATTGGCCTTTGAAACTTTTGTTCGTACTAAAATGGAATACGCATCTGCAATTTGGAGCCCTCATCAGATATACCTTATTAACATTCTTGAATCCGTCCAAAATCGTGCCGTCAGATTCATCTCCGCAAATTACGACAAACGAGCAAGCATCAGTCAAATCAAATCATCCCTCGGTCTCCCTGTTTTGTCAGCTCGACGCAAAATTTCACGTCTCTGTCTCTTTCACAAACTTTACTACAGCTTTCCTCACCTACATGGCTCACTTTTACTTTCGCCTGTCCGAACATCTCGTCGCCTATTTAATTCCCTGAGTATCCAACGCCTGTTTGGTTCTACTAACGCTTTTAATAAATCATCTCTTCCTACGGCTCTCGATGAGTGGAACGGTTTGACGGATGCTATTGTCAGCGAAAAAGTTGCTTTTAAATTTAGAGATTTATTACTAGCTACCCTTGACTCTTAATCGCCGTTTGTCTTTCCTTTGTTGTTTGTTCTCTGCCGCCTGTATATTTTGGACCGCGAAGTGACTGTTGAATATTTCGTTTGACATGCTCTGTTTTCTTTTTGTTTTTTGTTGCTACCTGTATGTTTTAGTAATTCAAAAACTGTAACCATGAACTGCATTTTCATTGAAATTTGTACTTGGATTGTTTCCCCCCCCCCCTTATGTAATGCCCCGAGAGAGGCCCTTAAGGGTAAAATAAATGATGATGATGATGTAAAAGATTAGTGAAGGTGTACTTATGCATTGATCCTAGGCCTTCTTGATAAAAAGTTCTAAAATGTCTTTCATTTTTTCTTGTTGCTTTTTTTTCAAAAACCGTGTTTTATGAAACATCGGACTGCACTTACATTCTTTACAGTGTCCGGCCATGAGACTACCATAGCCCTTCTTAACATTTAAAGCATGCTGTCTTGCTCGATCATTGCAGCATTGCCCAGTTTCTCTTATGTTTACTTTTTTCACATGTTAACGGTATCTCATACACAACATTAGATTGAAATTCAGTAAAGCTATTCTAGTGACGAATGGTGCATGATTAATTATTCCTGTTGCTGTGTGTACACGCACTTTTGAAAGCTTACAAGGGGTGGAAAACAACAATATCATATCTTCTGGCTCTTTTCCTAAAATTGTGAGACACCTTACCTACGTAGTACGGTGTAACATGCAAAGGTCTTCGGTCATTCTGTTTTTCTTTTGGCCCTGTTTCCTTTAACTTTACTTTCTGCAGGAGGGCTTCGCAAGCGAGTGGGATTATGCTGTTTGGGTATTGGCTGGTGCTATCATCACAGAAGTGCTAAGAATGTTCTGCCTTTTGATAGGGGGCATTCAAAATTAGCAAAAAGAGGAATTGACACCATATGTATTCAGGCCACCTTTCAGAAGTCATGTTAGCACAAGGTTGAGGTCAGCCTTAAAAACCAGATTATAATACTTCAAGATGCTGGATATCCCAACAGAATCATCACACCCATTTGCGAAACCCTCCTGCAGAAAGTAAAGTTAAAGGAAACAGGAGCAACAAAAAAAATCAGAATGACCAAAACCTTTGCATGTTATACCACATAAGGTGTCTCACAATTTAAAAAAATGCCAGCAGATATCATATTAACTTGTTGTTTCCCGCCCCTTGTGAGCTTTCAAAGGTGTGTGTACTAAAAAGCAACAGGAATTGTTAATATTGCACCATTCGTCACGAGAATAGGTTTACTTAATGCTTATCTAAAGTTTGTAGAAGTATTTTTATCAGGAAGGCCAATGATGAGTGCATCACTACAAGTACACTTATCCTTTCCGACAGTGAGTATTCTTTTCTCAATTAAGATTATTTTGTACTGGTCACACATGTGTTGTCGCGCATGAGCACTGTTCCTGTACTCCGTATAAAAGCACTCGTAGCATGTTCAATAAAATTCTGTTGACAGTCGGCGCTCTTTCCCTTCCTTTTTGTGTGTATCTGAAGTTGTCGCACTGTGACTAGAACACAACCCTGATGAACCAACTCGCCCAAATAAAACTCTTGTTGCTTAACACGTAGACCAAGTTTCATATAGAAAGAAGGAGCGGCACCTTTAAAATAAAATTTTTCACATACAACACATAGACCTCCAGGAACTTCAGAAGGCAGCCACGTGACCAAATATTTTTCCTCTCCTAAATATTCTAGAAGTTCACCATTTTCAATGCAGCACGAGTTTTTCGAATACATTTGAGATAGTCGCCAAAATGGCAGGCACATTTGGCATGAAATGACCCAGCTGTGTCATTAGCCATAATTATGCATTACCTCTTTTGTTTTTTGTGTGTCCTGACTCAGTTTTGTGTTCGTTTTTCGCTTATTCTGTTTCTGATCATTGTATTGGTTATTAGGTATTCGTTAAAAATATCTGTTCCAAAACCCGTATATGTTTGCATGTACATACTTTTCCATAACCAATTGTTGTACATCCAGGAATACAAAGCTTAAACCACTTTGAATGTATACATTTGAAAACACTACCGGTATATATTTCCGTGTACATCACTTCTTGGGAACGATTGTGTACATGAAGGAGTATATAGTGAAATCATGGTGATTGTATATATTTGAAAGAATTATAAGTATATATTTGCCTATATTTCATTCCTATTAATCAATTGTGTACATGAAGGAGTATTAAACTGAAACCACAAGGATTGTAGATACTTGAAAGAACTATAGGGATATATTTGCGTGTATTTCATTTGTAGTCTCTGTGTACTTGAAGCAGTACACCAAACTGAAACCAGTGTATTTATTTATTTATTAGAATACCCTCAGGGCCCGTAGGGCATTACAGAGGGGGTGGGTACAACATTTATAACACACAAGAAAAAAGACAAAATAAAGAAACAAGTGTCAGATGCGCAAATCAGGAAGGCAACATAAGTCAACTAAAAATGTATAAGTAAGAATTCAAGCACATACAAGACAAAGATAGCTAATGGAAACTGCATATAATTGTGTGTTTCAAAGAATTGTCAATAAATTGAAACTGAAAAACTATAATAAACATTTCAGGTGTTGCATCTGTGGTGTACGTATACGTGAACGTGTTACAAGTCTGGTGACAAAGTTATGTGGCAGAAGAAAAGTTTACAGCGATGGCACCAACTACTAAATAGGTTTTATTTGCCTAGTGAATGAATGCAATATGCAAGGGTAGCAAAGCTTAGTTTTCTGTAACGCACATTACGCATATACTGTGAAGTATATATGTATCAAGCAGAAGTTCATACACGATTGTCCGAGTTTATATTTTGCTCAGACGCAATGAATGCAGCTCGACAGGTGGCGCACCATTGCTAATCAGAACCACTTTCTTCAAGTAGTGCGTAATCAGTGCATGCTGATATCTATCAGTGCAGTCTAAAAGAATACTGGCACCCCTGTCATGGGCACTCAACACCCTTGTGCACCCTTCTGGTACCCTCCTCAGTGGGTGTTAAAAAAGTGAAGGTCAATGGAGGCACCCTTCTTTAATGGTGTTTTTGTAACACCCTACAGTTTTTTTACATGTACACGCTAATCTAAGGGTGAATGAAAAAGCACCCTTTGTGGAAGGTGCCAAATTAACACCCTTAGGGTGTCGTCCATGGGACAACCTCATTTTCACCCTTTTGGGCGTAAAATGTTTTACTGTGTACCAAGCACGGCTGTTCTTCGGGTCCGCGCAAAGTTGTAACACGTGGCGTCTTCGTGCCCCGGTAAAAGCCACAATGCCGAGCTTCCGCCGATTACGGACGTCGGACCATGTGCACCCCGCTGTGCGTCTCTGACCGATGAGCAGTCAATGTTGAAATCAGTACCAGATGTTAGGCATGGCCCCTCGGAGGCGCCTAGACCACGACCACCGTCGACAAAGCATGGGTGATCGGCTCGAGCGGCGCGATGACTAACTCGTTTCACCCTGCTCGCTGAAAGCAAGATTCGCCGGAGAAAACAGCATCTGCATGACTATACACTTGTTTGTGTTGTGTATGTGTTTTTTGGGGGGTGGTGCCGGCCTAATGACCCTCGTTTGTGCTGTATGACCTTTTATTGGACAGTGCAATGCGGACCTTTTTCCCAATTTAGGGATCTGGGGAAATTAGACTCTTTAAAAACAGCCCTTTCCGGCTGCTCTGTGGTGGTTCACGGAGCTTGTTCAATAGACAGGCTTTTTCAATGTAGAGCTTCGGGCGAGAGAGCCCGTGCCTTGTAAATAATGTAAGTAAACCCCATCTACGAAGTTCAACCTCCTCCTGCCTCGACATCTTGATCCCGGATCTCCGGTGCCGCAAACCCCGCTTGCAACATGCCGTAGTCAAGGCGCCAACACATTTCGACGCGACGCGGTGCGCGTGCTCACCGGCGTTCATTTCGTCGCGTCACGCCGGCGTTGCCACGCCAGGCGGTGGTACTGCCATATACTCGCAGGCACGCGCCACGCTTCGTAGCTTTGACGCATGCGTGGTTCGGCACGTCCAGCGTCCCTCCGTCATGAAAAGAAGGAGACGCAGTGTTGTCTGAGTAACGCATTGGCGCCAAATTCAGCATTTTGCATTTCCCACTAGTTGCCGTCGGGCCGCGCCGATGGGCCGCTGGTCACGCCTGGTGTCAGGCTATAGAGTGCTCGCGTTTTGCTAACGTAGCTTCGCTGTGCACGCACGCACGCTGCGTGCGTGTGCATCAACGCTACATCAAAGGGCACTTCGTAATGCGCTCGCAGCCGTTTTGCTAGCTCCAGATATAACAAATTTGGTTTGACGTGGCGTCAATGGACGACAAAACATATTACTAGTGCAAACATGATAATCCTGACACGCGTGTCACGTAAGAACATGACAACATACCACGCTCATTGCGATCTCGCGGCCGTTTTGCTAGCTCCACATATACTAAATTTGGTATCACGTGACGTGAATGGAAGATGAAAATAAACTAAACATCTAAACATTATAATCATGACACGGAAGTCATGAACGGCATCATTTACCTTCACCTCGTAACGCTGTGCTGATTTTAAAGTGACATATCAGCATTTCTCATTCGTGCTTCGCATATCATCGGTTCCCAATGTACGTGTGATCTGCGTTTTCTTTTCATTTGTCCAGACGGTTCAACTGTTAATCCCACGGTAGCATTCTAGGAGGACCAACATTTGAATTAAGTGGAGTAAGTGATAGGGGGTAACAGTTGAACCCTTGCAGTTGCTCCCACAGTTTGTCCAAAACTGGTTCAAAATCTGCGGCAGCCCTTTTATTTCCCAAAAGGACCAATGGCCTACTCCACTTTAGTCCTTTTCGGCTTAGAGTGTACGAACGTCGAAGCATGGTTTGGTATCGTTTCCATTTTATCTACTAAATGTTTCAGCAGGATACCAAACAGCACAGCCATACTCCGAGATCGTTATAGCACATGTTATGTAGGCTTCGTTTATTTTCTTAATTATTCATGTATTTATGGACTTACTTATTTATTCATTTATTTAAATGTGCTGCAAGTCATTTTGGCCCCAGCAAGAGGGGCAGTACAAATAGAAGAGACAATATAGAAGGATGGTTGAATGCATGTAAAGGTACAATTTTCGAACATGGGTACGAAAAATTAACAATGCTCATACGTAGAGAAACATAACAGCACCAACGGTCGTATACGCTTTCCTCAGTTTCAAAGGTAGCAATTGCGTGCCTAGTCGAGAATAACACAGAATATTCTCGGAAGTTAATTACAGCGCAGTTAGCTCGTAAGAAATCCAAGCCGATAATCAAGTCCCTTGAGCATTCCGGCAGCACAATAAAACTGGCGATGTACGCGAAACCCCGTACTTCAATTCTTGCAGTGCATATTCCAGTGGGGGCGATTAGGTGCCCTCCTGCTGTGTGAACTCGTGGTCCCTTCCAAAGAGTCAGCACTTTCTTTAGTATTTTAGAAATTCTGCTACTTATTACGCAATAATCTGCGCCTGTATTTATCAGTTCCATGACTTGTGTGGCCGTCAACGAACACACGTAAATCGGAAGCAACGTGATTATCGAAGCACCGGTTATTTAGAGTCAGTGATGGAGGTTTTTCTGTATTAGCGTCGACAGCGGCCTTGCTTTTGCAGGTCGCTGACCCTAGTTTTCCCGACGTGGGCATGGGGAACAAGACCTTGGGGAGCTTGCTGAAGGTCGGGGGCTATTCGACCTATACCTACCCCTGGTCATTCCTCAAGGTTGGTGTCATTGGAAGCCACTTGAGCTTTGATGACTGGAAAGGTATTCTTCGATTTCGAAGCAGCGCTCACACATTCGTGCTCGAAGTACATCGACAGAAGACCACGTAGTCTTGCCTGGTGGTAGTGGCACGTTCGGTAGAGGTGACCAGTCTCCCCACAGGGGTAACAAAGCGGTATCATGTTGGTATTGCGCCAGACATCGCTCTTCCTCAGTCTCCTCTCAGCCGCAATGACGTAATTGTGAATATTGCGTTTTAACAAAGCTACTTATGGTGACGGGCCACAACCTAGTGCTGCATTTTGTGTTCCTATTGAAGCGATTAGAAAAGCCTTTACTTTATTTTATTTTTGATTTACTGCTGCTCTCAGGATTTGGCTGCAGGGTGCTCGGTGGCATCGGTTACTGCATAGGTGTAGCCGCCATGGCGTCCGCACGTCCTGGAGATCCTCGCAGTAGCACATCGGCATACGTCATTCTCGTCTTCTGTTGTGGTGTCAGTTCTGGATGTCCATTGCTCGAAGCTTTGCGTACCACCTGCCTGACCTCCTCACAAATCACGTCGACCAGAGACGAAAGCATTGGAGCGTTCTGGTCAAGGGACTGCTTCTGGAGCTCTTCGCGCACAACAGATCGCACTAGCTCACGTAGTGCTTCCATGCTGTTACCGAAGACTGGTGACAACATGTCCACGGAAGTGATGATGGCATCACGGTTGTCTAACCTTGCTCGCTGTTGTAGCGCCCTTAAAACATCGTTGTCGCCTCGGAATGAAACTTGGCGACGCTGCGCGGCGGGCTTCGATTCAGTCCGGCAAAGAGTTATTGCTTCACGCCTCGCATCAGATGACGCAGCTTCCTGTGTTCGCTCATGATTGGATCCGCTTGGCAGAATAGGCGAGACGTATCTTCCTCCTACTGGCGACACTTTCATTTTTGCGCTCATTTCTTGTCTGGAGCGCAGCTTAAGCTCTTTATTTGCGGTCTGTGCTCAGAAAAACAGCGTGCAGCTCTCATCGGAAGTCCTCCCACGACCAGTAAGCAGCTTTGTGGTTTTCATACAACGCTATCTTCCAGCGTTAAACTCCCAAGTTTGCGCTCTTCTCCAAATCTGTTAGCCTTTGCGACGCATTCAAAGTGTTCAAGCCAGTCCTCCACATCCTCGTAGCTTTGACCATGGAAAGGCTTTGGTAGCATTGGCTGGTTCACTACAATGTTGGCTGGAGTGACCTGAGCTGTCATGTCGATTACGTACCCGTTCACAGTCGTTGAGGTTTTAGGGAAGTCGATAAAGGTGAAAATTCACGACCCTCACTACGTAAGCATGAACAGGTGTCAGCTCCTTGGGTCCAAATCACTGTGGTTCTGGACTGTGCTCCGTCACTCCAGAGGCGCTTCGCATCGCACCCAACACCTCCACCAAACTTGCAACGCACAGTTAAATGAGCGCTTTTAATAGACAAACGTAGGCAGTGTGAACTTGTGCCCGAGAATAATAACACAGCTAGAACGGAATCTGCCAGCAGTCCCGAGGATTCATTTCTGCTTCTTTCTCCACGTTCTTCTTCTTTCCCACATGGGTCGCGCGCAGCTGGGCCCCGCAGGCTCGTGCGCCGCAAACCATCCGGAGGGCATAACTATCGGCTAGCGATCGTAACTTGAAGTCACAATGTGTCAATATGCTCTCGACCAAAAGCTTAATTGGATGATCTGATGTAATATAGCCGTATGCCATGCTTTGTCGGAGGCTTTTCTAAGGTCTAATTCTAAGATAACTCGGGTACATGTCGTTTTGTTGTCTGGAATCTGGAGCGTAATTTGCAGTATGGTGTCTTGCTTGGAGAGCCATGTGTGGAACCCCAACATGAAGTCTGGGTACATTTCGTTCTCCTCAAGATAGGTGTTGATTCTGTCTAGAAAAGTGTGTTCCATCAGCTTACCAGCACAGGACGTGAGTGAGCTACACTGATGACCCCGTCTTCGTAAAGCAAATACTGCGGTGAGGGGGGGCTGTCACCATACTGTAATGGTAAAAGTGAGGGGGTCATAGCGTAAAAATGGATTTTTTAGGCCACCGGCCAGCTGTTCTTGTGGCGCACTGGGTTGACGTGCAGTTGGGGATGCGGTCGTGCCGCAGGTCAACAGTTCAAATGTTGCTTTGTTATTATTTCTTATTTTTTATATTAATCCATCAATATGGACGTTACTTTTAAAGTAACGTCCATATTGACGTTGCTTTAAAATTTATATTTAAATTTCTTCCAAAAAATTTAGATTTTTTCGAAGAAAATCACGTCGCTGTTTGTGCCAGGTGTTAGCCCTACCGCGTTGATTTTTTTCGAGGCGTAGTTATTATGTTTGTGTGCAACATATGCAATGCGTTGTTGGTGTGCAACTTCAGTTCAAGTCACGCTGAATAACTAAACTTTTATTTTATTTTCTGCTTTCAATATTGTTTCGAGTAATGTTGCCTATTTTCAAGGCAGCATCCTACAGTGGAACAATGGGAGGAGCTGCTGGCCAGCGAGAGCTTGTACAATCAAGTCAGTCGAAGTTTTCGCTGACGGACATGTCTCGCTGAGTGGCAGCTGCCGCAGAGCCCTGATCTGACCATCCCCTACCACGAATTTTACTGCTGTACTGCAAGTGTACTGAGTTTTTACCGCCACTAGTAAAAGCGCGTGTACAGATAATATCGTATTGAGGCAGTTAATACAGCCGCAATGACGTAATTGTGAATATTGCGTTTTGACAACGCTACTTATGGTGACAGACCACGACCTAGTGCTGCATTTTGTGTTCCTATTGAAGCGATTAGAAAAGCCTTTACTTTATTTTATTTTTGATTTACTGCTGCGACAGGAGACATCGTTCCAGCTCCCTTTGGCTACCTTCCCTCAGTCTAGGTTACATTAGCGCTGATAGATGCACGTTAATTCTTGCGTACTCGTTTCAGTGACTTGGTTAGAGCCTGTGGTTTACCAATGCCCACTGCCGCACCAGCCAGAACTTGCAAATTAAAGCATCCAGATGGCCGGTCCCGCCCAACCATTCGCCACGCGTGCATTTAATCCTCGAGAACGACATGGAACACGTTTCGCTACCACATGACAAGCATCGTCTCAAGATGGCAAAACAGCAATGGAGAGCACATCAACGTGTATCTACCGCACCGTAGATAGCTTGAACGTACATATTTGCATAGCAATAGCCCACATTCATGGGACAAAAGCGGCGTGCATATCATTTTGTTTGAAGGAGCCGATCCGATCACATGAATATGTGCGATTTCAGGCGAAGAAGGCGTGAAGCCAGAGCTACATCTATTGTAGTCATATGTATTATGGTTTTGAAACTGTGAAACAAATTATCCAACTCCACAGCCCTTCGGGTTGGAATACATTCTATGTTGACCTGCACAACGTTTGGCATTAGCCCATATGTCTTCTCTACACAGCGACGCGAAAAATACGTTGAACAAATTGATTTGAGAACATCACATTATGTATAACAAATTATTAGCTGGAGCTACGGTATCAATGCAAAAGAACAGAGAACCCGCCGAGAGTCATTGCTCAATGCGATGACGAAGTTCATTCGCACGCATACAAAGAAATCTGCCCCCTTAGCGCAGAATCAATCAGAAATCATCGGGAAAGGTGTTCATTCCACGTTGACTGTAAAGGGAAGTTGATAGTTATACCCCGATGAATAAGCACGATTATCATATAAAAACAAGTCACAATACTTGAAAAAATACTGACAGAATAAAAAAGAGCGCGATTGGCACCAAAATCAGACACCAACGATACAGTGCCACGAAATTCACATGGTAGGTCTGTTAAAGAACCACCGCAGACAGCGAATTGATTCTCTTGCAATGTCACCTTGAAAAAAAAGAAAAGAAATTAACATCGAAAACGGGAGTTCCAACTGACGACCTGCGTCACGAGCAACTGCGCATCAAGCCGGTGGCGTCTAAAATGACTCCTATGTCACGGAATAGGCCCCCTCATTTTTTGCATTACACTTTGGCGACGGGCCCCTTCACCGTAGTCATTGATTTACAATGGCGGGGCCATCGATTTAGCTGCATCGCTATTATGACGGGCCCCGTCACTGTAGCGATTTCACTACGGTGACGAGCCCCCTCACTTTAACGGTAGTACTGCACTGACGGGTCCCGTCATTGTAGTAACGATTACACAACGCTGAGGGGCCCCCTCACTCCAATGATAATACTGAGTTGACGGGCCCCTTTACCATAGTCTCTGCTTATCAGATCTGCCCTACGCGTTCTGGGTGTTCGGGTTGGGCTAGGGCTACCGCACCGTTGCTGGCTCCCATCCTTAGCACATTTTCTGTTTCGAACTTCTGTCCATCTACTGCCTATGTCATGTTCTCTATGGGGGACACCTTCATTCTACTGGGATACCTCCGTATTTATTGATTACGGCCTCCATGGCGCGAACGCTGAGGCCTGGCTATTGTACGGCCACCCCAGTAAACGCGGAGTAACGGTGGTAGATGCTCTTGGTGGGCGCTGGTTTTCGGCCATAAAATCTCTAAAAAAGATCGCTCACCCACGAATATGGTATTTTTGGACTCTCGGTAACGAGCAGAATTGGTGGTGTATAAATCCGAGCGGTGCCTGGCTGTATTCGCTGTGAAATCATTTAATGAGAACGAAGTAGACGTGAACAGCGTTCTTTCAGTTCGGCGACCACAGTGTCTCCCCCTTCACGCGATTAAAACTTTTTTCGGGGCGAAGTTCCTTATAAAGGCACCCGTTCGTCCCTCGTAGCCATTGTAGTGTGCAACAAGTATAACAATTTGACCTCCAAGTTGGTGCCGAAGAAAAATTTCTGCTGTGCGTTGTTCAACAATAAAAGATAGTGGTCAATGTACAAGCCAATGGCTGCTAAGACGGAATGAGAGACAGGAGCATTCGGCTTTTAGTTAACGCGCACGCTGCGATCCCATTAGCAGCCATTGGCATGTGCATTGTGCACTATCTGACAAGAAAGGGTTGCTACGTTATACTCGCTGGGTGTAACCTCCTTAGTTTTAGAAAGGTTTAGCGAGCGTTGGGCCGCAGTGCCATGAATACAGTGAACTAGTATATAGCATGAATTTGAGGTGGTTGAATGTGATAAGTAGATACGAAGCGCGAGCCGTAAGAAAGTAAAAGCCGAATTCTCCTGTCTCTCATTTCCCATTAGCAGCCATTGGCATGTACATTGAGCACTATCTGACAAGAAAAGGTTGCTACGTTATACTCGCTGGGCGTAACCTCCTTGGTTTTAGAAAGGTTTAGCAAGCGTTGGGCCGCAGTGCCATGAATACAGTGAACTAGTATATACCATGAACTCAAGGTGGTTAAAAGTGGGAAGTAGACCCGAAGCGCAAGCCGTAAGAAAGTGTGTGTGTGCCACCTCTCGTTTAGTTCTTGGAATGTCCGCTAGATGGCGGTGCTTCTGTATGGGGAATATACGAAGGGAAATACGAAGGGGTAGACACGGTATGCAGTGCGTGTGGAGAGGAAGAAGAAACTGCAGAATACTTGATGATGTTCTGTAAAGAGCTTCACCCTATAGTTCAGAATGATGGCGCCGAGTTTTTCGAAGCACTGGGGTTTAGAGACAGGGAGGGCAAAGTAGACTTTAAGCGTGTAGAGTTAACTACAAGGAGGTTATCTGATTGGTGGCTAAAGTCAAGGCACGAGTGAAAACTAAACCCTTCACTGCAAAGTACGAATCCTCAACCTCACTATTTGAAGGAAAAAAATAAATCTAGTTTTTGGTTCATTAAGTATTACGGCTTGGTGGCACTAGCCACCGCCCGATCTAAAGGTATAGCCATATCCATCCATCCATCGATCCATCGAATATATGATGAAAAGATGCGAGATGGTGGTACTTGTAGTGTTGAATAGATGGACGAACGGACACACAGACAGATGCATGGATAGACGCATGAACGGACGCAGGGGCGGATGCATTGACGAACGCAGGGACAGACGCACGAACAGACGCACGCACGGACGGGCGGATGGACGCATGGACGGTCCCACAGACAGGCGCATGAACGTACGGAAGCAAGAACGGATGGACAGACGAATCCTTCGCTCCACTCTCCATGATTCACTCCGTTGATATGCTGCCATTTTTTTTGTATTCTTGGTAGGAATTGCGCACAATGTTTACAAAAAAAAACGCGACAAACAAGTGCTTAATTTTTTTGACACGTCTAATACTGCTGCAGTTATATCACAAACAATGAAAAGCGTGAAGAACTGTCTGCATATGACAATGCTTACCACAACAATAACAGGGCTTTAGGACGAATGAGCTCTGTCTCCACAGAAGGCTTGATCCGAGAAATGCGCTCAGGTCCATTACACTGAGAACCGCTTATGGAGATAATCGTTTTTTTTTCGAGGTCATTCCAAAACATAACCGATAAAATGGCGTCAAAGGCAATTCCTCTATCGTGTTTTACAAATGCGGCAAATTTCTGGCGACGGTCTTCATAAAGAAGAAACTGGAAACACAAAACTGATTCTTTCTTGTTAACTCCCAAGCACATAACTGGACAGCTCTTCGGCAGCACACCATTTTTATTCTCTGCGCAATGACAACCAGTGCGCGCACAAGCGAAAACTCAGTAGCCACTGGGGTAGGCACAGCAGCTTTCACCTACCACACGAAACTAAACGCCCGACGACAGTACCAGCGCATTTTCGTGATGGTCGTGGCCCCGCAACGGCCAGACCCACGAACAAACAAGGATGAATAAACGGGTAAAGGGGGAATAGAGGCGGCAAGCACGGAGATTTGTTCAAATAGTGCAGTTCCATGAGGTGCTTCATGAAGAAAAAACGCCAGGCTTGCACGGAAGGCGCAGCGCAGTCACAGCGAAAGCTAGAAGGGCGGCCTTTTTGAGCCTTATCAAACACTCATTGGGTAACTACTGCAAGCACACTTGCTTGATACCTACAAAGGAAATAATCAATTTGGGTAGTGGGCCAGCATTCGCTATGCCAGTTTTCGTCATTCTTCTGAGAAGCGTGGCATCCGCTAAACAATTGCAACGAGTTTTGCGCCAATAGTTGATGCAGTGGCTGACGATGAAGAATTAAGCCGTAAGTGGGTATGTGCCACAGTTAAAGACTGAACAAGAGCAATTTTTTCTAATTGGTTGGACCATTTCTCTCCATGACTGAATTCAGGTGCTATTCACAATTTCGAGCGCATTAGATCCTGCCATCAGGTTCTTAGAATTCAAGATTGTGTTGTCTTTTCTATAGCGATTGATAAGAGTTTGATTGATAACCTAATTGATGAGAGATCGATAGCCTTTTCACTGAAAAGTGTTCGCATGCGGAATTTAAGGTCCCAAAACCACCATATGATTATGAGCGACGCCGTAGTGGAGGGCTTCGGAAATTTGACCACTGGGGTTCTTTAACGTGCACCCAAATCTGAGCGCACAGGCCTACAGCGTTTTCGACTCAATGGAAAATGCAGCTGCCGCCGCTGGAATTCGGTCCCACGACCTGCGGGCATTGAAAAGTGTTACCTGGTGATTTTTATGGAAGGAAAGCAAGTCTCTGCAGGAACAGACCACAGTCAGCGTTTCGACTGTCACTCGTAAAATAAAGGGCAATTGCAGTCTTCAATACGATGCCGATATTATGAGTAGCTCCCAAACAATGCAAAAATAATAATCAGCATATTAATATTATTATTAAGAAGAAGAAGAAGAAGAAGAAGAAGAAGAAGAAGAAGAAGAAGAAGAAGAAGAAGAAGAAGAAGAAGAAGAAGAAGAAGAAGAAGAAGAAGAAGAAGAAGAAGAAGAAGAAGAAGAAGAAGAAGAAGAAGAAGAAGAAGAAGAAGAAGAAGAAGAAGAAGAAGAAGAAGAAGAAGAAGAAGAACGGTCTAGTGGCTAAGGTACTCGGCTGCTGACCCGCAGGTCACGGGTTTGAATCCCGGAGGCGGTGGCTGCATTTTCGATAAAGTCTAAAGGGCTGGGGGCCTGTGTGCTCAGATTTGGGTGCACGTTAAAGAACCCAATGTGGCCGAAATTTCCGAAGGCCTCCAATGCGGCATCTCTCATAACCACATTGTAGTTTTGGGACGTTGAACCTCACATATCAATCAATCAAGTTGATTATGAGTTCGTTAAATGTTATCACTCAGAAAGCTTTCTTAATATCATCAAATATTTACGTAAGATCAGCAAGAATTTGAGACAGATTTCAACCGTCAGCCAGGGACCAAATATGCTTACTCTCGCTTTCGCATGACTCGTCTGAACACTGCATGGCATGGAGTCCCGCGGGGGGATGTCCCTGCACACCGAATGAAGGCGCAGTGGGCGTCAGTTGCTGTCGTAACCGCTGCGACTGCCGTTGGTGCCTGCCAACGTCTGCCGCGGTGACGACGCCCGGTGACGTTAGACGGCCAGCGGCTGAACCATCGGAGAATCGAGACACCCTCCCTGTAACGTGAGTCAGAGGTGCTCAGGACAGGCTTGTAGGCGCTAAGATATCACAAAAGAGGTCTTAAAAGATACATCCGATTGAAAGGTCGTACACGACAAGTAAGTGACTTTGTGAAAAGGTGACTGTTGAAGCTATAGACGTGACCATCATTAAAATTGACAAAAAAGATAGCGTATCATAATGACGTAGAGCGGTGACGAAGTAAGGTGGCAGTAAGCCTAAATGCGTTGCAGTAAACACTACGTACATGATGACGTCTTATATTTTTTAGGTACGCATGGGATCGATACACATTTACAACAGTAGAGGGAAACACTACGGCTCAGATACGAATTACAATGCTTGAATGGAATGTCCTAGACATAAAATTTTCACACAATGCGGCAGAAAGCGTACCAGGAAGACGTACAGCTGTGACATAGTAAGGCAGTGGTAAGCCTTCATTCTGTCGCATTAGGCCCTGTGTACACCATGGCGTCTTATCGGGGATCAATACGCCACTGGAGTGAAACCTTGGGGCTCACATACAAATTGCAATACTTTAATGGGAAATACCCTACACTGTTAGTCAGGTGCCCGATAACGAACGGCACTTAGGCGGCGTGCTCCTGCGTTTCGACTGCGTATTTTCTTGCGTATTTTCGGAGCCCTTCACTACAGCGTGTCTGGTAATCATATGGTGGTTTTAGGACGTTAAACCTCACATATGAATCAATCAATAAAAGTCAGCAGGAGAGCGTATGTCACCGACATTTGCTCACACTTTTGGATATTAAGTACAGTTCTCATATTCCAGCATGGATTTGTAACAGTGAACCGCGATCAAGACAACCAGTGTACTGCTCTGGAGATAATTTACCAGCTATAAAAATCCCCATTTTCTAAAGAGCAACTGCTAGCAGTAAAAAGAAATATTTTGAGGCTTGTTCTGCACCATTTCTTAATCCCAGCTGCACGCCAAAGTTCGCGAAAGAGATGTGCAGAGGCAATATTTATTTAGAGGGACACCAACCTGTCTGTCGCTAACTTGTGTACGTCATACTAGACCTTGGCGCGCGTTTCGGCATTCACTTGAACAGCAGTGTGATGCTGAATAAAGGTAAGAGTCGCCACTCCCCATGAATGGCATCAGTTATAAAGACTGAAAACGAGTAAAAGTTACTATATAACAAAATAATGCGGATAAATTCTAAATGCAGAAATAAGTAATCGTTAAAATGCTAAAAAGGTGCTGCTGCCCCAACGTGCACCTCGCGGCAGTTCGCGCGTACGAAATGCAAATGTTAGAGCAAGCGCGCTAAAATACCTATGCAACATTTATGTGCGAAAGCGAATTGTCTTCAAACAGCTGAGAATAGGCTGCTGTCACTAACTCGCGTGTACCTCCGGACACGAATCAGCAAAATTTCTCACTGCACACGCATGTGCGAGAAACATACGCAGGTTTCAACACCCGAACACAGCCTCGTTCGTGAATTTCGGTGAGCGTAACACCCGCAGTTCACGGAGAAGCACTAAACGACGCACGAACACACGTCATTTGTTCTTGCGGAACAGCGCACTATGAACCGAAGTCGGACCCGAAAGCGCTCTCTGTGGTTGGCTCGACTTCATGAAGCCCCACAAACTATTCGCTGAATAAATGCATGCACATGGCACAAAAACAGTTCAAGGTTCCGAAGACGGTTTGCAAAAATCCACAAGGTAGATATATACCCCCGGAAGAAGACCCGCCTTCACGCGGTGGCGCTGTGGTGCAATGGGTAAGACATCTACTTCATGGGCGTGCGGTCCCGAGTTCAATTCCAGGGCTGTGCTTTGCATGTTAATCATGCAAGTGCGATACTAATGGTTTTGTAATTACCTGTAGTCGTTATATCTGCCGCTTTCTCGGCGAGAAACCGCTCTCGTAAGTGTAAAATAATGCTTTTCTTCCGCCACCACATCAGGGCCGGGCCGCCTACGGAATGTCACGCCTAACTGCAGGCCGCATCTTGCGAGAAAAATGTTGACCTGAAATCCCGGCTGATCTTTGTCCCGGCTAATTCGAAGGCCACTTCATATCGGGCTGGTTTCTCTGGGACACGGCTCCAGAGCTGCGTAGAAGCGGCGATAATTTGACTTGATTTACCGCCTGCGGGCGTGTAGTCTAGCCAGGATTCGACTTAGATTGTAGACACAAGATATTCATACTATACAATCTGGTCCCACTTGTTACTGCAAACTTTCTCCCTTTAAGAGTAAATCGACAAAAGTGCAATTTATGGGGGATGTGTTTAGAACTTACCAAAGCATTTCTTCTTAAATTATAAAGATTAAAACACTGTGACTAAACCGCCAGCCTGCATGGTTGCCATTCGTGGCTACATTGCGCCATGTTTCGACCCGTTGGGCAACAAAAATTTTCTTTTGGCTCCATGACTTTTCTTGCTAGACTTGAAGTTTTACTTCTTCAAAGGGCTTCTATTTATTCATCAATGGTAAAGACTGTCATTTAATACCGCTTCTGTTTTATATGGCTACAAATTTCGCCATAGCAATAAATAACATGGCTAATTTGCCTACTTGAGTTTTGGTGCTGTTTCAAATAAAACGCCAGCTGAGCCAGCTGCATAGCATTACGCTAAATCGGCCTCGCAAAGCTGAGGTCGAAACAAAAGGGAACTTCTCTTTCATAAGGTCGTTTTCTTATTGGTCAGCCGGTTTGGCGAATTACGTGACCCGCCCGGTGCTTCGGTGAAATATAGGCACATATATGTGAATGTTGACGAGAGGCTCAGTGGATATATGGCTCACGGTTATCCCATCTGCGACCATTTCCACTCTTCAGCGATCAGTCGCCGATAGGGGTCCGCGGCCGACCATCTCCAATTCATCAACTATTCTCTCTCAGTGTCTTTACTTCTCCCTCAAGTCTCGTTATCCCCATCCTCGAGAGTTACTGCATGGAGGCGTCACTGTTTGCTGCAGACAGACAATTGCAGGGTTATCTTTTATTTTTAATTTTCCCTTTTAAACATTACTTGCCGCCCACCATCTTTGATCAAGCCTGCGTACGCTGGTGATTTGCATAAAAATATCTTCACTTCTGTTCCTTGGAGCTGTTTATAAGTAGTACCTAGCATGACATGGTCTCCATACGACGCACTGCCTTCGATCTAACAACCGGTTTCGGGTGATTCGTTTTCCCACCAGATATGATAAGCGCATGCGTAGCTACTTCATACAATCTTGTTTTAGTCAACTACGCGCGAGTGTTTTTGTTGTGTGTAAATAAAAAAATGAAACTGAAGGAACATCATTGGAATGATCTAACTCTTTACTATTGCGGGTAAGTGCCTCGCGGCATCGGAACCTTGAGGTAGCCATGCTTCATCAGGCTATGCATAGCTCTTGTCGTGCTAAAGCAAATAAAATTCCCGTTTTTTTGTGTGTGTGTTCACGCGTTAGAACTATGTTATATTTTTTGTCATGTGTGTTTTAGTTGTTTATGTTTTCTCTTCTTTTTACGTCCCGGAAAGTCTGCTGGTGGCCCATTATTGTATTGTTGCTATTGCATAAGCAAATGTAAGGTAACGTGGCGTTGCGTGCATGAGCATAATTTTTATTTCTTCATGCACTGCTGTACACGCACGTTCGTATTTTGTATACATGTGCTGGAAATTGGCTTCATCTGTGGGCTTTTAGTTAAATCAATTCTTATTGTCTGCAGTCTGTCGGACCCGCCTTTCAAGCCCAATAAGGTTTTGCTGGGCCAATTTCTATCAGATTGATGCTCTTTCAAAATTTCAATAGAATTATTCTTTGGGAAGTGGTGGCCGCTTACTCAAGTAGAGCTTTGGTTCCAGTGAGTTGGTTCATTGCCATACTTTTTGGGGTGCAGCACTATGAAACACGCGGAGAGAACGCCGTATACAGCAGACGCGACAGGCGCTGACTCGCAACAGATTTTTATTGCATTCGCCAATGCATAGAGTGAGTCACAGAGATTGCGCCATATTGACCCGAATACCAACTCGATAATCACATTTCCCCATGATTCACAAACAGCAATAAAAAGAATCTTGGCAGTTTGTTTTCCTTTCAAATATATTCATATGAAGCATGTGTGTCGGAATGAAAGAGCACTATGAGCAACAAAGGAAACGTGAAAAGAGATGGGTGCTTCAAAAAGAGGGCATAAACAAGACGAAAACCTTCAGAGACATCAACAAACGAGATGTACCAGTAAAGCCAACGAATAAATAACATAATTCGTATAATCACTATCAGCGTGCAACAATATAATGGAAGGCAAGCTGACGCGATTGGCCCCTCCTTCATGGAAGATAAAATGTTTCCATAATGTCGCGCTCAGTTTTAACTTCCCCTTTCTCAAGAAAATGCGTGCATTGAAAATGAGTACAGCCCCAGCACTTGCAAAGCTCACCCAAAAATTGTCCTGTTTGATTGCGCACGTTCAAATTATGCTCTTCAGCTCTCTCGTTATAACATCGGCTGCTTTTACCAATTTACTGTCAACCAGAACTCAGGATGGGGCTGTAAGCAGCGTTAAAAACGCACACTTCAAACTTCCTTCAGTGTATTTAGCTTAAAAGCAGAATTCGTTTAGAGTAAAATATTTGGGCTGCATATATGCACTTTAATTGACTGTTGTCTAAGAAATATCCTGAGACAAACCTACAGACCACGATAAATTGTTTCTATACCAATATAGAACCTTTACATACTTATGTCCTTGAACTTTTTGTAGATTGTGATCTTCAAATCACCTACAGTTATTTAGGCTAGCCTATACCTCTGGCTCTAAGTGTTTGGTGCTTAAATTTTTTGAAAATTGGCGGGTGTTCATCGACTTCATATTTCTAGCGAAAATTGTGCGTTTAATAAAGTTTGATTCCCAGGAATTCTCACTTCTTCGAAATTCAGAGTTTGCAATATTCTTGAAAGCAGACAATCATACATTAATTCATGCCTGAACAATAAGATATCAAAACACCCTAAGCACATTTTATTTTTCCTACAACGTTTGAATGAGCAAAAAAGAAGTAAGCTCAAGCGAAATACCCTAACTCAAACCAACTTTAAATATAATCTTACAAGGAAACGTATATTTGCAGATATTTATGAGGTTTACAGGCGATGACAATGCCTGGTACACTGGCGGGCTGAGACCAGTCTCTATCCACCTCGTAGTCTTTTCTTCCAGGCAGGGACACTCTACCGCTTTGTGCTCAAATCCCATTACTGCCTTGTAGCACTACCCAACGGCATTAAAAAGCGCCGACCCGGCGCTTGTCACGAAAGGGGAGTGTTGGGTGACACATAAGGCTTCAGTCTTACGGCGTGCACACCAGTGGATGGTGGTGGCATTGAGTGCGCTTCATCGACGACTCTCTGTATCTCGTAGGTGAGGTTGGTGATTTTGCGTAGGATTTTGTATGGTCCGTCATAGCGAAATAAAAGCTTTCCAGAGAGGCCGATGTGACGACATGGGGTCCACAAGAGTACTAGAGAATCTTGTCCATACGAAATTTCATGGTGTTGACAATCGTATCGATCTTTCTGAGAGGCTTGAGAAAGTATGAATCGTTCTCGGGCAATCTGTCGTGCTGCATTGGCTCGCTCTATGGCATCGTGGACGTATGTGACAGGGGAACTTGAACCAGCGGGAAGGAGTGTATCAAGAGGCAGAGAGGGTTCACGTTAATAGAGAAGGTAGAACGGGAAATAAGCCTGCGGTGTCATGTCTGGAGGAGTTGTAAGCGAAGGTGACGTAGGGTAACGTTGCGTCCCAGTCACGGTGGTCTCAAGAAACGTACATTGACAACATGTCGGTGATAGTGCGATTGAGACGCTCTGTAAATCCATCAGTTTGTGGATGGTATGGCGTTGTGAACTTGTGGTTCGTGGAACAGGAACGTACGATATCCTGGACGACGCGAGATAAAAAGTATCGGCCTTGGTCAGTAACGAGCTGTCGAGGAGCGCCGTGATGCAAAATGATGTCATGCAGTAGAAAGTCGGCGACATCGGTAGCGCAGCTGGTTGGAAAAGCGCGTGTGATCGCGTAACGTGTCGCGTAGTCCGTCACCACGGCAGCCCATTTGTTCCCGGATGCAGAAGTGGTAAACAGCCCGGGAAGGTCGAGCCCTACGCGGTAGAATGGTTCAGCAGGGATCTCAATAGGGTGAAGAAAGCGAGCTGGAAGCGATGTTGGACGTTTTCGACGTTGACAAAGGTCGCAGCTGGCGACATACCTTTGCACAGAGCGATATAGGCGTGGCCAGAAAAAACGACGCCGGACGCGATCATAAGTGCGGATGACTCCCAGGTGACCAGCGGCAGGTTTATCGTGAAGCTGTCGGGGAACGTCTACACGCAAATGGGAATGCACAACGAGAAGGCGGTCAGGACCATTAGGGCGCATGTTGTGGCGGTAGAGAACACCTTCATGAAGGAAATACAAGTTCATAGAAGTGGGTGGAGTAGCAGAACTCGGGCTTTCTATGATGGGAAGTAAATCCGGGTCGCTCCGTTGCTCAGAAGCAATATCAAGGAAGTCTGTTATTGATAAGACGCAAGCCTCAGTAGCTCTCTTTGTGGCGTCTGGCGGATCCACTGGATACCGTGACAGGCAGTCGGCGTCTTGATGGAGGTGACCAGATTTATATACGACCGAGAAGGCGTATTCTTGGGGGCGTAGAGACCAACGAACCAGACGTCCCATGGGATCTTTGAGCGAGGAAAGCCAGCAGCGTGCATGATGGTCAGTTACAACAGCAAAACTGCGGCCGAACAGGTACGGGCGAAATTTAGCGACAGCCCAAACAAGAGCAAGACACTCTCTTTCGGTGATGGAATAGTTCTTCTCGGCAGGGGATAAAAGGTGGCTGGCGTAGGCGATGACGCAGTCACGTTCATGTTGAGGCTGAGCTAACACAGTACCGACTCCGTGGCCACTCACGTCGGTACGAACTTCTGTCGGGGCAGTCTGATCAAAGTGGGCTAATATTGGCGTAGTCGTGAGGGCTGCAATGAGCGCCGAAAATGCAGCACTTTGATGCGAGTTCCAAGTAAATGGGACGTCCTTTTCAAAAAGCTCGGTCAGAGGCCGTGCAATATCGGCGAAATTCTGGCTGAAGCGGCGGAAATATGAGCACAAACCAAGGAAGATCCGGACATCATTAGCAGAAGAGGGTACGGGAAATTGAGTCACTGCGCGAATTTTGTCCGGGTCGGGCTGTACGTCAGATGCGTTAACGAAGTGACCAAGTACAGTTATTTCGCGACGGCCGAAACGGCATTTGGAGGAGTTCAGCTGGAGACCAGCGTGGCGGAATATTTGGAGAATACTGGACAGTCGCTCAAGATGGCTTGCGAACGTCGGCGAAAAAACAATTATATCATATAAATAGCATAAGCAAGTGGACCATTTGAAGCCGCGCAGAAGGGAATCCATCATGCGCTCAAAGGTGGTCCGGCGCATTACAAAGTCCAAACGGCATTACTTCAAATTGGTATAACCCATCAGGAGCTACAAATGCTGTTTTTTCTCGGTTCCATGGGTCAACAGCGATCTGCCAATAACCAGATCGAAGATGAATGGACGAGAAAAACTTTGTGCCTTGAAGGCAGTCAAGGACGTCTTCTATTCTTGGTAAGGGGTAAACGTCCTTCTTATTGACCTTGTTGAAATGTCTATAGTCGACGCAAAACCGCCACGTGTTGTCCTTCTTCTTGACATGCATGACCGGGGATGCCCACGGACTAGATGAGTGTTCAACGACGCCTTCGGCAAGCATTTTCTCGACCTCTTTCTGGGTGCCAGAGAGTTTGGCAGTGGAGACACGGTAAGGGCGGCGATGCATTGGATTGGCATCGCCGGTGTTGATGTGATGGGTCACAACTGATGTCTGGCCTAAAGGGCGGTTGTCAAGATCGAATATGTCCGCATAGGAAGTCAACAGACGGTGGAGGTCTTGTGCTTCGGAGGGCGAAAGATCTGGCGCTATCATTTTAGTAATGTCAATGCTTGACAGGTTGGGCGCAGTGAGCAAGTTGACGTGCGGAGTAGGTTGCTCATCTGACAGTTCAGAAATATCACACTCTTGCAACGACGACATGACGCCTAATTTAATACCAGCAGGCAGCACGTGCGCGGAGAAACCAAAGTTCAAAAGAGACAAATGGGTCTGGTTGTGGCGTACTCTCACCATGGTGTGCGGGACAGCAATGGAATGCTTTAGCACAACGTCGATAATAGGTGAAGCGACATATTCACCATCGCGCACAGGCGGATCACAAACGAGCTGCACGTAAGTCACAGCTTGCGGCGGAAGATGCGGAAACTCGGTTGCACAAAGGCGACTTTGAGCATCACAGGCAACAGCAGCGTCAAAAGGCAGCTCCAACTGAGGAAGACCCGTCGAGTAGTCGATAAGGGCGGAGTGCGCAGAAAGAAAGTCTAGACCGAGAATCACGTCATGTGGACACTGCTCAAGCACGGTGAACAATACGACGGTCTGGCAGCCAGCAATACACACGCGAGAGGTGCACATGCCGAGAACGGTAGATGTGCTCCCATCGGCAAGCATTACTGCACACTTAATAGGAGGCGTGGTCACTTTTCGCAGTTTAATACATAGAGCAGCGCTCATGACTGAAATTTGCGCGCCTGTGTCTATGAGGGCTGTAACGGTTACGTCATCCACCAAAAGGTCCAAAATATTGCGGCGTGTAGGAATCGTCAACAGAAGATTTTCAGAACGGGTTATTAATGCAGCGTCACCTCCGGGAGCTGCATCACCTGCGTCACCTCGGGAGCTGCGTCACCTCCGGGAGCTTCCCGAGGTTGAGGGCCCAGGTCATGCAGGGGACCTGGATCGAGAAATCATCGGCGAGAGAGATCGGCGGCCTTGGGATGATGGTGACCGGCTGAACCTTCGGCCCTGAACGTTAGTAGGAGCAGACTGTGGATCGTTCGGAGTACAAAACCAGCGAGAGTTGCCTTCAAATCGACGCCATGTGCCAGTGTTCCAAGATGATTTGGATGTCCAACGATTGCGACAGTAGCGCGCAATGTGGCCGGCGCGAGAGCAGTGAAAGCAGATCGGTCAATCGTCTGACGTTCTCCATTCAGCAAGATTCCGGTAGCGGTAATAGTAGCGTGAAGGGTACACCGGTATCTGGTTAACAGAAGCCGAGCTCTCGGTAGTGCGAACAGCGCAAACAGGTGCGATGCTGGGATTTGCTATTTATTGGCGAACGACGGCTTGGATGAGGGAGAAGGTAGATGCGTTTTCTTGAGGACCGTCGGAAGCGATGGCTGCAGGAGCCATTGCTTCGAGTTCGCGGCGAACGATTCGGGTGACATTTTCGGACGATGTGGCTTGCGTGAACTTGGGGCTGTCTTCGCAGGTCAAAGTGGCTGCCGTACTAAGCAGACGCGCAAACTGGTGGGTTATGCGATGGTTCTTGGCGTGCTCAAAGCGCTGACATTCCTTCACAACCGCGTCGACGGTGGCGCAATCTTTGTCGCCGCCGCCGTGTCGTGGGTTGCCAGCATAACAGAATGCACGGAAAACTGACGCGCGATGTCATTTGCATCTTCTATCTTTCAGCGGGTTCGAGTGATGCGATCTTCCAGTGGAATAACAAGACGATGTGAAGAAAACGGACTCAAGCCATACAAGCCCTGTAAGATCATGGCATAGAAGTAAGCATGCACAACTTAACCTCATCAAACTGCACAAAACATGCTGCATTCACTCTCACGCAGCCGTTAACTTAAAGCACAAACACCCCAGCAAGATCTCACCTGTGTTCGCGTGGCGCTTCTTCATATGAATGTGGCGCTGTCATCGCAAATGATCCGTAGCGCTCACGGCGCCCTTGCTAATTGGCAATGATAACTCTGAAACGGCAAAGCTTCCAAACAATGAGTTTTTCAGAGGAGGTCGACTCTTCGAAATCACTATACTCTTTTACGTTGTTACCGAAAACCTTTCGTTATCTTTACATTTTTCTCGCATGAATTCTTTTCTCGATGCGCCACAGAAACATGTCTTGTAACTATGTAAAGGTATCCGTGAACATTCTTTCCATTCTTCACCCTCACTGTCGTGTCTATCTGAATTTGCTCTCTCGCGCTTGCCTGCAAGAAAGACAAAACCAATCACGCACACCCAATACTCCGCGTGGTTCCAGTCCTCTACATTGATTTCTCTTGATGGTGGCAATGGTGGTAGCGGGCAACAAAGCCGAGGGCCCGTATAATCGATGTTGTCTAGGCTCCCACGGCTGTCACCTGGCGCGCCTAAGTATTGCCAGGAGATACTCTCAAGATGCTGCCAAGCATCTCTGGTGCGCCTACGTTTATTTAACTGTTGTGCGGCTTCGTAAACCTTTCAAGTGTGCGGATTCGCAAACCATGAAAAGAGTCATTGTGAAGCGGTGTCTACTACGACGCCGGGCAAGACTACGCCCTCATGAGCTTCGCGCATAAAAGGCCTGGCGGCTAAGCCACGGCATCTATGTTCCCGACGCTTAAGCCGCACAGGGCAAGTACTCCTGCAAGATGGGAAGCGAGGCACTAAAGGTAAGGGCTCCATTTCCACAAGGTTCACCCAAATGATAAGTGTCGTCTCAAAAAACCACCAACTGCAACCTTCTTCAACATGACGACGATGGGACAATATCAGCAAGTTTTACTGCTTTAGCGCACCATGTCTCTTCTTGACGAAGAACCAAGCTCACTAAGCCTTATAAAAACCGGCATATATATTTTCACCAATGTTATACCGCGTTCGTTAGCCGGTTTTGTTGCGCAGACTTCTATTACAAGAATCGTTTTCACCCACATACAGCACAGTTGAAGTGCAGTCATCGTTTGTACCACTTATCTTCTGGATGTTTGGTCTTTTCGCTGCTTCAAATATTGAAGAATGTGTTGCCATAAAACAGCATTCATTCTATTTGTTACTGCGCATCCATCTAGTGGAAACCAATGTTTGACAAATGGACGTTTCTCAAACCTTTCGTTGGCTCCCTGGTGACATCGTCTTTTCTTCTACTGCTGCTCCCCGAGTTCTGCTTCTGTAGGCTCAGGTAGTGAACGCGAGCGTCTGAAAAAAACACCATAGAGCGTTACAGTCCACGTAAACAAGGGAGTTCAGCTAGACTATTAAAGAAATGCGCGTTCCGGGTCATGGAAAACATCTGCACGTTCGCAGGTAAATATTTTCAATCATCCAGCTACAATTTTATTTAAAAAAATAATGAGTAGCAATGGGCAGCTGTTACAGTGGCTAAATAACTCTGACGTAGTGCGCGTCATCACCAAATATTTCATTACTCAAGCTAAATGACCAACGTCATCAGATAACTAACGCATTTCTGTTATGCATTCACTGTAAATGTATAATAGTGAATTTTGGGGCAATGTAGCAATTATAATGATAACAGCTACCCCCTTAAGTAAGGCAGGCCTGTAGCTGAGCTTTCGAGCGCAAGCGAAGAATGCAAGGAACTCAATTTTGGTGGTTGATAAATAAATGACTTTTCAAACTTTCTAATGACTACTGGTGAAGTTTTCCGAGATTTACAAAGATTATGCCATATGAAACTCAAGTATTCGACAAAGCTGTTCTTCGTGGCAATAATAAGAAAAATTCCACTCTTCTTCACATAAAGGTGTTACTCACAGGTGCACTCATGTCGTGCAGGTAAGGAAGGCTAGGTCATTCCCACTAGGAATGTGCGATGCGGTTTTTGTCTCCCCATAACATACGTTTGTATCTAATTACAACTACGATACATAATCAATTGCCACACCAGAAGCAGTAAAAAGGACGCATTACTGCAGAATTTCTGTATTTCAAGATAACCCATTACTAGAGGGAGTTACTAGAGAAACCAAGCACAGTTGTAGAATAGTATTGAAAACTGGGCAAGTTGGTAACAGTTTATTATTCTTATTTATTTATTTATTTATTTATTTATTTATTTATTTATTCATTTATTCATTTATTTATTTATATTGTGACCTTTCTTCAAGATCTTGGCAGCGTGGTACATAACAGGCGAACAGAAAAATAACAATAGGAAACAAACATATGTACATTTTTATACTCTCGCTTTCGAGAAAGAAGAAGAAAAACGGCGTTACTCTAAAAAATTCCAAATCCAGCAGAGAATTCATTTATCAGAAGTAAAAAAAAGAAAAAAACACATGAAATATTTCAGCTAGACAAGGAAACTGATTACTATTGAAGGTGCGACCTAAATTGTTATAGTGAGTCTTGTGTAACAGTTCTACCAGATAGTTTGTTCCAATCAACTATCGTTCTTGGAAAGAAAGAGTATTTGACTTGTAACAGATGACACGTGTAGTGAATGGAGCAACAGCTCATGAATGTGGTGCCTGGTAGCGTAACCTTTCCTATTTGAAAGATGTGACATGTCCATTTTGTACTGGCCTAATGTCAAATAGAAAAAGAATTAGAGACAACATAGACAATTTTGCGATTACATATAACTTGTTGCCACTTTGAGATAAGAGGTTAGTGACTGAAGTGCGGCCATACGTATTGTGAATGAATCTAACAGCTTTTTTGTAAGCTTTCTAATTTCTTTATGTCGGTTTTAGTGAACGGGTCCCATATAATGATGGCGTATTCTGAAACAGGACGAACGAGTGTTTTATATGCCAACAAACGTACTGCTGGTGTGAACCATTTTAGTACTTGCCTCAAAAAGAACAACTTGCGCCGGCAATTTCCTAGCACTTTGTCAAGGTGTTTTGACCACAAGAGATCACTTGCTATGTGGAGGCCTGAGTATCTTTATCGAGTAACTTCTGATAAAAGAAGGTCCTTCGTGCCATAGCAATCTATTAGTGGCTTCTTTTTTCATGTCATCCGCATGTACAGAGTTTTTCAAAGTTGATGCACATTTGCCATTTCTTACCCACGTGAACAACCTTATTAAACTTTCTGTTTAAGCTAACCTAGTCTTCCTGAGTTGTTATTTCTTTATGTAGCACACAGTCGCTTGCATAAAAATTGATTTTGACGGATAGGTTATGAACTATGTCGTTTATATATAACAAAAAGAAAAGTGGTCCAAGAACAGATCCCTGTGGGACACCTGACTTGGCGGAAACTATATCTGGCATGATTCCATCTGCATCAACGAACTGACGGTGGTCAGTTAGGTAGGCTGTAATTCCTCTTATTATTTTGTCATTGTTTAACACAGCGCGCAGCTTATGAAGAAGATTAACATGAGAGACCTTATCGGATGCTTTGTTAAAATCCGTAATTATGGCATCTGTTTGTTGTCTCTTGTTCAAAGTGCTAGCGAATTCGTGTACGATTTTAACGAGCTGCGTGATTGTCGAACGGCCATTTCTAAAACTATGCTCCATCTCTGTTAACACTTTGTGTTCATTGAGAAAATCAATAGGTTTGTAAATTATCTGCTCCAAGACCTTACAGGTAGTCGAAGTTAATAAAATTGGCAATTATTTTTTTATGCAACCTTTGTCCCCTGATTTTTCCAAAGGCTTCACCCAAGCAACCTTCCAGTCTTCAGGTAATGTTCCTTCGCTAACAGATCTTGTAAACAGAACGTGCAAGTTCTGAACCCTTCTGCGTAACAATTTACAAAACAGTTCGGGATACCATCATGTCCTGGGTGTTTCTTTATTAAAATCTCTAACAGTAAATTCAAAATGCCATGTTTCGAAATAGCAAGGTCAAAAAGGGAAGGCAGTTTCGTAGAGAAGCATGGTAGACAACCACCATCACTTGTAAATACACTTTTGAAATTTTCATTAAATTCAGCCCACACTATTTTTTTATCCCACACACTTTTACCACTTACAAAAAAGGAGTCAGAAGGTGTAGAAGCCGGCATCGCAATCCTCCAGAACCTTTCGGGAGATGATCTAATAAAGTCTGGCAATAATGTGTGGTGGTAGTAGTGTTTATTTTTGAAAATTTTTTCCCTTAAATGTTGAAGACAGGTTATCTATTGCTTCTCACAACTGTTAATCATCAGTTTTTTACACTCGTTTTTCTTTCAACAGCTGAAGCTTCCCGTTTCATTCGTAATGTCTCCTACGTAAACCAAGGATTGCGGCGCTCAGACTCCTTCACAATTCTAGGAACTAAACGCTTAACATAGTCAAGAACCAAACCCTTGAAAGAATGCCAGAGGTTATCCACACAACTAAGGCTCACAAAGTGATCGTAATTGAAAGGCAGCGTATCAATTGTGCATTCATCCTGTGCACGTGAGAAATTAGGAAACGACTGAGCCTTATTACCTAGTTTCGTGATGACATTGTTAAGTGTCAGAACAACCGCTTTATTGTCTGAAATACCTGCCGTTACAGAACATGACATAATTTCTTTTATGCTACTACTAACAAGGAATAGTCAAGAATAGTTCTTGAATGATTTTGAATTTTTGTGAATTTCTTAACATCTTGTAGCAGGTCAAAGTCATAAGCCATATCAGTCATGAAGTTTTCAGCTCTTTGAGCTGAACACGAGGAAAACTTTCCCCAGTTCATATTTGGCAGGTTGAAATCACCAGCTCGAATCAGTTTGTCATCGTGCTTTGTGTATGAATTCACATATGTTGACAAGCGATCAAAGTAATTGGCAGTATAATTCGGAGACGGTTCCAAGAACGTATTTGTTGTTATTCACGTATAGTTTACAAAATACGCTTTCTACATCTAGAACATCAGGCATTAAACGTAGTATTATTGACGGCTTATACAGTACTTCAATGCCCCCCCCCTCTTCTTTCGCGATCCTTACGCAGTACCTTATAATTCCTTGGTACAAATTCACTGTCAAATATATGATCGCTCAACCAAGTTTCAGTTAGCACTGCCATGTCGGACTCAAGTAAAAAAAGCATGCTCTCTAGTAGTGCAGTTGTATTGACAACACTGTGGCAATTCATGTTAAGTATGGCGAGGGGCCTGCTTCTGATATTAACAAGTCATTTCCGTTTAATAATTCTGAAGCGTTTATCTTTGTTTTCATCCTATCCAAACATTACACCATCTATACTCAGCTTGTCAAAAACTAACTTGACATTAGCATTGTTTTTTTTCAGCTGTTTCGCACTTTGCCGTAATTTATTCCTAATTTGGTGTACTTTTAACGAGAAGTCTTCCATCATAGAAAACTTCGTCCTTTTAAGCTTTGAGCAAGGCTTAAAAATGGCAACTTTTTTTCTATATTCTACAAATTTTATTATCCCTGGGTGGCTCCTGCCAGTCTTTTTTCCTAGTCTGTGGCACCTTTTCATGCCACTAATATCGAGCCCTAGCTTGTCCTCAAATAAGTTCTTTTGAAGTATTTCTGTTGGGCTTTCCGATGTTTCGGTGTCATCCTCTTGTTTTTCATAAATAATCAAATTATTCTGACGACCTCTGTTTTCAACGTCGTCTAACTTATTCTGCAAAAATGACACTTGCGTTTCCAAGGATGCCTCTCAAGCAATTTTATCAAAAGTTTGAGGTAAACAGCGCGAAAAACAAAGACAGAATAATAGGAAGACACAAGATGAGCGCTGTATTGTTCACAGCACTGGTCTTGTGTCTTCCTATTTCTATGTCTTTGTTTTGTTTCGTTTTTTGCGCTGTTTACCTCGAACAGTTGTAGACATATCGACTAGAGCCCTGCACGCGTGCCCGGGCCAGTACGAAAGCTCTGGCTCGGCGGGGTAAAGCATTGTTGTATCAGGTCCGGGCCGGGCTTAAGCCCATGAGCTTCGAGGTCAGGTCGTTCCCGGGGCTGAGTCAGGCCCGTATTAGGCCCGGGTCTCATATACAGCGTTTTTGAAAAAATAGGTTCAATAATATTTAAAAGTTACAGAAATTAGTGTTCTGCGCACTGATTGCGGCATTCCCTTTACTTTGGCAGAAGACGTCTTCAGATGTCTACAAATATTTATTATGACAGTAAGTGAAGAAATTAAGACCATTACCTTTTTATTGGGGGCATTGTCGAAGTGATCGGTAGACGCTGTTTGGTGCATGGGTTTCGGTCTTGCCAGGTAAATTAACCAAATTTTATTGCTTCGCGGTGAGAAAGAGTGGCCGCCTTTTTAAAACACCGAAGGGGCTATACTCTATTGGTAGAGCATTATTCGCCCATTTGACTCAACCGAATGTTTCCACTGCTTATAAGGTTAATTGTTCAATTTCTATTACTACAGCCGTAGTTAATGTTTATACGCATATGATATGCCTTCTGCCAAAGTAAATTGAACGCCTCAAGTAGGACAAAGATGCCACATTTCTTTATTTTTAACAATAATAAACACAAATATTTAAACAACCTCTATATCAATATAATGGCGTGTCTACGCAGTTTGGTTTTATTGTTTAAAGGGGTTTAAAATGGCGAAGCGACCCAGGTTGCGGAAGACGCCGTAGTTGAGGGATTCAGCTAATTTAGACCCTCTGAAAATGGAAAGTACAAGACGTCTAGCATTTTGCTCCATCGGCATGTCATACGTCATTTAAAAAAACTCGTACTATTAGTTTCCACTATTAAATTGAGTGAAAGACGCTCTTGCATACCGTATATGACACTTTTGCTAGCTAGTGCTGCTGAAACAGCAAAGGTACACTGCTAAACTTATACATTGTATATAGGATGTGCGCGCTTGTATGTAGAAAAAACTTCGAGCATGCAGATACGCTCACATGCCCGCCACGCCTTTTCCCGCCTGCATGGCTGCTTCGTACGCTTGTGAACGCGATTCGAGAGTCATATATTCGGAGCTGTTGTTAGTGCACTTCAAGTGCGAGATGTGGTGTGAGTTTTATCACAGGTGCGTCAATCAAATGCAAATGTTGCCGATTTTTTCTGCGAGCAAGGCAGTTGCAAATATTTAGCACCTGGCAATTCGCCGAAAATGTTTCGCATTTAATTGGAATGTTCATAGAATAGAACAAATGCTAGACTCTTTTTACAGCCACCTTCGTGCTTTTCGTATTTCTGCAGTACTTCATAAGCGTACTCATTTTTCCAAGCGCATGTGTTGTCAAGGTACTCAAAACGGTGAAAGCACTCCAGCGGACGAACATATAAAAGGTCATAATTATGATGCTAACTCACAGTTGTACCCTATGAAAAGGGTGGGGGGGAACGGGGGTGTACAGACATCGGGCGTATTGACACCTTTTACCACATAAATATTCGACGGCTCCTGCGGCACCTAGATTTCAGGAGTTCTTCATCCCTTCAGACTTCGTCCCCCAATTTCTGCTGTTTTTGCATATTCACGGATAAGTAATGCACATGCGTCCAAACTGGAGACATGAGCCACTACTATAGCAATAGCAACAATTTAACGCATACAGATTACGCGTGCTTAGCTGTATCTTTCTTTGGTGTCTGCACAGTACCAACCCGCTTGCGTCGCATATTCTCAGAACTGCATAGTTGCTTCAATATGACCATCATGATTCTTGAAAATACCAAGAATGCCTGCCGCTTGACTCGTCGAAGTATCTCTGGTGGACATACGGCGTCTTGTTTACCCTCTACCTTCTCTTTTCCACCATAGTCGCCGCTTTTTTTTTTAGATGCGGAGCATCTAATACTCGAGGCTTGTAGTGCGGCGCCGTCCGCAAGCTTCCTCCTCCTTCTTCCACCATCTGTGCATCCCTTCCACCTCAACACATCGCGCGCGCTTCACTCCTCCACCATCTGTGCATCCTTCCTCCTCTACACACCGCGTGCGCTTCTCCTCTTCACGAACATTCGCTAGCTGTATAATGTAGCGCGCATGCGCCGTCACGCTTCGAGAACATCGGCAGCTGACGCGCGCGCATGCGCCGTCGCGCTTCGAGAACATCGGCAGCTGACGCGCGCGCATGCGCCGTTGCGCTTCTCCCCCTTCTCGAACATTCGACAGCTGACAGTGCATGCGCCGTCGCGCTGTATATATACTCAGTCGGCGCTCGCTCGCTCAGTTGCCGCTCGTCGGTTGGTTTGTACGGCGCGTCGACGTCCAAGGTCGCGGTGAAATGAATTTCAACGAATCCACAAACACAATGATCGACGTCCCTTCGACCAGCGCCACCCTTTCGCATACGTGTGTACGTGTTCACTCATTTAACACCCCCTCCTACAACCACGTTAACCAATTTAGCCATCGACCCAAGTAAGTCGCACTTTAACACCCCGTTAACCAATTATATGCTCCGCATCCTCCTCAGTGTTCCCCCGAGGGAAGCTGCGGGCAATTTTTTTTTCTGCCATACATCTCCTACCCCTACATTGCTGCTGCCATGAGATTGAAACCACAGCCGCACTTCACTGTCCTGTTCACACTGAGGACTTCGGCCATTAGCGATTAGCCAACGCACTCTACTGCTTCCGGTCCCTGCGGGGGATTTCTTTCCCGACACCCGATACGCCGTGTTTGACGGGCAGCGCTAAAGAAGCCGCAGGCTGGTTCACTTCGGCGCTTCAACTGACACTTGTATTGGAAACCCTGAGTATGATCTTGCTTTAATACTCTAGAAAACTGCACGTCATGACCCGAATTCGAGAGACGAAGGGCAGTGGGGCCGAGGCTCATTAAATGCGAAGCATTTCTTAGCGAACTTCGGCGACATTGAGCGTATCTATCTATCTCTCTATCTATGAATCTATGTATCTATCTATCCATCTATCTATCTATCCATCTATCTATCTATCCATCTATCTATCAATCTATCTATCTATCCATCTCTCTCTCTATCTATCTATCTATCTATCCATCCAGCCACCTACGACTTTTAGCTCTCTTGGCCGTTTCAATAATAGTATATGTACTTTGGAAGTACAATCGATACCAAACTTGGTATGGCTTAAAATACCCGTATTAAGAACATATAAGACTAGTCACAACATGAAAATCATGACACTTATATCATGAATGTCATGACTTACATGTCATGGTCCTGCAGCTTTTTCGGTGGTTTCGTTCATATGGCATGTTGCAAAACTGGTATGGTATAACATGATTGCATGGCAAACACAAGCGACAGACCCTAACATGAAAATTATGACATGCTTTCATGTAACAACATGACTACATGCCACGTTCATGATGCGCTGGTGGCCGTTTCGCTAGTGTCACACATACCAAATTTGATTTACGGTACGTATACACTGTAAGCGCAAGTTAGCCGAGATGGAAGTTTCTCCAGCACATGAGCCCACAAAACTCCCCTGCCCCAATTATTTACTCTCTGGTAGTGGTAGGCAGTGAACTCGACACATGTCATCGTAAAGTGCCCCCTGCTTAATCACAGAGTTTATGAACGACATCACCTTGTTAAACTCTCCAGGGAGTTTCAGGTCACGTGGTTACAAACTCCCTGTAGGAGCTTTAAGAACCCTCTTTGGGCGTGACGTGCGCGCGTGTGTGTGTGTGTGTGTGTGTGTGTGTGTGTGTGTGTGTGTGTGTGTGTGTGTGTGTGCGTGTGTGTGTGCGTGTGCGTGTGCGTGTGCGTGTGCGTGTGCGTGTGTGTGTGTGTGTGTGTGTGTGTGTGTGTGTGTGTGTGTGTGTGTGTACGGGCATATGTTTGCACGTTGGTGTGAAACACATGTGTGGCTAACCGTGTAAGCATCTGTAAACAGGCAACGAAATTATAAGTGCAGCGAAGAATAGTAACGACCGGTTGGTATTTACTGTGAACATTTCAATATATTTCGCACCGTTAAACCACGCTGCACATCGGTCCGATTCTTCAACGAAACGCCGTGAATGCCGCGCTTCAAAGGGCCGAGTAACTTCGAAGAATAAAATAATGGTAGCAAAGGTAAGCTGTTACGATCGTTAGCGGCTGCTCCTGGAGTTTTACCGCCAAAAACTTCGAAGCGGTCTGAAGTAGGTCCCGCTCGACCACGGCAGGCTGGTCAGCAACTGGCGTGAGAGTTGCGCCGGCGACGTGCACACCCCGTCTCCGCCGATGGTGAGTTTTCGGAGTGTCACCGGTATCCTACCAGCTGCAACATCTAAGCGCTAGAAAGGCCTCGCTATGGCGTCAGTATTAAGCCGGCATCGTATCGAACTCGCACTGTGCACCGGCCGCCGTGGCGAGCTCTGCGAGCTATACATGCAATGCATGCGAACAACGGAAACAGCGACTGCGAACCGTCTCATTCGTTTAAGTCTATCGCTCTGTAGCTTAAAGTGCGTGGATAGCGGACACCTATTTCTGTGCATGGGAAATACAACGAGACGTAAACTGCACATCAGCAAGCATTTTGTGATCGCCAGCTCTCATTCATCGAATCACCGTGCCGTACTCGTGAGTGAGGCTTAGTCGTCGAACGCGGTAGCGGCGGTCTACCTTGGTTCATCGCTGGAGCTGCTAAATGTGCCTCGTTAATGTGTTCATTCAAGGCCACGCGCACTTTGTGTATGATTCAGTGCATTTTACGGGTTCACAAACAGTACTGCTAATGCAAATTGAGCCCGTACGACAGAGCGTCAACTGATAAAACTTTTTCGCCATAGTAGAAAAATAATTAATATTAGGCAGGCTTAGGATAAAAGGCATGTATGCTGAAGTGCTTACATTAGACCACCGCGAGTTCATACTTACGCCGTGCGTATTTATTGCTTAATTATTAGCGAAATAAGGCTTTCACCAGGGCTACATGGGAGGTAAGAATGTGGTGCCTATATATACCCGGTGACTCTATGGTAGGTGTGTTCTGCGTGTGGCTCACTCTGCGTTCGGCTTCGGTGGGAGACGGACGTGTGATGGCTCGCTCCATGCGAGGTGCTTCGGCGGCCGCTTCTGGCCGCGGTGTTAGGTTCCCTTCTGCACCATCGGATTACCGGTTTTTGTTGCCTACATTGCCGTCGGGTGACAGTATGGAAGAGTGTGTGTTTCTGCACGGGGATTTGGAAAAAAGACCATACCGGTTGGAAGACTTTCGGGCCCCGTTGGAAGAAGTGGGACTCATCAAGGCGATCATTGGCATTGGAGCCTTCCAGATGAATCACATCTGGCTGGCGAAGATGCGAAGCAAGGATGACAAAGAAGCATTACTCAAAACAGGTGGACTCCGAGTCAAGGGTGGCTTCTGTGCTATCATCTACCCTATCCAACATGATGTAACCGTGAAAATCCACTGGGTTGACTTTGCGGTCTCGAATGAGAGCATTCGACAAGCGTTAGGTGAGTTTGGTGAAGTTCTGTAGGTTTCCAACGACAACTGGACCGTCGCGGGCTTTGAACACGTGATATCGACGACGAGGGTGGTGCGACTGAAACTGAAGGAAGGCGTGGTGCTAGAAGACTTGCCGCACCTTTTTAAGATTGGAGGGGGCACCGTCCTTCTTGTGGCCCCGGGTTGGGCACCACTTTGCCTAAGGTGTCACATGCAAGGACATATACGACGAGACTGCCAGACTCCCCGCTGTGGTGTATGCCGAGCGTTTGGTCATGAAAGTCAAGATTGCGTCAGGAGTTATGCCAGAGTTACGAAGACCGTGCTGCCAACAGACGACGCCCAAGATAATCTAATGGACGCCGAAGAGGCTGAGAAGTTGGCCCCTGGCAGCAACGCCGTGGGACCCGACGACGCGGTTCAGGCAACTGAAGAAGAGACAGCCGACGCGACAACGCAAGATGGCAAAGACTCAACGAAAGAATCCGAGGAGTTGGCCTCAACAGTCGGCCAGCAGGACATTCAAGAATCGATGGAGGAAGATATGGGTACCAGTGGCGAGATCGCTACGCCAGAAGCCGGCACAAAGTCTCCGGAAGCGACCACGGGACGCGGCAAGCGTTACCGAGTAGAGAGCACGGAACGTAACCTGAAACGCCCGGAGCGTCTGTGGCATCGCGTCACGGGCGCTAAGAGTAAAAAATATGCCCTCGAAACCCGGTCGGCGTCATCGTCGCCGGTTCGGGGACACGATCTAGACGCGTAAGACCTCGGTTTTCCCACTGCACGGTATACGAGACACGGTGAGCGCAGCATTGTAGTTTTCATCTTTGTCATCAACATGGCTAGCATGACTACGCCTTTACGCATTGGTACGCTGAATGTACGTGGTCTAGGAACGCGTCGCAAACAGTACCAGTTGAAACGCTTGATGCAAGGAAAAATTGCCCGCAGCTCCCTCGGGGGAACACTGAGGAGGATGCGGAGCATATAATTGGTTAACGGGGTGTTAAAGTGCGACTTACTTGGGTCGATGGCTAAATTGGTTAACGTGGTTGTGAAATGGGGTGTTAAATTGCGACTTACTTGGGTCGATGGCTAAATTGGTTAACGTGGTTGTAGGAGGGGGTGTTAAATGAGTGAACACGTACACACGTATGCGAAAGAGCGGCGCTGGTCGAAGAGACGTCGATCATTGTGTTTGTGGATTCGTTGGAATTCATTTCACCGCGACTTTGGACGTCGACGCGCCGTACAAACCAACCGACGAGCGGCAACTGAGCGAGCGAGCGCCGACCTTGAGTATATATACAGCGCGACGGCGCATGCACTGCCAGCTGTTGAATGTTCTCGAAGCGCGACGGCGCATGCGCGTCCACTGGAGATTCAGGAGAATTGTAGAATGTTCTCGAAGGGGAGAAGCGCGCGCGGCACAGATTGTGGGTGACGGTGCATGCGCGTGTCAGCTGTCGAATGTTCGAGAAGGGGGAAAAGCGCAACGGCGCATGCGCGCGCGTCAGCTGCCGATGTTCTCGAAGCGCGACGGCGCATGCGCGCGCGTCAGCTGCCGATGTTCTCGAAGCGTGACGGCGCATGCGCGCTACATTATACAGCTAGCGAATGTTCGTGAAGAGGAGAAGCGCACGCGGTGTGTAGAGGAGGAAGGGTGCACAGATGGTGGAGGAGTGAAGCGCGCGCGGTGTGTAGAGGAGGAAGGGATGCACAGATGGTGGAAGAAGGAGGAGGAAGCTTGCGGACGGCGCCGCACTACAAGCCTCGAGTATTAGATGCTCCGCATCTAAAAGACCTTGACTTGCTCGCGGTCCAGGAGACTAAAGTTAGTACTGAGGACGCGACTGATAGCTTGGTAGCAGAATTTTCATTGCGGTACAATGCGTGTGTGAGCTATGCAGTGGGAGCATCAGCCGGACGTATTATTTTTGTCAAGAACTCTCTTGGTATTGTAGTGGAAGAGGTCAAAAGTTGCCTACATGGGCGTTTTGTTTTGTGTGACTTTTGTTACGCGATCACTAAACTTAGAGTTATCTGTGTATACGCACCTACAAATTCGAGAGACAGATGTTTGTTTTTTCGGGAAATGCAAGCGTACTTTGAATGTCAGATATGTGTGGTTCTGTTGGGTGACTTCAATTGTTTTGACCCAAGAAGATTGCACGTATACTGCTAAATTAGGTGATGAAAGCGTTGAGTTGCTTAGAGACAGCCTCAATAAGTACATTTTACATGACGTAGCTCTGTTTGCGATGGGTGGCAGTCGCCAGCACTTCACACATTTTCAAGGTTCGAGTCACGCACGACTAGATCGAGCGTATGTTTGTTCTGAGATAGTACCTTTATGTCAGAGCTATGACGTTTATGCTGTTTCCTTCAGTGATCATTGCTTAGTTTTGTTTGAGATAAGTAGAAAGTGCAAAAAGAAGGTTGTATGGGAAACATGGAAACACAATACTAAGATAATTACGCACGAAGGGGTTTGTAGATACGACAAAGAAGGAAATCGAGAATTTTTTCAAAAACGCAGAAAGGAGTGCCACGGAAAGATGGGAATTATTTAAGCAAAAGATAAAAATGAATGCAATAGAGTGTGGTTGCTACATGCAGTACCAAGCTCGAAAACAGGAACGTGAGCTACGGGCAGAGCTAAATGATTTGGTGAATATTGAAGCAGAAAACCCGGGCTTATTCACATATCAACTGCAGGTTGTCAAAAACAAAATTGAATGTCTTGAAGGAGATAAATATAAAGGCGCAATTATACGAGCAAGAGCTGAGAGATACCTCGTAGGTGAAGCCCCGACAAAGCGAGCCTTGTCAGTTGAAAAGGCATATGCTCGAGCTCACGACATACTAGAGATAGATTGTAATGGTAAAATATTGAAAGAACACAAAGATATTATGAAAGCTTTTGAAAACTATTATCAGGACTTGTTTGCTTATCGCGAACCAAAGGAGCCCGGTTTTGTAGATGAGTTCTTGATAGAAATGCCGACACTTAATGCTGAGGACACAAATTTATTGGAAATGTCTATTAGTATAGGGGAAATTGAGAAGGCTATCGATGATCTCGGCATGGGCAAATCACCTGGTCCAGATGGCATTAATGCCGCCTTTTACAAGGCGTTCAAGGAGGATATGGCTGCCGCATTGCATGAGGTTTTTTCAGAGTCTTTAGATCGCGGAGCTTTGCCTCCATCGTTTAATCGAGCGCACACCGTGCTGATTCCTAAAGGGAAAGAGCAACATGTTTTATGCAAAGTGACAGGATACAGGCCAATCACGCTAACAAACGTAGATTATAAGGTATTTATGAAAGTTCTGGCTAGGAGGTTGCAAGGAGTTATATACAAGTTGGTCGGGTCACATCAGACTTGCGGCATCAAGCGTAGGAGCATATTCACGAATATTCATGTTGCCAGGAGCATTTTGGAGTATTGTGACGCTGCGCTTCTAAAAGTAGCTATGTTGCAAATTGATCTAGCCAAGGCTTTCGACATGGTTCCACACAATATACTCTTCATGCTAGCTGAGTACGTTGGTCTTGGTGCGATCATATGTAAAGGTATGAAATTGGCATATAAAAATTCAACCACAAATTTAATTGTAAATAGAGAACTCTCACAGCGCATACAAGTACTTTCCTCCGTGCGCCAGGGGTGTCCTTTAAGTCCGTTGCTCTTCGCTCTATTTTTGGAACCATTGTGTCAGAAAGTGATTCACCATGCAGGGATTAATGGTTTCAGGTTGCAGTCATGTGAAGTGCGTGTTCTGGCATACGCCGACGATATTGCCTTTTTTGCAGTTGATAGAGAGAGTGTCACTTCGTTATTAAAAATCACTCAAAGGTTTTGTGACAGGAGTGGAAGTTTAATGAACAAAGAAAAAAGCATTGGTTTATGGCATGGTAATTGGGACCTTATGCCAAGTTCTTTTTAAAATATTCAGTGGCTCACGATGCCTAGTCGTTACCTTGGGGTACCATTGGACAGGTATCAAGACAGTGAAGCATTTTGGCTTGCAAAGGCTGAAGAACTGCGCGCGACCGCCGAAGGATGGGGTGGTCGTGGCTTATCTATTTTCTCACGGTCAGCTGTATGCAACGTATTTCTGGCTGCTAAAATTATGTACCTTTTGCACGTACTTAGTTGTAAGCGTAAAACCATTCACAAAGTCCACAGGATATTCGCCACGTTCATCTGGAGCTCTACGTGGGAGAGAACATCTAGAACGAACTTGTTTCGGCGAGTTAAGCAAGGAGGGCTGTCTCTGCCCCATCTGTTTCTTAACCAAGTAATATCACGTTTCCTGCTCATTAGAGACCAGAGAGACTCTTTTTTACGTTCTTTATTTCAAACAACGCTGTTACACCACATGCCTGACTTCTTTGTATCTTCAGACAGGCGAGAACGACACACCTTGTCACCGTTCTTGCGCGAAGTTGTGTTCTCATATCGTTTCTTAAGGGCGAGGTTTTCGATAGATTACCTAACTAATGTGAAAAGAAAGCGCCTTATGAAAGACCTAATACAGAATGTTTTTCCTGTGCCCCTGTACCGTTCAAGGTATGAAAAATCATATGGTCATAACGTACTAAAGCGAGTGAAAAACATGTGTATACCACCCAATGTGAAAACCTTCTTTTTTAAACTTCATACGGCAACTTTGCCAGTAAAAACGTGGCTTGAAGAGAGAGGGATGTATGTTCCATGGGGATGCAGCTGTCTCCTGTGTAACAAACCTGAGACCATTGAACATGTGTTTATTGATTATAAGAACGCTATTTTCTTTTGGGACATTTTACAGAGAACTTTAAAAAAGATTTACCTCTTACTTCATACGGAATTCGTTTTTTTGCCTTGTGATAGTTCTGTGCAAAATTTGAATGTTATATTTGTACTTGGTCTTCATTCGGTTTGGCGTAGTATGCTATCGTACAGACACTGTGATGTGAGAGTTCTATCCGTTAATGAGTGTTTCGTGGAAGCTGTTGTAAAAGTGCGAGATGTGTATAAGACTACCGACTGTAATGAAGATGTAATATCTTTGTTTGACGCGTTGTCACGCTTGAAACACCTGTAATAGTGATTGTCATATCAGCTTGACCTGTAGTCAAGAAGGCAATAAAGAAAAAAAAGTTCTCCGTGTGGCAAGCTGTGGTGAGTAAATAAAAAAAATAAAGGCAAGCTGTGGTGAGTGCTAGTGTTGTGATATTACGTGAATGTTGTGATAATGTTTGTGTACTGTAATCATTGTTGTGCGCATTAAATGTAATTAATTAAAGTTACGCTTGCACGTGGTACGGCTGCTGACGTAATTTTTTTCTCGGTCGATGCAAAAAATTTACTCCCATACTGACCTGAAAAAGTTCCCCAATGGATGTAAATAAAAACCCCCCTGGCACCATGCAAAAACCCCCCACTGATGGGGAGTAAATTTTTTACTTCCTCCGGACGGTGTTTATAAAACTTCCATCGGGGCGTGCGCTAGAGGACAAGGTCATTTACTCCCATCTCGGCTTATTTCTGTTTACAGTGTACATGCCACGCTCATGATGCGCCGGGGGCCGTTTCGCTAGTTTCACTTATACCAAATTTGCTATTATAAGACGTGAATGGATGACGAAGGTATGGTACTGGTGCAAAGATGATAAACATGAGATTCGTGTCATGTAACAACATGACTACATGCTACGCTCATGATGCGCTCGCGGCCGTTTCGCTAGCTTCATACGTACCAAACTCGCTTATTACGCGACGCGAACACAGGACATAGGCAAATGACACATCCAAACATGATAATCACGACAACGTGTCATGTAACAACATGACTACATGCCACACTGATGATGCGCTCACAGCCGTTTCGCTAGCTTCACATATGACAAATTTGGTATTACGTGACGCCTATTGATGACGAAGGTATTTGACTGGTGCAAACATGATAATCATGAGATGCGTGTCATGTGAGAACATGACTACATGCCACAGTGAAAGCGCCAATACATTTCAACGTGACGTGATTCGCGTACATGCCGGCGTTCATTTCGTCGCGGCACACCAGCGTTGCCATGCCAGGTGCCGGTCCTGCCATCTACTCGCAGGCACGCGCCGAGCTGCGTTGCTTTGACGCATGAGCATTTCAGTGCGTCCGGCGTCCCTCCGTCGAAAAGACAAAAACGCAGTGCTGTCTGGGTAACGCACCTGCGCGAAATGCAGCATGTCGCGTTTCGTGCCGGTTGCCGTCGGGCCGCACCGACGAATGCTGGTCGCGTATTGCTAAGGTAGCGTCACTGTGCCCAGCGTGCGCGAGCGTCAACGCTACATTGGAGTATATTGGGCCCTTCATCATGCGCTCGCGGCCGTTTTGCTAGCTCCGAATGTGCCAAATTTGGTGTTACTGACGTTAATGGATCACAAAATATATGACTGGTGCAAAACATGATGATACTGACAAGCGTGTAATGTAAGAGCATAACATTAAACCACCTTCATAGCGTGCTCACGGCCGTTTCGCTAGCTAAATTTGATATCACTAAATTTGATATCACGTGACGTGAATAGATGACGGAGGTACACGACACATCCAAGCATAATAATCATGACATGGAGGTCATGGACGGCATAGTTTATCTCCACCTCGTAACGTTGTGCTGATTTTAAAGGGACATAACATTTCCCACTCGTGCTTCGCATATGACCGATTGCCACTGTACGTGAGATCTGCCTTTTTTTGTTTTTAGACTATTCGATCACGCCATGTCGTTTACATCACTGCGCTGAGTGTCAATTAAGGCTCCAGGAGACATTCCCACAAAGACATAATCTCAAAGATCGAAGGCCGTCACATGAAGACGGCGACATATTCAGGGGACAACGAGGACGGTGGTACACTTGGCAATGGCTGTGGCTCGCTTTGACAGGTCTAAATAACTGTGGTGGCAGCGCCAAGAGGAAGAAAAGTGTGGAAAAAACCTTCGTGGTTTGAACTTGAAGACAGTGTACGTTGAAGGCAGCTGTGGACTCGACAGCACAGTTTTAAAATATGTAGCGCTGTGCCGCCTGGTGTGCTCCTCTCAGAAGAAGCTAGAGCGTTTCTTTATTATTAATAAGGCATGGTGTAATAAGTGACGTTTACAGAAGACGTGCAACTTTTACTCAGCAGCCCAGCTCAAATTCAATTTATGTAGACTCAAACTATAAAATTTTTCAGTTTTTTCTACTTCATGACGGCAGTATATTTTGTAGCCCTTGTTCGAAATGCAAAAATGAGGTTGTATGGTAGCGCTGCGTACGTCAGACAGCCAGCGATGGCTACAATTATTTTTGATTTACACAAATTTTATTTCTGGAAAGATACTGGAAAACAAAGCAAAGGTAAAGGCCATTCGGCCTGACGTGACTTCGCTACGCGAAATTATATTATCCTCAAATGATTTTGCAAGAGCGTTACGGGAGTTCCGAAACACTCCCTAGAATAGATCTTGTGAGGGGCAGGTATGTTAACAATACCGAAAATTGGACAGTTCCTCATTTATGTTCAAAGCAAGACTATAGCTGAATCAGGCCGGGCCTAAACCTTTTGGGCCCGGGCCGGGTGCAGGCTGTATTCAAGAACACCGCACCAGGCTCGGGTGTGCCGGAGCGTGAAGTTTTTTCGGGCATGGCTGGGCTCGGGCCGGATAAACCGGTCCATGTAGGGCTCTAGTATCGACACCCCAACGCTGGCGAGCGCTTTGCCGTACATATAGCTTTCTCAAGGCAAAATATATGGTGCTCAACTACGTACACCACGGGCGTTTTTAATGAAAACTTGAATTACACGCCCGTTCCTTCCGTTCTGTTATCTGGTAGAAGCAAAAATTAGACTTTATTGATTGCATATAGGCAAGTAATCGTAAGGACCTTTGTAGTGATGCAGGGCAGCGCAGAAAGAAAACGTCAGTGTGGTCTACCTTATGCAGTGCAATTGCCGAGCACAGTCACTTCTGCTCGTCGGTGCAGTCAGCGTTGGCCTCTCGCTAACCAATCAATGCCAGGATCGCCGCGCATGTGTAACTTCACCCCTCAAGGGATGGCCACATTGCCCGAGTTTGTGATCATCCGTAATCGTTCCCACATAGTTCTTATTGTGAAAATCATTATATGGCCACTATGCGTTGACGCTCGGTGGATTTTTTGGCTGACGGTTGTCTCATTCGCGATGTCCTCTTTTCGACGACCCCTCCCCAATAAAAGCCCCTTCCGCCGACTTCTCAAATCGTCTCCCAATCTCTAACGTTTCTTTACAAATTTGTACTTCTCTCTTCATCTCTTTTATTCTCTTCATATTTATTCCCTTGTGAACTACCACTGCAGTGTCACACATTGCTGCAGCCAGATGCGAGTACACTTTTCGGTTTGCCTGTCTTCAAAATCACTTTCCTGTTTCACGGCTGATTGCCCCGCCGCGGTGGTCTAGTGGCTAAGGTACTCGGCTGCTGACCCGCAGGTCGCGGGTTTGATTCCAAGGTGCGGCGGCTGCATTTCCGATGGAGGCGGAAATGTTGTAGGCCCGTGTGCTCAGATTAGGGCGCACGTTAAAGAACTTCAGGTGGTCGAAATTTCCGGAGCCCTCCACTACGGCGTCTCTCATAATCATATGGTGGTTTTGGGACGTTAAACCCCACAAATCAATCAGTCTCACGACTGATTTGTGCCAACGGCGTTGCCGTTTATATATATATATATATATATATATATATATATATATATATATATATATATATATATATATATATATATATATATTATATATATATAGGCATGGTGGTTGAACTGGCCGTAGCGTTGCATATAGTCCAGTAGATACTCCGTGAGAGGGTCACAAACGTGTTTATTTCGAGTTTCGGCCTAGAGTCTGGCCTTCATCCTGATGAAGGCCAGACTCTAGGCCGAAACGTCGAAATAAACCACGTTGGACCGCTCACAGAGGATCTACTAGACTATATATATATATATATATATATATATATATAGCAGGAGTTCATAGGGTTGGTACGTAATAAAGAACACAAACGAGTACACGTAACGAAAGAGCAATACTTTTATGCCGGATTGCATAAAAGTATTGCTCTTTCGTACGTGTACTCGTTTGTGTTCTTTATATATATTATATAATATATATATATATATATATAATATATATATTATATATAGTGGGGAGTAATAATTCAATCGGCCATTAGTCTTCGTGAAGGTAGGGGATATGGCACAACGGGAGTGTTGTCAACAAGGATAAATATATTTATTTTTGTTGACAACGCTCCCGTTGTGCCATATCATATATATATATATATATATATATATATATATATATTGTAGGAATACCTTGGACGTCATCTTTCTCATCTGTCAATAACCATCACCAGTCTTCGCCCCGTTCCTCTTTATTATCGGCGCCATCTTGCTGTTGCTTGAATAAAGCGTCAGCTGAACCGTTGTATTTCATGCGGTGGAAGGTGCTTCCAGATTTCTTCGACCGCTCTCCATCCAAAGCCAGCTCCTAGAGCTCCGTTCGGCAGATCGCTTACGCCAGCAGAGCACCATGGCACAAGAGCAAGCCGAACCGAACCAACCGCCGGTGCAACCTTCAGCCGCCAACCCTAGCCCGGTCAATAACCACCCTCGGGAGCCTCCAATCTTCTCCGGTCTGCCTGGCGAAGATGTCGAAGACTGGCTCGACAACTATGACCGTGTAGGTGTCTACAACAACTGGAACGAGGCATCAAAATTAGAACGCGTCCATTTTACGTCTCTCAGGTTGCCAAGACGTGGTTCCTGAATCATGAGAGCGACTTCCGTGATTGGTCTTTCTTCAAAGACCAGCTCCGACGCATTTTCGGCACACCGACCGTCCGTTCAAAAGTTGCTCGCAAGAAACTGGCAGAACGCTTTCAACATTGCGGTGAGTCCTACACTTCATATATTAAGGATGTGCTTGCACTTTGCCACCGTATCGACGACACCATGCCAGAAGGTGATCGTGTCCGGCACCTTCTGAAGGGTATCGGACCTACCGCTTTCAACGCCCTCGTCGCGCACAACCCTTCGACGGTTTCCGACGTCGTCTCTGTATGCCAGCGTCTTGATGCCTTGCAGTCAATCCGCCTGCGACCCGACTTCTCTGAGAACCCCCTGGCAAACAGTATGAAGCTACGATCCATCATTCGAGCCATAATTCATGAGGAATTGCAAGCCTACAGTTTACCTCCTTCTAACAACGTTCCCGCTCCACCCGCCTATAGCGATCTGCGTGGCATTATTAGGGATGAAATGTCAGCGTTTCAAAGCACCCACCGTGCTCCACCATGCCCCCAACCCGCTTCGTATGCACAGATCGCTTCAATGCAACCTTCTCCGTCTCATGTACCACCCCCTGTGCCTGATCATGAACATCTCGCCCCTCTAGTCGCCCGTCCACCGAACCCAACCTACCATTTTTCCTGGCGGGCCCCACGGCCTATTTGCTACTACTGTGGAATTCGAGGACACATTTCCCGGGTCTGTCGACGTCGGCAGCAAGATGAACGTCGTGGTTATGCCGCTTTTGAACGAGACGACACATGTGCTCGAGGTTATTACCGTTAGGCCGACAGTCATTCCAACCACCGATCACCGTCTCCTGTGCGCATTTCCAACACGACCAACAATACACGTGCATCCCGACTACGCTCCCCTTCGCCACTCGGACGCTCTGTTTCACCACTTCGGTCTGTCTCTCAACTGGCTGCCCAGCGATCGGAAAATTAAACAGTGCAGTTTTTTGGGGGAAAACTGCATCGCGGCGAAATGACCCAAGTCCTCCTAAACGACCGTCAAAGATGTTATTGGTAACTGTGCAAGGTGTGCGGGTGTTGGCTTTGGTGGACACGGGAGCAACTATTTCAGTTATGCGTGCCGACTTGTGTTCTAGATTGCGGAAAGTTGAAGACACGCTACCTTGGATCATCTTTGATTGGGGCCAATGAAGCAATAATTAGACCATCGGTCCAATGTACAGCGCGTGTCTTCATTGATGGTATTCGTAATCACATCACCTTCGCTGTCTTAATTTCATGTGCTCAGGAACTAATTTTTTTTTATTTTTTTTTATTTACATACTGCAGCCCATTAAGGGCTATGGCAGGAGTGGGTGAAAAAAAAACAGAGCAGAGAATTACAAAAGTACAACTTCCGGGAACACACTACAAAATAACACACGAACAAAATACAATATACATGGCAATTTCCTTCAGTACAAAAATAAACATCCAATGAATGGGCACTGCGGGGCGTACATATTAATAGAACAAAGCGAGGAACTATTCGTTAGATACGACTTCTAAGATAAGGCAGGAATTGATTTATCGATGCACTCCTAATCTCCCCCGGCAGTAAATTCCATTGTTCTATGGTTCTAGGAAAAAAGCTAAACTTGAATAGATTGGTGTGTGCGTGAAAAGGGGCGAGGTTTAGGGCATGATTATTTCGAGTAACGGTTGGCATAGCATACGTAAGATAGCTGTTATGGGAGAGACGGTTAACTGAGTGAACGATGGCATGCAAGAATTTAAGCGACTCGATATCTCGTCGAGTAGAGAGTGAGGTTAAATTTAAAGTAGTAATGGCGGATGTAGGCGAAAAATGGTGGTCATAGCGTCGACAAATGAAACGGATTGCTTTTTTTTGCACAGATTCAATTTGTTTTATTTCTCTTTTTTTGTACGGACACCAAACAATAGAGGCATAATCAAGAACTGGACGAATTAGTGTTTTGTACATTAGTAATTTAGTTTCATATGGGGAAGTTCTGAGGGTACGTCTTAGGTAGCCTAGTTTTTTAAGAGATTTGGTGCAGACTGAATTGATATGTTTAGACCAGGAGAGGTTAGTGGTGAAAATCACGCCAAGGTATTTATAGTCTGAAACCCTTTGGAGCATTAGGTCATTGAAAGAGTAGTTGAAAACGGAAGTCTGCGTTTTGGTAGTAAACGACATCGAGACAGTTTTACGGAAATTGATATTCATTTGCCATGTGTCACACCAAGAGCAAAAGGCACTAAACGAATCATTGAGAAGATAGTGATCTTGAACGGAGTTAATGGTGTTATATAGAACGCAGTCATCGGCGTAGAGACGTAATTTACAGGTAATAGATTGTGGCAAGTCATTAATAAAAATCAAAAATAATAAAGGACCAAGAACGGATCCTTGTGGTACCCCTGATGTGACTTTGATTTGAGATGAATTGCCAGAGTTAAAGCTAACGTATTGGGAGCGATTAAACAGGAAATTGGCAATTAGGTTTACTAGACTAGAATTTTTTAGGATGGCTTCGAGTTTTTTGAGCAACTTAGAATGCGAAACAGTGTCGAAAGCTTTTGCGAAATCAATGAATATTACGTCGACCTGGTGGCCGCAGTCAAGACTTGCAGAAATGTCATGGGTAAATTCTGTCAATTGGGTTAAAGTGCTGAACCCCCTACGAAAGCCATGCTGCAGATTAGATAAGACGTTGTTAGTCTCAAGAAAGTCGATTATATGTTTATAAATGATGTGCTCCAACAGCTTGCCGGAATGTGATGTCAGCGAGATGGGACGATAGTTTAGAAAAAGCTGCTTATCACCAGACTTATAAATCGGCCGAACCTTGGCCAGTTTCCAGGCACTAGGAAAAACACCCGAAGATAAACATTTCTGAAATATGATGGTAAGGTAACGAGATGACCATAACGCATACCGAATTAAAAAAGAGTTTGGAATACCATCGGGACCGTCTCCCTTTTTTGCGTCTAGATTCAGAATAAGATTCAACACACCAGCATGACTGATAGTTACATCAGTAATTGAGCCTATTTCGGAAGGGGAGTTAAAGGCAGGGGCAACATGATTATCGACGGAAAATACAGAGTGGAAGTAAGTATCAAACGCATGGGAGATTTTCTGGTCATCAGTAACAGTTTCACCGTTAATCAAGAATGAGGAGGAAGAGCAGCTACTAGGCAGAACTGATGTCCAGAATTTGCGAGGATTATTTTTGAGTAAAGAGTGTAATTGGGTGCCGAAGAAAAAATCCTTTGCAGAAGCCATCATTTCGGCAAGCTGTTTTTTTAGCTTTCAGGAACTCATTCGTGCTATTAGGTATATCAAGGTTCATTCTACGCCTCAGCCTGCGTACACGACGAGATAGGTGAAGAATATCTCTATTCATCCAAGGAAGTTTCTTATTCGTTTTTTTAGTTTTTATTGGAACAAAGCGATGAATGCACGATTTTACAATGTTTTCAAAGTATGACACAAGAGTATCTACGTCACAGTTGCTGCTCATGGATTCAAACAGAGAAAAAGCATCAGCAAGGCAATCTAAGATCGAAGTATCGTTAGCACGATTAAAATCCGGGAATGTTGTGAACGAATACACGGTTTTAAGCACAGGATAAGACAGAGTCACGATAACCGCCTTATGATCCGATAAACCTTCGGTAGTTTCACATTTAAAGCCAGCTTCCGCAATGTTAGAGCTTACAAACATTAGGTCGAGAAGTGCGTCCAGTCGAGTTGCATCACTAACCAACTGCACCAAGTCATGCGACAACGAAAAATTGATTAGCTCTCGGCCGAGGCCAGGTTCTCGACCGAAAGGTGTCAGAGAAGGCCAATGAATACCGGGTGCATTGAAATCACCCATACAGATAATATTAGATGAACCAATATTGTGGTTATAAATATAACTATTGAGATTGCGTATATGATCGACGGAGGTGCCAGGTGGGCGGTAGCAGACACCAACCATGAGATGATGCTTGTTTAAGTAAAGCTTGCACCACACCGATTCAACATCTAGAGGCACAGGCAAAACAGAGAACGTCAAGTCCGACCGAAAGAGTAACGCACCTCCCCCGCCTTTGCCGCTCCGTCGATCACAACGAACTAGGGCGTACCCGGGTGGAGTTATCTCAGAGTCGTAAACGCCTTCATGTAGCCAAGATTCAGTTACACCTACTATGTGCGGGGAAAACGTGGATACCAGAGAGACAAAGCTAGAAAATTTATTCACTAGACTTCTTGCATTGACATTCAAAATTATTAGGTCATTACATGGATATTGGGATAGTCAGGGAGGAGATGAAGATTCAGCGGTGGGAGCAGGGTGACGTGAAGATCTACGGGAGGGTACTTTAACAAGCGTGTTAGAAGTTGCATCTAAGGTATACTGAATGTCATCAATAAAAAGTTTATTGAAGCGCAAACGTACTTTAGACCCGCTGTCACGAAATGAAGCAGAAGCACCCCAGAGCTTTCTCCGGACAGAGCGCACACTTTGGGAATAATCTTCCGTGATGTAGCAGTCGTATCCTTTGAACTTTGAGACGTTTTTCATCACTTTTATTTTATCGCTGAAGTCTAGAAGCCTCACAATGACGGGCCGAACATGGCTGACTCGGGACCGCCCTAGCCTATGACAACGTTCAAAGGGAGGACAGTCTATGAGCAAGGTATCACTGAACACTTGCGATACCCTAGCCCGGAGACTTTCACTATTTTCGTCGTCCTCTTCTTTCAAACCATGCAAGATTAAGTTGTTGCGTCTCATGCGATTTTCAAGATCATCATTTTTTAATCTCAGTTCATTAACCGTCTGTGACAAGGCAGCAAATTCACTGTTAAATGGTACCGATGAAACAGGCGGTGCTGAGACGGCGTGGGAAGACTCAAGGGCCGAAACACGCGAATCCAGAGAATCCAATCTAGCGTTGATGGTATGGTGAAAATTTTTGATGTCAAGGATATCTTTAGCCATTTGACTTTGACCGTCGAGGATTTTAGAAAGGAGTTGCTCCACAGACGAGTTACCATCCATCGAAACAGTGCCTGCCTCATTTTTAGAACGTGTCATGGGCCCCTGAGCACTCCCATCATTACTGCTTCCTTTAGCGGCAGAAGGTTTAGGGGGGCCAGGATTTAGTTCAACATCGCCGCTTAAGAGAAGGCGACGTAAACTATATACGGCATGAGAACAAACACTGACAAAATTGTGTGGGCAGGGCAGCAGCAGCAAACACCGATCGTCAGAGCGAAAACACTTGGTAAGATCAAGATAACATACCTGCAGAATAAAAACGAAGCGGTTAGGCATACTGCCGGCACTGCCGCTGCCCAGCCCACTGACGACGGAGACCAGGTCCAGGGGTTTTATACTTTTCTTTGATGACGTAACAGAATGATGACAGTCGATGATTGGCTTGTCGAGGTGGTCTTGCACATGTAGCACTCCGGTCAAACAGCTGCAGGGCATGCCACGGAAGGCACACGTGCGCGTGCCAGAGCAGTCCATATGGTAACGGTTGATGCTGGGCGTGAAGTTCCCAAAGAACGATAACGCAGCGGTGGTCGGCACATGCTCAAAGCAGGTTGTTACACAGGAGTGTGTATTCAGGGTCGTCAGGAATCTGAAAACCTGCAGAATAAAAACGAAGCGGTTAGGCATACTGCCGGCACTGCCGCTGCCCAGCCCACTCAGGTTGGGACTTCCCCAGCCCACTCAGGTTGGGATTTTAGGTTGGGACTTCCTCTCATCAGCATCTGCATTAATTTCTTGCCGTCAACGTGTAGTCGAAGTGACCGAGACCGATCACTGCAGCGAACGCGTTGGCGAAAAACCATTGCGTTTCTTCACAGCTTCCGAATCCATACTGCTCCCGGGTCAGGAGCAACTGATCACCATCACTTCTCCGAATATTTCCAATGGTGACGTCCTTATCACTCCTTCCAGCAGCTGTCTAGCTCACAGCGTTGTAGTCCTTTCCAGCCTGGTACGGTTCAAAAACAGTGCTGCGATAATCCTTGGCCTGAACCCTACCCCAGAGCCTGTCCTCCTACCCCAAGGTTCTGCAGTGTCATGTTATGTGAATACCCAACCGGTATCTTTGGTCTCTCTTGATGCCTTGACAGCTCAGCCACAACAGGCCCAGTCTGTTACATCCTCCTCCTTTGCTCCCGGGATAAATCCTGACCTTCCTGCTTCTCAACGTGAGGCGTTGCTAAATTTGCTAACGAAACACCGGGCCTCCTTCGACGCCGATGCTTCGGCACTAGGACAGACCACAGTTGCGCATCATCGCATCGACACTGATGGTCATACTGTTGTACGCCGTCGTCCCTACCGAGTCTCCTAGGCCGAGCGCAAAATCAACGAGGAGAACATGACCGATATGCTAAAAAGGAACATCATACGACCCTCTACCAGTTCTTGGTCATCACCCGTTGTGTTGGTACAAAAGAAGGATGGATCGGTACGATTTTGTGTTGATTACCCCGCGCTCATTGAGATTGCCCGAAAGGATGTATATCCGATGCCCCGTATAGATGATGCACTTGACTCATTGCAAGGCGCCCAATACTTCTACACCCTTGACCTTCGGTCCGGGTATTGGCAAATACCAATAGACGAAGCAGACAAAGAAAAGACCGCCTTTTCTACGCCGGACAGTCTTTACGAGTTTAACGTAATGCCATTCGGTCTAGGTAATGCTCCCACCACATTTGAAGGGATGATCGACACTGTTCTTCGTAGCCTCAAATGGAAAACTTGTCTATGCTACCTCGATGATATCGTCGTGTTTTCTTTCACTTTTGCTGATCATCTGCAACGCCTAGATCGAGTGCTAACATGTCTCTCCAATGCTGGACTTCAACTAAACACAAAGAAGTGCCATTTTAGCAACACAGCTATAAAATTTCTAGGACATCTCGTTATTAAATATAGCATCCAGCCCGATCCTGACAAAATTTCCGCAGTCCTCAACTTTCCGCGACCCTTTCGCTCCTAAGAACTACGCAGTTTTCTTCGACTCGCATCGTACTTTCGCCGCTTCATTCGCAATTTTGCCACTATTGCCACTCCTCTCCACAAGCTCCTTGCCAGTACCGGTTCCTTCGGTTGGAATGATGAATGCGAAGCCTCATTTCAAGAACTCAAGCAGGCACTGACATCCCCACCGGTGCTTGGTTATTTTGATGACAGGGCACCTACGATATTACACACGGACGCTAGTGGACAAGGAATCGGCGCCGTACTTCTCCAGCCCAACCATGCCTTTCGCGAGAAAGTTGTCGCGTATGCAAGCCGCCCTCTGACCTCTGCAGAGAAGAGGTACTCGATAACCGAACAAGAGTGCTTGGCTGTTGTCTGGTCCATCCAAAAATTTCGTCCGTACCAGCATGGTCGACATTTTACTGTTCTGACAGACCACCATGTTCTTTGCTGGTTGTCCACATTCAAAAACTTGTCGGGACGACTTGGCCGCTGGATTCTCCGATTACAATCTTATGACTTTAACGTCATCTACAAGACTGGAAGACAACATCAAGATGCCGACGCTTTGTCACGATGCCCTTTGCCACAGTTTTCGGCGCACGTCACATCCCCATTCACAAATTAGCTATACGGAGGACGCCTCGTCGACATCAACCATTTCTTCCCTACCTTCATCCACCCGTCCGTCAGTACTTACTACTCACCAGCGAGCCGATTCTTACTGAACTGACATCATCGGTTGGCTTACCGGCGCTTCAACTCCCCCTAACGCCAGGCTCCGGAAACACCTCCGACTATTCAAGTTGGAGGACGATGTGCTATATCGATACATTTTTCACCCGCAAGGCCCCCGATGGGTTCCCGTCGTACCACGCGCACTACGCACTGAAGTTCTGCGCGCTTCCCACGACGACCCGACGTCAGGACACTTGGGTTACTACAAAACATACGAGCGCATCCACAGTCGATTCTTCTGGCCAGGTCTTTCCACCACAATAGCTAAATATATTGCCTCGTGCGCACTTCGCCAACACCGCAAGCGGCCCACAACTGCTCCAGTCGGGACCCTACAACCACTTCCCTGTCCATCAGAGCCGTTCTCTCTCGTCGGAATTGACCTCTTCGGGCCCCTCCCAACTACATCAGACGGCAAGAGATGGATCGTCACCGCCGTTGATCACTTCACCCGGTACGCTGAGACGGCCTTAATCAATTTAGGAACTGCTTCGGAAGTAGCAACTTTCTTCTTCAATGCTAATTACCTACGTCACGGAGCCCCTCGTGTTCCTTTGAGTGACCGGGGCAAGGCATTTCTTTCAAGCACGCTCAGTGAAGTTCTTCAAGCATCAAAAACAGTTCATAAAACAACATCTAGCTATCACCCGCAAACCAAAGGCCTAGCAGAAAGACTTCATCGCACGCTGTGTGACATGCTGTCCATATATATCCGACCGGACCGTCACCATTGGGATGCCATACTTCCCTTTGTCACGTATGCATATAATACGTCAGTTCAACGAACCACGTCTTCATTTTTCCTAGTATACGGACACCAAGTGACATCACCACTCGACGTTTCAATCTTTTCTGGCCCCGTCAACTCTTCACTATTCGTTTGCGACCAGTTTCTGTCCCGTGTTGCTCGATGCCGTCGTCATGCCCGTGTAAACACCGAAGCTATCCAAGAAGATCGCAAACATCGTTACGATGCCACTCACCGCGTCGTTCTCTACCGCCCTGGCGACGATGTACTTCTGTGGACTCCTGTGCGAACACCTGGCTTACGCGAGAAGCTTGAGTCACGCTATCTTGGCCCCTACAAAGTTGTCGAACAGACCTCACCGGTGAACTACCTTGTCACACCTGTTCATGTCCCCACTGACCAACGCTGCCACGGGACAGAGATTGTGCACGTTTCGCGTCTCAAGTCCTATCGTGTGCGTCCCCTGCGTAATTCGCGGCCAGGCTGGCCACTTCCGTCGACGGGGGAAATTAGAGTAATAATACATTGACGTCATCTTCCTCATCTGTCAATAACGATCATCAGTCTTCGCCCCGTTCCTCTTCATCATCGGCGCCATCTTGCCGTTGCTTGAATAAAGCGTCAGCTAAACCGTTGTATTTCAATATATATATATATATATATATATATATATATATATATCAACAGCAAGAATACGACACAAGTCGCTATCTATAACCTACGTCATACACCTGTAACATACGAAACCGAGGACAGGGTATGGGTGTAGACACCTGTACGAAGACGAAAACTATCCGAAATGTTGCTTAGAAGATACTTCGGGACCTTACCGAGTGCTGCGTCGACTAAGTGACGTTACCTACGAAGTCGTCCCGGACAGCCCGAACTGTACGAGGCGTCGCCAGCACCGACCTGAACTTGTGCACGTAGTGCGCATTAAGCCATACGTCAGCGAGTGACTTTGTGAAGCACCGTCGCTTGTACAAAAGAACTTTATGCGCGAATGACTGGCTCAGAAGTAGCATCGGGGTGTTGCTCTTGTAAGGGGAGGCAAATGCCGCACTCGAAATAGACAGAGAAGGAAGATGATGTGCGTGATTAGTATTGTGAAAAGGGACACTGAAGAAGACAACGTGCTTATGTTTATCTCTCTTGCTCTTGGCTCGTGCATAAAAACGCACGTCATCGGTTCTCGGACTCAACGTTTCGGTGATCCGCTTACGTTGAGCAGTGACACTATACGTGCCATGACAATGGTGTCAAACGGCAACGCCGTTGGCTAAAATCGGACGAGAGATAGGAAAGTTATTTTGAATACAGGAAAACCGAAAGTGTACCCCACATCTGGCTGCAGCAATGTGTGACACTGCAGTGGTAGTTCACAGGGGAATAAATATGAAGAGAATAAAAAAAGATGGAGAGAGAAGTAGAAATTTGTAGAGAAACGTTAGAGATTGGGAGACGATTTGAGAAGTTGGCGGAAGGGGCTTTGATCGGGGAGGGGTCGTCGAAAAGAGAACATCGCGTAGGAGCCCAAGGTTTTTAGAGGAGCTGATGAGACCGACGTGGAAGACTGGTTCACTAACTACGAGCTGGTGAGCGCGAACAACAAGTGGGATGACGTGGACAAGTTGACTAACGTCATATTTTACCTGGCTGACGTGGCCGAAATGTGGTATAACAACCACAAAAACGACATTACGACGTGGTCCATCTTCAAAACGTCGTTTGCTGACGTTTTTGGCCGACCCACTGTCCGCAAGTCCAGAACCGAACAGCACTTGCGGACTCGCGCGCAGAAGCGAACGGGATCGTTCACCAGTTACAGCGAAGACATTATGGGTCTTTGCAACCTTGTGAACACCGCCATGCCCAAGTCGGAGAAGTTTCAGCACATCCTCAAAGGCGAAAATCACGGCGCATTTCAGATGCTTCTGGCCCGTAATCCTGCCACTTTGGCGGAACTTGTGACTTTATGTCAAAGTTTTGACGAGTTGAGAAAGCAGTGCACCCTGACTCGGCCATTTTCCTCACACGCCGACTCGCTCTCCAGTCTTTCTTCTGTTCCCGATCACTCACCAACTCTGCAAGAGATTGAAGACTTTTTGCGTGAAGAAGTAGCTCGACAACTGTCGTTGATTCCCTTCACGCAGCAGGCGCCGTCCTCTCGTCTGCCCTCACCGCTCCGCGACGTTCTTGCCCAAGAGGTAGCTCAGGCTGGTCCCGTCGCTGCCAGCAGCAGCCTGTGGCCATGCCTGTTCCCAATGCACCGGCTATGCAGCCCGTGGCCGCGCCTCTTACGTATGCCCAGGTGGTACGCAGCAGACCCCAACAGCACTATTTGCCACTCATGTCTTCAGTTGCTCCCCACTCCGCCCCTATTTCGACACCTTGGGCCGCACCGCGAGTAAGCAATTCCTGGCACACTCCTGACAATCGACCGATCTGCTACGCCTGCGGTACTCCAGGACACGTGGCACGATATTGTCGCCGTCGCTTCCAACCACTCCACGATGCTACTCGGCCGTTATCTTATTACCCACAGCCCATGCACCTACCTGCTTTCTATTCCTCACCGCAGTATGGCTACAGTAACCTTCCCCAGTCTCAGTCACGCCAGCCCCCGTCTCATACTCACTCTCCCCGCTCCCCGTCTCCTCGCAGGCGATCACTGTCCCCAATGCGTCCCCGACCCGCTTCCTCCAACCAGGAAAACTGAATGCCGCAGTTGCAGAGGCACGAACTGCGCCGTCGTCGAAATGCTCAAGTCCTCGCACTTCACCTGCTAATGTCGTCGCCATATCTGTCGATGGTGTTTCTACCTTTGCCCTCGTCGACACAGGTGCTGCCGTTTCTGTTATAGCCGCCCAGCTCTGCCGCTCCCTACGCAAAGTGACCACACCGCTCTCTGGACTATCATTTCATACGGCTAGCGCACAACCAGTTCGACCTCTGGGCACCTGTACGGCCGTATATTCATCCAAGGCTCTATGTACGTTGTCGAGTTCATCATCCTTTCGGTGTGCTCGCATGACGTTATCCTCAGGTGGGACTTTCTGTCACATTATCATGCCGTCATCGACTGCACACGCACTGAAGTTTAATTTTCGCACCTGTGTTATGAACCTTTGCAGGAAACTCTTGAGCAGTCGCCAAAACTCGTCGTGCGTGAGGACACTGAAATTCCGCCAGCCTCTCTTGCCGTTGTTCCTGTTTGCTGCGATGACCATAACGATGCTACGGTAATGTTTACACCTTCCGACATTTTCATGAGCCGCAGAGCCGTTTCCTTGCTTTTCGCTAGACTTGATGTCACTGGTAGCCGAAGCAATATTTTTGTCCACAACTCCCTTTCTACACCGCTTACGCTGCTTGCCGGCGAATATCTCGGTCGAGTGGAGTAACTTGATTCTTCTTTATTCCTTAACATGCCAGGCGAGCCGTGCAGTAGCGCCTCGACCGAACTTCATGCCCTTTCCCCACTGGAAAGCTCGTCGAGTGACAACTTCTCGAGTTCCATCGCCGACACCTGAAGTGCTCAAGATTGCGCCGAGCTTTTTAATCTCCTCCAGCACTTCGCGAATTCATTCGACGTTTCTCAGCCGCAAGTGGGTCGCACTTCCACAGTGCACCACTACATTAATACCGGTTCGCACCAGCCATTGCGTCAAAGACCGTACGCGTCTCTGCTGCAGAAAGTCACGTCATCAACGACCAGGTCGAAGAGATGCTACGCTGTCACGTTATTCAACGATCGCACAGTCCTTGGGCATCTCGTGTCGTTCTACTTCGAAAGAAGGATGGATCGACTCGATTTTTCGTCGACTACCGGCGATTAAACAGGGTTACGGGGAAAACGTCTATCCATTACCACGCATCTACGACACCCTCGACAGCCTCCAAGGAGCCGACTTTTCCTTCTCCTCAAACTTACGATCTGGATACTAGAAGGTTCCTATGGCAGAAGCTGATCTCCAGAAAACTGCGTTCATTACACCAGATGGCCTGTACGAATTTAACGTAATGCCTTTTGGGCTTTGTAATGCTCCTGCCACATTTGAACGACTCATGGACAACACGCTGAGTGGACTGAAGTGGTGTGTGTGTCTATGCTACCTCAACGACACCGTCGTTTTCTCTCCCAATTTTCCTACGCATCTGCTTCGGCTCCAACAGGTTCTGACGTGTTTAACAAGCGCTGGGCTCCAACAGAACCTTAAAAAGTGCCGCTTCGCAGCACGAGAGCTGTCGATCATAGGGGACATCGTGGCCAAGCATGGTGTTCTACCCGACCCTGCAAAACTGTGAGCAGTCGCTGAGTTCCTGAAACCTACTACACTGAAAGAATTACGCAGTTTCGTCGGACTATGCTCGTACTTCCGGCGCTTCGTTCAAAATTTTCCGTCGATCATGTCACCACAGACCAACCTCCTACGCGGTGATGCACACCTTTCATCCTGGTCTCCTGACTGCGACGTCGTGTTTGCCACGCTCCATAGCCTTCTAACACCTCCTCCTATTCTTCGGCATTTCGACCCAACAGCTGCAACGGAAGTTCACACGGGCGCTAGCGGGGTTGGTCTTGGCGCTGTTCTCGCCCAACGCAAGCCCGGCTACTCCGAATACGTCGTCGCTTATGCGAGTCGAACGCTCGCTAAAGCTGAGGCCAATTACAGCGTCACTGAAAAGGAGTGCTTAGCGCTAGTGTGGGCGCTTCGCAAGTTCCACCCTTATTTGTACGATCGCCCATTCGACCTGCTAACGGACCACCATGCATTTTGTTGGCTTGTCACGTTGAAAGACCCTGCTGGCCACCTAGCTCGGTAGGCACTGCAAATCCAGGAGTACGACATTCACGTCATCTATCGCAGCGGACGCAAGCATTCTGACGCCGACGCCCTGTCCCGTTCACCTTTACCTCCCGACTCGGCCTGCGGAACCACTGGTACCAACTCCGTCGCATCTCTCTACCTCGCCTTCTTTGCCAGTGAACAACACAAGGACCCGTGGATCGCTTCCCTTTTTTACTGTCTCTGAATCGTCAACCACTGAGGTATCGCGATCTCCTCGACGTCAAGCTGCTCATTTCGCCAATCGTGATCGGCTGCTACACCGACACAACTACGCCTCTGAAGGTCGTAAGTGGCTCTTGGCTGTCCCCCGCAGCTTGCGATCCCAAATATGCCGATAGTTATTGTCATGCCATACTAACTAGCCCAAGCTGCCACACTCCCAAATATGCGCCTCCTTTCACGACGATCCCCAATGTGGCCATGCCGGAGTTTTCAAAACTTACGAACGCATTCGCCATCACTTCTATTGGCGCGGAATGTATAATTTTGTTCGAAAATTTGTTATGGGCTGCCCTGACTGTCAACGCCGCAAATCACTGCCTTTCCACTCGTCCGTGTTACATTGCAGGTTCTTAGTTAATGGGTGTCCGAGCCGTCGCCCCAGACTCCCACGAAAAGACGAGGCCGTTTGTACGCCACACTTTATACACACAAAAAAACGAACACACATAACATGGACAGGCTATTTAAAGAATCCTTCACTGTCTCTGTGAACTATCAAAGTCCTAAGCTAACCGTCCCTCCTTTTAGCATGGACACAAGACATGAGGTCGGTCTCACCGAGGTTCGTTGCTACGTCTTGAGCTGGCTCGCGTTGTCCGCACGGTCAACCAGGCGACTAGTTGATGGGTAGGCTCCGCCACCGCAGCCGCGTCGCGGCTGGACACATCCGCTGGAGCTCGTGCCCGTAGCCCGACAGCTCCGCGTTGCTCGCACGGTAGACGAGGTGGACCAGTTGGCACGGTAGACCAGGCACTACCACCGGCCGCGTCCCGGCCGGACACCTCTGCTGGAACTCGTGCCCGTAGCCCGACAGCTCCGCGTGTCCTCAAGCACAGGATGCCTTGAAGCCGCAGCACGTCAGCGACGCACGGCCGTGGCAGGTAGAACGTGGCAGGTAGGCCGGGCTCGACTGTTACTAGGCTCGGGTCCGGAACCCAACGGCCGAGTCGAGAGCCCCGTCTTCCTCGTTCCTTCTCGTACCTTCGCCGCCACGCTACTCAGCGCTCGTGCTACCTTCGTCGTTGTCTGCTTCAAGCGCGCACTTTGTATGGCGCGCACTTTGAATGGCGCGCACTTTGAAGCTTCGCGCACGACACATATCACAAAAGCCCCCCCTTAAATGAGTTTTTTTTTTTTCTTTTTAAAAAAAAAAAAAACTGCTGACACGTGCGCGGTCTGTAAGCCGCTTCACTGTATATGTCCTCTGTATAGTTCACATGTCGAGGTCCAATATTTACTAAATACACAAGAACACCGTTAAATACACTGACATACTTCGAGTGTCCAACACCCAATATCACAGTGCATGAAGTCCGAACTCTTGGCTCACAATCTACTCATGAAGTCCTTTGGTCAATGGTGTAAACTGGTATAGGTGAATCTGCCTCCTCTTCTTCCATCACTACGAATGACGCTGTTTGTGTAAACCTCTCCGGTTCGCGATCCTCGTAACGCTTTAACATGTTGATGTGGAACAACTTGGTGTCACGTCCCAAGTCCAACCAGTAGTCATGACTGCCCTTTTTCCCTGTGACCTTAAAAGGTCCTTTCCATTGCATGAGTAATTTATTTCCGTAGTAGGGAGTAGAATAAGGGCCCGGTCGCCTACTTCAAGCTGACGTTTCGTGCTTCGCCGATCATAGTATTGCTTCTGTGATTTTCTTGCTCGTGTCAAGTTCTCATGAGCCAACTGCAGTGTTTTTTCAAGACGATCTCGCAGATCCAATACATATCCGTAAGTTGTCTTCGCCTCGTCGCCGATGTGTTCTCCAATCCATAATTCTTTTAACAAACTAAGTGGTCCTCTGACGTCACGCCCGTAAATAAGTTCGAAGGGAGAAAATCCCGTGCTGGTCTGAGGCACTTCACGATAGGCAAAAAGGAGTGGGGCAAGCAACCGATCCCAGGATTTTGGTTCCTCCTGGCAGAGCTTCCGCAACATCTGTTTTAACGTACCGTTAAATCGTTCCACCAACCCGTTACACATAGGATGATAAGGTGTAGAACTGAGGTGCTTAATGGCCAGTAACTCGTTGACTTCTTTCATCAGTTCGGAAGTAAAACAAGATGCTTGATCACATAGAATTTCACGCGGGAATCCTACGCGTGAGAACATCTCCACCAGGCCCTCTGTTACTGTCGCCGAATCGATTGCTGGCAGGGCCACCGCGTCCGGGTAGCGCGTGGCGAAGTCCACCATGGTCAATATGTAGCGGTTTCCGTTTCTCGACACAGGTTTTAAAGGACCGATAATATCGATTGCCACTCGCTCGAAAGGGGTGTCGATCAACGGCATTACGCCCAGAGGCGCCTTGCCTACTTTACCTCTTGGATATGCTCTTTGGCAAGTGTCACAGGATCGCACGTATCTCTTTACTTCTTCCTGAACTCCTGGCCAATAGAATGATCCTAGTACTCGGTCAATTGTCCTCTTGATGCCTTGATGGCCCGCCATCAGACTTTCATGAGCTAGCTGCAGTACTTGGCTCCGCAGTTTGCGAGGAACAACTACCTGCTGTACTATCTTGCCGGAGGATAACCGATAATGGCGATATAAAAACTCCCTTTTGCATAACAAACGAATATTCTGTCGATCCTCTCCCAAAAAACACCTGCCCAACTTTGTTCCTACAGAGATCTAGGCTCTTGTCCTCCGCCTGCTCAATCTTGAGGATTCGTTGGTTGATATTCAAAGCGGTTGCTTTCACCGAATCCAACGAAGTACTTGAATTCTTGACTACGCTGATCATTGGTTTCTCGTAGCGATCTGCTTTCATCACCCCTAATCTCTCCTTGACGCTTTTAGACTTCGTCTTCCTTTCCGACAGTCCCTCGCTCCACCTGCTATCTGGATCATTGGGATCACGGGATCCTGGCACGTTTCCCACGATGACGTCATACAATGGGGAAGTCATGCATTTAACGATCACCGTGCCAGAAAAATAGGGCGAAAATATCTCCACTTTTGCTTCGGGAACTTTTATTCTGCTCCCATCGGCTAAAAATACTGTCGTCATAGCTCCTGTCAGCACTTCGTCGGGCACGAGGGAACGTCGCACAACCGTCGTGTTACTTCCTGTATCCCGAAGAACCGAGACAGGCTTACCAAATAGGAGACCCTGGAGAACTGGCATCTGATATTTCGTTGCCATTTGTCGCGTGTTTACTGCCCCCGACACATTATTCTCGGGCCCGCCGCCGGATGCGTTATCATTGTCTTTAGAGTTCTCTTCGGACAATATACATGAAGCCTTTTTATACGTGGCGGGTTTCTTGGTGCAAACTTGGGTATCGTGTCCTGCCCTACGACAATGCCCACAGTAAGGTTGCTTCGTCCGAGCGCGACAATCTGAGGCTTTATGGCCGATTTTGTTGCAAACAAAACATTGCACTGAAGTTTTTGAGGTCGTGCTCCCATTTTTCACAGCCATGCCGTTTTCAGCCTTTTCTCGGAAAACAAGCAGGTTAGACTGTCGCTGTGCCTCTAAAAACTGATCTGCCGCTTCAGCCATTTCTTCAAGTTTACGGCAATTCTTTTCACGCAAAAAGAGCGCCACTCGATCATGACACTTACTGATGAACTGTTCAGCTACAATCAGGTCACGAACTGACGCGTATTCTTGGTCTACTTTCGACATTTCCACCCATCGGTCGAAAAAACTCATTAATCGTGCAGCGTACTGCCGGCCGGTTTCTCCCTCTTGAGGCTTACTGTGCCGGAACTTCTCACGGTACCCTTCCGCTGTGAAGCGAAATCGCTGAAATAGAGCCAGTTTCACTTTCTCGTAATCAAGTGCATCTTCAGGGGATAGGCGACCAAACACTTTTAGCGCTTCTCCGCTTAGGCACAAACTCAGAGCCGTGGCCCACTTGTCTCTAGGCCACTCTTGCCCTGTCGCCACATTCTCAAACCTTTTAAGTACGCATCTAGGTCATCCCGGTTTTCATCAAATCCTGGTATAAAATTATGAGGATTGACGTTGGAAGACACCCTTGATGATCGACCTATGTCTGCCCCGACAGGCTCTCTGGCGGTTTCAGTCTGAGTCAGTTGAAGGCGCAATTGGATCGTCCTTTGGGCCTGCTCCTCGACTTGTAATTGCAACTGCATTTGTTCCTTCTTCGCCTCTCTTTCTGCCGCCCTTTCCTCACGAGCTCGAGCTTCTCGCTCATCAATCCAAGTTTTCAATTCGGCACCTTCCAAACCCATGCGCATGGCCAACGCCATTAAATCTGTCGAGCTCATCTTTTCCTCACTAATCGTCAGCCTCACTCAAGCGATACAAATGGCCTCGTCCTGTCGCAGCGGACGCCAGTGTTACATTGCAGGTTCTTAGTTAATGGGTGTCCGAGCCGTCGCCCCAGACTCCCACGAAAAGACGAGGCCGTTTGTACGCCACACTTTATACACACAAAAAAACGAACACACATAACATGGACAGGCTATTTAAAGAATCCTTCACTGTCTCTGTGAACTATCAAAGTCCTAAGCTAACCGTCCCTCCTTTTAGCATGGACACAAGACATGAGGTCGGTCTCACCGAGGTTCGTTGCTACGTCTTGAGCTGGCTCGCGTTGTCCGCACGGTCAACCAGGCGACTAGTTGATGGGTAGGCTCCGCCACCGCAGCCGCGTCGCGGCTGGACACATCCGCTGGAGCTCGTGCCCGTAGCCCGACAGCTCCGCGTTGCTCGCACGGTAGACGAGGTGGACCAGTTGGCACGGTAGACCAGGCACTACCACCGGCCGCGTCCCGGCCGGACACCTCTGCTGGAACTCGTGCCCGTAGCCCGACAGCTCCGCGTGTCCTCAAGCACAGGATGCCTTGAAGCCGCAGCACGTCAGCGACGCACGGCCGTGGCAGGTAGAACGTGGCAGGTAGGCCGGGCTCGACTGTTACTAGGCTCGGGTCCGGAACCCAACGGCCGAGTCGAGAGCCCCGTCTTCCTCGTTCCTTCTCGTACCTTCGCCGCCACGCTACTCAGCGCTCGTGCTACCTTCGTCGTTGTCTGCTTCAAGCGCGCACTTTGTATGGCGCGCACTTTGAATGGCGCGCACTTTGAAGCTTCGCGCACGACACATATCACAGTCCGGTGTGCTTCAACCGCTTCCGTGCTCTGCAAAACCTTTCGATCGGATCGAATTGATATCTATGGCCCTCTACCGACAACATCAGATGAAAGTCGGTGGATCATAGTCGCTGTGGACCATTTAATACGCTACGCTGAGACCGCCCTTCCAAGCGCCCCTGCACGGGACGTCACGTCCTTCGTCCTCATACGCTTCATACTACGACATGGTGCGCCTCGAGAACTACTAAGTGACCGAGGTCGAGCATTCCTATCAGAAGTCATCACGGCTCTCTTTCTGAATGCCATGTTGTTCATCGCAAGACCACGGTATACCACTCGCAGACAAACGGGCTTACGGAGAGATTTAACCGAACCGTCGATGATATGCTAGCGATGTATGTGACATCTGATCATACTAACTGAGATCGGATTCCTTCCCTTCATCACGTTCGCATGCAACACCGCGGCCAAGTCTACCACTGGATTTTCACCTTTCTTTCTTCTTTATGGACGCGAACCATCTCACACCATTGACACTTTCCTTCTATACCGTACTGACGCATCCGAATGCCCATCTGTGTCCGAAGCTGCCCGGAGGCGAAACACCGTACGCACTCTGGCGCATACTTTCTGCTTCTCCTGCTTTGTCACTAAGGACAACACCTTCACCGACAGACGCGGCGGGATACTCTACGCACTCTGGCGCTAACTTCCTTCTTCTCCTGATTTCCCATCTCCGCTGCTCGGTTAAATACCTTCCGCGCGAGATTTCAGAAAGTTTTCATTATTTCGTCGGCGCGATGCGCAGCGAAGGCTGGGGAAAGCGCGAGACGGTACGAGGGCCGTCCGTGCCAAATGACGCAACCCTGCATCACCACGCCCCTTTCCATCGAGAACTCTCTAGGGCTTGCTCGGCCGCCGATGCGAGGAGGTTCGTTGGCGAACCTACGCTTCCGAGGGGAGAGAGACGCGCGCCCGAGGAGTCTTTGGATGCTTGTTTTCTTTTTTTATCGTTGACCTCTCGGCGTGTCTCAGAACAATGTTCTCTGTGAAGAATCTCGCCACCTCCTCAGATGTGCCTCTTTGGATGGTTTTTGTCTCGGCGTAGCGAGTAAGGTAGTCGGTCGCCACAATAACCCAGTGGTTACCAGCACTAGAGGTGGGAAGTGGGCCCAAAAGGTCCATTCCAATCTGGTCCAATGGCGTTGTCAGAATCTGTACAGGGTGTAGCAAACTGGCTGGTTATGTGTGAGGTAACTTGCACCGCTAACAATCGAGGCAGGTCCGAACATGATGCTTCATGACAGCGGTGAGTCTAGGCAAGTATGACCTCCTTCGAACTCTGCCCAATGTGCGCGTGTAGCCTAAATGTCCAGATGTGACCTCGTTGTGGCACTCTTGTAATACCTCAGAACGAAGAGTAGTAAGGACGAAAAGTAGGTGAGTGGACCCATCTGAGGAGATATTCATTTTGTAAAGGACATTGTTTCGCAAGCGTAACGACGATAGTCGTCTTGCAAAGGCTTTGGGTGCGTTCTGACCTCGTCCTTCTAAATAAATAATCAAGCTAAGAAGCTCAGGATCGTCATGCTGGTGATCTGCGATGGTTGACGTGTTGAAGATTTCGAGGAACGCTGTTTCTTTATCAAAAAAAGAGCCGACTCTATTTGTGATCGAAACAGGCAGTCGGCGTCTGTGTGTCGTTTTCCCGACTTCTACACCATCGCTATATCGAATTCCTGTAGTCTAAGGCTCCAGCGTGCCGATCGCCCAGAAGGATCTTTCAGACTTGTTGACCAACACAACGAATGGTGGTCCGAGATAACCTTGAACGGGCTGCTGCACGAGTATGGGCGACATTTTATAACTGCCAACGCCACGGTCAGGCATTCCTTTTCAGTGGTCGAGTAATTTGCTTCTTTGCTTGACAGAGTTATGCTTGCGCAAGCGATCCCTCTTTCCTCGTCGTTCTGGCGCTGCACAAGCACAGCTCCGAGGTCAGTATCGCTGGCGTCAGTAAGGAGCACTGTGGGGGCTGTCTCATCAAAATGGGCAAGCACGAGTGTCGTGTGTAGACGTTGCCACAAGTCATTGAAAGCACCTTCCTGTTCGTCGCCCCAAACAAATGCAACGTCATCCCTCGTGAGACGAGTTAAAGGCGACGCAATGCGCGCAAAATCTGGAATAAACTACCAATAAGATGCAGAGAGACCCAGAAATACCTGACTGCCTTTTTATCTGATGGTGCTGGAAACTGTTTGACGGCGGCCACTTTCTGTGGATGTGGACGAACTTCTGTGTAACTGACGACTTGGCCGAGAAACTGTAGTTCCTCAAAGCAGAAGTGACACTTCTCCGGCTTGAGCGTCAGACTTGTGGCAAGTATAGCCTGCAAGACCACCTGCAATCGTTCAAGGTGTTTGTCAAACGTTGTAAAAAACACAATGACGTCGTCCAGGTACACTATGCAGACTCTCCATTTAAGCCCAGAGAGCACGGTATTCATGAGACGCTGGAAAGTAGCAGGCGCAGAGCACAAGCCGAACAGTAAGACCTTAAATTCGTACAATCCGTCTGGCGTCACGAAAGCAGTTTTTCGCGCTCCCTGGGGTGGAATTCACTTCACCAATATCCCCTCTTTAAGTCCATGGAGGAGAAGTAACGTGCGTTTCGAAGCCTGTCGATCGAATCATGTATGCTGGGAAGCGGGTGCACGTCTTTTTTTTTGTAACCTGATTTATCTTTCGATAGTCCACACAGAAACGCAGACTGCCGTCTTCTTCACTAGAACAAGGGACGCCCAAGGGCTTTTCGACTGTTGAATCACGTCGTCTTCAAGCATTTTTGTTACCTGCTGTTCTATCACTTCTCGTTCTTTTAAAGCCACATGGTACGGATTTTGTAGGATTGGTCTATCCGTGTCCTATGTGAGGATTCGGTGCTTGGTCAAGGATATCCGGCTAACTTTCGAGGTCGACGCAAAACAATCGTGGAACTCGGCTAGCAGCCCAAGCAGGCGTTCCCGCTGTTGCTGAGTTAAAGTAGGGCTGACGTCCAAGTTAGATGCTAGGTCATCTGGGTCTTGTGTAGGTGTTGCTTCGAGTGCTCAAAAGCAGTCATAAACATCTGCTATCTTGTAAAAAATATGCCGAAGTTGTGCCTTTTGGAAGGTGCCGTCGCATGGAGGTAAAATTTGCCAACAGCAAGTTCGTTTGGCCCGTGAGTGAAAAGCAGCGAAGTTAGTTAGTCGGCGACTCCTTCGCCATCGAACGGTATGTCGCATGCTACTGAAACGAGGATACATGATCGAGGTGGCACGACTATATTGTGGTCTTTGAGACGAAAGGATTTGTGCTCTAGTGATGAAGAATCAGACGAGCACTCTCCTAAAACGAAGCCACGCGGTAAGGGATGTTGATTATTGCGTCGTGCTTCCTGAGACAGTCTATTCCTATATTTAAATTTTTACAGCACTCTGAAGAACGGTGAAAGTCGTCGTAACAAAATAACCGGTCGGCAGACGTTAGACGGAGACGACCCGTTTATACCACATGGAGCCCAAGCTTACCCCTCTAGCGCGTGCCTGTCCCCACTTCGTCCTGTTCGATAGTCTGGCCCTCTCCAAGAAAATATTCTGCAACATTCTCCCAGGGGAGCAAAGATGACTCGCACGCTTCTATGAAGTCTGGACCATTCTAGGTTTATTCAATCCGGATTACTATTCAACATCATCCCAGGGGGGCCAAGGAGAATCGTACTCACCGAGAACGCAGTTTGTGTTGAAATGCACTTGCTTTGCTAGCGGGAGTGCCTGTGCGCTAGAGCCTTTGATTTGTGGCTGTCGCACCCCTTGCTGTCGCCGGAACCGATGTCGATGAGACGGAGGGTGTTCTTGACGTGCGTTAGGCTGATGTGCTTGGCATGCAGAATTACGAAGACGCAATGCCTGCCATGGTGGTCGCCCAAACGATGGCTGGTCTGAGACGAGTTGTTCAAGTACGGCATCACCATCGACGCGCTGGCACTGACGACGTCGACGCACACGGCAGTGACGAGCATCGACGTGCTTGTTTCGCGGCTCCACGTCTTCCAAGTTACTGCCGCCAGCAACGGCGTAGTCAAGCTGATGGCACTTATTTCCTGAGGAGATGTCTTGCTCCCATACAGATAGATCATGGTGCTTGTTTGAGGTTCTTGAAGACACTTTATCGCTTCTGATGGCTCCAAAACGCCAGATCGAAGATAAGTCTGTGTGCGTTGCAGAAGGATTGCGGCTCAAGACGAGCAGCGTGTTAGACGGGCGCTGAATGCTGTCAGACGAAAAGGGTCCCTGTACCATCCAGCCAAACATTGTCTCTATTGCTGTTAGTGTTTCAGTTACGTGGTCGATTTTCCCAGTGGTGACCTTCCAATAGGCATCGGATTCTATGATGACAGTGACCTCGTCGGGTTGCCACGTACTCGGTTGAAAGTGGTCAGCCACGTTGTACTCCCGTTTGAAAAGTAGGTGCAAAATATTAGAGTCGAGTGGTGGGCCTGTGCCAGAAAAAATTTCAGGAATCGTTAATGCTTCTAAGGTAATCACTGAACCGTTGAATTGGCTTCGAAGCCGCACGTCGACACGCTCGGTGCAGAGTCGCCTTCGTGACTTGGATTCACCAAAAGTGACAATGTAGAGCTCTTCTTTTCCCACGACAGAGCACTGAAGCATCTTTTCGAGTACGCATGAATGTAGGTGCGCTGACTGCCGCTGTCCAGCAGTACCCACTCGAGGAGTCGGTGGTCTCGAGGCTCTGCCCAAATTCGACCTGTCTGTAGCAATACGTGAGCGGACTCAACGTGACCCTGGGTGGTAGTGACCGTTGGCACGGTTAATGGGGTGGTTGAGAAAATGCTTGGGATCCTGCGTAGGGGTGCCGATCTTCGGCTCGGCGTGATAACTCGCACAGGATGGTCAGGTGGCGTCGCTGGCAGGTACCACACCTAAGATTGATGGCCTTCCTGCACATTCTAGCGATGTGGTTTCATGTTCCACAGCGGAAACAACAATTGGCTTACTGTAGCTTGTCCTGCTTCTCTTCAGCCAATAGGTTGGCATTGCAAGCAGTGATCATGTGATCCTTGCTGTGGCAGAGTGGGCATGCCAGTCTAGCACGCAAGGTAGACACCGTTAGGGCGGACGCTGACGGTATCATTTCTGTGCCATACGTTTCTTCAGATATGGGTTTCTCGCTTCGTTTTGCGACACACGACGAGACAGTAACCGGCCCTCCTCACGGATTTCCATTTGAATGCGGAGAAGCGTCAGTAAATCTTTGGCTAGCTGCGCTGGGTCTTCAGGCATTTTGGTGATGCCGGAGGCACTGTTCGATTCTTTGGATTTCTTTCTATACATAATGTTTTTGACTGGGTGAATGCCGGTGACGTGAGCCTTCTTGACTATCTAGATTAATCGTATTCCACCTTTAGCTCGTTCTCGCAGGATGATATAGTTTCGGTAGATTAATTATCGACAACCTTTGAAAGAATCGTTCAGCACTGCTTATCAAAATATGTTCCCACAAAGATCAAACCAGTCCGCAAGACAAACCCTTGGATAACAAGAAAAAATATACAACTAAAACAAAAGCTTGCCTGATTACGGAAAAGGAGAAATAATCTATTGATAATAGGCTGCACGGCTCAAATGAGTGAGCATTCTCGTGCACTGAAATCTGCTGTAAAAATGGCAAAGGATGAATATATGAATGTAACTCTAAGCAAATTTACTAAAGAATCCCCTTCTAAGTTTTGGCGATACCTTAATTCGAAGCCACATCAGATCAGTAACCCATCCCCGGTTGAAGCTACTGAAAAGGCTACACAGTTTATTGATTATTTTGTTTCAGTATATACACGTGACAATGGTAAAAACCTCGACCTCAGTTATCTTCCATGTAACACTACCAAACTAGAAGACTTAATCCTAACTGAATCGGGCAATTTTTGCCTATTACTCGAAATAGACCCTGAAAATCATGTGGCCCCGACAACATACCAAATGCATTTCTGAAACGCTACGCAGTATGGATGTCAAAGTTCTTACTGATCATATATAACAAAACATTAAAAACTTGTGTAATACTAGAGAAATGGAAAATAGCCAAGGTTATTCCTATCCACAAATCCGTTGACCTTACGAACACATCAAACTACCAACCAATCTCGCTTACTTGTACGGCCGGAAAAATTCTTGAACGTCTAATCCTGAAACACACTGTATCATTTGTAAAAAAACAACCTAATTGTCACGAATCGGCATAGATTTTGGAAAGGACTGTTCACAACTACTCAACTGGTTGAAACAATCCACGACCCACCACTTACAATGGACAAATGTGGCCAAACGGATATAATTTTTTTTAGATCTATCCAAATCATTTGACCGCGTTTCCCATCCTAAGTTGCTTCAGAGACTTACGCATTACCTCGGAGATAACAACATCATCAAGTGGATAAAAAGTTATCTTACAGGAAGATGCCAGTATGTTCACTACAAACACCACTCTTCGGATTACGGCTATGTGCTGTCTGGTGTTCCACAAGGTGCCGTTCTAGCTCCTATGCTTTTTCTTCTTTTTATTAAAGATTTGCACATCAATTGTAACGCAACAGTGAGAATGTTTGCAGATGACTTCATAATCTATAAGCAAATCACTTGCGACGAAGATCATCATCATCATCGTCAGCCTGACTACGCCCACTGCAGGACAAAGGCCTCTCCCATGTTCCGCCAGCTAACCCTGTCCTGTGCTTGCTCCTGCCAATTTATACCAGCAAACTTCTTAATCTCATCTGCCCACCTAACCTTCTGTCTTTCCCTAACCCGCTTGCCTTCTCTGGGAATCCAGTTAGTTACCCTTAACGACCAGCGGTTATCCTGTGTACGCGCTACATGCCCGGCCCATGTCCCTTTCTTCTTCATGATTTCAGCTATGATATCTTTAACCCCCGTTTGTTCCCTAATTCACTCTGCTCTTTCTTTGTCTCTTAAAGTTACACCTACCATTTTTCTTTCCATTGCTCGCCGCATCGTCCTCAATTTAAGCGGAACCCTTTTTGTAAGTCTCCAGGTTTCTGCTCCATAGCTAAGTACCGGCAAGATGCAGCTGTTGTATACCTTCCTTTTGAGGGATAGGAGCAATCTACCTGTCATAATTTGAGAGTGCTTGCCAAATGTGCTCCACCCCATTCTTATTCTTCTAGTTACTTTAATCTCGTGGTTCGGCTCCGCGGTTATTACCTGCCCTAAGTAGACATAGTCTTTTACAACTTGAAGTGCACTATTACCTATCTCGAAGCGCTGCTCTTTTCCGAGGTCGTCGTACATTACTTTCGTTTTCTGCAGATTCATTTTAAGACCCATCTTTCTGCTCTCCTTGTCTAACTGCGTAATCATGAGTTGCAATTCGTCCCCTGAGTTACTCAGCAATGCAATGTCATCGGCGAAGCGCAGGTTACTAAGGTATTCTCCATTAACTCTTATCCCTAACTGTTCCCATTCTAGGCTTCTGACCGCGTGCTTACACCACGTGCTTACAGGAGGTTGTAAGCACGCGGTAAATAGCATTGGGGAGATTGTGTCCCCTTGCCTTACACCCTTCTTGATTGGTATTCTTTGCTTCCTTCATGAAGCACTATGGTAGCAGTTGATCCCGTGTAGATTTCTTCCAGGATGTTTAAATATACTTCATCGACGCCCTGATTCCGCAGTGTCTGCATGGCGGCTGATATTTCTACTGAATCAAACACCTTCTCGTAATCTATGAAGGCTATGTATAGTGGTTGGTTATAGTCTGAGCATATCTCTATTACCTGATTGATAGTATGAATGTGGTCGATTGATGAATAGCCTGTTCGAAATCCTGCTTGTTCCTTTGGTTGATTGAATTCTAATGTTTACTTTACTCTGTTAGCAATTACCTTTGTAAATAGCTTGTGTTCTAAAGAGAGCAAGCTAATCGGCCTGTAATTCTTCAAGTTCTTGTCATCTCCTTTCTTATGTATTAAGATTATGTTAGCGTTCTTCCAAGACTCTGATACTCTTCTCGTCAGAAGACACCTCGTAAACAGGGTGGCTAGTTTTTCTAACACAATCTGTCCTCCATCTTTCAGCAGATCGGATGTTACCTGATCCTCACCAGCAGCTTTTCCTCTTTGCATGCTCTTCAAAGCTTTTCAGACTTCTTCTACCATTACTGGTGGGGTGTCATCTGGGTTACTGCTAGTTCTTATAGTAATAAAGTCGTGGTTGTCTCGGCTACTGTACAGATGTCTGTAAAACTCCTCCGCTATTTTAACTGTCCTATCCACATTGGTAGTTATTTTGCCTTCTTTGTCCCTCAGTACATACATCTGATTTTTGCCTATCCCAAGTTTCCTCTTCCCTGCTTTGACGCTTCCTCCGTTTTTCAGAGCGTGTTCAATTTTCTCCATGTTATACCTTCTTACATCAGATACCTTACGCCTATTAATCAACTTAGAAAGCTCTGCCAGTTCTTTTTTGTCTGTTGTACTTGAGACTTTCATGATTTGACGCTTCTTAATGAGATTCTTCGTTTCCTGGGAAAGCTGTCCAGTGTCCTTTCTAACTACCCGGCCTCCAACTTCCACTGCACACTCCATAATGATACTCGTCAGATTATCATTCATTGTATCTATGCTAAAGTTGGTTTCCTCACTAAGAGCCCAGTACCTGTTCTGAAGCGAGACTCTGAATTCCTGTACTTTCTCTCTCAGTGCTAGCTCATTGATTGGCTTCTTGCGTATCAGTTTATGTCGTTCCTTTCTCAAGTCTAGGCGAATTTGAGACCGTACCATTCTATGGTCACTGCATCGTACCTTGCTAACCACTTCCACATCCTGCACGATGTCTGGGTGTGCACTCATTATAAAGTCTATTTCATTCTTATTTTCGCCGTTAGGGCTCCTCCACGTCCACTTGCGGTTTCCTCGTTTTCGGTAGAAGGTATTCAAAATCCGTAAATTATTGCGTTCTGCGAATTCTACTAGTACCTCTCCTCTGGCGTTTCTAGTACCGATGCCATAATCTCCTACTGCCTGGTCTCCAGCCTGCTTCTTCTCTACCTTTGCATTGAAGTCTCCCATCAGTATTGTATACTGTGTTTTTACCTTACTCATTGCCGATTCCTCGTCTTCATAGAAGCTTTCAACTGAAGCGTCATCATGGCTGGATGTAGGCACGTAAGCCTGTACCACCTTCATCTTGTATCTCTTATTCAGTTTAATTACAATACCTACCACCCTTTCATTAAAGCTATAAGTATTCCTCTACGTTGCCAGCTATGTTTCTATGAATTAGGAACCCCACTCCCAGTTCTCTTCTGTCAGCCAAGCCCGATAGCAAAGGACGTGCCCATTCTGTAGCACCGTATAGACCTCATCTGTCCTCCTAGCCTCATTGAGCTCTATTATATCCCTTTTAACACCCTTTAGCTCCTCGGATAGTACAGCTAGACTTCCCTCACTAGATAAGGTTCTAACGTTAGGCATCTAACGTGTCTGCCACGTTAGGCATCGTCTGCCTAACGTGGCAGACGATGCCTATAACAGTTTGTATGACAGTGACAAATAAAAGAACACCCATGAACTTCCACTATTATTTAGAAGGACAGATGTTAAGGAAAGTAGAAGAATATAAATATTTAGGCGTCATAATTTCGTCAGATCTCAAATGGGACAAGCAAGTAACATACGTTGTTAACAAAGCACTGACCGTTTTGTACTCATTGAAACGTTCGCTTAGATGCGCATCCGTAGGTACTAAATGACATGCATACTTGTCACTCGTTCGCTCAACACTAGAATATGCATTTATATGTTGGTTTCCCTTCCGTAAACATTACATAGCAAAGTTGGAGGGTGTATAAAGAAAGGCAGTAAGGTTTATCTTTAATAAGTATCGCCGTCACGACTCTCCGACTGAACTACTAAAGCAAGCCGCCTTGCCCACTATACAAGATCGAGCCAGACTGCTTCGCCTTAAGTTTCTTTTCCTTCTTCTTATGGCAGCATGAAGATCAATGCGAACAACTATTTACTACACTGGGATACAACTAGTCCCCGAACCAAACATACCAAGCCCTTAGCTGAATACAGGTTTCACAACGACATTTTCAGGTATTCTTTTTTCCCACAAGCGATTCGAGATCGGAATAGCCTAACAAACGATGCTATCAAGTTTACATCAATCGAAGCTTTTATCTCCAAGATATCAGGCGATGCTTTATAGTTATAATCTCCAAGCAAGATTTCTGCATTTCGCAATAATAATATGTTTCACTTCTCAGTATCTTTTTTACTGCCGGGAAATCGCGCTACTCATGAATTATGCAGTACTTGTCGTGCCTTAAACTGAGTGTCTTGGATGTCATATTTTCTCCAGTTTATCGTTTGTAATTTTCGTAGCGATTGTATATTTGTTGCCTAGTGCGTATGTCCTGTCTATTCGAACCTGTGTTATGTTATCGTCTACTTAAGCTGTGTTCTTTTGAATATGTGTCTCCACTCGAATATGCTGTTTATTACTGTTATCGTGTAGCAGCCCTTTTTTAGTTAATGTAGAGAACATATGCATTGTCTGATGCAACCTTACCTACGTACACGCCTACTTGAAGATACCCCCTTACCTGCAACAGCCTCTGATGTGAGGCTAGCAGTATCTCCAAATAAATAAATAAATAAATAATGGCGAGATCCTCCAGCTGACATTGCACTAGGAGACCGTTTAAGAACATAGTGTACTGGATGGTCACAACTCTCAGACCTTCCAAGGCACTAACGTGGAACTGCCCACTATCGTGCAGCAGACGAAGCCTTCGAACGTCTGACGAGCTTTTCACAGGGCTTAGCGCAGGCAGATTATGAACACGCTCGTTCACAAGGAGATCCTGGCGTCCAAAGCAATCTGTGAGGGTCTTGATTGTAAGGTCATAGTTTTGCTCCGCTAAACGAATGCCTTCGACAGCTCGCTTCACACTCCCGGTCAAGTAGGTGAGGAGGTACTTGAATTTTTCGATGCATGGCAGCTCGGTATTCTTTTGGAAGGTAGCGTCGAAATGGTCCCAAAATACTGCCAACCACAGAGACTACCGTCGAAAGTCGGTATATGTAGCTTCGGTAGTTGAACTAAACGCTGACGGTGTTCTTTCATCCGGCCTGCTCCGTAAGGGGAATTCGGAGATGCGATTAACTAGGCCCGGGTCAGTTTCTTCAGCCAGCGTTCTGGCGTCCTCTCACGTTCTTGAAGCCAGAACTTGGCGTGTGGCACCGCGTAGAGAATTTTCTCGTTGCATTCTTGTGCCGTTCCTACTTCGTGGTCGAGTATTTCTTCATCAGTGGCCACAAGAATGATGTCACCGAGCTTCCACAGTGCTGCTTTGTTATCCTTCAGAAAATCCATGTGGTGGGTAATCTGGGAAGTATCAGCATCTGGTTGCTGCAGCAGGTACGATAACTGTGCTGGGGCACGGGTGACACCAGCTCTGATCGAGCCGCGCTTCTTCCGAAAATGGTCAGTGGTCGCCAAGGTCGTGACGTTCAGGGAAGTCTCCGAAGGGGTGGATCCCGGGTTTCGGCACCAAATGTAATGAAATAACCGGTCCGCAGACGTTAGACGGAGACGACCCATTTAATTTGCATTGAGCCCCAGCTGTCCCCTCTAGCACGTGCCTGTCCTCACTTCGTCCTCTTCGATAGTTTGGCCCGCTCCAAGAGAATATTCTGCACCAGTCGTGACGAAAGAGGAATCTCCTATGCTGATTCTTGCAGTGCATCTTTCAGTAGGGAGCAGCAATTGACCACCCGGTGTTCTTGTATGTGGTCCTGTCCATGGCTTTTTGAATTTTCTAAGATGATCGGCCAGCTTAACACTTATTGAGGAAAAATCATCACCTGTATCGACTAAGGCTGTCACTTGCCCTCCATCAATATTTACGTTGAGGTCGGCGCACACCTTTCTGTCATTGTTAATATTCGTCGTCGTCGAGTCGTTCAGTAGCGGCAGTACTGGGGACTTTTTATCGTCTTGTGGTCGGGCTGCGACCTTACCTCGAGAGGTCGCCGCCTTTATTTTCCCAGGTAAGGGCTGGGCGATCTTGTTCCCCAAAGGTTAGCAAAAGTACTTCGATTCAGGGACGATGTCTGAGCAGGGGATGGAGAGCGTGGCCTATGGGCGGAGTTGGGCTAGCGACTCGTGATAGGGAGACCACGTTGTTGGAGGTCCTCGAAAACCAGGGTCGTCATGGCGAACAATGTAGTCGGCGTTGGCACGGCGACCATCGTATCCCGGCCTAAACCGGCGAAGTTATGTGTCGTGGTACCAACAATGACGAGCTATATGGCCGGCATCACCACAGTTTAAGCAGAGAGGGCGCCGATCGACAGTGCGCCAACCATCCGTTCTGCGGAATTGTGGGCGTTCCATGTCCTCTTGTGGTGGTGAGTAAAGCACGGCAATGGTGGCTGGTAGCATGAAGACATCGGAGACATGGGCCGATGTCTGAAAGCCTCCTGCAAAGGTTGCCACAAAGGTGCGGCTGTAGGTTGCTGGTAATATGATGTAATAGGCGGGAAGGGTGGTGGACGGTGGACAGCGTCGGCGTAACTCATTTTACGCTGCTTGCGAGCGAGATCAGCTGCTGAAAAAGCGTGGGCAAGTTCGTCACGAACGACTGCGGCAACGGCGGTCACTGGTGCATCCACCGGAGGACTGCAAAGCTTCTGAATTTCTTTTCGGACAATATATCTGATCACGTCACGTAAGGAGCCCTGATAGTCCAGAGTCACTGAAGCGGCGTTGATTGAGGTGGTAGTGGACGAGCGACCATACTGACTTGATCTTTGGTGCAGAACACGCTCAATGGCCATGGCTTCTCTTATAAAATCGGCCACAATAGTTGGGGCATCGCGCACACGTCCGGCGAACAGTTGTTCCTTCACGCCGCGCATAAGGTAGCGCAACTTATCTTCCTCGAACATAGTGGGATCAGCCCGACGACATAGGCTCGTCACGTCTTCAGCAAAGATGGCCAAGTTTCGTAATGTTTCTGAAGCTGAGCCCGCTCTCGACGGTCGAAGCTAGCAAAGGTGTTAATCAGCTGCTGACGTAACACATCCGATGTCGATATACGGCCTTCTCGATTCTCAAGCCACGTGTGAGCGCTGCCATCGAGAGCGAAGTACGTGGGGGCAAGATTCCGTTGAGCATACCACTGGTTGATGTCGGCAACACGTTCGTTATGCTCAAGCCAATCTTCAACATCCTTATGCGGGGCACCACTGAAGCGATCAGGTACCAGTGGCTGAAGAAGTGTTACCTGGGATGGATTGGAAACTGGGCTGCCTTGTATTCCTTGGAATAAGTGTGGCTGGCTGGTGGAGGCCATTGGCAGAGGTGCGAAATGTCTGGTAGAATGCTCGTCCAAGGAGGTCAGCTCAGGAGAGAGGCCTAGCAACCACCGACTGAAGCGGTGCACTGGTGTCGTAACAGGTGGCTGCGTGTTGGAACTTGATGAATGGCTCCCAGATAGGGTGTAGAGCATCGGCAGGCTTTCAGTCCAGCACCTCCGCCAGTGTCGCGGTTCAACGTAAGCAGATCACCGAGATGTTGAGTCCGAGAACCGACAGCGTGCGTTTTTGTGCAGAGCCAAGAGCAAAAGACATAAACAAAAGCACGTTCTCTTCTTCAGGATCCCTTTTCACGAGACTGTTGGCGCGCACATCGTCTTCGTTCGCTGTCTATTTCGAGCGTGGCAATATGTATATATTGTAGTAACGAAAGCCGACACAGGGACGCAGGAGCGCGAGAAGCAAGTTTATTACGAGAAAGGTGAAGTCGGGCAATTGAACAGCCGGCCCGAGGCAAGGATGGTGCTTGCTGCCTCGCCGCTGTCTTTAACGACTCATAAACTTCTTCACATTTGATGGAGGGTGCCGTTTATGCCCGTCGCTACACTTTGGAGCTGCGAAATCGCACGCATCTGCCCACCATGACTGACAGCGCCAACCCATCGGCGCCTTCGCCCCAGTTGGTCAACTACCCTGGCCATCTTATGCTAAGGGACCCGAAGATCTTCAGCGGTGCGGATGGGACCAACGTGGAAGACTGGCTTGAGCACTACGAACCAGTGAGCGCTAATAATAAGTGGGAGGAAGCTGACAAGCTAGGCCACGTCATATTTTATCTTACTGGCGTCGCCGAATCGTGGTATATTAACCACAAACGCCACATCTCCACATGGAGCGTCTTCAAGACGTCTTGTTCTCAAGTGTTCGGTCAGCCGGCTGTCCGCAAGCAGCGTGCAGCACAGCGCTGGCGCGTCCGCTCTCAGCAGACTAGCGAAACTTCACCAGCTTTATTGAGGACGTCGTTGGCCTTTCTTGACGTGTGAATGGCACCATGCCTGACGCTGACAAAATCAAACACATCTTGAAGGCCATTCAAGACGGCGCATTCCAAATGCTCTTGAATAGAAATCCGAGCACAGTTTTCAAAGTCGTCAGCTTGTGTCAAAGCTGCGACAAGTTGAAGAAACAACGCAGTCTGACTCGGCAGCCTCAGGGTAGTGGCGAAGTGCTATCCAGTTTCGACACCATGCCTGACCATCTACCGTTGCTTCATCAAGTCCGAGCCTTCGTCCGTGAGGAAGTCGCCCGCCAACTTTTCCTCGTGCCCTTTACTCATGAGACCACCACCCGTCTTTCTGACCCGCTTCGAACTGCTATTGCCCAAGTTTTTCTCCTTGCGCACCACGAGCCGCCTCCACCCAGCCGTGTTCACTGCCCGCGTGCCGCGCAGCCAGTCGGCGCTCCTGTCGCCTATCCACCAGCCGTACAGCCTGTGGCCGCGCCCTTAACGTATGCAGTGAAGTCTGTGGCTCCTCCTGTCGCCTGCAGCCGCACCGCTCACAAATGCAGACACTGTGCGTAGGCTTACACAACCACCCCACACAACGCGCTCACAGCCCGTGCACCCTGCTGCTTATACAGCACCTTGGGCGGCACCACCAGTGGTTGATCCTTGGAGGACGCCATATAACCAACCGATTTGCTACGCCTGCTTCTCTGCCGAACACGCTGCCCGCTGCTGCCGCCATCGACCACCGACGTTTGGCAACGATGCCCGATCGTTGCAACCCAGAATCCAACCCTTCTTTGCCGATTATGGGCCGGTCTCGTCACCTCGCTATGCCCCTACTCACCACCCTGACTTCCAGCCGCAACACGCACCCTCTCCTCATCAGCGATCGCCCTCCCCCATGCGTCACCAGCCCGGACAAAATTCTTGCTTTGTGGCCTGGACCCTCCAACCAGAAAAACAAACCACTGCAGTTCAAGAGGCAAGAACTGCGCCATTCTCGAACAGTCAAAGCCCTTGCTCCTCCCCTGCTAACGTCGTCACAGTAACTACTGAAGGTCATTGTACTTTTGCACTTGTGGACACCAGCACCACTGTTTGTTTATAGCCGCTAATTTCTGGCGCTTAATATGCAAAGTCACGACACCGCTTTCGCGACTGTCGCTCCACACCGCAAGTGCACACCAAGTGAAGCCTCTTGCAGCCTGCACGGCAAGAGTGTCCATCAAAGGCATTCTTTACATCGGGGAGTTTACTGTCCTTGCTGTCTGTTCGCATGATGCCATCCTCGGGTGGGACTTCCTATCCCGTCATAATGCCGTCATCGACTACGTAGGCGCTGAAGTTGGCTTTTCATCCTTGTGGGACGTTTCATTACTCGACGCTCTTCATCAGCCACCGAAGTTGCTCATTTGTGAGGATACCGACACCTGGAAAAATCGCTCTTGTTCCCGTTTCATGGAACGCCTACACTGACGCTACAGTCATTTTATGTCTTCCGATGTCTTCACGAGTCGTCGAGCTTTGCCGCTACTTTTCGCAACGATTGACATTGCCGCCGAGAGCAGCAATACGTTCGTCCACAATCCATTTTCCGCACATGTCCCTTTGCTTGCGGGGAATGTCTAGGCCGCATGCAGGACCTTGACCCTTCGTCTTTGGTTGATGTCTCGGATGACTACTGCGATAACCCAAAAGCACTGTCAGCACTCGGGGAGTCGTCCAAGGATACGTTTTGCAGCACCATCACCAACATCCTTACTTCCACCGAACATGCCGACCTACTTGATCTTCTGCCTGAGTTCAGGAATTCGTTCGATGTGTCGCAACTTCAACTAGGCCGCACGTCGTAATTCAAACATCATGTTGACACCGGCCTACACCAGCCACTTCGTCAAAGATCATAACGTGTCTCCGCTAAAAAGCGCCACGACACTAACGATCAAGTCGAAGATATGCTTCGTCGAGACGTTATTCGACTATATCACAGTCCCTGGGCGTATCCTGTAGTCCTGGTGCGTAAGAAAGACGGATCTTTCTGGTTTTGCGTGGAATGTCGTCGTTTAAATAAGATAACCCGCAAAGACATTTATCCTCTTTTGCCGTGCATTGATAACGCCATTGGCACCCTTCAGGGAGCGGAATTCTCGTTGCTAGATTTGCGATTTTGCTACTGGCAACTCCTAATGGCTGAAGCCGATCGCCAAAAGACTGCATTTATTACACCTGACGAACTATACAATATTACTTTCATGCCCTTTGAACTTCGTAACGCGCCTACCGCGTTTTAATGATCTATGGATGGTACACTACGTGGCCTTGAGTGGAATATGTGCCTCTGCTACTTCGACGATGTCGTGGTTTTCTCACACGGCTTTCCTACGCACCTCCTTCGCCTCAGGCACGTTTTGACTTGTCTGATCAACGCTGGCCTCCAGCTTAACCTGAAAAAAATTCGCTTCGCTACACGGGAGCTTGTCATCCTTGGCCACATCGTGTCTAAGTCCGGCGTATTACCTGACCCAGCAAAACCTCGAGCAGTCGCGAAATTTCCCAAGCGGATGACCATGAAGGAACTTCCCAGTTTTATAGGCCTATGCTCCTATTTCCAGCGCTTTGTTCGCAATTCCGTATTCATCAGGCCACCATTAACCCAACTCCGTCGCAGTGATGTGAAACTATTCTCCTGGTCCCTGCAGGTGATGTTGCCTTCACTATTCTGCGCCATCTGCTCTGCTACCCACCTATTCTTCGCCAATTCAACCTGACGACTCCTACTGAAGTGCACACCGACGCCAGCGGCGTCGGACTTGGCATTGTCCTCGCTCAACGAAAATCCGGCTATCCAGAATACGTCGTACCCTACGCTAGTTGCACTCTGACGAAAGCCGAAGCTAATTACAGCGTCACAGAAAAAAGAGTGTTTGGTTGTGGTGTGGGCGCTTGGAAAGTTCCAGTCGTACTTATACGACCACCCGTTCGAACTAGTAACCAATCACCACGCGCTTTGCTGGCTATCAGGGTTTAAATACCCTTCTGGCCACCTTGCGCAATTGGCACTTCGCATCCAGGAGTGTGACATTCGCGTCGTATACCACAGCGGACGCAAGCACTCTGACGCTGACGACCTGTCCCGCTCACCTTTACCACCAAATCCAACGAGCGCTAACACATGCGTGCAGATATTGTCATCGCTAAATGTCAACTCTATTGCCGTCGAACAACGTCATGACCCATGGATCGCATCTCTTCTGGAATATCTATCTGGCACGCCCAACCTTCCGGTATCTCGATCCTTCTGACTTCAAGCTTTCCATTTCGCCCTCCACGATCAACTTCATCGCTGCAACTACGCTCAAGATGGCCACCGGTGGCTACTGGTCACTCGACGCACTTTACGATCGCAAGTACTGGCCTCTCTTCACGACGATCCACAATGTGGCCACTCCAGAGTGTTCAAAACGTATGAACGTCTTTGCCATCGCTATTACTGCCACGGCATGTACAATTTCTTGCGCAAATTCATGCAGTTTTGTCGTGACCGCCAGCGACGCAAATCAACACTTCTACATGCCACTGGCGCATCGCAGCTATTTCTATGCCCTGCCAAGTCGTTTGATCGCATCGGCGTTGACCTATACGGACCCCTTCTATTGACACCAGATGGCAATCAGTGGATTATAGTTGCGGTCGAGCACCTGACACGCTACGCTGAAGCAGCCGCTTTGCCGAGCGCTACCATTCGGGATGTCGCCTCTTTCATTTTACGTCACTTTATCCTTCTACATGGCGCACCTCGAGAGTTCCTTAGTGACAGAGGCCGCGCTATCCTCTCCGAGGTCGTCAAAGCTCTGCTTTCAAAATGATACGTCATTTATCGGAGAACTCCAGCATACCGCCCGCATACTAACGGGCTAACGGAACCGCAGACTGGACGATCTGACCTCAATATACGTGGCATCTGATCATAGCAGCTGGGACCTTGTTAACACTGCAATGCAAACAACCACGGGGTTTTCCCCTTTCTTTCTCCTTTACGAACGCGAGCCCTCCCATACAATCAACACTCTACTTCTATCCCCGAGGCTGCTCGACAAGCCGATGAGTGCCACCAGCTCACCCGTATGCTAAACTCGGAAGTGCAGTAACGCCAGAAAGAAAACCGTAGCACCGTCCTTCCAGATCCCAGCTATGCCCCAGGATCTCTTGTGTGGCTCGCCATCCCATACCAACCTCCGTGACTCTCTTCGAAGCTTGCCCCACGGTACGAGGGTCCTTACACCGTTTTGCTGAAAACCTCTCTGGTTAATTTCTTTACGGCGCCAGTTTCGCCATCGGGCGACATGCACCGGCTTCTAAACGTCTCGATTTATTTGGTGGAGGAGCTGAGTAATTCCATAATTTTGGAACTTTGCAACCGCACGTTGCCTCCCGTTACTATGATGTCCACAGATGAAGACCAGCAGGCTGCCGCCTCGTCTCCCACTACTCCGGCTCCTGTGTGTCCCGGCCCCATGAAGCTACGTGATCCGCCTACATTCAGTGGGAGTGAAGACAAAGACGTAGAAGACTGACTTGACGAATACGACCAGGTGAGCAAGCACAACAAATGGGATGATGCGCACAAGCTCGTTGTTGTCCAGTTTTATTTAGCTGACGTCGCCAGTCTGTGGTATTGCAACCGCGAGAGGAACCTTCTCACCTGGTAAGCCTTCAGAATGACGTTTGCAGGTTTGTTCGGCCGCCCAGTGCTTCGGAAGCTACGTTCTGAACAACGCTTGCGGGTTCGAGCCCAGCAAAGTGGTGAAAACTACACTAGCTACATCGAAGATGTGATCGACCTTTGCCGGCGTGTCAACCCGGCTATGACGGAAGCCGAGAAGATCAAGCACATCTTGAAAGGTGTGACTGAAGACGCCTTTCAGATGTTTGTCACCAAGAACCCCCAAACGGTAGCGGACGTAATTCTATTTTGTCAAAGCTACGACGAGCTCTGGAAACAGCATGAGTGCTTCGTCGCGCCAGTGTGTCACTGCTACGTTTTCCGCTTTAACGGTGGCTGGCACTACGAATGACCAGACTTCCTTGCTCCTTGAGATCAAGCAGTTCGTACAGGAAGACGTCGCGCGCCATTTGTCCCTTGTGCCTATACACTCTCAAGTGCACCATCTAGTTTGCCGACACACTGTACAGGAAGACGTCGCGCGCCATTTGTCCCTTGTGCCTATACACTCTCAAGTGCACCATCTAGTTTGCCGACACCGATACAGCGAGTCATTCGGGAGCAAGTATCAGAGGTTTTACCCGCAGTCAATGTACCAGCTGTGACTTCTCCGCTGGCGTATGCCGAAGCACTGACCACACCACGACATTTGCCTGTCGTGAACAACTACAACACCACACGCGCCAACGCCACACCAGCTGAGCCTATGCACCCGGCTGCTCGTCCATTCTCCCGACTAACACCACAATTTCAGACCCATGGCGCCCTCCGGACAACTGCCCCATTTCTTGTGGATTTGCTGGTCACGTAGCACGGTTTTGCCGACGGCATAGGTTTCTCATCAGTGACCACGTGCGATCTAACACTTATGACTCTCCATCGAGACCTCAGGCTACCTCTGGCTTGACTGTCACCACAGATAATTTTCCAGCTCACCACAACTTTAACAGACGCCAGTCACCTTCGCCTCAGCGCCATTCTCCTTTCACTATGAGGCAATGCTCTCCCTCAACCCTGAAAGAAACTAGATACATCAGTTCTGGAGGCAAGAACTGCGCAGCTTTCGATCTCTACAAGACCTCGTTTTTCGCCGTCTAATATCGTCGCTGTCTCTGTCGAAGGTATACCTGTTTTAGGCCTGGTCAACACTGGTGCCACCAAGTCTGTTATCAATGAGCAACTTCGCCGTAGACTGAGAAAAGTAACGACGCATCTTCAGGACATTGTTTAGAGCACTGCGAGTCGCCAACAACTTCGCACTTTCGCTGCATGCACGGCACGCGTTGATATTGTAACGGTAGGATGAGAACGACGAAGAAGACAAAGAGGAGGAGGACGATGTTGTCAGATCTGTGAGCCAACTGGGCGCCATCTTGTCCACCACCGAGTTTATTCCTCGTTTTATAAAGTAAAGTTATTCTCCCGTAACATCATTGGTGGGAGGTGCGGGGTACTCACTTCACGCAAAACGGAGCTTCGTAGCGGGCGCCTAGTGGTCTCCCCCATGGCGACTGAAGTCAACAATGCCGACCCTTCCCCGACTACCGTGCCTTCTCCAACTACGTCCGTGCTTTCTCCAACTGGACCGTCAACCCTCATCTTGGAGCCCCCGAGAGATCCAGGTACCTTTTCTGGCACTGATGGCATTGACGTAGAAGCCTGGCTGAAGTCATACGAACGAGTGGGTGTACGTATGCGATGGGATCCAACGCTCATGCTGGCCAACGTGATTTTTTATCTCAGAGGTACCGCAAAGGTCTGGTACGAGACGCACGAGGAAGAACTGACTAGCTGGGAGTTATGCAAGCAAAAGCTCCGGGAGCTATTTGGCAGGCCTGTGGGAAGTCAACGCGCCGCCCAAAACGAGCTCGCACGTCGAGTTCAGACGTGCACCGAATCATACCTCACGTACATTCAGGACGTGCTCGCTTTGTGCCGCAAGGTAGACTCGCAGATGTCCGAAGCCGATAAGGTTGGCCATATTATTAAGGGCATAGCAGATGACGCCTTTCACCTTCTTGTGTTCAAGAATTCATCTACGGTCCACGACATTATTTCGGAATGCCGGCGCTTTGAAGAAGCGAAGAGCCGCCGTGTTCTCCACCAGTTTGCCCGGCTTCCAAACACGGCTGCAACATCCACATGCGAAGACCCTCGCCTGCCTTCTACGGAAAGTCCCGGTGACGTTGTCCGTATTGTCCGTCGGGAAATAGAAGCCGCAGCTCCACTCGTGTCAGCCTCCCCCAACTCCGAAAGCTATCACGCCACCGTCTCTCTCATACAGACCGTCGTGAGGCAAGAACTGGCCAACGCCGGCTTAAACGTCTGCTCCATTCATCGTCCAGACTACGCCCCACCAAATCCACCCGTGACTGTTCCGCCCAACCGACGTTTTTCTGCCAGCCCACATTATCGCGACCCGGCGGTATGGCGCACCCCAGACGACCGGCCGATATGCTTCAATTGCGGTCGTATAGGCCACATTTCGCGTCACTGCCGTGCTTGGTCCAGCTCTGCTCCGTGGCCTCACCCTCCGCCCCATCGCCCACCTGCCTGGAATTCACGCTCATCACCGAAAACAGAGCCGCTAACGCCTGAGAATTCCTCGCGCCCCCGATCCAGCCGCTCCCCTTCGCCGCAACGCCGTTTCTCCCGCTCGCCCCCATCTCGCCGATCGCCGTCCCCAAGCTCGTTCCGGCGTTCACCTCCGGAAAACTGACGGGAGCAGCTCTTGGAGGTGATGCTGCAATACCGACCCGATGCCAAAATCCTCTACTGACCTTGCCCGCACATCAGAACCTTATCAATGTTGACGTCGACGGTGTACCTACTACAGCCCTCATTGACACTGGCGCACACGTGTCTATCATGAACGCTGACCTTAGAGCACGGCTGAAGAAAGTCCTTACTCCTGGCCCAACTCCTGTGGTCCGAACGGCCGATGGTGGAAAAGTCGCCGTAATTGGTGTGTGCTCAGCTCGCGTCAGCGTCGCCGGACACCACACATCAGTTCTGTTTTATGTTTTAGAACACTGCCCTAATGACATAATTTTGGGCCAAGACTTTTTGTCTGAACATTCGGCCTTGATAGACTGCTCTGCCGGTATAGTGCAACTCGCTCTACCTAATGTTGTTGATCCTCCAAGTTGCCCTCCAAGTCGGCTTTGTTCTACAGAACACCTGCGTCTCCCTCAACGAACAGTAGCTTACATAGGCGTCTCCCCTGTTCCACCTGTCCCAGACGGTGTTTATATTGTGTCCCCCAATGTTGACGTCCTGCTTTCGCACAACGTTGCGTTTCCTCACACCGTCGTCACTATTACGGCCAATGCATCCTGCCTACCCCTAGTGAATTTTTCACTATGTACACAAGTCCTCCCTCGTGGTATATCTCTAGCCGAGATCGTGCCGGCGGCAGAGTGCCATATTTGCACTCTAAGTTATGACAGCATCCCGAGTGCCGAAAAAACTTCGTCTACTCCTCCATCAGACCAAAGTGTGTTAACCAAGATGATTGCCCCCGACTTGCCGAAAGAACAAGCTAACGACCTGCGTTCCCTGCTTGCATCTTTTTGGGACATCTTCGACCTTGGCGACCGCCCACTCGGCCAGACGTCCGTTGTTAAGCACCGGATTGATACAGGCGATACGAGTCCCATCCATCGGAGACCCTACCGTGTTTCCCATGCAGAGCGGCGCATCATCCAACAGGAGGTCGACAAAATGCTTTCTCGGAATATCATCGAGCCTTCATGCAGTCCCTGGGCGTCCCCTGTTGTACTTGTAAAGAAGAAGGACAACAGCTGGAGATTTTGCGTCGATTATCGCCATTTAAACAAAATAACGAAGAAGGACGTCTACCCTTTACCACGCATAGACGATGCCCTGGATTGCCTTCACGGCGCAAAATATTTTTCCTCCATTGACCTTCGCTCTGGGTACTGGCAGATTGCCGTTGATGACATGGACCGTGAGAAGACGGCGTTTATCACTCCCGACGGCCTTTACGAGTTTAAAGTGATGCCATTCGGTTTATGCAATGCGCCCGCCACATTCGAACGTATGATGGACGCTCTGTTGCACGGCTTCAAGTGGTCCATCTGCCTGTGCTACCTGGACGACGTTATCGTTTTTTCGCCTTCTTTTGCGACGCACCTTGAAAGGCTATCGAAAATCTTATCTGTCTTTCGTAAGGCGGGCCTGCAACTCAATTCGGCAAAGTGCCACTTCGGCCGTCGTGAAATTTCTGTCCTCGGACATCTCGTTGATTCTGTAGGGGTTCGCCCTGATCAAGATAAAATACGCGCAGTAAGAGATTTCCCTGTACCAACCTGTACCAAAGACGTTCGCAGTTTCGTTGGCCTCTGTTCTTACTTCCGCCGCTTTGTTAAAAACTTCGCCGACGTAGCACGCCCTCTCACTCAACTTCTCAAAAAAGACGCTGGCTTCATCTGGGGCCCTGAGCAAGCAGATGCGTTTCAAAATCTAGTGTGTCTGCTTACGTCTCCGCCTATCCTCGCCCACTTTGATATCTCATCTCCAACAGAAGTTCGTACAGACGCAAGTGGCTATGGCATCGGTGCAGTCCTCGCCCAGAAACAACAAGGACGAGACCGTGTTGTTGCTTATGCCAGCCGCCTTCTTTCGCCTGCTGAAAGAAAATATTCAATAACTGAACGGGAATGTTTGGCACTTGTTTGGGCAGTCGGTAAATTTCGTCCCTATTTGTACGGCCGGCCATTCACAGTAATCACAGATCACCACGCCTTGTGCTGGCTTTCGTCCCTTAAAGACCCTTCCGGCCGTCTTGGCCGTTGGGCGCTGCGCCTTCAAGAATTTGATTACTCAGTCCTGTATAAAACCGGCCGCCTGCATCAAGATGCGGACTGCTTGTCCCGGTATCCTGTCGACCCTCCAGACGGCGACTCCTCTAAAACCACCCTTCCTGTCGACGTTTTCTCTCTATCCGCGTTTCATGACATTGGAATCGAGCAGCGACGAGATACTTTCTTGGACGGTATTATCCGAGGGCTCACATCGGTGAGGCCCGACCCTTCCCTTCGAATGTTTGAAATACATGATGGTGTATTGTACCGTTGCAATATGCGTCCTGACGGCCCCGAAAGACTACTCGTCGTTCCCATTCAATTGCGTCACACTGTTCTCGCCCAGCTTCATGATGCACCTACAGCGGGTCACCTCGGCGTGTCACGGACCTACGACAGAGTTCGCCGGCGCTTCTTCTGGCCTGGCATGTACCGCGACGTCTGCCGTTATATTGCAGCCTGCGACCCTTGTCAACGACGGAAAAAACCAAATGCCCCTCCGGCCGGACGTCTTCAGCCACTGCACATACCACGAGACCCATTCGACCGTGTTGGCGTGGACCTGCTTGGCCCTTTTCCTACGTCAGCTGCGGGTAATCGGTGGATTGCAGTAGCAACCGATTATGCTACCCGATACGCGATCACACGGGCCCTTCCAACCAGCTGTGCAACTGACGTGGCCGATTTCCTTTGGAGGACGTCATCTTACATCATGGCGCCCCTCGACAACTCCTTACCGACCGAGGCAGCTACTTCCTTTCCAAAGTGGTTGATGACCTCCTCCGCTCCTGCGCCACTAAACACAAGCTCTCGACTGCTTACCATCCACAAACAAATGGTCTAACGGAGCGCCTCAATCGCACTCTCACCGACATGCTCTCCATGTATGTCTCCACCGATCACCGCGACTGGGACACTACGTTACCGTTTGTAACATTCGCGTACAATTCTTCCAGACACGACACCGCTGGGTTCTCTCCTTTTTTTCTGTTGTTCGGCCGTGACCCTGCGCTACCTTTCGACACCCTCCTGCCGGCCGGACTAAATGACAAGTCTCAGTACGCTCGTGATGCAATAATGAAGGCCCAAGCGGCACGCCAAGTTGCTCGACGACGCTTACTGGACTCCCAGGACAATCAGAAGAGCGTATACGACGCCCGCCATCGTGACGTCCACTTCACACCCGGAGATCTCGTTCTGTTATGGTTCCCCTCGCGCCGCGTTGGACTTTCGGAGAAGTTACTCCCACGCTATTCAGGTCCCTACCGTATCTTACGCCAAGTAACTGACGTCACATACGAAATCACCCCTACGGACCCCGCCATCATTCACCCTCACACTGACGTAGTGCATGTTACGCGACTCAAACCGTATTACTCCAGTGCCTCCTGATTAGCACCGGGTCGGTGCTCCAGCCGCCGGGGAAATCATGTAACGGTAGGATGAGAACGACGAAGAAGACAAAGAGGAGGAGGACGATGTTGTCAGATCTGTGAGCCAACTGGGCGCCATCTTGTCCACCACCGAGTTTATTCCTCGTTTTATAAAGTAAAGTTATTCTCCCGTAACAATATTACTGATGTAATTATGCCGTAGAGTTTGTGGTGCTGCCGAAGTGTTCCCATGACATAATACTCAGCTGGGACTTCCTCTCCACTCATCACACTGTCGTTGATTGTGCCCATGCCGAAGTTCAGTTCTCGCCATTATGTGATTCTGCCGCCGTCGACTCGCCACGTTCACCTGCAAATGTTTTGTTACCGCCGACACATCGATACATCATTTCTCGTCTGGACTAGTACTACTTTTCATTGACGTCTCCTGTGACTCGACTGTTCCTTTTACGCCATCTGAAACCGCTGTCTACCGCAAGTGCTTCCTGATTTTTTCTGCCATTCTCACCATTCAGGAAGGATCAAGTGCCATTCATGTTTCTAATTCATTTCCATCGCCTTTCGTTTATTGCGCGGAGAGTGCCTAGGCCTTGCCGATGGCGTTGATCTCTTGTGTTTACATATTGTTTCTGATAACTCGACTTGTATTCACATCAACGCCGTTGATTTCTTCGCATTACAGTCTGAGCCATCATTCACCGATGCTCTTTCTCGCTGCGTTGACCACAACCTTACGGCCCAGCAGCGCGTGGAAATCATTGCCCTCCTCGAGCGCTACCACACAACCTTCGACCACCAGCAACCAACATTCGGTCGTGCCTCATCTGTATCTCACCGAATCGACACAGGTATTCACGCACCATTACGTCAGCGTCCTTATCGCGTGTCGCCGCCTGAGCGTCTTATCATCGCCGAACAAGTTGATGGCATGATGAAACGCGGCGTCATTGAGCCCTCTAATAGCCCGTAGGCCTCTCCAATTGTTCCTGTAAAGAAGAAAGATGGCACATTAAGATTTTGCGTTGGCTACAGCCAGTTGAACAAGATCACCTGCTAAGGCGTTTACTCGTTGCCTCGCATAGACGACGCCCTCGACTGCCTAGAAAGAGCCTAGTTCTTCCCATTGCTAGACCTTCGCTCCGGTTGTTGGCAGGTGCCAATGGCTGAGGCTGACCACCCAAAAACAGCTTTCGTTGCCCCTGATGGCTTATATCAGTTTAACGCGATGCCATTCGGGCTATTCAATGCACCTGCAACTTTTGAGCGCATGATCGACAACATCCTCTGTCGCCTCAAATGGCAGACATGCCTGTGCTACTTAAATGACATCGTAGTATTTTCATGCAAGTTTTCAACACATCTCCAGCCTCGCCGCGGTGGTCTAGTGGCCAAGGCATTAGGCTGATGACCCGAAGGTCGCGGGTTCGAATTGCGGCTGCGGCGGCTGCATTCCCGATGGAGGCGGAATTGTTGTTGGCCCGTGTGCTCAGATTTGGGTGCACATTAAAGAACCCCAGGTGGTCGAAAACTTCCGGAGCCCTCCACTACGGCGTCTCTCATAATCAAATGGTGGTTTTGGGACGTTAAACCCCACATATCAATCAATTATTTACTTCCATCTTTAACAACCTCAAGTTCATGGTATATACTAGTTCACTATATTCATAGCACTGCGGCCCAACGCTCGCTTAACCTTTCTAAAACCAAGGAGGTATCGCCCAGCGAGTATAACATAGCGACCCTTCCTTGTCAGATAGTGCTCAATATACATGCCAATGGCTGCTAATGGGGAATGACAGACAGGAGAATTCGGCTTTTAGTTAACGCGCACACTGCGAATTTTTTTATTCTTCAATAACGCACAAGAGAAATCTCCCACCGGCACCACCTCGCAGGTCAAAGCGTAAGACATGTTACGCACAACTAGCAGGGATGAATGGTTGCCGCTTTAAGGAGCTTCGCCCCCTAAAAGAGTTCAAGGTTCCACCGACGGCTTGCAAAAAGCCACTTGGTAGATATATACCTCCGCAAGAAGACACGCCTCCTTGCGGTGGCGCTGTGGTGAAATGGGTAAGACATCTGGTTCACATGGATGCGGTCCCGAGCTCGATTCCAGGGCTGTGTGGGCTTTGCATGGTGATCCCGCAGATGTAGGTGATTGCGATACAAAGGGTTTTCTAATTACCTGCTGTCCTATTATCTGCCGCGTTATCGGCGAGAAACCACTCTTAAAAGCGTAACATACTGCTTTTTTTTTCGCTGCCACATCAGCGCCGGTTCACCTACGCAAATGTCACGCCTAAACGCAGGCCATATCTTGCGAGGAAAAATTTGACCGAAAATCACGGCTAATCTTTTACCCGGCTATTCTGAAGGGTCACTTTAAATCGGGCTGGTTTCTCTGGGACACGGCTACAGAGCCGCGTAGAAGCGGCGATAATTTGACTTGATGTCCTGCCTACGGGCGTGTAGTCTAGCCAGGATTTGACTAAAAGTGTACTTGCGAATTCTGTGCAACGGTGTTGCGTGCCCCTGACCGTAAAGTTAGTTACCAGAGTTTAGTGGTGCGGGCTTGATAGTTGCTGTCACGTGTCGTGTTACAGTACGCATTGCGTTATAGTTGACAAAAATTTCTCTACGTCCCTGTTGAGTGACCGACAAAACTGCGCATCCCATCCTTTTCGTGCAGTTGCGTTATCAGGCGACACGACCGAAAGTCAGTTGGCGTGTTCCGTGTAGATAAACAAGCCACTTTGATTAGCAGGGGTGTGACAGCTGGGCTGTATCTGATTGCAATAATGCACTTATAGATATTCTGCCGGCAGCATTTATTTTCCCGTTTGCGGGTCTTGGGCCGGCAGTAGTAACTTAAGTTACGTCTAGCTTGCTGTTCTTTTGGCTCTCGCTATTTTCGCAGTGTCCGCTAGTGATTTTCTCGTCTCCGTTGGGCGCCAGTGACCTATGCTGTGGTGCATCGCAGCTGTCGCTATTTGACTAAGAAATTTATTAAAAAAGAACAAAACGGAAACACCATACGGAAGAGATCGCCTGATTGGAGCAACCCCGAGGGATGCACAGCGCGTTAGCATGGGCGCTTCTCAAGCTCATAGGGCGACAAGGGACGAAGAAGCTGCCTTCGCTGTAACGGTTTGGAAAGAGTGCCGGCACATCAACTTCGAGCGGTATAGTCCCCATTGCCGGGGCTATATCTACTCCCATCAATGTCTGCACCTGGGGCCCACAAGTTTTTTGAAGAAAAGCAGCTCACTCGGTTCCTGAAAGAAGGGATTCAAAGTTCATTTGGCGGCTGCCGCTTTTAACTGCCGCTCAATGAAGACTGTAAAGGTATCTGAGATATGCCGTTGTCATTGCTCTGAATCTTTGCAGTGATATCGTTAGCACTTCTTGGTATAGTGTAGTACGACTGTTGCTGGTAAACATATTGTAATACTATATTTTAAAAATATTTTGCCTTTATCTCGATACCCTGCATTAGAAACAAGGTGACACGCGGAAGAATTACCAATATAAATCGAACATGAAACTGAAATATACTTGCATTTTTTTATTCAAGCGCTTAGGTACTTAGCCTTAGTCGCATGCCACTATTAAATGACTTCATTTGGTGCTGTCACTTGTAGTTGAAGTCAGCGGTGCTTGTTGGAATGGGTATACTCTAATTTGGCCAGACCACTTTGCTGTCTGTGCGACTTCATGAAATTTCGAAAGCACCAGCTGGACAGCGAAGCGAGTGCAATACGTTGTCATTTCACACTAGCTTAATAGTGTGCAAGTGTAAATGAAATTCAGCACTTTGCATATTTTTTTCTAGATGGCACAGAATATATACTGTAAAATCCCAAGTGAGTGTTTCTTGCCTTCTTTGGAGGATTTCAAATATGCGGCCGCTTGTCTCCTCTAACCATTTTCACTCTTTTATACTGTTTATAAGCCAAACTTAAACAGTAAATGCGTGTGTTTAGCTTAGGAAGAACAATGCTGCACTATCCCCCCCCTCTCTATCTCCAAAGGACGAAATGCTGCTGCCATACTTGCTTTGTTTTTGTTGGAATGCCTAAGTTTTTTGCTGCGTACTGCAGGTAGCAAACAGAAGTGGCCTGCCGTGTGCTGTCCACACGGTGAGCCAAGCATCCCATAAGAGGTGCTTATTCAGCATCTGTAGCTAACTCAAAGGTAATGTACAAAGTTCTATTTAATGAAGAAGAGTGTTGTTTTAAGCTAGTCATGTCGAACTGAAAATATTGCAAAATAAGTGAGGGTATACAGAATAACATCAGGATGTATGCTACCTACCAACTTAACATTGTTCATGCCAAAGTGTTAATTATGTCAACATTTATTTGGGGGAGAAGTGCAATGGTTTCCATAAATGAGCATGGTTGGTAATTGCTGCACAACCAGTCACTGTGTTTTTGCGCACATTAATATGTGACCTCCCACTGAGATGAAATTGCTTCACATTGACAACAGTAGAAAGGCTCTTGCTAGCTATCATAAGAAATTATTGCTATCATAGTTTTTAGTTCCAATAAATCATGCTGTACAAGGATACTCCACCTATTTTTCACGATGGCGAGTGCATTTCGTCTGGAAACGTGACATGGTTTTGCAAAGTGTTGCCTTTCTGTAGAATAGGGTACTGGCAAGCGGAATTTTGCAAAAAACTGAATCTTTACTGTTTCTTGCAGCAAGAATTGATAGCTTTCTTGTAAATACGTGCATAGTGTGAAGAATAGGGAGCCACTTTAAAATTTACAACAATATCATTGCAGTGTCTCGGACTGTCTTTACTGTATGCGAGTTGTTTCTGCCAAACATAAACGTAGTTTTTTACCATTTTTCGTGGCCAGTTAATAATTTTTCTGTGCACGTTTGCAAGCACACTTTCACCTCTGATGCTAAACAACAGGCTTGAGTGATGTGCCTGATTCTTGTCTATGGATTTTTTTTTGAATACCGAAAATGAACTCTTCTACTTGGCGCAATTATTGGCTACTGTGTGCACGTTCTATGCATCTAGATATAAAAATAGAGAATGCAGCTGGTAGCATTGAATACTGTGTTCAGACACTTGTATACACTGCAATACCTTGCTGGTGCCATAATTTGTTGTGGGTGTACGGTGAAGCGACTGGTAGCTAGCAATACTGCATTGTTACAGCTAATTGCACAATGGAACATTTTTCAACTGCTCACGTAGTTCGAGCAGATGTTGATCACGTTCACTGTGGTACGACATAGCCACAAAGTTCATGCATCTGCATCTTGCATACGAGGAACCCTTATGTGAAGCAACGTGATGCTGTGATGGGGGCAGCTAAGTGAGAACTGGGTTTTCTCTGTCTGTCAGTATCATTACAGGTTTGCTAAATGCACTCGAGTAGAATCAGCAGGCACTTGCAGCAACAGAGTCAGTAATAACAGCACATTTCAATAGCAGAATTACCTAGCTGCATATTGCATTTTATAGAAACTCCATTATTTTGAGACACCTTAACGTCACAGCTTGCTAACTCATTTCTTGGTTGTGGGACATTACAAGAATTATAATTTCATATATCATGCAAAATTATTCTCAGATTATTTTCTATTGTATACTACATTTATGCTTTTCAACTGCTTCCCCCCCAACTAAAGCTTAACTCCTGCTGGATTGTCTCATGGGTGAAAACAAGAAACCAGGCCAGGGAAAGCAATAAGGTACTCCATTATAACAGAAGAGAGTATTTCTGTGGATCAGTCTATAGCTGAAACATTTTTAAGGCACCAATGTGTTTACAGGGTATAACTGTGTTGTGCTACTTTTGTTATCACAGGAAGCACCTCCGAAAAGCAGTGCTACAAGGATGTGAGCCACAAGTTCTTTTCAACAAACGGATCAGATGCCTGGGAGCCACGGGCCGGATGCTTCTCGCCTACACAGACAGCGCCGCCACCACAGTAATGTTCTTGGAAAGGTGTGAGACATTCCTATGTTGCATAGAGTGAGCATGTTAATTGTCAGTTTTATAGCTTATAAGGATATGTCTGCAAAAGTAATTCCCTGCACAGTGTGTTGTACATTCTCTCAAAGTGCTATTAGGCAGCTTTGGCTCTGTCTTTCTTTTTTATCACCTTACAGACCATCTTGCTAATTCATACAGAGTGCTGCAGCAATCGCATTGTGTGAGTATCACAGAAACTTCTATTCGAAAAACAATTATGGTGACACCTTCATGCCTGACCAGTGTATACTCTTCGCTAGCGAAGTGATGTGATTTCGCACTGACTGTCGGTTGGTTCTCCCTGCAATATGAAATAGTGTTTTGGCTTTAAAACTACGCCGTATAGATTGTGTCATTGTGAGGCGTGCTGCATATTTGTTTATCTCACCTAAGCTTTGCACAGTACTTCCTCGCCATGCCGATGTAGCACAGCGGCAGATCTACAAGGCCTTGCTTGTTGATGGCTGCATGTTGATTGCACAATCACTGATGTAATGCTTTGTTGCCATATGACTGTAGTCCTGATGATAACGTATGCGTACCCCTCTTTACGACGAGAACGAAAGAGAAGCGCAGTGAGAAACTGAAAACAGCTACAGTGTGTGTTTTATTGGCTGTTACTTCATCATTTCATCATGTGAACACAATATTTGTGGCAACGTGCTCACATTTTACAATTTTGCAGTTATTGGAAATTTCACACGGTGGGGTTGTTTAGTAGCTTTTTACATTTCAATTATGGTCAATTTGTGTACTGCATCGCTTTGTTGATTTATATTTTGCAATGCTCATCTGTGAAATAGTCTGCAGTTTCTGTCAATATTTGTGTTCATTCTACATTCTGCATGTTCAATATGCACCATCAACATCAAAAGTTTGCAAGGCACGAAATGTTCGATGAAGCTTAATTCTCACTTTGTCTAATAATGTAATTTTGAAAGAAATATTTCATACTGCACTTCGTATTCCAACCTATGCAGTCACCAGTCTAATTACAAGCGTTAAGTACCGACGTAGCGGAAATTCGCATTTGTTGTGGATTAAACATCTACCAAGCTTTTTCTGTTGATAGTAGTTTCATGGATTTTTTATGGCACTAGAGCCACCTGCTTTCTTCGCTTTTGCAGCTATATAGGTGGAAGTTCATTGCTTTGCTACTTTGTCTACCTAATACCTATTCAACCAGCGCATCTAAAACGGTGTTTTGGGTATACTTGCATCATTACGTGTTTAATATAGTATAAGTCGTGAAGCTTTTTTTGATCTTTTTTATTTTACTTTTTGGCAACTTGACTGCTGTTTTTAGAGCAATCTGTAGATATCAAAATTGACTCTACTAAGCTTTGGTTCAGAAAGAAAAGCTGAACAGTTGCCGAGGTGCATGGCCTGCGCCACAGCATTCTAGGTTGCAAGAAATAGATTCTAGGCCGGATAATATGTGGCACCTTGCTGGTTGCGTGTCTTGCTTTTACTTAGAGCTCTATTTATAGTCCTAAAATTTATCTTACGTTGCTTACAGCTATGCTACCATGTGAACAACCCCTGCACTGAGTGGATTTAATCTTCAAGGTTGCAGTTGCACTTTTGAAGGAGGCGAAAATGCTAGAGGCCGTAGTGCTTTAGAGTTGACATTCACATTTAGAACGCCATTATTATTGTTACACCAAGTGAACAAAGTGGTAATTCTATATTGTATACATATTTCAAATAGGAGAGGTGAGCTGCTTAGTAGGTTGGTATTCATGTTGAAATGGCAGGGCATGCAAACATGGACTCTAGAGAGTTGTCAAGACACCGAAAATACCAACTATAAAAGTTGACATTATGCTAGAAACGAAACAAGGCAAGTGTAGATATCGATCAAGACGCCATGCCTGTAGGTCTATGTGAGAGATAACTGCTCAGCATTTGATTTCTTTGTTGAGTTATTCGATGGTTGGCTCACACATGCACTACCACATGTCGCTATGCCAAGCCTCAACTATTAGATGCATTTCTTCATTTCTATGCATGTACGAAGCTGCATGATTCGAGTTTTGGCATGCATTTACGCCGTGATATAAAGATAGGTTTAACGATGGGCCTCTGGTTCACTGTATTTTATGTTCCGTTAGTCTGCCTTCTCATTGTTAGTTGGCATTTGAAGTACCCTTACTCACCTGCGGCCATGTTTGCATGCTCAGTCTTTTCAACATGTATGCATATCATGCGTAAGGAAAAAAGGTTGAGTGAGTATTAGGAAGTTGAATTTATGTCTAGTGTAAAATGTTGTTTCTGTTGAAACCTGCTAATGTGGTATGAGACATACATACATAAGCAGCATGCTTTCGAGACAGCTACCTCATGAGGCCGAGAAAGTCAAGTTGTGTTACATGGCGCATGCTAAAGAAAGTGAATTATTTCTTATGTTTTTTTTCTCGGCAGACATTCTACAAACACTGGCCAAAAGGTAGGACAGAAGGCAGTACAGATGGACATAAAGAAGTCATCGGGCTGCCTCAGAAACAGTTACTAAGCATTAACCTGTAGGTATCTGCGAGTTCATGGTCTGGTGATGTTAGTCTGTGAAGTGGTTTCTTGACTATTTGTAATATTTTCCGAAACTGATGCTTTGATGCCTCAATGTGGGAAGACGTTTTTCCAGCACTATTTTGGGGGAAAAACTTCCTCATACAGCAGAGGCCTTTGAAACCGTGTGCTCAGAAATTGAGTTATGGGAAAAAAATAAGCGACACATGATAGTCGCTCCATGCTTTTGCCACAGTCTTTGCTTCTTTGTCAGCGAAATTGCATGGCTATGGTATAGAAATATTTTTTGTTTCAATTTATGCTAATGTTGGTCGTGAGAAAACATGGCAAAATGGTACTCGCCCATGACCCGCAAATTGCGGGATTGAGTCCCGGCTGCAGCGGCTGCATTTCCGATGGAAGTGGAAATGTTGTAGGTGGTCGAAATTTTCGCAGCCGTCCACTACGGCGTCTCTCATAATCATATAGTGGTTTTGGGACGTTAAACACCACATATCAACCAAATCAAACATGGCGAAATGCAGCGTTTCTTGTATATTTTTTACAAGAGTGATTCTTTCTTGTAGAATAAAATTGCATTGTGTGTTTTGAGGAGTTAAAAATACTTCTGACTTTAAAAATTGAAGACGCCTTCACACACTTTTACCCTGGGTTCTTTGGCTGATAAGACAGTGATTAAAGCATCAACGTAAAGGGTGAGCACTAAACTGAGAAGAAAGGCTTACTGTCCATATCTTAAAATTCTATCAAACACTACATGACAAATGTCTTATTATGGCAGAAGTTAAGATGATAATAGGGGGGGGGGGGCTTTAATGAGGGTCAAGTCATTAAAGAAAGTTAATGATTTGAGCCTCTGAACTCAGCTTAAGTTTCGCACCCAGTATCATTACAATAGAAGCACTTGTTAAAGTTGAGGATTTGTATTGAATGTGCTGAGACGTATACCTGATGAAAAAAATTATTGAACGAATGTTAGAGCTTGTTATCCGACAACAGAACTTTTTGTTACCGAGGCAGCAAACTGCATCAAGGTTGCTGCCACTATTTGTACAAATTGTATTATTCAAACATAGGCTCGAACAACGCACTTAATTTAGCAATATGACACTCATTGAAGCCTCCATCTTCATGTTATCTCCTGCCATAATGACATGTACAACTGTCTTGTAGCGTTTATTGGATTTTAAAAAAACTATATCTGCAAGCCTTGCTTCTTAATTTATTACTCACCATTTGTGTTGATGCATTATTCATTGTCTTCGTCAGACTATTACCTCCACCGTGATGTTATAAACAAGGCGACGTGTACCCATCCAGCACTCTGTCACGCGCAGTCACAGAGGGCTGGATGGGTTAAGGCTACGGAAATGACAACGAAGCCCTGATCCTCTTATCTCACAGCTCCTGTTTCTCGCTCCAAAGGTGTCGTTACAATATGTTCCCTGCCGCACGTAGGACTTTGCAGTGGTCTACAATATGCTTTCTCTTGTGTAAGATTTCATAATATGATGTTAAATTTTTGTTCACTCCACATAAATCTCCGTGGTGTTAGTAGTTACAGAAACTGTAACTGCCACACCAAGGCACTAGTTAAACGAAATTTGTTATGCTAGTCTATGAAATCTTTGCAGTTAGAATATAGTGTGTTTAACATTTAGTTCCTCTCTACTATAGCACTAGGTCTTCATAGCATCCTTCTAATTGTTGTTCATGTGGTCAGTTTTTGTCCAGAAATACCGTCTGTATTTGTAATTCATGAAATAGTGGTGTGAACAGATCTGATGTACGTAGTAGACACCATAGAGGTTTAAACTCTGAACATTGCTGCTGCTCCATTAGTTCTTTTTTTTATATACTTCTTTTCCATACATACAGAAAGGAGTCAAGTGAAGCTTTTCATGGGCCATGTACACAGTTTCACAAGCGGGCTTTTAGCACTTTTGACAATTATGTTTCTGAATACATCTGCCAAAGTTGTGTTCAAAAAAGCATGTAGTAGTGCATTTCATTGTTCATTCGGCAGGCTGCAGCAGGTATGACTCACACATCTGCAAGATAACTCAGCACAGTGCATACACACAAACTACCCCCCATACACTCTGTATTTATGGCTTAACTGTAAAGTGTTTACTCTGACCTTGCACAACAATTAATGCCAAAAAGACATGAAAGCTTTGCCATCTATGCGGGTAGCGTTCTCAGTATTTGCTGTCAATAAGTGTGCAAAGTTCAACCAGTCTACTTGTCACGTATTTTCTTGTAAACATTTATAGATAGAAGGCCGGGGTTGTTGGAAGCTGATGCATGGTAACGAATAGACCGCGACTCCAGAAGTTTTCTGTTTTCTCACCTTTGTACACGAGGTGGCATAGTCAAATTGTTCAGGCTGCAGCTATGTCTTGCCACTCAGCAGCATTCAACAAGCTCTGTGTCAAAGCATGCTGCATGGAAAACTGAAGCAACATCTTTTGTTACGTTTTTTATGTTTCGGTGACTATTTTTCATTTGTTTTGCCCATGGAAGTTGCGTCGCAATTTTCGCTTTATACTTTACCGATGACTTCCCTCAAATCTTCGCCCCGCCGTGGTGGTCTAGTGGCTAAGGCACTCGGCTGCTGACCCGCAGGTCGCGGGTTCGAATCCCGGCTGTGGCGGCTGCATTTCCGATGGAGGCGGAAATGTTGTAGGCCCGTGTGCTCAGATTTGGGTGCACGTTAAAGAACCCCAGGTGGTCAAAATTTCCGGAGCCCTCCACTACGGCGTCTCTCATAATCATATAGTGGTTTTGGGACGTTAAACCCCACATATCAATCATCAATCCCTCAAATCTTCAGTGCTTTTCGATATACCACGAGATATACGTTCACGGACCGCACACCTGCGCATGATCAGAAAAATTTCTTCTACAAAGTACACTGGGGTATTGCAACGCCACTCCTATTGGCAAAATGGGCAGAAAGAGTTCAGAGGATCAAAGACTGCAATGATAGGATTCTGCTATTGCTACCAGTGCAGCTTGTTCCAAGACTGAGTTTAACTGCTGGACAACAAGGCGTAGCTTCTATATAAACAGTGCTTGAAAGTGGCTTGGAGACAGATCGGGGGGGGGGGGGGGGTCGACTTGGAATATTGGTTTATTTGTTGTCAACCCTTAACTTCCAAGTACAACATGTTCACGAGGATGTATATTGCTAAAGAACTGGTCAACCTTCACCGACTTGTTGCCAACATATGCTGCAACTGTCATCTGCTTAGGTGGGAACACTTCTATGCAACTTTATTAATTACAAGTTCAAGTAAACTTTTTACACTTATTATTTCACACGTAGTTTGGGACATCTTTGCATGTACAGATTGGCTCAACAAAACAATCTGCGAAATGGGGAAAGGGAGAATGTAATGTGAACTAAGCACGGGTAAATTTTTGGCCTTGTTGGTGTAACATTTGCATAAATTTCAGCGTAGCACTTCAAATCACAAGGATGTGACAGGCTTGTGTATGTTCGGCCTGTCCCATCTTCGTCATTTCAGTGCCGTGATTAGCTCTATAAACCTGTCATGTGCTCTTTGTGCCGTTGTTCGCTGCACACTCCATTCTTGTGTTCTTTGTGTAGAGTTCAGTCCAACTGGACTCCTGTTCAATTTGGTGTTGTTTACATAACAAACAGGTACTTTAGGGAGCTAGCCATGAATGACTGCATTCATTCCACAAAATCATGCTACCTGTGCAAAACATATTCCCACGTTTCATTTCCCAAGATTTTGTTATCGTCCCAAGTTTTTGTTCGCCGCTATCAGTCCGAGACAGCTATCTGTGCGAGACTGCTTCTGTAATTGGACTTTCCGTTTACCGGGCACAGGTTCGACCAAATAAACAGTTAAATCCCAACACGAAGTATCCTGTCTTCGGCCACGTCACGACTCCGTGACAATATAGTACGTTGTAATCATTCTATGAACCCTGTGTTCACTGGAAGATGAAGGTGTGCCCAGAAACTAAATTAACATCATGTCCAGCCAACAAAAATATCCATCAAACAACACATATAACTCACATTCACAGGCACGCACTACACAAATGAAATCCTCCATTGCTATATTTTGCAAGCAGGCTGCATGGCACAGCGGTGGTGCGACATACTGTTGTGCGGAACAATACAGCAGACTGTTGTTCAGAATAATACAGCGGACTTGTGTTGAACAATACGAGCACTTTTTGTATTAGTTGCAATAACGTATTGAATACGTAAGAACGCCTAGTTCGAAGTAAATTGTCTTGTTTTGGTCACGGAATAATATCTGTCCCCTTAATAGAGTGACAGGTTCTGTGGTAAGTGTGTTGAAGCATGACTTCCGTGAAGAGGCTACGTCTTAAGTATATAGTCTTAAGGAGACGGAGTGTAAGTTATGGTGCCAATGATGAGAAGATGCGTACAAAATGTCAATAAAATACCAAAAACATTTCAGGGTCTCTTTAACCTGCTCAGTGACAGCGCAATTAAATCGTTGTCATTGCCATGAATACCACCAACGTAGCACAAACACCGGAAGTATTGCTCGAAGATCAGGTTCAGGAGGAGACCTGCATAACACCATCAGAACTGACATGTACCTCAAGCAAACATTGCCTACTGAGGACCCAAACTTGTGTTTACTTTTCGTCGTCGTCATGCGGCGCTGTGTGATCATGCAGTGAATGGACGTGTTTTTTTAGCGTTCCAGATCGACTGCGCAGATAAGTGTTTTTGCATGTTTTGAGCTTGTCTTTATAATTATAAGGCAGCGGTTGAAATCTTCGTAGCACTTATTTTATGGTACGGATTTTTCGGGGGCCAGTCACCAGGTATTTAATAGTTAGTGCGGGTGTGTGTGTTTGAATTTTTGTTGTTGTTTTTTTTTCTTTTGCAACCCCGTGGGGGAGGTGCGCGTACATTGGACACGCAAATTTTTGTAGTAGAGCTTAGACTTTCTTTTTTTTCTCGTAGTGCAGGGCTCGAGTTTAGTAATTATTGAGTATAGGGACAATTGGTGTCAGAAAGACATGGTTAAAAAGACTGTAAAGTGTTCAGGATGTGGAGTGGGTTTGAAAGTGGACCCAAGCGTAGAAGCGGATGGAGAAGAGGCTGTCGCGAAGTGTAGGCAATGTGAGGTCGAGAAAAAAATGGAGAAAATGATGGTTGCCCAGAGTGAACTGCTGATGAGAATCGCCGAGCTCGAGACTGCGTTGGCGACAGAGCAAGAGAAAACGAGGGCAATGGGAGAAAGACTGAAGTACGCCGAGGAAGCACTAGCGAAGCTGAACAAAGAAGCGGCCTACGGAGAGAACAGTACGGAACCGGCAACCAGAACGGTGGACAAGGAAGAGCAAGCAAGTTTGGAAAAAACAGGTTTAGCCGGTTCAACTGTCGCAAGGCCCAGCTTCAGCGAGGTAGTGGTTGGGCTCAGAGGGAACAAAGCAGCTGGCGTCACAGGTGCAAGTAGCCCCCAGGTGCAGGACGCTCGAGCTGAAAAGTCACAGCATGTGATAATCGCCGGGGACTCGAATTTAAATCGATGCACAGAAGCCATCAAAGAAAGGGTAAGAGGTGACAAGAGAGTTGCAGTAGGGGCGTTCCCAGGACGCAAGCTTGAAGCAGTCATGATGCAAGCGAGCGCGAAATTCAAAACAACAGCTGATAGACGAAACCTCGGGATAATTTCACGCGGTTTAAACGATGTATTAAATGAGCATACAGCAGGACTAGCAGCCACACTGGCGAAATACGTCGATGACATGCGCGCCACTTCTCCTAAGGTACAGGTAGTGATATGCACGATACCGGAGGTACCCGTGCGTGATAGCAACCTGCAAAGAGCGGTTGTCAACGCAAACCAAGAGATATGGCGGATGAGTCGAGAGAAAGGCTTTGAGGTGGTGGAAATAAACAGAGAGGTGCATAGGTGGGGTGGTTTCCAACGAGACAGAATTCACTTCGTTGGGCGGCTAGGTCATGAGGTGGGTTGGTGACTTGCAGGACGCGCAGTAGCTTTTTTTGAGGGGCAAGCGAGCCCTTCGGGTTGCAGGATAGCTAGGAACGAGGAAAACAACCAGGGAGAATCTTCGACAGGTTGTATGGACAGATACGATTACAAAGTGGCACCAATATCTAAGATAGGTAGAGTCCGGGGCATAAATAGACGTAGTCACGAGCGCCGAGCAAATTCAGACATAGGGTATATTAACATGCAGGGTGGTAGGAACAGGCTGAAGTGGGAAGAGATAGAAGAACAGCTAAGAGAAGAGAGGCCGATGGTATACGGTTTTGTAGAAACACATCTCAGGGACATGGAACAACCTCCGAACATTCCGGACTACGCGTGGGAATATTGTAATAGAACAGAAGGCAGCATAAAAGGGGGTGGTATTGGGGAAATCATTCATAAAAGTACAGACTGGCAAAGGGTCAAGCAGGAGTGCAAGGAACATTTATGGCTAAAAGGGAAAGTGGCAGGTCAAATGACTCTCCTTGGTTTCGTGTACTTGTGGACGGGAGCAAAGGCCAGAGAGGAAAACCAGGCAATGGTAGAGTGTATATCAAAGGACATTCAGGAGTTAGGAAGAGAGTGCGAGATAATTATACTAGGAGACATGAATGCGCACACAGAAGATAAAGATGAGTATACCGACCCGACAGGCAAAATGATCATGGATATGTGTGAAAGGCTTGATTTGATCATTTGCAACAGTACCGAGAAGTATGAAGGGCGGTAGGTAGGTACATGGGAGGTAGGAAGGCTGCAGTCGACGATAGATTATGCACTGATGTCACATAGGATGTATGATAAGCTCAGCGGAATGCACATAGATGAAGGAGGCTCCAGAAGTCTGGGTAGTGATCACAAACGTATCAAGCTAAGTTTTGGAAGAGCAGTGAAAGTGGGAAGGAGACAAGATGAGCAACTACAGGAAAATTTTTATCCAGAAAGGCAAATTGAAATAGCCACTAAACAAATTGAGAAAGTAATCAAGGAGGATAAGACAGTGTGGACATACACAAATCTAATTAGACTCTTTGAGCTAGAGCTTGCTAAGACGCGTGACAAGTCACCCCAGAAAAGAAGACACAAACCCAAAAGTTGGTGGGATGAGGAAGTTAAGAGAGCCATAGCAAAACGTCAGGAAGCCTCTAGGGAACACAGACATGCTAAGCAGCGGGGTGAACCAACAGATGATGTTGAAAGAAAATGGGAAAACTTTCTAAGCTGTAGAAGGGATGCATCCCTTCTGATCAATGAAAAGATTAGAAGAAAGGGAGCTCAGGGGCTGGCAGAAGTACATAAAAAAGATAGAAAGGCAGCTGCGAAATTTTGGAACCTTCTAAACTCCCTAAGAAATGAGACGAGCCTAGAGCAGAGTTTCATAACTACAGCCCAAGGTGCTAGGCTAGAAGGGGACGAAGCTATTGAATATATAGGAACAAGGGTGACAGAAAAATTTCAACAAAGAAGTACTTTATGCACCACAATAGACAAGGACGAATCAAGTGGTGCAATGGCTCCATTTTCACAACGAGAGTGGGAAAAGGCTGATAAAAGGGTTCCTAGTAGTACATCAACAGGCCCAGATGGCATTCCAATTGGGCTGATAAAGACATTAGGTCCGAAGTCTAAGCAGGCTTTGAGAGAGGCAGTGAGCAAAATAATAATCGATGGTGAAGTTCCCGATGGATGGAAACTTAGCAGGATGAGCATGATCTATAAAGAAAAGGGAGACAAAGCTGACATAAACAACTACCGTCCTATAACAGTGACATCAGTGGTCTACAGGCTGGCGATGCAGATTGTAAAGGAAAAACTGCACGCATGGATAGAGGATGAGGGGGTGCTGGGGGAACTGCAGAATGGGTTTCGGAAACACAGGAGGTTGGAAGACAATCTGTTCTCACTGACGCAGTGCATCGAAATAGCAGAAAAGGAACACAGGCCCCTATAGCTAGCATTTTTGGATATCAAGAAAGCGTACGATAGCGTGGTTCAAGAGGAATTGTGGGGGATACTGGACACACTAGGCGTGGAACATGTAGTCACTAATCTTTTAAAGGGTATCTATAAAAGTAACAAGGTAGTTATAAAGTGGGAACAACAGGTATCCAAGCCTGCAGAGGTAAAACGAGGCTTAGGCAGGGGTGCCCCCTGTCATCCTTATTATTCATGATGTACCTACAAGGATTAGAGGCTAAATTAGAGGGAAGTGGACTGGGCTTCAACCTCTCTTTAGTCAAACAAGGAAAACTCATTGATCAGGCACTACCAGCATTAATGTACGCAGATGATATAGTGCTAATGGCCAACAACAAGGAAGATTTGCAGAGATTGATGGACATCTGCGGTAATGAGGGAGATAGGTTAGATTTTAGATTCAGTAAGGAAAAATCAGCAGTCATGACTTTCAATGACAACGAAGTGAGCTTAGAATACAGGAGGTCGCGCTAGAGATAACAGATAAATACATCTGGGCGTATGGATAAGCAATGGGACCAAGTATCTGAGGGAACACGAAATATACGTGACGACTAAAAGTAACAGGAATGCAGCAGTCATGAAAAATAGGGCACTGTGGAATTACAATAGGTATGATGTTGTGAGAGGAATATGGAAAGGGGTCATGGTTCCTGGGCTGACGTTCGGCAATGTGGTCTTGTGCATGAGATCAGAAGTTCAAGCAAGATTAGATATTAAGCAACGTGGAATAGGTAGGCTCGCTTTAGGAGCTCACGGGAATACGCCGAATCAGCGAGTACAAGGTGATTTGGGATGGACATCATTTGAGGGCAGGGAAGCTAGCAGCAAGATAAAATTTGAGAAGCGATTGAGAGAAATGGGGGAGAAGCGTTGGGCTAGGAAGGTTTTCAGCTACTTGTACATGAAGAATGTCGATACAAAATGGAGGAAGCGAACCAGGAAGTTTACTGGTAAATACTTAGAAAACAGCAGGTGGCTAAACGAAAAAGAACCATCAGTTAAGAAGAAAGTGAAGGAAACGGAGACTGACATGTGGAGAATGGGCATGATTAAGAAGTCGGCACTAGAGATCTATCGAACTTTTAAGCAGGAAATTGCCAAGGAAAGGATCTATGATAATACTCGGGGTAGTTCTCTAATGTTTGAGGCCAAGACGGGAGTACTGCGAACCAAGACATATCGGGCCAAATACGAAGGGGTAGACACAGTATGCAGTGCGTGTGGAGAGGAAGAAGAAACTGCCGAACACTTGATAATGTTCTGTAAAGGGCTTCACCCTATAGTTCAGGATGATGGCGCAGAGTTTTTCAAAGCACTGGGATTTAGGGACAGCGAGGGCAAAATAGACTTTAAGCGGGTAGACTTAACTAGAAGGAGGTTATCCGATTGGTGGCTAAAGTCAAGGCACGAATGAAAATTAAATCCTTCACTGCGAAGTACGAATCCTCAACGTCATTATTTGAAGGAAAAAAAAGAAAAATGTAATGGTTAGTTCACTAAGTATTACGGCTAGGTGGCGTTAGCCGCCGCCCGATCTAAAGGGTACAGCCACATCCATCCATCCATCCATCCATGTGTAGAAACTGTGTAGAAAACGAGGAGGAGCGTCATCATCATCATCGGGAGATCAGTGTGTTGAAATAAAGAGGAATTCAACGGGGTCTTTGCCATGGAGAAATGCGCTCGTCCTTTTCTTAATAAAGGACACGCCTCACCGTACTGCACCAGATCTGGGCAGACCCTGTGCCTTCCACCACCGTCGTTCGCACGAGAAAAAGTGGCGGCAAACCACCAACTTTAAGCTTATGCTTTCCCAAAACTCATCTTCATGCATGAATTCTGTCCTGACCACTACGCGAATTTCTGTGTGGCTTTTGACAGCTTCCCAACGTCTTTTATAGTCAGGGAAAAGTGCGTAACAAAACAATTCTTTCCACTTCCAGCGCTCCTTTTGCCACTAGTGCTGTGAGGCGATGGCCTTTGCCTTGTCGGATGATTCTATTGGCGTCGTAGTCAGCGGCGGAGAATGTTACGTATTTCATCGTGCAGCAACCTTTATCGGCTGTTGCCTTAAGATTTGCTGATACGGGCCCTTAGACAGCCGCGAGGAGGGCCGGTAAACAGGTGGCATTACGGTAACACGGATCACCCTCGCGATGATGATCGGAATGGTTCTTGGAGTGTTCACCGAATGCACTCTTGCGAAGCCGTCGCCGACGTCGTGCGGGCGTTCACCCCACTCTCGGCACTGGCAGTGGCGGTAAGTGTGGCCGACCTCCCTACAGTGGTAGCAGAGGAGGCGGTTGTCAGGAGCGCGTCAAATGTCAGTTTTCTTTGGTGCCTATATAGCACTGGCCGACAGGAACATGGTATGGCGTAGGTGATGGTGGCGGCAGTGGGGGTGTCTGGCGACGTAACTGCGACGATGTGGTGTCTGGACCTTGTCGCGGAGAAGAAACTGAACACTGGACTGCAGCAGCATAGCTCATGGCTTTCGGCTGTGGCTACGATAGTTCAGAAATTATGAGCGATTGCTGAACTTCCCCGCGGATATTGTCGGCGATCGAATCTACTTGAGACTGTGGCAAACGTTGCAACTTGCGCAGCACTTCCCGCTCGATTGCTCGGATGGTGTCAGTCTTGCTTTGGCCGCAAATAACACACACACAAAGTAAAGAAATACTCAAGGACAAGCACAAGTGGCACTTCCAACTGAAGCAGACCGGGCGCAAATCCAGACTTAAGTAACAACATACAGACATGCGCAGTCTTCACACAGTCTTACGCTATCCAGCTATCAAACAATCTCTTCTCCGACAAGTACAACATCACCAACGGTTAGCTGATACAACTTTCACTTTTCTTTTAATGTAATAGGCTTCCATCTACACACGTACCGCTTTATGCCTACTTCTACCTAGAATCTTAAACTCGTTAAAACGTGATACACAACCGCAGGCTTTACAATGCAAAAGCAAATGCGCCAAGCCATCTTTCATTAAGTTTAATTCACGCTCCCTAACCCGTTCATTAATACAGCGCCCGGTAGTTACGATTTACGAGTTGCCACAAGAAAAGATAGTGTCATAAACAAGACCTTTGGTACGTTTCCGTACATCGTGCCATGTTTCGTGCCGCATCCCTGATGGCTCGCCCCCCCCCCCCCCGTGCAGTTCTCGAGTACAGCTGAGCCAGTTTTACAGGCGCCAACAAGGCCAACAATCAGTATAGTTACAGTATTGGTTTCAGTCAAGTCGTTGGTGGCCAGTAAGTGCTTTTCGCAATAGGCTGCGGAGAGCGGAAAGTGGTTGTACTGTTTCGTTCGCATATCAGCTGTCTTTTCAATACTTGTATCCTCGGCGAGAAATCCGACGACCGTCCTGATGAGTGGCTTGCGGAGAAGTCCTGGAAACAGTTCATCTTTACCACACTGCCTGAGCAGGTTTACATTTACGGGCGTAGTTCCTCTTAGTCTAATCTTGTCATGCGTCACGCGTAACCGAGAGAAGCAGTGACGAAAAAGAAAACAAGGCAGTATCTCCCGAACAGTATAACAGACTCATATTTTCATAGAAGTACATACAAACTGCAGTTGAGTGAGAATATTTTAGATGGCGCTGTACCGCTGCTCTCAGATTGACTGCTGCGTAAGCTGTGCCTTGCTACGTGGAGAACGAGCACCTCTCTCAGTCTCCTAAATAGTCGCCGTACTTGGAGGATCATTGCTGGGGCGTGGACGAAGCAGAGCGGCGGGCGCGCTGAGGACGCTTGCCCTCGGCTTTCTTGGCTAGCGTCTCGTTGGTGGTACCCGCACGCCGTCTGCATTCTCGAACGCATGGGCGCATGCACGGACGGATGAATGGATGGACGCTTCGCCCAACTCATCATGATTCACTCCGTGGATATGCTGTGATTTTTTTCAGACGACGCAGCGTTGACCTGGAGCAAAAGTCGAGTCATCTCTTTTGTGAAGATAGTGGCGTTCTCTTTTGGTAGCTGCCCTGGGGTCTCCAGCAAAGAACCGGCCCTGTCCCTGCGGGCGGCGCTTGTAAACGTATGCAGGAATGCGCTGCGAAAGTGATACCAGGTTTGAAGTGAGGACTGCCGGTTCTCAAACCAGATCTTTCTGCGTCTGCCAGGTAGAAGTAGACGTGGCACAGAGTGTCTTCGATGCTCCAGTTATTAATGGCTTGTGACCCGCTCATATGTTTCAAGCCAGGTTTCCGGGCCTTGAGTGATATGCACGGAAAGTTGGCAGCTCCTTGCGTTTCCGGAAGAAATTCGGTGCTGGTGGCACAAGGGCTGTCATTGTCAACTTGGTCGAAGTCAAGGTCTTGGTTTGAAGGGTATTTTCAGGCAGAGACTCAGTGCTCTGGCCGTATACCTTGTTGCCGATGGCTTGTTTGCTGCTAGGGGTTGGCGTCACGATGTCTTTTTTCTGACTTGGGCTGGACGGGGTCATCCAGAGCATGAGTTCAGCTTATGTCATGGGGTCTTGATGTTGACAAAGGCAGTAGTCAGAGCGTGCAAGATGAAACACTTTTTTGGCCGGACTTCGGGCCAGGAAGGGAAACTGTACGACGATAGTAGGAAACAGAGCGTCAGCCGTCGCTATTCTAGTCGGCGGTAAGGTGCGGCAACATTTGTAGACGCAGCTTCCAAGTGTATAGCGTTATTACTGGTGCTTGCCTAATATTTGGAATAAACTTGATATTTTGCGCAGTGCATGTAATCGTAACAGAATAATCACAGACAACCATGAAGCTTCCTCGAAATTGCAACGTGGTCTGCATCGTGTTGCTAGCAGCTTTCGAGGGCGTAACTCGAATACGTAAACAAAAAACAATCAACGCAAGTGGCAATTAATACCTGTGCAGTATATAAAGTTTACGGAAAATATAATTTAACCCACTACCCCATTTCTTGGTTGCCAGCGGTTGTCTTGTCTTCCTTCGTCTTTTTTACTTTCGCTCTCGTGCGTGCCAACATCTTCTTCAGAAGACGAAATCTGCCATTGTACGCGTGGTTTTACGAAGAACTCATTGTTGGTCTGTGTTCGAAAGTTAGCACTTTTAACAAATTTTAGTGCTACGTAACACAAAAAAATAGTACGCCTCTGTCGAGCCCACTTTACCTTCATGAAAAAGCACTTTCCTACCAAAAATATTCTGACATATGGCATTTTTACACACAAAACTCTGGCCCTTCGTTCTATTTAAACAACGAATAAAAGCTCTATTTTCTAAGGAAATTCGCAGAGCATGCACATATCAGTAACCATAGGTACCTTCCGAAAGGGCGATCATGACCGCCGGGAAAGCCATGATGACCAGGACAAAGGCGACGCCGCCTGCCAGGGCTACCCAACGCATTGCACTGTTGCGGCTTCGATTGCTGGAGAACAAACAGAAGTGGTCAGGAGGATAAGGCCTTGCCGACAATGGGCACGCTTACCTTGAAGGTAGAGCAATCTGCATGTTTCCATAACCGGGCAGGGAAGCGTCACTGGGCCCCGCCACTCCCTGTGCTGCCATCACCTGCGTGCCGTTTTCGCCGTTATATAGGAAGCCAAAGCAACGCACGGTGGTGCTGCGACTCTGAACAGGCAGCGCCATCTTTCGTAGAAAAGTAGAAATTTTATATGTATATCGCGCGTTTTCCCTTCCCGCCAATGCGCTGCCGCTCGCTCACATGCTCGTGCAGAGAGCGCGTACTGCGTTTCAGTCACCTCACAATGTACCGCCTGCAGTGAGGCTTCATAAAGATCTCCGAGTTAGACAAGCACTTCCGAGAAGCGAGTCTAACAAAAGGAGTGAACTTCGTTAGTCAAGTTTATGGTGTGGAACAGAAGACGGAAGACGAGGACGCTTGAGTCACAGTGAAATGCATTTCTCAGGTCTTCCGTGATAATACCGGGTACGACGTATGCCTCGAGGTAAGTCTCATTCTGCCGACATGAAGCCGAGTACTCTATCGGTGTGCTGTGTTTACGTTTATGGAAACCATATAACTGTTGTTTTGATGTAGTATCTAGTAGTAGCTGCCATGTACTGCCATGTGCAAACGTTTGCGGCGTGCTAAAGAATTAATAAAAGCTAAGGTTATGCGGTCGTGGCACTCAAATGTCCGAGAAGTTTTCGAATCACATTCTCCGTGCCAAGGCAGCATGACCCACTGACCTCGCCGCGAAGCAGCAAGCTAGAGTTTCACCACATCGGGTCGAGTTGAAGTGCTTGCCTCGTTTTTTTTTCGGCTCTCGTGTACTGCTTGCTCCAACTCTCGCGAACACGGCTGTGTTCGCCAGCTGTGACTTGCTGGGAAACTGACACAGCTTTACACGTGAAGGCATCCCTCGGTGTTGTCCGCATTGTTGTGGCAGCCCACAACCCAACAATACTTACGACCTCGTAGACGCTTTTGTGCGGCCGCTTCTTCCATCGCGGAAAAGCAACTTCGTACAGCGAGCGTCTCGGTTCCCGCACTGACTGCAGAACGTATTGTGCGCGTCTCGCACGCACTCCCGTTTTGGCGGAACATACTAGGGAGTTTTAAAGCTGGGTACCCAAGCGGCTTGCGTACGCAGGACGTTGGGCGAAACCCCAAACAGATGCATGAAACCCCAAACAGATGCGTCGCAAGATCGCTGTGGCAGTGCCTCCTGTATAAAAATCTGTGCCGGGCACACCGCCGTCGGGGGGCCGTCGAACGCCACTTTTCTCCGCTGCCACTAGGGGCGCTGGGTAAACAAGGTGCCGCTGCTGCCATTCCGTCCGGGTGTTGCGCGTGCAGCCCATTCAGTGGTGCGCAACTTCGTTTTGTGGGACATTTTTCGGCCAGTACGTGCGTACAATGCTTTACGATGGCCTACTGCTGTGTTCCGCTGTGCAAATCAGACGAGAAAAAGAAACCAGCAGGGCTTTCCTTTCATGAACTACCCGCTGACGCAGACGCTCGAGTGCGCTGGCTTGCCGCAATACGACGAGACAAGTGGTGCCCGAATCACCACCTCATGCTACACCAAAGTATGCAGTCGCCACTTCAAAGAAAAGGACTTCATCGAAGGCAAGCGGCGACGCCTAAATAATGGGACTGTGCCATCAGTTTTTGAAGAATACCCGCCCCATCTCCAGCCGAAATCAACTCCGGCGCGAAATACAGCAAGCATCGACAAACGAGTGAGTGCTACATGGCGCGCAGCGACTCCGCGAGCGGCAACGTTGCTTCAGCAGTGGAGGATATGTCGGATTGTTGCGCTATGGACACATCGTCGGAGGCCAATTTGCGTGATCAAGGCGTCCAGGTAGCCAGCAGGTCAACTTCAATTAAGTGTGCTTGTCGCAGAGAAAGCGAAGTGGAGAAGAAAAGAAAAGTAATTGAGGAGCCAGCTGCTTCGGCTGCAACAGACCATCGACAAGTACAAAATGGAATTGAAAAAGCTGCACGAGGACGCCCTGGTTGCGGATGTTTCTTACATCAAGGAAAGGGCGAAAGAAAAGGAAACCGCAGCTTTATTCTTGATTGATCAGATTGAAAACTTCAAGATGAAGAGGCCCAGCTGGTCTGAGGGGACAACCCGACGTTGTGTAGTTTTAAGGCATTTGTCGACAAGGGTGTACGAACACATCCGCGGTGAAAAGCTTTTGAAGCTTCCCTGCAGAATGACTTTGAGCAACTACTTGGGAACCACCAGTGGAGAAACAGGCCTCAGCAAACTCGCCGAAGCTCGCCTTAGAGTAGAAGCCGAGAGCTTAACTGTTCCACAGTCAAGGGTGTGTTCCCTCATAGTCGACGAAATGAAGATAAGGGAAAAGCTGCAGTAAAACAAACAGCAGGACTGCTTTGTGGGGCACGCAGATGTCTCTTTGGAACAACATGGTGGGGACCTCACCTTAGCAAACTCTCTTCTCTGCTTCCTAATTACAGGACTCTCGACGTCATATCGCATTCGAGTGGCCTACTATTTTAGCATGGGGTTAACAGGCCCACAGCTTCACAAGTTGTTGATTTTTGCGCTTGAATGAGTAGAAGCCTGTGGTTTCAGGGTAGTTCGCTTAGTGAGTGATAACCACAGAGTGATCGTCAATGCCATGACACTTTTGGGCGTTGGTCCTCTTGCGTACCGGATAGAACATCCCTGTGGCTGTGACAGGCTCCTCATTTTAAGTTTTGATCCATGCCACGTTTTTAAAAAAAACGTGCGCTCGCAGTTTCTAGCCCACGACATTGGTCCGAAAGGAGAGGTCTCGTCCTGCTACATCAAGAATCTCTACGACCTACAGAAGGACCTGGTTGTAAAGCCTGTCCACTACCTTAGCCGAAATCATGTCTGTCCGAATAACATAGAAAAAACGAATGTCGTAAGGGCAATTCAGGTCTTCTCGCCTGATGTTACTGCAGCCCTGGAGCATCTCAGAGACCAAGCTGGGCATACATCGAGTGTATCATTCGCAGCTGCAGACCAGACCATCGTTTTCATGCAAAACATCCATCGTTGGTTCGTGCTGCATGATACAAGTAATACGACCCAGCACATACACAAGAAATGGCCTGACACTCGGCAATTTGACGATGCTGAATATGCAAGACTGGAGTGGCTCGAGGTTATGCTGCCCGTGTACTTGGATGAACTGGAAAAAAGCTGTCGAAGTCAAAAGGAATTTTTGACGAAAGAAACGTATGGAGCATTCCTCCTGACCACGTATTCCACAGTTGCCTGGATCAAGTACCTACTCAAAATGGAGGAGTTCTTGTTTGTGCTCACTCGTAAGTTTAATAGTGACCCCATTGAGTCGCTGTTTGGAACACTGCGGATGTCCTGTGGCTGCAATGACATGCTGAATGTTCGTTCTGTTTTGCAAGGGCTGGAGAAGGTTTTAAAAACTGGACTTGCCGCATCCAGCATGGCATCAAACGTTGCACACAGAAAATGTGCCCAAATGTCAACAGGCACACTGCTCACTGAAACTTCTCCTTCGCCAGCACAGCAGCCGCCTCAGCTACAGAAAGCTACATGTGCTTTGCAACGGATCAATGCAACAGTCTTGCCTCAGCACTTGCCGTCACTTGAAATTTCTGCAACTGTTTATGTTGGGGGCTATATTGCCTGTGTCATAAACGAGAACATGTGTTGTGGAAGTTGCACTGCAGTCTGCACAAAGCCAGCGAGCAACCAACCTATCTTGCAGTTCACTTGCAGCCAGGACCGAGGTGGGCTACTTTACCCGTCAGACCAGTTGACGTGCTGAGGACATTTGCGGATCGTGCTCTGAAGGACAATCCGACTCTAAAAAAGCCATTTTCTACCCTGGTTAAGTAGGCTGTACCAGCACTGTGTGCTTCAAACCTGCTCAAGTGCAAGGAGATGGATGACACTCACAGAGCTAAGCTCATGGAGCTGATATCTGTTCGGTTTTTGCGGCCTCTGCTGGTGAACTATGCATTCACTGTCAGTGACAAGCATGATGCTTTCAAGTGCATCGCGAAAAAGCCCCTGTCAAAAAAATATGCAAAACTGTGAGGCTACCGAAAATAGAGGTACTTACAAATAAATGTTCCTTTTTTTCGTATCGCATCAATTGGGTTCATTTTGCAGAATATAGAGCTGCTATGCATGGCAAGTCAACGTTGGAAATCTATATACATTATGTCCAAGCATGTAGGTGTGTGCGTACGCGGCATGTTTTTCATATTCATTTAGCGAGGCGTTCTTCGCTTGCGGCTAGTACGTGAAAGCTGGCAACCAGATCTCTGAAACACTCGGTAACATAATTCAGCGATTACAGCCGCGATATATTGAGGTTTGAGCGCAGACCATTAAGGATTTAATCTGTTTAATTTTGAGTGCGGCGCCAGAACCACGGCGGCTGCGGCACGTAGCAAACTCCGGCACCCTGTTTAGGCAGCGGCACCTTGTGGCAAGGCGCCGCACTCGCGCCGACGGAGTTGTCCCATTGTTCTCTTCCGCTTTTACCGGGCACTGAAAGTTATAAAGGAGGCACTGGCTGTGGCGATGGGGCCATGCGTCCGCGCGGTCCAGCTTCGCAAGAACTCACGGTATCCGCACTGCGGATACTCTAGCCGTCGAGTTCAAATAAACCAAAGTGCGAGCACTTATAGCGATTACATGGTTTCAGCCAGATTTCCAAAGCTAGAATGACCTGAAATATAGAAACTAAAAGGCATATGCCAGCCCCAGACCAGCTTAATAGGAGGCGCCATCTAGCGCGGCCATAGTGAAACAGACAACCACAACTTTGTTATTGCAGAAACATTGTGCAGTGCACATCTGATGCAAAACTGCGCAGCGACAATACTACAAATGAGTAACCTTTTTATTCATTTTCACCTCAAAAACATTACGCTTAAGCTAACATGTTCATGACTGCGGTTGCACGAAGTGTCACAAGATGTCGACACTGTTCGTTACAATAACCGTGTATTTCACTTTTTTGCGTATACCAGATTACTGTACACAATAAAAAAGTGTCCTGATCACTATGTATGTTTAATTTAACACTTTCAATCATAAAAAGACCTAAATAATACGCAACAAGACGCTATGGCTCTGCGAGCGCGTGTGAACTTCGTGCAGCTTGCGTTTGCGTGCGTGCCACCGTGGCGCCAACAAAAAGGCATTACGGTTGCGTATGGGTTGGGCACGCAACGCCGCGCGCTCCGAAGCCCGCAAGGCCCCAAGAGAATGCGTACCCAGCACTAAAACTCCATACTGACTCGCCTACGACCTCGCCCGTGCTTCTCTTCAAGTTTTCCGGAGCTTGCCGCTAGGGCCAGGCGCAACGTTGTCGTCGCTCCACAAACTTGAGCTTTGGTTACCTATAGGGTCTCATTTTTTTTTTATCACATCGACTTACCCAGGCAGCAACCGCAGATATGGAAACACGTAACGCTAGACCTTTTTTTTTATTTTCTTGCAGACCTCAGTCATGATAAAAAGACCTCGATTGCAAATGATTCTGGAGCCCCACATTGTGACGTCTGTTTTAGCCTGGGTGCTCAGGATACAATGCAGCTACAGCAAGGAATAATACATCAGCATAACGCAAAAGCAAACAAGCTTAACAACTAATACTTCTATTAAATCACAGAATAATACATACCATGGTACCATGTTTCTCATGTGCATCGAATACTATACGAGCATTAAAAAGAAGATGATAACCTAATTCCGAAGGTCTACATCTGCGAAATGGTTTACTGAACACTTCGTGACTGGCGATATACTAGGAACATGAAAAAAAAAGGGGGGGGGGAGAAAGAGACAGACGGGCGCCAAACTACCAATTGTTTATTGCCGGTGCAGGCTGAAAAAGAGGTAAGCTACCACCCATGCGCAGTAGAGGGAAAGATTTACCACACACATATGTCGTCACATGAGGAGTTGAATAAAGAAGGACACCTCCGATTGATAGAGTACAATAGACGTGTCATTCACACAAACTGACCAATTACTTTTTATACAATACGCCTCTAGCAGTTCTCCTGCTGTTTGGTTTCTGCTTTTTTCGATAAACCTAGCTTGCTCAAAACGTTGCACACACGAGAGAGACCTGACGTGCGCAGGAATACACGCACCATCATTCTTACCACTACTATTTGCATGCTCCCTGAGGTGGTCTTTAATACACTGTCCGGTTTGTCCGATGCCATTCAATGATTTATATCTGGCGTTTACCGTCCTACTACCACCACATGAATATGAGAGACGCCGTAGTGAAGGACTCCGGAAATTTCGACCTCCTGGTGTTCTTACACGTGCACTCAAACCTGAGCACACGGGCCTACGAAAAATTTGTGGCCACAGGAGCGCCAGTTTATTCAGAGCGGAAAACGCAACATGAATCGCAGACATAGTGACCGCCTTCTTGAGGTTGTATAGTTAAGCTTGTGCAATTAACGCTAGACCTGTGGTTTAGCACGCTCTCTTTCTTTCGAGTGCTCTTCCTGATTGCTGATATTCAGCTTCCGTAACTCAGGTTATGCAATGGTATGCAACAGTGCCTGAGAAAAGCCAGGCTTTTCGAGTCTGCCAATTTTATAACATAGGCTGGCCTGCATGATGTGTGGACACAATCTGCGCAACGCGGTTTGAAAGCAATGCAGGGCAACACTACGTTTTACAGTCTTGAAATGAGCGGGATCATATGGCAAAAGCTCTTTTTACTGTGAGGCGTGTACGCGCAACAAGAAAAAAATGCGATCACTTTTCGCGGCGTGCCTCGCAGTAAAAACCCGGGAAAGGCTAGAACAGCTCCAGGGAAGGCAAGAACAGACATGGGTAATTCTTACTCGGGAGCATTAAGAAAAGGCTGACATCGGCCACCGGTATCAGACCTATGCAGAGAATAAATACGCATGTCCTAACAGGAATGGAACCCCTGAATTGTGCTTGGCATAGAAGTATTCTACCAAAAAGCCACGCCATGTCTCGGAAGTAGTTTTCAAATGCACCCTGATTTTCTTGAAATGTCGATTGTGACTGCAATGCTAGCTATCCAATTTTAGAAACATTACAAATTGTCGTTGCTTGGTCGACGACGCTCTCGTTTATGAAGTGCTGGTATTTCTGACTGAATTTCGTCAGTGGAACCTTAGCGGGCTCTTTCGTCAGTTTCATGAGGCCGCGGGTGACGCATACTTTACGAGACAGTAGGAGGATACATCGCCTTCGACAATTACGAGGGCCATTCAGTGGCTGTCGCTCACCACAGCAACTAGCACACTGGAAAGGGGCGGCACTGTGAAGGAATTGTCGGATACACGCAGCATGACACTCCAGGTTTCGTTTTCGGGCAGGTTCATGTCACATGAAAATGTCACCAGCAGTTCTCTAACGCTCCTGAGAGCCCCATATTCTGTCAGAAAGTCCGTTACTAATATGACCTGCCTCGAGCATTCTTGTAGCATGACAAAAGTTAGAGTCACCAATATGCACTTTGGCAGCGCATCTGCCAACTGGTGTCATCAGCTGACCATCCGTCGTACGCAGCTGGAGACCATTCCATGGTGTCGTGACCTTTCGAAGAGCAGCCACGACTTCTCCACTCATAACCGAGTTGTCGGCGCCGGTATCCAGGAGAGCGGTTACTTGGTGATTGCAGACAATTAAAGCAATATCAGCGGAAAGTCTTCCATCATTATCAAAAAATGGTGCAGTGGATAGTCGTCGTCGTTACCGGGTCGCGTCGGATAATGTCTGTCAAGTCGGTGAACCGCGGCCCTACCCCTTGAGGGCGCTGTCCACAGTTTTCCTGCTCTCTTTGTTCGTACTGGCACAGCAGATGGACGTGTTTTTCGAGGGCTCCAAATATACTGTGCAGATAAGTGTTTTGCATGTTTCTGGCTTGCTTTCTGATAATTAGTAGGCAGCAGTGTAAACCTTTAATGTACTTACTACAATGTAAGGCTTTTGGGGGGAGGACGGTCAGTCACCTAGCATTTTTCTTCTTTGAGTGGTTTTTTTTTCTTCTCCGGCCACCCCGTGGCAGGGGTGCCCGCACACTGACCACGTATATTTGTAGTAGAGCTTAGGCTTTTTTACTTAGGGCAAGGTTAGTCGTACATCACGTTTTGTAATTATGAAGTGGGAAAATTCAGCAGGAGAATGCGGTGTCAAAAAGACGTGATTAAAAAGACTGTAAAATGTTCAGGATGCCGGGTTGGTCAGAAAATGGAGGCTCGTGCGGACGTCAAGGTAGAGCATACTGACGCCTGGTGTAGGCGATGTGAGGCCGAGGGGAAAAGTGGGGAAAGTGATGGTTGCGCCGAGTTAACTGCTGATGAGAATCGCCGAGCTGGAAACCGCGTTGGTGACAGAGCGAGAAAAAAAGAAGGCGATAGGGAAAAGGCTTAGGTCAGCCGAGGAGGCACTAGCAAAGGTGAACAAAGGAGCAGCCGATGGCGAGAACGGCAGGGCACCAGCACCCACAACGGCGGAGAAGAAAGAGAAAACAGGTTCCTAAAAAAAATGGCAGATCCCACGTACAGAGGGAATTAATGATATGCCAAACACGAATGAGAATGGTTGATATGTCACTTTAACGTCCGCACAACGTCACGATGCGGAAGGTAAATTATTGCGTATATTACTTCCATATCATGATTATCATGTTCGGACCTTTCAATTACTTACGTCCTCTATTCACGTCACCTGATACCAAATTTCGTATATGTGAAATGGCCGCGAGCATGCTATGAGTGTAGCATGTAGTCATGTTTTATATGACACATATTTATATGATTACCATATTTGGACGTGTCATTTACCTTCGTCGTCTATTCATGTCACGTTATACCAAATTTGCTATATGTCGAGCGAGCAAAACGGCCGTGAGCGCATCACGAGTGTAGTATGTTTTCATGTTCATACCTTACACGCAGGTCATGATTATCATGTTTGCACCAGTCATATATACATTCGTCATTCATTTACGTCACGTAACAACAAAAGTCGCATATGTAAAGCTAGCCAAATGCCGGCTGAGCGTTTTATGAAGGGCCCAATATACGCCAACGTAACGTTGTCGCGCGCGCACGCTAGGCGCAGTGACGCACGCTAGCAAAACGCGAGCACTCTATAGTCTGACGCGAGGCGTGACTGGCGCTACCAGCGTCTCTCGGCGCGGCCAAGCGGTAACCAGCACGAAATGCGACATGCTGCATTTTGCGCCGACGACGTTACCCAGACAGCACTACGTCTGCCTCTCTTCGTGACGGAGGGATGCAAGACTCGCTCGAACGCGCATGCGTCAGAGCAACCCAGCACAGCTCGCGCCTCCAGGTAGAACGGCGCCTGGCGTGGCATCGCCGGCGTGACACAACGATACAAATGCAAACTTGTTCAGAGCACCTCTGGGTTTCGGGCACATTAGGGGTAAAGAAAGCGTGGCTAGGTGTAGCTTACTTGTAGACGGGGAATAACTGCAAGGACAAGAATTAGTGAACTGAATACGCACCGACATCAAAGAATTTGGTCATGGGGCCGAAATAATCCTTCTAGGGGACATGAAGGCTCACATACAAGACCTCGACGGATATTCACACACCTATGACAGGTTATTGCTAGACTTCTGCGAGCAACATTGTCTTGAGATAGTTAACGCGGGGCCTAAGTGTGACGGGCAGATCACGTGGGAAGTCGGACACATACAGTCGAGTACTGATTACTGTCTTATCACAGAGGCAATCTATGGCAAACTTAGAGAAATAGAATAAACAAGGAAGGATTCAGTGATCCTAAATGCATAACATTCACTAAAAATATGATATAAAACGAATATTCAGAACATTAAGTTATAGTTTGGAAACTGTTATACAAATGACACACAAATAACAAATATAGCCACAAGAGTCGAGGACGAAGTAGGAAAACTACAGGGCAAACATCGTACGCATAGTGAGCTGTTGAATGTAATGACGAGAGTTGTGGAAAAAGATAATAAAACGATTTCCTGGAAAAAAGGGCAAAGCCGTAAAGTTGGTGGAACAGAGAAATCCGGGAAGCGACCGAGAAGCGACGTAAGGCATCACGGGAGCATAGAAAGGCAAAAGTGAGAAGTGGTCACAGAATGGAGTCAACCAAATATGGGGAATGTACTTAGAGAATAAAGAGAATAAAACCACTGTGCAGACTTTGGTCAAGGCAAAAGTGAAAGTGAACGCTGATTGACAGAGACTAGCAAAAAGAAGGCCACGCCTAGAATATTTCGGAGCCACCTAAAAGCGCTAGGTAGGAAGTCTGTCACAATGCAACAACATATCGTAGATCAAAGGGAAATAAATTGGAATGAAACGAAACACTGGGTTATATACAAAAGGTACACCCTAAGGCAAAATTACCCGAAAAAGGAGTAACGGAGCCCAATAGGCGCGCGCGATGAACGGATAGACCGCTGAGGAGCAACCACAGAGGGAAATGTGCTGCGCGCAAACCACTTAGTCTGCAAACACGCTCCAAACGGATGAACCGCCCGGGGATTGCAGGCAGTGCGAAAAGCGTTGCCAAGGTGACTAGCCGTCCTTCTCCTCCTCTGCTGGCTCAGTCTTTCCCTGTGTTTTGCTGGCGACGGTTCGCGTTGCGTCACGCTCGGAGTGCTCGACCACGGCCGCCTGGATTCGACGATCTAGGTATTATGACGTGGTGCTTGTGTGTACGCTTGGATGAACGTGAGCTGCTACTTTTACGTTTCGCTGCACTCATGAAGTCTGGAACAAGTCTCGACACGTCACCACGCTGCGCTGTAAATCTTTCGGCAGCAGCGCAAAGAAGCGACAAAAGGACTAAAAATTTCACTGCAATCTTGCAGAAAAGTACCGTGCCTGGGGCTGACCCAAACGGAAGGCGCCGTGCGCATCCTCCCGAACTGGCTGCAATATCAACTGCTTAAAAAGATTACCACAAGTTATTGACACGTGCTTGAGGATGCTCCGAGAGGTGGCGCGGCTGCTCACATCGTCGGCTACAATTACCGCATCATCGGCAGCAACGCAAAGAACCGACAAAAGGGCTAAAAATTTCACTGCAATCTTGCAGGTAAGAACTGTTGAAAGTTTTACATGTAATAGTTTAGATCTAGAATTGCGCTGCTGCCGAGCCTTCTGCGTTGTGTTTATACGTGCTACTTTTGAACCTGAGTGACTTGCACGTCAACTGATCTCAATTTTGAATCTGTAGAAATGAGTAAGGATCGGAGGAACAGGGATAAAGAAAGTGAGTTTGCTGCCACTTTGGATGATTTCAAACGAGAGCTGCGTATCGAATTGAGAGGGTTGAAACAATCAATTCACTACTGCAGTGACACCTGCGATGAAGTGAAAGAACTGACTAAGGAAATAAAGGAACTTCGCACTGAGATGGAACTTCGCAAATAAAGGAACTTCACACATTACTGCCACGAATAAAAACTAGAAGCAGAAAATAAGCAATTAAAACTTCAGATTCAAGTAATGGAGCATTATCAAAGGGGCAGCAACCTCGAGATAAAGGGTGTGTCGCACGAGCTGGACCCATTTACTGCCGTACATAAGATATGCCAATTTTTTAGTGTGGAAATTCCTGAAGACGACATTGATGTATGTCATCACGTGCCTACTAAGGACCCAGAAAAAAAAAACATCGTTGTACGCTTTGTAAGACGCTCTGTGTAGGACAAAGTACATATGAAAGCTAAAAAAGTGAGAATTTCCGGAAAGGATATTGGCCAAAGAGACACAAAAATACCAATATATGTCAATGAACATTTATCTCGACAGAACAAGCAGTTCCTTGCCGCTACACTCACTAAAAAGCGTGAACTCGGTTGGAAATTTGTATGGACAGCCGGAGGAAAGATACTTGCCCGGAAAGATGAGCACAGTGAGGTCATGTGAATTGTGAGTCAAGATGACATCGCAAAGATGGTTTAAGAATTATAAGATCACCAAAAAAATGGTCATAGATGGTTGCGTGGTACAATCACCGCAAACATATAGGGCAACTCACGAGGCACAGCAATCGGGCTTCTCATTCTTTCATTTGAACACAAGAAGCGTTAGAAACAAATGTGATAGCTGGCAGACATACTTGGAATCACTAGGGACTTAGTTCGACGCTGTTGTATTCTCTGAAACCTGGCTCACAAAAAACGAAACGTCTCCCTTTCTTGGTGCTTACACGAGTGAACGACTCGACAGATTAGAAGGGGTGGTGGTTTGGCAATATACCTCAAAGAAGGTTACAGCTATGACATCATAGATGATTACACTGTTTCAAATCTAAACATAGAATGCCTTACGCTTTGCACAACACAATTTCAGCTAGTTGCTACTTATAGGCGACCAACTGGCTTAAACCGTTATTTTTTCAACTACATAGAAAATCTCCTGAACTTTTTTGCATCTCAAAGCACTTCTTTCTTTATCGTAGGCGATATAAACATTAACAAATCGAGTAATGAAACATATGCTGCTGATTTCGAGAACTTTATTGATGCTTATGACTCGCAAAACGTCATTGACGTGCCAACGCGCATAGGGGTAAACAACACAAGCTGCATAGACGTCTGCGTTACCAATGTAAAAAGAGAGAGACTCAGCTCAGGCGTGATTACCTGTGACATAAGTGATCACCTACTGCAGTATTGCATCATGACAAACTTTCTAGAAGAAAACTAAAATCGCTAAGTTGTTCAGGCAAATAAACAGTAGATCTATCGATGTTTTCCGTGAAATGATTCAGTCTACTCAGTGGTCCAGTGTATAATTACAGAGCGATCCAAACACAGCGTAAGACATGTTTTTGTTTGAATTCAAACGCTGCTATCAAATATGATTCCCTCTAAAGCTTTGCAAGACACCAGAAGGGGCGATAAGAAAACCTTGGGTTACTCATGCTCTACACCACAGAATAAAATAAAAAAATAAAAAGTATCATGCTTTTGTGGTTTGCAGAATCCCTGAACTTTTTTCAGAGTACAAGAAGGTGCGAAACAAGCTTAACTCAGACCTTAAAAAGGCAAAGGATCACTACTATCAAAATTTATTCGTGCATTGCCAAACAAATACGAAGAAAGTGTGGCGATCAGTCGATGAAATCGCCGGGAGGATCACAACATCAATTGTTCTTCAAGAACTACTAATTAATGGTCACGTCGTAACAGGTGAAGCTTTGGTTGACACAGTAAATGAATATTTCGTGAATGCAGGAAAACATGTTAATGCAAATGTAGATAGTGAGTTGTCATTGCAGGCTGTTAATCCTTTATCAAACGCTATATTTTTTGAGGCAGTTACTACGCTAGAGGTGGAACTACTGCTCAGCAAACTGTCAAATGACGTCTCAGCGGGATACGATGAAATAAAAGCGGAACCAGTCAAGCATGTCGCTAGTACCATAGCACCGATTGTGGCTTACATAATGAACTTGATGTTTGAAAAAGGCATATTCCCAGATTGCTTAAAGATTGCAAGGGTGACTCCGATCTACAAAGGAGGCAATAAAAATCAGGTTGCCAATTATAGACCTATTTCAGTCTCACCACTATTTTCAAAAATATTTGAATGGGCCACAAACGAGAGACTGACAAAGTTTCTACACAAATAAAACATCATATCTAGCTCCCAGTATGGGTTTTTAAAAGAAAAATCCACAGAGCAGGCACTGCTTCATGTAAAAGAAAAAATTATTGAAGCAATCGAGCAAAAGTATTACACCCAAGGATTATTTTTAGACTTACGAAATGCCTTCGATTCTGTCCACCACGAAGTGCTGTTGATGAAGCTTCAACACTACGGGATAAGGGGCATTCCACTAGAACTCATGACAGATTATTTACGTCATCAGTGCCAATTTACAGCAATAAATAACTTTTCATCCAGTCGATTAAATGTCACAACTGGAGTACCACAACGCTCGATACTCGAGCCAACTTTATTCCTGCTGTATATCAATGACATAGCAAGTATAGGTAATAAACAAGACATCGTAATGTTGCAGATGACACCAAAGTATTTTTTACCGCAAAAGAAATGTACCTATTAGAAACCATGACAAACTCTAATCTTGAAGAATTAACCATATGACTTCATCTTAATAAGTTACAGTTAAATGCGAATAAGACGCGGTACTTATTATTTGCACCACCAAATATGCGGAATGTAGGTGACATATTAATTAAATATGGATCCACATAAATTACACGAACGAAGGAACAGAAATTTTTAGGAGTCTGGTTCCACAAAAAACATGACGTGGAATACACACGTACATTTCACACTTGACAGCAGACATAGCCAAAACCATTGGTTGCATTCGGAGAATTAGTTCTTTATTACCACTGTGGTTAAAAAGACAACTTTACTATTCATTAGTGTATTCAAAACTGACATACTGCACTCTAGTTTGGGGAACAACTACGGACACCAATTACAATAGGTTGTTAGTTTTACAAAAAAGGGTGCTGCGTATAATTTAAAATTATATGGGAGACATACGCGACTTACGCACACGAGAACTGTTCATAAAGCACAGCATATTAAAGCCCAACCAGATATACTTGTTTAAATTAATGAAGTATATACACAATAATAATGTCTTTAAATAAAACAGTTATACTGAAACAGACAGATATAAGTTCAGGAATATTCAGCGTCGATTGCCTAAAGTGAAGACGAATTACGGAAAGCAGACATTACATTACCAAATTGCACGTTTCCTGAACAAATACAAAGGCATTGTGTGCTGGACTGATTCCGCAAAAAAATGAAACATAAATTCAAGACACATCTCATTACCACTGAAGTCGGTGATCAACTGCTTGTATACAATTTTTAGTTGCTCTCTATTTGCTTTCAGTAAATTCATATGTGTTCTACGTTTCTGTAACTTTTTCTGTAAACATTACGGCTTTGTAGCATAGTGTTTATGTAACACTTTACAATCACTACTGACGTAGCGTTTCATTCCCGCTCCTTTTCGTACATAAATTATTTTTGTATATGTGTGATTTTTGGCGTTACTGTTTGCTTTGTGTATTGTGTAACTGCTCCGAACTCCGGGGGGCAGAGGCCACCGTCAGGCGATCGAAGCCTTTAGCCGCGGTCTCCTCAGGGTATACCTGAAATAAAGCTGAATTAAATTGAATCTCTGGCTTCAACATAGTCACGACCAACACACGACAGCAAGAGTTGGGAAGGTAAACATGGCGGCCGAGAAGACAGCAGGACTATCGAATATATACTTCAGTCTGACTTAGGGCAGAAATCAGAGCTGGATTCTTTCGCAAGTAGGTTATCATTCGTTATTCTACTCTACTTGTCACGTGTGTGATACGGATTCGCGCTTGCCTGCAACGGGCTCGGTCGTGTTGTATATCATACCCACGAAATGCACCACGAAGGTAAGCTTGAACGTCTGCAGTTCGTCTGTGCTTTGATTTATTTATATGTGGGGTTTAACGTCCAAAAACCACCATATGATTATGAGAGATACCGTAGTAGAGGGCTCTGGAAATTTTGACCACCTGGGGTTCTTTAACGTGCACCCAAATCTGAGCACATGGGCCTACAACATTGACGCCTCCATAGGAAATGCAGCCGCCGACCCCGGGATCTGAACCCGCAACCTGCGGGTCAGCAGCCGAGTACCTTAGCCAGTAGACCACCGTGGCGGGGCCCTGTGCTTTGCGACTGCCTGGGAGTTGGCCGCCATTGCCGTCGGCCTCCCGTACGCTCGCTCATCGAGTACTCGCCTCTCTTCGCCGCCGCGATGAGCTCCGGGCTGACGTTATTGGGCTGAGACCTCGTCACTGTGTTGGGAGTCGTCGAAAACACGTTGCGGGTTATCGTAACGAGCTTGGTTGTAGTATGTCGAGTGCTGTAAGTGCACCAGCACGGGCTGGCGGGGCTTTCGCTAGCGTCGGAACTCACTGGAAATTTGTCGTTATTACAGTTGGTTTTCCGGTCAGTCGGTCACAAGTAGCTCGGCGCCGTCCGTTGGCCACGGCAGCGCACTCGCGTTTGCGCGCTGCACTCACTTGAGTTTGTGGGAAAGGGCCGCATTACAGTCGACTTCTTCGGCGCTAGCTCCAAACCAGCTCGGCGCTGTTCGTGGCGGTGGCCAAGCGTACGCTCTCTCTCTCCTGTTCGAAGTTCGCTGGCGGCAGGCAGACACTCCGCGTTCAGTGCCGTGTTTGGTCTCGCGTTCGCATGCTCGAGCTGAACGACGTCGCTCGCTTAGAACTCGCCGACTTGTCAGCGGCACGGTAGTTCGCGGAGTTGTCACTGCGGCCGCCGCTCCTAAGCTGTTGCGCTACGGGGATAGAAATAAGTCTTTGACGATGCGTGACATCACGGTGAAGTTATTAGCATGTCACATCTCGCGAATATTTTTACTTCACCTTGCGCGTATTTCTCATACGCATTCGTATTCATCCTCTGTCACGTGTGACTCACTATTTTACATAGTTATTGTGCAGCCGTGGGCACACACCATGCTGAAGGCTGTGTGCGCTGGCGTCTGTGACGCCTGTCATCCATCTCTTTCGTCAGAGCAGCTTCACAAGGACTGTGCGAGATGTGAAGGTAAAGTTATTTGTGTGTCAAATTTTACACGCATGTTTTTATATTAACTTGCACGTACTTGTCGTATGCGTGCATCGTCATCTGTCACGTGTGTCTAACTATTTTACAATTTATTGTACGTATAGCCGTGGGAACACAATAGGTAGAAGGCTGCGTGCACTGGCGCCTGCAATGCTTGTCATCTATTGCTTCCGTCGGAGGAGCTCCACAAGGAGTAAACAAGATGTGACAACAAGACTGGACTTGTACACTTCACCATGAATTCACTGGAAATAATGGAGAAACTTCATGTGTATATAAAAAATGAAAGATTTCGATGTCTCACTTATGTCTTTCATTGTTGTCATGACTGCGAAAGCTGTTACACATAGGTGGCTAACTCTTTTTTCGCGTGTTCTTTTCTGCGCTATTTGTTTGTCACTGCGCAGAAAAACAGGCGAAAAAAAGTAATAGGCCTGGTGAAAAAAAAAACAAAAACAATGTTTGAACTCGGGATAAAAAGTTCATCCGATTGGAGTACTTGAGTGGATCATCCGTTCGTCCGGCGAGGTGCAACTGTGAGAACTTACAGGTGTAAGGTAAGGTACAGGTGTAACAGGTAAGGTGTAAATGTGGTGATTAACAGTTGCCCTATTAGGTGCAAATGTGAGGACTAAATGTTAGTTCTTTGAGGTGAATTGTGGGACTAACAGTTACTCACTAAGGTTTGAATGTGGGGACTAAATGTTAGTCCCTTGAGCTCGTCTCTGTGGACTAACTGTTAGACCCGGTGCCGTTAGTCCTTAAAAAGAATAATGGTTGTGGCAGCCCCATTAGTCCCCAAAAGGACGAACCACACACCCTTCTAACACCTTTTTTGCCTTAAAGTGTAACAACAGATTCGTTTAAAAAGTTCCCCGGTGAGTAGAAGTATAAAAAAAGTGCAACTGATGAGGAAGAAGTAGTACTTGAGCTTTTCAATTGGAAGAAGGTCGAAGTAAAAAGTGCTTAGCGCACTACTCCGGGCTTCGATGGGGTTCCCTACCACCTCATTAACGAACTAGGAAACAGCACTAAAGAATCACTGCTGAAATTTGTGTAAAAGTACATATATGAGAAGAAAATACCACAGGCTTGGCAGAAAAGTAGAATTAACTTAATCTATAAAGGCATGGGAGAAAAGGCTAACAATCGCTCGTGTCGACCGCTAACCATTACATTTGTGCCCTACAAGTGAAGAATGCAGGCAGTAAAACTAAAAATGGAAACATGGGCAGGGCAAACTGATATTTTGGGAGAACTTCAGAATGGATGCCGAAGCGACAGGTGGTTAGACGACAACATGTTTTTCCTTACTCAGTGCGTAGACATATCCAAAATAGAAAACAGGCCCATATACGTATTTCATCTGGACAGCACTGGGCCATAGAAAAAGTTAATCAGAAAATTTTGTGGAAAATATTGAAAAAAGTGGGCATTTGTGATGAATGTATACGGCTTTTGAGAGAAATATACCGAGAAAAGACAGCTTGCATAGAATGGAAAGGAATAAATAGCAACGACAATGCTGAAATTAACAAGGGGCTGAGAGAGGGAAGTCCTTTGCACCTCTGTTATTCATGCTGTACATGATGAGAATGTAGAAAACGCTAGAAGGTAGAAACATTGGATTTATTCTGTCGCACACAAAGGCTGGCGTAATGGTTGTGCAGAAGCTTCCAGGTCTATTTTATGCAAACAATATTGTGCTATTTGCGCACAGTTAAGACGATATACAGTGGCTGGCAGATATATGCGGAATGGAAGGCGAGGCTCTGGGACTAAGATTTAGTGCAACAAATGTAGATTGATGGCATTCAATGATCACGAAGACCAGCTGGTCTCAATACAGGGTCAAGAAATACCGAGAAGAAGCGAGTAAAGTACCTCGGAGTATGGCTAAATCAGCAAAAAAGATATATGGAGATGCAAAAAAAGCATTGGCAGCAAAGAGAAAGAGGAATACTGCAATGATACTGAATACTACAGCCGGCTCTCAGTAATTAATAATTGGGCAAAAAAATCAAGGAGGGAGAGGTTTTATTATAATTCAAGGAGAAGCGTTTTACTGTTCGAAGCGAGGTCGGGTTGCCTTAGAAAGCGTAGTTATACAGCGAGGATCAGTAAAGAATACGAACAATGTACATGCTGTGGGGGATCTAAGGAAGCGATGGAACATGTTTTGCTTGCATGCGGCGATATCAACCCAGGTATACACCAGAACACAGCGAGCTCGGTGCCTGTTGCCATATCAAAAAGCGCATGGCACCATCTTTTGCAAGCGCGACGAAACAACACCCTCAACTGCCACGCGAGCAGACGCTCTGTAAATCAAACGCAACTTCACAACCCGAGTCCCACTTTAAGCATGTTTCGCACTGTTGCTGTGCTGGAATTTTACGCCGATTTCGTGTAAAACGTCGAGGAGGCCGTTCACGACAGTCCGGAATGTCTGCAGCGCGTCAATTGCAGACTGCGGAAGGAACTTCATCAGCTACGTATTATCCGACTGAAAGAAGCCTGAACAACGTTAACTGCGACATGCCTTGACTGTGACAAGGCAGAATTTGTGCTGTAAGCCGGCAACAATGTAGCGCTAGAATCTGGCTCCAACTCACGCTCATGCACCGCATGTGTATCAATTACCAGTCCTGCCGGGCACTCGGAACACACACGCGATGCAAAAGTGCCAGCCAGAACAAGATTTAAAAATGCTACGGTGAAGCCGGCCGAAAGCGCATGTAGATTCCTATAGTGACCGTCAAGGCATGTCGCCGTTTGACTGAGTCGAAAGCCATGCTTTCCGCGCAGTTCACATCTCTTTTCATCTCGATAGCAGGCCGTTACTGTTGTACTAAACTTTCCCGGCGCGTGCAGCCACGTGTGAGTCGTAATACTTATGTGCTGTTATTGACGTGCGGCCTGCGAAAGAGTACGGCAATAGTTTTTTTTTTTTTTTTGCCGCACACTACAGGCATACTGCACGCGAATCACTGCTGTAAAGTGGAACAGCTGGTGTCGCGCTTGCGTAAACGCAATAAGTATACTTACTCGTGCCCTTCACTGGGCTCGTAGTTTTTCCAGCTGATTGCGATTATATCCTATAGGGCGGCTGAACTCAGCGTTTTTCGTTGTGGACGGAAATCTCTGCAATTGCAAAACGCCACTCTCGCACGATTCTCGCGATGCGCTGCGAACTTCACAGGCAGTGTTCAGCAATCTCTTCCTCTTGCGCTGGTTGTTGCCGCATCAGATGACAGCGCAGTAGTACCCAGATGACATTTCATAAGCGGGCGCAGCGTAAAGCGTTTTTTCGTATTTTAAACTCCCGGAGCCACTGCATGCAATGCTAGCGAGGCGCACCTTGGCAGTTCCAAACAAATTATGGCGTCTCTGGGAGCGAGTGTATACCACCAAAGGCGCCTGGCTGCGAGATGGGCGTGCTCTCGTCTACAGGTGTGGGTACAAGCCTACATGAGGCTTTGGATTTCAAGGAAGAACATAAAAGGCTGATGACGTCCGCGATAGAAGCAAGTAAGAGCCTGTTAGTGTATTGGTGACAGAAAAGTAGAGATAAAGGACAAAAATAGTGGGGAAATGAGGTCATTCTGTCTGAAGAGGCAGAGAAATGGAGCACAAGTTTTAATTTTCTGTTAATGTAATATCTATTTTGTCGAAGTAGAAAATACATTGGGCTAACATAAAAAGAAAGTTTTCAATTTTTTGTGTGAGCCTGGTGCACATATATGTCTTCACCCTGTTATAAAGGACGCTCATAGCATCCATCATAACACGGGCGAGGGCATGGGGACCTTTGGCGAGCATCAGAAAACGTGGATTACCGACTGCGTGAGACGAAGCGCCGAGGAGACTGTGAACTATACTGGTGCCTTCGCGCATGAGGGTATGATGACTGAGTGGCCAAGTTGTGCTCTATCTCGCGTACGCACTCGTCATCGCTTGGTCGACGTGCATTTCGATGCAATTCCTGCAGGCCCATTCTGCGATAATGGCACTGGCGGTCGAGGTACCGCGTCACCGCAATGGTAACAAAGAGGGCTGTGCGCCACGCGTTTCCCCGCCTTTCTACTGGTCGCTCGGTACCTGGCTCCCGCCTTCCGCCTGCGCTCTCTCAGCACGTTCACACTCTTTTCGATATCATCGAAAATTGTATTAGCGCCTTGCTTGTTTCTTCAACTCGCTTTCGTAGCGGCAGCTGTATATCGCCCGTGGCTCAGGCGCATGCAAGGATGTATATTAAGAAGCACGCCATGGTGTCAGACATCAGATTCATTCCGGCCACTTGAGGTTTTTCTTTTAACGTGCACCTAATTGACGCGTAATCACGAAAGCTGACAGAGGGTGCACACACACACTCATTCCCACTTTTAGTTACATTGAGCGTCATCCCACCATACGCTTGAAACATACAAAACTGGCACACCCTGTCTGCCATTCTTTTCAACTTAAATCTAAGCACAGTGCTACTACGTTTCACTCCCATGGAAATCTAGCTGGTGTGGGCGGGAATCGAACTCAAGACTTCGGTCCTTGCCTCGCAACACCTCAACATGCAAACTAATCACTGGGTTTGCAAGACCTACACGTATAAACACATAGCGCGAAAACGCATCTTAAATCTGTTTACACTGAGCGGCGACGAGAAGTGTACAGCCATCAACTTAATAAAACGCTTAGAGGGATCATGGGACGGTACTTTAACATTGGTGTATTAAGATAGCAAGTTTCATCGCTTTCGCATTACAAATGGCTGTCATTTTAACATGCGGTGCAGTAGCGCAACTTCGACAGGCACACAGAGGATAAGAACACACGAAATTCGCTCCACTCGCAACTAATTTTATTTCAGAAGCAGCGCTCCATATATAACAGAAATCCCTATCAACACAGAAAAGAACTACGAACATACAATCATTGCAAAAAAAAGCTTTTTCCAAGTGATGGTATACACGGCAGATAAGCTTAGACACGTCTATATGATAAAACAACGACCACGCTGGGCGTTATCAAGGACATTGGCGTGGATTTACTCGTGCCTCAGAGTTTTAAACGAAAAGAAGGGAAGACAACCCATCTACACACGAACATGAAGCGATAGTACAGTGTCTAGAAATATACTGGCTAGTGTGCTGAGCGCGCGCATTCCGTACGAGAGAGGGTGGCCCCGTATGTGATGACTGCACTCAGATGCCAAAAGCGGCGCTGCGTGTCGAGAGGGTTCGGACTGTCACGGTGGATGGACGTGTTTTTTGAGCGCTCCCGATCGACTGCGCAGATAAGTTGTTTTGCATGTTTTGAGCTTGTTTTTATAATTATAAGGCAGCAGTTAAAATCCCTGTAGCACTTATTTTATTGTACGGCTTTTTCGGGGGTCAGTCACAGGTAGTTATTAGTTTGTGCGTGTGTGTCTGTGTGTTTGATTTTTTATAATTTTGTTGTTTTCTTTTTCTTTTCCCAATCCGTGGGGGACGTGCACGTACATTGAACACGCAAATCTTGGTAATAGAGCTTAGACTTTCTCTTTTTCGTAGGGCAAGGCTCAAGTTTTGTAGTTATCAAGTGACACAACCATAGGGACAATTGGTGTCGGAAAGACACGGTTAAAAAAAATTCCGCCATATCCACGAAGTGAATGATGATGAGTGGGCGAAGCTCCGGAGGTAAACCTGGTAAACCATGAATCCTCTGTACATTTTGCCCACTCGATTTTATTACATCGCTTCCCCTAGCGTACGTAGCCGCACTAAATCGAACGATTGCCTTCAACCAATGACACGAGCCATATGTGACATCATTCCTATTTTATAAGATCTCGCGTCTTTCATCAACTACAAGTACCGCTTTCTAGTTTATAACATCTTGCATCTTTTCATCATCAGCTACAAGTACCACCATCTAGTAAACACTACAAGAACTAAACGAGAGGAGGCTACATACAGGAGACGGTACCGCCATCTAGTGAACACTGCAAGAACTAAACTAGAGGTGGCTACATACAGGCTACAGGGGACGCACAGCCCACGCCCTAAGGAGCTTCGCCCCTAAAAGACTGTAAAGTGTTCAGGATGTGGGGTTGGTTTCAAAGTGGACCCAAGTGTAGAAGTGGAAGGAGAAGAGGCTGACGCGAAGTGTAAGCAATGTGAGGTCGAGGAAAAAATGGAGAAAATTATGGTTACCCAGAGTGACCTGCTGATGAGAATCACCGAGCTCGAGACTGCGTTCGCGACAGAGCAAGAGAAAACGAGGGCTATGGGAGAAAGGCTGAAGTCCGCCGAGGAAGCACTAGTCAAGGTGAACAGAGGAGCGGCCTACGAAAAGAACACTAGGAAACCGGCAACCAGAACGGCGGAGAAGAAAGAGCAAGCAAGTTTGGAAAAAACAGGTCAGCCGGTTCAATTGTCACGAGGCCCAGCTTCAGCAAAGTAGTGGTGGGGCTGGGAAGGGACAAAGCAGCCGGCGTCACAGGTGCAAGTAACCCCCAGGTGCAGGACGATCCCGCTGAAAAGTCACAGCATGTGATAATCGCCTAGGACTCGAATTTAAATCGATGCACAGAAGCCATCAAAGTGAGGGTAAGAGGTGACAAAAGGCTGCCGTAGGGGCGTTCTCAGGACGCAAGCTGGAAGCAGTCATGAGGCAAGCGAGCGCAAAACTCAAAACTACAGCTGATAGACGAAACCTCGTGATGATTTCAGGCGGTTTAAACGATGTCTTCAATGAAGATACAGCAGGACAAGCAACCATACTGGCGGAAGGCTTCGATGACATGCGCGCCACTTCTCCTCAGGTACAGGTAGTGATACGCACGATACCGGAGGTACCGGTGCGTGATAGCAACCTGCGAGGAACGGTTGTCAACGCAAACCAAGAGATATGGCGGATGAGTCGAGAGAAAGGCTTTGAGGTGGTGGAAATAAACAAAGAGGTGCATAGGTGGGGTGGTTTCCAACGAAACAGAATTCACTTCGATGAGCGGCTAGGTCAGGAGGTGGGTTGGTGACTTGCAGGACGCGCAGTAGCTTTTTTGGGGGGCAAGCGGGCTCTTCGGTGTTCAGGATAGCTAGTAACGAGGAAAACAACCAGGGAGACTCTTTGACAGGTGGTATGGACAGATACGATTCCAAAGTGGCACCAGTATCTAAGATAGGTAGAGTCCGGGGCACAAATAGACGTAGCCACGAGCGCGGAATCAATTCAGACTAGGGTATATTAACATGCAGGGTGGCAGGAACAGGCTGAAGTGGGAAGAGATAGAAGAACAGCTAAGATAGGAGAGGCCGATGGTATACGGTTTTGTAGAAACACATCCTAGGGACGTGGAACAACCTCCTAACAATCCCGACTACGCGTAGAAATATTGTAGTATAACAGAAGACAGCAGAAAGGGGGGTGGTATTGGAGCATTCATTCATAAATGTACAGACTGGCAAAGGGTCAAGCAGGAGTGCAAGGAACATTTATGGCTAAAAGGGAAAGTGGCCCCTGAAAAGAAGACACAAACCCAAAAGCTGGTGGGGTGAGGAAGTTAAGACAGTCATAGCAATCATGCTAGGAAGCGCAGCCACTATTACAAAGACAGTGGCGCTCAAGTAGATGCAGTGTTCCTTCACTTCCAGAAAGCCTTCGACACCGTCCCACACAATCTGTTAGAATTTGCGATGTTCTCTGCAAACATAAACCTTAAAGTTATCAATTGGGTAAAGAACTATCTGAACGATCGACAGCAGAACGTAGTGCTTAACGGATCAAAATTATCTGCGGTAACCGTTACGTCCGGTGTACCACAGGAGAGCGTATTAGGGCCTTTGCTTTTCCTGATTTAAATTAATAGCATAGTCGATGGTATTGCCTCTCACATTAAGGTATTCGCAGCTGATTGTGCAGTGTTTAGAGCGATTAAATCGCACAAGGATGCTGAAGTTCTGCAGCATGATCTGTTACGAATATCAACGTGGTGCCAAAAATGGAAAATGAATCTAAACGTCCGTAAATGTTGCTGTGTATCATTCACCGACCGGATAAGTAAACTAGACACAACATACGAAATAAATAATTCAATAATTAGCAATGAAACCTATTATAAGTACCTGGACGTCTATTTTTTCGACAATTTCAAGTGGTATAAACACATTGACACAACTGTGACCAAGCCAGGCCAGATGCTATACTTCATACGCAGAAATTTTAGGCGAGCCTCACAGACCATGAAAGAAACCCTTTATCTCATGTATGTATGACCTATTTTAGAGTATGCTTGCGTAATCTGGGATCCCCATCAGCAATACTTGATTGACGCATTGGAAAAAGTTCAAAACCAAGCAGCCAGATTTGTTAGCAACAACTATAATTCCTTTGCAAGCATCACAGAAATGAAACGAGCATTGAAATGGGAGACACTGATGGTAAGGAGGCAGAAACTCAGGCTTAAATTGTTCATTGTATATATTATAATGTAAATTCCATTAACCCTCTTGATTATCTGTTCACAACGTACGTCTCTAATCGTCAAGACCATTCACGAATAATATTAGAATACCGTTACAAAACCCACTCTTTCGGTAGTTCTTTTTTCGTAAAAACAATACAGGAATGGAACCGTATACCGGATGATCTTGTCAAATAAACTGATAAGGAATCCCTTTTTTTTCATTGTAACAACTCCTACAATATCACTGCCACTAAGAATGGTTTGCTGTCTCAAAGCGTGTGCGTGTTTTCAAATGCATGTCTGTGAAGTTGTTTTCACTCACCAATATTCAAGTGTTTTTTTTTTCTCCTAAAATATTTTGAGTGCTGTTTTATTTGTTGAATCTATTGTTTCGATTGAAAACTATGTAGTCAAATTATTGTGTGTACCTCCCCTACGTACTGCCTCAAGGCGATGTAGGTGAATGTAAATAAAAAAAACACACAACTTGTGTTGTCTTGTGTTGTGTGTTCTTTGCAAAAATTGGCTGCGCTTCCTAGAAAGATGGATCCTTACCAAGTGGCCCGATACAATTGTTTATTGAGCCATAGCAAAACGTCAGGAAGCCTCTAGGGAACACAGGAATGCTAAGCAGCGGGGTGAACTGACAGATGAGGTTGAAAGAAAATGGGAAATCTTTCTAAGCTGTAGAAGGAATGCATCCCTTCTGATACATGAAAAGATTAGAAGAAAGGAAACTCAGTGGCTGGCAGAAGTACATAAAAAAGATAGAAAGGCAGCTGCGAAATTTGGAACCATCTAAACTCCTGAAGAAATGGGACGAGCCTAGAGCAGAGGTTTATAACTACAGCTCAGGGTGCTAAGCTAGAAGGTGACGAAGCTACTGAATATATAAGAACAAGGGTGACAGAAAAGTTTCAACAAAGAAGACCTTTATGCACCACAATAGACAAGGATGGGTCAAGTGGCGCAATGGCTCTATTTTCGCAAGAGTGGGAAAGGGCTGAGAAAAGGGTTCTTAGTAGTACATCAACAGGCCCAGATGGCATTCCAATTATGCTGATAAAGACATTAGGTCCGAAGTCTAAGCAGGCTTTGAGAGTGACAGTGAGCAAAACAATTATCGATGGAGAAGTTCCTGATGGATGGAAACTTAGCAGGTTGAGCATGATCTATAAAGGAAAGGGGGACAAAGCTGACATAAACAACTACCGTCCTATAACAGTGACATCAGTGGTCTACAGGCTGGCGATGCAGATTATAAAGGAAAAACTGCACGCATGGATAGAGGATGAGGGGCGCTGGGAGAACTGCAGAATGGGTTTTGGAAACACAGGAGGTTGGAAGACAATCGGCTAATCTTTTCTCACTGGCGCAGTGCATCGAAATTGCAGAAAAAAAACACACAGGCCCATGTGGCTAGCATTTTTGGATATCAAGGGAGCGTACGATAGCGTGGTTCAAGAGGAATTGTGGGGAATACTGGACACACTAGGCGTGGAAGATGTAGTCACTAATCTTTTAAAGGATATCCATAAAGGTAACAAGGTAATTATAAAGTGGAAAAAACTGGTATCCAAGCCTGCAGAGGTAAAACGGGGGCTTAGGCAGGGGTGCCCCCTGTCACCCTTATTATTCATGATGTACCTACAAGGATTAGAGGCCAAATTAGAGGGAAGTGGACTGGGCTTCAACCTCTCTTTAGTCAAACAAGAAAAACCTATTGATCAGGCACTACCAGCTATAATGTACGCAGATGATATAGTGCTAATGGCCGACAACAAGGGAGATTTGCAGAGATTGATGGACATCTGCGGTAATGAGGGAGATAGGTTAGATTTAAGAGTCAGTAAGGAAAAATCAGCACTCATGATTTTCAATGACAACGAAGGTAGTGAGCTTAGAATACAGGAGGTCACGCTAGAGATAACAGATAAATACAAATATCTGGGCGTATGGATAAGCAATGGGACCAAGTATCTGAGGGAACACGAAATATACGTGACGACTACAGGTAACAGGAATGCAGCAGTCATGAAAAATAGGGCACTGTGGAATTACAATAGGTATGATGTTGTGAGAGGAATATGGAAAGGGGTCATGGTTCCTGGGCTGACGTTCGGCAATGCGGTCTTGTGCATGAGATCAGAAGTTCAAGCAAGATTAGAAATTAAGCAACGTGGAATAGGTAGGCTTGCTTAAGGAGCTCACGGAAATACACCGAATCAGGGAGTACAAGGTGATATGGGATGAAAATCATTTGAGGGCAGGGAAGCTAGCAGCAAGATAAAATTTGAGAAGCGATTGAGAAAAATGGGGAGAAGCGTTGGGCTAGGAAGGTTTTCAGCTACTTGTACATGAAGAATGTCGATACAAAATGGAGGAAGCGAACCAGAAAACTGACAGGATAAATACTTGGAAAACAGCAGGGGGCCAAACAAAAAAGAATTATCGGTTAAGAAGAAGGTGAAGGAAGCTGAGACCGATATGTGGAGAATTGGCATGATTAAGAAGTCCGCACTAGAGATCTATCGAACTTTTAAGCAGGAAATTGCCAAGGAAAGGATGCATGATAATACTCAGGGTAGTTATCTACTGTTTGAGGCCAGGGCAGGAGTATTGCAAACCAAGACATATCGGACCAAATACGAAGGGTTAGACACGGTATGCAGTGCGTGTGGAGAGGAAGAGGAACACTTAATAATGTTCTGTAAAGGGCTTCACCCTATAGTTCAGGATGATGGCGCAGAGTTTTTAAAAGCACTGGGGTTTAGAGACAGGGAGAGCAAAATAGACTTCAAGCGGGTAGAATCAACTAGAAGAAGGTTGTCTGATTGGTGGCTAAGTCAAGGCAAAAGTGAAAATTAAACCCGTCGCTGCAAAGCACCAGTCCTCAACTTTACCATTTAAAGAGAAAAAAGGTAAATCTAGTGGTTAGTTCACTGAATATTATGGCTAGGTTGCGTGAGCCGCCAACCGATCTAAATGGTACAGCCACATCCATCCATCCATCCATCCATCCATCCGTGCACCAACGCGCGAAATTCGTCTCGTTCTGGCGCTGCTGGAGTCTCGCCCCGTTTAAAATCAGTGTGTGACAGCTGCCATCTGATTTACTGTGAAGATAGAAGGCGCCATATGCACACTGCAACACCCTGGGATGTAAAAGCTAAGCGGCAATGCAAAGAAAGGACGTGTATTGTGCCGCTGTGTCAAAGAAGTTATCGTTCGAACAAGGAAAAGGATCCAGCACGGTTTCCTGAATGAAAAAGTATCAAGAGGGCAGACAGAAAGCTGAATCTGAAGGCTGTCGTGTGAGAAAAGCATTCTGAGACTGACTCCATCAAACTATCTTTTCGAATTAGGGTGAACGGTGTCGGGAACGAAATCACCGTTTAGGCATAATTTCAAATATCAATATTTATCTGAAAAATTGAAAATACCCTTTCGAATTTCATTCACACAGTTTTTCTCTCATGTCAACGTCGGACTCCCTTTCCAACAACGTTTCGAGTATCATATGCGGCGAGTGTCAGATTGTTCGTTGGCATGTTATCATCCTTTGTTTTCACTCGAATCCTAATAGAATGCAGGCTAAGAGGTAAAGGTTTTTGGGTCTTTTGTGATACTTCTTGCTCTCAAGAACAACGCACATTTTGAAAAATAACGCTGGTGGCTATACTGGCAATGGTTTTCAAAATTAATTTCTTTGCGTACTGCAACCACTTTGAGCACTTATTTATCTATCTATCAATCTATCTATCTATCTATCTATCTATCCATCTATCTATCTATCTATCTGTCTGCCCATCTGTCTGTGCATCTGTCTGTCAGTCCATCCATCTGTCTGCCCGTCCGTCTGTCTGTCCGTCCGTCCGTCTCTCAGTCCGTCCGTCTCTCAGTCCGTCCGTCTGTCTGCTCGTCCGTCCGTCTATCCATTCGTCCACCTTTCCGTCCGTCTGTCTGTCTGTCCATTCGTCTGTCGGTCCATCTGTCCGTCTGTTCGGCCATCTGTCTATCCGTCTGTCCGTCCGTCCGTCTGTCTGTCTGTCTATTTATCTATGTATTTATCTATACAATCGCCTACGTCTGGGTGCCCTCACGATCACCCCCTTAACTCAGGGTAAACCAAAATTAGTGCGGGCGGGTAAGATGGTTTGATGAATATGACTCGCTGGTTCTGACATAAATAATTTCACAATCTCGTCACGTACGCCATCAAACCCTTCTCGCCACATCTTTTTTTTAACCCGTGAGCGTTAAGCTGGCATTGGCAACGTTGACCCTACGAATGTAGATAATAAACGTTTGTGTTTTAGCAGAGAAATCGAAGCCAAGGAATCTGCGCGGAAACCAAGTATTGCACTACGGAGCCACGCCAGGTCTTCGAAATACTTTGCAAGAAGAGCCGAATGTTCGTGAAACGCCAATGCTGGTTCCAGTGTTGACTATCCAAATTCTCGCATATATTTAGCGCCACTTCATAATGTTTCACATGATAAAAATTACAACAGTCACCTTGCATAACATTGATTCCCAAGTTACGTGGGATCTGCCTCTTTTTTTTTTGCGGGCAGTAGCGAATAGCAAAATGTATGCCACATAATGATCTTCAGTTGGTGTGGCAAAGCGCATCGAGTAGTTTTTATACAATAAAGCATTATGTAAAAACACTCCAAATATGCAGTAAAAGTAAAAGTTGGCCTCGCGCGGCTCGGCCTCCTGAAAGCTTCGCAGCGCTTGCGGAGCGCAAGGATTGAATGCAAATGCACCCACTCGCACAGCAGCGCACAATGCGGGCGCCGCCGGCAGTCATCAGCTGCGGGGCCATCTCCTAGCCCGCGCTCAGCACAGTAGGAAGTATATTTCTAGACACTGTAGCGATAGCATGCGTCAGTTATGCTTAGACACTTTTGGATGAAACTTTTGGAAGGAACAAGAAATAACAGCGCTGGGTATTATCAGACAGAAAATGGCGGGAATTTACATGTGCCTGAATCAGAATTAAAGCGCCATGATAGACAAGATGACACATGTAAACACTAAATTCAAATAAAGTCCTTCGAGGTTTCGCTCATCTTGACAAAGGTGGCCGCTTTAGTGGCAGGTTTCTTTTTTTTCTGGAAGTAGGCCGTGCTCAGGGGGAAATCCTAGTGGTCATCGGCTCTCTCTCTGGTCGTCTTTTTTTACTTGGGCAGAACTGATGTCACGGCTGCCCAAGGGTGTACTCGACATACCCAGCACCTCCAGCAGATGCCACGAGGCGCGTTCGTCGCCAGAATCCACGGAAGGCGAGGATGCGAAAGACCAAGCTTTATTAATGAGGCTAACTTGTGCTTCGTACAAAAGAACAAGCCAAACCAGACCGGCGGCTGCACGTAAGGCTGCTGCCCAGCGAAAAGCACAACTTGCAGCTTATGTGCTGCCAGTAGTTAAGCACCCAACACATGCACACACGTGTTATCAGATATTACTCTGTCTGGTACGATGGGCCCTTTGCAAATGTAAAGCTTATCTAATACCCCTGTCACACGACCACCACCAAACTCTGTTAAACTCAGTCAATTTAAATCTCCCCCAAGGAGTTCAATGGAGATTGAGTTCTGAGAGTGTCACACGGCAATGACAAAGTTATAATAGTTGCCGCAAGAGGGCTCAGCCGACGCTGTTTGATTTTCGGAGAAGCATCATTATTTCATCTCCAGTTGCTATTTTTGTGAATTTTTGTTATGTCGTTTTTACAAAGCCACAATATTTAGTAGATCTGAAGCGAACAAAACATTAAAATTATTTCAAGTGAAAACGTATTCGCTAAATGTAACGATGTTGGTAGCGATGCTGGCCACCTTGTGCCCAACGCTATGTTTGTTTACAATTGCGCCACGCACTGCTCGACGACTACTGCTGTTATTAGAGAATTTTAGCTTGGTGGGTTTACGAGCGAGCGGTCGAGTGGAGAGGGCAGCGGAGTGCGACCCCATAAGACATGGTCTACAATGTGTACGAAAAGTCTTGTGTTCTCTTTTATAGGGAGCGCACTCTAAGTTTCCCTTGAATTAGGTCGGATCCCATAACTATTCCGGCCGCCGTCTAAGCAGCTGACGATGACGCAGCGCTGCCTGTCATTCCTATCATAGGCAAACGCAAATACGGCGACGACAACAACCGCACGCACGCACGAAATATTTTTTTTTAATAGCGGCGCCCGGCATGACTCGCGAGCCACGGTCTGGAGGGCACTGGTGTGGAGAGTAGCTGCACTCCGGCGAGCGTGTATGTATGTAAACAAAGACGTTATGAATGAGTACTGCAACAGTATAACGTTTAATACTGCCAAAACGTATTATTTTACTCACTGTGGCAATTTGCACATGGTACTCGAAATTTTTTCTTACCTGCAGATACTGGGAACGAGAGTACCTTGTTCCGCTGCAAAGGCAGATCGTTGAACGCTCTTTGCAAAATGCTCCGTTTACCTTCGTTTGCGTAAGCGTGGCCGTGTGACACGGACCCCACCTCCCTTGTCGTAAGGACGAGGGAGTTCAACGGTGTTCGCGTGTGCCCGTGTGACAGGGGTGGTATAAGCCGACCATAACCTACGTAAATGACGCAACTGCTGTCGTTTGACGATTCCAGCTGCGAAGCCCGGCTCAGCGCGTGGAAATATACACGTCCTGAAGCTTCGAGGGCAACGTATTCGTTAGTATTTGCAGTGTTTTTAGGATTTGTTTTCAAATTTACGGAGACTATGTTAAGCAAGCATGAATAAATGAGCTCAGCTAATTTCCTTAATAAAGACACAACATCGATGTAGCTTTGTCCCAAGCGTAAGATGTCATGAAACAGTAGCGGACTTCAGTTTGTTTCATGGCGACAGTGGGTGAATAGCAAGCTTGAGTTAGGATTGAAGTGGGCGGTCGCGTCTGCGCGGGTACTGCAATGTTGGCTTCTAAACACAACTACGGCCCCGGCCACTTCACTGGCTCAATGTGTTAGTGGGGGCATTTGACTGGGAGAAGGCCAGTTACGATCACGTGACGAAACATAGCTGCCCCCGTGGGCAGCTGCGAAAAATCGTCCACAAACTTAAAGAAGCGGCTGCAAGAGCACCAAAGCAGTGGCGTGTAAATCGTGCGGTTCATCACATGCATGTTAAAATTTTGATGTTATGACCTGCCATTTATATTTGTCATAGCCGTGTATTCGAATACCTACTAGATACGAAGCAGCTTATGGTCGAGCAAATCCGCTGTGTGTTACCCCACTTAGGGCGCGTTCACACTGAGAATTCCGGCTGCCAAAAGTGCGCCCAATCCGATTCAGCGGCGGAGAGATCCGCCGAAAGAGCCCTCTCCACACGGATTGCTCTCGGACCGATTTTTGCGGCGTTTGTGGCCGAATCGGTCACCGTTGCCCAAGAGGAGAGCTAGTCAAGGAATACAGAAAAATGGCGGCCAAGCCCTCCTCACTTGTCATGTCGCAGTGAACTAAACTGGATGTTGTAACCAACGGGCGTTCAACCCATTCTGTGCCTACTTCACGTGCCTATTTCGTGGAAGGCATGGTCGTTGGCGTGACTGAGCTTGTGGAGGTCTTGCGGAGCCAGACGAACCTACCAACGCCCCTGGCGTCAACAGTTTATTCTGCTCTTCATGCATTACAAGACAGCGGATTGCCATCAAAGTAAGCAGTACTGCTTCTTCGTTCTTCCTGTGTACGAAAATCGTCGAGGTGTAGACCATCGGATGGCGTAGTGTCATTTGCGAACCACAACAACAATCGGGTGGCAGCGCATTCACCCCGCGTTCGTCCCGTGGTGATTGGCATATTAGACAAATTCAGTTGCATGTCCGCAGCAGCCGTACGGACGCAGCCTGCCAGCCATTTCCAGCGGGAGCCTGCGTCCGTACGGCCGTATCTATCTATCAAGCGACGCGGGGCGCGTCCAGTGCGAACGACCCTGCGTTTCGGTGGCAGGAGAATTTCGCTTGTTGTAGAAAGCGGACGCTTCAGTGTGAATTAGGGGTTACTGCGAATGTACAACACATGGTTCAAGCACTACCAAAACGCGCTCACGCGCTAGCTCTTCCACGGCTGTGGAAGGGGCTAGGTAAGGTTCTGCGGCCTATCCTTTTATGCTTTCTCAGCAATCATGTCTTGGCTTCGGAAAACGAGATTCTGTAGACACGCGATGAACCAACGCATTGTATCCTGGCGAGAACGCGCTGGCACGCGCTATCACGCTGAAGCATGTGTAAGAGGTTGTGGCCTTTCCCCCTTAAGCTGTTCCAGCAATCAGGTGATGGCGTCGAAGAACGAGGTTCTGCATATGCGCGATGGACGCACGTGTTGCCGATTGGCGTGGCAATGTACCCGTGTGGCATGCTCCAACAAGAATTCGGGAAAAGCATCAGCAACAGAAACTACACTGGTTTCATGGTGTGTTCCCCTTGCAAGGACACGTTGACGTCGGACAGGGTGCCCGCAATAAACGAAACTTTGAGTCGATACGTGTGCTGCTTCGCATTTTTCTCAACAGTGCTGCGGGATGGGCGCCTTTATTCCGTTCAAATTCCATTCCGGGGAATCGCAACTTGCCGCAACTCCATTCCTTTCAATTTCTCGGAATGAAAAAAAAAACTTGACCCATTCCCACTTCGGGAATGGCCGGGCACTTAAATTGGATTTCTGCAATTCCTTAACGAGGGAAGGATATATTGATAGTTTTATTGATTTGAGGATGAACGCCTAAAAAACGTATGCCATCGGATGCACAAAAACTGCAAAATTACTATTTCGTCGTTCTTGTTCCTTTCGAGCAGTTGTTCTAAATATGAACTGACTAGCCCTCATCAAGTTGTTACTAATGAAAGAGGACGCATAGCATGTCACAAAGCTCGATAAGTGGTACGTAGCTTGATGACCTACTTTGTGAAGTACAACGACCTCACTAATACGCCTAAGAACAGTTCTCCGGCTACCTATATCATATGCATCGTTATGTTGGAGAGAATGGGGATGTTTTAATGTTTGAGCCTAAGTGTGCTAACGCTAGAATGAAAACAGAGCGCGCTTCTATTCAAAAGTGTTGTGGCTCGGGTGAGTTCGTTATCCATGAACTTAGCTTGTGTTAGCGCGGCACATATGGAAATGAATAGGGAAAGATGACAGAGACACCTAGAAACGTAGGCACCTACCTTTTTAGACGTATATACATCTGTCGTTTTTCCATTTTCATTTCCATGTGTGCCGCGCTAACACAAGCTAAGCGCATTTTAAATGCGAAGCATATTTCTTGGCGAACTTCGACGACATTGAGCTTATTATCTATCTATCTATCTATCTATCTATCTATCTATCTATCTATTTATCTATCTATCTAGCCGCCTACGACTTTGGCTCCCCTGGCTGTTTCGATAATGGTATCGAAACGGTCATTATCATTATATTAGTATTGGTAAACTAGATATGGCATAACATGACTGTATGAAGAACATATTTAGCTAGTGAAACCATGATAATCATGACACGTATGTCATGAATGTCATGAATTACATTTCATGTTCCTGCACCTCTTGGGGTGGTTTCGTTCGCATGGCATGTTACAAAACTAGTATGGTATGACATGATTGCATGGCGAACACGAGCGACAGACCCTAACATGAAAATCATGACATGCATGTCATGTAACAACATGACTACGTTCCACGCTCGTGATGCGTTCGCGGCCGTTTCGCAAGCGTCACTTATACAAAATTGGGTATTAGAGTACCTGAATGGAAGACGAAATTATGTGACTAGTGCAAACATAATAATCATGAGGTGCGTGTCATTTAACAACATGACTACATGCCACGCTCATGATGCGCTGGCGGCCGTTTAGCTAGCTTCACTTACACCAAATTAGGTATTATGGGACGTGTATGGTTGACGAAGGTGTGATACTGGTGCAAACAAGATAAACATGACATACGTGTCATGTAGCAACATGACTACATGCTATGCTCATGATGCGCTCGCGGCCGTTTCACTAGCTTCACATGTACCAAACTCGGTATTACGCTACGCCAATTAATGACGAAGGTATGTGACTGGTGTCAACACGATAACCATGAGATGCATGTCATGTGAGAACATGACTACATGCCATACTCAAGACGCCATTACATTTCGACGGGACGCGGTGCGCGTGCTCGCCGGCGTTCGTTTCGTCGCCGGCATTGCCACGCCAGGCACCGGTTCTGCCATATACTCGCAGGCACACGCCGCGCTGCGTTGCTTTGACGCATGCGCGCTTCAGAACGTCCGGCATCCCTCCGTCACGAAAAGAGGGAGACGCAGTGTCTGGGTAATGCATTGGCGCGAAATGCAGCATGCCACATTTCATACCAGTGGCCGTCAGACCGCGCCGACGGAAGCCGGTCGCGCCTGGCGTCAGACAATAAATGCTCGCGTTTTGCTAACGTAGCGTCGCTGTGCCCAGCGTGCGCGCACGTCAACGCTACATTGAAGTACGTTGGGTTCTTCAAGATGCGCTCGCGGACGTTTCGCTAGCTTGATATATACCAAATTTAGTATTACGTGACGTCAATGAAAGACAAAATAGATGACTTGTGCAAACGTGATAATCCTCACACGCGTGTCAAGTAAAAACATGACAACAAACCACGCTCATAGCATGCTAGCGGCCGTTTTGCTAGCTACACATATACTAAATTCGGTATCACGTGACTTCAATTGATGACGAAGATAAACGACACATCCAAACATGATGATCATGACGCGGAAATTATGTACGGCATCAATTGTCTCTACCTGGTAACGTTGTGCTGATTTTAAAGTGACATATCAATATTTCTCATTCGTGCTTCGCATATCATCGATTCCTACTGTACGTGGGATCTGCCAATTTTTTATGCTGTAAAAGTTGTGTTCCAGAAGACTTAGCAGTTTTGCTACGTGCCTGCAGCGGTCGTGAATATGAAAAAAAAACAATATTTCTTGAATAGGAAACAAGAGGCTCTAGATCAGCTGGTATTAGTTGGAATGGTGTACTTTTTCCGCACCTTTTGCCTTTGTACCGAATACGGAACACTGGAATGCACTGCTTTCAGCACTCACGCTTGTCAAACGCGTCTCGCAAGCATGCTTGGGAGAGGAGGGGGAGGAAACTTTTCTGTGTTGACCTGCAAGAATGTCTTCTTTGTCGCAAACGTTCTTTTTACGCATGTCAGGTACTGAACTGCTCTTCATATAAAGGTAAGGCTGCGCATAAAGAGCTTGCCACTTATGTGTGGGAGTATCCATGTGAACCAACGCACGGGGATATTTTTTTATTTCTTCTTTAAGTACATTACCATATAATGCATTTGTTTGTTTACACACAGTTATACATCGGTTTCTCTTTTATAATTTAGCTGATTGTGCACACTTTTACAACACGCGAACCCTTGGCTCTGGCAAACAAAGGTGCCTCAATAAAATTAGATGAAGCTTCGACATAACCATGTTTTGTTTCGGAGCAAAGCTTCGAGCGCCCTGCTTGCTTGTTTTCTTCGCGGGTAGTTTCAAAAAATTGCTTCTGATTTGCCTTGTTGGCGAACTTGCGTGAGCCGTTGGGAATAGGAGCAGGGTGGTAGTGCATTATAGTAGTGCGAATAGTGCTTCTGTACCCGCAACAAGTGGTGGTGCGGCGGCGCCGCCACTTGAGCCTCCCGCCTACCCCTAGAACAGAGCGAACACGGGTTCTCTTAGGCGCGAATTGTCGCGTCGGGACTCCGGAAGGCGCCGTCGTGACCGTGGTTACGCAGGCTCTCCCACTTTGTCTGGCTTCCCGCAATTATGCTTCGAAAAGATTACGCTCTCTCTGTACGAAGCGAGAGGGCCCACAGATTATCGTGCACGATTGTGTGCTGCGCTGTCCTACAGAGCTTTTCGCCTCTTGCTCGGCAATTCAGCCAGCAAGATGGGCCGCCGACCCGCGAGATGTTACCGCTTCGCCGTCAAAGTTTCGAGTGAAAGTGCCTATGTGTCTTAACAGGGGGGACAGTATTGAAAAATCACAGCATATCCACGAAGTGAATAATGACGAGTAGGGCGAAGGATCTGTCCATGTGTCCATTCATCCAGGCGTCCGGATGGACGAACGGCCGGTAAGAGGCTTGAGTGGACAGACGGACGTCCATCCATCCGTGCTTCCGCCTGTGCTTCTATACTTTCATCCCTGCGTCCGTCCTTCTGTCCGTCTGTGCGTGCGTGCGTCCACCCGTCTGTTCTTCCGTCCGTGCGTCCGTTCGTGTTTCCGTCTCTCTATTCGTGCGTCCATCCATGCGTCCATGTCCCTGCCCGGTCGTCCATTTATCCAGTCGCACGAACGAATGAACGCGCGAACGAACGGACGGACGCTTCGTCTCACTCATCATCATTCCCTCCGTGGATATGCTGTGAAAACCACCAGCGCCATCTTGTTTGAATTGTCACAAGGACATATACACACGGCGCCATCAATATAGAAAGTCATAATCTCTACGCAGCCCCACATTTAAGTGCCCTAAAATTAGCAGCGTGGGCTAGACGTTTCTTTGATTTGTTTTACGCTACATCGATACATGACTTGTTTATTGCTCTTCTCATGTATTTCTTGTGCATTTAATTATTTCTGTCAGCTACCAGATATAACTGTGTTGACAAATCAACATAGCAGCACCCATTCAGGACTGTCTGCCCGCTTCGATCCGGAATTGTTCTTGCTGCACACGTCCACTGCGCTCATAAACGTAAAAAAAATGGTGAAATCAGCCACAAATTTCTTTCATCTCACTCTGGGACTACAGCATCTGGTACGTTTTGTCAATATTAGCGAGATATGCTGCTTGCTTAGTCGCACCTGCTAAGCCTCACGCGCCGAGGCAGTCTTTGGACTGCGTCGTCAGACCAAGAACGCTGCGTCTCCGATTATTGGACATGAAACCTTGTCCAGCATTCCGTACGCGTCCGATCCTCCTTTGATGGAAACAAAAAAGATAGAAGAGGAGCGTTGCAGCGGGAGACACGAAGAAACGCGTCGACGGAGAAACAGACATACGAGAGCCACCAACGGCGTCGGCGAGAAACAGTCACAAAGTGAAGTTATCCGCCGGCATGAGATTCTACCGATCCTCAGCAGTAAAACAAATTCACGCTTCTTCAAGTTGCCGGCGTAGTTGCTTGTTTAATAGCTTTGTTGCATTTCCAAGTTAATAAATTAGCCATAATAACTACGATTCCTTGAGAAGACGCCTTGAATACGGTGAGCAGGCGACACGGTGTGAATGAATATATGTGGAGGAGCTAAGCATCCTTCCTATTGGCTGAGAGGCATGTAGCCTCCACAGTGCTGAAGGAAACTTCTGAAACAGAGTATAGAGGTAGCTACATGCTATACTCGGGGACAGGTTTCTGTGGCAATGAAGAGAAGGGCGGAGCTACTGCACATGTACACCTCCGTGAAGTAGTCAGGCTGGACTTGATTTTCGAACGACGGCCGTGTTCGAATAATACCACACCATACAACTTGCTACGTCTGCTTATGCAGCCATCTGTCTTGAAATTCGACACAACCTCCTTCAGCAAGTCGTCCGAATAGCTGGAAGGCAACGTGGGCTGACCTTTACGCGAAGACGCCAATTTAACTATGAAGTGCACCTAAAACATGCAACGTTTTCATACGTGCGAAGCGCACAATCACACTTCATAAAGCAAAACTAATATTCATATTTCTTTAGTTTCTTGAGCGTCTCTTTATAAACATCACCCTGTATAAATTTTTATTTTTGTGCGGAAAGCATAGACGCATTTATGAGACTATATTCTTCAGCGTTGGTACACGCCCACTTTGTTTGTGTAGCGTTCTCTTTTTTGCCACATGCGGTTCTCCTTGAGTATACATACGTAGGAGCGAACAACTCACGGCCACGGAGCGAGAATTCTTTCTCCGTGCCCACGGCCTAAGAAGCTTCGCCTCCAAAAGGGTGAAAGATAGGGAGGGGGTGAACATAACGTGAGACGGCGCGCAAGCCAGCTGCGATGCGAAAGCTTTTAGTGAACACAAGCATCGCGCCATATCCAAAAAGCCTTAAAACATAGAAAAGCACTCTTTCGAATAGGCATATGACTCACCGACGGCGACAGAAGGAGAAAAAAAAAGGCAGATCCCACGTACAGCGGGAATCGATTATACGCGAAGCACGAATAAGAAAGGTTGATATTTCACTTTAAAATCAGCACAACGTTACGAGGTGAAGGTAAATGATGCCGTACATGACTTCTGTGTCATGATTATCATGTTTGGATGTGTTGTTTACCTTCGTCATCTATTTACGTCACGTGATATGAAATCTAGTATATGTGGAGCTAGCGAAACAGACGCGAGCACACTATGAACGGGGTATGTTGCCATGTTCTTACCCGACACGCGTCTCAGGATTATCATGTTTGCACCAGTCATATATTTCGGCATCCATTGACATCGCTTAACACCAAATTTGTTATATGTGGAGCTAGCAAAACGGCAGCGAGCGCATCACGAAGGGCTGAATATACTCCAGTACGCGTTGATGCGCGTTCACGCTGGGCACAGTGATGCTATTTTAGCAAAACGAGAGCACTCTATTGTCTGACGCCAGGCGCAACCAGCGTCCGTCAGCGAGGCCCGATGGCAACCGACGCGAAATGCGATATGCTGAATTTCGAGCCGATGCGCTACCCATCGAACATTGGGTCTCCTTCTCTTCATGACGGAGAGACCCCTCACGCACGCTGAAACGTACATGAGTCAAAGCAACGCAGCGCGGCGCGCGACTGCGAGTATATATGGCAGGACCGGCGCCTGGCGTGGCAACGCTGGCGTGACGCGACGAAATGAACGCCGGCGAGCACGCGCACCGCGTCACGTCGAAATGTATTGGCGCCTTGACTGTGGTATGAATTCATGTTCTCATAAGAGACGGATCTCATGATTATCATGTTTCCACCTGTCACATACCTTCGTCATTCATTGGTGTCACGTAAATACCATATTTGGAATACGTGAAGCTAGCGAAACGGCCGCGAGCGCATCATCAGTGTTCAATGTAATCAAGTTGTTACATGACACGCATGTCATGATTATTATGTTTAGATGTGTCATTTACGTATGTCGTCCTTTCACGTAATACCGAGTTTGGTACATGTGAAGCTAGCGAAACCGCCGCGAGCGCATCATGAGCGTAGCATGTAGTCATGTTGTTACATGATACGCATCTCATGTTTATCATGTTTGCACCAGTATCATACCTTTGTCATCCATTCACGTCCCGTAATACTAAGTTTGGTATAAGTGAAGCTAGCGAAACGGTCACCAGGGCATCATGAGCGTGGCATGTAGTCATGTTGTTACATGACACGCATCTCACGATTATCATGTTTGCACCATTCACATACCTTCGTCATCCATTCACGTACTGTAATACCAAATTATATATAAATGGTGCTAGCGAAATGGCCGTGAGCGCATCATGAACGTGGCATGTAGTCATTTTGTTGAATGACTCGCATGTCATTATTTTCATGCTCGGGTCTGTCGCTTGTGTTCGCCATGCAATCATGACGTACCATACCAGTTTTGGAACATGCCATGTGAACGACCCCACTGCAAGAGCTGTAGGACCATTAAATGTATATCATGATATTCGTGACATACATGCCATGATTTTCATGTAATGTATAGTCAAATATGTTCTTCATACAGTCATGTTATGCCATACCAAGTTTGGTATCGATACCATTATCGAAACAGCCAGGAGAGCGAAAGGTCGAAGGCGGCTAAATAGCTAGCTAGCTAGCTAGCTAGCTAGCTAGCTAGCTAGCTAGATAGATAGATAGATAGATAGATAGATAGATAGATAGATAGATAGATAGATAGATAGATAGATAGATAGATAGATAGATAGATAGATAGATAGATAGATAGATAGATAGATAGATAGATAGATAGATAGATAGATAGATAGATAGATAGATAGATAGATAGATAGATAGATAGATAGATAGATAGATAGATAGATAGATAGATAGATAGATAGATAGATAGATAGATAGATAGATAGATAGATAGATAGATAGATAGATAGATAGATAGATAGATAGATAGATAGATAGATAGATAGATAGATAGATAGATAGATAGATAGATAGATAGATAGATAGATAGATAGATAGATAGATAGATAGATAGATAGATAGATAGATAGATAGATAGATAGATAGATAGATAGATAGATAGATAGATAGATAGATAGATAGATAGATAGATAGATAGATAGATAGATAGATAGATAGACGGACAGACAGACAGACAGACAGACAGACAGACAGACAGACAGAACAGACAGACAGACAGACAGATAGATAGATAGATAGATAGATAGATAGATAGATAGATAGATAGATAGATAGATAGATAGATAGATAGATAGATAGATAGATAGATAGATAGATAGATAGATAGATAGATAGATGTAGATGGATGGATGGATGGATGGATGGATGGATGGATGGATGGATGGATGGATGGATGGATGGATGGATGGATGGATGGATGGACGGACGGGACGTATGGATGGATGGATGGATGGATGGATGGATGGATGGATGGATGGATGGATGGATGGATGGATGGATGGATGGATGGATGGAGAGACAGACAGACAGACAGACGACAGACAGACAGACAGACAGACAGACAGACAGACAGACAGACAGACAGACAGACAGACAGGACAGACAGACAGACAGACAGACAGACAGACAGACAGACAGACAGACAGACAGACAGACAGACAGACAGACAGACAGACAGACAGACAGACAGACAGACAGACAGATGGATGGATGGATGGATGGATGGATCCGGCTGTGCCCTTTGGATCAGGCGGTTGGTCACACCACCTAGCCATAAAGTTAAGTACTATCACTATGTGTTTAGGATTGAATTCCACTCGCACCTTAATTGTAGCCACCAATCAGTTATTTTTTTGGTTATTCGGTGCCATTATCCTGGACTGTAGGGTGGAGCCCTCTGCAGAACATTATCAAATGTTCAGCCGTTTTCTACTCCTCTTCACACGCACTGCATTTAGTGTCTGTGCCTTCATATTTTGTTAGGTACGTCTTGGTCCGCAATACTCCCGTTCTGGCCTCGAAGAGCAGAGAACTACCCCGAGAATTATCGTAGATCTTTCCCCTTCCAATTTCCTGCTTGTTAGTTCGTGAGGTCTTCAGTGACAATTTCTTAAGCAATCCCATCTTCCACATGTCCCTCTCTGTTCCCTTCACCTTCTTTTTAACCGACGTTTCCTTTTGGCTTGGTATTCCGCTGTTGTCTGCATACTTGTTTGGCAATTTTCGAGTTCGCTTCCTCTATTTAGTATCAACATTCTTCATGTAGAGTAGCTGAAGACTTTCCTAGCCCAAAGGCCCTTTCTCATTTTTCTCAATCGCACCTCAAATGCTATCTTGCGGCTAGCTTCCCTGCACTCAAACGATGTCCATCCCATGTCACCCTATACCCCCTGATTTGGGGTATCCCCATTTGCTCCCAAAGCAAGTCTAGCTATGCCACGTTGTTTAATTTCCAATCTTCTTTGAACTTCTTATTTCATGCACAAAACCGCATTGCCAAACGTCCGACCCAGAACCATGACACCTTTCAAGATCCCCCTTAAACGTCATACCTATTGTAGTTCCACAGTGTCCTATTTTTCAATACAGCTGCATTCCTGGTGCCCTTATTCTTTAAGTATCTTTCGTGCTCCCTTAGATACTCAGCTCCGTTATTTATCCATACGGCCCAATATTTGTATTTATCCACTAGTTCTAGCGTGACTTCCTGTAACTTATGCTCACTGCCTTTGTTATCATTAAAAAGTATGATTACCGATTTTTCCCTGCTGAACTTCAAGTTTAACCTATAACTCTCATTACTGCAGATGTCTATCAATCTCTGCAGATCTTCCTTGTTGTCGCCTATTAATACAATATTATCTGCATACATCAATGCTGGTAATAACTGTTCGATGTGTTTTCCCTGCTTGGCAAAAGAAAGGCTGAAGCCGCGTCGACTCCCCTCTAATTTGGCTTCTAGTCCCTGGAGATACAGCATAAATAATAAAGGTGACAAAAGACATCCGTGTCGAAGCCCGAGTTCTATTTCTATAAGTTCACATACCTGTTTTTTTTTTCATTTTATAACTACTTTGTTGCTTTTATGAATATGCTATAGAAGATTAGTTATTCCATCTTCCACATCTAGTGCGTCCAGCATTCCGCACATGTTTTCTTCAATCACGCTATCGTAAGATCCCTTGATATCTAGAAATGCCAGCCACAGGGGCCTGTGTTCTTTTTCCGCTATTACAATACATTGCATCGATGAAAACAGATTGTCCTCCAAGCTCCTTTGTTAACGGAACACAATTTGTAGTTCTCCCTGCACACCCTCATTCTCTACCCTCGTCTGCAGTCTTTCCTTTACTATCTGCATCACCAGCCTGTAAACTACTGATGTAACTGTTATAGGACGGTAGTTGTTTATATTGGCTTTGTCCCCGTTTCCTTCATAGATTATGCTCATCCTGCTTAGTTTCCACCCATTGGGATCTCCACCCTCAACTATTGCTTTGCTCGCTGCCTCTCTTAATGCTTGCTTACAGTTTGGTTTAATTTCTTTATTAGCACCATTGGGATGCCGTCAGGGCCTGTTTATGTGCTATAAGGAACCCTTTTCTCGGCCCTTTCCCACTCTCGTTGTCTCAGTGGATCCACTGCGATAATTGGTCCATTCTCATCTGGTACGATGCATGCAACGCTTTCTTAGTGTTTAAATTTTTCGGTCATCGTTGTTTTACATAATCCTTTGCCTCATCTCCTACTAGTCTGACCCCGTTCCATGGTTCTAAAACTTTGCAGGTACCTTTCTATTCTTTTTTGTTTACTTCCGTCATCCATTGGGCGCCCTTCCTTGTAATCTTATCACTGATCGGATCGGAAGCTTCCCTTCTGCAGCTCATTAAGGTATCCCTTTTCTTTTGACATCCTCTTCCGTTTCACCCCTCTGTTTAGCATACCTGTGTTCCCTGGAGATTTCCTAACGTCTTACTATGGTTCTCTTAACTTCCTCATCCCACCAGTTCTTGGATTTGTGTTTGCTTTTCCCGGTTGATTTAACTCGTACCTTAGCAAGCTCTAACTTAAACAATCGAGTTAGATTTGCGTGCGTCCATTCTGTTTTAGTATCTTCGGTGATTATTCTCCTAATCTCTTTAGTTGCTATTCCTATTTGCCTTTTTGAATAAATATTCGCGTTTGGTTACTCATAATTTAATGCCTCTTTTCACACTTCATTTCTCTTTCAAAACACACTTTGATACGTTTGTGATCACTACCTAAGCTTCCGTACCCATATTTATCTATGTGCATCACCCTTAGCTGATCATACATTCTATAACATTATTGCGTAATCTACCGTCGACTGCAGCCTTCCCACCTCCACGAGAAAGAGGCCACGAGAAAGGACGATGCCAACTGAAGGACCCTCTGAAGCGGCTTACCTTGCTGAGCGATGGGAAGCCGTCCTGCCCAGCGGGGATCTCGAAAACTAGGAGTGGGCCGTTCAGCGGGCCAGGCCCATCGCCGAGGACCTTGAAAGATGTTTCTTGAACGGTGTATCTCTGGCAGCCTAGCCCCGGGCAAAGCCGTTGGGCCAATAATTTTTTTCAGCTCAAACACTCTGCGTATTGTGTCAGTGATTTGTGCAGCCCCCCAAGCAACACCAACTACCACCCATCGCACACTCATTCACGGGGAACATATAATCGCGCGCCAAACCAGCGATATGCCGGCCAAACGCCACGGAGGAAGGATGAACATCACTGAAGATCACCGCCATAATCTTGTGGCCAGCACAGTAAACGTTGCAGCGGCCAAAGTTAGCGATGCCACAGGCGGCGTCACTTCCGTTGACATTCCAAACGTGACGACACACACCCAGGGTCGCCAATATTCCGGCAAACCAAGTGAGCCGTTTCGGAGCAATTTTTAACATTCATTTTCAAACAATCGTAGCATCTCTCAAGCCTGTAATTTGGAATAAGTGACAGTAATGTGCAAAAGAACGTCCCCAGTGAATTTCACTGAGATCGATTGACCTCGAAAAATCACCGTAGTCGGCCTTTAACTCTACAGTAGTTACAAGCAAAAAAAAAACTCTGAAGTTCAACACCATAAATAAGCGATTGTGTCTTATTGCTAAATCCTCTCACTGTGATGCGTATCTGCCCGATGTATTCGGTTAGGTGAACAGAAACAGCTTACCAGTTCTAGGAAGCTATCCACACGCTTGGTCCTACCCTTGCTTGCTTGCTTGTTCCTTTCTTTTGTGGCTCTCACCCACTAAGGGGGATTGGCCAAGAAGCCGGTGGTTAATGCAAGTAAATACCTATAGATTTTCTAGATTAGGGGAATATGATTACTGTGTTTTGACTGTGAAATCATTTTGGCGCAATGTAAAAAAAATAAAAAAGGGGGGGGGGTTGTTCACTAGCTTTCTTCTTCTGTGTCGTCTTCAGGTTGTTGCGGTATCGTGGCTAGAAACAGTAATACAGACTCATGTTCTACGACACCAATCTTGTTTTGGCTGCGCCCGCCAAATACGGATGATGTACGCTTTCAAAAAAAAGGGGGGGGGGTAGTAAAAAATTACGACAGCTTCGATCTGGTTGTGCCAAACAGGGAGGAAAAGCGGGAGCTTCACAACGCACCTGCCAAGCGCCGCTTAGAGTAATAGCGTTTTCTTTTTATGTATATACACTAAAGGCCCAGAAGGCATCACATTGATGGGGGGGGGGGGAGCGGGGCGTAACATTGATTGTGGAAATAATATACAAAACACTAAATGATATAGTACAAGTACCTAAACAAGAGTAAGTAAAAACAAGAACATACTACAGTCCAAATGATAGAAAGTTACCAGTCATCAAGAAAACAATATACAACTATAAACAGTATACACTCACAAGTCGAACATATAATCGCGCGCCAAACCAGCGATATGCCAGCCAAACGCCACGGAGGAAGGATGAACATCACTGAACATCACCTTGTGGCCATCACCTTGTGGCCAAAGTTAGCGATGCCACAGGCTGCATATGAACATATAGTAAATTTATGTCAACCAACTCCCCCACTGCATTACTAACGGCAAATGGTATAGAACTATTACAAATTCGAAGAAAAAAGTCGGCTACAGTTTCTTTCAGACATAGTGAACCACAGGCTACCCTTAGACACCGCAGCATACGTATCCCCCTTGTTAAGCAGACCCACTCGACACCACTATCCTCATTCCCTAACGCCGATCTTCGCAACGACTGATACTTTTCGGTACTCCTACTTCCCACAAACAATAGATGATTGGAATAAACTTAACGAAGCATTTCCTCAACGCCCTTGACCATTTGTGTAAATACTCTTCCTCCATGACTTCCTTGAATTGTATTATCACCTTGTTGTTCAATTGTTACTTTTTTTAAAGTCATAACCCCTCTGGCCTACAGCAACGAAATTGTGTAAAAAACGCTTTGCAACCTTGTTTCATTCTGGTATTTAGTGTGTTTCATGTATGCTCACCCTGCTTGGACTTTTTGTCCGCAGTATTCTATAAATAAATAAATAAAATAATAAATAAATATTAATGTCCCTCAGAGATCCATCCTTAGACCTGGCCTATTTCTGCTGTTCAATAAAGGTATTGTAAATTATAAGGGTTATAAAAACAATTTTGTATTTCGACGATACCAACGTATTCCTTGCAGGATCAGACGTATGTGAATTATATAAAGAAGCCAACATATGGATGAAGAAGCAAAGTGTTTGGTTAAATGTAAACAAAGTTCAACGGAACATATTCAAAGCAAAATATATGTTCTTCAAACTGAAAGGAGTAACTTCCCTTCCATGCGCACCAATTTACTTCCAGGGCGATGAGATTCAGCGAACAACAACAATAAAATTCCAAGGAAATGTTTTTCACGAACAACTTTGTTGGACCCCTTACATAAACCGATCAAAAACTTCTTTGCAGAAGAATCGGCATTTCGAATAGACTAAGGTACTACGTCCCAACAAATATCAAGCGAGAAATTTACTAAGCTCTAGTACACTAACAACTAACATACTGCTACTTAGTGTGGCTAACAACGACTGTCACAAGCATTAATTCTCTTTGAGTGCTAGAAAAACGTGCCATACGTGCAATATCTAACACTCCACTCCACGAAAGTTCTCGACCACATTTCAAAAAGCTACAGAATATTGTCCATTATTCAGTTATACAGCCACAAGCTCTGCTTAGAGATACAACGCCAGTATAAAGTAAATACATCTCGATTCTTGAATGCATATTACGTCAAACACAATATGAATTACGTAAGAGCTTAATATGCAAACCTAGATCACGCACAAACTACGTTTACCAACGGTTAAGCTCACGTATACCAGACATCCTAACTCAATACCTAACCATACTTCATCTATTGCAGGATGGAACATCAGTTAGTTTATTCAAACAAATAATAAAAGAACTAACAGACCAAAATGATGATACCGTTGGTCCTTACAACTTTGAGACTTTGTATGTCCTGTATTCGCATACACTTTGTTTTAATGACTTGTGCTTCTTTATTAAATTTTGTAATGATATGTTTGAGCTATAGATAACCACTTTCTTTTAAAAATTTCTGATCGGTACGCTCGTAAGTTTCTCTTTCTGTACATAAGCATGCCCGGTCATATCTGTTTTTAATGTTGATTATATTTTGTGCATTTCTATCACAATAGCGGCGAGAACCTATTTTTATTTTCTTCCTTTCGTTTGTGGCTAATATGAGTACACGTTCGTTGTATCGATATCACTTTAAGACAGCTGTGTTCATATCTTTGTTCACTTACAATTTTCTTTACTCCTGTAATCATTCTAGGTGACGACAAATACTTGTTGGTGTGTCTATGTTTTTGCTGCCAGGGTGGCACGACCTAGTCAGGCGTTTATTTAGCCTTTAGTCGTGTCCTCAAAGGCAAAGTGTAACAATTTCACCTTGAATAAATGAAATAAACATTTGAAGGAAAAACAATGGCTAAAGGAAAGAAATCATAACACGAAAAGCAACCACAATTGAAACACTTATTAATTAACACTTAACTTCATTGGAGGGGGTGCATAGGTCTGGATAACAATTAGCTTAGAGTTGTAGAAATGACAATACATAACAATTTAAATGATTCATAATCTATAAAATGTGCGATAACATTCGGCAGAACGTTCCATGCATGAATAGCGATGACAAGTGACAAGGGATAGAACAGATTAGTGCGACTGAAAATGGGTTCAAATTTATGCATGTCATCTAGTCGTGAAGATATATGACGAGCTCATCTGATATTAAAAGTATCGTGGCATTACTGACTGCAGTGTAGTTTATGAAAGAAGGACAACAGTGTCAGAATCCTTCGCTTTTATAACGGAGCTAAGTTGAGTGAAGATTTGACATCAAGTATTGTCACGGGGTCGTGACATCGACGAAGAGGAGCAGACAATACGTTGAAGAATAATCTGTTTCTTTGGCTAAACCTGTGGTCACGGAAATAGAAAGTAAGATTACAACGAGACACTGGCACTGATAGCGGCAAACAGAGCGTCGGCCGTCGATCAACTGACAAGCGGTGAAGCGTGTCGGCATTTATACCCTTGCCATCGGATATTCTAGCGTTATCGCTAGCGGCGACGTTGCTTCCAGAAAAATCTGTAATGTTGACGAAGTAAGCGTAATCTTAACAAAACGATATATTGCAGCCTTGAAGCGTCTCAAACATCGCAGGCCCGGTTTGCGCTGAACGTAGGGTAACAGGGCGATATCAAAGCTTGAGAAACGAACTTGGCATTGCCCCACTCTGAAAAAGGCATCGTCCCGATGCTTTACCAAAAGACGAAGAAACAGTAGTAAATACAATAAACAAGAAGTAATAGCGATGAAGCACAGCCAAAAAAATTCCGCCACGTCCACGAAGTGAATGATGATGAGTGGGCGAAGCTCCGGAGGTAAACCTGGTAAACCATGAATCCTCTGTACATTTTGCCCACTCGATTTTATTACATCGCTCCCCCTAGCGTACGTAGCCACACTAAATCGAACGATTGCCTTCAACCAATGACACGCGCCATATGTGACATCATTCCTATTTTATAAGATCTCGCATCTTTCATCAACTACAAGTACCGCTTTCTAGTTTATAACATCTTGCATCTTTTCATCATCAGCTACAAGTACCACCATCTAGTAAACACTACAAGAACTAAACGAGAGGTGGCTACATACAGGAGACGGTACCGCCATCTAGTGAACACTGCAAGAACTAAACTAGAGGTGGCTACATACAGGGGACGGTACCGCCATCTAGTGAACACTGCAAGAACTAAACTAGAGGTGGCTACATACAGCCTACAGGGGACGCACAGCCCACGCCCTAAGGAGCTTCGCCCCTAAAAAAAAGAGTGCTCAGGTTCGCGCATGAAATGGTTTGAGGCACACGACATGGACGACTTCTGGTTGAGCACGGCGACGTTGAGAGTTCTTGATGCCGTCGGGAACAACGTCGTAGAGGAGTGGGCCGAGACGTCTAACTACTCCGTACGGTCTCAAGTAGCGTCGCAGAAGTTTTTTACTGAGCTCACGACGGCGTATCGGCATCCATACCCAGGCACGGTCCCCGGGCTGGTACTCAACTAAGCTTAAGTTTGTAACGGCGGCTGTCGGTCACCGGCTGATTCTTCAAGCGCAGGCGGGCGAATTGACGAGCTTCTTGCGCCCGCTGAAGGTATAGGCGGTGACGTTGAGGTTCTCTTCATCAGCGATGTTTAGAAGCATATAGCGTCGAGCGTCGTTGCCGGGCTCCTTCCATAGACCAACTTGTATGCCATCATCTCCGTCGTGACTTTGACGGTCGTTTTGTACGCGAAGGTCACGTACAGAAGAATTTGATCGCGCGTCTTGTGCTCGACATCGACGTACATAGCCAGCATATCGGCGATTGTCTCATGAAGATGCTCAGTGAGGTCATTGGTCTGTGGATGGTACACAGTTGTCTCGCAGTGACTTGTCTGGCTGTACCTCAGGATGGCCTGAGTTTGGTCCGCCGTAAAGGCCGTACCTATGTCAGTAATGAGGACCTGTGGAACTCCGTGCCGCAAGACTATGTTCTCTACGAAGAACTTTGCTACCTTGGCGGCACTGCCTTTGGGCAGTGTCCTTGTCTCGGCGTAGCATATGAGGTAGTCGGTGGCTACAACGATCCATGTGTTCCCAGAAATCAACCTTGGGAACGGCTCTTGTAAGTCCATGCCAATTTGCTGGAACGGCCGGTGAGGGGGCTAGAAGGGCTGGAGAAGTCCAGCTGACCTGGTCGGCGATGTCTTTCGTCGTTGGCAGTCCCGGCATGTCTTCACATAACGAGTGACGTCGGCGGAAAGAAGTGGCCACTAGTACTTCTCCTGCATTTTTGCGAGCGTACGGAAAACACCGAGGTGTCCAGCCGTCGGGTCATCGTGTAGAGCATCAAAAACGTATGGGTGTAACGCTGAAGGAACTACAATGAGGTAGTTGGCCCGAAGTTGTGAGACAGCTTTCTTCAGCAGAACACCGTCCGCAAAAAAAACGACTCAAATCCTCGTTTGAATACATTTAGGACAACAGCGGCATTGCCCTCGAGGTATTCTACAAGGCTCCTGAGTTCCGGGTCTGCTTTCTGTCGCTCGGCGAGGTCGTCGGCACTCATGGTTCCTAAGAAACAGTCATTGTGCGGGTCGTCCTTCGGCGGTGGTTCGACGGGGGCACGAGACAGGCAGTCGGCGTCAGTGTTTTTTGCCAGACTTGTAAGCGACAATAACGTCAAATTGCTGAACTCTCAGGCTCCACCGTGCGAGGCAGCCTGAAGGGTCTTTCAAGTTAGCTAGCCAACACAAGGCGTGGTGGTCGCTCACAACTTTGAAAGGCCTCCCATAAAGGTAGGAGCTTCAATATAGCCTAGATGATTGCAAAGCATTCCTTTTCTGTTGTAGAATAGTTTGTTTCTACCTTTGATAGCGACTGGCTAGCATATGTGATGACCCCTTCCAGTTCGTTAGTCCCCTGCACAATAATGACGCCAAGTCCTACACTGCTTGCGTCGGTGTTTCTCTCTCGGCGAATTTGTGGAAATGCGCGAGTAGCGGAAGCATCTACAGGCGTCGTTTCAGTTTCTGAAATGCTTCCTTCTGCGGCGTTTACCACTTAAACTCAACGTAGGTCCTGGTAATTAAGGTTAGTGAGTGGCTCTGCAAGCGGGCAAAATTCTTGAAGAACCGCCTGTATTAGGCGCATAGGCCAAAGAATCGGCGCACGGTGTTTTTGTCGGTAGGCGGTGGGAAGGTGGCGATGGAAGCCGTTTTCTGCGTGTCGGGACAAACGCCGGACTTGCTGGTGACATGGTCCAGGAACTGGAGCTCCTCGTATGCAAAGCGGCACTTTTCGGCGTTGAAGGTGAGTCCGGAGTTCTTGATCACTTGCAGTACAGCTTCAAGGTGCCGGAGGTGTTCGTCGAAGTTTGAAGAAAACACCACGACGTCGTCCTGGTCAAAATTAAGTCTGCCACTTCAAGCCAGCCAGTACTGAATCCAAGACACGTCGGAAAGTCGCGAGTGCCGAGCAAAGACTAAACGACATGACCTTAAACTCGAACAGGCCGTTCGGTGTAATAAAGGCAGTTCTTTCTCGGTCCCTCTCGTCGACTTCAATCTGCCTTGAGGTTTATCGAACAAAAGTACCTCGCATTGTGACGACGATCGAGTGCGTCGTCTATTCGGGGGAGAGGATACACGTCCTTCGTGATCTTGTTCAGGCGGCGATAGTCGACGCAGAAGCCTACGGTTCTGTCCTTCTTGTTGACTAGCACAACGGGTGACGCCCAACAACTGTTTGAAGGCTGGATAATGTCGTCACGTAGCATTTCGTCGACTTGCTTCTTTATAACATCGCGTTGTGTCGACACTCTGTACGGGATCAGACGAAGCGGCCTGACACTCTCTTCTGTTAGGATGCGATGTTTTGCGACCGGGGTCTGTCGAATTTTTGAAGAAGATAAAAAACACTCCTTATATTGTCGAAGCAGAGTTTTGAGCTGTTCTTGCTTATGCGTTGGAAGGCTTGCGCTAACGTTGAAAGCTAGTTTACAAGCTTGGTTCGTCGTAGCAGCTTCCGCGATAGCGAAAGCGTTGCTGGCTTCACTATGTCTTCGATGTAGGCAACCATTGTGCCTTTGCTCACGTGCTTGTATTGGTTGCTGAAGTTCGAAATGATCACTATAGCTTTTCCTCCTCGCAGCTCGGCTTTCCTCTGGCGACACAAATCTCGCGGTTGATCAGCAGGTACTGGTCGCCTTCGACGACGCCTTGCATATTTTTTTATATCTCTGTGCCGACGAAAATGCTGACGCTAGAACTAGCGGGAATGGTGACTTGTCCTACCAGCACATTTAAGGCGCACTTTCCTGGTGGCGTGTGTGATAGCAGTGTTTTTTTTTCTGCCAATAAGATTATCGACTTTGATATGAGGTTGATGACTGCCCTGTGAAGGGCTAAGAAGTCCAAACCAAGAATGATGTCTCTGGAGCAACGTTGTAGGACTACAAAGCTTGGCGGGTAAATCCGGTTGTTAATGAATACTCTCGCTGTGCAGATTACTGCCGGCGTTACCAAGTGACCTCCAGCTGTCCGGATCTCATGGTGTCCCCACGCGGTTTTTACCTTCGTCAGCTTCGTGGCGAACGCCCCGCTGATGACTGAATAGTCGGCTCCGGTGTCGACGAGAGCTGTCACGTTGTGGTCGTCGATAAGAACGTCCAGGTCACTAGTTCGTCGTCTTGCGTTACAGTTGGGCCATGGCGTCAGTTCACGACTGCATCGGCTTCTTCCGATGCTTCCGTGCTGCCACATCGGGTCGTCTTCGGTACGTGGGGTTTCGATGTCAGGGCTCACTCTGGATACCGTCGTGTTTTTAAGGTTTCTTTGTGGTGTTGTTGTCAGCGGCGGAGGATTTTTGGTAGTTCTTCGTACAGCAATCACCCCTCCTTCGGTTGCTGTCCTCAGTTTTCTGAAAGATGCCGGCTAGGCGACCAGCCACGAATTGAGCTAGAGTACGGCCTGCGGCGTGGTGAGTTGTAGCTGCCAGGCGGGGAACGGTAAGGTCGTCGTTCTTGCAACTATGTTCCGGTGATGTAATCGCGTGACGTCGCGGGGCCTTTCACCCAGCTTCGAACGCGTCGCGTAACGGCGAATCCCCGGAGCCCCATCTGTCGGTACTGGCAGTGGCGGCAGGTGTGGCCGGCCACCCCGCAGTGGTAGCATAGCAGGCGGTTGTCAGAGATAGTGGTTATAAAAGGGAAAAGAAGAGAAAAGTGAGCCCCGTAACTGTCTGCATCTGGTGCGACGCCTCAACAGTAGCTCACAAGGAATGTGGTAAGGAGGGATTAAAGGATAGGATTAAAGGTATGTATATAGAAGGAGAGATGCGCAGGGACAGCGAACGACGACGGAAGTAAAGAGAAGATAGGAAAGATGAAACACGGTCACAGGAGTCTGAGGACGGGGCACCACTGGCGAGAGCTCTTGTCGGCAACAGGAGATGGCGTAGGGCTAATCCAGTCGGCCAGAGCTACGCTGTCATCGTCGTAGGGGACCGGCGGCAGGAGGTGGCGTAGGACCAACTTAGTCGGCCAGAGCTGCGCTGTCGTCTGAGATCGCGAGGGCACAACCGGTCGGCACGGAATCCAGTGAGCGAGGGGCACGCCTAGCGTCCATTTTCAGTGGCCCTTAGCGCTGGCCAAGAGGAGAACGGTAGGGCGTGGGTGGTGGTAGCGGCGGCGGCGTCTGGCGACGGAAATTCGGCGGTACGGCGTCTAGGTTTGGGCGCGAAGGCGGGACGTAGCGGCGGGTTACAGTAGCGTAGTTCATCGCGTGCGGCTGAGGCTGCGGTGCTTCGGAAACTCAAGCGATTGCCGAACTTCTTGGCAAACAATGTCGGCAATCAAGTCCACTTGGGGTTGCGATGAAGCCAGTAGTTTACGTAGCTCCTTCCGCACGATCTGCCGAATCGTTTCACGTATGTCGTCGGAGCCGAGGGCGTGAACAGTTGCACTGTCTTGAGTCGATCAGCGATCGTACTGGCGGGTACGCATTTCATGCGTTTTCTCAATTGTCGTTGCCTCCAACACAAACTCTTGAACTGTTTTGGGTGGGTTCCGCACCAGCCCGGCGAAGAGGTCTTGCTTTACTCCTCACATGAGCTAACAGACCTTCTTCTCCTAGGTCATGTCGGAGTCGGTTAGCCGAAACAGACGAATCATCTCTTCTGCGAAAATTGTGACACTTTCGTTCGGAAGCTGCGCCCGTTTTTCCAACAAACAAGTGGTCCTCTCTTTTCGCGCCATGCTCGTGAACGTTTCCAGGGATGCGCCGCGGAATAGGTCCTAGGTTTGAAGTGACGACTCATGGTTCTCGAGCCAGGTCCGCGCCACGTTTTTTAGGTAAAAGTAGACGCGACGTAGCTTTTCTTCTGAGTCCCAATGGTTCAAGGCGGCCACTCGGTTATATATACGTCTCCAGCCAGGTCTACGCTTCTTCACAAGATGATCCATGAAAGTTCGGTGGCTCTCTCGGCTGGTGCATTACCACCGTGGCAGGCGTTGGCACAGGGGCGGTCATGGGGCTCGCTGTAAAGGTGGCGGCCATGGGCTTGCGAATGTTATATGGTAGTGCCCCGTACTCAAGATGTAGCCTTCGCTGCCTGCGGCTAGCTCGCTCATTGGGGTCGGGTTCAACGTCATGTTCACGATGTGGGCTTGGCTCACGGCTGGAGGGGGGCGTTTGGTACATGGTCCAGTAAGCACCTCCGCCAGAAGTCACAGGGTCGTGACATCGACCAAGGGGAGCAGATAGTACATTAAAGAATAATCTCTTTAGTCCGCCGAACCTGTGGTCACGTAAAAGGCAAGTAAGATTACAGTAAGACACTGGCACCGATAGCGGAAACAGAGCGTCGGCCGTCGATCAACTAGCAAGTGGTGAAGCGTGTCGGCATTTATGCCCTTTCCATCAAATATTCTGGCGTTATCGCTAGCGTCGACGTAGGTTTCATTAAAATCTGTAGTGTTCACGAAGTGGGCGTAATCTTAACAAAACGATCTACTACAGCCTCGAAGCTTCTCAAACATCATAGGCGTGGTTTGCACTGAACGTAGTGTAACGGGGCGATAACAAAGCTTGAGAAACGAACATGGCATTATGCTTGATGTGCGCAAGTAGTTTTTCGAGATTTAACTAGCAGCCTTATTTTGGGCACACTCCAGCTTTTGTATGAGGTAGGCCTGATGCGGATTCTAGATCAAGGAGGTGTATTCAATTGGTGAGCGTACTAGGGTCTTACAAGCAACATGTATATTCTAGGAGTTCAATATATGCTAATTTCGCCTAATGAGGCCAGGAGATGCTTGTAGTCGTATAACACCGGGTTAGTCGTATAACACCGGGTTAGTCATTGTTCCGAACCTGATAGTATTTGTTTTATTTACGTTAATTTTCATTTACCAGTCATTTTACCATTTACAGAGATTCGCTAAGTCAGACTGAATGTATCAGGTATCCTGTGGGTTAGTACTTTGTCTGTAAATCACGCAGTCATCTGCAAATAATCTGTGTAATGCATACCATTACTGATATCGCAATTATAAACTAAAAGCAAGATAGGCCCGAGCATGGAACCCTGCATGTGGTACACCAGATATGACGTACATTAACGGAGTTGAATTATTGATTCATATGTGGGATATAACATCCCAAAACCACCATATGCTTATGAAGGACGCCGTAGTGGAGGGCTCCGGAAATTTTGACCACCTGGGATTCTTTAACGTGTGTCCAAATCTGAGCACACGGGCCTACACCATCATCATTATCATCTACATCAGCCTGACTACGTCCACTGCAGGACAAAGGCCTCTCCCATGTTCCGCCAGTTAACCCGGTCCTGTGCTTGCTGCTGCCAATTTATACCCGCAAACTTCTTAATCTCATCTGCCCACCTAACCTTCTGTCTCCCCCTAACCCGCTTCCCTTCTCTCGGAATCCAATCAGTTACCCTTAATGACCAGCGGTTATCCTGTCTACGCGCTACATGCCCGGCCCATGTCCATTTCCTCTTCTTTATTTCAACTATGATATCCTTAACCCCCGTTTGTCCCCTAATCCACTCTGCTCTCTTCTTGTCTCTTAAGGTTACACCTACCATTTTTATTTCCATTGCTCGCTGCGTCGCCCTACATTTAAGCTGCACCCTCTTAGTAAGTCTCCAGGTATCTGCTATGTATCTAAGTACCGGCAAGATACAGCTGTTATGTACCTTACTCTTGAGGGATAGTGGCAATCTACCTTTCATAATTTGAGAGTGCTTGCCAAATGTGCTCCACCCCATTCTTATTCTTCTAGTTACTTCAGTCTCGTGGTTAGGCTCTGCGGTTATTACCTGCCCTAAGTAGACATAGTCTTTTACAACTTCAAGTGCACTATTACCTATCTCGAAGCGCTGCTCCTTGCCGATGTTGTTGTACATTACTTTCGTTTTCTGCAGATTAATTTTAAGACCCACCTTTCTGCTCTCCTTGTCGAACTCCGTAATCATGAGTTGCAATTCGTCCCCCGAGTTACTCAGCAATGCAATGTCATCGGCGAAGCGCAGGTTACTAAGGTATTCTCCATTGACTCTTATCCCTAACTGTTCCCATTCTAGGCTTCTGAAAACCTCCTGTAAGCACGCGGTAAATAGCATTGGAGAAATTATGTCCCCCTGCCTTACACCCTTCTTTATTGGTATTTTGTTGCTTTTTTATGAAGCACTATGGTAGCAGTTGATCCCCTGTAGATTTCTTCCAGAATGTTTATATATACTTCATCTACGCCCTGATTCCACAGTGTTTGCATGACGGCTGATATTTCTACCGAATCAAACGCCTTCTCGTAATCTATGAAGGCTATGTATAGTGGTTGGTTATACTCTGCGCATTTCTCTATTACCTGATTGATAGTATGAATGTGGTTAATTGTTGAGTAGACTGTTCGAAATCCTGCTTGTTCCTTTGGTTGATTGAATTCTAATGTTTTCTTTACTGTGTTAGCAATTACCTTTGTAAATAGCTTGTATACTACAGAGAGCAAGCTGATCGGCCTGTAATTCTTCAAGTTCTTGTCATCTCCTTTCATATGTATTAAGATGATGTTAGCGTTCTTCCAAGACTCTGGTACTCTTCCCGTAAGGAGACACCTCGTAAACAGGGTGGCTAGTTTTTCTAACACAATCTGTCCTCCATCTTTCAGCAGATCTGATATTACCTGATCCTCGCCAGCAGCTTTGCCCCTTTGCATGCTCTCCAAAGCTTTTCTGACTTCTATCATTACTGGTGGGGTGTAATCTGGGTTACTGCTAGTTCTTATAGTATTAAGGTCGTGGTTGTCTCGGCTACTGTACAGATCTCTGTAAAACTCCTCCCCTATTTTAACTATCCTATCCATATTGGTAGTTATTTTGCCTTCTTTGTCCCTTAGTGCATACATCCGACTTTTGCCTAACCCAAGTTTTCTCTTCAATGCTTTGACACTTCCTCCGTTTTTCAGAGCGTGTTCGATTCTCTCCATATTATACCTTCTTACATCGCATACCTTACGTCTATTAATCAACTTCGAAAGCTCTGCCAGTTCTATTTTGTCTGTTGTACTTGACACTTTCTTGATTTGACGCTTCTTAGTTAGGTTCTTCATTTCCTGGGAAAGCTTGCCGGTGTCCTGTCTAGCTACCCTGCCTCCAACTTCCACTGCACACTCTGTGATGATACTCGTCAGATTATCATTCATTGTATCTACGCTAAGGTTGGTTTCCTCGCTAAGAGCAGAGTACCTGTTCTGCAGTGACACTCTGAATTCCTGTACTTTCCCTCTCAGTGCTAGCTCATTGATTGGCTTCTTGCGTATCAGTTTCTGTCGTTCCTTCTTCAAGTCTAGGCGAATTCGAGACCGTACCATTCTATGGTCACTGCATCGTACCTTGCCAATCTCTTCCACATCCTGCACGATTCCAGGGTGTGCACTCATTATAAAGTCTATTTCGTTCTTATTTTCGCCATTAGGGCTCCTCCATGTCCACTTGCGGTTTTCTCGTTTTCGGTAGAAGGTATTCGAAATCCGTAAATTATTGCGTTCTGCGAATTCTACTAGTAGCTCTCCTCCGGCGTTTCTAGTACCGATGCCATAATCTCCTACTGCCTGGTCTCCAGCCTGCTTCTTCCCTACCTTTGCATTAAAGTCACCCATCACTATAGTATACTGTGTTTTTACCTTACTCATTGCCGATTCCACGTCTTCATAGAAGCTTTCAACTGAAGCGTCATCATGGCTGGATGTAGGCGCGTAAGCCTGTACTACCTTCATTTTGTATCTTTTATTCAGTTTAATTACGATACCTACCACCCTTTCATTAATGCTATAGTATTCCTCTATGTTGCCAGCTATGTTTCTGTGAATTAAGAACCCCACTCCCAGTTCTCTTCTGTCTGCCAAGCCCCTGTAGCAAAGGACGTGCCCATTCTGTAGCACCGTATAGGCCTCATCTGTCCTCCTAACCTCACTGAGCCCTATTATATCCCATTTAACACCTTCTAGCTCCTCGAATAGTACAGCTAGACTTCCCTACACCATAGACCAATGATTATTAACGACTACGGATTGGAGCCGGTTAGCTTAGAAGTTGTTAATACACATGAGAATTTTTGTATTTATGTTGAGACCAGCAAGTTTATGAACAAGCCGCAAGTGAATGACCTTGTCAAAAGCCTTCATGAAATATACAACTATAGCATCAGTTTGTTGCAAGCAGCGAGCAGAGTGATGCAAATCATTACTTGATTCAAACAGTAGCGTTTCGCAAAAACGACTATGGAGAAAACCATGTCGATTGATAAAGTAGAAATATATTCTGTAAGAAATTTTACGACAGCAGATGAAATTATATGTTCTAGGAGTTTGCAACGCGTGCTAGTTAGAGGGCCACTCACCAGGTTTGACAACTTTGAGCTGACAAGCGCATGTGCGTAGATGGGGTGTTCGCAATCACGTCTGTCAAACTTCGCAACGCTACACACCGCGTAAATGGGTCAAATTTCAAGATGAACGCTGCTCCCCCTACCTTTTGCGGGCGCGCGCCCAGAGAATGAGGGCATGACGCGCACGCACGAACGCCCTACGTACTCGGCATTGTAGAGACGCTAGTCCTATGCGTAAACGACTGTGCTCTGACGTTGCCAGCAGTGGCACGTGACATGGCGAAAAATATTTAACGCGACATGCGCAGTCGATGGAATTTGCAGGTTGAAGGTATAATAAAACTCTCCATGAATAGTGAGACGCAACAAAGAAATGTGCGCACATTTCTTTTTTCTTTTTTTCTCCGTGAATCGCTACGACATGCAATGGCTAATGTGCCGGCGTTTATCATGCGTTCGTGTTCCCGCAGTCAGTGCATCGAGCTGACGACAGCCGTGGAAGCAAAAGTAACGCTCCTACGCGTTCGCACCCTCATTGTACTCATCTATTACACCACGTCTAAGTCAGCGTTTCCAAACCATTCCGCAAGAACAGGCAGTAAACCACAATATAACGCTGGTTAAAAAAAAAAAACACTGCTCGCATGCTTGGGGGTCGGGCTTGTTCAGGCAGGTCATGTGCACGTGACGTCTTGTTCGGATTCCGGAGAGGGCAGGGAAGAGATTTGGCTTGCGAGGGCTACGCGGAAGAGCGGCGAGGGTTTCGAGCTCGCCTCCTGTCATCCTTGTTTCGCGCCGCTTCAAAAAAAGTTTTCTCGGCTTGTAGTGAACCGACTGAAAGAAAAATTGTGGCAAAATGCCTCTTACTGGGCCCACAACAACTTCTACGGTTTAACTAAAACTTGTTATGGGGCCTGGTGAGTGGCCCTTTAAGGAAATTAATCTGTCATTGAATGGTTTAGACGCGGCACAGATTTAAATTTGGGAATTACGCAAGCTTCCTTCCCATCATCTGGGACGCATCTTATGTCAATATACGGCTGAAAAATTGTGGCTGAAATGTTACATATTGCAGGTTCTCACATTTTGAGAAGCTTAAAGCAAATGTCATGAATACCAGGAGCCGAGTGAGTTGGATGACGATCGATGCAGGACTGTATCCCTCCCGGGGGGTTATTAATGTCGCGCATGCTTGAATGCAGAAGAAGGACCTCAATGTTACTTGGAACAGGGGTCTCATCCAGGAACACAAATGATAAAGACTTAATGAATTCTACGGCGACACGTGCCGGAGAAATTACGCTGCCATCCTTGGATGATGACACCGTCGATTTTGATGCTTAATTAGGACTAAGAGCTTTCTGAACCTTTTTCGTGTCACTGCGAAGCATGTTTGAAATATTGTAGTTAAAAAGTTTACTTTTGAGTGTTGTTATCTCGGTCCTGCATAAGTGCGCGTGCTCATGATCATGTCTCCAATCTTCCTCAGATGCCGATATTCGGATGTAAACGTTTCTTTTTGTTTATAGCGCGTTTCACATGCTTCGTTAACCAAACGCTTTGCGTACTGGTCATGAACTTGACTCTAGGAATGTGCTTTCCTATAAGTGCGGTCGTTTCGTCACGAAGGAGTGTCGAAATTGTATTGAGGTCGCGTTGGTGAACTTATTGTAAAAAGTCGATAGAAAGCACAGAAAAGTAATTGATAATCCCGTCTACATTCACTCGGGGATAATCAAATATTTCTTTCTTTCTATGTCCACGCTTTTGCACAGCCGAGGAACAGCAATTTGGGCTAGTTGCTGAAATTCCATTGTATTGATGGTTGCAGCGCAATCAACGCATATGACTTCACAATGCAAGATATGGTCCCTGACACCATCCAGAACATTTACCGAAACATTATTCGGTTCCGTAGTTTACATAAGGTCTGAAATTGAATCGCCCCGAATGGGAACAGAAACTACTTGGTGCAAATCAAACGACGCGAGCACATCAAGAAAATGTTGACACTGACGTTTTTTTTTTGTTATTCAGAGGTCTGCATGATTGCCACTAAATGTTAGGATAATTGCAATCACCCGAAAGACATGTCGGCAACGTTGGGTATTTATTTTGAACAAAACCTAAAGACTCAATTAGGTAATCGCGAAATTCGTGGAATGGATTAGGGGGGAGATACCATACCTCAAAGACATGGGTATTTCGAGTGATTGATATGGGGGGTTTAACGTCCCAAAACCACCATATGATTATGAGAGACGCCGTAGTGGAGGGCTCCGGAAATTTCGACCACCTGGGGTTCTTTAACGTGCACCCAAATCTGAGCACACGGGCCTACAACATTTCCGCCTCCATCGGAAATGCAGCCGCCGCAGCCGGGATTCGAGCCCGCGACCTGCGGGTCAGTAGCCGAGTACCTTAGCCACTAGACCACCGCGGCGGGGCGGGTATTTCGAGTGGGCAAGTGGAGTGCAATCCATGAGATTTCGAGGCAAGAATGAATCTCAATAACTCAAGCTTCCAAAATAGCTGTTATAGTGACCAACACATCCCTCCCTCTCGATTAAACCGGATACCTTTTCTAAACAATGAAAATTCATGAGAAAAAGACAATACATGATCAGAAACTTCATGTGCACCACCACGTGTCACTGCCCAGAACTATGTTTGCCAAAGATGATTCGACATACGAACACTCGTGATCTTGCTTTCGAAAGATACTGTGGAAGTCTGACAAGAGAATGGACAGATGCGTATCACCGTGTTCATTAATCCGTCACTGGGTTTTCGCGGGGACTTGACACTTCGGCAGGACAGTTACTTCGTTAGAAATATGGTCCAAGACATAAATCTTGCTGTCTACAAGAAGCTTGTCATACAGAAGTTCGAATTTCTCACCGGGTTTTCGTTTGGATTCGGCGATGGCGATTGATTGATATGTAGGATTTAACGTCCCAAAATCACCACATGACAATGAGAGACGCCGTAGTGGAGGGCTCCAAAGATTTCGACCACCTGGGGGTTTTTAACGTGCACCCAATGTGAGCACACGGGCCTACGGCGTTTTCGCACTCCATCGAAAATGCAGTCGCCGCAGCCGGGATTCGATCCCGTGACCTGTGGGTCAGCAGCCGAGTACCTTAGCCACTAATTTACCGTGGAGGGGCAGATTTAGCGAAATTACGGAGCTTCTTTCTAATGATCTGCAATCTAGGTAAAAAATATTCAGTCCACGCAGGAGATGAATGTAACTTTTTGAGTTTAAATGCATTTTCTAATACGTTAGTTTTTTGTTGTTTTTTGAAGTGGACGAGTTTTATTATCATTGGCCGAGTATGGCCCGGTTTTTTTTCTGTCCGATTCGATCAGCAAGTTCTATTTCACCAGCAGCGATTCCTAAGTCATTGTAGAAACGAACTCAGTTACAAGTCCTCCTGTTTTCTGCCAGGTCTCCAAGTCTTTCTCAATCATTCATTTAAATATAAGGTTATTTCGGGTGCATTCTATGTTGAGGTCGTCTACCACCAAGGTGGAGTGTTATAGCTATAAAGGCCACGCACTTGCGCGCTGTTGGTAGCTGCAAAACTATGGCACTGTAGTTAGATTATGCGAGTAGCCTTAGTTGTGTTTATCTGGGCCGTTTTTGTTTACAGCCAAGTCGCTAAAACGCTGAATTCACACAGTATTTATGTTTGGGAGGATGCCAAGAGCATTTCACGATGTGCTTGAAGCAGAAAGCGGCATTCACTCTCAAATAATTCTGGTGAATAGACGGTAAGACGACAATAAATTGCGCTTTAGAAAGTTGCATTCGCCGATATTGTTACAGTGCTTTAGCAGCCGAGCAAGACCAATTCTTTCGTGCAGTTACACTCGCGCTGACATCACCAGACAAATGACCCTTTGCTAACGCACATGACGTACGCTCACATAGAAACACGATGTGGCTTACAGACGACGCGTGGAGTAATCCACACTACGGCCGCGCTAGACTGCACCTGTGCGGGAAGGGAGCACGCAGATGCAGTCTCGCAGGTGCAGTCCAGCCCGGCCGTGTCCACACTTGCGCACTTCAGCCAGTTGCCGCCAGGTGCCGACTCCGCTTGATCTCGCGGACTGATCGCCAGGCATTCGCCAATACCTGGCGACAGCTTTCTGTGGTAGCAAAGCCAAGTCTACGAAGCCAAAGCACGGACTTTTACTACGCGCCTTCATGTACTTCGCAAACGCCAGCTTTTATATACTACGCAGCATCGAAGAAAACATTAAAGAGAAGCTACAGGTAAGAAAGTTTATCCTTCAAAAGATTTAAGTTTTTTTATGTTTCTAGTTTTCTGGAGTCAATTTCACGTTCTCCTTTCGCGCTAAACAACGATGGCGCCACTCCGTTTCAGCAAGTTCTTGGCCTATTCGCAATGCCCCCGGTCTATGAGTGGCGCGCCGTGCAATCCAAGATGGCTGCGGAAGGATGATCAACCCGTAAACTCGCATAAGGAAAAACAGGACGCACGGGCGTACTCCCCGTGCCACTTTCACCGGATGAACTCTTGATCGTCAAATGAATGTATACCAGAAGAAAGTACTTTACCAACTTATAGGAACAGCTGAATGTTCGCTACCTCATTTCTTGCCGCAGTGCAAAAGGTGGTGGTGTCAGTTGATCGATCATGTATCATCGATGCTTTGAGTAATCCTGTGCGTGGTATAGAGCACTGCATGAACTAAAATTCACGTATGAACTGAACGATACTCCGAGATCATTAGCGCCGAGCCTGTCTAGCGGATTTGCCGCAGTAGTAGGCCACTTGCCAGTAGCGCGCCGTCGCGGCTGCGCAGGACCGAATGTTTAACGTAGCGATGGTTTGCAAACAAGTTACGCCATCGTCATTACTTGCGCTGTAAGCACCATGCAGCTGCTTCTTCAACGAAACACAAGCAATTAACTTCCCATTAAGTAGCTTTTTTGTCACAGCCATGACCAGACTATAGCTGTGCGTGATTCCCTGCACTCGAATGTTGCAGGTTCCATCAGTGCGATCGAAACAAGGATATTGACACGCGTACGCTTTTCGCAACGTCAAAACTGCGAATATTTGTCGAACCACAACGTCTTTCGGAATGCATTGGTCAAGTGCAGAAGAAGTTAGCGTGGACTGTAGTCGTAACTGCATATTTCACAACTATTTTGCTTCGCTGGTAGAGCTCGAGCGTGCTGGCGGCATGCGGCGCTTTGTAATATCCACTGTAATTGGGAGACATTGAATGCACAAGAAAAAGTGTGTTTTTATTTTGAGCTCACTGAAGGGTATTATACAATAAATACAATCAAAGTGACTGAGGAGCGTGAAAAAACATGAACGCACGACGGGACGTGAAGTGCAACTCGCTACTTGTGAGCTAGCGCCTCATCGTTCATCGCCGCTGTGACTCTCAGAGTGTTGACAACCCTCTACGTCAAGTGAAAGATACTCGACGTCAACACGGTTTGTTTGAACATCACTGCTGAAAACAATCTGACGAATTCTCTCCGCCGCACGACTTCGATAGCGCAAACAACGTGTCGATCACTACGCACAACACCCACACGGCGTCACTCATCACGCTTATCTGGGGGTGCAGATCATTTCACTCCGATACCCGGCAAGGAGGAGGAATAAACTTTATTATGCATAAAGGGAAGGGTAAATAGGGGAAGCCAAGTTTGACGGGGGCTAGGTTGGGGCCCGAGGGGCCCCAACACTAGCAGACCAGTCCGCCAGCTTGGCCTGTATATGCAAATTCGGGCTCCTTAAGGACCTCTCCCAGGCTTGCGGTGAGGGAGATGCAGGAGCTCCTCGGGTGGAGGGTTGTTGGGGCCACCCATAATACGTGGTCTTGTCCTGCCTGTGCTAGGCCACAGTTATTACACTTGTGTAGCTTTTCCTCTTTCACTATTGTGGCCAGCCTCCTCGGGCTGAGTATACAATGAGTCTGAGCCCTCCAATACTCGGCAAGAAAGGAATCACTTGCAGCGTGCTGCCATCTATCAACGAACGTAAAAAACAAGCGGCGCAGCGTAGGCCAGGGTTTAGAAACGCAAATCGCGAACCTGCGCTACTCTCTGCTTACAATGAGTATTATGGGATTTGCGCACTATAAATAGCACTGACGAATGCTATACGCGCGTAAAACAGGCGAGTTTTAACTGTAACAGTCACACGATAACATTTAACTATCCAAAGCGGCTGCAGAAAATCTCGCGAAGCTGATATGTGTACTCTGCTGGCTATAATCGAAAGCGTGAGTTGCCACGTATATTCACGAAAACTTCGCGTCTCGCAAAAACTAATCACATTTGTCGTGTCACGGGCGGTCAGATATATTCACTGATTCACGAAACATACAAACATACAAAGTGATTTGTGTTCGTATTTTGCTAATGCCTTAACACTGCGGCAAGCACCGCTGAACAAGAGATCATTGGAAGCATCTGTCTATTGATCATCCTTGAGAGTACACTCTTGAATTTCGCTAGGCGGCGCGACAGTCTATGAACATTGCGAATTCCCTGGTGCACCAAGATTCTGGGGAACAAGTCAACTAGCCCTCAATCTAGCGAATGGGGGGGGGGGGGGGTCAAATTACGAACATCGAAAATAAATGGGATCCCCGCCACTGTCTGCAACAAAGTTCGAGACCTCAGCAGAAGTTCACAAAAGAAGGGATAAGGCGGAAATAGAAGAAAGGGATAGAGAAAACCAAAACGCCAGGCCTGTGCGGAAGGCGCAGCACAGTCACAGCGAAAGCTAGAAGAGCGGCCTTACAGAGCGTTCTCTAAACACTCATTGGCTACCTCCTGCAAGCACACTTACTTAATGCCCACTACGGCCTTAATAATAAAAATTTTAGGGTAGTAGGCCAGCATTAACTATGTTATTTTCGTCATTCTTCTGAGATTGATTGTTATGGGGGGTTTAGGTCCCAAAACCACCATATGATTTTCAGATACGCCGTAGTGAAGGGCTCCGGAAATTCGGACCGCCTGTGGTTCTTTATCGTGCACCCAAAACTGAGCACACGGGCCTACAGCATTTTCGCCTCCATCAAAAATTCAGCCGCCGCAGCAGGGATTTGATCCCATGTACTGCGGGTCAGCGGCCGAGTACCTTAGCCACTAGACCACCGTGGCGGGGCGTCATTCTTCTGAGAAGCGTGGTATCTGCTTAACTATTGCGAGGAGTTTTCAGCCAATTGTTCCTGCAGTGGCTGACCACGATGAGAAATTATGCCTGAAGTGGGTATGTGCCACAGTTAATAACTGAACAAACCAAGCACGGTTTTAACGGGTTGTAATATTGGACGACCCACTCGTTACGCTATCCGCATTGTGCGACAACTGTTTGTTCTTTCGCCGTTTTAAAACGCTTTCTAAGTCGTATTAGCGCGATTGCTTTCTCAACATCAAGCCATGTGGAACGGCTGTGTTGAAAATGCTCCCTGCTGGGAACAGCGTATCGGCCATTAGCCGAGGATCATCGACCCCGTTTCCTGATGAAGACGCAAGCTACAAGGTCGTCTTGCCGCCTCCTTAGCCCTCCCATTCGCTAGCCTACGGTTGAACTTATCTGCAGAAAACATACTTTCCTTCGGTGCTTACGATCTGGGCTTCAGCCACGAGAACGTTTTCTACGCAGTTTGCAAGTACCTGAATGAAAGTAAAAGAATTAAGCTTTTAATTGCGTGATTATTAAATATGCAAAAAAAAACTAATAATAATTCCAACGAACACAAGAGCACTGTTTAACTATCCTGATTCTTATTCAAGGTAATGAATAGTTGTCTTATCTGCACGAGTGACAAGCCACTATTGCATTCCATTCATTCTGACTAGGGTGTCTTTATTTTTTTCATTCTTTTTTCTGGTGGGTGGTTTCGATATTAAAAAAAAACTTACCTAATTAAGTCATCGATTCTTGGCCAATCCCCCTGAGTGGGTACGAGCCATGTCTGTGGATTCATCATCATCATCATCACTTGCCGCCTCTTCCAACCAGTATTGACGTTTTGAGCTCCGTTTACTCTATGCGGACTTGGGTGGTAGACCATACCAAACCCCAGATTTCCGTGACGCTCTGCTTGAAGTACTGACTACTGACAGGTGTAGGACAGCATCAAATGAGCCACGTATGGATAGTTACTTGTGCAAGCAGAATCGCGAAGCAGAAACTTGTTACCCGGTGGCGAGCTTCGTGTGAAAGGGCGTAAATGCACGGTGATAAATCCGAAAACCAAGAATATTAATCTAAAGCTGCTATGGCTTCCACCTCACTTGAAAACTGGACGTGTGGAAGAGGCGTTTAAGGTTTATGGTCTTGTGAAGTCCATTGAGAGAGAGAGACATGAAGATGTACCTGTATGGCGCAACGGATGACAACAAAGCGTGATGTGGCCTTAAAGCTCAATGATGGCGTCACTGTCAGCTCAATACCACACATATTATGACCATATTTGCTCACCAGTGTCTAGTGCTTATTCCTGGTAGGCCTCCGCTCTGTCTTCGTTACAAGCGAGTGGGACACGTTCGTCGGCAGTGCAGAACACCGAGGTGCTTGCACTGCCATCGCTTCGGTCATCTGTCGGATGGGTACATGTCAACCTACGCAAGAAAGCTGCGTTCAGGCCACTCTAGCACAGAAGAGCCTCATCTCGACCATCTAATGGGCGTCACAGAGGTCGTCGATGCGTCCGGAGAAGCAGTAGGTGGCATCAAAGAAAATGAACACTTGGTCATGGCGATCATGCCAATGAGTCACAATGGTGCTGCCAAAAGCACAAGTGACGACACCCAAGAAGAAGACGCTGTCATTGAACGTGGCTCGGAAAAAAACCAGGAAAAGCCTCCTGATGAAGAAGTTGCGGAAGTGGTAATGGATAGCTGCCAGGCAAAGAAACGCCCTGCGCCGGAGAGTTACGAAGCAAGAGCGGTGGCGTCGGATGCAGCAGAACACGCGTCTTCATGTGGACAACGTGTTGTGTCTTGCGGAAGTGGTGTAGAAACGCGCCGCCTGTGTCAGTGTGCTCAAGAAGGTGCCACAAAAAGGTTCAAGGAACGTGAAGCCACAAGTTTGCCTGTGGCAAAAGGGGATCAACAAAACTTTAAGTAAGCAAAATGGCTACATCGCTTACCTTCCCTCTATGTGTAGCGACACTGAACGTACATGGCTTAAGAAATGTAAGGCGTCAGCGGCAATAAGACCACGTGCTTAGGCATTATGACGTTGATGTTGTTGCAGTGCAAGAAACAATTACTTCGTCAGATCGAGATGTCAGCTCTGCACTGGAAACTTTTCCAGGTTATGATCTGTACAGTAGCAACGCACGTGGTGCTTCCGCCAGATGCTTCTTATTAGTTAGAAAGCAGCTGGGTCACTCTTTGGTGTCGCTGTAAATTGATGAGGAAGGCCGTCTTATTTGTTGCGACATCTGTTTCAATTTTGAAAAGTGGAGATTTGTTTGTGTCTATCCTCCCTTAAATGTGAATGAAAGGAATACTTTCTTCCTGTACTTAGCTTCGTTGCTAAACACTGACAGACATTTGATTGTGAGAGGGTATTTCAATTGTGTTTGTGACTCTAGGAATCACTCATATTTAAGAAGCCGTAACGATGCGAGTTTCGCTTTATTGGAACAGTTAATGAATTACCATAATATGATAGATGTGGGAGAGCATGCGCCTGCCTCATTGAGGTTTACGCGCTTTCAGGGCGTCTCTTGTGCTCGACCCGATCGTATTTATGTCTCTATAAGCATATGGTCACACGTTCACAGCTATGATATAAAACCCATATGTTTCACACATCATTGTTTTGTGGCAGTTACATGGTGTCTTAAAAAATTTCGCAAGATTTTACTAAATTGGGAATTATGGAAGCTAAACATACAGCTCTTGCAAGAGGAATGTTTTGCTAAAATAGTCGAAGAATTGCCCCATGAGGTAACGCAATATCGACAGCTGCCAATTTCTGCTCAATGGTAAATCTTCAAGGAAAAAGTTAAAAACGAAACGATTAGCGTCTCATGTGACCTAGCACAAAGGAAGAAGGATGAGGAACGTTATCTTTACGATTTGCTTAATAGGCTTCATAATTTTGAAAGCCAAGAGCCGGGGCTGTACGGGAATTAAATAAATATAGTTCGAGCACAAATACAGAAATATGAGACAGAAGCATACAGAGAAGCAATGATTTGTTCTCGTGTTATTCGTTTAACTGAAGAAGAGCCCATAACAAGAGCTCTTGGGGACGAAAAGCGACACTCACTCTCCACGCAGATATTGAAGATTGAGTCAAATGACTTCCTTTGCCCAGACACAGATAACAGCCGCATTTGAGTATCATTACAAAAACCAGTTCACCGCGGCTGAGGTTACGGATGACTATGAAGAAAGAGTAGAACGATTCATTGCTTTAATGCCATGTTTACAGGAAGATGATCGTCTCACTATTGATGGACCCTTAACTAAGGAAAAATTACGATTGTAATCAGCACTTTGTAAAGAAAACAAAACTCCAGGCCATGGCTCTCTTAACTGCCTCATCCCACCAAATTTTGGGTTTGTGGACACGAGTGGACAAGTAGCGGCCTCCCACGGCGATCTCTGTATTGAGCGAGCGCGCCATGTTCAAATCTGCCAATCGCTGATAGATGGGTCGTTGACGTGTGTTTTTTGGGGCATATAACGTGATTTGTCGAGAGAGGAGAAATCAATTTTTAGCTGATTTTGATAACTTGTTGTGAATTCCAGGCCGCGTACTGTGCTATAAAGTTTAGGTTTGCGTGTTGTCAGAAGCCTCTACTACCGATCGGCAGCGTTTATAGACTACACTGAAAAAGTGTTGCAGGGCCCCCTCAAGCTTAGACATAAATTTATTTTATTTCAAACCATATTAGCTTGATAACTTTTTCATTCCCTCTATTTTCTTTCTAATATATCGTTTACCAATCTGTTCTTTGTTTAAACATCCCTATTTAAATATCCCGGCTGGTAAAACAATTAGATATAAAAATAAGGTACCATCCGTCTCATGGCCGATCCCCCATGGTGTGTTGAGGAACCTGAGGAGCCAACCAACCAAAGAACCAGCCAACCAACCAACCTCGTAGAAAGCAAGTAGCGAGTCTCTGTGCCTTACGGCGTCCCCACATTTTTATTGATGTTGGACAGACGTTTGGCTAAGGTTCACCCGTGTTCATCTCACATGCCTTACATTGGGCCTCACATGATGATGGTCATGGAGGGGTGTAAAATGCGTTTAAGCGGAAATGAGCGGATAACTGTGTTTCTGCAGCAGCACTTGATTTTTGCTGCGACATCTATGACCACCCGTGGTTCGAGAACCAGTGTGATTAACACATAGGAAAACGCAATTAATTATCTGCTTATTACACTCCTTCATTACCGTCATGTGGGCAAGATGTGCGGCTTGCAGAATAAATATTGTGGTAAACCTTAACCAAACATGCGTCTAACCTCATTAAGAAGTACGAACGTATGTAACCAATAAAATAAACGTTTTGGTAAACCTTCGTGAAACGTGTGTCGATCTATCCTCATTACGAAGCACGAACATGTAACCAATAAACTTGAAAGGCTTCAGTGCCAAGTCGAATCGAACCCACTAGTAAACACCGGGGCCGCACGTTTCAGCGTTCGCTGCTTAACCGTTTGCACGGAGTGCTCAATTGGGTGATCCCTCCCCCCCCCCCCTTTTTTTTTTTTTTTGCGGTTGCGGCTTCACGCGAACCAATCTCTCTGCCAGAACTTGTTATTTTCGTATTTGATGTGACGTTATCTCGACGACCGCGGACACCCGTTCTAACGGAATCGAGTTTCACCTCCTAAACGTTTCTTCTTCCGTGGTGCCGGTGCATGATGAGGCGAGGTGTTGCGGGGCGTGCTCACGTTCACGTCCGCGTCCAAGTCGCTAATGTCATTGTTCTCTGGTGGGGCACGCGAGCTGGCGTTGCCGGTGACGACAGGAGGGTCAGAGCCAACACCACCTAGACTTTTTTTCAGGCCTCCGCAAGCCTACGTGACGTCATCAGTGTGAGATCTGCCTGGAAGCTGGCTTCACTCAAATGACCGGTACACGTTCGCGTTTTGTCGTTCCGCGGCCCAGTTGCACTCGTAGCAGCTTTTTTTTTTTTTTTACTCAGAGGTTTACACCTAGAAGCACTTACCACAGTGTACTTTGTGGGCGCAAAATCCTTGCGAGGGATCGCTCGCGTCCATGCCGTTCTTTGGTCGGCGTCCATCGGAAACCGATAGGCGCGCGCTTTAGGTCCATGAGCATAGTTAGAGTTGGTTGCACCCCGGTGCACAGCAGCATCCAGGCATATTGCGTAGTTTACCCAACCATGCTCACACAGCACAAGAGAAAGAAAAAAAATTGCCGCAGCTTCCCTCGGGGGAACACTGAGGAGGATGCGGAGCATATAATTGGTTAACGGGGTGTTAAAGTGCAACCTACTTGGGTCGATGGCTAAATTGGTTAACGTGGTTGTGAAATAGGGTGTTAAATTGCGACTTACTTGGGTCGATGGCTAAATTGGTTAACGTGGTTGTAGGAGGGGGTGTTAAATGAGTGAACACGTACGCACGTATGCGAAAGGACGGCGCTGGTCGAAGGGACGTCGATCATTGTGTTTGTGGATTCGTTGGAATTCATTTCACCGCGACCTTGGACGTCGACGCGCCGTACAAACCAACCGACGAGCGGCAACTGAGCGAGCGAGCGCCGACCTTGAGTATATATACAGCGCGACGGCGCATGCACTGTCAGCTGTCGAATGTTCGAGAAGGGGGAGAAGCGCAACGGCGCATGCGCGCGCGTCAGCTGCCGATGTTCTCGAAGCGCGACGGCGCATGCGCGCGCGTCAGCTGCCGATGTTCTCGAAGCGTGACGGCGCATGCGCGCTACATTATACAGCTAGCGAATGTTCGTGAAGAGGAGAAGCGCACGCGGTGTGTAGAGGAGGAAGGGTGCACAGATGGTGGAGGAGTGAAGCGCGCGCGGTGTGTAGAGGAGGAAGGAATGCACAGATGGTGGAAGGAGGAGGACGAAGCTTGCGGACGGCGCCGCACTACAAGCCTCGAGTATTAGATGCTCCACATCTAAAACAGCGTGAGCGGTAACAAAATGCAAGTAGCCGACAACCACAACAGCCAGCAGAGCTCGCTCGCTCGCATCGGTTTCCGATGGACGCCGACCAAAGAACCGCATGGGCGCGAGCGATCCCTCGCAAGGATTTTGCGCCCACAAAGTACACTGTGGTAAGTGCTTCTAAGTGTAAACCTCTGAGTAAAAAAAAATGCTACGAGTGCAACTGGGCCGCGGAACGACAAAACGCGAGCGTGTGCCGGTCATTTGAGTGAAGCCAGCTTCCAGGCAGATATCACACTGATGACGTCACGTAGGCTTGCGGAGGCCTGAAAAAAAAAGTCTAGGTGGTGTTGTCAGAGCTCGATGACCTGCGTGCCGCAAGTACTTGAGCTGGCCCAGGAACAGAAACTATGGCTCGGTCGAGGCCTACGCAGCGCCGCCGTATATAGATCGGTGCGCTCTGGACAAAATCTGGAGACGCTCCCTGGCCGCTGCAGATTACAGGGACTGCCGTTCAGTTCCGTGGACTCGTCCTCGAAAAGCCGGAGCCTACGGTGTTATGCGTAGAACAAGAGCCGGAGCACCTGGACAAGTCGCGGCAATCGACGCTTGTGCCCAGTTCTTGTGCTCAAGATCGAACACCCAAGGCCCCTTTTCCCCGCTATCTTGCTTTTCATATTCTTCTTCACCTTCTTCTGTGGCTTACACCCAGTGTCGTGAATTGGCTAAGAATTGAGAGGTCTTGTAAAATCTTATGGAATGTTATAAGCATGAAGGCTATCGAATAAAAACATTACAAATTTTATGTCAAACTGGGTGACCACACTACTGTAAAAAAAATAATGCTTTTTTATTAGTTATACATAATAAGCCATAAACGCCTCATTGTCTGAACTTATGCATGTGCATGAAAATAATAATGTCACGTGGTCGTGACGTCGACGAAGGCATCAGTCGACGTGTCTAAGGTGAAAATTTTATTTGGCCGTACCTTTGGCCGGGAAACGGGAAATTAGACGACAGCAAAACAAGCTGTACAATGACAGCGGCGAAGACAGCGTCGGCCGTCGAAAAACTGACCCACGGCAAGACATGTCGGCGTCTATACATGCTGCATCGTATACTAGAGCATTATTTACCATCTCTCTTATGTCGTCGCTCGCTCGCTGTCCTTGTGCATCTTTCTCTCTATATATCTATACCTTTAATCCTATTCTTTTAATCCCTTCTTACCCCCATTCCTTGTGAGCTACTATTGAGGTGTGGCACGCTGATGCAGACAGCTACGGAGCTCACTTTTCTCTTTCCCCGATTATAACCACAATCTTACCACTTCGCGTTAGTCCTAAAATTACTCGGCTGTCCGCGTTTGCGCGTTTAAGCCTAAGAAATGATCTCAAGATAATCTGGAATATTCCCAAACCTTCTCATGTTAGTCGTCGGGATGGAGATGTACCAAACGTCGACGAGGATACATCCACGTTGGGCGGGGCTATAGCTGCTAAAAACCGAAACATACATTCGGCAAACCCTTCTTTGTCAATGTATACAGTAAACATTTATTTACCCCTGTAAAGACGCCTTTAACTTTCGTGTTATATGGCGATTCCTCAGACGGAGGCATCAACTATGTTTTTTTAAGGAATGATTGCTGTTATACTTTTCCATAAGTATTACACTTTCCTGCATATTCAGGCATGCATATATTATAATTTGCCTTATTTGCTAATAGTCTGAATACTGTATGTGAAGCGTGCAAGTAATAATATTATTGAATTTGTTATATTTCTGTTATTAACTTATTGTCAACTTCTCAACCATTTTCTTTAAAAATGTATAATCTGTGGTGTTAGGGATGTAGTACATTGTTTACTTTGATTGTACTTGTATTAAAAATTCTAGACGGGCCCCTAGACGTCTGCATAAATACATTAATACAATCTGTGTAAACAAAATTTTTCTTTGAAAGAACAAAATTTGGACGATTATAACATTAAATTATCTCTCGAAATGGTCGTAAGCTGTATATTGAAGAACCTTGAGTTTATTGCACAACAAGGTTGCGAGAAGACCAGGCGAAAAAGCTGCACTGAGCAGCTTGAGGGGAACGTTGAGAGAATATTGGTGTAAGAATATTGAATATGTTGAGAGAATATTGTCATGCCCACAGCACCAGCTTGTTACGAGAGGCAACAAATGATGCGAAAATGACTCATCGCGTAATGACCACTTATGCACGACCACGTAAACTATAAGGAAATTGAACTATTTTCGATTTGGCATATTGTTTGCCAATGGTTCTACGGCATTTCAGATATTCTGCGTGCCACAAAAATGCCTGCTTGTTATATGACGTCACAAAGCCAGAGACCATCTCCATCTAAACGTAATTCAAGTAGGCTAGCTGCCAATCACATAAGCAGCGGCTACATATAGCAGCTGGCGAGATGGATTATGAATTTAATAAAATATTTCCACATGCAGCATAACCGTGTTTAGTATTTTGTGCATGTGTATATCTCTGTGAGCTCATACTTATGTAAGCAGCGCTGCACGTGTGTGCTTCTTTGCTGCTCGAAATGTATTTTGAGCAGCAAACGACAATTCAAGCTGAGTGAAAACCAACTAGCCCGATTCCTAGCTAAGCCTCCATAGTGATAAAAACCACGGGATTCAACCTTCTTCTTGGTCCGGTGGGTCAAGTTGTGGGGCAAGCTTAAAAGCTGAGCTTCCGACTGAGCTAGAGTCCACCACTTTATTCGTGGCCACTTTACAAGCAGCCGCTATGGCTCCAAGTTACCATAAGCAAAGCTGATCGGGTTTATCATAGACTAAAGCGGAAAGAATTTTCGACCTTTCAGTACGTGAAAACTTGAACATGAAAAATGATTCGTCACAATCATCGGCTCGCAACTTCGACAGAGCAGCGGTGGTGGTATATCCTTTTCGAAGAAAATTATTTTACGGAAGTTGCAAATGCTTTGGCCAGTCCATAAACAGTTTGCTCGTTCCCATCAGTAACTGCATCAACAAGCCATAGCAGAATAAAAGCATGAACAAGTGATGTAATTTTATAGTGTCCCTGTTCAACGCTTGCCTGCTCTGCAATACTACAAGACAAGGCACGAAAGAGTCCCCTTACTTGTTAGTTTCAACAACCTGCAGCCAAGAGTGATCATGGTGCACTGGGGAAAATGGAGGAGCTCAGCCTCCCATTTCTTAGTAGGAAAGCTAGCGCCCTCCTTGCCCCCCCCCCCCCCCCGGCTGATACGCCTATGATGGTGATAAAGATTAGTTAGTTAATCGTTTAATTTTCCTGGCATAATTTCGCACAGCCACGCAAAATTTCTCACTGGAAAAATTGGCAGATCCCATGTCCTATGGGAATTGATAATATGCAAAGCACAAATGAGGAAGGTTGATATGTCTCTTCAAAATCAGCACGTTACAAGGCGAACCTAAATTATGCCGTAAATGACTTCCACGCCATGATTATCAAGTTCGGATGTGTCACCTTCGTCGTCCTTCACGTCAAGTGATACCAAATTTAGTATCGCGTGACGTGATATGTGGAGCTAGCGAAACGGCCGCGAGCACGCTGAGCGTAGCATGTAGTCATGTTCTAAATAACATGCATGTCATAATTATCATGTTAAGACGTGTCATTTGCGTAGCATGTAGTCATGTTCTAAATAACATGCATGTCATAATTATCATGTTAAGACGTGTCATTTACATTCGTCGGCTATTTCCGTCATGCTATATCAAATTTGGTATATGTGGAGCTAGCGAAACGGACGCGAGAGTGCTATGAGCATAGCAAGTAGTCATTTTTTACATCACACGGATATCAAGACAATCTTTGGAAGTGTCATTCACCTTCGTCGTACATTCACATCATGTAATAACAAATTTCGTATATGTGAAGCTAGCTAAACGGCCACGAGCATGCTATGAGCGTAGCAGGTAGTCAAGTTTTACATGACATGCATACCATGATTATCATGTTTGGATGTGTCATTTACCTTTGTCATCTATTCATGTCACCAGATACTGAATTTGGTATATGCGGAGCTAGCGACATAACCGCCTGCACACTATGAGTGTAGCATGTACTCATGTTTCACATGACATGCATATCATGATTATCAAGTTTAAATGTCATTTACTTCGTCGTCTATTCACGTCATGTGATACCAAATTTGGTAAATGTGGAGCTAGCAAAACGGCTTCGAGCGCGCTATGAGCGTGGCAAGTAGGCATGTTCTTATATGACACGCATCTCATGATTATCATGTCTGCACTAGTCATCTACCTTCATCATTCATTCACGTCCCATAATACCAAATTTGGTAATGTGAAGCTAGCAAAACAAACACGAGCGCACCATGAGCGTGGCGCATAGTCATGACTAGTTATAACATCAAAATCACTAAATGCATGTCATGATTTTCACATTAGGGTCTGTCGTTCATGTTCACCATGCAGTTATGTCATACCATACCAGTTTTGCAAAATGTCATGTGAACTAAACCACCGCAAGAGCATCAAGAAATGCAAATCATGACATTGATGAGATATGTCATAATTTCATGTTATGACTAGTCAGTTATGTTCCTCATACAGTCATGTTATTCCATACCAATTTTGGTAACGATACCATTATCGAAACTGTCAGGCGAACTAAAAAAATTCGTAGAGGGCTAGATAGACAGAAATAGATACATAGATAGATAGATACGCTCAAAGTCACCAAAGTTTGCTAAGAAATGCTTCGCAATTAAAAACCACAAATAGAGGCCCCAAAACACGAAATTCATAGTGAGGCTCACGTTCCGGCCGGCTTGATGCCTTCAGGTACGCTGCAAGGGATTATTGATGTCACGAATAACACGCTGCTGCTGTGGTCGATGGACCGAGACATGACTCAATTAATAACAAAACCCACACACACGGCACGCCCTCTAAATACAAATATACAAAAACCAATATTATACCTTCAGATTTAAACTCAGACCTACTAAGCTTACACTCCAACGGTGCTACACACTAAACTGTGGTGGTCAACGTTAGGCATCTCTAGCCTCAGAGTCCCACTCAAGATTTGGCACAATCTTACTTGTCACCACTGATTATCTTGACGCCAATGTCCTGATTGGTCATACTCGGTATCAGTTGGGGATTTCGATGCTCCTGCCGCTGCCGACGTGATCACCAGTCGTCGTCGTCGCCTGATGTCGGTGACGTGGCGATGTCTCGGTGGTTGGACCAAGTGACCACAGGTGATACTTGGTGCTGCATGCTGACATGGCCATCTTCATCGGCTTGCTTGGAAGAGGGTTTGTGCCAGGAACGTCGGCGCCTGCTGTGCGTGGCTGCTGCATCCCTCGCAGCCTCCCTCACAGCCGGTCGAGGTCTCTGTCTACTTCTCGGGACGCCGGCCTCCCAGATTGCCGAGTCCCTGGCGATGCGCCCTTCTTCTGCCAAGCGCACGTCGACAATGCCAGCTCGTCGCTGCTCATGCGCCGATCGCCGCTGGGGTCACGTGCCTCGGGCCTCGCGGTACGGTGCGCCTGCTCGCACCTTTTCCAATCTTCTCCGAACTTCCTCGTCGTCTTTGTCTCCGAAGGGCTCCTACTCATGACAGTTGGTCAACCGCCAGCTTGTATTTTATTAAATTTTAAAGATCAGGTTGACCCACTTCCTGAATGAAAATCAGGCCCTTGTCGACTATCGGTATGGTTTTCGAAATAATAAGTTGACCTAAGAGGCACTAATGACATTTAAAGAAGAAATATCAGATAATTTCGAAAATACCGGGCCCCGGGTACGACTATACAATGTAGGTGTTTTACTTGATTTCAAAAAAGCTTTTGATTCAATAAAGCATCAGATTTTATCTCAAAAACTACCTTAATATGGAATAAGTGCCTTAAATTTTATTAACAGTAATTTTCAATCAAAATGCAATTTGTAAGCCATAACAACGTATGCTCAGAGTTGGAGGAAATAAAGTGTAGCATACCTCAGCGGTCTATTTTGGGTCCCCTATTTTTTATCATTTATATTAACGATATTCTGAATAGAGTGCATACACCTAAAATGGTTATCTACACTGACAATACTAGTTTAAGACCGCCAGGGGGCTCGAAGTAGTGCAGACGCGCTCGCTTCGCGCTCTGGATTCTCATGATTTTTAGTGGTGTTTTCCGTCTGCAACCACTTGAAAACGTTACTATCAGCTTCAAGAAGTTCCGAGGAACGCCTGGGCACCACTCAAGAGGATTTCTTGCCACTTGGAGGTGCCAAAGGACTTCAGAAAGCTCGTCACCCCTAGGACGCTCACCAAACGCTGACCTGGGGAGCCGCCGGCAGCTGCACCTACGCTGGGGACGCCCGCGTCGGAGAATCATCCAGCTATGGCTCTCAATGCGGCGACCGACCAACAATACCACCTCCTAGACCAGGATGGTACAGCAGACGACCAAATGGATCAACTCCAGGGCGACCACGATACGGTGAGCCGAGACGCTATCAGCGCTCAATCGCATGCAGAAGAGGACGCTAGCTGGCAGGCAGCGAAATCCACCAAAAAACGCAAGCAAGAGGCACTGGAGCGGAGGCGCGGCAGCGCAAGGCTCCAGGACCAAGTTAAGACAGGCACGCCAACATTCAAGAAATTGCCAAAGCTACCGCCGTTGCCGAAGGACGATTACAAGATCGTCATTCGTCCAAACCAGGGCCTCCCGCTGAGAAACATTCTGACTCCTACGCTTGCGCAAGCAATCATCGAGGCATGCCAAGCTGGCATCAGAGATGACCATTTCATCCTTAGAATCAACCCCAAATATGAGGAAGTGGCGGACAAAGTGCGTCTGATACACGCGCTTGTGCTTAACGGCAGGGCTCACGCTGTCCGTGCATACGCCGCAAATGGAGACGATACTCTGAGAGGGGTGATTCACGGCGTACCGATGAACACCTCAACCGAAACTCTCATGGCGCACCTACGTGTCAGAACGCACGGTGTGGAGATCATCACTGCCAGAATGATAGGCACAACGAAAAGCGCAGCCATTACATTTTTCGGTCCAACGCTACCTCGTACCGTCTACTATTACGGGGGTGAACTCCGCTGCTACCCCTTCCGACCTACGATTCAAGTCTGCAAGGTCTGCCGAGAAAAAGGACACCGCGCGGACGTTTGCCCGCATCCGGATCGCCCCATTTGCCGGCTGTGCGGACTGACTAATCCAACGGATGGACATCCGTGTTCTATTAGTTGCGCCTCGTGCGGGGAGGCTCACCCCACAGGAGATCCAACTTGCAAAAAAAGACTTAAGCCGCCGAAGCCTAAACAGCCGCAAGTACAAGCAGGCCACAGTGATAAGCTTCAACAGGGCACTAGCAACGACCCACCGAGGACCAAGAATCTCCGCTGGTTCTCCTCCGAAGAGGAAGAAAACGCCTATAAGTCAGCCGATGACAAGCACAGTTCCCAGTCGCATTCACGGTCCCCGGGCAGAAAGCCGCACTCGCCATCCAAGAAGAGCGCGCCAGCACCGACTCAGCAGAACCTCCACCGCGGTCCTCCAGGAGGGGGAGCCAAAGGCAACGGCGGGGATCAAGGATGCACCCAACAGGCATCATCACTTCCGGTAAGCTGGGCGGAAGCCGTGGCTCCCAAGTGTGCATGTACTCCCCCCATCACACAATACGTACACTATCAAGCAGTAATCGCTGAAAACAAACAGCTTAAGCAACGCCTTGACAAATACGAGAACAAAATAATGTGGCTCGAAAAACAGCTGGCCCAATTAATGGGAGCCACCCCGAAAACTACAGTCCAGGCCTCTCAAAATCTAACTAGCCACCCAAGCGAAAAGCTACGGGACAATGGGCACATCCAACCGCAATCGACACCACCACGAGATCCTGTAGCCAATATAGGAACAGAACAAACAGCGATAAACCTCACTTCACAACAACAACTGCAGCTAATGCAACAGCACATACTGCAGCAAACAGAAGCCCAAATGAAACAGTTCTTTGTCGAATTTCATGACCTGAAGCGATACGTAAAGCCTCGACAAAGAAACGAAGCGTCGACGTAAGCAGAGCCAACCGCGGTCCCAGGAGTCCGACGCCAAAAGCATGCTTACCTCGGACGCTGAAAGCACACCCACCTCCTCGCATCATGGCAATTAACCGACGCATAGCAAACGAGAATCTCACTATATGGTCCTGGAACTGTCGTTCCCTGCACAACAAGCACGCTACACTCACTCTATACATACAGGCGGCGCTGGTTCCTTCTGACGTAATCTGCTTGCAAGAGGTGGGAACCAGGCCTAAAACAGTTTCTGGCTACAAACTGTACATGGATCCAAATACACCTAAGATTGCGACACTCGTCCGGAAAGAATTGGCAGCTACATGCATAACGGCACCGAACGAAGAGACGCAACACCTTATCGTAACGCTCTGGCCAGCGAAGAAAGGACGCCCGAGGCAGGTTATATGTAACATATACAGTCCCCCACAAGACAGAAAAGCAGAATTCAGCAATATCTTCCACTATTTGAACAACAAGCTTCAACCACGCGACCGCTTGATCATCACTGGGGACTTCAACGCTTGGCACACCACATGGGGTTATAGCGCAGACAGACCCAAAGGTACGCGACTTTTAGAAGCGATACAGCGCTACGACTACACACTCCTCATGACACCGGGCATACCGACTCGTATAGGAAACAGTGTCAACAGGGACACCACTCCCGACCTTACCGTAACCAACAATGCCGCGACCATGCGCTGGAGTGTGCTGGACGACAATCTGGGCAGCGATCACAATATTGTGCAAATAACATATGAAACAGCTCGACTGCGACGCCCGCTCGGAAAAGCCAGACTGACTGACTGGACTAAATATAGAGAGCAACAGGAAGTAGACGGGCCCAAGCCAACAACTATAGCCCAATGGACACCGTACATTAAGGGTCTCTATGACAAGAACACCAAGATATATCAAACTACCGACGCACCTGCCATTGACACCCACTTGACACATCTTTGGGAAGCTCGTCGAGGCCTCACGAAACGGTGGCGCCGACAAAAGCTAAATAAGAAACTCAGACTCCGTATAGCGAAAATCACGGAGGAAGTAAACGCATACTCAAAGGAACTTTACAACAACAACTGGCGCACCTTCTGCGATTCCTTAAAAGGCACATTAAGCACGAAAAAGACGTGGAACATCCTACGGAGTCTTTTGGATCCCTCTGCAACAAGAACCGAAACAAACGCTACCCTTCAACGGCTAGCTGGGAAATTTCAAGGTGATCCGCATCAGTTCATAGAAGAGCTGAAACAACGCTACACAGGAGAACGCAAGCGAAACGTTAGCCCAACACCCAGTCAAGAATACAATGGAGAACCCAACACTGAGCTCGACGCCCCCATAACCTTTGCTGAGGTTTATGCAGCGGCTCAAAGCTTCAAAAGAAATACAGCGCCCGGATTGGATGGCATTACAAATGCCATGGTACGGAACCTCAGCGATGAGGCATTACAAGCCATCACGGACCACTTTAATCAGGAAGTCTGGACACCGAGTGGAAAGATACCTGCAGAATGGACACTGGCACAGGTTGTACTCATACCTAAACCAGGCAAACGGCGAAGCCTTGATCAGCTACGACCAATTTCTTTAACGTCATGCATTGGCAAGCTTTTCGAAAAAGTTATACTCACTCGCCTTGAGCAATACACAGAAGAACGGGGGCTACTACCAACATCTATGTTTGGATTTAGGCGAGGAGTGTCTACCCAGGATATCTTCTTACTGCTCAAAGAGGAAGTGCTTAACCCAGCGCCAGGTAGTCTCAACAATCTACTCGTTGCACTCAACATCGAAAAAGCATTTGATAATATTGCGCACTCTACCATACTAGACGGTCTTGCAGCCATAGGATGCGGACAACGCATATTCAACTATGCCTCTGATTTTCTTGGAAATCGCAAGGCGCAGATTGGCATAGTTGGTACCAAATCATCACCATACGACCTCCCACTGAAAGGCACACCTCAGGGCTCCATCTTGTCTCCATTTTTATTCAATATCGGCCTCCGGAAACTAGTCCTCCAGCTGGAGACTGTACCAAACCTGGGCTGTGCCTTTTACGCGGACGATATTACGCTATGGGCAACAAAGGGCTCCTATGGAGAACGACAAGATGTACTGCAAACTGCTATAGACATGATTCAAGGCTACCTCACTGCTGCAGGCATGTCGTGCGCACCTAGCAGATCGGAATATTTGCAAATAAGACCCCCACACACTCGGTCCAACCGTGCACCCGCGCTGCAGCTAGAAATTGCCGGACAGATCATCAACAGGACCCCAGTAGCTCGAATATTAGGCATGCACGTGCAAGAAAACAAAGCGTAAAGACTGCAATAGTCAAACTCAAACACACCGTAAAGAGTATTGCATCCCTTATAGCTAGAATTGCGCGAAGTAATGATGGGATGACAGAGGCCGACACGGTACGCCTTGTACAGGCCTTCATTCTCAGCCGAGTCACGTTCGCTCTTCCCTTTCAATCAACACGCAAGCCCGAAATAGAGCAGATTGACAGACTCATCAGAATTGCGTACAAAGCAGCATTGCGACTTCCGAACAGCACAAGCACAGAAAAACTCATGGGACTCGGCATGCATAATACGTATGAAGAATTGGCCGCCGCCACGCTAATCGCACAGCGAGAACGACTCACCACTACGCTCCAGGGAAGAACACTGCTACAGAGGCTGGGATACCCTCTCACCCCTCAATATTGTGGCGATGAGACAGTCATTGTACCCAAGCAAATACGTGATCAAATAATCGTGGAACCAGTTCCAAAAAACATGCACCCGCTCTACAACAAAAAGCGCCGTCAAGCGCAAGCACGAAAACTCCTGCAGAGAAGTAGCGATCCAGACGCTTACTTTACCGACGTCAGTCTTTATCCCGCGCCACCACAAGGCTCCAGAAAACAAGCATATGCATTGGCAGTGACTAACCAAAGCAAAGTCGTGGCCTGCGCATCCCTACGCACCAGATCAAGTGCCACCGCAGAGGCAGCAGCCATAACCTTGGCAATCAGAGAAGCCGAAAGAAGGGGGCGCTCAGCGTATATTTTGACAGACTCACAAGCTGCGTGTCGCTTATACCTTAGAGGCACACTTCCAAGGTGTGTCACTGATATTTTGGGGTCCATGTTGATGGAGGCACATGTCGTCACTTGGTGCCCAGGGCATGACGGCCTGGGGGGGAACGAGGAGGCAAACTGCGTAGCTCGCGGACTTACTGGCCGAGACGCAGGACTCTCCTCAGGACACCTCACAGGGCAACATGAAGAGCAAAGTGTAACAAGCAGGCAGATATTGGAAAACCAACGCCTTACAAGACGCACGTACGCCCCTCCACATCCGAACTTAAGCAGCCAACAAGCCCGGGATTGGCGCCGCCTCCAAACGAACACATACCCCCACATATCAAAACTACACGCAATTTTTCCACAGATATACACAACAGGGGTATGCCCATGATGTAGCAACCACACAGCCACACTTACACACATAACCTACCAATGTACCGAGCGGCCAGCCAATGCAGTATCTAGGTTGGTGCGCTCACTACAAACACTCACAACGTGGTCTTGGGAGGCACGGCTTTCCGAGCTGGCTACTGGGGAGCCAACTGGTGACCCTAGACCAGGCCCGGCGAGCCGCTGTGGCCAGTGGGGCTCTACAAGAGGGCTCCACCCGGGATTAGTCACGTAATTTTAATTCTTCAATAAAGTTTATTCTCTCTCTCTCTCTCTCTCTAGTTCATTTTTTTCTGGTGAAAATTTAGCTCGCTTGATATGTTATCTTTCAACCAACTTCACCTAAATGGGCCTAAAACTAAATACATTGTTTCCAAACCTAGGAACAAACCTGATGATGCGGACATTTCTCTTTCTTTTGATGCTTGTGTTATTAACCGGGTATCAGTATTTAAATTTCTGGAAGTAATATTCAAGCAATATTTCAACTAGACTCGTCATGTAAACAAATTACATACTAGAATTTCTAGATCTAATGAAATGTTTTCTAAATTCCGGCATCTGGTTCCGACTTGGCTATGTTGTCAGCTGTATTACTCGATACATTCTCAGCTACATTACAGCTTACTGATCAGGAGTACTACAAGCAAAAACAACTTAGGTAGGCTGACAGTATATCGAAAGCAAGCTGTCCGACGCATAGAAAACCTTAGATGGTCTGATCACACAGCACCATTCTTCTCAAAAAATAAGTTCTGAAAAATTGATCAGCTATATAACATAAGATTTGCTACATACATACACAGAGAAATGCGAAAACATAAACCAACATTTTCACAAATGTATTTAACCACACATGAGCCGTATAGTTTAAGATATGGCCACTTCGAACTTCCGTTTGTAGAAATAAATAAGGAACTAATCAACACAAATACCTGATACCTTTTTTTTCTAAATCAACATTCCCAAGTTCTAAATTATCTGTATGAAGCCATGTCAAAATCTGAGTTTAATCTTGTCGTTAAATCTTATTTCTTGTCCTATGTGCCCTCATAGTATGAGCAGGGCCTCAAGCTATATGTGGCATACGACATGTGTATTAAAATAGTACATTTGTTTAAATTACTTTATCTATGTGTTATGAACAGTTTTTGATAGCAGTGTGTCATGTTTTCCTTTTATCTTAGTGTTTACACTTTCTGTTTAATTGTATAATTTATGTATGTTTGAAACCCTGTTGAACAGTGCTTGGGTGGTAGGGCCATTGTCAGGCAGTTAATCTGCCTTTAGCTATGTCATCCCTTGTCATGTAACATATTGAGATGTAACATGTTAAGAATAAACAATATTATTATTAATATAAAATAACATTCTAAGTGACACCGACAAATAAAATGGGTGTTCTACACTTGCCACAATGGCAACAGACGGCTCTGACTAACGCTCCACCGTTTAAATGCACATATATACCCTTTAAAGTGGATGAGGAGATGGGAGCATCATACGCGTTATTTGAAGGTCACATGTTAGGATCCTACAGGTGGCAAGTGATGTTTTCGTCTCCTTTTGTTTTTTAACATTTACATTGAAATTACTTCTATTAATATTCCCTATACTTCTCTTGGCATTGTTAGTTCTCATAATGTCTAACAAAGAAAGCGAGCACTTAAAATTTACTACTTCTTTCGTTGGTGCGGTGTGTTTTTCGAGTGGAAGCATGCGTGAATGTGTGGGTGTTTCAAATCGTTTCCCATGTTTTCCAGTGATATGAATATTTTTCATTAATCCACGAGGTTCGTATCACCCATGTTTCACGGTACATTCGTTGTTAGATAGACAAAAGCCTGCGGCTATGCTTTCATAGAAATAGTTGAAGCAACAAGCAAATTACCACCACTTTACAGCATGTCTCTGAATATCTGCTTCAATGCATTTGCAACAAGCGTATGTGTTAAGTATGTAAGTGAATGCACATAGAACCCAAGTGTTCATTTCACAACAGCAGGCTTATAAAAAGCACTGGCTATATTTCTGCCCAAAAAGCCTTTAGAAGCTCTTAAGTGTTTTGTAATATCATAAGTCAAATGGACAGTTAACAATTTAGCAGTCTGCGAATGCACTTTATCAAAGCATGAATTTCCGGCGCCTTTTACATTCTCTCCTAAACTAAGACCGCCAATCGGGATAGATGTAAAATGCCTCTAGTCCCATTTCAGCTATTGAATCTTGTCTAACAAGAAGTGGCTGCATAATTCGCCCTCACTGGCATAGCGCTGCGAAATTTCCACATAGCTGCACGAAGCAGGTACGGCCTTTTTGACCCTGGCTATCACGTCAACAGACATGTGACGACTTGTCACAGCCAGCCACATCAGGTCAGGAACCATTTCAAGTAGTCTACACAAGTGTTCCTCCTTGACAAGCGTCCTCCTGAGGCATACGTGGGACAGCCTAAGCTTGCGACACCCTGAAACAGACACAAACGCTTCACCAGTACACGAAGTGTGGCCAAGAAATAGAAGCTTGAGGTTCAGCCCGTGAAGCAGGATGATTTGCACCCCTCGATCACCGATGTCCGTCCCTTCTATGTCCAGAGCGACCAGATTGCTTAGAAGAGGCAAAATGTTGCTCAGGCCCCCGTTATTGACTCGGTGGCAACCTTCCAGGCTCAGCGCACGAAGTGAAGGCCATTGTTCAAGTCGGCCCAGTTCCACACTTGACACAAGATTACATTCGGCAAGGTCCAGCAACTGTAGAAACTTCAAGCTGGGCTGGCCAAGCTGAGCACGAAGGAACTCTGCCGGATGAAAGAAGCAACCCCGCAATGACAGGTATGTGAGGGACTGTGGGAAATCCGAGATTGACATCTTGGTCGTTACCATGTTGCGTGCAAGGAAGGCGCCAGTAAAATGTAGCACCTGCCAAAAAAAAAAAATAAGAAAGCCACAGCCACATCAAAGACGGCAATGCAAGAAAAGCGAGCAAACAATGACACAATCTACATTCATACTCAGGATAGATGTACTGCATTATAAATTTAAGTACTGAATACTTGTGAATCTCTCACATACCAAAGGCATTTCGTAATATTGTCATTTTATTTCTCCTCACTCGGTAACTAGGAATGTACATATGCACTATTGAAACAAAGCTTAAAGGAAAATACTAATATTTAAGAAAGAATATGAACACCGCTTTAGTTTCTTTACAATACATTGTCCATCTAAATTACATGGGTATTTTTTTCAGTTTATTTTACTTATTTACAAAATTTCAGCAAACTTAAGGCCCCAGAATACAATACACAAGAGGCCAAACACGCCGCTTTGCCAATGCTCCGTGCACATGACGAAATTGCTACAGTTGCTGCAACTTTTCCGCGAGAGGGCAGACATGCGTACTGCAGGCCGATTTCTCTGCTTCAGTGCTCTTGAAAGTACGCAGCGGGCATGTGTAGCGAGCATTTAAAGAGACCCTGGAACGGTCTTTTGAAGTTTTGTCAGCATTTAGGCTAGAGCATTATCAAATCATTCGCACCACAAATTTAGCAACACGCCGCGCATTAAAACCGCTATGGACAATTATAATCTCACCTCTGCTTTGCCTCCTGAACTCATGAGAAATGCTGGCGATTGCAGAGCTCTCATGAGCGCACTTTAAGATTTAGGTTTGCCCAGTCTAGACCTCAGAGATGGCACGCGGACAGGTTGTGTGCAATCTCTGAGGCTGTCCCACACGCAGAGATAAAAGCAACATTTCGATTTTCGGAAAAGATTCCAGAGCATAGAGAAATGGTGTTTTAGAGCAGTCATAAGTGTTTACACAGCAGATGACAAAATATCCGAAACGACTCCTGGTATTTAAAGTATTATTTAGGCATCTAGTAAATATGAATACTTATCAAACACATTGCTCATAAAACAATTGCTTGAAATAGCATGATGCAAACAAGCAGATAGATGATCACTGAACACTGAAAAAGATGAGCTGACTATATTTAAAATGCCAATACTTGTGGCAAAAATCATATAGAAGGGATAAAGTAGAGCCCCAAATTACAAACAGCCACTACCACATTTAAATACTGCTGAAGCGGCAGTTTATAATCTGTACGAGTATTGTACGCTATTTTTGCCAGCCTTGAACATTTCAAAAGTAAAATAAGCTAAATGAGCTATACACCTGAAATTCTAGCTCTTGTCGCATAAATGAGTTCAAAGTTGATGAAGTGTCAAATTCAATCAGTCCCACAGCAATGTTGCCACAGCAGCAGTTAGTAATCATTATGATGCTGAACTATTCTCACTCACTTCAAAAAGGTAGTCTGCTTGCCTGAGTGACATATATATCCAAAATATTACAACATGTATAATTGTCAACATGCTAGCATACAGCTACTGTTTTTTTTTTCTAGCTCCATTTTGAAGAAGGTTCAGCGCAGTTACTAACAACTACTATACTTTGGAGCAGCATCGAGCGGCATTTCTTTTTTAGAGCAGTTTGGAGCAATCGGAGCAGCATTTCCATAACAGCACACTGTGCCAGACAGCACGCACATCATCTGGCAACAGTTATGAAGATTGCGGAGTGGTTGATATTTGCTCCAACAAGTACCGTTACTCTACCATCTGATCTTAGGCCAGAAGTCTGGTTGATGTCACACAGAGTTCATGCTCGTTCACATGACAAAAAATCAGGGGTCTTCAGGGACTTTCGAAGCTATGTGCACAAATTTACAAGGGCCACACTGTCTCTTGGAAACCGAATTTACAGATCTTCAGGAGAGGATTTAAACCTAAAATAACTAGAATTCAACGAAAAAGGTTAACATCAAAAAAATGGCTCCTAAGACATTTTCTTCCTAGACAACTTTCAATCACAGTTTCTTGAAGTTGCATAGGTAATCACTTACGGTATGACACAAGTTGCAAACCTTCATTTAGATAAGAAAAACTAATAAACAGTTATTACGCAATGCCTTGTTGCTTTTTCTGAATCTTCACAACTGCTGTAAATGTGGAAGGTGACGTGTGTAATGTGCCCATCACAAAAAAAATTGAGAACATCAGTAGCTTCTGCACGGAACCAACACCGTGAATTTTTGGATACTAAGAAAAGGCTTCTAAGAAAAGGGTTTGTAAGGACTTTCAAAGCTATATGTCCACTATCTCCTGCTGCTTGGTCTTGGAAGTCTTCCTAGGGCTGTTTGACTTAGTCATGCACGTCATATCGCTGATTGTCTCCGCCTTTTCTGCACATGAGTCTGCTGTAGCTGTTAATTCCTTAACAGCTGCTTCTAGTTGTTTTTCCTTCTCTAAAAGCATTTCAGCCTCCTCAATGCAACATTTCATTTTCTGCTTCTGATCCTCCTGCTCCAGCCTTTTCCGAGTTTTCAAAAATGCATGGTGTAGCTTCCATGCAGACGTTACTGATGTTATCAATTCTTTTCTAATGATCATGTTACATATGCCATCTGCTACATTTACGGCATCACAAATAATACGCCGCGATATTCGCGGCAATTTAAAAAAATGCAAATTCAAGGATTTACGAAATTTCCAGCACTTTCAAGGCTTTGGAAATAAACTTCTAATATTCAAGGGTTTTCAGGGAAATGAAGCACCTGCGTGTACCCCGGTCGCGTTACCAGAGCATGTCGTTCTGTGAATGGGCGGTTGAAAACGCGTCTGGCTGTGTTGCAGCAATCTGCAGCGATTCGAAAATTGAAAGCATTGTAATAAATTACACAGTTCACGCAGAGAGCTCAAATCGGTCTGAAAATGACCCATGGACTCTGTCTACCAGCCCAACGTGTTTGTACAAAATCGTCAAAGCCATTTCGGGTCCCTTGAAATTTAAGCTGCATTTTTACCTCTGTGTATTCTGAGGAAGAACTTGCGGTACTGTGAGAGGTCTCGAACAACAACGGAGAGGTCTTGAATGGAGTACGGTTCGCAAAAACTGTGCTTCATTACACTGAAAGTCGATGGGCTTTGGCGGGAACTGAAAAAAATTCATATCACCCCAAATTTTGCACAAGCCACGATCATATCTCCAAGGTCCTACTGTATGAGGTTTCCTGTTTTCCGGAATAAACATTGTTGCAAGTTAGCGCCTCTGTGCGTCTTGTCTTTCTCTGCTCACGTTTTTTCACACTGTAAAGACTCCTGCTGTTTGCGTTCCCGTGTGTTCTGGAAGCTTGATTGTGGGAGTATGGCCCTATGCACTCGAAAGAGTGTCATGTTCCTACAATTCGGCTTCCACAACCAACGGGAGCACTAACAGCGGGAGTCATACTTCATGAATAGGTTCAAATCACTCTACCCAAAATAAACAAGAGCTCCGGGCAACTGACGTGCCTTTGCGACCCTTAGAACACAGAAAGTAAATTAATTTATTCATACAAACATGAATTTGGACACACAAGACGATAAATTTTGCATGGTTAGTAAGACTTGTATTATCTTTCTATTTTTCTTTTTTATCCTTTCTTGGTGCTTCTGTTTGCTTATCTCCTTAAGATTCTGTATTTGTTTATTTCAAGTATTACTGGCTATACATTTTTCTCCGAGAAAGAAAAGAAGGAGAGGGGGGCATATATAGCTTTGTACTGTGGCTACTGTTTTCCTAAGGCTGGAGCGGGTCATATGCATGCATCGCCTTGAGTGTGAACGGCCCGGTGCGGCAGGCCAATCTTCGAACTACCTGAACTTTACCTCAATCTATGTGTGGGATGCGAGAAAGTGGCAACGCTTCACTTTTCCATTTTTCTTTGGTCACTTCCTCTGGCGGCCCTTGCTATGTGCCCATCGTGACAATACGCGAATAAAGCACAAGATGTGCGATTTTTCGTGCGGTGCGGCAGCCAGAGTGGTAACGTTTAATGAAGTATCATTGCATCGCACAGTTGCGTCACCTGTCCGGTGTGGATCAAACTGGCAAGATATTTTCGTCTCGTCGCTACACCGGACCTCCGCATGGCCGAAGTCAATCAAAGCGTGAGCAGACAAATGGCACCATGCTGTTGGTGGCACCATCTACCTGCTGCCGCTCCCATGACCTGTGGTCCAGGCGAGTCAATGGAGTGGAGCGAGCCTGGATTTGCTGACAAACACTGAGTACATTTCCCGTGTGACATAACTGCTACATACACCTGTTTGGTTCATTTATTAGAAGCACACTGCTGATACATGAAGGCAGTGGTTCTGTTTTTCGGGGGAGGGAAGCGTGCCCTTGGCGCATGCGCTGCTGCTCGGTGCTCTGGCGGTGAAATCTCGTGTGATCTAAACCTAAACTCGAGCACAACACCGAACCCGAAACTCACGAGCACGGCACATCCCTCCCTACTCTGTTTGAGTCACTACTGATCTTCAGAACGGTCGGGTGGACGGCGACGCTTCAAAGGCCGCTGTGGTGGTCCTTGTAGAGCATCATCGGATGGGAGCGGCGCTGGCGTGGCACAGTCCTCTGGAGCACCCGCAGTCGTCGTGTCTTGCTGATTATCAGCCTTGCTGTCTGGGAGGAAAAACGAAAGCAGTGAAGACCGGCAGGGACTTCCCAGTGACTCTGTTGCAGATGCGTTGCCATCCGTAGCTTCTTGGCTTGTAGTCTGAATATGGTTTTTGCGTAGTTGCACGAACCCTCTGTCCGTGCTGACCAACCAAAACCGACGACCTACTTGTTTGATGATGGTTCCTTTCATCTATGCCGGGTCGCCTACGAAGTTTTTCACGTAGACGATTTGCTTTTTGCAAATGCGCCACTCCTCCTTTCTTTTTTCTTCTGCGATCTGCGAGTCTGAGGGCTTCAGGTATGTCAATGCAGTCGGAAATTCACGACCAAACATCAACATGGCGGGTGTTTTCTTTGTGCCCACATGCGTTGTCGTGTGCTGTTTTAGAAGAAAACGCGAAAGTCGGTGGGCCATAGGGACGTCCTTCTCTTTCACAAGCGCTTCCTCAAGTTCGAAGACCATGCGTTCAACTTCACCATTCGTGGCAGGATGGTACGTAGCGCTCGTGACATGTTTCCTTCCATTTTGTTAGAAAATTTCTTCAGTTCCGACCGAGACGAAAGACGGCTCGTTGTAAGCGACTATTTTTCGTGGTACACTGAAGGTCACAAAAAGGTTTCTGCATTCCTTGATTAGGTGTTTTGACTGAATGCTCGTCATTTGTCGTACTTCAAGCCATTTGCTGAATGAGTCAATGGCAAGCAAGAACATACTACCCTAAATGGGTCCTGCAAAATCCATGTGAATTGTCTCCCATGGTTGTGCTGCTCTTGGTCATTCTGGAAAGGGTGCCTTCGCAGGTGCCCTTCGGTTTTCCTGGCATGGTCCGCACTCTTGGGCAGTCTTTTTTGTGTCTTTGCTGAGGCTGGGTCATCAAAGGTACCTTTTAGTGTAGGCCTCCATAGCAACGATGCCCCTGTGCCTTGAGTGAATAATTTTTAAAGTTGCGGTATGAGCCGCGATCGAAATCACCCCTCGAGAGCTTCTGAGTAAGCATCCTTGGAGCGTCGACAGCTCGGGTGCTGGTTTGACATAAGGCCAAAAGTCATCGCCTTTCATTGCACGTAGCTTTGTTTGATGGGCTGCCCGAATAACTGCTGCAAGAGTTTTGTCTTCACGCGATATCTCTGCAATGCGCTTCGTGCTTAGGCAAAAGTTTGGGGTCAATCACCCATTATAGCATCAGAACATCGCCGAGCGGGGATGGCTCATCGTCATCTCTTTGCAGTGGCAGCCTGTTCAATGCATCTGTGTTGTGGTTTTGACTTCCTTTTCCGTAAAAAAGGTCGTAGTCGTAAGCAGACAGCCTCAGACACCATCTGGTCATACGTGGTGACAAGACCTGCGGGAGCGGCCTTTTCAGCCCGAGGATGCTGAGTATAGCGGCTGATGATCAGTTGTGATAGTCACATGTCTTCCAATTATATACTTCTGAAAGTGATCAACACCGAATCCCACAGCAAGTCCCTCCCGATCTAGTTGTGCATAATTTCGTTCCGCCTTCCCGAGCATTCGGGACGCAAAAGCAACAGGTGCTTCTGCTCCACTTTCATCCACTGCGATAAAACAGCGCCGACACCATATGGTGACGCGGTGCATGATAGGAGAAGGGGTTTGCGCTCGTCATAGTGAGCAAGCACTGTGCTGTCGCGAATGAGTTTTTTCAACTCTTCGAATGCTTTTTGGTGCTCTTTCTCCCATATCCACTGGGTGTCTTTATGTAAAAGCGTGTAAATGATGAGGCTACTGTTGCTCTGTCCTTGAGGAAGTAGCCGCAGAAAGCAAGCAAGCCTAAAAATGCTTAGAGCTCAACTCTAGTTTTTGGTGCTGCTGCATCCATGATGGCTTCAAGGAAAGATGCTACTCGAAAAAGGTTTTCTTTTATTTCTTAACCCAGCTTCTTGAAATTTTAGGTGTTAGTAAAGCTTGCAGGGCTGACTTCATAACTGTAATTAATTTTCTGATAGCTATAGTAGTTCAAGAATTATTATAACTTTGATATCAAAATATAGGGTTATTTGTGCACACATTAAAGCTTAATTTTTACACAGAATCTCAGAATGGCTCATTCTGCTGCACTTGAGCAGTAGAACGCAGAAAAGTACCTAAAGTAAGGACTTAAGTTGCTACACTTAAAAAAAAATTCAAGGGTACTAAATGCACATTTTGCATCTCTCTATCATCATATCAACTTGTGTAACAAAAAATCTTGTATGTATATTGCGACCTGAAGTAGATACTTGTATTCTAGAGTGGCTGATTAAGGGGAGATGCGGGTCGAAAGACGCGAGTTTTCTTCAAAATTACCGACTTTTTTATTTTTGCCTGTTTTGATAAGATTAGTACCTCTACTGTGCTGAAAAAAAAAATGCATGACGAGACTTGACTGGAAATCCTTCAAAATTGCATCCAAAGAGCACAAGGTGTCTGTTAAAAGACTGAAAGTGTGCAGTCTTTGAGCACCTTGCCGCCAACAATGCACCGCCGCTCGTCATTGTCGATCGAATGAGGCGAAGAGTCGAACCTCACTCTTAAAATAACGACAGTTTCCTTCGCTGATGTGGCGCAAGAAATAATAAAAAGAAGCATGCTTTTACGCGTTTTTCGAGCGCCGCGACTGGCTTATCACGTAATATGGATTAGGGACCACCACTGGTCGCTGCGTGCCTATATGTGCTGTGAAGCCTACTTGTGGGGTCCATGTCCTGACGAGCAGCGCAGCTGAACAATGATTTTCTCGTGTATTTATCTCCGTTATGAATGAAAAAAGTCATTGCTTGCGCATGAAAGCCGTTGTTGTGGCGCGCTCTGTAGGAGTAGGCTCTGAGCAGCTGGTCTAATTTGCGGGAGTTGTTGGCTTGCAAAAGCCGATGCATCAAAAATCATTCACAGCCATCAGCCGGAAAGTTCGTGATGCGACAATTGATGACACCAGCGCCAATCTTGTGAGGTCGAAGAAACTTAGAAGGGACGACATCGCCATTATGTACGACGGTATGTGGGACAAATGTGGCTGCGAAATGGCATTGGCACTGCTGTGTCCCTTAACACTGGACTTAGTTTAGATCTCGCAGTCCTATCGAACTTCTTCTTAGCTTGCAGTCGGCACAAGGCTCTGCCAGATGGAGCAGAAGAAGTTTGGCAAATGTTTCATGGCCCTGTCTGTGAGCGAAATGTTTGTGAAGAGTCGGCTTGAAAAAGCCAAAAGGGACAAACTCATGGTGCTGGTGTATTATAGTGGCAGTAGCTACTACAAGAAGAATTTTTCTTTTTGGTGTGCAAATTTCATTGTATTTCATGACATCTTTCATAAATAAAAACTTTATTTTAACTTTAAAACTCGTTTTTCTCAAAACACACATTTTGCCATTTTTTTCAATGTGCCCCTCCTTTTTCGGGCGCTTCTAGTGCTCGGATCTGAATGAAATTTGGCCAAAACTTTTGCAAAGTATAACAAATAGATTTATCTAGTTTATATTTCAATATTTTATTACATAATGAAAAATTGTACGTAAACATTTACTAGGTAAGGTGAAATATGGACTTTTTTACGTCTGTTATTTTTCCCGCCTATTACATATTTTGTATGTGCTTCCTAATTAGTTATTTGCATTCCACACTTTATTGGAAATATTATGAATTATGAATGGTAAAAGATTACGGAAGTTTAAGGATGAAAAGATGGAGGGGGGAGCAAAAGAGTTAAGGTTTTCGCTTTGTCATGCTGCAGAGCTGAAAGTTATACAACTTGCAGGAAAGCTAATTATATATATAAAATCAGCATACTAAGTTTCATAAACAGCTCAAGTTTCATTGCTCTAGGGTGAATATTAAAAAAGAAGTGTCTTCGAGTAGCATCTCCCCTTAAGCTCTGTGCAAAACTTCATCAAGATAGGACCATTTTATGTGTAAAACAGTTTGTAGACAAGATGAAAAAATTACCTCAAAATTAAAATTGGGAAAAATGCATTTGAAAGTTATAAATATGTTTATTCATGATTACACAGTGCGATTTGCCCAAAAAATTGTGAGAGCATAGAAGGGACAAAATTAGAGCCCTCAAAATTGTCTTGCTCCATATGTACTACCTTCTCGCCGCTTGAGAAGGGAGTCATCGAGGCATGCTTTCTTCGCCACGTTGTGACGATGAGCCCTTGCCTCGGCTGTTTCACATGCAGACATTCTTTTGATTCTCCTCTGGTCGCGGGATTGACCCAGGGTGATCAGTTGATCTGGCGGCACTACACCAAGCTCTTGTAGCACATGTTCAAAGCTTGAATGTCCTTTATTAAACCACAGCATGGCCATAGCAGCTGCAGTGTCCACTGTTGTATGAGAGGCAATCTTCGTCTTCGGACACAACAACCAGATATTGCTGTTTAAAGATTCTGCAGCGTTCTGGGTTTTTCCTTGAATACAGCATACCAGCAACTTTTCATCTAAGAGGCGCTTGTAAATGGGAAGCACAGCCAATCCTTGAGCCTTAATCAAGATTGGTGGTGTGTGGTCGGGTGGAGTCTCCACAAGGGCTTCGGCTCACCTATGCTTGCACCAGGAAGTCACCCCTTCTGGACAGTATCAGTGGCTGCCTGCAGTGTTGCTCAATGATGGGTGGAAATACGAGGCCCAGATGGCACGATGCATTTTCAGAATATCACCTCTGTTGTTCGTGATTGCAGTAAGGTAATAGTTCTGCAGCTTCTGAATTGTTCCATCTGTCAGCATTTCTCCTCGTGGAAGTCATGTTGGCAGTTTCCAAAGAGCAGTACCAAGATGCTCGGCCACATGCTTTGCGCACCCCTCCTTGTCCACGACAACTTCACCATATACCTTGGCCTCAGCGACAGCAGTGTAAGCTTTGCTGTCCCCATCACTGAGGAACTTGGTGAAGGGCAATGGTGTTGCGTATGAGGGTGTCCTGCGTCATATGCGCAAAGCTGCCTCAGTCTCCATGGCATGAGAGGAGTACTCAGTATTTTTTTCGCAGACAGGAATGTGGAATGCTTGCCATATTTCTTCCTCAGCACTCAAGTCCTGGAACCAGCTACAGGCGAGGTAGTAATTTGACAGGACCTAAAAATCTAGGCACAAATTATTGTCCACAGACACAGCAGTGCCTATGCCATTGTGGCTCTTAGGCCCTCCCTTCTGCCATGTGCCATCATACATGACAGCAACATCAGCCTCATCCACTTTCTCTTTAGTTATCATCCTCGCCTTCACCAGGTTTTCTTGCGCAGCTTTGGTAGCTAGAGCATGAACTTTTTGCCGATTGCAATAAAAGTCTTGTGACACATAGGTACTGGCAGTCCAAGAATAGCGCAAAAATGCGACAGTTGTTCATGCCCAATGCCTATTGCATGCTCGGCCACAACTACCTTCACATTGACGACGAAGCTGTCGCGCGAGCTGCCGCTTCGGTAGCTCCAATTATCACCGGCATCGGTGGGTTGTCCTTTCGACACAACAAGCCGCGAACTATGTGAGGCAAAAACCACCGAGTTGGGACACTCACTGTTATCCTAGTACAGCTCAAGGAACAAAGAGAGGCCCTTACGTTTACTTGCGGTGTCGCGAAAGATGATTCCAGCGGTGTGGCATGTTGGACAAACAGCACGGCTTCAGGAGGTCATCTGAGAGGTTCAAGAGATTATCCGAGATGACACCACAAACGGTGTTAATGGACCTATATGGGGTGACTGTGACAGGGATGTTCTCAAATTATGTCAAGTTGGAGAGCTTTTCATACTGTGTCCTGTCTTTATGCTCAAGGAGTAAATCACCACTAGCCATCTTAATTGCCTTGTAACCTGGTCCTAGTTTTTCAGTGAGGCTTTCTGCCACCAGAGTTGGTGAAATGGTTCTGACTTTTTCATTTGATTGCTCGCTGTACACAACGTGGTATTTTGGGAAACGTTCGGGCATCTTGGAAAAAAATTGGAGGCGTGCTTTGGTGCGTACCCTTTGCAGGGTACGATCTAGTTGGGGAAAGGATGTACTTAACATAGTAAGTGTTTCTGTTTTGGCGGTGGTGCCAACAGCCCACCACCGAGCCCAACAAGGGGACACGACAGGAAATGTGCGATGACAAGCCTGCCAACATCTGCCGTACACCACCGCTATAACCAAATATGGTGAGCCACACAGAAATTGGTCAGCCACATGGAGTTAACCCTAGCCGCCAAGAAGTTTTGAAGTAAATGGAAGAGAGTAGAAAACAGGACAGATAGAAAGTGAGAGATACAAAAGAATATGTAGAGAGAGAGGAAGATAGGAAAAGGCGTTTGCCGATTTCCCTTGGGTTGGTCAGTCCAGGGGTGCTGTCTACGTGAAACTGGGGCCAAAGTGGTGTGTTGCCTCTGCTGGGAGGCCTTAAAGTTCCTATCACCCAGCGTCGGTGTAACCTCCTGGATCCCCTTTTCCCCGGACACGGCTCAGCCACGCACGACTAGGCGTGGGAGGAGGTCAAAGCCCCCCGTTAGCTCAGGTCCGTGGTGTCGCTACGCACCAAACGCCTACATGCGCAGACATCCCTGCGGGGAACTGAACAAATTTTGTCTGAAGGACCATTAACGTCGGATATAGCTGCCCGGTGACGGATGAACAATAGCGCAAGATTTGCTGAGAAGCGTTGCACACAAATAAGTGTGATGTTTGCACGTCCCCTCTCGTGTATTTATCTGACTTTCAGCAAGAACATGGCTCATGTCCAAGAACATCCAATTGGTTTATGCCACAGTAACCCCAAAGCAATGGCTACCGTGGTGACAAAGCAAATAAAAGACGGTATGAAGGACAAAATTATTAGAAAGTCTTTATGCGTTCAATATAATATATATATATATATATATTACTGCTACAGCCAAGCTTGCTGAAGAGTGTCGAGAGCTTGCAAAGACCTTTACTGCACACGATCAAGAGCGGCAAAAAAGCATTCGCGCTGACTCCAGCACTACTGCGCCCACCTTCCTCCCTGGAGCGCTCGTCTGGCTCTCGATCCCTACCACTGCAACTGGCCTATCTTCAAAACTATTGCCCAAATATGAAGGCCCCTACCGTGTCGTCAAATGAACTTCCCTGTAGACTACTTGATTGAACCAATCGATACCATCTTCGGACATGCGCCGTAGAGGACGCGACATTGTTAACGTGGAGCGCCTCAAGGCCTATCATGACCCGTTCATTGTAACCACCTGTTAGGTCGCCGGGCGGCTCCCTTTTCGTACCCGGGGTAATTGTGGCAAAGCCTTCGAACAGTGGATCGTCCTCTCCAGTGCCTTCTAGTGGGTCGCCCTTTTCATAAGAAGAAGAGCAGCTCGTGCAGAGAGTCGGTCCCCGCATTGACTGTCGCTGTCGTGGATTATCAACGAGTGTCCGCCAATAAATGTCTTAACAATATATATATATATATATATATATATATATATATATATATTACCAGGTATAATGCACAATCTGCATACACTGCTCAATTGACTTAGGAAGGCATCAGTATTTTTTTGGGGGGGGGGGGGGAGCGGCGGGGGCAGAGAGCTGTATCGCAGCATCTATATGACGATTACGTTTGCTCAAAGAATAAAACACAATGACACTTGATTCGTTTTCTTTAGTTATCCACTTATTTACGATTACATGACTACCGTATTTACTCGATTCTACCACGCCCTCGATTGTAACGCGTACCCTATTTCCACGACAAAAAAAAAAGTAAGACATCAATTGCAACGCGCACCCATTTTTCTCGCTGGCCCGCACGATCACACCACTCGAAAAAACAACTCTTTTCGGGAGCGTCTTCGATTTAAACATGAGGTACGGGGGAAGCTTGTGCCCATCTGACATGTAACAGAGCATTGCCGTCACTGTAGTTTTACCGTGGACCGATGTCAGCACGCGAACTTCCTTCTCCCTTTCTTTTCGACGGTTGTGGTGCCAGGCATGTCGAAGTAAAGAGGCGTCTAATTGGCATTCCCGATTTGCCCAAGCAGGTAGCCAATGTTGTGCCGCAAGTTTAGGACGAACCTCTGAAAACTGTGAAGCTTTTCATCGTACTTCTCCGCAAAACTTTTCGCACATGCCCGTTTACCTTCGGAGGGAAAAGCCTTTCCTCTTCATAAAGTTAGTTAGCCAGCACCTGCTCGCTTTAAACTGACTCCGTGTTAGACCTTTTTCTAAGGCTAATTGCATAGTCCACACTTGGAGCAGTTCTGTCGTCACGGGCCGCTGTGCCGCTCGCTGCTCAAGCACATACTCGCCGAGCAGTTCTTCAATTTGCGGAAACCGACCCTGCTGTGGTCCACTGAAGCCTTTGCGTGAAGCTTTGCTGTCGACAATCTTCTGCTTTTGTTTCCGCCAGTCCCGCACGCACGTTTCTCGAACTCCGAACAACCGCGATGCGGCCCGATTTCAGTCCGTTTCGGCACACTCGATGACTTTTCTTTTAAAAGCGGCATCGTGGTGCACTCGAGTTTTTGGAGTCGGCCCTTCCATGCCGCCGATGCTAATGCACTACAAGATGACGAACTCCGCAGCACACGTACGAAGTGCCGCACATAGGAAACACATAGGCCGAAATGACCGACGCGCCATGCCGACGCACGTAGGGGGCGGCCATTTTGGAAATGCCGATGGCAATAGAATGACCGTATTCATTTTTTTTTCGTGCTCGATTCTAACGTGCATGCGATTTATGAACTAGCTTAACCGGAAAAAAGGTGCGCGTTAGATTCGAGTATTTACGGTAAATGCCAAGGAAATAAAGCGTACAAACCAGCAGATATATTTATCTGCCTAAGCAAGTGGTGAAAGACTGATATAGAAGTAGTAGAGAAAACAATGTCGTTTAAAGAATACCGTGATATGCAAAAGATAGCTAATACTATGATAAATAAATATAAAGCTCTCCGCACCTCCACACCACCTGTGGCTTCAGAACAAGCAATGCGAATACCACAATTAGAAAGCACTTAACCACCAATTACACACTTCTATGACCATGATCATGGGAGCCACAATGTGAAGCATATGAAATAGAAACTGTAGTATACTAAGCGAAACGTGTGTCTAATCTCATTAGGAAGCACGAACATGTAACCAGTAATTGCGAAAGGCTTCAGTGCAGAGTCAGATTCAACCCACTGCTTAACACCGGGACCACACGTTTCAGCTTTTGCTGGTTAACACTTTGTACGGTTAACCATTTAGCCAATGATTTTTTCTTGCTTTTGCATGTCGCTTGCTGAAGCTCATACAGATTCGTACTACAACCTTGAGAAAAATCAGGTGGTGAGGTCTTTGAACTATTGTGGAAATGATGGGAAGTTCACAGTTAGGATCGAATTGCATTAGTTAGCGAACTGCCTGCGGTTGTTCTCAGTTTCAATTCGGTTCTGCGCACAGCAGCTTCACCCGGCCTACAGTGTTCACAGACGGGCATATATGTGTGTGTTGGGGAGCGGCACAAGAGACGGTATTTTCTTGAAAGTGGCGGTAGCGTGCTAGCTTTCTTGGCTTAGGCAATGTTGCATATTTACAGTTAGTATTTGATAGTTTTGGCAAAGTGTCATTCACATACCGATCCCCATTATTACATAATCCGAAGTTTACCAAGAGAACTGCATATATTTCAATTTATCTTCTGTATAATTACCTCTTCCCTAGACGCACTCAACGTGGCTGCAAAACGACGACGAAGCTACGTGAATGCCCTTCAATGATTCACTGAACCTCCCAGCGTCAAGAAGACCTTCTCTGCTCTGCACTGAATGGTCTTTACAGCGGAGTGAGAGATACGTTGTATACGAACCACTGTTTTATAGATTTTTTCTGCGCATGAGCGTGTCTGCCATTGGTATAAAGAGATGTGTTTATTATTTACTGTTCTATATAGTATTTTATTTTCATAAATTAATTATGCTTATTTCAAGTTCCGAGCGCATGTTTATTTTCACCATTCCAAAAACAGTTTTTACTATTGACTAGCGCGAAATCTCGAGAAGAATTCCTACCATTGTATAATACCCCAGTTAGGTTGAACTTGTCCCGGTTTTGGGTCAATATCGAGGTAACGCAGAGCTCTAACAATCAGCTTTATATTTGGAAGAATGAAGCAACTCTTTGACATGAGAATAAGTGACATGAGAATAAGTTCATGTCACTTCGTTTTGTTCCTGGTGAACGAGCGCCGTAAATGCCAAGAATGAAATCCACCCGAAGCAGATACGAAGCTTCTACTTTCCCTTAATCCCATTGTGGTTGGAGAGTCTGGTGTCTAGCCTGTTGGTATATAGCTTGGAATCTAGGAACCCAGCGTTCATAAAACACATACACAAGAAGACAAATTAGACAAGCACACACGATGTGGCTTGTGGTCGTCATGTGTTTTTCAGAGGCTGGGTTTCTAGACTCCAAGCCATGGTGGCTGAAGCGGCGCTCAAACAGCTTCCTGTGCCCCGCGTAGACATTTCAAAAAATGAATTTGAGCGTAAACACATGACATATTCACATACACACACACCCAGGCATCAAATACGCACAGCACTCTGTCTGTGCTTGCACTCAAATTAATTTTTTGCAATTATCTATCACCTAGCCCAACAACAAGTTCTTCTACTCGCGTAAACACTCGCTCCAGATTCCAGTCTAGGTTTTGTGTTATGACATTTTACCCTTAAACTGTGGCCTTCTCTATCGGCATCAGCAGTGCACTTGCCGATCACCGAGGACACTGTGATGTGGAAAACACTCGCTGACTTTTGTCGTTTTGATAAAAGCGGGGACAACAGCGGTTGTGGTCAGAGCCCTTAGAATTGTACTGCGCTGTGCAACTTTACCGCGTAGGGTCAGCGCATTCGCCGCAGCGTCGTGATATATATAAAAAAAAAGACAAATTGTGGTACGCCGGCGCCGCGCTGCCTTTATGGCGCGGCAGCAGCAGCCGCGTGCCCGCACTGAAAATTTCAGCGGCCGCGCCAAGCGGCGCGAGGAAACCAGGGGGTAGCGACGGCGCGACGGCGCAAAGCTCTACTCACGTCACTACAGATCTGATGTGACGTCAAGACAACTGCCGTTACTTCTATTCTGTTGCTGCACAAGCGATGGCCTTAGATCGTGAGAATGAGCATCCAGCTACACTTTTAGAAGTGAATTAAAAGGTATTCTACGCGTTTGTTGTGTCCGACCCTTCGTGTGGAGAATCCTTACATACAGAGGAAATCCACAGCAGGCTTTGGATAGCCTCGAAACTTGGTAGCACCTTTTAAAGGTTCTTGTTCGGGTATTATATAAGGAAGGGGGGATAACATAGAAAGTTAGACATGTAATTTATGAAGTCACAATGAAACACACTTTTCAAAGAAACGGAATACCTGCCTAGATGCATAAAGGAGAACAGTAAAAAATGACAAAGAATATTACACCGTAAGGCAATCAGTGAGCAACTGCTTAAACACAATGGGGTTACGCTCAGTGACAACGCTATCTCCCAATATACTCCACTCTGCAATGGCGATCAGCAAAGAAGATTGATTGAAGGAAGACGTTGAGCCATGCAATGGCTGGATACTGTAAAGGTTAAAAAGCAGTGAAATGTACGGTGTGAGGGATTGAGGAGTTTACCACGAAGTTGTGGGAAGTTGTAATAAAGCCTATTACTCAAGTCCCAGGGATGAGATCATGGCACTGATGCTTTCGTCACGACTTTACCTGGAAGAAATGAATCTAGCCACATGCTTCTGTACTGATTCTAAAATGTTAATGAGGTATGCTTGGTGAGTGCTCCAAATAGCTGAGGCATATTCAAGTTATGAAGCATGGAAGCTTGGGCAAGTTGGTAGGACATAATTGAATGCAGGAACAGCGCAACCTAGAAGTAATTACTTCGTAACTACAGAAGCGAAATACAAGGACAGAAAAGAGCGCTCTTTTCTGTCCTTGTTTTTCGCTTCCGTAGTTACGAAGTAACTACTTCTAGGTTGCGCTGTTCGTGCATTCAATTAAGCATATTCAAGCTTACTCCGTATGAATGTTTTATGGGCCAATTTTCACGTTGCTGAGGGATACAAGAAAAGGAACGTCTAATGTAACCAGGTGATTTAGTAGTACAGGCAGCTAATTTTGTCCAACTTTTTATTTATTGCGAGACCAAAATAATGATATGATTTGACGAAGCACAAAGCCATTGAGTTTAGGAAGTATGTGTACTTGTTGTTTGAGCCCTTACGTGATTTGACGTGATTTCTGCGGTACTTCAGAAATCACGTCAGTACTGGTTGAACAACGATTTCCGATAACGGTGTATTGGAAGCAACTTGTCTGGAAGCAGCGGACCCATAATAATGCGAGGGGGTCTAGTTTTAGGCATGAAAGCTTTGCCAAAAGTCGCTGGTGGGGAACACAATCAAAAGGTTTGGCAAAATCATAATAGATGACATCAGTTTGAAAAGATGAGTCTGGGTTAAGTGAAGTTCAATAAGAAATTCCAAGAGCTGAGTATCGCACCATAAGACAGGCCAAAAACACTGTTGATAGTGAAAAAAGAAGACATGATTACCTAGATGTCATGCTGAGTATATTATATTTTGTAAGAGTTTGCAAGCAATGCTTGTAAGCGAAATGAGTCTATAGTTGGAAAGATCTGAGCGGCTGCCCGACTTGTATATTGGTACTACCTTATTGACATTCCAGTCATTCGGAAGCAAACTGTCTGTGATGGAATGCATGAAAATTATTTGTAATATAGAACTAGAGAATACTTTTGTTCTTTTTAGAATTTTGACTGCATAACATCACGTCCGGGGGCAACAGAGATCTTAATTTTTTTCAATGAGCTAAAAGACTTCTTCAGAAGTGATGGTTATTGGAGCCAAAAGAATGGTGGGGTGGATCAGAGCCATTTAGCGTAGGTTCATTTGTGAAAACAGGTGAAAAATACAAGTTTATTACATTTGATTGCTCATCATTTGGCACATTAGAACCATCAGGGTAACTAAAATAAATGTTGTTGGAGCCTTTACCATGCTGTGTGTATGAGCAGGTCTGGCGAAGTAATATGTTTCTGAGTTTGAGTCCGAGTGTGGAGAAAATGTATTAGTGAGCCTGAATTGGGATGAGTCTGCCTGAGGAAAATTTTAGAGTCAGAGTCCAGGTGACTCTTCAGAGCAAAACATATTTTTAGTGAGTCTGAGTCAGATCCAATTTCTTCGCGACCTGTGCCCTTATCACAGTGCAAGTTGACCACTTTCTACGATCCCCAAACAAATGGCATCACCTAGCGCCTAAACTGCACTCTCACAGATCAAGTCAGCGCAACCGACAAAAAAGGATACGAAGGGTTAGCTCATGCCAAAAATGTTAGCTCTTAATCACTATTAATGATGCTGTACCAATACGCCTAATTCTACAATCTTCAAAATATCAGACATGCTCTCACTGTATGCTTCATCTGACCACTGTTACTAAGACCAGACACAACGTCACATTACTTCACCTAAAATTCATTTCATCCTGTCACCACCAGTCGTTCACTATTTTAAATTGTGAGAATCGAGAGCACCCTCCTACCTGGGGCCTCGTTCCCCAGCTGCCCCGCGGGCGCCGACAGGGTAGCCCGGGCGCGTATAATCACCGACTCCATTCAGGCGGTCGTGGCAGCGCCCGTCACGGACTCTTCCTTCAAGTCGGCCATCGCTGCTGCGGTGTCTGCCGCCCTCCCGCGCCCCCAGGTTCCTGTTGAGATGCCGCCGAACGAAGACACCGGGACCCCCGTCGATCTCGTGGACGGCACAGAGCTGGGCCTCAGTTTTTTTTGGTGTCGGTGGATGCTGTTATTACGGCGTCTTTAGGGTGGCCTCGGTCTTAGGAGGGGGGGGGGGGAATCGAGAGCACCCTCCTACCTGGCGGCTCGTTCCCCAGCTACTGCGCGCGCGCCAACAGCGTAGCCCGGGCGCACATAAGCACCGGCTCCCGCCAAGATGGCTGCCAGGGCGCCTCTTGGTCTGGGCCAGCCAACCGTCGGCTCCTTCCCGGGCTGGCATGTCCGGGCACGCTACGCTGGCGCGCTGCGCGGGCTTACGTCACAACACAGCCCCATTTCCCTATGGGCGCGCGTGACATCCTCCTCTCCTACGAGCTATGTTGCACCCGACGATTCGCTCGTCGCGGCAGATGCTCTCAGGCCTTCACGAGGGATTGACGCGCTGCTAAGCAGGCGGCTTCTCGTTCGTGCGTTCGACTTCAGCCCTTGTGCGGGAGTCGTCGCGCCCTAGGCAAGCGTACTTGCTCAGTCTTGCGGAGTTCCCTATACGGCCTGCAAGCCCGTGAGTGTCGCACTGTGCTGCATCTTGGGTTACTAAACCCGTTGTTGTTGTTATCCTGCCTCGTGCGTGGTTTCTGCGCGGTGCCGGAGAAAACGACAATCCCGGCCGCAGCCTCTTCGCACGCAGCGGCAGTGGAGGACGCCGCATCCCTACACGGTTGTGCTTAGTAGGTAAGCCTAGTGGAAACCTATCTTCACAAAATTAACCTGCCCATTGGTCACGACCACTGGACGTCCTACCCAGAACCGCCTTGCAAGCACAATACGATGCCATTGCTCATGCCAACCATGAGCATAAGATTGCCCACTCTAGGCTGTTAGCTTTGTAAACAAACCAAAAGAGCCTTTATGACAGCCAGCACCACAATGTTTCCCTTTACCTTGGTTCCTTAGTTCCAGTGGGGTCCAGTCTGTCATGTTGGCTTGTCAAAGATGTTATCTTGGTTCCGGGGTACTTACCGTGTCATCCCCCACATAACGAACATCACTTGCGAGAATGTTACCTTTGTATTGGGCTATCGCAACAGTAATCGTAACCCGTCACGTAGTTTGACCAGCTTGAAGGGCACTTCTACTGCCAAGGTAAGGCTGCAAAGCTAGCACAGTCTGAGAGAGAAGTTCTAGCGAAAAAAAAATTACACAACAAATAGGCCCATTCAGAGTGCAGGTTGTCCATCATCTTGGTCAATACTATGTATCTCAACGCAGAAAATGGGAAGCTCGAGCCAGTTGGTTGAGATTTATGTTTGAAAAAAAAGAAAACACAAGACAAGCACTTGTCTTGAGCAGTCTTACTTTTAACTTACGTTCTGCACTGTCTAAACAAGGCACTTCAATGTGAGTACACTTGTAGGTAGTCATAATTTTCGTCTTTTTAAGTAACAATATCAATGCACAGAACACTCGCAATGATTCACAAGACGTTTGAATCAACTATACGATTACCTGCTGAGGAATGTAAGCAATTTTAAAACCACTTACCTTCAGTGACGGGCAACATTGTGCCAAATACTTGAAAAACTTTGGTGTGTATACATGCTGCGCCCTCCTGCCAGAGAAGAACTTCTGAGCACTGCCTGACATACGTAGCTCCACGAGGTTAGCATCAGCATGAGCTCGGATCAGATGCCATGCACGCAGTGATGATAGAGGTTTCCCCGACACATCAATCCTTCTTCGAAGCACTTTGTCGTGTGCGATCCGTCGCCACTGTCGGCAAACACTGCAAAGATAGAGGAAAGAACAAAAGGCTCACAGATTCACAATTTACAAGTACAGCAGTACAATGCAGCTTTTCAATAATAAAATTTACTGTAGTCATCAGGTCAAATAATAAGAGGTTTTCTATCTTTAGCTGTAAACAAGTTTACAAAGCAGTGAAAAATGAAGCCACAGAAGGAATATAGTAAGCTCATTGTTATGCTAAGTTTGAGTGCAGGGTAAATATGGTAAAAAATATAAAAGTAGACTAAGTAACTTTTGTAGTGTTTTTAACCCTCTTGATCTCTCTTTTATGAATGTAACTCTACCACTACAAATGTTGAACGCTAGAACAATATACCTCATACAACCCTGAATAAAAGCACAGGTTTCCGATTTGACAGAGCAAGGCCAGCTGAGCCTTGAGAGGGAAGTTCACAAAGCCAATATGTCATTCTAAAATTGGGAGTCTGTTCACACAAGGTTCATTACACCATTATACTGCAAATCTTGAACAAAATGAAGTTGCTTATAAGGTCTTTTAGTGTATCTGGACAAGGCTGGATGAGAAACTCCCCTGCATCTGGTAACTGACACCACTTCCCCAGCAGGAACTCTTTAAAAGGCTGCTCAACTGCACAACAGTGTTACTATAATTATATGTAACCTGCATCCAGGATCCTATTCCGGTCTCATACTTTGGGACCCTCGTCTATATATTTTATGCTCTGTAGTTAGTATGTTATATGATAATTAACATTTATTGATTTAATATGCTTCTCTTAAACTACTCTCAGTACGCATTTCCTATAACATTGTTTCATATTGACTTATGTAACTTGTATTTTTGTGTATGCATGCACCTCTTGAAACTTGAAAAGACAGTACGAAGACAGGACGAACGAAGGTGGCACGAGGATGGGCGCTGACTGCCAATTAAAATTTTTATAGACAAAACCAAGAATGCATATATATACAAAAGAATTATTACAAAACAATTTTTAGTCATGTTCATGACATTAAATAGCTGATTTCTTTTTCAAACAGATAAAGCAATAGGCAACCTACACATGGATCGCCTCTTTGGTGGATGGCAAAGGCCTCGTACATCTCCCGAGCGCACCTTTGACGTTATCATTTTAAGACCATGACATCACGCAGACTGGGAGTGGATCCATGCCTGGCACAAGGTGTAGCTAGATGACTATGAACACCAGTATTTAACAAATTGGCATGTTCATGAAGCCTATCATTGATGTACTGCCCAAACTGTCCCATGTACTCATGGCTACGCGAACATGCAATTTTATACTGTATGTCACGCACTCAATAATAATAATTATTTGGGTTTGACGTCCCAAAACCACCACATTATTATGAGAGACACTGTAGTGGAAGGCTCTGCAAATTTCGACCTCCTGGGGTTCTTTAACGTGCACCTAAATCTAAGCACACGGGCGTCAAGCATTTTTGCCTCTATCGAAAATGTGGCCGCCATGGCTGAAATTCGATCCTGCGACCTGCGGGTGAACAGCCGAGTGCCCTAGCCACTAGACCACCACGGTGGGTTCGCGCACCCAATGAATGACTTGATGTGTTTCTTCGAACAGGTTGCTTTGTTTGCTTCTCTTTTGTTCACACGGCAGCACATGCCGCATAGATTGAAGGGGGCTAAAAATATCACACGGACACAAGCACGTCCGGCCACCTTCCTGACCCTCTGTGAAACCCCAGGGCTAAGCCGCAAGGTAGCAATAATCCACAATGTCCAGGGGATTCCACACAAGATAAAGAAGGTGGCCGGACGTGCTGATGTCCATGTGGCCTTTTCAAATCTTTCAAGCTGGGCGGCAAGTGAACGAAAAGAATGGAAACAGAGCAAGCTGTTCGAAAAGACATGCTAAGTCATTTATTGAGTGCATGACATGTGTCATATATGCGATTCCTTGTCTGTGAAGCAGTGTGTATGTGGAGTTGATTGGGCGGTGCACCACCGATGGGCTTCACGAACATGCCAATCCATTAATGACAAGTGTTGGTATCTATCCACATACTGTGCCAGGAATCGATGACATCACTGTGCTGAAACCAAGTGCGCCAGTATGTCTGACATCACTGTCCTAAAATGCTATTGTCAAAGGCGTGTGCGGGAATTAAGCAAGGCTTTTGCCAACGACCGAACAAGCAAAAGAAGTGTAAGCACTTCATCACTTGATCTCATTAAATAAAAAATCGGCTATATGACATCATGCATTTGACCAAAGACTATAATCTAATCGGTTTGCATCCTTTCGTGTTTCAACATACTCTCGCTTTCGTCAATAAAAGTTTCATTTGGCAGTGATCGCCCGTCCTCGTGCCACCTTCCTTCATCTCGTCTCTGCGCTGTTTTTTCAAGTTTAAAATTATGTACCAACTAGCCTATCTCTAGCCTATCTTTCCCTGCTTTTTCAGTTCATACTTCTCGCTTTCCACTCCTTTGATAGCCCTATTACAGGTCGGAATACCTGAAATTAATAGTATTTGCGAAGGGCAGCCAGAAATGCATCGTCCATATCCTGACATAGCATCTAGTGTACTGCAGGGCACTCTCTCGTGTGTTTACTGTTATTCATTTAAATTAATGGCACTGGCATTTTTATTAACCTTGCTTTTTGCCAATTTGCCTTTCTGTTTACTGGGTTGTTAAAATGGTGATTACCACTTCACTCTTCAAGCAATCTTAAAGCTATTAACCTGGGCAATGAATGGCTAATGACCCAACTTCTCTTGTTCTATAAAGAATACACATCTGCCTCATGCTTCTTCATATGTATATTTAGGTTTCAGTCTAACTTCAACAATCTCCTGGAAGGAGCACTTACTACAGTTTATGCTAAGGCATACAAAACATTAAGGTATATTTGTGCCATAACTTGCACTATTACAACTGTGTACACGTAAATTAGCCTGAAATACCACAGCTATTATTCAACGGCAATCCAGTCTCTTCATGAGAATTATCTTGTTAGCATGATAGAATTGATCAAAACAAGGGCCACTTGATATATATGAACTATAAAAGGCCACTCCAGCATAACTGACCTTAAACAAGAACTCAATTTATAGTCATTAGACATGTGTAATTTCACTTCACTTTTATATCTAATGCACAAATATATTTAGATACTACGATTCAGTCGCATGAAAAATCATGCTCCGCGCCCAAATCCCAACATCTATATAACCACATAAGCAATACATATACCTTTAGAAGGGCTCTAGTTTTAAATTAGCCCCGCCGCGGTGGTCTAGTGGCTAAGGTACTCGGCTGCTGACCTGCAGGTTGCGGGATCGAATCCCGGCTGCGGCGGCTGCATTTTCGATGGCGGCGGAAATGTTGTAGGCCCGTGTGCTCAGATTTGGGCGCACATTAAAGAACCCCAGGTGGTCGAAATTTCCGGAGCCCTCCACTACGGTGTCTCTCATAATCATATGGTGGTTTTGGGACGTTAAACCCCACATATCTATCTATCCATCAGTTTTAAATTAATTTGCAATTCAGTAAAACCTCATTACTTTAAAGAATACTGAAATGGAAAAAAAGCCCGATTTAACTGACGATCAAATTATTGAAAGTACACAGAAAAGAATAAGAAAATGCCCGTTATACATTATAAACTTACACTTTCTTGATAAATACATAGGTGCTGTAGTTATCTTGAATAAGAGAGGTGTAGAAGCCACAACACAAGACTCCCCAGACTAATTAGCTTGAAATATGCCCACACACCCCTTCCTTATTACATACCCCCCACCCCCACCATCAAGCAAACAAGACAAATAAAACTGATCGTTAGTCCACTGCAATGTAGCAGGTGTGTTTTATGCAAGCACGCAGAGCACGGCTGAAAGCTCTTTATCTTCAACAGCTTACGCCATGTTTGAGCTTCTGACTTGTTGCAGGATTTGCATTCAAGTGTATGTGAAATCGTGGTCACCAACTGATCAAAACAGCTATGCGGACTGTGCCACCTCGTTTCGGTTGTCCGTAAATTCAGTTTTAGCCCTTTCCTGTCGCACAATTGTGGCACGTCATGCTCCGCACACTCTGAGGATCATCTGAATTAACCGAGCTCAGCCATATATGAAGGAGAGTGTGATGCCATTAAACAACGCATGTGCTGGCCGGGACGAAAGAACAAATCCAAACAATTAGATTTCTTCATTACTGAACGTCATATAAAGGAGCTTCTACGGTATCACATGTACGTCATTGCACTTTGGAATAATCTTCTCAAAGCCATAACTGTTTTCCTGAATACCTCAACACATTCTTAAATATTGCATAACGATTTCACTTCTCTTGCCATATTCACCAATTTACCTACACATAATACTGTTTATTTACTTTCCTAAGCTTTGTTAATTGCTGTTTATTTATTGCTCAGCACCACCCTCACTTAATGCTTATTTGGCAACTCTATGATGTGGTGCAAATAAAATAAAGTGCATTCAATGCTAAGTGTGTTGCCGCATCAGCATTCATTTGGATTTAACTTACAATCTACATAGGTTGTTTTCACGGCCCTGCTCGTCAATCGGCTTTCTACCAGACTTGTCAATACGCCGCTCCCATGCATGGATTGCTGGATGGACTGTTTGGTTATGCGACTAGCTTTGTTCACAAAACAGCAACTTTGGTTCAACTTTTCTTAGTAACCTCAGAATCTGAACTTGCAACAGGTGCTGCAAAAATGCCTTCAAATAAGTACCAATTATGTGCTCAAGCAAATGAGCTTTGTAGCTCTGATAATTGAATCTTAGCAACTTATTGCAACAGAGAAAAATAAAGTACAATATTTTTTTTATCGGTACTCTTTTAAAAGTGCTTAGCAACACTTCTTTTAAAGATGACCAGAAAGTGTTGCCATTCGGTAGTGAAGGCTTGTGTGAACATTTCAACTAACCATTCTTGCCGCGAATGCGGCAGGGAGAGCTCACTTTTGTCTCGCGAGTTATGACAGCCAAAAATCGCTCACTCTCCCCAGAAAACACGTACAACAACAAATACAAAGCAGTAGGCAGGACTGGTATCATCATTATCATCATCAGCCTGACTACGTCCACTGCAGGACAAAGGCCTCTCCCATTTTCCTCCAGTCAACTCGGTCCTGTGCTTGCTGCTGTTAATTTATAACCACAAACTTCTTAATCGCATCTGCCCACCTAACCTTCTGCCCACTTAACCTTCTGTCTCCCCCTAACCTGCTTGCCTTCTCTAGGAATCCAGTTAGTTACCCTTAATGACCAGCAGTTATCCTGTCTACGTGCTACATGCCCGGCCCAAGTCTATTTTCTCTTCTTGATTTCAACTATGATATCTTTAACCCCGGTTTGTTCCCAATCCACTCTGCTCTCTTCTTGTCTGTTAAAGTTACACCTACCATTTTCCTTTCCATTGCTCACTGCGTCATCCTCAATTTAAGTTGAACCCGCTTTGTAAGTCTCCAGGTTTCTGCTCCAAAGCTAAGTACCAGCAAGATGCAGCTGTTGTATACCTTCCTCTTGAGGGATAGTGGCAATCTACTTGTCATGAATTGAGAGTGCTTGCCAAATGTGCTCCACCCCATTCTTATTCTTCTAGTTACTTCAGTCGCGTGGTCTGGCTGTGCAGTTATTACCTGTCCTAAAAGACATAGTCTTTTACAACTTCAAGTGCACTATTACCTATCTCGAAGCGCTATTCTTTTCCAAGGTTGTTGTACATTACTTTCGTTTTCCACATATTAATTTCAAGACCTACTTTTCTGCTCTCCTTGCCTAACCCCGTAATCATGAGTTGCAATTCATCCCCAGAGTTACTCAGCAATGCAATGTCATCGGTGAAGCGCAGGTTGCTAAGGCACTCTCCATTAACTCTTATCCTTAACTGTTTACATTCTAGGCCTCTGAAAATCTCCTGTAAACACACTGTAAATAGCATTGAGGGATTGTATCCCTTTGCCTTACACCCTTCATGATTGGTATTTTGTTGCTTTCTTTATGAAGCACTATGGTAGCAGTTGATCCCTTATCGATTTCTTCCAGGATGTTTATATATGCCTCGTCAACGCCCCGGTTTCGCAGTGTGCATGACTGCTGATATTTCTACTGAATCAAACGCTTTCTCGTAATCTATGAAGGCTATGTATAGTGATTGGCTATATTCTGAGCATTTCTCTACTACCTGATTGATAGTATGAATGTGGTCGATTGTTGAGTAGCTTGTTCGAAATCCTGCTAATCCTTTGGTTGATTGACTTCTAATGTTGTCTTAATTGTGTTAGCAATTACCTATGTACATGGCTTGTATACTATGGAGAACAAGCTGATCTGCCTGTAGTTCTTCAAGTCCTTGTCATCTGCTTTCTTATGTATTAGGATGATGTTAGCATTCTTCCAAGATTCTGGTACTCTTCCCTTCAGGAGACTCCTTGTAAACAGAGTCGCAAGTTTTTCTAACACAATCTGTCCTCCATCTTTCAGCAGATCTGATGTTACCTGATCCTCACCAGCAGCTTTGCCTCTTTGCATGCTCTCCAAGGCTTTTCTGACTTCTTCTATCATTACTGGTGGGGTGTCACCTGGGTTACTGTTAGTGATTGTGCTGGCTACTATACAAATCACTGTAAAACTCCTCCGCTATTTAAACTATACTATTCATATTGGTAGTTACTTTGGCTTCCTTGACCCTTAGTGCATACATCTTGTTTTTGCCCATCCCAAGTTTTCTCTTCACCGCTTTGACACTTCCTCCATTTTTCAGAGCGTGTTCAATTCTCTCCATGTTATACCTTCTTACATCTGATACCTTACGCTTATTGATCATCTTCGAAAGCTCTACCAACTCTAATTTGTCAGTTGTACTTGAGACTTTCATGCTTTCACGCTTTTTAATGAGATTCTTCATTTTCTGGTTCAGCTTGCCAGTGTCTTGTCTAACTACCCTACCTACAACTTCCACTGCATCTCCGTAATGATACTCGTCAGATTATCATTCATTGCGTCAACGCTAAGGCTGTTTTCCTCGATTGCCGAGTACCTGTTCTGAAGCGAGACTCTGAATTCCTGTACTTTCCCTCTCAAAGCTAGCTCATTGATTGGCTTCTTGCGTATCAGTTTCTGTCGTTCCTCCTTCAAGTCTAGGCGAATTCTGGACCGTATCATTCTATGGTCCCTGCATCGTACCTTGCGAAGCACTTCCACATCCTGCAGGTGCCTGAGTGTGCACTCAGTATAAAGTGTATTTCCTTCTTATTTTCGCCATTGGGGCTCCTCCGTGTCCACTTGCGGTTCTCTTGCTTTTGGTAAAAGGTATTCAAAATCCGTAAATTATTGCGTTCTACGAATTCTACTAGTAGCTCCCCTCTGTAATTTCTAGTACCGATGCCATAATCTCCTACTGCCTGGTCTCCAGCCTGTTTCTTCCCTACCTTTGCATTAAAAACTTCCATCAGTATAGTATACTGTGTTTTTACCTTACTCATTGTTTCTATGAAGACGATCCCACGTCTTCATAGAAGCTTTCAACTGACGTGTCATTATGGCTGGACGTAGGCACATAAGCCTGTACTACCTTCAACTTGTATCTCTTATTAAGTTTAATTGCAATACCTACCACCCTTTCATTAATGCTAAAGTATTCCTCTATGTTGCCAGCTATGTTTCTGTAGATTAGGAGCCTCCCTTCCAGTTCTCTTCTGTCAGCCAAGCCCCGATAGCAAAGGATGTGCTTGTTCTGTAGCACTGTACAGGCCTCATCTGTCCTCCTAACCTCACTGAACCCTATTACATCCCATTTATTGCCCTCTAGTTCCTCGAATAGTACAACTAGACTTGCTTCACTAGATAAGGTTCTAGCGTTAAACATTGCCAAGTTCAGGTTCCAATGGCAGTCTGTCCGGATCCAGAGATTCTTAGCACCCTCTGCTGCGTTGCAGATTTGACCGCCGCCATGGTCAGTTGTTTCACAGCCGGTGAGGACTGAGAGCCGTGATTTAATTGACGTATGCCTGTGGGAGGTAGTGGCCAGATGTTGCACCAGGGCGGCCAATCCTTCTTTGATGAGGGAGTGCGTTACCGGCGGTGGTCACCGGTGAGGCCGCACCCCAGGCCTCTTATTGCACTTCCATCTCCACGTGAACTTTTTTTTTTAATCCGGTTGGGAGCTGCGCAGCACTGGGATTCGAGCCACGGACCTCTTGCATGCGAGGCTAATGTTCTAACCACTACGCCATCGCTTTATGAGGACTGGTATAGGCACTGGTTAATCTCATAACCAAAGAAACATTTGCCACACCACTTCTGTCAGGTCTATTCAATTCAACCAAGTTCTTCCGCACCTTTTGCGCCTAGGCCCTATATCCCCAAAGGAGTGAACCATATATACTAAGCCCTTGCACACCTATCCGGGATAGGACAGGGTGCAAGTAAAGTGTCATCATGATACTGTGTATCCTTCTACCTTCCACCATGTTCTACTTTCCACCAGGTTCACTAGCCTCCCAAACACATGCAAACAGTGGCAGCAGCAGTCTGACAGAGGCGCTTGTAGATATAAATGAAGGGTTAGATCTCTAAAGAGACGTGAGGTGCTTGCTTTCCCACATACTTTATTGGTGCTAACTCTGTGATGAACCACCACAGATGCTGTCATTCTCGTTGGTGTCGTCCTCTCTCCCGCTCTGCTCGCACGTGCGGAGCAGCTGAAGCACAACTTCTTCGTCTTCTCCGAGATGCCGCCGGCTCGTCATACCCCCACCCGCTAGTTTTGCTTTTGCGAAGCGCATTTGACTGGCATTGGCGGACGGCTTGTTATCTGCAAGAACAGTGTAGATGTCAAGGAAGGCTGGCTTTATGCTGTCAAAGGAAACATTGTCTTTGCGTCCATTAGGCAGCAGGACAAAATGTTTTGCGCAATGCTTGACAACTTTAAAAAGTCTATTCTAAGGCAGTTGCAGTGATAGTCTGATTGCATCATGCTTTACGAAGACATGGGTGCAATCGCGGAGAGCACTGCCGACAAAACATGGGCGTGAGTACTGACGAGGTTGAATAGGAGGCACGTCTCTCATGGCATTCCCGAGATCATTGGCATAACCAGCAATGTCCAATGGTGGTACCGTTGACACCTCAAGAAACTGCCCAGAAAGCCTTAGGGTTGTGCAAAAAAACAAGTTAACCTGGAGAACAGGACACGAACTTACACATCATGCTGCAAAGAGTGAGGAGCGCGAATGGTAGTTGCTCCGTCCAGGGTATAGTGAGGCTATGACCGAGGCTTTGAGTTGGCTATGAAAGCACTCAACCATGCTGTTCCACATCGGGTGGTAGGCCATTGTCTTCATATGGTTGATACCAAGCATTTGGGACCGAGAGCAGAAGAGCGCGGAGCCGAATTGATGACCTCGTTTTGTTGTGATAGTCTTGGGAACTCTGTAGCAGCATATTCACACGGTGATGAGTTCACGGGCCAGTGACTCTGCCGTGATGTTGGTAAGCGGTAGTGCCTCATGCCATTGCGTGAACCAGTCTACACACATTAACATATACCGGCTGTTGCCCGATGGAGGCAAAGGGCCTGCGATGTCGAGGTTCACATGACTGAATCACAAGTCTGCAGGACTGAAAGTACTCAGTGGGCTCACTGTGTTGTGCTGGACTTTGGTTTGCTAGCACTTGAGGCAAGCACATGTCTAGCGGCGGACATCGACGTTCACACATAGCCATAGATATCGTACTGTGATGAGATGTTGAGTCGCATGTATGCCGGGGTGCGACAAGGCATGCAGGGTGTTTAAGACGCTGCGGTGATACGGCTCTAGAACATACAAACGAGGGCAACTGGTAGAACTGTCGCAAATGAGAGAAATGGCAGAGCCTCGAAGTTGGACATTTTTGAACTTAAGAGAGTTCTCTTGACGTGGTAGAACCTGAAGTTTGCTGTCTTCCCATTGTGCAGTAGCCATGGCTGCAAAGTCGACTGACAGACGCTCATCCATCGTTGTGTTTAATTCTATTCAGAATAAAGGGTCAGCAATAGAGTTGATTTTGCCACTGATGTGCCAAATATCGCTCGTGAACTCTGATATGTAAGCAAGTCGGCTGATCTCACGTGAACTGTAAGCAGAGTTGGTAGCGGTCGAGGGACACGTGAGCAGCTTGTGGTTGATGAGAATACGAAATTACCGACCTTTGAAGAAGTGATAAAAATGCTTGAGAGCCAAATAGGCCCCGAGCAGTTCGCAACTGAATACGCTGTAATGGCACTTGGTCCATGAGAGCTTCCATGAAAGAAAGCAACAGGCTGCCCAACTTCGTCAACCATCCGCTACAGGACTGCTACGATGATGACGTCCAAGATCTTCACGGCAAGTGATATGATGGCGTCGCTCTTCAGATGTGTGAAGAGTGTTGTGTTGGCCAGCGCTTCCTTGATGAAATTGAAAGCTGTCTCAACGTTGCCTGTCCAGGAGATGCAAGCGTTCTGCTTTGTTTGAGCAGACAAAAGTGCATGAAACGGTTGCAAGATGACAGTGCAGTGTAAAATAAACCACCAGTAATAGTTGACAAGCCAGAGAAATTCACGCAGCTTATTCAAGTTTCTTGATCGAGAAAACTGTATCATGCTTCCTTGTACACGGCTGGTAGAGAGATTCCCCAGCAATCCACACGATGGCCAAGGAGTCCAGTGAGGAAACACCGCACTCGCTCTATAGTCCATTGATGACTATTATGTTTGCGGAGTTGCATGAAAACCTAATTCAGGTGAAGTTTCTGATCTTCTGATGAGGTGCTGAAGATGAGAAAGTTGTCTATGTACATGAAGCAGCAGGTCAAATCACGAGGACCCTAGTCCACGAACCGTTGAAGGGTATGTGCAACGTTTTGTAAACCGAAGAACATGTGTATGTATTCAAAGATGCCAAAAGATGTTATTATGGCAGTTTTTGATATGTTGAAAGGCTCAACAAGTATTTATCTGGTGGTATGCTTTCACTACGTCAATTTTGCTGAAAAGAGTAAAACCGTGCAGCAATACCGTGATGTCCTGCATGTGCGGTATCGCATAGCTGTCCGGTACAGTCACTTTGTTAAGGGCACGGTTGTTATGGCATGGTCTCCCGTCACTTGAGGGCTTGGGGACCATGTGTGGTGGTGATGACGAAGCACCAGGAGAGAGGCAGACGTACCTGCACTAAAGCATGTGCTCGAATTTTCGCAGTGCAACCTTTTAACAGTCAAGAGCGAGATGACGAGCACTTGCAAACTCCAGTGCTTTTACTTTCACAATGTGATGAGTGACATTACGACGTATTAGGTCATTTAAAAATTAAGCATGGAAGAGTTGGGAAAATTGCTCCAAAAGCGTAGCGCGTTCTGGCCTGCGTAAGTGGCGGGGCAAGAGGCTGTGGCCTCTCCCCCTAAAGCTCTCTCAGCAATGCCGTGATGGCGTTGGGAAACAAGAATCTGCAGAAGTGTGATGAGGCCACAGTGAATTAATTCATAATGTGTTTTACTACAAAGGACGCATTAACATTGGGCAAGATGCCCGTGATGAACAGAACATTAGGTCGACCCATGCATTGCCTCCCATGCTACTCGTGGTTCCCTTTAGTGGGAGACGGTGTATTTCTGCGATGGACCTCCACAGACACTGTCGTTCTAGTCGGCATCTTCTTCTCTCGCTCTTTGCTCGATTGTATGGAGCAGCTGCGACGCAACTTCTTCGTCTTCTCCGAGATGCTCCCGGCTCATTACAGATACCTCTGTAGATGACCGCAGACACAGAAGCCAAGCTCTACACAACAATAGGCAATTTCGCAAATGTGAGCATATGCTAGACTGCCTGTGTACATAGACTGATGGCTCGCACATCAAAGGTGTAGTCAACTCAAAAGGCACTGTTTTGCATACGCAAATGACTCAAGCCTATTAGGCAAGTTTTCGCTATGGCTGTTTGAGCATGTCTTTCATGTGGCCGCAGGGGAAAAAAAAGATAACTTTATGCATTGCACAAGTGTGTAATGTATGGTCTGAAGATAGATTAATGATCGTTATACTTGGCCAGAACTTCATAATATCTTGTGATGTAATGTTAAGAATGCACGAATATATAAAATTTCAAATATTTTTCTCTAACAGTGTTTGCGATTAGATTCCATTCACATCAAAATCTTTACTCTTTGCCTTTACTCTTTACTCTTTGCCTGAAATACAGACGTCAAAGTGAAAGTGGCCCCATCTGATTTTTCAAATGTTTCACCTCATTACACTTTCTTATTGCCACAAAGCACCTTTCATGCTCCTCTATGGTTGCAAATCTACTGACTCAAGGAAACGCTGGTTGCAACATGGAGATGATAACTGTAGCAGAGGTGGGGCTCAATCAATGCTGTTTTAGACTAGAAATTTAGCCGGGAAGTCTGAAAAATCAAATTACAAAGGTTTTGAGCATCCAAAATTCGAGATGTTCCTATATATTGACGTCTATGGGGCAGAGTTCGAATTCCGGGATCGAAGAGAGCACACTCTCTTTTCCGCTACATGAATTGGCCTTTCATAGCATTCTTGTAATTTACGTGTAAAGTGTTGTTGGCAACTCTATGGTTGCACCAAATCACATACATAAATACAATTTGGCCTTTATGTTGCCTCATTCTTGATAACACAAGTATGAAGTACCACCTTGCCAGTGCTTCATCAACCTAGCTAAAAGAAACACTTTCATGCTGTAATAAGAATATGCTTAGAAATCATTTGATTTGTGGGGTTTAACATCCCAAAACCACCATATGATTATGAGAGACGCCGTAGTGGAGGGCTCTGGAAATTTCGACCACCTGGGGTTCTTTAACGTGCACCCAAATCTGAATACACGGGCCTACAACATTTCCGCCTCCATCGGAAATGCAGCCGCCACAGCCGGGATTTGATCCCGCGACCTGCAGATCAGCAGCCGAGTACCTTAGCCACTAGACCACCATGGCGGGGCAATATGCTTAGAAATCTTCTACAGCTTCACTTCAATGTATTTGAAAAAATATTTAGAAATCATTTGACAAATATTCGACTAAAACTCCAATATAATATCGAAATCTCTTCGCACACAAAATTTTACTATTTGCACAGATTTAGATGTAATTGCTGTGGACCAGCCAACACTGATTCAGCACAACACTGTTATTAGTCATTGAGATTTTGCAAGTTCCCTAGCAAATCGCAGCTTCTCTGAGACATCATTCACGTCAGCAAGTCTATCGATTCACAATATAATCGAAACGTATAATATGGCATGCTTGCAACGTGTGCATGATTGATATAAAATGTTGCACCTCGGCAACTACTGCTTGTTCATGTACCGCTTTCATTGTAGTTAGCTCTATAGCAGACAACAAGTTAGTGGCACAGCTGATGCATTGCATGTGCCAAAAAGAGGTGCCGACACCTGCTGCACCGGAAATCGGCACTGCGAGCAAAATCAAACAAAAAATTGTTTCCCACAAAATATATATGCCTTTCTTCAAAAACATCAGAAACGGACCTCAAGTTTCTAGTCGCGGTCATAATCCATTAATGCCTGATTAATTTGTTTCTTCCCCTGTGATTTGGCGGCACCTGGCCTACTCAAGGTGGCTACCGATTTGATTTTCTCAAATTTCCTGACTTTTCCAGGTTTCAAATGATGATGTAAAACGAACTCAATGACGTACACTCTTAAGAAAGTCAGCAAAAAGCTTGTAACCACGAGCAAATGGTAAGCGCAGCTTACTCACTTTCTTAGATTACTGGCTTCTAGCCACTTTCTTGCTACTTACGTTAGTAAACAATTAAAGATTGCAGAGGTTACTATCCCTTGCATACTGTTACTAACATTTTGGCATGCCCCTATTAGCTCTTTCGTTACCATGCCAATTAAAATCTATCACCAGTGATCAACACTTTCAGATCATTGATTTTGGCATGTTCAATTTGCTTCTAGTACACCCAGCACTTTCTAGTAGTTAATCCAGCCACTCAACTTTCAGAATCAACTTGAATTTGCCTGTTTTAGTGACACAGTGATTTTGGACAGACCTTAGCGCAAACCAATGTGCGTGTATTGTTGGAGGTGACTCAGGGCCACATAGACAGCTGTACATGGAAGCGGTACATGGAACCTAGAAGTGACTCAGGGCCACATAGACAGCGTCATGAAATTGGTACTACAGCAAGCCACTGTAATTAAGGATTAAACTCATCAAGTAAGTATGCTGCAAAAGAAAACAATGATCTTCATAACATAGCCTACAGAATAAATTTTGTATTTTATGGCATAGAGGATAATGACCAACATGAAACTTGGGAACAGTCTGAAGCCCTCGTTAAAGGCATCTGTACTACTAAATTGGGATATCATCTGACGACAACATAAAGGGCACATCGTGTAAGCCATTTTATTTAACGCAGAAAACGACCAATTATTGTGAACTTCTCATCTAAAAAAGAAAAAGAGGCCATTCTGAAAAACCTAGAAACTTCAAAGGTACATCGTACAGAGCTGAGCAGGATTGTTCTTTTGAAACGCATAGGTTGCACAAGAAACTTTGGGAATATGGTAAAGCGAAAAAGGCGGATAAAAGGAGCCAGGTTAAGCCAAAAGCCAATGAACTAGTTATAATAAATAAATAAATAAATAAAATGACAAAGTATTTACATGGAACGATGAAAAAGATGAAGTCGTTGCCTTGTCTGAACGATGACAAGAAAATTGTGTAAGCTATGCTTATCATGGTCTAATTATCGTAGTAGTGAATTGCTTAAGTGCAATAAACAAACTATATGAGCTCACTGGCTTGATTGAGTCTCTAAAGGCAGATATCCTGTTCAGTACAGAATTTTGGCTCAACAGAGCTATCACTGATGGCAAATTGATGCCGCAAAACTGTACTGCCTGTTGCAAAGATAGGCCGAGTCTTGGCCGCGGTGTTTTCTAGTTAGTTCATTTGTCATTTCAGTCTTCTATGCTTGACAACGGTAATGGCGCAATCTAGTCGGTTTGGTGTACTGTTATACTACGTAACTGGTTTTCTCTCCTGGCTGGGACATTTTATTGGTCGCCCACCACAAATTTCAGTGTATTGGAAACATTGGGTGACATCGTTTCTGAGGTATGTGACCACACCATATTATTAGCGGGTGATTTTAATTTACCCGATCTAAACTGGAAAGATGATTATTGCAAGGTGTCGCATGCCAGCCATAGCAATCTTGAAATTAAAAGCATTATTGATACATTTGGGTCAATACAGAACGTTTTGGAACCCACAAGACTTAATACCCTCGATGTTATCTTTTCTAACTCTCCTAACCATAGTAAGTTGTGTTGATATCATTCCAGGTATTAGTGGCCATCAGGTTGTTGTAGCAGAAATTAAAACAAGAACTCAGCGAGTAAGAAAGTGTAGAAAAGTGTTCTATTTTGATAAAGACGATTATATGTCAATTTCCGCACGACTTCTCGATTATTTACCGGCATTTGAATGCTACGCGGAGGAGCATAATGTAGAATACTTGCGGAACGCATTTAAAAATAAGCTACTTGAATTTTCAGTGCAGTTTACACAAAGTATTGACTCGGCAAGGCTTAAGAAGCGTGAAAAACCATGGGTGACTTGCAGTATTCTGAAAATAATTAGGAAACGAAGACGAGCATTTAAAAAATACAAAAAATCAAAACGAATTTGACTCCTAAAAACTACAGGAATTGACACACGAGTACAAAGAGGTGTCAGAAGATGCAAAGAAGCAATTCTTCAAAGGACTAAATTAAATTAAGACAGCCAATCCTAAACCTCTTTGGCAATATTTAAAGAGATGTAGGTCTAATCCTGTTGGAATAAATTAAATTACTTTCAACAGACACACTATTTCTGAGGATGTATAAAAAGCCATGTGCTTAGGTAATTACTTCCAACCAGTCTTTCTTCCCATTGGGCTCACTTTTGCCAAGTACTAGTGTTCCTCTTATGCAACCCCTCGAAATTAGTGGCATTGAGGACTTGCTCGAGAACCTCGACAAAAGCAAAGTTACCGGTCCTGATGGCGTTCCTCCAAGAGTTCTAAAACAGTGTGCTCACCTGATTTCACGTAACCTAATCTTTGAATAGTCAATACGTACTTATCGGTTGCCATAAGATTGGAAAGTAGCAAATGTAGTCCCAATTCACAAAGCAGCTTCCAAGAACTACATCACGAATTATAGACCTATTTCGCTTACATTTTTATTATATAAAATTATTGAGAATCTAATATACAATGTATTAGATCACAATTTATTAACAAAGAAACAACACTTTTCGTAAAGGTTTTTCATGTATGACCCAGCTTCTTGATTTTTTAACAACCTAGCATCAGCAACAGGCTTAGGTGAGCAAACAGACTACATCTTTCTCGATTACAGCAAGGCCTGCAACACCGTTGCCCATCCTCTGCTTCTTGGAAAATTACCAGTGCTAAATATAAATGAAGAAATTCTTAATTGCATTGAAAATTACCTGTTTCAATGTCACCAATGTGTTGTTTCGATTGGCATTAAAATTAATTTTCTTGAGGTTACATCAGGTGTCCTCCAGAAGTCTGTGCTGGGGTGTCTGTTATTTATTATTTTTAATAATGACATTAATGTAGGCATTGGCTCCAATATAGGGCTCTTTGCAGATGACTGTGTTATTTACAAAAAAATTCAAAATGAACATGATGTGACTGAATTACAAGCTGACCTTGAGCATATCCATCAATGGTGTCTTAAGTGGCAAATGAATTTAAACACTAACAAGTGTTTTCATGAGTGTTTTTCAAAGAAGAAAATAATGCAAACTATTATTTAGACGAAAGCATTTTAGACAGAAAATGTGGGTACAAATATTTGCGTGTATTATTGTCGCACGATAGTTCCTGGAATGTGCATGTGGATTACGTGATTGCTAAAGCTGTAGTGGCATTGTATTATATTTAAAGGAATTTGAGATGTGCAGATTTTTGACTTAGGAGCACGGCTTACATCACTTGTATTCAACCAATTTCAGAATATGCTTGTACTCTTTGGGTCCCGTCACAGACAGGCCCGATTAAAAATTGAAAAAAAAAATTCAAAACTGAGCACCCAGGTTTGTCTTGAGTCGGTATAGAAGAAATCAGTTTTACAGAAATGAAAAAAAAAAATTGAAGTGGGAGTCACTTTCATCACGACATAAAAAAGTTATGTTTGAAAATGCTATATCTGATATTTCATAATAAAGCAGGAATTGAGAGAAATGTTTACTTATAACAGCCAGATTACATATCTGAACGTGTAGATCACATACACAAAATAAGGCCATACCAGGCCACGACGAAACTGTATGTGAATTTTTTTTTGTGTGTGTGTGAAAACTATCATATCAGTAGAACAGCCTGCTGTCTGAGCATGTGTGCAGTGACAATGAAGACGTATTTGTTTCATGTTTGCTACCTCCCTGCTGTAATGCCTCCGGGCAAAGCTAGGTTATGTATGAATAAAGAAATAAAGGAAAAGCACACTAGGCTGGTGAACTTGACGGAAGTGCGTGCCCCGCGTGATTATGCTACAGCAACATCAAAGTTCTGTAATGAAAAGAACCTTTGCAAGCCAAATTTCAAATTAAACTGTGAGATTTGCAATTAGACAATGCTGGGCAGTAATATTTGCCACGAATTTATGCCAGCTATTCAATAGAGAACTGTTGCTGGGAGTCAGGGAAAATTTGTTCTACAAAAGATATTTACGAAAGTCCGCCACGTGTTTGAAGTGTCGTGGTGGCCTTCTGTGACAGTTTCCAGCAGCTTTGGTTTTGCTTGTATTGTTATATCAGACACAGAGTCGCATCTAGTGTCACTAGTCGCTCCTATGATGTCGTCACGCATGCATGGGTGCGCACCAGCGCTGCAAAACACATGAGCTGCTCGAAGCTGTCTTGAGTTTGTTTTGTTTACATCCTCAAGTTGTCTCCTTTGCCGCAAGTGTGTGCAGCTTCTGACCTTTACGCACAATCTTATAGCTATTCTGGTAACGCGAGAGGTCCATACTTCGCTGGGATCCAGTGTGCTGGCCCTGACTGCAGAGCTCCTTCTAACGAGGAGAATGACCCCAAAGCAAATCTTGGTCCTGGCTACGGAGCAGTTTGAAACATTTTAGAACAGCGCGTGATATTGTCCTTTTTCAATAGGATATGCGCAACAATGCAAGAAAATATGCTTGTATGCATATATTCGAATGCCAACCTATGCGGAGCGAGGTGGCTCATGAAAATAGGTGACGCTAGATGAAATAGAAGGTCATTCGACATCTCATTCATAGAGGGATTATTCACATCACTGGTATCCATCTATATTGGAACACTTGGTGACTCTTATCACAACTAAACAAAAATTTACTAAGAAAAGTGTACAAGTTCACTTATGTCTGATGGAAAAACCACACAATGCTTCACCGCATGCCACGAGCAATGAAGCAGCCCCTCGGTACTGATTTTCTTTGTCTATGTGAAGAAGAAAATTTTGTACAACATTCATTATATTTTATGTTCTTGCTGGGTCACTTATCTATAAAATGTATATCCAGAATTTTTTTGTTTAGAATATCTTTGCATACGTAGTGTTTTTCATTGCACTGCTTACCAGCTGGCAACCAAGGATTACAAACTTTTCACATTTTTATTCGTTCTAAAATATTTTTGTTACTCTACAACATATATTCTTCGAAAGAGCATTTCATAGTGCAAAGTCTGGTATGCTGCAATGCTCGCTGCAGTATTTCTCAAACTAGTAAAAATTATCTTCCCAAGACATGAAAAATGACCATTTTTGTGCGGTACCGGAAGAGTGAAGTGAACTTATTATGGAACCTTAGAAGTTATTATTACAAGCTTTTTTTCAGCTCATTTGCTGGAGCTGGTGTTCATTCAAGTACATTAAAGTGATATTAGTTAGCTTAGTACTCTGTCTTGGGTGTTGTATGTTAGGCCATGTTGAGTTGGTACTATGCAAAACCAACATGACATATTGTTTGTCTTCCTTGATTAGAAGCCCTATGCTACATTACCTCATGCTTCATTACCTCGTGTCGATGAATTCACCCTCGCACTGCAAATTGCTAGCTCCCTGGTTAGCTCCATTGGTAGAGCAACTGCCCCAGAAAAGTCTTGGTCCCGGGTTTGATCCCTAGACAAGGACGAATTTTTCGTCAACTAAGAAGCCTTTCTTCCTGAGAAATTTAACAGATTTTTTGGTGGCTTCATGCCACAAATGAATGATAGCCTATTTTCCCTTTTTTCACCCTTCCGCCACCTTGCAGATCTCCAGAGAACTAATCAGCATTACTTGTGCCTATGTGCTTTAAGTTGTCGATGAATTTGCCCTCGCGCTGCCAATTGCTAACTTCCTGGTTAGCTCAATTGGTAGCACAACCGCCCCGGAAAAGCGTTGGTGCCAGGTTCGATCCCCAGACCAGGACGACTTTTTCGGCAACTAAAAAGCTTTTCTTGCTGAGAAATCTGTACGGTTTCAGTAGTGGCTTCATGCCACAAACAGGTGGTTATCTATTATGTTTACATTTTATTTGTCTGAGCTTTCACATCTGTAATGAGAGCAGGGGTTGTGCTTAAAGCACTGACGAACATGCAATAGCGCGGAAGAATCTGTCAGGCTGCAATATTCAGCAGGGCAGCACCATGGCTGTACGAGGAGGCAACAGGTTCATTGATTTTGTACAGATAACACGATTGCGCAAATGAATCACTAATGCCGACGCCTGTCCTTTGATGTACTTTTCTATGGATGCGATGCTAAACAGTAAACACAGAATCAATAACCCAATCTCAAGAAACTGAAGTTAGACTTTTGTTGAATAGTTACCCTGTGCTACCCTTAAAATGCGGGCCACCAGGCCACTTTTTCAAGGGTAGTAGCTGAGGACGCTTTCCATTGCATCGCCAATGAATAGGCTTGACAAGGCCGGGGGCAAGCTTCTGCTGATGGAACTTCTAGCCTAACCAGTTTGTCTTTAAGTCATCAGAGATTGTGGCCAAGACAAAAACACACAAACTTATTGGCGCGAGTAATATTGTACTTGCAAAGTGTGATATGCTATGTGATCAACAGAAGCGACAGTTAAGAACTGCCTGCTTTTTTTATCATTATTCTGCATAGCTAGCTCTTTACTGTTGTTGCAGCCAATGGAGCAACTTATTGAGTTTTAATCAATAGTAACCATCATTTTTATGACAGTCGCACAAACTGCCATCAGTTTCCATGACTTTGTCAGGCTTTTTCAAAAAATCTATAGCTATTCCCCGACTCTTCCAGGTTTTCCAGGTTAGCAGACACCCTGACACATTGCCTGCACTATTTTATATTCTACAGCCGTATTGATGCTGTTGGAGCCAACCTAGCGAGCAGTGCAAACTTGTTTGGAGGACAAGTGGCACTTGTGACCATTCCCCGCCATTTTGTTATATCACCTCACTGCCACAAAAGAGAGAGAGAGACAAGCAGATGGCAAGGGGGATGTAAACCTGATGCAAGATTGCCGCAATCTATCAGAGGTTTGATGAAGCTGCTCATTCAGCACCATGTTAGAAGGTCGTGTCGTAATTACATTTATAGAGTGTACTAAAAAAAGTATAGCTGATGCTGCCACAGCCTTTTGCTCATATCTGCTTTGATAGTGGGCAGTCAGCGCACGAAAAGAGCTTGTACATGTTGCCAGCATTTCTTAGTGATTACGTTGACAACTATTGCATGCAAAGAAGTGCCTCAGAATGAGACAAAGGCACAAGTTTGCCAACTAATCACATGTAACTCTGCCATCGTTGACAATGAAGCTTTGTCCTAGGTTATAAATTTTTGCATGTTTTCAGTGTTAGCTGCCTGAACATTGTGCATATAGTGTAGGATGGCTGGGAGAGGGCTTTAGCACACAACGTGCCTATGCACAGGGATGACTGTAACGAAATGCTTCAGACCCATTTCAAAGCTCATATCAATACGGACAGCCTCCATCAGCTTGGTCTATTGTGCATCTAACTTTAAATAAAACATTGTCCCTTGTTTCCTGTTTTTTCTAACAAAATTATTTTGGTAGAACTTCCTTTTGGTAGAACATGCTTGAAATGTAAAAACGTTCCCCTTCTCACGCACATGAAAAGGAAACATTAAAGGTGTCAGTTGCTCCAAGAAATAAGTACTGATTAGCTGTTGTTTTACTAAATATTCTTTCGACATGTGCTCGTAAACATGATGCAGCAAAATTATTTGCATTCACAAATGCTACCTTGTTAAAATCCAAAAACAGACAACCAACACGGCACTTTATTGCAGTCAGTCTGTTCGCTGAGAATAGATGACACATATGAGCTACCTGCCTAACATTGTCATAGGAATGTTATAAACATACTAATGGTGTCAACAGCAGCACTGCATGTGCGAGTACCTGCAATTAGACTTTGAAACTTGTACGTGAAGCTGGATTGTTTAGGTAGCTGTTTTGGAAAGGAAACATTGCGGCACGCAAATCTTCTCTTATGAGTGCCATCGCTGTCACCTCCTGCATTTCTAACAAAGGGCGAACGTAAACATTGTTATAGTCATAAGCAGTAGACGGAGCAACCGAGTGATCTGCCACTTCTCGTGTTGGCCGCGAGGAAATCTAGCAACATGGAGGCCAGTTTCCTGCAAACTTTCGTTTCCCCCACCCCATTCCAGTTTCTTCAATATCAGCGACACGATACACATGGCACACAAAATTATACTAGCATTGCCGTTCCTATAAGCTGCCACACGTCAATAAGAACAGTTTGTCCGTGCAGGTGCGCAGCACACATAGTCTTCAACATGAAAGAAGTGCACATGGCAGCTGCTATATGAATACAAATTTTTCATAAGGACTATATAAGAAATGAAAACAAAACAACTGATTTACAATGGCATCAAGCAAAGGGGGAAATCCGCATGGCAACATAATGGGTGGTGCTTAGCTATATCAAGCCCAGGATGGCTACCTGAGCACGTGAACACAATAAGGCAAACATTCACAACAAGCAAAAACGTGAGTATTTTGTAAGAAAAGTCAGTAGACAGAACATATTGTGATAGAATGTTAGGATACAACAAGACTCGTGGGTGGTGCGTCTTTCAGTGGATCTACAGTTTGGAGTGAAGAACTTGTTCATGGTTAGTAAAAGCAATGAACACTTCCATTATTTGCACATAAACAAAACAATCCGGCAGCTACCACGTACTATGGGAATAAATGTAATGTGAAGCAGTGGGCGAGGTGCCGCTGAGAAGGCACTGTTTGGCATTAAGCCAAATCAAGGAATTCGCTTAATGGCATATTGTTCACTATGGCATGTCTGCCGTGCATTAATTCATGTACATTCTGGTATATACCAAGCTAACCCAATGCATATTCTGGTATATAACACCCTGCCATTGAAACATGTAGTCGTGACAAGCCAATTTTGGCAGATAAGAAGTTTTCCAATGTTGTTGAGCTGAGCAAAATACATGAAGGATTTATAATAAAAGGGGACAGAACAAGTGGTCCACAAACTTCCAACAATATGAGAATGCCGTACCAATCAGACTAAGTTGAAGCTTTTTTGAGTATACTAAGTAGATGAAATGGCCAGAAGAAACCTAAGACTGTGTTTTGTAGATCATGATATGAATGATGTGACTTTCATGCTATGACTTGTCATTTTTTGCTGTGAAGCACTCGTGTTATGCCATAGCCATTTCTGCATACATTAAGGCACGCCAAATCATTACAAAAGCACCAAATTCATGTCTTGCAAACAACGACGTACATGTTTTATATGCCATTAGCATCACGTAATGATCAAGTGTATTCCATAGTTGGCACCACTGTACAACCTGGCAGTGCACTCGGCCACACACTTAAGTTCTGTCGCTCATACTGAGCACAACAGTACATGACACTGTCATCATAGGTGCCAAATACGTGAGGGCGGTGGCGAACATGTGCCCACCAAACTTTGCCAGGGGTGGTTTCTAAGAACGGGACTTATTTCATTTCTATGCTAATGATACTAGCATTCTCCCATCCGGAAGCAATGAACTCCACCCCACAGAAAAGATATTTAATGCTTGACGAAGTGATGAGGAAAATGAAGTTGCTAGACAGAGCATCCATCAACTAGTATAGGTCTTTCCTCAAGTGCACAAGGTGGTACATAATCTCAAAAAAGTGGTCAGCAGGGCCCACACTAGGTTTCCTGCTAGAAATAAGCTAGGCAGCCTGAGTGAGCAAGTAAATCAAGAGATCCAAGACAAAAAATTTAGCAAGAAGCATTGCCAAAAGTATGTCGACAGTCATAATAGTGATAAGATTTCTCTTCTTCGAGGGCGTTATTATGTTGGTCAGACAGGGCGGTGCACTAATGAACGCGTGCAGGAGCATGCGAACATCCGAAAACAAGCTAGAGATATTCAACTGTCTTTTCAATGCAACAAAAGCGGTGGCCAGTTACCTTTTAATAACTTAATTTTTCTGTAAAAACAGCAAGATGAAAACACGTGTCTTACTTCTGAAGCACACTACAGCTGTAACGGCGGCAAGGCAGCTGTCGGCCTGCTCTCCATTTCGCTCCTTTTAAAGGATTTAGGTTTTCCATCCCATTAAAGGAACACTAAAGGCAACTATTAGGTCGACGATTGTTGAAATAGCCGTCCATAAACCTCGTAATGTTACTTTTGTGTCACAAAATGGTTTATTTTGAAATAAAATCGTGTTTTAGGGGTTCGCATCGGGCTAGCACACTTCAAGTTACCCGCGTCAACGGAACGTGTGATGTCCCTGTTGCATGCACAACGTTGCCCGACTTAAATGCGCAGCCAACGACGCCATAGTTGCAGCAGAGGAAAAATAGTGGGAGCCACAGCACCAACAAGGGTTATTGAAAAATTTTCTGCAATGGCCTTCGAAATTGCAAGCCTACTCGGTTCAACTAAGCGCTACTGGATGGCACGCCCTGTCCAGTTTAACAAGGTGAAAACTGCATTTTTGAGCCACTTGCACCATTCCCCATCGTAACAGCCAGTGGTTCTTTTTTCCATGAATCAAACAAAAACAAGCAGCACTTTATTGTGTCTCTTTATGCATGGAAGGTTCCTTATTTAGTGCAGCTAGATCAATTACTTGTGATTAATTGTGGGTGGCTTGTACGATGTCATCAGGATCATTTTGAGAATGCCCTACTGCGACGCATGTATTCTTGTGCATTTACATTAATTTCTCGGTGTAGCATTGCAGTTGATGTTATTGTCATTTTAGGAGTTTTCATATATTGAGCTTTAACTCTGACGTAAATTGTTATTTTACTTTAGTGTCCCTTTAGGCAATTAGTTGCCTAAAGGGACACTCAAGGAAATCATAATTGTTATATTATTTGTTTGTTTTTTTCTTTTCTGTATCCTTGAGATCGTGGTGCGGTATATATTTAAAGACTGGAAGAACAAAACACATATGGCTGTTAGCACCGTGGTTTGTGTCCTTTATTCATCCCATCTTGCAGCGCTGTTTTCTATTCGAGATCGTGAACCGACCAGTTCAAATGCATACTCTACTGCAGTTCATTGCCTTAGCACTAGTCTTTCAGCAAGTAAAAGAACTAGTCGCTTCTTTTTCGATTCTTGTGCTTTAGCCCCTCCTATTTCCAGCGAGAGTGCGTCCACTGAACCACAGAACCCTTGTTAGGAATGCATCAGTTGAGAGGCAACAATGAGACGTGACAACTATACAGGACCACAAAGCAATATGTTGGGCAAGTTGATTTCTGGTTTCCATATTTACAGCACAAGAGACTCTACAGAAAGGAAAGCACACAAGACACAGGGAGTGCTGACTGAAAACTGATCTTTTATTGGAAACCAGCGAGATATTTCATACCACTGGAAGAAACGTACAAGTAACATGCGTGGACGGAACAGAAACTGTACATACTCATTTTTTCAGAAGTAGTTTCCGAATATGGTAATCCTCATTTTTGGGGGTTTTTGACCAGGAAAGAGTGCGACTTTCTCAAACAATGATAACTTGCATGGGTAATATTGGCACAGTGATCTAGTATGGTGCTATTGCGCATGCTCTGTACGGACTTAGGAGGAAGTGTTTTTCAAAATAAACATCAGTTGTTAGTAGCCGCCTTTGTGTTCACTGTCTCAGCTTCTGCCTCTCAGTTTGTTTCTTTTCTCCGAGTTTAAGTATGTACCAGCTTGCCCAACGAGCAATGCACTTGACTACAAGTATCTACACCCGCACGACATCGTCATGATGCTTCTACTGAACTTAGTGAACCTACAATACCATTCGATTTTTAGACATTTCAGTTCACTTCAAGCCCTCTTATGTGTGCTGGTCATACAAGCCCAGAGCTCAAAAATTCGTTTTTTCTTGTGCTACAGCCTATTTCAAACTTGTTAAAAGAGCACACCACAAAAATAAAAAGACCAACAACTGGGCCTACCACGTGATAAGATCTTGATATGTAGGGTTTAACGTCCCAAAACCATCATATGATTATGAGAACCGCCGCAGTGGAGGACTCTGGAAATTTCAAACACCTGGGGTTCGTTAACCTACACCCAAATCTGAGCACACGGGCCTACAGCATTTCACCTCCATCGAACGTGCAGCCGCCGCAGCCGGAATTCAATCCCGCGACCTGCGGGTGAGCAGCCAAGTACTTTAGTGTGATAAGACCTTAGTAGATATGAAAAGACCATTAAATATGATGACAGATTCCAGCTTTCTTTTGCATTGTGACTAGGATTTGTATTTTTAAAGCACACTTATAAGTAACAAAAATGGTTATGTTGAGCAGCCTAGTAGAGGAGCCGTCAAGCTGGACATGGAATTGATCCCTTTCCTGTACGTAGCTGCATAGTTTGATGCTGCTATGCACGAAAGTCCTCAAAATCAGAGTATGCATTTTATTATCCAGCCCCACCCTATGCTGAGCTGCTTATGACGTAAAAAGAGTTGCAGAGTGCAAATCAAGCGGCCCCGCCGTCGTGACCACTGGTGGCTCAAGTCGAGCTGCAGTGCATTCACACGTATCGGGCGCACGCGCAGTGCACCACCACGCTCAAACACGAACCACTCCTGAAGCTCATTATTTGCAGCATGTGAGACTTCATAGTCGCTGCAGGTAGAAAAATTTTGACTACAAATCTTTCGTAGCATTTTTCCATTCTGTGATTAGACTTGGTGACCGGTGAGCTTTCTGTTGTTCTCCATAAATATTCGTCCCTATGAGGCACAATGCTCACGAAAGCTGGCTACCCTTCTGAGCCTGTTGCACAAAAAACTAAGGTGTAGCCTTATAACATGAGAAGCCAGCGAGTCAGACCCACAAAGTGAAAGAATAAAAAACATTATTGACATGCATTACCTTTTCACACGACACTAAAAGAATCAGAAAACGTGCGGGTGTGGAAACAGTCTTTTCAGCATCCACTAAATTGGCTGGCATGTCCGAAAAAGCTAACCGTGGGAAAGGTAAATCACGTGGATGTTCAGTCAGGCATGTCAAGCTGTTCGAAGAGAGTAAGAAAGGTGTAATCTTTTCCCCGCAGTAGTCGTGTGAAAAACCGAAGACTAAAAGGGAACACCATAGCAATGCCGCGCGCGTAGCCACTAGTGGTCATGCGGGCAAACACTTGTAGATTTGACGAGAATGACCTTGTGAACCAACGTACAAAAATTGCAGTGTGATAGGCAAACGTTTGTCATGGTATAACCAGAGTGATGCAGAAGCCACATGTGATATCAAAGTTGCCCTGCCCCATGAAGAAATCAAACACCTGGACTGTGATACACAACGCTTTCTGCCGGCACTAATGTTCCATCTGCGCACGTTTCCTGTACATCATCCGGCCACCGTTGTTTCAATAAAGGATCAGTGGTCAGACAGCGCTATGTGTGCAGCGGAGGCAATGGCGTGTGTCTTGTATTCCTTCTATACAACTGATATCTGTGGTGTCGTCTCACGCTGCTGATACGGAAACTGTGCCAACCTTTAATAAGCATGTGTGGTCTTAGTATACCTTCACTGGAAGCATAGAGTTAATATAAAGACTCAGTATATTAACTCTGCGACTGGAAGTGCTAAGGCACAAAGATTAAGAAAGGTGGAGCGGTACGGTGATATCACACCGTATTTCCGTACCGTTTTTCCGTAACCGGCTAAAAGACTATTTTGACGCAGTTTTATTAGGCGAGCACATCACGCCAGTACACGGGAGTCATCGTCTAATTCAAGCCCAATGTTCACGAAAAAACCTGTGTATGTCCCACGCATAAATAATGAAAGAAAGGCATGCGACGTAAGCACTAACTTTTCGATGTTCTAGCTTGCTCAAACTAACACAGGTGTACGTAAACGCGAAAAACATAGAGGTGATGGTAGTTACCCTGCGCATGAACAAAGCTCCTTGAACTTCAGGTGAATAAATATCTCAAGCAGGAGGGTTTCCGGCAGCTGTTGAATGTCCATTGTCAGCCGAGAAATATCCGTTCGAAGCAATCAAAATTTAAGCGGTTCTGATGCATATACATAGTCCGCTTAAGCAGCCTAATCACACGAGTAATGCAAGTTTTGCTTCAGCTAGAGTGCCTAGAATATTCTCCTAGTGTCATGAACAGGCACCTTCCCCATCGGCGACTGGGAAATTGATTTGGATTCAGCGTTAGGGGGCGCTACTTGCAACTGGCGCGTCAGTTTGCGTGCCGGCCGGGCCTTTCAACGTTGTGTCGGGTGGCGACTTGTCTGTGTGGTGAAGCGTGTTCTCGCTACGTTTCGAATATGTGCCGTGAATTCTCGTGCAGCGATTGTGTGTGACTATGCCTGAAAAAAAAGGAAGAACGTGCTTTGTACCTTTGTGCAAAGGCGGGTACAAGTCTTTCAAGGAGAAGGTGTCTCTGTTCAGGGCTCCGGCAGACCCTGTTCGTCTTCAAGAATGAGCGCGAAACATCAAAAGAGGTGACAAAGTTCTAGACGAAACTTGTGTAGTGTGTTCTCGTCATTTTGATGATCGCTACATCCAAAGAACTTTCAAGCATGTCATCAACGGCGAGGACGTCGAATTCGACCGTGAACGACCATCGCTGACGCCGGACGCCGTTCCTACCATTTTCCCAGATGGCCCCGCTTACCTGACTAAACCAGTGCCTCGAAAAAGAAAAGAGAGGAATATTGCTGACTGCACAGCTCCGCCTGCTAAGCATAAAGCGCCGAATGAACCCACGACTTCCCAGGCCTGTGACGATGCTGCCGCTGGCGAGGAAACAGCACAGGCGCCGCACCCGTTTCACAGCATAACGCCGCCGTCGGCATTTTGCAGCAAAATTTGCTTGCCCAGTAACCCAGAAGCATTGTGCTTCGCGTGGCACTACAATACAGTGCCGGATGACGTGTGCGTGTTGAAACACGTAGTGTTTTCGTCAAGCAAGGAAGTAGGTGCTGCAGATGGGTACCTTTGCAGTACTTACTGCCACGGCATAAATGTGGAAGAGCACTATGTCAGCACCGAAACTGACGCACTCGCTTCGCTGAAAAGGGCCGACGATCTGCTTCTTTGTTGTGGCTGCGAAATTGAGCCTGCCGCTGGCACTAAGTGCGTCCGTTTCGGAAGCGGATGTTTTTCGCCCAAGTGCTTGGTTACTACGCAGGATGGGAAAGCTTGCTTGAGGTGCAAGTACCTGAGGAGACTGATTCAAAATCAGCGGAACAGACTGAAGAAGAAACGCAGAGGCACATTCAAGCAGCGCATTTCTAGGAAGTCTGTGCAGTTGTTCCGGGCCAAGAAGAAGCTGGCTAAGGCGCAAAGGAGCATTGAAGAGCTACGGGCAGTCAACAATGGAATTGCCAGGGCTGCTTTAGAAAAAAAGTTGAGTGGTCTGCCAGTGAAGCAGCGTATTGCTGTCAAAACCTGCTTTCAGGCAGCCACTCGGAAGTCGACCAGAGTCATGTCGTATGATAAACTGTGGATATTGGAGTGCATTCTTATGCGAATGAAAAGTCCACAGCTTTACGAGCATGTCCACAGGCACGAAATAATGGCTCTGCCAAGCAAGTCTTGCTTAGACAAGCATATGAAAGGCTTTAAGAGCGCATTTGGATTTATCTCCAAAGTCCTTTCAGAACTACAGGAGAAGACCAAGGAAATGGACGAGTTTAGCCGTCATAGTGGACTTGTATTTGACGAACTCAAACTTTCAGAGAACATTAACGTCAAGGCATCTGGGGAGCTGACAGGATTTGTGGACTTAGGACCATTTACGGATGACAGAAATAAGACAGAGGCCAGTGACCACGGGTTCGTGGTTATGTTTCAGCCATTCCAAGGTATGTGCATTTGAAACACAGCCGTATTGTGGATGAATGTTTACAAGTACTTAAATTTATCAGCAGCGTTTCGTACTATTACTTGATTGCCTCTTTGACCTGATTTCATCTGGGGGCCTACTCATGCATTGTGGGATTCGATATCTTTGCAGGAAAATGGACTCAGATCCTTGGCGTCTTTGCCTCAAAAGGCAATGTAAAAGCCTCGGTCCTGTCTAAAATTCTTCTGTAAGCCACAATCCTCGCGGAAAACGCTGGACTATTTGTTGATTATTGGACAAGCGATGGTGCAACCTGGAACCGGGCTCTCTGGAAGCTGTTTGGAATCAAAGGTGTGATATCTCTACTTTTAATTTTTAAATTAAATATATGAGCTGGTAGTCAACCAGGTGTTTTTTTCTATTTGTGCAGCTACCTCCAAGGGAATCACCTGCAAAGTTCCACATCCTGTCGAGCCAGGGAGGAACGTGCACTTCATATCAGACTTTCCTCATCTGATCAAGTGCATCCGAAATGCATTTGTGTCGACAGGCCTGCAGATCCCAGATGGTCACGTCCATGTTGATGTTGTCAGAGAGGCATGGATTAAGGACAGCAAGTCACTGACACTAAAAGTGATGCCGCACATCACGGAGTCACACGTGCAGCCAAAAGCATTTGAGAAAATGAGGGTAAGCCTCGCATTTCAGCTTTTTAGTGAGGAAGTTTTGAAAGGGATTTTTCTTTTCAAGGACCACCTAGTTAAGACGTTTAAGATAACACAGTCTACGGAGAAGTTACTTCAAACGATGGAAAGACTGATTTTTATAATGACGGCACGAATCCCTTCCAAAGACCTTAGATGTGGTTCAGCAAGTGCAAAGTTTCTGGAAGACTTTCTCCCATTTCTGCGAGAGTGGGAAGAGCATGCTGCCAAGCACGGTGGGGGCTTTTTAAGCGAGAGTACTGCTCTAGGGCTCCGGGTGACTATTCAGAGCACACTGTCACTCCTCAGCTACGTTACTAGCACACTGAAGTACACATATTTGCTAACTGCAAACCTAAGCCAGGACAAGATGGAAAATGTGTTTGGTGTCTTCCGGCAGGCCTTTGGGAGCAACGATCACCCCTCCCCTGAGCAATTTTTGGTCGTCATCAATAACATGGCATTTTACAGCCTCGCCAGACCCCCTAAAGGAGGTAACTCTCCTCCTGAACTAGTTACTGCTCTTTTAGAGCCTTCTGATGTGCCCGAACAAAAGGGAGCTCGTGTAACAGCCCTTGTTGATAGCCTTCTGGATGAAGGAAACCTGCCGCATGCTGAAGAAGTGCTGGAAAGGCATGCCTCCCTGCTTGACCATGATGGCATGGTAGAAGAAAATAGCGATAGCCGGCTAATTTTCTATATAGCTGGCTATGTTGTGCGCAAATCTCTGAAAAAATTTCCATGCCCTGATTGTGCATCTTGTCTCTGCATTATGCCTCTGCAAGCAGAATCGAACTGCAATGCCACGCTGACGAATCAGTTCAACCATAGGGGCCTGCTCTACCCATCAGACGCTCTTGAAAAGCTCATCACAAAGCTTGAAAATGCTTTCACTGTGTTTTTCAGCCGGAACAAGCTTCATGCCGAAAGCTTGGTTAGCTTCTTGCTTTTTCTTCAGGGTCATGAACTTGAAAAAGTTGGCTGCATTGAGCACGGTCGTAAGCTCACTACAGCGATTATTAAGTTTTACGCACTCACCAGACTACACTTCTTCACGAAAGCAACAAATAAGAGCCTGTCCTCTAAGCGAAATAAGCAAACGCTCTTAAAAATGCGGCGGTGTCAGTAAGGTGTTCAGTGCTGTTCATGTAAAAAATGTAATTAAGTTCCTGGTACAGTGGCTTTTGTAATTAATAAATCTGGCATTGTGAATCTGTTAGGAGTTCGGAGCTGCCAAAGTGAAAAATGTAAATAAATTCTTGACACTGAATTCTGCAATAAATGTTGATATTGTAAATTGACATTTTGTATTGGTTTGTTTTTCCTTACTGCTGGTAACTCATTCGCAGGGGGTCCTGTTCGCCAGTGGTTTCGTCTGGCGCACTGTCATTGCTTTGGCATTATTTATTTTTCTGATTACTTCGAGGCATGAAGGGCCAATCGAAGAGATAATGACCCTTGTACGTGGGTGCGTCCAGGCCTGCCACCGAGTGCAGGGAAAGTAAGTGTCCATAATACATTGTATATATAAAAAGTTGCGAGAAGAGGGTTTGTACAGTGCCTGCGATTCTGCACATGACAACAAAGTCGCGACAGCAGCCTACGGGAGGGAATGGTGGTCGCGGATGAGGAGAGAAATATGTGATTTTTTGCGTTGAACAGTCGATACCGCTGGGAGCCCCCGGTTGGCCACCCCTTAATTACCGCAATTTAAAAAGTAGCATTGGTAACGCGCGAGCGGCCAATCTATGAAGAGGCGGCACGGCAGGAGGACACAAAATCTCAACAAGGCAGAGAGCTCACATACATTTCGTTCAAATTCACACGCTTTATTTACAGTCTGCATGGAAAACGCAGGATAACAAGGCAATCGCGTGCTAAGCCATGAAACCACCACTGCAATTTCAACGCACAGCGTCTGCTCCGGCTTGCTGCCTCCCCAGCTTGCCGAAAAAGCAGCGCGCCAGAGAGCGGTACTGCTACCTGGCGGCTGTATTGCATACCATTTTCCCTCGGCCCGGCCCGTTCACGACACTAGGAGAAATATTCTAGGCACTCTGCTTCAGCTAAACCGCTGAAAACACCCATTTTAACACGGAGGAAGGAAAGTGCATTTTAATACAGTGTCTAGAAATATACTGGCTAGTGTGCTGAGCGCGGGCTAGGAGATGGCCCCGCAGCTGATGACTGCTGGCAGCGCCCGCATGGTGCGCTGCTGTGCGAGTGGGTGCATTTGCGTTCAATTGCGCTCCGCAAGCGCCGCGAAGCGTGCAGGAGGCCGAGCCGCGCGAGGCCAACTATTATTTTGCTGCATTTTCGGAGTGTTTTTTTTTACATAATGCTTTATTGTATAAGAACTACTCTATTGCTTTCACAGTACTGGCGTTTTGCAATACCAAAATGGAGATCATTTCGTGGCATACATTTCGCCATCTGCTACTTGCCTGCAAAAAAAAAAAATAGAGACGCAGATCCCACGTAACTTGGGAATCAATGCTACGCAAGGTGAGTCTGTTGTAATTTTATATTAGGTGAAACATTATGAAGTGGCGCTAAATATATGCAAGAAATTCGATAGTGAACACTGGAACCAGCATTGGCGTTTCACGAACATTCGGCTCTTCTTGCAAAGTATTTCGAAGGCCCTAAGTTACGGGGTCGATCGTGAGGGCACCCGGACGTAGGCGATACGATAGATAGATAGATAGATAGATAGATAGATAGATAGATAGATAGATAGATAGATAGATAGATAGATAGATAGATAGATAGATAGATAGATAGATAGATAGATAGATGCTCAAAGTGGTTGCAGTACGCAAAGAAATTTATTTTAAAACCCATTGACAGTATAACCACCAGAGTTATTTTTTAAAATGTGCTTTGTTCTTGAGAGCAAGAATTATCACAGAAGACCCTAAAACCTTTACCTCTTAGCCTGCATGCCATTATGATTCGAGTGAAAACAAAGAATGATAACATGCCAATGATTAGTCTGACACTCACCGCATATGATACTCAAAACGTTGTTGGAAAGGGAGTCCGACGTTGACATGAGAGAAAAACTGTGTGAATGAAATTCGAAAGGGTATTTTCAATTTTTTAGATAAATAATATTTGAAATTTTGCCTAAATGGCGATTTCATTCCCGACACCGTTCACCCTAATCCGAAAAGTATTTCAATGGAGTCACTCTCAGAATGCTTTTCTCACACGACAGCCTTCGGATTCAGCCTTTTGTCTGCCCAGGAACTTCCAGGAACTTTTTATCTGGATTACCAGGCTTCAAAGCTTTTTTTTTTCGTGCTGCTCCTCAGGTGAATAGCAGAACCTATAAAAACATATTTTGTGAATTAGTCAAGTATGAAATGATGCGAGAACAAGACTTTTGAAAGCCAGCGTGAGAAAGACACAATATAGGCTTCACTTACAGAATTTTAATTGAGTTTAATAGAGCAGCACATTTTAGAAATCTTAATCACGGTAGCAGGAAGTGCAGGACCTCTAACTTTAAGCTTTTGAATATATTGGCAAGAAATCTGAATATACGCAATTCTCTGTTATGAATTTGTTTCCACCTATAATATATACACATTTTAAGAGCTTCTAATTACAGCTTCTAATTACACAATAGATGAAGAGAGCTTCTTAGATGACTACATGAAAATTTCAAGTAGCTAAAACATTGCTTTCCAGATGCCCATTATGCCTACACACAGGCCGACAATGCTAAGTGAGTGAAATTAATAATTTGCTCACCATGTATGCCAGAGATCCGCCACATGCGGCGATTCCAGCTGGCCCCGTCACAGGTCACGGAGTCAACATACAAGCCCGCTCGTTCAGCCAGGACGGTGCACTCTACTATGATTTTTGCGAGCGTAGCTGCTTGAACATTGCCTTTCGAGGCAAAAACGCCAAGTATTTGTGTCCAACTCCCTAAAAAATGGGCAAGAACAATGATGGTGCAAGATTACCATGTTACTTATGTCATGTGTTTGACAGTAGTCTCTTTTTAAAACAACTTATCGGTGTAGGGTTGAAACAGCACAACCATCCCGTGGTCTGCAAGTACACCCTTGTGGTTACTCAGGGTCCGCCAGCTCGACATTTCGCTTCTGTTGTTTAGGTGCCGGTTCTTGGTCGCAAATGTTTCTCACCTTTCGTTTCACCGCCTTTTTAGGTACAAGATGTGTCGGATAATCTTCGAAGACCGTAGGGACAGCATCGGGCTTCAGACGTGGCTTGTCTCGGGCGATTTCGTTGACGACACCGTTCACCGTAGTCTGAAAATATCGTTCGATGTAGCCACTCTCAAAATGTCTTTCACACACGACAGCCTTCGGCGTCAGTCTCCTGTCTGCCCTCTTGATTTTGCTCTCCCATTCTGCAAGCCGTGCTAGGTCCGTCGGTGCGGTGAACAAAGACACCTTTTCCTCGTTCGAACGATATCCGCTCAGGCACAGCGGCACAAAACACGTCCTTTCTTTACATTGCCGCTTAGTCTTCAACATCTCAGGACGTGGCTGCCCACATTTTGCGACGACGAACTTGACACTACAACAGGTCGAACACTGACAGCTGTCAAACGCTGAGCAAAGCATGGGACGACAGGAGCTTAGCGGCTCTCATGCACGGATGGATGGATGGATGCTATGAGCGTCCCCTTTATAACGGGGTGGTGACAAGTATGCCACCAGGCTCGACAAAAAAAAACCCTTTTTTTCTTTTTTGATGTTGGCCTAATGCCTCTACTTCGATAAATTCTATCTTAATGGAAAAAAAGGTAAATTTTCAGCTTAAGTTCTCTGCCATTTACGGCACACTGTCCATATTTTATTTTTCCAATATTTATTTTTGTCCTTTCTCTCTAATTTTCTGCCACCATTACTCTAACCGTCTCTTACTTATTTCAATCGCGGGTGTGTTCAGCTTTCCATTGTTGTCCCTAAAACCCAAGGCTTCCTGTAGGCTCGTGCCCAAACGTACACCTGGGTGGATATCTCCACATTCAATCAGAACATGCTCCGCCGTTTCCTTATCTTTCCCGCAGCATGTGCATTGTTCTTCTTCTTTACTGAATCTTGCTCTATAACTACGCGTTCTAAGGCAACCCGATCTCGCTTCAAACAGTAAAGCGCTTCCCCTTGAATTATCGTAAAATGCCTCCCTCCTTATTTCATTTTTGCCCTTTCGGTAGTTACTCAAAGCCGGTTTTTTCTCCATAGCTGCCATCCAGTAAATCCTCTCCGCCTCCCTGACTTTTCCCTTAACGCTCTTTGTTGACATATGGCTTACAATACCAGCCGTATATTTACTAGTGAGTCTTCTAGTTCTTTTTCTCCACTGTGTGTCCACGCTCTTCCTATACAAATAACGGAACACCTTCTCTGCCCATCTACTCTCCTTCATATTTCTTAGCCTTTCTTCGAACCTTATTTTGCTCTGCGCTTCCCTCGCCTCAAAACCTGCCCACCCACTCGTCCGGCAGCGCCACTTGCGGCCACTGCGCGCAGTTATCACGTGCGGGGCCACCCTCTCTCGCACGGAATGCGCGCGCTCCGCACTATAATTTTAATGTGGCGCCCAATGTTGCTAATGAAGTATTCGTTTCCGCTAGTTCAATTCAGCTACCCTTAAAGTTAACATTTTAATTTGCCTATGCAGACAAAATACTTTAAATGTACAAAAATGACGTGTAAATATTACCAGCGTTGATATATATTTTTTATAAGTTTCGGCATAAGGTTGCCTGTATTGTGTCACGGCCGGTCCAAAGCCTGCTTAAAAAGTACCGCAATCTTTTGACCGCCGCGCCTCGGATACTTCTCTTCCGCCTCTCGGGCCGCGACGAGCATCGCGCGTGTTATCAGCGTGACATGGCATTCTCGATAAAAAAAAAAGTTGCACAAACCGGGTCCCGCACGGTGGCCTGTTCTGTGCAGTGGCTGTTCGGGAGAGGATATGGATGAGGTTTGGACACTTGGGGGAGGAGGGTTGGACACTTTGGAAAGCATATGGAGGAGAGGGTCACCACTTTCTCTGTATTGAGGGGTTTTACTGGCTCTCATCCTCCTTTTGCTGTTTACGGCCTGAGCAGCCACTGCGAGCATTTAGTCTGTATTATTGTGAACTAGAATATATTCTAGTACACTATAATCTGTATAATAACTCTATGGCTCTCTACTATGGCTGCGAGTAGGGATCCTGCCGTTGAGGTTTTTGATTAGGCTTCTTAATATAGGATTACCAGCCAGGGGGCAAGAGAGCGCGAGCTCCCCTACTGTGAAAAGTTGGAGCGCTGAGCCCCCCCCCCCCCCCCCGCCTTTTGACCGTGGTCCCTTTTGCTCTTGGCTGCAGGCTGGGGAACCAGCAAGTAAGGCGAAGTTTTCTGTCACAACAGTAATAACTCATTTATGTTCTAACGTGAAAAGGAAAATGTCATGAGGCAATGTTATAACATGGTGAAGTTTTGCCAGCTATGATGATTTTTCTTGTAGGTTCTTTGCGGTGCGGGTCACCTACGCGACGTTTCCGCGTCTTGCGCTGTAGTATTGCAGAAGAGGCAAGCGCTGCACAGGGGCCCTATAATATTACATCACCGTGTTCATGCTTTAGTTCTGCTGTTACTTGTTCATGTAGCTACGAATTAAAACAAGCAAACTTTTTATGGATTGGAAACTTAATTTCTTTGAAAAGGGTATATAATCACTGCTGCTCTGTTAAAGCTGTTGCGAGCGGATGGGTGTGACGAATCGTTTTTCATGTTTAAGTTCTTCCACTCTGAAATGCCAAAAATTGTTTCCGCTTTAGTCTTTGATAAAACTGATCAGCCTTGCTTATGGTTACTAGGAAGTTGGAGTTGTAGAGGCAGTAAAACGCGAAAGTAAAACGCACCTTTACAAAGGCAATCGATATTTACTGTACATTGATAAATGAGGGTTTGCCGAATGTATTTTTTGGTGTTTGGCAGCTATAGCCCCGTTTAACGTTTATATATGTGTCCTCATTGACTCTTGGTACATCTCAACCCCGACGACTAACATCCATGATACAAACTATTGTGGTATCTGTAGATGTTATCGCCAAAACATAATCAGAGAAAGAGAGAGAGGCGTGATAGCAAGATAAGCGTCGCATATTGGACGCGGTAATTGGGCTAAGGTGCCATTCCTCGGCCTCAGCCTTTTATGAGCGAGTCGTGTCACCTCTGTGTGTGCGAATTCATATCAAAGTGCTAGCGCGTCAATAAAATTCTCTCTCTCTCTCTCTCTCTCTCTCTCTATATATATATATATATATATATATATATATATATATATATATATATATATATATATATTGCGGGCATTTAGTATACGCATCCTCTTCACCGGTACATTATCATCATTATCATGTGTGGCTCATGCATCCTCATCGTTGTCGCGTAGCATCATCATCTTGGCTCATTCATCGTAGCTGTCGGCTGCCGGTTCTTCGGGCCTAATAAAAGGTAATCCAAACCAAGACTTCATACGTGGTGGAGCGTGCTGTTAGATCCCCCGCCATCCTCTCGACCACTCTACCCCCTGGAGCTACGTTCAGGTCACCGCTTGGGCCAGGTGTCCGGAAATATGTCGCACCAAGATGAGGCCGGGGCTGCAGCCGTTCCCACTCCACCATCGCGTGCCGCGCCTTCTCACGTCATCAACAGCCTCCAGCGTGAGCCCCATCCCTTCGCTGGTATGCGCGGGGAAGATGTGGAGGAATGGCTGGATGATTTCGAACATGTCGGCGCTGCTAACTGGTGGGATAACACCTACAAACTCGCTCACGTATCATTCTACATCACGGGTGTCGCGAAGACGTGGTTCCTCAACCACTTCAACGACATCCCCGACTGGTCAGCCTTCAAAGATCAGCTTCGCCATGTCTTCGGCACACCGGTTCTTCTTTCGGCTCTCGCAAAGAAAGCTCTCGTGACTCGGAAATAGCACATCGGGGAGTCGTATACATCCTACATCGAGGATGTTCTTTCACTTTGCCGCCGGGTTGACACACCAATGACAGAATCGGACAAGGTGCGCCAGCTTCTTAAGGGAATTGCACCCGTCGCATTCAATGCCCTTGCAATTAATCCAGAATCCGGCTACCGTTGCTGACGTTGCGACAACCTGTCAGCGTCTCGAAGAGCTTGAGTCGATGCGCCTACAACCAGACAATGACGCGGCCCGTATTACGACTGATCCAAACCTGCGAGACACGATAAGGGCGATTATACGCGAATAATTAGAATCAATGAGATTCACACTACCTTCAGTGTGTCCCATCCAGTCTTCTTCAACGTCATTGCGGCATGTCATCAGGGAAGAGCTTACGTCAATAACCCAGATGGCCAACCTGCAGCCCATCGTCTCTCGTACTCTACCATCGTTCCAGCACACCTCCGCCGCACCACCAGGCACCGTCAGCTCGACGTCCCTGCCACGAACGTACGCGTCGGTTGCTGCCGCACCTCCCACAAGCTTTCCCACGAGCTTTTCATCACCACCGCCTGAGCCGTCATCTGTCCCTCTGACTGCTCTCTCTCCCGGTGCAGTTAGCGCAAGCTACTACCCTCCTCATCGATCGACTCGGCCTAGGTGCTATTATTGCGGCTATCGTGGTCACATTGCACGCTTTTGCCGCAAGCGCCAGCAAGACGAGCGCCGAGGGTATGACATACGCGAACGGGACTATACCGCAGGAGCCTCGTATCAGGGCCGCCGTTATTCGTCACCGCCGCGTCGGTCTCCATCTCCGCCAGCATCGGGTGAACTGCGCAGTAGTCATCGATCAACTCGACTCCGTTCACCGTCACCTGACCGTCACTCTTCTTCTCCTCTTTAGCCTGCTTCCCTTACTTCTCATTGGCGTCCGGAAAACTAAGCGATGCAGTTTTTGGAGGACAAACTGCATTCCAACACAAGACTCCCATTCCTCCAGCGCGCCCCTACAATATGATTGCGGTCACAGTTGAGGGAGTGGACGTTGATGCTTTGGTGGACACTGGGGCTGCATTTTCTGTTATTCGCGCTGATTTGTGTGCCCGTCTTCGAAAAGTCACGACGCCCTATGATGGACCAACGCTGGTTACAGCCCAGGGAACAATGATTCGCCCTTCCGCTCTCTGTACTGCCCGTGTACTAATCGACGAAATTCTTCATCATATAGAATTTGCTGTGCTATCCCCGTGCTGCCATGAACTTATTTTAGGCTGGGACTTTCTTTCCTCTGCTTCTGCGGCTATTTGCTGTGCACAACGTGTCGTCCATCTTACTGACACGGACCACTTGCTCAACAACGAAACCTACAGGCCACTTCGACTCATCGCTGTAGTAGACATCGAGTTACCACCGAACGAACATCAATTAGTTACAGTTTTGTCCAACGACGTCGACTCTAAGGACATTTTGGTTACTCCGTCACCACGTTGCCTTAATAAAGGCATAGCTCTCGCATCAGGTCTGGCTCGCTTCAACAATGGATCAACTGTCCTCGCTGCTACCAACACCACACAAGATAAAATTTTACTGCCACGGGGTGCTACTGTCGCCTGCGTTGCTGATCTGCAGCCTGTGTGCGTTGTGCATCTTGCCCCTGTCTCCTCTAAAGGCCATCCTGCAGATCATGCTGCTTCCTCGGCCTTTACAGCAGCCATCAACAAAGACTTGACATACTCACAGAAGCAGCAGCTGCTTGATTTGTTGGAAAAACCATGCAAACTCCTTTGACGTTCATTCATCCACCCTGGGCCAGACAACCGCTACAGCACATCGTATTCAGACCGACGGAACATCCATTGTGCACCGCCGTCCGTACCGCGTCTCTCTAGCCTAACAATAAATCATTGAAGAAAACGTACACGATATGCTCCATTTGGAGATAATACGACCCTAAACCAGTGCTTGGTCGTCGCCCATCGTTCTGGTGAGTAAAAAAGACGGTTCCGTTTGATTTTGTGTCGATTACCGAGCACTCAATAAGATCACTAGGAAGGACGTATACCCCATGCCACGCATCGACGACGCCCTAGATTCCTTACAGGGTGCTGAATACTTTTCGAGCCTTGAATTGCGTTCCGGCTAATGGCAAATCCCCATGCATGAAGATGATAAAGAAAAAACTGCGTTGGCAACCCCGGACGGCCTATACAAGTTCAATGTTATGCCGTTCGGTCTATGCAATGCGCCCGCAACTTTTGAGCGCATGATTGACACCATGCTGCGTGACCTGAAATGGAAGACGCCTATGTTACCTATGTTACCTCGATGACATTGTTGTCTTTTCATCAACGTTTCCTCAACATCTGCAACACTTTGACGAGGTCCTGACTTGTCTTGCGGGCGCTGGTCTTCAAATTAACACCAAAAAGTGCCATTTCGCCAGCAGATCTATCAAGCTACTCGGTCATGTTGTGAGCAAGGACGGAATTCGTCCAGACTCTGATAAAAGTGCTGCAGTGCTTCGCTTCCCTCGCCCTGACAAACCGAAAGATTTGCGAAGTTTTCTTGGTCTCCTCTCTTACTTTCGGCGATTCATACAAAACTTTGCCTCCATAGCCGCACCACTTCATAAGCTACTTGCTTCCGGTATGCCCTTTCAGTGGTCTCAGGAATGTGAATCGGCTTTTGAAAGGCTGAAGAGTGCCCTCACGACCGACACTGTACTTTCTCATTTTCACGATGATGCACCAACCTTCCTGCACACAGACGCTAGCGGCCGCGGTTTAGGAGCCGTGCTCCTGCAACGCGACAACTTCTTCGCGAGAGCGAGTCGTTGCATACGCCAGCCGCGTCCTCTCCGCAGCCGAGAGGAACTACACAATCACCGAGCAGGAGTACCTCGCCATCGTTTGGCCAGTACAGAAATTTCCTCCATATCTGCATGGCCGCCATTTCCTCATTGTGACCGACCACCACGCTTTATGTTGGCTTTCGACACTCAAGAACTTGTCGGGACGCCTCGGACGCTGGATTCTACGCCTCCAAGAATATGATTTTGAGATCATATACAAGTGTGGAAGGAAGCATAGTGACGCTGACGCTCTTTCTCGCTGCCCACTACCAGCGATTCCACTCGGGGTTTCCGCAATCAATTTGCACAACACGCCCTCGGAGTCCACGTCTACGGCGGTTTCCTCTCTCGTCTCTATGGACCAGCTGCCTTCGGACGACCCCACGATTTTCCTTCTCGACAGTTGGCTGACCCATACTTTCGACGTATTATAGGCTACCTCACTGGCAGTTCCCGTCCACCTAATGCAAGGCTCCGTCGCCACCTCTCGCAATTTAAGCTGCACAACTCGGTGCTGTACCGAAAAATTTACCATCCTGACGGTCAGCGCTGGGTTCCCGTTCTGCCCCGATCGCTTCGGTTCGAAGTCCTCAGAGCGCTTCATGACCATCCGACTGCTGGTCACCTTGGTTACCATAAAACCTACGATCGCCTTCGAAGTCGGTTTTATTGGCCAGGCATTACCACTAGTGTAGCTCGGTACGTCGGGTCCTGCACTACCTGCCAATGTAGAAAACTACCAACATCTGCTCCCGCCGGTACACTACAGCCTCTTCCGTGCCCAGCCACACCTTTCGAAGTTGTAGGCGTCGATCTTTATGGCCCCCTCCCAGTCAGTGCTGCTGGAAACCGGTGGATAGTAACAGCCGTTGACCATTTGACGCGCTACGCCGAGACGACATCCGTTACTTCTGGTTCAGCTTCTGAGATTGCCGATTTCATCCTCCGAGCGATTATACTGCGCCATGGTGCTCCACGTGTGTTGCTCAGTGACCGTGGAAGGGCCTTCCTTTCACAACTAGTAAACGAACTTCTTCACGCCTCCGGCACAACTCACAAGACTGCCTCTAGTTATCATCCCCAGACTAACGGCCTCACTGAGCGATTCCACCGCACTCTTGCTGACATGATCGCCGCCTATATTCAACCAGACCACAAAAATTGGGACGTTGTTCTACCATTCGTCACTTTCGCCTACAATACGGCCATTCAGCGGACAACAGGCTACTCGCCATTTTACCTAGTTCATGGACGCTCCCCTACTTCTTTCCTGGATGACTCTTTCTTTACCTGCCAAGCGAATTCATTTCCATCCTCTTCAGAGGAATACGTTTCACGACTCGCACAGTGCTGCCAACGTGCTCGTATAAACACTGAAGCCCACCAGCAAGACAGAAAGCTAGTTTATGATGAATAGCATTGTGCTGTATCCTTCCAACCTGGAGACGAAGTGCTCCTTTTGACGCCTGTTCGCACACCTGGTTTGTGTGACAAATTTCAGCCTCGGTTCATCGGGCCGTACACAGTTCTTGAAGAGACTTCACCTGTGAATTATCACGTGACGCTACTTGTAGCCCCAGCAGATCGCCGTTATCGAACTACAGAGCTCGTCCATGTCTCCCGTATGAAGCCCTTCATGAGACGTTCTTTGTCCCCTTGACTTGCCGCGGCCAGGCTGGCCGGTTTCACGTGGAGGAATCGGTATGGGCATTTAGTATACGCATCCTCTTCACCGGTACATTATCATCATTATCATGTGTGGCTCATGCGTCCTCATCGTTGTCGCGTAGCATCATCATATCTTGGCTCATTCATCGTAGCTGTCGGCTGCCGGTTCCTTGGGCCTAATAAAAGGTAATCCAAACCAAGACTTCATTATATATATATATATATATATATATATATATATATATATATATATATATATATATATATATATATATATATAGGCTGATTGGGTGAGGTAGGTCTGCCCCCCACCCGCGCGAGAGTTGGTACGCCACTGGGCTCTTAAGTTCTGAGTCAGCCCGCTGGCGTTCAGTGAAGTCGTCGGCAGTATGATCGTTCCCAAGAAGCAGTCGTCATTCAGGTATTCGGGTGGGGGTGGGTCGACGGGGGCTCGCGACAGGCAGTCGGCGTCAGAGTGTTTTCTGCCGGACTTGTATATGACAGTAATGTCGTCTTCATTTCATTTCATTTTTATTTTTTATTATACTGTCAACCCCATTTGGGCTATAACAGGGGTAGAAAAAACCAATATACATACAAAAAATTGGTACTCCCTATACAACTTCTATTATACATAACAATGAATGACCAGAAATAGCCAAAACACTCTGCTCTTGAGGACATAGAATAAGCAAAATATAAACTATACATCTTTATACACGACATCCTTTAGGCCCTTTAAGAAAGAAGGTACACATTCCGATAAGACAGTGGAATTCGGCAGCCTGTTCCACTCACTGATCGCCCGCGGAAAGAAACGGAACTTAAAACAATCGTTGTGTGATCTGGGAGGGGGGATGTACATGTTATGCCGGTGCCTTGACGTTTCCCCAGTTTTTATATACATATACTTCGATTTGTCTATTTTTACTTGTTCTTTAATGATTAAAAAGAGTAATTTAAGTCTTTCATACTCTGTCCTTTGTTCTAATGGTTCAAGGTGGGCCAGCTTGCAAAGCTGAGTTGGGGAGTGGCAGCGCTGGTATTTGTTAAATATGAAACGTGGCGCCAATCTTTGTATTCTATCTAGCTTAGTGCGATTACTTGTTGTGTACGGATCCCATACCACCTTTGCATACCCCATAATTGGCCGTACGAGAGCTTTGTAAGCCAAGCATTTGATTTCCGGGCTAGCATGGTGCAGATTTCTCCGAAGTCTCCACAACGCTTTGTTAGCCTTAGCACAAACGGAGTCTACATGCAAATTCCATCGTAGATCGGAAGTTATTAATAAACCCAAATATTTGTGTTGTTCTACTCTGCCAAGCTCATGATCGTTTATAGAGTACGTCGTATTTAGAATGCGTTTTTCTCTAGTTACGGTCATCGTTACTGTTTTTGCGGCGTTTAGATCCATCTGCCAAATGGTGCACCAGTTTTGTATTTTTTTTGAGGTTTAGATTTAGTTGTGATTGATCGGTAGGAGACCTGACTGTTTTATACATTACGCAATCGTCTGCAAAAAACCTTATCGGGGACCGCAATATCTTTAGGTAAATTTTTGACAAAAATCAAAAACAGTGGTGGGCCCAAGACACTGCCTTGGGAAACTCCAGAAATAACATTGGCAAGGGCAGATTTTTTCGTGCTGACTTGAACATACTGCTTGCGATTGGAGAAATAGGAGGAAAACCACTGCGTTAGGTTTGGGTTTTTAATGATAGTGTTTATTTTTAACAACAGTTTAGCATAAGACACCTTATCAAAAGCTTTTGCAAAATCTAAGAGTATCATGTCAACCTGACCTTGCGAGTTAATTTCAGAGGAGAGATCATGAACAAGTTCAACAAGCTGAGTAATAGTAGATAGGCCTTTTCGAAATCCATGTTGCTGTGAGTATAATAGGTTGTGAATATCTAGATAAGCCAAAAGATGCTTGGAGACAATATGCTCGAGAATCTTTGAACAAGTGCTTGTGAGCGAGATGGGACGAAAATTTTTGCAGTCGTTAGTAGTACCACCTTTGTGTATCGGTATGACCTTACCAACCTTCGAAGCAGTGGGAAAGCGACCACTACTTACGGAGGACTGGAAAATAATTGTCAAGTACTTCGAGACCCAAACTGTGTACCTATATAAAAATTCATTTGGTATTCCGTCAGGTCCTGCACTTTTCTTTTTGTCGATTTTAAGGAGCAGGTTCAATACTCCTTGTTCTCTAATCGTTATTCCTTCTATGGCAGGTGTGTCAGAAGCCTCATTAAAAGTCAGTACTTGTCTGTCATCGTGGGTAAATACTGACGAAAAAAAGGAATTAAAACTTTCAGCACGTGCATGTGAGTTTTCTTTATCTGCATCAAGATGGGTTTTCATGTTTGGGTTCACGTATCTCCAGAGCTTTTCGGGTGCTTCGTGGAAGAACTTTTTTAGTTTAACATTATAAAATTATCTTTGCAATTTTTAACTAGACGTATCAATTCCTGGCTCATAGTGTGAATGGTTTCCTTCCCTTCAGGGCAAGGATTCTTTGAGTGAGTTAGTTTTCCGTTTTCGTTTCAGTTGCCTTTTGGCATGGATCACGTCACGCGTTATCCAAGGATTTTTCTTTGCTATCTTTTTTGTCGTGTTCGAATAAAGAATTGAATGCATTCAGTGACCACCTGCGAGAAATAATCCCATAGTCTATTTGTACATGCATTTGAATTTTTCAGGAGAACAAAAGTATCGAAAGAGTTTTCAAGTTTTTCTAAAACAGAGAAGTCATCAGCAGCTGCGAAGTTCAGAACTGTATTTTTGTAATCCTTATGCGACCTAGCGGACGCCATATCCAAGGAAAACATAACCATCTGATGATCTGATATGCCCTCGATTACATCACACGTTTTAACATTTTCCTCCAGGAGTGAAGATACAAATACAAAGTCGAGAATAGAGGATACAGCCTTAAAAACACGTGTGTAGCTAGACACAATTTGGCATAGGTTAGAACAAAAGGCAATGTCCAAAAGATGTTCACAATGAGCTACTTCGTTTCCTATAATATCATGCGAAACCCATTGAATACCTGGTAAGTTGAAATCACCAATCAAAATTATTTTGTCGTCCTGGTGCATATTAGAATCCATAAAACATCTTGAGTCGGTCAGAGTCGTAGCAGGAGAACAGGGGGGTCTGTACATAACTCCAATGTACACAGGGTGATCATTTAATCGAATCTTTACCCATACAGCTTCAATATCACCAGTATCTGGCAAAGTTTGACACTTTATGTCTCTTTAATCATAAGTGATACCCCGCCTCCTCTCCCGCCTCGGTCCTTCCTTATAAAGACGTAACCTGGCGGTGTAACTTCCACACCATGTACATCACTGTGCAACCATGTCTCGGTGATTGCCAATATGTCAGGATCATGTTCCAAGGTTACACTTTCTATTAAGTGACTTTTGTTCAGTACGCTGCGAGCCTTTAAGTTGATGATCTTAAAGTCGGCCTGTTTTTGTTTTTCAGGTCATTGTTGGTTAAGTTTGGCAGATGCTTTGCACTTGATCTTCTCCTTGGCATCATCACTCCAGGTGTACAAAACATTGTTGATGAGAACTTTGTCATAAACCACTCGCTCCTTTCTTTCTTTCTTCTAGACTTGAGACCCACAAGTTTCTCCGTATCTCAGTTACACGTTTTGAGTAGTCCTCGCTAATGTTAATATGAGTGCCTTTTAACTTGAAACAATTTTTCAGTATCTTTACTTTGTCTCGGTAGTCTGCCACTCTAAGGATTACAGGGCGGTCTTTGCCAGGAGATTTCTTTCCCAGTCTATGTATTCTTTCTATAGAATTCAGTTTCTGGTTGAGAATGGAGCCAAATATATCGTCATTTATTTTTTTCAGTAAGTCATCATCATTCTCAGGGCCTTCTTCTTTTACGCCTCTAATAATAAGGTTGTTTTGTCTCGAGCGGTTTTCTAGGTCGTCAACCCTACTGCACAGAGCACTCAATTCTGTATGGCTCCTATCGACTGCATTCTCAAGTTTAGCAGCCTACCATCCACTTTATCTATGCACTCTAATTTTTTCTGAATTGTTAATAATCTGTTTTTAACTTGAATCATAGCAGACTCAGATGAGGCCTGTTGCTCTTGCATTTGCGAAATTTTAGACAAGATAGTTTTTTGCGTTTCTAGCAGTTCCTTAAACATTGCATCCGTAATAGGTCCAGGGTTTTGCTCGACATCTCCCGACAGTGAAAGCAACAGACCCGCTGGCGCAAAACAGTAACTTATGCAGTTTAAAATGGTGTGTGGACACGGCAACACTATTAAGCAAGGATCGTCACTACGGAAACCATAATTCCAGTCACCAACCTGCACGAGTAGGGGTACGTTAGGTGACATCGTCGCGGCTTGGTTGCCGTGTCCACTGGCGCTTGAAGCAATTGGTGTCCCTTTTATAGCCGCTGGCGTGGCGCTGGCGGGCTGAACTGGTGACGTCATCATGCCACGTAGGTGTGCGCAGAAAAGATGATGCTCGGGCTGCAGGCGCGGCACCACTGGCGTATCAAAGATATCACCAGCAATGAAACCCGTGCCGAGCTTGAACGGTGCATCAAAGGTGTGACGCATATCAAACTGGCCCGTGCAAAACGCCGATGAGCCGGTCGACGAAAAAAGGCATCCCGTCAAAACCTGCACGAGTAGGGGTACGTTAGGCGACATCGTCGCGGCTTGGTTGCCGTGTCCACTTGAAGTCCCGGGCTCCATCGGACAAGGTGAGCTGAAGGGTCCTTCAAGTTAGCTAGCGTGGTGGTCGCTGACAACTGTGAAGGGCCTACCGTAGAGGTTAGGACGAAACTTTGACGTCGCCCAGACGATGGCAAGGCACTTTTTTTCTGTTGTAGAATAATTGCTTTCTGCCTCGGATAGCGGCCGGCTAGGGTAACTAATAACCCTTTCCAGTTCATCAGTTATCTGGACAAGGACGGCGCCGAGTCATACGCTGCTTGCGTTAGTGTGCACTTCTGTTTCGGCATTTTTGTCGAAATGCGCGAGTATCGGAGGCGTCTGCAGACGTCGTTTTAGTTCCTCAAATGCTTTCTTCTGTGGAGTTTCCCGCTTGAACTCGACGTCAGTTCTCGTAAAGTTAGTGAGTGGCTCGACGATGCGGCAAAGTTTTTGACGAAGCGTCTCTAATAGGTGCACAGGTCGAGAAATCGACGCACGGCCTTCTTGTTGGCGTGCGGCGGAAACGCAGCGATGGCGGCTGTCTTCTGCCGATCAGGTTTTACTCTGGACTTGCTTATTACGTGGTCCACAAACAAAAGTACCTAATACACGAAGCGGCACTTTTCTGGCTTCAGGGTGAGTCCGAATGTCTTAATGGCTTGAAGTACAGGTTCAAGGCGCCGAAGGTGCTCGTCGAAGCTTGAGGAAAACATGACGACTGTCGTCCAAGTTAACGAGACAAGTATGCAACTTCAATCTTGCCAGCATTGTGCCCATAACGCGCTGAGAAGTCGCAGGTGCCGAGCAAAGACTGAAGGACATGACCTTGAACTCGAAAAGGCCGTCTGGTGTTACATACGCAGTCTTTTATCGGTCTCTCTCGCCTACATCAATCTGCCAATAGCCTGCCTTGAGGTCCATTGATGAAAAGTATTTGGCGCTGTGGAGACGATTAGGGGCATCGTCTATTCGGGAGAGAGAGTAAACGTCCTTCTTCGTTATCTTGTTGAGTCAGCGATAGTCAACGCAGAAGCATAGTGTTCGATCCTTTTAGGGGCGAAGCTTCTTAAGGCGTGGCTTGTGCGTCCCTCATTGTAGTGCGTAACCACCGGTGGCACATACTCGAAAAAGTGGTCTTTAAGAATGTCCGCTGGATGGCGGCGCTTGCACATGATGAATACACGTTGAAAAAATGTGAGATGACTGTACTTATGGCGAATGCCATTGAGAGAGCAGGAGCACACAAAAGCACTCTGAAAGTGCTCTCTTCGGAACAGGCGTGTTTCAGTGGTCGAACAGGAACAGGAGCACTCTCATCCATTGGTAGAGAGAGAGTGCTTTTGCTGTGCTGAGTGCAGCCAGGAGCAGTTTGTAGTGCTCTCGCCTGAAAAGCGGAATACCACGAGTCACGTTGCCCTTGAACGTCACAGTTTCCGAATTTTGCTTCAGCCGGTCAGCACGACGGCAATGGTAGTAACCATGTGTAGTTTGACACCGCTGTTTTGTACAGATGGCTACGATGACAGCTGGACGTCTGCTGAATGAGTCATTGCACAAGCGTACGAGGTATTAGGATACTGAAGAACACGTGGCTGAACGATTTCGTGTGTATTTTTCTGCTGCCCCACAGAGAATATGCCGGGGCTTGGAATGTTCCAGTGACATGGTCTCCCTACTCGTCACCTTCTCACCTGCTCTCCGGGAGCGTGGCAGGTTGAGTGGCCCTGCTCTCAGTGCTCCGCCCCCCACTCGATCCTAACTGCCCTGCCTTTCTACTCCGGTTCTCTCAATGAAATTCGCCATTAGAGTGTTCACTAGACATATGGACGGCCGCACAAACAGACGAACGGGCACGCAGACAAACAAACGAACGGACAAACGGGAGAACCACGGCCACTGGATGAAACAGCACACATGCGCTTTTTCATCCAGCAGCCGTGGAAGAACGGACGCACTGACGGACGCGCGGACGGACGGACGCACCGATCGTCACACGGATGGACGGACACACGTACGGACGCATGGACGGATGGAAGCAAGAACGAATGGATGGACAGAAGCAATGACAGACTGACAAACGCTTCGCCCCACCAATGATCATTCACTTCATGGATATGCTGCGATTTTTTTCTTCACTAACACTCCCGGTGACGCCCATGGACTCTTTGAAGACTTGATAATGCCGTCGCGGAGCATTTTGACGACTTGTTTCTTTATGGCATCGCGTTCTCGCGTCTAAATTCTGTACGGACACTGATGGCGTGGCATTTTCTTTTATTATGATTCGATGTTTCGCGACAGGGGTCTGTCGAATTCTCGATGACTACGAAAAGCAGTTCTTGTATGTCAGGAGCACGTTTTCGAGCTGCTCTTGTTTATGCGTCGAAAGGCTCGGATTAACGTCGAATGTTGGTTGAAGGGTTTCAGTCATAGGAGTAGATTAGGCAGTATCGGTGAGGGTGAAAGCGTTGTTGACTTCCATTATTTCTTCGATGTAGGCAACCATCGTGCCTTTGCTCACTTGCTTGTACTCATTGCTGAAGTTCATGAGCATCACTCTTGCATTTCCTCCTCGCAGCTCGGCTATTCCTCTGGTGACGCAAACTTCGCGGTTGATCAAGAGGTGTTGGTTGCCTTCAACGACGCCTTGCATTTCTGTCGATTCTTGAGTGCCGACGGAAATGCTGACGCTGGAGCGTGGAGGAATGGTGAGTTGCTCTTCCAGCACATTCCGGGTGTGCCTTCGTGATGACGTGTGCGGTGGCAGTGCTTTTTCTGTGGTTAGTGTTATGGACATTTTCTCAGGTCGATGACGGCACCATGGAGGCTCAAGAAGTCCCTACCAAGGATGACATCTCTCGAGCAATGCTGCAGTACGACGAAGCTTGCAGGATAAATCTTATGGTTAATGGTGTCTCTGGCTGCGGAAGTTCCTGCCGGCGTAACTAGGTGGCCTCCAGCCGTACGGATTTCGGGGCCTTCCCAAGCTGTCCTAACTTTCTGTAGCGTCTCAATGCACCGCTCGTCAAGGAAGAAGAAGTTGGCATTTGGGCTGCGCGGCGGGTGCAACGTGATAAGAAAAAAAATCAGTTCGAAAACTGAGCGCTGTCAGGGCTGGATCTTTCCCGTGTTAGCTCCGACAGTTAATGGTGACCCGATAAAGAACACACAGCCCCGATCATCCCGCATGGATCCCGCCGGCTCTGCCACTAATCCTACCGGTCCTGACGCCCAAGAAGACGCCAAACCTAGCGGTGCTGCAGTCGCTGCGATTCAACATGTCAACCTGCCACCATTTTGGCCCAACAGCCCCAGCACATGGTTTCTGCAGGTTGAGGCGCACTTCCGTCTTCGGCAAATCACCAGCCAACAGACCAGGCACTGGCATCTGGTATCCTGCTTACCTCCGGACGTAGCCGACGACTTAGCTGATATTTTAGCGTCGCCACACCCGAGCCATCCCTACGACACGTTGAAGGCAGCTATCATTTCCTGCAAGTCTGAGTCCGGACACAGCAGACTCCAACAGCTCATCACGGCTACAGAGCTCGGTGACCGTCGCCCATCACAGCTCCTGCGACGCATGCGCCAGCTCCTTGGCGGCCCCTCCGCCCCTCAAGAGGAGAAGCTGTTAACGTGAGTTGTTCCTCCAGCGCTTACCGCAGAGCATGGTCCCAGTCCTCGTAGCTGCAGGAGATGTCCCACTAGACACACTCGCTGAAATGGCTGACCGAGTGGCGGACTACTCGCGGGCACATAGCCTCAGCGCCGTTATCACACCGCCACCAGCCACCGCTGCAGACCCGGTGCTCGCGAGCATCGAGAACCGTTTGGACACCCTTGTCAGGCGCCTCGATGACTTTGTACCTGCGCATCGTCGACCGTCATCCAGGTTCCAGATACACAGTCGCTCCTCGACGCCCCCACGTTCTCCGGAACTTCGGCCACCTGACGCGCCGCGGGACGTTTCATCCTCAACCGTGTGCTGGTACCACCGCCAATTCGGTGACTCTGCTCGCAAATGCACTCGCACATGCTCCTGGTCGGGATATGCGACGACCGGCCACTGACGGCGGCAAGTGGTACTGGTCGAAAGTCATGCCGCCTTTTCTATGTTTCTGATAAGATCACTGGCGCTTGCTTCCTAGTCGACACAGGAGCCCAGGTTAACGTCATCCCGGCCTCGTGTGCCGTCGCAACGAACAGATCGCCGTCGCAACGAACAGACCTGCCCACTCCAAGCGATCAACAATTCCGCCATTCGCACACACAGCCAACGCTCTCTTACACTTGACCTTGGACTACGCCGTACGTTCCGCTGGATTTTCATCCTCGTTGACGTCTTGCAAGCTGTTCTTGGAGCTGACTTCCTCAGTTTTTTCAACCTTGCTGTGGACATGCATGCTCATCGCCTCATTGATCTCAACACCCGCCTCTCCATCAACGGTGTACTCTGTACTTCCTCGCCAACGGGACTGCGAGCTCTCACACCGGCTTCGCCGTATGCAAAAATACTCGACGACTTTCCCAGCATCACGAAGCCGCACACCAGAAAGTCACCGGTGAAGCATTCCATCACTCACCACATTGTGACCACTGGACCTCCCGTTTTTACACGACCTCGTCGACTATCTGGAGAACGCCTCGCCATCGCCGCCGTGAGTTTGAGCACATGCTTGAACTCGCCATTGTGCGGCCTTCCTCCAGCAACTGGGCGTCGCCACTCCACATGGTGCCGAAGAAAGATCCTGGCGACTGGAGACCATGTGAGGATTACCGCGCTCTCAATGCCCACACCTTACCAGACCGCTATCCACTTCCTCACATACAGGATTTCACATCAAACTTGGCTGGTTGCACAATCTTCTCTAAGATTGACTTAATGAAGGCTTACCATCAGATTCCTGTAGAACCCGCCGACATTCCGAAGACGGCCATCACCACCCCATTCGGTCTGTTTGAATATGTGAGGATGCCTTTTGGATTGCGCACGTCTGCACAGACCTTTCAGCGCACTATCAACGAGGTCACGCGAGGTCTCGATTTCGTATTTGCCTACCTTGATGACCTCCTTGTAGCAAGCTCATCCGGCCCTGAGCATGAAGCCTACCTGCGCACCCTAATCCACCGCCTGGATGATTACGGCTTCGTACTTAATCCCAATAAGTGGCTCTTCGGCGTCGCTACAATAGAGTTCTTAGGCCACCTTGTCACTCCAAAGAGTATCCAACCACTCGCCAGCAAAGAGAAGGCTATTCAAGACTTTCCACCCCCGACTTCACTGAAGAGACTCCGAGAATTTCTGGGCCCACTAAACTTCCATCGCCGCTTTCTTCCAAAGTGTGCCACATTCCTAAAGCCCTTGACCGTCCTATTGGCTAAAAAGAAAGACCCGGCTGCGCCACTGGAGTGGCCCAAGGACGCTGCATCTGCCTTCGACACTGCCAAGAAGGCTCTGGCAGACGCTACCATGCTCATACATCCCGTCCCTGAAGCCCCAATCTGTCTCATCACCGATGCATCAAGCGTGGCAGTTGGCGCTGTTCTCGAGCAGCACGTATCCGGTTGGCAGCCCCTTGGGTTTTTATCGCAAAAACTGAAGCCACCAGAGACAAAATACAGTACATTTGCCCGAGAACTCCTCGCGGTATACCTCGCCATCAAACATTTTCGTCATTTATTAGAGGGCCGGGACTTTTCCGTCGTTACAGACCACAAGCCCCTGACGTTTGCCTTCCATCGCAATCACAGCAATTATACTGCACGGGAGATCCGTTAACTATGCTTTATTTCCGAGTTCACTGCGGATCTCAGACACGTACATGGGCCGGAAAATGCTGCTGCTGATGCACTATCCCGCATCGATGCCTTGTCGACCCAGCCACCACTAGACATGGAAGAGCTAGCAGCTGCCCAAAGCAATGATCCTGAGCTGCATCGTCTTCGCCCTTCATACACGTCTCTATCGTTCACGGAGTGCCCGCTTCCATTTTCTACCTCATTAATAACGTGCGAAACGTCTACTGGTGTCCCTCGGCCCTTCGTGCCTTAAGCTTTTCGTCGTGCAATTGTTGATCAATTGCACAGCATGAGCCATCATGGTATTCGTGCGACCCAGAAGCTAGTCACATCTCGTTTCCTTTGGCCAAGCATCAATGCTGATGTCCGACGCTGGGCGCGAACCTGCCTTGAGCGCCAGCGCGTTAAAGTTCACCGTCACACTGTCATGGCAACATCCACGTTTCGGCCTCCAGACGCAAGGTTTTCTCACGTCCATCTCGACATCGTCGGTCCTCTTCCGTCATCGCAAGGAGGCTGTTACCTGCTGACATGTGTGGATCGCTTCACCAGATGGCCGGAAACGTTTCCCATTTCCGACATTACAGTACCAACAGTTGACAAGGCTTTCACAAACGGCTGGGTGTCGCGCTTTGGATGCCCTTCTGTCGTCACCACTGATCGTGGTCGTCAGTTTCAATCGGCCCTTTTCACCGCTCTTGCCAATATCCTGGGCATTCGACACATCCACACAACTGCCTACCATCCTTCCGCCAATGGCATGGTCGAACGGCTTCATCGACAACTGAAAGCTGCCCTCACTGTTCACCAGCCAAGGAAACGTTGGCTCGACCACCTCCCCTTCGTACTTCTGGGCATCCGATCAGCATTGAAAGTGGATCTCGGCTGCTCATCAGCTGAACTAGTCTATGGCGTTTCGCTGCGTCTTCCAGGAGAATTCGAGCCATCATCGCCACCTTCCACTCACGATGCCTCCACGTACATTCGAGAGCTGCGCACCACGTTTCGGGACCTTGCTCCTGTGATTCCTGCCGACCGACACCCCCCGTCTGTCTCCGTCAGTCAGGATCTGCATGACTGCAGTCACGTCTTCGTTCGGCGTGACCAAATACGGCCACCACTAACATCAGCCTATGATGACCCATTCCGCGTACTCCATCGTGCACCTAAGACGTTCACGCTGGACATCAATGGCCGTGAAGACGTCGTGGCTGCTGATCGACTGAAACCTACGTATATCGCCGCTCTCGCAGCCGCGGGGTTTCAATCTGAAGTCCAAATGCCAACATCCAAGCATGTCCAATGGGAAACTCCTCTGGTGATTCCTACGGCTCTCGCTCTACGGGGGTGCACTGTAGCGTCTCAATGCGTCGCTCGTCAAGGAAAAAGTTGGCATTTGGGCCGCGCGGCGGGTGCAACGTGATAATAAAAAAATCAGTTCGAAAACTGAACGCTGTCAGGGCTGGATCTTTCCCGTGTTAGCTCCGACATTTCTTTTTCTTCGCGGCAAATGTCCCACTGATGACGGCATAGTCGGCTCCGGTATCGACGAGAGCTGTGACGCTGTGACCGATGATGAGGACGTCGAGGTCGCTAGTTCATCTCCCACAGTTTCAGTTAGATCGCGGCGTTGAATCATGTCTACGACGGTTTGTACCGCTGCCTCGACTGTAGCGCCATGAAGTCGTCTTCTGGCCCGGAAGTTTTGATGTCAGGCACCCAGGGCAATGGTCATGTCGCAGCGGGTTCTTGAGGTTTCGTCGCGGAGTCGTCGGCGGAGGATCTTCGGCAGTTCATCGTAGAGCAACTGCACCTCCAGCGGTTGTTGCCCTTCGTTTCCCGTATAAGGGCTAGGAGACCGGCCCCAGGTTGGTCCAGTTTACAGCCGGCGGTGAGGCGACATGTAGCGGCCAGATGACGCTGAATGAGATGATCCTCGGGGTGTCCACTGCGCTGTTGCAATGTTGTCGGCGAAACCGCGGGGTCTTTCTTCCCGCTGTGGACGTGGCGCATCTATGGCAAAATCCCGCAGTCCTATCTGACGATACTGGCAGTGGCGGTAGGTATGCCCAGCTTCTCCGCAGTGGTAGCGGAGAGGTCGGTGGCCCGCCACACGTCGGTTTTCCTCGGAGCGTTGCGCTGACCAGCGAATGGACGGTATGGCGTCCGCGGTAGCTAGCGAAATAACTGCGATGGTGTGACCTCTTGACGTGGGCGTGAAGGGGAAGCGTAGCGTAGGGTCGCAAGAGCGTAGCTGATCGCTTGCTGCTGAGGCTGCGGAGCTTCGGACATTCCAAGCGATTGCCGAACTTGTTCACAGATGGTGTCCGCAATCGAATCCACTTGGCACTGCGACAAAGACCACAGTTTCCGTCACTCCTCTAGCACTATCTCTCGGATAGTCTCATGCAGGTCGTCCGTGCTGAGGGCATGGGCTTCGGCGTAGTTGGCGGTTGAAGAGCGACGGTCATACTGCCTTGTGCGCATCTCAAGTGCCTTCTCGATTGTAGAGGCCTCAGGAAGGAATTGAACCGTCTTGAGTGGGTTGCGAACAAGTCCCGTAAATAACTCTTGCTTCACGCCCCACTGTGATGTAGTAGCTTAAAAAATGCGAGCATAGCAGACGACAGCGCCACATCACCTAGAAGATGACAAGAATGAAGGGACATTGCAGCGCGCCCACTGAAAAAAGAAGAAGAACAAATTGAATGTGCACGAGCAGCACGCGCCCTCATTGTCCAGAACGTCGAGCGGCAGGAATCCTTTCAGCTATAATTTGGTTTGCTTTTCATTCCTCGTATTTCTTGTTAGTTTCTCTCAACTGAAACGTTGTTGCAGCCCTTTGGAGGTCAGGCAAGTCAGAATATTCTTATGTCTTTTTCATCACCTGGCCAAGGGCACTCCCCTTGGCTGGCCTCACTACCGGTCAAGGATTGGCCACTCGATACCTTGCTACGCAGTGGAGATAGCTACGTCCCTGTGGCTCTGGTTCCTACAAATGGGGGTTCCATTCCAATGAAGAATCTGAAGGTGATACAAGTGGAGCTTCAGAAAGCCTCGTCGCTTTTCCAGAAGATTACTGAGGTCCGCCAGTTCGGCCGAGGGGGTATCCTGTGCTGGTCTGCAGATCAGGATTGCGTGCGAGAGCTTCTGAATTGCTCTCAATTTGCTGCACAGCCGGTGAGCCCGTTTATTCCAGCTCATTTTACATGTACGAAGGGCATAGTCGGTGGGGTGGATACGTGTCTGGCACCTCAAGAAATTCTAGACTTATTTGCTGTAGCTGGGGCAGTTTCAGTCTATCGATGCACCTGAACGACTGATAAAACAAAATCACCTACTGAATCAGTTATAGTAATTTTTGCAGGAAGAGTCAGACCAACAGAAATTAAGGCATGACCACTAATCTACAAAGTAGAACCACTTTCCCCGAAACCTTTGCAGTGCTCCAAACGTTGGCGATTCGGCCACAGCGTGAAAGGATGCAGATCACAGGCTAGATGCCGTCTCTGCGAAGAGAGTCATGACAGCTGCGATTGCAAATCTGATGACCAGAAGTGCTGCTTGTGTAATGGAGCGCACCCTGCAGACTCGGCTGAATGTGGCACAGAAGAAAGAGAAATGGGTGATCTAGAAATCATAGAACGCAGGCGTTGCTCTAGGAGGGAGGCGGTAGCAGAAATGCATGAAAGATAGAAAGGTTACGCAAGCATAACATCCCGGCACACAGCGGCAATGGATGCATCGCTCGCAAAGTCGATAACTGAGGCTATTGAGAAGTCTACTCAAAAGGCAATGCAGCGTCTGGCAGGTACTCTTTTGAAGCCTTGGCTGATATGTTAACACAACAGCTGACACAAATCATTGGTACAGTTTTTGTGCAAAATCGGGATTCGCACGCTGTGTTGATTTCAAGGGGTACAGAGGAGGAAAATCAGACAGTTGATCATAAATCTATCTCTCCGAAAGCAGGACCTTCAAAAAATAGAGTTCAGGCTGAGTCAGAACCTGTGACAGATGATTCAGGAGACTTTACAGATATGGACACAGAATCTCTAAGAACTTTGAAACGTAACAGATTTCCCCCTTCTAAAAAGTCTTCTCAGAACCCAAAATCCAAGAAATACTTGTCAAAGAAAGACTTCTTTGAGAACCTTTCAAAAAATGATATATTCTGGGTCAGGCAGTTTCTTCTGCCGGTATAGCATCAAAATAGGTTCCCTTAAAATTCTGCAGTGGAACTGTCGGTCTATTTGGTCGGACATACAGATTTACAATATATTTCTTCGCAAATTTCTCCCGACATAATTGTCATTCAGGAAACCTGGCTTGTTAACGGTAAAAAATTTGCATGAAAAAATATTGATTAATTCGGCTGGATCGACCGAATAGAGGTGGCGGTCTGGCTTTCTTAATATCATATAAATTTAGTCACATAGCCAAGATATCGTATCAGTGTATGGATACGAATTACGAAATACTGGTGTTAGACATAACACTACCAGACTGCTCGCCTTTCTCTTTTGCAAATGTGTACTTTCCTGCAGGAGCTCAAGACACGAGATGCCTCGATATTATGGTAGCATCATGCAGAAAAGAAATAGTACTGTGTGGTGATTTCAATTCCCACCATGTGTCTTGGGGCTTCAAATCTGATGTATGCGGAAGACGTTTGTGGGAATGAACGCTTGATAATAACTTTTCCTACTTGAACTCACACGTTGCTACATTTGTAAGAAGTAACTCTAAATCTACTATTGATTTAACGTTTTCTAGCTCTACCTTAAGCGTATCTTTGTGGAATATATTAGATTGTGCTACAAACAGCGACCACCTTCCCATTAATTTTAAAACTAAGTTCCCGAGGTTTAGTTTGACAGGGAAAGCTGGCTCATTCGTAAATTATGCTAAATTACAAAAAGACTTAAAATCCACGTTAACTTTTCGCGAAGAAATGCAGGAAGACCTTAGGGCTATGAGTCTATGTGCGGTGTTAAAACACTCATTAAAAAATTCAACGTTCACTGTAAACTCGAACACAGCGGGATCTTTTAGCCCGCGGTGGAGTCTTGAATGTGTCAGGAGGGAAAGAAAGCGAAAAGCGGCTTGGAAAAAGCTGTTAATTAACCAATGCCCCGAAAATTGGAGTGATTATAAATTCATGGCCGCTGATTTTAAGCGTCTAGTGCGCAAAACAAAAGAAGACTATGATATGAATAAATTTAATTATCTGTCTAAGTCTAAAAATAAGAAGATGCTTTTCAGGTTTTTACGTGCGAGAAAAATGATTCCACCGGCAGAAAGCAGTCATTCCACCATTATGTCTCCTCGCCAACTCTCTGACTTCTTGTAAAATATTGCTAAAGGCTTGAAAACCAGGTTTACGACAATTATGCCAAAGTCCATGGTGAAATTAGAGTGGATTGTGATTTCCAGGAGGTATCTTTAGCTGAACTGGCGGATGTGATGAAGGGCTTACCGCCCGCTGCTCCTGGACCTGATGGGGTGACCTCTACAATGCATAAAGGGCTATACAAAATATCCCCACACGAAATCCATATTATAGTTTATTATTCACTGAAGAATTCTTGGATTCCGGCACATTGGAAGCTTTCCAAAATAATTCCGATACTTAAGAAACAGGGAATGTAGTTTACTCTGGGTAACATAAGGCCTATTTCATTGACATCTAACCTGGTGAAGCTTGTAGAGAGAGTATTAAATGCCCGTATAATAAACTACATCAATGAACATACAATACTGAACCCCAGACAAATTGGCTTTAGATCGGGATACTCCATTTGGTGTGCACATGTGGATTTGGAAAGTCACATACAGCTGGCTCGGCATCGCCGCGAATACTGTGCACTAGTCACTCTAGACTTAGCTAAAGCGTACGACAAAGTGGAATATCCTATCCTAATCCAGCAGATGCAAGACTATCACTTTCCAAACTATATAACAGCATAGATTACAGAGTTTGTGAAAGACAGAGAATTTTATTGCTTTTTGGCTGGATGCTCTTATAAAAGATATAAGCAAACACGAGGTGTACCTCAGGGCTCAGTATTATCCCCGGTGTTATTCAACATATTACTAAGTTCTATTCCAACTTATCAGGATATCCAAATTTACGTATATGCAGATGTTATTGCTTTCTTCGCAACAAAGAGTGATCTGCACTCATTGTATCAGGCATTACAGAATTACATGAACATGCTAGAAGGATGGCTTGACAATATCCACATGTCATTTAACGTCAAAAAAGTGCGCTTTTGCCATTTTTGTTTAAGGATTTTCCTGATGTATCGTACTGAGCTCATTCCCCAGGTCGATTTCCTGAAATACCTAGGCATCGTATATAATAGGACGCTAAATTGGAAAAGCCGTATAGACGTGGATGGCTGTAAAGCGTCCCGTGCCTTGGGGTGGTTACGCAAATTGGGGAACAGAAAAATAGGATTGCGTAGGAGTTCACTGATAATAATTTACAAGATGTATGTGCCGCCCATTATGGAATTCGGGTGCGTATTATTTTCAGGCCGCGCGGCTTACAAAATGAGACATATATTATTCGAAAGAGAAGCTTTGCGCTTGTGTCTTGGACTCCCTAAATTTGTGGCAAATAATGTTTTGTATGCGGAAGCGCGCCTTCCACCTTTGTTAACTCGGTTTAGAATACTTCCAGTTCACACTTTCTTGAAAATATACAATTCACCTCTGCGACAAGCTTCTTACGTTTTTATTCAAAAACCAACCACATTCTTTGGAACACAATGGTCTACAGACTACACTCCCCTCAGGTTAGGTTCCTCCAAGCGCTGCTAGAACCTCTCAATGTGAATATTTATCAGATTGGCATAACAAAGACGCCTAATTCAAAACATGAAATTAAATTTCATGATATTTTCCCTCTAATGCGAAACAACTGCCCCTTCATTATTTAAATATTCGGTTAAAAGATTACTTGACTCATCTGTCCATAAACAACATTATTGCGACAGATGCATCCGTATTGAACAAAAAGGTTGGAGTAGGCATCCTCTGTACTTCTCTCGACTGGTCTTTCTCAGTTAAATTACCAGATTACATGCCTATATTCATCGCTTAATTATTTGCTATAATTCTAGCGCTTCGTAAACGTCCTGCAAGCGAATCAGAAGCGGTCATACTTACCAATTCTCTCTCAGTATGCACTGCACTATCTACAGCAAAAAATTGGACATTGAGTATGATTAGCAGTTTATTACCAGCAAACCTGAAAAAATTTCTCTTGCTATGGATACCTGGCCACTGCGGGATTTATCCAAATGAGATGGCAGACTCGTTAGCCAAAGCATCTTCAAGCGGACCACTCTTACCTATTTTACCTGATTTCGCCTACGTAACAGCACTCAAATATAGAAATGCTTTTTTCCACTAATAAATAGAAAAATTATCATTGGATAATGTCAGAGACTTCGTACATCTAAGATTTTGCTGGAACAAACAGTGGTGTGTATCTAGGCAGTTAGAAATTACAATCACCAGATTACGATGCAGGACTCCGCATCTGAATTACTACCTACATAAAGCTGGACTAACAGCATCTCCGTTGTGCCTCTTTTGCAAGGAATCGGAATCAATGGATCAATTCGTTTTTGTCCTGTCAACGATATGCTATTAAAAGGAAAAGCTGCCTTGGCGAACAAATTGAGAAGCTAGGTTTAAAAATAAACGTGGAACTAATTTTATCCTTCGGAGGGATTACATTAGGTTATAGTTTAATGTTTACTCTGCCGTGTGTGCGTACATAATGACAACAAAAAGATTAACTTGTTAGTCTATTGTTATTATTATTTACGGCTACGAGACTACCTGAATGCCTGACATAGCACACTTGATGATCCTGCCGCCCGGTTCAAGGCCGATCCCCCTTTGTGGGCGAATGCCAGCAAAGGTGAAGGCTCACCATCATCGTCATCAAGAGGAGACGCTCGCGGAGAACGAAGATGTTCGGACGCCGACAAGACGACGCAAGGGAGCCTAGGGCGAACCCGCAACTACGCGCTAGGTTCGAAAGGCCGGGTTCCTGTTCTCGAGCCATTGACGTTCTCGGGGCACAGCGTGTCGGCGTGGCGAGGCACGAGTTCTGGGTGAGTGGTTCTGCGGACATCTCCGGTACGGCGAGCACCCTCGAAAGACCGGAGCTGCTGACCACGTCCAGCGAGCCGACGTTGCTGACAGTGTGCGGCTACTCATAGACCTGTTGATGCCCTCTACAGTGGCATGCTGACCTGGCACCGAACCGACGACTGCATCTGAGCACGCAACGGGTCCAACTTCAAGGCACCGGGCTACGGCTCAGACTGCGGGGCTGTTCTTTTCTTTTGTGTGTGAGCTACGTGCGTGTACGACGCCTACTACTGTATTTGCATTAGTTTTTTTTCTTGTCCAATATAACTTCATTTTGTTTTCCTCACTGTCTCCATCTTCCTCGCGTCACACGCCTTGCTACGTGACGAACCTAACCACGACATATCTGGCGTCTGCGAGACAGGACTACTCTTGTTACATCTAAGAAGAGCATCACATCGCATGTGTGTGTGACGGTCGATTATGGAGGCAGATAAGCTGACGGCAATCGGAAAGGAATTGGGGTCAAGTGGCTCAGCACTAAAAGATTGGATGGACCAAGAACGCGCACGCTAAAAGAGGCACGTGATGCTCGTCTGGCTGAACGAAACGCCGTGAAAGAAGCCGAGGCAGAGGCAGTCGCTAGATTAAAAGCAGAGAAGGAAGTCCTTGAACTCAAGTTAAAGTTGCATCAGTTAGGCACGACAGCGGGTAGCACAACTACTGGGCACCTTAACGAGGGTGCGCCCGTAGGCACCACGCAGAGCTACCAAAATCCACATAAACTCATCCCAGCCTTTAACGAGGACCGCGATGAGCTGGATGCATATCGCTGCTAGTCGCTGCTAGTCAAGACTGGCCGCAAGACAAATGGGCCCTATCACTAAGCCTTTGCTTCACCGGAGAGGCCTTGAGTGTAGTTGGTAGGATGGCACTAGAACATGCCACGGACTACGAAACGTTGAAGAAAACGCTACTACAACGCTTTAGGTTCATGGAAGAAGGCTATCGGACAAAATCTTGATCAGCAAAAATAGATAATTCTGAAACGGGCAAGCAGTTTGCCGGGCGTCTATTAGGCTATTTTGACCATTTGCAAGAAATGGCCAAGACAGACCGGACCTACGATGCTCTGCGAGACAAAATTGTCTCGGAGCAGTTTCTCCTACATACCACGAGAAACTCGCTGTGTTTCTTAAAGAAAGAAACTGTGAACGCCTTGAAAAACTTGCGGAGGCTACAGACCACTACTTGGAGGCCCAGGGGCTGATTAACCTTGGCAAATGTAAAGGCGATATCCTGAGCCAGCCCCCAGGTCAAACTCCAACGTATAAGTGGCAAGATGACAAAGAGAGACCACAGTGTTTCCTTTGTAACAAAAAGGGTCACAGAGCTGCTGATTGCTGGACCAACACAAAGGCTCCAGATACAAAGCCACCCTTTTGTGGAAAATGTCGCCGCACTGGGCATTAAACAGGTGACTGCTCTGAAAATGCCAAAAGCGTTGAGAAGGCCTCATGCTCTTTTCCACAAAGAGATGGAGCCAAGATAATTATTTCAGAGTCGCAGGCTTCCTTTTGTGTTCCTTACAGTCCGGAGTGCGCGGAAACGCATCCAGCCAAGCTGAAGGAAAAATCAATGCCCATGGGCGAAGGTGTACTTGAAGGAAATCCCGCAACAGTACTGCAAGATACCGGATGCGATTCAATCATTGTCAAAAGGCCTTTTGTGGTGGATAGCAAGTCAACAATAACGAGCCTATATTCCGTGTAGATATCATCTTTGGTAAACTTATACAAGCAAAATACTTTTCAAGGTTTGACTTCACTAAGGGCTACTGGCAGGTTCCCATGGAACAAGGCTCGAAACCAATGACTGCTTTTTTGACAGAATCAGGACTGTATCAATTAAGATTCATGCCGTTTGGTGTTAAAACTGCCCCAGCTGTGCTTAACCACCTCATGAAAAAAGTGGTAGCAGACATACCGCACGTTTATTACTACTTTGACGATGTGCTCATTGCTACTGAAACCTGGGCTGAACATATAGCTATAATTGAGTCTTTTCTCAAGCGAGTTCGCGACGCTGGTTTGACCATTCGGCCAACGAAGAGTGAGATTGGCCAAGAGTCAGTCAAATTTCTTGGTCATCTCATTGGGCAAGGCGGTATTCGACCACAGGTCGAAACGCTCGACAAAATACAGGCTGCGAAGCGTCCACAAAATAAAAAAGAAGTACGCCCGTTCTTGCGCCTTACAGGTTATTACAGAGATTTCATGCACAACTACTCTGAAGTTTTCTACCCACTGACCAAATTGACCAAGAAGAGGGCCCCAAACAAAGTCCTCTGGGGAGAACGAGAACAGAAGCCTTTTCATGGACTTAAGGATTCGCTATCTACGCCACCCATTCTAAAAGCACCTCATTTTTCAAAACCGTTTGTACTCCGCACCGATGCATCATCGAGAAGTGTAGGTGCCATACTCATCCAGCGTCATGAAAGAATACTGCATCCAGTGTCATACGCAAGCTGTAGACTACAACCACGTGAAGCTGCTTACGCTACAGTAGAGCGAGAGGCCCTGGCTCTTACGTGGGTGGTTCGAAATTTTCACATCTACCTATTTGGACGCACATTCATTCTACAGAGTGACCACAAACCGCTTGTGTACATCAAGTTGGCCAAGCATGTGAACAGCCGCGTGTTACGGTGGAGCCTCATTCTTATAGAGTACGACTTTTCGGTCGAGTATATCAAAGGCAGAGACAACATAGGCGCAGATTACCTGAGCCGTTTTCCAACTCCGTGAGCAACGCCTGTATGAAGAATCGATGCTCAGTGGTATTAATAGCTTGTGATGTGAACCTTACAGCACGATACAAGTATCATGACGCTTTAGTTCTGTGACTTGTTTCTTTTTTTCTGGTGTGTACTTTTGTGACCGAATGTGCCGAGTATGCGGAGCTCGGAACTGCGATAGTGTGCAGTGGTGCTTACGTGTGTGTTTCCGACTGCGAACCAACGTGTCCCCAGTGCCCTCAAGTTCTTCTACCGGAAGAACTTTCTTAGGTGTGGGGTGATGTGATGTAGTAGCTTAAAAATGCGAGCATAGCATATGACAGCGCCGCATCACCTAGAACATGACAAGAATGAAAGGGCATTGCAGCGAGCCCACTGAAAAAAGAAGAGGAGACGCTCGCGGAGAACGAAGCAGTTCGGACGCCGACAAGACGACGCAAGGGAGCATAGGGCGAACCCGCAACTACGCGCGAGGTTCGAAAGGCCGGGTTCCTGTTCTCGAGCCATTGACGTCCTCGGGGCACGGCGTGTCGGCGTGGCAAGGCACGAGTTCTGGGTGAGTGGTCCTGCGGACATCTTCGGTACGGCGATCGCTCTCGAAAGACAGGAGCTTCTGACCACGTCCAGCGAGCCGACGTCGCTGACAGTGTGCGGCTACGCCTAGACCTGGTGATGCCCCTTACAGTGGTATGCTGACCTGGCACCGAAGTGACGACTGCATCCGAGCACGCAACGGGTCCCACTTCAAGGCACCGGGCTACGGCTCGCACTGTGAGACTGTTATTTTCTTTTGTGTGTGAACCGCGTTCTTGTACGACGCCTACTGCTGTATTTGCAATAGTTTTTTTTCTTGTCCAATATAACTTCATTTTGTGTTCCTCACTGTCTCCATCTTTCTCGCGTCACACGCCTTGCTACGTGACGAACCGAACCACGACACCAGCATCAGGAAGTGGTGCTTTTTGTACTCAGCCATGGTAGGATCGGCGTGCCGAATCAGTTTCGTCATCTCTTCTGTGAAGATGGTGACAGTTTCATTGGCTAGTTGCAGCCGAGTCTCAAGCAAAGCAGCGGCTCTTTCTTTGCGAGTGACACTCATGAAATTTTCCAGGAATGCGCCACGAAAAAGATGCCAGGATCGCAGTGCACACTCTGAATTCACATATCTGGTCCTCGCCACGTCTTCCCGATATAAGTAGACACGGCGCATTTTTTCTTCGGAGTCCCACTGGTTCAGGGCGGCCACTCTGTCGTACGTTTCCAGCCAGGTCTCAGGTTCTTGATGAGGATCCGTGGAAGGTCGGTGGCTCGTTTGGCTGCTGCAGTACGACCATGGCGGGCGTTGGTACAAGGGCTGTCATAGTGGTCGCAGTAGTGGTGGTGGCCTTCGGGTTGCGAGTATTACCAAGTAGAGCCCCGTACTACGGAGGTAGCCCCTGTTGTCGGCTGCTTGCTCGCAGGTCGAGGTTGGCGGCGATGTGTGCCTCACGGTTGGGGCTTCATTCTCGACAGCAAGGGCGCGTTCTGTACATGGACGGCAAGCACTTCAACTAGATGTCACGGGGTCGTGACGTGAATGAAGAGAGCAGACTGTAGGTAGAATATTAAAGTGTTTATTCGGGCCAAATCTGTGGCCACGTAAAAAGAAAGTCAGTTTACACGATGGCACTGGCACTGATAGCGGCAAGCAAAGCGTCGGTCATCGATCAACTGGCAAGTGGCGAAGCGTGTCGGCATTTATACGCTTGCCATCGAATATTCTAACGTTACTCGAAACGCAGCTCGAAGTATGCAGGATAGGTGCTGAGGTCGAATCTGAGTATGTTTGGTAGTGTTGAACCTCAAAGTGTTGTGTTGTTGTTATGCTGTGTCACAAGTGTATGTCGAGCGAGTCAAAGTGTTTGTTGCGGTGACGTGATGTATAGGATTGTACAATTGTTGTAAAGACAGTCCTTTGTACATTTGTATTGTCTGAAATGTGTGATGGAGTGTTGTACTCATGTACCTATGGTTATATTTCAGATGTTGTGAGATTGAATTGCGATGTGCAATTGTATTGAGTGTTCTATGGTGATTGTGACGCGCCATGAGCGATGAACTATGTTACTGTCTTTAGATGTGTGGTGTCTGTTCGCACACGTTTGTGTGTTTTTGAATATTATGTGATAATATTCTCATGTGGGTGGCAGTGTCACAAACGAGCACTCCCAAAAAGCGCGCGCCACCGAATTCTAGCGACAGCAACGATACCAAGCGCTAGAGAGACGCCTCAAGGTCAACGATAAAGAAGAAAACAAACATCCAAAGGCTCCTCCGGGGGCGCCGTCTCTCCCCTCTCGGAAGCGTAGTCTCGCCGACCATCCTCCTCACATCGGCGGCCGAGCAATCCCTGGAAGGTTCTCGAGGGCAAGGGGCGTGGTGATGCAGAGTTGCATCATGTGTCGTGGACGGCCCTCGAAACGTCTCGCGCTTTCCCCAGCCTTGGCTGTGCTAGCTGTGCATCGCGCTGACAGAAACGATGAGAGTTTTCTGGAATCGAGCGCGAAGGATATTTAACCGAGCAGCAGAGATGGGAGATCAGGAGAAGAAAGTTCGCGCCCGTGTGCGTAGGCAGAAGATGAAAGTTTTGCGCAAGTGTGCGTAGGGTCTTTACACCGTGTGGGCGAAGCCTTTTGTCCTCAGTGACAAAGGAGGAGAAAAAGAGGATTTCCACCTGAGGGGTGAAGACTCGTGCTGCAGACAGGAGTGTGTGCCTACCGCCAGCGAGCGAAGACGCGTGGCAACAGCTGCGCGTGGGAAGCCGACGTGTTACCGGCGAAGAAGTTTGGTGCTTGCAGAGCGGCCAATCGAAGACGCGAGGTTTCCTGGAAGAGAAACTTCGGGGGCAGCGGAACGACAACAGCGCTGTACTTTGAGTGCGTGATTCTCGGAAGAGTATCATTCAGACTTTTGTTCCAAGGACTTTTGACTTAATAAGTTTTCGAACTTTTTAGTCTTTAAGTGTCTTGGTTGTTCCATGGATGCGAGTGCATTGTAGTGCGTATTGTTGTATGTGTCCGTTGTTTCGAGTGTGGCTGATTGTACTGTGTAGTACGTTGTTTGATTGGTGACATATCGTATTCAACTATTGTCGAGCGTGCATATTTTTGTATCGATTTGATCTGCCATAATTGAGAATATAATTTTGTTTTGTTTTTTATCAACTTTCGGCTCTGACTTGTTTTTTGGGCCACAGCCGGCGTCCGCTGGCGCGCCAAATAGGACCTCTTCTTATTTGTCCACACTTTCGTGGTGCAGTTCGGGGGGCCGATATTTCGGCCCTTGGGTCCTTGGAGTTAGCCCGGCAATCACCTCCCTAATTAACGGGACCTGTGACACATGTACACTCACACTAGTTTCAGAGCCGGCCTCTCGACACAGGACGCCATGAAGCTGATAGAGCATCAGATCATCGACCGGAGCACGGGAGATACTAGAGCCATCCTTGGAATAGACCTGGAGAAAGCTTTCGACAACATTTCTCACGAATTCATTCTCCCGTCTATTGCCAGCCTAGGGCTAGAAGAGAGGGTCTACAACTTCGTGAGATCCTTTCTTAGCCATATAACTACCAAGCTCAAGATCGAACAGTACTTCTCGCGAAAGATTAACCTCGATTGACGCGGCACTGCTAAGGGCTCAGTTATTTCCCCAACATTATTTAACATCGTTATGATCGGGCTCTCCAAGGAACTCACGAAGGTTCAAGGAATCAATCATACCATCTACAGAGATGATATAACCATCTGGTGTACCGGCGGGAGTGATGCTGAAGTTAGGAAGCCATGCAGCGCAATCGATGTGACCGAACGTTTCCTCTGTCCCATTGGTCTCAGGTGCTCCCCATCGAAATCTAAACTTCTGCTCTGCAAGAAAAGACCCCGAGGCGGTGGCCACCATGACTGGAAACGTGCGTCTCAAAGTGAGATACGGTTTTTCACTGGTCGTGGGTCCGCAGTGCCCATAGTGTATTCGCCCCGAATAATTGATCGATTTGTAGGGTTTAACGTCCTAAAACCACCATAAGATTATGAGAGACGCCGTAGTGAAGGATCCGGAAATTTTGACCATCTAGGGTTCTTTAACGTGCACTCAAATCTGAGCACACGGGCCTACATTTCCGCCTCCATCCGAAATGCAGCCGTCGCAGCCGGGATTCAATCCCGCGACCTGCGGGTCAGCAGCTGAGTACTTTAGCCACTAGACCACCGCGGACGATTTGCTTTGCTTGCTTGCTTGCTTCAATCTTCCGCTTATCCGTTAGGCTCGCCCAATAAACATCCTTTGCCTCAATAATTGCCCCTTTAACCCAACTTTCAGGCAGCGCCAAAGACGCCTGGTCTTCCGTTATATATATATATATATATATATATATATATATATATATATATATATATATATATATATATATATATATATATATATATAGTTTGTCGTATATTTTTTTCTGCTGTATGTTCCTTTTTCTAGCGCGTTTTTTGCCACACTGCTGCTGAACAATAAAACTTGTGCTCACTACAGCTGCCCACACTGCATTTCTTATTACGCTGCTTTAGGTATACAATCACCAGGTTACGGTATCGAATCCCGGCTGCATTTTCGATGGAGGCGAAAATGCTGTAGGCGCATGTGTTCAGATTCGGGTGCACGTTAAAGAACCCAGGTGGAAGAAATTTCCGGGGGCTTTTACTACAGCGCGTCTTTCATAATCATAAGGCAGTATTGCAATGTTAAACTTCACATATCCATCATATCTATGAATCAGACTTATGACCGCCATCTTTTTTTATTTATCTGCCTGAGTTACATGATGAGTATACGTTAGTAGGCCTTTCTAAAATTATGGTTGGCCGTTTGCCTGAGTTGCACCTTCGTCATTAGACACTTCGAAGTGCCCATAGCCGTTAGGGCATGGTAAATATATATCTTTATACATTTTACACTCGCATACAAGTGAACTTCGATGGATGAGCCAAATATTTTATAGGACACGCGTGCGTGTGCGTGCGTGTTTAGATGTTAGCAGAACGTGCGAAGGTTATATAGCAACGCTATTGTCTGGCTTGAGTATAGCTTAGCACACGTAATTAAGAAAAAACAAACTGTAATATGCATGAACGTGGCCCGTATCAGACCTTGGAAGTGTGTTTGGCTTTTAATTAAAACGAATATCTGCCTAGTGAAAATTATCGTAGTGATCGACTCCGGCGAGATCTGATCTCGTGGGTACACGTACATATGACCGCCGCTCGCCGAGCCAACCTATCAGCGCTCGCGGCCGAGATTCCTGCCCAAAACCTCATAGGGTGCCAAAGCCCTGACAAACACCACGACACGTTTTTCCGTCAGCCATTATTTACTGTGAAAACGCCCAGGAATGATATAGCGGTAGTAGCCCCACTTTTTTGTAAGCTTGTAAATCATGTCAGCGAGAAGCGAAGAAAAAAAGGTTGGTATGTGGCGGGGTGGTTCACGCGAAAATTTTCGATAGAAGAGTTGAAATCCACTCCCCCCCCACTCCTTGGCTACGCCACCGGGGTATTGATAGATTAATTAAAACTTTATTTTGGTCCTGAGAAGACGCAGGGGAGACCCCCCGCCACCCAGCTAATCCAACGTAGGGACCGTCAAGCCGTGCTTGGCGGGCCGTTCGCGGGCACTCTGGACGGCCAGGGTTTGATCGTTAAGTTCGGGGCTGCGTAAGAGCACCACCCACCTGTGTTCGATGAAGGCAAAGTCGATGACTTCACAGTCCCACATCACATGGCTGAATGTTGCTAACAGTCCACAGGTGGGGCAATTCACAATCCGATACTATTGAGGACAACGTTTACAGATGCTTTTATATATAAACAATGGTTCAGGGTACATGACATGAAAAACGGCAGGGTTAGGATACACACTGGCTTGCAATAGTCTTAAGGGTAACTGCCTGCTCCCTACACAAGGCCGAGTGTGGGAGAGGGAATACCCATCTTGACAGATAGAAGTGCTTGGTTATTTCGGTGAACGTTAGTAAGGGTTCCCAGCGAGGCAGAGAGAGTGCTGAAGCAGTGCGGTCAATGAGTCCTCGCGCGGCCTCGTGTGCGCCCTCGTTAGGGTTATAGAGGTGGAGCCCTTAATCGACCCCATGAGAACGGGAAAACAAGTGAGTAAATGGGGCGTGATGCTCTTGGCGCTTTCGAGAATGCACAGGGTCTGAGGTGCTACCATCCCGATTTCCCTTGATAGCCGCCTGGGAGTCGCTGTATATTGACTCTCTGCGACTATCTAGCATAGCCAGTGCGATTGCAACCTGTTCGGCTATCACGGGTTTCGATGTGCGTACCGTGGCGGAGCAAGTGAGCCTGGAAATTGAGTCAACGATGGAAACAGTGAGTGCCTCTTGTAGGACATATGGTGCAGCATCCATAAAGCTTGCATCAATGGGGTTGCTACAGATCTCAACCTGCTCGAGCAGAGCTCTACCCCTGGCCCTACGTCGACCAACGTTGTGCGCAGGGTGCATATTGTGGGGAATGGGTGCGATGTGCAGTTAAAACCTGATGTTTGAGAATCTGCATAGAATCAGGGCACTGGTCAATAGAGTTGAGGCCTAAATCATCGAGTATCTTGCGACCCGATTTGGTTACTGCTGAAAGTCTGACCAGCTGTGAGCGCTCTTGCGCCTCGATTATCTCTACGAGTGTATTGTGAACACCAAGCCAAATGTTTTCAGTGCGAGTGCTTACAGGCAAGCCGAGGGCGACATTGAAGACGTTTCTTACGGGGGAATTGAGCTTACTCCTCTCTGCAACATGCCAGTTATGCATGGCCGCCGAGTACGACAGGTGACATAGCACAAACGCATGTATGATGCGGATGACATTGTCTTCCTTGATTCCCTGGTGTCTATTCGTGATCCTCCGGATGAGGCCGAGAGCACTTTCTGTCTTGGTAGTGATCTGTCTGAGTGCAGCTCCGCAAGCGCCGTTAGACTCGATATACATGCCCAATATTCGGAGCGAATGCCCCGCCGCGATGGTCTAGTGGTAAATGTGCGATCACACTCGGCGAATAATGGTAAATGCGTGATCACACTCGGAAGACCAGGCGTCTTTGGCTCTGCCTAAAAGTTGGGTGAAAGGGGCAATTATTGAGGCAAAGGAGGTTTATTGGGCGAGCCTAACGGATAAGCGGAAGATTGAAGCAAGCAAGCAAGCAAAGCAAAGCGTCCGCGGTGGTCTAGTGGCTAAAGTACTCGGCTGCTGACCCGCAGGTCGCGGGATTGAATCCCGGCTGCGACGGCTGCATTTCAGGATGAAGGCGGAAATGTAGGCCCGTGTGCTCAGATTTGAGTGCACGTTAAAGAACCCTAGATGGTCAAAATTTCCGGATCCTCCACTACGGCGTCTCTCATAATCTTATGGTGGTTTTAGGACGTTAAACCCTACAAATCGATCAATTATTCGGGGCGAATACACTCTGGGCACTGCGGACCCACCACCAGTGAAAAACCGTATCTCACTTTGAGACGCACGTTTCCAGTCATGGTGGCCACCGCCTCGGGGTCTTTTCTTGCAGAGCAGAAGTTCAGATTTCGATGCGGAGCACCTGAGACCAATGGGACGGAGGAAACGTTCGGTCACATCGATTGCGCTGCATGGCTTCCTCAACTTGAGCATCACTCCCGCCGGTACACCAGATGGTTATATCATCTCTGTAGATGGTATGATTGATTCCTTGAACCTTCGTGAGTTCCTTGGAGAGCCCGATCATCACGATGTTAAATAATGTTGGGGAAATAACTGAGCCCTGAGCAGTGCCGCGTCAATCGAGGTTAATCTCTCGCGAGAAGTACTGTTCGATCTTGAGCTTGGTAGTTTTATGGCTACGAAAGGATCTCACAAAGTTGTAGACCCTCTTTTCTAGCCCTAGGCTGGCAATAGACGGGAGAATGAATTCGTGAGAAATGTTGTCGAAAGCTTTCTCCAGGTCTATTCCAAGGATGGCTCTAGTATCTCCCGTGCTACAGTCGATGATCTGATGCTTTATCAGCTTCATGGCGTCCTGTGTCGAGAGGCCGGCTCTGAAACCAATAATAGTGTGAGTGTACATGTGTCACAGGTCCCGTTAATTAGGGAGGCGATTGCCGGGCAAACTCCAAAGACCCAAGGGCCGAAATATCGGCCCCCCCGAACTGCAGCACGAAAGCGTGGACAATTTAGAAGTGGTCCTATTTGGCGCGCCAGCGGACGCCGGCTGTGGCCCAAAGAACAAGTCAGAGCCAAAAGTTGATAAAAACAAAACAAAATTATATTCTCAATTATGGCAGATCAAATCGATACAAAAATATGCACACTCGACAATAGTTGAATACGATATGTCACCAATCAAACAACGTACTACACATTACAATCGGCCACACTCGAAACAACGGACACAAACAACAATACGCACTACAATGCACTCGCATGCATGGTACAACCAAGGCACTTAAAGACTAAAACGTTCGAAAACTTATTAAGTCAAAAGTCCTTGGAACAAAAGTCTGAATGATACTCTTCCGAGAATCACGCACTCAAAGTCCAGCGCTGTTGCCGTTCCGCTGCCCCCGAAGTTTCTTTTCCAGGAAACCTCGTGTCTTCGATTGGCCGCTCTCCAAGCACCAAACTTCTTCGCCGGTAACACGTCGGCTTCCCACGCGCAGCTGTCGCCACGCGTCTTCGCAAGCTGGCGGTAGGCACACACTCCTGCCTGTAGCACGAGTCTTCACCCCTCAGGTAGAAATCCTCTTTTTCTCCTCCTTTGTCACTGAGGACAAAAGGCTTCGCCCACATGGCGGAAAGACCCTACGCACACTTGCGCAAAACTTTCATCTTCTGCCTACGCACACGGGCGCGAAATTTCTTCTCCTGATCTCCCATCTCTGCAGCTCGGTTAAATATCCTTCGCGCTAGATTCCAGAAAATTCTCATCGTTTCTGTCAGCGCGATGCACAGCTAGCACAGCCAAGGCTGGGGAAAGCGCGAGACGTTTCGAGGGCCGTCCACGACACATGACGCAACTCTGCATCACCACGCCCCTTTCCCTCGAGAACCTTCCAGGGATTGCTTGGCCGCCGATGTGAGGAGGATGGTCGGCGAGACTACGCTTCCGAGAGGGGAGAGACGGCGCCCCCGAGGGAGCTTTTGGATGTTTGTTTTCTTTTTTATCGTTGACCTTGAGGCGTCTTTCTAGCGCTTGGTATCGTTACTGTCGCTAGAATTCGGTGGCGCGCACTTTTTCGGAGTGCTCGTCTGGGACACTGCCACCCACATGAGAATATTATCACATAATATTCAAAAACACACAAACGTGTGCGAACAGACACCACACATCTAAAGACAGTAATATAGTCCGTCGCTCATGGCGCGTCACAATCACCATAGAACATTCAATACAATTGCACATCGCAATTCAATCTCACAACATATGAAATATAACCATAGGTACATGAGTACAACACTCCATCACACATTTCAGACAATACAAATGTACAAAGAACTGTCTTTACAACAATTGTACAATCCTATACATCACGTCACCGCAACAAACACTTTGACTCGCACGACATACACTTGTGACACAGCATAGCAACAACACAACACATTGAGGTTCAACACTACCAAACATACTCAGATTCGACCTCAGCACCTATCCTGCTTACTTCGAGCTGCGCTTGCGCCCTTTCTTGCGGTGCACGCTCGATCTCTTCTTATTGTTCTTGTTTCTGTTCCGATGAGCCCTTTCCAACGACAGTATCTGAGGTGGCGTCTCAGCCATCATTTTCACTTCCGACACCGTCAACGGGTCATAACGTTCAACCGATCTTGTCTGGTTATTCACCAGATTTTTCATGTCACCACATTGGGCATGGCTGGCCGACTCCGTCACCTGTCGGTCGGTTGAGGTCATGCCAACCTAAGTCCAGCTGCCCAGCACGTTCTTGCGTTCAACACGATCATCTCCTGATTCACTGTCTCTTGCATCCTGGCTTCACCTTGTGCTCGAGTGAAATCCTTCACGGGATGCTCCTCCACTGTATCTCGTGGTCGCTGGGTTGGCGAGGGCTCTATCTTCGGGTCTTCCCCGAAACGTTCGGCATCGCTCGGCTCTCGTGCCCCGTCGATGTTTCCGATGATGAGGTCGTAAAGGGGGGTCGTCATTACATAGGACAGTAACATTGCCACTGAAGTAAGGGGTTTCAACCTCAATCTCTGCTTCGGGAAGCATCCGAACAGAACTGTCAATTAGGCAAACCGGTTTCGTTTTGCCTGTTAACTCACTTTCCCGCACCAAATTTCTCCGCACAATAACAGTGGAGCTACTGGTATCTCTTAGCACCGTAACCTTCTGGCCCGCAACTTTTCCAGGCAGCGTTGGCATTCCCTTCGTAACACCGGTTGGCCGTTTTGTCATTACAGCAGCCACAATAGGAAGTTTCTCCCCATTTTTCAACTCTACGAATCCATCAGTGACGCTGTCATCATCGGCTTTTGGTGCCAGCTGCACACAAGCTACTTGGTGAGTTTGACTCGCTCCGTTACGACATGCGTCTGCCTCTTACCGGTCTGACCCATTTGAAACATTTTACAACAGTAGGGCTCGTAAAGTTAGTTCGACAGCTGTTAGCGCGATCACCCACTCGGTTACACAGAAAACATCGCGGAACACTCTCCGGTGCACGCTTTTTTTGTTCGGGTGCCGATTTCTTCGAATCTTCGGGACACTCGTTCTTGACTTTGGCCAAATTTCTTCCCCCTTGCGCTTCCAAGAATTGGTCGGCCAATTCAAGCATGTCTTCAAGTGACTCAGTCTTCCTCTCTTTCAAGTACAGCGACAGGCTTGGGTGGCAACTGATAAGAAATTGCTCTCTAATTAGGAGCTCTCTAAGCTCATCACACTCCTGTGCTGTGCCTGAAAGTTCGATCCACCTGTCGATATAATGGCTAAGTTCGGGCGGCGTACTGCGTAGCCGTCTCACCATCAGCTGGCTTTCTTGTCCAAAATCTGTCTCGGAGACCTTCCACAGTAAATCTAAATCGCTTCAGCAAAGCAGTTTTCACCTTTGCATAGTTGGCTGCATCGGTCGGCGTCAGCCTACCGTACACACTGAGCGCTTCGCCACTCAAGCAAGTACTCAAAGCAGTTGCCCATTGATGTTCCGGCCGATTCGGGCTCCTTGCAATCGTCCCAAATTTGTGAAGGTACGCGTCAAGGTCGTCCTTCCTTTCATCAAACTCTACGAGCAGCTTGCTTGGCTTCAAGCGGAAGCCGTAGTCCTCCCATTCGCTACTTTCAACTCTAGCTAGGGCCGGAGTTTCACTTCGCTGTTGCACACGGAGGCGCTCGAGTTCCATCTCGTGCTGCCGCTGCCGTTCCCTTTCAGCCATCTCCGTTTCTCTTTTCTCTCTTGCCCTTTCAGCTGCCAAACTCTCTCTCTCCAATTCAGCTGCTTTTTCTTCCTTGGCCCTCTCTTTTTCTTCTTTTTCCTTCTGGGTGACCCACTTCCGTAGTTCGGCGCCAGAAAGGCCCACCTTCTCACCAAGAGCGACTAACTTTTCGAGATATATTGTGTCTCACAAATAAAACCTTGCCGCGTGCAAAAAATATCTGCCTAAATCAGTATGTCGGAACACTCCTGCACTCGTTAACGAGAACACTGAGCAACTCACAAAATTGTTCCGATAGCACTATCAACAACTCGAGGCTCTTTCTCACTACTTTGGACGCACTGAACACCAAAAAGGTCCTTGTCGCGGACGCCAGATTAATTGTCACAGGTCCCGTTAACTAGAGAGGCGATCGCCGGGCTAATTTCAAGGGCCGAAGTATCGGCCCCCCGAACTGCACCACGAAAGCGTGGACAATTTAGAAGTGGTCTTATTTGGCGCGCCAGCGGACACCGGCTGTGGACCAAAGAACAAGTTAGAGCCGAGAGTTGATAAACAAAACAAAATTGCATTCTCAATTCTGGCAGATCAAATCGATACAAAAATATGCACACTCGACTATAGTTGAATACGATATGTCACCAATCAAACAACGTACTACACATTACAATCGGCCACACTCGAAACAACGGGCACAAACAACAATACGCACTACAATGCACTCGCATGCATGGTATAACCAAGGCACTTAAAGACTAAAGAGTTCGAAAACTTATTAAGTCAAAAGTCATTGGAACAAAAGTCTGAAAGATACTCTTCCGAGAATCACGCACTCAAAGTCCAGCGCTGTTGTCGTTCCGCTGCTTCCGAAGTTTCTCTTCCAGGAAACCTCGCGTCTTCGATTGGCCGCTCTCCAAGCACCAAACTTCTTCGCCGGTAACATGTCGGCTTCCCACGCGCAGCTGTTGCCACGCGTCTTCGCTCGCTGGCGGTAGGCACACACTCCTGTCTGCAGCACGAGTCTTCACCCCTCAGGTGGAAATCCTCTTTTTCTCCTCCTTTGTCACTGAGGACAAAAGGCTTCGCCCACACGGCGGAAAGACCCTACGCACACTTGCGCAAAACTTTCATCTTCTGCCTACGCACACGGGCGCGAACTTTCTTCTTCTCCTGATCTCCCGTCTCTGCTGCTCGATTAAATATCCTTCGCGCTAGATTCCAGAAAATTCTCATCGTTTCTGTCAGCGCGATGCACAGCTAGCACAGCCAAGGCTGGGGAAAGCGCGAGACGTTTCGAGGGCCGTCCACGACACATGACGCAACTCTGCATCACCACGCCCCTTTCCCTCGAGAACCTTACAGGGCTTGCTCGGCCGCCGATGTGAGGAGGATGGTCGGCGAGACTACGCTTCCGAGAGGGGAGAGCGGCGCCCACGGGGGAGCCTTTGCATGTTTGTTTTCTTCTTTATCGTTGACCTTGAGGCGTCTCTCTAGCGCTTGGTATCGTTCCTTTTGCTAGAATTTGGCGGCGCGCGCTTTTTCGGAGTACTCGTTTGTGACAACGTGTCATTGGTCTCGAGATGCACCTTGAGTCGGTTCAGCAGGGCGTGCTCTGCGACCTTACCGACACATAATGTTAGGAAAATCGGTCTTAGATTATCTATTCCTGGTGCTTTATTGGGTTTCGGGATTTGTGCCGTGTAGGCCGTCTTCCAGTGTGCGGGGACCTCCCCATGGCGCCACACCTGATTAATCTTTTCGGTGAGGAATTCAATATGCAGTCATCACCGAGGTTCTTGAGCATCTTATTAGTTATGTCATCAGGGTGAGGGGCAAATTTGCCATTTAGGGTAAAGAGAGACTGTCGCACCTCGGCCACAGTGAAGTCCTGGTCCAACTTCGGCACGTCACGCCCCGCGTAGTTCGGGAGCTGTGTGGGTGCAGAGCTATCCGCGACAAGCAGATACTTGTCTATAAGCTTGTTGACAACCAATTCAACCGGAGCTGAGTCGGTAGCAAGATGGATGGCTTGCGCGAGGGATCTCCTCTGGCTGGACCTGGTCGAGAAGGTGTTTAAGAATACCCCAGCTTTTACCCCAGCTTTTACCCAGCTTTCGATGCTCTCGCAGAGCTCGTGCCATTTTTGTTTACACAGGGCTTTGCAGTGCTCCTCGGTCGCCCTGTTAATTTCGGAAACCTTATTGCGGAGCCTCCTGTTATGCTTCTGCTCCTTGCACCTCGTGAGTAGAGCTTGCTTGGCTTCTAGTAGGGGGCCATCCTGCTGTCGAGGTTTTCAACGTCGAGGTCAGTGATGACCTCCTTGGTCGCTACCGTGGCATCATCTCTGATTCCTTTGCACCATCCTTCAAAACTGTCCCAGCCATCGGTGCTCGCTCAGCTCTGACTTTGTGGAAAACGTCCTAGTCAACCACCTTAATTTTTTCATACTAAAGCGGGCAATCGCGAAGGCTACCTCGATACTGCAGTGGTCACTTCCGAGGTCTAGAGCCGTGTTGACCCACTGGACCCCACCTATATTCTTAACAAAAGTGAGGTCCGGTGTGGTATCTCGGCATGTGGAGTTACCTCTAGTGCGAAAATCCTTGTCAGTGATAAGCGCCAAGTCGGCGCCTGTCGCAGTCTGACAAAGCTCGCGTCGCTTGGGTGTATCATACACGTATCCCCCCACGATGTGTGGGGCATTGAAATCCCCAACGACGACAAGGGGGTTACCCCTGGCCATGCTCACAGCTCCTTTGAGGAGAAAGTCTGCTCTGCAATATATGTTGAAAATAAAGAGGCTGTTTCTTCAGAGGCCCTTTTTGGGTGAGTTTATTATAATTTCAGTCATTACGTACTCGATGTTATCGGCGATTGCACCAAGGTCACGCGATAGGTTGTTGTACCTTTTGCTCATAAGTGTGGCAACTCCCCTGCCTCCTGAATGTGATGACGCCACTAGGTAACCCTAGAGTTTAAGGGGGTGCTAGACGCCAATTCCTGAACAGCGATGATTTGGGGCTCAACATCGAGATTTCTTAAATAATGCTATAGAGGTGGCTTTTTGTGAGTAAACCCGTCACAGTTCCATTGCCAGATTTTGAAGTTTTCGTCCACACTATCCATGCTTAGGTAGAGACGAGGGTTGAGCAGCTATAGCGGTCCATCGTGAACTTTCTTACAGCGCAACACCAGAAAAAATACAGGACAGGGAAGGAGTAGAACAGAAAGAAAAGACGGCGCTGACTCACAACTGTTGTTTATTGGAAAAAAAATGGGGTCAAAATTATATATAGGTCCCGGCAGCCTACATCACAACATGCACAGAATACGAGGTGCACCGAGGTATTGTTATCACACTCATGGCAATAAACAAGCTTGGCCTAAAAAACTTAATTCTTTTTTATGCAGTGTGACGGATGGTTCACTAACGCACTTGGTACCCCTAATCTTTATATGATATGCCTCAGCGATTTCTCTAGTTAGCTGGTTAGGATGCTTGAAGATGATGGTGGTTCTCTCGAAAATGGGACGACAACCGCATGACCTGCAATGTTCCGGCAGATGAAGTCGCGCGATCCCTTGAAGAGATAAATCATGCTCCCTTAAACGAACATTCACACATAGTTTCGTTCGTCCCACGTACTCCCTGCCACACGATAATGGTGTTAAATACACAGCTTTCTTTACGCATGCGATGTACTTGTTTTTATGATTCACAGCGCATCTCCCTTTGGCCTGTTTGTTCCTCAGCGCATTATCAACCATCGGGCAAATGCGACCTACCTTATGTTTGGCGGAAAAAAGAACGTCGACACCATACCTTGAGCCTACGTTTTTCAACCCATGCGCCAATTTGTGTACATAAGGGAAAACTGCTCTTTTTCTTTTTCCATCACAATTTTCTTGAGCTCCTCTGTGTCTCACGAGCTTAACGCTCCGAACCATAGACTCGCACACAGACGAAATCACCTTGTCGGGATACCCAGCATCTACTAAGCGTTTTACCTGGTTATTAAAAGCAGTATTCGACACGTGCACACAGGATTTCCTGAGCGACGCATTTAGAATTGTCTTTGCAATCGCTCTCTTCACAATTTTAGAATGGCCAAACTTGTAGTTTAAGATAGGCTTAACTGATCTTGGCTCATATTTCCAACACAAATGATCTTTACCAAAAGTTAGCTTTAGGTCAAGAAACTGTAGCTCGTAATCCTTACAGACTTCGTGGGTGAAGGTGAGGCCTATACCATGCTGACTGAACAATTTAAGAATGTGGTCAATGTCCTTATGGTGAATGTCATTGTGGGAAAAAATTACAAAATCGTCGACGTAACAAAAAACAGCACTGCAGCACTTACTAAGGTGACCTTCCAGCTGCCTGTCAATGTAGCCTAAAATAATGTCACTAATAATAGGGGCCACGCTGCACCCTATGCAGACACCAGACTTTTGTACATAAAGATCCCTCCGCCACGACACAAAGGTACTTTCAAGGTAAAAAGACAAAAGTTCAAGAAATGATTCTAAAGAAATACCGCAATCATCAATGAAAGATTGCTCATCGTTGTCAAACACAATGCAGGCTTTTACGCATTTCATAACCTGGTAATGCGGAAGGGAATAATAAAAATTTTCCACGTCAACACTGAAGGCACTACGTAGGCTCATCGAGTTATTTTTGAGGTACTCGCACACAGAATCCGAATTCGGTATGCGGAAAGGGTCAACAATATTCAGGCATGCTAGGTTCTTATGGTGAATGACATTCACCATAAGGACATTGACCACATTCTTAAATTGTTCAGTCAGCATGGTACAGGCCTCACCTTCACCCACGAAGTCTGTAAGGATTACGAGCTACAGTTTCTTGACCTAAAGCTAACTTTTGGTAAAGATCATTTGTGTTGGAAATATGAGCCAAGATCAGTTAAGCCTATCTTAAACTACAAGTCTGGCCATTCTAAGATTGTGAAGAGAGCGATTGCAAAGACAATTCTAAATGCGTCGCTCAGGAAATCCTGTGTGCACGTGTCGAATACTGCTTTTAATAACCAGGTAAAACGCTTAGTAGATGCTGGGTAGCCCGGCAAGGTGATTTCGTCTGTGTGTGAGTCTATGGTTCGGAGCGTTAAGCTCGTGAGACACAGAGGAGCTCAAGAAAATTCTGATGTAAAAAGAAAAAGAGCAGTTTTCCCTTATGTACACAAATTGGCGCATGGGTTGAAAAACGTAGGCTCAAGGTATGGTGTCGACGTTCTTTTTTCCGCCAAACATAAGGTAGGTCGCATTTGCCCGATGGTTGATAATGCGCTGAGGAACAAACAGGCCAAAGGGAGATGCGCTGTGAATCATAAAAACAAGTACATCGCATGCGTAAAGAAGGCTGTGTATTTAACTCCATTATCGTGTGGCAGGGAGTACGTGGGACAAACGAAACGATGTGTGAATGTTCGTTTAAGGGAGCATGATTTATCTCTTCAAGGGATCGCGCGACATCATCTGCCGGAACATTGCCGGTCATGCGGTTGTCGTCCCATTTTCGAGAGAACCACCATCATCTTCAAGCATCCTAACCAGCTAACTAGAGAAATCGCTGAGGCATATCATATAAAGATTAGGGGTACCAAGTGCGTTAGTGAACCATCCGTCACACTGCATGAAAAAGAATTAAGTTTTTTAGGCCAAGCTTGTTTATTGCCATGAGTGTGATAACGATACCTCGGTGCACCTCGTATTCTGCGCATGTTGTGATGTAGGCTGCCGGGACCTATATATAATTTTGACCCCAGTTTTTTTTTCCAATAAACAACAGTTGTGAGTCAGCGCCGTCTTTTCTTTCTGTTCTACTCCTTCCCTGTCCTGTATTTTTTTCTGGTGTTGCGCTGTAAGAAAGTTCACGATGGATCCTAACCAACTGTCCCAACTTACCGCCTTACTACAGCTATAGCGGCCCGGAGGATCGCGCCTTCAGTCGGTGGTGCTAGTACATTGCGTAGTGCTGGGACCTGCAAAGGAGTCGGACTGAGGTCTCTCCAGGCATTGACACCTTCTAATTTGCCTATGCCTTCACTCAGTGCTCCTAATCCCATCTTAATTGGGGTGCTCCATGGCTTCTTGAATTGTCACTAAGGTAGCCTGCATGTTGATGAAGGAACCCTTGAGTTCCGACAGTATACGTTTACCGCCTCTTCTTGTGTGTTTTCAACTGCTCGGCGCTTGGTTCCACTAGATCTGCGAGGTGCCTCAGACGTAACCATGGCGACCGGGGATGAGGCGAGCTGTGCCGAAGGGGGCGAGGACGTGAGCCTTCTAATCTCTGCCATCTCCGCAGCTAGCTTGTTCATTTCTTGCTTGAGCTGGATGTTTTCTTTCCTCGGCTGCTTGTTAGCCCGTCGCATCTCGTCCAGCTCACTCGCGTGAGGAGAACCGCGACTCGCTTCGTCGCCTCAAGGAGACTCACGTCCTCCTCGGGTCTTGTCGGCCCAGGAGAGCGTCGGCACATTCTGTTAGAGAAGGTGGGCGAGTGGGAGGTAGACCTAGTCGGCCCCAATTAAACGTGCCCCGGCCTTGAAGTAGAGCGAGACTGAGAAGTGAAGCTTTTATGGCATGCTCACTACGACGATGCACAATGTACGAGATCATGAACATTTGAGCAGTCTTTGCTTGCGGTGAGATGCTGGCCACTACAGAGTTTGCACTTGGGAGTACACATGTGCTGCTTATCGGGACTTGCGGCACCGCAGCATCGGCAAATCGTGTCACCGGGAGTGGGGCACATGTCAGCGAGATGGCCAAGACGGCCGCACGCATAACACACGTCGATTTGCTTGCGGTAGAGTGAGCACTGCATCAGCACCGGTCCATACCTGAAAAAGTTCGGTACACGATAGCCGTCGAAAGTGAGGATGACCGTGCCGGTTTGAGCTATTCTCTTGGCTGCTAAGGCGAGTGGGTTATTGGTGTTGACAATCTTGGCATCGATCACCTCCGGGCCATCTTGAAGGGGACGTTGCGAATATCCCATTTGCACGTGGAGTGTGGGCCAGTCTCATTGGCACTTATCTCGTGCACCTTGCCCGAAATGAGTATTTACTTCATCCGAACGTATCAGCCTGCAATTTCGCGCTTGGGAGTACTGGCAACCATAACATTTTGCAGTAGATTCAGGCATAGAGTATCCTGGCACAAATTTTCCTGACTTATGCCAGCGGCAACGAGTATTGCGTCTGCCACCGTAGCTGCGCCCATTTTCGAGATAAAGAGTCCATCTCTCGTCTGGATCACAATCTTGATGTCATCTGGAGGAAGTGAGGGCACCTTTCCCTCCCGTAGCACTTTGTACTTCAGCGCAGCACCACCCGATTTACCGCGGCGTGCACCCAACTGCGACGATGGCGCGTTAGAGTCATCAGTGCGTGTTTTGGCGCCAGCTGTGAAGGCCTGAGAGCATCTGCTGCGACGAGCGAATCGTCGGGCGCAACATAGCTCTAGGAGAGGAGATGTCACACGCGGCCCAAAGGGAAATGGCGCTGCGTTGTGACGTAGGCCCGCGCAGCGCGCCAGCGTAGCGTGCCCGGACATGCCAGCCCGGGAAGGAGCCGACGGTTGACTGGCCCAGACCAAGAGGCACCCTGGTAGCCATCTTGGCGGGAGCCGGTGCTTATGTGCGCCCGGGCTACGCTGTCGGCGCGCGCGCGGTAGCTGGGGAACGAGGCGCCAGGTAGGAGGGTGCTCTCGATTCCCACAAGACGAAAGAGAGTGAAAAAAACAGAAAATTTTTTTCTGTTTATATACAGGGAGTATGTGGGTATGTGGAGAATGGCCTGGTGTGAGCCACCTCTCACAAACACTAGGTGGGCTCCTCATTGCAGAAGTGCATTGGCGTCCAACGCGACTCGGGCTCGGTTTACCAAGGCCTTCTGGCTCGCCAGGTCGGAGCAGCCGAGCAGCGCTGCCTCCCAGTTCTCCCATGTGGGATTTGGTTTTGGGGTGAAGCGAGGGGTTGACTGGCATGCACACACCATGTGGAAGATATCCGAAGACTTCTCTGCACAGTGCGGGCATTTTCCTTTTCAGGCAGCATAGCGATGTTTAAAAACTGCCGGGCACAGCAGTGTTTTGGTGTCCTTGACTAAATTTCTGAAGCGCGATTAAGTGCCAGTGAACAGAAGCTACAGAGCCGAATCACGTGCAACCTACCACCAGTAAACATAGTTCCAAAGTAGCGCCCGTATGTTCAACGTGAAAATTAAATGTTCCTCCTTTATTTTCTACGTGGAGCTATTTGAGACAAGACGCAGCTCACACCAGCAAGATATTCTCAATTTTTTTAATTTGTTATGACTGCTGTGACATCGCGTTTTGGAACGCGCGAGAATGTTCGTCCTTTTTACGTGCACCCCAAACGCTAAGCGGCATCTGCATCTACATGGATGAATGGATCGATATGGCTGTACCCTATAGATCGGGCGGTGGCTAACGCCCTCAAGCTGTAATACTCAGTGAACCAAAAACTAGATTCATTAATTTTTTTCCCTTGAATACTGAGGTTGTGGACTGGTACTTTGCAGTGAAGGGTTGAATTTTCACTCATGTATTGAATTATGTCACCAGTCAGATAACCTCCTTCTAGTTAATTCTACCCGCTTAAAGTCCATTTTGCCCTCCCTGTCCCTAAACCCTAGTGCTTTGAAAAACCCTGTGCCACCATCCTGAACTATAGGGTGAAGCTCTTTACAAAACATTATCAAGTGTTTGGTAGTTTCCTCCTCTTCTCCACATGCACTGCATACCGTGTCTACCCCTTCGTGTTTGGCCCGATATGTCTTGGTTCGCAATACCCCTGTCCTCGCCTCAAACAGTAGAGAACTACCACGAGTATTATCATAGATTCTTTACTTGGCAATTTCCTGCTAAAAAGTTTGATAGATCTCTAGTGCGCACTTCTTAATCATGCCTAATTCTCCACATATTGGTCCCAGCTTCCTTTACCTTCTTCTTAACAGATAGTTCTTTTTGGTTTGGCCCCCTGCTGTTTTCTAAGTATTTAACAGTCAATTTTCTGGTTCGCTTCCTCCATTTTGTATCGACATTTTTCATGTACAAGTAGCTGAATACCTTCCTAGCCCAACGCTTCTCCCCCATTTCTCTCAATGGCATCTCAAATTTTATCTAGCTGCTAGCTTCCCTGCCCTCAAATGATGTCCATCCCATATCACATTGTACTCCCTGATTTGGTGTATTCTCGTGAGCTCCTAAGGCAAGCCTACCTATTCCACGTTGCTTGATTTCTAATCTTGCTTGAACTTCTGAACTCATGCACAAGACCGCATTGCCGAACGTCAGCCCAGGAACCATGACCCCTTTCCATATTCCTCTCCCAACATCATACCTATTGTAATTCCACAGTGCCCTATTTTTCATCACTGCTGCATTCCTGTTACCTTTAGTCGTCACGTATGTTTCGTGTTTCTTTATGTACTCGGCCCCATTTTGCTTATCCATACGCCCAGATATATTTGTATTTATCTGTTATCTCTAGCGTGGCCTCCTGTATTCTAAACTCACTACCTTCAGTATCATTAAAAATCATGACTGCTGATTTTTCCTTACTGAATCTGATATCTAACCTATCTCCCTCATTACCGCAGATGTCCATCAACCTATGCAAATCTTCCTTGTTGTCGGCCATTAGCACTATATCATCTACGTACATCAATGCTTGTAGTGTTTGTTCAATGAGTTTTACTTGTTTAGCGAAACAGAGGTTGAAGCCCAGTCCACTTCCCTCTAATTTGGCCTCTATTCCTTGTAGGTACATCTTGAATAACAAAGGTGAAAGAGGACACCCCTGCCAAAGCCCCCGTTTTACCTCTGCGGGCTTGGATACCTGTTTTTCCCACTTTATAACTACCTTGTTACCTTTATAGATATCCTTCAAAAGATTAGTGACTACATGTTCTACGCCTAGTGTGTCCAGTATTCCCCACAAGTCCTCTTGAACCACGCTATCGTACGCTCCCTTGATATGCAAAAATGCTAGCCACAGGGGCGTGTGTTCCTTTTCTGCTATTTCGATGCACTGCGTCAGTGAGAACAGATTGTCTTCCAACCTCCTGTGTTTCCGAAACCCATTCTTCAGTTCCCCCGCACCCCATCATCCTTTATCCATTCTTGCCGTCTTTCCTTTATAATCTGCATTGCCAGCCTCTGGAGCACGAGATGCCACTGTTATACGAAGGTAGTTGTTTATGTCAGATTTGTCCCCTTTTCCTTTATAAAACATGCTCATCTTGCTAAGTTTCCATCCATCGGGGACTTCACCATCGATTATTATTTTGCTCACTGCCTCTTTCATAGTTTGCTTAGACTTCGGACCCCATGTCTTTATCTGCATAATTGGAATGTCATCTGGGCCTGTTGATGTACTACTAGGAACCCTCTTCTCAGCCCTTTCTCACTCTCGTTGTGAAAATGGAGTCATTGCGCCATCTAAAAACGCTGATGTGTCGCCGCCGTCACTTTCCACAGCTTTACGAGACGCGCGCCAAAACAGACTACTTCGCATAGTGCTACATGTGCAGAAGCTCTGCCTCCGTAGCCTTCCCTTCATTGCCAAGAAAAGTTGTCGCCAAGTACATGAAATACTGCGCATTTAAAACTCGATAGGCGCCACAACTCATGAAAAACAGTGCCGCCAGCGTACTAGATGCGGCTCGCCGGTGTTCGCGGGAGGAATTCGAAGCTTCACAGGATATACACACAAAAAAAGACAGCCAAAATTATTAGCTTCAAATACTCGCCGCCACTCGTAATCGCAACGTCTCGCATGGCGGAACGGGTGTTTGAAGATAACGCCAAGTAACAACTATTCTAGTTCACTATAGTAACAACCGAAGGTCTTCAGCTTCGCCTGCATTACAATCAGTCGAGCCCTCACAAAGATGGCGGCCGGCGCATATAGTTTTTTTTTCGGCGTCTGCTAGCCCAAAATCACACAGAGAGCTTCCACAAAAATTGCAACCGCAATAACTGTTTTCTTAACTTTTTATTTCTGTTATTTTTCTAATGCAGGTTACAAATATGCTTGTTATCACTAGTTTCATGAGTATCATCATTACCACTCAAGCAATATATTTACTTACGGCGAAATTAGTGGTATGAGAGAACTACCACTGCTACTACTGTTCTGTGCTACTACTACGAGCGATCCGTACAGCATTCACCGTCCGACATTTCTTTTCCACCGCCAAAGGTTTTGTATGTACTACGTGCTTTCGCATGTAGACGACGGCCGTCGGTGAGTGCCGGTGGCGGTGTTCTTTCTTGAGGAGCTCCCCGTGTGACGCGAGCGGTGAGTGCTCGACCTCGTGCTGCTGCATCATGACTGCGCCGGGTATATTGGGCCAAGTGGCCGCTTACTTGGGGTCCTCTGAAGCAGCGTTCCGGCTTCTTCTCACCATCCTGTCAGGTGAGCTGCTGTCTCATCAAGCGCTTTTGAGGAAAGCGAGCGTGATCGTCTGCGCAATGGCCCGTGCTCGGGTTCGTTGGCCGAGCAGCATGAGGAAAAAGTGCCGAGGAAGCGTTACAGTAAACGCGTGCTTTTCTGATCGCAGACCGATTCGATGAGAGTCGGGCTTTCACGCCACGTTTGCGGGTGACGTGCGTGCTCTTGTTGTGCCCTTGTTATATTATGCGCATTGCAATCGCCCAGTGGCCGTGTGTTGTGATATATGCTACGTGTCATTGTGGAATAATCGAGTCGTCCAGGGAGCACAATACTGATAGCATGTCTCGTGCGTAACCGAAAGCCGGTATGTGAACATGAATCAAGCAGTAATAAAATAGCGAAGAGCTGAGCCAGTTGGAAAACATCTTCTGCCTCGGCCAGATTATGAGACAGGAAATAGTCTGGCTGGAATAAGCAAGCCAATCTGCCAAGGAATGGAGGTCAATCTAGCTGGAATTGGAAGCCGTTCTGGCCGGCAATGGAGATCATTGTAGCCGGAAATTGAAGCCATTCTAGCCAGAAAAGGAAGCCGTTCTTGCTGGAAGTAGAAGTCATTCCAGCCGTAAACGCAAGACGTTTCCAGGAGGATATAGCAGTTGTTCTGGCAAGAAATTTGGAGCACTCTAAATCGGGAAGCATGATGTTCCAAGGAAAAGGTGCCTTTCCTGCTGCAATGAGGAAGGACGTGTTTTCTTTGATATTAGCCTTTGGATTGCCTCATATTCTTCATTATATTTTGTATAGTCTTTGTTAAGGTTCCTCTGTTAAGTCAGGAGGGTTTTGGCTGGGTGGGTTGGTAATATTCTATTATTAAATGTAGTGAAAAGAACACAGACAAGAACGGAAACACAGTGCATTGTTTTCATGCACCGTAATTTATTAGAAGAATATACACACATATGTACTTATAAGCAAAAGGAGCTAGACATTTGACAGGAGAATGAAAATATGAAAATAAAATAAGTGTTCTAGTGACAAGCATTAAGGTAATCAACTTTGATAGGGTGCAACACTATCGACATCTTGGCGACACACGCATCACCGCCTCTATTGACAAAACTTGTCTAGGGGCTTTTTCAAGTGGAATAAAGCTTGGCCAGCTCTGTCCGGCGGTGGACAAGAGGTTGCGGTAGCTAGGTCGGGAGGACCACAGGGGCGACATCAAGCATCGGGAAAAGTTATTTGACTGTGGTAGGCGAGTGGTCTACAACATACCTCTGTCATGATAGAAAAGCTACGTCAGGCAGATAGAGCTCTGCTTAAATAATAGGTTATTCTACCACTGAGCCTCTTTGAATCGAACACCACGTTGTAACGTTTCGCTGCATTGCAGGGACTGCGGCCAGGCCTAGGTCGAAGAAAGCAAGTGCGCTAGCAAGATAAAATCAAGGAAAAAAATGCAGTGAGAAATTGATGAAGGGTTTTAAATGTATAGAGGCGGTGATGTGTATGTTGCAAGGCCGTCGATAGTGTTGCTCCGTATCACAGTTGATTACGTTTGTGCTTGTCACTAGAACACTTTATTTTCATATCTTTATTTTCTCGTCATGTGACTAGTCTCTTAACTGTATATGTGGGTATGTTCTTCTAATAAGTTTTAGTTGATGGAAACAGTGATATGTTTACATTTGTATTTCGTGTTTTTGCACTATGTTTAGTATTGGATCCTTTGTTGTCTTTGGGCAGCCACTGTCACATCTTGGTGCTTGGTTTTGCTCCACCACACTCAGAAAAGGCCAAATAAGAAAAAAACAAGTTTAAATGCACCACATTCACTCAGGAAATGAAATAACTCACCCAGGGGTTGTAGGCAGAAATTGTTTTTGGGGCGGGGGCATGTTCTTAAATCTGACGATCTAGTAGAGTAATTTTGTGCCCTGTATGCCATGGCAAAAAAAAAGAGGGGGGGGGGGGCGAGGGGTGTGTAGTGTCGCTCACTGCATGCTACGCTTTGAGGTCAACATGCTTACCATCCCTAACTTGAATTTTTTGTGAGTATGTAGTGATTATTTACATTGATTTTAAAGTACTCTGCTTAGACGTCAAATGAATTCAATAGCACATCTGTAATTACTAGCGTTTGTTGCATACTCATGTGCTCCATCAAGCACAAGCATTGCACGGCTGAGGATTATTGGAGACAAAGGCTGCTTGCACGAACCGGTCGCATAAATAAACAAGGTATGCACAGCGTGAATAATGAAGCCCATGAACATTTGGGACAAACGTTCACTTATTCTTGAATTATAGCCTCGGCATGGTGGTCTAGTGGCTAAGGTACTCGGCTGCTGACCCGCAGGTCGCCGGATTGAATCCCAGCTGCGGTGGCTGCATTTTCGATGGAGGCGGGATTGCTGTAGGCCCGTGTGCTCAGATTTAGGTGCACGCTAAAAAACCCTAGGTAGTTTAAATTTCCAGAGCCCTCCAGTACCGTGTCTGTCATAATGGTATCGTGGTTTTGGGACATTAAATATCAATCAATCAATTCTTGAAATATACAACTGCAACACTTATTTCCAAATGGAAAAAATCAGAGCAGAGATAATCACTGTTCCTTGGTCTGTGCTCACGTCTCCAAGGCATCGCACTGAGTACAGTAAATACCGCTCGAATATGCTGGGCATCACTCGCTGCATTTTCCAAAGCTGGTCAAAGATAATTATTTCGTGTAACATTCACTCATGTATTTTTCAAAGAAACTTGCTAGAATAGCGAATCATGAGTGCACACGTACAGTTACGACTAGCCGCCATGTGCTGTAGGAAAACACCGAGGTGTAATCATATACGGAATATTGAACCACTATGTATGATGAATTTACCATTGAAAAAAAAAAATCAAATTGTTTCATGCAATGTTCATAATACAGAGTAGGTTATTGTTTTGCATTAATGTCAGAAAGCACCGAGAAACAATACAAGAATAGTGCTAGTGAGATGTCAACAAAAACAGGCAGTGTGGCGTCTTTTATGGTTGCTGCATCGCAAGAGCAAACTAGCATGTACAGTGCTGTCCAATCAAGGCAGTCAATGGTGATTGTTGACAGTAAAGCTCTTTTTGACCAGGAATTAACTGCTATTGCTCAAAACATTAACTATTGGTGCAACGGCTCAATGAGCAACTGAGCAAGCAATTAGTTAAACGTATGTAGTTGTAACATTTGTAAAACCATGTCGACTGGGCACACGTCTATGTACTTTTGCAAAAATAGAATAAAAGTGCATTTTGCCCCTAGGATTACATTTTTCGCCAACCCAGCAGTATGGGGCGCTCAAGATCATAATTGTGGAATATGATTATCAGCTGTGCGAGGAATATTCCTAGTCATCTTTAAATTAATCTGCTATCAATTTTAGAGAAATTTTTTGTGTAGCTAGACTTCTTTTGTCAACATACGACTTCCTCCACACAAACAGTATAATTTTATGTTGTGAAAGTTATTTCCCTACTGGAGCTTGAAAAATTATCCGCTGGTTATATAGCTTTTCACAGGGAGCGGAAAACTTCTAGCTGGAAATGGCTTTCCAGCTGGAAATCATTTCTATTTCCAGCCTGGAAATGCCATTCCCTGCTGGGAATGGAGTACATTCCTGGATGAAAATGCCATTTCCAGCAGGAAATAGGGAATTCCTAGCCTCACGAGTCATTTCCAGCTGGGAATTCACAATCCATTTTCATGTGAGGAGCCAGTTCGTAAATATTTATCTAAAAGTATTCCAAAATGGTGCATGTAAATGCAAATGAAAGAACAAAGTAAAGCCACCACAAACTCCAGATGCCCATAACGGTGGATAAGAAAGAAGGCATAAAAACTTAACTGATCATGTCCATGCAATTGGCGATTCTATCGATCCCCCATGCATGGGGGTCTACATGTTAAAGGGGTACTGACATAAAATTCTTTACTTTTATTGTTTTGCATCAAATGATAGGCAAGGCCCCGAGAGCGTAGGAAATGTATCAGGAAGCGTGAGTGCATCCTTGAATTGATTGGAGCATGCTTTTAAAGCTAGTTTCAGTTCCTACTGTACCCTAACCTCATGTGCACGTAGCATGTGCACGTACACCATTCTAGATTACACTAGCTCGCTTCACAGGTACGGTGGATGGCAGTGACCGCACAACGGGAGCAAGACGATTGAGAAGGCGATGAGGAAGCTGCAATTTGTTGTGTTTTGGTGCTTGACAGCATCATAACTAGCCAGACTGCTGCATGAAGTCACCAGGATTGGTACTGTAGCCTGACATAAAGTTAGTGTCGATGTCGTTAGGTGCGCCGTGAGAAAATTGACCTTAGTATCAAAATAGAATAGAAACTGCTACCATAGGGCTTCATAAAGAAAGCAACAGAATATTAATCAAGAAGGGTGTAAGGCAGGGGGATACAATCTCCTATTTACTGCTTGCTTACAGGAGGTTTTCAGAGGCCTAAAATGGGAACAGTTAGGGATAAGAGTTAGTGGGTAGTACCTTAGTAACCTGCGCTTCGCCGATGACATTGCATTGCTTAGTAGCTCAAGGAACTAATTTCAACTCATCATTACTGAATTAAACAAGGAGAGCATAAAAGCGTCTTAAAATTAATCTGCAGAAAACGAAAGTACTGTACAATAACGAAAAGAACAGCGCTTCGAGATCGGTAATAGTGCACTTCAAGTTGTAAAAGACCATGTCTATTAGGACAGGTAATAACTGCGCAGCCGAACCACGGGACTGAAGTAACTAGAAGAATAAGAATGGGTTGGAGCACGTTTGGCAAGCACTCTCAATTCATGACAAGTAGATTGCCACTATCCCTCAAGAGGAAGGTATACAGCAGCTGCATCTTGCCAATACTTAGCTATGGAGCAGAAACCTGGAGACTTACAAAGCAGGTTCAGCTTAAATTCAGGATGACGCAGCGAGCAATGGAAAGGAAAATGGTATGTGTAACCTTAATAGACAAGAAGAGAGTGGAGTGGATTAGGGAACTAACCGAGGTTAAAGACATCATAGTTGAAATCACGAAGAGGAAATAGACTTGGGCCGGGCATGTAGCACGTAGACAGGATAACCACTAGACATTAAGGTTAACTAACTAGATTCCTAGAGAAGGCAAGCAGGTTAGGGGGAGACAGAAGGTTAGGTGGGCAGATGAGATTAAGAAGTTTGAGGGTATAAATTAACAGCAGCAAGCACACGACCGGGCTGACTGGCAGAACATGGGAAAGGCCTTTATCCTGCAGTGGACGTAGTCAGGCTGATGATGATGAGAATATCTTATCAGCATTTGCGGAGTGTTGCATTTACTCAGAGCCATTTCTCTTCATAGGAGATTTGTATAGCTTAGTAAACTCGGCTTCAAAAAAATGTGTCGGTACTTCTTCAACCCTTTTAGACGTCGCATATAAAGAACTGTCTGTACATGTGTGAAATCACTACATGGTTACTTCAAGTCACACAGTATGTTTTGAAATAAGAATGATGAGATAATTGTTGAATTAGTGTTTTGTACTGACTCATCCGAATCAAGTTGTATTTAAATATCTTTTTACCCTGAAGTCATTGATGCCTACTTTTTGCATGAATAGAATGAAAGCGCAGGCTAGGAATATGGTGCAAAATTCTTTTTCTGTTATATCCATTTTGAGCACGGTAAAAGTCTTCTTTTCACAGTGCTTGCAGGAAGCGGCACATCACACGACTCGTTAAACGTGGTAGTGTTTTCAAAACTTCAAAAAAGTGATCATATATATCAGTACACTGAAAAATGAAGGTAAATAAGGACAAATTTATTATGTAAGAGGTTCACTGTAGCCCAAGTGCGATACATCTTGCTCTTTCTTAGCTTCTTCTTACTGTAAATAGCAAAAACGAGCGGTGTACGCAGCTGTTTGCATAGCATCTCAAAGGGTTAAGGCATTTGATTTACTCGTTACGTAAGTAAAAAGGACGCCTACGCATGATCGGTTCACCCATTGCATGTGTATGCAAGGATGAGTTTTCACGCCTTTTTTCGCCATTGAGGCATCTTTTGTTGATTTTCGGGTTTGTGGAGTCTTGACCTTTCTCTAGTGTACATATTTGCATGCCCTGTCTTTTAAATTCACTTGTAATTATTGCTGCACAAGAAGGCAGAAAAAAAAAAAGCAATTTGACTGGCACACTTTGCATGAGCATTTCCTATTTCGTATATTTCTAAAGGTAGCTTTTTATGATAGGCGGTGTAATACTCGAGGCAGCAAACTCTGTACGCCATACACTGAAAGAGCAACACAAAAAAATGACAGCATATCCATGGGGTGACTGATGGAGAGTGGGGCGAAGCTGGATTTGCATGCCACTGCCACACTGCTTCGGCCTACCTGTGTCGTACTGCAGGGTCCTAGCGGCGCCACCGCGTCGCTTCGCAGTGCGCTTTTGCCTCGCGCGCCCGCATGTCGGGGTCTCTTCTTTGAGTGCGAGCGGCCGCTGCCCTGCGCGCACGCCGCTCAGTAGCCTTGTCCATCCTCCCTCGCCGAGCCTCTGAATGTGCGCACGTGCCAAGACGTCGCCTTTATTGTACTAAAAGTGCCCCCTGGCACATGGCGCCGCCAAAGAACACGCAATCGTAGTCGTGCAATCGTAGTCGTGCAATTGTCTCTCTCTCCTTTTGTACGTGTGACGTCAATCCTAAAACTGAAAATGAAAAACTAAACATGAAAAACTAAAAATAAATAGACTTCATTCTATGTAAACACCCAGGCATTGTACAGAATGTAGAAATAGTTGGCAAGATCTGATGCAATGACCATAGAATGGCAAGAGCTCACATTCACCTAGGTTCAAAAAGCAAAGACAAATATGATACGTGAGAAGCCAATTAATGAGCTAGCAGTGAGAGGGAAGGTACACGGATTCAGTTTCGCGGCTGAATCCCTTACAGATTTAGAGCCTCGAATAGATTCGAGGCTCTATACGAGGTAACTGATGTACAAAAGGAGAGAGAGACGATTGCACGACTACGATTGCGTGTTCTTTGGCGGCGCCATGTGCCAGGGGGCACTTTTAGTACAATAAAGGTGCCGTCTTGGCACGTGGGCACATTCAGAGGCTCGGCGAGGGAGGATGGACAAGGCTACTGAGCGGCGTGCGCGCAGGGCAGCGGGCGCTCGCACTCAAAGAAGAGACCCCGACATGCGGGCGCGCGAGGCAGAAGCGCACTGCGAAGCGACGCGGTGGCGCCGCTAGGACCCTGCAGTACGACACAGGTAGGCCGAAGCAGTGTGGCAGTGGTGTGCAAACCCAGCTTCGCCCCACTCTCCATCAGTCACCCCATGGATATGCTGTCATTTTTTTGTGTTGCTCTTTCAGTGTATGGCGTACAGAGTTTGCTGCCTCGAGTATTACACCACCTATCATAAAAAGCTACCTTTAGAAATATACGAAATAGCAAATGCTCATGCAAAGTGTTTCAGTTCTGTAAGGGATTCAGTTTCGCGGCTGAATCCCTTACAGATTTAGAGCCTCGAATAGATTCGAGGCTCTAAACGAGGTAACTGATGTTAGCGTTGACAGAATGAACGATAATCTTACTAGTATCATCAAAGAGTGTGCAATGAAAGTCGGAGGGAGGTACAGTCACTAGACAGGACACTGGCAAAGTATCTCAAGAGACGAAAAATCTCATTAAGCGATGATATACCATGAAAGCCTCAAATTCAATTGACAATATAAAGCTAGTGGAGCTTTTGAAGTTAATAAATAGGCACAAGGTAGCATACATTTGAAGGTATAACGTGGTAGTTAATTGAGCAGGCTGTAAAAAGTGGTAGAAGCCTAAAAGCTGCGAAGGCAAACTTGTGCATAGGCAAAAATTGGGTGTATGCATGAAGGAACAAGGAAGGCAATGTCATAACCAATATGGATAGAATAGTTGAGGTGGTGGAGGAGTTCTACAGAGAGCTGTACAGAAGCCAAAAGAACCAGTATGGTATTGGGAGAAACTATAATAATCCAAGAGAATTCGACATCCTACCAGAAACGACAGGGTAAGTAAGGAAGGCCCTAGAAGGAAGGAAAAGAGGCAAAACCGCTGGTGAGGATTAAGTAACAATAGACCTCCTGAGAGATGGTGGAGAAATTGTGTTAGAAAAAGTAGCCACCTTATATACAAAGTGTCTCTTGACGGGAAGAGTACCAAAATCTTGGAAGAATGCAAATATCATCCTAATTCATAATAAAGAAGACATCAATTAATCGAAAAATTACTCCCCTATCAGCTTACTGTGTGTTGTCTTCAAACTATCTACAAAAATAATAGCTAATAGGATTAAGGTGACATTAGAGTTGAATCAACCTAAGGACCAAGCAGGATTTTGTACAGGCTTCTCTACAATGGACCATATTCATAATATCAGTCGGGTAATAATGTGCTGAGTACAACCAACCCCTATACATAGCTGTCATAGATTACGAGAAGGCATTTGACTCAGTCAAGACATCAGCAGTAATGCAGGCACTACGGAATCAGGGCATCGAAGAACCCTACATAAACATACTAGAAGCAATCTACAGTGGATACACAGCTACCATAGTTCTCCATTAAGAAAGCGACAGAATCCCAATAAAGAATGGTCTAAGGCACGGAGTGTGTTTCACAGTGTGTTTACAGGAGGTTTTCAGTATGCTAGATTGGGAAGAGTAAATGTAGAGAGTATCTTAGTTACCTGCGATTTGCTGATGACATTGCGTTGATGAGTTACTCAGGGGACGAATTACAACTCGTGATTACTGGACTGGATGCAGACAACAGAAGTGAAGGTCTGAAATTTATTATGCACAAAACTAAAGTAATGTGCAACAGTTTCGGCTGAAAACAGCACTTTGCAGTAGGTGGAGAGACGCTGGAAGTTGTAAAAAATTATGTCTACTTTGGACAGGTCGTAACCGTGGAGCTGAGCCATCAGAGTGAAATAACTAAAAGATTAAGGATGGAGTGGATCACATTAGGCAAGCATCCTCAAATCATGAATGATAATCTGCCACTGACCCTCAAGAGGAAGGCATATAACAGCTGTATCTTGCCGGTACTTACCTACGAAGGAGAAACCTGTAGGCTTACAGAGAGGGTTCAGCTTAAATTGTGGACGACCCAGCGAGCGATGGGAAGGAAAATGATAGGTGTAACCTTAAGAGACATGAAGAGAGGGGGGTGGGTCAGGGAACAAACCGGGGTTAAGGATATTGTTACGTGAAAATGACACGAGGCGTGTCTATTTAAAATCTATATTTAAACTGATGCGTATGGCGTCGACTAAGATGGAAGCAGCACGCACAACCAACAGACCACTTCCTCGTTGTCGTCTTCTGGCCGCTGATACGTCAGCTACGTAGCATTACCCCCCCTCCCCGGCGGTAAAAGCGCCGTCTCGGTGCACATTAACTACGGTCTTCAGTAGGCAGGTGGTAAGGTTTTAGCCTGCTGACGTGCACAACATCACTGGTTGTGGTTGCAGGCAGGCTTGTGGTCTCAGATGCAGGAATGATCTCATAGGTGACGTCGGTTACCTGGCGGATGATACGGTAAGGACCCATGTAGCGAGACAATAACTTCTCTGATAAGCCAACTCGACGAACTGGGCACCACAGGAGAACAAGAGAACCGGGTGAGAAGTGAACGTCAGCATGCCGGTAGTCGTAGATGGCTTTCTGGGTGGCTTGCGAAGCCGAAAGTCTAGAGCGGGCGATCTGACATGCGTGGTCGGCACGAGCAATAGCGTCGCGTGCATATTCGGTTGACGGCGTTGTAGTGGTTGGAAGTAAGGTGTCGAGTGGTAACGTCGGATCACGGCCATAAAGCAAATAAAAGGGTGAATAACCAGTGGTGTTTTGGCGCGAAGAATTATACGCGAAGGTCACGTGAGGTAGCGCCAGGTCCCAGTCATGGTGGTCGGAGGACACATACATCGCGAGCATGTCCGTTAGGGTCCGATTTAGCTGTTCGGTAAGGCCATTTGTTTGGGGATGGTAGGAAGTGGCCAGCTTGTGGTGCGTCGAGGAAGAGCGCAGAAGATCGTCGATCACACGGGACAAAAATGTGCGGCCACGATCCGTGAGTAATTGGCGAGAAGCGCCATGGTGTAGGATGACGTCGTGGAGCAAAAAGTCCGGAACGTCAGTAGCGGTGCTGGTGGGGAGCGCTCGAGTGATGGCATGCCTAGTCGCGTAGTCTATAGCAACGGCGACCCACTTGTTGCCCGATTTCGACTCGGGAAAAAGACCGAGAAGATCTATACCAACACGGAAGAAAGGTTCGGTTGGGATGGAGATCGGTTGAAGAAGTCCAGCCGGGGGCGCAGTAATCGCTTCGTACGTTGGCATTTATCGCAGGAGGACACGTAACGGCGAACGGACCGGGCGAGACCGAGCCAAAAGAAGCGGCGACGCACGCGGTCATACATCCGAGATACACCCAGATGACTAGCAGTTGGTTCATCGTGAAGCTCGTGCAGCACGGTTGAAGGCAAATTTTTCGGCATGACAAGAAGAAGCTCAGGGCCATCTGGCTGGAGGCTACGGCAGTACAGCGTGCCATTCAGGAGGACGTACATGCGAAGTGACGTGTCGTTCGGAGCAGATTCGAGACGGTCAATAAGTTGTCGCAGAGAAGCATCACGACGTTGTTCATCACGTATCTAAAGAAACTGGGACATTGACATGACGCTGAGGCTAGGCTCGATGTCTGGTTCGTCGGGCTGATCAACAGGGTAGCGGGATAAGCAATCGGCGTCCAGATGGAGACATCCAGACTTATAAGCAACCGAGTAGGAATACTCCTGTAGGCGTAATGCCCAACGACCAAGTCGTCCAGTGGGGTCCTTCAGAGAAGAAAGCCAACACAGCGCGTGATGATCTGTGATGACACGGAAAGGGCGGCCAGCCATACAAGTAAGGACGGAATTTCGAAACCGCCCAATCAAGAGCGAGACATTCCCGTTCTGTTATAGAATAATTGGGTTCAGACTTAGAAAGCAGACGGCTTGCGTACGCGAATTACACGGTCGTTGCCCCGCTGAATTTGCGCCAAAACTGCACCAATTCCGTGACCACTCGCGTCTGTTCGCACTTGTTTGGGAGCATCGGGGTCGGAATGTGCAAGAATAAGAGGTGTCGTTAGAGCAGTGATTAGCTGAGAGAAGGCGTCAGCTTGAGGAGGGCCCCAAGAAAATGGGACGTCTTGTTTGAGAAGGTCGGTGAGTGGCCGGGCGAGTGCCGCAAAGTTTTTCACGAACCAACTAAAGTAGGAGCAGAGGCCCACAAAACTGCGAACATCATGGACAGAGCGTGGGACTGGGAAGTTTGTTACAGCGCGTACTTTCGCCGGGTCTGGCCGTACGCTGGCAGCGTCAACAAGGTGACCCAATACGGTAATCTGACGAAGACCGAAGTGGCACTTGGAGTAATTGAGCTGCAGGCCGGCCCGTCGAAATATGGATAGAATGGTCGAAAGGCGTTCAAGGTGGGTTGCAAAGGTAGGTGAGAAAATGATCACGTCGTCCAGGTAACACAAACATGTCGACCATTTAAATCCTTGTAGGAGCGTGTCCATGATTCTCTCGAAGGTCGCTGGAGCGTTGCATAGCCCGAATGGCATGACCTTGAATTGGTAAAGACCGTCAGGGGTAATGAAGGCGGTCCTTTCTCGGTCCATGTCATCTACAGCAATTTGCCAGTAGCCAGATCGGAGGTCGAGAGATGAAAAGAAGGTGGCGCCATAGAGGCAATCAAGGGCATCGTCAATACGTAGTAGAGGGATTGATGATAGATATGTGGGGTTTAATGTCCCAAAACCACTATGTGATTATGAGAGACGGCGTAGTGGAGGGCTCCGGAAATTTAGACCACCTGGGGTTCTTTAACGTGCACCCAAATCTGAGCACATGGGCCTACAACATTTCCGCCTCCATCGGAAGTGCAGCCGCCGCAGCTGGGATTTGAACCCGCGCCCTGCGGGTCAGCAGCCGAGTACCTTAGCAACTAGACCACTATGGCGGGGCTGCGTAGTAGAGGGTACACGTCTTTTTTGGTAATTTTGTTGATGTGGCGATAATCAACGCAGAAACGCCATGAGCCGTCTTTCTTTTTTACTAATACCACGGGAGATGCCCAAGAGCTCGTTGATGGTTCGATTACGTTTTTCGTAAGCATTTTGGCCACTTCTTTCTGAATCACTTCTCGCTCGGACGCTGACACGCGGTACGGCCGACGGTGAATGGGGGCAGAGTCACCAGTGTTGATTCGGTGAGTGACAATTTTAGTATGGCCCAAGGGACGATCGTCAGTGTCGAAAATGTCACTGTATGAGGCCAAAACTTGGCAGAGGGCGTCAGTCTGGTGAGGCGACAGCTCCGATCCAATCATGTTTCGAAAAATAGCATCGTCTGATCTGGGTGACCGTGAGACTGTGCTTCGATCAAGAGCAGATACAGCGACAACACTGACATCGTCCTCTGTTATAACAGTTAGCTGGGCTAGAGACATCTGGCTGGGCAACACTTGAGGGGTGAAACCAAAGTTAAGGACCGGAAGTAACACACAGTTATCCGCTATGGTCACGACGGTATAGAGCACAGTAACACTGCGCGTCAGCCGAACGTCAGTAATTGGCGTAACAATATAATCACCGTCAGGAATGGGAGGGGTCGATGACAAAGACACGTACGTGACGGCTCGAGGTGGCAGGCGAACGAAAGTGGTTGGGCTCAAGCGGCTGGTGGGCTTTGCAGAGTAGTCGGCAAAGATTAGTAGATCAAGGCTGAGGGTACCAGATGAACAATCAATTAAGGCCGAGTGTGCCGAAAGGAAATCAAGGCCAAGTATGAGGTCATGAGGGCAGCAGGCTAGCACGGCAAAAAGGACCACGGCGTGACGACCGGCAATGCTGACACGAGCAGTGCACATTCCGATTACTGGTACAGTACCCCCATCGGCAACACGTATTGCTTGCGTCGTAGATGGCGTCATAATCTTTTGTAAGCGGCAGCGTAGAGAAGCGCTCATAATAGACAGGTGCGCACCTGTGTCAATGAGGGCGGTCACAGGAACATGGTCGACTTGTACTTCAAGCAGGCTATGGTGCGTGGGAAGCGTCAGTAGAGGATTTTCGTCCGTCATTGGTATTGCAGCTTCACCTCTATAAGCCGCAATATCTAGTTTTCCTGCTGCGGTCGTCCAGAGAAGCTCGGCGGAAAAAGCGCCGAGGTGGCGGAGAGCGGGATTGGCGACGTAGCGGCGACGGGGAGCGAGAACTGCAGCGACCGGACGAAGGAGCGTCAGGGTAGCGGCGACCGGGCAAAGCGGCTTCAGTGGGAGGCTCGTAAGATGACGACGAATAGAAATTGAAGGCTGCGGCGACTGAATGCGAGGGGTCGTCGAATGCATGAGCGCCGAGGTAGAGAAAGTCTGACGTGGTTGGTTTGACCAACGGCGGCGGCAATAGCGAGAAACGTGCCCAGGCTGGTGGCAGGAAAAACAAATAGGCCGGTCGTCGGGTGTTCGCCATTCCGAAGGGTTACGAAAGCGCATTGTTAGAGGTGAACGGCGAGCGTGTCCTCGGGAGTAGGACGGGGCTTCAGGGCGAGTCAAGGGACATGCTGATAGAAGTCCGAGGTTCGCAAACTCCTGCCTCACCACAGCTTGTATTAACGCCACTGACGGCTGTTGTTGGTCAGAGGCGAGCGTTGCGAAAATGGGTGGCTGAAGAGGAGCCGGACAGGCAGCTTCGATTTCCCGACGAACAATGCGTGTGACGTTGTCATACGTGGGGGACTGGCGGGCGGCTTCACACGATGAGGTCGCGGCCGTGTTGGGCAGCCGGGTGAATCGCTCAGTAATACGGAGGCTCTTGGCTTCTCCGAACCGCCGGCACTCTTTAATAATGGCGTCGATGGTGGCAACGTTGTTGTAAACTAGATGATTAAATGCGTCGTCTCCTATGCCTTTCAGCACATGGGCCACTTTCTCCAACTCACTCATATGCTCGTCAATCTGGCGGCATAGGGCGATGACGTCGTGAGTGTACGCGACGTACGACTCCGTCGATGTCTGTGCACGAGCCGCCAGTTGATTCCGCGCTGCGATCTGCCGCCCAACGGTGTCGCCAAAAAGGTCGCGGATCTTCTCTTTAAAGGAGTCCCAGCTCGTAATCTCCGCTTCGTGCGTCTCGAACCACACTCGCGGTGGGCCATCGAGGTAAAAAAGCACATTGGCAAGCATAAGAGTCGGGTCCCACCTATAGCTTGCGCTGACCCGTTCGTATCGGTTGATCCAATTGTCGACGTCAACACCATCCTGACCAGAAAATACACCGGGATCACGAGCAGGAGGTAGAACGACGTATGTAGAAGTCACGGTAGGGGCAGGTGGCGAAGACGATGGTTGTTCAACCTGTGACATGGTTGGACCTATGATGATGCGGCCGTTGCGGAGCTTCGTGATGAAGACGGGGAAGTACCCAGCACGTCCACCACAAAGATGTTATGTGAAAATGACACAAGGCGTGTCTATTTAAAATCTATATTTAAACTGATGCGTATGGTGTCGACTAAGATGGAAGCAGCACGCACAACCAACAGACCACTTCCTCGTTGCCGTCTTCTGGCCGCTAATACGTCAACTACATAGCAATATCATAGTTGAAATCAAGAAGAAGAAATGGACATGGGCCGTGCACTTAGCATGTAGGCAGGATAACTGCTGGTCATTATGGGTAACTGACTGGATTGCCAGAGAAGGTAAATGCACGAAGGGGAGAGAGAAAGTTGGTGGGCCGGTGAAATTAAGAGGTTTGTAGGCATAACGTGGCAACGGAAAGCACTAAACCGGCCTGATTGGCAGATCATAGAAGAGGCCTTTGCCTGCAGTGGGCGTAGTCAGGCTGATGACAATGATGAAGCTAAAAACACATAAGGACTATAATACACACAGTAACTATACAAAGTGATTCACAGTGGTATAACAAAGAGAAAACTTTACAAAGGCTAATTGTAGGTATTTAATTAGTTAACAAGGCTTTTTAAAGATGTATAGGATCTTGAATGCTTGTGATAGAGCCAATAAACTGGTTCTACTTCTTAGCAGTATTATGCAAAAATTATAATGAATGGGCGATTGTGTTACTCTTGGGCACCTGGACTTTCTGATGATGGTGGAGACGTGCTGATATCAAAAATGGGGCGTGTATCAACGGTGAAGACATGTTTGGGTTATGATAGGAAATATTATGATAAAGACATAAATGAGAATGTTTTCTGAGAACAGCAAGTGAAGGAAGTTGTAATTATGCTTTCATGGTGGCTACTCTGGATGTTCTATGGTAATTAGTTAAAACGAAACCGGCAGTGCGGTTTTGTATTGCCTTTATGCATTGAGTTAAGGTAAAAAGGTGGGGTCCCACGTTGCTGATGCGTACTCAAGCTGTGGACGGACGTGTGTGGTGTATAAAACTGGTTCAGAACCGGATGGTAATGTGTGAAAATTTCCGTGAAGAAAACCTAGAGTATGGTTTGCTTTAGTTGTGATATGTTGAATGTGTTTATGCCAGGATAAGTTGTTGGTTATATGTATACCTAAGTACTTGTATGATGTCACTGATTCGAATGGTTTGTTATTCATGAGATAAGCAGGATCCGCCATAGTGGTACTTGAAATTCGCAAAGCCTTACATTTACTTATATTTAGTTCTATGATTCTATGTACCGAGTACAGCACCACTCATGCACAGTGTTCAAATCATTTTGAAGTATGGTGCAGTGAGTGGTGTTAGTTACTTTACGTTAGATCATGCAATCATCTGCAAACAAAGAAATATATTAGAGAATGTGATTAGGCATGTCATTGATGTAGACCACGAATAATAAAGGTCCTACTAAGGACTTCTGTGGCACTCTAGACAAGACATGTTTCGCAGGTGAAACTGTGTCATTTGCAGGAACGAACTGAACACAATTAGTCAGTAAGGCTTCAATCCATTTAATTATAGCATGGTCAGTGTTAAGTACTTCTAGTTTATGTAAGAGTTAGCAGCAATTTACTTCGTCAAAAATAAACCACTCCTTTTGTTAACCAGTATTTCCTATAATCTTCAGGACTAGAACATCTAAACTAGAATATGCTTCATCGATTTCATCGACAACACAATAACTTGCTTGCTTGAAGCCATTCAGCACTTGTTTGTGCCTTTTATTGTATGCAGTTATTCCCGCAGTTCAAGCATATTCGTTATCCAAACTAACCTTGATCTGTTGGAACTGTTATCAAGAAGAAAGCAGTTACCTCTTTGAAAAAAACTATTTTGCTAACCCAGAACCACCATGTTGAATCGATCACAAGACTAAGGTCCAGACAAATCTTGTCTTCCACTTGTTCCTGTGTCAGCATCATGGTGTAAGAATAAATTAGGTGATGTCACCGCGCCCGACGACGCGTCTAGTCTGTGTTCGCCGCATGGACATTTTCCGTTAATTGCGACAGATGGCACTCGCGGAGAGTGGGCCAAGGCGCTCAGCGACTCGATCCGGGTGTAGAAGGTTATTGCTGCGAAGCCTCGCTGGTTTATTACGCTCGATATACAGATGTACATGAAAGCCAATAAATTAATACATAGTGACTGCTTTAACGAAATTGATTTCCTAATTTAAAATGCAGGTTATTTGCTAACAGCCTTTTTGTGATATAAATGCACGGACAGCAACTAATGTTGGCTTGCGGAAAGAGGTTGCATTTTGAGGCGAGAGCACTAAACATCTTGTTTCGTATAAATTACGTTGTCGGCAGTGTCGGCATCTTCGGTTCAGAACAAAAAAAGCGACATTGTTTGTGAGAGATCATTCGAGGTGTTGGCAATAACAATAGCATCCAGAGGGCAAAGGTGCGCTAGCTATTAGAAAGGCGATAGTAGTGTGTGTGTGTGTGTTGTGTGTGTGTGTGCGTGCGTGCGTGCATGTGCGTGCGTGAAACATAGAGAGAGAGAGAGAGAGCACGGGCGGATGTCACTGTTGCGTTCTGTTGCTCAGCAGAATGAACGAAAAACTTCATCAGAAAACTTATATCAGGTAACTTGCATGTATTCTGTTAAAAACCTATATTGGCACCCTACCCTTAGCAGTCTTACTGTTAGCTTCACACATTTAGGCCTCTGGGGATATAAGCAGTATAATATGGGTGGGAAAATTTCATTGGGTCCCGAAAGTTGACCTTGATTTAACTCATACCATACCCATGTTGGGACTGTTGGGCCACTGCCATCATACTTTGGGCTATTTTATTTGGCCGTGCGGAGTTGAACTCTATGAAGTGCTTATGAGAAAGTGGAAGAGAGCACACTACCTAAAGCAGTATATCTTGTGCAGCTCGACTCTTACGCCACAGACATGAGACGCAGACAATCATAATCCGCGTTTGATGAGGCATCTAAGGATATCTAAGGCTTTCAAATTAATAATTAAAAGTTGTTGTGTCATAAGCACCGTGGTCGGAAGTACATCGACAATGTTGCAAGATGGTGACGACGAAGCGCCGCTAGAGACATCCAAAAAACGAGAAAAACTGGCTTGACCACATAAAGCATGGAATAACAAGTATAATCATGTCAGCTGCATCACGGAATCAGTATGTGCATTGAGTTCTGTTCACTGGTCACTCTATATTTAATTTTGCTTGGTCCAAATAGGTATACATGAGGCAGCTCAAAAATCTGGCATCTCAATTTAAAACAAAAAATTACTTTTCCCGCATGATGAAGAACTGAGTCAATAATGCATAGGCCCACGCTAGCAGTGTGTTGAGAAGCATCCTCTTTTTTACGTGTAGGAGGCCCGTCGCTGCGGAAGTTAAAGCGCTAGCTTTTGTATGCGTGCCTGCTGATTAATCACCATCATGCTCAGGAAAAACTGTGTCTACGCGCAATAAATTTTGTGTTGTTTCGGAGGTCGTATCAGGCACTTCAGATGCAGTTGAACCTTTTGGCTCTCGCCGCTCCCAAGAAGTCGGCAGTAGAGCCAGCCGTTTTTGCTGAGCTTTCCTGTTTTGTTTTTTTTCTGCACGGTCAGGTATTTTAGACAGGTTTTTTTTCGTTTCTTTGGTGCTTGCAACAGGACGTTTCACTTGTATTCTGCATGATATGTGATAGAGATCGCTTTTTCGGGGAAATGCTTCACGCACATATGGTCAGTAGGCTGGCTGCAAGGCTTCATCAGCTTTCGGAATTGCCTGTCGCCACTTATCCAAGCGCTGTGGTTCATGTGGAGCTTTGTAAAGTGAAACACACTTCATACAAATCCAATACCCCGTCTTGCAATTTGGGACAAAACACCACTTGCCCATTTCGAGGAGCAGCCAGGAACAAGGCTGCTGACGCGTATTCAAAGTCATACGCAGTGCCGAGGTCTACGTGCACTGAATCGTGAAGCGCGAATCACCTGAACAAATGCACTGGCAGGGCTCACAGACACAGGGCAACACATTTTTAAATCACAAAATTCCATGCTCACAAAGCTTTCATTCAGGAAGATGCTCTTTGGCGGGTGGATTTCAGAATGAGCGCTGCGCGAATACTCGACACGTCATATAGTAGCGCCATGTCAACTCGCGCGATCGCAATTACTCGTAGCTCAAGGTCATTGGTGAACACAATCTGCCCGCGCCTTTTCCTCACTCGGAGCGGTGACTCTCAGCACCTAACTTATTCTTACACCGTAGTCAGCATCCATGTGGAAGCACCTCCCTTGCCTCGGCCTAATATTGTCTAACCTAAGTGTAACCACCCCTCTGTGTAATGCCAGCAGACATCAGGAGTAATTCAAGTAAACAAATAAATGCCACCTAAAGGCACAAGTTGTAAAGCCTGTGACAGTTAATATCATTGTTATGCAGTAAAGCAAAAATTATTTGAGGATGCCCTTTTTCATATCACAAGAATGAGCTCCTCACCATTTCTTGATTGAGAAAAGCAGCTTGAACTTGGCAGTGTGGTTAATGTGCGCATACATTACTGGAGTCACTAGGAAAGAGTGCAAGTTGATTTTGTACAGGCTAGTCAATCCTTCAGAAATGCAGGCTGTAAAGGCTCGAGCTGTGTGAGACACGTTTGTGTCATTTGCAGGGAGAAAGCATATTTCACTTCGAAAAAGGCCCGTCTAGCATATACTTTAGTTGCGTAGGGCCATTTCAGGTACTTCTGCCAGTTGCTCCTTTGCCGTGGACAATGCTAGACTTGTAGGACATTAAACAGCGTGTGTAAGAGTGTGCTTAGTGAATGCATTCTCATGGACAGTATAAAAAAGTCATAATTACCCCATATGAGTGAAGCTTGCTTGTTTCCAACAGTGCCTTTAGTAGTTGTTCTTGGCATTCCTCGTGACAACAGTCAAGAAGATGTGTGCTGGAAGAGGGCAGTTGGAGGCTTACTGTGTGCGTGTTTGTGTAGGCTACCCGCTGGCACTGATCCACCGGAATTTCCTGCTGGGCAAGAGTCCCAATGCGCAGCACTTCTACTTTGCTGCGTGTGGCCTGGTGCTCTGCTGCTTCAACTATGGTGAGTGTGGTAGGCATAAGGGAGTGCGTACATTCTGCAATGTCTGTGCAATGACAATAACCATCGAGCCTCTAGTACCCTAGTTACACGTACACACTATCCTTAGTTGCGAAGAACCTCAGTTAAAACTGCACTCAACCACAGCGTGAACTGCAGTTGCCACATGTCATACACACAAAGTTGTCCTTAGTTCGCGTCTGCGAAGCAGGTCACACGACTCTCAGTTTTGTAATTAAAAATGCAATCTTTTAGCCAGTTTTCATGACTACACTGGTAAATACAATGTGGCATTCAATCGGGCTTGTTGGCCATTCATGTTGGGAAAATAACAGCGGAAAAGATGATGGCCGCACACACATACACAAATGAGCACTGATTTCCAATTGGTTTATTTCTGAAGAGAGAAAGAATTTATAGTGCTGACACGTCACAAAAACATATTCCCTTCATGTGCAGGAACTCCTTTTTCTCACAAAGAAGTGCTATCGAGGAAGGGCAAACTCGAAGAGGGGAGGGAGCGGCCGAGGGGGGTCGGCATAATAGTAATGTAAAAAAAAAAGCCCCTATCTCCCCGAAAGGAATTGTGAAGAAATGCGAATGCATTGAGTAGCATCCATAACGGCGTTTCACACCAGAGAACCCTAACGTTAAAAAATAATTTTTTTTCCTACATTGTCCAGCCAATAGTGCCGTTCGCTGCATGAGGCGTTTTTCTCTCGCGAGAAACGCGGTATTCTTTTCCAGCTCTAGTAGCTAGCATGTACGCTTAAAAAATACTATGAAGTGAACCAAAGAAGCAGTGTTCTCAGCTCGGCATTGGCATTTTAGATCGGCGTCTCGAGCACACATTTTAGTTTGTTCTTGAGAGGCCAGCGAACGGTCGAGAGTGAGGTGCAAGCGGACCGGAGAGTGGAGTGCAGGGAGAAGAGAGAGTGAACGGCGAGAAAAGGAGTGGCGAAGCACTGCACCTACCTTCTCCTGCACTCTCTCGCACCACATGCTCCGTTCGCTAGGGGCGAGGATAAGTGCACCCGTAGCTGCTGCTATGAGAGAGAGGGAGTAAGAGCGGATAACACCTGCCGGGGCGCGGTGTGATGTAGTAGCTTAAAAAAATGCGAGCATAGCAGACGACAGCGCCACATCACCTGGAAGATGAGAAGAATGAAGGGGCATTGCAGCGTGCCCATTGAAAAAGGAAGAGGAGACGCTCGCGGAGAACGAAGCTGTTCGGACGCCGGCAAGACGACGCAAGGGAGCCTACGGCGAACCCGCAACTACGCGTGAGGTTCGAAAGGCCGGGTTCCTGTTCTCGAGCCATTGACGTCCTCGGGGCATGGCGTGTCGGCGTGGCCAAGCACAAGTTCTGGGTGAGTGGTCCTGCGGACATCTCCGATACGGCGAGCGCCTTCGAAAGACCGGAGCTGCTGATCACGTCCACCGAGTCGACGTCGCTTACAGTTTTCGGCTACGCCTAGACCTGGTGCTGCCCTCTACAGCGGTATGCTGACCTGATTACCCAAGTGACGACTGCATCCGAGCACGCAACGGGTCTCACTTCAAGGCCTGTGAGACTGTTTACTATTTTCTTTTGTGTGTTTACTCTTTTCCGCATGCGTGTACGACTTGTAGTACTGTATGTGCAATAGTTTTTTTTTGTCCAATATAACTTCCTTTTGTTTTCCTGACTGTCTCCATCTTCCTCGCGTCACACGCCTTGCTACGTGACGAACCTAACCACGACATATCTGGCGTCCGCGAGACAGGACTACTCTTGTTACATCTAAGGAGAGCATCACATCGCATATGTTTGTGTAACGGTCGATGATGAAAGCAGATAAGCTGACGGCAATCGGAAAGGAATTGGGGTCAAGTGGGTCAGCACTAAAAAAATGGATGGACCAAGAACGCGCACGCGAAAAAGAGGCACGTGACGTTTGTCTGGCTGAACGAAATGCCGCGAAAGAAGCAGAGGCAGAGGCAGTCGCTAGATTACAAGCAGAGAAAGAAGTTCTTGAGCCCAAGTTAAGGTTGCATCAGTTAGGTGCGACAGCAGGTAGCACAACTACTGGGCAGCTTACCGAGGGTGCGCCCATAGGCACCACGCAGAGCTACCGAAGTCCACATAAACTCATCCCAGCCTTTAACGAGGAACGGGATGAGCTGGACGCATATATATGCAGCGATTTGAGCGCGTCGCTAATAGTCAAGACTGGCCGCAAGACAAATGGGCCCTATCACTAAGCCTTTGCTTGACCGGAGAGGCCTTGAGTGTAGTTGGTAGGATGGCACCAGAACATGCCACGCACTACATAACGTTGAAGAAAACGCTACCACAACGCTTTAGGTTCACAGAAGAAGGCTATCGGACAAAATTTCGATCAGTCAAACCAGATAATTCTGAAACGGGCACGCAGTTTACCGGGTGTCTATTAGGTTATTTTGACCATTGGCAAGAAATGGCCAAGACAGACTGGACCTACAATGCTCTTCGAGACAAAATTGTCTCGGAGCAGTTTCTCGCTCAATGCCATGAGAAACTCGCTGTGTTTCTTAAAGAAAGAAACTGTGAAAGCCTTGAAAAACTTGCGGAGGCTACAGACCACTACTTGGAGGCCCAGGGGATGATTAACCTTGGCAAATGTAAAGGCGATATCCTGAGCAAGCCTCCAGGTCAAACTCGAACGTCTGAGCGGCAAGATGACGAAGAGAGACCGCAGTGCTTCCTTTGCAACAAAAAGGGTCTCAGAGCTGCTGATTGCTGGACCAACACAAAGAGTCCAGGTACAAAGCCACCCTTTTGTGGAAAATGTCGCCGCACTGGGCATAAAACAGGTGACTGCTCCAAAAAGGTCAACAGCGTTGAGAAGGCCTCATGCTCTTATCAACAAAGAGATGGAGCTAAGATAATTAATTCAGAGTTGCAGGCTTCCCTTTGTGATTCTTATAGTCCGGAGTGCGCGGAAACGCACCCAGCCAAGCTGAAGGAAAAATAAATGCCTACGGGCGAAGGTGTACTCGAAGGATATCCTGCAACAGTACTGCGAGATACCAGATGCGATTCAATCATTGTCAAAAGGTCTCTTGTGGCAGATTTCAAGCTGACTGGAAGGATTTCCTCGATTTACCTCTTAGATGAACGGTTGATGAAGCTGCTTGAAGCACACGTGGAAATTTTTTCACCTTTCTTCACTGGCAAAACTTGAGCCCTTTGTATGGATACTCCTTTATATGATGTTGTCTTAGGAAATGTGGAAGGCGTTCGAGATGCTCACAACCCGGATAACAATTGGAATAGCTGTCTTTACACCCGGAACACTGCAGAAGAGTATTCTGGCGCCGAAAAATCTGGTTCTGCACACGGACCCTTGTATGCAAAGATTTTGATGTCGGCTGCAAGGAAAACACGTTTCAAGACAAAAGATGCTGCAGTAAACCGACAGGCAGGAAATCCACATCTACTTCCGGCTCCAGTTATTAACACCTTGGACGTCAGGCCACAGGACTTTAGAACCAAACAGGAGGAAGACAGCAGCCTGCGGAAATGCTTCGAAGCCGTTAACAAAGAGGTCAAGACCAGGTTTGCTAAAATATTGTTCTTTATGAAGGACGTAATCCTCTATCGCAAGTACACCCTTCACTCTAAGAGGGAGGTGAATCAGCTGGTGGTACCTAGGTGCCTCCGACATTTTGTTATGACAATGGTTCACGAAGGCATCCTTTCAAGCCATCAGGGAAATAAACGAACTACAGACCGGGTACTCGAAGGGTTCTACTGGCCAGGGGTTCAGTCACACGATTCACACATCACACGATTTGTTTAATCGTATGATATATGTCAAAGAACTATTCCCAAGCACTTGGTGGGTCGTGTACCTCTCGGCAACACTGCTCTAATTGACACCCCGTTCAAGAGAGTAGCCATTGATATTGTGGGTCCATTATCACCGATGTCAGAGGGCGGAAACAAGTACGTACTGACAATGGTGGACATGGCAACGCGTTATCCCGATGCTGTAGCACTGCCGAGCATCGAGATGGAGAAAGTCGCTGAGGCACTTCTGGAAATGTTTTCTCGTGTAGGTGTCCAACGGGAGATAATCAGTGACAGAGACACGTCATTCTCGTCACACCTAATGAAGGAGCTAAGCCGACTTCTCTCCTTTAAACAATTGCCAACAACCCCATATCATCCCATGGCTAATGGCCTTGTAGAGAGGTTCAACGGCATCCTGAAACAAATGATAAGAAGAATGTGTCAGGAGTGTCCGAAGAAATGGGACCGGTACCTGGCGCCCTTACTCTTCGCTTATCGCGATGATTCCCAGTCAAGCTTAGGCTTCTCTCCGTTCGACTTGCTCTACGGCCCCTACGTCAGAGGTCCCCTGGCGATATTGAAACAATTATGGGCCGCTGATCATCTTGATGATGATGTAAAAACATCCTACAGTTACGTAGTCGAACTGCGGAATCGTCTTGAAGACACCTGCCGTTTAGCCAAGGAGGAGCTTCAGAAAGCGAAGATAGTACAAAAGAAGCATTATGACCAAAAGGCCAGACCGCGTCAATTATCCCCTGGAGACAAGGTTCTGCTTCTGCTTCCATCGGATACCAACAAATTGGTTCTGACGTGGAAGGGACCCTTTAATGTTCTTGAGATGGGAAGTGATGTCGACTATTTAATTGACCTCGGTACCAGAAGCACGCAATTTCATATAAACCTACTGAAAAAGTATGAGGAACGGCCGCCTGCACCACTGCATGAAGCATCAGCTGTTTGCCAGGGGGATGACACTGAAAGTGACGAGCTACCATGCGTACCATTCCAACGAAAGGAATCGTCTGCTGACGTAAGCATATCGGAGTCACTTTCTCCTACCCAGCACGTGCAAGTCACCAACTTATTGACCAGGTACGACAACGTATTTACGGATGTTCGTGGCAAAACACACCTCGTACAGTGCAAGCTATGATTGACCACAAACCGCTTGTGTACATCAAGTTGGTCAAGCATGTGAACGCGCGTCTTACGGCGGAGCCTCATTCTTACGGAGTACGACTTTTCGGTCGAGTATATCAAAGGCAGAGACAACATAGGCGCAGATTACATGAGTCGTTTGCCAACTCCGTGAGCAACGTCTGTATGAAGAATCGATGCTCAGTGGTATTAATAGCTTATGATGTGAACTTTACAGCGCGATACAAGTATCAGGACGCTTTAGTTCTGTGGCTTGTTTCTTTTTTTTTTTTTTTGCGTACTCTTGTGACCGAATGTCTCGAGTGTGCGGGGCTCGGAACGGCTATAGTGTGCAGTGGTGCTTACGTGTGTGTTTCCGACTACGAACCAACGTGTCCCCAGTGCCCTCAAGTTCTTTTACCGGAAGAACTTTCTTAAGGGGGGGGTGATCTGATGTAGTAGCTTAAAAAAATGTGAGCATAGCAGACGACAGCGCCATATCACCTGGAAGATGAAAAGAATGAAGGGGCATTGCAGCGCACCCATTAAAAAAGGAAGAGGAGACACTCGCGGAGAACAAAGCTGTTCGGACGCCGGCAAGACGACGCAAGAGAGCCTAGGGTGAACCCGCAACTACGCGTGAGGTTCGAAAGGCCGGGTTCCTGTTCTCGAGCCATTGACGTCCTCGGGGCGTGGCGTGTCGGCGTGGTCAAGCACGAGTTCTGGGTGAGTGGTCCTGCGGACATCTCCTGTACGGCGAGCGCCTTCGAAAGACCGGAGCTGCTGATCACGTCCACCGAGCCGACGTCGCTTACAGTTTTCGGCTACGCCTAGACCTAGTGCTGCCCTCTACAGCGGTATGCTGACCTGATCATCCAAGTGATGACTGCATCCGAGCACGCAACGGGTCTCACTTCAAGGCACCGGGCTACGGCACAGACTGTGAGACTGTTTACTCTTTTCTTTTGTGTGTGAACCGCATGCAGTTACGACTTGTAGTATTGTATGTGCAATAGTTTTTTTTTTTCTAATATAACTTCCCTTTGTTTTCCTCACTGTCTCCATCTTCCTCGCGTCACACGCCTTGCTACGTAATGAACCTAACCACGACACGCGGACACCGCTGGATGCCTGACACAGCCCGACTAAGGAATGCATTTGCATTTGCAACAGATGGGCAAAAAGCCTCCATGTGTCGATTAGCAGGACTGCAGCGGATGAATGTAAGGAAGGCCCTTATTACGGGGGGAAAAAAAAATTCAGATTTTGGCGACCGAAGTTAAGAGTGCATTTATTATGCGAGTGCAGTCATTACTTGCTTGAGCAAATACAGCATTTCTTGATATGTTTTATGTTGCAAATCTTTCTTTTTGTGCCAAGCTGCACAACCCTCTTACCCACACGAGCGAGTTTGCTGGGTGCGGAACAGACCAGTTTTTCATCAATCCTGGCCGCAACCTTTTTCAGCCTGTGTGATGTGCCATGTATGTACAGCATAACCACAAGGTTCTTCTGTTCTCGAAGACTTTCATCACTTCTGTGTTTTACTTGTAGGCGCTTTTACTTTTAAACACATATTCAGCAATAGAGGTTATGAACGACATTGGGTATCCAAAAGTCTATTTTGCTGCTCAACCATGCTATTTTGCATTTTATGATTGCAATTCTTAGTAACAGCATTTGACAGACAAAGATTGGCAATACCTCTTTTGACCAGCTTGGAGTGGGAGGAATGATAAGGCAAAGATTCTGTCTATTCCTTGTACTATACTTCCAGTACATGTGAACATGAGGATGAAATGTAATTGTGAGGTCTGGAAACCTAATGAAATTATCCGCGGGAACTTCATGCGTGAATATAAAATGTGAGCAGCATGCTTGAAACACTGAAAAGATGTTGCCAATGACATCTAAAATACAATCACTCTCCTTGAACTAAGAAAAACAATAAGATCATCAACATATCTAAAAATATGGAGTACCTGGTGATCGTCGAGGCTTTGGCACTGCAAACCACCGGAGAAAAGTATGAGCCAATGCATATACCATTTTTCTGTAAAAACAATTTGCCATCGAAGGTGACAAAAGTTGCTGACAAATAAAAGTTCAGAAGTTCAATAAAGTCCTCAGTTGCAAGGCTGTACGCACCTTGAAAAGTGGCCTTGCCATAAACTCTGAAACTTTTATCTGTCAGCAACTAGAAGAAATAATAAAGTTGACGTTGAAGTGTGCTGCTTGGAACCTTTATGCCGAAAGTTTTTCTTGCATTGTAGCTTTGCTCACGCAGTCTATCATTCAGATGCTGCTAAGTCCGCTGTGTAGTGTACTTCCCACCTGGGAATGACCACTTGTAGGCTACGCGGCACGTCACAATGAACAAATCTAACCTGTTATTGTTCATCGCACCTCGGGGAGCTTCGCAATTTGATTTGCTCAAATAACAATGCTCACTTGGCCTATCTGTCGCAACCAGGCCTATCTCGGACCCAGGCGCCTAGGCTCTCACCGACATACTTTTGCACTGAGATGCAGTTTTGTTCTGAATTGCCTGGTGTGTGTCTATTGTGCAGAGTTACCATGGCTAGTGGCAGCTTTGAGACTTTAAAATATGAGAAAACAGTTGCTCCCGCCACTGCTGCTTATACAAGTCGTCTGGGCACCACTGTGTTGTCTTTGGATGTGAAAACAATCGACGCAAGAACTCGGCATGGTGCGAAAAGATCATAAGACAACGCGAGTAATGTGCTGGTGCAGTTTTTCAGGCATTGAAAAATGATGTGGAGCTCCAATACAGATGGATAATTACAGTCCACCCCCGCAAGGGCACCTGCGCAAGTAGGCGTTTGGTGTGTAGCGACACCACGGACCCGATCTAACGGGGGGGGGGTTTGGCTCCCTCCCACGCCTAGCCGTGCGTGGCTTTGCCGTGTCCGGGGAAAAGGGGATCCTGGGGATTGAGCCGACGCCGGGTGATTGGAACTTTAAGGCCCCCCGGCGGAGGCAACACACCCCTTTGGCCCCGGCTTCACGTAGACGGCACCCCTGGGCTGACCCACCCAGGGGAAATCGGCAGTCGCCTTTTCCTATCTCTCTCTCCCTACATCTTCGTCTTTATCTCTCACTATTTATCTGTCCTGTCTTCTACTCTCTTCTGTCTACTTCCAATTTTCCTGGCGGCAAGAGTTAACCCTGTGCTAATAGCCTACCTTGGTCTAGGCGCATTGGGTTATGGCAGTGTTGTACGGCTGACGTCTGCAAGCTTTCAGCACCTGCACACTTGCAGCGTCCCCTTGTTGGGCTCCGTGGTGGGTGGCCGCCAACGCTGCTGAACAAAAATAAGACCAGCACGCATGGAGCATTCCCTCTACTGTCTGATCGTACCGGCCTAAAGCGGGTACGCACCGACGACATAAATTTCTTCAACCAGCCAATAGAAACTTTTTCCCACTTCCACGTCATTTACTGTGAAAAAACCGGAAAGAAAGCAAGTGGACCGTATCTCCTTTCGTAGTTGCCAGGTGTCTTACTGAAACTCTCGGGGCTGGATACAAAGTAACCAAAATGGCTAGTGGAGACCTTCTTCGCGAAATTCGGGACAAAGCACAATTTGTAAAGCTAGACAGCCTCTCAACGTTTGGTGACGTATCGATCACCGTAACACCACACAGATCTATGAGCATCACTCGCGGAGTCGTATCTGACGCAGACTTACTTGACTTGACCGAAACTGAACTTTTGGAAGGCTGGAAGAGCCAAAATGTCAATAATGTACAGAGAATTATCATCAGAAGAGATAATAAGGAAATACCGACGAAACACTTAATACTCACGTTTGCATCCAGTAAACTACCAGATTCCATTCAAACAGGGTACACGAAGACATCTATCAGGCCGCATATACCAAACCCTCGTCGTTGCTTCCAATGCCAGAGGTATGGCCATGGCTCTAAAACTTGTCGTGGTTGCCAGACTTGTGCACAATGTGGAGTCCTAGGCCACGTGTCTGAGAACTGCAAACAACCGCCACACTGTGTAAACTGCGAACGAAACCATGCCGCATATTCACGCTCCTGCACATACTGGAAAGAAAAGAAATAATTACATTAAAGGTGAAGGAGAACATATCATTTAAGAAAGCACGGCGAAGAGTCGCTCCATTCTATGGACCTACATACGCTGATGCGGCGCGTCAGGGGGAACCGCCGCACCAGCCTTCGCCACTCCTTCAGCCCGCGCATACCGAGCCGGCGGTTGTGGCACCTGCCCCCAAGGCGGCTGTAGCCCAGGCTACACCGCCTACTCCCAAACAGAGACCGGAGACTCCAGAGTCCTCGGGTTTCAAGGCCTCCCCTCACCAGGCGAGGCCCGAAATCCGAACTAACAGCCCGCATGTGCGGGCATCCAGTGCCTCCGAGGAGGCAATGGATACGTCGGTACCCTTGGTGCCGAAAGAGCAGCGGGGCTCCTTGGAGCGTGCCAAGAAAACAAAAAAGCAAATAACAGGGCCTGGTGACGGCCCTGTTAAGTGAACTCAAATTCTCCGCCTAAACAGCCACTCGCTTTTCGTACACACAGCACTATTTTACATTCATCATGAACACTCAAATTATACAATAGAACATCAGGGGCCTTCTCAGAAACCTTGACGACATCCAAGAACTCTTACACGAACACTCACCAAAAGTGCTGTGTGTACAAGAAACACACCCTAATTCAAAGCACACAAATTTTCTTCGTAAATACGTTACTTTTCGAAAGGACCGTCATGATGCCATGACATCATCCGGAGGTGTTGCCATCATAGCGAATCAAGGAATTGCATGCACACACTTACAACTTCAAATATCCTTTGAGACAGCGGCTGTTTGAGCGGTTCTTTTTGATAAACTGATCACAATCTGCACTATTTAGATTCCTCCTAGCTATCAGCTGCAAAAACGTGATTTACACTCTTAAATTGATGAACTTCCGGAGCCTTATGTTCTCCTTAGAGACTTCAATGTGCATAGCAGGCTATGGAAAGACTCTCATTGCGACGCGCGAGGTCGACTGATTGATCAGTTCCTTCTCTCGTCGAGCGCATGTCTCCTAAATAGAAAAGAACCAACCTATTATAATCTCGCACATAACACCTACTCCTCCATAGACTTAAGCATAGTATCTCCATCTCTTGTGCCTCTACTCCAGTGGGAAGTCAACAGTAATCTGTACGGAAGTGACCACTTCCCCGTAGTTTTGAGCACAACTACAGCAGCTGAGTACTCGTCCACCCCGTGTTCCCAAATGGCTCATAAACAGAGCCGACTGGGAACAGTTTTATACCATCGCTCGTATAGATTGGAGTGACATATGTACTTTAAGCATTGATGTGGCTGTCGACTACTTCACAGCTTTCTTGATTGATGCTGCAACAAAATGCATCCCACAAACAAATGGACACCCAGGAAAACGGCGTGTGCCATGGTGGAACTCTGAATGCCGAAACGCGCGCAAACAGCAAAACAGAGCTTGGAGGCTGTTTCGGAACTCACCGACAGCCGAAAATCTTGACACCTTCAAGAAAATAAAGTCTCAAGGCAGGAGAACGCGTCGGCAGGCCAGAAGAGAAAGCTGGCAAAACTTTTTGTCCGGGATCAATTCATACACACAGGAGGCTAAAGTCTGGAACATGGTCAATAGGATAGCAGGAAAACAAGTACACACACTTCCACTCGTAAACACTCAGGGTGATACCTTGGAAGATCAGGCAAACTTCCTCGGTGCACACTTCGAACAGGTGTCCAGCACATCCCACTATACTGACACTTTCCAAAAATACAGAACAAGAATAGAAAAGCAAAAACTCGAACACAAATGCACTACATACGAGGCATATAACCAAGCTTTCAGTCTAGCTGAGCTCCAAACGTCTCTAAACTCCTGCAGTACTTCTGCGCCAGGTTATGACCGTGTGGTGTATGAAATGAGAAAAAAACCTACCAATCGAAACACGAAAAACCTTACTTTGTTTGTACAATGCTATCTGGTTTTCTGGCACTATTGCTACCTCCTGGAAAGAGGCTATTATTATTCCCATTTTGAAAGAGGGCAAGGACCATTCTTTAGCTTCGAGCTATAGGCATATTGCACTTACAAGCTGCTTGTGCAAAGTCTTTGAAAAAATGATAAACTGCCGACTTGTACATTTTCTTGAAACAAACAGTTTGCTCGACCCATTTCAGTGTGGGTTTCGAGAAAGTAGATCCACCACAGACCACCTTGTTCGTATCGAGGCACAGATCAGAGACGCATTTGTCCATAAACAATATTTTCTCTCTGTGTTCCTCGATATCGAAAAGGCTTATAATACAACATGGCGTTTTGGAATTCTAAGAGACCTGTCCCACCTTGACATGCGCGGAAGAATGTTTCACATAATCAAAAGTTACTTGTCAAACCGGACATTCTGTGTCCGAGTGGGCACGGTTCTTTCCCAAACATTTGTCCAGGAAACAGGTGTGCCACAAGGTGGTGTATTTAGCTGCACACTTTTTCTCATAAAAATGAATTACTTGCGCTTGATCATTCCTCGCAATATGTTTTATTGTACATATGTCGATGACGTCCAGCTTGGCTTTAGGTCTTGCAATCTGGCAATGTGTGAGCGGCAGGTTCAGTTAAGTTTAAACAAGGTCTCCAAATGGGCAGAGGAAAACGGATTCCGACTGAACCCACAAAAAAGCACGTGTGTCTTGTTCTCCCGAGAGAGAGGCATGCACTTGGAACCCGACATTGAACTTAACGGTCAACGTTTGTCTGTTAATGCGGAGCATAAATTCTTAGGATTAATATTGGGCAACAAGTTGACCTTTGTACCGCACATCAAGTATTTAAAAACAAAATGTTTAAAAGCCATGAATGTTTTAAAAGTGTTGTCACGTACTACGTGGGGTAGTGACAGGCAATGTCTCATGAACCTGTATAGAAGCCTCGTTCGCACCCGCTTAGATTATGGGGTCCTTGTTTATCAGTCTGGGACTCAAAGTGCTTTGAAGATGCCGGACCCCGTGCACCATTTGGGCATCCGCCTTTCTACAAGTGCTTTTCGCACCAGCCCCGTAGAAAGCCTTTATGTTGAGTCAAATGAGTGGTCGCTTCATTTTCAGAGAACTTACATGTCCTTTGTTTATTTCCTTAAGGTGAAAGCAGACAAGAAGCACCCCTCATAGTCTACTATTAATGATTTGTCGAACTTCATTCTGCTTCAAAACAGGCCTTCGATGAGGCAGCCCTTTTCAATTCGCCTGAAGGGTCTAACTGAGGAAACTGGAATGTTACTCGAACACAGTTTAATGGCTCCTGTAGCATACCCGCCACCGTGGCAGTGGCAGACTATTGACTGCGATGTGTCTTTTCTAGAAGTTACAAAACATGCGCCTATTGCCCATATTCGAACATACTTCCTGGAACTTCAACACAAATACACACGTCCTGAGTTCTTCACAGATGCCTCCAAGTCTAACTTCTCTGTGTCCTATGCTGCTGTCGGCCCATCCTTTTCGGATGCTGGCCCTCTACATCCAGGCACAAGTATCTTCACAGCGGAAGCTTATGCAATACTTGTGGCGGCTAAACACATCAAGCAATTACAAATACAAAAAGAAGTAATTTATACAGACTCCCTCAGTGTGGTAACGGCTCGGCACACTCTTAAAAAACAAAAAAACCCAGTCCTTGTCTCACTTTACTTCATTTTGTGCACACTCTACACACTCAAACAACATGTTGTAGTGTGCTGGGTGCCAGGGCACCGTGAGATCGAAGGCAACGTGAGGGCGGATCAGCTCGCTGCATCCGTCCACAAAAGCACTGCCCCTACACCCATATCAATCCCGGCCCTTGATCTTATGCCGTCTCTCAAACGAAACCTCAGGGACTACTGGCAGAGCAAGTGGGATACACACACACAAAACAAACTACACATTATTAAGCCACACCTTGGTCATTGGCTGCCCGTATCGAAATCGCGTCATACAGAGGTAATACTAACGAGACTCAGGATAGGACAAACATACACGACACACACATATCTTTTGTCCGGTGGCGATCCACCATTGTGTGACAGATGTGGTGAAGCATTAACAGTCCTTCACATGTTAATCCAGTGCAAACACATAAAAACTCTAAGAAAACAACATTTTCCATTACCCTACCGACAACATATACCTTTACACCCTGCAATGTTCGTTGGTAGGGAACCGCTTTTTAGTCATAAATTATTGTTAGCGTTTTTAAAAGAAATTCATAATTTTCATATCATGTACCCGGGCATTCTGTAGCACGACCTCTCCAGAGAGGTTTTTGCTGCGGTGGCTACACAGGAAAGCACTTGCCTCACGGCCCTTGCACGCAAGGGTATGAACGAGTGAGGTACTTGTGCTAATGCCATACATGTCCACCATCGTCTTTCATTATCACCAACTTTTGTCACCTATTCACACCACACACACCTTTCACGGCATGGTCATGATTTTATTACTTGTATGTTTTTACCCGCCTTACTGCGAGGAATTTTATGGCCCTTATACAGCCGCTAATCACAATCATTGTCCACATTCCTTGTCCAATGAACTGGCGCTCTTTGGCCATCAAATGGCCCTTGTGCCAAAAAACACCCTATATCATCATCATCATCATCATCAATTACAGTCAACGAGAAATGTATGAGCCGAGTGAAAGTTTCCAAGTAATTACACTTACTGCGTATATTGAAGTGTGATGCCAGGTATTGCTTTACAGCAGTAATTGCGTGCAGTATGCACGTAGTAAGGGGCACCAAATCATTGCTGCACTTTTTCGCATGCTGCGTGCTAATAATAAGAGTTATTCTGACTCTTGCGTTCATGGACACACTGCACGCGTGTAGTATAAATGTAACAGCGTACTATTGTTGTGTAAAAGGGTGATTAGCGAAAAATGTTGCTTTCGACTCGGTCAAACTGCGAGATTCCTTGGCTGTCGCTAAGTGAATCTGTGCTTTGATCTGGCGGGCACTTTAGAACCTTGTGTTTATTTCAAGTGGCAAGCTTTACTGGCAAATAAGCACATTTGGTGCATAAGGTCAAGCCGGAACAGGATTATAGCGTTACGGTGATGCCGCCTAAAAGCACTAGTTTTGCTTGGATGAACCGAGCGCTGGGCGAGGTGGTATTCCATTCTGAATAGCATTTTGCACTAAAGAAAATAGATGAGAAGTAAGAGAGCTCAGACAGGGGCAAACACTCATGTAAAGGAAAGGCATAGACATGTGGCTACAGGTTGGCGGTTTTCGAATCTATCTCGAGTTGCATTGCCAGCAATGTAGATATCATTCTTTACTAAATGCTACCTAAGTGAGGTTGAGGCTCAAATATATAACCACGTGAGAGACCGTTCAGGCCTTTTTTGAACACTTAAGTCCAGTGACGTATGTGTGGCAAGGCTATCGGTGAACCTACATAAACTTGAGATGGATTATCTAACCCACAACCTGTAATCATAATCACTTCTCTATGCCTAACCTTTACATGAGTGTTTTTCTTAAAGTAAACTTGAAGAGTAAGTCTCTGCCTGTCTGTGCTCTCTTCCTTCTTGTCCGTTTCTTTTTTTTTTTTTTGTGCAAAATGCCATCCACACTACTTTTGCCTAATGAAGGCACATAGCAATTTGACTGAGTTGAAAGCCATGCTTTCTGCTGTTCGCATTTCTCTGCATTAGAAAAGCACGTACGTGATGAAGTAGCTTTCGCAGTCTGCAATATACGTGCTGTAGACATTCCAGTCTGTCGAGGAAAGTCTTCTCGACGTTTCACAACAACACAAAACAAATTTCCATGCAGCTAGACTTAAGGTGGGAAGTTTTGTATTTGATTTGCAGAGCGTCTGCTAGCATTGCAGTTCAGGGTGTTGCTTCACCATTCTTGCGATAGGTGGTGCAACGCTTTGCCTACATATGGCAGCACACACTGAGCTTGCTGTGTTTTGCAATGTGATCACATGCGAGATGAGTTGTGTTTCTTCTCGCATGTATAGGAGGTTGTGTAGGGCATGGAGTAAACTGTAGGAAATTCAATGCTCACCTTTCTCTTTACGTCTGTGTCGTGTTTTTTTTTTATACATGTACTGCACTAATACACAAGCTAACTTTTGCTTTTTGTTCATCTTCATTGGGAACAAGGTTCTCGTGCGCAAAGTGATACGATTCGTAGTTAGCATTCAAATTCATTTTCTAGCAAATAACGATATTGCAATTCATCCTTTTCACTTCCGAACCCTTTCGAACAGTACTGCAAAATGTGAAACATGTGCCTTATGTGTACTTATCTGCAGGACAGTCGTCATATGTATTGTCTACTGAAGCTACAGCCATTGTTATTCTGCGTTGACCCTTAGATGACAAGAGTTCATGCAGTTTCTACCCTGCCCATTTCCATTTGTGTTTGTTTTGTTCTGTGACTTTGCTTCTCCTTTATTGTTTCTTGCTTACAGGCGTAATTGACAGTTCCCTAACTACCTGTTGTGTCACATGAAGCCACTGATATATATCTTACGTGCAGGTGTGGCAGTGTACCACTCCTTGCTCAACATTCTGATAGTCTATGCTGTGCTCAAACTGGTCGGTGGCACACGCTCTTCAGTCGCCTTCAGCTTCATCTTCTGCATGGTGAGTGTGTATTGCCTCTCTAGTCTAATGGGGCATTTTCTACTGTATTGCTGCAAGCACCGCCACAAAGTGTGTGTTGGGCCACATATTGTCAGGATAATTTATTCCAGTAATGAATATGGCATGTGCCTTGAGGCAGATGCTGAATTTATGCTGAAACTATGAGTACATTCAAGAAGTAGCTACCACCTCTACTCACTTTTTATATAGTCTCCAGCACTTTGCAATAGTAACATTATTGACTTTTCTTTGTTGGGCTAGTGGGCAACTCATCTTGTAAGCAAATACTATAGTGCTACTGGGAAATCCCTGAAAACACTTATGCATTTATGCACGCTTCAAATCAAACACAGACCATACGAAGCACTCTGTGTGGTGTGTTTCTTGATTGTAAGCTTGCGTGAATGTGTGAGTGTTTTGAGGGATTTCCCAGTTGAAGTAATCTTATTTACAGTTGAGCATTATGTGCCAATAGAGCCATCGTTTAACAGTGTTCCTCAAGGTGAATCCAATCTTTATAATGTGCCCATGTTTGCTGCAGAAAGACCTCTTGTGAACAAGGAAGAAACTTCTAGTGCGAAAAAAAAAAAATCCTAACATGATAGCATTAAAGAGCTCTTTTCGCGAAAATTCCGGCGTCTGTGTCAGCATCCGTGTTATTGGTTGCGACCGAAAAATTAAGAACGATGCAAATAGAATGTATAAATGGTGAAAAATCCTGGGGTAGAGTTGGGACCGAATGCTTGTTTTCGTTTCATTTGTTTATGACTCCAAAATGAAACCTCATCAATTTGAGCTCAGGAGGACTGTGAATATCTTTGAATTAGGTGGTTGTTTGAATTAACAAAACAAGCGAAAAGTAGCATGCAAGGAACTTTAAATTATTGAAAATAGTCAGAGATGGTTGATTGCTGTGTCTAGTTTTCGACTTCAAGGGTAATGTTTTGCAGCAATGCCTGGTTCTACTTTTGCAACAAACACGGGCAAATGGCGGGCTTTTCTGCTGCCAACACAGGCACACACACAAAAAGCAAGAAAAAATGGTGTCATAATTCTTTTTTTTTGTTGTTGTTAAAATGCACACCTGTGACAAATTTGCTTCACTGCGACACAGTGGTGACACACAAGCAGCAAGTCACCTGCCCCTCACAGTATCAGCGCTTCATGATTCGACCAGTTGCCCATTTTTGTGATAAAATAAAGAATCTAACAGTTGGCAGTGTGACAGAATTTGCAATGTGTCTTTCTGGAAAACGTTGATCTCTGAAGTTCTCGAACCGAGTTTTTAAAGTAGGGATTGCAGACATCAACTGCGCCAGCAGTGCATGTGTACCAATTGCTGGAGCAACCACCAATCATAGGTTTGCATACTCATAATACAGTTTCCTAAAACTGACTAGAGGGGACACTGGTGCTATGATTATTAAGCCACCATGGTATGATGGGTAGTTCACAAATTGGCCAAGTCTTCATGCTTGCAGGCTTTGAAAGTGCTTACAGTTTTGTTTATTGTGGTGTTTTTATTGTGCTTTAATTGTAAACTTCATGACTCTATTTAAATCGGTGAGCGTAAAAGGCTAATGTGGTGAAGTAAAATTGCTGAACATTTACTGATTGTTGTCTTTTGACAAAACAGCTCCAAGCCACATGAAGCCAAACGAAGCTGAAGGTACGAAGATTAGACAAATTGGTGTACTACCGATCATTCCCATGCTTGCTGAAGTGCCGTGTGTTGCAGCTTCCATTGACTAGTTTGTGCCAGAGTTTCCTCTAATGTATCTACAGAAAAATTTATGTGCATACATAGCGAATGTCGACAGACTGGCCTTTATATGGTTCTTTATATCCCCAAAAAGAATGTGTAAATCGTAACACATTGGTGTTCTAAGAAACATGCGACATGCTGCCCGCGTGTCTCTGCCATGTCAGTGTGTTGCAGTGGAGCACGTCTTATTTTCCGCAGGTGCGCGATTCAGCTGACCATGAGAACATTTTTTTGTGCTGGAAGCAGCTAGGCAGAGGTGCCTCAGTGTCACTCATCTGTATTGCGACATTGCAATGCCATGTGTCTCTTAACGCCCATTGTTTCCGCGGATTTGGCGCGAAATCGAGAATCAGCACATCGTTTCAAGTTTTCTAATTAAATAAGGTGAAGCTGACTGCTGCTTGAAATTATTCACTGGAAAACTAACATGGCGAGATATGGGGCGGCACAAATACTTTGAATTGTGCAGAATCTCAAAATAACCGAATTGGAATTAACAAAGTTTTACTGTTCATGCAACTGAGTTCTGCAGGCTCCCTTTTATATGCTGGTGACTAGTTGTCTCGTGAATGCATGCAGGAATTGTATGAATAGTGCTACTGGCATAGCACTGTTACTGCCATTCATTGTTTTCAGTACTCTATAACAGTCATTGTTTCCAACATGCAACTTGATAAGCGTAGTGACGACTGCAGCAGATAAAAAGTTGTAATAATAAAATGCGTCCAATAAAGTTTTCTGCATTACTGCTATGGACAGGTAAGCTCTAAAGGACCAAGAAAGTAGCTGGTCACATTTTAGATGGGACACGGTCAGTTGGTTTTTTCGTCTGCAAAGCTGTGCATCTACTGTTATGCAGGGCTACCTGGTTCTGGGCTACTACTACACAGCCACCAAGGACTACGACATAACATGGACTATGCCTCACTGCATCCTCTCGCTACGGCTCATCGGTTAGTCTTAGACTCAACAGGATGGTGTTTAAAACGTATCGGAACACAGTTTGATTTATGCTTTTCCTGTAATGAGGCTGGCCCTGATTTCGCAGTTGTGGAGGTCACGATTAGGCATGTGCAGACATTTAAATGATTGTTACTGAATTCTAATTAGCCTTGGGTCAGATTCAAGTTATTCTAAATTGTGAAGTATTCGAAATTATTAATAGAACCGGACACTGCAAAGGTGCCTTCACTGTGGAAGAGGTGTGCCATGCCATGAAAGCGTCTATCTAAATAGTTTGCACTGCCGCGAAGCTTCATTCAAGGTTCATTGCATGCATCACTTCATCGCATGCACTCCACATCTTACAGGTATGAACGCCTATGGTGTGGGGCTAGCCTGTACCACATTTCGTGGGAGTGCACACTACACAACCTTAACCACCATAACATGAACATTGTGAGTGAGCAATGGGAGGCACTGCTTTCCAGCTTCGCCCTAGACAGCCAGATCAGGCTCGTCCAAAGAGTCGAGCGGATAGCAAGAGCCAGTGGAATCTGGGTCTCATATCATATGTGTCAATTTAAGTAAACTTTGAGCGAGTACACTTTGCCGCGAGTGTCATTTGCACGAGGTCACACGACACAGAAAGTGTAGTGTCACTCGCTGCAAAGTACACTTGCTGGCAAGTGTGTTTTCCCAATTTCTCTTCACAGCGACGAGGTGTGTAGCCTCGGTACCAGTGGCTTGCACAGAAATACGCTGTTGCCTAAAGTGGCACCCATACTATTTTTAAGCCGTTGTTTTCGTTATAAGGAATACTGCTATGTATTGTTGGGCCACATCCCCCCCCCCTAGGGTCAAACAGCTGCAAACGGACAGTTAACTCTCTGCCTTGCGATTAGCATGTCCTGCTCCTCTTCTGGGCTGCGCACGTGCTGGTCCATTGTCAGAGGACTCGCCCCTGTGGACTTGGTCGTGCTGGCTAGCTCTGTCTGCTACAACCTGCTATATTTCCTACTATAAACTTTGCTACTTATTTTGTTTTACAAAATGCTTGCGTCTTTCCCTGCTTCAGAACGAGAAGTTCGACCTCGACTGCTTTGACTAACAATGGTTACGTTGCCATTATTAAAGCAAGTCATGATACAATGAAAAACCTCGTAACTCTCAACCTCGGGCAGTTTGCGGCTATGTCTGCTAGGGGGATGCTGCAGCACATGCTCTGTAGTGGCTGCATCCGTCGTGTTGTTTACTTCCAGGCACACATGTGTAATTTAGTCGTTCCCTAGTCATTTGCGATGGCCTGAGCTACTGGCGCTTCTTCCGCGAAAACATTGGGGGCCAACAAGGAGGCACAGGCGCAGAAATAACTTAGAGTATAGACCACTGATAATATAGGTTGTGGGAGTCGTGAATATCTGCACTTTATAAGCAGTACCTCACTATAACCAAAGCAACCTTTTTCAAGGGCTGTCATTGCACAAAATGTGTTGAGCAAGCCGTCTCGTGTGTCCGAGAATCCAAGCATGCGTTAAGTGGTGCTTACAACCTTCTAAATTTCGGAATGTTAAAAGAAACTTTAATATCCGAAGAAACGCATTGCCAGCAAAATGAACACGAAGAGAGAGGGGTGGGAAGGAGGTTTAACAGGAGAAAGTACTGTATAAACCGGAATATATGTCGAGATATTTTCAATAAAATATTAACCTAAAGTCGCCCCTCGTCTTGTATAGCGGTGTCTAGCCGAAAGTGCACCACTGTCTGGCAAGATGTGCCCTGCATCCATGTGCTTGAGAAGCCGGACGCGGCCATAACCGCATCCAAATCCAATCGCAGGCTGTTTTTTTCTCTCTGTCTGTTTTCTTTGTGTTCGTGATTCGCTTCTGATCTGTTCAGAGTTTTCGCTCCGCCTGAAATTGCGCTGCATTTTTAGTGGTATTTTTTTTCGTTCAGTCAATATGAGTAGCAGTACGAGGAGGCAGTACTCAGCTGCGTTTTAACTAAATGTTGTTGAGTTCGCAGAAGGGAACGAGAATATGGCTGCTCAGTGCCACTTTGGTGTATCGGGAAAAAAAGCGTGCGCTATTGAGGGCGCAGAAAGAGAAGCTGCAGATGTGCAATTTTCGAAAAATGGCGTTTCGTGGACGAAGTGCCGTTCATCCGCAGCTGGAGGATAAGCTAGCGCATTTTGTGCGGAAAGTTTGTGCGTGCTCGCTGCCAGTGACCGTGGATACCATTCGCAAGAAAGCCGTGGAGCTTACTCGAGAAGCTAGGCTCACGAGAGAAGAGTTTCAGTCACCAAACTCTTGGGTGCATCGATTTATGCGACGCAAAGGCTTTTCTCTTCGGCGGCGCACATCAATCTGTCAGAAGTTGCCCGAGGAGTTCGAGGAGAAGCTTATAAGTTTCAGCGCTTCGTGAACCGGCTTCGGGAGCAACGACTACATGATGGAGCAGATTGGCAACGCCGATGAGACCCCCGTGTGGTTTGACATGTCTTCGTCGACCACAATCACGCAGTGCGGCGCCAAGGATGTGAAGCTGTTGTCCACTGGCAACGAGCACTCGCGCTTCACAGTCATGCTGGTATGCACGGCAGATGGTAGAAAGCTTCCACCCTTCATCATTTTCAAACGCAAGATAATGTCGAAGGAAGTGTTCCCGCCTGGTGTTGTCGTTCGCGTCAACAAAAAAAGATGCATGGACGAGGCCATGTTGCTCGAATGGATAAGAGTAGTGTGGAACCGTCGAGCAAGTGCATTGCTGAGTCTTCGCAGCATGCTGGTGTTGGATGTGTTTTGTGATCACTTAACCGACGCTGTGAAACACGCACTCGGCAACAGGAAAACGGACCTCGCCGTGATACCAGGTGGTATGACGTCCACCCTCCAGCCGCTCGACGTTGCGCTGAACAAGCTGTTCAAGAACCGAGTGCGGCTGGAGTACCAAGAGTGAATGTCCGGCGACAACCCAGACGCCGACGTGCCGCTTACAGAGGCCTCTGCTTGTGACTGTTTGTGGCTGGGTGCTTTCCGCCTGGCGTTCCTTGCCAGATGCCATGGTGGGAAAGGCGTCCAAGAAATGTTGCTTCAGCAACTCGCTGTATGGCACAGAGGGCGATGCACTGTGGGAGCGGCCAGCGACAAACTCTCGTCTTCAGAAGACAGTGGGGCTTCGTCGGACGAATAGGATCCAGTTGCGATGGTGGTTAAGGGGAGCTCCGATGATCGGGGTGTGGTGCGCCCAATTCGCGAATAAATGTGGTTCGGCAGTTTTGGGTTGTTTTCGCTTTTTTTTTTCTGTTTCGGTAACCTGAACTTGGGAAGTCGACCTATATTCCCACTCGACCTATAGTCCGGTTTATACAGTACCATCACGGAAATTCGCCGACTGTTTCTCAGACCGCCTCGATTACGCGCATTACACTGAATATCAAATTACATCCGGAATTTTACACTCTGAAAGACACCTATAATTGGATTTCGTGGGCGTGGATCCAATTTCAAGACGTCGCCATTGAATTACGAACCATTACATGTGACACCCTGGTTTTCATTAACAATATGTATTCCATCCCGTCAATTACAGCCACCGTAAAGAGTTTATTTTTGTACTAAAGCGCAGCTTAGCACGCGACCGCTACCTAAACGCAACCAATGCCAATTAGTTCAAGCATGTCATTCGTTATGTTGTTGAAGAAAGTTTCTGCAAGACAAGAAGATTGGTTTTGAAAAAATCACACTCAGGCACTCAACCAAGAACACCATGCATGACACGAAGTTCACATTCGCAGCCGGCAGATCAACGAAAACCCGCCAAGCTTACGTGAGACTGCGCACTGGCAGCAAAGGTAAAAGCTCGCGTCATAAAGTCGTTGAATGTTTCAAATTTAAAGATGAGGTAGCCAATACGATATCTGTAGCAGTAATACAGTAAAAGCTCGTTAATTCGGATTTCACAGGACCAGAAAAACTGTCGGAATTAACTGAATGCCGAATTAACGAATGAACAGGGAAAACAACACTTAAAATCAAGCTGCAGAAGCATACCTTTATTTGTTGAAGTATTTTGTAATTGTCGTCTGTGTTTTCGCGCAGATTCCGGCTGACATCACAATTTTTCTTAACTGTTCCAAATGGCCAACAGCACGCAAGCTGTCGGGAGTGTTCAGGCAAGCGTCCTCTAATATTAACAGCGCCTCCGAGACTTCCCGTGAGGTGCGATGAGGTCGCGGCTGTATCTCCTCGCATGATTCTTCGTCGGAATCGTGGTCTTCATGGGCGCCCGTGACATCATTAATAATCTCTTGATCGGTTAGGAGACCACTCAAGGCGACACCATGATCAATTGCGATGTAGTCCTGAAAGGTCACATTTGTGGGAAGGACAGCATCGAAAGTCGGTCAGTCATCGTCGGTGGACTCGGTCGGCGGACTCTGCCGCTTTTTCGACGTTGCCATCACTGTAGCGCACGATGGTAGTGGTATGCAAATACGGTCACAATGGAAGAAAAAGAGAACTCCGCAAGAAGAGATGGTTCCGACACGACAACACAAGGGAAAATGGCGTCGGAGGCGCTGAGTGGAGAAGGAAGAAGACGCCGATGTTCGGTGACGCTGCGATCGCCCCCACTAGTTGATGATGATGGCAATGCCACTCAGGTTTCGGTTTCACTCCACTGGTGCCAGCGCTGCTTTATCACACTTTTGTGTAGCAGTAGCCATCAGCATTTGTCCGAATTAAGCAGTGCGGAGCCGAATTCCGACAAAATAACGAAGGTTTGGTTCCATAGATTAACATGCACTTTGGCCGGGACCAATAGAGCCATCTGAATTATCCGAATTTTCTAATTAATGGGTCTCGAATTAACGAGCTTTTACTGTAATAACGAGCTCCCGACATAAAGCCGCTAAATGTTTTAAATTTACGGACGAGGTAGCCAATACGATATCTGTAGGAAGCACGATAATGAGCTAACATCATAAAGCTGCTAAATGTTTTAAATTTACGGACGAGGTAGCCACTGCGATATCTGTAGGAAGGACGACAACGAGCTCTCGTCATGAAACTGTTAATTGTTTTAAATTTACAGGTTAAATAGCCAAGGTGATCTATGTAGGAAGGATGACAACGAGCTCTTGTCATAAAGCCATCAAATGTTTAAATTTTCGGACAAGGTAGCCAATGTGATATTTGTAGGAAGCACGATAACGAGCTCGCGTCATAAAGCTGATAAATGTTTTAAGTTTACTGACTAGGTAGTCAATGGGATATATGAGGGAAGCACGATAATGAGCTCGTGTCATAAATCCGTTAAATGTTTTAAATATATGGACGATCTAGCCAAAGCAATATCTGTAGGAAGCACGATAACGAGCTCGCGTCATAAATCCGGTAAATGTTTTAAATTTATGGACGATCTAGCCAAAGCGATATCTGTAGGAAGCATGATAACGAGCATCATAAATTCGTTAAATGTTTCAAATTTATAGACAGTCTAGCCAAAGCGATATCTGTAGGAAGCACGATAACGAGCTCACGTCATAAAGCCATTAAATGTTTTAAATTTACGGACCAGATAGCCAAGGCAATATCTGTAGAAGGAGCTCGCGTCATAAAGTGGTTAAATGTTTTAAATTTACGGACGAGGCAGCCAAGGCAATATCTGCAAGAAGCACGATAACGAGCTCGCGTCATATAGCCGTTAAGTGTTTTTTAAGATTTACGGACGAGATAGCCAATGCGATATTGAACAAGACAACGAACTAGAAAAAGACAAACCGTTGTTTGAAGACAGTCATACACCCCTAGAGGCTGTCGAATCCATTGACACAAGAGCTGCCATTGCGGAAAAACACCTGACATTTGTCACAAAGCCACCTCCCCGGTCTTTCCAAGCTTATAGACTGGGAAATCACCATGGATGGAGAGCACATAGGGTCTGCTCTTGAATCCTACCTCGTTGAGGAAGCATGATAAGGAGCTCGCGTCATAAAGCTGTTAAATGTTTAAAATTTACAGCAGAGGCCCCGCCGCGGTGGTCTAGTGGCTAAGGTACTCGGCTGCTGACCCGCAGGGCGCGGGTTCGAATCCCGGCTGCGGCGGCTGCATTTCCGATGGAGGCGGAAATGTTGTAGGCCCGTGTGCTCAGATTTGGGTGCACGTTAAAGAACCCCAGGTGGTCTAAATTTCCGGAGCCCTCCACTACGGCGTCTCTCATAATCATATAGTGGTTTTGGGACGTTAAACCCTACATATCAATCAAATCAATTTACAGCAGAGGTAACCAAGGCTATATATGTAGGAAGCACGATAACGTGCTCGTGTCATAAAGCCGTTAACTGTTTTAAATTCACGAACGACGTATCCAAGCCGATATCGGTGGTAAGCACAATAATGAGCTCGCATCATAAAGCCATTAAATGTGCTTGCTAGTTTACGGACGAGGTAGCCAATGCGATATCTGTACAAAGCACGATAACGAGCTAGTTTCATAAAGCCATTAAATGTTTTATATTTACAGCCGAGGTAGCAAAGCCTATATATGTAAGAAGGACGGCAACGAGCTCGTGTCATAAAGCCAATAAATGTTTTAAATTCACAGCCGAGGTATGCAATGCGATATGAAGGATGACAACGAGCTCGCGTCAGCAAGCCGATAAGTGTGTTAAATTTACAGCCGTGGTAGCCAATGCGATATTATAGCAATGATAATAACGAGCCCGCATCATAAAGTCGTTAATGGTTTAGAGTTATGGTAGCGAATGCGATATTTGTAGCAAGGGCGATAACTAGCTCGCCTCGTAAAGCTGTTGAATGTTTGAAACTTATGGACGAGGTAGCCAATGCAATATCTGTAGGAAGAATGGCAACGAGATCATGTCATAAAGTCATTTTGCAGACGAGGTAGCCAATGTGATATCTGCAGCAAGGATGATAACGAGCTCGCATCATTAAGAAGTTAAGTGTTTCAAATTTACGGATGATGTAGCCAATGGGATATCTGTAGGAAGGATGATAACAAGGCTGCGTCATAAGCTGTTTTACGGATGATGTAGCCAATGTAATATCTGTAGCAAGGACGATAATGAGCTCACGTCTTAAAACCGTTAAATGTTTGAAATTTAGAGACGAGGTAGCCAATGCGATATCTGTAGCGTGTATGATAAAGACGGGATCACACTGGCCATGTTGCGCTGCGTGCAGCCAGTCATGCTAGCGACGCTAATCCGTCAATGCTGGTGCAAAGGCTTATCCGTCTCCCTCCTCCCTTACTCGACAAACCCACGCAGCGTGCTGCGGTCTTTTTTACTTTTCTTCTTGTGGTGTCGCGGGATAGAATCCCAGTTGCGGCGGCTGCATTGTCGATGGAGACAAAAATGCAGCCACCGCAGCTCACCTCCATCGAAAATGCTGTAGGCTCGTGTGCTCAGATTTGGGTAAAAAACCCCAGGTAGTCGAGCTTTCCAGAGCTTTCTACTACGGCGTCTCTCATAATCATATGGTCGTTTTGGGACGTTAATCGCCACATATAAATGAAGCCTTTGGTGTCAAAGAATTGTCCCAACAAGGACAATTCTTTGCCACCGAAGGTGCACTTGTGGTTGACCTTAAGCCCAGCAGCCTTGATGCTGGGGAGAACAGTGGCTAAATTCATCAAGTGCTCTTTTTCTGTCGTCTGTGTACACAAAATATCGTCTGTGTAAAGCAAAACTCCTGAACATCTCTTGATAACCCTCGACATCAGCTGTAGGAAGGCTGCAGGGTCAGATGCCGGCCTAAAGTATATGCACTTGAAACGAAACAGGCCATCGTGAGTCATAAATGCAGTCATGTCTCAGCTCTTTTGGGAGCCACAGGAATCGGTGGTAGGTGAACACAAGATCCAACTTAGAGAAGACTGTTGCACCGACGAGGCTGTTCAAAAGCTCTTCTGTGTGAGGAAGCAGAAAGCCATCGGCGATGACAGCTTTGTTAGGTTCCTTGAGGTCAACACAAGAGTCGAATGCCACTGTCATTTTTCCTTACAACAACGATAGGGGACACCCACTCAGAGGCATTAATGCCCTGGATGACATCCAGTTCTTCAAATTTACGGAGCTTCTCTAAAACTCTAGGTCAGAGTGTCAGTGAAAGATGCTGTAGTTTCGATGTCACAGGAAGCATCTCGAGTCGAGTCTTGATGCGATGAACGAAGCTCTTGGCAAGCCAAAGGCCTGCGCCAAAGAGAGAGCCGAACTCACTGGACAGGGTCTTCGGAAGGTGGTTGGCTGGCCAAACTTGGCAAGAGCCTGAGAGCTGAGCAGTTTCCAGTATCGCTGGCATGGTAGCGTTTTGAAGTAATGCAGGGATGAACATTCAGTGCGCAGGTCCAAAACTCTGATGGCATCAATTACGAGGATGGATGTACTTTGTGCCACAACATAGAACAGGAGATGGGCTGAGCATCTTTTGAATGTGACTTCCGTGAAAATACAACCACGTACGGGAATGCAGCGCTTGGAGTAATCGAGCAGCTTCACTCGCAAAGCAACTTATTATCAAAATTTTGCTTGAAAATGTTTACCTCGAGGATGGAAACAGATGATGTCGAGTCAACAAGAAACTTCCAAGACTTGCCGGTGATGCAGACGACGAAAATGCCGGCTTGTGCAGGACTGGCCGCGGTAAGGACGTCTAACCTTTCAGCATCACTGATGATTGATTGATATGTGGGGTTTAACGTCCCAAAACCACTATATGATTATGAGAGACGCCATAGTGGAGGGCTCCGGAAATTTAGACCACCTGGGGTTCTTTAACGTGCACCCAAATATGAGCACACGGGCCTACAACATTTCCGCCTCCATCGGAAATGCAGCCGCCGCAGCCGGGATTCGAACCCGCGCCCTGCAGGTCAGCAGCCGAGTACCTTAGCCACTAGACCACCGCGGCGGGGCTTTCAGCATCACTGGACAAATCCTGGCAGTTGACTTCTTGAACAGAAGCACTGGAATCACACTGTCGCCTGTTGCCAACTAAGTGGAAGTGCCCAATGGAATCGCAGTGAAAACAGCACTGACCTTGTGCAGGACAGGAGGCAACGAAGCACGGTGTTTGCGGTAACCACAGCGATAATAGTACGGAGATGCACTGTTTGAGCCGCTGAAGCGCTCAGGCGATACGGTCATTGTGGAACGGTGTCATGAGTACGTGACAAAATATGAAGAAGAGGACGATGAAGAGACGCATGTTTGATTTGAATAGCACCTGTTAAGTTTGAACAGAAATTAGAAAAGAGGAAGACGAAGTAGAGAAAAAAGGGGCATGAGCGACGATGTGGCTGGGACAGACGGAGACGCGTGACCCTAGCGGCGATCGGGGCGCGAGCAGCGACGAGCTGGCATTGTCGACCTGAGCTTTGCAAGAGAAGGTTGCAATGCCAGCAAACGCACTGGCGACGGGAGCGTCAGGACACGTCTCTGCAACCTGCGACGTGGGCATCCCGAGAAGAAGACGGAGACCTCGACATGCTTCGAGGGAGGCTACTTGGGATGCAGCCGCCGCGCACATCAAACGCTAACGTTCCTGGTGCAGTCCCCCTTCGAAGCAAGCCACCGAAGGCAGTCCATGGGCGGCCACGTCACCGTACAGCACTGGGTATCGCCAGTGGCCGCTTGGCCCAACCATCGAGACATTACCACATCACCGACATCAGGCGTCGACGACGACGGGCGACCAAGTCTGCAGAGGCAATGAACAACGATGTTCATCGAAATCGTCGAGGACCTTGATTGCGATGCAGGGTGACCGATCCCAGACATTGACGAGCCCGAATCGGCTTGGTCAAGTAAGATCAGCGCGAATCTTGAGCGTGACTATGAGGCTAGTGTCACGTAAGAGTGAGGGTAGCCGGAAGACAGGAGACCGGGAGCCTCGTAGAAATAGAAGGAGATCCGTTTATTTGGCGGACTTGCGCCTACTAAAGGAAACTAGACACATCGGCTTAGCGGGTGGCGAACAGCGTGTTCGACGGCTGTCGGGGAACAGAATATCCCACTGGATTGCAAGGCGCGTTTACCATACGAGATACCGTCGTCGTAGCGTCTGGGGATATCTCGTAATCAACGAATTGTCGACGTGCGGGCCACGATCTTCGCAGATGAATCGCGGTGCATCTTGGACCACGATAAGGCCGTGTGCCGGCGGTATCGGCATGCGCAACACTATCCGCAATACGCTTCGCGGCATTGCCCCCCTCCTCAGCGTAAGCATCGACCCGATGCTTTGTTTAAAATAAAACCAAAACAAAAGGACAGCCTGTGCGAAGGTAAATGGCAAATAAGCACGAATCATGCACACATAAACAAAACAAGAGATGCAAACAGGGAGCGTTCTTTAGCGCGCATGATAGGGCTTCAAACGGGCGACGTGTACCACTTCTTGTCGTGCGCGGCGTCGTTTGGATGAGCTAGCCCCATCGGGGACCACTTCATAGTCCACTTCACCCACTTGACGGATGACTTTGTATGGGCCGAAATAATGGCGCAGGAGTTTTTGGCTTCATCCGCGGCGGCGAACGGGCGTCCAAACCCAGACTCTGTCACCTGGCCTGTATGTTAAATCGCGTCTCCGCAGGTTGTAGCGTCTTGCGTCGATTTGCTGTTGGTCTTTTATGTGCAGACGAGCAAGCTGCCGGGCTTCTTCTGTGCGCTGAAGGTAGGCGGCCACGTCTAGGTTGTTTTCATCGGTGACATTAGGCAGCATGGCGTCCAGGGTAATAACGGCATCCCTCCCGTGGATGAGATTAAATGGTGTCATTTCAGTGGTCTCCTGCACTGCGGTGTTGTAGGCGAAGACCACGTAAGGCAGAATTAAGTCCCAGGTCTTGGGTTCTGTGTCCACGTACATAGCGAGCATATCGGCAATGGTCTTGTTCAAGCGTTCTGTGAGACCGTTTGTCAGTGGCTGGTACGCAGTTGTTCTTCGGTGATCTGTATGACTGTAATGTAAGATTGCCTGAGTAATATCAGCCGTAAACGCCGTTCCCCTGTTATTAGCACTTCAGGTGCGCCATGACGGAGGAGAATGGATTCGACAAAAAATTTGGCAACTTCTACAGCTGTGCCGTTCGGAAGGGCCTTAGCTTCAGCGTATCAGGTAAGGTAATCAGTGGCCACTATGATCCACTTGTTACCGGATGTTGACGTGGGGAAAGTACAAGCAGGTCCATACCGATCTGTTGGAATGGTCTCGACGGGGGTTCAATTGGCTTGAGAAATCCAGCTGGTTTTGTTGGAGGTCTCTTCCGGCGCTGACATTCATGGCAACTCTTGATGTACCGCGCAACATCTGAGGAGAGGCGCGGTCAGTAGTATCGCTCTTGAATTCTGTGGAGTGTGCGTGTAAAACCGAGGTGGCCTGCAGTGGGTTCGTCATGTAACGCTTGTAAAATTTCTTCTCTGAGGCTGCTTGGGACGACAAGAAGGTAAGCTGCCTTATTCGGTGCGAAGTTCTTTTTAACGACCACCCCGTTTTGCACACAGAAGGAGGATATCCCACGCTTGAACAGTGCAGGCGGTATGGAGGCCTCTCCTTCGATGTAGTTGATCAATTGTTGTAGGATCGGGTCGGAGCGCTGCTGTAATGCAAAGGTACTGCTGCTGATAGGCCCGAGAAAGGCATCATCGTCTTCATGGCTTGGTGGTGCGCCGACAGGGGCTCTTGAGAGGCAGTCTGCGTTGGAGTGCTTACGACCAGACGTGTAGACCACCTTCACGTCAAACTCCTGAAGCCGTTGGCTCCATCGAGCGAGGTGGCCAGAAGGGTCTTTCAAACTGGCCAACCAGCACAATGCATGACGGTCCGTTACAACCTTGAAGGGTCTGCCATACAAGTATGGGCAGCATTTCGAGGTGGCCCATACTATTGCAAGACACTCCTTTTCAGACGTGGAATAGTTCACTTCCGCTTTCGACAGTGAGTGGCTTGCATACGCGATGACGCGCTTGCAGCCCTTGTGCTTCTGAACGAGAATGGCACCTAAGCCGATGCTGCTGGCGTCTGTATGTATCTCAGTTTCGGCATTTTCATCAAAGTGACCCAGCACCGGCGGCGACTGTAAACGTCGAAGTTATTTGAATGCCTCACGTTGCGCAGCTTTCCATTTGAAAGGGGCGTCCGACTTGGTGAGCTGCGTCAAAGGGTCAGCAATGTGTGAGAAGTTCTTGACGAACTGGCGCATAGTCCTAAGAATCGGCGCACTGCTCTCTTATCTTGCGGCTGAGGAAACTGGGTGATAGCGGCTGTCTTCTCAGGATCTGGTCTTACGCCATCTTTGCTTATAATATGGCCAAGGAACTGTAGTTCTTCTTAGGCAAAATGGCATTTTTTTTGCTTCAGTGTCAGCCCTGATGACTTAATTGCGTTCAGTACCGTCCGGAGCTTTTTCAGGTGGTCGCTAAAGTTGGAGGCGAAGGCGATCACATCGTCCAGGTATACGAGACATATTTTCCACTTGAGGCCTGCCAGTACTGTGTCCATTAGACGCTGGAAGGCTGCTGGAGCAGAACAAAGCCGAAATGGCATCACTTTGAACTCATACAATCCATCCGGCGTGATGAAGGACGGTCTTTTCTCGGTCTCTTTCATTAACCTGAATTTGCCAATACCCTGTCTTTAGATCAATGGACGAGAAGTACCTTGCATCACTAAGACGATCTAGGGTATCGTCGATCCTTGGTAAAGGGTACACGTCCTTCTTGGTTACACTATTCAACCATCGGTAATCGACGCAAAACCGAAGACTTCCGTCTTTCTTTTTGACAAGGACGGCTGGTGCTGCCCATGGGCTTTTCGATGGCTGAATTACATCGTCGTGTAACATTTCCTCAACTTGCTCTCGGATGGCCTGACGTTCACGTGCCGACACACGATAAGGGCTTTGATGGAGAGGACGGATGTCTTCTTGTGTTATGATTCGATGCTTTGCCAGAGAAGTTGGTCGGACCTGTGAAGAAGTGGCGAAACAATCGTCATAACATCGAAGAAGGTTCTGGAGCAGTTGCTGCTTGCATTGATGCGAGGAAGGGTTAATGTCGAAGGACAGCTGCGAGTTGTGGGTCTGTGGGGTGATGGTCGCTAGATTCGAAAGGGCGAGGGTGTCGCTGACTTCCGCAATTTCATCGGAAAAGGCAATGGTCGTGCCTTTGGCCAGGTGACGATGTTCTTGGCTGAAATTTGTTAGCAGCACTGGGCCCTGTCCATTCCGGAAGTCTGCAATGCCTTTTGCGATTGCGATATCACGGCCAAGCAAAAGCTGTATGTTACCTTCGACGACACCATGGGCATTTTCGGCAGTACCAGTGGTTACGTTGATTAGGGTGGTTGATCGGGGTGGGACGCTCACATCATTCTACAGCACACGGAGGGCTGCGCGATTATGTGGTGCCGAGTATGAATTTATGGCTTCATCCGAGGAAAGTTTTATGGATTTGGACGCCAGGTCAATAACCGCGTAATGTTGAGTCAAGAAGTTCACGCCGAGAATGACGTCACGGGAGCACTGTGGGAGCACCAAGAAAGTCGCAAGGTACGTGTGACCATCGAATGTCATCCTTGCAGTACATCGCCCCGATGGGGTGAGGAGGTGGCCTCCCGCTGTGCGGATCTGCGGGCCGTCCCACGCCGTCTTAACCTTCTTCAGTTGTGCTGTCAATGGCCCGCTGATGACCGAGTAGTCAGCCCCTGTGTCAATCAACCCCGCTGCGGTGGTCTAATGGCTAAGGTACTCGGCTACTGACCCGCAGGTCGCGGGTTCGAATCCCGGCTGCGGCGGCTGCATTTCCGATGGAGGCAGAAATGTTGTAGGCCCGTGTGCTCAGATTTGGGTGCACGTTAAAGAACCCCAGGTGGTCGAAATTTCTGGAGCCCTCTACTACGGCGTCTCTCATAATCATATGGTGGTTTTGGGACGTTAAACCCCACATATCAATCAATCTGTGTCAATCAAGGCAGTTACCGGGTGGCCGTCGATAGATACTTCAAAATCGGTGGCACGTGGGCTGGAGTTGCGCGTTGGTTTTGAGTTGGGGTCACGGCTTCGTCTTGTTGCTTCGTTTTGCTTCGTCTCGCGGCTTGGGTTGTTGTGCGTTGTCGTCGTCGTAGATGATGTGCTGTCGTCATATATGGTCATCGGTGGAGGGTCTTCAGCTTTTCCTCTTGAAGCAACCTCACCTCCAAAGGTTGCTGGTTTTAGTTTCCCCTGCGGGGGCTTGGGGACCTTCTTCGTTCGTTGTTGCTGCGGTTCGGTGACGTAAAGCGTGGGGATGGCGGTGATGGAGAACGGCTGGACAAGTAGTCTTCGATTGCCGGAAGTTGTTGTCCAGGGCGTGGCCGTGGTGCCCGAGATGAGAAGCCATGCAGTCCCATCCGCCTGTAGGGGCAGTGTCGAAGAATGTGGCCGGCCTCACCGCAGTGAAAGCATAGGGGACGGTCGTCAGGAGTTCTCCAGGTGTCGCATTTTCTTGGGTTCGGGTGTCTCTCGTATGTAGGGTGGGCGGGGAAGGGTGGACGGCTACTTGGGGCTGCAGCGTACCGTCGAGGACTGGGCTCGTTTCGTCGGGGTGGCCTAGTGTTCACTGCAGCAGCGCAAGTCATTGCTTCGGCTTCTGTTCCAGTCGTCGCTGATGAAGAGCCAAGCGCCGGCTGGACTTCATCACGCACTAGGTCCAAGAGAGATGCTGCTTAGGGGGGGCTGAAGGGTAGGAAGTAGCAATCGACGTAGTTCTTCTTTAACCACTTCTCGAATAGCTTTCCGCAGATCGTTGGTGGTTAGCCCACCTCGAATAGGTTCTGAGTAGAGCGAGCTGAGCTGAAACGAGTGGTTGTATTGCCAAGTCCGGGCGTCCAGGGTCCTTTCTATGGTGTGCGCTTCTTTAGTAAATTCGGCGACTGTTTTAGGAGGGTTCCTTATGAGGCCGGCGAAAAGCGACTCATTCACCCCTCGCATTAGGTATCCTACCTTTTTGTCTTCGGTCATGTCTTGGTCCGCTCGCCTAAAAAGACGTTTCATTTCTTCGATGTGCACGTTCAGGGTCTCATTGGGCTGTTGGGTCCTCGATTCTAGCAGCAGCTGGGCCCTTTCTTTTCGCATGACGCTGGTCCTGAGCAACTCATTCTTCAGAAATTCCCAGGTGGTCAGTGTGGTTTCATGGTTTTCATACCATGTTTTGGCGGGGCCGTCCAGGGAAAAGTAAACGTATTGCAGCTTCATTTCTTCATCCCACCTGTTTATGGTAGCCACGCGCTCGAATTGGTCGAGCCATTCTTCTGGGTCTTCAGCGGCATAACCGTGGAAAGTTGGGGGCACCCGCGGCTGCTGCAGCATGACAGGGATAGGTGATTGCGGGGTGCTCATGGTTGCTGTGGAAGGGTCCTTTCGTGGTCGCGTGGGGTCCGGTAGCGGTCCCAGCTCAGGTGGCAGGTTTCGGAGGCGGCGGCTGCTTCGAGTATCTGTGTCTTCAGCGTCCTCGTTCTCTGCAGTGGCTGTTTTAAGGTCGTTCTTGTGCATACCCCGCACCTCCACCAGATGCCACGTAAGAGTGAGGGTAGCCCGAAGACAGGAGACCGGGAGGCTCGTAGAAATAGAAGGAGATCCGTTTATTTGGCGGACTTGTGCCCACTAAAGGAAAGTAGACACATCGGCTTAGCGGGTGGCGAACAGTATGTTCGATGGCCGTGGGGGAACAGAATGTCCCACTGGATTGCAAGGCGCGCTCACCATTCGAGATACAGTCGTAGTAGCAACTGGGGCTCTCTCCTAATCAACAAATTGTCGACGTGCGGGCCACGATCTTCGCAGATGAATCGCGGTGCATCCTGGACCACGATAAGGCCGCGTGCCGGCGGTATCGGCATGCGCAACACTATCTGCAATACGCTTCGCGTATTGCGGATAGATGCCTGACGTTGACAAGGACAGTTTATAGCGTGTAGCACGGTTGGAGTGTAAGCTTAGTGAGGCCTAGCTTGAATTTGAAGTTAATAATATTGGTTTTGTACATTTTTTTATATATTGTTCTGTGTCGGTTTATTAAATGTGGTTTGTTGTTAACATAGTCATGTCTAAGTCCATCGCCCACAGCGGCAGCCCCGGTAATCTGTGACAAACAGTTGATGGGGGCTTGACTGCAGTGACATTAACTGGTGGGAAGACGAGCGCGACCGCGTCGAACCTCTTGAAAAACGACGGCCTCGCGAAGTCACCTACTGAACGTACCCAGGAACAAGCTCACGAACTTGCTGAGCAGCTTGATCAAGTTATTGTGCAAAGAGAGAGCGGTGACCCCTCTAAAAGCAGATGTTCACGAAGGTCTTCTGATTCTTCCGACGAACTGGTCGGGGAGAGAGTCGCTCGTGGCGATGAAAGAACAAGAAGCAGTAAGTTTCCGTAAAGCGTTGACGTACTGCTGTATGGACTCGCCTGGCTGCTGGGTGAGGCAGTGTAAGCGATTGCGTTCCACGACAACATTGCTTGTCAAGGCAAAATGCTGTGTCAACGCAGCGACGGCATGGTCGTATTATGATGGGACAGGGGCCAACTTCTTAGCCTCATAAGTCTCAGTCGTGGTAGTACTCGTGCGGGGGTAGGGCGTTTTGGAGACATGGGGTGGGTTGCAGTGTGAAAAAAATACGCTGACTTTCAGTTCCCAGATTATGTAGCAGAAGGGCTTTGTATAGCTCGGGGGTTAAGTCAGATGCTCTGGAAGCCAAAAGAAAGGTTTCAAACATGCGAAACCATTGGGCCATTACACTGGTGGGCGGCCCTGCATGGGCGAAAATGGTGGTAGTGGGGCAACGCCATAGGAGCTCATGACAGGGCGTGGCTACAGGTGAGGTAATGCCTTCATTAAATCTCGTCGTCAATGTGGTGTCATGGCCTGGGGTCACAAAGAAAAAAGTGGACAAGCTTCCATAACAGAACAAAACGAATGACGTTTTATTAGATGCGAAGCAGCTCTTTGACTAGCCTCTGTAACTGTCTTCGTGCCAATGCACTGTACCGCGTTTTTCCCGCCGCAGTTGTTGGAACGATGCCATGTTAGGTCAAGTCGCAGCTGCGCGTTGACATCACTCTCTCTCTCACCTGTGGCAGCTGCGGGCTCCTTTCTACACACCTTGGTGGTGCTTCTCCGCCCGCTTGCAATACACTTCTCTCTCGCTTCACCCTCTCCACCGCCCGCAACGTTCGACCGCACGTCGGGCGGAAACTCTTTTGGCTTGTTTATCTGTGATAAAACTTCACACGAAACCCAATCCGCCTCCCGTGTCTTTGCATTTCAAAGAAACGTGTACAACAGTAGAGGCTACTCCGAGTTTCGCTTCAATCCGTTTTTCCAGCATCTGCGTCGATGCCTGTTTCAGCTGAGTCAATGGCGTGCTCACTGCTGCTGCATCGCATTTCATCACGGTTCCCTTCAGGGAGATGGTCCATAATTTTTTTGAGGTATTTTTGCTTTCTAAAGGATCTGTAGGACCTGGGGAGCCACCACACCCATTGGAAATGCCTTGATAGCTGCCTTGGAGTCATAAACTGCGTCATGTACACCGTCCGTCAATACAAGAGCACCGGCAGCCTGCTCGGCAACCCTGGAGCTAGAAGTGCGGATGGTAGTGCAGCTGATTACTTTAGAATCACATTCAGCGACCACTGAAGAGAAGGTTTTTTTTTGTTTTTAAGCATATGAAGTGGAATCTAAGAAGCAGGTTTGTTCCATGTCTAAGCGGGTTCTGGCGAGCAGAGCTTTACCCCTTTCTCATCTTTTGTTGAACTGTTGAAGCACTTGTGCTGTTCACCATGGTAACACCAAGTGGTTCTTTTTTCATGAATTAGTACCTCTGAGATGCGACCGCGTGAGTGAAGCCCAGTTTGACGAAAACAGAACTGTTGAACGACTTTGTTCCCCATGGTAACGCCAAGTGGTCCTTTCTTCTATGAATCAAAGAGAAACAGATAAACAGCACTTTCTTATTTGTTCTAATGTGTGGAAGGTTCTTTTTTTTTATTACAGCTAGTTTGATTACTAGTGAATATTTGTACTTGGGAAGTCGAGGATCATTCCAAAGTATCCCACTCTTGGCACATATATGTTGTACATTCGCCTCAATTCTTCAATTAGCAGAGCACTGCTATTGATAAAATTGATGTTTTATACATTTTCAAACATTGATCTTTCACACTGACGGAAAATTGTTATTTGTTTGGACTGTCCCTTTAACAAGTTATTTTATTTGTGGTGCAACTCTGATGTGGAGGAAGAAAAAAAAATGTAACAGAAAAAGGTAACAGGCCCCTTATTTTATCACTGTGCGAAGGAAGAGAGATGCTTGCATCAGTGTCGCTCGAATCTTCTTGTACAAGAGTGAACGCCCGGTTAAGATAGCACTGCAATAGGTCTTTTTATTGTGCTATGTGATAATTGCTTGTGCTGCTATTTTCGAACAAATCTGGAAACCAATTTGGGTGATGTGCAGAAAATAAACTAGTTGAAAGTCTAGCGCCCTATTCGGTGTTCTCTTGTTTTGTTTTATCCTCCTTGTTTGAGTTACGCCACAAATGTTTTGTAAATATATGTATATTGCACCTTGCAGGAAAGTCTAGCATTGTATGTGGGAAATGCATGGAGTATGTACTTCAGTGTCTCAGAAATGTGTTGCTTTTTTGTGTTTGCAGGCCTGGTGTTTGACGTCTATGACGGCAAAAAGAACCTTGTAAGTGTGGCACATGGCCAGCTTCCCAGTTTTGCATTGCATAGAGCAGGTTTGTGGTACAGCTGTACCACTTCTGCCATTGTTCTATCTTTAAAACTTTCTATAGTTTTGCTTCATCTTCAATTTCGTATGAAACCTATAAATTGAACATTCTAAAGGAAAGCAAAGGCTACAAAAGTAAGCCATACATCTGACCACACTGTACTAACTTTGGTGGGGGTATGTATACTGTATTCCCTGGTTGACAGGCATGCCCTGATTTGATGGATACATATAGTACTGGCAATGCTAGGAGTGTTGTGAAGTGCCCAAACCAGTGAATTACGATGTGCTGTGTACACAGCGTGCCACCTTCACAAGACAGGGTCATCTCCTATTTGCTTTTATGCCTGCCAATCAGCGCAGGTAATGCAGTTTCATGACTGAATGCGAGTTGGCAGTGCTAACACAGATTGGAAGGACAAAATGCATTACTGTGGCATTTTCTGTAGCGTAAGTTCGTTCATTTTTTGTGCACTGCTTCAGTTAGTACACTACACCTATGTGCCAATAACATGGTCACAAACGTAGCGCTGCTGCTGCAAATTGCCCCTACACCCCCCTATCCCACAAAAAAAAAAAGGGATTAAAGAATAGGAACGGCACATTGATGTGATTTGTCGTCATGGAGCTTTATTTTCCTTCTGCTACACAGCACATGTGCGTTGCGTGTCGGAGTTAAAAAGAAAAAAAAAAAACATCTTTACAAATGAGACTGGAAGCATACTTATTGCCATCACTTGGAACGGAAATTCGTGGAGCTGTCCTGACACAGGCTTTTGTGAAATGCTGATGCTGTTCTAGTCCTTCAGGGCAAAAGTAGAGAGGGAAGAACTTCATGAACATTATCTCCAACCCCTCGAGACAGCTACGCACTGCACACTCAAGTAATTCATGCTCTCGCAACTCATTCATGCTCTTGCAACACAAACATATTTGTTTGAAATGGTCAACACAGTTAGTTCTTAAAATTTAAGTGATGGTGTTTTAAAGGGGACATGCAACATTTTTTGATCAGAAAGCGCTACCTATCTGTAGTAGAGGCTCCTGAGAGCACATGGGTGAAATATTGTTATGTGATATGCGGCCTGGAATTCACAATAAATGATGAAAGCCATTTTGCGCTAATCTGACCTGCTGCGCTACGCTGCGCATAAACGGCAATTTACGCAGTAATTGTCTATTGGAAGTGCAAACTACCAAATCTAGCTGATTATTGTTGTCGACTAAGCAACGACTAAGCAAGGTTGTGACCGGATCCACATCCAGTGTAGTTGGATCACTCTGTAGTTTGGTTTATTAGTGGGACCTGCTAGTGCTGGTCTCATCGCTGTAATTGCCGTGGTTTCCCTGCGAAAGTGGTGGCAGCAACATGAGTAACTGTGAATTATCCAGTAATACAGTGAAATCTTGATAGTTTGTACTAGCTGGGAATGCGGCATGATCATGCACTAAATGGCAGTGTGTGGGCAAGTACAAATGTGCATCTCTTGATGTGCGCCATCACCGCCAATAAACAAATACAGTACCACAGCAGATGCTGCCCAAAGTACCCACCAGGAAGTCTTTTAGTTTTTTTTTGTGTGTGGAAGGAATAAGGAATAAAGAGCGTTGCGCAGAGACTACTCGACTTGCGCGAGCATTTACAAGGGCAAAAATGGGCTACCATACACGCGGAGTGGTACATTTGCAGCAATGCACATGATGGTAAAAATGGATTAAAGTGGTCATGAAAACAAGAGGTAAAACATTGCTTATCTCTTGTTTTCTATCTGTCAACTTGAGGTTTAATGATGGGAACACACATACATTTTTGTGCATGTTAAGTCTGGTAAGCTCATCAGTACTAAATGCTTAGTGAAAACCATTAAAATTTTCATTACCAGGAATAGTTTTGATTGACGATGATGTTCAACCTTAGACAGCTGCTCCTAAACTCACTCTCCTTCCTTCACAATACATCTTTTGGTGCTCTGAACTTGCTTCAAAACTCCCCTTTTACTGCACCAAAGCTGCTCCAAAACAGCATTCTTTCTGCTTCCTGAGCTGCTTCAAAACACTGAAGTCGACTTCTACTGAAAATTGTTTTCTCTTTTCTCAGCAAATGATGGAAGACATTCTAAAATCACTCGTAGAAGGGCATTTATCAGCCATTGACTGATTTGAACAAGGTGAGCTCGGTCGTTACAGGGATCGCCGCGGGAGGCCGTGACTTGTCCACGCACGCGTTCGAGATCACTCTGAAAAAGCTGCGTATTCGAAGAAAAACAGTGCTCAAGGTTACGAGACGCGCGTGACGAGTTTCTTTTGCTCCTTTCATTCCTCCCTGTTTAGCATCTAGCGCTTTCGTCGGGATGAGAGAAGTGAGAATGTGATTGCAGCATGTGATAAATCTTTGTAATGCAGCATGTGATAAATCTTTGTAACTCTGCTCTGATTCTTAAAATTTTTGTGCCGTTGAGTTCGTGAGGCAATGAGCTTTTTTGCTGAGTCCATTTCATGGTTATTTGAAAAAGTGTTTCAGAGCCCCTTTATTGGCAGGAGTCATGGCTACTGGACACATGTTTTTCTACCATGGAGTGCTAGCTAGCAGCGTAGCTAGCGATCGCTCATTGTAGTCTTTCTCCTCTCTCTCGGTCAAGCCGCATGTCCACTACCTTCCTTACAATCACTGCCAGGCAATAAGGGAGCCATCCTGGCGACCTTAGGGCAAGGGCATACCGGGGGATCGTAGTACTTGTTGAGTCTGGAAACTTCCAGGATTTCTTGTTCGCCGTGACGCTTGTCCGTCGACATGTTGAGTTACTCCATGAGGTAATTGACTGCAGACGTTTGTTGCACTACCGGGTAAGGGCCGCAATACTCTGAAGATGTCTTGAGGGAGAATCCTGCAGGAGTACGTGGAATCCAAAACCTTACCAGTGGGCCAAAATCGAAGTATGTTGCAGTAGTCAATTCATGATGGCCATGTTTCTGACAACTTTGGTCGTGCAGTGTGAATGAATAAGCAAGCTGGCGACATTCTTCATATCATATCTTGGTTTTAGAACATAAAGCCCGGCATATTATTGACATTCTTTTGCATATCTCGGTTTTGTAACTTAAGGGGGGACACGGGTTGTGGAGACCAAAAAAAATTGCGAAAAAAACTAGTTTTTTTTTATTGAGTTTTTGAAATCTACAGCTACTAGTACACTTATATCGTGAATTTCATGCCTATAATATCATTATTTTAGCCGCTAAGACCTTTTATACGGCACTTTCTAGCTAAATCTGAGCCGAAATCCTTGTTGAAATCGCACATTTTCTGTGACGCACCCCTGCCCTTTCATGTGTGCCAGCGCTTGGTCTCATTTGAGAGAGCCATCTTTCGCCTTCAAATTCCTGCCAGAATGGGTCCAATTCAATCATTGACAGCTTGTGAAATGAGTGGCAAAAAGAAGTATCAGAGCGCCTTCCTATTCGCTACTTCGCGCACGTGACTTGAGCTTGCCTCCCTATTGGTGGAGGCTCCTGGCTTCATCTGCTCCGGGTATTGAGGCGCGCGTCCATGCGCGCTATTTTCCCTCAGTGTCAGTGGAGAAGTTTCACGATGTCAAATCCTGAGCGCAAATTCCGCACGCGGCACAAGTTTGATGCGAAAAAGGTGCGAAGGATGCCAGTAGCAAATTTCAAGAAGTGTTCCGTGATACAGCAAAACCCCCGAGACGCTACACTCTCCGCGTCCCATGGCGAAGTCGTCGACGCTACCACGGAAGGCCTAGCTACCGCATTAGTTGTCACGGAGCCTGTGCAAAGTCCATCAGCCGTGGAGCCTTCGAGCAGCGGTCGCGTGCGTCTAGATACGATCTATCTCCAGCAATCTGACTTGAAAAAGGAGCGAGCTAAAGCCGAAGAGTTGTCGTCTGCTGCAACGACGGAGTAGAAACGGGCATTCGTGGTTGTTGGTGCTGACGAAGCAGCTCGGCCGCCTGATGGAACCACATTCACAATTATAGATTTCGACACAGTGAACAGCGCTTTGTTGGCATTTGCAAAGTGCAAGGCATGCAACGGAGAACTGCAGATTGTCCGCGATGACCGGGAATTCGGACTCGCCGTGAAGTTACATTTTTTTTGTGTGTTCGACCTGTGGGGAGACTGCGTTGTTGTGGAGCTTGCCGCGCGCACGTAGCGATGAATGCATGAAACCATTTGCTGTGAACGTTTTGGCGGCACATGCCATGCAGGCAACGGGGAACAGACAGACCGCGCTGAATGTTGTGTTCTCGTTGATCGGCATCAGCCGTCGGGGTCTTCACGCAAAAACGTGGCAACACTACGCAAAGACAAAGCTGGCACCCGCGGCCGATCGTGCTGCACGCAATTTGACGAGCGTCTGCACGCGGTCGGTTCACAAACTTTACGGCGAACTTGATATAGGCCACATGGGAAATATCGCGGTGTCGTTTGATGGGTCATGGATGACTCCCGGTCATTCGCCGCATGTCAGTCTCGGCACCGTCATAGAATTTTTCAGCGGGCTGGTGCTTGACTTCGTTGTTTTGAGCAACTTTTGTGCTGGATACGAGTCTGGCCCAAAGGGAGGTGACCCTTCTTATGCAGCGTGGAACATCACCAGTATTAGAAAAACAGTGACAAGAAGGCTGGGGAAATCGAGGTTAAGGCTGTCCTTATCTTCTTCTGGAGGTCACTTGAGCGGCACAAGCTGCGCTACATCACGGTGCTTTGCGACAGGGACAGCCGCAGTTACCTTGCGCTACAAGAAGATAAGGTTTATGGGTATATCCCAGTGGAGAAAGAGGACTGCATCAATCATGTCTAAAAGCGTATAGGCACTGCTTTGCACAACGTGATTGCAAAACACTAAGGCCCTGGCCTTGAGAGTCTTGGGGGAAAGGGCCGCCTGACAGGAGACCTGATCTCCAAGCTCACCAATTTTTATGGGTGGGCTCTGAAGACGCACAGTGGAGATGTTGATGCTATGCACACAGCAGTGATGACCACTTATCATCACATCACGTCCAATGATGATGTGGCAAACCACACTCTGTGCCCACCTGGTCCAAATTCCTGGTGCAAACAAGATGTGGCAAAGGCCAAAGGAGAGCCCATTCCCAAACATCGTCGAAAGCTGCCTCCACATGTCTGCCAAGCCTTAGTTCCCATTTATGAGCGCTTGTCAGACAGAAAGCTGTTGTAACGATGCCAGCGAGGGAAAATCCGAAATAACAACGAATGACTGCATTCAATGATCTGGCCGCTGCCACCAAAGGAGTGCCATGCTTCGCTATTCACGGTGGAGGCAGCTGTGGCAGAAGCAGTGCTCAAGTTCAATGCAGGCAATAAAAAGGCATCAAAAGACATTATGAAAGAGTTGAGCCTAAACCCCAGCTGGCAAAGCCGCAGCCGCATGGCTGAAAAGGATCGACAGCTCACGGCAGCATCAGTCAAGAAGCGACAAGCAACGGAGAACATGCACCAGTTCCTGAAAAAGCGCCACACAGGGACTCGTAGTCAAAAGGACTACATGCCCGGTGCATACTGAGCATTTTCAAGTGCAGGTATGTAACTGAATGAGTTTCATTTCTTTTTCTCAGTTTTCTGAAAACATGCTTTTTGGTGACTTAACTAGTTTGTCGGATTGATATCTTGCAATCTAGAACAGCTAGCCCAATCTGTGTTTTAGAAAGTGCTGAGAGCAGAATTTCCATTTTCTGCCCATATAAATTTAGAAGGTATTAAATTTCTTTGTATGTGATAGCCATGACATGACTCCTCAACTTTCATCATCTGCAGAATCACTAGTTTTTCTTTAATTTGAAATCTGCTTGCAGTATTGTGCTGGTAGCTAATTGCACTGTCTTGCTATGCAATAATATTTACTTTTTGATAAGCACTTTCTTTTCTATTGTCTCCGAAAACAATAGAGTGGCAGCGTTGTGTATCTTCTAAATTAATTTACCTACAATGAAAATTCTTGCATATTTGAAATCAGCAGGAGAAACTACATAAGCATGCATATTTTCATCATGTTTGGTCCACAAATACAGAAAATATTTACACACACCATGTCCCCCTTAAAGCCCCATGTATTATTGACATTCTTCTGCATGTGCGGTTGCTCATGAAACGGTTGTGAACTCGGAAGAGTCAGGACGGTAGAAAAATAGTTGTGTCCATTGTGGAAGAAGGTTCATGTCCATAGAGAAGAAAAGTGAGAATCTGGTGTTGGTTTGTGTTGCCCTGTTGAAGGTATATGCGACAAAAAGTAGTACGCTTTCTCAATCGGTGTGGTCGAGCATACATGGACAACATATCGCCCAGTGTGCGATTGAAACACTGTCATCGCATTAGTTTGGGAATGATACTATGCCATGGTCGTGTACTCTATGATGCAACACTCATTCAGCAAGGCTGTAATAGCGTTGCATAGAAAAACACGGCCGTGGTCACTGAGTAGTGCCAAAGGTGCTCCATGCCTTAAGACGAGGTTTGGAAGTATGAAGCCAGCTACGTCTTTTGTGGCAGCAGAGATTAGCGCTGACGTTTCAGCACACCGGGTCAGGTGGTTGATGGCCACTTTAACCCGCGATAGTGTTGTGTTGGTTTGATTGAAGGATTAGGCCTAAAATGCACATGAAATCAATGCCTGACACAGCTACATTGTTGACATGGAAGTGGATGGCCAGTGGGGGAGGAGACTTATTCTTACGGTGGTTGAGAGGTCGAAGCAGTAAGAGCTCAGACTTGCTCTCTGAGCATGTAAGCATGTGGAAAAAGGGGTAACAATGGCTTTGGCCGCCTTTTGGAGGGTCTCCTCGATCTGACCGCATGAGCCGATAGTTGTCTTCAGCGTGATGTCGTTGAGGTAGATAGTATGGTGGTCACCTGGGATCTCATGAAGCAAAGAAGGAAGCATACGAATGGCAAGGTTAAATAGGAATGGAAACAAAATCTCTTCTCGAGGAATGCCTCTGTCTCCGAGTGTGAAGCGTTGAGAGGCGGAGCCGCTAACTAAGGATAATTTGACGGTGCGGCTGTAAAGGAAGTCGCTGATGTATTTGTAAGTCTGTTCGCCTGAAATTATGGCAGCAAGGTTTGCAGGTGGTGGCCACGTGTTGCACCGAGTTGAAGGCCTTGTGGAGATCAAGACTGACTGCTGCGCAGGCAATCTCCTCTAAATAGGAGATTACCTGTGAGTGTATAATGTGTTCCAAAAATTTACATATGGTACTAGTTAAAGATATGGGTCTGTAATTGAGCGGGGATGAGCGATCAGCAGATTTAAATAGCGGCACTACTTTTGCTATTTGCCAGTCGTGAGGAATGGTGCCTGATGATAACGATAGAAAGAAATATTTTTCGTATTTTGTTATTGAAGCCATTATGATCGGATGCAGACGAAGTTTTCAGCTTTCCAAGTAAAGATATGATACCAGCTTCGTCAATTATTACTTCAGACATATTAATACCGGCAACTACATCTATGTTAGGGCATGATGTAGTATCTGCAAGAGTAAAGACTGATAAAAATGTATCATTTAATAACTGAGCACATTTGAATTCCAGAACAGGGGTTCCATCGTTATTAGCGAGATTTACATCAGGTTGGTTACTAGGATTTATCGTGCGCCAAAAGTGCTTAGGTTTATTTTTTAGCATTGATGACAAATCATGGTTGAAGAAACGATGACGAGTAGTTTTTAAACGGCGCTGGTATAACTTGTCACATGTTTTATAACGACACCATGAATCTGATAATCTCATTTTGTCCGCTACTCTGAACAGTCGCCTTTTTTTATTATTAAGTCGACGCTATTGATTATTTATTTATTTATTTATTCACGAAACCCCCATAGGCTCCATCAGGAGTATTGTGTGAGGGGGGTATATACAGTGCATATTCACATTTAATTGAAATATCAAAACTTGATTATACTCGTTATATAACATAAAAATAACGTTATATAGTTGTCAGCGAGAGCAGGCATGATATTCAACTAATAAACAAAATGCAGAGAAATTCATTTGTAAGCGTGCACACATAACTATAACAAATTATATAATATACAGCGAAGACCAATATACATGGTTTACTGGAAGGTTGATGCCACTGGTGATGAAAAAATGGTTGTTACTTCATGACGAAACAATACGGGATCATGAATATTGACAACATTATCGGGAAGACCATTCCATATTTCAAGAGTTACTGGTAATGCTGAAGAGTTGAATGCGTTCGTGTGCCCAAAATGCATTTGAAAGAACGGCTATCGTGCAAGCGGCGAGAAGTGCGAGCTGGCTGGGTGAGAAAAAGGGTGGTTTCATGCTTACCAGATGCTATTTTGTGAAACAGGCAGATCAAGGCGATCTTTCTGCGAGAATCTAAGGGAGGCAATGATAGTGATGATTTAATGTGACTGATACTGCAATGTCGGCTGTAATCTTTTGCAATGAAGCGTGCGGCGCGGTTTTGAACACGTTCGAGGGCATTAATTTGGTAGGCCTGATGAGGTGACCAAACTGATGAGGCGAATTAAAATTGAGGACGTACGAAAGTTAGATATGCAAGTGCTTTGGTCGAAGTTGAAGCGTCATGAAGGTTACGTTTGAGGTAACCAAGAGTGCGGGATGCTTGTGCTGAAATTTTCTCTATATGCGTGGACCGTGATAGTGAGGGTGAAAGATGCATGCCAAGGTATTTATATGATGATGTGCGCTTCACGTGACAGTTGTTAAGAGTATAAGAAAAAAAAAATGATTTCTTGCGGGTAAAGGTCATGAGCTTGCATTTGTCAGTGATAAGCGACATTTGCCAACGAGAGCACCAATTTGTTATGAGGTCTAGGTCTTCAGCGAGGTGATCTGATGTTGAAGTTATCTTACGGTAGATGATACAGTCGTCTGCGAAGAGTCGTATGTTAGAAGAGATATGCGATGGTAGGTCATTGATATAGATTAAAAATAACAAGGGACCGAGAACACTACCTTGCGGCACACTGGAGGTGACATTGGTTAGAGGAGATGAAGATGAATTAGCAATGGTATACTGCTTACGGAATGAAAGAAAGTTTCTTATCCTGGATAATGTCAAGGAATCCAGATTTAATGATGATAGTTTAGATATTAGGCGACAATGTGGAACACGATCAAAAGCTTTAGAAAAATCGATGAATATGCAGTCAATGTCAAGGTATTTATTCATGAGCGTGAATATATCATTCGTGAATTCCATTAGTTGACTGTCACATGAAAAACGTTTTCTAAACCTATGTTGGTTCTGGTAAAAAAATCAGTTAGCTTCGAGGTACTGAGCGACGTTAGAGGCGACGACATGTTCTAGCAGTTTGCACGGGACACTAGTTATAGATATGGGGCGATAATTACTGACATCAGATTTGTTCCCAAATTTGAATACAGGTATAATTTTGCCAATTTTACATTCGTGTGGTATCTCACCCGTTGATAATGATTGATTGAAGATGTGGGCGAGTATGATACTAGAAGACGTAATGGTCTGTTTAAGAATTTTAGTATTGATACAATCAACTCCTGCAGATGATATTTTCAGATCTGTAATGAGTGCCGAAATTCCAGCTGTGCTGATGACTATGGTATCCATGTATCTGTAATCAACTTCCTCTGCTAATGGAATGCTGGAATGGTCTTCCTTAGTAAAAACACTCGTGAAATAATTATTGAGCAGGACGGCACAATCATTGGAGTCAACGTTTATTCCGTCATCTTTCACCAATGAAATGCCGTCAATGGCGTTAGTAGGGGAGATGCACTTCCAGAACTTTCTAGGGTTGTTTTTAATGAGTGATTCAAGGTCACAGGAAATAAATTTGCGTTTAGCGTTTCGAAGAGCGCGACAGTAGGCCTTTTCCGCAGCTCCGTGTTTAGCACGAGACTGTGGTGTTCTCCTGAGCTTTGCCGCCTTGAAGAGCCGTTTTTTCTTATTTCTCATTGTGTGAAGTGACCTGTGGAACCATGGCTTAGATAAGGTTACTCTAAACGAGATACGTGGTATGTGCGCATGATCTAACTCGGTTAGTTTATGTTGAAAAAGAGACCAATTTTCCGTGACTGAGCGAGAGGAGAATGACAAAAGGAAATTTTCACAAAACGTTTTAAGGCCTTGGTTAATAGCTTCAAAGTTAGCTTTATTGTATTTGAATATATGTTTTTCTACTACGTTACATGAGCATATAGGTGTCTCAAACGCAGTGGACAGAAGCAAGTGGTCACTAAATTCAGAGTTATAAGATAATATTTTCAGGTGATTAGGAGCAGATGTAAATATGAGATCTAATATGTTCTCTTCTTGTGTGGCTTGATTAACCAGCTGCGTGAGCGAGAAATGGAGGGTCAGGTTAATGAATTCGCGAGTGCTACTTGAGCATGACGTTAGGTCAATCCAGTCAGCGTCGGGGAAATTGAAGTCACCAAAAAAGTTTATAACAGCGTTTCGGAACTTTTGTCGAATGGAGGCGAGGTAGGCATGAAGATCAGAGACAAAGGAATCGCAAGGGTCTGGTGGCCTGTGCATACCCCGAAGAGTGACTTAGAAGAAGGGGAGGCAATACAGATCCACGGAGTTTCTAATGGACTGCTTACATCAACAAGAAAAGGTGTTTTGCAGAAGTAGTACAGCGTACTAGAATGAGGCAGTGCACTTACTGCCGCATCTCTGCAGCGGGCCGCCATAGCCCTCTCTGCGTCGACAAATTAACTTACAAAGAGCATTTTTAAAAAGGTTCCAGTTATCTTCCATTGAACCACGGAGCGGCGTTGCTTGTTTTTATGGTAGTGACTGGTATATATTGATCAATTAACTTACAAAGAGCATTTTTAAAAAGGTTCCAGTTATCTTCCATTGAATGCGACAAAAGGGTATCTAGAAAAATTGGCCCCGTATCTGCATTATGCATCAAAACTCCCTTTTTACTGCTCCAAAGCTGCTTCAACACCACATTATTCCTGCTGTCAAAGCTCGAAGCTGCTCCAAAAGACTGTAGGCCGCTCCCACCCCTGCACATGGTCAGTGTGGGACGCTCCCTGATCAAGCTGTTGTGGGTTTAGGGCCCTCCTGCAAGAAAGATTGGCCGAACGTGGGCAAATGCTGGCGGCACTCGAGGCGCGTGGATTTCAGCTGTTGACTGTTGTGGTCTCTGTGAAGAGCATTTAGTGAAGTAGTATTCATAACCTCCAGGAATGCTTGATTCCTCCCCGATGTTTTTTTGTGTGATTTCTTTTATCCTGGTTGTGGCTTTCTTCTTGCCTACAATTTCGCCTTTGTGGATTCCCCTGCAACTACAGCATAACCAGTAACTCCGACCAAGGCGCGCTTCACTCCTTGCTAGAGAAGTTTTCGGAAGAAACTGGCAGCAGTCCTCTGGTGGGTGCCCAATTCGTCGACGCGGAGAGGGCTGTGGTGGCCTGCTGCAGAGATATGGCAGTAAGCGCACTGTCTCATTCTAGTACACTGTACTACTTCTGCAAAAAACCTCACAAAGTAACAATATACGTGATGTCGACGCTGACTTGACTGGGTTCCTTGGTGGCTAAAAGACTTCCTTAATTGCAGACAGTATTCTCTGCTCAATGACTTTAAACTAAACGCTTCACTTTTGTTTTATTTTCTTGTTATATTTGCAATTTAAGAAATAAAGTGTTGCTTAATTGCAATTTATTTGTAATGTCCCATGGATATCATATGGCACAAGTAGTTTATGTGTTTGGGTCATCATTGTCTTCAGGTCACGTGTACGTCAAATTTGACAAAATGGGCAAAGATTTAGGAAAAAGTCTATTTGCATGATTTGCACCTCAATAGCTTGAAGCTACGTCACCCAAGCTACAATATCACATATGACGTCATTGGTAAAGCGATCAGTTTCAACTGGCTACATCTTGTCATGCAAATTCGAGGTCATGTGACGAAAAAAAAAAGCATGTCTTGTAGACATGATGCATGACATTACAGTTCTCCTGCACTATTCCAAGCTTTCTTATATTTTTTGGTCGTCATCCATGCTACATAGTTTGTCAACTTGGCAGCTTGATTATATACTCAAACCTTATTATAACAAAGTTATAACACGAAAATAAGTTCACTACATTCAAAAATTTGTTATAACGGTATATTTATGACACTATGTGTATCGCAAGACTACTCTTCATTTACTTTGTTAAAAACAATGTTTCATATTATCCGGGTTCGTTACACCAAGGTATCAGTGTAGTTTGTTCGATTGTGCTATGGTAGCCCCTTTTCTTTTGCATTGCACCAATTCATATCGCTTCACAACTCAACCAAAGGGTAATATTTGTTGGGGTTTAAAGTGCCAAAAGCACATCAGAATGTGAGGGACGCCGTGGTGGAATGCTGCGGTAATTTTGATCACCTAGCTTTTTTTTTACTGTGCCTGAAACATATTTGCCTTCATTGAAAATGCTACTGCCACGGATTACATTTTGGGACATTCAGATCGCCTAAGCAGGTACCAGAGCGTGTGCTCATCTCACTAGCGAGTTAGGTGTGTTGCCATGCTGGTGTGTAACGTAGTACAGTACAGGTCACTGGTTGGCACTGGAGCGTGCCATTCGAGCATTCTAGACAAGCTTCTTGACTTCTATAGCTTGCCGACTGCTCACTGGTTACTTCATCAGAAAAATGAGGAGCGGCTATCTGTGTAACGCCATGAGGCTCAACCGAATGGCCATCGGGAAGACTTCAGGCTGTACACCTGTAGACTTCAGTAGATTCCTTCGAAGTAAAGCATATGGAGCTAACAGCCATATCAGCAAATGCGGGCAAGCATACCTGTTCCTCGTGGCACGCCAGCACCAAAGCCCCACCATTCACTTTGTGCCTGCTACCTACGAAACAACACATGACAGATTCGTGAGACGTAAACAGCTGATGCTGATCACTTTACCAGCGTCCTCACATGTGACGTAGCTTAGGGACACATGACCCCAAGTTGTTAAGGTAAAAATACTCTCCCTAAAATAACACCCCTGCACCTTAGCACATTCTGAAAGTCTGCTTTGCCGCAATGCTACAGCACTGTATAGTAAAGCATATCACAAATCCAAAGGGGCGCTGGGATACGTTTAGGTTGTGGGCGGAAGTTAGGTAGCTTGAATTCCTCGTTTCTCTTAGGGGCGAAGCTCTATAGTGTGTTGGGTTGTCCGGTGTCGTACTAGTTGTAGTAGCCACTGCTGTGGTGATGGCAGAAAAGTTGCAGCTTTGCCGCAAAGGCGAAGTAATGAACGCGATAGCAACAAATTGGAAGGTCACGCGCAGAATGGAAAGCAGATTTAAAGGTGCCCCGCCTTTCTCACGCACAAATGATGCGCGAAATGTACTCACAGGTACAGAAGCGTGCGAATAAGTGTCTCAGTTGTTACTTCGCTGTGTCTGAAATGTGCGCGCTTTTTGCAAATGGAGACTGCAATGATTGCAGTGACCTTTGTGCGCCCAGTAAAAAAAGCAGAATCATTCTAGGCAAAGCCCGAGGCCAGCCAGGACGTACGATCTTCCCCTCCTCCCCACCGCGAGATAAGGGTGCATGAGGGAGTGTCGCTTTTCTCCTTTAAGCGGGGCAAAGTACGCGTCAAAAAATTAGAGCGCGCGCCGCCGCATGATGTGGCGACGCGCGCTCATTGCGCCATCTTGCTGGTAATGCTGAAAACACAATTCTCCCCGAGATGCCCATCAGCAGCGGTGAGTGGTAGATATAAATAGCTTGCCGTTCGAACGTTGAAGGACGTGCTCCTCGGTGGCGCAGTGGTTGACGCCTCGCACTCGCGATTCAGAGGACCCAAGTTTGATTCCGTGCGGTGGAGTTTTTGTCAGGTTTTTTTTCTTTCTTGCATTTTCATATGTATAGATATGTGCACATACATGGTGAGTGACGCGGACGCCAGCAGCAAAATCCAGCCGAGAGTGTCCATATAATTGCCGTCGCAATAGAATAGTTGGCTTGTATAAAATATGGCATCCGGATATGGTCTCACATGCATATCGTTCCACTGCATGCAACCCACAACCATCCAAGGAACCTGCATCCATCTCATCTTTAGAAACCTCTTACTACAATCTATTCATGAACCCCTATCCCTCCACTTCACTGACCAGAAAGCCGTTATATTGAAGGGGGAATGGAAGCCACAACTCACAGCTCACGTCCAACGAAGAAAACATGGTTTCAGTACGAATAAGAAAATCACAGTGATTGTCACGTCTTTAATGATGTACTGGGCAAGATTTTCGGAAGATTTACGTTTTTTACTGATGAACCTCCAAAGCTTCGCCTACGAATCATAATTCACTCTATGTATGTGCGTGTACTTTTTTTTTCACGATAGCAATTATAAGGACACTCTCGGCTGAGTTTTGCTATCGCCGTCATGTTCCGGTTGTATGCATAAAACGCACAAAGAAAAATAAATCCGGAGAAAAAATTTCAAGGCACCCACCGGGGATTCAAACCAGCGACCCCTCGCTGCTCAGCGCTCTGCATTAACCAACCAGGACACAGCACTCATACTGTTTAGCTCACTAACGGTGAACTATGTATATACACCAATTACCACTGGCTTGCTGTCAGTGGACTTGAAAGAAATATTTTTTTAAAAAATATGTACTTTGTTTGGACAAGCCATACTTGCTTTCCCTAATCATTGAGGTGTTCGATGGCTTGATCGACGGAGTGGCGGGTTCACTGAAGCATATAGAGTTGGATGATCGGGCTCCACTTTCACTCTGAAGCAACCGGAAAAATTCCTTGCATTAAGTCCAGGACTATTTGGGAAGTAGCTGGTCCTGTCAGGTTTGTGAATTCGGTTCCCATTGAAATGTGCACTGCCACTATCACTCTAGACGAGCAAAGTTGAGTAGCTGCCCCAGATGAGTTGTGATGTTTTAATGGGTTGCGCCCTTAAAACATCACACAGCTTCATTCTCGCAACAATGTACATCTCACCAAGAACCTTGCGGAATGACGTCATGAACTTCTTGTTGCACAACTTCGGTGCAGTGTGCCTACATGGTGTGCCGGTGATAGTCACTGGAGCCCTCAATGTTAATGTGCTTCGACGAGACAACCAGTAACTCATCGCGTTTCTCAACAGTACCATGTTCAATACAATTCGTATGGTTCCTAAATATTATAGCCTTACTTTATATAGCAGCCCGATGTGTTGCTATTGCATTCATTGCTTCAGCTTTATGCCGAAATTGTGACTCGGGGCACTGTTTGACCCGAGTGAGTGAAGAGTGCGCTTGTAAGCTGTCTGGGCATTGTGGATTTATGTGCGAGTTATACCAGCTGAGTCAGCGCCATGATAGGTACAATCTCGTTTCTATCATGTGAAAGGCTACTTCTTGCGTGCGTTTGAGCTTTGCATGTGGTAAAGGGTATTGGGTTCTGTCGTTTCGGTAGTGAGAGGTAATTTCGTGGAAGGTAAATAAAGGGTCATTTGTTGGCTGATTGATCGTGGTGGTGGGTAAGTTCTCGCGCTCGATCATAAGCCATTTCATTGAGGTTGGGTTACTGTGAGTGAACCTATGTGGGCAGGGAACCAAGAGAGGTAGTGCAAGCCCATGAATAATTATCATGATGAGCCGTAGCATCAGCAATGTCTGCAGGAACATAGGTGCATGTAATGCTTCACAGACACATTGTGAGTACTTTGCTGCTTGGCAGAGTAAAAGTTTGGTGAACACTTTGAAATTGTACTTTCAGTGGGCACCTTAGGATAGTTTTTGATGACTGCAGTGATGTGCCTAGACACTTGTTCCTTCATGACACATTTCAGGCGCCCACAGAGAAGCAAAACATGGCACACGAATGAGAAGTTGATGTGATAGGGATTGAACCGCGCAGTCGTGTTCCTCTCTTAAATTTGAAGATTTAGCGCCCTCCAAGTTTTTCTTAGAGTTGCCCATAATGAAATGTTTATTTACCACTGCTTCTTCAGGAAGCAACGGACTGTGTCACTCAAGTTTCACGCTTTGTTGATAAAAAGATCGTAACAGCAGCTGTAGGGCGTTGTGAAAGCCAAGAAATTGCCTGGCAAATGAAGTGATGATCCGTACGATCATTGTGGTGAAAATTCTTTTGAGGGCTGCCATGTTTGTGACATCACATGCCTGGTTAATGTCGTAAATATCCATCGTGTATCAAATTTTAGCCACTGTAGTGTAGTGGTGCTGCAGGAACTCCAAGTGATTAAGCATGTATAAAAATTCTGACATCACAACAGTCATGCGATGACTGCAACCTACAGAGAATGTGTTGTTGTGATGTGAATTGTGTTGGTGATATAAACATGTAATTTTGTACAAGCATGAAGGATCAGTTATGCTGTGACATTCAACAGATAACAAGGCTGTGTGGTATGCTTTCCCATAACCACTGATGTGTATTTTATGTCAGGAGGGTGCTGTGTCCTGTATGTTCTTCGCCTCGTTGTCTTGCTGTTCTTCCATAATGTTCATGAACCAACTAGCCCATGTAAAGAACCCTTGTGCAAGACATGAGTTGTTTTATTGCCAGTGTGGATTGGTGGCATCTTCACAAATGTTCTTTTATCATGCTGTGGTCCTGTGTGTACAGTGCCGTGTACAAATAGTCGCTGGCTAAAAGCCAGTCCACTTCTAATTTGACCATCTGCGTTTTACACGATGCCACAGCCCATGCACCCTTTCCTAGCGAAAAAGTCACAAAATGCCTTCAGGTCTCGGAGGCCTTTATTCTTCTAGCAATTCCAGTTCTCCCGGCCCCTACCAAACTCATCCAAAATGCCACAGGGCAGCACAGAAAAATGGAAAAGGTGTGTTGCCTGAATACTTGAGAGGATGAAGCTTTGCTACTAAGTATGGCAACATTGAGCAAATTGTTTCAATTTGCCATATTGGTGGCCTAGCGGTTGTGGCACAAAGGCTCATTATAAGCATCGGGATGTTGATTTTTCAGTTCAGCATGCAGAAAGAAATGCAAATGCTGATGTCATTCTCAGTTTTTCTTTTTCTTTGCACGAGGACACGAGTCTACGTGGAAGTGAAATTTTAAAAATAAATGTATTGTAGAGACAGCTGCTCATTGCCCTGCACAGCTAGCCCGATGACCTAACAATATCATGACAGTGGTGACCACAGAATTACAAAAGGGATGTGTTGACCGACTGTGTGACTTGCAAGACGGTGTTGACAAGGGCTGCCTAAGTCAATTTCTGACGGCAGTGTCGAAAGTAACTCTTACCATGTTATGGATTCAGGGTTATTGTTAGTGTGGTTAAAATCGCTTTCTGACTATTTCTCCTGCAAAAAAAAAAAAACAGCAACGAACTAAGTAATGGCACAACCGTTAAAATGACACAAGTGACGCAAGCGCTGCCGTAATGACTTTCCAACCAGCCCGCAAGTACATTTTAAGAAAATACCTGGAAAGTTTGCTAAATTTTGGATTTTGTCAAGTGGACAATTTTTGCGCGCATTCATTTGAGCTTCAATTATGTTCTGTTAGAAAACAAGTTGTCAAGTTCAAAGTTTAGCACTGCCGTATACCCCGAAAACACTTGGATATTCGTCAAGGTAATCTGGTACGCTGTCATCACTGGCGTGTTAATAGTACTTTGTAGAAATAGTGTTACAACTAGTAGACTTGGGAGGATCAACGGTGCAAGAAAAAGCCACAAGTTCGTGATCAAAAATGCCTTGTTCATCAGAAACAGCAAAATCTTTAAAAGTCTGGCTAATAAATTTAAGATCAAGTATTGAGGCAGAAGCAATGCTAATTCGTGTATGCTTAGGAACCACTTGCTGTATGTTCTGCATCAAAATGATGTCATGCATATGTTCATTATTTACGCTGACAGTAGCGCTATGGCCTCAAGGGCGACCACTAGAGAGGTCGGCGCTGGTGTCGCTGTAACATAGTAAATGACATCACGTGACTTGCTTATGCCGTCTTCAGTGCAGCCTGCTTGGTTTCAACTTCTAGGCAGTTAATTTTATAGCCTACAGTTTTGTCGACCACTCGATATTGCAGTGCTGGACATATTCGAGTGAGCCTAATGTGAATGAGCCCTTCCAAAATGTCGCGGCAATGATATGCTTGACTGATAAAACTGAAATTGGCAAAACAACTCGGCGATCATACTCCTGTGTACAGCTCACTCAACAGCCAGCTTTTTAAAATTTTTTTTCTTAGACCATCCGTGCATTCGTAGAAATTTGCGTCCAGAATTGGAGTTGAAATGTTTGCCATATACAATGCTGTAATTCCAGGACCTGTACATATAGGAGTGAATTACTTTTACTTGCGCCAGGCAAGAAAGAATGATTTCCTACGTTTGCCATTGCTGCAACTGTTTTGTTCGGCCCTTGTGTTGTTAAAGGAACGTATGATGTAATCTATACTTCTCACCCTGGTGCGAGTTTTCATGCATACCTCAAAACCACTAAGCTGCGGGATGTATATTCGACAAAACCGAGAAAAAGGAAGCAACACAATATTCATTGTCACTTGTGTGGTGAGCACTTTTTCGAAAAAGATTATGGCTACCGTGTTGAGGTTAAAATATTTGGTGACTATGACATGGAACTTTCCTGAGATGTGCACATAGTAATTAGTGACGTTTAGCCACACCAGGCCAGTAGATTTTTTCCAGCTGTCTGCTGCACAAGGGCGGTAAAAACGATTTTGTCCTAATGCTGTTCTTTTGCATTGCACATTCGGACATCTCTCCTTCTGTTAGGAGCCTTGATGTGCCGAGCTGCTGTTACACTAATTGGATGCCTTTATGAAAGGTTGCATGAACTTGACCACTAATGTTAAAGTGTCTTTTGCCATTGGCCATTTTTTGCCACTCTAAAAACTAGGGTGAGGTGTTGCTGCCAATCATGCGCGGCAGTTCACGCAGATTGAAACGTTATCTCTGGGATGCGCACTTCCCACACAAAAGCAAGTGACAGCGAGAGAATTCTTCGGTTTCTATATTACTAGATGACTTTCACAGCAACTCACTTTCTACCAGAGCGTCTCCTCACGTTGGTTGACAACCAACGTGAAGAGACACTCTGGTAGAAAGTGGGTGCCATTCGTATATGCTCCTTTGAAAGTGCACGGCGCGGCAAATATCGCACGTTGCCTTGCTAAAAATGTTTGTTGGCAAACACTCTAGGTTGTTTTGCAGCTAATACAAACACAACAAATGCTTGCTAAACAGAAAAACCATTGCCGAACAGCCTTAATCACTGGAGTTTTTGCACACTTCGCACAGTCAGTACCATGTGATGCCCTTTTATAAGTCACATAAAGGTTTAGGCAGATAGCACTACAATATGTCCTTCCCGCCAATATGTTCCGTGGAGCCAGTCAATGCCCGGTAGATTGAAATCGCCTGGCTTTAATGTACGCAAAAGATGCCGTGTGTTGATGCAGATCTTGAAGAAATTGTGCAGTGGAATCAGTAGCTCGGTAAACAGCAAATTATAGAAAAGATGTATGATGGCATCAAGTTTTCAATGAGGGTGCTTCAGGATTAGCTGCTTGACGTGAGAGAATTGGGGTGATATCTTTCCTCACCAAGACAGCAACACCACCACCCCTAGTGTGCCTGTCATGATGGAAAGCATGGTAACCAGAAAAAATGACGTCCATATCATCTATTTAAGTTGTCATGCAGCTGATTTTCTGTAGTGACGACCACGTCTGAGTTATGCCTAAGAATAAATACTTCAAGCCTATCAATTTTATTAAGAACACTTCGTGCATTAATATTCAAAATTCGGAAGTCACAAGGTGGAGGAAGTCTGCCCTTTTTGGAAGTGCTACGACAAATATGAATTTTAGCCATGCTGTTTGTTGAACCGCTCCATATAAGATAATCATTATTGACGCGAACTTTCTCATTTATCAAAGTGACCTTCTGGCCTTTTATTTTTACTTTCACATTGTCCCATAGCAATTGTTTTCCGAGTCTTTTATGCAAGTAATGATTTTGAATGGAAAAGCTTCTCCCTTTTAGCTTGTGGTCCTTTTTTTAGAACATCATGTTTTTCCTTGAAGTCTTGAAAAAAAAAAAAAATTAAGATAACTGGTATTGATTTACCCGCCTTCCTCAGACGATGAATTCTTCCAATCGAACCGAAATTTAAATTTATATTTCTTAAAAAATTATTAATAACAACTTTTTGCTTAAGCTCAGTTTCAGCGACTTTCTCTTGAATGCCGAAGATTAACAATTTAGAACGCCAACTCCTGCCCTCTAAATATATAATTTTGGATTCTAGAAATCTTACAGTTCATTCAAGATCTACACGGGCGGCACGCTTTTCTAATTCAGTAACCGACGGTCCCAATCAACGAAAATCTTTTCTATGTTGGTTTGCTCCGTTCTAAGAGCCACCATATTCTCAACCAATTCGGTTTGTCCTACTTGTAGTTCTTGCAGCATTTTTTCTCAGGGGGAGACCTGGATTTGTCTCAAAATCACTGCACAGCAGAAGCTAGCACGCACAGTACATTTCATAAGGTTCATGATGAAACAAGCGCAAAAATACACACACTCAGAGAGGGCACAGACAAGCGCTTGGTTAGAAAGGAAGGCGTTGTTAACACATGGAAAAGGGCCCTTTGTACTAAGCACTTGTCTGTGTCCTCTCTGAGTGTGTGTATTTTTGCGCTTGTTTCATCATGAACCTTTACCAACACGCCCAACTGACAGTCATTCTAAATGACATTTCATAAGCTATACTCGCACAATGCCGTGGCACGGCAGGACCAAAATACAGCCGTAATCCCTCGTAAAGGAAGTAGAGTAGTACAACTAACCTGCACAAAACAGATACAATGGCCTGTGAGGCCACATGCCTGCATCTGGTTCGCTGTGCCCACTGAATGTGTGCAGATTCAGTCGTCCTTTTATTGAGTGGTCAATCGATGTCACATGGTGTGCAGGTGGCTCTGGGGTTGATGTAGGTGTGACCAAGGCTGGCTTGAAAAGAAAGGTTCCTTGATAAGCCTCTGGTGGTGTTCCTGTGTTCAGAAGGCGCACAGAAGGAACAGGCACGTTTCGACAGCCCATAGATCCAGTAAAAGAGAACCTTGTTCGATATGTGGCTCCTGTCAAACCAGAAACAAGCGCCTGCATAAAACAGAGAAATGGTTTGTGAGGCCTCTGTACAGCTATAATACACCCTGTATTCAGTCATTGGTCATCGCTAACACAATGTAAAATACATGGCGCATTTTGGTTACCCATGGCCATTGTCCTACGAATCCCTAATAATCATAATATATGATTCATAACTTGTAGTGATACTCAATCAAAAGGCATTAGTTGACTAGTGGATTGTAGTACTATCTCATTAGTTTGATTCGCTTTAACAACTTGTCTTAATTTGGACTCTTGCTCTGTCTTGACTATTGTAATGTATTAGGTGATGGCAGCCAAACTCTCCTTAGCTGTGGTATATTTGTCTGCACATTGATCAAGTCAGGTGATCTTAGAAGTGCACAGGGCACTGCAACTGTTCTATGAAAAGCACATTGTTAGCCTTTATGCAGCTGCATCACTTGTGACATCGCTAGAATGTGTAAAGCAATGATGGATGACATGGCGAAATCCAGTTTGGTATGTAAGGCAAAGATGTGAACGGCTGTCCTTGAGTTGCCCAGAATACCTTGCGTATTCCATTCCACTGATTCCGCTGTCAAGTTCTGTTGAGTTACCGCTGATACATAGTATTTTCAGTGTGGGTGAAACAATCTGATGAACTGTTCGTGCATGAACAAGAACTTCCTGACTCGGAGCTGTCGCGAAACGTGCGATAGCTGCGGCACCTCCAAGCGGCGAATGTGTCACAACAAGCGCATCTTACAGAGTTCCGGTCCACTCCGCTGATTTCGGCGGAGCAACTTTTCCTACTCCTCGGAGCCACTCCTGCTCTGAATCCACTCAGACACTTTCAGTGGAACACTTGACTCCCATTTTCACGCTGTCATGAGACCACCCTCGGTTTAAAGGGAGTAGAAAAACTTGCTCCCACTCCACCATTGGAATTCAACATGAGCTTTAGTTGTCATGTTGCGCCTAGTAATACAACTGATCAAGAAGAAAAAGAATTTGGTTTGATTTTAATTGGTTTTAAGGTAATGCATTAGCCACAGTGTGACTCTTCAGCACTGAGATGCTGTCGCATGTTGCGGCATTTATCTGCCACCTCTGCTGATAATCTCATATATGCATTTTGAGCGTTATTTCATAAAGGAGAATTTTCAGTATCGAGTATTCTGTTTATATGCAAGAAAATAGCTCAAGAGGTTATTTTTAACACTTGGGTGCATGACAACCTTATTTGTACATTATTAAGCGAAATATGCTAAAGTGATCTTAAGATGACTTTCTCTACACCAGATTCGCAAAGAATCTACTTATCGAAACGTCGGCTCTACGCAACTTCTGTTTACGGGTTTTCTCATTGCTTCTCCAGTGCACTCCAAGCTGTGACATAGAAATTTCGACATAGAAATTTATGCTTCTCTAAGTGCCTAAAAATGAAAATTTCGCTGGTTCAATGATTGCTCTAAGTCATGGGTTTTTGGTTTGGTTGCATCACTGTACTGTTCATCCCACTGTGTTGGCAGCAAACTTTTGGAACAGTGGAGTCATCGTGTGGGCATGGTGGAAGCCAATAAAGATGAAAATTGATTGTACTGATGGTCTCCTGCCAATATCTAGCCGTCTGGATACATTGCAATGTACGATTAGCGACACTGTCAAAGGCTAGATGTTATCAGATCATTCAATGGCGACATGTTTTCAGCCACTCGGAAGGCAGCGGTCTTGCAGGCAATTTGGAGCTGGTAATGGGACACACCTCTGCTTTGTAATGCAAACATGTGTGGTATGTATGTGTCGGGAAGTGAAAAGGTCTGCTTGGATAGTGCATTCTATTGCTTCTCACTGAGTGACAGTAGTAAAAGTAAACCATAGCTTTTGTTTGCTGCTTTTCTAATGATGTTCTATGTTAATTTAAAAGTCTTACTTGGACAGTGTAAAGTTGATTATTAAGGCTTTACTGCTTGTGTTTTTGCTTTCAAATCTACTCAGTGACGCACCTGAAAGAAAACGAATCGTGTCGCCAGTTGTTTTATATTGTGAGTGTTGTCATATACATATCAGTCCACACTATCTGGGCATTCTCTGAGCGATTACTCTGCAGCTCTATTTGTGTAGTCGAAATAAGTGTGCTCACCTTGCAAGTAAAGCAGAACTCGCTGAACTAGCAAGGTTCGTTTTAATGAATGAAGTTTAAAGGTAAGCCTGAATGGAAGCACCACTTTCTCTCTCTCTCTCTTGTGCATGTGTTCCTTGACAATGGTAGCCGCCTCAGGGAGGTCAGCAGGTGAGCCGAAATGTTGTTTGGCAGCTTGGGATAAAGCATCAACAAGAAAGCAGCAAGCCTTTAAAACGCATAGAACACCTGTCTTTTTTCATCGATCGCCCATTCTAAACATACCATCAAGGCAGATGGTGGTATATTTGTTGCGAATTAAGTACACAAGTGACTAGAATGTCTTGCAAGACACTAGAGTTTGCATAGACAGGGCTATGATGTAAGGTGGCTGTCTATTCATAAAAGAAACGTGAAGACACCTCTGAAGGCCAACTGCAACAGACTGGGTGGTATGCGCACCTCTTTCTTCAATCATGATGCAGTTGTGCTGCTGGCGACTGCACATGCGAGGATATGCTATCACAGTGTATTTTTCGTTGTCTCTAACCATTCATTCGGTTTTTATGTGTTACGAAATTTTCAGTGTATAAGTCGCGGTTATTTTCTGAATTTTTCGTCGGTGCGACTTATACAACGGTGCAACTTATATACAGTCAAAATCGAGTTTGATGCCGCGGCGGCCACGGCTTTGGCCGCTTCGGCAGCCTGGATATCGCTGTGCGGGGCCTTTTGCCATGCACAGAAACCGCATTTCACAAGAAAATATAAATAGTGGTAAATTAACTCTGATGTAGCTTAGCACAGAAAATAAATAATCAAAGAGGGGTGAAAATGTGCAGGGATTTTGAAATTTTTAAATGATGAAAGGCGAGTTTGGATTTCCGAGCTGCTTCCTTTGCCGTCACTTCCGTCCGCACTCGCGGCTGCTTCTTTGGTGCGCGCATCACGTGTGTTGTGCCAGTCGTAGCGTGTGGCGTAGGCTCAGCGGCCTTGCTAATCTGACAACGGCACCATGGCTCCACATGGAAGGCAAAGTCTGCGAAGTTTCAATGCCAAGTTCAAGCTGCGCGCAGTTGAATTTGCTGAAGAACATGGAAATCGTGCTGTAGGGAGGGAATTCGATGTCGCCGAAAAAATGATCCAGGACTGGCGCAAAGCCCACAGCGTCCTTCGGACAGGGAAGTCTACAATGAAGGCCAACCGCGGCAAGAAGGCACGCTGGCCGGACCTAGAGCGTAGCCTGCAAACGTGGGTGCTGCGACAGAGAGCCGAAACAAGAGGCCTATCAACAGTGCAGCTGCACCTGAAGGCGAAGGCTCTGGCAGCAGAGACAAACGCTGTGGGGTTCAATGGTGGTCCGTCGTGGTGCTTTCGCTTTATGCGGCGTAATCAGCTTGTGATTAGAGCCCGCACTACAGTGTGTCGGAAGCTTCCTGACAACTTCCAGGCGCAGCTGGAACGCTTCAGCTCATTCGTGCGGGAGGAAGTAGCGAAGAACAACATCAGCGCCAGCTACATCGTCAACATGAATGAAGTGCCATTGACCTTCGACATCCCGCTTGGGAGAAGCGTCGCGGAGAAAAGCCAAAAGACTGTCACGGTGAGGACAACAGGCCACGAGAAGTCTCACTCCATTGTTGTGCTCGCCTGCTGCGCAGACGGCACCAAGCTGCCTTCCATGCTTATCTCTAAGAGAAAAACCTTGCCGAAAGGTATTTTTCCTTCTACAGTGGTGGTTCAGGCGAACACAAAGGGTTGGATGGATGAAGAAATGATGGGTGTGTGGCTTGACCGCTGTTTTTCACGTTGACCCGACGGATTCTTCCACGTGAAGCCAGGAATGCTGGTGATGGATAGTATGCGGGCACATATCACCGACAATGTCAAAAAAAAAAAATCGGTTCGAAGAATTGTATGCCTGTAATTATAGCCGGCGGCATGACCAAGATACTTCAACCACTCAGAATTTCGGTTAATCGCAGCTTTAAGGCCATCCTGCGACGTTTGTGGGAATCGTGGATGTTGGAGAGTGAACACAGCTTCACTAAAACGGGGCACATGAGACGGGCTGAGTTAGGGGAAGTGGCGAAATGGGTGAGCGAAGCATGGAAGTCAATATCTGACAAGATCATTGCGGCGGGCTTTCGCAAGGCCGGTTTGATCTCCTGCGTGACCGATGTTGAGTCCGAATCGAGCGAGTCGGAGGACGACGATGACGTGCCAGAGGACGACGTGCCCGGAGTACAAACAGAAATAGCTGCGCTATTTGTCAGCGACTCGGAAGAAGACTTCGATGGATTTGATTAAACGCTGCTCGCCATCGCAATAAAGATACTTCAGACTGAAAATATTGTGTTTATGTATGTTGGGAAGAGCTCGCACGCGTGTGTGCAAACAGCTGGAAACTTGCAAGCGCGACAGCTGCCTCTAGCATGAATTTTCGTAGTGCTTTGTCATGATGCGGCACTCGATGGCCAGGTGAGGAGGTGCGACTTGCACACTGGTGCGACTTATATGCGTTTTTTTTTTTTTTCGGAACAAGTGTTATTTTCGGGTGAATGTTATCAGTCGAACATTCACCCCATCTGATATAAAGTGTCTTGCTTACAAAACTCTTGTCAGACCTATTATCGAATATTCTAAAATTGTCTGGGACCCTTACACAAAGACAAACTGCAATAAAATAACAAAAAATACAGCGACTTGGTGCGAGATTTATTTTTAATAAATATCGCCGACATCATTCTCCTACTGAACTCTGTAAAAAAGCTGGACTGGATAGTCCTGAACTTAGGACGAGGATTGAGCGTCTGAAATTCCTCTTCCAGTTAATTCATAATCATTTTAAACTAAACTATTCAGATTACTTCCAGGTCAACACACTAGAACACTCCAGACATCGCCATAATATGTACATACCACCCCTAGTCCCACGTAACGATTGCTTTAAGTTCAGTTACTTTCCACGTGCTATTGAAGATTGGAATATGCTGCCAGAGTCTATAATTGGTTGTTCCTCGCTTACATCATTTGAACAGAATCTAAAACGTTTATTTTCTGAATAACAGTGACATATGTTTTTTTTTTGCGTGTGTGTGTACTTTTTGTTGGTTGCATGATTCTGCAGTAGTTGTCTTTCAAATCTTCAGCGCGGTGCAAAAGTGCCGCCTCAAATGCGTCATGTGCTGTTCTGCGTGTATGTATTGCATCGCATGTGTGTTCCATTTCTCGTTATTTATAACTTCGAGTTGCTGGTCACAATAATACCGAGAAATTATCTCGAGACCTGTACGGTACTTCTTTTTCGCAAATAATTGTTTGTACTTCCACCCTGTAACGGCCCACTTCTGGGCTAACAGTATAAATAAATGAAATGAATGAAATGAAGTGCCATTTTGAGGGGGTGCGACTTATACAAGGGTGCCACTTATAGACCAGAAAATACGGTGTATATTTCATGCCATTTCTAGTGTTATCTGTGCAGCCATGTTATAGCATATCATTGAATGCTATGTAGCCATCATTGGCCCTTATACCATAAAATGCCCTAGGTCACTTGAATATGTATAGCATGGTTTCAGAACAATGAATCTATCTTGACAAAAGCGATCTTGACTGGTATTTATTATATTTTGCATCTGCTGCCTTTAAATGCAACTTTAGTAGATGGTTCATTTTACCTTAATAGATATATAAAAATCCTGGACCATAGCCTTGAAAGGTCTACCACTGGTGCTATTCACTCTCAGAGGCCAACTATGGTTCTCAGCATTCTCAGTTTCTTAACAGGTAACAGTTGTGAATGCTAAAGAGAGGCTAAAGTGAAACAGTGAATTGGTTTCGACTGATAACATTCACCCAAAAAACTCTCATATTTGTTCACTTCACCCTTAAAAGTGGCAAAACTTAGGTCAAAGATTAAGTTTCAAAGGGGCTCTGCAACACTTTTCTAAGCAGCTACAAATTGAATTCACTAAAGGTGTGTATTGCCTCACAAATTCACCGCCGCAAAAATTTTTAGAGTCCATCCAGTACGAGCGGAGCTACTAAGATTTGTCACACTCTACAATTGCAATTGCTGGGTTTTCTTCCAACGAAAGCGCTGGAAACTAAGCAGGGAGGAATGACACGAAGAAAAAAAATAGGTCATGTTTGCATCATGATCTTGAGCACTTTTTCTGCCTTTTTTTTTTGAATGCACGGCTTTTCAGAGTGATCTCGCGTGCTAGCGTGGGCAAGTCGCGGCTTCCCGAGGTTGTCCAAGCAAGCACCGAGCAGACCATGCCCAAATCAGTCAGTGGCTAATGCTTGGCCTGTGATGCAGTGATTCTTGAATGTGAACATTAGGCAGGAGTCTGTCTAGTTAGGTAGGTAAACTGAGAAAATAATTTTGTCTCTAACCAAAGTGAAGCATGTAAAAACCCGACACTTGCAACCGATTTGGTTCCTTCCTCAAGGGGGGCTGTGGCGACGTTGAAGGGGCGTCTTGAAAGCACTCGTGGGGCGGTTAGTGAAACCACGTTTTGTTCCGGAGCGTATTCTGTGTGCATACACTCGGGGGTGGTTCTGAGGGAACGATTGATGTTTTGGGCTGTTCGCTTATCCTCGGGTCAAACGTCTCGCAATGCTCGGCATTGGCGCTGCGTTCTTTGTTCAGCTTCCGGATATCGTTGACGTGTTGTTTGAGTCATTTCGGTAGGCTTTTCTGGTAGTGTGTTTGCGGGATTGTAGTCTTTGCGATGAGCCGATTAGCTCTGGCAACGACACGATGGCGTGTTGAATGCAATGCAATGCAATGAACATGATAACAACAAATTGTAGTGTTATACGAAGTAAAGCTGGCAGCCTACTCTTTTGTACCCAGTTTGCGGAACGCTGGTGTAAGCAAACATGGTTGCTCCAGGGAGGAGTGCTCTTCGTGTTGAAAGTGGACTGGTGCTTGCCGAGATATCACGGGCGCCAGCAATCGCAACCGTGCCCTCTAAGTTCACCGTTTCAACTCAAGCCACCCCCTCCTGCCGTGTCATTTCATGCTCGTTCAAGACTGGTGGTTTTCTTTCTGTTTGAGCTTTCGACCACAGTTCTAACAAGTGGGGGGTATCTATTGTATGCGCCCTCCAGGTGATGGACATGGGCTGGCTCATTTGATCTCTGATTCGCACGCTTTAACCCTGCTCTCAATAGTTACGATGTGCGGAGGCATGTTCAATTTGGACTTGTTATGGAACATGGCGGCCGCAACAAAAAGCCGCCAGGTGTGTCCACATAAATGCTATCACAACAATAATGCAGTTTTTACTGCTAAATGAGTGTTTTGGATTAGCTCTGCCTTCAGTTCCCATTTTGTTTAATTTGTAACATTGTAACATTACAATATTACAACGTGATCGTCAGATCACGTTCGAAGAGGGCGAAACGAATCACTGGTGCCAGCAATGAAGGGTAATATGACCTGCACCTCCGCAATTAAAGCATAGTGGACGTCGATCGATTGTGCGCCATACGTCTGTTCTTCGGAGCGGTGGACGTCTGAGCCTCCCATCTTGCCATGATGTCCATGGTGCTGCTGTGGACGGCTTGTGGTACGTCAGTTGGCTTGGTTGTCGATTCAGGGTCTGCTCTTGCGGCGGCGACCAAGGGGCCGTTGGCACTGGGTGGTATGGCGGCGATATAGCAGATGGTGAACGTCGGAGAGCGTCAACGTAGCTCATGGGACGGTGCTCATCATCAGGACCAGTGGTAGAAAATGCGTGGGGGATTTCGTTGCGACGGACGCAACGGGGGTTTGAGCAACCGGAATCCGGAACTTCTATAGTTCTTTGCGAACTATCTCCCTAATGAAGTCTCACAGGGAGCTTCGATTCTCAGGTATGGCGGCAGCATTGATTGAAGTGCTGCTAGCCATTCGATCATACTGCCTGCATCGCTGATGAAGGGCCCGCTCAATAGCCGTAGCCTCCTTGATAAAGTCAAACTACAGTACCTGGAGAGTGGCGCAGAAACCTGGCGAAAAGTTGCTCTTTAACGCCACGCATGAGGTAGCTCAACTTCCTATCTTCACTCATGTTCGGGTAAGCTCGACGAAAAAGACGAGTCATATCTTCAGTGAACATAGCAACGCTTTTATTGGGCTTTTGAACCCTTAGCTCCAACAGCTGCTGCGCATGGTCCCGTCGATCGAAATTGGCGAACGTGTCGACAAGCTCTTGTCGGAAGTCGCCCCAAGGCAGCAGACTGGCTTCTCTGTACTCATACCAAATTTTCGCACCGCCGTCAAGGTAGAAATAGGCGCGTGAGAGCTTTTCTTGTTCCGGCCACAGCATTGGCCATTCCGTGAGGTAATCGGCACCTGCAAGTTTTCTTGGAAGGAGTAAACTCTGGCGCGAGGCCTATCAGCCGCCGACTGAACCGGCCGGTGTACGGGAGTTGCAATAGGTGGCAATGCATCCGGGCTAGATGAACGGCTCCCAGCGGGAGGGTGGAGCATTAGGCAGGGTTGTGGCCCAGCTCTTCCACCAGTGTCGCGGTACAACTTGAAGAAAAGGCAGATAGACGTTTACACAGCGATTTTCAGCAGCGGAACAGCGAGATCACCTTCTTTGCCTTCAATCAGCCAGAGTTCCCCTGCCTGGTGTCCGCCAAATCCCCTTATCGTCGTTTTTGTCCACCAGTACACACGCGTCAATATATATATATATATATATATATATATATATATATATATATATATATATATATATATAGGTATGGGATATGGCACAACGGGAGCGTTGTCAACAAGGATAAATATATTTATTTCCCAACAGTTTCGGGAGGGGTCCTCCCTTCATCAGGGGATGAGTATAACTCGGAAGTCGCCCCAAGGCAGCAGACGGTGAACGTCGGAGAGCGTCAACGTAGCTCATGGGACGATGGACGTCTGAGCCTCCCATCTTGCCATGATGTCCATGGTGCTGCTGTTTATCGTGCAGTCAGTCACTCACACACGGCTTCATACGCACTACATGAACAAGTTCAGGCTGGTGCTGGCGATGCCTCGGGCAATGGGGACTGTCGGAGATGACCTTGTAGGTGACGTCACTTAGCTGGCGCGATACTCGGTATGGCCCGAAATATCACCTTAGCAGCTTCTCGGACAGTCCACGTTTTCGTACGGGTGTCCAAATCCACACTCTGTCACCGATTTTGTACGTTACAGTTCTATGGGGAGCATTGTAGCGGCCTGCGTCGAAATCTTGTCGCTGGTGGATCCGTAAGCGGGCGAGCTGCCTAGCTTCTTCCGCGCGTTCAGTGAACACGTCAGCGCCTGTGTCAGTAGCGTCCCATTCATGTGGCAACATCGCATCCAGCATAGTTCGTACCTCCCGTCCGTGAACCATGCTGAATGAAGTCATGCGAGTCGTTTCTTGTTTAGCCGTATTGTATGCGAACATGATATAGGGTAAAATTTCGTTCCAATTCTTATGTTGGACATCCACGTACATCGACAGCATGTTTTTAATCGTCTTGTTGAGGCGCTCCGTTAGTCCATTCGTTTGTGGGTGGTACGCAGTGGTCTTACGGTGAGTCGTTCCACTAAGCATCAGGACGTGGTCTAAAAGAGCTGCCGTAAATGCTGTTCCGCAGTCTTTGATCACGATAGTAGGGGCACCGTGGCGTAGCACAATATTTTCTATGAAAAATCTCGCCACTTTCACTGCGGTGCTGTTTTGAATAGCTTTTGTTTCGGCATACCTGGTTAGGTAGTCTGTTGCAACTAAAACCCAACACTCATTTAGCAGTAAAAACTGCATTATTGTTGTGATAGCATTTATGTGGACACACCTGGCGGCTTTTTGTTGCAGCCGCCATGTTCCATAACAAGTCCAAATTGAACATGCCTCCGCACATCGTAACTATTGAGAGCAGGGTTAAAGCGTGCGAATCAGAGATCAAATGAGCCAGCCCATGTCCATCACCTGGAGGGCGCATACAATAGATACCCCCCACTTGTTAGAACTGTGGTCGAAAGCTCAAACAGAAAGAAAACCACCAGTCTTGAACGAGCATGAAATGACACGGCAGGAGGGGGTGGCTTGAGTTGAAACGGTGAACTTAGAGGGCACGGTTGCGATTGCTGGCGCCCGTGATATACTCAGTTATACTCATCCCCTTCATCAGGGGATGAGTATAACTCATCCCCTGATGAAGGGAGGACCCCTCCCGAAACTGTTGGGAAATAAATATATTTATCCTTGTTGACAACGCTCCCGTTGTGCCATATCCCATACCTTCACAAAGACTAACTGGCCCATTGAATTATTACTCCCACTATATATATATATATTGTCGCAATGCAACGCGAACAAAAGATGTCAGCAGCTTATGGCAGCGAAAAGAGCGTATTCAGGATCAGCTGTACAGCAAGACGCCTGCTTCGTTGTCGTCCCGAAAAACCACCTGACCCACTAGCTGGAATCTACAAAACATTCCTATCATCGTTCTTTTTCATATAAACATGTGTCACCTGCCCCTCCTTATAATAGCATCGCCCCGATGCTGATTCAGAATCACAGTATTTTTTTTTATCGTGCAGTCAGTCACTCACACACGGCTTCATACGCACTACATGAACAAGTCCAGGCTGGTGCTGGCGATGCCTCGGGCAATGGGGACTGTCGGAGATGACCTTGTAGGTGACGTCACTTAGCTGGCGCGATACTCGGTATGGCCCGAAATATCACCTTAGCAGCTTCTCGGACAGTCCACGTTTTCGTACGGGTGTCCAAATCCACACACTGTCACCGATTTTGTACGTTACAGTTCTATGGGGAGCATTGTAGCGGCCTGCGTCGAAATCTTGTCGCTGGTGGATCCGTAAGCGGGTGAGCTGCCTAGCTTCTTCCGCGCGTTCAGTGAACACGTCAGCGCCTGTGTCAGTAGCGTCCCATTCATGTGGCAACATCGCATCCAGCATAGTTCGTACCTCCCGTCCGTGAACCATGCTGAATAAAGTCATGCGAGTCGTTTCTTGTTTAGTCGTATTGTATGCGAACATGATATAGGGTAAAATTTCGTTCCAATTCTTATGTTGGACATCCTCGTACATCGACAGCATGTCTTTAATCGTCTTGTTGAGGCGCTCCGTTAGTCCATTCGTTTGTGGGTGGTACGCAGTGGTCTTACGGTGAGTCGTTCCACTAAGCATCAGGACGTGGTCTAAAAGAGCTGCCGTAAATGCTGTTCCGCGGTCTTTGATCACGATAGTAGGGGCACCGTGGCGTAGCACAATATTTTCTATGAAATATCTCGCCACTTCTACTGCGGTGCTCTTTTGAATAGCTTTTGCTTCGGCATACCTGGTTAGGTAGTCTGTTGCAACTAAAACCCAGTGATTCCCTGCAGTAGAAGTAGGAAGGGGTCCCAAAATATCCATTCCTATCTGGTCAAACGGTGTACGTGGAACCTGAACTGGTTGCAGCTGACCGGCGGGTCTCTTTGGAGGTGACTTGCGTCGCTGGCAATCGAGGCAAGTGTGAATGTGGTGCTTGACGGCTGTTGTGAGTCGTGGCCAGTAGTATCCCTGCTGTACTCTTGCCAATGTCCGAGTGTAGCCTAAATGGCCAGACGACGGCTCGTTGCGACGTGCTTGAAGCACTTCAGTTAGAAGGGGTGCAGGAATAACGAGCAAATAGGGAGCTCCGATGGATGAAAAGTTTCTTTTGTTGAGAACGCCATTACGTAAGCAAAACGACGATAATGTCCTTGCAAAGACTCTAGGTGCCCTCGAAGAACGTCCGTCCATGTAATTAATCAAATCAAGTAATTCAGGGTCACCTCGTTGTTGTTGGGCAATCGTGGATGCGTCGAGAACACCAAGGAAGGCCATATCGTCGTCGTCAGAAAAAGAAGCTGACTGTACTGGTGATCGAGACAGGCAGTCGGTGTCCGTATGGCGCTTCCCAGACTTGTGTATGACCGTCATATCAAGCTCTTGTAACTTCAGACTCCAACGCGCTAATCGGCCGGTTGGATCTCTTAAATTAGTCAACCAACAGAGTGAATGATGTTCACTTATAACATTGAAATGGCGGCCATACAAATACGGGCGAAATTTCATAATTGCCCAGACCACGGCGAGGCATTCTTTCTCAGTTGTTGAATAATTGGCCTCAGTGCGTGTTAGCGTCCTGCTTGCGTAGACGATCACTCGTTCCGTGTCTTCTTGCCACTGCACAAGCACAACTCCGAGGCCTACATTGCTTGCGTCAGTGTGAAGCATTGTTGGCGCTTGCTCTTCGAAGTGAGCAAGCACTGGAGGTGTTTGAAGGCGTTGGCGGAGGTCATTAAACGCTGCTTGCTGTTCATGGTTCCACTCAAAGGTGGCGTCGTCTCTAGTGAGGCGAGTTAACGGCGACGCAATCCGTGCGAAGTCGGCGATGAACCGGCGATAGTAGGCGCATAGGCCCAGAAAGTACCTGACAGCTTTCTTATCGGACGATACTGGGAACTGTGCCATGGCCGCAAGTTTTTCGGGATCAGGTCGAACGCCGGTGCAACTGACGACATGACCAGAAAACAGCAGTTCTTCAAAACAAAAGTGGTATTTCTCTGGTTTCAATGCGAGGCCTGCGGAGCGTATGGCTCGTAAAACAACTTCTAGCCTTTTGAGATGCTCGTCAAAAGTTGGGGAAAACACTATGACGTCGTCTAGATAAACTAAACAGGTCTTCCATTTTAACCCTGAAAGTATAGTGTCCATGAGCCTTTGAAAAGTAGCGGGTACTGAGCACAGACCGAAGGGTAGAACTTTAAATTAATATAAACCATCCGGCGCCACAAAAGCGTTTTTTTCCCGATCTTTTGGGTCTACCTCGATCTGTCAATATCCACTCCTGAGGTCCATTGAAGAAAAGTAGCGAGCGTTTCGAAGCCTATCGAGGGAGTCATCAATACGTGGAAGCGGATACACATCTTTCTTATACTCCGTTTCATACATCATGTGCAACGCTGTCAAAGCTAGCGCTCTTGTTTGCGCTGTGTACTGCCGCGACCAAAAAGCAGTGCGTCGCTTGGGGTGTACGAGAATCAATAAATGCTTCTCGGGAAACTTCTAAGCATACATATTTGTCATCAGGTTAAAAAACAAACGCCTGTGTTGTCGGATAAACATTCCAAATATGCGAGTTGGTAATTTATGTTTGTCGCTTTCGTATCAGGTTTTCGCTCTCCGCGCGACCCGCGCCGCCGTTTTTTTTTTTACTTGTTGTGGCAGCTTCGAAAAAATGGCATCCAGCTCTGCGTCCTCGACCACCTCTCCTGCGCAAATTTTTTCGAAGCTTCGCACATAAAAGCTGTCAAAGCACGCCAAGCAAGTAATTGCAAATGTGTACGCCCGTACCAGGATGCGTTTCCCGGAGAAATCTGTGCGGGAAATGCTTAGTGTTGTGAGCAAGGACACTGGAATATCTAATCACTGCTACCTAATCAATGAATTAACATCATCTTACACGCAGTACTCGCTCACATCAACGAGGTAAACCGACAACGCGGTATAATCGCGACAAAATCGCCATGTTGGTCAAACCTCGGTGCCAGCTCAGCAGGTTCCGGCCCTCACAAGGGAACACGGTATGCTCCAAATGAATAGATACGTGCAGTTCACTTCCGCGTGCAAGTAAGTTGATGTTACTGAAAAAAAAAACAAGATTTCGAATGGAACTCGCAAAAATTATAAAAAAAATGGCACCACGTGGATTCGAACCCATGCACTTCAAAACTACGGTGAACTCTCCGGAGCGACGCGTCAGACCACTCGGCTACGAAACCGCGCGGAGCAACACCTCGTGTTTTCTTTACGGACTACTTGCCTAGCCTTCACAGCGTTGCACCTGATGTATGAAACGGAGTATAGTCACTTGATTCAGCTTTCTGTAATCCACGCAAAAACGCAGGGTACCGTCCTTTTTCTTAACTAGTACTACAGGCGATGCCCACGGGCTCTGTGATGGCTGAATCACATCATCTTCAAGCATTTTAGCGACTTGTTGCTGTATCACTTCCCGTTCCTTTGGAGCCACACGATCCTTGCTGCGTCGTGGATAATTATTCGATGCTTTGTTAGCGGCGTTCGACCGACCCGTGATGTCGATGAAAAGCAGTCCTGGAATTCAGCTAGCAGCTCAAGAAGTCTCGTTCGTTCGTCCCTTGACAACGTAGTACCAACGTCAAGATTAGGTACTGATTCTTCTTGAGGTGCTTCGTCTAGGGTCGATAAACTGCCTTAGATTTTTGCAGTAGTGTCAAAGTAAGCGACGGCTGTACCCTTCGGGAGATGTCGGCGCTCAGTACTGAAGTTAGTGAGCAGCAAGTTTGTGCGTCCAGCAGTGACAGTGACTAGACCTCGAGTAACTGAAATATTGTGGCTAAATATCAGCGAGCTTATTTGGTCAGCAATACCGTCGCCGTCAAACGGCTCATCCCCTGCCACCGAAACAAGCGTACACGATCGTGGCCGGACGACCACATCGTCATCCGTCAGACGCAAAGTCCCTGAACAAGACCTATGTCTCGGTTCTGAACAATCGACTAAAGTAGGGCTGTTATTGCGAAACGTAACGACACTGTCAGGGATGACGGCGCCATGGTCTGACCTTGATGACGGCGCCGTGTTCTCTCAAGAAATTCATTCCGATAATCAGGTCTTTACAGCATGAAGCGAGAACAACGATCGTCGCCACGAAAGTAGCGCCACCGATGTTGAGCCTTGCTGTGCACATTCCGACAGGCATCAGTGATTGGCCGCCTACCGTCCTTAATGTGAGGTCCCGTCCACGCTGTCTTTACTTTCTTGAGGCGTATGGCAAGGTCATCACTCATAATAGAGAAGTCAGCCCCGGTGTCGACTAAAGCTTTGACTTGCTGTCCATCCACAAGAACGGTAAGGCCTGGGGTCACAGTTTCGTCGGTATTACGTCTTGTCGACTTTACAGCGTCCTGAGGTGGGAGTAATGGGGGCTTTTTTTTTCGTCTTGACAGCCTGCAACCTTACCCCCTGAGGTCGCCGCCTTCAGTTTCCCCGGTGTGGGCTGGGTAACGTCGCTCCTCTAGTGTCGGCAAAAGTGCGGTGCTGCAAGGAAGGTGACTGGGCAGGAGAAGGAAAGCGTGGTCGATGTCGGAAGACCGGCTCGTAATCAGTATTAATCTCGTTATCATTGTTACGGCGGCTGTCGAATGGGGGTCGAGGTACCGGAGGTCTTTGAGAACCGACATCGCCACGGTGGGATACGTAGTCGTTAGTATGTCGACTGTCAAACCATGGCCTGAGAGGGTGAGACGGATCGGCGCGGTGCCAGCAATAGCGGGCTATGTGGCCTACACCTCCGCAGTTGAAACAGAGTGGACGCCTGTCGACAGTGCGCCAGGTGTCTGTTCAACGAAGCTGTGGTTGCCGTGATGACTCCTCACGCGACGAAGGGCATGGCAGGCCAGAAGACGACTGGTCGTATGGGGGCTGGATGGGTGGGCACCACGATGTCTCCCCCTGTGGTGGTGACCAAGGAACAGTTGAAGGTGGCGGGTAGTATGAAGGCGGAGCGGGTGGGGAGCTTCGAAGGGCGGCGTCGTACGTCATGGGACGTTGTTCGGGGGCAGGATCAGCTGTCGAGAATGCTTGACGGATTTCGTCACGGACGACTTGAGCGACAGATGCCATGGGTGTATCCACTACCGGAGTCCGCAGCCTTTGCAGTTCCTCACGAACAATCTCTTTAATCATGTCACATAAGGAGCTATGACTGTCAAACGTCACAGCGGCGGCCTGAATTTGGGGGCTGCTGCACAGGCGGTCATATTGTCGGCAGCGTTGGTAAAGGGCCCGCTCGATAGCCGACGCATCTTTGATAAAGTTCTCTACAGTGCTTGGCGGGTTGCGCAGAAGTCCGGCGAACAGCTGCTCTTTCACGCCACGCATGAGGTAGCGCAACTTCCTATCTTCGGGGGTGCACGTTAAAGAACCCCAGGTGGTCAAAATTTCCGGAGCCCTCCACTACGGCGTCTCTCATAATCAAATGGAGGTTTTGGGACGTTAAATCCCACAAATCAATCAATCAATCTTCCTATCTTCGGTCATCTGCGGGTCAGCCCTCCGAAATAAACGTGTCATGTCTTCAGCGAACATGGCGACCGTTTCATTGGGTTTTTGGACCCTTAGCTCTAGCAGTTGGTGGGCGCGGTCATGTCTGTCGACATTGGCAAAAGTTTCAACCATCTTTTGGTGAAAGTCGGTCCATGTGGATAGGTTGCCTTCTCTGTTCTCTTACCAAGTACGAGCGCTGTCATCAAGATACAAGTAGGCCTGGTCGAGCTTTTCCTGAGCAGACCACTGGTTGATCTTCGCAACACGGTCATAGTGATCTAACCAGTCTTCTGCATCTTCGTGTGCGCCATCACCAAAGCGTTTAGGCTCCAGCGATTGAAAAAACGTTACCTGGGATGGGGCGGGAGGACTGGTGCCGAGAAGTACAGGCTGGGGGCTGGTGTTAGCCATTTCTAGATGTCTGGTAGAGGTTTTCTGCGAGGGGTTGCAGTCTGGAGGATTACCTCGTAGCCGATGACTGAATCGATGGACAGGGGTTGCAGTAGGCACGTCCGGGCTGGATGAACGGCTCCCACTAGGAGTGTGAAGCATCGGGCAGCGTCGGGGCCCAGCACCTCCACCAGTGTCGCAGTGCAACGCGAACAAAAAATGACAGCAGCTTACGGCAGCGAAAAGAGCGTATTCAGGATCAGCTGTACAGCAAGACGCCTGCTTCGTTGTCGTCCCAAAAAACCACCTGACCCACTAGCTGGAATCTACAAAACATTCCTATCATTTTTTTTCCATATAAACGTGTCAATATATACATATATATGCAATATGAATTTTGAAATTGAATTTTTAATATGAATATCCTAGTCTGATATCAAACATGGTATAGCATGTTAAAAACATGCCATCGTTGACAAATGGTACGTTGTTTGCCAAAGCAACAAAACATCAACCATTTTTCTGGCTTGAAGTTGCGTCGTCCCGGCGACAATTATCCGTCGCTGGACCAATGGGCATGCGCAGTTGTACTTTATCGGGTGGAACGTGCCTTGCAAGCGAGTCTAGAAGTTGTACACTAAACTTAACCCCACTGTAAAATAAAAAAAAAGTCGTGGTAGGGTTGTAGGGTGGGGGACGGACGGACGTTGTGGTTCAAAAATTGCTTGGACTCGTCCAAGCCTGTGTGAATTCAAGCCCGCACTTGAACCACCTTCCCAGTGTTGTCACTGTGTTGTAGACAACGCAGTCGTCACTGTGTTGTAGACAACGCAGTCGTCACTGTGTAGACAATTCAGTCGTCACTGTGTTGTAGACAATTCAGGTTGTCTGCAACACAGGGACAATCGTCTATTGCAGCGGTTCTCAGACATGGATGTGTCAAAGACCCCTCGTGGACTGGTGGAAGTGATGGGGGAATCCTTGCAGCTGAGGGGAGGGGGTAAATTATCACAACTGGAGTTTGAAACAGGTTTCTTCTATTGCTACCAAAAACATTAAACAGGCATGCCGCATCGCTTTAATTTGGACAGTTCATCAATATGTGGCACAGTCGCGCTCAGAGTTTAAGCGTGACTTTAAAAAAGAAAAAAAAAACAAGTGAGGGTTTTGCGGATCATAGAACTGGCTTCGTGGACCCTCTTGTGTCCGCGGACCCCCTCGTGTTCCCGGACCGCCATTTGAGAACCACTGGTCAACTGGTTAGTTGCGTGCAGCGCTTCGCCTACTTGTTGTACACACCGTGCCAAGCCGCTCGCGCTCACTCTACTTCAGATCACACACAGATGCGGCGAGAAAGTCGATTTGTTAGTGCAATGATGCAAGCTTTCTACAAGCAATGCTCTGGAGGTCCTGGCAGGGAATTGAGGATAATATCCTCATATACGTGCTGTCAACATTGCTTTCGGGCTCCAAAACCACAGTGCGGCACAGCTATTCCGCAAAACAGACAAAAAAGACCATTTTGGAGCAGTATGGCGCAGTAATTTCCAGTTGGCACAGGTTGGCGCAATTGGTACAGGTTTCTCACCACTGCAATTCTGATTGAGTTGGATTGAGTTAATCTGAATTAGGCCAATAATAAATAGTTTGTTTTATGGCCAGTCATTTATGTTAATAATACGCTCTTCTCATACTAGTGTATATTCTAATACACATCAAGTTAAACTGCTATTATCAGTCCATGACCAGGTCATGTGTATCATTGCACATATAACGTGCATGAACTGCTTTTAGGGGCGAAGCTCCTTAGGGCGTGGGCTGTGCGTCCCCTGTATGTAGCCACCTCTAGTTTAGTTCTTGCAGTGTTCACTAGATGGCGGTACCGTCCCCTGTATGTAGCCACCTCTAGTTTAGTTCTTGCAGTGTTCACTAGATGGCGGTACCGTCTCCTGTATGTAGCCACCCCTCGTTTGGTTCTTGTAGTGTTTACTAGATGGTGGTACTTGTAGCTGATGATGAAAAGATGCAAGATGTCATAAACTAGAAAGCGGTACTTGTAGTTGATGAAAGACGCGAGATCTCATAAAATAGGAATGATGTCACATATGGCGCGTGTCATTGGTTGAAGGCAATTGTTCGATTTCAGTGCGGCGACGTACGCTAGGGGGAGCGATGTAATAAAATCGAGTGGGCAAAATGTACAGAGGATTCATGGTTTACCAGGTTTACCTCCGGAGCTTCGCCCACTCATCATCACTCACTTCGTGGATATGGCGGAATTTTTTTGCTTATGACCAATCATTTATGTTCACCATGCACTCTTATTATATCTTTTAAATTTTGTTGCACATCAAGTTAATAAAAGGTCTGTTAGGGCTGATTGACTAGGTCATTTATCTAATGGTTTACATGACATGCATGCAAGATCATGGTTTTATGTTATGACCAGTCATTTATGTTCTTCACACCAAAATAGGCATGGCCGATTTTGGTGTAGATCAAGTTAATCAATCAACTGGTATAGCACCAAAACCTACACCACCGGTTAAACAAGTGGACCGACAGATATGCTCAGAATGCCCTTGCTTTGCGATGAAAGGTCTAACTTTGAATATTTAGTGCCTAATAGTGATTTTTATTGATTATTGGTTTCTAACATATGTGCGAGCCCTACCATCAAAAGTGATAAACTGAGCCAATTAACGTGCATTTTGCTGAAAGCGATCTAGAGGGGCATGTCAGGAATGCTAGTGAACGGGAACATTCGAACCCAAATGGCGCCTAGAGAGACGGCCTGCACCTTGTACTGGAGGAGCACATTGAGGCGCCCTACCTGGAGGTGGAGCAAGAGGCCTCCAGAACACAATGTCTAAACTCGGCTACCTAAAGTTAGCATATTCACTAACTCTAGTGGAGCTTGCCACTCATTGTTCGTTTGCACCATGTGTGCCGAATCGTGACTGTCTGATGCTGCTCATCGCATCGTGTAGAAACTTGTATGGTAGTTCTGCGAGCGGCGATTGCAACTCCCCCGAGTTTGAGAGGCCTCCAAGACAAATGCGCCAAATAATCATATCTGCTCTGGAAAAAATGGAGGGGACAGCATCAGCTTTAGGTATTGTTTCGCTAGCAATCCAAACTTCAGCAACAAAGCGGGGCTCGTCTCAGTCACTATCCTGAAAGTGTTCGTAGCACAAAAAGTGAAGGCATTCACGTTAACTGCGACGTGCGTGCAGCGCAAATCCATATGCTTTGAAGCTTCGTCTCTGTCGCAAAGGCATGACAAGGCTTGTCTCTCCCAGCGCTGTTTCTCGCACACTCCAGCGCAGATCAGTGTTGAGGCATTCTGCGTTGTGCGAGACGCTACAACTCTACTATGGCGTCAACAGCTGGCTAACGTTGGCAGCATCGAAAGCCCTTATCTAAAAAATGAAGTCACCTTTTTTTTTGTTAAAAAATAACTGTCACGGTGGTCTAGTGGCTAAGGTACTCAGCTGCTGACCCGCAGGTCGCGGGATGGAATCTTGGCTGCAGCTGCTGCATTTACGATGATAGTGCAAATGCTGTAGGCTCTGTGGGCTCAGATTTGGGAGCACAATAAAGAACCCCAATTGGTTGAAATTTCCGGAGTCCTCCACTATGCATCTCTCATAATCATATGGTGGTTTTGGGACATTACACCCCACATATCAATCAAATTTATGTTCAATGGATGTTTATGTTTATTTGCATTTCATTTTTTTATCATGTGATTTCATGTTTCATTTTGAGTACATAGTTAGGATGGGTGTGAATAAGCAACATTTGTGTACCATTGATGCCATGACATGCTGTCCTGTCTACTGTGCTGCTTTTGTCTCAAGGTCAATGCTACTGTACTCAACAATCAAGCTGGCTTGTAAACTCTTTGGGTGGCCTTTCACGTGCCTTTTCACGGTCCTTTAAAGAAAAAAAAGAAAGCATATGTGGAGTTATGCAGTCTGCGCTTATGTACATGCAGGAAACGCTGCCGCATGACCAGAAGCGCACTGCCCTCGCCAACGTGCCGACCTTTCTGGAGGTCATGGGGCACTCCTACTTTTTTGGCGGGTTCCTCGTCGGCCCACAGGTCAGTCATTCATTCTGTCATATAAAGTTGAAAGCGATAATGTATTTTTTCATAATATTTTTATAGATAACTAGAAAAAAAGATGAAAGCTGCAGTTCCATACTTTTTGTGGGGGGGGAGGGGGGGCTTTAAATATACTGCCACTAGTGTCAGTATAGCGTTTCAGGTGTTTCAGTAGATTGTTTTGTGCCAATCTGCCTGTGATGGCGAAAAATAAACATCATCAAATCTTGCTGGTCTCAGTCCTTATCTGCTTGATCTTTTTCATTACTTGCCTAAAAAGCATGGGTGATGCCTATAAAGCACGGGTGACTGGGGGCCCAAACGTGCCGTGCCAGAATTAATAAAGTTGCACCATCTAGCACACTGTGTAAGCACTAATGTTTCATTATCTGCTTAGTTTTCTTTTCTGAACAGTGCAATCGTTAGTAGTGACTCAAATTGTGCAATGAACTTGGCTTGTTTGCTAAGGTATGAGATGACCGGGTCACGACATGCTCTTTTAGGATGTTATTCGGTCCGTTCTATAAAGTGTGCAAGTGATCTTTTTTGTTGTTTATATTAAAGTGACTAAAGATGATGTCAGGTCGTGGGAATACAGTTTCGAATGACGTAAACTCGTGCTAAAATAGGACCAGGTCTGAATGAAGTGTAAGTCAGTACATTTTGTTTTCGGCACATTGATATTTTGTGCAACGGCTCGGCAACCTACGGCCTACGGAATAGTTATATGCGGGTCCCTGAAAGGGACCTCAGAACAGCCACGCCCTTTCCTTGTCACTACCTGATTGAAAACTGACTTGGCAGTTAAGACCTCAAATGGGCTAAGACAGGAGCAAAGGAATATTGTATAACTGTGGTTTTAGCATTGAAGAAGCACAAAGGAACACAGGACAAGTGCTTTCTTTGTGCTTCTTCGTGCACTTAAAACTACAGCTATACCATCTACACCCAACTAGCCCAAGTTTGGATTTTGTTGTAATGAAACATTGCTTTCACTCGACATCGTCCCCCATCTGAGCGGGAGATGCTAATCGAAAGCTTTGTTCAAAATTACTTTTTTGTTTTTCTTTGTTTTTGTAAATCTAGTTTCTCTACTTTCACGACGAAAAAAGAATAACTGAAGATTGCAATTAAATCAAAGTAGCTTAAGTTCACTTCTAAAGAGCTCTAGCTCATTGTCACCTGGCTGCTTGCCATTGCACTTTGCATGAGGAATTCACTGAAGCCACATGCTCAACATAACCATGATTGCTAAGCTCTTATGATGGAAGAAATCATTTAAAAGAAAAAGCATCTTTTGCGCATAGATGAGCTTTCAACTTAAATCTTTAAACGCATTTTCTCAAGATCTACTTTTGGACAACTTCCTGAGTTTGGACATCATGTTTCTGGTACTGCTGATAGCCCAATCAGGCTGAAATTTCACCCACATATTCCTTATATGTGAAGTGTGCTAGTGTCTCCTTTAAAACATGATATTGCCTGTATAATTATGACAAACCGAAAGTAAGTAGTTAGTATGGGCTGAGGATTCTAAAAATTCTCACAATTTTTCTTGACTATAAAAATATTCCATGCATAAATATTTGTACTTTTTTCATAGTTATTTGCATTCTACAGTTAATGTAGAGCAATATGAGCCATTAATGGCTCAGAACCATAAAAGCTAAGTGATAGAAAAAGTTCATCCTAAATGAAGTACACTGTATACATTGTCATTGCAAAAAATGAAAACTTTGAAAACTTACATATTTGAAATCAACATGAAAGCCTATATATATATATACAGCAAGAATTTCATTTCTGTAGGCTATAGATGAATCAAGCCTTTTTTTTCCCAATCACATCTGCCCTGAGACTCCAGCTAAATTTCTCCAAAACACGAGAAAAAAGTGTACCAGTTCTGGACATTATTGTCAACTCATCAAATCATTTTCTCTTTGCCTGCAGGAAAAGAGAAAAAAAGATTGCTCACAATTAATTGCAAGTTTCACATCTAAAACAAAAGGAGACAAAGCTTTTATGACAATTTTCATTTGCGTAGTTATAAAAACTGTGCTTCTGAAAGTGGCAAATGGCTCTTCAGCTCAATGTTTCCTGCAAGCTTTTTGGCACGTCGTATCTAAGAGGGTTGTGCTCAGTCCTCTACAACTACAATGCAGAGACTTGGAAGAAAGTTGACGAAGAATTAAATGTCATCGCTAAAGACATGATTATAACTAAAGGCCTATTTTGTTCCTTGCGTTCCTGTTATGCCGTTTTTATATATGAGCAGGAATTAGGGGTTAAGAAGGGCTCTCATAGTGTTTTTATAGGGTCTATAAGTGCCTATTTCTTATAAGTGTCTATAAGTACTTATAAATGCCTATATTCTAAATTCTTGCCTATCTGAACACTATTACACCTTAAATTTTGCTTTTGAGTACGTGTTAGAGACCACAATTAATGTTGCATCATAATAGAGCTTTCTGAACTGTATGGTGGGCAAGCTATATTCCATCTCAGAAGTTGGCTAAGTTAGCTGCATGTTGGCTAAGAAGCACAAGGCTTCTTCGCGAACATGCATGCCGATCTCCCTGGTGTCTGCTTGCATATGTACGGAACACCAGGTGCTTCAGCGCAGTCGCAGGACGATGGAGAGCGAATGCAAAATCATCAAAGGGGAAGTAGAGTGTAGGTAAAAAAAAAAACACTGGCCACGTGGTTTTTGTTTTGTCATTTACTTCTTAAAGGGTGCTTCACCTGGTCACATGATAAATTTAGTTAGACACTGGAAGCGCTTGCGGGTCCAATGAAAAGCTTTGTACCAAAAGAATTCCTCAATTAGTTTATTACGAGCCGCGAAAGCACGATACAAGGAAATGAAGTTGAAACCTTTGCCACTCGTGCTGTGTGGACTTGGCTAGCCAAATTCCTGGCCCTCTTCGGTGTCGAAGCAACTCTGAGCTGGAAGATCACATGAATTTGGTCCAACATGTCGTGCGCACACAAGGTGACATTCATATGGCCTGCCTATGCCTAAGCTAAGTGGTGCACGCCAGCGGTGCTGTGTTGAAATTTCCTGTATTGGCATTCCTGTAACGGCATTCCCTGTATTGTACTGCCTGTTTTTGTAGGATGCGCACAGGTTTGGACAGGTTGGTATTGATCATGTGTCCTTACCACAATACACAGCCTCGGACCACTAGAACTACTCTAAGGGACGAAGCACTAAAACACGCCAAGCGTTGTGAGGGCTGGCGCCGGCATGATACGAGAACGATGAGAATACTAACCTAAACGAATGAAAACACTAACGCAAACGAAATGGAGGCAGCTTGGTCTTGCATCTCGCTCAATACAAAATAAAAAATATAAATAACATGCACAGATTTCTTTTCTACGTTTAATATTTTTTATCGACCTTCATACTCGGATTCAAGCAACAGATTGCACACATTACACACATTGCCTTCAACAATTCTCGCTGCTACTTTAACGTACGCTAGACAATTCTCTCCACCATGTCGGGGCGCACGCCCATGAGATGAGAGGCAAGCGGCGTGCAGTCTGACATTTCACCTCTTTCCGGGGCGCGTAGCAATCTAAATCTTGGCTGACGAGATCGTGAGCACCCAGTGCGCTCATTTCTGTTGCCTACTCAAAACGGTCAAGCCTGGTGTGGGGCTCTTTATGGTGTTCACTGGCAGATTAGAAACTGACCCTGTGCAATTAGACCCGGTTAATATGAGGCTAAAAGACCCTTCTGATCTATTAGCGGTCTGGCTGTTTGCTCCTGTGTTGTCCTTCTCAGCCATGCCGAAAAGAAATATACCCAGGAGCGTGTTTGTTTGAGCGTACACACTTAACTCACCATACTGGACAATAAAAGGAAAGGCAACCCTTGTAGGAAAAAATTGTATGTCTCTGCTAGACCACTGGTGCCTCTATACTAATATAAACTAAAACATTCCTCTTGTTTTCTTATCACACATAGAGGTCACACATATTTCTTCAAAACTTGAAATTTTCATAAAAACTTATTGTGCCTTTATTTACTATTTTGGAGGCGTAAAACTATGTTTGGCCTACCTGTTTTTGGCACCTAAATTCCGATTTTTTAGTGCCTATAAATCTGGCCATTAGTCATCACAACAACACTACAATGTGAGACAACGCAAAATTTTATTGCCAGTCACCATATAAAGCTGCAATTGCTTCCGGAAAATGCACCATGTTTTCGTGGCTTCTGTGATAGATTTAAAGTCATCTCTGCAAAAATTAGTTAGGTGGCGGTAACTGCATGCCTTGTTGTGTGAAGGAAAAGATATCATTCACAACCGATTAAGAATGTTCACAAAGAACCTGAAGAATGGACTCCTTTGACTCCAGCGGATCTTACTGGTGGAAAGTGAAAGGTCCATGTTAATAGAGAGGAATGTGGATATTTTGTAAGAAAGTTACCAAGGGATTGCAGAACAGACGAAGCCCAGAATACATGAAACAAACAAGGAGTACATTGATGGATTCTGCAAAGAGCAGTCATACATTATCATGTTGTCCCATTCTCATTTTCTAAATAAACGGTTCGAATTATGGCGATAATTGAGGAGTAAAGGGCACATAACAGGTGTCAGATGTTGAGAAATAAGCGATCGGCGGTGATCAGAAGGGAAATGTACTTGATGGCGTGCAGTGGCAAAAGTACTGGATGATGTGCACGCGATGTGTCCATGCACTGAGTTGGCAGTGAGACAGCTCGTGGCATGTGACCCAAGCTGTGATGGAGAACTCTAGAACGAGCTGGTATTGTCTTTGGAGTTAACAGAGATGGTCAAGCCAGCATTGCACTCACTGGTAATAAGAGCAGCTGGTGCTGGATATGGAGGAGGCAGTACTAGGAAATCATGGTGTGAACGCTGACATTGGCAACTGTCGGTTTAAGCTTCTCAAGCTAACCACAGCCACATAACAGCAGTTAGTGGAGCAAATCTTATACTTTGCTTTCGACTGTAGAATGGGATTAGCCCACACGGCAATCCCTGGCGTGCCACTTCGGAATTTAACAAGGCACCAGATATTGCTGATTGCCTCTAAGCCTAAACTTGGAGACCTATTTGCAATGCAAAACAATATTTTCTGCCAGACAGGCAACAAAGATAAGTGACTACCGAACGGACGATGTTGTTCCTTAAAAGAGTTGAGACATCAGACTATTGGTGTGGCCAAAGACAGGACTTTGAGGAAAGCTACAACACACTAAAACATTTTTTCTTCGTAGCTGTGAGGTGCATGTTGCCAGACTGAACAAAAGATTTATTTTCATTCATTTTATTTTACTTCATAATATTTCTGAAGATTTCAAAGGGGATATGGCATAGGGGAACAGACACATGAATCAAATGACATACGTTGACATAATTTAAAAAATAAAATATATAAAATAACGAAAGTGAGCTACATAATAAAACGAAACAAAAAAAAACTTAACATACATACAGAAAAAAGTTGAGGAAAGATAGAAAATTGACTAAAAAAGTAAACTTAAATAAAGGAAACTAACAAATAGCGCATACAAGAGGAAGAAGTGAAATGAATTCAGGATCGTAATTAACACAAGTTTTAAATTGGCAAAATAAATATGTTGCTTCATATACAATGATCGTTCTGAATGATCAGAACGAGAAAACTGTTCATGAATGATCAGAACGAGAAAATTAAGCACTGAAGAACATATCAAGGTATCTAAAAGAGCATGCGAAACGGATGTTTAGTCAGAAATGTTGCATAAAAGTTCCTAAAACATTGTGAAAGCAGGATCAGTGGTGATGTGCATTGGTAGGTTATTCCATGCAATGATTGTTCGGGGAATCAGCATAATGAGCTGAGCGACAGGTTATGCGTTTTACCTATAAGATATTGTCTGTGCGTGGAAAGATAGCTGTTGGTGTTTTGAAGACGCGCCGAAGGCGTGGATGATGATAAAGTTTATGGAGAAGCAGTATCTGGGCATTTCTGCGGAAATGAAATAATTTGTCTGGTTGAGCATGAGATTTAAGGGCTGAAACCTTGGTGTAGGGTGAATTGTAAAAAAAAGATTAAACGGATTGCACGGTTTTGTGTAGACTCGATGTCATGGGTGATGCAGGTTTGTGTGGAATCCCATACAGTCGAGAGCATGCCTATCTCGCACCCAGGCGCCTTTAGGGGTATTCCTTCGTTCGTAGAGATGTCATAGTTAATTTTAAATTGCCAAGGCGCGCCTCGCTAGCGTGGCAAGCAGTGGCTCTGGTACTTTAAACTGTGAAAGAAGCGCTTGTTCACGCTGCTCTAGCTTATAAAAAGTCATCTAGGTACCACTGCGCCGTCTTCGGATGCAAAAACAACCAGGAAAAGAGTAAGATCTTACTAAGCACTGTCTGTAAAGATTCCAACACTATGCAGTAATCGTGCCAGTGTGATGTATTCTGATTGCACCGATTTCCATCCGTATAATCACCATCCGCAAGAAAAACTTTGAGTCCAGTAAAGGTGTGCGAGTACATATAATTATTGCGTTTACTCAAGCGTGACGCCAGCTGTTCCGCTTTACAGCAGTGTTTTGCGTGCAGTATACCTGTATAGTATGTGGCACCAAATCATTGCCGTACTTTTACGCAGGCTGCATGCCAGTAATAGGATATATTATGACTCACGTGTGGATGCAAGCACCGCTCACGTATGCAATTGTAACGGCGTACTATAGCGATGCAAAAAGACGTGAACAGCATGAAAAGCATAGCTTGCGACTCAGTCGAACTGCGGCATGTCTTTACTCACTAGGTGAATCTGTGCTCTCAGTCGGCGTCACCGTAGCATTTTAAAACCTTGTTCGGGTTGGCATTTTCGCAACGCGTGTGTGTTCCGAGTGCCCGGCATGAGTGGCAAACGATAAACACATGCAGTGGATGAGCGCAAGTTGGAGCAAACCTCTAGCGCTATGTTGACGTCAACTTGCAGCACAAATTCTGCTTGCCATAGCCAAGGCACGCCGTAGTGCGACTGAGTCGAAAGCAACGCCTTCCTCTGTTCGCGTTTCTTTCAATCGCAATGGTACATACCTGATAAAGTTGCTTCCGATGTCTGCAATGCACATGCTGTAGACATTCCGGGCTGTCGAGGAAGGTGTCCTCAACATTTCACACAAAATAAGCTCAAAATTTCTGGAGAGGAAGAGCGCGAAACATCCTTACACCCGAACTCGGGTTGTGGAGTTTTGCGTTCGATTTGCGGAGCACTTGCAACAGATGGCGCGACGCGCTTTTTATATATGGCAGCATGCGCTGAGCTCGCTGTGTTCTGGTGTATAGCTGATGTGTATTCACTTTTGAGGCATATGGTAAAACCGCGAATGTAGGGTACTACACAAAATCGTATAATCGGGTGCAACAGCTGCGCCAATTGCGTCAATTTGATATAAATCTCCATTTCTGCGCCAAGCTGTGCCAAAACCATGAAATTTGCTGAAATTGTGCCACATTGTGCCAAAATGCCCGACTAGCCTCAAAATTTTCTCAGTTGAGCTAATTTCAGAGAGGACTAGAGGCTACATTGGTAACCGGCAGTTTGCGTCATCAATCAATCCAAGTGTGCAGACCCTAACCCTAAACCGCAGTGTCAGATACATTCTCACTAGGTCAGAGCACTGCGAGGCGCGATCACCGAGCTAAAATAACGAAGCCGCACGCTCACTATAGTGGGTTGGTTCAAAATACTTAATTTATTGAAATAATAAAGCACTCTACACGATTCAGGTGGTGATGAATGATTTGTACATATTTTTTTTCTAAATGTAAGCCTTCTCTTTTCATACTGCTCCAAATTTGGTCCATCGTGAAAAAAAAAAGGGGATGTTTTTTTTTTTTTGTGGAACCTGTCCGAAATTTGTATTTTAGTGCTCCAAAAGTACACTTTTGCTGCTCCAAAAATATCTTCGAATTCTATTTCAGCTGTTGCATCCATGTATAATACGGGTGTCGTGTAATCAGAATATAAGCAGTGGCACTCAGCCTTGCACAGAAAAACGGGCAAGATGCAAAACTGGGCTAGTTGGTGAAGATTCATTGTGGCTTACAACGCAAAACACCCGGATATACTTCCACTAGACTAGAAGTGGACATACCGTGTCCACTTCTAATCAATGTTTAGATGTTTCATGCTGAAAGCCACAATGAAAAAAACAGGGAAAGACCGCCTGTGTAAGCCCACAACATGACCTCATTCTTTTCCAAGGAAAGTAGAATAAATTATACTTGCCAATGGCAGCATTACTTAGCTGAGGCAGGTGCGAGAGAATTTTCATACTCAGCTTTACACAACCAAATCCAACATGCATTTTTCTCTCAGTAAATTGTGTCTGAAAATTGCCTACGCCTGAAAATGAAACCGAAACTGCGTTACCTATGGTCTCTCATCAGAAGAGTTAGACAGCGACATCGCCATTACATAATGGCGACCGAGCAAGGTCGTAGATTTTTCTAAAAACAAATAAAGGGGACTCTGGCTTTGCGATCGTTCAGTGATCATGAGAATAATGGGTAGTACTTGGATTCGCCTAGTCTTCATAGTTTCGGGCTTGGTATCGCACTTGTGGCTTCATTTATTGCTGTGTTTTGGTTTTGTTTTGAGGGAAAGAATGAACTAGATTAAGGTAGTGAAGTGTAATCGCTGAAATTTGCTCATTCTTGTTTCGTAACGTAGCAGCCCCAAGCCATGTGAAGCCAACTGGAGCCGAAGGTACGAAATTTAGACAAGTCCATGTACTACCCATCATTACCCATGCTCGCTGAAGCGCTGTGCGCAGAAACTTCTATAGGCACTATCACTGGAGTTCCTTCTAGTGTATTTATAGGAAACTATGCACGAGTTTGCACAAAATGCCTTCGTGCTTGACTTAGCTATTGTAATTTGTTGCCTTTTGAAGCGCAACTAGGGAAGTCCCGCTATTATAATGAATGTTGATGTCCAGTGAAAGTTATTTTGCATGATAAATATAGCTGCATCGCACCCTTTTGCATGCTTCAGCTTGTGACTGCGAGTGCTTCAAACCAAGGCAGAAGATCAGCTGTACGTCGTTCCCACAGGCCGAAAACTTGAAAGTATCAGGTTCTCAGAGCTCTTCGGCCAGCTGAACCTGCTCTGGGTGGAGCTTCTTTAGATTATGGTCCTGCGTACTCACACGATCGAGGCGAATGCAGAAGTGCACGAACTGCCAGGAGAATCAATTTTCAATTTAAGAAGACATCCTGTCTTAATCTTTATAAATTCAGTATAACTGTTTCTAGCATTGAAACGTTGGGCATCTATATGCTACTTAAAAAATATTTTTCTTAGTGCACAAGACCAATTGATATTGTGAGCGCGACAAGCGAATGACTCTTTATTCTCTTTGATATCATCATCACCTGTACATCTTCTTCATCTGTAAATATCGTCACCAGCGTGATTTAGCTGGAGCCTGGCTGGATAAACGGGTGCTCACAAGTGGTGGACGGTGCTTTTCGTTCCCCCAAGTCTTCTCGCCCGTACTCGCTGGAGCTCCGCTCGGGTTGTTGCATACAACCCCCTGCCATGGCGGCCCAAGAAAACCCTGGCCCATCCAACGTCGCCGTCCTATTGCAGCCACCGCCACCCGCTCCGCCCAACGACATTCACCTGCGTGATCCACCTGTGTTTTCCGGTCTCCGAGGCGATGATGTCGAAGACTGGATCAAGAACTACGACCTCGTCAGCGATTTGAACAGGTGGGACAATCCACAGAAGTTGCGCACCGTCCCATTTCACTTGTCCGATGTTACGAAAACTTGGTTCTGGAACCACCACTCGTATCTTCCCGACTGGGACACTTTTGAGCAGCAAATTCGTCAGATATTTGGTGCCCCTGCAGTTCGCACTGAAGCAGCAAAAAAGAAGCTCGCTGAATGCACGCAGCTGCCAGGTGAATCTTACACCTCTTATATTGAGGATGTTCTTGCACTGTGCAAGCGCGTTAACACCGGCATGTCTCAGAACGACCAAATACGCCGCATTATTAAAGGCATTAACACCGTCGCCTTTAACGCCCTCGCCACGCAAAATCCTGCCATCACCCAGGACATGATAACCATCTGTCAGCGACTTGACGAGCTTCAGTCTTTTCGCCTTTGCTACGATGCCACCGACATTCGTTTGCCTGCACCCCTCGACTTGCGTGCGCCTATTCGCGACATCGTTCGTAAAGACCTTCACGGGCACTGCTCTTCCTGTGCTGCGAAAGTTACCTTCCCTTCTGAAAAAAGATAGCTTGCGAGACCTGATTAAACAAGAGATCGCCTGCGCATCGCGTCCAACGTTTTTCAATGGTCCCTGCGTGCGCCAGACGCGCACGTACGCCGAAGTTGCCGTGCTCTCTGCCACACCCACCGTTTCTGTGCCTACAACAGCAGACCATACTCCTGTGGCTTCGTTATCACCACCAATGCGTGCACCACCTTACTACGCACCTCAGCGCTCACCTCGACCAATCTGTTACTTCTGCGGCTATCGAGGACATATTGCTCGGTTTTGTCGAAGGTGCCAACAAGACGAGCAACGCGGCTACGCTCCTGAAGAACATCGAAGCTTCCGTCCGACCATGAACTACCTACGACCTCCCTCCCGATCGTCCTATTACCGTTCACCGTCTCCTACCTACCATGCTGACATGCCTGGGAATTCCCGTACGTCTCGCCGCAGGTCCCCTTCGCCAGGTCGCCGTTCAGTGTCGCTTCTGCAGCCCGCCTCCCATTCCACGAACGCCAACGCGGAAAACTCCCCAATGCAGTTTTAGGAGGGGAAACTGCATCCACCGGACAGCTAACAATTCCTCCAGAGCGGCCATCAAATTTGATAGTAGTGTTTGTAGAAGGTGTATGCGTTGAGGCTCTTGTAGACACTGGCGCTGCCATTTCGATTATTCGTGCTGATTTTTGTTCCCGCCTTCGAAAAGTCACCACGCCCTATGGCGGCCAACCTCTACGTGCGGCGACCAACGCTCTCATTCGTCCACTTGCACAGTGTACCGTTCGTGTCTGCATAGAAGGCATTCGTCATCACATTGTTCTCGCGGTATTTCGTGAGTGCACCCACGCTCTTATTCTGGGGTGGGATTTCTTGTTTTCTGCGTCCGCTTTCATATCATGTCATCAGCGCCTCCTGCATCTAAATGCCACTGACTCTTCTCCGCTTGAACACGATGGACGCATCCGCCTTGTCACCACGTCAGATTATGTACTTCGGCCATACATCGAAGAAATTATAAGTGTTAATCACACCGACATTGTGGATGGTGACGTACTAATTCTCTCTTATGACCATACCCTACGTAGGGGCATTGTGATCACACCAGGGCTTATTCGCTTCTTCGATGGGTCTACGTACCTGACCGCAATAAATCAAACGTGCGAGTGTGTACTGCTCCCCTGTGGCTCTACAGTATCTTGCGCGGTCGACAGTGAGCCTATTGCGATTGTTACTCTTCCAAACAACAACCACAACGATGTCCCAAAGTCACAATCACTGCCACTCAATGCCTCTTCCACACCTGTGTCGGCAACCATAAGCACTGACTTAACACCTGATCAAATAGAAGATTTGCTCGCCCTGTTAAATAGACATCGTTCTCTATTTGACGTGAAATCGCATGCCCTCAGCATGACTACCACCGCTACTCACAGCATCCAGACTGACGGCTTTTGTATTGTACATCGGCGTCCATATCGCGTGTCTCAGGCAGAACGCAAGATCATCGAGGAAAACGTCTCAGACATGCTACAACGCAACATCATACGTCCTTCCTCGAGTCCCTAGTCATCCTCAGTTGTTCTCGTTCAAAAGAAAGATGATTGATTGATTGATATGTGGGGTTTAACGTCCCAAAATAACTATTGATTATGAGAGACGCCGTATTGGAGGGCTGCGGAAATTTAGACCACCTGGGGTTCTTTAACGTGTACCTAAATCTGAGCACACGGGCCTACATTTCCGCCTCCATCGGAAATGCAGCCGCCGCAGCCGGGACAAAAGAAAGATGGGACAGTGCGTTTCTGCGTTGATTACCGTGCGCTAAATAAAATAACGCGCAAGGATCTTTATCCCCTCCCTCGGATCGATGATGCACTGGATTCATTACAGGGCGCAGAGTATTTTTCTAGCCTCGACCTTAGGTCAGGCTACTGGCAGATATCAATGTCGGAGTCTGATAAAGAGAAGACTGTTTTTTCAACGCCAGATGGGTTGTACGAGTTTAATGTGATGCCTTTTGGACTCTGTAATGCGCCCGCGACCTTCGAACGCATGATAGACGGCGTATTGCGTGGTTTGAAATGGAAAACGTGTCTGTGCTATCTCGATGACATAGTAGTATTTTCATCCACGTTCTCGCAGCATCTACAACGTCTTCACGAAGTCCTCACATGCCTTGCAAAAGCCGGTCTACAGCTTAACACCAAGAAATGTACCTTTGCTAGCAAGACAATCGAAAGGTTCTTGGCCACCTTGTCAGCAAAGAAGGAATTCGGCCCGACCCCGAGAAGCTTGCCGCCGTCCTCGATTTTCCTCGTCCATTACGTCAAAAAGACCTGCGCAGCTTTCTTGGGTTATCTTCTTACTTCCGGCGTTTCATACGTGGCTTCGCTGAACTTGCGTCTCCGTTCCATCAACCCCTCGCAAGGAACGTCCCCTTCATTTGGTCCGAAGGCTGCAAAAGCGCTTTCATGGCATTGAAGCAAGCTCTCACGTCGGATCCGATACTGTGCCACTTCGATTCCACCGCACCCACCATCCTTCACACCGATGCAAGTAGTCATGGTCTTGGTGCGGTACTCTTGCAGCGTGACAAAAACTCACGCGAACGCGTCGTTGCTTACGCAAGTCGTGCTCTTACCGCTCCAGAAAAGAACAACACTATCACCGAGCAGGAGTGTTTCGCTGTTGTTTGGGCAGTGCAAAGATTCCGACCATATCTTCACAGCCGTCATTTTACTGTCGTGACCGACTATAACGCCCTATGCTGGCTTTCATCGCTGAAAAACTTATCGGGTCGCCTCGGTCGCTGGGCGTTTCGCTTGCAGGAGTATGATTTCGATGTCGCCTACAGATCTGGGAAGAAGCATGAAGATGCTGATGCTCTATCGCGCTGTCCTTTGCCCAGCGGAAGCCACTCATCATCGATACTCCAAAACGACAGCACCTCTCCAATCGCAGCGCTAAATTCATCACCTGCCACCCTATCCGTCCTTGTTTCACAACAATGTGTCGACCCATACTGCCGCACCATTGTTGACCGCTTGACCGGCTCTACTACTCCTCCAAACGCCAGACTCCGTTGACAACTTAAACAATTTAAGCTTGTCGGTGATGCTTTATGTCGCTACATTTACTACATTGATGGCAACAAGTGGGTACCCGTCATCCCACGTTCTCTTCAACGTGAAGTTCTGGAAACCTTTCATGATGATCCAACCGCCGCTCATCTAGACTATAACAAGACTTACAATAAAATACGAAGTCTTTGTTTTTGGCCTGGCCTCTCTTCAGCCATCGCTAAGTACGTCACCTCCTGTGTCCATTGCCAACGGCGAAAACGACCGACAACTGCTCCGGCTGGCTTAATGCAACCTTCCTTGACCTGCCTCGTCTTTTGAAGTCGTTGGAATCGACTTGTATGGCCCTCTTCCTATATCATCCAATGGGAATCGCTAGATTGTCACGGCCGTCGACCACCTTACCCGCTTTGCAGAAACAGCTTCTATATCATCTGGGACTGCCACTGAGATCGCCGATTTCTTCCTTCGCCACATCTTTTTGCGTCATGGAGCTCCACGCATTCTCCTGAGTGATCGTGGCAAAGTCTTTCTGTCTTCCATTGTCGAGCAAGTTTTGCGTGCCTTGAACACTGTTCACAAGACCACTTTTAGCTACCACCCGCAGACCAATGAATTGACTGAACGGTTTCATCGAACCCAATCGGACATGATCGCCATGTACATTCACCCCAATCACACGAACTGGGATGCAATTCTACCCTTCGTGACATTCGCCTATAACACGGCTGCTTAACGCACTACCAGCTTTTCTCCATTTTTTCTCGTCCATGGTCGCTCGCCGAGTTTCACTCTGGATGTCTCTTTCCTATGGCCCCTGCACCCTCGACGGCTCCTTTCTCTGAAGAATTTCTATCTTGTCTCACACACTGCCGTCTCCAGGCCCGTGTTAACACCGGCCTCTCTCAAGACACTCGAAAATCTCGCTATTGCTCGTCTTGCAGTGTTGTGAGTTTTTCTCCTGGTGACGAAGTTCTTCTATGGACACCACTACGCGTCCCCGGCCTATGCGACGAATTCATCAGTCACTTCATTGGGCCGTACACGATGATCGAACAGACATCTCTTGTGAATTACCGCGTTTCTCCTCTTAGCGCTAATCCTGATCATCGTTGCCGAGGAATAGAGATAGTGCACGAATCTCGTTTAAAGTCTTATGCACGACACATTTCATAATACTGTCAAGCGACCAGGCGGCCGCTTTCATCGCGCGGGGGAATTGCAGGCCCATGTGCTCAAATTTGGGTGCACGTTACAGAACTCTAGGTGGTCGGCATTTTCGGAGCCCTCCACTACGGCGTCTCTCATAATCGTATGGTTTCGGGACGTTAAACCTCACATATCGTCATCAAGCCCTACCTCCTAGCACGCGAGCGCTGTTGTTTTGTTGACCAGCATTGTATTGGGGTCTACTGCCTGTTTCTGTGGGATGGTTTGGGTGCACTTGCTTAGACACTATAGAATAGATAAGCACAATGAGTGCGCGAACGTGTAGGAGCATTACTTTCGCTTCCACGGCTGTCCTCTGCTCAGTGCACTGACCGTGGGGACATGAATGCATGCAGAATGCCGGCACGTTATCACTGCATCTCTTTGAAATTTACGAGAAAAAAAATGGAAAAAAGACGCACACATTTTCTTATTGCATCTCATTATTTATCTCAAGTTTTTATTGGTCTCTTGAAGCAACAAATTACATAAATATCTCAAGTTTTTATTGATGTCTTCAAGCAACAAATTACGTAAACTACGCATGTCGTGGTAAATAATTTTTGCCATGTCACGTGCCGCTGTTGGCAACGTCAGAGCAGAGTCATCTATGTAGAGGACTTATTCACTGCACTGCCCTGAATGTAGGGCATTTTCTAAGTGCACATCATGCCCTCATTCTCTGGGCGGGCAATCCCTAAAGGAGGGGAGAGCAGCGTTCATCTTTAAGTTTGACTCGTTTCCAGGGTGTGTAGCGTTGCAAATTTTGGCAGACGTGATTGTGAACGCCCCATCTACAGTTTGCGCTTGTCAGCTCAAAATTGTCAAACCTGGTGAGTGGCCCTTTAAAAAACTGAAGGCACATTCCACGAAAGCCATAGCTTTCTAATTTATTTGAATAATATTCCGTGGTTGATTGTATCAAGGGCTTTCCTTACATAAAGAAATATACCTGTAACTGTTGTACTGTTATTGATAAATTAAAACTTTATAATTTCAGAAAGTGAGAAAACGGCTATGTCAGTTGATCTACCCTTTCTAAACTCAGGTTGACAGGATGTAAGAATACTTTCGTGTTTTAGGAAAAACATAATTCAGTTAATTAATAGTTTTTCGAACACAATACTCATGATACTTAGAAATGGGGCAGTACTTCAAGGATGATTATGTCATTGGCCTTGTAAATCAGTATAACATTTGACAACTTGTGAAGGTCAGGCTACGTAGACGTAAAAAAATTAAAGATTTTTGTAAAGGCACACGAAGAATATCAATGCATTCTTGCAGCACTTAAGAATGTATATTGTTTGACTAATAATTTGACTAACAATTTAACTAGCATGCCATTAACTAGATTATAGGATACTACACTAACTACATTATGGGATATGCCAGGAGAGCATCAGACCCTTACATGAGAATAAATTCACACTAAATACATTGAGTTCAAAGGCCAGCGATGAATACCATCGTAGTCACTCCCTGACTGAAACGTGTCAAAATTATTTTTTATTCTCATTTATTTCCAATACTGTTAGCCTCTTCGGGCTGTTACAGGGTGGGACAGTTTACAGTACAGACAAAGTAAATGCAAACAGCATAGCATAAATGGCACAATGCAAACAAAAAAAACAAAAAAAAACACAGGTATTTATATAAAACAACAGCACTACCGTTATACATAATAAGGATTTCGATATTACACACCCAGTGACTACAGTTTTTCAGGAAAACTCTTGAGCGAAATCACATCATCAAACATTTCCAGGCTTAGATTATTCCAGTCTTCAATTGTTTTCACTAAGAAAGGAAGCTTGCTGACATCAACTCTGGATTGGATGCAGAAGTTCTCACAACATAAGAGTGGGAGGATCGAGGTGATACTCTGCCTGGAGGCCGCAAGTAGAGTCCAGGATTCATGTTTAGCATATGACATACAGTTTATAAAAAATTTCATAGTCTGGCTATTTTTCCGCATGAAGCTTAACTTTGAAGGTTTGCCTTGTTAATCAATGCAGTGATGAATGCAATCCTTCTTTACTTGGAAAAATAAGCGTGCTGCAAGATGCTGCACTCGCTCGATCTGATTTATTAAAGTTAATCGGTACGACTCCCACAGTATACCAAGAGTGGGTTGAACAACTGTAGTGTAAGCCTTGAGCTTTACATCATCAGGAGATGCCTGTTTTAGTTTGGGTCATAGCATTCCCAGCTTCCGCTGAGCTGATCCACAAATGTTGGCAATATGCGCACACCAACTTATGTTATGCATGATAGTGACACCTAAGTACTTAATTGGTTGCCGAATTTTTGTACTCCTGATTTTGTAAGTAAATTGTGACGGTGATTGTTTTGTTGTGACACTCATGTCGGCTGATGAACAAATGTTCTTCCTTTAGAAGTAAGGACAGCAGTGGAAAGATTAAAGTTTCTTATTGTTCATAACGAGCTTTTTTATATTAACACTGAATATATCTTTCAGACACAGACAGAGTATATATATAACCTTGTAGCGAGAGAGGAAGACAGGACGGTGGCCAACGTGGTCGTGTCGTTCTCTCGTCACTTAATTCCACGCCTGAAGCTGAGCCGCGTGGCTTTCCACGTCCGACACACGCAGTGCGCTGGCTTGTTCTAATCCTCGCGCAGCTCGAGCTAGCATCAGCTGCGCGAGAGGCGCGGCGCGGTGATTGAGAAATGATGATGGTGATGATGGCACTACAACCTCTATTGACGTGGAATGACTCGCTTAAGTATAGATATTTGCCATGAGTAATTAGTGAATGAGCGTACTGCTCGGTTCACTGGTTTTAAACAAGCTTCATGCTTGTGCGTATTTAGGTAACGCTGCGTTTTCAGCCAGTGACTCATAACGCCATGCTGTAGATGCGACGAGTGCATTTGTGCTATTTTTGATTTCTTTTTTTTACTCTTCTTTGCATATGTATGAAGCAGGCATTGCCCTTAAAATCGCCTTCACATTTATGTTGCTCCTGTTTTCTATTGAAGCATACTTGATTCCTTATCCATTCCTGCGACGACCCTCCCAGGTTTAACAATATTAATAAGCAAAACAGCAATCATGCATACTTGTCTACCAAGCACAAGTTATGTGTTTGATGGCTGACTGATCCGACCACCCCTTTTATTTTTCCATGGTTACATACTTAGAATATAGGAGCCATTGTTAGACTTGCACCATTCTCACCTGTATTTTCTTTAACCCACTGTGTTATGTGCAAACAACATGCAAGGGCTGAAATGAAATGTTCATGTAATTTTGTTTTCAGCTTCCAACTAAACCATGTTCGAAAGTGATCTAAGTTTCTCCACCTGTGCTCAGCATGTTTGGAGCGTTCGCTTGTGATTGGGTAAATTATATGGGCTCAGCAGTGTACAGGACATAAGTGTAATGAAGTTATGAAAGCTCTGTAGGTTAGACACATTAGGTTTGTTGCTCTAAAATTGGAATGAGCACTTTGGCAGCTACAGTTAAATCTAGATATAACAAAATTGATAAATTCCCGGAAAAATTTGTTACAAAGAGGTTTTCGTTATATGCAGGTTTGGTACAAAAATTTGGAAAATAAATGCATAAATTAAACAAAAGGGGGACTGATGGCACAGCTAGCCCCTAACACTCATTTTACAGTGAAGAACTGTGTTATTATTGCGATAGCAATTATATAGACTCTCTCGGCGTGTTCTTGCCGTCGCCGCCATGTTCTGCCAAACTGGCAGCATGCCCCCGCGCATTGTAACTTTCACAAGCGTGTAAAAAGCGCGTGAGCCCTGCTGAAGCGGAGATCACTTGAGTCAGCCCATCCCTATCGCCTGGAAAGTGCATAACATCTCCCGCGTGTTAGAACTGCCATCGAATGCTCAAACAGAAAGAAAACCACCTGTCTTAAACGAGCATTAAAGAATGTGGTGAGGGGGGGGGGAGAAGGCTCAAGGAGCAATAATGAACTTGGATTTTAAGGGCGGTCGCGATCGCTGGCGCGCTTGCTATCTCGGCGAGTATCAATGCCGATTCAACGCGAAGGGACTGTGTGAAAAGAGCAAACGCAATCATTCCGGTCAAAGTATAAGGTGCGCGATTCTCGCCACCGAAGGATAAGCATGTGCACACAAGCATTTAACCCCCATCTCCCCCTCCGCATTCGCGGTGCAAAGTACGCGTGGGAGATAAGTGTCCGTCGGCACATCGTGATGAGCTGAGCACCGAGTGTGGGCGGCTTTTTTTTTTTCTTGAGTTTCCATGTATATAGGTATGTATACATATACGATGTATGAAGGCGGCGGCAGCAAAAACCCAGCCAAAACTGCCCATATACATAAGTGAATACAAAAAAGCAAAGCTAAACGTCGTCGACACACGCACGCACGCGCGCGCACACACGCACACACACACACACATACACACACACACACACACACACACAACATGCACGTGCAGTGAAACTATGCATGCGTGCATGGCGTCGAAAACGAAGAGGGAACCACATGGACACTGACACGGTTACCGCGAAAACTATTTGGTAAAGCGCCCTCCATATGCAGCGAGGCCCCACATAAGTGATGCTAACTAAAAGTGTGCAAAATCAGTTTTTTCAATCAATTTAGGTAACGCTAAAATCAGTTTTTTTATTATTTTGGTTTGGAGGGGGGGAGGCACACCTGCGCATGGGACCGCAGCGACGAGAAAGGAGGGCAACGCCGGCTCGTAAGGTGCAGACTCTCCTCACGCGGCCTCGCCGCGGTAGTCTAGTGGCTAAGGTACTCGGCTGCTGACCCGCAGGGCGCGGGTTTGAATCCCGGCTGCGGCGGCTACAGTTCCGATGGAGGCGAAAATGTTTTAGGCCCGCGTGCTCAGATTTAGGTGCACGTTAAAGAACCTCAGGTGGTCGAAATTTCCGGAGCCCTCCACTGCGGCGTCTCTCATAATCATATGGTGGTTTTGGGACGTTAAACCCCACATATCAATCAAATCGCCTCACGTGGACGCGGCCCGCATGGGGCAGTGGCGGAAAATGCATGCTTGTATCAAAATGCCGAAATGCGGAGTGAAATTCCAAGATTGTTCGTGGGAAAAATTCGTTATATCGAGGTTGTCTCCCGCGGTTACTTTCTTACATAGAGGTAGCAAATACATGTGCTCCTATGGAGTGACAGCGAAGAATAAAAAACGTCATTATATCCAGCGATTCGTTATCTGGAGGTTCATTATAAGCAGGTTTAACTGTATATGTCTTAACACACTCAATAGTTTCTTGGCAACCTTTGGTTTGTGCTCGTTGGGGGCAGCACACTTTTCAGTTGAATGTCAGAGGTACTTGTCTCTGTTATGTAATTTTATGCTTGACTTGCTTTGATTCAAAGGAATGCTCACTACCATGCCAGGAACAGTTACTTTACAATAAAGAGTGTGATGTTCACACCAAATCTACCCAATCATACTTGTTTGCAGTAATTTCAGCATGGTCTTTGCGAATACTCATTTAATTTTTTGGATAGCCTGGCAGAGCATGAGATTCCAAAAGCAACACATTTGTACAAACTGTAGCAAAGTGCCCCAAGTTCGCATTTTTTGAGGAGATGTGCCTGCTACACAAACTGAATAACCAGGTTGTCATGTGTCTGCCATTATAGGCCATCGTATGACTGTCACATTGTGCTTTGTGCAGTTCCCCATGAAGCGCTACCTGGACTTCACCCAGGGCCACTTCTTTCATGGGAAGGCTGTCAAGCCCCCCTGGTGAGCACTGTTCTGTGCAGGTTTCTCAGGTGCATGTAGGTCTGTAGATAAACAAATTTATTCATGATGACTTATGTAAAATGCTTATCAAGAAATAATTAATGTGGAGAGAAATCAGCACACAATAGGCTTGAGGTTCTTTGTTTAGTACTTGTTTTTCAAGTTCACAGTGATGCTACCGCTGCGCCAATTGTGCAAAACTACACCGAGTTGCCCTGGCTGCGACACGCTGCTACAATTCCTCAAAATTTGGTGAGTCTGCACCCAACATGTGCCAAGGGGCGTGCTCCGACTTTCAGAAACGAAACTGCTTGAGGTTCTCCTGTTGAAAATGACATCGCGGTGCACCTGCCTAAGACGCAACCCGATCCAAATGAAACTGGGCTGATTGCCACTGTTCGGACCATGAATGGCTTGGATGCACTGAATGCTCGATTTTTCGAACTTTCCATGGATTGGGAAATCCTCCGAAAAAAAAGATTCACTACTTTTTATTTCACTTAAGTAATCAAATCGCCACAGTCCCTTTTGAAATAGCTCCAATGCTTCTTAGAGTACACTCGTGAGGCATTTGAGTTCACGCTCAGGCTGTCATAAATACACTCAGGGCCTGCCGATGTTCATTTGCAAATATGCGTTGCGGTATGAGTGCAGCCGATACCAGCAAAGTGCGGAAAAAATTGCGGATTCATCGTATGAAACGAGTGGAAACAAGAACGAAGAACGTAAAGGGTGTGGCAGAATAGAAAGTACCTCCACAATGCATGTGTGCACTTAAAAGAAGCGCCACTGTATGAAAATCGTCTGCATTACGCAGCACTTGCTGCTACACGAGACCAATCGTTTCTAATTTTGTGCAGCACATCACCTACACAGCTGACGCCGTTCCTACCGGGGTGCTCTCATATGCATAAATTTATCATAAAAATGTGTTTTTGATGCCCATTTCATTCCTGATCACACACGGGCGTGGAAATGGCGAGCTGCTTTCTTAAGGCACCACGTCTGTGTGTCAGACTTAGCTAACTTGCACAGAAATGCAGCGTGGACGGCGGCACGGGTGAGTGATTAAAAGCGTGCAATACGCCGACATTGCGCCACATGCTGTAACAAGCAGTTAGCTGAAGACACTTATCATACTGCGACGAAGTCTTACTGGCGTGTTTGTCGCACTGCTGCTATCATGTCTTCGTGCATTTCCAGTGCTTATTCGTTAGACATCATCTCACTATGCGGTGATACTGGCCCCTTCGTATTTTATTGCGATAGCAATTATATGAACACTCTCCGCTGAATATCGCTGCCGGCATGGGCGTCGATGTCATGCACCGTATATGTATACGTTTCTATATGTATGAAAACGCAAGAAAAATAAAATCCGGAAAAAAAAGACTCCTGGACTCCGGCACGCGAAATCGAACGTGGGACCTCCGCGTCGCGAATGTGAGGCGTTAACCACAAAGCCACTGAGGGGAACCTCCTTGAACGTTCAAACGGCAAGCTGTTGGCGGGCATTTCAGGGGGGAACTACCGTGTTTTCAGCATTATCAGCAAGATGGGGCAATGAGCGCGCTGCGGCTCTTGTCTCTCACGGGTATTTTGGCCCACGGGGAGGACAGGAGTGGACAATCTCTGGCGGGCCCTTATCTTCCTTATCATGCATCTTGGCTGGCAGTGGGCTTGACTGGAATGATTCTGTTATAGTTACAGTGCGCACAAAGGTCAGTGCAATCGTTCCACAGCCTCCGTTTACAAAAAGGGCGCGCTTTTCAGACACCGCGAACAACTAAGACCTTTATTCGTGTTCATCTGTACCTGTGAGTACGTTTCATGCGTCACTTGTGCGTGAGAAACGCGGGGCACGTTTGGATCTGCTTTCATTTTGCGCGTGACCTTCCAATTTGTTGCTATTGCGTTCATTGCTTCGCCTTTGCGACAAAGCTGTCACTTTTTTACATTTGCTTCACCCCATAGCACTTGTGCATTGCAGCTAAGCTGACTTTTCGACATTAACGTGACATCGAACGATTTTTGAAAGTATTCGTTGAAGCCTACGAGATCATTGATGTAACAAGGGTATAGACCTTTAAGTAATGCTGTTTCATACCTGTAATGTCGGTTGAAAGCAAAAAAAAAAATTCGCACGCTGGAGTATTTCAGCATCGAAAATTTTGTATGTTCTTATTCATAAACGTTGGTAGGGCTTGGGATGCTATCGTCAAATTATCTTTATTTGCAAGCACGTCTGAAAAATCTGGCCTCCGAAAAAGTGTTAGTCAACGGATCTTCAGTCATGTTATAATGAAGTGCTATGGTATTAAATTTTACCATTGGCTTTGTCTATTAAATATGGTCAGGATATCAGTCAGTAATATAGCTTCCTTTTTTACTCTATCATGCTTGAATAGCGTTCAGCACATTGTGATCTTGTCATTCGTGTGTCATGAACTCAGTATTTAAAAAACAGCAGGAAGGGGTAGTGGAACTTTGTGATGAAAAAGTTCGTAAAGAGGGGTTGGTATCGGGTTGACATTTCGACAAGCAGAATTGCCTTTCTCAAGGCTAGAAAGGAACAATTTTGTTCTTTTCGGCTCAACACAACCCGTGTTTACGGATTGCTTCGTGACCACAATAAGTGTATTAAAATTGACTCTAGCATTATCTGCTCCGAAAGCCAGTTTTGCTGCTCCGAAACGCATTTTTGTCTGCTCCAAAAGCTGCCCCAAAGTAGCCTAAGCCATTAGCATCACTGAGTTCATATACTGTTCTCTCCAATGTTCTGCATATGTGATCATCTTGCTGTGCTTAGGCCTCATTGAAGTCTGCACCAGTGGGCTGTACCAAAGTCAATTTATTTTTGTGGCTGTACCTCGCAGTATTGCGATTCGAAGCGAAGAAGTTCAGAATGGTGCACTGCCTTCAGCACCTTGATTTGTTGCACTTCATGGGGTAGTAAGTGTTGTAGTAAGCTTAACTTTATTGTACCATAATTACTAGAATGTAACAAGAGTTCTTTCATCATATTTTTATCACATGAAGTTGACCCTCACATTCAAATAAAATACGGACCACTAACAACACAACGTAGAAGCAGTGGAAAAAACTGGCACCATGACCTAACTGCAACACAGACAACGATCTTCTAGTGACCTCAAATTTTTGAAAAACAGTGAAAAAAAAATTGGGCCCGTATCTGCATGTAATCTGCAAATGTAGGCGAAAGACAAGAGTCTTGCGTGTGGCGAGAGTGAACAAAACATTTATTTGGTGTTCTGTGCAAGAAAAATCGGGGAATGGTATTCTGGAGGTGCTGCATTAGAGTGCTTCGAGCGTGCAGCGGAGGCGAACGAGTGCATCAAGTCACGTCACTCGTGAGACATGAGCGCCATCTGGCAGTTTTCTTGGAAAACAAAGCACGTGGCTGTGAGACGGGTGTGCACACCCGTCTCAGAGGTGAAAAGGTGTAGAACGCAAGGCGATGGGTAGGTGCCACCACCGTCTTGTTTTAGCAAAGCGGTGGAAACACTCGTATTTCCGTGCAAGCGTTGCAGTCAGCGCAACGTGATAAGCGCTACGGCCCTTAAAGTTACTTATGTGTGCCTTTTCTAGTAAAAGACGCACATGCAGAATATATACGTGTTGTTATGATGCCCCAGACATGCGTAATAATTGCTTTTTAATTGAGAATTGCACATGTATGAATGCTAAATCTTGAGCAACATTGATGGGTGCTGCAGATGGGGTCCGCCGTTTCAAGTACCCGGTGCCGTTAAGAGTGGACAGATAAACGTACACTGCCCCGCCGCGGCGGTCTAGTGGCTAAGGTACTCGGCTGCTGACCCGCAGGTCGCGGGTTCGAATCCCGGCTGCGGTGGCTGCATTTCCGATGGAGGCGGAAATGTTGTAGGCCCGTGTGCTCAGATTTGGGTGCACGTTAAAGAACCCCAGGTGGTCGAAATTTCCGGAGCCCTCCACTACGGCGTCTCTCATAATCATATGGTGGTTTTGGGACGTTAAACCCCACATATCAATCAGATAAATGTACAGACAGACAGACAGACCAAAATTTTTGCGTCGAAGGTCCCCAAGAAAGACTGTCAGTCTTTAAAAGTCTTGTGCTTACTAGATCTGCACTAGTCTCAACGCCCAGGTACATAGTTGCAGGAGGCCAGTTTCAAGGACTCTGTCCATGTAGGATGTGCGAGTAGACTCCTCAAAAGATTGAAGCTCCTAAATGTGACCTGAAGCAATGCAATGATACGAATGACCGTAGTGAGGATGTTGCGATTATGCCCTATGTGCATTCTCTTTGCCCACAAGTTTTGGTGGGGGGGGGGGGGGCAAGCATGGCATTGGTGCGTTGTTTTTTGAGCTCCCAATGAAATGGCCAGAGTAGGAATTGCTGTTCCAAGGAAGAGGGAGGCACTGGGAAGAACCACAAGCTGCGGAATGAAACACACAACCAAATTCGTGGCGTGTAAGATTGCTGTTGTGTACCAGGTACCTTTCTCCTGCGGCCGTACGTACATAGGGCAAACAGGCCAGGGCATTCCAGCGATACTGAACACTAATGGGAAAAACTGATAAAAACTTTGATATTCTTCTCTGGAGATGTGACTATTTCAATAAACAGAGTTGATTTCCCTCATCTTTTAACAGTTGGCTGTTTTTTTTTGTTGGATTGTTAGCCCATGACGTCACAATCCAGGGCTGTAAGTGCTGCGCCAATTGCGCCGTTCTGCACCTATCTGACCTGCTGCGTCAGGCTGCGCATAAACGGCAATTTCCGTGATAATTGTTGATTGGAAGCGTAAACTGCCAAATTTAGCCAAATATTATCGTCGACAGAGCAATACTGGGTGTTGGCCACACGAAGGATGCTCGCATCCATATTCAAGGTAGTTCGATCACACGTAATTCGCTTCATTCTTGGAGGCTTGCTAATGCTTGTCTCATCGCTGTTATCGACATGGTTTCTGCGCAAAAGTGGTGGCACCAACATGAGTAAGTATGAATGATCTAGTGATGCAGTAAAACCTCGATAATTTGTACCCGCCGATAATGCGGTATGATCGTGAACAGCAGCCCGCATTTGCAAGTACAAATTTGCATCTCCTGACGTGCATCATTGCCACCAATAACCAAATACAGTGACACAGCAGTCGTTGCCCGAAGTGCAGAAAGGATACTCAGGTGGCACTCATCACGATCGTTTGATAGCGCGTAGTGGCGAAGCAGCATTTCAAAACTATTACAGGGTCTGGGATACGCAGCGACTGAGGTAACGGCAGAAAGGATCGGCTCTACACGATACATACGTGCACTTCTCTACCACAATGGGATACCGAGCGATGACTGATAGTTTCACGGAAACAGAGTGGTTGCGTGGACTCGACCGTCTCCTTAGTTGTGTGCAGCGCAGCGCCTATACTGCCTACGCCGTCGCTGCCGGGTGGCTCACTGTAGCGTGCAAGCAGATTTGTCCTGTGAATTGCTTGTCCCCACTTCCCTCCAGTTCGAGCATAGATGAGCAGAATAGTGAGTTCAATCAGTGGCAGGATAACAAACTTCCGCCAAACGAAGTGTGCTGTGAACATTTAGTCCTCATGAAGACAAAAAATAAGCATCGCTTATCTCTTGTTTTTATAAAGACCCTGATTTCTTGTTTTCTTTGAGTGTTTTCTCTGTCAGCTGTGATGTTTAATGATGGGAGCACAGACGTGTGTACACTACACGCACACAGATACACACACACACATTTGGGGTTAGTAAGTCTGGTCTGCTCAAAAGTACCAAATGTTTAGTGAAAACCATTAAAAATTTTTTACCAGAAATAATTTCAATTAACAATGAAGTTTGACCCTAAAACGTCGCTCCAAAGCTAACTTGCATTGCTTCGAAACTCTCCTTTTGGTGCTCCGAACAAACTCCAATACTCCAAATATACTGTGTCAAAGCTGCTTCAAAACAGCACTATTCCTGCTCCCCGAGCTTCTCCAAAACACTAGAGTCCACTTCCACCCCTGCAAATGCCCTTAAAAGACCTTGCCTTTTTAAGCTCGTGAGTGCTAGGGTCTGAATTCAAACTTCTTGCCTGCTTCTATTTAAGATGTCATCTCCTCGATAAAAGTACGCCTCCTGGAAGGAGCAGCCATGATTTGCTTTTAATATGCGCAGCTTTCAGTAGTGGGCCCATCGCCAATTGCCCAGTTGTCAGAAGGTCCAGTGTGAAGCAGTTACATGATGTTACTCATCCTCTACTTAGGGTCAATAGCTGACGGTTAAAAAAAAATAAACGTCACGGAATCGCATTAATTGCTACATTTTAGTGGGTAGGAGGCTGTGTCACTTGAAAAGCACACAGTGGCTGGTGCGTGCTATTTCGAGGTATCATAAGACTTCTTGTAGACATTCTGTGATAATAATGTATGCTTCACGTATCGATAACTGACAGCATGAAAACCACTTTGGCACCTCGAGTAGTCATAGTCCCTTTAACCAGTATTCTGTTGAGTTGGTTGGCGATATTGGGTACCAAAGATACGATTTGTCAGTTTCACTTATGCTTTTAGCGATGAATGCTGTACCAACAAATTGTATTGTTATACAAAGTAAAGCTTGACATCATCTGCAATGAGTACAAGCAGGGAGTTGCCATTTCGAGGTCCACGCACTCGCCGCATATGCTGTGTTCGAGATCGGTACTTCGTCTTGTATGACTGGAGGAGACCCTCTAAACATTTCTTGCATGTTGATGTATGTATCGCACGAATGGCGCGTTTGAATGGACCACCAAATTGGTGCTACAATAGTGTGGCCGATTCGCGATCAAGGCTTGGTGCGTAACCCCTATATGGCAGTTCCAGGAAGCAGAGCTATTTCTACGCAGTCCGTTCGCATTAGGAGTTAACACAAAAAAAGTATACAAGCTGTTTCTAATGCCTGCCAAAGTAACACACCACGCGCAGCAGCGATCGTGCCTTTATTGTCGAACATCTGCTCTAGGGTCATAACACCTCTTTCACCCTTTTTTGCCTTTTTTCATGCTCTTTGAAGAGAGGCGGCGTGCTTTTTTCTGCTTTATTAGCAATTAATGGCGGGCTTTGCACACTGGGTGATGCTATCGCATACGCCCTCCGTGCAACGGAGATAGGTCGCTTTCTTGTATTTTTGTGTCAGCCATGTTCGTCGCAACCGCTCCTGCGCTTTAACCCATGTGTAAAACATTAGATGTGAGAGGGATGTTGTCGATTTGAACATTACACAAAACATGACAGTGACAGCAAAAACCAGTCGATATTGCCCATAAATTGCTATCACAATAAAAACAAGATGGACTTCATTTTTGAGTCCTCTTGTATGCATAAGATATCCTGTGAGAGTTTTTTTTCTTTTTTGCACAGTCTTTTAGACACTAAGGGGTTTTATGCGTACAGACAAAACTTTCTGTAGCCGTACAAAAGTTCGCTGCAAAAGGAAAAGGAAGTTTGTTAAATCACGCCCAGTACAAAAGAGTCTCGGAGAGATGGAAGTGATGGAAGAGATTGGTTTTATGAGGCTATGGTGCAGTCATGTTACGTCCAGCAATATAATCAAACAGCAAGGGTTTTATTGAACCAGTATCTTTTTATCGTTGGAGTCGACTGAGCAGAATGCATTTGAGACAGTGCGAGTATCTAGCATTGTACATCGCAGCATTTGTCTACTGTGTCAGCTGATAACTATATAGGTGTACTTGGAATGTTATTTCATAAGGTACAATTTTATTGAACCAGTATTTTGTTTATTTTCTACAAATATAATCTTTGAACTAGTTGTTCCAGAATTATCAACAGCTTGATGCCATTATTTTTGCATCATCGAGTGGAATAGGGAGTGCACCTAAGATGAGATTGGCTCCATGGTATTTGCAATGAATCGAAATATTTGTAGCTCTTCACAAGGAGCCCCGAAATAATTATTCAGGTCTTTGGATGTAAATGTAACTTGCTGCTCCAGAGTGCTCCCAGATGCAAAATTGCTGCCTCCGGAGACCTCTAAAATGGAAAATTTTGCTTCTCCAAAGATTCAAAATGAAAAACCTCGTTAGCATCACTGTATTGACGGATATTGATGCTAAGTGTGAAAAACAAAATATTGGCTGAATAATAAACACAAAGTTTACATTGTGCCTTGTTAACTAAGTTGCAGAGTTGCATTGAAATTTAGATTTTATGGGGACTTAATTTAAACCTGTACAGCATTGTGCCTGCCCTGTCTCGGCTGGCTCTGGGCATGGGCTGCCTGCTGTTCAGCCTGATTGGCTCGGGATACCTGGATGAGAAGTTCCTGCTCTCTGACCAGTTTGCGGTGAGTCTTCTTGATGAATGATTTCTGTAGTTACAAGTGACACTTGAAACTGGTGAGATTCAATCTCTGCTGCGTTATGAACAAAGAAAATAGTCATGACAAGTCAAATTACTCGATTGTGATAGCACAGGAATACTTTGTAGACATGGTAGGCTATATGGGGGGGTAAGTAGATTCCACTTTGCAGCGGAAGCATGTGGTTGATGACATTGTTGCTGCACATTGACACTCCTCGTGAGTTTACACCACATCTATGATATGTGGTGTAAAGTCCCAAGTGCAGTCAGAATGAGGAGGGCCGTTGGTGCTTCTAGTGCAAAGCAGGAGGTGAGCCCAGAAGAAAGGTGTGGCATAATGTGCTGTTGAGGGTTGCACAATTGCCCTAGGGAGAAGGGATTATGCTTCTGCTGCGGTTTAGCCGCTGCTGTGCATGGAACTTCGACGCTGTTCTGCCTGACTTGGTCGTGATCACGGGTGAGTGGGAAGATGAGCTACTGTGACTGTCCTCTTTTTTGCCAGGTTCCACAATTTCCGATGCTTGGCGAAACAAGTTTTATTGCAGTGCTTTTAGTGCCAATGAGCACTCGTGTTGTAACAGTAAACATTTGCTTTCAAGTGAAATCTGTAGACGTTTTTGTGTTTACATGTTACACCACAGGTATTGCCAGAGGAGGGGGCCTAAATGATGCCCTTGGAAAATTTTCTCCTTGTATGTATGCCATAGAAATGTTGTACTGTGGAACCTCGACTATAGGACTTTCAGGGGACCACGCAAAACGGTTTTATAATCTGGGTGTCATATAATCGAAAAACTAAGATTATAAACGATGGTACTCAATCTCACCTGAAAATTGGGTAAAGATGGCCTGAACAAGCCCACGGCACAACGTTGTGCCTCTCCAAGGAAGGTAGGTTAAATTATTCTTGCCAGGAGCTCCTAATGGCAGCGTTGATTATTTGCAGGAGGTGTGAGCAAATTTTTATTCTCAACCTTGAAAAGAAACGAATCTAACGTGCATCTTTCTACCGATAGTCTGAAAACTCCGTGCGCGTGGAAACGAAACCGAAACTTCGTTACTAACAGCCTCCCATCAAAAGAGTCGGACACAGTGTCATGGCTATCACATAATGGTGACGGACCACGAGCTTGCGTAGAATGCGTTCGTGCGCGATTGAGCTGTGTGCGTTATAATTTGCTACCTTGTGAAGTGCCACTAGTCGTGTCCTGCTAATATTATGAACCTTGCAGCAAGTGAAAGTAATTTTGCACGATGAAAACAGCTGCGTTGTGCCCTTATGCGAGCGCAAGCCAGTGACTGGTAGTGTGACAAAGGCAGATCAGCTGTATGTCGACCAGGAAAGGTTTCCACAGACCGAAAGTGGAAAAATATCAGCTCTTTGGCCGGCTGAAGCTACCCTGTGGGGATAGAGCTTGACTAGGTAATCATCCTGGATACGTTCACATGTGATCGATGCGAAGCGCATGAACATTTAAGAAAGTAAATTTTCCATTCTATGAAGATGCAAGCTCATATTTTGTACTTGTGAATATTTAGTCTATATTTAATTCAAGTAAAGGCATGTTTTCTTTCGAACGGAATCTGAAAGTCCTAAGACGCAGGGTCAGTGAAAGACTGTGTCTTATAACCAAGGTTTTTAATACATTGTTTTTATGGGGATTTCGCTGGGACCAAACCGATTTGCCGTAACATTCGAGTCATTGCGAAACCAGAGGACGTGTAATCAAAGTTCCATTGCATGCCAAAGGTGATGTTCCTGGAGTCATTCGGCCAACATGGGGACATGTCTGTGTTTAAGTGTTCTTATTGAAACTTCCTCTCGAGAGACATTGCCTTTCTTCAATGATTCTCAGTATTCCAGGCCTCTAACATTTCAATGTCTGGACAAGGCTTATCCCAATGGTAGGCATAATAAGGCATGAGCCAGCAGCATGGCTGGAGACTACCAGCCAGCTTGAGCCCACAACAAAGACTACTCGTAATCAAAATATCAATGATGTATTGGAAGGGCACACCACTAAGTCACACGCTGAGGCTCACTAGTAACAGCCATTTGAAGCCCAATTTACTCAAAAAGTGTATGCTTATTATGTGAGTAAATACGGTATATCACATCGACATTCCTGTCAGCTGTGACGCCTTGATAACTGGAGCATAAGTTTTAGAATTCATTTTTATGGACTCTTACTAGGTTTAACATGAAGGTAACATTTATTAGGTGATCTGTAGTCTTCAGTTGCTGTTCATTTGAGATGAGGTTTATTAGTCACATTTTAGCATTTTAACATCATGTTTTTTTATTTGGCAAGGTCTAGTAGCAATTCAAAGCATCACTTATGTCTTGTTTTTCTTAGGTTGGTGTGCTTCCATGTTTTAATATTTAATGTTGTGCGTGTGTATTTGTTTTAAGACAAGGGCTGGTGTGACAGTAGCCAGGTTTTAATCCAGTCGTGCGAGAGCCAAGTGGCACAACCCGCTTGGCTAACGATGCTGACGATTACAGTGGTTTTGGATATACAGAGGAAGACGGTGAAGCAAATATTCAGTGCTTACGTTATTCCCTCCCCCCACCTTTTGGGAAAGAGGGTAGCAAGTTAGAGAGGGTGGGAACGCCGAATATATCATTTCGGTCGAGAGACATAGCGATCTCGGTGCTGCAGCGACGACGATTAAGAGTCGCCCTGACAGGAGCTACGCAGTAGTTCACTTCAAATATTTGTTCCAGCATAGCGTATGGACCCAAATATCTGCGAAAGAATGTTTCACTAAGCCAAGGTGCACAAATGGGTAGGTGTCCACAGAAGCACTTGGTTGCCTAGATGGAACATAGCAACTCGACATTTCGCATAAATACAGTCAAAGCCCGCTATAACAAAATTGACGGGACGCATGAAAAATTAGTTGTCGCGGAATTTCATCTATAGACCACAAAATTTGCTAAAATCTGATGCTTATGACTTGTCCTTTAGTCCCAGCAAGCACATGCATTGAACTCTTGCCAATTCAGCTGAATCTCTTCGAATACTGAGGGAATGTATTTTCGTGCATATATATGCAGAAAATTTGCAGCGGAAGTCGGGGTGTGGTTTATACCAGATTGTTGGTGTGCAAGTTGGCTTCACGGCAATGCAGAGAAGGCAGCTTTGTGTCAATACGCGGGTAGTTTTTTCATCCTCCAGTGGTTTGCGGTCAGAGGTGCCGCTTATACGCAGGCGTTGGTTATACGTAAGAAAATACAATATTCTGACGACCCCTGGAGCCTGCAGAGTGCGCAACGCCGTGGATGAGCGTGGCAAAGCTCCGCTAGAGGTCAACTGATAACTGCAAGTGAAAGTGTCGAAGCTTTGCACTATCGTGGTCATATATCAACCACAGGAAAGCTGTAATGCTTTGGTATTAGAAACATTAATCTAAGGCTGTGTTAGCTGTGCACTTTTGGGTCATATTCGCTATCAATGAATAAGACGATAACGACCACGGTTGCCTGCACAGCTTTTCTGGCAAACAGTAGTTCTGTTTTCGATCTGTGCACATGACTTAAGAACCGCGTCGTTGCAGGGGTGTTGCCAGTGGGTAGCACATGAGCATGCCCCCCCCCCCCCTCTAATTTTTTTGCCATGGAATAGAGAGCGAAAAATAGCCATTTTAAGGGGCTGCCCCTCCTGAAATCAAGGCGGTGCCCCCCCCCTCTCTCGAAAAAATTTGAAAAAACTTCTGGCTACGCGCCTGCATGGTTGCTGTCTTTGTTCGCATAGTTACGGCAAGAAATATTGGGTTGAGTTGGTGTGCGTTGACTGCGCGCATACTTTTGTAGTAGCCCATGATCGCGTTTGACGTGACTGCATTTGTGTTTGCAGCAGTTGTGGCAGAATGCAGGTACGCTGGGACTAGGTGCGCACTGCTCGCATGTGTGTCTTCACAACGTGTGGTAGTTTTGTTTTGAGCGGGACGTCAAAAGCATAAGGTGGGGGCTCTTGGAGATCGTGATTCTGCCGCTGCCCGCAGGTACATCAAATCCACTGGCAGAATCATAGTGGATAAGCGAGCTATCGCCGAGCACCTCTATGGCGATTAATTTTGTGTGTAGTGCATGTGGTGGAAGAAAGCGTCTCTCCGATGAAGACACGGTTGTTGTGCACATGGCTGTGCACACTGCATGTCACGAGCCGTCCAAAAAAGCCGAGTTGGTGGTGGAATTTCGCAGAAATTCTACGCAAGTTCAGTTTTTGGTATGGAGTAATACTTCCAAAACTTCGTTTATGAGGAGATATCCAGGAAAAGCATTCATTGGAACGAGATATTTTTCACATTATTTTGAATGGGCGGCTGACCGGGAATCGAATATTACTTGTTGTGGCGGAAATTTGATTCTAGCGGGATTTGACTGCACCGACTTTCTTCTTGTCCTGAATGGTAGCAGTCTGGTCAGCTTAAAACGTGGCCAGCTGTCGTATGGTCATGAAACGCATGTAAAACTTGTAGACGAAGTGGGCGAGGGACTACCAGGACCCATTGTCCTGCCGCGGAGGTATACTGGCTAAGGTACTCTGCTGCTGACCCACAGATCACGGGATCGAATTCTGGCAGCAGTGGCTGCATTTTCGATGGAGGCAAAAATGCTGTAGGCCCGTGTGCTCAGATTGGGTGAATGTTAAAAAAGTTCAGATGGTCAATATTTCCGGAGTCCTTCACTATGGCATGTCTCATAACCATATGGCTGTTTTGGAACGTTAAATCCCACATATTGATCATATCAATCAGTATCCAGGACCTGTTGCTTACGTAGAGGATGGTAAATTTGCCTTCATAATGTTCCATCTTGAAGTTTGAAATTGGCAAGCTGTTGTTTTAAGCGGCTGTTTGGGGCATGGGATAAGCCAGTGGGTGGACTGTGCGGCAGTTGGTGTGTGAATGTTGTCGCGATGCGAGTTCTGTGGATGAAAGAAGTTCCGCCGAGGCAACGAACTATTCTGGAACAACAGCCATCTGCTTGGCCACATGGCTGGTTGGTGACGAACAGATGGGAGGCGGCAGTTGGGCGCTTGGCGAGAGTGAGCAATGCAACAAAGTGTCAGGTTCTTGGTGTTCTGACCCGACCTATACGTGACGCTGTAGTCGTGCTCCTGTAAACATAGCACCTTATGGCCAAGGCATTTGGAGAAATTCCTGATAGTCGATAAACAACACTGAGCATGATGGAGAGTCACGATTATGAAATGCCGGCCCTATAAGTAGGGGCAAAGCTTTTGTATTGACCACACGATGACGAGGCATTCTTGTTCGGTGATGCTGCAATTTCGCTGTGCAGGAGAAAGTGTATGGCTGATGTAGACCATGACTTGTTCTTCGGAAGCGTCAGTGCGTAGAACAGTAGGGGCTGCAAGGTCGAAATGGCGGAGCATTTGCCATGATGTGGGGCATCGCTTGAGATTGTGAAAGGCGGCTTCGCAGGCATCTGACCAAACAAAGGGTGCACTGCTGTACAGAAGCTTGTGCAGAGAAGCCGCGATAGTAGGGAAATCGTGCACAAAGCGGTGGAAGTACGATGCCTAGCCAAGCAAGCTGCGGAGGTCTTTGGGTGTGATTGTTGTAGAAAAGTGCAGTACCACGGCAACATTGTCTGGATCGGGCTCAAGGCCATGTTTACTGATGATATCACGCAGTATCTTGATTCTGTGACTGCCAAACTGACACTTTTTACTTTTTAGTGTTGAGGTGGAGACTGGCCTGAGCTAGACACTTAAAAATTTCATCTAGTCATTCCAGGTGCTGTGGGAAGCTGGACGAAAAGATGACAATGTCGTCAAGTAGCATAGGCACGTCGTTCATATTAAGCCTCGCAGTACTTATTGGGAGTGTAGTGGCACATATGTCATTCACATTTTTATATCTTTAGCACTGTTTATTATCACCTCGACATGTAATATACAAAAGAAAGTACAGCCACGGCCACGTCTGTGTATAGCGCGCGCGCAGCCGGCCTTGCTCTGCGGCGGCGTCCGATGGAGGCGGAAATGTTGTAGGCCCGTGTGCTCAGATTTGGGTGCACGTTAAAAAACCACAGGTGGTCGAAATTTACGGAGCCCTCCACTACGCCGTCTCTCATAATCATATGGTGGTTTTGGGACGTTAAACCCCACATATCAATCAATCATTGCTCTGCGGCGTGACGCCTTGCAGTCATTGCTGGTTGTGACATCGCATGCACAGGAGCATGCGCGGCCTTACAAGCATGCAGGCCTGTTCTACACGGGTGATAGCGTTGGAAGGTGTTTGTTTGACCGAAGATCCGTGCTCGCTCAGGGCGCTCTCGTCATGTCTATTTTACAAGACGAAGCGTGTTACGGCTAATAACACACGCCTGCATAAACGACCCACTCTTTAGGGCCGTTTAATTTTGTAGTCGTCAAGAATTTTTTTACGTAGCTGCTGCATTATCATATCTTCTTATAATCACAGGCCTCAAAACAGTCATAACTGAACGTGCATCGTTGATGCAGGCGCAGTTTATCAGTCGAAACGGGCTTCGTGATAAAGCGCCCTGAGAGAGCACGGATCTTCGGCTAAACAAGCACACTTTCTACCGTTATCACCCGTGCAAAGCATGCCTGCATGTCTGTAAGGCCGCACATGCTCCTGTGCACGAGACGTGATGACTAACGATGCCAGCATGACTAACGATAATGATGATTACAATGGTTTGGATGTACAGATAAAGACGAAGTAAATAGTCAGTGCTCACATTATATCTATTGTCGCGGGGTCATGATGTGGACAAAGGGAGAAGACTACAGATCGATGATGAAACTGTTTATTTTGGCTGAATTTGTGGCCAACAAACTGAAAGTAAGATCACAGTGATATACACTGGAATCGATAGCGGGGAACAGCGCGCTGGTCGTCAATCAACTGACAAGTGGCGAAGGTTGTCGGCATTTGTGCACGAGTCGGCGAATATTGTAGAGTTATTGCTAGCGGCCACGCAGGTTTTAGAATAATCTGGAATGATCGCAAAGTGAGCGGGATCTTAACGAAAGGATCTATTACAGCCCCGAAGCTTCTCGAGCACTGCAGGCATGGTTTGCACTGAGAATTACGTACAGTGTAACGGGACGATAACAAAACTTGACGAAGGAACGTGGCATTACCCTCCTCTGATGAAGGCATCGCCCCGATGCTTAAAACAAAAAATATCAGTAAAGCAAAAAAGTACAGCGAATGGGTACAAGCAGTGAACACAATTATAGAGAAACAACAAACAGTACAGTCATTAGGTTCACTAACGCGCGTGAAAGGGTTTGAGGCGCACGACATGGACGAGTTCAGGCCGTGCACGGCGCCGTTGAGAGTTCGTGATGCCGTTGGGGATAACGTCATAGTCGAGTGCACCGAGACATCGAACTAGCCTGTATGGTCTGAAGTACCGTCGCAGAAGTTTTCAGTCGGTACTCGTCCGCGTATCAACGTCCATACCCTAACAGGTTCACCCGGCTGGCATTCCACGAAGTGTGGTCGAAGATAGTAACAGCAGCTGTCGGTTGTCTGTTGGTTCTTGATACGATGGTAGGGGAGTGGTGGGGCTTGTTCGGGGCGTGGAAGGTACTCACTCACATCGGCTTTCTTCGTGGGTGACGTTGGGTAACATGGCATCGAGCGTCGATGTTGAAGTCCCTTCCGTAGACCAACTTGTGCGGCGCCGTCTGCGTCGTTTCTTTTACAGCGGTGTTGTATGCGAAAGTTACATATGGCAGGATGGCATCCTACGTCTTGGGTTCAATGTTGGCATACATTGCCGGCATGTCCGTGATTGTTTTTTGTTTAGGCGTTCCGTGAGGCTATTGGTCTGTGAGTGGTATGCTGTCATAAGGCTGTGACCTGTTTTGCTATATACCAAAATGGCTTAGGTTAGCTCAGCGGTAAATGCCGTACCTCTGTCGGTGATGCGGACCTCCGGGGGGCCATGACGCAGGACGATGTTTTCGACGAAAAATTTGGCTACCTCAGATGCACTACTTTTGGGCAGAGCTTTTGTCTCGCCATAGCGGGTAAGGTAGTCGATAGCTACAGCAATCCATTTGTTTTTGACAGCCGACGTCGGGAACAGCCCAAGTAATTTCATACTAATTTGCAGAAATGGTCGGCGAGGTGGTTCAAGGGGCTGCAGAAGTCCTGCAGTCCTGGCATATCCTCACGTAGTGAGCGACGTCAACGACAAGGCGTGGCCAGTAGTATTTCTCTTGTATTCTCACGAGTGTGTGGGAAAAACCAAGGTGGCCAGCCTTTTGGGTCGTCGTGCAGGGCCTGCATGATTTCTGGTCACATTGCCAAAGGTACAGCGATAAGGTAGCTGGCTCTGACCAGGTTCTTGGGGCATGACGTCTGCCAAAGTTTGTCTGCCAAAATTTGCCAAATCACGTCTGCCAAAATTTGCAACGCTACGCACCGCGGAAGTGGGTCAAATTACAAGATGAACGCTGCTCCCCCTCCCCTCTGCCGGTGCACGCCTAGAGAATGAGGGCATGATGTGGGCGTAGGAATGGCCCTACGTACACGGCAGTGCAATGACATTGGTCTTCTACGTAAACGACCCTGCTCTGACGTTGTCAACAGTATACCACGTGACATGACAAAAAATATTTAACACAACATGCGTAGTTTATGTATTTGTTGCTTTAAGAGATTAATAAAACTTGAAATAAATAATGAGACACAATAAAAAATTGTGTGCGTTTTTCTTTCGTTTTTTTCCCATGAAATGCTACGAGATGCGGGGCTAATGTGTCGGCGTTTCGCATGCGTTCGTGTCCCCCCGGTCAGTGCATTGAGCAGACGATCGTTGTGCATCGCGCCTACGCGTTCGTGCACTCATTGTGCTCATCTACTCTACCGTGTCTAAGCCAGCGTTTCCAAACAATCCTGCAGAAACAGGCTGAAGACTACAATATAACGCTGGTCAACAAAGCAACGCTGCTCGCGTGCTCGAGGGTTGGACGTGTTTGGGCACGTCATGGCCACGTCACCTCGTCGTCGGATGCTGGAGAGGGTGGGGAAGAGATTTGACTTGTGAAGGCTACGTGGAGGAGCTGCAAGGCTTTCGAGCTCACCTCCTCTCATCCTCGTTTCGCGCCGCTTCAAAAAACCTGTTTTCTCCGCTCGTGATGAATCGATTCAAAAAATTTTTGTGGCAAAATGTTCCTCATCGGACACCCAACAATTTTCACTGTCTAACTATAATTCGGTATGGGGCCTGGTGAGTGGCCCTTTAAGAACTATAGCGCCAGTCCTCATATGAAGGCTTTTGGGGCTACACTGGTCTGGCCCTCGAGGTATTCCACTAGCCCTCTGATTTCTGGGTCGGCTCGCTGTCGCTTGGTGAAGTCGTCTGAACTGATGGTTCTCAAGAACTACTCATCATCCTGGTGGGCACGAGACAGGCAGTTGGTGTCGAGATTTGTACACAAGTCGCCGAATATTGTAGCGTTATCGCTAACGGCCACGCTGGTTTCAGAATAATCTATAATGTTAGCTGAGTGGACTTGATCTCAACACAAGGATCTACTACAGTCCCGAAGTGTCTCGAACACTGCAGGCGCAGTTTGCGCTGAGAATTACATACAGTGTAACGGTGCGATAAAACTTGAAGAAGGAATGTGGCAATATATACACAGTTGATCCCGGATATATCGAACTCAAAGGGGATTGCAAAATAGTTCGATATATTGATGATTCAAAATACAAAATATGCATATTTAAGGCCTAAATGAAAGCACTTCAGGCCTCAGAAATCGTTACAAGTGCTTTCATAATGATTCACTCACAGTATAATGAAGAACAAAGTGTGAACGGCAACTTACCACAATTTATTACGAATGAAATCAGTCCGTCAAGTTGAAGTCATCCACAATATCATTGAAGCTTTTCAAATAAGCGAATTCAGCGCCTTCGATAACAACAGTGTTGATTAATGCAGAACGTTGATGCAAGCTTGTAGCGCTGCAAAAAGCTGGTTAGCGGCGGCAGCGACGGCTTTGGCATATGCATAACCGCACAGGCACACTTTCGTGGCAGCGGCAATGGCAGTCATGATTTCAGCATCGACGCCGTCAGAAATAGCTATGTCGTCATCTGCATCGATGAAGATAGTGCCCGCAAGCGATGATAAGTCGCAGAATTCACTGAGGCACTGTACTCCCTTGTCAGCGGTCATGCCGCACTTGAAGTCGTCACTTGGCCCCCGGGTCCTGCAAGAAAAGTTTATGGCTACACTGTTTACGATAGTGCTTTACTTGATGTTGCTCCATTCATAATTTTTTTTCGCTATGTGCGGATAAATGTTCTGTGCAACTCCCGAATGGGGATTTATCGAAGACAAGGCGAGAAGTAGACAAGTCCTCAAGGCACAAAAGACAACAAGACAATGCTACCATAACAACGCAGAGTTCTCACAGCCGACATGTTGGTGATATCGATGTCACGTGTGGCTTTGCAGCTGGCAGCAGCTGCTTTCAGCAGCTTCGATGGGAAAAGCTACAAAAAGTGTTGCCTCCGAGACATGCATTTAAAAAACCAAAAACACTAAATATAGGTCACAAGGATCTCGAAGGCCATGCTTGCAGGCTCGCATGCCAATGTGCACTAGCAAAGAAGGAAGGGAGTGCAAACATTACAGCGAGATTGCTGAGTCACTTGAATGCAATGGCAGGAAATTTTATTGCGAAAGGGGCCTTGCGACACTATTTGAGCATGCCAGTTCTTCTAGTGCTGTGGAATGTGCCGACTACGTTGCGCAAAGGGCAATGCCGAAATTGATGCTGTTATAATTTTAATTCATGGGACAAATTACTTTGTTTTCAGACTACGGCTACACACATCGGCTGTTTTTGTTATGGGAAGTGTCGACATGTCATGTGGCGTGATAACGACCGTTCGGTTTTCATTGACTTGACGCGACAAATGGCGTGCAATATTTATATGGTGGTAGCTAGGCCATATGAGTGAATGCTAAAACAGCAAAAACCCTTTTTACACTTTCTCAGAAGGAATTCATTCCACTTTTTAAAGGATGTATTTTCAGAACAACGAACACAACACTTAGCCTGTAAACGAAGCTATGGTACGTGAGCAACCAGAGGTGGAAACACATGCCGCGTTTTTAGCGAGCCACAAATGAGACAGGATGTGGGCGCCTACATTGCTGCAGAGGGCGTCTCGCAAGCAAGTTGAGAAGTGGCCCCGCCCAAAGTGTATGTGTGTATCTTACACAATGTGACTGTGGGAACGTCTGCCAGCCGACGCATCTGGTTCGTAGTAACTACGCCAACGATGCCGTTGAAAAGAGCAGTATCGAGGTATTGTGTGAAGGTCACCATTAGGTGACATTTCCGGAATGTCTTTGTGAAACACGCGCTGTGATTAGAAGTGGTCTTCGACATCACCAGGCGAGTGAAATGTGAAATAGAACGTTTCTCGTCGTCGTCTGCTCAAGTTTTGAACTTTGAGGACTCATAACTTCACTTTTCATGCACCAATTTACATAATTATTGTTGTATTTGTCTCAGTGACCGTTGATACTTGTGTTTCGTTGCTAAATAAGGCTGCTTCTAAAGTGTCACAGGGCTCTTTTAAACGAAGTGAGGCTTTCAGCTAATGGCACTTTTTAGTGTTGAGCTGAAAACCAGCAGCTGCGGGACACGTCAGAACTTCATCTAGGCGCTGAAAGTGTGGTTCGAATGTTGAAAAAATATGACGATGTCGTCAAGGTAACCTAAGCATGTCTTCCACTTAAGGCCCCATAATAGAGTGTCCATCATTCGTTCAAATGTTACTAGCGCATTGTAGAGGCCAAAAGGCTTGACGTTAAATTCGTAAAGTCCGTCGGGTGTGGCAAAGGCAGTTTTCTCCTTGTCATCCTCATGCATCGGAATTCGCCAATAACCGGAGCGCAGGTCTAGACTGGAAAAATATTCCGCTCCTTGTAAGGAATCTTAAGCATTATGAATGCAAAGCAAGGGATATAAGTCTTTTCTGGTCATTTTGTTCAATACGCGGTAGTCAACGCAGTATTGCATCACGCCGTCTTTCTTGCAATTGAGAACGACAGGTGACGACCAAGGGCTTGCAGAGGGGCGAATGATATTTTGCATGAGCATATAAGCAACGCGCTTGTCGATGATCTTGCATTCGCTGGGAGAGACACAGTATGGTCGACGACTGACAAAGAAGTTCCGTCAGTGTTTATGTGATGAGCCACTGCAGAAGTCTGGCTTAAAGCGGTGGAATGTACGTTGAAGAAAGATTTATGCTTTGACAACAGCGCCAGTAGTTCATCTGCTTGCATCGGAGTGAGATCCGTGCTGGTGGCATTGACCAGAGCAAATGTAGTTGGAGCGTCTGTTGCTATTGAAGACCGAAGACTGCACGAAAGACTGGAGAAGATGGGGGGGGGCGGGCGCGTTGCCGGGCATTGACGATCCAGGCAAGAATGCTTTGTTGGGCAGGGGCACTTGATTGTCTGGGCAGCGGTTCTTGGTCATGACAGCGGATGGGTGGAGCAAGCGGAGACCCAAACGGAGCTTCAGGGAAACGTGACGTCGGAGAGAACCTGGCAATTGAAAGCAGCGTTGGGGTCGAGAAGGCGTTTATCAGGAGACATCGCCCGATCAACACTTTGAACAAAGACGATGTTCACCGTGATGATGACTATATAGAGGTGAAGAAGATGAAGGTCAAATGCTGTGAATATTGCGCTTATAATATATATGAACACGCAAGAAAGGAAAAATCTAGAAAAAGACTTCGGCGCGCGGAATTGATTGTTGAACGTATGGAACGTGAGTGCGAGGCGTTAACCTCTGAGCCACGGAGAACCACGTGCCTGAACGTTCAAATGGCAAGCTATTTATATCTACCACTTACCGCTGGTGATGGACATCTTGGAGGGGAAGGGGGGGGGGGTACTATCGTGTTTTCAACTTTACCAGGAAGGTGGTGCAATGAGTGCCCGTCGCCACATCGTCACGACCAAGGCACGATGCGGCAGTGCGCGCTCTCATCTCCCACGAATACCCTCGCGGAGAGGAGAGGTAGACTTCACTCACACGCCCTTATCTCACGGTGGGGAGGATCGCACGTCTTGGCTGGCGTTTGGCTTTCACCGGAACAATTCTGTTGTAGTTACCGGGCGCACAAAAGTCACTGCAATCGTTGCACAGTCTCCTTTTGCAAAAAGAGCGCGCTTTTCAGATACAGGGAAGTAACAACTTAGATGCTTATTCGCGTTCATCTGTACCTGTGAGTACATTTCGTGCGTTATTCGTGCGTGAGAAACGCGGGACACGTTGCTATCTGCTTGCCACTCTGCGCGTGACTTTCTGATTTGTTGCTATCGCGTTCATTGCTTCTTCTTTGCGGCAAAGCTGTGACTATTTTTATGTAATCTCATGTAGCTGTACGTAACGCTGGTGTATGAGAATACGGCCTCTTTAAGGAGAAGAACATTTTTCGCAGTCTTTTTGCGATGAGAGTGCAGCACATAGAAGTAGATGCGAGCCGCCCGCTGACAGCTACCGCGCTAGCGCGTGTGCCAGCGATTGCCGCCACGTCCTTAGAAGCAAAGTTTATGGTTCATAGTTGTTGCCCGAGCGACGCCTGGCCTCCCCTTCCTCAGTTATTTTCATGCTTTTTCGCGACGGATGGAACGCTTTCTCTCTGCTTCGACTACGAGCCTTCTGGGTGGGGTGATGTTATTGTACGCACTCTTCGAGTGACATAAGTAAGCCGTATTTTGTTTGATCTCTGCTTCAGCCACGTTCCTCGCCCCCGCTCGCGCGCTTTTACCTGCAGATAGAACATATGATTCATGGAGGTATGTTATCGATTTGGAAAATTCGGAATTGATACAAGACACGACGACAGCAGTAAAAACACGTCGAGAGTGTCCATATAATTTCTGTTGATAAGGCTATTGCACAATTTAGCTTAGTGTTTGAAAAATGCAGCATTGAACAAATGTTGCATCACAAGTGCTTTGAAAGGACTACATCGGCTTTGAGTGTATTACTGCTCTAAGGTTGGTCAAAAAAGCCTTCCTGGCTGCTGGAAGGCTGCTGCAAAACCTCTTTCTGGCTGCTCAAAAGCTGCAACAAAAAGGCACTTTGGCCTGCTCCCAGGACCGCTTCCAAAGCTGTGTAACCCTGTTTCACACCTGAAAGCTGCTCCAAAACTCCCCTTGTACCACCCTAAAGCTGCTCCAAAATCACATTATTCCTGCTCCCTGAGCTGCTCCGAAAAACTGAAGCCCGCTTCCAACCCTGGGCACCGGCCCAGAATTGCTTCAAAATTTAAGATGGTGGCAGTGAAGTATTTTTCGTAGTCATGTTGCTTTTGTTTGTGGCACATTGCATCACAATGACGGCTCGCAAACATGAAACATGACAGCAGCATGGTCGGACTGCACCAATGAGACAGCTCTTAAGTAATAAAGATATATTTCGGAGGCCTTATTTTTGCTTACCGTACTTGCTCGGTTGTAACAAAACTACCATTGTAATTCGAGGAGTGGTTATTCATTGCATCCAGAAAAAAAAAAAGTAGTTATTCCGGTATTCGATTGCCACGTGAGGATCGACATTAGGTAGCTAAAATTTGTACGAAAAAAGTTTCATTACACTCGAGTAAACATGGTACTACCTCTTGATAGGCTCTATCTTGTGATGCAGATCTTGAAAGCCGTGCTTCTGCTCCTGGGAGCCTAGAAATTGTCATGAGTGTCCCAAGTGTTAGGTGCAAATGCTTAGTGAATCAAGCTGCTGGTAAGTTTCGATGGAATTAAAGCAAGCCTGTGCACAGGGTGCATGATGTGATTGAGTTGCTTTCCTGGAACAGTGTGGAAAGGTGAAATTATTAGAGAGCTGTGAATTTTGTGGTAGTAGTGTGCAGTTCAGTGACATGGGGTCTTGTTTTCAGGCCCGCGGTCCAGCCATGCGGCTCATACTCATGGGGATGTGGCAGGTGGTCACATTGCACAAGTACGTTGCCTGCTGGCTACTTGCGGTGAGTACTGCTCAATTCGTTGGAATGCTGATGTTGAAAGCATTTTACTTCATTTTTTTTTTGCAATAGAATCTAACAGGCTTCAAGCGGTGTGTCTAAGGTGCAAGTGAATTGTCTGCATGTAGTGGACAGAAAGGTGAAGAATAGGGAGTGACATGAAGAAAATTACTTAGGCAGAAGGAGGGAAAAAAAGACTTACATAAAGAAATAGGGGAAACCTAAAGGGACGAAAAAAACTTATTTTTTTCATTAGATAAATATGTTATATAAAGGGGTACTGGCACAAAAATTTTTACTTCGCGTATTTTTACTGCGAGGCGTTACTTGCAGCCTGTTAGTCATAACACGAAATATCATTTTCATCAGTGCATTACAGATAATTAATGATAGGGTTGTTATTACCGACCAGTGGCCGTTTCAGTTTCAAAAGTGACAAGCCACCAGTTGCAACTATTCCACCTAGTGGGTGCAAAGCTTGACCGTATCAGCACATAGAACAGTGATGCACTTCCGCGGGGTTCGCATCAAGATTTTTCTAACAGGCCACGGGACAGCACTGTCATTAAACACAAAAACTTTCAACTCATGCGCCACGGACATGTGAGCACCTGTCAAGTTAGTCTACTGGAGAAAACGATACAAAAGAAAAATGGCGGCTATGATGTTGTCATAACTTGCTGCATCGTGGTCAGGTTAGGGAAGTAAGAGATTTTTGCCCCGCCGCGGTGGTCTAGTGGCTAAGGTACTCGGCTGCTGACCCGCACGTCGCGGGTTCGCATCCCGGCTGCGGCGGCTGCATTTCCGATGGAGGCGGAAATGTTGTAGGCCCGTGTACTCATATTTGGGTGCACGTTAAAGAAACCCAGGTGGTCGAAATTTCCGGAGCCCTCCACTACGGCGTCTCTCATAATCATATGGTGGTTTTGGGACGTTAAACCTCACATATCAATCAAGTAAGAGATTTCCAAGGGTATCAGTAGCGCGGCAGAGTCAATTGCTCACGCAAACCAAAAAAATTAACTTGAAAAACCTTCCAAAGTATATTCACTGTTGGTATTTGGCAGATATACGTATTCTAATGGGAATCGATCCCGCGGGCCATCTCCGCCGCAAAATTTTGTGTCAGTACCCATTTAACACAGTGAATGACCAAAAAAAAAAGCTCTAATAGTAGAACTTCAGTGATACGGTCATGGCTCATATGAGTTTCTGGGTTGTACAAATTTTTACAGTGGATCATCATTATGAATTGACAGTGCATCATCATTATGAATTGACACTAGGTCTCATCATCTACTTAGTCCTCTTCATCTCTTGCCTCACTTCCAGAACCTGTGTGCCAATTTTTGTAATGTGGGATGCACTAACTGTGATTGATGAAAGGATGAGTGCAGAGAGATAAAGAGAAATTTATGGTGAAAAATATTTTGGTGAGGTGGTGTTCGAACCCATGATCCTAATCAAAGTGTGGTAGCCACTCGGCTACTGTGTTTGAGGGTGAATAGCTGACGATTAAAAAAGAATTAAGCATTGTGGTATCACATTCATTTCCTCGTTCTCGGCGGTAGGGTTAGGAAGGCTGCGTTCCTCAAAGGGGGCAGTCAATGGCTCGCGCTATCTCAAGGCATCATGACACTGCTCGCAAACTTGGTGGGCTCTTAATGTTTGCTTCGATATTAGAGAACTTAAGCCAGATAGCCTCTTAGGCACTAGGATTGGCCATGATTCTTTTAACCAGCATTCTGCTGGTGTTATAATATGTGATATTGATCCGTGTCTGCGTGTGAACGACAACGATTATGTGGGGATTTAGCCGACACCAGGTAGTGGGCCTCTGGCTTGACTGGAGAATAAAGAGGACAATCTTGCGACTCAGCTGTTGAGGACATGCTGCTTTCGCTGCCTTAAGGCGTACTTTTGCTTTGTTCGCGTTGTACTGCGACACTGGTGGAGGTGCTGGCCCGCGACCCCGCCTGATGCTCCACACTCCTGTGGGGAGCCGTTCATCCAGCCCAGAAGCACTTGTTGACGCTCCCGTGCATTGCTTCAGTCGTCGCTTGCGAAGCCTCCCTCCAGAGTTCACCCCCTCGCAGGAACACTCTACGAGGCACCGCTCACATCTATCAATGGCCACCGCCAGTTCACAACAGTTACTACGAGACAGTAGTCTGCCAACCCCATCTCGGGTAACCTTTTTTTTTCACCGCTGGTGCCTGATCGCTTTGGTGGTGGAGCACATGAAGACGTCAAAGACTGGCTTGATCACTATGAACGTGTCGCCAACACCAACCAGTGGTCTCTTGAACAAAGGCTTTCCCGTGTCTATTTATATCTTGACGACAGTGCTTGTACTTGGTACAAGAACAGAGAAGGCAGTTTGTCAACATGGAGTGACTTTAAAAGAGGGATGATTGACACATTTGCCAATGTCGACCGGCGCGAACGTGCGCAACATTTACTCGAGCTACGGGTTCAGAAACCCAATGAAACGGTCATAATGTTCGCTGAGGACATGGCCAACTCTTCCGTAAGCCCCGCCGTGGTGGTCTAGTGGCTAAGGTACTCAGCTGCTGACCCGCAGGTCACGGGTTCGAATCCCGGCTGCGGCGTCTGCATTTCCAATGGAGGCAGAAATGTTGTAGGCCCGTGTGCTCAGATTTGGGTGCACGTTAAAGAACTCCAGGTGGTCAAAATTTCCGGAGTCATCCACTACGGCGTCTCTCATAATCATATGGTGGTTTTGGGACGTTAAAACCCACATATCAATCAAATCAATCAATCGTCTTTTTCGTAAAGCTGACCTGCACATGACCGACGACAAAAAGTAACACTACCTCATGCGTGGCGTTAAAGAGCAATTGTTCACCGGACTTTTGTGGAACCCGCCAAGCATTGTGACAGACTTCATCAAAGAAGCTACGGCTATCGAGCGGGCGCTTCACCTACGATGCCGACAATACGATCGCTTGTCCAGCAGCACACACATTAATGTCGCCGCTACGACATCTGACAATCAAAGCTTGTTACGCGATTTGATACGGGAGATTGTTCGCGAAGAGCTGCTGAAGCTGCGGACTCTGGTCACGGAACCACCCACGGCGTCTGTCACTGAAGTCGTCCGCGAAGAAATTCGTCAAGCGTTTTCAGCAGCTGATCCTAATCACAATCAGCGACCTATGAGCTACGCAGCCGCGCTTCGCCGCCCGTTGCGCCGGCGTACTGGCAGCCATCGGCAGCCGTTCCTTGATCGCCACCGCAAGAACAGACACTGCGGCGCCCTGCCATCATGCCGCCGTACGAAATGCTGCCGTACGAAAAGCCGTCTCCCAATGAAACACGGCATTTGCAACATTACGAGCCGTTGCGGCGTCCACAGCTTCGTAAAACAGACATTTAGCGCATCGTAGATAGATAGATGTCCGCTTTGTTTTACCTGCGGAGATGTGGGCCACATTTCCCGTTATTGCTGGCACCGCGTCTATATGTTTCGACCTATTCGGCAATGGTCTGACGATCGACGTGCCAACGACGACTACCCACCACGCCGGGACACTGATTTTCAACGACCTTCCTTGGCTCGGTTCCATTTTGACAACCGCCGTGCCAACAATGATGACAGTGAGCCTGATTACCAGCCAGGTTTGGGATGCCGACCACGCTCTCCGTCTCCGGCATATTCGCCTTCGTCGCGCCACTGCACTACAGCCGACGCCAGCGGAAGGAGGTCACCAAGTCCAAGCCGGGGAAACTGAAGGCGGCGACTTCCGGGGGTGATGTTGCAGGCCGCCAAGGCGCCGAAAAAAGGCCCCCGCTACTCTTACCACAGGACGCCATAAAGCCGACGAAACTGTAGACCACAGGTCTTACCGTTTTTGTAGACAGACAGCAAGTAACAGCCTTAGTTGACACTGGTGCCGGCTTTTCAATCATAAGTGAAAACCCTGCCGTGCGCCTCAAAAAAGTGAAGACTACGTGGACGGGACCTCACCTGAGGACAGCAGGCGGCCAGCTGTTGATGCCTGTCGGAAGGTGTACAGCGAGACTCGGCATCGGCGAGTCTTCTTTCGTGGCGACATTTGTCATCTTCACCTCATGTTGCAACGACCTGATCATAGGGATGGACTTCTTAAGAGAATATGGTGCCGTCATCAACATCCCGGACCGTTCAATTACGTTCCGCAACAGCCCTGGTTTAGTTGACTGTTCAGACGCAATACGTAACACTTTACGTATAATTGATGATGATGTAGGTCGTCCCGCCACGGTCATGCACTCTTGTTTCGGTGGAAGGGCACGAAGCGTTTGATGGCGAAGGCATTGCCGACCAAATTGGCTCGCTGCTATTTAGCCATGGCATTTCGGTCGCACGAGGTATCGTCCGTCTCACTCGTGGGCGCACGAATTTACTTCTGACCAACGTCAGTACTGAGCGTCGGCACCTTCCAAGAGGCACAGCTATCGCTTTGTACGACAATATCGTAGAAATGCGAGGCAGTTTATGTTTATCGGTATTAGACGAAGCACCTAACCAAGAACCAGAACCCGTTCTCGACGTTGGCCCCACTCTGTCAAAGGACGACCGACAGAGACTTCTTCAGCTGCTAGCTGAATTCCGCGACTGCTTTTCATCGACCTCACGAGTTGGTCGAACACCTTTAACAAAGCATTGAATAATCACCGAGGACACAGCGAGACCTATTCACCAGAACCCTTATCATATAGCTTTAAAGGAACGCGAAGCCATACAACAATAAGTCGCGAAAATGCTTGACGATGATGTCATTCAACCGTCACAGAGCCCCTGGGCATCGCCTGTAGTGCTAGTAAAGAAAAAGGACGGCACGCTGTGTTTTTGCGTGGACTATAGGAAGCTGAATCGGGTGACCAAAAAAGATGTGTACCTGCTCCCATGTATTGACGACTCCCTTGACAGACTTCGGCACGCTCGCTACTTTTTTTTCATGGACTTGAGAAGTGGATACTGGCAAATCGAGGTAGACCCAAGAGACCGAGAGAAAACCGCTTTTGTGATGCCACATGGTTTATACGAATTTCAAGTCTTGCCTTTCGGCTTGTGCTTTGCGCCCGCGACTTTTCAAAGGCTGATGGTCATGGTACTTTCGGGATTAAAATGGAAGACGTGCCTAGTCTATCTGGACGACGTTGTAGTGTTTTCAACCACATTTGACGAGCATCTCAAAAGGCTGGAAGTTGTTTTACGTGCCATACGGTCTGCGGGCCTAACATTAAAACCAGAAAAGTGTCATTTCTGTTTTCACGAACTTCAGTTTCTCGGTAACGTCGTCAGTAACGCAGGTGTCCGGCACGATCCTGGAAAAATTGCCGCTGTCGCACAGTTCCCAGTATCCTCCAATAAGAAGGCTGCGGACGCTTCCTGGGCCTTTGTGCCTATTATCGCCGGTTTATCACAGACTTTGCCCACGTCGCGTCGCCCATAACTTGTCTCACAAGAGACGACGTTGCCTTTGAGTGGAACGAAGAACAGGAGGCTGCCTTTAATGACCTGCATTAACGTCTTCCAACGCCCCCAATGCTTACCCACTTCGACGAAGAAGCCCCGACGATGCTTCACACAGACGCTAGCAATGTTGGTCTGGGAGCTGTGCTTGTGCAGCAGCAAGAGGGCACAGAAAAGGTAATCGCTTATGCAAGCAGAATGTTAACACGCGCTGAGGCTAATTACTCCACAACTGAAAAGGAATGTCTCGCCGTGGCATGGGCGGTTTTAAAATTTCTCCCGTATTTATATGGCCGCCCCTTCAAAGTAATTAGCGACCACCACTCACTGTGCTGGTTAACAAGTCTAAAAGACCCTACTGGGCGATTAGCACGTTGGAGTTTCAGGCTGCAAGAATTCGATATGGTAGTCGTACATAAGTCAAGCAAGCGACATATGGACGCTGACTGTCTGTCTCGTTCACCCATTGAGTCGGCAACCCTACCCGAAGAGGAGGAAACTGCATTTATCGGTGTCCTTCACACGACCGCCATTGCGCAGCAACAACATGACAACGCTGAGTTACTTGGCCTAATTAACTACTTGGATGGCAGATCTCAGAAGGCGTCAAGAGTTTTCGCAAGAGTGTTGTCATCGTTTTGTTTACGGGACGAAGTGCTCTACAAAAGAAACTTATCGCCGACGGGATCCGCTTGTCTGCTCGTCATCCCAGCAGCCCTTAGTACCGAAGTACTCAAAGCATGCCACAACGAGGTGAGCTCTGGCCATTTCGGTTACACGAGAATGTTGGCCAGAATACAGCAAAGGTATTACTGGCCGAGACTAACCATAGCCGTGATGCACCATGTCCGTACCTGTCTCGACTGCCAGCGAAGCAAGTTCCCACCGACCAAACCAGCTGGCCTCTTGCAACCCGTGCAGGTCCCAACTGCTCGATTCTACCAGATCGGCATGGACATTTTGGGCCCACTACCTACTTCTACTGCAGGGAACCGCTGGGTTATCGTCGCAACGGATTATCTGACCCGTTATGCCGAGACAAAGGCTATCCAGAGAGGTACAGCAACGAAGGTGGCAAGGTTTTTCATCGAGAACATTGTACTGAGGCATGGTGCACCAACCGTCGTGATTACAGACGGAGGAGCCGCATTTATGGCAGCTCTTCCGGATCACGTCCTCATGCTGAGTGGGACAGCGCATCGTAAGACCACCGCCTACCAGCCACAAACGAACGGGCTGACAGAGTGTCTAAACAAAACAATTGAAGACATGGATGTACGTATACGTTGAACACGAAAATTGGGATGAAATCTTGCCATGCATAACGTTTGCGTACAACACGGCCAAGCAAGAAACGACCCCCCTGACCCCGTTCAGCCTCGTTCATGGACGAGAAGTATGAACTATGTTAGATGCGATGCTACCGCGCGAAGGTGACGACATCGACCCATTCGCCAAAACGTTTACGGAACGAGCGGAAGCAGCTAGGCAACTTGCACGTTTACGGATCCGGCAGCAGCAAGAGTAGGATGCAGGCCGCTACAGTGCTCACCGCAGAACAGTCGTCTATCAAACTGGCAACAAAGTATGGGTTTGGACACCCGTACGAAAAGAAGAACTTTAGGAAAAGCTTTTAAGAAGATACTTTTGGCCATACCGAGTGCTGCAACAACTGAGTGAGGTCACTTACGAAGTTGTTCCCGACAGTTCGTGTAGTACCAAGCATCGCCAGCACCATCCTGAACTCGTTCACGTAGTGCGCATGAAGGCTTACGTCAGCGAGTGATTACATGAGACTTTTCTTAAAAAAAAAAAAAAAACTGCATTCTTGACTTCGCATCGGGTCGATGCTCTTTGAGAGGGAGGCGAATGACTTGTGTCTGCGTGTGAACAACAACGATGATCTGGGAATTTAGCTAGGCCTCTGGCTTGACTGGAGAACAAAGAGGACAATCTTGCGGCTTAGCTGTTGAGAACACGCTGCTTTCGCTGCCTCAAGGCGTACTTGCGCTTTGTTCGCGTTGTACTGCGACAATATCGAGTATCAAAGATAGTTTCACTCAAGCTCTTAGCAATAGATGCAATGCAAATTTACAAATTGTATTGCTTTACCACATAAGGCTTGACATCATCTGCGAGAAGCGCTAGTGGCGGGGTAGCCATTCCGAAGTTCTGCGCACTCGCCGCACGCGCAAGAAAAACTTGGTGCATGACGCAGACCACGAGAGACTCCCGGAACATCTCTTGTATTTAAAAGTACGTACAGCACAAACGGCATGTAGAAATGAACTTCCCAATTGACGCGATGGTCGTGTTGCCGCCTTGTGAATCAATAGGCTCTATGCATACCCGGCTATATGGCCGCGCTCCGGGAACCGAAGCATTTTTCACAGAGTTTTTTTGCATTCAGAGCACAGTGCGTAGAAGGCTATACGAGCCGTCTGTAATGCGAGCTGAAATAGTAAGCGCTGGCCAGCGATCGCGACCACGCCCTTCAAGTCAAAGTTGCTCTAGCGAAACAAACTCCCCTTGCGTTCCTTCATGCTTTTGAAGATGGGCAAGGTGTCCTCTACTTGAGGAGGAATCTATGGCAGGCCTGGCACCCGGAATGATGTTAGTGCATGCATCCTCTTTGCATTGAAAATAGGTTGGCTCTTTTAAAGACGATAGATCGTCTTTCGTGGGGACCTTCAACGCAAAAATTTTGGTCTGTCCGTCTGTCTGTCTGTCTGTACGTTTTTCTGTCCACTCTTAACGGCACCGGGTACTTGAAACGGCGGACCCCATCTGCAGCACTATTAATGTTGCTCAAGATTAAGCATTCATACTTGTGCAATTCTCAATTAAAAAGCAATTATTACGCACGTCTGGGGCATCATAACAACACGTATATATTCTGCATGTGCGCCTTTTACTAGAAAAGGCACACATAAGTAACTTTAAGGACTGTAGCGCTTATCACGTTGCGCTGACTGCAACGCTTGCATGAAAAGACGAGTGTTTCTACCGCTTTGCTAAAACAAGACAGTGGTGCCACCTACTCATCGCCTTGCGTTCTACACCTTATCACCTCTGAGACGGGCGCGCACACCTGTCTCAGAGCCACACGCTTCGTTCCAAGAGAACTGCCAGATGGCGCTCATGTCTCACGTGTGCCGTGACTTGATGCAGTCTAACGCAGCGCCTCCAGAATACCATTCACAAATTTTCTTGTGCAGAACATCAAATAACTGCTTTGTTCACTCTCTGCACATGCAAGACTATCGTATTTCGGCGACACTTACAGATTAACATGCAGATACGGGGCCAATTTTTTTATCTCTGCTTCAGCGGTGCTCCTCGCCCCCACTCGTCGCCCCCACGCTGTTATGCGCATGTATAACATACGATGCGCGGGAAGGTGTTGCCGATTTAGACATGTAAAACCAGTCGAGAATGTTCATAAAATTCTTGCTGTAATTAAAAAAATACAAAATAGCTTTCGCCTTAGAGTTGTCTTAGGTGAATGCAGAACATACCCTGTGAGGATTATCCAGAGAGCACAAAGGATTTCGGTGTACAGATATAATGCTATAGCCACATGCAATTTCGCTGCAAAAAAAATTTGAAGTTTTTAAATCATGTGGTTTACATTTGAACACACTTTCTGACACTTCTGCAGAAGCTCAATTCAAGTGTATTTCTATATCTGGGCAATCCCCGGCGCGTGCACAAACGATGGTCTGAAAGCAGTGTGAGAATGCTATTGCTCCTGTACAGAGAGACCTCGGATAGAGGGAAGGTTGGCTTTCTGAGACTGGCAAAGTGATGTCATGTTATGCGCAGCAATATTATCGGTAGTGAAGAAAAAGAACATTTCTTTCTCCTTGTGGTTGTCTCGGGGGAAATATATTCGGGACAGTGCAAGTCTTTAGCTTTGAGGCATTGTTGTACATTGCAGTGTTCGTCTACCATGTCTGCTTATAACTGTGTAGATGTATTTAGCATGCTATTTTATAAAGTACAATTTTATTGAGCCAGCATTCTGTTTATTTGCTGCAAATATAATTACTGAACAAGTTGTTCCAGAATGCTCAACTGCATGATGTCATCATTTTTGCATCATCGAGTGAAATAGGGAGCGCTCGTAAGAGTATTGGCTTCGCAAGATTTGCAGTGAATCAAAATATTTCTAGTTCTTCACAAGAGCCCCGAAATAATTATTCATATAATTGAGTATAGATGCAACTTGCTTCTTCAGTGTACTTTGAGATGTGAAGTTAGCTGCTCCAGAGTGCTCCCAGATGATAAATCACGTGCTTCAAAGTGCTCCAGAATGGAATATTTTACTGCCTCTGAAATGCTCCAAAATGACATATTTTACAGCTCCAAATGCTTCAAAATGAAAATTTTGTTGGTACGAAAATTGCTTCAAATTAGAAGACCCCGGTAGCAACACTAAATGCCAAGAAAGTTGAGCAGACTATCCAATCTGATATGGGCACAGAGAATCCTGAGTTAAGTGCTGCCTCGACAGCACACAATCGATAATACTGCACGACTATGCTTCATGAAAGAGCATGCTGTAGAATGTTACAGAGCATAGAGGAGAAAGTTGTTTATGAACAGCCAGTCTCTGTAGGCCTCAGATATTGACGAGAACTTGGTTGTACAAGCTGCGCAGGGCTTTGGGGTCATTTCATCGACAAACAGAGCTCAACATTCCTAACTTGGCAAAATACTTTTGCTCCTGGAGTGCTTTGTCTCCAAAGCACTTCTGTTGCAAGGTGATGGTGGCGGCGTAGCAGCTCTCAGTTGTAGGAAGGCCCGCTATTATTTATTCAGCGTCTTCTTTCGAATAAAGTCGCAGGTGATAGAACTTCTCTGTTGCCGTTATGCAGATGTTACTGTTAACAATTTGGTCAAACTCAGACAAAGGAGCTATTGTCAGTTCAGGCAGTCTGACTCGAGTTCCGTCTAATGGCGCTGCGACTGTTTTAGTGATGGTTCTTTAAGTCATAGTTGACCACCTTAGCATGCGATCTCTCTTGCTACTAATCATTGCTAGAATCTGAGTAGCATTGTCTTCATATTCTAGCATAGCATTATACTCGGCCTCGAACTCTGTCAGAAATGTGCTGCTTGATCTCAATGTGCATGTTCTTGAGCTCGTCATTGTTAGCCTTCAGTCTCTTATAAATGGAATTGAGCTGGTCATACGTTGCAGGCTCTTTATCGAGGAGAGTACTTGCCTCGTTTATAATCCTTGTATTTTGTGCTCGCCAGAATGTCCACTTCGACTTCATTCGGTCCGTGCCAGTGCAGTTTAGTGGTAGCCAACGGTACGTCCCTGGTTTTCATTCCTGGGTTTCGACACCAAATGTTTAAACGATAGTGTTCCAGGCACTGCAATCACACCCAACTCCATCGTAGTCACATACAACTTCGCTGAGAAAAGAAATTGAAGTTTTTAATCATGTGGTTTACATTTGAACACACTCTCTGACACTTTTGCAGAAGCTCAATTCAAGTGTATTTCCGTATCTGGGCAATCCGGCGCATGCACAAACGATGGCCTGAAAGCAGTGTGAGAAAGCTTTTGGCTAAGACACTTTTTATGAAGATGAGTTTAGAAGTTATCTTCCGTCAATTCCGAGCGTCCCCGCTTTGTGCGCACTAGCGGCCTTCCGTGCAAATAGTAACTGTGTGTGTGTGTGTGTGTGTGTGTGTGTGTATGTTTGTATATATATGCACATATATATATATATATATATATATATATATATATATATATAACGGAAAGAAGTGTATACCTAAGGGCTCGTTTTTTCGTGTTTTAACACAATATTAATGAGATATAACAGACAGTAATGCCAAGGAATGTACAGGGGAAGTTATTAGAAGCAATGGAATGTAAATAAGAAGAAAGAAAAGTGGGTGAAAAAATTACCAACTGTGAGCAGGAATCGAACCTACCCCGCTCATAATAAGCCCGCTCATAATAAGCCCGCTCATAATAAGTTCACGTGCTACGTGACGCCAAACATGCACATAAGAGTGTTTTCACACTCGCCATTTGGCTTATAGATGGCGCTGACTGTCACTCCTACTTCTAAATTCACAGATAAACCCAAAAAAGTGGATGGAGGGAGGGCCGCTGTGATAGCTCAGTGGTTAGAGCATCGAACGCGTAATTCGAAGGTCGTAGGTTCGATTCCTGCTCACAGTTGGTAATTTTTTCATCCACTTTTCTTTCTTCTTATTTACATTCCATTGCTTCTAATAACTTCCCCTGTACATTCCTTGGCATTACTGTCTGTTATATCTCATTAATATTGTGTTAAAACACGGAAAAACGAGCCCTTAGGTATACACTTCTTTCCGTTATTTCACTGAACGAGGGTCTCGTACTGGCAGACTTGGTGTGTTTAGGTTGTATAAGAGGGACAATTAATCAGCTGCCCGCTCATAATAAGTTCACGTGCTACGTGACGCCAAACATGCGCATAAGAGTGTTTTCACACTCGCCATTTGGCTTATAGATGGCGCTGACTGTCACTCCTACTTCTAAATTCACAGATAAACCCAAAAAAGTGGATGGAGGGAGGGCCGCTGTGATAGCTCAGTGGTTAGAGCATCGAACGCGCAATTCGAAGGTCGTAGGTTCGATTCCTGCTCACAGGTGGTAATTTTTTCATCCACTTTTCTTTCTTCTTATTTACATTCTATTGCTTCTAATAACTTCCCCTGTACATTCCTTGGCATTACTGTCTGTTATATCTCATTAATATTGTGTTAAAACACGGAAAAACGAGCCCTTAGGTATACACTTCTTTCCGTTATTTCACTGAACGAGGGTCTCGTACTGGCAGACTTGGTGTGTTTAGGTTGTATAAGAGGGACAATTAATCAGCTGCCCGCTCATAATAAGTTCACGTGCTACGTGACGCCAAACATGCGTATAAGAGTGTTTTCACACTCGCCATTTGGGTTATAGATGGCGCTGACTGTCACTCCTACTTCTAAATTCACAGATAAACCCAAAAAAGTGGATGGAGGGAGGGCCGCTGTGATAGCTCAGTGGTTAGAGCATCGAACGCGCAATTCGAAGGTCGTAGGTTCGATTTCTGCTCACAGTTGGTAATTTTTTCATCCACTTTTCTTTCTTCTTATTTACATTCCATTGCTTCTAATAACTTCCCCTGTACATTCCTTGGCATTACTGTCTGTTATATCTCATTAATATTGTGTTAAAACACGGAAAAACGAGCCCTTAGGTATACACTTCTTTCCGTTATTTCACTGAACGAGGGTCTCGTACTGGCAGACTTGGTGTGTTTAGGTTGTATAAGAGGGACAATTAATCAGCTGCCCGCTCATAATAAGTTCACGTGCTACGTGACGCCAAACATGCGTATAAGAGTGTTTTCACACTCGCCATTTGGCTTATAGATGGCGCTGACTGTCACTCCTACTTCTAAATTCACAGATAAACCCAAAAAAGTGGATGGAGGGAGGGCCGCTGTGATAGCTCAGTGGTTAGAGCATCGAACGCGCAATTCGAAGGTCGTAGGTTCGATTTCTGCTCACAGTTGGTAATTTTTTCATCCACTTTTCTTTCTTCTTATTTACATTCCATTGCTTCTAATAACTTCCCCTGTACATTCCTTGGCATTACTGTCTGTTATATCTCATTAATATATATATATATATATATATATATATATATATATATATATATATATATATATACACACACATTTAATTGACATATATGCACAATAAAGGGGATGGGGGATGGTCGCGCTGCGAGCTCAGTTGGTAGAGCATTGAACGCGTTAATCAAAGATCGCAGGTTCGGTTCCTGCCCACGGCAAGTTATCTTTTCTTTCTTCACATTTACATTACAATCAGTGCTACTAACTTCCCCTGTAGTACTTTGCTTGCTTTATTGTATGTTAGATCTCATTAATATTATGTGTAATACACACACGCACGCACACACACACACACACACACACATATACTTATGTGTTTTTGTGTGCGTGTGTGGGATTGTCATACTTACATTCATTGTGTATTTCATTTTTTCAACAATAAAGCTTGAGTGATATACTTTTAATGAAAGCTTACATTTCAGTTTAACGAAATTTTTATGTAATGAAGTAAATTGCCAACTTCAGGAGCGTCTTTGTATTGAGCTTAACTAATAAAATATTGCTACTCGGGATTCCATCCTGTATTCTTAAAAAACCTTGATATCTGTATGAACCTGTCGTGTGTTCTCTTCATTTCATGCACTCTAATGAGTCACTGCCAACTAGCTTACATCAATGTTCCTCCCCACTATAGTGTGCTTTGTAAAAAGTTTGTAGTATTGATGCGCCCAACGCCAAAGTTTCATTTTTTGCACAGTGTTTTATCTTTCTGTTCTGTGCCTTTTTATGAGCGTTGCTATAAACTTCAAGCTTCATATGAATGCTGTAGAGTTGCAAGGAGTTATGCTGGACATAAGAGGACCTTGCGCTTATTGGGTGTAGGTAGCTCAAATGCCGTTGTACTTGCAGGAAGGCAGTTGCATCATGGCGGGCTTGACGTACAATGGCAGGGACGAGAATGGCAATGACCTCTGGAATGGCTGCGTCAACATCTCTGTCTGGCGTTACGAAATGGCCACCACATTCGACGACCTGATTAAGTCATTCAACATCAACACCAACCTATGGGTTGCGCAGTGCGTACTCACTGTTTGTTTCTCATGTGTAAATGTCATCTCCTTTATTAACATCGTGGCTTACAGCACACAAAAAACACAAAGGTTGGATGAAAATGACGCACAAGCACTTACTTGCAATTGACATTTATTAAAAAGATGCTACGGAATATAAAGGAAACGCGACATCATAAAAAATAAAAGACACAAAAATGTGACATGGAAAGGAATTAGGCCTGAGAACATGCCGGGGCGCCACCATGTGGACGCATCCCTGTGACATGCGTGGTTGGATTGCTCTGCCAGCCCTCTGGCGCGCCACCCGCAGCCGCTATCGTTTCTCTTTTTTTAAATTTTTACTCTTGTTATACTTCACTCAACAAAATCATAAAAATACTGCTGCAGCTTTTTCACTGACTGTACGATGTGCTAAGTAACTGTCCCGGAAAAGTTTTATGCTTTTCATAAGGCCCGACTGTCTGCGTTGTCTGCTATGGCCATTTATATGATAGCTCTGGGGGGCCGAGCGCGCTGCTTTTGTTAAACATAATGACTCATTCTGTGTTGACTTGAAGTATCAAATGGGTATTAACGCGAGCTTGCGGTAAAGATACTTATTTTTGCTGAAAGAAATGCGCTCAACCACGCTGCTTCATTCATTGTAGATTTGTACCTAAAGATGGGCCTCAGTTTACATGATGAGCATGCGCAATTTAGCATTTTTGTTTAGCACACATTGCCTTACGAAGCACAGCGCAAGCGGATTCCTTGCTTTGTGGGAAGCAACACAACCTTCCTACAGCCGCATGCAGCCGCAACCTCTCTGTTATGATTGTGGAAAAATGTGAGAGACACGCCCGCTTGGGCCTCATTCAGGGTTGTAACTAGGTTTCACACAAGGCAAAGTTTCTCTGCAGCATGATCCCAATATTTATTGCGAAAATTTTGTACGGTTGTCATAATTTATTTATTTATTTTCAATACTGTCAACTCCAGTTCTGGAGTCATTACAGAGGGCATATTGTAGATAGTATTCGTTCATACAGAGCATAGAGTAACATTCTAAGTAACATATGGATTCAATTACACTATTGGTTAACAACAACAAAATACAAGGAACAATGAATTTTCCATACAGTGAAAAACAAGGAAATATTCAAACCAAAATTTGTTATACACTGTTAGAAATTATGTATATATGTAGCTCATCTGCAATATAGGCAAACCATCATTACCTATAATTGCATCAGACAAACTATTCCGCATTTGATTTGAACTCGGAAAAAAAAGAACAAAAAATACTGAAACAGGGGGCATCAATTTAAAAGGCACCAAATTTTTCTGTATGCATGATATCAGAAGAGCAGGACAAATGACAGTGACTAAATTTATAATATGCACAGCTTTCTAGCAGCAAACCCAGGAAACTGCTGATTTGTACATATCAAGCCAGGCATTGAATTAGCAAAAAAAAGAGAGAAAAGAAAAGAAACGAGAAAACCATTATCTTCATTTTACCAGAGGAAGGCAAAAAGGTAGGTCTGGTGTGGCCTGCTACAATGCGCTGTGCTTTATATAAAGGAAAGAGGAAAATCACAAAAGTATGAGAAGTATAGCCGCATTACTGTATGTTTCGCATGGTTTCTAACATTGCGCTGAATGCCGATAGAGTGTCGGCATCAGTAACCCTTCCATTCAATTTATTCTATTCTCGAATTGTTAGTGGGAAAAACGAGTTCCCAAAAATGCTGCTATTTGAGGAATATGCTTGCAGGCTATACTTGCGCTTATAACGAGTAGGCCATGACTGTGAAAGTGTGACGTACTTAGACACATCTACCTTGTAGTGGCCGTGTAGCAATTGGTACAGGAACCTCAGGTGCGCTTCTTTTGCCCTATTAGTTAGTTTATCAGTGCCAGAAGAAGCGAGAAGCTTAGTGGGAGAATTTGTACGTTTGAACTTGTTGTGTACAAACCATATGGCTTTGCGTTGCACTGCATCTAATTTACCAATACTTTTTAGTGAATAAGGAAACCAAATTACGGGGGCATATTCTAATATTGGTCTTACGAACTTGGTGTAAGCCAAGAGTTTTGCGTGCGCTGGTGCAATTCTCAGTCATCTTTCTAGGTAGGAAAGTTTACGAAGTGCGGCCACAGTGGCGTTAGCTATGTGTGTGTCCCATCTCAGGTCAGATTTTAATGTAATGCTTAAGTACTTATGCTGCACACCATTAGTCAGCGTTGAACCATGAATGGTGTAAATGAATTGTGATGGATTCTGTTTACGTGTTACCATCATAGCTGCAGATTTTTTAACATTAGTAGTCATTTGTTACTTAGCGCACCAATCCGCTAGGTTGGTTAGACATTCGTTGAGGTTAATGTGGTCTGTGAAGCTGTTTATCTCCTTATAAATAATACAATCATCTGCAAACAGCTTGATGTTACAGTCAATGTCTGACCTGATGTCAGGTATGAAAATTAAAAATAATAGCGGTCCCAAGACAGAATCTTGAGGGACCCCAGAAGTTACGGGGGCTATGTTGGACGTATAACCGTCATACAGCGTGAACTGAGAGTGACCTGGTAAAAAATGTTTTGTCCAAGAAAACAGTAACCCCTCTCCTATTGCACTTTTCAGCTTTACGAGTAATTCGCTGTGACATACACAATTAGAAAATTCAGATAAATCAAGTTAAATACGTATGTTTGGCCGCAATTATTTAAGGTAAAAGCTTGATCATGAACTACCTCGTTTAGCTGTGTAACAGTGGACAGGCCACTACGAGATCCATGTTAATTAGGAGACAAAAACTTTATTCTCTCGAGAAAAACAGTTATGTGTTTTGAGATGATACGCTGTAGTAGCTTACATGAAATGCTAGGAAGAAATATGGGCCGGTAATTGGAAACCAACGACTTTTCTCTTGATTTATGAATAGGTATTATTTTTACAGTCTTCCAGTCATCTGGTAACTGTGATGAGGTAAGCGACTTTTGAAAGATTAGCCCAAGAAACTTGCTCCACAATTCCACGTACCTTTTAAGGAATTCATTAGAAATATTTTCTGGACTACTGTATTTTTTAGTATCTAAGTTAAGAAGGAAGTTCAGTATTCCTGCATCTGTAACTTCTAGGTGATCGATGCTTAGCGAATCGCGAGGTAATACTGGAGGAATAATACCATCATCAGTTGTGAACACCGACTGGAAAAAAATGTTGTATTCGTTAGCCTTTTCCGTTTTTTGTTTTGGACCGGTGTGTGACTCTGTGTTATTGGTGGTGCGAAAATGTCTCAAACTTGTTTGAATTGCTTTTAATAAAGCAATCCAAACAATAACAAAATACAATGCACATTCAATACACAAATAAAATGCACATACGATGCACATTTGATCCACATCGAGCTACACATGTGTGAAAATATGAAAGATTGGCTCAATTCCACAGCTTATCGTGATAAAAAAATTCGATCCTGACCGGGCCCGATTACCATATTTTCGCGCGTATAACCCGCATCAAAAACCCAAAAATTTCAGTGGCAAAGTGGAGGTGCGGATAATACGCGAGGTTTTTCCTATAGTGTTGCTTCACAGCAATGCCTGTTGTGCTGTGAAGCCCTTTTACAGTGTAGCGAAGGCTACGGAGGCGGTTTCCGCAAATTCGTGTTGCTCCGCAAGTGGCATGGCAGCTTGTGGCCGATTTTGGTTTCGCTTGCTTGAATCGTTGAAGCGTTTAAAGAAACATTAGGGGAGAGACAATTCGATTGTTCAGTGTAAAATCTCACTGTCACACCACAAGTATATTTTTTGAACGTGCGCGGCCGCTCAGTGACCCTCCACATGTCCCTACATCACGGACGTTATGTTTACTTTTGGAAAGGGCTTGCCGAAAAGGTGGTTCTGTCTAAGAAAGTTTCATAATATATAAAGTAAGTTTCATAATAAATAAAGCAGTATTTATTTCAGCTAGGCAAATGAGATATTATAGTGCCTATAGAGATATTACCAGTAAATTAGTGTACTACTTATTGACGCGGTAGCAGGCATGCATTTCGGTTCTGTTGTTTCCAGTGTGCTGTTACAGTGTACTGGAAGGGGTAGTGCTGTCAAGTTGTCGCCGAGTGTGAGCGCTCTCTACCTCGCCGATGCCGCTAGTTCTCCACATCTCGACCCGTTCGCCAAGCCTAAGTCGATCTGTTCTGTCGCCATGAGTAGCGTACGGCAGCAGGCCTTCATGGCACAGCAAAAGCTTAAGATCATCGCCGTCGCCGAGGAATTCGGAAATCGCAAAGCGGGAAAACGGCACGATGTAAACGAGTCCTGCGTGCGATTGTGGAGAAAAAAGAAAGAGAGCCTACAAGCCGTGCACCGCGACCGTAGGTTATTTTGTGGCCCCAAGACTGGTGCCTACCCTGAGCTGGAGGCGGAGCTAGTAAAGTTCATCGAAGATATGAGAAGCAGGGGTCACGCCGTATCGACCGAGATGGCCCAAGTGGAAGCGCGGCAGCTTTCAAGGGAGCTAGGCCTACCTCACGAGTTTCGTGCAAGCCGTGGATGGCTGCACCGCTTTATGAAGCGGCAAGTGCTCTCAATCGAACGGCGGACTACAATATGTCAACGCTTGCAGGCTTCTTATTAGGAGAAGCTGCTCAAGTACCAGAGATATGTAATTGGCCTGCGAAAGCAGCACAATTACATTTTCTCGCAAATCAGCAATGCGGATGAAACTCCTGTTTATTTTGAAATGCCGTTGGACACAACGATTGAGAAGACGGGCAGAAGTTCGGTAAGCGTGCTGACCGGCGGGAACACGAAACTGCGCATCACAGTCTTGCTTTGTACCCTCGCCGACGGCACGCAACTGCGACCGTACGTCATCTTGAAAAGGAAAACTCTACCAAAGGCTCATTTGCCTGCCGGTGTGGTGGTGCGCGCACATGAGAATGCGTGGATGAACAGTGACTTGTTCGTAGACTGGATCAAGATGGTATGGGAGAAGAGGCCCGGTGCGATGCTCGCAAAGAGGTCCATGCTCGTTCTTGACTCGTTCCACGGCCACACAACTGAGGAAGGGAAGGACCGCCTTTGACGCAACGGCACCGACTTAGTTGTTATACCCGGTGGAATGACGTCAATGTTGCAGCCTCTAGATTTGTCGCTTAACAAGCCCTTCAAAAAGCATGTCAAGCGCTATTACGCCGAGTGGATGGCCGAAGGCTGCTACGACTTGACGCCGACAGGACGAGTCCGAAGGCCTGATATTGCCCTATTCTGCAAGTGGATTGTCGAGGCATGGAAGGCCATTCCAGGTGAGATGGTGCGAAAAAGTTTCAAGAAATGCTGCATCACAAACAACATGGATGGAACCAAAGATGACCTTGTGCATAATAGTGAGGACTAAGGCTCAAGTGATATAGTCAGAATTTGTGACAATTGTAACTTCATAATATATGCTGATGACTGCACATTATTTTTTACTGGAAAAGATTTCAGTACTCTCGAGGCTTTAGCGGCCAGCACATGCTATAAGCTTCGTGAATGGTCTACCGCGAACAATTTAATGTTAAATGAATCAAAAACAAAATGTGTCCTTTTTCGAGCTCTCGGCATATCCCTGCATGTAACAAATTATGTTACCCTAGGCCCCTACAAAATTGCAGTGACCAAATTCATTAAGACGCTTGGAGTAGTTTTTAATGAACATATGTCCTGGAATGATCATACAGACCACATTAGTTTAAAGTTGAGACGCGTGGTTGGCACTCTAAATCGTTGTCGACGTCTTTTGCCCGTTACTGTAAAGCGACTCTTATATCAGGCTCTTTTCCATGCCCACTTAAACTACTGCACTTTGGTATGGGCAAACACTACGTGAACAAATTTAAATAGGCTAAAGATACTTTAAAAAAAGGCAATCAGGGCAATAGAAAACATATCATACCTTGAACACACAGGACAACTCTTTGTTAAACATAAAATTGTTAAGGCAAATGACATATACAAATTCAGGTCGTTACAATCCTATATTAGCGCGAACAGAGGGAAACTTGACGCATTCCTGACACTTGCAAATCTTGAACATACACAAACCATTTACTTCCATCGATATAAACACCCGTGGAAAATTCCGTTATCTCGCACCAATTACGGCACCCGAAGACTTAGCCACATGCTACCTACTATATTGAACTCACACGAGCAGGAAGACATAAAAATTGACACATTAAACAATATCGATGTGCAAACACTATTCTTGTTGATTTGTACTGTTTACATAGGTCACTCTGTATTACTTTGCATCATTTATTGTGTACCTTTATATATTTTTTTCCTTTATTATTTCTTTTGTGTAACCTCATTGTGTACCTTTCTTATGTACAAAAGCGATGATGCATACTTTGCGAATCACTGTGCTCATGTGTTTATGAAATATTCCTTTTTGTTTGTATACCTTGGCCTGTCATTTACTTTGTCTTCTGCTTGAATTGTTTCCTGCTCTATAATATTTGTTTTTCTTTTTTGTTTTTATTGTATTTCGTTTTCAACCTGTCATTGCTGACATAGGGTGGACGGTGCTTAGTCAAGCTGCAATAACTGCAGCTTTTTTGCCGTCTCCCAATTTTTCGCTATTGTATTTGTTTTGGTGAAAATAAAAAACTTTGAAAAAAAGAAAGAAGTGATAGCTCTAGCGAGAGCAGCGACAGTGAGTGAATTGCGACTGGCCTTCCAGACAGTGTATTCTGTTTGCTAAATGAAGCTTTTTCTGTGTACATATGTGCATGTTGCTTGAGCAGTATCTTTTGTACAGCCTTTCCTGTATATCAAATGTGCAGGCAATACGCGAGGATTTTTTTTTTCTTTCTCGGTGAGCTTAAAGTGGGGGTGCGGATTATATGCAGAGGCGGGTTATACGCGCAAAAATACGGTACCATAGCAAATGAACTGCTTGCCAGCCCTATTATTTAGAGCCCTTGAACGAGCATGCTGCGAGGTATGTCTTGCATACCGTAATCTAAATGGCAATTTCATGCTTCAGTAAAAAGGCCAGTGTACTATTTTTTTTTACAGCTTCATTCATAAGTTGTGTGACATTTCCCGGCACATATTAGAGGATGAATCAGTTTTCGAGACTGACCGCATTTTCGCCTGTAGGTCAAAACAAGATTGAATATGAGTAAGAGTGGATGTGGGCCCATTCTACTGACGTATAAGCAAGGCACCATGTTAACTGATGTCGCCGATGGCAGGGGCGTAGGCAGAAACTTTTTACGGAGGGAGCCACACTACGGAGGGGGGGGGGGGGGGGCAGGGTAGGCAGATGTGGTCGATTGTTATTTTGTGCGCTACATGCCATGGGAAAAAATGTCGTGGGGGGGGGAGGGGTGTGTGCACGGGTTTGGTGTGCCACCCCCTGGCTACACCACTGGCAGACAGAAACCTGTGTGGTCGGGTACACACATGAAGACAGACACTCATATAGGAAAGTGGGGGAGGGGGGGGGGGTCTCAGACTGCAGTAAAAGTTACCTTGGCAAGAGAAGTAGCTTTAGCAGACTGTGTGATGTAAGAAAGATTTTGTAGAATGCGCTGGCTGAACAAGCAGAAGCAACTGGCCACAAAATAGACTGGAAAATGTTAAATCAACAAAACTTGAGGGAAATAATGGGACTTCTGGGCTTTATTTTGACTCTGGCAATTGAGATGATGGCGCACATTCTTAAATGTGATGACGGCAACTTCCCCCACATGTACGTGGTATTATAATATATACATAAATAGGACTGTTTGCACTTTAATTTTTCCTTGTGGACGAGGCCCTGTGTAGTAACTGAAACTTTCTGCTTTTATGTGAAGAGTCCTGGTCGATGCTGATTTTAGCCCTATGGGCTTGAATTAAAGAGAGAAATGACAGTGGCACTGCCAGCGGCCATTACAGTGGCATTGCGTACGTAGCGGGATGTGGTGCGCCATCGATAACCTTCACTGCAACTTTCTGAATTCTGTAGTCTGTTGGAGTCCGCACAGATGAAGTGAGACCAAAACAACGCAGTTTAAAAGTGAAAACACCGTGAAGTTGCAGTTAAAAACAACGCATCCAACCGCCAGCTTATCATTGTGAGAGCAGGGCGAGAACACGTGATCCAACTTTGCACGTCACCACGATTGCAGGGCTCGGTCCTCCAGTGGTGGGCCTCGCGCCCAATATATCTCAATTACTTTTGTCATGTCTGTCAGCAATGGATGAGCAAGGAGCAAAAATTCTAGATTTTTGCTTTATAGTTGACTCTTGGCAAGTGACCTCTGAATTCTGTTCAAATTATCTAGAAGTTTGAATGGTCAGAAGTTCTCGGATATATGAATCTCGGCAAGCTGACAACACAGTTTATGATTAGGTATTCTTTTTGTGACATTAAACAAATTTATGCATTTTTAATCTTTAACTGCATGCAATATACAGAAAGCAGAGGTGTAAAATTCATTAGTTTATTCTCTATCTACTGCTGATCAGACCTTCTAAAGAAATTGCGAATTGCCAACTTCTTTTTTGCTATATGTGCCTTCAGCACAAAGCTCTTCGTACCAGCTTGAGAATCAATTCAGTTTACTATGAGTGTGCTTCGTTTAAAACATTTGTTTACTAGTAAAGCCTTTTTTCTTGAAGGCCTGAGGTGCTTAGTATTCATTTTTAGACTGTTAGGATGATATAAGCACACAAATTTTTAAATAGTAGTGGGAAAGCAGCAGATGCTTTCCAGTATGAAACCGCAAGAAGTATGGTTTCACCAAATGACAGAGTTTCAATAGGATTTTAAGTACGTTGAAAGAATGTAGGCCAACAAAAAAAATTGAATTTTGTTTGAAATGATCAAAAGTATGAATTATAGGAGTTTGAATTATCGCGAGTATATTTTACTTTTTCGTTCAAGTTTCTTAATCACTGTAAGCTGTGATCATGAACCGCCAACTTGCCTGCGAACTTACCGTCTACAGCAGCAGCTTTCAAAGTCGTTAAGTGCTAAGTTTTGTTTACTTTTGCTGTTATCATTGTTGATGTTGTATGTTACATTTCAACTACATATGTCAGCCTAGGGAAATAAGCTTTTGAAAATTCGAGAAAATTTTCTCTATGCGGTAGGAGGCTCTGGAAAGAAGCATAGTGCAAGCTTATGGACACATTGTGCTGCCATTTTTGAATGAACTCTTCTGTGCTGGCGGGTGACTCACTCTAAGTTTGGTACGCAGGTACGTGTTCAAGCGTCTGCGCTTCCTTGGCAACAAGCAGCTGTCTCAACTGAGTGCCTTGTTTTTTCTGGCACTGTGGCACGGTCTGCATTCGGGCTACTATGTCTGCTTCTTCAATGAGTTCATTGTGATGAAGTTTGAGCGGGATGCCCTGGAGGTGATTGAGCGGCTGCCGCGCCTAAAGCAGCTCATCTACCATCCCTACCTGCGGCTGCCTCGCTTCCTTGTTCTCAAGGTCTACGTGCTTGTCATGTTTGGATACTGCATCGTGCCCTTTGTGCTGCTGTCGCACCAGCGGTACATTGAGGTACGTCTGTACTTCCCGCACACTGCAAAAGCACTGCCAAACTTGTATGTAGTTAGTGTAGAATTCACAAAGAAACACGACAGACAACAACAGATGCTACTACCAACTGTTTCTTAAAGTAAACAGTTGGCAGCAGTACTCATCACTGTCTGTCATGTTTCTTGTGTCTGTGTTAATTTTTTCATGCTTAGTCTAGAAATAATGGTCTAAAAACAACTAGCCCGCCAGACTGTTCTTCCAAAGTATGTGCGGCACATCTGAGCAATCAGAAGCAATTAACATGCCAATGCTCTTTCTAGTGTGATTGGATGTTGTTCACACCTACCAGGACAGATGTTGTGACACGTACTCCACTGGATGTTGCGCACACTCTTGGGTGTATACATGGGGGTGGTCTGGGTTAAAGGGGCCCTGCTACACTTTGCCAGCATGGTCAGTAAAAGCCGCCAGTTAGTAGTTTAGGCTCATGAGAATACATGAGTCCAACATTATACTAGAGCACGTGGCTTGGAGTTAATTCTGAAAGTTTGAAATCTCTCCCTGTTCTTTCAACAAATGATGCCGTACACTCAAATGATCAGGCCATATATACCTACTAGTATAGCAGCCACTGACTCGCTAATTTGAGCATCGTCAGATGCATAGTTGCTGACACTGCTGCAGAGAGCTCCCACGCGTGTGCTCTTGATCATACTGTCAGACACACGTTTTAAGCAAAACAGAGAAAGTGCTGAAAATCACAATGCACACATGAAAGTGTCTTCTTTTCCCTGAGCTTAGTTTCCATTGCACCTGTTGGGGTGAGAGAAAGCAATTACAGCATGTAACAAATCTGTGCAACTCTACTCATACTTGTAAAATTCAAAAAATTTTTGCAGCGGTAGACACATGAACTTTCTTAATAAGGCCATTAGTTGGTTACATGAAGAAGCGTTGCAGGGCCATTTAAAACAAGTGGTCAGCGTAGTTTTTATGCTTTAATTCAGACTTTTAACTGTAAGCCAAACCATGCTAGAGGTCAAAAGAGTAGCGGAAGTATGAAGTACAGAGGGGTGTGTAACAAAAAACAGTTGCTGAGAGTGACAATTAGAGGGCTGGGGAAGCAGGGTCAGCTCTTAACAATAAAAACCTATGGGAACCTCGCCGATGGCTTATCCGGGGTCAAAAGAGATTTCCTGGGAAGTCACTGGAGCGCAGACTCCGTTTGCTGTTGTTGTAAGCGATCAGCAGCGCTCAGAGACGTTCGCTGTAAGTCTCATTTTGTGCAATTAAAATGTAGATTTCCTCAGTCAATTAATATGTATATTTCCACGGTAATGCGGTTATCTACGTGTTAAGCGAAGGTTAATTTTAAGTGAGGCCGCTGTGTGTAAGCTCGACTGTATAATAATTGGAAGTACAACATATGCTTACTCAAAAATTCTCATTGTCTCTTAAAATCATAAACTTGGGATGTCTTGAGATGTCTTTCCCCTCGTAAATGTTGGGTAGCCAGTCGAGAGCGGGCACCCCGGACTGCCAGGATTACTGAATGTTTTACCAATAGTGATTCTTATAGATGGCAGCAGCGATTGCTGTCTCTGTTAAGTTTGCTTTTTATCCTCCTTTTGAAACGTATGTGTCTGAATGGGAGGCATATTTATGTTTTCTTATTGACACTGTACAACAGCACGTGTGTTGAAGGAATGTGGCCACTCAATAGGTAGCCAAGCAGCATTATTTTGTGTGTAAATAGTTGGTCTGTCTCTATGAGAGGTACACTCCACAAGATTTCTTACTATCTAGTGCACCTTTAACACTTGCTGTTCATCAACATCACTACTGCTAGGTTGGTGCACTTACATAAGCACATGTTCTGGCTGAGAAGGTTTAAACAGGGGCAGCCTAATAATATTGTCGCATTATAAAAACATAGAGAGACATTAGTTAAATAAAGACATGACTTGAATTCTGGGCTTTCACAGACACGCGTTAGCAAAGGAAGGTATTGAGCTTTTGGTTATTGCATATTTATTAAACAGCGCAATGTTGCAAGGTTACGTAAACATTGGTTCTGTGCTTTTTCGTTTAGTGCTGTTTTCTTCATATAGCCTCTTGACATACACGAAGGATGCGCCAGAGCCGATTTATATTTGCGTATTTACAAAAAGAAACAGCCTCTCGTCCTTTTTATTGTAATTTCCAGCAGCTACATTTTGGACAGTGTTTTACTTTGGTGTGTAGCATTCTGCAGAAAAGCCGTTGGGCTTTATTGCTGTTTCAGTTTATTCGTGCTTCCTCATCACTTGCTGCCACTTATTACGAGCGGTCTTTTGCGCGGTAATCGGCAGAATGTTTTGTGAGGATTTTGTGATCTGTAGCCCGATTCAGTGTCAACAGAGGTGTTTTTGCATAATCTTTGCACGAGTTTTCTTAAATTAGGTTATGGAAAATACTAAGCTGTGAATTAAATAAAAAAAACAGAGCACGAGAAAGGGCCATAATGGAAGGACTCTTTATAAACACCAAGTGACTCTCCGCTTTTGACGGATAAATGTGCACGTTAGTATACGGGCATTTCCCACTCTTAAGAAGCTATGCTTGATTTCAAGAAGTATTGTTACCAAGATGGGAAAGGCTGAGTCTGACATGAAATGCAACAATAGATATATGTAAAATGTGTGTAGGAGGTTGTCTACAGTATTTTCGTGAGTAGGGGTTCCTGCTGCATATGAGAGTTAATGTATGAATCCCTGTGAGAGCATGCGAGCAATGTTTTGAACAGAAGCACAAGCTTTTTTTTTTAACCCTGCATTGTATTGCTTTCTGCCATGTAGCTATGTTTGAGTTCACAGAAATCGCAATCTCATGCAGGGCATGTTACAGAGGCTCATTAGCATTAGTCAGTTACCTCATTGTAAATGAATCTAGCATTTCTGAACAGTCAGCATGAACAGTAGGTGATGTTCCATACCATACATTTTGCATCTTACTTCATGGCATTTTCAGAGCTATACAGTCGAGCCCGCTTATAACAAACCTGAGCGTGACGTGGCATTCGTTCACTGTATCCCGAAGTTCGTAGTAAATGAAACACAGCTTTTAAAAAAAAGTTGCGCGTGAAAACACAAACTTTTTTTGCCCCCAAAAGTCCGTGATGCACGTGTTTTAAAGAGCAGAAGCGATAAGTGCGGTCTCGAGTTCATTTAAAACGGCAGGGTGTTCGTTCGCCGAGGCCCATGGCATAAGCTGCATGAGGCACTGGTTCCAAAGTTTTGTCGTTCTCGCAATCCGATTCGTCCAAATCGCTCTCGCCATGTACTTCATTCACAATGCCCAAATCGGTGCACGGTTCCGCAGTGTCGGCATCACCATCGGCCGTCATTAAACCATCGCAACAGATGTCCCACCCGCTCTCCCAGGTCGGAGTCGACGCGCTGCCACAAATTGCCGCCGCAGTTCAGAAGGTTCAGGCTCGGCGTCGGGCCCGGGCCCGGCGTCGACGAAGTCGGCCTTGCGAAAACATTTTCCCACGCATGTAGTCGTCACCGCCGCCCACGAAATATTCACCATCTTCAAAGCTGAATACCGGGACACCCGAAGCGGCAAGTTGGCTGCCAGGTGGTCAACAGCTATGAGCAAGCGCTCCGCAACGCGGCACCTAACGCGCTGATTACGCTCAAGCCAAGCGGTCACAGTTACGACGTTTTGTTGAGCAGCACGAAAAAGCGCGCTAGTCCTCCCGTCGGCCATCATGACCACACACACACACACCAAGAGCGAGCAAGATGTGCACACGCCACACACATGCTAGAGCGCGTGGAACAGCTCTAGGCCAGTTTCCAGTCAGAAAACGAGACTAATTCGAGCCAGCGTGGCGGGCATCGCAAAGTGGCGGAGGCGGGCGAAGAGGTTGTGAACAAGAGAGGGAGCAGGCTTGCGAAAGAAGGGCAAGGAGTTGCGATAAAGAGAGGGGAGGATGCGGCGGGAGGGCGACCTTGAAAACCAAAACACACGGGAAGGAGGCAGGTTGGGTAGCTTGCTTGAAAGGTCCGCGAAACTTGCACGTAGAAAAACTTGAAAAGAGTGCATGGCCACCTGAATCTGTGCGCGCGGCGGTGTTCGAAGAATTGGCGGCCGTTGTCAAAAAATTGTTTCGTTGTGTGGCCTCACAAACTTCGATATTTCGGGATTCGTTCCACACAAATTAACAGACGTTTTCACGCTTCCGCATGCGCGCGGAAGGCATGCTCAGCCGAGTGCGAAGTGAGCGAAAACAAGTCCTAAACACGAAACTAATCGCAAATTATCAGAGTTGGTGGGGTAGCGTACGCACATGCACTAGACGCAGACTATTAGATACAGTCGGTGGCCGACGATGTTGGCCAATGGTCTGGTCACTCCAGGCCGGCGACGCCAACAACAGTACCAGCGATCAAAAACAGGGTTGATGGCCGACCGGTCTTCGAAAGATCGGTGGCAGTGTGAAACACGGGCCTCGTCTGGCGATGCGGGGCACTCAAGGTAGCGGGGAGGGGGTGGGGACAAAGGACAGAGGGGTGCGTAACGAAAAGCGGTCAGGGAGAGCGGCAACTAGAGGGGCGCGGAGGCAAGGTCGACGTTCAACAATAAGAATGTATGGGCACCTCGCCGATGCCTGATCGGTGGTCGTAATTGGTTTCCGGGGAAGTCGGCAGACCGATGACTCTGTTCCCTGTAACTGATTAGCAGCGCTCAGAGACGTTCGTTGTAAGTGCAATTTTGTGCCATTGAACCAATGTAGTATATTTTGACGGTCACGCGGGTATTGTGCGTTTTAAGCGAAAGTTTGTTTTAAGTGGAGCTGTTATATGTAGGTTCGACTGTATTTCCACAAATTCCTGCATCATATGTGACTTTGCTGTTAGAACTTGCCATCCCAGTCTTGCCTCAAACTGCACCACATAGCATTATAGCAAAGTTAACTGACCAGCTTAGAACTTCTACGCCCCTTTGAACAAGAAGACTACAGTAGTAGGTTAAATGGAGTGGGTCGCCAAGGGAGCCCTTGACCACACCTCAGATGCAATGCATGCTGGTGGAGGCACGCATCAGACATTTAAAGGCAAAGCTCCTTGGGGTCGAGGCATGTTTGTTGGCGCTGTATGCTGTAGCCATTGCTGACAATGATGACGATGTACAGCAAGTGTCTTCCAGATCGCACATTTTCTTTTTTGCACCACGACACAGCACCTGCAAGGTACCAACTATGCACACTCGACGATGATGACAATGATGATCACAGATAACGACTGGCCTGTGCAGTAGATGACATCTCGATATGCGCTACAATGCATTTATTATGATTAAAAACAACCAACAACCACCAGGGGAACGTGCCCAGACCTCGTCTTTGCCAACTTCAGGCTGTATCCTATACTAGTACAAAGCCATAATAATGAAGGGAAAATGAAACTCACAACTCAACACAACATACTAGTTATGACAAATAAACATTTTAAATAACAGTACACCGCTTGGCAGTCATTTATGTGCATGATTGGTTAATGTGACGGGTGATTTACGGTAACACCTGACGATGCCACTGCTTCGTCCACTCATCATCATTCCCTTCATGGATATGTCGTGATTCTGTAGCACTGCTTTCTTTTTCTGTGTGTTTGCTGCTGTCACTGACCATGTCTTGCAGTTTGTCAAGTGTACGATTTCTAGCCATCATGAAGTGTTTTGTGTGTGCAGGCATACACCCGTGTGTATTGGATTGGACACATTATCTACTTGAGCTGGATACCCCTGTCGATGGTTGTAATGAAGGCTCTACCCAAGCCATCTGAAGCACCTGCCAAGAAAGAAAACTAACGGACTCGCTTGGTGGCCAGGCTTTTTCAGGAAGGCAAAATGGGAGCCTGTGGATTCGTATTGGAGTCACTAATTCCAAATATGATGTGTTTGATCATACAATTGCTGTGGGCAATTGGAAAGTCTTGACACAGCTCGTACCTGAACTGTGTGCCAGTGCTGTGGATTAGTGGGCTGCGAGCTGTTTTGTCTAGTTGTTGGGTTCAGATGGGACTGAAACAAATGACACATTAATGCCAAGCATTAAGTAGCCAGGTGCCTCGTTATGGCTGCAGTGTGAACGAATCGACGTTACTATGCACTCATTCCCATCTGTGCTTAATGGCACGTTGAGGTGTGGTTGTGCATTGCATTGCTTTTTCCTATAGAGTGCCTTGGTTTGTGTCCTTCCACTTTCAAGGATGGTCACATGGACCAAATTGCTCGTCTCATTTCAGGCCTTTGGATTGAGCTCCAAGTTAATTGTTCTCTGTTATGGCTAAGGTTTCTTTTGCAGTTGCTACTTTTTTGTTCTCTGGTTCGGTGGAAATATGTACATACATGTCAGCTACTTAAATCTTTTCTATCAGCTTTGTGTGAATGCGCTATTTTAGGAAGTGTTTCAACTTTCACTCAGCTCTAAGCATCCAGAGTCAAGCTGAACTATTGCTCTTGCAGTGCACCTCTTCTTCTTAAAAGTACTGTAAATAGTAGAATAATAAAAAAAGGATTTCACTGTTTGTTGTAATCTCCAGTCTTTTGGCTCGGAATGTCGGTCTCTTGTTGGGAAGTTCAGTAGCAAATGGTTCCTTTTTATGTTTCATATAGAAGCCTTGTGTACTGATGGGTGCAGCTATAGTTCATCCTCATCTTTTGAGGGGTTGAATGCACTGTGATAGCAGCAGCTTTTTGTTGCCTTGACTAGGTGAATTTTGCCTTCTCAATCCATACTGTTGTTGCAATAGTAATCACAAAAGAAGCACACCATCTCATAGTGGCCTGTGCACAGTAATTGAGCTCTAAAACAGTGTTTTCCACAAGCCGCCGTGGAAGAGAAACTTCCAAAGCACACGCACATTGTTTACTGGATTTAAGCCACCCAAGTGTCGTGAAGACCTTTGCATCGAGACTGGCCATTGCCTGCCATGGGGAGACCAACTCTGTGCTGACATGTGCCAGTAGCATTGCTGTACTTGATGGCACTTTTTCGCACCTAACATGTAAAGCTTGCTCTTGGCTGCCATCACACCTGGTAGCTTGGTAGTGATGTGCAATCTTTTAGCTGATTTTTCTCTACGAAAAAGGAATGCTGATGATTGCTAAACCTTTCAGTTACACCAAAGTGAGCTAAAACGCCACCTGCAACTTGCATCTGAATACTTTTAAGTCTTACCCTATAGCAGCTTTTTTCCCCTCTCCTTTAGAGTCTGTGCATTGAGATAGGCCTCTTTAGCTGGTGCTGGTTTAGATATTTAAGCTGAAAAAAATATGTAGTCAGCTTCATTCTGAAGCAGTCATATCCATATGAAAACTTTCATAATGTGAAGCATTGCCCTGCTTTTTTCAGGGCTCACTTTGTGCAGTCTAGCCTGACATTTGCCAGGACAAAGTAATAGCTTGTTGTGAATTTGTGCATAGTGCACAGAGGGATGGCAGGCCACAATCATACACTGGCAAATCTTTGAGGTCTCTGCAGACGACGTGTGCAAAGGCATTCAGTTTGAAAAATACACCAATTCAGCACTAGGGATGGCATGATTTCAAACTGTACTGAGACTGGCTGTGTTCTTTTTAGTAGAGACTGTGTCTTTTTCTTTTTCTATCACCACTTCTTCCTTTCACCATTCTCTGGTGTGTCATAATCCTCTTGCTGTGGGCACATGGGCACAGGTAGCAGCATCGACGTATGTGCAATACTGGTAGCACTATGCAGGTACATACATGTGGTGTCCATATATGTGAACAGCAGCCCAGCTAGTGCACTGCTGGAATATGCTGAAGGCCTTTCTGACTGTTAGGTTCTATAGCAGTGATACTGATTTAGTTGATTTCCCAGAGTTATATTCCTTCTCACATGCAGTATTACAATGCATACATGAAGGTGCCTTAATAAAGTTTTCTTTTGACTTGTGTATGGCTGCGTGATGCTTCATTGCATGTCGAAAAACAGGCTGTTGTTAGTGTTATGATAACTTCGTAAAAATTCATCTTGGAAAAGTTTTTTTTTATTGTGCTAGAAAACAGGATGTAAGTGTCAGCTTGTTGGCCATTAATAAAAACACTGCCGTTACAGTCTAGAGTATAGATATTGCACCTCAGCAAGCACAACTGATGGATTCGAATGCATAGTTTTCACTATCACACATGCCTCAAACAGCTTCCGTGCACAGCGAAATCTCGTTGATGCAATCCCGCTTATTGTTTTTTTTTTTGTTGTATAAGTTTTTTCTTCTTAACGGCCTGATGCCAAGTAGACTTGATACTATGTGTAATGGCTACTGCTATTGTATTTTCGTGCAGACTTAGACAATACAATTGCAAAAACGTATGAAAACATTGCACAGTTTCACTTTTCACGTCAAGAGGCACTGTGCCCACGAGAAGCTGGCTTATCGAGACACCCAAGTGCTTGCTGTAACAGTGGCCATCGAGATCAGTATTCGCTGTTACAGATAGTATTAAATCGTTTCACCCTTTGAAATGTGGCGGCCTCAGCATGCACTGGCGTCTCTGGCAGAGTAACTCGCATTAAAATCGCATGACCAAACAGTTGAAATGAACGCATTCATTGGCGGTGCACTGCGGGCTTCCTGGATGTTTCACGCGCTTCGTTTGCCTGTTCATGCTTCTTGGTATTCTGTTTTGGTGATGCTGTGATGTGCTTCAATATTTTATAGTATCTGGGGTTTCACATCTCAAAACCACAATATGATTATTAAAAACGCCGTATCAGAGGGCTCCGGAAATTTTGACTATTTGGTGTTCTTCTCTTTCGCTACCACACCTCTATGTAAGGAAGTCGGAAACACACTATGATATGCGTGATGTTTTGGTTGTTTTTTGCTTTAGGTATGTTTTTATCTCTCCTCAAGAAGTTTCAAGTAGCTGGGTGCGCATGCCAATCATGGCGCCGTTTTTACGTACGGATGGTCCTAAAAGACGACGCGCTTCTCGGGAATCGAGCGAATCAACAGCAGATTTTCAGGATGGAATCAGCAGCACTGAGCCTGAAGAAGATGTTGACACGTCAAATTTTAGCCCTGATGACAAGGATACGTCAAGCCACAAAATTCAGTGAGTGAGTGCCGGCTGTATGTGTGGCGCACATTTTGTTTTTTTTAATCAGTAGTCACGAGTGGTGAAGTGCATAGTCGGAGCAGTTTCACTCATTTTGAAGGTCTCAAGGTTCTACGGACATTATTCCTGGTCGGCATCTGTCAAGCGTGTGAAGTGTCTTTCGAGACAAAACCCGAAGGTCAAAGTCTGAGGCGCACTCCTGAGTAACCCGCGGCGCTTCTTCTGGGCCGTTGATTTCATCCAGCTGTTTTTGACTGCACAGCTGGCCAGCATGATCTGCGACTATACCAACAAATATGCGTGGGTACATGTTTTAGAGAGGCAGACATATGTTGAAAGGGGCAGTTCATGGAGGAACTTCACTCCCAATGAAGTGCACTGGAATCCTCATTTACATGGAAATCGTGGAGTTACCTTGCCTCCATCTCTGCTGAAATACCTCAAGGTCATTTTCTGGCCCGATTTTTTTAATATTATGTGCAGGAGGTGTTTTTGTTTTTTCCTTACCTTTCTAAAAGTCACGGCTACGGAGCTGACCAACCACGTCTGCTATGGCAAGCTGCATAGGATAACCCATCTACGGCCAGCACCCCCGCCAACTTTCTTTTTACAGCGAAAGCTGTTATGCAATCACAACTCGGGTCTCGCACAGTAGTCCGCCACCGCCACCGGTGTCCGTAACCACAACGCATGAAATTAGAAAAAAAAAACCCTAGGATCAATGACACCGTCGGGCTCGAGCAGAGTCCACAAGGTGCGAGCCCGGTATTGTACCCCTGAGTTACGCTGGTGCTTGTGACTCGTTGGCAAACTTGCCTTAGACAGGCTTGATGTCAAAAAAGCAATAGCGTTTAAAACGACTTATAAAGCGTTTTAAAACAGGGAAAGAACAACCAGTCGTCGCACTATGCGAATAGCGTAAGGAGTGGGTTGTCCAATGCTCGAATATATTACAAAAGCTTGTTCTTGTTCCCCTATTAACTGTGGCACATACCCACTTCAGCCATAATTCCTCATCGTCGTTAGCCACTGCATGAACAATTGGCACATAATTCCTTGCAAGTTTTAGCGGATACCGCACTTCTCAGAGGAATGACGAAAAATAGCACAATGAATGCTAGTGGGTATCAAGCAAGTGTGCTTGCAGTAGTTACCTAGTGAGTGTTTTGAAAAGGCTCTGAGAGACCGCTCTTCTAGCTTTCGCTGTGACTGTGCTGCGCCTTGCGTGCAGGGCTGGCGTTCTTTTGTCGAAAGAACAGTTTTTGGCAATGATTCTTGAAACTTGTACAACCTTTTTGAAACATAATGAGCTATAAATTGTATATCTTGAAATAATTTTAGGCTCATTATTTTTAAGTTGTTCTCCTTTTTAAAGTGTTGACAGTATAATCATGGCAGAAATTTTTCATTGTAAACATTTTTTACCTAATGTGTGTAATAAATATATATACTACATTTATGTTATTGGACAGACTATCCTTTTAGCGGCAGTTCAGTACCAAATAATGTACATAAGGCATTATTATCTAGCCACAAAGAATCTTTTCCATTAGTAAAAACTGCCCCTTTTCCCGTGGCAGCTAAAAAGGTAACGTGCACTGACATCGCAGAGTACGCGGGCCTCTACCATTCTGTCTCCATCAAAATGCGACTGCCATGGCTGGTATCGAACCCGCAACCTTCGGGTCAGCAGCCGAGCATCTTAGCCACTGTTCCACTGAAGTGGACATGACGCATTTCGACATGTCGGCATAGCGGAAAGCTCCCCTAGAAGCCCACCTGTGATATTGGATATAGACCCTTTCAGTGTTTACAAACACAAGCCCTTGAAGACATCTGGTTTCGTGCACCGATGTGCCTTAATAGCATCGGTGGACAACAAGAAGTTTAGAAAATAGCCCGCTGATTTTCTACAATTTCATTCCCTTAGTTTGCAAAATATACTCAAATAAATGTTCTTTTGAGCTACCTAAAAATTATAAAACATTCCTGTGTGCTTAACGCACGTTCCTTTTATGTGAAATACGAGAGACTTTCCTTATCCTTGAAAAGAACTTGAAAATTTGTTTTCAATTTCGACGTCAGGAGCTAGTAAATGAGGTGACCAAAAGATTTTGGTGTACAACGCTTGTAACCTTGAAACCGTCTATTGGCCTAGGATGGTTGGATGGATGGATGTGGCTGTACCCTTCAGATCGGGCGGCGGCTAACGCCACCTAGCTGTAATACTTAATGAATCAACCATTAGATTTATCTTTTTTTCCCCTTTAAATAGTGAGGTTGAAGATTTGTACTTTGCAGTGAAGGGTTTAATTTTCACTCGTGCCTTGACTTTAGCCACCAATCAGATAACCTCCTTCTAGTTAAGTCTACCCGCTTAAAGTCTATTTTGCCCTCCCTATCCCTAAACCCCAGTGCTTTGAAAAACTCCGCACCATCATCCTGAACTCTAGGATGAAGCCCTTTACAGAACATTATCAAGTGTTCGGCAGTTTCTTCTTCCTCTCCACACGCACAGCATACTGTGTCTACCCCTTCCTATTTGGTCCGAAATGTCTTGGTTCGCAATACTCCCATCCTGGCCTCAAACAGTAGAGAACTACCCCGAGTATTATCATAGATCCTTTCCTTGGCAACTTCATGCTTAAAAGTTCGATAGATCTCTGGTGCGGACTTCTTAATCATGGCAATTCTCCACTTGTCGGTCTCCATTTCCTTCACTTTCTTCTTAACCAATAGTTCTTTTTGGTTTGGCCACCTGCTGTTTTCAAAGTATTTACCAGTCCATTTCCTGGTTCGCTTCCTCCATTTTGTATCGACGTTCCTCATGTACAAGTAGCTGAAAACCTTCCTAGCCCAACGCTCCTCCCCCATTTCTCTCAATCGCTTCTCAAATTTTATATTGCTGCTAGCTGCCCTGCCCTCGAATGATGTCCATCCCATATCACCTTGTACTCCCTAATTTGGTGTATTCCCGTGAGCTCCTAAAGCAAACCTTCCTATTCCATGTCGCTTAATTTCTAATCTTGCTTCAACTTCTGATCTCATGCACAAGACCGCATTGCCGAACGTCAGCCCAAAAACCATGACCCCTTTCCATATTCCTCTCACAACATCATACCTATTGTAATTTCACAGTGCCCTATTTTTCATCACTGCTGCATTCCTGTTATCTTTAGTCGTCACGTATATTTCGTGTTCCCTTAGGTACTCGGTCCCATTGCTTATCGATACGCCCAGATGTTTGTATTCATCTGTTATCTCTAGCCCTAATACCACCCCCCTTTCTGCTGCCTTCTGTTCTATTACAATATTACCACGCGTAGTCCGGATTGTTAGGAAGTTGTTCCATGTCCCTAAGATGCGTTTCTACAAAACCGTATATCATCGGCCTCTCCTCCCTTAGCTGTTCTTCTATTTCTTCCCACTTCAGCCTGTTCCTGCCACCCTGCATGTTAATATACCCTATGTGTGAATTGTTTCGGCGCTCGTGGCTACGTCTATTTCTGCCTCGGACTCTACCTATCTTAGATACTGGTGCCACTTTGGAATCGTATCTCACCATACCACCTGTCAAAGAGTCTCCCTGGTTGTTTTCCTCATTACTAGCTATCCTGCACCCTGAAGGGCCCACGTGCCTCCCAAAAAAGCTACTGCGCGTCCTGCAAGTTGCCAACCCACCTTATGACCTAGTCGCTCATCGAAGTGAATTCTGTCTAGCTGAAAAACACCCCACCTATGCACCTCTCTGTTTATTTACACCACCTCAAAGCCTTTCTCTCGACTCATCCGTCATATCCCTTGGTTTGCGTTGACAACCGCTCTTTGCAGGTTGCCGTCACGCACCGGTACCTCCGGTATCGTGCATATCACTACTTGTACATGAGGGGAAATGTCATCGACCCCTTTCGCGAGTGTGGGCGCTAGTCCTGCCATATCTTCATTTAAGACATCGTTTAAACCGCCTCAAAATATCACAAGGTATCGTTTATCAGCTGTAGTTTTGAGTTTTGCGCTCGCTTGTCTCATGACTGCTTTCAGCTTGTGTGCTGGGAATGTCCTTACTGCAACCCTTTTCTCACCTCTTACCCTCTCTTTGATTGCTTCTGCGTATCGATATAAATTCGAGTCGCCGGCGATTATCACATGCTGTGACTTTTCAGCTGGAGCGTCCTGCACCTGGGGGTTACTTGCACCTGTGACGCCGGCTGCTTTGTCCCCTCCCTGCCCCAACACTACTTCGCTGAAGCTGGGCCTTGCGACAATTGAACCGGCTGAACCTGTTTTTTCCAAACCTGCTAGCTTTTTCTTCTCCGCCGTTCTGGTTGCCGGTTGCCCTACTGTTCTCTCCGTCGGCCGCTCCTTTGTTTATCTTGGCTAGTGCTTCCTCGACGTACTTCAGCCTTTTGCCCATTGCCCTCGTTTTTTCTTGCTCTGTCGCCATCGCTGTCTCCAGCTCGGTGATTTTCAACAGCAATTAACTCTGGGCAACCACCGTTTTCTCCATTTTTTCCTCGACCTCATATTGCCTACACTTCGCGTAAGCCTCTTCTCCATTTGCTTCTTCACTCGGGACCATTTTCAAACTCACCCCGCATCCTGAAAACTTTACAGCCTTTTAAACCATGTCTTTATGACACCAATTGTCCCTACGACTTTTCTCACTCGATAGTTACAAAACACGATCCCTGCTGGACAAAAAAGAGAAAGTCTAAGCTTTACTTCAAAAATTTGCAAGTTCAATGTACTTGCATCTCCCCCACCGGTTAGCAAGAGGAAAAAAAACACAAAGAAACAAACACACACACACGCACAAACTAGTAAATACCTGGTGACTGAACCCCAGAAAAGCCGTACAATGTAATAAGTGCTACAAAGATTTTAACTGCTGCCTTTTTAATTATGAAAGCAAGCTCAAAACATGCAAAACCACTTATCTGCAGAGTCGATCAGGAGCAGGATGTGTCGCATAGTGCCACGCAAAGGCTATATTGTATAACCATTGCTACGCGCTGACGCTCACACTCTGAATATAGAGTCCCCTCCCCGTTCTCGGCCTAGCATGGCGCTCGTTACAGTGGTCCGGTGCTAATACGCCCATTGTCTCCGTCGGACGGTGCATCTGGTGGCGATGCAACAAAAGTGGACACGAGGACATGAGTGCGGATCGCTGATTTCTGCCATTCTGGTATTCGCAAATAATGCATGAGATATTTACTGTATATCGGCTTTTTATATTGCTGCTTGGGCAGTAAATAGACCGTTTGTGGCATCTACTAGAAATGAAAAGCAGCATCACATTAGTTATTCGAGCTAATCGTGCTCGGATCAGCTATGGGCGTCGGCAGGCCGCAAACCCGTGTTGTGTCACAGTAAGAGGAGTCTTGAGGGGCAAGTGCTGGCAGTTGCTTGCCAACTACTTGACGAGTAGGGGGGCCATTCATTCCCTCCGGAATATATATATATATATATATATATATATATATATATATATATATATATATATATCTATCGGTAGTTGGAAGCGGGCAACGAGATAAAGCATCGGCGTCTTGATGTTTTCTGCCTGACTTGTAAGTTATGTCAAAGTCGTACTCCTGCAAGCGTAGTATACACCGACCCAAGCGTCCGGACAAGTTCTTCAGTGTAGAAAGCCAGCATAAGGCATGGTGGTTCGTAACGATTGTGAAGTGACGGCCGTGGAGATAGGGACGGAACTTCTGGACCGATCAAACCACAGCCAAACACTCTTGCTCAGTTATAGTGTAGTTCTTTTCAGCAGGGCTGCGTACGCGACTGGCATATGCAACAACTTTATCTAGGGAAGACTTGTCGCGTTGTAGAAGAACGACTCCTATATCAAGGCCGCTAGCGTCGGTATGAAGGATAGTCGGTGCGGCTTCGTCAAAGTGGCAGAGCAGAGGTTCAGACGTGAGTGCCCGCTTCAACAGCTCGAATGCCGTTTGACATTCTTGAGACCACAGAAAGGGGACGTTCGAAGCGAGTAGTTGGTGTAATGGAGCAGCAATAGAAGCGAAGTTCTGGATAAACCGGCGAAAATACGAGGCGAGGCCAAGGAGACTGCGAAGCTCCTTTGGTTTTTCGGGACGCGGAAAGTGAAGTACTGCAGAAATCTTTTCAGGGTCGGGCCGGATGCCATCTTTGCTAACGACATGTCCTAAGACCTTGATAGATTTGCTAGCGAAAGAGCATTTCTTAGTGTTTATTTGAAGCCCGGCGCCGGCAAGGCACGCCAGAACTTGATCCAGTCGTTCTAGGTGCTCAGGAAACGTTGACGAAAAGATAATAATGTCGTCCAGGTAGCAAAGGCAACTTTTCCACTTCAGGCCGCGCAGCACGGTATCTATCATGCGCTCAAAAGTCGCGGGTGCGTTGCAGAGCCGGAAAGGCATAACGTTGAATTAATATAGCCCGTCAGGGGTTGCAAACGCCGTTTTCTTCTTATCGTCTTCATGCATGGAGATCTGCCAGTACCCAGAACGCAAGTTGAAAAAAATTCCGCGCCTTGTAGGGAATCAAGGGTGTCGTCAATGCGTGGCACAGGGTACACGTCCTTGCGTGTGATCTTATTGAGCACCCGGTAGTCCACGCAAAAACGCACAGAGCCATCCTTTTTGCGGACCAAAACAAGAGGAGACGACCAAGGGCTAGATGAGGGACGGATGATTTCCCGTTTAAGCATGTCCCCAACGTTTTCTTCTGTAATTTTTCTTTCAGCTAGAGACACGCGGTAGGGTCGGCGGTGTACGATAGATGTCCCAACAGTTTGTATTCGATGTGCTGTAGTATTAGTGCGGCCTAGCTTAGACGAGCAAAAATCGAAAGAATTTGAATGTTTCTGTAACAGTACGAGCAGCTGCTGCCTCTGTGAATATGTCAATTCGCTGCTGATAGCGGTGGTAAAGGCGGAGGAAGAAACATGCTAACCGAGAGAAGGTTCTTCGGATGCGATGGCCTGAAGTGGCGTGAGAAATACAGGCTCGAAGTCGGCAACATGGGCCACAGTAGTGCCCCGTGGCAGTAAGATGTTCTCCGGTGTAGAGTTGACAGCGGTGACAAGTGCAGAGCCATTGCAAAAACGAACGACACCGGACGGAAGAACTATACCTTTGCGAACGCAAAGTGGTGACGGTGAGACCAGTACATCACCGTGATAGATGTCATTGGACGTAATGCTGACAATTTTCTCTTGTAGTGGAGGCAGTTCGATGTCTTTCGCAGCGACCAGACGAAGTGGTTTGTGATTGTCGTCGTCAAGCATATAGTCGCTGTCAGCGAGGTGAACGACGCGTTGTCCACAACAAATCGCCACGGAAGCAGATGATAGAAAATCCCACCCTAAAATTAGTTGGTGAGAGCAGCGGGACAGGACAGCAAACTGCACAAGATGGCGGATGCCGTCGATGAGAACACGCACAGTACAAAACGCGGAAGGGCGAATGATGTTCCCCTGGGCCATCGTAAGGCGTCATTACTTTCCTTAAAAATGTTCACACAAATTAGCACGTATCACAGACAATGTCGCACACGTGTCCACCAAAGCATCGACTCACACTCCTTCCACTTTCACAGAAAGCGTGTTACACGGGCCTGATGGAGGAATTTCAGTTCTAATTCCGAATGCAGTTTTTCCTCCACAAACTGCATCACTTAGTTTCCCGAATGAATATCAGATGAGAATGAGGCGGGCCGAAGTGGAGAAGTGGAACGGCGGAAGGGCGAAGGCGAGCGGCGTCTCGTGTTTCGGCTGTTTCGTGGTGCAGTCGATGCCGGAGGAGATGGAGACCGGTGCGGGGGAGACGAATAACGCCGACCTTGATAAGACGCCCCAGTGTACGAATCCCGTTCGCGCATATTGTTCCGACGCTCATCTTGCTGGCGCTTTCGGCAAAAACGAGATATGTTGCTGCGATAGCCACAGTAGTAGCATACAGGGCGAGACGAGCGCCACTGTGGGGAATAGAAGGCATTCGGGGCACCTGGAGATAGCCCGGTCAGGTGGGCCGGAGGGTCAGGGAGCACGGAATGGTAGTTTACCGGGGGAGCGGTAGCAACTGATGTGTAGGATGGACGCAGCAATGTCGCGTGGGCGTCGCTGGGAGGCGCGGCAGCAACTTTAGGGTACGTGGGTATGGGGCGTGAAGCAGGTGGCTGTACGTGCGCAAGGCCGGTCAGCGATGTAAGTTCCTCCCTGACGATGTCACGCAAGGGCACTCCTGAAGACTGTGTAAGACGTGGTGTAGGAGGTGTGAAGCCCATAGACCACAATTCTTCACGTATAATGTCCCGGATGATGTTGCGCAGGTGGCCATGAGACGTAGAGTGGTGGTCGTCAATGTCCGGTTGGAGGCGAACAGAGTCCAGCGTATCAAGGCGCTGGCATGTCGTCACGACATCAGCGATAATGGCTGGGTTTTGCACAGCAAGTGCATTAAAGGCAACAGGCCCAATGCCTTTCAATATGTGGCCCACTTTGTCCGATTCCGGCATGAATTGATTGACACGCCGGCACAGTGCGAGGACATCCTCGATGTATGAAGTGTACGATTCACCGGGATGTTGTCGGCGAGTATCAAGTGTCCTCTTCGCGACGGCGGATCGAATGTCCGGGGTCCCAAAAACGTGTCGCAGCTGCTGCTGGAAGGTAGCCCGGTCGGGTATGTCAATGACGTGGTTAAAATACTATGTATTTGCGACTCCGGTCAGATAAAAAGGGACGTAACGCAGTTTGGCGGCCTCGTCCCACCGATTAGCGACACTTACGCGGTCGTAGTTGTCGAGCCAGTCTTCTACGCCTTCTCCATGAAGACCAGTGAACAGCGGGGGTTCCCGCTGATGTCCGTGTATATAACCAGGAGGGGCAGCTTGCGTCGGTGCGTGGTTGATGACATCAGCTCCAGTAGGCTTGGTCTGGGACATGCTGCCTGACAGTGGGCGAAATTGGCGGCCTGAACGAAGTTCCAGCGGGTAGAGCGGACTGCGGCAGGTAAGAGGACCGAAAATCGACCTCCACCACGTATGAAGTCTTGGCAGTCTTGGTTGTGACAGCGTTTAATTGAGGAAAGACCTCGCAAAACAAACGGGCAGAGCCAGTACCCAAACGATGACCATGATGATGACCCAGAGTGGCAATGAGGACAAAGAGACAAGCAGATGATGGTGATTGTGATCATGCAGGGATGAGGACGATGTAAGTAACAAATGCAAATGTCCACAATATATATATATATATATATATATATATATATATATATATATATATATATATATATATATATAAATAAACGCTAGATGCGGGATAGGTGTCGTGGCTCATACGCCATGTTTATCCACAAGCACTTCTTCATCCTCCGCCTCTACCATCAGTCACTGCCTTTCTACGTCACACGATTCCCCGCCCTCCGAAGGAGTGTGTGAGCTACAGACTTTGAAGCATGAACAAGTGGAGTCACAAAATAAGAAAAAACTGACGGAAAATGCAGTACCACGTCGAATGAGAATTACGTTAACTTGTACAAACATTTCACAGGAGAGGGCAGCGGTCCGGTGATATCAAGTGGAGTTCTGGTGGGCGAGGCTGGCTGTTGTGTTCTGGCCAACAGAAGCACGGCTTTAAGGCAGAAATTACTGATGACAGCGATTCTTGCGAGGAATGAAGGGTGGAAGTCCTTGTAGCATTTCGGGTCGGATGTTGTAGTTACCGAGTTTTCCGTCGTAGACGCTGCTTTCTGTGTCACGGCTGAGACACAACGAGTGCTTGCAGCCTCCATGTGCGAAAAACCGAAGCTGATGATACGATGCCTGTGTTCTTTCGTTGTACACGTAGTAGCTGCATGTCTTTTTCGTAGCACTCTGTAGCCTTCTTTCAGTTTGTCGAATCATATAAACCCGGCCTTGGGAGCTGTAGCAGAAAACTTTGACGACGTTGCTTTCTGTTAAGATGGTTTAGGCATTGACTTTCTTTTTGCTTCTTAAAATGGTGTTGTCTCTGATTAGGCCACAAGTGTACTCGTGATGAGGTTTCACTTGTTTGCTGTTTTTGTTCGAGTAAGCGTTGTAGTGCCTAGGGTTCGTGGAGTTGCCTTTGTTGAAATTGCTCGTTTTGTTGAGAAAGTTGGTCAGATGGGTGTTTTGCTGGAACACGAGTCTCATTTTCTTTGTGCGATGATGTGATCAGTTGATAGTCGATAGTCCATACTCTACTGCTGGTCTTGTCGTGCGATAAAAGCAGCGTGACAGACTGATGAGAAAGCTTTCAAGGTGGTTGTGAGTCATCATTGATTGTAAATGCTTCTGTCAGTTGACAATGCGCCGGCGTTGGTGGATTCGAAATTTCTGCAGTGCTTTTGATTCGCATGTGTGTTATAACTTTACGATGAGAGCACAACAGGCATGGCTTGAGGTGGTTCCGATGATGCATGTTTTTCTTTTTGCAGCGTGATTAGGCTGAAAATGTCTGTCGAAAGACTCTGGTCCGGAACGTCAGGGTGTGGGCTGGTATTATGAGGATTCACAATACCAGCCCACACAATACACGTCTATTATATCGTCATAGATATGGCATATATCGTGTCACTATCAATAAACATAGTCTCTTGTGCGATATTGTTATGACTGTATGAAAAAATTGCAAGCAAGACACAGCTTTCTACTACAAAGTATGGGGTATGCGTAGAAACATGCAAACGGACAGTGCTGGGATATATACTAACGTTGTTATGTCGATATATGATGGTGCGGGATGTACGGAGGGTCCACTGTTGAAGGGAACACCGGAACGCGTGTCGTCTGCTCGGCGCCACCGCCGGCCGGCTGCGGCAACTCGTTTTGTGCACAAGCAGGAACGCTGCATAGAGTTTGATACATTATTGCATGAAACTCTATGAAGCGCTGTGGGCGGCGTTTCTTTGTCGTCTGCTACAGTTGCCACCGCGCTTCAGCTCGTCGCGGAGCGCGGCTGAAGTCGCAAAACTTTGAAAATAGCTGCTTTCTCTGAAGCTGAAAGGAAAATGATGGGAATGATCTATAATCAGATAAATGTCACCTGACCCATCAGTGGGATTGGCGTCTTTCGGTTGCCTTGATTTGATTGATATGTGGGGTTTAACGTCCCAAAACCACTATATGATTATGAGAGACGCCGTAGTGGAGGGCTCCGGAAATTTAGACCACCTGGGGTTCTTTAACGTGCACCCAAATCTGAGCACACGGGCCTACAACATTTCCGCCTCCATCGGAAATGCAGCCGCCGCAGCCGGGATTCGAACCCGCGCCCTGCGGGTGCGGTTGCCTTCTCGTCAGATAAAGAATGGCCTGCTTCGAAAAAGCTTGTTGGTGGCGCCAGTTAAAGGCGCTTGTAAATTTATCCTTCAGCTTTCGCACTGCAGCAGCTCGAATCTGCATCAGTACGCATGAAATACGTACTCCAAAAGTAAACATACTTTTCAATATAACTGTGGCAGGAAAAGACTTTCTTAAAGAAGAAGTCGTGCTTGTTTAAGATGTGGAATCATCATCATCATTAACCACCAAAAATATCAATCGGGTAGTATTTAACATAATCTAATTTCCTTTAAGCTTTGGCATAGCTTTCCGTGGCGAATGGTCGTGCAATTGGCAGATAAATTTCAATGTGTGGGATGGCTGGCTTAGCGGTGATCTGGTGCGCGGCTGCTACTGTTGCAGACGACAAACGGGCACCGCCCACAGATCTCACTGCTCCTGCGCGAAACTAATTGGTGCAGCCTGCCGGCGGTGGCACCGAGCAGACGACACGCGTTCCGGTGTTCCCTTTAACAATGGACCCCTCTGTACACAGAAGATTCATCGGTTGCGCGATAATCTCCGAGCAAGTGTCTGTTACATCACGTCACTTTGTGGATATGGCGGCGATTTTTTATGCATCACCTCAACTCTCTCCATAAAAACAATTAGTGCATCCTGGCCGAGAAAGAGAGATGAATAAGCAGCACTGCACGTGTGCGCTTCTTTAAGTCCACTTAGGGAAAAAAAAAACACGGATTTTCTGCCTGGTTCGTGGGATAAAGTTTCAGTGAATTATAAGCTGAGCTTTCCACTGTTAAATTCCACTGTTCTATTCGTCACCATTTAGAAAGCTGCTGCCTTCATTACAAGCTATCATAAGCAATACTTATCACTGATTTGGGTGATCGGAGTCTTAAGCGCAAACCTTTTTTCTCCTTTTCATCACGGCAAAATCAAACATTGAAAAGAACTCATCACACTCATAGGCTCACAGCAGCGTCGACAGAGCAGCGGTGATGCTATTCATTTTCTATGGAAGAAAATCATTTTCGTGAAGCAGTAAGTGCTTTCATTAGTCCATAAAACTTTGCTCATTCCCATCTGTAGCAGCATCAGCCAGCCAGGCACCGCAGAATAAAAGCGTGAGCCAGTGATGTAATCTTATAAGGCCCTCCTGTTCAGGGCTAGCCTGCTCTGCAATGCTACAGCAAAAGGCGTGAAAGCGTTGTACAGCGGTCCGCACTGCAAAGAGTCTATTAAAAAAATCTTCACAGCAGAATTGTTGGAAATAATCCATTATATGTAACATTTTCTCGTAATATATTGATCCCCTCGTAACAATATAACTGAGTGATTACAGTGGTCAAAGAAAACGTCGCCTTAGTTAGTTTCCCCATCATGCAGCCAACATTAACCACTGTCAGAAGTGGGGGGCTCAGCCCCCCTAGTCTGGATGAGGGGGAGGGGGTGAGCGCCCCCCCCCCCCCGGCTGATACGCCCATGAGTGCTGGGGTGACTCTGGGAGGGGGCAAGTGCCGCCTTATTACTAGGGTGCCTCGATGCGAGCGCCCTCCTAGGGTGAGGACAACCGTGCCGTCTGCTAGCGCAACCGCCATTTTCTTGCATCCGCTGATCGCGGGCAGCGCCTGGATAGCGGTGGCTCCTGCTTTCAGTAGGCGCTTGCATTCTACTTCAGCTTCGATATTCATTCCTTTTCCAGAGTAGATGATAAGCGAGAGTGAACATTCAGTGACGCGTCCGCTAGTTCGAGAGGGTTAGCGAAGGTATAGAGATTAATATTCTTTCTGTTATAATAGGAGTTGACAACGGTGGACAACTGCTCGTCTTCGCAGTGCACCGTCACTGCGAGCTTTCTGTCGTCACGCTCACATGTGAACATAGCGGAAAGTAAGAGAGAATGCCAAAGTAGATAGCTGATATGTATATAAGTATGAATGCCCGGATCCTTACTACCATTGTCACTATTACGTGCCGCCTACATGATTACATGTGTGTCAAACTGTGTCATGCACTAGGTAATCAAAACAAAGACACGCGATGGAGTACAATCATTTATTACCGTTACGCAAAATATATTATAGACAAGATGATAAGAACTGTGTGCTTAAGTCCGTCGAGATTTTTTTTTTCTGATGCGTATGTGCATATAGCATACAAAAAGGCCTTGCTATTAAGGTAGACTAACATCAACACAACTTTTGTTTCCGTGACCTTCGGCATGTGTGGATGGTTTCTGACGTAAATGCATGCTAGCCTCAGTCTTGTGTAGGCGGGTACTAGCGTCTGGCCCATTTCTTCCTTATGTTCTGCGCAAGTACTCAGGCGTGGCCGGTCTATACCTTCACAATGTATTCTGTCAGAGAGCGTAGTAGCGAGTACATCGTGCTGTACATTGTTTGTACACAACGCAAAAACGCCCATGAAGTGCTCCTCGTAGTTTTTCAGAGTGCGGATCACTTCCCTGCCCGGATAAATCAAGTTTCGTACATCACTCACATATTCTTTGAGAACTGTCAAAGAAGCATATTCGTTGCTGGCTGCACCAAGGAGGGCATCCTTGCACTCGGAACGGGATACGGACTTCAAAACGCTTTTCAGGATGTAGCCTCCAGGATAGTACAAAATGCAGCATCTCGTTGCCATCAGCTCCTCAATGTACGAAATCTCGGAGTCGTCTATTTCTTCATACAAATTTTCTGAGTGTTGCTTCTTCGCTTGAGAAAGGAGTTCGACGAGGTAGTCTTTATCATCAAACTCATAGCTTGTTGTCCGCGGTGAATGTAGAAATTGGCTCTCGCTCACAAACAAGCCTCAGAGCACATTTAAAATTGTGTGCTGTGGGCACTGGCTTCCTTAGGCGCACAACAGAAAACAGATTTTCGAGGCAGTCTTGAGGTAACCTGCTCGTTAGGAAAAACTCGTAGCCTTCATTGCCCAGAAAGACTTCTTGAAGGCGAAGAACAACTGTCGTGGAAATGCGAAGCCCGGCCTGGGATGGTTTCCGCTAAGCTGTGGCGCCCATCTTCATTCCTTTGATTGTCTCTGCTGCAAGGCGCAGGGTGTTCAGAGCAGCAGAATACTTATCCATATTTCGGTGGCTTAGAGCTAAAGTGGGATGGCGTGACGACATCAAAGCGTACTATTTCGACACTAAGTTCATGGCAGCTCGGTCAAGCAGCCCTTCCTTTACCAGAAATCTAACTGCTGGTGCAGCTTCTCTGAAAAATTGGAGAGCTACTCCAACCTGTAATTTTGTGAGAGAGAGAGAGATAAATAGAGAGGAAAGGCAGGGAGGTTAACCAAGCTTGGCTCGGTTGGCTACCCTACACTTGGGGTGTAAGAAAAGGAGAATAATAGAACGGAAAGAGAAAAGAACAGGAGTAAGACAGAGACGCATGAATAGCCAGCTCGAGACTACACAGCACGGTCTCGCACAGTTCTTTCACAAGCGGTCGTGAAGTCTGGTGGTCCTTTAAAAGTACAAGAGGGCTTTCGTGGCTTTGCGCGTATGGGAAGTCGTCGGCCAAGGTCCCAGGATCTTCTCTTCTGTAAGCGGCCGTGAATCCAGCTGACAGAGCTTGGCTTCCATAATATGTCGTTCAGTCTGGTATGCTGGGCAATGACATAGAATGTGCTCAAGCGTTTCCTCGCAGGCGCAGATGTTGCATGCCGAAGTGCTCGCCATTCCAAGGAGACGAGAGTACGAATTCGTAAATGCCACGCCCAACCTCATGCGACACAGTAAAGTTTCAGCGCATCGTGAGAGCCCGGATGGCAAACGAAGTTGCAAGTTTGGGTCGATCGAATACAGGTGCGTGTTGGAATTGACCGCAGCTCACATGAACCTCGGACAGGGCACGTGCTCTAGTTTCACGTATTGTGACGGGAGCTTGTTGTCATGCACGATGACATCACTCAGTGTGAAGAATTTGAAGCTTAAATGTTGCCCTCTCGGGTTCTTTAGCACATGGGCTGCGTCAGCAGTAAAAAAAAGATCTATTTGCCTCCAAAACATTGACGCTGTACTGGGCAGACGGTAGTGGAATTTCTGTGGCTTGAAATTTCAAACTCTCGCCACATTGCTCGATTTGCTGAGCCCATGTCACATGTGACTGCTCGGGCTCTGAGAGAAATCTGGCTACAACACTGGACGATGTCGAGCTCATAGTCTTTGAGCAAGACGCCATCCCCGTATCGTCCAGTAAATTCTTATCTGATCACCTGCTTCCACCACTGATGAATTCCGCCCAACATGAACATCAAAGCGTCATTAGTGGACCCTCTGGCTTGAGCTCGGTCCAATTCAAAGGCTGTAGCTATTTCCATTTCGTCAAGAAACAGCATGCAGTCTTTCTGCACGTTTGCCAAGGTTTCGGCCTTGCACTTCATAGCATCAAAAACTTCTTGAAGAATTCCAATTTTGGATCCTCCGCGCCAACGTCCTGATAGATGGAAGGGGGTAACCCAACTTTCTCAGGGTCTCGTACCCGGTCGTTGCGCAAGCGAATTTAATTTGCAAACCTTGTTTAACTGTCTCCACAGACCATGTGTGACCCTGAGTACTGTTTTTAGAAAGAGCACAAACCTGATCTGCATTCAAGAAGCGTACATTTCTTTCGAAATCCTCAGCCTTACTTTCAAGCTTATGGACTTGCTTTCTGAGGTTCTGGATTGTGTTCGTACTGATGCTGTGATGTTCTCAAAGCGTGGCGTATTTTCCTTCTATGTCTGCCAACTGATTTTTCATCTGAGCATAGTCTCTTTGTGTCTCACTAACTATGGGAGTTTCATCAGTCGAGTTTGCTATTCTGACGTTCAAAGCTTCGACACCTAGGCTGTTGACTTCCGTGTTGTCCGTTTACGTTTCTTGTGATACCACTTCAGATGACTCAGGGAGAATTTCCACTACGTCCTGACGCGGCGTGAGGTACATCAGTAGGGTCACTCGCCTCTTTGCGGTTTAACCTGGGCACAAGCAGTGCTCTTTCCCTCGGTGGCTTTCGCTTCCACGGAGCAGCTGGATGCAGAAAAATGCCCAAACCAATTGTGACATCAAGCACTAGGTTCAGTTAAGACGCTGGGTTTTTGGGATTCAAAATGAAGAAGAGAGAGGAGATAGAGTGCGAAGAATATGGCAAAAAATGCAGGGGGTGAAAATGACAGCAGCTACGTTTTTCAGCCTGAGTAGGTCATTATAGGTGCGTTTCTGAGAAAGCCTAACGCTGTAAATAGTAGTCTGAAAGTTCCTTGCTCGCGGCTGGTGTGTAGGTGGCACGCGGTTCACATGTGCAGCTCGTGCGTGTACGTAAAAATATAAGTGCGTAAGGATGAAAGGTGGGGTGTTGGAAGTTTTCTGGGAAAAGACCATTTGCGGTATTTTCCCAGAAAAGTGACGCACGTATGAGAGAGAACGCGTAGAAGCAGTGATTGCTAAAATAATAATAATAATAATAATAATAATAATAATAATAATAATAATATAATATAATATAATAAGAACAACAACAACAACAATAATAAAGGGAAAACAGAGATTGGAACGGAGAAAAGACAGTGGAAAAATATATCATAATATGATGGAGGTGGCATAACTATTAGTATTTTGTACTGCTCTGGTCTCAGTAGCTGTCCCGTGCTAAACGCTAGCTTCGGGTCCCTTGCCACTGAGGACGACTGGATCAACCACCTCAGGAGCCCCGACAGGGCCCTTCAACACCAGGCCGTCCAGAAGGCCCAAAAGGTGGCTGGCGAGCTCCGACTCCCACTCCCCACATGGGCGGAGCCACCGGGCTGGCCCCCGTAAGAAGTGCCCAGTCCCCTTCAGGACCTTTAATAAAGTTAATTCTCTCTCTTTCTTTCTTGGCGGTCTATACTCGGGTATGTGGCCAGTGGCTCTCGTCGGAAATCATCCCACGACCGAATGGCACCTTCATGGATTTCGAACCACGTTCGTGCGCTGTCCTGCAACGCGAAATAAACGCGGCGGAGCTTCCGTTCTTCGGTCCATCCGATGCAGTTGGCGACGAGCTCAGAACCCTCCTGCCAATCCTCGCCGTCTTCATGACGATCGCCATGAAAAGGTTCGGGCGTCCGTGGCTCATCGACAATGACGTGCGTGGCAGTGACTGTAGACGAAACGACGTGTGCGGCGGTGGTTGGAGACATCTCGCTACTCTCACCGGAGACATCTGGAGAGACTCTAGGCTCTGGTCGCAGGGGAAATTCCGGTGGCTCACCACGTAGACGACGGCTGAAGCGCTGATGAACTGGCGTGAGCTCAATTGGTTCGACTGCTCGTGGTTCCGGGCTGCTTCCTCGAAGTCCAACTGGGTTTGGGATCATTACCCCGCACCTCCTCCAGAGTTGTTACGCACAATCCAAATGGTGTAAGAATAACTGTTTATTGGGGCTAACTTGTGCCCAAAAGGTAAAGGAAAATGTACCGGTCTTTTTATCAGGCGATCAGCAAAAGGAATCAATCAGCGAGAAGCGCTCGAGTGGTGCACCACTTCTTTTTCATCAAAATCCCGTGATGAGGAGGTGCGCGCCGTCATGGCCTTTTCTTCTCTCATCATCTGGCCGCTGGTCTCTAATTTTTGGTGTCTGTTTGTGCCGGAGCGACTGTTCCACACACGTTGCATCGCCCCGGCCGGTAAGGCACCGTCTCGGTGCCTGTTAAATGAGCAAGTCATCGTTCTGGGGCTTATGACGAGAAACGTGAACTACTTCCGTTCTGGGTGTAGCAGCCGATGAGTTTGTGATCACATCTTATAGGTCACAGGTGTGACCTGATGAAGGACTCGGTAGGGTCCAACGTATCGCGATAGTAGTTTCTCGCAGAGGGCAACACGTTCAGATGGAAGCCGCAGGAGAACAAGTGAGCCTGCACAAAAAACGGCTTCCCCAGGTCGACAGTCGGAAAGAGACTTTTGTGCTGTCTGTGACGTTGATAACCAAGCGCGTGCTACCGCGCGTGCCATGAGGGACCGGGTGATGACATCCTGAGCGTACGAAGTGCATGATGGTTGGTCAGATGAAAGCAGGGTGTTGTTATGCCAGCGAGTCCTCGTCAAACGGCCGTGCCTCTGAAAAAGGCAATCTGGGTCAAGGCCTGCCCGCAGTCTGCCTGGCGCGAACGGCGTAAACACGCGCGGCGCGTCTCTGGCCCACGTGCATTGAGTCATCTGCGCACGTGACAGCGAGCCGGCGTTCTCGTGTCTGGTGGTCTGACGCATGGCGCGGCGCGCCATTGGAGGAGTCTGCCCTGACGACAAAGCGGCGCTTCTGATTGGACATTTTGGTTGGACCCGGTGTAATAAAAGAAGCCCTGCGGCGCGTCGCGATCGGCGGTCCTAGGAGAGAGACGTCCCCGTGTCGGAGAGCCGGCATGTGTGTGAGTCAGCGGTCTTAGGCGAAGGGCTGACCTATGTGTTAGAGAGGAGAGCTCGGCTCTTCGAGTCTCTGTCGGCCCCAGTGCCGAAATTGTAACGCCTCTGTATATATGCTGTACATAAACCTTGTTTAACTCACCGTCGTCTCGTCCGCTCGTCTTATCAGCTCTGCGCAGAAGCAGTCGCGAGCTGATAAACCTACGCTACGCAACAGTGGTGGCTTCGGCGGGATCGGCCCGTCGTTCGCAACAGTGGTGGAAGCGGCGGGATCGGTCCGTTTCTCAACAGTGGTTGGCAGCTGCGGGATCGGCCGGCGTCAGCGACATCGATGCGGTGAGTGCCTGATGTTTTCCCCTCAGTTCACCAGACTACTCTAGCTCAGGTTGTAGTAGTTTAGAGAAGGGCTGTGTGAAGCATTGTAGTGAGCTTTGATCGTTTCAAGCAAAGTCGAAGTGCTTTGAAACCAAGGTTAATGCGGAGGGGGTAAACACAGGAGAGTGAAAAATTGCTTGCGCGTCTTGCTAGTGGACTTATAGTGGGTACGGCAAGTAAATTGTTAACAGGGCAAACAGCAAGAGGCTAGTGTGAACGATGGAGAACCTTAAAGTGAAGGAACTCATCGAAATTTGTGAGGAACTCGGCATTTCTTTGGGCCGTGCGAAACGAAAGCAAGCGATCCTTGAGATCATGAAGGATGAGGGAGTGTCGGCTGAGGAAGTCGATGAGGCCTGGGTGGATATTAAAGCACGCCGTGAGGAGGCTGAAAGGCGGGAAGTAGAAGCTCGCGAACGCGAGGAAGCTGAAAGGCGTGAACGTCGCGAGCGCGAGGAAGCCGAGAGACAGGAGCGCCTTGAGATGAAACGACTAGAATTGGCAATCCTACAGTGTTCGCAGGCGCCTAGCGTAGCTTCTCCAACAGTTCAGGTCAGCGGTTTGAGAATTAGGGACCAATTGCCACCGTTCGTAGTAGGCGAGGACATGGCGAAATATCTCGTCAAGTTTGAACACGTCTGTGAGCGAAACGCTTTGGAGCGGTCTCTTTGGGCGCGGAACCTGCTAGCTCTTCTTCCCGGCGAAGTGTCCGACGCGATAACTTGCTTGTCGAGGGAAGCGTTTGAGAGCTATGACGAGGTGAAGGAAGTGCTCTTGAGACGTTATAAATTGTCACCCGAGGCTTTCAGGCAAAGGTTCCGGTATGCTGAAAAGGGGAATGAGTCACACGTTGACTTCGCGTTTCGTCTTAAAGCCGATTTGATTGAATGGCTCAAGGGCGAAGGTGTTTATGACGACCGCGATAAAGTGGTGGAATGCGTTGCATTGGAGCAATTCTACCGCTGCATCGAGGAGGATGTCAGACTTTGGCTGCAGGACAGACTTGGGGAAGTACAGTTAAATAAGGCAGCTGAGTTAGCTGAGGAGTATTATGCTCGCCGAAAGTTGCATAGCAGGGCAGTGCGCGTTGAAAAGGATGAAAGGAAAGAGGGCTTTTCAAGGAAACCTGATCAACGGAAATCCGCTCCGCACCGTAATTTCAAGATGGAACCGTCTCTTACGAAGGACAGTGTAGGGGAAGGGCAAACAGAAGCGGAGAAATCGAGTGAGGTTTCTACCACACAGGCATTTGAATCGGAAAGCAAACGGAAGCCGCTAATCTGCTACAACTGCAAAAAGGAAGGGCACATCGCGAGAAACTGTCAGGAAAAGTTTGCTTTCGCAACAATCCGAGAATCAGAAAAAAACATTCGGTTGTTGGAGCCGTATCTCCAAGAAATTAGGGTGAATGAGAAAACGTGCCGAGCACTTAGAGACTCAGCGGCAACCATGGACGTTGTCCATCCTTCATTGGTGTCTCCGGATGACTTCACAGGAGAATGCGCGTGGATCAGGCAAGTCGCCGAGGAGCAGAGTGTTCGCTTACCAATCGCCACCGTTGTCATTGAAGGCCCGTTCGGTAAGCTTTGCACCGAAGCGGCTGTGTCTGCCGCGCTAAACGATCGTTTCCTTATCTTTTCTCCAACAACTCGGAGCAGCTTCTCAAAGAGCAGGGCAAATCGTTCTTCCCCAACTTAGCGTGCATGGCCCTCACGCGATCGCAAACGCGGAAGCCTGATCTGGTTCAATGCAGTGAACTCTCAAGTGACCTTGTCGGCGGGTCGACGGAACCCCAGAAAGGAAATTTTCCGCATGAGTCATGTGAGCAGTCACGCGAGCGGCCCGTCGCGAAAGCGGTCGGCACGGCCGGCGCGGTAGGGGGAGACGACATGGCGCCATTGAGTCAGAGCGAGAGGGTTGCAACGCTCTCGCCTGTAGCGGAAAGTTGGAGCGAGCTGCCGAGAGTTGATCGAGAGACGCTCATTCGAGAGCAGCGTGAGGATCTCTCGATGGAAGCGCTAGTGGAAAGCCACAAAAACGCGGCACAAGTGCTGTCGAAGGAGCACTGCGAGAAATCGGTGAAGAAGCGTGCTTTTGAAGTAGGGAGTCAGGTAATGCTGCTGCAGCCGTCCAAAAGGAACAAGCTTGAGGTTGATTGGGAAGGGCCCGCCAAAGTATTATCGAAGCCTTGCGATACAAATTATGAAGTGAAATTAGGAAGGCGGCCGGACAAAATTTACAACTTGATAAAACCATACGTTCAACATCAAGCGGTCGTAAATCTGTTGTTGCATGCTTCAGAGGAAGAGGAAGCAGAAATTTTGAGTTCTAGTGAGGTAACTGAAGAGGGATCGAAAGTAATCCGGGAGCAGATAAACCTAGAGCCTAGCTTAAGTGAAGGAGGACCTGAGAAAGAGGACCTGAGAAAGATTGGTTCCGAGTTTGAAGACGTGTTTTCGGACCGCCCCGGAAACACGAGGGTGATCGAACACGATATCGAGCTAAGCGGTGAGGAGTCAATCCGTAGCAAGCCGTATCGTTGTTCCCCTGTGCAACGTCGTAAGTGTGAGCCGCTCTTGGTGCCGCATAGGTATCGTCGCCTAAAAGTGGCCGGTTACTGAAGTGGAGCATGTTGCTCCACAGCGCAACTTTGACGTTCGCTATCAAAAAAAAATAAAAATAAAGGAAAGGTAAACGCTAATGCAGGTGCATTGAGCAGTGCGTTCCAGCTAGTAACTTCTCAACCTTTCGGTTTCTCGTTGGCGATTCGGGGCAAAATTTTGACCTCATCACGACCTTAGCTGAGCGCTCTCGTTCAGAGTGATCTCAAGGGGCCAATTTTATGTGGTATTCTAATTCGTTGCGTTGTTGTAATTGTGAAAAATTCAAGTTCTTACTTTAAGAGTCTTGTGTCCCACATGTGCCTCTTGATGTAGAGGGAACAAAATTTCGATAGACACGTAGATAGGTATATGTTGTACTATACTTTGTCTGGTGTTCTGTCGGGTGACCGAGGGCACTTGCTTGTGTCGTGTGTTGTTTGTTGCCGAACCGTTCTTAGCAAGTTGCAGAACCATCGACAAGTGCTGAAGCCAAAGATGGTCAGAAGAGACGAGGGAAGCTGGTCGACAAGTTGTGGCGACAAGCCAGTGGAGCTGGGATCCGTCGTCAAGAATGGGCTGTATTCCCGGAACAGTCTGGAGCTGTATTCTCCCCATGGCCCTGGAGGCGAACCTGGAGGGACCTGGCGAACGAGCGCACCTGACATCCGAGCCCCGTGGAAGCAGCTCGTCTTTCCGGTGCATTGTCTGGCGGCGGGGGTGCTGTTATGCCAGCGAGTCCTCGTCAAACGGCCGTGCCTCTGAAAAAGGCAATCTGGGTCAAGGCCTGCCCGCAGTCTGCCTGGCGCGAACGGCGTAAACACGCGCGGCGCGTCTCTGGCCCACGTGCATTGAGTCATCTGCGCACGTGACAGCGAGCCGGCGTTCTCGTGTCTGGTGGTCTGACGCATGGCGCGGCGCGCCATTGGAGGAGTCTGCCCTGACGACAAAGCGGCGCTTCTGATTGGACATTTTGGTTGGACCCGGTGTAAATAAAAGAAGCCCTGCGGCGCGTCGCGATCGGCGGTCCTAGGAGAGAGACGTCCCCGTGTCGGAGAGCCGGCATGTGTGTGAGTCAGCGGTCTTAGGCGAAGGGCTGACCTATGTGTTAGAGAGGAGAGCTCGGCTCTTCGAGTCTCTGTCGGCCCCAGTGCCGAAATTGTAACGCCTCTGTATATATGCTGTACATAAACCTTGTTTAACTCACCGTCGTCTCGTCCGCTCGTCTTATCAGCTCTGCGCAGAAGCAGTCGCGAGCTGATAAACCTACGCTACGCAACAGTGGTGGCTTCGGCGGGATCGGGCCCGTCGTTCGCAACAGTGGTGGAAGCGGCGGGATCGGTCCGTTTCTCAACAGTGTCGAAGGGCAGTAATGGATGACGTCTGAAAAGTAGATAATGGTGAGTAGCCGGCTGTTTCATGACGCGACGAATTGTAGGCGAAGGTGACAAACGACAGAGCATGTCTCAAACAGTGTGGTCGCTAGATACGTACATGGAAAACATGTCTGTCAATGTGCCGTTAAAATGTTCCATAAGGCCGTTAGTCTGAGGGTGGTAAGATGTGGTGAAGTTGTGACGAGTAGCACAAGATCGAAGTATATCGTCAAGCACATGAGACAGAGATTAGCGACCGCGGTCTGTGAGCAGGTGAGACGGAGCGCCATGCTGGAGAATGATGTCGTATAGCAGGAAGTCGGCAACGTCAGTCGTGCAGCTGGTTGGTAGCGCTCGAGTGATTGCATACCAAGTGGCATATTCTGTGGCCACTGAAATCCATTTATCTTCAGTTAATGAAGTGCGAAATGGGCCGAGAAAGTCTAAACCCACTCGATAAACTCGATAAAACGGCTAGACTGGAACTTCAATAGGCTGAAAGAGACTGGCAGGGGCAGTCTTAGGCTTCTTTCGGTGCTGACAGAGGTCATAAGATGCAACGTAACGGCGAACTGAGCAATAAAGACCCTTCTAAAATACCCGTCGTCAAACATGGTCATAGGTTCTGGAGACGCCTAAATGTCCAGAAGTTGGTGGCCGGGAAATTGTTGAAGAACATCCTTGCGCAGGTGATGTGGTACGACGAGTAAAGATTCTGCGCCGTCGGGGTGTAAGTTGTGGCGGTACAAAACGTCGTCTTGGAGCAGGAATCTGCCAAGTGAAGGGTCAGTATGGTGGGATTGAAGGCGGTCAATGATGAAAAGCAGCGATGGATCTCGGCGCTGTTCTTCCAATAACGATAGCTATAGCGCGAGAACAAAACGACGGCACAGAGACAAGAAGGACACGAAAGACACGAGCGCTATGTCATACAAGCTAGCCCAAGCTACCACGCTGTTCTTCCGCCACGTGCAGAAAGTCAGTGATGGCTAAAAAGCAGGCATCGTATTCCAAATCGGCAGAGCAAGATAGATCAACGGGGTGTCGGGATAAACAGTCAGCATCGCTCTGCAGCTTTTCAGATTTGTACACAACTGAGAACGTGTACTACTGTAATCGTAGTGCCCATCGGCCGAGTCTTCCCGTCGGGTCCTTCAGTGTTGAGAGCCAGCAAAGCGCATGATGGTCCGTGATGACTACGAACGGATGTCCGTATGAGTATGGATGGAATTTCACGATGGCCCAGACGAGGGCTAAGCAGTCCCGCTCAGTGATGGAATATTTTTTTTCCACTTGTGACAGAAGGGGACTAGCGTGGGTTCGCACGTGGTTGGTGCCATTCTGTGCCTGAGCGAGTATAGCACCTATGCCGTGGCCACTTGCAACGGTGCGAAGCTCTGTTCGAGTGGCTGGATCAAAATATGCCAACACCGGTGGTGATGTGAGGGCGGCGATCAGTGACACGAAGGATTGTTTTTGGTCCTTACCCAGAGTAAATGCCACATTATTTTTGAGGAGATCCGGGAGGGGTCTAACAATATCTGCGTAATTGATGACAAAGCAGCGGAAGTATGAGCAGAGCGCAATAAAACTTTGAACTTCTTGTGTGGAACGCGGAACCAGAAATTCGTAGACTGCGCGGACTTTGTCAGGGTCGGGTTGAATACCAGTGACGTCAACAAGGTGGCCGAGAAGTTTAATCTGTCGGAGTCCAAATGCACATTTCGACGAACTGAGTTGGATGCCAGCGCAACGAAAAACGTCAACAATTGCCGAGAGACGAGGCAGGTGGCTTTCGAAGGAAGGCGAGAAAACGATTACATCGTACAGATAACAAAGACAGGTCGAACATTTGAAACCACAGAGAAGAGAGTCCATCACACGTTTAAAAGTAGCCGGAGCATTGCACAACCCAAAAGGCATCACCTTAAATGGTTAAAGGCAGTCAGGTGTGATGAATGTTGGCTTCTCGCGGTCGCGGTCGTCGACCGAAATTCGCCAGTATCCAGATCGAAGGTGAAGAGACGAGTAATCCCTACCAGAGAGATTTGCTTGGGCCAAGCATAGTAAATCATCAGTGGCCAAGCTGTTCATGCTTGGAAAGTTATTGGAGGCCCAGGCAAGTATGTGCTTGGGAAGTAGGACAAGCCAACCATTGGCCAAGCAAAGGAAGGCTGTGCTTGGAAAATCATTGGAAACACACCTTCCCATGGTTGGCACTGCGTTGGAATACTATGCAATAGCCAAGCATGTTCTTAGCATGGGAGCCAAGCATTTTAACCAATGCAATTTCTGGCTCATTTATTTTAGCTTTTTTTTCTTGGCTACAATTTGATGCCTGAAGCTACTTTTTCTACATTTTTCATGCCCCCCCCCCCACGAGAAGTAACAAGACAAATATTATAGTGCTTCAGGGTTATTTTACACGTAATATACAGAAGGAAATATGCCATTTTGCTATAGAGCGAACTCTTCTGATTATGAAGTGCTGCTTGAACTTCTCTTGAAGTCATCTACTATAGCGGCATGCCTTCTCGCATAGGTGCGCCTTCTGAATCTGAAACAAGCATGAGCCATCCTTTTGTTACGTCCAAAACAGCTGCGTCAGGTTTGATGAACAGTGTATGTCTCATCTGGAAAATGGGAGAAAAACATTTTGAGGTCCTCGTTTTTAATAAGACATCTCTTAGGCAACCGCTTTCATCGATTTTCAACAAAACACACAGTAGGAACATTTGTTGGAAAACTAATTGGTTTTGCATGATTATGAGGATGACAGCACCTGCACAGACTGGAAGAAAATACTTGTGGGACTGCATGATGCATTTTTATTACTAAAGTAGTGCGCAGTCACGAGAGATCCCCATCAATACAAAAAATGAAGAAAACAGTTTAAAAAAATCCCTTTATCCTCGCGCATTCTAGAACATATATTATCTCAATTGAAAAAAAAAGAAATTTTTATAGTGGAAAGCTTCTGTCTAATTTTCACCATCCGGCCTGCTTAACATGCACCTACATCTAAGCATCCGGAAGTTCCTTGCATTTATTCCCCACGGGGAAGTATTTTGATGGAGGAATAGCACGCTGGCTAACATTATTTATGTATTTATTCTTGCCTCGAAGAATACTTTGAACAGTCAAAAATAATTGTGCTAATGAGCGTAACTATCTGTGTTGACGATGTTCACACCTTGCACAAGACATTTTCGTGTTAATGAATCCTGAAACATGGTAAAATTGTACCTTTTAATTTGTAACATAAATTTTCGGCTCTCTGGCCAGGGTGTTGTTTCCCATGACTCGAACATAATCCCCTCAACTACAACAGTGGCCGATGACCGCTTCGCAGGACTTCTTCGAGAATTCCCAAACATAATGCAACCGCCTGACTGGACAAAGCCCGTGAGTTAGTATGAGGCAACAATTACTGGCATGTTGTGTGTAGCGCAGTTGATGCGGCTGATGCAGAGCGCGTAACCAGTTCCGAACCCGTCAACTAGCGAAGCTGATCGGTTCCGCGAAGGCGAACGCGGAAGACCCGAGCACGGGAAAAAATGCGACTCCTTCATTCGCACGGTTCACGAGCGGAGCCGTCAAGGTCACCCCCGTTCGGGACTAGAAGGGTAGGGCTCGGAACAGCGTCTGGCAAGAAGCAGGTCAGGTGCCACTGTCTGAGTTTAAGCCATTGTTGGCATGTACGTGTGCCATTGAGAATGACGCGGGGACGCGACCACTTGGCTGACCGAGACATAGTGGCGGCAGGGAGACGAGCATAACCTCACCCGCTGTACCGTCATTACCGAGTGCTGTTAGGATGTCGGGGCGCCTCGCTGTCGCATGCACACCTGATAAGCGCACAGAGCCCAACGGTGTACTCCCCGCTCTTAAGGAGGCTTCTACGAAGCAACATTTAATGAGAGAGCTGACGGGGCTCGAGCGTGAGAACGGCCACTGACGGAAGTCGGCTGACAGAGGCAGCACGGCCTGGCATGTGAGAGAGTGTCACGCTAGGAGAACCTATCCCTCTGCGTGTTGTATTTGGTAACGTGGTTTCTACCAATGCAGTGTGTCTTATGAAAGTGTTTCTGCAATTAGTTGTGGCAATGCGAGCCCACAGGTGTGATTGGCTTGTGTGAAGACCCTTTCTTCCACCGAGGGTTAAAAAGAGGATGTTTGAATCTGAAAGAGAGGAGCGGAGGTTCAGGCTTGGACTCGGGCAGGCGCCTGAGGCTGCAATAAAGCGTCTTTTCACCGGACTACGGCTCTTACTTTGCGCTACAACCGTGCACTCGAGTCATCGAGGGGACCCATTCGGAACCTCAATCATCTTCCCTCCTTAGCTAGTGTAGAAGCTAGTCGAAGAGGAGGAAATTAACTCGTGCATTATGATGTCCGCTACCATATTGTCACGGGGTCGTGACGTGGCAGAAGACAGGAGACTTCGTGTTGGGATTTAACTGTTTATTTGGGCGAACCTGTGCCCGGTAAACGGAAAGTCCAATTACAGCAGCAGTCTCGCACAGATAGCAGTCTCGGACTGATAGCGGCGAACGGAGCGTCGGCCTTCGATCAACAACTGACAAGCGGCGAAGCGCGTCGGCATTTATACTCTTGCCGTCGAATGTTCTATCGTTATCGCTGGCGTGGGTTCCAGAACAATCTGTACCGTTCGCACAGTGGGCGTGATCTTATCGAAATGATCTACTACAGTTCGGAACCTTCTCGAAAACTGCAGGCGCGGTTCGCGCTGAGAATGGTGTGGTGTTTTGGGACGATAACAAAAACTTGGGAAATGGAACGTGGCATTGCCCCCCTCTGAAAAAAAGGCATCGTCCCGATGCTTTAACTAAAATTGAAGGTACAATGATAATGCTAGAAAGTACAATGAATAAATTACGATACAACTATAATACAAAAAACACTGTTTCAGTTTGTTAACGCGCATGAAACGGCTTGAGGCGCGCGACATGTACGACTTCAGGTCGCGATCGGCGTCGTTGAGAGTTGGTGATGCCGTCGGGGACAACCTCGTAATCAAGTAGGCCGAGACGTCAAACCACCCTGTACGGTCCGAAGTACCGTCGCAGAAGCTTTTCACTTAGTCCACGTCGGCGTATCGGCGTCCACACCCAAACACGTTCACCGGGCTGGTATTCCACGAAGCGTCGTCGAAGGTTGTAACGGTGGCTGTCGGTCGTCTGTTGATTTTTGATACGGAGACGCGCAAGTTGTCGGGCTTTTTCAGGCGCGTTGAAGGTACTCGCTCACATCGAGGTTTTCTTCGTCGGTGACGTTGGGTAACATGGCATCGAGCGTCGTTGCCGGGCTCCTTCCGTAGACCAATTTGTATGGAGATATCTGCGTCGTCTCCTGCACCGCCGTGTTGTATGCGAAGGTCACATACGGAAGAATGGCGTCCCACGTCTTGTGTTCGACATCGACGTACATTGACAGCATGTCGGCGATCGTCTTGTTAAGCCGCTCGGTGAGGCCGTTGGTCTGTGGGTGGTACGCTGTCGTCCGGCGGTGGTTTGTTTGGCTGTATGCCAAGATCGCTTGAGTTAAGTCGGAAGTGAATGCCGTTCCTCTGTCGGTGATAAGGACCTCCGGGGCACCGTGGCGTAGGACGATATTTTCGACGAAGAACGTAGCTACCTCGGATGCACTGCCTTTTGGCAGGGCTTTTGTCTCGGCGTAGCGGGTGAGGTAGTCGGTAGCTACCACGATCCACTTGTTTCCGAAAGCCGACGTCGGGAACAGCCCCGGTAGGTCCATACCAATCTGCTGGAAAGGTCGGCAAGGTGGATCAATTGGCTGCAGAACTCCCGCTGGCCTTGTCGGCGGTGTCTTGCGTCGCTGACAGTCCCGGCATGTCCTCACGTAACGAGTGACGTCGGTGGTAAGACGTGGCCAGTAGTACCTTTCTTGTATCCACGCGAGCGTGCGAGAAACACCGAGGTGCCCTGCCGTCGGATCGTCGTGCAGGGCCTGCAGGAGTTCTGGTCGCAGAGCTGAAGGCACCACAAGGAGGTACTTAGCTCGAAGCGGTGAAAAGTTTTTCTTTTGTAGAAGACCGTTTCGTAGAAAGAACGACGCAAGTGCGCACTTGAATACCTTCGGGACTTCGGCAGTCCTGCCTTCGAGGTATTCTATTAGGGCCTTAAGTTCCGGGTCGGCCCGCTGTCGTTCAGCGACGTCGTCGGTAGTTATCGTTCCCAAGAAGTACTCGTCATCCAGGTCGTCGGGTAGCGGTTGGTCGACAGGCGCACGAGAGAGACAGTCGCCGTCAGAGTGTTTTTTGCCGGACTTGTAAATGACAGTAATGTCATACTCTTGAAGTCTCAGGCTCCATCGTGCGAGGTGACCTGAAGGGTCCTTCAAGGTGGCTAGCCAACACAAGGCGTGGTGGTCGCTCACAACTTTGAAGGGACCTGCCGTAGAGGTAGGGGCGAAATTTCGACGTAGCCCAGATGATGGTGAGGCACTCCTTTTCTGTTGTGGAATAATTTGCTTCTGCTTTGGATAGCGATCGGCTGGCGTAACTAATAACCTTTTCAAGTCTGTCAGCCCTCTGCACAAGAACGGCGCCAAGACCTACGCTGCTTGCGTCAGTATGTATTTCTGTCCTTGCGAATTCGTCGAAATGGGCAAGCAACGGAGGCGTCTGGAGGCGATGTTTAAGCTCCTGGAAAGCGTGTTACTGTGGCGTTTCCCACTTGAACTCCACGTCGGCCTTAGTAAGGTTAGTGAGAGGATCGGTGATGCGGGCGAAGTTTTTCACGAACCGCCTATAATAGGCGCACAGGCCCAGAAATCGACGCACGGCCTTCTTGTCAGTGGGCGGCGGGAAGTCGGCGATGGCGGCTGTTTTCCGTGGATCGGGACGAACTCCAGACTTGCTGATAACGTGTCCCAAAAACAAGAGCTCCTCATACGCAAATCTGCACTTTTCTGGCTTCAGTGTGAGTCCGGACGTCTTGATGGCTTGAAGTACAGCTTCAAGGCGCCGAAGATTCTTGTCGAAACTCGAAGAAAACACGACGACGTCGTCCAAGTACACAAGGCAAGTTTGCCACTTCAATCCTGCCAGTACTGTATCCATAACGCGTTGAAAAGTTGCAGGCGCTGAGCAAAGGCCGAAGGGCATCACCTTAAACTCGAACAGGCCGTCCGGTGTTATAAACGCCGTCTTCTCTCGGTCTCTTTCGTCGAATTCGATTTGCCAATAGCCAGTCTTGAGGTCCATTGACGAAAAGTACTTGGCGTTATGGAGCCGATCAAGTGCGTCGTCTATTCGTGGGAGAGGATACACGTCCTTTCTTGTGATTTTGTTCAGGCGGCGATAATCGACGCAGAAACGTAGGGTCCCATCTTTTTTCTTCACTAACACCATGGGGGATGCCCATGGACTCTTGGATGGCTGGATAATGTCATCCCGCAGCATTTCATCAACTTGTCTCTTCATGGCCTCACGTTCTTGCGTCGAAACCCTGTACGGACTCTGACGGAGTGGTCTGGCATTTTCTTCGGTTATGATGCGATGTTTCGTGATTGGGGTCTGCCGAATTTTCGATGACGACGAAAAGCAATCTTCGTCTTGCAGGAGCAAGGCCTTGAGCTGTTCTTGCTTATTGTTCGGTAGTCTCGGATTGACGTCGAAAGCTATGAGAGGGGCTCGGTTCCTCTGAGCAGGTTCCGCAGAATCGGCGAGGGCGAAATCACTGGTGGCTTCGACAATTTCTTCGATGTATGCGACCGTTGTTCCTTTGTTCACGTGTTTGTACTCATTGATGAAATTCGTGAGCATAACCGTTGCTTTGCCTGCCCGCAGCTCTGCAATTCCTCTTGCGACGCAAATATTTCGGGTGACCAACAGATGCTGACTGCCTTCAACGACGCCTTCCAAGTCAGGTGATTTAGGAGCGCCGACTGAAATAATGACGCTTGAGCGACGCGGAATGGTGACTTGTTCTTCCAGCACATTCAAGGCATGGTGTCCTGACGGCGTGCGCGGTGGTAGTGCTTCTTCTGTGAATAACGTTATTGACTTTGTTTTTAGGTTGATGACAGCGCCATGGAGGCATAAGAAGTCCATGCCAAGGACGACATCTCTCGAGCAACGCTGTAGGACTACGAAGTCTGTAGGATAAATACGGCCGTTAATGGTGACTCTCGCTGTGCAGATTCCTGCAGGCGTTACAAAATGACCTCCGGCTGTGCGGATTTCAGGGCCTTTCCAAGCTGTCCTAACTTTCTTTAACTTCGCGGCGAACGACCCACTGATGACAGAATAGTCGGCTCCAGTATCGACGAGAGCGGTCACACTGTGGCTGTCAATAAGAATGTCGATGTCGCTAGTTTGCCGTCTCGCATTACAGTTAAGGCGTGGCGTCGGGTCACGGCTGCGTCGGCTTGATCCGCTGCTTCTATGTTGCGTCATCAGGCCACCTTCGGTAAGTGAGCTTTCGCCGTCAGGGCTTTGCCTGGTTGGCATTGTGTTCGGAAAGCTCCGTCGCGGCGTCGTTGTCGTCGGAGGATCTTCGCTAGTTCGTCGCACAGCAACCGCACCTCCACCGGTTGCTGCCCTTAGTTTCCCGAATACGGGCTAGGAGACCGGCCCCGTGTTGGGCCGGAGTACTGCCGGGGGTGCGGTGACATGCGGCGGCTGGGCGACGGCGAACGGGAAGGACTTCGGGGTGTCCATTGAGTTCCTGTGAGGTAGTCGGCGATGTCACGTGGCCGTTCTCCTGGCTGCGGACGTGGGGCATCGACGGCGAAGCCACGCAGTCCCATCTGTCGGTACTGGCAACGGCGGTGTGCCCGGCCTCGCCGCAGTGGTAGCACAGTGGGCGGTGGTCAGGGGTGCGCCAAACGTCGGTTTTCCTCGGCGCACTGCGCTGGCCCGCTGGTGAACGGTAGGTCGTCAGTGGGGGTGGTGGCGGCGGTGGTGTCCGGCGACGGAAGTGCGACGGGGCGGCGTTTTGGCGTGGACGGGGAGGAGCGTTGTGGCGCACTGCAGCGGCGTAGCTCATAGTTTCTGGCTCGGACAGCGGTGTTTGGGGAATTCGAAGTGATTGCCGAACTTCTTCTCGCACAATGTCGGCGATCGAATCCACTTGAGGGTGCGCCGAAGGCAACAGTTTGCGCAGCTCTTCCCGCACGATCGCTCGGATCGTTTCACGCAGGTTTTCGGAGTCACTGGTTTGAGCAGCAGCGTATTCTGGAGTCAGGCGACGATTTTACTGTCTGGTGCGCATGTCAAGGGTTTTTTCGATGGTGGTCGCCTCGGATACAAATTCTTGGACGGTGTTCGGTGGATTCCTCATTAGTCCCGCGAAGAGCTCCTGTTTGACCCCTCGCATGAGGAAACGAACTTTCTTCTCCTCAGGCATGTCTGGGTCAGCGTGACGAAATAGGCGGGTCATATCCTCTGTGAAAATTCTAACCTTCTCATTTGGTAGCTGAACCCGGGTTTCTAGTTGAGCAGCGGCCCTTTCTTTGCGAGCGACGCTCGCGAACGTTTGCAGAAAGTCGCCGCAGAAGACATCCCACGTTCGGAGCGTGGACTCACGATTCTCTAGCCAGGTCCTTGCTGTGTCCTCCAGGTAGAAGAACACACGACGGAGCTTTTCTTCGTTGTCCTAGTGGTTTAGGGCAGCCACACGGTCGTATGTTTCTAGCCAGGACTCCGGGTCTTCGAACGATGACCCATGGAAAATTGGTGGTTCCCTGGGTTGATGCATGACCATCGTGGGCTGGGATGTGGCGGTTGTCATTGTCGCTGCAGTCGCGGTCATTGCCTTGGTCCTCCGCACCTTGTCTTCTAGAAGCCCGTACTCCGGTGGTAGCCCTTGCTGTCGGCGGCTTGTTCGCTGCTCCTGTTTGGCGTCGGTGTCTTCTCCGCGACGTGGGCTGGGTTCACGGCTTGACGGGGGCGTCCGGTACATGAACGAAGCAGCACCTCTACCAGATGTCACGGGGTCGTGACGTGGCCGAAGACAGGAGACTTCGTGTTGGGATTTAACTGTTTATTTGGGCGAACCTGTGCCCGGTAAACGGAAAGTCCAATTACAGCAGCAGTCTCGCACAGATAGCAGTCTCGGACTGATAGCGGCGAACGGAGCGTCGGCCTTCGATCAACAACTGACAAGCGGCGAAGCGCGTCGGCGTTTATACTCTTGCCGTCGAATGTTCTAGCGTTATCGCTGGCGTGGGTTCCAGAACAATCTGTACCGTTCGCACAGTGGGCGTGATCTTATAGAAATGATCTACTACAGTTCGGAACCTTCTCGAAAACTGCAGGCGCGGTTCGCACTGAGAATGGTGTGGTGTTTTGGGACGATAACAAAAAAATTGCCCGCAGCTTCCCTCGGGGGAACACTGAGGAGGATGCGGAGCATATAATTGGTTAACGGGGTGTTAAAGTGCGACCTACTTGGGTCGATGGCTAAATTGGTTAACGTGGTTGTGAAATGGGGTGTTAAATTGCGACTTACTTGGGTCGATGGCTAAATTGGTTAACGTGGTTGTAGGAGGTGGTGTTAAATGAGTGAACACGTACACACGTATGCGAAAGGACGGCGCTGGTCGAAGGGACGTCGATCATTGTGTTTGTGGATTCGTTGGAATTCATTTCACCGCGACCTTGGACGTCGACGCGCCGTACAAACCAACCGACGAGCGGCAAATGAGCGAGCGAGCGCCGACCTTGAGTATATATACAGCGCGACGGCGCATGCACTGTCAGCTGTTGAATGTTCTCGAAGGAGAAGCGCGCGCGCAGCACAGATGGCGACGGCGCGACGGCGCATGCGCTGTCAGCTGTCGAATGTTCTCGAAGGAGAAGCGCGCGCGGCACAGATGGTGGGCGACGGCGCGACGGCGCATGCGCGCGCGTCAGCTGTCGAATGTTCGAGAAGCGGTGCGGACGGCGCGGACGGCGCACTACAAGGCGCGAGAATAAGATGCTTCCGCATCTAAAACTTGGGAAACGGAACGTGGCAATATCATCACCACTGGTCCACCTGTTTTCGCTCGCCCATGGCGACTTGCTTCAGATAAGCTCAAAGTAGCCAGGGCTGAGTTTGAACACATCTTGGAACTCGGAATAATACGACCATCATCGAGCAGCTGGGTGTCTCCTCCGCACCTCATCCCCAAAAAGTCAGGTGACTGGAGACCCTGAGGAGACTATCGTTCCCTGAGCGCAAAAACTATTCCCGACTGGTATCCCGTGCCTAACATTCAGGATTTCACATCAGCTCTATTTGGCACAACAGTGTTCTCCAAAGTCGACTCAGTTGAAACCTTTTACCAAATTCCTGTTGCTGCAGAAGATGTTCCAAAGATGGCAATCAATACCTTATTTGGGTTGCTGCCTTTTTGAGTTTCTTTTTGAATCCATGGCGATCCATGGCAATCCATGGAGTTCCATGGCAATCAATGCCTTTTTGAGTTCCTGAGAATTCCATTCGGCCTCCGAAATGCTGAACGAACGTCCCATTGGTTCATTGACACAATCATACGTGGTCTGCTGTTTGTGTTCGCGTGCGTCGACGACCTGCTGGTAGCAAGCTCACCACCCGAGGAGCACTTGCAACATCTCCGTGAGCTTTTCGAGCGCCAGTCAGCCAACGGAATCATTGTGAACACTGCAAAAAGTGAGTTCGGAGTGTCATCTCTTCATTTTCTGGGTCATCGCTTCGACAGCAGTGGAATTAGCCCCCTTCCTGACAAAGTGCACGCAATCGTCGAGTTACCCAAGCCTACATTAATAACCAAGCTGCGCCAGTTTCTAGGGCTTGTAAACATTTACCTCCAATTTATTAAGAACTGTGCCACGCTGTTGGAGCCCCTCGACCTTTTGCTTTGTGGCAAACCCCCGGAAACTGCATTACCATGGAACACCGCTGCGGAAGAAGCTTTCAACTCCATCAAGAACACTTCGCTGAAGCCTCACTGCTGACGTACCACAATCCCAGTTACCCCTTAGCGCTCATAACGGATGCATCCTGTTCTGCACTTGCGGCCGCACTCCAGCAAAAAGTCAGCGATCAGTGGTAGCGGCTTGGCTTTTTTTTTCAAGCGTATGACTTTTGCCCAAAGAAACTACGGCCTTTTGAGCCGTGAGTTGCTCGCCGTCCGCCATTTTCGACACCTACTTGAAGGCGACCCTTTTACAATTTTCACTGATCACAAATCTCTCACCTATTCAAATGGCCGACCTGACTCACTATACACACCGCACGACGTGCGCCAGCTCGCCTTTATTTCGAAGTTTTCAACTGATATACGCCACATCAGTGGTGTTGACGACAACGCTCCAGCTGCCACTTTCGGTCGCGTAGATGCCATCACCGCAGTCACTCTGGAAACATTCACCTCAACATACTTTCCATTAAAACTCCAGGATCTGACTGCATCCCAATCAAAAGACTCTGAGCTTGAACACCTACGCGAAGCGTCCATATCACTTTCAGCTCGAACGCGTCACCTTTGAAGATGTGCCGATTATTCGTGACACTTGCACAGGCCTACCGAGAGCATTTCCAACCAACCTTTTTCGTAAAAAATATTCGACGCCTATCACAGCCTTTCTCACCCCGGAATTCGCGCTTAAAAGCTTGTTTCTTCACGCTTTGTCTGGCCCGGCATGAACACCAACATCAGGGATTGGGTTCGTGAGTGTGCATCATGTTAGCGCGCCAAAGTTCAATGGTACTCCATTCCTCCATCAAAGTCCTTCTTGCAACCCGACGAACTGTGCACATTGACATTGTTGGCCCGTTACCCCCATGTCGAAGCTATCGCTATACCTTCTCACATGTGTAGATCGTTTCACCCACTGGCCCGAAGCGACTCCGCTGCCCGAAATGTCTGCAGCTACTGTTGCAGCGGCTTTTGTGTCTACCTGGATATCCTGATTTGGCTGTCCGACAATGATTGTATCGGGCCAGGGACGCCAGTTCGTATCTTTTCTTTTTTCGGAGCTCCTGAAATTTCTTGGTATTTCATGCCTGCGTACAGCGTCATACCATCCGCAAACAAACGGCCTCGTCGAGAGACTCAACCGGTACCTGAAAGCAGCATTCCGAGCACGCCGTTGTCCCGACAGGTGGGTTGACTGCCTTCAGCCCACGCTACTTGGAATTCGATCTTCTTTCAAGGAGGACCTCCCCTGCTCCACCTCCGAGCTTGTTTTTATTATTATTTGTGGGGTTTAACGTCCCAAAACCACCATTTGATTATGAGAGACGCCGTAGTGGAGGGCTCCGGAAATTTTGACTACCCGGGGTTCTTTAACGTGCACCAAATCTGAGTACACGGGCCTACAACATTTCCGCCTCCATAAGAAATGCAGCCGCCGCAGCCGGGAATCGAACCCGCGACCTGCGGGTCAGCAGCCGATCCGAGCTTGTTTTTGGCACTTCGCTTCGCTTGTCTGCTGATTTCTTCGAAGAAAGCGGCAGTGCCACCCAGATAACAGCAACATAGTACGTCGACCAGCTGCGCGACGTCTTTCGACATATTCGTCCGCAGCCTACACGCAGCCAGCCACGTGCAGCGTACATCACTAAGGACCTAAAAACAGCCACACACGTGCTCGTGAGGTACAGCGCCATGCGCTTCAAACGCACTACCTCGGCCCCTTCCGTGTGTTAGAGCCCTGGCCTGCTAACTTCGTGGTCGACATCAATGGGACACGCGATACAATCACGCTCGAGCGGCTCACGTCAGCGTTCAGTGAAGCGCCAGATCTTAATTGCCTCGCCGTGCCTCTCTCCGCTGGGCACGAGGGCCCCGCGTCACCAGTGTTCCTCCCATCACCACCTCTGCGTCGCGTTCACTGGGATGACACTTCCAACTGAGAATCATTCGTCGCACCCACTTCCTCTCTAAAGGAGGGGGGGGGGAATCAATAGCGACGGGGCCGCCACCACGCACCCATCGGTCATAAAAACCTGCGGAGCAGCATTCCAAGCAACGTGCTGCTCTCCTCTCTGTTTGTCCTTCGTCTCTTTCACTCTTGGTACTTCCGGTGCACTGAGTGCACCTCCTCTATTTTCGACTCTCTGGTTGTCAGAATAAAGTAGACTTTGTTACCGAAAAGACGAGTTCGCCTCGTACAGCTTGGCTCCACAGATTCAATCATACCGAGAAAGCAGAAGGTGTTCACCCTGGGGATGATACCACCCTCATTTTTTCCTTAGAGTCATCTCGATGTCCTCTAAAGGCCTCCAACATTTCGCTTTGGGGCCCTTGCGCTTGCGGATGTACAGTAGGAGCTCTGATTTCGTTGGCGAGCATCAGAGTCCGGTTAGGTCTAAAGCAGTCTTTTGTAACCTCGATGATCTCTTGAAGCGCAGCTTTCAAATGCTCATCGCTGCCACCGGTGCACCTTATGGTGACGTTGTTTGCATATATTGTATGATTAATGCCGTCGACCTCCACAAGTTTTCTTCACAGGCGAGGTAAAAGAGTGTCGGGCGCATCACCGACCTCTGTGGCATACCTTTGAAACTGAGCTTAACCGTGTCTGACACAAAGTCTCCCACTTCGAGAATGTCTTCTCTGCCGGCCAAGAGGGATCTCGTGTAGTAATAAAAGTTCTTGCCCAGACCGAGGCTCGATGATGATACATTTTTTACTTATCAAAAAACAGAAAAAAAGGGAGGGGAAAGTGTCAAGGGTGGTTTCCCCATTCCAGGACACCAGTGGCCGCTGCAACTCGCCAGGCTTGATCCAGGGGACTCCTTTGGGTCTTCAGGTCAGGTCGGGCGAGGACGGCTTCCCAAGGCTCCCCCAGTAGCGTGATTATCAGAGGCGACTGAACTTCCATAGGCTTGTTCCGGCAGTCCCATGTCACGTGTTGCAACGACGGTCGTGACTCGCATCACGGAAATCGGTTTACATATGCATTGGGGTTATGTGACGCCACCTTTCCAAATGTGGATAGGTGTTAACCTGAATTTGTCTTAGCTGGCGAGCTTCGTCTACTTTAAGCGATTTTTGTGGTGGGGCATACAGCTGTCCGCTCTTCCACTGATGCTCGAGTATATCGCGTGTAGTGCAAGGTTCATACTGATTATCATTGTTGTTGTTCACTCAGTTGCTCAAATCACGAGCGAAACTGTGCGCCAGCGCATTACCCGAGATACTTTCGTGGCCTGGGCACCAAAGTATAGCATGGTCGTGTATCAGCCTGTCACCTACTATTTTCAACGCGACATGGTAGTGCACCACGGAGAAACATTCTGCAGGCTTCCTGGGAATCAGACAAGACTAATGCGGAGGCGTTCTCTGCCTCTTTAGTTCGAATAGCTAGCGCAATCGCCACCGCCTCCCCCATCGCTGTACAGGTTGTTTTAATTGACGCTGCGACAGTTTTAGCGGTATGCGGCATTGGTTGAACTGCTAATATAACGCCGCTCTCGTTTGATTCAGCGGCATCGGTGTATATTACTTCGTGGCTTTCGCTAAACTGTCTTTGAAGCTGGTGAGGCCTAGCTTGTCTTCTCGCCCCGTGGTACAACTTACTCATGTTTCGCCGAATGGGGCAGACAGTTATGTGTTGGCGTGTTTCCCTAACCTTGGTAGTCATGTTCTCCTGGCAGTATTGTGGTCCAGTAGGGTATCCCAAGCGAGTAAGCATTTCTCTGCTTACCTTTGTAAGGCGTAGTCGCTCCTTCTGCGAGAGAAGTGTTGCTGCCGCAAGCTCTTCGAAACTGTTTCACACACAAAGCGCTGCCATTTTGTCATTGGGTGAATTAAGCGGTATACCTAAGGCAGCTTTGTGTGCTCCTCGTATTATCAAGTCAATCTGTTTAATGTGAGCTCCTGATATGGTAGTTCATATGTGACTCTACTGAAGTTGAAGGCTTGTACCAAGCGTGGACTTTCTCTTTCGTTTAGCCCTTTGCCCTTTCTCGTTATTTTGTGAATCATTCAAGCGATCTTTTTCAGTGTACATTTCAACATTTTAATTGTATAGCTTGTTCTTCTGTTGCTTTCCAGCCATAAACCTAATATTCCCATCCTTTGTCTCTCCAGAAGTGTTTGATCCCCTATGCCTAGATGTATAGCTGATTGGTTTCTATAATTTCTGCCTTGAACGCGGGTAAATTCTGATTTATCTGGTGCACATGTCATGCTATTATCTTCAGCAAACGCCTGAATGGTGTCGATCGCTTCCTTGTTAAGTTTGCTCCTTCTTTCACAGTGAGCCTTTGTTGACTCACAGAGTGTTATCGTCGGCGTATAACGCGAATTGGAGGCTTGGGATTCACTCCAGCTGCTGTGATAGTCTACTCATCGCTATATTAAAGAGAAGTGGAGAAAGGACTGCGCCTTGCGGTGTGCCTCTATTTGGCATTGGAGATTCTCGGGAGCGCATGTTCTCCATGCGAATGGTTGTTGGGCGGCTGGAAAGAATTGATTTGGTATAGAAAAATGTTCGAGCACCACAATTCAATGATTGAAGTTCTTCCAGTACAAGTCTATTAGAGATTGTATCGAACACCTGCCTCAAATCCAGCGCTGCGACTAGGCTCTCACCTCCATTGGTTACATTCTGAATCACTTCATGTTTTATTCGCAGGAATATATCTTGCGTAGATAAATGCTGTCTAAATCCATACATGTTGTGAAACGGATAATTCTCTGTTTATATATATATTCAGAAAGCCTGGTGTGCACAACCGTCTCCAAAAGCTTGGCTAGGCATGATGTCAACGATATGGACCGAAGGTTTTGGAATAAGAAATATGTTGGTCTTCTTCCATTCGCTAGGGATTTCTCCCCCTGCCCAGGCTCTTTCGTTAAAGTATTGGGTAATTTTTCTAAGTTGCTTATCGCTCATATTTCTTAACATTGCATTAGTTATTTCGTCCCCTCCCGGAGCCGAATGCCTCTTACGCGACATTGCAGCCGCGAAGACCTCTTGCTCACTTATCGGGGAATCTAGGTCCTGATTTTCTAAGCCCTTACATTCTAGATCCTGTATAGTTTCCCCACCGCTGCCAATGTATTTCTCCCGAAGGATTTGCAGCAAAGGGTCATCATCCCCTTTGAATTCTTCGGCTAAAGTTCGCAATGCTCTAGTTGTAGTAGTTTTTTTGTTCATGGTGTCTAGAATGCTTTTTAGTATTGCCCACGTTTTAGTTGTAGAGAGCGTTGCCTTCAGGAAATCACAGATGGTGACCCAATTACTAGCCTGAAGCTACTACTACTTACTAGCCCAATCACTAGCCTGAAGCCTAAAGTTGGCCTATTCGTTAGCTTTTATGGACAATTCTGTGATTCTGGCTGTCAGCTTTCTATCCAATCTCTGCCTTTTCCATCTTTTGATAATACTGCTCCGGCCTTCCCACAAGCGCATGAGGTGGGGGTCTACTGCTGGAGTTTTTTTTCATTTATGTTGATGTGCTTGGTATGTAAGCTGTACGCCTTCCTCGTATCGTCAGCCCATTCGTCTAGCGTTTCTATCGGCTACTGTGTCACCGGATACACCCTGTAGGCCTCCCAATTGGTTATTTTAGCAACCCCATACGACTTTTTTGGCTTCGGAGTGGAAGTAGAAAAACTGATTATGAAGTGATCAATCCCTCATATTCTCATCAAGATTTTTCACGATCTGCTTTTAATATTGTACGTGACTTATTCTAGTGGCCGCCTGGGCCATGGTCTCTAGTTGCAGCTCGTATATATATACTGCCTGAAATAAATCTGCACCTTTTCTGGTGTTTTTACGGTATCCCCAACAAGTATGAGGAGCATTGAAGGCGCCTGCGAAGGCTAATCTGTCTTTATGTACCATGTGCCCAAAAGCCTACTTGAGCATCTCGAGAAAGTAGACGTGACGCTCTTTTGGAGGGCTCTAAATATTAAAAATAAACGTTTTGGCTTTACCCCTTCTGGTGGTATGGAGCCTAATCAGTTAATGTTTGGTTGGGCACTCAAATTGATGGTATACACTGCTCACAATACATTTATGCACCAATGTGGCAATCATAGAGTATTTTTAATTCGGAATGGTGTAATAATCTCTTAATTTTATTATGCCTTTGCCAATTTCCCGCAAAAATATCACGTTAGGTTGCGTAATTGCAGCGTACATGTATGATTGTAGCGCCGCCGCTCGCTTGTGGAACGAGTGGCAGTTCCAATGTCAAATCTCAATGGAGTCAGTGGTGCGAGTTGTATTACTGGCCATGTCTAATCACACTCTCGACATCTGTAGAGTCAGACGCTGCCCCATTTTTAATTTTACTTGCAATGGGAGCATTCGGATCACTGCAAGCTCTTTTACGCGAGCTTTGATGTTTATTCAATTGCACATGCACATAAGCCTTGTGGCTCTGAAGCTCCGCATACAATTGTTGCTGAAAGTTTTGCAGACCGTGCATTTGTTGCAACAGTTGGCTTATCGTTTTTCTAATACTTTCCAACGTGACGGGCTGAGTGGAGGGTTTATCTGCGCGATTAGTTTTGACTATAGCGCCCACGGAGTTTTGTAATTGCATCCTGAGAGCTGCTACTCTTAATTTGAGTTCACACAACGACTGCTTTAAATATCGGTTTTCGGAAAGTATTTTCTGATACTCAGGGTGTAATGTTATTGGGGTCGCCCCTCACGCCACCCCCGCCGCCCTGCTCACTTGCTGCTGGGTCGAGCCCCCGGCTACTCCAGGCGTCCTGGTTGGGGTAGGTGATCGGGATTGAGGACAGGAGGTAGGTTGTGACTTGGGGGCTCCCAGTTTGTGATATTTCTTCCTTTTCTCCAGTAATCATGCCTTGTGCCTTTTTCTTTCGGCTGTGTCCGCCTGGTTTCCAAGCTGTGGTCATTCTTCATTATTGTCAGTGTCTTCCGATGCATACGATCTTGGTTTTGGCGGCGATGGTAAGGCTCTGCTGGTTGCCTTTTTGTCTGTCGTCTGGTCTGGCAGCTTAGGATGCTGCTGCCTTACTGGCTGCTTGAAGCGCTGTTTTCATTCTTTGGTTCCCATCAAGTGTCCCTCTCCACACGTGGAACATACAGGGTTGCAAGGGTGGTCAGGTTGTGGCTCCTTCATACCACAGTTGGGACAAATGGCGATAGGGGCGTCGGGCAAACGTCTGTTCTTTGTCCCGTTTGCTTACAGGCATAACAGAATTGTATAGTATTTTTGAATGGAAAACAGGGGACCTTGCCGCCAATAGAGTACACAAATCTTGGTGTTATAGGGCCGAAAACGTGATCACCACTGTCTTTGTCTCTCCAAGCATGCTGGCTCTTAGGATCTCGACTCCTTGTGTGCGTATGCGTAGACTTGCTAGAAGAGTTTCTGGGCTTGTGTTGGGAGCCAGACTATGTATGACTCCTTTTCGTGTGCTGTCTCCCACTGCTGCATGGGCATTGACAGCGTGCAATCTTCCGTTGAAAGTGAGGCTCAGGATTTTTCTGGGGATATCAGCCCACGTCCTGGTTGGGAGTGGAGATGATGAATATGTTGGATCCTGGCTTCAGCCGGAGCGAAAATTGGCTGCCGCGTATTGTACCTTGACACGCGTTCACAACTGGATCTGCAAATTGTGGTGCCGTCAGTTCTCTTATAGGTAGTTCTTGGGATGGTCTTACAATGATTTTGAAGTCTTCCTTAGGGAGTGGTGGTAGCTTCCGCTTCTGTGGTCTTCTTTGCGACGTAGGTTGCTGAAAGTGACTTGGATGTAGGACTTATGAAGTCACTAGTCTCCCTGTGTTGTCGTTAGTTTCCTTCGTGCTTTCGCGAGAGCTTTTTTTGATGAACGGCAAGGACCGTCTGCCAGCTTCCATCATCGTCGCGTTCCTTACCTCCAGATCTACCGTCGGCCCCTTTGTTGTCTTGGTGTGTGATGCCATCACCCGCAACGCTCTCCTGGCATTCCATTTCAGCCTGGTCCAAGGCCGACGTATCGGGCTCTGCCTTCTGATCTGGCCTGGGACGTATGGTCTTTTTAAGTGGTGTTTTCGTCGCTTTCAACCAGGCATGATCCACTGCAGGCGCTTTCGTAAGAGCCAACGAAGTTTTCGCCATCGGACGCTACCACGCCGTAAATGCTTGGTGCGTCTCAGGCGTAGGCGTCTCGCCACCGCTGCGTTGCTCACGCGGTCATAGCGGGCGTGTCGTCGACCGAAAATAGATGTGAGGAGGCTGCTCACCGAGAAAAGTTTGTCATCCACGGGTAGCCCTGATGTTCCTGAGCACAGTGTGACAGCAAAGTCCAGGTAAGTCACAACAAAATCACATAAAATTAGCAAAACTCGTAGGCCCCATGCGAGTGGTGCTTCACTCGTCGGTACCACCTCTCCGAGGCACCAAGACTCGAGATAGTTCCCAAAACATAGAAATGTAGAATGTTGTCGAAATCCTCCTCCAATTCAAGCTCAAGAATAGATCTCGTGTCTCTGGTGTTGTGACCGATGACCTGATTTTTTGTTAGCTTCATAGCATCTTGAGTATAAAGCCCAGACCTTAAACCTATCTTGGGGGATATACGTCCGTGTCTTTCAAGTACCGGGAGAGCCTGTTAAGGATTACGTTCTCGGCTACCTTGCCTACACATGTAGTGAGCGAGATGGGCCTGAGCATGTCGAGACTGGTCGACTTTTCAGGTATTAGAATGAGGAAGACGTCAGCCTTCTTCCGCAGTACTGGAAGACTTCCGTGGCTCTATGACTTTTTGACGAACGAATTAAGTGAGGTGTTCTACTGATTGATTTGCCATCCGGGTTCCTTAGGGCGTTGTTAGTGGTCATTTCTAGACGGGGCGTCGATTTGCCATTTAGGTCGTGTGGAGCGCACCTGATTTCTCCACTGCGAACCGCGCGTCCAACTCCGGGTACTCAACGCCCTCATAATTCTTGAGAAGATCATAATCCGTAGAACGGAAATCCACTTGAAGGTACCTGCTCACAAGCGTCCATGGAGCTTAATCGTCCGAGGATTCCAGTCTGGAGTGCAAAATGCGTCTCAGGTGCTTAGTTGATTTGGCTTTGTATTTGTTCCATCTAGAAAGTGCTTCAGGAGGTTCCAGGACCTAGCGTGGCGTATTTGACCGTCGATGGAATTAAAGACATCGTCCCACTGCTCTCTCGAAAGGACCTTGCGGTGCTCATTTATTTTTTATTGACTTTGGCAATTACCTTGCAAAGCCTTCTGTTGAAACGTCGCCCCTTCTATCTGGACAAGAGGGACCACTTGGCATCGATGAGATGTGCTAGTATACTATCCATCTTCTTCACCGGGAGGTCTGTGTTAACTTTTTTGGTGGCAGCTTTATTATCTCGTGCAATCTGGTCCATCCAGCGTTCGAGATCGGGCTTGTAATCCTCATAATCCACCGTAATCTTGTGAAATTTGCTCAATCGGTGACCATAACTTGCGCAGTTTTTTCTGCTCTACCTGCAGGGTCGTGGCCAAGCTGTAGTGGTCACAACCCAGGTCTACGTTGAGATTGACCCACTTAGCTTCCGCTGCACCTGCTAGCCGGTGAACCGCATCTAGTGGGGAATCACAAGTCAGTGACAAGCATCAGGTGCCGATTGAGCGCCACTTTTTAGAGGTTGTACACCTTGTGCTTATGGATAGCACCAGGTGCGACATGGAGCGTTAACGTCACCCGCAATGACGAGCGGGAAGTATCTTACGAGCTGAACTGCCCTAGAGACGAGGGTCTTCAAACGTTGCCACAAATATTTTGGGGTGCTGTAGACGTTCAAGGTGAAGATGCTACCCGTACTCATGGCTTAAGGAAACATTTCTATCATTTTGTATTCAATTTTACTTGAAGGCACTTGCAGATTATGGGTGATATGCATTAGCTTCTCGCATATCAAAACATCGATACCTCTACCTTCTTCGTGCTTTTCGACAGATAAGTAGCCGTGTAGCCCTACGCGATTGGTTATTGTTTTTTGCAGGAAGATCAATTGTAGCTTCTCCTCGTTTGAGCGAAATAAATTGCTGCAAGGAGGCCCTCTTGAGAAGAAACCCATGCAGTTCATTGTCATATTCTAAAGACACAGGATGGCCAAGCAATAGTTTGCTTCGCCATCCTGTGGCTTTCACAGAATTGTTGCATTGACCATCTCGAAAGCCCTCACGTTCTCACCGGTAGAGGCTGTTGTCAGGAGCCACAGCATCCGTGGGCTCATTGTCACATTTTTAAGGAAAGACTGTATTTTGTGAAACCACTGATGGTAACTCTGTTGCATGGTTCTCATGCTGCACCGGAGGTGGGAAACCTTTCCATTTAGCTGCTTCATGCTCTAGCTCAGAGAAGAGAACATCTCGCGAATATCCAACTTTGCTCTGCTCGCCATTTTTTCCTGCTCACCAGCAATGACTCTCTTTATAGCGGACCTCTCCACGTGAATGTAAGCCACCAAGGGTATCTCCATCGGTACCGACTCAGCTATTTGCTAGTCTGCCAAGCTAGAGAGCTGTCCCCTGCCTCTTCTAATCTCAGCAATTTTTGGCTTGATTTTTGCTTGCTATCGTATTCTTAATCATCCAGTTTTCTCGTTTGAATCGTGCAAGTCTGCCGTTTTCATGCTCTGGCGGCAAATACTTGGTTACATGTATTCCGGTGACGTCTCCACAGACGCGATCAGCCTAAGTCGGCTGGGCCCCTGGGCTTCATTCTTTGAAACAGGGACCTCGTTGACTGGAATTTGACTTGCAGTCATCCTCCACCTCGGTGACTTTGGTAGCTGGAACGCCCACAAGATAGCGACCTTGCCGTAGAACTGGAGCGCCATTTGACCGGGAACACCGTCTGGACCTGGCATGTCCTCGGTGCTTTTGCGTCGAAAGTTGCTGAGTCTGGTTTCTGTCACTGCTGCCAGATGAGAGGGGGTCGATTCTCGGTCTCTAGAGGCTACTGTAGCCTTTTCCCATCTTCTTTTCTTTACCACACATGAGATCTCGTACCGGTGTCTGCACACTTTGTTTGCTATCATGTTCCCACCATCGCACAGCTTGCCCCTGGTAATAGATAAATTGTTCCGTCCGGGTGCTGTTTCTCACAGACCCTGCAGATAATTTCGCTAGGGGTGGGGTACAAATCGGCTCAACGACTCAATCTGCCACATGCATGGCAGTTGTCCACTTGTTTTCAATTAAAAAAAAGTGGCAGAACCCACGTACAATGGGAATCGATGATCTATGCGCAGCACGAATGATGAACGTTGATATGTCACAATAAAATCATCACAACGTTACGAGGATGGAGGTAAATTATGCCGTACATGGCTTCCGTGGCATGACTAACATGTTCGCGCCTGGCATTGTTGTTCGTCGTCCATTCCCGTCGCGTAACGCCGAGTTTGGTATATGGGAAGCTAGCGAAACGGCCGTGAGCACACTATGAGCTTAGCATGTAGTCATGTTTTACATGACACGCATGCCATGGTTATTAGGTCTGAACTTGTCATTTACCTTCGTCGTCTATTCAGGTCACGTAATACCAAATTTGGTGCATGTGAAGCTCGCAAAACGGCCGCGAACGCAGCACGTAGTCATGTTTTACAAGACACGCATGTGATTATCATCTTTGCACCAGTCATATACGTTCATCATCCATTCACGTCACATGATGATGATATATGGTGTTTTTTGGCGCAAGGGCCATTTGATGGCCAAAGAGCGCCAATTCATGGGGCATGGAATGTGGACGATGATTGTGATTAGCGGCTGTATAAGGGCCATAAAAATCCTCGCGGTAAGGCGGGTAAAAACATACAAGTAATAATATCATGACCATGCCGTGAAATGTGTGTGTGGTGTGAATAGATGACAAAAGTTGGTGATAATAAAAGACGATGGTGGATATGTATGGCATTAGCACAAGTGCCTCACACGTTCATACCCTTGTGTCCAAGGGCCGTGAGGCACGTGCTTTCTTGTGTAATCACCGCAGCAAAAACCTCTCTGGAGAGGTCATGCTACGGGATGCCCGGGTATGTGATATGAAAACTATGAATTTCTTTAAAAAACGCTAACAATGATTTGTGACTAAAAAGCGGTTCCCTACCGACGAACATTGCAGGGTGTAAAGGTATATGTTGTCGGTAGGGTAATGGAAAGTGTTGTCTTCTAAGAGTTTCTAATTGTTTACATTGGATTAAAACGTGAAGAACTGTTAATGGCTCACCACATTTATCACAAAATGGTGGATCACCACCAGACAAAAGATGTGTGTGTGTCGTGTATGTATGTCCTATCCTGAGTCTTGTTAGTGTTACCTCTGTATGACGCGATTTCGATACGGGCAGCCAATGACCAAGGTGTGGCTTAATAACGTGTAGTTTGTTTTGTGTGTGTTTATCCCACTTGCTCTGCCAGTAGTCCCTGAGCTTTCGTTTGAGAGACGGCTTCAGATCAAGGACCGGTATTGATATGGGTGTAGGGGCAGTGGTTTTGTGGACGGATGCAGCGAGCTGATCCGCCCTCACGTTGCCTTGGATCTCACGGTGCCCTGGCACCCAGCACACTACAACATGTTGGTTTAGTGTGTAGAGTGTGCAAAAAATGGAGTAAAGCGAGTACAAGGACAGGGTTTTTTTGTTTTTTAAGACTGTGCAGAGCCGTTACCACACTGAGGGAGTCTGTATAAATTACTGCTTTATGTATTTGTAATTGTTTGATGTGTTTCGCTGCCACAAGTATCGCGTAAGCTTCCGCTGTAAAGATACTTGTGCCTGGATGTAGAGGGCCAGCATCCGAAAAGGATGGGCCGACAGCAGCGTAGGACACAGAGGAGTTAGACTTAGAGGCATCTGTAAAAAACTCAGGACGTGTGTATTTGTGTTGAAGTTCCAAGAAGTATGTTCGAATATGGGCAATAGGCGCATGTTTAGTAACTTCTAAAAAAGACACATCGCAATCTATAGTCTGCCACTGCCACGGTGGCGGGTATGCAACAGGAGCCATTAAACTGTGTTCGAGTGACACTCCAGTGTCCTCAGCTAGACCCTTCAGGCGAACTGAGAAGGGCTGCCTCATTGAAGGCCTGTTTTGAAAAAGAATGGAGCTCGATAAGTCATTAATAGTAGAGTATGAGGGGTGCCTCTTGTCTGCTTTCACCTTAAGGAAATATACAAAGGACATGTAGGTTCTTTGCAGATGAAGGGACCACTCATTTGACTCAACGTAAAGGCTTTCTACGGGGCTGGTGCGAAAAGCACCCGTAGAAAGGCGGATGCCCGAATGGTGCACGGGATCCAGCATCTTCAAAGCACTTTGAGTCGCTGACTGATAAACAATGGCCCCATAATCTAAGCGGGTGCGAATAAGGCTTCTATACAGGTTCATGAGGCATTTCCTGTCACTACCCCACGTAGTACGTGACAACACTTTTATAACATTCATGGCTTTTAAACATTTTGTTTTTAAATACTTTATGTGGGGTACGAAGGTCAACTTGTTGTCCAAGATTAAGCCTAAGAATTTATGCTCGGCTTTGACGGACAGTTGTTGCCCGTTCAGTTGAATGTCGGGTTCCGAGTGCATGCCTCTCTTTCGAGAGAACAAGACACACGTGCTTTTTTGTGGGTTAAGTCGAAATCCGTTTTCATCTGCCCATTTGGAGACCTTATTTAAACCAAGCTGAACCTGCCGCTCACACATGGCCAAGTTGCATGACTTGAAGCCAAGCTGAACGTCGTCGACATATGTACAATAGAACATATTGCGAGGAATGGACAAGTGCAAAGAATTCATCTTGATAATAAAAAGTGTGCAACTAAGCACGCCACCTTGTGGCACGCCTGTTTCCTGGACAAATGTTTGGGAGATCACACTGCCCAGACGGACACGGAATGTCCGGTTTGACAGGTAACTTTCGATTATGTGAAACATTCTTCCGCGCACACCAAGGTGGGACAGGTCTCTTAGAATTCCGTAACGCCATGTAGTATCATAAGCCTTTTCGATATCGAGGAACACAGAGAGAAGATATTGTTTATGGACGAACGCGTCTCTGATCTGTGCCTCGATACGAACAAGGTGGTCTGTGGTAGATCTACTTTCTCGAAACCCGCACTGAAATGGGTCGAGCAAATTATTTGTTTCAAGAAAATGTACAAGTCGGCAGTTTATCATTTTTTCGAAGACTTTGCACAAGCAGCTTGTAAGTGCTATAGGCCTATAACTCGAGGGTAAAGAAGGGTCCTTGCCCTCTTTCAAAATGGGAATAACAATAGCCTCTTTCCAGGAGGTAGGAATAGTGCCAGAAGACCAAATAGCATTGTACAAACAAAGTAAGGTTTTTCGGGTTTCGTTTGGTAGGTTTTTTAACGTTTCATACATCACACGGTCAGAACCTGGGGCAGAAGTACTGCAGGAGTTTAGAGATGTTCGGAGCTCCGCTAGACTGAAAGCTTGGTTATATGCCTCGTATCTAGTGGATTTGTGTTCGAGTTTCTGCTTTTCTATTCTTGTTCTGTATTTTTGGAAAGTGTCAGTATAGTGGGACGAGCTGGATACCCGTTCAAAGTGTGCCCCGAGGAAGTTTGCCTGATCTTCCAAGGTATCACCTTGAGTGTTTACGAGTGGAAGTGTGTGTACTTGTTTCCCTGCTATCCTACCGACCATGTTCCAGACTTTAGCCTCCTGTGTGTATGAATTGACCCCTGATAAAAACTTCTGCCAGCTTTCTCTTCTGGCCTGCCGACGCGTTCTCCTGCCACGAGATTTTATTTTCTTAAAGCTCTCAAGGTTTTCCGCTGTCGGCGAGTTGCGCAGCAACCTCCATGCCCTGTTTTGTTCCTTTCGCGCATTCTGACACTCAGTGTTCCACCACGGGACGTGTCGTTTGCCGGGCAGTCCAGATGTTTGTGGAATGCACTTGGCTGCCGCGTCAGTAAGAAAAGCCGTGAAGTACTGCACAGCTTCATCTATGCCTAATCCGCATATGTCGGTCCAACTTAGGTGTGTAATCTTTTGAAATTGTTCCCAGTCGGCTTTGTTCACCAGCCATTTGGGAACATGTGGAGGATATTTATATGTTATTGGTGTACTCAAAACTAAAGGAAAATGGTCACTTCCGTATGGGTTATTTATGACTTTCCACTGAAGTAATGGTACAAGTGAAGGAGATGCGATACTGAGGTCTATGGAGGAGTAAGTATTGTTTGCAAGGTTATAATATGTTGCCTGTTTTCTATTCAACAGACAAGCACCTGATGAAAAGAGGAACTGTTCAATGAGACGACCTCGTGCATCACATCGACAGTCACCCCATAAACCGCTGTGCGCATTCAGGTCCCCTAGAACCAAATAAGGTTCTGGTAACTCATCTATTAAAGACTGGAAATCATGTTTTTCCAGGCGGTGTTGCGGCGGTATGTATAGAGAGCAGATGGTGACGAGCTTATTCAATAGAACTGCTCGAACAGCCACTGCCTCTAAGGGTGTTAGTAGTGGTAGATGACTGCATGCTACTCCTCGATTAACTATAATGGCTACACCACCAGATGACGCCACAGCATCATCTCTGTCCTTTCGGAAGACAACATATTGACGCAAGAAACTTGTATTCTTGGATTTTAAGTGTGTTTCCTGTACACACAGCACTTTTGGAGAATGTTTGTGTAGAAGTTCTTGGACATCGTCGAGGTTTCGAAGTAGTCCTCTGACGTTCCATTGTATAATTTGCGTCTCCATTATGGGAGTAAAGAAGTGCTGTGTGTACGAAATGAGTGTGGCTGGTGTCTAAAGAGAGAAGTGATTTATCTTACAGAGCCTTTACAAGGCCCTGTAATTACCGTTTTGTCTTTTTTAGAGCGGTCGAGGGAACCCCGCCGCTCCTTTGGCGCAGTCTGCGCCGGTGCAGTTGAAGTGTCCATCGCCTCAGGAGAGGCGACAGATAATGTTTTCGTTGTAGGCTTCGTCGTGACAGACGGAGCCTTAAACCCCACCGGGCTGGAGGTCGAGGGGACCTCTTTAGTTTGTGTGGTGCCCTGGCTGCTGCCAAGGTTCACAGGAGCCTTCGGTGGGGCTGTATTCACGGAGGGTGGGGCAGCCGAGGCTGCTCCCCCCATGGGGGCTTGTGGCGTTTGCCTCGGCACGCTGGGCGTGGTCCAAGGCATTGCCGAAAACCGAAGTGGTGCTGACCCCTCTCGCACCACTTCGGCATACGATGTGTTCCCAGCAAAATGCGGGGAAACACGCTGCCGCGCTTCACGGAAGCTTATGTTCAATTTAAACTTTGTACTGATAATTTCTTTTTCCATTTTCCAGGCCACGCATGACCTGGAATATGCAGGATGGTCACCCTCACAGTTTGCGCAGTGCACTTGTAGCTGACAGTCATCGTCAGCGGTATGACCTTTGGTGCCGCATTTCGCGCAAGTAATCTGTCCTCGGCAGCTCTGGGAGCCGTGCCCGAACCTCTGACACTTAAAGCAGCGCCTCGGGTTGGGTATGTATGGTCTAACTGGCAGTTTAAGATATCCTGTTGCTATTTCAGTTGGGAGGGTGCTAGATGCGAACGTTAGTATGATGTGCTTCGTTGGGATTTCCTTATTTTCTCTTCTTATTTTGATACGCTGAACCTGAATGACGTTTTCCTCTTTCCAGCCTGTTAGAAGTTCATCATCAGAGAGGTCCATCAGGTCTCCATCTGATACAACACCCTTCACTGTGTTCAAGGTTCGATGCGGTGTGATTGTGATAGGTTGATCCCCAAATGCTGTGAGTGTATGTAGTCTTTGGTACTGTGCGTTGTCTTTTACTTCAAGTAACAGGTCACCACTGGCGATCTTTGTGGCCTTGTAGCCTGCGCCCAGCGTTTCTATAAGGCATTTCGACACAAGGAAAGGTGAAATGTTTCTAGCTTTCTTTTCTGTGCCTTCACAGTGGATAATGTGATATTTTGGGAAATTATCTTTTTTGTTCGGGAGAAATTCAAGAATTGCATCGGTGCGCCACCTCTTGGAGGGGCGATTAGTTGTGATAGGGCTAGGGGTTCCCATAAATTTCATAGCTTTTTCGGCGGCCATGCCAGCCACCCACCACCGAGCCCAACAAGGGGACGCTGCGAGACGCGAAGGAGGCGCAAGCGCCAGCCGTACATGGCCGCTATAACCTAATATATCTATCCAAGGTTGGATATTTACACTAGGTTAACCCTTGCCGCCAGGAAAAATTGGAAGTAATATGAAGTGAGGAGAAGACAGGAAAGATGTAAAGTGAGAACAAAAGACGAAGATATAGGGAGAGAGAGATAGGAAAAGGCGACTGCCGATTTCCCCTGGGTGGGTCAGCCCAGGGGTGCCGTCTACGTGAAGCCGGGGCCAAAGGGGTGTGTTGCCTCTGTCGGGGGGCCTTAAAGGTCCAATCACCCAGCGTCGGCTCAACCCCCAGGATTCCCTTTTCCCCGGACACGGCAAAGCCACGCACGGCTAGGCGTGGGAGGGAATAGAAACTCCCCCGTTAGCTCGGGTCCGTGGTGTCGCTACACACCAAACGCCTACTTGCGCAGGCGCCCCTGCGGGGTCCATTCACGTCACATAATACCAAGTTTGGTATATGTGAAGTTAGCGAAACGACCTCAAGCGCATCATGAGCGTGGCATGTAGTCATGTTAATACATGACACGCATAATATGAATATCATGTTTGCATCAGTCATATACCTTTGTCATTTATTCAAGTCACATAATACCAACTTAGGTATATGTAGAGCTAGCGAAACGACCGCGAAGGCATTATGAGCGTGGCATGTAGTCATGTTGTTACGAGACATGCATATCATGATCATCATGTTCGCACCAGTCATGTACCTTCGTAAATCATTCACGTCACGTAATAACAAATTTGGTATAAGTGAAGATAGCGACACGGCTGCGAGCACACCATTAGTGTGGCGTGTAGTCATGACTTACATGACATGCATGTCATGATTTCAGCGTTAAGGCCTGCCACTTATGTTCGCCATGTAGTCTTGTATTTCCACATCAGTTTTTCAATATGTCATGTAAATGAAACAACCGCAAGAGCAAGAAGACCACGACGTGTAAATTATGATGTTCATGACATACATATGTTGATTTTCATGTTATGACCGGTCACTTATGCTAGTCATACGGTCATAATATGCCATGGGTATTTTGGTATATATCCTGTTATCGAAACGACCAGAAAAGCTAAAAGTCGTAAGCGGCTTTTAGATGTTCACTAAAGTCACTAAAGTTCGCTAACAATTGCTTAACATTAAAAAGCACCTCACCAACACTGGTCTGTAGCGCACGAAGTTCGGAACAGCCATTGAATGCCGCAATAACGAATGCCTGCCATCGATTGCCGCAATAACTGAGCTCTTGTTCTTGATCCGTTTGGCCGCCAGAGCGGTCAACATTGATCACTGCTAGGCTTTCATGTGCCAAACAAGATATCATTTTGAGGCACTGTAGCGTAGGCGTCAGGATTAATTGTGGCCGCTTGGATTTCTTCAATGTGCAAATATGTTTTGGTTCACGGGTTTTTTTTTGTATTTCGCTGTCACCAAAATGTGGCCGCCATGTATAAAGTGTTGCAGCGCAAACAGGAAAGTGCTAGAAGAGAAGTGAACGGAGGCGAGGAACGGAAGGCAAAGATGACACACGAGCGCTGAATGAATTTCCGCCATGGTTGGATATCGATCCCGCATCCTCAAGCAGAGCAGCGCAACATACGTGCTATGTTGCCACGGTGACTCCCTTGATCAACGTCTACGTGCATACACGTGCGGACATGCTGTATACATATGACACTGTACGCACGAAAAAATATACGCAGCCAGCAATACTTTTAATAAATGCAGAAGTGCGCAGAGTGGTAGTGTCATAGCACAGATTTATCCATAGATGCATGTAAGCCTGTCCTGCCTTAACACAAAACCAAGCATGCAACCAGAAAATGATGAAGAAGAAGTCGCCATCATGGCACAACACTGTCTCTCCAATACCATTTGCCTAGATGCAGTCGGCTTTGAGGAGCTTCTCTCCGTTTTCTAGTAATGTGAAAGTAGCCTTTGGAGAATTTTTTTCAAAACCACAGTGCAGTATTACCCATGCATTGGCTTTTGGAGCTGTTCGTTTCAAAATGAACCAGGGCAGCGATGCACGCGCGTGCTGTCACCGCGGCACACTGCGGCCGGTCGTCTGGGCGTGAACGCCTGAGTTGTGTCGCGACACTCCGTCAGGTGCTCTTTCCAGTGCACCTATCCAACGCTTGTATCCCATACAGGGTGTCCATAAAATCTCGGAGCACAATATTAGAAACAATAAAAGTCGTTATGCAAAGTTGTGCATACAGCTCCTAGTATGCCGTATGTAGTAGCTATTAGAGATTTGTTTGTTATTCAGGTTTAGTACTTAGGGTTAATGTCACGCTCACGTCACCTCCTGCAACTTGGCCTTCGCTACAGCAACACAACAAGTCACGACCGCTGGGTACATGAGAACACACTCCACAATACTACTGCCCCTTACAGAACACCGGCCTAACAGCGCACATTTATTACACATGCACGTGCAAAATATTATGTTTTAAGGGCAAGCCTTAGTGACAATAAAAAGAGGTTTTAATGAAACGTGTAAGAAGACAAATACCTAATCGAAAAGAACGGATTTTGATATGTTTCCTATTTCTCGTTCTCTCGATCCTTTTTGACACTATTGTTAAACAAGGGCTAGTTTCAGACTTGTAGGGGCGAAGTTTTGAAGGCGCGGATCTGTCCATCCCTTGTATGCATCGACGATTCCGCCTATAGTTCCACCTTTACGAACTGCCCACTACTTCTATCTTGCAAACATCCCACTACAACCCATAACCGATCCATTACTTCACTGACCATTAAAGCCGTTATAATGAAGGGGGGAAAGGAAGCGACGTATAGGTATCACTTATGAACAATAAATTCTCTTTTATAAATGTATACAGTCTTTGTCCCGTCTTTGATGATTTAGTGGGCAATATTTGCGGACGGTTTTTGGTTTAGCGATGAAACCCTCCAGAGCTTCGCCTCACTCATCATCATTAACTCCGTGGATATGCTGTGATTTTTTATCAGTGCTTTGTAAGTTTACTCCAAAATGAGGAAGAATCTTGGGTAAGGCTCGATCCCGGCTACGGCGGTTGAATTCCGATGTAGGTGAAATGATTGAGACCCGTGTACTGTTCGATGTCAGTGCACTTTAAAGAACACCTGACGATCAAATTTTCCGGAGCCCTTCACTACGGCGTCTTGTACTCACATTATGGTTTTGGGACGTAAAACCGCAGTTATCATTATCAATAAACTTGGGTGAGTCCATCGTGCTCATTGTGTTTGTTTATCGAGTAATGTAAAATGATGCAGTGTCGCAAAGTCTATGCTGTAATAGGAATGATGATGATGATGATTATGATGTTGATGATGATGCATTCATTAGAGTGCATGCCCACTCAGGGGAATTGGCCAAGAATTGAGGATATGAAATTTGAGGCCTTTCAATTGATACGTAACCCTAACAGAAGGCGGATAAAGCACACGTAAATAAAAAAAAAGAGTGCAATCATTCCTTTATGCCATTCCAACGAGACAGAATAATATATATCTTGATATGAAATTGCAGTAATTTTGAACACGTATAAAATTGTTGTTTAGAATTCGCTTAAAATACTATAATAACAAATATACAAATATGAATTTAATGGTGCATTCGTTTTGTTTCATGAACATAACTGCAGACGGCATCAAAGGCGTTCCTGTGGCTGTAGTCCAGAACCGAAGCACCAAAGGAGAGTATATTCTCAATGGTGAAAGGCAGCCCAAGGTTAGCGAATGGGATGACCAGAAGGCGTTTTCCTAATAGTCTGTAACGGCGACATGACAAAACATAATGCTCTATTGATTCCGAATTTGTACAAAAGCTGCACAGGGCAGACATTCCCAGACCAGTCCTGTGTTAATATAGATTTAAAGGGGGCACACGACATCGTAATCTTGTTAGCATGACTTCCAGTTGTCTCGTATGACACCAGTTGGTTTTCCATCAATATTTCAAATGTTTAAATTCAGTGCATAGTAATAATGATTCTATGGCATCAGCCCTGAGTGAAAATTTTCGAAATCTTATCGCCGTTATACTGGCAGGCACCGGAAGGACAGAAAGTAATGGTCAATTTATTGCCATTCGAACTAACGAGTCTGCCATTTCATGTAATTCCAACCCGCAATGTCCAGGTCCCCATAATAACTTTAAGAGCTTCAGCTGTGGAAGAACTAGCGTAAGGAATGTCCTTAAGGCATCTGGTTTTGATGAAGCTGTCAGTGACGTAAATACGGACAGGGACTCTGTAATTATTATAGCTGTGAAAGGTTCAAAGTTAGTTTTCGTTGTGCTAGAACAATTGCCAAACGTTCAGCTTAAAAAATTGGTGGGAAGTCTGGTAGTCTTACTGAAAACGACTAGTCAAGTGAAAGAGAGTAAATACCTACTCCTGCCTTTTCGTATATTACTGAAACATCAGTGGCCATTGCAGGTATTTGTTTCCACGTGCGCAAGGTAATGGTGCAAGCGGCTATTTAGGACCCTGTGTGATTGAAATTTAGGCTAATAGAGAACAATCTCTTCATATTCTATGATAAGATTTTGATTCGGCAAGTTTGCTGCTGGTATATCTTGAATTCTCACGTTTATTCTGTCTAGTTGCTTCTGGGCAAAATTAATTTGTGGTGTATGAAAACGTGGCCAATGAGCAAGAAAAAAAAGGTCTGGATTGTCGATGAATACATGTTCTCATCGTCTCAACTCTTTAACACGCAGATCAACAATATCGTTGACCCCCCCCCCCCCCAAAAAAAAAACATTCTTGTTCAGAATTCACGCATAACGGGAGCTTGTTTTGGTAAATTTAGTGGCAAAAAGACACGCGCTCTTGATTCTAGTTTGTAAACAAGACAACACAGAGTGCCAGTTGATGCTCAGTTGACAAGAATGTAGCACGTGTGGTTCGCCGATGTTCTCCGCAACGACGGATTTCTGCCTCACGTTCCAAGAGCTCCAATGAGGTAAGCTAATAGAGATTTTTCAAATACGTGGAATGAAGTGAGGGGAACCTGTGGTATGAATGTCACGGCGTTGTTTAGTTGAGACGCGGAAGAAGCCGCCCGTTACCTCAGTCCATACTGTGAGCTGCCAGGGAAGGGTTGCGGAATACCATTCGCGTTGTAGAATAGCATGGCTTCAGCACGCTTCGGGTCGTGCGCTTTTAGCGTTGTAATTGTTAGATGCTGTAACATTTTCATCGCAAATAAAACTAGACAAGCTATTGCGTGTGCAGTCGCAGCCATGAATACCGAGTAGTTTTTCCCCATGAAAACTTTGTGCCCGGAATATGGTATGCTTCAAAGTGAAACGACGCGATTAAATTTTCGTAGAACTCACTGATCATATTCTTTGCAGAAATGAGTAAATACATCTATGGAAAGTGGGGCACGGACAATGTGCTAGAGTGAGTGACGGACAAACGGATGGACAGACAGACAGACAGACAGACATACAGACAGATGGACAGACGGACGGACGGACGGACGGAAGCGAGAATGATTGAACGAGTGGAAGAATGGAAGAACGGAAGCACGGACGCATGGACGGACGGACAGACGGAATCACGAAAGCACTGACACATGGACAGACGGAAGCATGGACAGGCGAAAGCACGGACGGGCGTTTCGCCCCACTCATCATCATTCACTCCGTAGATATGCTCTGATTTCTTTCAAACGCCGCCTATTAACCGTTAACTGGCAGATCAACAAAATTGTTGACCTCTTCTAACTTTGCTAGTTTTTTACAAAACACTGTGAAACCTGTTTTTTGGTGGTATTGTGGTGGTTCTAAAGAAGAAATAAATAAATCAGTAAAAATTGTTTCCACTTTTTTTCTTATCTTGCCAGTGAAAGGGTTAACAAATAGCTTTATTGTCGTCATGTCAAGCGTTCAGCAAGTGAATGTCATAGTAAAGTTGAAATCGTAGTAGATGGTAGCATCATTTTTTGGAAGCGAATTGACACAAATGGTAAAGGCGTATATTTTTGACACAGAATTCGAAACTGACATATGTTAGAGACGCACCCAGATCGATTGCGCTTCACTACTCGCAGTATTCCAGTGTTCGGTCGCGAAATCGATCCAAGCAGAATTGTTTGCGCAGTCGAAGTATGCCGTGACGAATGCGCGAGAAACTGTTTATCGGCTTGACGGAAAAGTAGGCGTGAAACTGGACACCGTTTCTCGGCAGATGAGGTTTGTGTCCGCACGGTAAGTTGTCGCGGCACGCGATGTTGCCGTGTGTATAAGCGCTCTGGCATCGATTGTGAGCAGCTTGAGTAGCAGTTATGAGCTCAGGCTTGTCAGTCTGCACCTGAACGTCGCGTTCTGCGCATAGAGCCACGCTGTTGGAAGCGAAGGTAAGATTTTCACCTTCACATGGTGAAAACAGGAGTATTTTTGTAACTGCAGTGGATAGTCAAGTGTATCAACAACTGGAGCAGTTAAAGAATTCCTGGAACCGCGTTAGTCATCCTCAGACTGCGTCGAATGAAGGATAGGCTCGAAAGCTGATGTGAATAATTCAGTGGCTTCGAATTCCCACTGGGTATAGCTTCAAAGTTAAGAATGTTGAAGCACAAACTTCAAACCTCGCCTAGTTCGATAGGTGTTGAATTGCTTCGTATCAACCGCAATGTTTACACTCGAGAGGCTACCGCATCGACAAAGCAACCCAGAACTGCGACAGTGTCCTTAGAGATAAAGCCGAAGAAACAAAAGTCACCGTTTCGCTGCAAGGACGAAGAAATGACTACGATAACAAGGATGCGGACTGTTATGCGAAGTAAAATTTTGCAGTTCATATTTATTATGTGCTCTTGCGTTGCTAAAAAAACGGTGGTTCAAGAAAATACAGTATATCCCGCGCGTGAACCGATGTTTTTTCTAGCTGCCTGTCGTCTCATGGATAATTGGATTGAGGAGAGAACGTATAGAAAACTTCTACTGATGCCTGTCGGGACAGCGTGCCACGCTGCTTCGCCGACAAAATAGTCGAAGGTCACATGCCTCTTAGTGAATTCGTGTAAGAAGACTGAAAGTCAGTTTTCTGGGTGTCGTGCCGCATGCGAAAATTGTAAAAAAGAAGTTGATAGGAAAGAGGCACAGTCGCAACTGAGCTTTATTGTGTGTTGATTGCACATGTACATCCAAAGAAGTGTTACCGATCATACTGACATATAGCGAAGCAAGACAAAACCAGATAAAACTGCCTACCGCGTTATTCGTCTGGATAATGTATTTCTCAAGAAAACATGTCAAGAAAAGGCTTACGGTCGCATCGGCCCCCCAAATTTCTGATGACATATGCCTCAATCATTTCCCGCTTTTATTTCTTTCTATGTATTGTTTTAGTACACGAGTCTTCTCCAGCTGAGGTGTGCAGTGGAGTTGCTCCGCCACTGTGGTATAGGGGCTAAGGTATTCTGCTGCTGATCCGCACGACACGGGATTGAATCCCGGCTGCGGCGGCTGCATTTTCAATGGAGGCAAACAATGCTGCTGGTCCGCGCGCACAGATTTGGGTGCACGTTAAAGAAGCCCATATGCTCACAATTTTCGAAGTCCTCCACTACAACGTCTCTAATAATCACATGGTGGTTTTGGGATGCTCAACCCCGCATATCAATCAATCAGGTGCGCAGTGGGCTGGCGCGCACTGCTTGAAGGATTGAAGAGCCAAGTTGCTTCCCGTGTCACTTTTTCACGTGAAATTATGAACCTTCTTTACGGAGGGGTTATTTTATCCTTTCTGGGCTGTTGCACAAGAGTACAAAGGCCGACAGGTCACAGCCTCGGCAGTGCATGTGTTTGGGGATCACGCGCACCGACAACAACCCAGACAGGACTATGGCACCGCCGAGGGAGCCTTGAGTGAAAATATTTATATTCTCTTAGACGTTTGTTGACGCACCACCCTGTTCAATACACCAGTAATCTCGCACAAGGACGTGACATGCTTCTTGGTGCACGTAACCCAATTTGCTGTGGTTGGACAACCTCTTCTTGGTGAGGAGCTCCATTAAGGTTTCAGGTTATTTGAGCGGCTTGGTTCCAACGGGAGTGCGTGGTGTGTCGTTTGGCATCACGGATTTGTACTACTCCAAGTCCCAAGACATGCTCTTAAAGGTCGCTAACGAAGCAATTGACAAACACGGAGCACCTTCCTCACAAAATGAGCGCGGCATGAGTGTCGAACAATTTCTTGAGCTCCTGAGGACCTATCTGCAGTCTTCGATTCTAGAGTTCCAAGGTTCTGTATACCGGCAAAGTCATGCCATCTGCATTGATTGTTGCTTGGCGCCTTTACTAAGGGACTTGCTAATGGTACATTTGAATAGGGGATTGTAGGGAAAGCTAGGCGATTTCACTATTGTACGTGTATTTTGACACGTGCTTATTCAGGCGGAGAATATTTCGAGTGAAACTCCCGCAAGGCAGCTTCTTCGTCTATTTGAGGCAACGCTCGAAGGTCTAACCCGACAATGGAACTGCCTATTGAATAACGTATAAGGTCGCTGGATTTGGAACTCACATTCGCATGGTAGCGCGTCTGTTAGGCCTACCTTCCCGCTTCAAAAAGACGCTGTTTATTTTTACATCTGGCAACTCCAAGTTAGTCAAGCGAGACATCGTAGTATTAGTTTTGAGAAGCGCACTGCAGCGATGTCATCACCATGAAGGGCAGGTAAGCTTTGTTAACCAAAAGGAAACATTGACTGCTGCCGGGTTTCCCTCACACATGCTATAAAAACTGGCGACAATGTTTTTGTGCAAGCAACATACCGAAGCTACCGAAAACGACGACAGACAGGTGTCACGCCCAGACTGCGGTCATCGCTTATGTTCACGGCGTCTCGCATAGCATCAAAAAGAATGCGGGGCGCGTATGTGTTCATATTGTGTTCAGCGTCCCAAGCTCTAAGCTATGTGCCTCCAAATGTAACGCCGACGTGCAGCTGTTTAAATAAGTAAATACGTTTTCACCACCACCTAAAAGCACGCCATGTCCTTCGTTGAATGCCGAAGGAACGCCCTGTGCGAAATCTGCCCTGAAGTGTGGACTAGTTTAATCTAGTATTGTTAGGTCAAGAGGGGTGGTGCCTCAACGAACGTCCAAGTCAAGATGGTGCCACGTTAAAGAGTGGCCCGGGAAGCAACTTGGCTCTTCCTTGCCTCAAGCTGTGTTCATAAATACACTGCGCACGAGTACACGAGTACTTACATGTTATAGAATAAAGCAAGGGCGGGAAACATTTGAGTCGTATGTCATCAACAAGTTGGAGAGCGGATGCATCAGTAAGCCGTCTCTCGGTCTGTTTTCTCGAGAAATGCACTATCTCGACTATTAACGTGGTAGGTGGTTTTGTATCTGTTTGTATCTTGTTTTAATATAGGGCCGTGTTATCGGCAACTCTTCTTGGAGTTTATATTTACAATGAACGCAAAGTAAACCTTAGTTGTGAGTCCATCTCTCTCCCGTCAATATCACTTTTACAATCTCCGTACGAGGTGCTACACCGACCAAAAAAAAAACCTGCATTAAAAAACTAACTAGCCTACATAGACGCTCAGTAACTGAAAGTAGACAGGTATCTATTTTGCTCTCCTTGTTTTAGAGCCTGCGTTACAAACCACCACGCCTAAAAGCTTGCGGCACCAAGCGCGGTTCACACTGCCTCCCGGAACGGAGGTGTTAGCTTTCTGCACCTCTCGTGCACAGCCTGCTGACCCGCAGATCGTGGCATCGAATCCCGGTAGCGGTGGCTGCATTTCAAATGGAGGCGGAAATGCTGTAGGCCCGTTTGTTCAGATTTGGGTGCACGTTAAAGAAGGCCAGGAGGTAAAAAGTTTAAGTCCTCCACTATAACGTCTCATAATCATATGGTGGTTTCGGGATGTTCAAACCCTCATATCAATCTATAAAACTGTGGGAGGCTCACTGTACAATTCAAGATGGCCTCCGGAGTAGGGTTCACTTGTTTACGAGCGTGTAAGAACAAATAGGATGTACGGACGTACGGAACGTGCCACTTTCACCGAAGAAAGTCATGAGCTGCTGTGTGTATGAGAAGATACTTTCTGAAACTTTGGAAGTGCGCCACCTGATAATTTGCCGCTGCTGTTAAAGGTTATATTTCAGGTCTGTTACCATGCATGCGTGACGCTTTGAGCAATCATGTGCGTGCTAAAGAAGACTGCACGAACTAGTATTGACGTACGAACTGAACGGCACCTTGAGGTCGTATATGCTGAGCTTCTCTGACAGATTTGCCGCAGTAGTGGCCGCTAGTGAGTGGTGCCATCGCTGCTACATGGCACCGTATGTTTAGTGTGGCGATAGCTTGCAAACATATGAAGCCGTCGGTATTACTTGCGCTGTAAGCACCATGGAGTTGCTTCTTCAACAAAACAAAATCATTTGACATCTTACTAGTTGCGCTTGTGTCACAGCCAAACTCAGGCTCTGGCCGTGCACCATTCACTGCACTTGGATGTTGCAGGTTCCATCAGAGTGGTAGAAATATGAATATTGGAAATGGTACTTGTATATGTTTTTCCCAATTTCAAAACTATGAAAGTTCGGGGAACAACAATGTCGTTCGCATGGTACCGGCAGTTGTGGAGAAGTCGGCCGCAATGCGTGTATTTTACCCGCGATCGCACGTTTCATCGCTTTAAAAATTTAACTTCGCTGGACAATAAAAGGGATTCACGAGCGTCAAGAACAATATTGCACGAGAGGACGTGAAGTGAAACTCGCTCCTAGTGAGTTAGCAGCTGATCGTTCATCGTCGCTGCACTCTTGGTGCGCTGCTGCGTCCAGTGAAAAATCCTCACCATTCGTACCTGAAAGGGAAGGAGTATCTTTCTGCTAATTAAATAAAGTTTGTTCATCATCATCACCAAGATGATTTCTTTCTACATTACTGCCGAAAGCAAGCTATCGGATTCCCTTCGCTGAATAACATTCACAAAACCAACACCGCGTCACTCACCCTGTTTATCTGGGCACGTAGAACACTTTGCTCCGAAACCTGCCAACAAGCCAATCGCTTGCGGTGGGCTGCCATCTATCAACACACGTAAATAACAAGTGGCACAGCGTTAGGGAAGTTTTCGATGAGCTAATCGCGAGGCAGTGCGACGTTTCCGCGTACATTGTTGTAAAATTGATGTGCTTCAAATGCACTGACGAATGCTATATGCAGGAAGAACAAGGGGAGTTTCAACTGAAAACAAGGTGAGTTTCAACTGCAAAGATCAGACGATAACATTCAACTGACTTTTGTGACTAGAGAAATTCCTTGCGAAGCTGATATTCCTACTTTGCGGACTTTCGTCGAAAGCGCGACTTGCCACGTATTTTCACAAAAACGTATTTTATTGCAACAACGAATAATATTTGAAGTTTCACGATGAATCCCGTTTACTCACCGATGTTGAAAACATCCAAAGTCGTCATGTCCGTTTGTTGCTACGCGTTAACACTGCGAATTGCACAACTTAACAAGGAAGCGTCTGCCTACTGATAATTCTGAGAGGATGCTCCTAAATTCCGCTGGGTGGCGCGATAGACTATGAGCATTGCGATTGCCTAATATCGATTGTGTTTCACTTCATGGCACGTATAAGCCTTTTGGCCTAACAAATGTTTGGACACCCGTTCTTGTAATCCTGCGGAGCGGCCGACAGACTTGGCCTGGCGGTCCCTACGTAGGATAACCCCCTGCGCGCTAACGTGTGTCTTGCCGAAAATCAATCGCATCCACCCGTTCCTGTGGTTAGGATAGCCGTGGCGACGAACGAGCACACAGATCCTTCGCTCTAAAGAAAAAGGAGCAAGAATGGAGGAACGGGCTCCGTTTCTCCTTCGGCAAAGTGACATTCTCTCTTTCGGGTGCTTTACCCGCCGCGCCCTCTCACGGCAAGGACCAAAAGAGCAGCGTTTCTCCTTCAGTGTTCAGTTTTTCCTCAATCACAAGGGTCTTGCCCGCGCGCATGCGCACGCCGAGCCTAGCCGGCCATGGCTAGTCGCGAGCGATTACTTTTACCTAAGATTGATGCAAGCAATAAAGGAGTGACGTTTTTTGTTTTATTGTTGTATAGTAGAAGCCTCTCTTTTTTTATCGCCAGGCGCTCGCAAGATGCTCCACACACTTCCGTGTGTGTCTCTTGTTCTTTCATACTACCAATTTGTCACGAATACAAGCAGCTCTGCTTTCCTAAACAATCTCGCTTTATCGATTACCTTAGACTGTACACAAATAATGGATTTTTTTCGGTGTCGACATACTTGGTAAGCATACGCATTTTTAGTTTCGCACGACACCAATAGCACTCATGAATTCAATGAGGCGCATAAAAAAGCATCACACTTAATTTTTCAACATTTTAGGTAACCTGGTACCACTGTACAGCCCATGCGTGAAAGCACGATCATATACAATTGATACAGTTATACGTGCCGCTACCACCATATGGGTGTTCTTTGAATTTTACCCCATTAAAATATGGCCGCCGTGGCCGGAAGTCGAACCTGCGTCCTCCAGCATAGTTACACGACACTTAATGAGGCTATGCTACTATGGCAGGTAAAAGCACAAATGGGAACAAGCTGCGAAGTTTCACCGAGCCCGTACTTGACCGACTGGGTTAAAACCATCAGAAACGTTTAAACTGCATCATAACTACACTTTTGTGAAAAGTAAATCAATGACTTCTGTCGGTTAAAACAAATTATCCATCGCACGCGTTTTGAAATAGTCATGCCAGCATTGAGAGGGAGGTACGTAATTATGCACGCGTGGAGTATGCCTCTCTCGTTTATGATTCTCCTCTGTAGTGAGAAACTCAACACAAAATGCGCTCCTAGTAACAGCTTCCGATTGTTTAAATAGCAGATACAACATATTTACGTGTGCGAATCTTGTGGAATGGACACAAAACGTAAAAAAAAGTGGACCAAAGCTTAGTTCTAACTTGTGCCACTATGGTGAGTCGAAATGCATTGCTATATAAGCTTGTGCGCTTTCGTAGTAGGGTGTGAGCAAACACGTCTCAGTGCGTGCCACTTTGGAGAATTGTACACTGTACTCTTGTTCATTGAGTTCATTCTATATTCGTACTCTGTGTACTATGTGTCCTTGTGTGCATGTGTAGTTATATGCATTGCATTAGCATATATTAGGCGTCTGGTGTCATTGAGTAATTCATGAATGGGCTGAGTCGCCAACTATCCGCTAGGGAGCCGTGCTGGTGGGTATGAAAATGTACATCGGTCGCCGCAGGCAACTTTTTTTAGTATCGTTCAGTCCCTATAGATGGCGCCAGCTACCGCCTACTTCACGGCTGTGACCTCCAGCTACTTATATAACGTTGAACGTCTATCTATCGAAACTGCACTACTGAGTCAGAATAGGTTTAGCTGCGATCTAGTATATAGTTTGGAGGCACATCTATTTATTTATTTCAGGTACCCTCATGGCCCAGAGGGCATTGTTGAGGGGAGTGGTACAGGATCAGGATGTTGAAAGGTGTTCGAATTGTACAAACATTGCACACATATGAGCAAATATACAAAAGCACTGAACAAACAAGTATCCAGCGGTGCGTAGAAGTATACAAAAGTTTAACACAAATCTACACAGGTATTGCCTCTTGCATGAAAACATAACAAAACTAACATTGACAACTGCATGCATATGACATGCATATATAAACACTGTGCATGCACAGTGTTTACATGTATGCATATAAACACTGTGAAGTTCAAGCTACACAGAAGTGAAGTAATCAGACACTTTTTTCCTAAACTGGTCAATATTGTTAGTAAGCACTAAGGATGGTGGCAGGCGATTCCACTCTGATGTAGTTCTAGGAATAAACGAATTTGAATATGATACAGTGCGACATTTCGGGATACCAACTTTGCAAGAATGATCTATGCGCAATGAAACATGAGCAGGGGGTAAGATAAGAGCAGTTTTAAGGGTGGCGTTCAATTTATAGATTTTAAAGAAAAGGCACATGCACGATATCTTTCTGCGCAGTGCGAGTGGTTCAAGAGATAGAGTTGCTTTCATTTGCGTTACGTTTGATAAACGGCCGTAACCGTGAAGGATGAAACGCGATGCTCTGTTTTGGGTTGCTTCAAGTGCATTTATTAGTGAATTATTGCATGGATCCCATACTGAAGACGCGTATTCGAGTTTAGATCGAACAAGTGACTTGTACAATAACAGTTTAACAGAAGCGGGGGCTAGAGAAAAATGCCGCCGAATAAAACCAAGCGTCCGGTTAGCATTTAAGATAATAGAGGAGACATGCATATTCCAACTCAGGTCTGCTGTTAAAATAACCTCGAGGTATTTATAGGACGACACTGGTAGCAATGGGGAGCTGCTTATACTGTAAGAAAAAGGGTTTAATTTACGTTGGCGTGAGAACCGCATTACTTTACATTTATTAATATTAAGTGTCATATGCCAAGTCGAGCACCAATTATCGATAGCGTCAAGGTCCTGTTGAAGCAAAGAAACGTCAGTAGAATTTTTTATTTCGCGGTAAATAACACAGTCATCGGCAAAAAGTTTCACAGAAGAAGTCAGATTGCTAGGCAGATCATTAATATATATAAGAAAAAGCAGTGGACCTAAAACTGAGCCTTGTGGGACGCCTGAAGTGACAGGTAGAGTTGAAGAGTTAAAACCATTAACATGAACAAATTGAGAGCGATCTGTTAGAAAACATTTATTCCACTTAAGAACGTTAGGGTCGATATTCAGTTGGCTTAGTTTGTGAAGAAGCAGGCTGTGGGGAACTTTATCGCATGCCTTACAAAAGTCTATGAATATGCAATCAGCCGCGGAACCATTATAAAATACAGAATGAAGGTTGTTTGTGAAGGCTACCAACTGCGTTTCACACTAAAATAATTTTCTAAAGCCATGTTGCTCAGGTGAAAAAAATGGGAATGATTCAAGAAATTTCGCCAAGTGGGAAGCGATGACGTGTTCAAATATTCTACAAGAAATACTCGTTAACGAAATGGGGCGATAGTTCGAAGCAGAATATTTGTCACCAGATTTATGGAGTGGAATCACTTTACTTATTTTCCAGTCATCTGGAATCTCCCCTGACTGAAGAGACTGATTAAATATTTTGGACAATATTATAGCAGAATAAACCAATGTGTTTTTGAACACTTTTGTATTAATGTCATCGGGACCACAACTAGAAGATAATTTTAGGCTCTCAATAATGCGTACAATGCCATCAAAATCAAAATGAACAGGGTCCATGGGGAAATCATAATGAGTGTGACAGGCAGGGAGTGACGAGTTAGTACAACTGGAAAATGCTTTTGCAAACGTGTCATTCAGAGCGGCGGCGCAATCAGCGTTGCTAATTCGGTTTGACTGCAAATCAACAAGAGAAATTGTCGAATCATCAGTATCCTTAATCAGACTCCAGAATTTTTTAGGGTTTGCGGAAAGAAGTTCAGGTAATGTAACATTCATAAACTTATGTTTTGCTTGCTCTAAAGCTTTCTTATATGTACATACGACATCCTTAAGTGCTGACCAGTGCTCCAATTTTCGGGACCGCTTTGCTCTGATGAAGAAACGCCTTTTTTGTTAGCAAGGCGTTTTAATGCACGGCTGAACCATGGAAACTGACGCTTAGTGGTAATGATCTTTTGGGGAATATGATGTCTCATTAAAATGTGAATTGTACTTTTAAACAGGTGCCAGTTTTCAGAGACCCATCTCTCGTCGAAATCAACAAGAAACTTATTCAGAAAAATCTTCAGTCCATCATTAATGGCCGAAAGTTAGCCTTTCCGTAATCGTAAATAACCTTAGGGTTATTATGGGACAAACGAGTTGGGACATTCAATATTACGTGTCTTACGGAGTGATCGCTAATTTTCGGTAAATAGCTGATGTCGGTGACAAGATCGGGAGCTGTTGTTAACAATAGGTCAAGTGTGTTAGACGTGGAATCAGTCATTCTTGTTGACTCAGTGATAACCTGAGTCAAAGAAAACGTTGAACAGAGTGCCACAAAATTTGATGATTCGCATGTCTCCTCAGTTGAGATAGCGGGTGACTGCCAGTTAACATCGGCAAAATTGAAGTCACCGAAAAGAAATATCTGCTGATTAGAAAACTTTGTGTGAATGGTGTTAAGAGTGTCGTGAAGGTTATTACAAAAGCCTAGTGGCGTAGACGGCAGACAATAACATACACAGAGTAGAAACTTCGTGAAGTTAACAGATATTTGGACGCAAGTGAACTCAAGATTTGTAGTGACATTGACTTGTGAGCATTCAAAATTGTGGTTAACAGCAACTAAGACACCACCGCCACGCTTTAAGGAGCGATCGCATCGGAAAATATTGTAGCACTTTTGAGCAGAAAAAATTTCACTGTCCCGTACAGAATCGTTCAACCAAGTCTCAGTTAATACAATAATGTCAGCGGCAGTAGTGTTAGCAGCACAAGAAATAGAATCGTGGTTACGGACTACACTTCGTATGTTAGTGAAAAGAACTGAAATGTTACTTGGCGCCCGCGGCACGTTATGTGGACGGACGGTGAGCTATTCTGTGGATGCATGTGGAAAGAGAGTTGAATGCGGAGCTTTAGAGGCACTGGGGTTTCTGCATTTTTCCTTTACTTCACCGCTTACCCCGCAATACTCATAACACTTATTGTTTAAAGTGAGTTTGTTATGGCGGAATTTGGATTTTTCATCTGGCGCTGAGCGTTTCGCAAAGTCTACTAGAATTTTACGGGCATGTCGGGTAGCTGGCGAGAAGTCTTCACTAATTGTGATGTCTGATCCTTTGTGTTTGGTTTTTACGCTGAGTACGTTTTATTTTGTTTTGTAATTTGCAAACTTTGCTATTATTGGTCGAGCTTTGTCACGATGCAGTGTGCCAACTCTATGCGCACGCGCGATATCACTATCGACAAGATTAATCGACATTTGGTCAAGTACAATCTTCTTGACCTCCTTTTCCAAGTCCGCCCATGTTTCCGAGGGGTTACAAGGCACATTGAAAAATAAAAGGTTGTCCCTTCTCGCTCTATCTTCCAGGTCTGACAAACGTAGTTTTAACAAAGTATTTTCGTTTTGAAGTGTGCCAATAGATTCTTTTACTGTAGTTATGTCTTCAGCATGCTCTTCCAGAACTTCAAACCTGTTTTTCATGGAGCTTAACCTTTCAGATATGTTTGTGACCGTCTCGTTCAGTTCAGCGTGTTTTGACGTTAAGCTTCCGATGGAATCGAGTATGCGCGCCTGACCATCCTCGATCAGCTTTGAACGGTCTGTGAGGTCCCTCAGCATTGTTATAACAACATCGGTCGTAGGCTCCAGTGGTACTTCGGACACCTGCGTGCCACCCTGTCGAGGTTTAGTAGGCCCCGGGTTAAGCTCCACATCCCCCGACAGTAACAGTTTCAACACATCAAAGCACTCATTTACATGTTGTAAGAGCACTTGTGGGCATGGGAATACAACAAGAAAAGCGTTATTGGAGCGCTTAGAAGGAGCTTCACTAACCTGTAACAGGCAGAGACGAAAAATATTCGTGAGCCGTATCGTAGCGTTGCTCCCATGCCCACTAAAGCGGCACGGCTGGCCCGATGCGCTTATATCAGGTGGCGTTGCTGACGTAATCGAAGATGTCCAGGTTGATCCAGGGGGAGCCACAGGGACTTGCGTCAGGGTGGTCTCCCACGGCGTGTCGGAGCGTGCGTCATGTAGCGCTGGTTCGGAGACGATCGGCTTTGAACGATAAGCGTCACCGGGAAGCCACTCGGGCAAACCGACAGCGCATGCGTCGACAACGAACGGCAGCTGTGACAGGCAGAGACGAAAAATATTCGTGAGCCGCATCGTAGCGTTGCTCCCATGCCCACATCTAGTGACCTGCGTCCCCGTAAACGCGTGGATAACGTCGCTACAGTATGTGAACCTGCGAGAAATAAATACAGCAAGCCTAGCATGCACACTTCGGGTGAGGACTCTGCAGTATCCGTGTCTTTAAAGGTGAACATTGCCTCGCTGGTCGAACAAAACCTACTAGCTCCATCCTTCTCTTTCGCGATGTTTTTATCACCACAGGTTCGTCTGCTTGTTTTCATAATCATTTCGTTCGATATAAATCTCAGCGGGACCGTTTTTTTGAACTATCAGTGCAGTGTACTCCTTACAAGTCAAGCATCGATGTATTTGCTAAGCCTACTCGCTTCGCTAACCTGTAGTCAGCCATTTTGATTTTCATTGGTAGAAACATGTTTCTCCGTGGCAAAAGGAGGAACGTTTCTCTATTTAAAGACGAACATTAGGAACACAGCAGTTTCTCCCGAATTGGAGAGAACGTGAGTATATTTTTTTAAAAGTGTTAGGGTACACTCTAAAAAAGAGCGAGTAAAAAGGGTGTCTTTTTGTCCCACAACAATAATCGTCATCTATATTGCGTTCCATCCTTGCGCTATCGCCCCACGCCCGGTACATTCCGGTCATGATCGACGTGCCCATTATCAGGGTTACATTGCATTCTCGATAGGAAAGTGGCCAGCGCCGAGTTTTCAAGAAAGGAAGCGCACGCAAGCCTGATAACGATTATTGTTGTGGGACAAAAAGACACCCTTTTTACTCAATATTTTTTTAAAGTGTAGCCATGAGTCCCTCATGGCTCTACCGTACAGCAGAGCCATGAGGAACCCACCACTCTGCCATTATTTTAGGTACGAAGTAGCTTATGGCCGAGTGCGATGGGGTGTGCACCAACGTTACTAGTATGCACAACCAGCCGTACTGCGCATGCGAAACAGCTGGCAACAGCACTGCAAGAACGGGTGCACGCGCTAGCGCGCTCCAGCCTGCGTAAGCGGCTGGGTAAGACGAAATGGCCTCTATTCCTTGCACTTCATCAGCATTGAAGTTATGACGTTGGGGAACGAGGGTCTCGCTGATTGGATTCCGTATTCCGTGCCGACCGGTTGTGCCCTCGCGATCTCTAGCGTCAGCGTAGCTCTGGCCGACTGGGCTCGCCCTACGTCATCTCCTGATGCCGACGACCTTCGACGACAGTGAAACTCTGACCGACTGGACTTGTTCAACGCCATCTACTGACGCCGACAAGATCTCTCGCAAGTGGTGCCCCGTCTTCGGACTCCTGTGACCGTGTTTCCATCTTTCCTATCTCTCCTATCCCCTCGATTTGTCGTGGCTCTTTCTGGCTTACCACCTCACGCCTGTTGCTCTTTTCTGCACCTTTATTCCTACCATTTTAATCCCTCCTCACCCCCATTCCTTGTGAGCTACTGTTGAGGTGTCGCTCGCTGAAGCAGACAGTTACGGGACTCTTTTTTCTCTTCCTTTCTCTCTTAACAACCACTTAGTAGTAGGGGAACGAGATTCTGCAGATTCGCGGTGAACCAATACGTTGTATCCTAGTCACAACGCGCCGGCACGTGCTATCGCATTAAGGCCTGCGTAAGTGGCTGTGTAAGAGGCTGTGACATCTCATTGCTATATTTCACTCTCTCATTATTCAAGCGATGGTGTCAGGGTATAGTGAACTAGAATATACTCTAGTGGCACCACCGGCAGGCCGCCGCTGCTGTCTCGGTGGCCCGAAACGACACCGAGAGCCACTAGGATTTCTCACGGTGCCACTGCGCCTTTTCATGTCAGCAAGCGCGCCGGCAGCGTGTTCTCTTGGTAGCGCGGGAGTAGTGCGTGTGCGTGGGTATATGCGTGCGTTTGGCGCATTGAGCCAACGCCACCTAAAGAAACTTCGTCATCCGAGTCTAAACAGGCAAGAAGCATCAGAATACCGACAGCTACAGACGAACTGCTACCCGAACCATGTGCGCCTCCACAGGAGCTACCCGCACTTATACCCAGACAATAAATGTAAGCAATGTGTAACAAAAAAGGCGTCTTACAAACATATATTATGGGAATGCCCCAACTTATCAACAAGTTCTCCTGAGGTCATCCGGGAGCAGTGGCGGCTTGTGCTGCTCAGCTCGGAGGTTCAAGACCAAAAATGGGCTATCCAGCAGGCCAGGGAGGCTGTACAGAGACAGAGACAAGGTCTCCTGGTACCTCCTTGTGCGGTCTAGCTCGGACCACAAACCTGCCGGATACGTAAATAAACTTCATTCATCATCAAGGCTTGCAAGCTCTACCACATACGCAAACGCGCGACGACGCTTGTTGCGGTGTGCGCTGTGGTGCCGCTCAATGCAACCGACGCCGGCATGCCGCGGCGCGTTCGCATCGGTGTTGCAGTCCCTGCAGCATTACTGCGCTTCAACGAGAAAAAACGAATGTTGCATCGTTCCCTGTGTGCCGTCGGGCTCTTGGGGTTGTAATGTGCGCCACTTGTGTTTGTGCTGATGTTCGTCAGTGAGAGACCAGACTGCGAGCAGCTGCGATAACAAAAAAAGTGATGTGACGACATTTCTGTGGAAATCGTGAATCTGGGTCCCGTGTACACGTATTCAGATTTCCGACAGACAAAGCGCACGGAAGGCATAGATATGGGCTGTCTCAAAGGATAGTGTCGGCCCAACAAAATATGCAAATTAAATACGCTGCTTTTTTTTCGTTTCATGTGTTGTGTTACATATAGTATCGTGTTATTCCGTGTCACTTTTATCCCATGCGCGCGTTTGAAAATACGTGCTAAGGCCAATTCCATAAACAGGAAAGAAGATGCTGCCGCTTTTTTGTCATTCGCAGATGTTCGATATACTTTTCAGCCCGAGTGATATAGACGAGAGGGCCAGCTACGGCCAGAGGGAGGTCCTATAGTGTACACGAGACGCGCTTTTTTATTCCTCAAGTCCGTCTGTGCGCTTCTAAAACAGTGTTCTTGCGGGACGCGCACCGCGCTCTTGTGGACCGCGCAAAATCTGTTTCACATGACAAAAAGTATCGATTTTGAAGATTCGCATTTGTTCCCAGCGGAAAAAAAAGGACAGTTCACCCCCGCCGCAGCCATCTGCGGGGAGTTACCAACATGTTGAAAAGTTTCGCTCTGATCGCAGTGGTGGGAGCAATTTTCGGTCAGTACCCATCGAAAAAAGGCCCGACCGGAAAATTGGGTCGACGTGTTTGTTTTGGTAATGGCAGATGATGCGCATTAAAAATGAATTTAGATTGGAAAGTGTTCTTATATGACGAAAGAGCCACTCATTGCCGTTCATGCAAAATTGATTATATAATGCAACAGATTATTAGATTACATTCGTGTCTGCCACACACACAACACAAGGTGGCGAGAAATCGCTGTTGCAGTCGCAGAGCGAAAATCGCGGAGAATTTTCCGTCCTTGTGAAGCGAAGCCGACATTAGCAGCGGTTGCGAACAGAGCGAATTCTTTTTTCGCTGCAATCACGGCATGTGAAACGGCCTTAGGAGAGTGAAGTTGATGAGCGTCTCTTGCAGACCAGATTATTGCATTCCCAGTTCAAACAAGCTACTCTACTGAATGTGTGCCATTGCACGCTTGTGACATGTCGAAGCGCAGAACAGATTGTCACTGTTCCACCCCGAGTTGCGAAGCGGTAACCGGAGCGCTCCGAAGGCGACGTTGTTTGGATTTCTCATACCAACGCTATGTTCAGATTGTCCACGCACTAACCTGATGATATTACGTCTGCTTAAAGCAGGCAGAAACGCGTGTTCCAAGTAACCACCGCTGCAGCTTTGGAGGAGTCCGCGACGGCTAGACAACGCAGCCGAAGATGGCATGAACAGTAGCAGCGGCGCCACCTAAGCGCGTTAGCGCGCTCCACTAAGAGTTCGGGGCGAGTAACAGCAACAGAAAGTACAGCGAATTCACCCCACGTGCTGTTCCAGCGAGGCGGATGCGCTTTTCAGTGAAGGCTGTTCGAAAAAAAAAAACACCACTGGGCCTTCATAGACGTGCAGCACAGTCACAGTGAAAGCTGTAAAGGCTTTCCTAGACCTCTTTTAAACACTCTAGTGACAACTATTAGAAGCATGCTTGAATTTTGCCCAGTGTGCCATAAATCAACTTAATTTTTGTAGGTAATCCTCCACTACGCCATTATTCGTAATTTGTCGGAGAAAATTGCCGGGTTTCCACTCGCGGCTACTTTTCACCGAATTGGCAAATTTGAGAGGCCCGTGGGGGCCGAAAATATGAAGGGCGACACGGCGAATTCTTAGCAATTTTCAGCTTGGATGTCAAGTGAGTTATCTATACTCCGTTTCTTCCAAACGAATGGAAAACAACGCCTTTTTGTTTTTTAAATGCGAAAAATTTCTTACCGAACTTCGGCGACTTTGAGCGTATCCGTCCGTCCGTCCGTCCGTCCGTCCATCCGTCCATCCGTCCATCCGTCCATCCATCCATCCATCCATCCATCCATACATCCATCCATCCATCCATCCATCCATCTATCCATCCATCCATCCATCCATCCATCCATCCATCCATCCATCCATCCATCCATCCATCTAGCCACATACAACTTTTAGCTCTCCTGGCCGTTTCGAAAATGGTATCCATACCAAACTTGGTATGGCATAACATGACTGTATGAAAAACATATTTGACTAGTAATGGCATGAAAATCTGGACATGTATGTCATAAATGTCATGATTTACATTTCGTAGTCCTGCAGCTCTTCCGGTGGTTTTGTTCACATGGCATTTTGCAAAACTGGTATAATATGACATGATTGCATGGCGAACACAATCGACATACCCTAACATGAAAATCGTTACATGCGTGTCATGTGACAACATGACTACATGCCACGCTCATGCTGCGCTCGTGGCCGTTTCGCTAGCGTCACATATACCAAATTTGGTATTACGGTACGTGAATGGATGACGAAGGTATGTAACTGGTGGAAACATGATAATCATTAGTAACAACATGACTATACATGCCACGCTCATGATGCACTCGCGGCCATTTCGGTAGCACCACATATACCAAATTTGGCATTACGGTACGTGAATGGATGACGAAGGTATGTGACTGGTGCAAACATGATAATCATTAGATGCGTGTCTTGTAGCAACATGACTACATGGCGTGCTCCTGATGCGCTGGTGGCCGTTTCGCTAGATTCACTTATACCAAGTTTGGTATTACAGGACGTGAATGGATGTCGAAGGTATGATACTGCTGCAAACATGATAAACATGAAATGCGTAACAACATGACTACATGCTACACTCATGATGCACTCGTGGCCGTTTCGCTAGCTTCACATGTACCAAACTCGGTATTACGCGACGCGAACGGACGACATAGGTAAATGACACATCCAAATTTAATATTCACGACAAGCGTGTCATGTGAGTACATGACTACATGCCACACTCATGATGCGCTCACGGCCATTTCGTTTTCTTCACATATGCCAAATCTGATATTACCTGACGTCAATGAATGACGAAGGTCTGTGACTGGTGCAAACATGATAATCATGAGATGCGTCTCACGTGAGAACATGACTACATGCCACTGTCAAGGCGCCAATTAATGTCGACGTGACGCGGTGCGCGTTCTCGCCGGCGTTCATTTTGTCGCGCCACGCTGGCGTTGCCACACCAGGCACCGGTCCTGCCATATACTCGCAGACGCGTGCCGCGCTGTGTTGCTTTGACGCATGCGCGTTTTAGCGCGTCCGGCGTCCCTTCGTCACGAAAAGAGGGAGACGCAGTGTTCTCTGTGTAAAGCGTGAGACAGACGTGCTATTTTCCAGGTGATGCGGCGGGCGGTGCGACAGCCGGAGTGGTGACGTTTCGTGACGTATCATCGCATCGCACCACCGCATAGCCGGTGCGGCGAGCATCAAACCGGCCAGATATTGCATTGCAACAGCCAATCAAAACGCGTGCAGACAAGTGACGTCACGCCGCCAGTGGTGCTATCCCCTGTAGCCACTCCCATCTCCTGTGATCCACGCCAGTTCAAGCGAGTCGACGGAGTGGTGCGAGCGTGGATTTTCTGACATTGCTGACTGCGGTGGCGTGACAAACATCGAGTACATTTCCCTGGTGACGTGATATTATTGCGGATTGAATAAATTGATGTTTGGAGTGTGCCGCTTCTGCACGACAACGCCCGTTTTGAAACCGCTAGCGAGACCAGAGATTATGAGCAGCGATGCAAGGTCATTTGGCAGGTGAACACGGCTACTAGCGTTTCTGCGCTATCTCGCTTCGATTCCACCTTTGCGATGACATCGAGAAAGTAATAGCGTATGCAAACAAAATACATACGAGTGCAGAGCTTAATAGTGTTGTCAAAAACAAGCGCTCGATGGCAAGCTCGCGTAAAAATGGCGTAGGCGACGGCCGGCGCCCGCCATGCTGGGCCTACCTGTCGGAGTCGTGAATAATCATGTTACCGCTGGTGCGACGTGCTTGTCGTTCACGAAGACGTTTTATTCATTATTTTTTTTGTGGAACGAAGCGCGGCTGTGCAAATTTGTTCGTTTGAGCTTCATTACAAGGATACAAAGTCGTCCGACTGCGCATGCCGGGGCACGGCATGGTGGTGGAGCCAGTCGCTGATAGCTCCTTCGCCCCCGTGTGTCCCAAAACGTCGCATGCGGCACTCCGCAGCGTGCGACACTGCACGCCGCATCGCACGGAAAATTGCACGTCTGTCTCGGCGCGAATCGGCGCGAATTTCGCGCTGGTCTCGCCTGGCGTCAGGCTATAGAGTGCTCGCGTTTTGCTAACGTAGCGTTGCTGTGCCCAGTGTGCGCGTGCGTCAACGCTACATTGGAGTATATAATTGGGCCCTTCATGACACACTCACGGCTGTTTTGCTAGCTCCCAATATATCGAATTTGGTGTTACGTGACGTAAATGGATGACGAAATATATAACTGGTGCAAATATGATTAATTCTGACGCGCGTGTTATGAAAGAACTTGACAACATACCACGCGAATAGCGTGCTGGTTGCCGTTTCGCTAGCTCCACATATACTAAATTAGGTATCACGTGACGTGAATAGATGACGAAAGTAAACGACACATCTAAACATGATAATCATGACCAGGAAGTCATGTACGTCATCATTTGCCTCCACTTCCTGACGTTTTGGTGATTTCAGTGTGACATATCAACCTTTCTTATTCGTGCTTCGCACATCTTCAATTCCCACTGTACGTGGGATCTGCCATTTTTTTTTAAAAACTAGGCCTATCATGCTTCTGTTGAGTGGCGACTTTTTTGGCGAAATTTGAAGCAAAATCATGACTTTGGGTGACTTTTCGCTCCTCGTTTGGCGAACTTTCTTGAAACGTCAGGGGCACCAAATACACTCTGTAACATGTCACGTGGGAATGTGAGGGCATTACAGCCTTAAAACTACTAGAAAATCTAACAGCAGATCGACGGAAGGAGCCGCAGCCAGAGAGAACCTGGAAGATCAGCTGTGTCCGGTGTACCAGGTCTGCAGAGCGGCTGCTGCAAGCGCAGCCCTAAACTAAGGACCCCTCCCCCTTCTACCATAAGCAAAGAATCTCCGAATACTCAGAGCTCCTCCACTGAAAATGTCCTGTAAATAAATAAATGAATTGTACGTGGACGTGAGGCAGGGTTGGAGGGAGACGAGGAGGAAGAAGAGGTTAGAAATAAAGAATGTGGCTGACACCCCAGCCTAGTACTGTGTATAATTACAAATTGGCGCAGCCGCGTATTCTTTCTGTGCGGACATTCAAGATGTGGGTGGACTTTACCATTGGAGTAAATCAGCGCGGCGGCATTCGGATCTTGACCGCAACGCCTCAAGATGAAGAGGAACTAGCACTTCCGGAAGCAGTGAGCTCTGACGCATTTGTTTCCTATATAAGCACTAAAATGAAGCTCACTCCAGACCATTTACTTGCTAAAAGAACGGTGAGGATCAACATGAAACTTCAGGATTATGAGAACTTCGTGCTGACTCCAGTAAGAAACGACGCGAAGCCTGCTACCGCTGCTTCGCCTGACAGTTCCGTCAATCAACAAGTTTCTTGAACTGCACCAAGAACAGAATAGGCAGCAAAATGATTTAATGTGCTTGCTTTAAACGCGAGGGAAACGTTAAGCAGACCGAGTCGCGAACACGTGAAGCCAGACATGTTTGACGGAGAGTCTAGTAGTCCCGAGTCCTGGCTCACGTTTCACGAGTATGCATGCAATGAAAACTACTGGCACAGCGACGAAGATAAAGTGAAAGACATGCGACTATTCCTATCGGGCATAGCAAAGATTCGGTACGAATGGCGTCTCAACTGCTCACAGCAACAAACCATGGATAGAGTGGAAAGCAAGCTTTCTGAGCTCCTTCAGCGAGAACAAGGTGCTGCTATGGGACAAAGCAATCACGTTCAAATACAGGTCTGGATCTGCACTCAGCTATTTTTATGAGAAAAGGCGTTTGCTACAGCTGGCGGACTCATATTTGTCTGAGACGTCTGTGGTTCCGCTTATCATTCATGGTTCAAGTCCGGACCTCCAGAAGCAAATACAAATGCGCGGACCCCAGACGGTCGAAGAACTTCTGCAGGGAATGCGAGACCTCTACCTCCCGGACCTAGGAACCCAGCGTCAACACATGACACCTGCTGCAAGGAATACCGGGCCACACGAGCTGAGGAACGACGCCCGCTTGCAAGCTAGAGACCTACTGCAACACCCGTATCCTTTTTGACCACCCAGGGAGGCTCAGACCATGGTGAAGAGCTAGATGACGTAACAAAAAACTAAATAGAGAGGGTCTCGGCTTCCACCCGACGACATCAGGAGAAGCGTTTAGTTGTCTCATACAAGTCTATTGTACATATATGTTTTTGTGGATGGAAAGGAGCGGAGTGCAATAGTTGACAGTGGGGCAAGCGTCATGGTTATTAACGCAAATATTGTTGAGAGGGCGAAAGTAAAACAGGGAAGACCAGTAGAAGTACACGGGTACGATGGGTGACGAGATGTCCACGATAAATGGACTTGTATAACCATATCGTGTCTCGGCAACACGGTCACTGCGCAAGCACTGGTACTCGACGGAGTTCCGTATGAACTACTGCTTTCACGTCCAGTCATCAGTGCACTTCGCCTTAATATCTACTGGACAGGCGAAATTACCCAGAAGAAAAGCGCCGCGCTATCAACGCTGCAGTTTCGCCTTCAAGGTCTCCGCGGAAACCATCGTCAGGTGAAGATGTTAGGACGCTTTACCCGGAATTGCTGCCTGAAAGGATATCCTACAGCTACTACGAAGTTTGAGGTTCCATTCCAGCTCAGTGATATGACGGTGGTGAGAAAAAAGCCCTATAATATGTCACGAGAGAAGAAAGTGTGGCTTCAGAATGAGATTCAAAAGATGTTAGATGCGCACATTATCCGTCCATCCACGTCTACGTTCGCTTCACCCATCACCATTGCACCAAAGGAAGAGGGAAGTCTTCGACTATGCATGCACTACAGACAAATTAATAAGCAGACTGAGCTTTTTCGTTTCCTATGCCACGTATAGACTCTATCATAGATGACACGGGTGGCTGCAGAGTTTTCTCGAGCATTGACCTATGTAAAGGATTGTGGCAAGTTCCGATTTCTGAAAAGTGCAAGAAATATTTTGCCTTCATCACGCCCTTTGACATTTTTGAGTTTAAGCGACTTCCATTTGGATGGAAGAACACATCCGCTTGGTTCCAGAAAATGATTAACGACGTCTTGCGACCATTCATCGGGCGTCTACATAGACGATATATTAGTATACTCCCGCAACAAGGAAGAGCACTCGAACCATCTGGCTAGTGTACTTCAAGTACTTTGTGACGTCGAGCTCAAAATTAATGACAAGAAGAGTGAGTTTTTCCATAGTAAAGTGGTGTTTCTTGGAAGAGTATTGGACGGCCAAACCAAGACAACAAAACAGGAATCAGTCGAACGAGCCGCAAAAATGCAGAAGCCATATGACCCTCACTCATTGCGGGTATTTCTGGGTCTTGCGAGCATTTCCGGCCATTCATTAGAGATTATGCGACCAAAACGAAATGCCTTACAGAAATGACTAAGAAGAATGTGCCAATTCAGTGGACAGCAGAGTGTGCATCTGTTTATCACAGTCTTGTGACCAATATTTCATCGAATCCGGTCCTGAATCTTCCAGACTTCAAGTTGCCCTTTGAACTGAACACCGATGCTTCCTATTATGGCACAGGCACAGTGGTTTACCAGAGAGATACTGACTCTCCACGGAGCCGTCAACAGAGGGTCGTCTGGTACTATTCATACACATTTTCGAAAACTCAACTGAACTACACGACTACAGAGAAGGAAGCCTTGGCAGTCTTAATGGCCGTAGGCTATTTTAGACCTTACCTGGATGGCAGGAGCTTCAAGCTCTTTACGGATCACCAAGCCTTAACGTATATCCTTAACCTCGCCGAGCCTCGAGGAAAAATTACTAGGTGTGTGAGTGAACTCCAGCAGTTTACTTTCTTGGTCCACCACAGGCCTGGAGAACACCTCGAGGACGCACATGCGCTTTTGAGACTTGCGGTAATTCCTGATCATAAAAATGTCAACGCAACATTGTTGTGGGAGGGAACTGAAGAGCTTAAGTTCTATGACGGAAAGTTCACAGTCCCAGAAACAATCGTGCCTCGAATTTTGGAGCTCTATCGCGACTCCCCGCACTCAGGTTGACATGACGGCTTTTGGAGGACATATCACAAGATTCGTCAGCGTTTCCAGTGGAAACACATGAAAGAGGACGTTCAATGGTATGTTCAGTCTTGTCATCAATGTCAAGTTCATAAAGCCAAATACCTTCAGAGAACAGACGAGATGGGTTAGCCTCAACATTCCGACGTACCATTTGAAGTCATTCATCTGGATTTCGCAGAGCTCAAGAAGAAGGCTGCAGGAGTAAGAAGAACGCAGTCTTTCCTAGTGGCAATAGACCAGTGCACAAGAATAGTGGCTGCACGGCCGGAAAGGGAAGACGCAAATAGTGTGATCGCTCTTTTGAGTCGGGAGACGTTCAAGAATACGAAAATAGTAATATCAGACAATGGGCCAGCGTTTCTTAGTCAGCGTTTGCAAGATTGGGCGAAGGAACGAGGAGTTGTATTGCGACGCTGCGCTCCGTAACATCCTGCAGGAATTGGCATGGCTGAAAGAGTCATTCGGGATTTGAAGCAGTTCACTTCAATGTATCCATGTTTTCAGGGTGGATGGAAGTGCTGCTTGGAGGCAGCTGTCGCTCATCACAATCGGTCGCACAATGCGAGCATCGGCTGTAGTCCATATTTTGCAGCTTCCGGAAAGGTACCAGTGCTTCCTGCTGATCAAGAACTTTGCATTGCAGAACGCCTGCAATTGTGCGAAAAACGAAAAACTTCGGAAGCCTACCAGCGATTCCGGGAAAGTATGAAGAGGAACTTTGACCGTCGCCACTACACGCGGATACCTCAGATACAACTGAACGATCTGGAGCTTGTCAGAAAAGGCCTTCCCGGCACAAAGCAGGTGTACATGGGACCTTATCGCGTGGTGCAGATCGCAGTGCAACATGGCGTTTTCAAAAGGATCGGTTACACCAACGATGATGGTGTGCTGGAGTTTGCGACCATTGGAAATGTTTTCATGTATCACCCCAGGAGGGATGAGTCTTCAAAGAGGGGGAGTGTACGTGGACGTGAGGCAGGGTTGGAGGGAGACGAGGAGGAAGAAGAGGTTAGAAATAAAGAATATGGCTGACACACCAGCCTAGTACTGTGTATTATTACATGAATAAATAAATGAGTTTCCACCACCACCCCCTGGAAGCGTGGTACCTGCTATATTCGTGCGCACTTGTGCATCATGCGCACTTCGTTGATGCTGTGGCTGACGTCAACGAGAAGTTACGTTCAAAAATTTGCAAGGGGTTTGAGCTATAAGAGTACTTACAGGCTCCAAGGGTACCACTATAGAAAGGAGTACGAAAATAAGGTTTATGTTCAGTTAGCAAAAGAAAAGCAACACAACGTTACAAGGCATTTTCCAAAGCAGCCTTGGTGATCTCTTTCGATAGGAACAAAGGTGGAAATGCAGTGCCACATGACACTTGTCGAAAAAAAAACAAGTCAACACAACTTTCTGCAATAAGATGGTAGCTAACACTCGTTCGAGCCTTCCTTGTAAGAATGACGCGTACTTGACCATGGGTGACCAGGAGGATAAAACAGCATTCTTCAAATAGTTTGCAAAGGCTTTTGTTAAAAGAAAATAAGGTATTTTCGGTGCAACAAAAGGTCGGGTAAGTTAGCGTGATCGTAACTTGCAAATGAAATGAAGTGAGTGATTTGTGAGGGTGAAACGTGCTTTGTATAAATATTTTAGAGTGCGACAAAAAAGTTATGAGTAGGATCCCAAATAATGCATGCATAATCTTAACTTAGGGCGTCCCAAATCTTTAAAGTGGAAGCATTTCTTAGCGAATTTTGGCGACTTTAGCCGTTTCTGTCTATCTAACCAGCTGGCCGCCTACGCCAGTAAGGTATCTTAGGTGTTTTGATAATGGTAGTTATACCAAAATTGGTTTGGCATAACATGACTATGACGAGCATAGATGACTAGTCATAACAATAATATCATGACACATATGTCGGAGCTAACACGAGGAAGATCCAGCCCTGGCAGCGTTCAGTTTTTGAACTGATTTTTTATTATGGCGCTGCACCCGCCACGCGGCCCAATGCCAACTTCTTTTTCCTTGACGAGAGCGCCGCATTCTGGGGTGCTACAAAGCTCCCCCCTGTAGAGCGAGAGCCGTAGGAGTCACCAGAGGAGTCGCCCAGTGAACGTGCTTGGATGTGGGCACCCATACAGAAGATTGAAACCCCGCGGCCGCGAGAATGGCGATATAGGCAGGTTTCAGTCGATCAGCAGCCACGACGTCTTCACGGCCATTGATGTCCAGCGTGAACGTCTTAGGTGAACGATGAAGTACGCGGTATGGGCCATCATCGGCTGGTGTGAGTGGTGGCCATATTTGGTCACGTCGAACGAAGACGTGACCGCACTCATGCAGATCCTGGCTGACGAAGACAGACCGGGGGTGTCGGTCGGCAGAAATCACAGTAGCAAGGTCCCGAAACGTGGTGCGCAGCTCTCGAATGTACGTGGAGGCATCGTGAGTGGAAGGTGGTGATGATGGCTCGAAGAATTCTCCTGGAAGACGCAGGGAAACGCCATGGACTAGTTTGGCTGATGAGCAGCAGAGATTCACTTCAATGCTGATCGGATGCCCAGAAGTACGAAGGGGAGGTGGTCAAGCCAACGTTCCCTTGGCTGGTGAGCAGTTAGGGCAGCTTTCAGTTGTGGATGAAGCCGTTCGACCATGTGATTGCCGGAAGGATGGTAGGCAGTTGTGCAATTGTGTCGAATGTCCAGGATATTGGCAAGTGCGGTGAAATAAACTGATTGAAATTGACGACCGCGATCAGTGGTGACGACAGAAGGGCATCCAAAGTGCGACACCCAGCCGTTTGTGAAAGCATTTATGACTGTTGCTGCTGTAATGTCGGATATTAAAAACGCTTCCGGCCACCTGGTGAAGCGATCCACACATGTCAGCAGGTAACAGGCTCCTTGCGATGACGGAAGAGGGCCCACGATGTCGATATGGACGTGGGAAAACCTTGCGTCTGGAGGCCGAAACGGGGATGTTGCCGTGACGGTGTGACGGTGAACTTTCACCAGCTGGCACACAAGGCAGGTTCGTGCCCAGCGTCGGACATCAGCATTGATGGTTGGCCAAAGGAAACGAGATGTGACTAGCTTCTGGGTCGCACGAATACCAGGATGACTCATGTTGTTCAATTGATGAAAAATTGCGCGACGAAAAGCTGAAGGCACGAGGGGCCGAGGGACACCAGTAGACATTTCGCACGTTATTATTGAGGTAGAAAATCGAAGCGGGCACTCAGTGAACGATAGAAACGTGGATGAAGAACGAAGACGATGCAGCTCAGGATCGTTGCTTTGGGCAGCTGCTAGCTCTTCCATGTCTAGTGGTGGCTGAGTTGACAAGGCATCGATGCGGGATAGTGCATCAGCAGCAGTATTTTCCTGCCCATGTACGTGTCTGAGATCCACAATTAACTCTGAAATAAAGCATAGTTGACAGACCTCCCGTGCAGTATAAATGCTGTGATTGCGATGGAAGGCAAACGTCAGGGGCTTGTGATCTGTAATGACGTAAAAGTCCCGGCCCTCCAATAAATGACGAAAATGTTTGATGGCGAGGTATACCGCGAGGAGTTCTCGGGCAAATGTACTGTATTTCGCCTCCGGTGGCTTCAGTTTTTGCGAGAAAAAACAAAGGGCTGCCAACCGAATACATGCTTCTCGAGAACGGCGCCAACTGCCACGCTTGATGCATCGGGAGATGAGACGAATCGGGGCATCAGGGACGGGATGTATGAGCATGGTGGCGCCTGCCAGAGCCTTCTTGGCAGTGTCGAAGGCAGATGAAGCGTCCTCGGTCCACTTCAGTGGCGCAGCCGGGTCTTTCTTTTTAGCCAATAAGTCGGTCAAGGGCTTTAGGAATGTGGAACACTTTGGAAGAAAGCGGCGATGGAAGTTTAGTAGGTCTCGAAATTCTCGGAATCTGTTTAGTGAAGCTGGGGGTGGAAAGTCTTGAAAAGCTTTTACTTTGCTGGCGAGTGGTTAGATACCCTTTGGAGTGACAAGGTGGCCTAGAAATTCTATTGTAGCGACGCCAAAGGGGCACTTATTGGGATTGATTACGAGGCCCTAATCATCCAGGCGGTGGAACACGGTGCGCAGGTGGGCTTCATGCTTAGGGCCAGATGAGCTTGCTACAAGGAGGTCATCAAGGTAGGCATATACAAACTCGAGACCTCGCGTGACCTCGTTGATAGTGCGCTGAAAGGTCTGTGCAGAGTTGCACAATCTAATAGGCATGGGCCCGCGAGTAGTCCACCGCTCGGTCAGCCATTTCAGCGAGTGTGCCTACTGGGACATCTCCTGCAGCAACGAGGACCGGGACCATCCTCTGCGGTAAGTGCTGGAGGAACAACTCACGTAACAGCTTCTCCTTTTGGGGGGTGGACGGGCCGCCAAGAAGCTGGCGCATGCGTCGCAGGCGCTGTGATGGGCGACGGTCACCAAGCTCTGCAGCCGTGAGGAGCTGTTGGAGTCTGCTGTGTTTGGACTCCGACTTGCGGAAAATGATAGCTGCCTTCAACGTATCGTATGTATGGCTTGGTTGTGGTGACGTTAAAATATCAGCGAAGTCGTCGGCTACGTCCGGAGGTGAGCAGGACACCAGATGCCAGTACCTGGTCTGTTGGCTGGAGATTTGCCGTAGACGGAAGTGCGCCTTGACCTGAACAAACCATGTGCTGGCGCGGTTGGGCCAATATGGCGGCAGGTTGACATGGTGAATTGCAGCGACTGCAGCACAGCGAGGTCTGGCGTCTTCTTGGGCGTGAGGACTAGTAGGATTGGTGGTAGAGCCGGCGAGACCCATGCAGGATGATCGGCGCTGTGTGTTCTTTATCGGGTCTCCATTAACTGTCGGAGCTAACACGAGGAAGATCCAGCCCTGACACCGTTCAGTTTTCGAACTGATTTTTTATTATCGCGCAGCACCCGCCGCGCGGACAAATGCCAACTTCTTCTTCCTTGACGACAGCGCCGCATTCTGGGGTGCTACATATAATCATGAGTGTCATGATTTACATGTAATGATCTTGCTGCTCTTGCGATGGTTTTATCGACATGACACATTGCAAAACGTGTAGGGTATGAAATGACTGCATGGCGAACACAAGTGACAGGCCCCAACGTGGAAATCATGACATGCGTGTCATGTAAGAACATGACTACATCACCCGCTCATGATGCGCTCGCGGCCGTTTCACTAGCTTCACATATACCAAATTTGATATTACGTGACACGAACAGACGACGAAAGTAAATGACACATCCAAACCTGATAATCATGACGTGCGTGTCATGTAAAGCCTTACTACATGCTACGCTCATTGAGCGCTCGCGGCCGTTTCGCTAGCTTCATATATACCTAATTGGGTGTTACGGGACGTGAATAAATGACGAAAGTATATGACTGGTGCAAACACGATATTTATGACATGCGTGTCTTGTAAGAACATGAACACATATCACGTTCATGATGCGTTCGTTGCCGTTTAGCTGCCTTCACATATGCCAAATTTGGTATTACGTGACCTGTATAAATGTCGAAGGCAAATGACACGTTAAAACATGATAATCATGACATGCGTGTCATATGAAGCATGACAACATGTTACGCTGATGGCGTGCTCACGGTTGTTTCGCTAGCTTCACGTATACCAAATTTGGTACTACGTCACGTGAATAGACGACGAACCCAAATGCTAGCGCAAACTTGATAATAACGACATAAAAGGCATTCACGACACATTATACATGCCTGCTACTGCTGGTGCTGGTATTGCAAACGTTAGTGGTGCCGTCGTGGCACAATTATGAACAGTATACTTGCATCTTATCAGATACGTGAGTGCGCATAACATTTCTGATTGTGTTTACTGCGTAATACGTTCGTCCGTCTCGTAACGTTGTGCTGATTTGAAAGTGAAATATCACCTTCTTTATCCGTGCTTCGCATATCGATTGCCTCTGTACGTGGGATCTGCCAATTTTCTTGTTGAGTGTTAACTTGAAAATGGTGGGGCAGTGTAAATATTTTGACATGGATAACTAAACAGGTGGTTTGTTTTATCAGTCAAACTTTTAGCATACGTATTTCATAAAACAGTAGAAGACATGTGAACACCGATATATTTATTTAATACTGTCAGCAGATGGTAATAAACAGTTAATAGATGGAGCAAGTGCGCACGCAGTGGGGAGCACTTTGACATGATTCTAGCATGCTCTTACATTCAGATGCATTAAGTATGATGAGCCTTTTATGACAGTTGTTCAGCACTAAATTTAGATAGTATTGTTAGTTAAAATAAGGAGTATGGCCAGGAATTTTTTATTAAAGTACACAGCTGTCTACAAATAGCTGGAAAATTGAGAAAACACAAATATAAAACCAATATTATAGGTTAACACAGACATACAGTATGATACATATGACTGCGAATGTCTGTCGATGGTCGTCCATGGACCTGCTGGTATTTCTGGCAATTCAGGCGTTTCAAGGTGACGTGTAGCAGTAGAAACTTAGAGGTTTTGTTGAAGTTTCGGAAGTATTTATCGACTCGTTGTATGAACGTCCTGAAATAACATAAGTTGTAGTAGCATTACCTTTCGAGAGGCTATAATAATGAAGTCACAATAAAAATGCTTATAACAAATGAGGCAATAGCGACAGAGATATAAATAAATAATTTATTTCAAGGCAGTGAGCTTGGCCTGAAATAGGGCGCTCTAGCATGCTACTCTGCACAAGAGATAAAGGATGGGAGAAAGATCGATGAAAGGTGATGATGAGGATGGAAATAAGTTTTGCGTATATACAAGGACCACGTTACATAGTGAATTCACTACCGTTTCACGTTAAGTTGGTATTTTTCAGAAAATATAACACATCTCTAATGGCAGTGGCTGAATTCGTCTGGTCGCACATTGCTGACAAAATAGCAGTCTCTCTAAGCGTTGCCTCAGCGATGCTCGTCAATGTTTAAGCAAGCGAATTTCATTGAGACACGTATAGAGGGCACCAACGCAGTTGCAATTTGAATGACAGCACTCACAGTCCAGCTTGTTCACTCGCTCGGTAAATAAGGCGCATGTAGCGTCGAGTGAAGGTGGCACATAGTCGAATTCCTGTGTATTTAACTCGCATGGCTTCGGTTTATTTTAACAGGAAGGTGAAAAGTCACGTGAGCATGCGTTTTCTGCAGACGCCTGTAGTGATGATCTGAGTTGGACCACTAAGTTGTTGTGCCCCATTGCACAAGTGATCTCATCAAATCGTTCACGGCACCTCGCGAGTGTGGAATTTGCACCAGAACGGCACCGTTATCCACAACGCCTTTTGCTGCAGCACCAGCTAGATCGTTGCCTGTCAATCTAAATTGTCCAGGCGTTTATTGAAAGACAATCGGGGAACCGTTTAGCTTATTGAGATCGAATGCCGGCGTGATTTCGCAGGCCAATACTTAGTAATGTCCTAATCTTGACCAAGAATGAAGGTCTTGCAAAGCCGATTTCGCATCAGAGCGTATTATCCGTATCTGAGGAGTGTAATAGGACACGAACCAAACAGCTTCCCGTATAGCAACCAGTTCTGTTGCTCTTGAAGATGTCTTTTGATCTAACTTGTGTTGCTGGGAGATATCAAGTTGAGGGATCACAAACGACGCAGTAGAGACGCACGCAGTCACAGACACGAAGAAGTGGGCTTTATTTTCTTATGCACTAGGTGGAAGAGAGTCAATTCCAAGAATATTCAGAGATTACGAAGTGTATGTCTGCCATATCCCTTCAATCTAGCTGAAAGAACTCGTTCGAGGTAAATACCGCCTTGAAAAGGGGAGATACTCTAGCGCCATCCAAAAAATTCCGTGCCAGGACTGCCAGGCGTGCTATATATGTGAAACAGCAAAATATATAACAAGGCTATACATTTAGTACAGCAAAATTCAGAACAAAGAACACACGGTTGTCAAAGCCCTGGTGCAGTATGATGCAAATACTGCACGTGGTCCTGAAGAGAATTCGTCTCCTATTATCAAAAAAGAAAGAAAAAGATTGTCATCACACCCGCTCATTGAATAATTCTGCCTCCAATCTACAAAAAAACTTGATGAGGGGTCCATTGCTTGTGGTATATGTAAGCGCGTTGCGTATTTCTACTGTTGGGCCGATGGGCATTTATCCGTAGCACCCACTGTAGAAGCAGGGTGAGGAGAGCACAGGTGCATCACACATGTGTGGGACGAGCGTCAGCATCCGAAAAATGTGGCCGCGGATCTGCATGTTACACTGCAAATGTCGTCGAAAGACGATAATCAAGCATGTGGAGAGAGTGAAAAAATCGTTTATTTGATGTTCTACGCAAGAAAATCATTGAATGGTATTCTGGAGGCGCTGCGTTAGAGTGCCTTGAGCGTGCAGCGGAGGCGAACGAGCGCATTGAGGGACGTTAGACACGAGCGCCATCTTGCAGTGATCTTCGAAAATGAAGGAAGGCACGCGCGCACGCGGAGAAAGATGTGTGCCATTCTCGGAGGCGATAAGGTGTAGAACGCAAAGCGACGGACAGGTGCCACCACCGTGCCGTTTTAGCAAAGCGTTGGTAACACTTGCCTTTTTGAGCATCACGTTGCACAGTCAGTGCAGCGTGACAAATGCTACGGTATTTAGAATTACTTGTGTGTGCCTTCTCTAGTATAAAGGTACACATACAAAACATCGACGTATTGTTATGGTACCTCAGATGTGCGCAATATTTGCTTTTTCATTAACAATTGCACAAATATGAACGCTGAATCTTGAGCAATATTGGTGGGCGCTGCGGATGGTGTCGGCCGTTTGAGGTATTCTTAAGGGTGGACAAACACACAAATGTACAGACAGAGAGACAGACAGACAGACAGACGAAAATTTTTCCGTTGAAGGTCCCCAAGAAAGACTGCCGTCTCTAAAAGCGATAGGGGCGGAAAGGGGGCGGCGAGATAAGAAGAGGTGCGAGACGAGCCTGCAGCTTTTCGGTGGCAGGCGAGCGATCTGACGCTAAGTCGGTTCGTACTAGGCGCGAGGGGTATTCCCTCTGTGCGTGCTACAAAGGCTAGGCCTCATCGATTTTGGGGGCGTCGGCTATAAGGCGAGTCGATGGCCCGTATTCTACGGCGAGTCGCGTGTGAGTGTTATTTCTTGCTGTTATGTTTCATGCTGGCTTTCCTCCCGTGGTTTAACTGCGTATGTTACATTGACCGCCAGTCTGCGGGGTTTGTTTGTTCCGGGTTTTCGGTTCTCCTGTGTGCGCTAGTGCTGTGTTGTACCAGTCCGGAAGGACCGGTTGTGTTTCTTTTGAGTCGTAAATTAAAGGCAGCTCTTCTCAGCGTTGCTGGCTTGTGTCCTGCGAATTTTGGCTGACTGGCCCCCCTGCGCGGAGGTATAGCGCCTTCATCTTGCGCTCAACGTGGTTTTCGCGTATAGTTGACCTTCTCTTCGTTCCTTCCAGCGCGGTTTTCTTATGCAGTCCTCATTCTTTTCGTTAGAGTTCGCTGTCGCACTACGAGAATCGCACGCATAAGGCACCCACCCAGTGTGTCCATCTCAAACGCAATATGCTTTGCGCGTACTCCTATGCTCTTGCGTTCCGGTAAAATTGCAGTTCGTGAAGGTGATAACCCAACGCACCCTAAGTCTTGTATTATGCCCGACAAGGCGCAACAGGAGGCGTCCGCACCAAATACGTCTCATATCATCGAGTAGCTGACCACGCAGCCAGAACACCACGCTACACCAGACCACAGTTTTTCTTACCGCTGGCCGTGCCTACATACGTATAAAACATGGTTAAGAAATCGATCAAAAAATTTTCGCAAGTGTTACAAGGTTATCGCGACGCGCAAGCCCTCGCAAATGAGACTCGTCTGCTACGCGTTTTGCCCATCGCCCTGTCTGGCTCTGCCGCACGTTGGTGTCATCGCCCGTCTTTCAACAGTTGGTCCCACTTTGAGCAGCTATTCCGTGCCGAATTTCTTCCCCCGACTACGTCTTTCGCACGAAAGATGAACTTTGCAGGCGGACACAGGATGAGGATGAAAGCCTACAGAAATACGTACGGTCATTTCAGGAGCTTTACGACCGCGCGGACCCTCCGGCATCTGAAGCAGAAAGAGGGACTCGGGCAGTTAGGCAGTCGCATCCGCGTTTTCAGGCGTACTCATAAGGTCATTTGTTCCCTTCAGTCGACGTTCTCGCTAGAGAACCAGGTGATATTCAGGCCACGATGTTGGCAGAGCTCGCATACCAACCACCGCCCCTGCCCGAATCCACTCTCGAGCCGTCCTGTGCGTGGCATGGTTGGTCTAAGCGAATGGCTTCACCGATGGCCCTATCAAGGACTCTAGACCCATTCAGCCATCACAATTTGTCTCTGCTCCGTTTGCTCTCACGTCAGCGACCCAGGAATGTGGGACACCCACACCGGGCGCCTCGACCCAAGGTCAGCCCGTAGCGGCCACCATCCATTCCAGCGCAGGAGGCACAAGCAGGTACCCTCTGATATTCTTCAAGTGCGGAGGCCGGGGCCACTACAGAAGCCAGTGCCCAAGCAGACCAAGCCGTGGCCGCCGGAGAAACAACCGAGGCCGGCGATGGCGAGCGCATGCCAATCGCCAGCCAACATTCTACCACCCCCGGTGTCCTCTCACTTTACGCAGTCCCTGGAAATCCTGCTTCGGCCTCTGCGTGGACTAGGGCTCGTATTCAAGAGCAGCTAGGCGAGTCGCAGAGGCCTCCACGCCGGGTATATTGGTCTTCGCATCATCCAGCCGCCAGGAAGCACGGTCGCTGGAAACCTTCGGCAAAGGAGCACATGCCCAAAGAGATAAAGCCACATCCTATCCCGCTTGAACAACTACCAGAGAACCAGGGAACCAACGCTCCTACAGAGTGCCTTCCACCCGAAAGCCACGGTCTACTCTAGAATACGGTGAGTGATCTGCCGTCTCTTGTTCTCCACGCTGATAAAGCACAATTCGTGATGGTTTCCATGGCAGGAGTAAAAGTCTCGGCTCTTTTAGATACTGGCTCAGCTGTTTCTGTTTTCGGTGATCGTATCGAAAATGCCTGCAAGGTCAAAGGCTTAGCTTTGCGAAGGGTCAACACTAATCTGCGTGTGGATTTTGCTCAGGTAGTCTATTCTACACATGCCGGTAGTTTAGCGGTTACACTCGATGGGCAAAAATGTCGTCAAAATTTCCTACATTTACTCGTACTTTCCTTCCTCGTGATCTTGAAACACAATTTTATAGCCAAGTTGGGAATCGTGCTTAATATCCGTATGGGCACTTACAGCCACGACATCAATGCACAACCACTCACGTTTGTGCATACTTCGCCAGAACTCCGTCTAATATGCTTGCAATAATTGTGCATCCGTTCTTGGAGACTACAGCTGACTTCTTGACTGTTATCGCATGCTTCAACGGGGCTATCAGAGCTGAAAGCTAAAATCGAAACAGTCCGGAAGCACTTTGCGGTGATGTCCACAGAGGCTCCTGGCAAGGTCAATGTATTGGAACACAGGACTGACACAGGGGACGCCCGCCCTATCTGTTCAAGTTCGCGCCCCCTGACTGCGCGTGCACTTTGGGATGCTGCCCTCAAAGAAATGCTCGCCACTGGTGCCTTCAGAGCATCCAATAGTCCACGGGCGTTTCCAGTTGTTTTAGCTCCAAATAAGAACGGAGCTGCGCGGTTGTGCGTTGACTACTGGCGGTTAAACGCCGTCACGGTTCGAGACTCGTACCTGTTTCCATTGATCTACTCTGTTACGTACTTCCGAGGGGTCGCCAAATTCTTCACTACCCTTGACTGCAGCAGAGGATTCTTGCCAATCCGGTCAGCAGAGTGCGACGTTGAGAAAACGGCATTTACTTGTCACAGAGGATTGTTCGAGTTTACGAGGTTACCTTTCGGATTGTGCAATGCATCTGCCACATTTGAGCACGTCATAGACAATGTGCTTCGAGACGCGAAATTTAACTATGCAAGAGCCTACGTGGACGACGTGCTAGTCTTTTCGTGAACATTCGACGAGCACCGGATCAACCGAACCGCAGTATTGAAAAAAATGCAGAAAGCAGGCATCAACATCAACCCCCGAAAAGTTAGGTTGGCCTGAAACAAAATCAATCTTTTAGGTTTCATTGTCGAGCAAGGCACAGTACGACCAGATGAACAGAAACTTTCGACAATCCTGCATTATCCACCACCAACGGGTGTAAAAAGCTTGCAACGGTTTTCGGGCATGGTATGCTTCTATGACAACTTCATTCACCACTGTGCTGATCTGGCCAGACCACCACACCAGCTCTTGCGCAAGGGGTCCATTGGTCTTGGAGAAACGTGGAACATGCATCATTCTAGGCTCTTTCGAAGGCTATCAATGATACGCCACGGTTGTGCCTCCATGACTTAAAATTCCCCTTCACTGTGCACACCGATGCTACTGAATATAGCCTTGGAGCAGTTTTGCTTCAGGAATATCAAGGCATGCTATACCCACTAGCATTTGCGAGCCACACGCTCTCAGCCACAGAAAGGAACTACACCGCAACAAAGAAAGAGTGCCTCGCAATTGTATTCGCGCTGAAGAAATTTGACATGCACCTGGATGGAGCCTGGTTTACGATCCAAACCGGTATCCAGGCGCTGTCATGGCTGCCGAAGATTAAAAACCCATCCGGTCGTCTGGCCTGGTGGGCTCTTTCTCTTCAGAAATATAATTAGAGTTGAGTACAAGAAAGCCACCGGCAACAAAGTGGCTGCTGCGCTTCCTAGAGCGCCATTGTCCGGAGATGGTGAACCCGCCGCCGAGGTCCTGGCTGTGACAATGCCTGAAGATACACGGGGAACACTGGCTCCAAGACAGCAGCTTCTTGACGCTCATAGAAAGGACACCCAGTGCAAGCAAATATGCAGTGGCCTTGCAACTGCATATTTGCGCTGTGTGTTTGACTGCAACTGCGCTGTGTGTTTGATGCATGAATGTGTGCGTGTGTGAGTGGTTGTGTCAAGTTATCGCGCTGTAAACTTTTAAAATGATCTACCAACTAGCCCAACAACAAGTTCTCTTGCAACCGCCAGTGTCCCCGAGACACACAGTCCACAAACACCTATGGCAGCTACTTGCAAGCCGATGACGGCCTGCTTTTTCGTTACGTACCCCCACTTGATACGCATGATGGCGAGCCCCCATTCCGCGTTTTAATTGCTCGGACTCTACGGAAACGTTTCTTGGCATATTTTTATGACACACGCCTAGCTGGTCACAGTGATGGCAAGATAACTTCTGAAATGTTGTGTCGCGTTGCCACATGGCCGCACATGCGAAAGAACGTCACACCATACGTTCACACTTGCCCTATCGGTCAGAGTGCAAAACCGAGGGGAGGCAAACCACCAGGCCTCATGCAATCTGTGGAAAGCAGGTACCCATGGTAAATTGTCGCCTGTAACGTAATGGGCCCGTACTCTAGGTTAGTTAAGGTGTGTCGATACTTGTTACTAGTCACTGACCATTTTTCGAAATGGGTAGACTTTTATCCGTTACGCCAACTGGATTCAAAAGTAATTTGGGATCGCCTGCTGCACACGTTCGCTTGACTTGGTTATCCAAAGCAGCTAATAACTGACAATGCCACATACTTCACTGGCAGATAATGTGCGGACACTTGTAAAGTTCTTGGTTTAACACCACAAGGAAAAAACACCTTACCACTCTCGGGCCAACATTACTGAGTGCATCAACAGAAACCTTAAAACAATGTTGGTGGCTTTCACTGACCAGCACAGGGACTGGGTTGCCCGCGTACAGAAAATGGCATTCGCCATGCGAACAACAGTGAATCGTTCCACTGGCTTTACTCCCGCAGCCATTCTATTCGATCGTGAGCTCAAATTCCCCATCGAAGATGCACTCACCCATGACTCTGAATCCCCACGCTGCAACTACGCGACGTTCACGTGAAATCTTTCCAGTCGCCTAAGCGAAACTTTGCGGGAAGCCAGGGAGAACTTGGAAAGTGCCCGCCTAGAACATTGCAATCAGTATAACAAGGGCAGGCGACCTCTAGAGCTCGCGAGTGACGATGAGGTGCTCTGCCGCACGCACCCACTCAGTAATGGAGCAAAAGCGTTTGCTGCCTCCGTCGCACCACGATGGGATAGTCCCTAGGTGATTGCAAAGCAAATTTGTAGGCTAGCATACCTGCTCAAAAAGTAACGCAATGGTCGAGTAACGAGCTCCGTAAACGTGTGTGACCTGAAAGCTTACTACAAACGCCCTATAAACGCGTAAACACCTTCTTCGACCCGCGTCGACATTGCTGTTTTGCGTATGAGTTTGTCAATCAGAACGCGGTGCCCTTTTTTGTTGTTCTTGTCCTGCTGTAGTAATGTTGCCTTTTGTAGAACACCCGCAGCGTCTTTAGTGCTTCATACCTAGCCAGTGACAAAGCAGAAGGCTTACACCAGTCATGAAACGCCGGCCCTGTCTGATGTGAGCACCACCACACGCTACATTTTATTTCCATTCTGTGCAACCAACGGGACAAAGACGGGTCATGAAGAGTTATGTGATGTGTACGCAAGCTCCGTACGGTGCAACTCATGACAAAGACGTGCGACGAGTGGTGATGTGTTGTGGTGCTTGACAAACTGCGTCGACATGGACACGCTGCTAATAATAAGTGTTGTGGTGCCCGACGACCTGTAACACTAATCAGGGACTACGCCTTAGTTTACTATTTTGTATGTTGTAAAGTGTTCATTATTTTCTTTAGTAGTCGGTGGACTATAAAGGCTGGGGCACACCGGCGACTAGAAGCGGTCACGTGACCATTTGTGACTGGTCGCAAATAGTCGCGAACGGTCGCAAAGCGACCGCTTTGGCTTGTCGCTTCCTGACCGATTTTTCAGTCGTGCGACAGCGGTCGCAAAGCTGCTGGAACCAATCAGCGATGCTCAATTTTCGTTGTTTGTTTTTCCACTGCGCTGGCGAGAATGGATAAAAAATGGCAGCATATCGACGGAGTGAATGATGGAGAGTGGGGCGAAGCATTCGTCCGTCCATGCGTCCGTCTGTGTGACCGTCCATGCGTCTGTTTGTGCGCCCGTCCCTGCGTTCTTTCATGCATCCGCCCCTGCGTCCGTTCATGCGTCCATCCATGCATCTGTTTGTGTGTCCGTTCGTTCATCTATTCAACACTCCAAGTCTCACCATCTCGCATCTTTTTATCATATATTCCGCATATAGAAGCACCGCCATCCAGCGGACCTTCCAAGGACTAAACGAGAGGTGGCACACGCACACTTTCTTACGGCCTTCGCTTTGGGTGCACTTCCCACCTCTAACCACCTCGAGTTCATGGTATATTCTAGTTCACTGTATTCATGGCACTACGACCAAACGCTCGCTAAACCTTTCGAAAACCAAGGAGGTTACGCCCAGCGAGTATAACGTAGCAACCTTTCCCTGTCAGATAGGGCTCAATTTACATGCCAATGGCTGCTAATGAGAAATGAGAGACAGGAGAATTCGGCTTTTACTTTCTTACGGCTTGCGCTTCGTATCTACTTCTCATTTTTAACCACCTTGAGTTCATTCATGGTATATACAAGTTCATTGTATTCATGGCACTGCGGCTCAACGCACGCTAAAACTTTCTAAAGCTAAGGAGGTTACACGCAGCGAGTATAATGTAGCATCCCTTTCTTGTCCGATAGTGCTCAATGTACATGCCAATGGCTGCTAATGGGGATCGCAGCGTGCGCGTTGACTAAAAGCCGAATGCTCATGTCTCTCATTCCTCATTAGCAGCCATTGGCATGTACATTGAGCACTATTTTTTATTGTTAAACAACGCACAGAAGAAATCTCTCACTGGCACCACCTTGGAGGTCAAGTGTTATACCCATTTCGGGTATGTGCCGCTGGTGGTTACATACGAGGGACGTCCAAGCCACGCCATAAGGGGCTTTGCCCCTAAAATAATAAATATGGCGCGCTTGTTTTGCTCCGCTCACTCAGCTGGCGGCGATCAGCTGATCGGCGCCGGTCTCCAGAGTTCTTGCTGATAACGAGATTCGGACGTGACTCTCCGCTATTGCGACTTCCGGTCGCTCGCATGCAGCCTCTGCCGTTGTGAACATCAGTCGCTTTTTGGTCACCAGACGCAAATCGTCGGGCGACCTCTGCTAGTCGCCTGTGTGCACCAGCCTTAACACTCAGGGGAGCGTCTATTCTTGTGTGGAGGGGAGCGTCTTCCGTGTGAGTTTACGTTCCTGTTATGTTTTGGGCTGGCATTCCTGCCGTTTCGCTGCGTATGTTCCATTGACCACCAGTCTGCGGGGATTGTTTGTTCCGGGTTTTCGGTTCTTCTGTGTGCGATAGGGCTGTGTTGTACCAGCCCGGAAGGCCAGTTGTGTTTCTTTTGAGTCATAAAAAAAGGTGGCTCTTATTCTCAGCGTTGCTGGCTCATGTCCTTTGAATTTTGGCTGAATGACCTCCCCTCAGCGAAGGTAAGGCCTTCACGGTACACGAATAATAAAGACCACCATGCATTCGTTCATTGCGAACAAGGTACCCATATTGGGCGCAGAAACGTCGAAACTGTTGTCTTGTGTTATTATCAGGCCTTTGTGTTTGTTTGGCCTGGCGGTGAAAAAACACTCACAAGGGCTCGGACCGGGTAAGTGATTGTTGGATCGGGCCTGGGCAGGCATCAGCCCTTTGAGCTTTGGCCCTGGGTGGGGTCCGGGCCCGAGTGAGGCCCATCTTGGGCCCTGGTCTCATTCATATCGGTATAATAGCGTATACTTACGCTGTTTGCTTTCTTGTTTGAACCTAAAAAACTTGGCCTCTCAACTTGAAATCTGAAGCCTTGTGAAATTAAGCCTACTGGAGCAATAAAATATACCCGATCCACGTGAAGTGACCTTCCGCATGGGCGCTATGCCGGTTAAAAGCTGGCTTTTTCGTGCCTGTCACCTTTTCTTCCTTTCATAGCCCCCTTCGCGGTGGTCTAGTGGCTAAGGTACTCGGCTGCTGACGTGCAGGTAATGGTATCGAATCCCGGCTTCGGTGGCTGCATTTCCGATAGAGGTGGAATGTAGGCCCGTGTGCTCAGATTTGGGCGCACTTTAAAGGGCCACTCACCAAGTTTGACAATTTTCAGCTGACAAGCGCAATGGGTAGACGAGGCGTTTATGATCACGTCAGCCAAAATTTGCAACGCTACGCGCAGCGGAAATGGGTCAAAATTCAAGATGAACGCTGCTCCCCCTTCCCTCTGCCGGCGCGCGCCCAGAGAATGAGGGCAGGACGTGCGCGTATGAATGGCCCTACATACACGGCAATGCAGAGATGTTGGCCTCTACGTAGACGACTCTGCTGTGACGTTGCAAACAGTGGCAAATGACATGGCAAAAACGATTTAACACGACATGCGTAGTTTATAAAATTTGTTGCTTGAAGAGATTATTAAAACTCTAAATAAATAATGAGACGCAATAAGAAAGTGTGAGTGTCTTATTTCCATTTTTCTCCCTTGACTTGCAACGAGATGCGGGGCTAATGTGTTGGAGGAGGAGAGAAAAATTTTATTAATCCCAAGAGGGAAAGGTGCGGTGGTGGAGTGTCAGAGGAGCCTACCCAGTGTAGGTCTCCGCTGCCCTCTTGGCCCAATCCAAGATCTGGTCCTGGACCTCGGGCACCGAGCTGCACATAGCAGCCTCCCACTGCTCCTTACTATTAATTTGTAGAGAATTAGGTGGTGGGTTTCGAGTACACCCCCACATAATATGGTCTAGGTTAGTTCTTTGTTGACAGAAAATGCACAAAGGGGAGGGGTATATTGCAGGGTGCATAAGATGGCGAAAAGATGGGGTAGGAAACGTAAGCGGCTGTAACTGGCACCATAGTATTTCATGGTAGCGCGAAGCTTCATGATGTAAGGGGGCGTACATAGTGCGCTGTAGGCGGTAGTGATTAGTTATATCGTGGAAGGTCAAAAGACGATCTCTCGCGCTGAAAAAGGCCGCGTGGTCTAAGGCGTCATCAGAGGCCTGCGCTCGGCCGGTCATTCCTCGAGCACAGGTATGAGCCGCCTCATTGCCACTCAACCCCGCATGCGCGGGCGTCCATATGAGAGCAACGTCTTGCGTGGGAGGATGTTTCTTAAAAATTGAAAGGGCAGTTGAAGAGATGCGACCTTCGCTGAAGTTGCATATGGCCGTTTCGGAGTCACTTACAATCATAGTGATATTGGGTATGGATAGACCTAAAGCGATCGCAGCCTCCTCTGCCTCCTCCGAAGAGTTGACAGTGACGGATGCCATTGTGAGCGCCTTGCCGTTATAGTCGACAGCAGAGAGGAAATAGGATGAGGAGGATGGGTATTCTGCCGCATCGACATAGAGCACGTCATTGGCTCCATGCAATTGCTCTTTGGATTCTACGATTAGTGTGATATGTTGGATGCATGTTTTTAGGAAGGGGCGGTATGAGTAATTGTTTGCGTATGCTTTGGGGAATGTTGTATTTAGCATTGGTGAGTGAGGGGAAGTTAATTCGGGTAGATGATAAAGTGTGGCGACCTGCGCTAGTGGTCGCGAGCCTTGCGTATTGAGCTGTTAAATGGGCTTCACAGATTTCACATAGGGTATTTATGACTCCTGTCTGGTGGAGTATTGCGTTAGGGGTATTGATTGAAATGCCTAGCGCGTATTTGTACACTCTGCGAAGGAGGGTGTTGACCGATTTCTCCTCTGCTAATTTAAGGTGAAGGTAAGGGAGGGTATATGTGATTTTACTAATCACAAAAGCTTTTATTATACGAAGTACCTCTGACTCTCGGAGCCCTCCATTTTTCCCTGAGATTCTTCCTATCATTCTTAGGGTGTTTTTAAGCTAAAAGCGTAAAGCTTCCAGTGTGTGCGTAATAAGTCGGTTGTTTTGGATAAATAAACCTAGCACACGAATGCGTGATACTCTAGGAACGAGGCACCCATTTATGGGAACTTCGATCATTGGAACGTGTTTGTTCCGACAATGAGCTGGTAGAAGGAGTAACACTGATTTACTCGAGGTACAATAGAGATTAATCTAAGATTTTAGTGCTGTTATATCTACAGCTGTTTTTAAGGTGTCTTGAATGTGTCGATCTGAGCCTCCTTCCACCCATAAGGTGATATCATCGGCATAGATGGAGAAGTTCAAGTCAGGGATGCGTTGAAGAGCATTGGGTATTGGTAGCATAGCCAGGTTAAAAAGGATTGGAGAGAACACTGACCCTTGAGGTGTTCCAAAGCTGCCTAGTGTATAGGGCGAGGAATGTTCTGGTCCTAATGCTAATGTAGCTGCGCGGTCTGTGAGGAAGATTTTGATGTAAGAGTACATTTTAGCGCCACAAGAAATGCAGTTGAGGCCAGCATATATAGCTGATTGGGCTACGTTATTGAATGCTCTATGTATGTCCAGACCAAGGATTGCCTGAGTATCCTCACTCTGGTTAGGAGTTATGATGTCGTGTTGAAGGCGAAGCATTGCATCTTGTGCTGAAAGTGAGGCCCTAAAACCAATCATTTCTGGAGGCAGTAGTCCATGATCCTCCACGTGTCTCCGGAGGCGTGCAAGCACAACATGCTCCATAGTCTTTCCGAGACACGATGTTAAGGAAATGGGCCTTAGATTTTCTACCAAGTAAGCTTTGTTCGGTTTAGGTATAAATATGACTCTGGCATCTTTCCACCAAGGTGGAAGAGTGCCCGTGTTAAATCAGTCGTTAAAGTACTCAGTCGAAGCTTGAATAGAAATAGGGTCAAGATTTCTAAGTAATTTGTTGTCAACGCGGTCTGGGCCTGAAGCCGACGTGGTACGGAGTGTTGCGAGGGCATGCCTAACTTCCACTTCCGTTATCGGCGCATCTAATGACTCATTAGGTTTCCCTGTGTAAGATGGTATAGAATCCTTACGTAATTGAGGTAAATGCAACGTGCGGAGGTTATCGAAGAGCTTTCCTAAATGGTCACTGTGCTCGTGTAACAGTTTAGTGATAGCGTGAGGGTGTCGTGCGCGAGAAGTGCTGGGGTCTAGCAGACGTCTAGAAAGTTGCCACGTTCGTTTATTACTGAGGTGGTCATGCATTCCTTCACAAAGCTGACCCCATTGTTGGGCCGCCAATTGAGTCGTGTATCGCTCGATTTGTTGGTCTAGCTTCGCTATCCTAATGCAGAGTTTCCTGTTGTGGCGCTGGTGTTTCCACCGTAGCAGAAGTGACTGTTTTGCTTCCCACATATGGAGAAGCTTAGAGTCGAGAGTAGTTATCGGGGTGTTGGAGGGTAGAGTTCTCGTGTGAATTTCATCATCTTTTTGAAGCTGTTGTGTCCACTCGGCAAGGTCTGCAATTCGTGAGGGAGCGGTGCTGTGGCGGGCCTCTCTAAATTTGTCCCATTCTGTGAGCATCAGTGGTTGAGGTGCAATGGTCTGTGTTTTATTTTTAAAGTAATGCTTATAATGTAATGATCACTGCCAAGATTAGTTTGGGTGTTAGTCCAAACCATTTTGGGGGCATTGTGAGTGAGGGTAAGATCGGGGGGAGTATCTTTGTTCACACTGTTCCGCAAACGAGTAGGCTACTCCGGGTCGTTGTGCAGCGTAAAACGATGTGCCTGAATATGGGACCAGAGGGCTCTACCTTTCGGTGTAGATGCGGTGTAACCCCACGCTGGGTGGGAGGCGATGAAATCCCCCAGTACGAGGAGAGTGTGTTTGCCTGCCGAGGATGTAGCTCGGGCAAATAGGGAATCGAAGCGGTGTCTTTGCTCTTATGGTCTACTATATACGTTGAGAATGTATAAGAATGGCGAGTTAAGTTTATTAGGTAGTATTTGGAGAAAGTCGTGCTCAATGTCGATGTTTGCAAATTTTGAGTAGGTAACTGTAAGGTGCTTCTGAGTTAAGGCCGCGGGGTTTTGTTTGGCATCAGCCGGGTTTTGATGCGTTCTATAACCCGGCAGCTGCACTACACCATTTGTTTCTTGTAACGCAATGATCGGGGGAGGGGTAGTTTGTGATTTGATGTACTGCAGGAGGTTTGCCCTTTTTCGGCGAAACCACCTGCAGTTACATTGCCATACGCAAAGTTCAGTGCGGTTACGAGGAGCCATTTTTGCTAAGTTGATTTGGCTTAGGGTAGACAAGCTCTGGATGTTTAGCGTGGACCGTGTCGATCCACTGCGTGACTCTATCTAGGGTTTGTTGCACCGGTAACATGGCTTGTATCGAGGCCACGGATTCATGTAGCTTCTGCAAGGAACCTGTGGAGAAGGTAATAAAATTGTCTAGCTTTTCCTCAAGTTTGGTTACTTTTTCTTTCTCTTTGTCAACCTTCTCTAGTTTCGCTTCGACTTGGTCTACTCGCTCATCAAATGACAATGTGGGAGTCGAGACTATTCGTTTTTGCGCAGATGGTTGAGCGGGGTGCCTAGATATAGGGGTGGTTGAGAGAGGAGCCGGTGCTGGTGAGATTGGCGTAGGGGTGAAAGATGAGGCGGGGAGGTGTGGGGAGGTAGATGGTTGTTTGAAGGACTCAAGCTCAAGGCGTAGTTTTGCATTTTCCGCCCTTAATTTAGCCATCTCATCCTGCAATAGTTTGAGCTGCTTTTGAATTGAGCTTTCAGGGGAGGCTACATCAGCCCAGCTCACCTCGTGTCCAGGGCTAGTCCGAGGGCTGAGGTCTTGATGAATGCTTTTGTTGCGGCTTCAGCTGCGGCTGCGGCTTTTTCGACTTTGCTGTCTTGTGATACTGGGTGAGCGTTCTCTAGGAGCGTTCTTGAAAGATGGGCTTGGGTAGAGAAATGGAGCTGCATCTTGCAGGAAAGTTGAGGGTGTGTGCTTTGGTTTGGGCTTGTAGAGATGTAAGCACTGGGGTGAGCCGGTGGGGTGGTCACTGTTGCACACCACACACTTAGGTTCACAATCGTGATCAAGGAGTGGGTTCGGAATGCCACACATTGGACTTAAAGACTGAAGGGTGCCTGGGCATACGTCTAGTATGTGGCCAAGCTTGCGGCAGATATTACAGGCTTCCGTCTTATGACAATAGGGTACGCATCTGGTGATGCCACCCTGATAACTTATGTAGAAAGGCACACGCGTACCTCTGAAGGTGACCAAGATGAACGTTGTAGAACCCATGCGACGTCCGGTCAGGATGAGGCCTAGTCTGTCATAGTCCAACAGACTTGAGAAGATGGTTTCAGATGTGTATTCTATAGGAATATTACGGATGACTCCTCAGCAGGTATTCGATGGATCGGTAATGTGCAGGACCACTTCAAAGCTGCGCTGGTCCATCTTGATGGATTTGATACGGTGGTATGCTTCGGTGCGTGCCGAGTCCGGTGTGCTTATGAGCAGAATGTTGCTTTCAGAGTTGATGCGGTATTGGTCATGTAGTGAGCTTGTGAGCGCTGCGGCTTTTAGGACGGAATGGATGAGCTTCGAAAGTGGAGTGTCAGCACAGCTGAGGCCTCCAAGTATTCGCAGAACTTTTTGTAGTCGTTCGTTGGAAGTGGAGGGGGTCTGGGAGCAGTGCGACGAGTCGATGGGAGAGCTTTCTGTGACTCTTCTTGCGAAGTGTTGATGTCAGGCGTCGATTTCTTCGGGGATGAAGCGGGCTTTCTGGCCCTGGCATACACTTGACGCCAGCTGCCTTCATCATCGTCGAGAGCTTCGGCGGAGGGAAGCTCCTTTCCCTCTGTTTCGTAGATGACCATGTTGGTAGGCCTAGCCGGTAGGCCTAGCCGGTAGGCGCACGGAGGTTGTCGAACGCTGCCAAAAAGTCGATCTTCATGGATGCGAACTGCAAAGCACTCACTTGAAATCACATCAGATGATTGATTGATTCGTGGGGTTTAACGTCCCAAAACCACCATATGATCATGAGAGACGCCGTAGTGGAGGGCTCCGGAAATTTCGACCACCTGGGGTTCTTTAACTTGCACCCAAATCTGAGTACACGGGCCTACAACATTTCCGCTTCCATCGGAAATGCAGCCGCCACAGCCGGGATTTGATCCCGCTGCTTGCGGGTCAGCAGCCGAGTACCTTAGCCACTAGACCACCGTGGCGGGGCGCACTTCAGATGATGCGGTCGATTCTGTAGAAAGCTTCACATTTGTTCAAGTTGCCATTGAATGACTTAAACAGTCAGAAACAGGAGTTTTGACGGAGCGCTTGCGAAACGCGGCTGCTCCTGGTGGCGTCTATGGCGCGTCCATCCTAATGTCTTGGTTTTTCGCATGCGTTCATGTCCTCGTGGTCAGCGCATCGAGAAGACGATCGCCGTGGAACGCTCCTACGTATTCGCTAACTCATTGTGCTAATCTATTCTACCCTGTCTAAGCCAGCGTTTCCAAACCATCCCGCAGAAAGAGGCAGAACACCACAAAATAACGCTGGTCAACAAAGGAACGCCGCTCGCGTGCTCGGGGGTAGGACTTCTTTGGGCCCATCATGCGCACGTGACCTCTTGGTCGGATTCTGCAGGGGGCGGGGAAGAGCTTAGGCTTGAGAAGGCTTCGCAGAGGAGCAGCAAGGGTTTTTGAGCTCGTCTCCTCTCACTCTCATTTCGCGCCGCTTCAAAAACCTGTTTTCTCCGCTCCTGATGAACCGATTCAAAAAATTTTGTGGCAGAATGTTCCTCGTCAGACACCCAACAACTTCTACTGTCTGACTAAAATTTGGTATGAGGCCTGGTGAGTGGCCCTTTAAAGCACTCCAGGTGGTCAAAATTTCCGAGGCCATCCACTACATTGTCTCTCATAGCCATATGATGGTTCTGGGACGTTAAACTTCACATATCAATCAATGTTTTCATAGCCGCTGCTTTTTCCTTTCTGCCAGACATCTTATTTTCCTCTATGTCGCTGCCGCGAGCTGCAAGCCTGGAACCACAACCGCGGGCCGCAGACAGTCAGACTGCACTCCAGTGTTCGCAGCGAGGTCATCGGCCATTGCTAATTAGGCAATCCACGTTCACCTCTTCGGTTCTTTTGGGGGATCGCGCTCCGGGCACCGGACACGCCTTGTTCGACGGGGAGCGCTAAAGAGTACACTGGCTGGTTCACTCGGCGCTCTAATGGAGAGTTGTTTCGAAAGCCCTCATTCTGGTCTCGATTTAGAGCATCACACTGTTAAATATCGAAGGCTGTTGAAAAAGGATGATGACATAGTCATCTTCTGGAAACCCCGACAATGGTGACTTGCTCAATAACTAGTGTGGCTCGCTTCAACAGATCACTGATGGCACTGTCGTGGTGGCAACTCATGGAAGAACGGTGCGTCAGAGAACCTTCTTTTGTGAGCATTAAAACGCAGTGCATGTTGTGGACAGTTGATCACTTAGTAGTCGACACAACAGCTTTAATATATTTACCAATGCCCAGCCTGGTGTATTTGTCCTAGAGTGAGCTATAACCCCTTCTGTTTACAATAAAGTGCACGATAAATGAAGTTTGCATGAAGTTCGCAAGAGACTTACAGCTTTTACTCAACAGCCCCAGCTCGCACGCTATTTATATAGACAGATATTATGAGATTCTGATATTTTTTGCTTTATAGGGGCATTATAATATATTGTAGCTTATTGAATTAAGAAAATTCGGCAGATCACACGTATCTTAAGAGTCGATGTTATGAGAAGCATGCGGATGGAAGGTGACTTTGTTGTAACTTTTTGTTAAGTGAAACGTTATGAAGGGGCTCGAGAAATATGTACAAATGCACAAACATACGTGAAACAGTCGCATATGTTCTAAATAATGAGCTGCTGAACGATGCCAACAGCAACATGAAATGGAGTAGTATCAGAAACTGTAAGCTGATATGAAGTACTGGTGCTGACAAGGATGGTAGCCCTGAACACTGCTACAGAAATCAACTTCAGTGGACGGCGCCTAACTAAAATCTACGTCAATCCGGCGAAATGGCTGTTTTTAGGAGTACATATTTAGTGGTATAAAATTTGACATCCAGCACTGCAACCACAGTTCACGTTTTACGTACATTAAAGTCTATTTGAAAAGTTGTTCCGAAGCCCGGCACAGCTCTGCGATAGAATACTTGTTTGCCAGCAGAATACTGGGGTTAGAGTCCTGCTGAGACCCTCGCAATACTTTGCTTTAATTGGGTCGACGCTGCCGATGTCAGCTTTTTGTCAGTGCCCTGTAATGAAGGTAGTGAACATGCAGCTTAAGTTATGAAAGTAGTGGACATGTGGCTTGACCAAGAGAGAAAAGGAGGACAACGACGAGCAATCGCTACCCACACTGCTTGTTGATATCCCTTAAGGTAATAAAACTTCTGTCAAGTTGTTGCGACTCCTGCCTTGATCATGCCCTCGCCTGAGCCCAAACATTAAGATTATCCATGTCGGCCCGCACACTTCCTGGGTAGATGTAAACTGTCAATCCCGTGTGGTACTTACCCGCGAGTGAGTAGGTGCCACGAGTGTTGCGGAAAGGGTTTGACGACGTGCGCGATGGTATTGTGACATTATTCATGTCATAACCAACAAGTCATATTTGTGAAATCATATTACACTCCCCTGCTTATTTTTGTTTACCTAAAGTTAAGGGGGTGATCATGAGAGCACCCAGACGTATGTGGGTATATATATATATATATATATATATATATATATATATATATATATATATATATATATATATATATATATATATATACAGACAGACAGATAGATAGATAGATAGACAGACAGACAGATAGACAGATAGATAGATAGACAGACAAATAGAGAGATAGATAGACACATAGATATGTAGATAGATGCAAAAAGTGCCTGCAGTACGTGAGGCGTATGTTAGACAGCCACCTATGACTTCAATTTCAATTTATATTGCCTTGCAATTATATCGCAATATTTTACGACCATCATTCACCAAAGTTCTACACAGTACCGATCGAAGTTCTGACAGAGAATTAAGTTCTCAAAACAAAACAGTCTAGAAAATATTGTGTTTGTGGCAAGTATCTTCACACGAAGCAAAATCAGACACTGCCTTTTTTATGCTGAAGGCACAATTGGCTGAAACGGGTCGGGCTGAAGATTTACAGACCCGGGCAAGGTACAGACCTTACTTAAAAACACCGGGTCGGGCTCAGGTGATTAGAAGCTTGTAGATTTCGGGCCAGGTCCGGTCCGGACCAGACAAATCACCCCGTGCAGTGCTCTAGGCGTCAAACATTTTGTGTAGCGCAATGTACACAGATGGCAATCAGGCTATGTCCTATAGAGTTTCGCTCCTAAAAGGCGCACCTTCACGCTCCTCTCGCTCGGTTTGACAGTGGATAGAGAGGAACTATCATTGGCTACACGTCCCTAGCGTCGCAGCCAATGATAGGCTCGCTTAATTGAGTGCTTCTCAATCGATGAAGCATTTCTTAAATATCCCTAGTTGATTCGTAGTTTTGGAGGACAGAACACGCGTGTTCCTTATACTCTTGTAATCAAAATAAATTCCGTAACGCCAACTCTGGAACAAAATTACAAGGCAATGCGTACCCTCGTGGTTGAATTCCTACAAACATCTCGACAATTTTACGCTCACGCAAATTTTCTGCAGTTATGTTTACGTACAGAATAATGAAGCACGTTTTGATTGGGAATAACTTCATATGATTTTGTTGAAAGCGCCCCTTACCATATCTTACATTTGGAGCTGACGCGTGCAATAGGCACCGCACAGTCAAGTTTTTCATTGTGACTGCAGCGCCAGAACGCAATGCCGAGCGAAGAAAAAACGCAACAATATGTTGGGGTCAGTTAAAATGGAACGGTCACTGCAGTCACCGAGGTGAATGGACGCTCTTCACGTCAGCTGTGTTCTCATAGAATGATTGATTTCGCAGCGAATACAGCCAGGCACCGCTCAGATTTATATACCATTCGATTCTTCTCATCACCGAGAGTCCGAACAGACCCTATCCTAAAATGGGTGATCATTTTTCAAGATTTTACGACCGAAAACTAGCTCCCGCCAAGAATCGTCTACTATTCCTGCGACCAGCGCTCCGCGTCGACTGGGGCGGCCTAACAATAGCCAGGCCTCGGCGTTCGCGCCATACAGGTCGTAATCATCAATAATGGAGGTATCGCAGCAGAACGAAGACATCCCCCCCCCCTCAACGGGAAGACGAAGACGTCACCCAACGGGAAGATGACACAGGCAATGGATGAACAGAAGTTCGAAACACAGAACGTGCTAAGGAAGGTAGCCAGCAACACCGTGGTAGCCCTAGCCCTACCCGAACGCCTAGAACGCGCGGTTCAAATCTGATATCCCGGATAACCAGAGCCAGAAAAATGCCAAGACTGCTGACAGGCGACTACAAGATAGTTATAAGGCCAAAAGGAGGACTGCAGCATTCCAAGCTCAGCTTAACGGAGCTAGACAAAGGTGTGTATGAAGCAGCCGAGATCCCTTATGAAGAAAGAGACATGGACAAGATTTGTCCGAATAATTTCCAGAACATCTTGGTGGTCAGCACCCCAAACCAAGAACCCCAAACCAAGGTATCAAGCACATCAAAGCTAACGACAAGTTGTATGAGGTGGGAGCATACAAGACGGCCCCGGAACTCACTGCCAAAGGTGTAATCAAAGGAGTTCTCTTGAACAAAACCCCACGGGATATCACAGCAGCAAATGTTACTGCCCGAAATCTTACGGCGATCGCAGCCAAATGTCTTGGCAACACCACGACAGTGATAGTTCTTTTTGACGGCAGCAGAGTCCTGACACACGTCATGTACAGAGGATTGCTCCCGCGCTGTTCACTATAAAGGAAACAAGTTGACTTTTGCAAACAGTGCAACAGACTTGGGCACAGGAGCGACATGTGTTGGAGGCCAAACGACAAGCTATGTGCGGATTGTGGAACGCCTGATCCGAGCGAAGACCAGCACTGTCAGCCACGATGTCAACTGTGTGGCAAGGATCATCCCATGGCCGACAAACTCTGCAAGGCCAAGTTCAAGACACCCTAAATCGTAAAACAACGCCAATGGTGCCGACAACTTCAAAAGACGCACGAGGAGAACTACCCCCCTACCACCAAGCCAACCGAACGCGGGAGGTCCAAATTCCGGACGAGGGCAACGCCTGGGCTCAGATCAAGATCCTGGTCCTGCACAATGCCATGCGGCCACACCTCCCAGTCTCCGGGACTGAGAAGGCGCACTCTATCCCATTCCAGATACCGGTCTAGGCCAAAGAGTGGCAATGGCCATCAAGGAAACCCGGCATTCACGGTGAGCTGGTGAGACATGGCTAAAAGAGCGCGCCCTGAGCATTCGGGGGAGACTGCACATAATATCATTGATATAGCCGAGCTGAAAAAAGAAAACGCTGAGCTTGGAGAATCGATATCACAGCTTACTCGGGAAATTCAAGGTCTTAAAAAGTGCACAGATAGAACTTCTAGTCCAATGCGTTCCGTGGCCCAAGAGCACATCGAAGAAATGGCAGATGACCGAATGGACGAGGACAGTACCTCGCCACCTCTTAAGAGAACAGCTGAGGTGTCTAATGACAAAACTGCGGCATAAACCTCGAACATTATTCAAACATTGTCTGAAATACAGAAATTAGTTAAGGAACAGGCAGATGCAAACAACAACCTCTCGCTTGCAATCCATGATCATGAATAGACTAGATAAACTCGAAGCTAACGTAGCCAAACTTAACCCTAGGACACCTCCGGTACATCCAGCTACAAACCTTCCGATGAGCACTGAAGGCAACTCACACTTATTTCAGGGAACCCCATCAGCGACCATATCACCTAATTTCTTGAGGCCTGTCTCCTTTCACCCTCCTGCCTCTTCAATAGCCAACTCAAAATAGGGAAGCCCAAAAAAGAGACTTAATTATTTGACAGTGGAATTGCAGGAGCTATGAGGGAAAGAGAGCAGTCCTGCAACAACACCGTAGGGACCGAACCAAATCGGGTGTTCTAATTTTGCAGAAAACATATAGTTTAGCTAAGCTACCGGGACATCAGGTAATCGGCCCCACAACAGGGGATATTAGAACACTAACCTTTTTTGTAAGAAAGGGACTCGTAGCAATCTGCCGTGGCACCCACATCACACAAATTTAGCATATACTTGTACTATTTGCCCTTAAAAGAAAAAAAAATCTCCGAGCATATTTATTCTGAATTTGTACAGCAATCCCACACACATACGACAACGCTTCCTTCTTCAAGTGAATTCAAGTGACTGTTGTTAGCAGATAAACATTACTTCTTGTATGATGATATCAAATTTGATTTGTTTACTTCTGTTTATTTTTAATTGGAACTATTACAGTTTCAGTTATGTAGACGTTCAATGGGACCCGCACTAGCCTTAGGCTATGGAACCATACAGTTTGTGCTTATTTTGTATAAGATATGAGTGCAACAACGATCATTCATTCATTCATTCATTCATTCATTCATTCATTCATTCATTCATTCATTCATTCATTCATTCATTCTCTTTAGGAAGGCCGTAGGAATAGCGGGACCCAATCCACTCGTCTTAGGTGGAGACTTTAACGCTCCACACAGTGCTTGGGGATACAGATACACAAGAGGCAAAGGAAAAACGCTATGGCAGGATATTCAAGAAACAGGCTTAACTCTCATCACCGTCCCCGACTCCCGTACGCGTATGGGAACTGGGCTTGCGAGAGACACCACTCCAGATTTAACGTTAGTTCGTAACGCGGGGACGGCTAAATAAAAAAACACATTCGATGATCTGCGGAGTGATCAACAAATATTAGAAATCAGAATAGAAACCATGGCTGTCGCAGAAATTCAGAGGCACAATAGATGGACCGACTGGGATAGGTTTCGGAAAGTAAGAAACACGAAAAAACAAGACCCTATCTGCAATATTGAAAATTGGATCAAAGATGTCAACAACGACGTGAGTGAGGCAACGCGAACTATAACTTCAAGCCCACCCCTAGAGCATATTGATAGCCGTCTCGCACAAATTTGGAAGGCCAAGCAATCACTGCAGAATAGATGGCCGGGACAGAGGCACAACAGACCCTTGCGTAAGCGCATAGCCAAGCTGAACAAACAGATCGAAGATCATTGTAAGCAGCTAAGCAAACAGCAATGGGAAAGTTTGTAATAGTCTCGACCGCCAAATGAATGCTGGCCAGACATGGCGCATGCTCAAACACCTGCTAGACTCAGATAACACCAAATCAGCACACAAGCAAACCTTGCGTAAACTGGTGCACGGCATAACGGCAGTGAGGAGGACTTTATCGCTGAGGCTAGCAACACGTAGATTCCCGACATGCCCGTCATAGCGCACGAACCATATACCAGAGGCCCGAACGAGCTTTTAGATGAGTTTACCGTGACTGAAATTAGGGCTGCGCTACAGAAGCTAAACTCCAAATCTGCACCAGGACCAGACGGGATCTCCAGCAGAACACTACGGAACCTTGATGACCAAGCCATGGAGAACATCACGCAATATATTAACGAGTGCTGGACCAAGGGCACTACTCCGAAACAGTGGAAAAAAAGCTAAATTAATCCTCATTCCCGATCCCGGGACACCCCCCGGTATATCGAATTTACGCCCCATATCACTAACGTCCTGTGCTGGGAAGCTGATGGAACACGCTTTCCTAGACAGAGTCAACACCTATCTTGAGGAGAATCAAATCTACCCAGATTCCATGTTGAGGTTCCGCACACGGCTCTTCACGTAAGATGCTATGCTGCAAATTAAGAAGCAGATTCTACACAACAAAACAAGACCTACCCGAGCGATCTTAGGATTAGACCTTACAAAAGCCTTCGACAAAGCATCGCATACGGTATTATTACATCAGTTCTGCCAATTAAGCTTAGAATCGAGAGCGTATAACTATGTCCAGGACTTCCTAACAGACAGAACGGCATTCATCGTAATGGGAGAACTGAGATCTGAGGAAAGGCATATGGGCAGTTCTGGTACCCCGCAGGGTTCGGTCATATTGCCTATGCTGTTTAATCTCATAATGATAGGACTCCCGGCGCGGCTTAACTCAATACACGGAAAACATCATTCAATATATGCAGTTGATATCACCATCTGGGCGTGTAAAGGTAGTGACGGAGAGATAGAGCAGAGGCTACGGGAGGCCGTCACCACTATTGAGGAGTACCTTGAAGGTACTGGCCACGCGTACTCACCAGATAAATCTGAATTCCTCCTCTAACGCCCCACGCTTAAAGGCAGACCACCTAATGTATACGACCGGGACAGTGCTTACGAAGAAGTCCAAATTCACACCAAAAACGGCAGGACTATTCCTATAGTGCAACAAATCAGAGTCGTTGAACTCATCATCGAGTCTAAGGGTACAAACGGCGAAACTCCCAAGAGGTTAGTAACCAAAGTCACCAACGCAATACGGCTAATAGAGTCACAAATACGTGGACATGAAAGAGGCTAACGTCATCAGGCTTATTTATTCATTCGCCGTAAGTCGTAATATATACGTAGCAGAATATCTAAACTGGTATACAGCTGAAAAGCTCAAGATCAACGCACTAATACGAAAGGCGTACAAACAAGCTTTAGGCCTTCCAGACAGCACCTGCACCAAAAAACTTTCAACTGGGCTTACATAACACTTCAGAGGAGCTGATAGAAGTGCAACAGATTGCCCAGTTGGAGAGACTAGCCAGCACGCACACAGGACGGAGTATTCTTGACAAGTTGGGGTAAATTACCATAGCCAACAAGGAAGTAAAGTGTCGGTTCCAAAGGTGACAGTAAAAAGATTTAGGTTTCCAATCTGCCCAAAAAACATGCACCCCGAACTTAATCTGGGCAGAACAGAAAGCCGAGCTAAAACTCTACTTCAGGCCCACGGCAGAGACAAGGAGGTGTTGTTCGTAGACGCATTGGAGTACCCTAGTCACTAATCCTACGTTGCGGCAGTAATAAACAGCGACTGAAAATGCGTAGGCGCGTGCTTCATACGCTTTAATAATTCAGAAATCGCGGAAAAGGTGTCTATGGCACAGGCCATAATTTCCCTAAAGTGTAGTTATGTCATCAGCGACTCGCAGTCGGCGTTCCGTAACTATGCACAAGGAAGAATATCTCCCGAGGCAACTAACATACTCTTCCGCAAGGCAAATCTCATATGATCTGAGGAATTCGAAGAAAGGTATATTGCATAGTTCCCAGCCCGCACCTCGTGTGCTTACCACATTCCTAAACTCCACGAGGAAGCTCACCGCGTAGCGCGAGGTCGCACTTACCGCACTCGCGATGGAGCTTCACATGAGGTACCGAGAGGAGAAGAGTGGTGGGAGAGGGACAGAATGTTTAGGTTCTGTGACATCATTCAATCCTACCAAAAGTCGAGGCGCAGATTTCCGCCACCTAGCTCCACATAGACGGATCACAAGAGGTTGACTGGAGGCGACTTCAAGCTAGAACATTTCCCAACCCAAGCACCTAAATCGCATCTACCCTGAACTATACCCAGATAACTCATGTAAGCTATGTAGCACGAGACACGCCACCCTAGGGCATATTGTATGGGAATGGACACAGATACAAGACGCCAGTGCAGTCTCCCCTGAACAGCTTGGGGCGCGGTGGAGAGCCGCGCTGATGAGCTCAGATCGGGCAGATCAAATATGGGCCATCCAGCGAGCACGGGAGGTGGCTGAGAGACAGGGTCCCTCCACCGCCCCTGGCAGCGGCTTAGGCCCACGCCTAAATCCACTGGTTAAATAAAGTTTGCTCGCTCACTCCATCAAAATGAAACGCGATGCCCGCGTCTTCCTGCCCGCGTGAGTGGGCGGATTGCAGCAGGTATACACGGGGACGCGTGCGCGCGTCTGTTTTCTGCGTGACCCCAATGACCAACGTCAGCAAACTTAGGATGGGCTAGTGCGAGAAACGCTTGGAGTAACTAACAATCATTGTAGTATTGGGGATGGATAGACCTAAGGCAATGACAGCCTCCTCTGCCTCCTCGCAAGAGTTGATAGTGATGGGTGCCATTGTGAGCGCCTTGCCGTTATAATCGACAGCAGAGATTCAGTAGGTGTTCACGATCACGTCTTCCAGAATTTGCAACGCTGTGCGCCACGTAAATAGGTCAAATTTCAAACTGAACGCCGTTTGCTCCCATCACTAGGGGGCGTGCTCTCACAGGAGGAGGGGATGATGTAGGGCAAGAAATTCGCTTACGCAGTTGGAAGCGCGGATTTCTCTTTTCGCAATGCCCACGGCCTATAGGTGGCACGCCGTACTATCCAAGACGGCTGCAGAGGGATGATGAACCCATGAACTAGCATTGTGATGTGATTGTGTGCGTTTAAAACGTGCGCCACTCCATCAGCCAGAAGAAGATGAAGATAACGCTCGGTTTCGGCACGTGTGGGCGTGAACATCTTGGTCTAATGAGGTCCCTCCACGGAGATTTAGGAGAGCCACTGGAGAAGGACAGCGAAGCCAGGCAGACGTGGCCGAGTCGGGACCGAGTGAAGGTGGCCAGGGCGCGGGAGTGGCGGCCAGCAGAGCTCCTGCATCAAGGTCCCAGCAGTCTCACACCTGGACACAGAGCTTCTCGTCACCTGACGTGGGCCAGGCTTGTTCTGGTCTTGTGGCGTTGGCCAAGAAACGTCTCTGGCTTCGTGTGCGAGCTGCGGCTGCCGAACACCGAAAGGTCACTGAATTCGACCAGCCCGACGCTTCCTTCCGTGTCAGTCAACCACGCGAGCGTCTCAAGCTAATCGCCAGTCTTTCCCCTGCTGCACGAGTGTGTCTTCAGCGTTACTTCGTCACATCAGTTGCTAGCCCCGCATCACCGCTGTCATGGTTTGCGTTAGTGCGTCCATGTCTTGGTAGCACAGTCTTGCTGCAAGACCTCGTCCCGCTATGTCATGACAAGGTTTATTTTCCACTGAACATTTATGTAATGCACTGTTCACGTCTTTAGCCATTTGTTCTTCTTGCTAACCACTTTCTAGTTATGTATGCTGTGTTCTTTGTCTGTTATTTGTCCTTTAGGGGTTTCTAAATATATTGAGTATTGGGGACTTAGGTGGAAGCAAATAGTCTCGTCTGCTATATTCCCGATGATGGTTATGTCATCGGTGGTTTTTGCTTTACACGAACCTACACGAGAGCTTGCCCATTAAATAGCCTCGTGACAAATTGGCGTCCGGTGACAGGACGAGACCATTTTTACCACTTACCTCTCAAGACTAGAACAAGACCACGAGTAGGGCAGACCTAGAGGAGTTGGCAAGACGCATGGGTCTTAAAGGCGATGAAATGGAGGCTTGGTGTGAGGAACGCGAGAGGCGCATTCGCAAAGAGAGGGAGGAGCAAGTTGAGTTTGAAAAGGAACAGTTGGAACGGGAGATGCAGGCCAAGGAGAAGCAGCTTGAGTTCGAGACGCGCGAGAAAGAAAAACATCTCGAACTGGAGACACTTGCGAAGAAGGAGCACCTTGAATTAGAGAACCAAAACCTGCAACTGCGTCTTAGACTTGCCGAAGCGAGGGCACTAAAAGGTAGAAACTGGCGAGAGGAATTTTCGTGTCTGAGCTCCAAAGACCGGATAATCAATGTGTGCTCCGATAGTAAACCCTTTATTAGTAATTCAGTCTCTTTTTTCGACGGCAGACTTCGGAACGCTTGTGATGAAACTTTAGGTACAGATTCCCTACAAGTGGACGGCACAGTTGACGGCACAGTTGGATTGTACCGTCCCTACAAGTGGATGGCACAATTCACGCATGAACTGAATGGCACTCTGCGATAATTTGTGCCAAGCCTGCCTGGCGAATTCGGCGCAGTAGTAGACCACTAGCGAGTAGCGCGCCGTCGCTCCTGCACAAGACCAAATGCTTACCATAGCAGTGGTTTCCAAAGCCATTACGCCGTCATCATTACCTACATTGGAAGCATCATACAGCTGCTTCTTCAACGAAACTCAAATATTTAACTTCCCATTAAGTAGCGCTTGTGTCACAGCCGTGATCAGACTCCAACAGTGCGCAATTCACTGCACTCGGATGCTGCAGGTTCGATCAGCGCAATCAAAACGAGGATATCGACGCTTTTCGGAACGTCGAAATTGCGATATTTCGTCGAAAAATAATGTCGTTTTGTTCGGACGGCATCAGTAAAGTGCAGGGGAAGTTAGCGTTGACTGTAGTCGTAACTGTATAATTTATTGCTCTAATCATTTCGCTTCGCTGATCGAGCTCCAGCGTGTTGGCGGCATTCGGTGCTTTGTAATATCCACTGTATTTAGGGTTAAAGTACGCTTTTATTTTGAGTTCACTGAAGGGTACTATACAATAAGAAGAATGGAAGTTACTTAGTAGCTTGAAAAAACATTAACGCACAACAGGACAGAAAGCGCAACTCGCTGCTTTTGAGCTAGCAGCTGATAGTTCATCGTCGCTGTCACTCTCAGTGCGTCCAGAACCAGCCACGTCCAGTGAAAAACTCTCGACGTCAAGACGGTATCATTGAACATCACTGCTGAAAGTAATCTGAGGAATTATCTCTGCCGAACGATTTCAATAGCACCAACAACGCGTCATTGTACAACCCCAGCACGACGTGACTCATCACGTTTATCTGGGCAACGTCTGCTAGAAAAAACGATGCTTGGAACGTGGTTCTCTTTTCGATTGAGAGTTTCCTGCCAAAACAAAATCTCGGAGGTCACGCTTCCTGCCACGTGGTGCGACCGTTCGCCGCGTGGCACCACTCGCCTCTGTACCGCTCTGTCATGTGACCTTACCGTACCGCACAATCACGTGACATCACAGCTGCTTGGAGGCAACCATGAGAGCATAGCTGTGTTCGCAGGGGGCGACCGCGAAAGGTGTTCGTCTTTGCACCGGAGAGGGAGGGTAAAATTCGAAGGTAGGTTGGCACGTTAGCGGCTCACGTTCTAGGCAAACTTTTTCTAGAAGGCGTTGATCTAGGAGTGCAGAGACTATTTTGCTCTGATACCAGGGAAGAAAGAAATCGCTTGCAGTGGGCTGCCATCTATCAAAGAACGCGAACAACAAGCGGCACAGCATAGACCAAGGTTTGCAAGCGCAAATCGTGAGCCTGCGCTACTCTCCGCTTGCAATGAATGTTATGGAATTCATGCCCTACAAAAACACTGACTGAACGCTATACACATTAAAACAAGGCGAGTTGCTACTGGAAAGGTTAGACAATATTTACCTATCCAAGTGGCTGCAGAAAATCTCGCGAAGCTGATATGTGTACTCTGAGAGCTATTATCGAAAGCGCGAAATGCCGCGTATTTTCACGAAAACTTCGCCTCTCACAAGAATGAATCAGATTTGTCATGTCACCGACGGTCCGGTATATTCCCTGATGCACGCAACATACACAGTGCTTTGTGTTCGTTTCTTACTAACGTGTTAACGCTGAGGCGAGCAGTGCCGAACAAGAGAGCATTGGGAGCATCTGCCTACTGATCATCCTTGAGAGGACGCTCCTGAGTTCCACTAGGTGGCGCGACAGCCCATGAAAAGTGCGAATACTTAGTTTCACGAGTTATGCGCTACAGAGCCATGTCTACGCGATCTTGAAGAGGAAGTTCTTGAGAAGCGAGATGTAGCGCCCATGCTCGGAACACGTTGCATGTCCTCATGACATTTACAAGTGGTGTCGTGAAAAGATTTATACTGGAAGATTTTTCTGCGTTTCGAAATCGCAATCTGCGTAGCGAGTTTGCCCTGTTATTTATATAAACAAATTTTTGTAGCTCTGTTATACTGAAAAAAGATTTGTCGCTTGTCCGTCTTTAAAATAAAACAACGCAACTGTGACTCAAATGCATTATTTTTCAACCTAGGCTGCAAACGACGTTGAATAAATTGTATATATTGTCAGCAAAGCCCCGGAGGAGCCAGCACTGCAGATTCAAAAAACATGGGTGTGCTGCTGGAAGCAATTGTCGCCCACCTCGAGTCTATAAAGTGGCCACCAGGCGCTCCCTAACTTCTAAACAAAGAGCTCCGAAACGATATTTCTATTTGCTTTATATTGTCGCGGGTTATAAATGGCAGGGGGTTTATTTAAAAACACGGACAGTAGGGCTTGTAGAGACGCTCTCAGAGAAGGCCGCTAAGATTGTCGTCTTCTTCACTCTGCTGCGCTGCGCCTCTCGAGCGAATCCGCGTTCTTCGTTGTCGTCGCTATCTCGCCGCTAAATGCAGCTATGCACGCGGCATTACCCTCCCGCCAGAGTGAGCGTCGTCCCGACGCTCAACAGGTGGAGATGCGGCCATCGAGTGTTTACATCACTGAGAGTGGTAAAGTTTCATGCGGACCACGTGCACTGTCTCAGGCAGATGCTGGCGACGTTTTGAACAGGAGGGGGCGTCGGGCACGACTTCGTACGTCACGTCGCTAAGACGACGCAGAACCTTGTAAGGTCCGAAGTATCGGCGTAGAAGTTTCTTTGAGAGGCCTCGTCGTCGTACAGGAAACCAAACCCAGACTCTATCTCCTGGTTGATAAATGACGAATCGATGGCGAAGGTTGTACCGTTGGGCGTCAAGTTGCTGCTGATTCACTATTCTGACGCGGGCAAGCTGCCTTGCTTCTTCGGCGCGTTCAGTGAAGTCTGCGGCGTCTGTCTCGGAATCATTGAGATCGTAAGGCAGCATGGCGTCAAGCATGTCGTAACTTCTCTGCCATGAATTAGTGCGAACGGCGTCATTTTTGTTGTTTCCTGGCGCGCCGTATTATACGCGAATGTGATGTACGGCAATATTCGGTCCCAATTCTTGTGTTCTACGTCGACGTACATGCAAAGCATGTCAGCGATTGTCTTGTTAAGTCTTTCTGTAAGCCCATTAGTTTGTGGGTGGTAAGCTGTCGTCTTCCTATGCGCTCTGCCACTGAGCGTAAGCACAGTGCGCAAAAGCTCGGCTGTAAACGCGGTACCTTTGTCTGTTATGACGACAGCTGGAGCACCATGTCTCAGAAAAATGTTCTCAATGAAGAACTGAGCCGCTTCAGCTGCAGTGCCACTCGCGATTGCCTTGGTCTCCGCGTATCGGGTGAGGTAGTCCGTCGCCACTATAACCCATTTGTTGCCGCTGTCCGATGTTGGGAATGGGCCCAGCAGATCCATTCCGATTTGAGAAAACGGGGTTTCTGGCACGGGCACAGGATGTAATAGCCCAGCGGGTTTGACAGGTGGTACCTTGCGCCACTGACAGTCAATGCATGTTCGGACGTAATGTTTAACCTCTGCTGCGATTCTTGGCCAGTAATATTTTTCTTTGATGCGTGTCAGTGTTCTTGTGAAACCGAGGTGGCCCGCAGTGGCTTCGTCATGGCAGGCTTGTAAAATTTCGCTGCGGAGAGCTCCAGGAACTACCAGCAGATAGCTTCTACCTGTTGATGAAAAGTTCTTTTTGTACAGAATTCCGTCCCGTAAACAGAATGACGATAAGTTCTTCGAAAACACTCTTGGTGCATTGGCGGCTCTGTCCGTTCAAGAATTCTATAAGCGAGTTGAGCTCCCGATCATCTTGTTGTTGCCGAGAAATGATTGCTGCATCAACAACTCCTAAAAAACCTGGGAAATCATCATCCTCTATAGCCGGTGATTCAATCGGTGACCTTGACAAACAGTCGGCGTCTAAGTGTTGCCTTCCGGACTTGTACACTACGGCCATGTCGTACTCTTGGAGCCGTAAGCTCCACCGTGCCAAACGTCCAGATGGGTCTTTCATGTTGGTCAACCAACAGAGAGAGTGATGATCGCTTACGACTTGGAAGGCGCGGCCATATAAGTACGGGCGGAACTTGGCAACTGCCCAAACGACGGCCAGACACTCCTTCTCCGTTGTTGAGTAGTTGGACTCGGCACGTGTCAACGTTCTGCTAGAGTAGGCAACCACTCTCTCCACACCATCTAGGCATTGGACAAGAACAGCACCTAGGCCCACATTGCTGGCGTCTGTGTGGATGGCTGTTGGCGCATTCTCGTCGAAGTGAGCGAGGACAGGTGGAGTTTGTAGACGCTGTCGCAGCTCGTTGAATGAAGCTTCTTGCTCTTCACCCCATACAAATGCGATGTCTTCCCTTGTAAGGCGGGTGAGTGAAGAGGCGATGTGTGCAAAGCCTGCTATAAATCTCCGGTAGTAGGCGCAGAGACCCAGAAAACGCCTGACCGCTTTCTTATCAACAGGCCTTGCGAACTTTGCGACGGCTGCTGTTTTATCTGGGTCAGGCTTCACACCTTCGCGACTGATCACGTGTCCCAGGAACTGGAGTTCTTCGAAGCCGAAGTGGCATTTTTCTGGTTTGAGTGTGAGTCCAGCAGACCGTATGGCTTGAAGGACTGACAGTAGCCGCTTTAGATGCTCTTCAAACGTGGCCGAAAAAACGATCACGTCGTCGAGGTACACAAGGCATGTTTTCCATTTCAGGCCGGACAGAATGGTATCCATTAGTCTCTGAAACGTGGCTGGGGCTGAGCATAGACCGAAAGGGAGGACTTTGAATTCATAAATCCCGTCTGGCGTCACGAAGGCGGTCTTTTCTCGGTCGCGCTCATCTACTTCTATTTGCCAGTATCCACTTTTAAGGTCCATTGACGAGAAGTAGCGTGCATGACGTAGCCTGTCCAAAGAGTCATCGATCCGTGGTAATGGATAAACGTCTTTTTTGTAACATGGTTCAGCTTACGATAATCGATGCAGAAACGCAAGCTGCCGTCTTTCTTTTTCACGAGTACCACTGGAGATGCCCAAGGACTTTTTGATGGTTGGATAACGTCATCCTCTAGCATCTTCTTGACTTGCTGCTGGATTACCTCACGTTCTTTCTGAGCGACGCGATAAGGGTTCTGTCGGATCGGTCTTGCTGTGTCTTCCGTAATTATACGATGCTTAGTCAGAGGCGTTCGACCCACTCGTGATGTCGATGAGAAGCAGTCCTTGAACTGGTCGAGCAGCTCCATAAGACGGCATCTTTCAGTCGGTGTTAGACTCGGACCGATATCAACTGGTGGTGTATGTGGAGGTGATTGAACTGTGGCTTCGCCTTGCATTAGAAGACAGTCGGGAGAGTAGTCCAGCTCTTCGAGGAACGCCACAGCCGTGCCTTTACCGATGTGCCGGCGCTCATTCGTGAAGTTGGTCAGAAGCACGTCTGCGCGCCCATACACTAAGCTGACAATACCGCGAGCGATGGCGATGCCTTGGTGAAAAAGAAGGTCAGTGATGCGTTCGACTATGGCGTCTTCATTACAGTGCACGGCGCAACACACGGAAACAAGACTACATGACAGTGGTGGCACGCAGACGTCGTCGTCGACCACACGTAACACCCTGGGTTCTTGGTTTGGATCAGTGGTCACAGACTTGTCAGCGGCAAATGTGATCACACCGTCGCGTATGTTGACCACAGCACCGTACTCTCTTAAGAAGTCCATTCCCAGAATCATAGGTTTGCAGCACTCCGGTAGGATCAGAAATGTGGCCACAAAAGCCACATTCTCAATAGTGAGTCTTGCTGTGCATTTTCCCGTGGGAGTCATTATCTGGCCTCCAGCACTTCGGATATAAGGGCCCGTCCATTCCATCCTGACTTTCTTGAGTTCATCTGCCAATTGTTCACTCATTATGGAAAAGTCTGCACCCGTATCGACTAAGGCCGTCACTTCAACGCCGTCAATCGTCACATCAAGCTCGGCAGTCACAGTTTTTTCGGCAAAATCTTCATCGTCGTCTCTCACGTGTTTCGGCAGCAGTGGGGGTTTTTCGGCAATTCGACGGCTTGCAACTTTCCCCCCAGAGGTCGCTGCTTTCAGTTTCCCCGCCGTGGGCTGGGAGACCGACCTCTGACGGCGTCAGCAAAACTACGGCGGCTTGGTGAACCAAAGCGAGCCGGTGATGGTGACCGCGTCCGGAAGGTAGAAGAGCCTTCCCGCCGGCCAGCCTGGTCGTCGTCGATGGGGGCACGGCTTTCGTCGAACTGTCGGCGCGTAGCTGTAGGTGCACTACCGCGGTATTCAGCTCGGCGATGTGGGCAAAAACGGCAAATGTGCCCTGGCTCTCCACAGTTGTAGCAGAGTGGTCGACGATCCGCAGTGCGCCATATGTCGGTCTTCCGCATATGGGGTCGCCTGACAGAATCCTGCTGAGCCCAGGCTGCCACAGGATACGGTTCACGGTACAGCGGCGCTGGCATGGGCGTGGGTCGACGAATAGCGTCTGCATAGCTGTATCCGTTCGGCTGGTACGATACTTCTGGAGCCAATGGACGACGCACAGCATCTGCATAGGTATACGAGTTTGGACGGTGCGGTGGAGCGGAATATTGCTGAGGAGAGGCAAACGCTTGTCGAAGTTCATGGCGAACTATTTCAGCGACGGAGGCTACCGTGGACTCCTGCTGCGGGGGCGCCTGTGACTGCAATGTGTATTTTGCGTTCTCCTTCGCGATCTCCTCACGCACGATCTGTCTAATCAGGTGGCGTAGAGCAAACTCGTCGTTTGCGGTAAGTGCGGCGGCACCTGCAGCTGCGCCGGTGGCCGGGCGATCAGACTGTCGGTACCGTTGCTGTAGCGCACGCTCTATTGCGGTGGCCTCCCTGGTGAACTCGTCCACTGTAGTCGGCGGATTGCGCACAAGACCAACAAATAGCTGCTCTTTGACGCCCCTCATGAGATGGGTTAGCTTTCGAGCCTCGGGCATGTTGGGGTCCGCGCGGTGGCACAGGCGCACCATATCCTCAGCAAACATGGCGACGCTTTCATGCAGCTGTTGGGTGCGTCCTTCAAGAAGGCGTTGTGCGTTTTCGCGTCGGTCCGTGTTACCGAAGGTGTCAAGAAACCGACGACAAAATTCCTCCCATGTCGTCAATGTTGCCTCCCGGTTTATAAACCATGTCTTCGCGCCGTCTTCAAGGGCGAAGTATACGTGGAAGAGCTTTCCATCGAGACTCCAGTAGTTCGATTTAGCTACCCGTTCGAACTGCTCAAGCCAGTCTTGTGCATCTTCGTTCGGCCGACCATGAAACGGTTCAGGAATGCGCATATTCTGGACCGTCACCTGTGCAAGACTCCTTGCCATTTCTTGAGTAGGGGTGGTTGTCGGAAGTGTTGCTCCCTTTAAAAGGCCAAATTCTGGTTCAAGACCTTGAAGGCGACGGCTTGAGCGGTGCACAGGCGTCTCCACGCGTGGCTGTCTCGTAGGGCTGGACTCGGGGCTTCTCACAGGGGTGCTTATCATGAGGTGGTAGTACCCAGCACCTCCACCAGTGTCGCGGGTTGTAAATGGCAGGGGGTTTATTTAAAAACACGGACAGTAGGGCTTGTAGAGACGCTCTCAGAGAAGGCCGCTAAGATTGTCGTCTTCTTCACTCTGCTGCGCTGCGCCTCTCGAGCGAATCCGCGTTCTTCGTTGTCGTCGCTATCTCGCCGCTAAATGCAGCTATGCACGCGGCAATATTCACTTCCTCAAGCTTTGACAGCGTAGTATTCATTCACATTTAGCATTGTTTTTGAGAGCCAAACTCAAATAAATAACCAATTTCGAAAGCGTAGCTCATGCCCCAGGGTGCTTTGCAAACTTAGGGAGGCATACCTCACACGCGTGGCCTCCGTTTTCACCGGCGGCACTCTGTTACCATGACTGATCCATTCGACGCATCGGCCAGCGGAGTAGTGTAATCATGTTCTCTGAGATGGCGGGCGTGCAACGTGCTTCTGCTCAACCATCCCAATCGGGCGGGAAAAGCGTCGCGCTTCGGAAATGTCGGGTCAAGGGGTACGAAAGATTGTCCATGCTGGGGCCTATATATTCTTAAATGACCTTTTTTTCTGAGCTACTGATGAAGGGGCTGACAAGTCTATATCCAGTCGACGTGTGGACGCTATGATGTATGGGAGACGTGGCCTGGCCCATACGCCATGTTTATTCCAAAATCACTTCTTCATCATCAGCCTCTACCATCCCTAATGCCTTCCTACGTCATATATATATATATATATATATATATATATATATATATATATATATATATATATATATATATATTGCCACAGTTTGACAATTGCAGAAGACGGCAACAATTTACGCTTGTAAAAGCCGCTACACAAGTAGCAAGAAAGCCGCGTCATGGAATGCCGTCCCGCACCTGCCATGATGATACCCCACGGAACCAGCACGAGACTCGAGGTGAAGAAGAAGAGACCAACGAAGTTGGAGAGAGCGAGCAAGGGACATTTTGGCTGACCATTTGGTTTTGAGTTTACGGGCTCAGGTTCGCCCTTATTAAATAGTTTGTATATTACCAGATGCTATATTTATTGGTAACATTCTGGTGGAAGTGCTGGGTATGATTGGAAGCCCACCAAAGACATGGGAGAGAAGCCGAGCTTGCAGAAGATTAGAGCCAGCAGAATTAACACCTGTGCACCAACGAACGAGTCGTCGAGTACGTGGTGAGGAGCCCAAGTTTGGTCCCCGTACTAATACATCAAGACCTGTCGAAACCTCAAGCACAAGAGTCACTGCGATGGCCACCCAGTCCATGCCATCTCCATCTCACCTCATTGTGGATGCACCACGTACACCAGAGGTCTTCCACGGTGACACCTTTGAAAATGCCGGGGACTGGCTCGAGAGGCTTCGAGTGCGTTGCACGTTTGAATGGTTGGGACGAAGCCCGGAAACTTCGTTACGTTTACGTCGCCCTGCGAGATTTGGCACGTACGTGGTTCGAGAACCACGAAGCATCCTTGCTGCCATGGGACGACGTCTAACGAGATCTAGTCGACACCTATCCGAACTCGGACTACAAAGAGAAGGCAGAGGCTGCTCTTCAGGCGAGGAACCAACGAAATAACGAGAGCGTGGCCACGTACATAGAAGACATGTCGCGGCTCTTCCGCCGAGCCGACTAAAACATGGCCGAGGAGAAAAAGTTGCGGCACCTATTGCGCGGAGCAAAAAAAGAGGTTTTTGGAGGCCTGGTGCGTAATCCACCGCGAACTGTGGCGGTGTTTTGGTCCGAGGCAATGACCATAGAAACGACACTGCAGCAACGTGCGCGACTGTACAACAAAGACTTCGGATTTCCTTCAGCTAGGGCAGAGTCAACAACCCTCCGCACCAACGTTCACGTCCTCCGGGAAATCGTGTGGGCTATCGTTAAGGTGGAGTTTTAGAAACTGCAACTCACCCAAAATCATTCAGCCATGCCCTCAATCGCGGACGTTGTACATGATGAAGTGTGGCAGGCAATCCTTCACCTACAGCTTCAGGTGCCCCACCACAAACAACCGGAACCTCAGCCTCAGCTGTCGTACGCGCAAGTCGTACAGCAAGACTTCAGACGCCCAAAATTTCCACAAGCTCCCGTTATGCCACCGACGTTTTCTTGCAGTACGCCACCACCAATGCCAGAAACGAGACCCCGTAAAGAGTGATCTATGGCACACTGCATACCGACGGCCTCTCTGCTGCCACGGTGGGGAGGCAGGTCATCTTTATCGAACATGCCCATACCGTCGGGTCGGGCTACGTGGCTTCCCAGTGAATGCACCCTGCCTTCGTAACGGCACTCACCGTTATCGAAGAATTTTAGATGCGGAAGCATCTTATACTCGCGCTTTGTAGTGCGCCGTCCGCGCCGTCCACGCCGTCCGCACCGCTTCTCGAACATTCGACAGCTGACGCGCGCGCATGCGCCGTCGCGCCGTCGCCCACCATCTGTGCCGCGCGCGCTTCTCCTTCGAGAACATTCGACAGCTGACAGCGCATGCGCCGTCGCGCTGTATATATACTCAAGGTCGGCGCTCGCTCGCTCAGTTGCCGCTCGTCGGTTGGTTTGTACGGCGCGTCGACGTCCAAGGTCGCGGTGAAATGAATTCCAACGAATCCACAAACACAATGATTGACGTCCCTTCGACCAGCGCCGCCCTTTCGCATACGTGTGTACGTGTTCACTCATTTAACACCCCCTCCTACAACCACGTTAACCAATTTAGCCATCGACCCAAGTAAGTCGCAATTTAACACCCCATTTCACAATCACGTTAACCAATTTAGCCATCGACCCAAGTAAGTCGCACTTTAACACCCCGTTAACCAATTATATGCTCCGCATCCTCCTCAGTGTTCCCCCGAGGGAAGCTGCGGGCAATTTTTTATTTTCGCGCTATGCATCTCCAAACACTCAGTGGCCTGAATTGCGTTCGATTGCACCAATGCGCAATAGGTCGCCGAGTCCAGGCCCATCATCTACTTTCCTGAGGTGTCGTTCACCAAGCCCATGACGAGAAAACTAGAACCAGCGACACGTGGAGGCAGGGCCGCTGATTTTCGGAAAACTCAAAACCCTCCATCGTTAACCGGATCAGATGACGTCACTGATACAATAACGAATAAGACGAACAAGTGCAGTAATGGCGACGTGACATCCGAACAACAAGTCAGAATCGACGACGTCAAGACCATAGCGTTAATAGACACTGGTGCAGGCTACTCACTAATAAGTAGCATGCTCGCAAAGAAGCTGGAGAAAGTGCTCACTCATTGGACCAGACCGCAGATACGCACCGCCGGAGGGAACTTAGTCAGCCCCGTCGGATTGTGCACAGCGAGAGTGGGAATAAGAGGCCATGTGTGCGTCAGCAGTTTTATTGTTCTCCCCGAATGTTTCCATAAGGCAATTCTGGGCATGGACTTCTTGCAAACAAACAATGCCATTATGAATTTGTAGAAATCCCAAGTTTATTTCTCTACAGAGAATGCTGTTGCCGTGTGCCGTGTGGAGCAACCAATCGTTTCGTCTCTTCATATTGTGAATGAAGGTGTGACAGTGTCGCCACGTGGCAGCATGAGAGTTGCTGTGAAAAGCAACGTCTTTCGTGAATATGCGGGACTATAGCTGATGAAAATATCGAACTGCTACTCGCAAAGAGGATACGCGTGGCGAGAGGCCTTGTGAACCTGTGGAACGAATATACTGATGTGCTATTGACTAACTTTAGCAACAAAATACAGCATGTGGCGAAGAGAGCACCCATAGCATCGCTTCATGACTACGTACAGGTCTCAGATGTTTGCACCATAGAAAAAGCACCAACAAATTTCTCAAAAGTGGATAGTGTCCTCCAGAAATAGATATTGACCGAGAGCTTTCATCTATGCTGAAACACCACATTGTGAAATGAATCAAAGAATTCAGTGTTTTTTCCTCTTCATCGAAAGTCGAATGGACTCCCGTAGCAAAGCACCGCATTGTAATCGAACGACATGTTAGACCGTTATGTCACTATCCATACCAAGTTGCTTTGAAAGAAAGGGAGGCGATAAAGAAGCAAGTACAGAAGATGCTCGACGACGGTGTCATATACAGCCCTCCAAAAGCCCATGGGCATCGCTGGTAGTGAGCTTCCAATCCGGGCGCGGAGAGAAAAGTGGTGGAGGTATCGGAGACGCCATCACACTGAAAAACTCTACACCAACGAAAAAAAACTGAACACGAAAACAGAAACTCTAACGGTAAAGATGAAAAAGAAAAGTCCGCATAGTGGAAGGCAGGAAATGTGACGCGGCCGCTCACCGAGGAAAAGCAGAAGAGGCGCAACGCGGTGGTCGAAACGGAGAACGAAGACAAACGCGCGGAACGATGAAGTAGCGTCGTAGCAGAAGGAATGGTCTAGCCGGACTGAATGAAGCAGACTAAAAAATAAAGTGTTCGTAGTTTACCTCGTCGCCATTGTTGCGTCGGGGTTGGCTGTGGCCGCGACGCCGACGAAGAAGAACGAAGTCCGCAGCAGATCGACGCCGTCGGCGGCAGCCACCCACAAATGCAGCTCGCAGCGCAGAAAGAAGAAGCACGTCCGCCTCCAAGAACAGCAAGTCACCAACTCTTTATTTACACATATATACAATAGCACATAACACTGCCACACGAGGTGCCACATGACATCTAAACCGAAACTGAAACTAAGCGAAAATCACGACGACACACGAAGGCCAGCGATTGCAGTTGTCACAACCCCCAACAGTCTTCACGCATTAGAACACCCAAAGTGAGCCGGCCATTCACATTCCTACAAAACCAACCAAAACATCTGCTCACTGAAAGACATCCAGATCTGTTTCCACAAAGGGTTATTCTTTTATCCCGTTTCGCTATGGCACAAAATTCAATATTTTACGTCATTGCTGCACCATACGACTCGTGTTACAGATCCACCTAGTACACTGTTCTCCCAATCTCGAACATTTATCCCAGCACGTGGTTTTCTGTCAATTAACGCTTCGGTTGCTCACTTCGCCCACCTCACGCCTCACACACTCACTATGGTCTGGATAAAGCTGCCGAACTCGGAAGATACTCAGCCAAGCCCTAGACTTGCCGTCAAGCGTCATGCACCAGAACAGATCGCATCGTTAGTTGCCCAGAAAGACGGACGTTCCAAACTTAAATCTGACCAAACCACGCCTCTTCGGTGTAACAGTCCAGTGAGCAGGCACCTGAAAATCCAAACTCAGGAAGCTCATAAGCATCACCCCTAGACCCAAACAGAGTGCCAGGTGCCAGAAGCCTCCATAAGGAACAGAGTCGCAAGTGCCAAAGATATTCTTCCAGTCAACGCTACCCTACAAACTTCACTGCGTGAAAATCATTGCAACTGCTACCAAATGAGCACTATACGTCAGTTTGCCAAGAAACACATTGCTCTCTTCTAGAAGGGCTGCCACCTCAGCATTTTTCGCAACACCGCAGCAACGTCAGCACTAGCAAACTGTCCAGTTTAAGCGACACGTTATCCTACAAGGACAACTACAGTCATTGAAAGACTGCTCCCCACTCAAGAAAAGACATTTAGAAAAGAGTGAAGTGTAACGACGACATATTGAAAATGTGTCGCTCGTGGCAAGGAAAGCATCGAATACGGGACATTTCCGCATGGGACGTCGAGTAAGTTTCCTCCAGTGCAGGTCAAGACTCAGGCAACACGACATAAAACTACAAAAAAGGAGTGAAACCATTCCCTGTATTCCGGAAGGACGCAAAAATCACCGCATACTCCTTAGTCAACAAACCTGGAGACAGGGGGTGCCGCATGTGTACCAATCAAGGCAAAGAGCACTATGCCTACGCAATTCATGCTGCTGGTGCTCCAAAGCCTTCCCACCACGTTCATTCCTCGCAAGAATGCAAATAGTTTCATAACCTGCAGTTTACACGTTCAAGGTGTACTTGTATTTCTGGTACGCAACACTCAGCCTCGCCCACCAAAACTTTAGCATTTACCGGACTGCTGCGCTTTCCTGTGAAGGTAGAGTTTCTTTACGGAAATTTCCTGGGACATGGAACAATAAGCCCTTTTTGACATTGCTCACTTGTAGGCCGTACATGCTCAGTTTTTATTGCTGTTCGTCTGACATGACATCTTTCGGGAGGAGAAGAATTTTCGACATAAGAAGGCAGGGATGGTTAGTAGAAGCAGAGGATGAAAAAAGAAATGATAGAATAAACATAGCATATGAGCCAGGCCACGTCTCCAACATATAGCGTGTCATGTATATGCATGCACGTACGCGCAATTAATTCACACGTTTCCGCTTCACCCCAGTAACAATATACGTATATGGCCCCTTAGAACGTGCGCTATATTTGTCCGGGTTGCACCTCTCACCCAACTATCTACGTTAGACATGATATATTTTAAGACCTCACACTGTCGAACAAGTGAAGTTTACTCAGCTAATTTGTTAAGAGCCTGCTTTACTCTGCCTCTTCGCGAAAAGCAAAGCACGGGGCTACACAGGTATTTAGGGGGGAGGGGAGGCTCTGTAAAGAAGGGCTAGCATTGAAAAAATTGCGGTCGCTGTGAATGAATGTAAATATTTTACTATAAGCTAAACAGCTAAAGCACAAAAAATATTTCGGTGTGGAGGAATTTATGATTCGTTTATTCTTCCTTCTCTAATAACGGCCTTCGGGTTCGGTGTGGTTTTGACAGGATATTTGGGTTTTCTTAAAGACAATAGTCTTTCTTGGGGACCTTCAACGCAAAATTAACTAGAGGTCTGTCTGTCTGTTGGTCTGTCTTTCTGTACAGTTGTCTGTTTTTCCGACCTAAACCGTACCCTAAATGGCTTTAGACGATACCCAAAACGGCCGACCCCATCCGCAGCGCCCACCAATATTGCTCAAGATTCAGCGTTCACACTTGTGCGATTGCCAATTAAAAAGCAATATTGTGCATATCTGAGGCACCATACCAACACGTCAATATTGTTACGGGGAAGATTAGTTCACCGAGATTTGGTCTTGCTAACGGTTTAAAGAGCGCACAGTCATGCAGGCCAACGGGGGAAGCTCGAGAGTCCAACCCACAACAACCACGTTGTCGTCTTCTTCCTTTTGGGTGCCAATTCAGCTGTGTCGGGTCAACTGTTTCATACACGTATCAATGTTCTTTATCTGTGTTTTTTACTAGAAAAGGCGTACATAAGTAATTCTAAGGACCGTAACGTTTATCACGCTGCACTGATCACGCAACGCTTGCACGAAAAGGCAAGTGCTTCAAACGCTATACTAAGACGACACGGTGTCACCTACCCGTCGCCTTGCGTTCTGCACCTTATCACCTCCGAGACGGGTGCGCTCGCCGTGCGCTTTGTTTTTCTAGATAACTTCCAGGTAGCGCTCTTGTCTCACGTGTGACGTTACTTGATTCACTCGTTCGCTTCCACTGAATGGTCGAGGCACTCGAACGCAGTGCCTCCAGAATACCATTCACCAATTTTCTTGCACAGAACATCAATTAAACGTTTTGTTAACTCTCTCCAGACGCAAGAATATTGTGTTTCGACGAGATTTGCAGTGTAACATGTACATATGGAGCCCATTTTTCCAGCTCGCATCTTTCTGAGTACAGCTAACTTTTAAAAAATTGTCTCAGCTGCTTAGAATGAACTAGACGCCTAACCGACGCAAGAATAAACAATAAATACAGAAAGAATTGGAATAAGGCACGCGTGTCATTTCTCTTCTCTGCCTTTCTTTTTTTTCTTACAGTGGTTCGGTGTATATATTTCAAAATAATATATCAATGATCCCAGCAATGAGTTTGGCCCAATTTCATCGAGAGTAGATCTTCACCACAGCAATCAGTTCGTTTTTGTTTTTGTCTTCAAATTTCGCATACTATCCAGCAGTATATTTGGGTAGAAGAACTAATTTGCAGCATTTATCAACGGTGTTTCTCAAGCAAGCGTTTATAAACATAATTACGTGTAGATAAGACTATTTTTATGACGCAGTAAAAGTCATGTTTGCTAAACTCATATTAATTACGAGTATTTAAATCTTGGAAGCCAAGTTCTCTTTAATATACGCATCACCAACCGTTTTAGATGACGCGTTTGCGCCAATGTTCACAATGCAAAGGTAATTTGAAGCGCACATTAATTTTACATAGTGGGTATAGTGTAAAGCTTCACTACGCCGACCAGGTATTTTTTATCTCACTTTTCATACCAGTAGTAACCATTCCATGCAGTTTAACCTGAAGAAATTAAATATATTTCAATCTCTCATACCAGCTTTTATGGAGCTAAAATTTCATTTTTTTCGCACGTCATCACTAAAGGGTTATGACAGCATTTGCTAGATGTGAGTGACAGGAAGGCCCCAACAAAGCTGAATAAAAAAGTGTGCTGTGGGAGCCGAAGCGTATAGCAGTTCTTGCGCTATAGCGAGCTTTCATGTGCGCACGTCTCCGTAATGGAGATGCACGCACATGATGGCTCTTTGAGTATTACTCGACTGCAGCGCCACTGGTATGGCCAACGTGGAAAGCAACAGGCGATGAGGCGCATTCACGCCACTCAACAGTTGTAGTACACTTTAGCGCTGGCCTGGGTTGCAGGGGTCAGGCTCGGCGAGTAAAAGAACAGTTTTTGCGTAGTCAACGTACGTTGCCTTATAATGTATACACAGCTTGGTTGTGACAGTGCAGAAAGCGATCGCAGACAGTAAACCTATTTATTGGGTGAAATCATGTACAGAAAAAGGACACTCAGAGCGTAACGGTACCGGCGCGCACAGTCATCGCTCCTCGTTAACCAATACACGCGTCTTGCACAGACCCATTCCGGTCGCCTCCTCTTGAACCGGCTACACATTACACACAATTACTATATTGAGGAAAGTGTGAGAGTTCCACAGCTTTAGAGACGCGCCCTCTGTGTCCGACCCCTTTTTCGCAACATGTCGAGAGAAAACCACAGTGGCCACCACCAGGCGTGCACGGAAGCATTGCAGTGACACTTTGGTCAAAAGCAACACATGTGCAACGTGGAAGTTGCCGGCCCGCACCATGGGGGTGGCGTATGGTCAAATTTATACACAACACAAACACCGTAAATGGCCTCACTTTCAAAGCCTACAGTGTGACACACGCTGAGGAGATTGCCATCGCTCTGCCTCTCACCTATCCCTCTTCTAAACATATCATCACCGATTTGCGAGGGGCCTGTCGGAACTATCAGCTAGGGTGGGTTCCCCCGCTTGCTCAGCGCATACTGGAACCTAGCTGCCCCTATGTTGATCCAATTCCCCTCCCCGTAATCTGCTTTGGGCACTCGGTCACCAAGGACCCAGGGGAAACCAACAGGCTGATCTGGCCACTCGCTCAAGGGATTCCGTGCTGACCAGTTGTGCCCTCGCGATCTCCGACGACAGTGCAGCTCCTGCCGACTGGGTTCGTCCTACGCCACCTCCAAAAGCTGGTCCCCAACGACGACGACAGAGTAGCTCTGGCCGACTGGATTAGCTCTACGCCATCTCCTGTCGCCGACAAGAGCTCCCACCAGTGGTGCCCTGTCCTCGGACTCCTGCAACCATGTCCATCTTTCCTGTCTTCTCCTCACTTCCGTCGTTAGCTGTCCCCGCGCCTCGCTCTCTCCTTCCTCTGTCTATATGTCTCTACCTTTTAATCCTCTCCTTTTAATTCCTTCTCTACCCCCTCCCTCATGAGCTACTGTTGAGGTGTCTTCTTCCTTAAACACAGTTACGGGGCTCACTTTTCTCTTCTTTTGACCTAAAATCCTAAGTTTCGGAATAGGGGTTTCACTCCCCCCCCCCCTACCAGCAAACTTTCTTCCTGGGTTATCTCCCTGTGTTTCAAAGCGAACTACCAATAAACAATGCAGCCCTTTCATTCAAATATAATACCAATTACTACAAAGAGAAGCACCGGTGCATGTAAGGTACTGCATCGCGTTGACGAGTGCCTTTTAAATCGGTATACAAATATCGCACTAGGCCCGGCGGTGCTAAAACATTTCAATTCATTCTTTGATGGCCCGTGCCAGTTCTGTGGAGAGGTGGCTGACACTTTCCATATAACTTGGCGTGTTGGTCAAATCTATCTATTCTCCCAAAGCCCCAACCCCACGAGAGAAGACTGGGAGGCGGCCCTGCTCAGCTGTCAGAACCTGAGGGCCCAAAAGGTCCTGGTTCAACGGACGTGGAGGGCGTTGCTTGCCAATGGAGCTTCGGAATAGGGGTTCCACCTACTGCTGTGAGGGAAGGAGGTCAATAAGACCGTAACCCAGTCATCTCTCCGTAACAATTTAATAGTTATAAATGTTTTGAGTACCACCACTTTGAATATACTGCTCGTCTAGGATTTTCGTCTGCTATTATGCTTCCCTTTGGATATCAAGTATTAGCGCCAGTGGTTACTTTAGGTGTAGAACAAGCTCTATTGCAATCAAAACAAAAAATTATGCCCTTCAGGTGCGAAATATGACGAACTGTCTATGAATTTGTCAAATTCACATAGCATACTTCCTGCCCCGCCGTGGTGGTCTAGTGGCTAAGGTATTCGGCTACTGACCCCCTCTTCGCGGGTTCAAATCCCGGCTGCGGCGGCTGCATTTCCGATGGAGGCGGAAATATCGTAGGCCCGTGGGCTCAGATTTGGGTGCACGTTAAAGAACCCCAGGTGGTCAAAATTTCCGGAGCCCTCCACTACGGCGTCTCTCATAATCATATGTTGGTTTCAGAACGGTAAACCTCACAAATCAATCAATCATCATGAATTCATAGCATACTTCCAAGACACTCAATATTACAACCCTTTGGATGCACATTAGAGAACCCCAAATGGTGAAAAATTTCCAGAGCCCTCCACTATGGCGTCTCTCATAATCATGTGGTGGTTTTAAGACATTAAACTTCACATTTTAAATGCGAAGCATTTGTGAGCGAACTTCGGTGACTTTCAGCGTGCCTATCTATCTATCTATCTATCTATCTATCTATCTATCTATCTATCTATCTATCTATCTATCTATCTAGCTATCTATCTATCTATCTATCTATCTATCTATCTATCTATCTATCTATCTATCTATCTACTATCTATCTATCTATCTATCTATCTATCTATCTATCTATCTATCTATCTATCTATCTATCTATCTATCTATCTATCTATCTATCTATCTATCTATCTATCTATCCAGCCACCCACGACATTTAGTTCTGGCAGTTTTGATAATGATATCGTTACCAAAACTGGTATGGAATAACATGACGTTACGAATAGCTTAAGTGACTGGTCATAACGTGAAAATCACGACATATATGTCAAGAATGTGATGATTTACATTTCACGGTCTTGCTGCTCTTGCAATGGTTTCGTTCCCCTGACATATTGCAAAACTGGTATGGTATGACATGACTTCATGGCGAACATTAGTGACAGACCCTAACGTGGAAAATGTGACATGCATGCCATGTAAGTCATGACTACACGCACGCTTGTTTTACTGAATTGACCGAATTAAGTGCTTGTTTTACCAAATATCAAATTTGGTATTAGGAAACGTGAACAGATGACGAAGCTACATGACTGGGGATAACACGATAATCATAAGATGCGTTTCATGTATGAATATGACTACATGCCACGCTCATATTGCGCTCGCGGCTCTTTCGCTAGCTTCACATGTACCAAATTTGTTATTATACGTGACGCGAATGAGCGACGTAGGTATATCACTGGTGCAAACATAATACTCATGAAGTGCGTGTCATGTATGAAGTACATGTCATGCTCATGACGCGCCAACGACCATTTCGCTACCTTCGCATGTAAAAAATTTGGTATTACGAGTCATGAACGGACGTCAAAGGTAAATGACACGTTCGAACATGAAGATCATGACATGCGTGTCATGTACACATGATTACATGCTACGCTCATAGTGCGCTCATGGTCGTTTTGCTAGGTTCACGTGTACCAAACTTGGTGTTTCGTGACGTCAATAGCTGACAAAGGTATATGGCAGGTGAAAACCTGATAATCATGATAACCGTGTCATGCAAGAACGTTACAACTTACCACGCTTATGATGCGCTCACAGCCGTTTTGCTAGGTTTACATGTACCAAAATTGGTATTACGTGAAGTGAATGAACGATGTCCAAGCATGATATCATGACAATCGTGTAATGTAAAACACGACAAGCGTAGAGGAGGAAGAAAGGACTGTAAGCTGCCGTTTCGTGTTTCACAGAGCTGTAAGCGTATGTCACGAATGGTAGCACTTTGTCCTAGTTTCTGTGAAGCCACGTATATTGACATGTTGAGCAATGTTCGGTTTGTGCGCTCGATCCGTCCATTAGCTTGTGGGGGGTATACGCTGTCGAGTGTCAGAACTCAGAGGCACATGAGTGAAGTAATTTTTCGACAACATCGGCAGTTCATTAGTGACCATGGTTATTTGTTATCACTCGAGGTAGCTCATGTCGGAGAACGATTATTGTAGTATAAACTCGGAAACCTGGGCTGCCGTGGTGGAGGATAAGGCCGCCGTCTTGCAATACCGTGTCATCTAGTCAGCACACACTACTATCTACTTGTTGCCTATCCACGAACGCGGGAACGCGCAGATTTGGCCTAGGCCGAACTTTTCAAAAGGAGTGCTAGGTGGCGTTATTGGTTGCAGATAACCGACAGGTGCTGAAGTAGGTGTCTTGTGGCTTCGACATTTCATAAAACTAGCCAAGTATGTCTGAAGTGTTTTTTGCATTGTGGGCCAGTAGAATCGGTCTTTGGTGTGACTTAGTGTTCGAGTGGTCCATAGGTGACCAAACGTCACGTCATCATGCGTAGTACAGAGTACAGACGTGTGTAGAGAACCGGGAATCACAAGTGAGAAGCGAGCATTCATCGTTGACAAGTTTCTCTTGTAAAGAAGACCATCTCTGATGCAAAACGGGCCTTCGGTTACCGTGCCTTGCGTTGAAGGGAAAATTATGTCATGCTAGAGTCTTTGCATTGCTCAGCTGTGAAAGTCGACGCGTCGGGGAAGTCAGCTGACAGGGAAAAAACAAGGTGGTCAAAGTTGTCAGCTTCGCATTATGTCGTAGGTAGCATTCTGGAAAGGCAGTCCGCCTCAGCATGCTGGCGACCAATTTTGAATGAAATGGTGAACGCATATTCTTCTAGACGATAGGCCCATCGAGCGATGCATCCGGGTGAGTCACGAAGTTTGGCCAGCCAGCACAGGAAATTGTGGGCCATGACTATGGCGAAAGCGCGATCGTAAACGCTGGAGCAAAACCGTTGCACGGCAAATACTACCGCGAGAGATTCCTGCTCGGTTACAGTGTAGTTGCGTTCGGACTTGCTAAGAGAACGGCTTGCGTATAATACTACATGTTCTTTGTTGCCAGAGCACTGAATCAGAACGACCCCGATGCCGACACCACTTGCGTCTGTGTGAATCTCTGTTGGTGACCAAGGGTCGATGTGCTGGAGCATCGCCTGTGAAGTTAGGAGAAACTTCAGCTGGTGAAAAGTGGCACGACAATCAGAAGTCCACCGAAAGGGAGTGCTATTGCGTAGGATATTCGTCAGGGGGTAGCATATATTCACGAATTCGGGAATGAACCACCGGAAATATTAGTAGAACCTTATGAAGCTACGAAGCTGTTTCACAGATTTAGACGGTTAATTTGATGCAACGGCTGCTGTCTTCTGTGGTCGGGTCTTATGCCACCTTTATTGACGAGATGTATAACACTAAAGTTTGGCGCTGTGCAAAATGACATTTTTTTGGAATTGAATACAAGCCCACCCTTTTTGATACCGTCGAGCGCGATATTCAGACGAGTGCTGTGCTTCTGCATTGTGCGCCCGAAACTCACGTCCTCGTCAAGGTAGCACATACAAATATGCCATTTGAAAAACCGCAGTATAATGTCCATGACTCTTTCGAACGTTGCAGGCGCATTACATAGTACAAATGGCATCACGTTGAACTCGAAAAAGCCGTCTGGAGTAGAGAATTTTGTGTTTTTCTCGTTAGCTACGTGCATCAACATTCACCAATAACCAGATCTTAAATCAACGAAAGAAAAAAATGGCAGATGCCATCTACAGTGGGAATCGATGATATGCGAAGCACGAATCAGAAAAGTTGAGAAGCCATATGAAAATCAGCACAACGTTACGAGGTTGAGGTAAATGATGCCATACATGACTTCTGTGTCATGATTACCGTGTTTGAATGTGTCTTTTACCTTCGTCATCTGTTCACGTTACGTGATACTAAATTTAGTATATGTGGAGCTAGGAAAACGACCGCGGAGCACGCTATGAGCATGGTCTGTTGTCATGTTCTTACATGACACTCGTCTCATGATTATCATGTTTCCACCAGTCATATACCTTCGTCATCCATTGACGTCACGTAACACCAAATTTGGTATATGTGGAGCTTGTAAAACGGCCGTGAGCGCATAATGAAGGGTCCATTATACACCAATGTAGTCCACAACTCCTTACGGAGCTGACGGAGGCCCATCGCACGACTCAGCTCCTCCGTCTCTCTCGCATACGGTCAAGTCGCGCACTTCTCTCCACCATTAAACTCTCCCCTCTCATGCCTCTTACCATCTCACTGCCCATCCCTTCCCACGTCTCTTCTCTTCCAGCCATCAATCCTCTCGCAAAGAATATGCTTCCCGAACACCACCCCTCCAGCAGAGCAGCGCGAGCCTCTGCGCTCTGGCGTAAGTTCGGAAGGCAACCCGACGTGGCCTATGTGGATGCCGCCTCGTATCGCCAATACGCAGCCCACGCCCTCGCAGTCACCGACAACTACCTCCGACCTATCATTACCGCCTCCGTCTTTACTTCCACATCTGTTGAGGCTGAAGAGGCAGCTATTGCCCTCGCCATTACACAAACCTCAGCAGAATAAATTTTTTCCGACTCTAAACCCGCGGTATACAAGTACGCGGTAGGACGGGTGGCACCCCCAGCCACACGCATCCTGCGGTCTAGAACCATTTCCTCTCACTCTATTTATATCATCTAGGTACCCACTCACGCGAATCATCCAGACAACGAGGTGGCCAATTCTATCACTCGCGATTTGATCGACCAAGCAAGTGCGCCCCCGCCCGGGATGAATACGCGAGACGCGCTTCTCACGTACCATGACGTAACATTGCACTACCGCCTGTCCAGCCTCACCTTCTCCCCATCACACCAATCCCTTTTCTAGCACCAACAAAACCTGTGGCGCCAACTTCAGGCCCACACCTTCCTTACTCCTGCACATCTTGCCCTCTTCCACCCCGGAACGTATTCGCGGGCCAGCCGCATATGTGGCAGCTCAATCGCCAACTATGAGCACATCTTTACTCCTGTCCGGCACATCTGCCCTCTGCCTCTTGGCACCTCAGAAGCCCGCAGCAGTGGGAGGCTGCTTTGTCCAGCACCAGACTGGACTTGCAACTTCGGCTGGTGACTTGGGCGCAGGACGTCGTGGCTAGGCCCTGCCTGGACGCCACAACCGGCAGCCTGAAGGCCGCCCACAACGCTGCTTTATAATTATTTAAAATAATATTTTGCTTTTTGGCCTTCTGACGAATAGTTTTTCACCACTACCTCCAATGTAGCGTTGACGCGCGCGCACGTTGGGCACAGCGACGCTATGTTAGCAAAACGCGAGCACTGTATAGTGTGACGCCAGGCGCGGCTGACGCGACCAGCGTCCGTCGGCAGGGCCCGACGGCAACCGGCGCGAAATTCGCGCCGATGCGTTATCCAGAAAACACTCTGTCTCCTTCTTTGTGTGTTGGAGGGACGCCGGACGCGCTGAAACGAGCATGCGTCACAGCAACACAGCGCAACGCGTCCCTGCGAGTATATAGAAGGACCAGTGCTTGCCGTCGTAACGCCGGCTTGACGCGATGAATTGAACACCGGCGAGCACGTGCACCGCGTCACGACAAAATGTATTGGCGCCTTGACTGTGGCTTGTAGTCATGTTCTCACAGGACACACATCTCATGATTAGCATGTATGCACCATGATGCAGTCACATACCTTCGTGATTAATTGTCGTTGCATAATACCAAATTTGGCTCGTGTGAAGTTAGCGAAACGACCGCGAGCGCATCATGAGTGTGGCATGTAGTCATGTTGTTACATGACACGCATGTCGTGATTATCGTGTTAGGGTCTGTCGCTTGTGTTTGCCACGCAATCATGTCATACCGTACCAGTTTTGCAACATGTCATGTGAACAAAACCACCGCAAGAACTACAAGACAATGAAATGTAATTCATGATATTCAAGACATACATATCATTATTTTTATGTTACGACTAGCCAAATACGTTTTTCACACAGTTATGTTATGCGATACCAAGTTTGGTATCGATACCATTATCGGAACGGGCAGGAGAGCTAACATTCCTAGGCGGCCAGATAAATGGATAAATAGATAGATAGATAGATAGATATAGATATTTAGATAGATAGAGAGATAGATAGATACGCTCAAAGTCGCCGAAGTTCGCTAAGAAAGGCTTCGTATTCAATAGGAAGGCGAATGCAAACAGCCTGGGGCGTCATCAATGCGTGGTAGTGTATAGACCTCCTTCTTGGTAACGGAATTTTGGCGGCGATAATCTATACAGAATATCCAAGCACCATTTTTCTTCTCCACAAGAATAACTGGTGCGGTCCAGAGACTCGCGAATTCTTGAATCAGCCCATTCGTTAGCATCTATTGCTCTTGATCGTTAATAATCTTGCGATCTGATGGTGCCATTCTAGAATTCGGCCGTATGGGCTGTGCCGACGAGGTGTTGATCCAATGACGTATCCGAGAAGCTGGAATTGACGAAATTTGGCTGCTCTTTGTGAAGTCAAACAGCTTAGCGTGCTTAAAGAGGACGTCGAGAGGGGTGCGATACTCACTTTGGCTTAGTGACTGGCTGATCAGTTGTAGAAGTTATGATTATTTATAACGTTGATGAGTGATCTGTAGGTTTTAACATTGTGGAACCACGATATGAATATGAGACGCAGTAATGGAGGGCTCCAGAAATGTCGACCACCGGGGGTTCTTTAACGCGCACCGAAATCTGTGCACACGAGCCTAGGGAATTTTCGCCTCCATCGAAAATGCAGCCGCCGTAGCCCGGATTCGATCTCCCGGCCTGCGGGTCAGCAGCCGAGTATATCAGACACTAGACTTCCGCAGGGGTGGGGGACATATTTGGAACGTTGGGAGGCTACATGTCCGTTCTCGTCTGCGTCATCAAGTGCAGCAAACGTCGTACAGGATTCGGGTTTGTATACAACAATATTATTGCCACTGGGCGACAGTGCAGGCTCCTATAAACTGCTGATTGCCCACTCTATGTGCTTCCGTTAACTACCGACACCACAAAATGAGGAAATAAAATGTTTTTTTTCACACAGGCCAAACAAATTGGTTTGAGCGTGGCGTCTAATATGGCAAAGTCGTTAGAAAGGCAATTCAGTGAAAGGCACATGGCAGAGCAGACAGGAATGACCATGTCCACGGAGGCAACTAACGTGTAGTCATCAATAGATGAATTCACCAAGAGCACATCAGAAAAAGTTCAGTGTACGGAGAGATGCCCACGTCTGCAGTGAAGTGTTTCTCCACACTCCCGCAAAAAAAGCCATTCCCAAAACAAAATCATGCGTGGATTGCGCAAGTACAGCGAATTCTGTGGAAAGCACTTTGCCGCACAAGGACACATTGGCAGTACAAACCCTCAAAAGACACAACGAGTCCCTACTCACACCACGGAATGTCACACCACATTTTAAACAAAACATCACTTGTGGCCCAAGAATGCTCTTAAAATTTAAGCTCATCACACCGATAGTCGCACCTGTACCTACAAGGCCGATTGCAAGTACGCCATCAGCAAGCACGAAAACTTTGTTTTTTAGCATGCATACTGACGGAGGAATATCTCTTTATAATGCCCAAGATCTTGCAATGTCATGCCATTGGCCGCAGCGGCAAGTTTTTCTACGGTGGTGATTGCGTGTGATGCCGCGGCAACGGGGATCGTGGAGTACTAGGAGCTGGTCAAGCTTCGATCGGAGGCCGGTGATGGGTAGCGGAAACCGGCAGATGTGCGTGATGGTCCTGACATTGAGTATACCTGCAATCAAAAGGATGGGTAGCCGCGGGCAACTGATCTCGCTGGTATGAAGAACGGAAGTTGCAAAAACGCGATACATGGCCTGCGACACCACAGCTTTAGCACACGTGGAGAGGTCGAGACGCTCCTGGCTGCTCGGAGCACCCAGTTCTCTGAGTAGGCCTAGGATGGTAGTAGCACTCTTTACGTGCACCGTAACCAGCCAACATTGGCTGAGAGGAACGAGGCGGGCTCAAGTGGCGTTCGTCATTGGAGGCCATCAGATAGGAGATACCAGATTGCCGTTTGCCTCTGTAGAATTTGTCGGGATCTCCTCAATTAACTGAATGTTGTCATGAAACAATAGAAGGCGGAGGCTGTGCGGGTTGTTATTCTCGTACATCGCCACTCTGAAAGTCTCTGGGGCGTCATGAGACGTGGGAAATTCGCTGACATCGCGCAATTCTTCCCTTACAATCTGCCGTCTTGTAGACGTGAGGTCAATTGCCGCCATGGTTTTAACACTAGCCACCATAGGGACGTCATAGAGGCGGCCGAATGTCGGCGCTATCCATCGCATCTTTAGCATTTGAAATGTGCGATAAAGCTGCACCGTGCCAAGCATGGAGGTGAAGCTCTCTTTTCCGATGATGAAATGATACGCATATCTTGCTATATCTTTCAAAACGTACGTGTCCAACTTTATCCTCTTCAAGCATATGGGCATTCATTGCGTTGCGGAGCTTGAATAATTCTTTAATGTTAGTGGTACATGTCTCCGCTGAAAGCTGTGCCCTCTGAGCCATTGTCCGCTCTGCCCGCTTTTCCTTCAAGTTGGAATCTCCGAAGCACTTCTTTACTTCTTCAACAAAACAATCCCAAGATGTGAACATGTCTTCGTGGTTCTCATACCAGGCGAGAGCTTAATCAGTAAGTGAAAACGCAGCTTGGCTGAGTTGTTCTGTATTGTTCCAGTCTTGGCTATGGCTCACCCTTATATAATTCTGCAGACAGTCGTCAACGTCATCTGAAAACGTCCCGCTGAAGTTCGGCGGTACCCGGTAGTGTGGTAGGAAACCCATTGGTGACGCCCTCAAAGCACCGGGGCTGTGGCCCAGGGACGTATCGGTAGATGACGGTAGGAGTCCAGCAAGGTGGCGACTGCGGCGAAGCCCGGGTAGTAGTGCCTCCGAAGTCGAGTTCGTCGTACCCCGCACCTTCCACTGATCTGTTACGCACGCACCAAAGATTTTGTAGCGCCATCATCACCATCATCATTTCTTAATCACCGCGCTGCGCCTCTCGCGCAGCTGATGCTAGCTCGAGCTGCGCGAGGATGAGAACGAGCTGACACGCCTGGCGTGGCGGACGCTGGTAGCCGACGTGGCTCCGCTTCAGGCCTGGAATAAAGTGGCAAGATCGGCACGGCCCCATCGGCCGCCTTCGACGTCATTTCACGTCTCTCTTCTCTCGCCGCTACATTGGTGACCCGGAGAACACGCCCTTCGCCTAGCGGCCCGCTGCCATGTTCCCGCAACTCTGCCCGCCAGTGCCACCGTTCCAATCGACCTACCCCAAGGTATGGTTCATGCAGCTCGATGCCGTTCTGGCGTTGAATGGCGTCACGGACCAGCCACTGATGCACGCCATTCTTCAAGACGCCCTTCCGGTTAAGTTGCGTCATCTCTCTGGCACTTCAACCTCCAGCCAGCAGCCTTACGATGACCTCTGCTCGGCGGTGATTGCCAGATATGGCCTCACCTACCACCCGCTGCCGTTCACCCGCGACTTACAGGTTTCGTCTGCGTCGCAGCGTGCGGTACCCTCCGGCCCGAAAGTCTTCACTGACTGGGACCTCACTTCCCCGAATACGTCTCCTACAACATCTCGTCCGGCCAGTATCAACGCAAGTCCCGCATACGAATGCCCATTCGATGAGGTTCAGAACAGTCATGCTGCACGCGACCAGTCAGCCACGAAATCCGACGAGCTTCTTCAATACGTTCCTGTAGCCAACGACCGGGTCGCCACGAGGTGCATTTTTTCGAAGTCCTCGGCCGATTGTCCCTCGGGCACTCTCGCCACCCGCATGTCTTCTCCGGCCTACACAGACCACGATTTCTGAGACATGTCAGACTCCACGACGGCTTCATCGCCACATGCCCCGGAGTCTGCCAGGACTACGGATATCCTCACGCTCACTATTCGCCCCTTGGTCGCGGAGACTTCGGCGTCGACGATGTCCGAAGGCGCCTCCCCACCCACCTCGACGCTCTGTGCATCCTGCCAGTAGCGACCATCTTCAGCTCCGCAGTCTCCCGCAGCCGAAGTTAAAGTCATAAGCCATCAACCACAGCCAAACTTCCGAGAGGCTGCGACTATGACTGACGCAGCTGAGGACGACGTACCTGGCGCGCCTATGGCACTGCAGACTACATATGCCACACGTGCTGTAGAGGTTGTCATCGATCATGCAGACCTGCACACCAACCCTCATGCGCGGAGAACCGATGGTCTTTCAGGTGTGCCACCCGATCCTCCATCAAAGCTCACGTCTTCTGAGCTTCACAACTATTCCCCAGAGCATTTGGCGCTGGATGCAGTCCGCCACACAGGCTCGTTGGTAACAACAGCGACGACGTGCGGTCCAACTGCATATCTGCCGCCCTTGAGAGTATGCGAACGAAATCATCACGTTAGGCATAATACAGAGAGGCCCTTTTTCAAGCCTCTTGCTAAACAGTCATGTGTTGCAGCCTTGGCCTTCAAGACGGCGCAAACACCTACGAGGTTTTCCCGACGCAAGGGCCAACCACTTGCCGTGCACATGACTAGCAGCAATGCACGGCGTTTCCGCATCCGTTGACTCGGCCTCACGCCCTGGCATGCCGGTCGCAGTGCTACGTGGAGGCCGGTGTGTCATCGACAGAGACGTCCACACCAGCACGACCGCGACGCTGCTCCTTGTCGACAGCAGGCTCGGCACCCTGTGCGCTGTCCGAGACCCCACTGTGGCTGTGAAACTTCAGTGCTCGGTCATCATGAATGCGTTCTGATCCTTCACACTATTTCGCCCACATTGCCGGCGCGAGCTCTTCAGCGCCTGTCCACAGTTCCAGCTGTGGGCACGTTTGTCAGCCGCGTCTACTTGAAATGGCGGGTGCGCATTCGAATGGTCCCGCCGCGTAATTGTGGGATGGACGTGTCTATAACCACAGCGACCCGGAACTTCCTTCTTCGTCCCTTGCGCTTCTCCCAGTGTCGCCCACCAGAGACCCACTGATTCCCGATGGTCACTACACGTTGACAAACTGGACTTCCTAAACGGACACCTGGCGGAAGGTCATTCATGTATATAGTCTCTTTCTCTTTCTTTTTCATATGCCTTCAAATCGCGCAAAGCGCTAGGGGGGAGCCCTGTAGCGCCATCATCACCATCATCATTTCTTAATCACCGCGCCGCGCCTGTCGCGCAGCTGATGCTAGCTCGAGCTGCGCGAGGATGAGAACGAGCTGACACGCCTGGCGTGGCGGACGCTGGTAGCCGACGTGGCTCCGCTTCAGGCCTGGAATAAAGTGGCGAGATCGGCACGGCCCCATCGGCCGCCTTCGACGTCATCTCACGTCTCTATTTTCTCACCGCTACAGTTTAAAGGGGGAGTCCAATGAGAGTAGAGGGACGAAAGACAGTAGTGAGTGCCGAAGCAGCGCCGTCGTTCTTTGTTTCTCTACTTTTTATTGGTTTCTAGCTGCATGTACACTTCGTAATAAGATAACAAGACCTGTGTGGTGTGGTAAATTCCAAACAGCGAGTGGAGGAAGCAAAGAAAAGTCTGACACTAAGATCATGCTTGATATTTCTTCAAGGTTATGGCCACTCACGTAACTATCTGCAGACCACACATTTATTGTATGAAGCGTCAAGACACTAACCTTTTTGTGGAAAGCTCACTATTGCTCACACATTTTGTCGCCATGCCATTGTGTACCAATGCGGGGTTGTAACGGCGTTCGGTGTTAAACTGCACTGACATCATCCACTAGTCAACAGATGGAAAAATCAGTGAACGCAGCCTTCAAAGGCAGCTACAGAAGCAGGGAAACTTTGACGACCACACTTCTGTTGTATCTTTGAAGGTGTGGTTCGTCGACTGTCCAAGCTGTGTACCAGCAGGCTCAGCACCACACGTTTCTACCTCACATTTCTTATCTATTAATTTCAAGAATATCCGAAAATGCTTAAACGTTTAATTTAAAACAGCCTAGGTTCGCTCAACTATAGTCGACAGGGATATTTGAATAGGCTAAATAATAAAGCTTGCACTCGCCGCGTTGCAGGAATAATGGAGTGGAGCGAGCCATTTCGTGGGCCTATCAAGGTGCGCCGCACGCTGAGCATGGTGCCCACCTTTGGTGCTCTGCGAAAGAGCGCCATCTGCCGTGACGCCAAGATTGAGGGACAACGCGCTGTCATGTAAGTCAATCTGTGTGCCTGTATGTCCAATGCTGCAGCCTTACAGTCGACGGCATAACCACCATTGTGGTCTAGTGGCTAAGGTACTGACTTGCTGACCCACATGCCATGGCAAAAAATTTTGGCCTTGGTGGCCACATTTTCCATGGAGAGGAAAATGCTTTACGCTGGTGCAATCAGATATAGGTTCACATAAAGGACCTAAGGGGGTCAAAAGTTTTGTAGCTCTCCTCTACGGCGTGTTTCATATTTACATGGTCACTTGCAGAGGGTAAACCTTAGCAATTATTACAATAGATGGTATACATGAATGAAATTCTCACTCAGTAATGGTAGGGAGAGGTGTGACGTTTTAATTTATTATCTACGTTCACCTCACTAAGACGCAGAATCCTTAGAATGGCTGCCTTATACTCCGTCTCTTCACAAAGAGTTCCCATGTCCAGTGTCCAGTGTCCGAAAAATACTTTTCAGTGCAGTCACCTCAAAACAATGTAGATTTGTTCGTAAGAACACATTAGTACCTTTGGCCTATACTACTAAGCTGTTCGAAAACAGAATGAGAGCAAGAATAGTAATATAAATATTCGACACTAATGGACCGAAAATAGATTTAATAGGAACAGCAATAAAATTTTTTAATTGGCCTGATTTTACATGGTTCACTGCAACATATCTATCGATACATATTTGTAAGGTAACCTTGCAATCACTTGAGCGAAATACCGCAAATATCATGATTACGCAGCTTATCTAAAAGCAGGCCGTGATAAAGTGAGTCAAAAGCTTCCTAAGTGTATGAATAAGCATAATAGGAACAGTGTTCAAATTATGCATAATTTCACTCTGAGCTTTCCGGTAGGGCAGCACCTTAGGAAATGCACTTTTGAGAGAAAAATTATATTTTGAATTTCGAATTTTATGTGCTCTGCTTATTAAAAGGTAGGAAAAAAAGAAGTATGCAATCACAGAAAGCCATTTGAAGGTTACAATTTTCGCAACGCATCGTCGCATCCAAAATTGAGACTGAAAATATCTCGCGTTAGAACGCAAGCCATTCTGTCGTAAATCTATCTTCGTATATATATATATATATATATATATATATATATATATATATATATATATATATATATATATATATATATATATATATATATATAGCTCTTTAGAGCATTTGGACTTAGCTTTGATCTTTCAAATGGTTATAGTACTCCATTAACCACGATGAAGATTATGAGGAAAATGAAGCGCCATCGCATGAGAGAGATTAGAGAAAGAAAAAGAAAATATTACGACGCACGTCTCTACTTCCCCTTGCGTGAGGGGAACGGGACGGCTTAACGCCTTTCGCGATGGGGGGGGGGAATCAATATACCAAGCTTAGATACGCCACGGGGCACGTGGATGGTAGTCGGCTGAAAATGGTAAACGATTTAGAAAGAAAAGAGGTGTGGTTGAGCTCGCTCAAAAAGACATTGTGCTGCTTCAAAGTGGACGCCAAGTTATCCGCACAATAAACTTCCGACGTTAATGCGATGGCGTTAAGAAGCTTGTTTTGCAGAAATGGCGGAGGCAGCGTGGTTGTTTGAAAAAAGTTTTGGGCTCTAACAAAGTTACTTGTAGTGCATTAACAGTAACTGTAGTTACTATTTAGTGTAACTTGAAACTGTAGCTAGTTTCTTGTAAGGTAGAAGACCTTGTAAGGCTGTTAACTGTTACAAAAATACCATTAGTTGATTTTATTTTTATAGTATATTATCCAGCAGGAACACTCGTTAAAGATTAAGGGTACACGCTTTTCAGTCATTTGAACCTATTCCTTTACCATATATACTCTCCATCATTCAACTTTCCACCAGGGAACTCTCTTCGGATTGTAGCAGAGGAAAAGGAGGTGAATAACACTTCATTGGAAAGATAGTTCAGGAGTTTCGAGCCGGCCGCTTGTCTGCGGTGACCTCTTCTGCCATGTAATGACGGCTTTTATCAGGGAACTGTGTTAACTTTTCACATGCCACTTCTGAGGAAGCTAACAGAAGCTGTCTCGGTGGAGCAAGCTTCTGGCATTCTCAGATGTGACTTTTGCTATGACATTTCAATGCAGTATGTTGACAGACTCATTTAGCGGCAATTATTGTATTGGCGTCGTCGTCGTTGGTCGTGAGAGAAATATCATGATCTTGTCCGTTAACATTGTGTTACGTGAAGGTACACGCAAAACTAGGCGTTTGAAGATATATTTACACAGCGCAAACGCGCAGACCAAGATGGAGAACAAGAACTGCAGCCCTACACCAAGATTACGTCGTCTTTCTCGGCGCCTATCTAACCGCTTTAGTAGGACATTGTCTCACAACATAACCGCCGGGTGCTGAAGCACCATCTTAATGCTTTTTATGATGTTCCCGGGTGGTAAAGCTTAATGCGAGATACATATATAATGTGTGTAGAGAGTGAAGGGGAGGAGGAGGAAGCCTATCTTGTAGGTCACATTTGTCCCTTGGCGCAATACGCGGTATGGTCCCGAGTAGCAGGAAAAGGTTTTTCAGAAAGTCCAACGCGCCTAGTCGGAGTCCACAATAGCACAAGAGAACCTGGAGTAAAGAAAACTTGGCGATTATGGAAGTTATAACGCTGCAGCTGCTGATCTTGCGATGCTGAAAGGCGCTGACGGGCAACTTTTCGTGCTTTTCGAGCTCTTGTGATAGCATCACGGACGTATTCGATCCTCGAGTCGTCGGCTGTCGGAAAGATGGTGTCAAACGGTAAAGTTGGATCACGGCCAAACAGGAGATAGGTGAAAAACCAGCTGCATTGTGCCGTGAAGAATTATAGGAGAATGTGTCGAAGGGCAATGCAACGTTCGAGTCATGGTGGTTGGACGATACGTGCATGGCGAGCTTATCAGTTAAGGTCTGTTCGAATCGCTCAGTCAGTCCGTTAGTTTGCGGGTGGTAGGCTGTCGTAAATTTATGTTTTGTCTCGCAGGAGCGAAGCAAGTCGTCGATAACTCGGGAAAGGAAACAGCGCCCACGATCTGTGAGGATTTCGCGTGGGGCGCCATGATGAAGTATGATGTTCGTGCAGGAAAAAATCGGCAGCGTCCGTGGCACAGCTGGTTGGTAGAGCCCGTGCAATGGCGTACCGGGATGTGCGGTCCATCGCAACAGCTATCCACTTATTCCCAGAAGTGGACGCAGGAAAAGGGCCTATGAGGTCAAGACCAAGTCGAAAGAACGGATCGAAAGGAACGTAAAGTGGTTGGAGGAGCCCAATAGGGCTCACAGAAGATTTTTTTGCGATGACACTGGTCGCATGAGGCGACGTAGCTGCGGACCGAGCGTTAAAGACTTGGCCAGTAAAGTCGACGCGGTACATGGTCATACGCCCGAGACAATCTAAGGTGACCAGCAGTGGGAGCGTCGTGGAGCTGGCCGATCACGCTCGCAGGTTAAGTGGGAAGGTACCACCAGGAGCAGTTCATGTCCATCAGGGCGGACGTTGTAACGGTACAATGTGCCATCCTTGAGCACGAACAATCGAGTAGACGGATCGGGTGCCGCAGAACGAAGCTTCTCGATGATGTTATGAAAGACAGGATCTCGGCGCTGTTCCTCACGGATGTTGCTTAAAGCGGAGAGAGACAGGACACATGGCGCTTCACCAAACGTCTCAGCTGGGTCCACTGGATTCTGAGATAAGCAGTCAGCGTCACGGTTTAAGTGGCCAGATTTGTAGCACACCGAGTAGTTATACTCTTTGAGTCGTAATGCCCATCGACTGAGGCGCTCAGAGGGGATCTTCAAGGATGCGAGCCAGCAAAGTGCGTGGGAACCGGTTGTGACGGTAAAATGCCGACAATGTAAATAGGACCGAAACTTCGCTACTGCTCAAACGAGAGTAAGGCATTCCCTTTCGCTGGTTGAGTAGTTCCTTTCCACCTGCGAGAGGAGACTACTGGCATATGCGATAATGCAGGTGCAGCCAGCTTGGATGCTGGACAGAAACAGCACCAATTACGTGGCCACTGGCATCGGAGCGGACTTCTGTAGGGGCGGCATTGTCAAAATGGGCCAGAACAGGTGGTGCTGTTAGCAATGCAATAAGTGTAGGGAACGTCATAGCCTGCATAACACCCCATGTGAATGAGACATCTTTTCTCTGTAAGTTTGAGAGAGGAATGGCTACTTCTGCAAAGTTGTTCAGAAACCATCGAAAGTACGAGCAAAGACCAAGAATGCGGCGGACTTCCTTGGTGCAGGTCGGAATGGGGAAGCTCCGCACGGCTCGCACTTTATCGGGATCAGGGCGTGCACCAAAGGAATCACAAGATGACCCAGCGTGGTTAGTTGCTGGCGTCCGAAATGGCACTTTGACGAGTTTAATTAGAGACAGGAATTGCGAAAATAGCCAGTATTGAGAATAGGCGGTTGAGGTGGGTCTCAAAGGTCGGAGAAAAGATAACGTCGTCAAGGTAAGATAGACAAATTGATTGTTTGAACCCACGCAAAAGAGAGTCTATCATCCGCTTGAAGGTGGCCGGAGCGTTGCATAACCCGAAGGACATGACCTTAAACTGGTGAAGACTATCGGGCGTGACAAAAGCGGTCTTTTCGCGGTCCATGTCGTCGACAGCAATTTGCCCTTACCCTGATCTTAGACCAATCGTCGAAAATTACTTAGCGCCGTGAAGACAATCCAGAGCGTCGTCTATGCGCGGTAACGGGTAGATGTCTTTTTTAGTGATCTTGTTCAGATGTCGGTAGTCAACACAGAATCGCCAAGTGTTGTCCTCCTTTTTGACAACAACTACAGGGGAAGCCTATGGAATACTTGATGGCTCAATTTTGTCCCTGGCGAGCATTTTGTCGACTTCTGCTTGAAATATGTGACGCTTGGTTGAAGATACGTGGTGTGGCCGTTGATGGACAGGGGAGGCATCGCAGGTGTTTATGCCGTGCTTTACAGCAGTAGTTCGACCTAACAGACGGTCACAAAATTCAAAAACGTCCAAGTATTACTCAAGAACGTGAAGGAGTGCATCAGCTTGATGCGGCAAAAGGTCTGACGCGATCATTTTTTTAACGTCAGCAGACGGGCTTGCTTGCGAAGATCGAGCATGCGTGTAGGTACAGTGTCCAGCATCGTTCGAAGACAGAACTGAGATGACGTATTCGTCAGAGGAAGTCAGCCATAGCGTGGAAAACTCTACGCGGGAGCACTTGCGGACACAGAGCAAAGTTGAGCACAAGAATGAAGGCGCGATTTCCAAGTAACTGAATAACAGTGTGTGGTGACACTGTGAGTCAAAAGAATGGATGTAATGGGTGCGAGCATATAGTCGCCATCGGATACAGGTGGTGAGGGCATTGTGGTGACGCAGGTCACAGTTTGCGGTGACAAACGAACATGCTCTGCAGAGAACGTACGAGCTTGGGTTGTACTGGGCGGATCAATCGGACACGGTAGGTCAAGTTGCACAGTACCAGCTGAACAGTCGATGAGGGTGGAATCAGTGGTGGAATAAGTGGACAAAAGATCAAGACTGAGGATCACATCATTCGTGCAGTGATAGAGAACAGTGAAGAACACTGGTCGCATGAGGCGACGTAGCTGCGGACCGAGCGTTAAAGACTTGGCCAGTAAAGTCGACGCGGTACATGGTCATACGCCCGAGACAATCTAAGGTGACCAGCAGTGGGAGCGTCGTGGAGCTGGCCGATCACGCTCGCACGTTAAGTGGGAAGGTACCACCAGGAGCAGTTCATGTCCATCAGGGCGGACGTTGTAACGGTACAATGTGCCATCCTTGAGCACGAACAATCGAGTAGACGGATCGGGTGCCGCAGAACGAAGCTTCTCGATGATGTTATGAAAGACAGGATCTCGGCGCTGTTCCTCACGGATGTTGCTTAAAGCGGAGAGAGACAGGACACATGGCGCTTCACCAAGCGTCTCAGCTGGGTCCACTGGATTCTGAGATGAGCAGTCAGCGTCACGGTTTAAGCGGCCAGATTTGTAGGACACCGAGTAGTTATACTCTTTGAGTCGTAATGCCCATCGACTGAGGCGCTCAGAGGGGATCTTCAAGGATGCGAGTCAGCAAAGTGCGTGGGAACCGGTTGTGACGGTAAAATGTCGACAATGTAAATAGGGCCGAAACTTCGCTACTGCTCAAACGAGAGTAAGGCATTCCCTTTCGCTGGTTGAGTAGTTCCTTTCCACCTGCGAGAGGAGACTACTGGCATATGCGATAATGCAGGTGCAGCCGCTTGGATGCTGGACAGAAACAGCACCAATTACGTGGCCACTGGCATCGGAGCGGACTTCTGTAGGGGCGGCATTGTCAAAATGGGCCAGAACAGGTGGTGCTGTTAGCAATGCAATAAGTGTAGGGAACGCCATAGCCTGCATAACACCCCATGTGAATGAGACATCTTTTCTCTGTAAGTTTGAGAGAGGAATGGCTACTTCTGCAAAGTTGTTCAGAAACCATCGAAAGTACGAGCAAAGACCAAAATGCGGCGGACTTCCTTGGTGCAGGTCGGAATGGGGAAGCTCCGCACGGCTCGCACTTTATCGGGATCAGGGCGTGCACCAAAGGAATCACAAGATGACCCAACGTGGTTAGTTGCTGGCGTCCGAAGTGGCACTTTGACGAGTTCAATTAGAGACAGGAATTGCGAAAATAGCCAGTATTGAGAATAGGCGGTTGAGGTGGGTCTCAAAGGTCGGAGAAAAGATAACGTCGTCAAGGTAAGATAGACAAATTGATTGTTTGAACCCACGCAAAAGAGAGTCTATCATCCGCTCGAAGGTGGCCGGAGCGTTGCATAACCCGAAGGACATGACCTTAAACTGGTGAAGACTATCGGGCGTGACAAAAGCGGTCTTTTCGCGGTCCATGTCGTCGACAGCAATTTGCCAGTACCCTGATCTTAGACCAATCGTCGAAAATTACTTAGCGCCATAAAGACAATCCAGAGCGTCGTCTATGCGCGGTAACGGGTAGATGTCTTTTTTAGTGATCTTGTTCAGATGTCGGTAGTCAACACAGAATCGCCAAGTGTTGTCCTCCTTTTTGACAACAACTACAGGGGAAGCCTATGGAATACTTGATGGCTCAATTTTGTCCCTGGCGAGCATTTTGTCGACTTCAGCTTGAAATATGTGACGCTTGGTTGAAGATACGTGGTGTGGCCGTTGATGGACAGGGGAGGCATCGCCGGTGTTTATGCCGTGCTTTACAGCAGTAGTTCGACCTAACAGACGGTCACAAAATTCAAAAACGTCCAAGTATTACTCAAGAACGTGAAGGAGTGCATCAGCTTGATGCGGCAAAAGGTCTGACGCGATCATTTTTTTAACGTCAGCAGATGGGCTTGCTTGCGAAGATCGAGGATGCGTGTAGCTACAGTGTCCAGCATCGTTCGAAGACAGAACTGAGATGACGCATTCGTCACAGGAAGTCAGCATAGCGTGGAAAACTCTATGCGGGAGCACTTGCGGACACAGAGCAAAGTTGAGCACAAGAATGAAGGCGCGATTTCCAAGTAACTGAATAACAGTGTGTGGTGACACTGTGAGTCAAAAGAATGGATGTAATGGGTGCGAGCATATAGTCGCCATCGGATACAGGTGGTGAGGGCATTGTGGTGACGCAGGTCACAGTTTGCGGTGACAAACGAACATGCTCTGCAGAGCACGTACGAGCTTGGGTTGTATTGGGCGGATCAATCGGACACGGTAGGTCAAGTTGCACAGTACCAGCTGAACAGGCGATGAGGGTGGAATCAGTAGTGGAATAAGTGGACAAAAGGTCAAGACTGAGGATCACATCATTCGTGCAGTGAGAGACAACAGTGAAGAGAACTGATGTTTGACGGCCGCTGATAGTAACGCGTGCAGTGTAGACGCCAATAACAGTAGCCGTACCACCATCAGCAACACGAACATTGCGTGAAGAGGCTGGAGTAAGGAATTCCTTTAAGTGGTCACAAATGTGCAAGCTCATCACAGAAATATGAGCACTGGTGTCTACCAAGGCTTTAACAGATAAACCGTTCACTTCAACGTCGATCAGGTTCTGATTGGTCGAGAGCGTCAACAGAGGAATTGGAGAGCAATTCGTATGAGCAGCGTCAGCTCGAGGAGCTGCAGCTGTTAGTTTTCCGAAGAAAACCGCCGGGCAGAGGATGGGGATGGGGAAGGGGGCGGTGGTGGAGACTGGGAAAATCTACGTCGAGGTAAAGGTGAGTGACTGTACTGGGCAGTGGTTGTAGTGGTCGGGTCAATATTAGCTGAGCAATCACGCCGTGGTAGTTCCTGGTCATAGAAATGGGCTGGTGAGTGCAGGTTGGAAAAGCTTGAGTTTGCCCAATACGGTAAAGTCCGCGTGCTTCGGCAATGGCGGGAAATGTGTCCCACTCGTTCACATTGAAAGCAAATCGGCCTGTGTCAGGCGTCCTCCATGCATTTGGATCACGGTTACGTGGAGCAGGGCGGCGATAATGCTGTGGGTGGCTGGAAGTATATGAACTGAGAGCGTCGAGACGGTGCACAGAACAGACCGTGTGAATACCCGCGTCGGCTAGTTCTTGGCGAACAGCGGTCTGTATTAGCGATATGGTCGGCTAAGGATCACTCGGTGCTAGTGCTCTTAAAGGTGTGGGTGATGGGGCCTCGATTTTGTGGCATACGATTCTCGTGATGTCACCAGAGTGTGAATTGGGCTGGGTCGCTATACGGAAATCCTCGCTAGTTGACGTCGCAGCAGTTTTGGGAAGGCGCGTAAAGTGGTAGGCAATGTGACGGCTTTTAGCCTCTTGGAAGCGTTGGCACTCCAAGATAACATCTTGCACAGTGAAACAACCTTTGCACACAAGGAGGCTCAATGCATCGTCTGCGATGCCCTTGAGCACGTGCGCTACCTTGTCCGCTTCAACCATGGTTTGGTCAATTTCACGGCAAAGGTTCTGAACATCTTGTATATACGCCAGGTAAGACTCCATGAACGTCTGAACACGTGCGCCAAGTTCTTTTCTGATAGCCTGCTTGCAACCTGCAGATTTACCAAAGAACTCGCGTAACTTTGTCTTGCATACGTCCTAGCTCGTGATCGCGTCAACATTGTTATTAAACCATACCTTGGCCGTTCCTTGCAAATAAAAGATGATGTTTGCCAGCTATAAGGTTGGGTCCTACCTGTGGTTTTCGATGACGAGCTCGTAGACTTTAAGCCATTCATCCACGTCCTCGCCCTCCGTTCCCAAAAAGTTGCCGGGATCGCAGGGTGGAGCAGCCACCAGAAAAACAGGGGAGGTCGGCGCCGTTGATGCATTGGGCGCGGCAGTGGACGAAGCGTCACTGCTGGTGGACATATTGGAAGCAGCGACTAGACGTACACTGCGTAACTCCGTTGTGCATTGTAACCCAGCAGCTTCCACAAAAATGTTACGTGAAGGCACACGCGAAACTAGGCGTTTGAAGATATATTTACACAGCGCCAACGCGAAAGCCAAGATGGAGAACAAGAGCTGTGTCCTACACCAAAATTACGTCGTCTTTCTCGGCGCCTATCTAACCGCTTTAGTGGGACATTGTCTCACAACAATATAATCCAAAAAGATGCAAATAAAATACGCAATCAAGATTTCCGTGTCCGAGTGAGCATCGAACCCAGGCCGTTTATCTAGCAAGCAGGTGTGCTACCACACTGGTATGCGTAGCCTTAAAAATGCAGTGAAAATGACTTCATGTCGTTGAAAAGAGCGACAAAACCCCACTCGCGCTTTCAATACACATGTGTTCTGCATAAAGGCTTCAAAATACGACTTGTAATATCGCATTTATATTGTGTTGGTACAAGCATGCATTGCCACCGGGTGTCGGAACATATGATTATCATAAGAAATTCGTAGTGTAAAGCTGGTCACCCATTACAAAATGCACACTTCTACTGCGTGTACTTTTTTAGGAACAAGCAGTTTGTGCATAGCAAGTTCAAAAACATTTCATGCGCTGACCACCTCGTGGTATAAAGCATGCTACGCACTACACAGAATGGAGGCATATACGAAAGCTTCCGTGACATAAGCGAGTTTCAAATTTATTGATTACATAGTGATGATCACCATGGAAGTCTTGCTTTAGCACATCTATTCAAATCGATTACCGGTGAATAATACTTTGGATCGTCAATTTTTGTATTCTGTGTTACGAGGACAATGGACATGGAGCGCGAGCAGAGAAAGTGCACATCAACCGTCGCTCAGCCCAAACCGCCGTACAGCAGTACGGCCGAAGACTCTTGTGAGAGAGCTTTGGCAATTTCTACCAGGTAGCGAAATCACTTTGATTATTCCTGTACCACAGTTTCGCCACATTGGTCAAGTAAAAGTTAGCATTTGCAAGCTTGTCAGTGGCGTTCCACGCATTGTAAGCGCTCACCAGTTCATAGTAATCCAGTTGTCCACATCTTAGACGACTGCAATAATCCACATGGGTCGGTCGTGTTGCTGGAGTGCACCAGGGCATAAGACAAGCGAAGGAGCGGGATCTGGAATGCCGCGAGACGGCCCCGGAACAGACATCTCAGAAGGTTGTGTTTGGCAGCGAAGTCCCAGCCGTTCCAAGGGGGGGGGGGGGTACCAGATGTAGCCAGCGCTCACTTGAAACGGGGTGATTTATTGGCAGGAGTTGGTTCTACGAAAGAGTGACTTATTTAGTGCACGGTTTGTTGACTGGTGTCACTTCACTTATCTCGGGAGCACTTGCATCGGATGGAATCGAGAGAGTCGGAAGACGGGCGTGGCACGTACAACACACACTTTATACACACAAAACATAAAAGGCGAAACTTCAAAACAAAGCAAACACTCGCGGACACAAAATTACCCCTATAACAATACAAGTCTGCAAACCAGTTTTAATTAGTCCCTATTCCTAGCCACTGTTCATAATCTAAAACGGCGTCACTACTGTGGCTCGCTCTTACTGTTCACGTCGCTTTCTCTCCGATGCCGTGTCGAGGTTCGTCATGTATGTCGTTGACCTTCTCCTCGACCTCTTCGCTGCCGCCGTCGATTGGTCTCGCCGATCGAACCACTCGTCATCATCGCCGGCGTCTCAGACTCCGTCGTCTTCTGCGGCTTCGCTAGGCTAGGCTTAGCCTCGCCATGGACTCTCTTGGTGGCATGTACGCTCTGCTGACTGGTGTGGGCTGTTGCCATTCCTGACGTAAAGTGGGAGAGTTGCAAGTCGACCAGGAATTGCGGGGCAGGAGGGTGCAAATCCGGGGAGGATGCGTCAAATCCGGGCAGCATCGCTCGGAGTCTCGAAGGTGGACTGCCAGTTCCTGGGCCTCTCACGCCGACATCCTCAGAATCGGGCGGTCATGCTCCTACCGTCGCGATAGTCGCGCTCGTTCCCCACGTTTTTGCTCCTCGGCGTCCCAACACACAGTGCCAGCTCATCCTCTGTGATTTTCCCTCCCGGCTCGGGTCGTTTGCCATGAGCCTTTCTCCGACCGATCTCTTGCGTCTACGTGACTGGTGCACGTGCGCTCTAGTAATTCTTCTCTCCTCGTGCATCGCCACCACGCTTTCGCGTTCAGCTCGCATCTGGTATTTTTCATTTACTCGGGACAGTTGTTTGGTTATTCCTTAAAAGCCTAACGAAACCCAACACGGGGGATAGGCCATAAAACGTGCGGTACCATATTTAGGAGATATTATTGTTTTACCAACAATATATATATATATATATATATATATATATATATATATATATATATATATATATATATATATATATACGGATGTTTTAAATCTTAAGGGCTAACTATGTATAGAACAGCGATCACAGTGCATCGTCTTCCTCTTTCCCTGGTAGAGCTCCATGTCCACTGCCCTGGAATTACTACCAGGCAACGAGGGAGTCATCCTGTTGACCTAAGCGCAGACATACAGAGAAGAACCATGGTTTTAATTGAACCGACAGACATGTATGATTTCTTGTCCACAACGGCGCTTGTCCGGGGACGCACCCAGTGGCTTTACGAGGTAACTGACCAGTGATGCTTGGTGCAAAATCGATCGTATCACAAAGAATGCTTGTAGGATAGTCCTGAAGGAGTAGGCGGAATCCATAACCACACCAATGAGTTGGCATGAAAACACAGGGGCCTGGTTGAGACATTGTGGCGATGTCTTTGGCACATCTGGTTTTGTGACGGCAACGCACGGGCATGTTTGCAACATATAGCAACACGTGCAGCTGCTCCTGACTTGTCAACTCTGAAAGGTCCAGCTGGTAAGGAAGAAATATGTCAACTATAAAACATTGCTTGAGTGGATAATGAAGAAAGCAGAAAATTCAATGGTGCTCAGCGCTTCAGTGTTACAGGCATACATAACAAAAGGCACTATGCTATCCCGACTGAAGTGGTTGGATTAAGTATACGTGGCAAGCATATCAAGAAATCACGTTTTAGTGGCTTCCAAGTCACTGTGGCATATTGGGTAACAAACATGCCGATGCAGCTGCTCGATCATCTCACAAAAATGGTGAATACAAATCTATTCCATTTTCAAGAACTTATGCTGCAATGAAAACCAGAAAAATCGCCAATGAAGAACTAATATCTCCGTGGAATGCTGAGTGCTTATGGTACAGGCGACTGCATAGGCTGGACACGTCTCGTCGACTTTGGCCTCTGTCTGGATTTTCTCGACTTTAGACAACGGTGAATTGCCGACTGTAGCTTGGTATCCCTTTCATCGAAGTTTTCGCCTTCCAAATCCGCATGGAAGACAGTGCTGCATGCGATCATTGCGGCACCGATGAATGATAGATCACGTTCTGTGTCACTGCCCTCGTTACAGCGTGCAAAGGCGGCAGCTAACTGCTGCGTTAGCTCGTTTTGACGACAGACCCTTGTCAGAACAGTCAGTGCTTGAAAGGCGACATGTTCTGTCTTCGCATAGAAAATCAGTGGAGGTTTTATTGAATTTTTTTGCGTTGTATTGGCCTATTGAATAGGCCATAGCACCCCATCTCATTTTTTGTTTCGCGCGTCTATTTCGCTTTTCCTTTCTCATACTTCTTCCCCATTCTCCCTTCCCTTAGTGCAGGGTAGCAAACCCGATGCTCCAATATTGTTAACCTGCATGACTTTCCCTTATTATATTCTCTCTCTATATTTACGACTAAAACGCTCTATTATGCCATTAATTTGTGGGTGATAGGTCGCGATAGTGTGATGTATAGTGCGACACTCGCGCTACAGCGCTTCAATTGCGTCACCAAGAAAAACGCAGCCGTGGTCACTTAATAACACCCGAGGCACAGCGTGCCTCTAAAGAAGCTTTTGCAGTCGAAAACTTGGAACGGATTTTGCGCTAGCAAGAGGTAACGAAGCTGTTTCAGCGTACCTTAAAAGGCGGTCGATAGTGATTGTAACCCCGCGGTTGCTATTCGAATACAGGAAGCAAAAGTCAATTTCGACACGATCAAATGCTTGAGCGGTATATGACATAACGGTAGGGCAAGACCCAATGTGCCAGCGTACGAAACGGTATGAATCGCGCCAGTAGTTCCGCACCCGCGATCGAGAATGTGTTTTATATGCGAAGCACTTTTTAGCGAACTTCAGACTTTGAGCGTATCCATCTATCTAGCCGCCTATGTATGACTTTTAGCTCTCGTGGCCGTTTCGATAATAATATCGATATGAATATTCGTATGGTGTAACATATCAGTACGACGAGAATAAGTGGCTATTCATACATGTATATCATGAATGTCATGATCTACAGTTCATGGTCTTGCTGCTTGGTTTTGTTTCCATGGCATATTCTAAAAGTGGTATGGTATGGCATGACTGCATGTCGAACATGAAATACAGACCCTAACGTGAAAATCATGACATGCATGTCATGTAAGTCGCTCACGGTCGGTTATGGTGCGCTTACGGTCGTTTCGCTAGCTTCACTTATACCAAATTTGGTATTACGGGACGTGAATAGATGACGAAGGTATATGACTGAAGGTGCAAACATGATACTCATGAGATGCTTGTGATGTAAGATCAAAGCAGGCGTTTGGTGTGTAGCGACACCACGGACCCGAGCTAACAAGGGGGGGGGGGGGGTTGACTCCCTCCCACGCCTAGCCTTGCGTGGCTTTGCCGTGTCTGGGGAAAGGGGGATCCTGGGGGTTGAGCCGATGCCGGGTGATTGGGCCTTTAAGGCCCCCCAGCAGAGGCAACACACCCCTTTGGCCCCGGCTTTACGCGTAGACGGCACCCCTGGGCTGACCGACCCAGGGGAAATCGGCAGTCGCCTTTTCCTGTCACTCTCCCTCCTGATCTTCGTCTTTTCTTTCTTCCAATCTTTCCTGTCATCTCCTCACTTCTGGTTACTTCCATCTTCCAGGTGTCAAGGGTTAACATTGTGTATGTGCCATTTCTTGGTCACATATTATTTGGTATAGTGGCTTTGTACAGCTGGCGGGGGCATGCCTTGTGCTGCCGCGTCCTTATGTTGGGCTCGATGGTAAGCGGCTGGCATGGCTGCCGAACTTATATATACTTTATGACCTCTTTTTCATTCCCTAAACTGTCTGATCGCCCTCCTCCTAACAGGGGGCGCATCGAAGCAACACTGAATGTATTTAAAAGCCGAAAGAAATTTTCCCGCGCTTCCATGTGATCCACTGTGAAACGCAAGAGAGAACGCAAGAACTACTTTTCCGTTTGTCGTTTCTAAATGTCTCACCAATACACTAGCTCCAGGATATCAGGCTACACGTATGGCTAGCGGGGACCTTCTTCTTGAAACCAATCCAAGATGCAGTATGAAAACCTGACGAAACTCACCTCTTTTGGAACAACCATGTATCTATCACACCACACTGCTCCTTGAGCAGTTCCCAAAGCGTAGTGTCTGATCAAGACCTAATTTACCTGACATACAGTGAACTACTTCAAGGCTGGAACGAACAGCATGTAACGCATGTACAGAGAATTAAGATTAGGCGTGATAACAAAGAAACCCCTACAAAGCACCTCATTCTTACATTTTGCACAAACACACTTCCAGAATATATCGAAACAGGCTAATTGAAGTTAAAGGTCCGACCCTACATCCCCAACCCCCGACGTTGTTTTAAGTGCCAGCGATTCGGCCACAGTTCTCAGAGCTGCCGCGGCCGTCAAACCTGTGCAAAGTGTAGTTCACATGAACATGCCACAGACAATTGTGAAGAAACCACTACACACTGCGCGAACGGCGATTGTGGACACCCCGCTTACTCTCGCACATGCCCTACATGGAAACATGAAAAAGAAGTACTCACACTGAAAGCAAATGAAAACATCTCGCTTAGGAAGGCGCGCAAGCGTCTACTAATGCAGGGATCTTCGTTCGCGGAGGTGGCACGAAAGAGGGCAGTGCCACCAATATCCGTGGCGCCTGCACATAACACACAAAGTGGAGGAGCGGCGGCGCCATTCACCACCTCAGCGGAAGTAGCGCAGGCTCTTCCGCCACCAAAAGGCTTGCAGGCCTCCGGACCTGAAGCCCTAGGGCCTTCTGTCTCCACAGATAGCCCTAAGACTTCCGTGCCTGCACGCGTAAACCACGAGCGGGCATCTAGCACCTCGTCCGAGGTGATGGACACAACAGCAAGTACAACGGTGTCTTCGGCGCCGAAGGAACGACGCGGCTCTTTGGAGCGCACCAGAAAATCAAAAACCATCGTTGCGGGGCCAGACAAGGCTTCTTGACTTGACGCAATAATTCTTTAGTACACACAGCACTCATTTACAATCAAAATGGATACACAAATAATACAAAGGAACGTCATAGGGCGGCTTAGAAACCTCGACGATATCCAGGAACTCTTACACAAACATTTCCTAAAACTGCTGTGTGTACAAGAGACACCTAAATTCCAAAAACACCAATTTTCTACGTCATTATGTAATATTCAGAAAGGACCGCAATGACGCTGTAGCATCATATGGTGGTGTGGCCATTATAGTTGATTAGGGCGTAGCATGTACACATCTACCGCTACAAACATCCCTTGAGACAGTGGCTGTTCGAGCAGTTCTTTTGAACAAACTTGTCACCATCTGCTCTCTTTACATACCTCCACAGCACCGTCTCGAAAAACGAGAATTCCAGTCACTGATACATGAACTACCGGAACCTTAAGTGGTTCTTGGGGACTTGAGTGCACATAATGGTCTATGGGGCGACTCTCGTTGCGACGCACGAGGTCGTCTAATCGAACAGTTCCTCTTTTCTACGGGTGCGTGTCTGTTGAATAGAAAAGAGCCAACATACTGTAGCCTCGCCAACAAAACCTACTCATGCATAGATCTCAGCATTGTGTCCCCATCGTTTGTGCCCTTACTTCAATGGAAAGTGATCAAAAATTCTTTCGGAAGTGATCACTTTCCGATCATTCTATGTACACCACTAGAAAAAGGTCCTCCACATGTTTCCAGATGGCAGACAGACAATGCGGACTGGGAACAATTTCACAACACTACTCGTTTAAGTTGGACCGACATATGTAGGTTGAACATAGATGAAGCTGTGCAGTACTTCACTGCTTTTCTTACTGATGCAGCAGCCAAGTGCATACCGCAAACATCCGGTATGCCGTGCAAGCGACGCGTCCCATGTTGCAACACTGAGTGTCGAATGCGCGGAAGGAGCAGAACAGGGCATGGAGGTTGCATCGGAATTCACCGACAGCCGTAAATCTTGACAGCTTTAAGAAAATAAAGTCTCAAGGCAGGAGAACGCGTCGGCAGGCCAGAAGAGAAAGCTGGCACAAGTTTTTATCAGGGATAAATCAATATACTCAAGAAGCTAAAGTCTGGAATATGGTTCGTACGGTAGCAGGAAGACAAGTGCACTCACTCCCACTCGTAAACACACAGGGTGACAGCCTGGAAGATCAGGCGAACTTCCTCGGTGCACACTACGAGCAAGTGTATAGCTGGTCACACTACACTGAAGCTTTTCAAAGATATAAGGCAAGGATAGAAAATCAGAAACTAGAACACAAGTGCACAAATCACGAGGCATACAACCAACCTTTCAACTTAGCTGAGCTACAAACATCACTAAACTCTTGCAGTATTTTGCCCCAGGATACGACCGTGTCACGTATGAAATGTTGAAAAACCTGCCGTTCAAAACGCGGAAAACTTTACTCTCTCTATACAATGCTATCTGGCTTTCTGGAACCATCCCTGCTTCCTGGAAAGAGGCTATTGCTATCCTTATTTTGAAACAAGGCAAGGACCCTTCCTCAGTTTCGAGATATAGGCCCATTGCACTAACCAGCTGCCTTTGTAAACTTTTTGAAAAAATGATAAACCGCTGACTTTTACATTTCCTTGAAACACACAATCTGCTTGACCAGTTCCGGTGTGGGTTTCGAGAGGGTACATCCACCACCGACCATTTGGTGCGCATCGAGGCACAGATCCGAGACGCCTTCGTCCACAAACAATACTTCCTCTCAGTTTTTCTCGATATCGAGAAGGCATACGACACAACATGGCATCTTGGCATATTAAGAGACCTGTATCATTTGGGTGTGCGTGGTAGAACGCTTTCCATAATCGAGAGTTACTTGTCCAATCGGACATTCCATGTCCATGTGGGCAGTATTCTCTCCCAAACATTTGTCCAAGAAACGGGAGTACCACAAGGTGATGTACTTAGTTGTACACTTTTTATTATCAAAATTATTTCCTTGCACCTGTCCCTCCCCGGCAACGTGTTCTATTGCGCATATGTCGATGACGTCCAGCTTAGCTTTAAGTCATGCAACCTGGCAATGTGTGAGCGGCAGGCTCAGTTAGGTTTAAACAAGGTCTCCAAATGGGCAGAGGAAAACGGATTCCGACTGAACTTAGAAAAAGCACGTGTGGTTTGTTCTCCCGAAAGAGAGGCATGCACTCAGAACCCGACATTGAACTGAACGATCAACGCCTGTCTGCTAATGCGGAACATAAATTCTTAGGCTTAATCTTGGACAACTAGTTGAACTTCGTACCACACATCAAGTATTTAGAAACAAAATATTTAAAAGCCATTAATGTTATAAAAGTGTGTCACGTACTACGAGGGGTAGTGGACAGGCAATGTCCTCATGAACCTGTGTAGAAGCCTCCTTCGCACTCGCTTAGATTATGGGGCCGTTGTTTATCAGTCTGCGACAAAACGAGCTTTGAAGATGCTGGACCCCGTGCACCATTTGGGCATCCGCCTTTCTACGGGTGCTTTTCGCACCAGTCCTGTGTAAAGCCTTTACGTTGAGTCAAATGAGTGGTCGCTTCATCTGCAGATAACTTACATGTCCTTTGTATATTTCCTTAAGGTGAAAGCAGACAAGGAGCACCCTGCATACTCTACCATTATTGATTTGTCGAGCTCCATTCTGTTTCAAAACAGGCCTTCGATGAGGCAGCCCTTCTCAGTTCGCCTGAAGGGTCTAGCTGAGGAAACTGGAGTGTCACTTGAACACAGTTTAATGGCTCCTGTAGCATACCCGCCACCATGGCAGTGGCAGACTATAGGCTGCGATGTGTCTTTCCTAGAAGTTACAAAACATGCACCTATTGCCCATATCCGAACATACTTCCTGGAACTTCAGCACAAATACACACGTCCTGAGTTCTTTACAGATGCCTCCAAGTCTAACTCATCTGTGTCCTACGCTGCTGTCGGCCCATCCTTTTCGGATGCTGGACCTCTACATCCAGTCACAAGTATCTTCACAGCGGAAGCTTACGCGATACTTGTGGCGGCTAAACACATCAAACAATTACAATTACAAAAAGCAGTAAATTATATGGACTCCCTCAGTGTGGTAACGGCTCTGCAAACCCTTAAAAACAAAAAAAACCTGTCCTCGTCTCACTTCACTCCATTTTATGCACACTCTACACACTCAAACAACATGTTGTAGTGTGCTGGGCGCCAGGGCCCCGTGAGATCCAAAGCAACGTGATGGCGGATCAGCTTGCTGCATCCGTCCACGAAAGCACTGCTACTACCATATCAATCCCGGCCCTTGATCGGAAGCCGTCTCTCAAACGAACGCTCAGGGACTACTGGCAGAGCAAGTGGGATAGACGCACACAAAACAAACTACACGTTGTTAAGCCACACCCTGGCCATTGGCCGCCAGTATCAAAATCACGCCATGCAGGGGTAATACTAACGAGGCTCAGAATAGGACACACATACACGACACACACATATCTCTTGTCCGGTGGTGATCCACCATTGTGTGACTGATGTTGTGAAGCACAGTTCTTCACATTTTAATGCAGTGCAAACAGTTAGAAAATCTAAGAAAACGACACTTTCCATTACCCTAATGACAACATATACCTTTACACCCTGCAATGTTCGTCGGTAGGGAACCACTTTTTAGTCATAAATCATTGTGAGCGTTTTTAAAAGAAAGTCGTAGTTTTCATATATATCCGGGCATTCCGTAGCACGACCTCTTCAGAGAGGTTTTCGCTGCGGTGGCTACACTCAACAAAGCACTTGCCTCACGGCCCTTGGACGCAAGGGTATGAACGAGTGAGGCACTTGTGCTAATGCCATACACGTCCACCACCGTTTTCTATTATCACCAACTTTTGTCATCTATTCGCACCACACACACCTTTCACGGCATGGTCATGATTTTATTTTTTGTATGTTTTTACCCACTTTACCGCGAGGAAATCTATGGCCCTTATACAGCCGCTTATCACAATTATTATTCACATCTTTAGTAAGATGAACTGGCGATTTTGGGCCGTGAAATGGCCCTTGCGCCACAAAACATCAATCATCATTGTGATGTAAGAACATGACTACATGCCACGCTCATGATGCAGTCGCGGCCGTTTCGCTAGCTTCACAATACCGAATTTGGTATTACGTAACGCGAATAAATGACGAAGGTAAATGACACGTTCAAACATATTACTCATGATATGCGTGTAATGTGAAATACAGGGTTCATGATGGTTTACGTGAAAATTTTTCTAGCGGCTGCAAGGACTTTCAAGGTTATGTATGCAAATATTCAAGGACCACACTGTGCTACAAACTCAATGAACATGTGTTTTAGCGAAGGATAAAGGCTTGAAATAACTAGAATTAATCAAAGAAGGGTAACATCATGGGAGCGGACCTCAAAAACATGACTGCAACGATATTTTCTTTGTAGACAAGTTTCACTGTTACTTTCTTAATGTTGCGTAGGTAATCACTTTCAGTATGACGCAAGTTGCAAACATTTATTCAGATAGAAAAACTAAGAAACAGTTGTTAGGCAGCGCCTTGTTGCTTTTACTGAATTTTCATACCAATACCCACTATCTCCTGCTGCTTGGTCTTGGCAGTGCCAAGGCCAAGCAGCAGGAGCAGGAAATAACTATTCTCAGTATTCCTAAGCCTGTTTGATCTGATGATGCTCATCAGGTTACTAATTGTTTCAGTCTTTTCTGCATGGGAGTCTGACGTAACGGCGGCTTCTAGTTTCTTTTTATCTTTTGTAAAAACTTCTACCTCCTGCTCAATGTAACATTTCTTATTCTGTTTCTCAGCCTCCTGTACCTGCCTTTTCCCAATTTTAAGGTATGCGTGATGTTGGTTCCGTGCAAAAGCTACTGATGTTCTCAATTCTTTTGTGATGGGCACTTTAGATATGCCACCTGTTACATTTAAGGCATCAGAAAAAATGCTATGTTAAAAGTGCGACAATATATCTTAAGGAAAAAAAAACAAAGAGAAATCAATGATTCTTCAAGAATTTGCAAAAATGGCAGCACTTTCAAGACCTTGAAAATGAACTTTCACAGCAAAGGGTTTTAAAAAATTTGAAGGACCCGCGTGAACCCTGGAAACATGACTATATGCTATGCTCTTAACGCGGTCGCGGCTCTTTTGCTAGCAACAAGTACGAGGCGTTTTTTTTTGGTTTGTAAAAAAAGCCAAATGCATTTTCAATGAAACTGAGATAAACGCCGTTTATTCTACTGATAATATTGTTGTGCCTGCTCAAACAACGTTTTTCCGGAATGTTCCTTTTCTTTAATTACCACATATATATTTTCGCAAAAATCTACAAAACTATTCTCAGTATTGTAATGTACAGTTTGCATCTGTATAGATTGAAATAATTCATTTTGACATGAACTAGCTTGTAAATTAAGTGTAAAAAGTTCAAATGAACGGTATATCAATATTTAGCGATAGAATTGACATTATACGTGTGCTTCCGTCGGTGCCGTGGAAGACGCATGGTTGTAATGGTGATTACTAGACTTGAAGAGCGAGTGGTCCTTTCTGGCAAAAGGCGCACTATTCGGGATTGTTATCAGTCTTTTCTTGTTCCTGGCATCTATCGAAGGTCTTGAAAAGTGTTTCAGTTAGTTTTATGCCATGCCATTTCTGAACCCTTTATCTTTAGAGAATACATAGACACCTAATAGCTTTACTTCATGCCTAATTTAATGCTAATATACCGCGTCGGAGTGAACGTAGGAGAAGGCACTGTTGCGCTAAGTCGGAAAAAAATAACTAAGATGCAAAAAGCAGTAGGCAAGTCAGCCTCTTACTCTTTACAATCGAGTTTTGTCATTGAACATCATGTCCTTCAGTAAGTGCCAACTTGAGCTAGAAAACCTGGTTGTAAAATGTAAAGATGGTAACAAAGCAACTAAGACACAAATGAAACATTTTGGGCGGCGCCATGTTGGCTATTTTGGTTACGTTTGTTAGCGCAGTGCTGTTTTAACGAATGTTGCTCACTTTGAAACGGTTGTAGCACTTAGTTCAGCAGCGCCCTCTGTTTCCCGAACTGTGCGTTTGCTCCTGACCCGGTGTGCGGTCGCATTCGCAGGCGATGTGCCCCTGCGCGCCACACTGATAGAACGGACCACAGAAACCACGCCGGCTCGATCGTCAGTCGCCTCGATCAGGTGGTCCTTGCTCCAGGTTGCGCCGCTCATTAGGTCTCGTGTCGACCGCGCTTCTGCCGTGAGATGTCACGCGTGGAGGTGGCGTGGGCTGTGCGAAGCGTGTAAGCGTAGAGGTCCAAAGCAGGGTCTGACAGCTGCCAACCGCGTGGTACGTGCTCATCAGCGAACGATGCTGACGCTTTACCGCTAAACACTTCTGAAGCTACTGCGCCGCCCTTTCACGCTCAGCGAGGCTCAAATGACTGCGCTGCGGGCGGAGGTGGGTGATTCAACAGCGCTGAGTGGATGTCCCCTTGTACGCGCTTCGCCTCGGTGGCGAGCTATTCTAGGTCTGCATGCGAACTCGCATCCCCTGAAGGGCGCGCAAAAGTCGGGTGCGCTTATCTCGTAACGCGCTCGACTTTTTCTGCGTTGGTGGCGTGAGTGCTGGTAGGTATATGGAGTTTAACGTCCCGAAACCACCATATGATTATAAGAGACGGCGTAGTAGAGGGCTCCGGGAATTTCGACCACATGGAGTTCTTTAACGTGCACCCAAATATGAGCGCACAGGCCTACAACATTTGCGCTTCCATCGGAGTGGCGTGAGGGTTAGCGAGACGATACAGTTCGTTCATCGCCCGTACATGCTCGAGCAAAGATTGCTTAGAACATTTTACAAACAGGGCAAACAAGACAGAGATGAACAGTTGTGAACGTAAGAACAGTACAGAAAATTAGAACAATTATCCACCGCACAATGGATGTCAGAACTTGAACTTATCAAGAAAAAATGCTAATAATGCTTAATAAAAAGAGCTAGTGCTGAGAACTCGTTAGGTATTGTGTTATAAGTCGTCGATGATGCCAAATAGCCAAAATATTTCCTCCAATAAGAATGTACTAATGGCCACAATAAATTATTGGCTACAAATCTTTTGGTAATAAACTGAAATAAAAAAGTGGCTGATCCCACGTCCAGTGGGAATCGCTGATATGTGAAACACGAAGGAGGAAAGTTGATATGTCTCTTTAAAGTAAGCACAACGCTACGAGGAGGACGTATCCCCGCCGCGGTGGTCTAGTGGCTAAGGTACTCGGCTGCCGACCCGCAGGTCGCGGGATTGAATCACGGCTGCAGCGGATGCACTTTCGGTGGAGCCGAAATGCTGTAGGCCCGTGTGCTCAGATTAGGATGCACGTTAAAGAACCCCAGGTTATTTCCGGAGTCCTCCACTAAGGCGTTTCTCACACTAATATGGTGGTTTTGGGACTTTAGGCCCCTAAAATCAATCAAATCAATCACTAGACGGAGGTAAATTATGCCGCATATAAGTTACATGCCATGATTGTTAAGTTTGAACGTGTCATTTACCTTTGTTGTCTATTGACGTCACGTGATACTTTATTTAGTGTATGAAAAGCTAAGGAAACGGCCACGAGTGCTCTATAAGCCTAGCCTGTAGTCATACTTAACATGACGTGCATATCATGGTCATGATGTTCAGACGTGCTATTTATGTTTGTCATCCATTCACGTGAGGTAATACCAAATTTGGCATATGTGGAGCTAACGAAACGGCCGAGAGCATGCTATGACCATAGCATGTATCCTTGTGTTACATGATATGCAGATCATGACTATCACGTTTGGACGTGTCATTTACCTTCGTCCTCCCGCTTCACGTGATACTGAATTCCGTATATGTGCTGCTAGCGAAACGGCCGTGAATGCGCTATGAGCATAGCATGTTGTCATGTTTTATACGATACATATATACTGATTATAATGCTCGCTCGCGTCATTCACGTTTGTCGTCAATTCACGTCAATTATTGCAAAATTTTGTATATGTGAAGCTAGCAAAACCGTCGCGAGTGTATTATAACGGCAGTATATTGTCATGTTTTTACATGACATGTATGTCAGGATTGTCATGTTTGCACCAGTCGTACGTTGATGTGTGTATGATATATTCATCATTCATTGTGTCACGTGACACCGTATTTGGTATATGTGAAGCTAGTGAAACGATCGTGAGTGCGCTAAGAGCATGGCATGTATACTCTTGTAATACAGGACACACATGCCACTATGATTATGTTTGGACGTGCCTTTACCTTCATTAATCGTTACTGTCACGTGTTGTTAATTGTAGTGTATATGAAATATGTGAAACGGTCGCGAGAACATCATGAGCGTGGCATCTAGTCATGTTCTTACATGAAACGCATCTAGCTCCAGTCATATACATTCGCCATTCATTCACGTCCTATCATACTAAATTTAGCATATTTGAAACTACCAAAACAACCGCGAGCGTCCCATTAGTGGGCGTGTAGTCATGGTTTACGGGACATGCATGTCATGGTTTTCACGTTATAGGTCTGTCACATATTTTCGCTATGCAGTCATGTCATACGATACCCGTTTTGCAATATCTCAAGTGAGCCTAACCACCACAAGAGCAGCAAGAACATGAAATGTATAATTCATGACAATAATGACATACATATCACAATTTTAATGTTATGACTGGTCACTATGCTCATCATGCAGTCGTTTTATGCCATACGATTTTGATTTCGATATAAATATTAAAATGGTCAGGAGAGCTCGAAGTCGTGGGCGGCTAGAGAGATAGATAGATAGAGAGACAGTAAGATAGATAGATAGATAGATAGATAGATAGATAGATAGATAGATAGATAGACAGATAGAGAGATAGGCTTAAAGTCGCCAAATTTTGCTAAGAATTATGTTCGCCTAAAACAATTTGGCAGATCTCACGTTCCTGGGAATCGACGTTGTGCGAAGCATGTGGAGGGAAGGGGACCATGTTGCAATTTTTTTATTGAGCGACATGTAATGAAATGACGCTAAATATATATTCTAATGTTGCACGCACAGAAATATGTTGAGTTGCAGATGTTTATATGAGCAGTTGTTTGGGCTTGCGAAACGATGCCAATTGGAACATGCGTGTTAGCAACACCAGAAGCTATTATGAAGCACTGATGCTCGGGAAGATGCCTACCCTAGACACTGCTACATAAATAATCTTCATCGCATGACAACTAATTATAGTAGATAGATGGATAGACAGACAGAGAGAGAGACAGACAGATAGATAGATAGATAGATAGATAGATAGATGGATAGATGGATAGATGGATATGTGGATAGATAGATAGATAGATACGTTAAAGGTCGCCAAAGTTCGCTAAAAAATGCTCCGCATTTCAAACCTCCCTAAATACCTTAGTAGGATTGGTCATTAGATTGAATGATGCAATAGATATGATATACTTCACAAGACTACGTAGTGAAATGATTTTTTGATTGTGAAGTCTGTCAGAAACAGAGCGACTGACTGAGCTCAACCTTAATATATCGACACGCGTAGAGTAGCAGTTGAAGACGCCCTAAGGCAAGTGCGCCACCATCGGTTCCGAGTGCCCGAAACACTTCTACTCATTTTATGGCTAGGAATATCCTCTAGTCGACACTGGCACCAACACATACGTAACATTAACTCGTGGTGGCAAAAGCACAGTCTCGGTGCATAGAATCAGTGATCATTACGCAGGGCTTTAGTCGGGAAAAATGCACAGTTTCATTAGCTGGTTGGGTGGATGAAGGCTTGGAAGTTAGCGGCTAGATCTCCTATGTGACGTCGTTATTTCGATGAAGAACTCGATAAGGCCCGACGTAGTGCCGCAGGAGTTTTTCACTCAAGCCGACACGACGCGAAGGCAGCGAGAGCAAGGCCAGAAAGACAGTGCTGAAACTCGTGTCATGGTGGTGACTGTCGTAATGGCACGTTTGGTTGGCTTGATATGCCCGGAGTCGATCACGGGTAAAGCGACATGCCGTAGCCGCGCGAACGATGGCCTCGTGAGCGTAGTATGTGGTTGAGTTTGGCTCAGAAGAATGTATTGAGTCGAAAGACAAGAGCGTGCCGCAGCCATACAACAAATAAAACGGAGAATAAGCAGTCATGTCGTGACGCGACGAAATGTATGGAAAGGTCACGGTTGGTAACATGGAGTCACAATCCAGGTGGTTTTCAGACACGTACATGGATAACGTGCCAGGAAATGTAAGGTTCAAGCGCTCAGTAAGTCCGTTTGTTTGCGAGTGGTAAGCGGTGGTGAACTTGTGAGACATTGCACAAGAGCCGCAAACGTCATCGACAACTTTAAAAAAAAAGAACATTGACCTCGATCAGCCGGCAGCTACCGCGGGGCAGCATGGTGTAAGATAACCTGATGGAGAAGAATGTCAGTGACATCGGTAGCACAGCTGGCAGGACGTGCTCGCGCCATGTCATATCATGTCGTATAATCATTTGCTACCACCAGCCACTTGTCACCCGCAGATGACGTCTGGAAAGCATGAAGGAGTGCGAGGCTGTCACAAAAGAGCGCTCAGAAAGTGAGTGCCACCGAGTTCTGGCGGCGGTGACGGTGCCGGGCGGCGGAGGGATGCCACAAGATCAACGCTAAAGAAGAAAACAAGCATCCAAAGACTCCCCGGGCGCATTGTCTCTGCCCCTCAGAAGAGCAGTTTCGCCGACCAGCCTCCTCACATCGACCGCCGAGCAAGCCCTGAAAAGATGTGGAAGGAAAGGGGCGTGGTAATGTAGAGTTGCGTCACGAGTCACGGACGGTCTTCGAAACGTTTCCCCAGCCTTGACTGTGCATCACGCCGGCGAAACAATTAGAATTTTCTGGAATCTAGCGCGAAAGGTATTTAGGCAAGCAGCGAAGAAGGGAAATCAGGATGAGAAGAAAGTTCGCGCCAGTGTGCGTAGGGTGTTTCCGCCGTGTCGGTGAAGGTTTTGTCCTTAGTGACAAAGTGGGAGAAGAAGGAAGTTTATGCCCGTGTGCGTAGGCAGATGATGAAGGAAGTTTTGTGCAAGTATGCGTAGGGCCGTTCCGCGGTGTCGGCGAAGGATTTTGTCGTCAGCGACAAAGCATGTGATGAAGAGGGTTTCCGCCTGAAGGGTTAAGGCTGGTGCTACCAGCAGAACAATAGTGTGAGAGCCGCCAGAGAGCGAAGACGCGTTGCAGGAGCTGCGCGTGGGAAGCCGACGTGTTACCGGCGACGTTTGGTGCTTGGGGAGCGGCCAAAGAAAGACGCGAGGTTTCCTAGAAGAGAAACTTCCGGGGCAGCGGACCGACAACAGCACTAGACTTTGAGTGACTGATTTTTGGAAGAGTATCATTCAGACTTTGTTCCAAGGACTTTGAACTGAATAAGTTTTCGAAATCTTTAGTCTTGTCTTGGTTGTTCCATGCATGTGATTGCAAGGTAGCGCGTATCATTGTTTGTGTCCGTTGTTTTGAGTGTAGCTGATTGTACTGTGTAGTACGTTGTTTGATTGGTGACATATTGTATTCAACTATTGCCGAGTGTGCATATTTGTGTATCGTTTGATCTGCCATATTTGAGAATATAATTTTGTTTTGTTTATCAACTCTCGGCTCTGACTCGTTCTTTGGAACACAGCCAGCGTCCACTGGCGCGCCAAATAGGACCACTTCTGAATTGTCCGCACTTTCGCGGTGAACTTCGGGGGGCCGATACTTCACCCTTGAAATTAGCCCGACGATTGCCTCCCTAACTAACGGGACCTGCGACACAGGCCGACACAAATGAATGGTTCACTGGGGATATGTATGGGCTGAAGGTACACAGCAGGAGAGAGAGAAGGCTTTTTCTGGCGTTGGAAGAGTTCACAGGAAGCGACGTAGCGCCGAACCGAGCGGTATAGGCCAGGCCAGAAGAAACGTCTGCGTACACGAGTTCGGTAAACACCCAAATGGCTAGTGGTGGGAGCATCGTGTAATTGTGAGAGGATAGTTGGTCGCAAATCCTGAGAAACAGGAGAGAGAAGTTCAGCACCATGTCGTGTCATATTGCGTCGATCGATATAAAGTATGGTCATGCAGAACGAGCATATGGAGAGCCGTCCCGTGGGGTTGAAATGAGGCGTTGTGTAAGGAATCACAAATATGGGTGGTGGCACTGCTCGTCGGTGGTGTCTATGGAATCGCTGAGCGACAAAACACAGGTATATGAATAAGTTTTTTTGGTGTCAGGTGGGTCCACGGGATGACGGGAGAGGCAGTCGGTATCCTTGTGTAGCCGTCCTGACTTGTAGGACACAGAAAATGTGTATCCTTGGAGGTGTAAGGCTCAGTAATCGAGGCGTCCCGCAGGATCTTTGAATGTGGAGGGCCAACATAAGGCGCGATGGTCTGTTACTGCGGTGAACTGGCATCCAAACAAATATGGGTGAAACTTGGCAATGACCCAGACAATGGCTAGGCATTCACCTTCTGTGATCGAATAATTGTGCTCGGAGGCTGAAAGAAGGCGGCTAGCATAATCAATTACACTATTGAGCTATCCCTGTCTATGCGACAAAATAGCACCAATACCATGATCACTTGCATCCCTACGGACTTCCGCGTGAGCAGATGGGTCAAAATAGTCCAGAACTGGCGGATTTACATGGCGATTCTTAAGCGTAGATAATGCCTAAGCTTCTTCAGGTCCCGAGCTTAAAGGGCTCTCCTTTTAGGAGCGAAGCTCCTTATGGCGTGGGTCTGTCGCTCAAATTCAAGCCAGTTTGTGCGAACAGTGTCGCCGGCACTCGGACAGGCTGCAGCAGGCCAGCTGGTTTGATGGATGGTGGCTTGCGACGCTAACAAGCTAGACATGCCTGCACGTAAGTTTTGAAAACTTCGTCAAGTCTTGGCCGGTATTAGTTCTGCCTTATCCTCGCCAAGGTTCTTGCGTAAGCCAAGTGACCAGCGGTAGGTTCGTCGTGGCAGGCTTGCAGTACCTCACGGCGAAGCGAAGAAGGAAGGACGAGCAAGTAGCTGCTACCAGCAGGTGAAAAGTTCTTATATACAACGCCATTTCGCAAGCAGTATGAAGGTATCCCTCTCGGAAATAACATAATCCTGCTATTCGTTCATCTTTGTAGGCAATTTATGAGTGGTAGCAGTTCGCCATCATCACGCTGCTGTTGAGAGAAGGCGGCAGTGTCCACGATTCGAGAAAGGCCGTGTCGTTGTCGTCGTTGTCCAGGGATGCCGTCTCTACAGGAGACTGGGAAAGACAGTCGGCATCAGTGAGTCGTTTTCCTGATTTGTAGGCAACAGTGAAGTCTAATTCTTGAAGCCGAAGACTCCATCGTGCACGACGGCCAGACGGATCTTTCAAGTTGACTAACCAACAGAGAGAGTGGTGATCGCTGATAATGGTGAATGGCCGGCCGTACAAATAAGGACGAAACTTCAGGACTGCCCATATCACTGCAGCACATTTTTTTCCGTCGTAGTGTAGTTAGCTTCTGCTCGGGACAGCGTCCTGGTGGCGTAGGCGATCACTTTTTCGTTGTTGTCCTTCGACTGCACGAGCACCTGCTCCAAGACCCACATTACTAGCGTCTGTGTGAAGTATTGTTGGCGCGTCTTCCTCGAAGTGGGCCAGCACGGGGGTGTTTTCAGGCACTGACGAAGCTCGTGAAACGCTTGCTGTTGGTCTTCTGAATAGGATATCTTTTCAAGTAAGCTGTGTCAATGGCCATGCGATGCGCAAAAAATTAGCAATAAACCGCCGGTAATAGGCACAGAGTCACAAGAAACGTCGCACTGAATTTTTGTCTGATGGCATCGAGAAGTTCGCCACGGCGGCAATTTTATCCAAGTTGGGTCGGATCTCTTGGCTGTTCACGACGTTACCAAGGAATTGAAGTTTGTGAAAGCCGAGGTGGCACTTTTCAGGTTTTAGAGTAAGACCGGCCAAGCGTATTGCTTCAAAAACTGCTTCGAGCCCTCATAAGCTCCTCGAAAGTCGCCGAAAAGACAATCACGTCATCGAGGTACAACAAGCAGGTTTGCCACTTAACTCCCGACAGAACCGTGCGCATGAGACACTAGAATGTTGCTGGCGCCAAACACAAACCGAAAGGAAGTACCCAAAATTCATAAATTCCATCGGGCATAACAAAGGCAGTCTTCTCATGATCTCTCTCATGCACTTAAATTTGCCAGTAGCCGCTTTTAAAGTACATGGACGAAAAGTAGCGTGCGTTTCGTAATCTATCCAATGAATCATCAATAGGCGGCAGAGGGTACCCGTCCTTCGTTTTGATCTGATTGAGCTTCCGGTAGTCGACGCATAAACGCAAGCTGCCGTCCTTTTTTTGACGAGTACTACAGGTGATGCCCAAGAACTGTTAGAATGCCGAATAACACCATCTTTTAGCATCGTTTTCGCCTGTTTTTGAATTGCCTCACGCTCCGTTGGGGCGACTCGATAAGAATTTTGCCGGATGGGTCTGGTGTCGGAATCCTTCATGATGCGGTGTTTCATCAGTGCCGTTTGACCAACTCTTGATGTGGATGAGAAGCAGCCATGGAACTTGTTGTTCAGCGTGAGAAGGCATTCTCGATCAATGGGACATAAGGTTGGACCAACGTCGACGAGTGTCGGTGTAGTGATAGTAGACGCTGCTGCTTCCTCCACTAAATGACCAGCTTCTGTTTGAGCGAGTTCGTCGAAATAGCCAATAGCCGTGCTTTTAACTATGTGTCGACGTTCTTTGCTGAAATTTGTCAATACGAATTCAGCGCTTCCGTCAATAACAGTGATGACAGCCCTGACAACAGAAATGCCGCTAGTGAATGCAAGCTCCTTGATGTGTTCAGCGATACCAGTACCGTTTTGTAAGATGTCACAGTGCACGGATACGAGGCAAAAACTTCGTGACGGCAGTATGGCGTCGTCATCGGCAATATGGAAGCGAGGTGGCTGGTGCTCCTCTTCTGTAGCAGTGTCCGAGCTTATAGCGAACGTCACGCTTTTGCAACGGATGTCAATTACAGCCCCGTATTCGTGCAAGAAATACATTACCAATATGAGCTGTTTACAGCACTCGTGAAGAATTACGAGGAGGGCGGTAAAGGTGGAACCAGCGATGATGAGTCGGGCCGTGCACTTTCCAACCAGTCTCATCAACTGACCTCCTGAAATTTTTATATTGGGTTCGTGCCATGGCATCTTCACCTTCCTTAGTCTGTCGGCTAGCTGTAGGCTTAATATAGAAAGTGGAAGCCGGTGTCCACAACAGCGTTACTTGGTGGCCGTCAATGTGAACGATGAGGTCAGCGCTGATACGTCAGTTACATCGGCAGTTGTTCCATTCATCAGATTAGTCGTTGCTGTTGTCATCTTCGGCATCGGTGGCTTCGAGCTGTCATATGTCTGGAATGGGTGCTGTTCGGAAGTTTGATTATTCGCAACCCCAACCCCCGAGGTTGCTGCGCCTAGTTTCTCCGTCGCGGACTAGGGCACCTGCCCCTGGTGACGTGGGCAAAACTGCGACGATTAGGTAAATTGCCTCGCGCAGGAGATGGAAAACGTGACCCGGGCCTCATTGGATTCATCGTTGGTGTGTTCATAGGAGTGCCGTTGTACTTGCATCGATCGTCGTACGTAGCGTAATCAGGGTGGCGAGGAAATAACGAGTACTGAGCGTCGCAAGAACAGCAAACTCTGTAAACGTGCCCAGCTTCGCCACAATGAAAGCATACCGGTCGACGGTCAGCAGTACGCCACAAATCGGTTTTTCGACGCTGGTAGGTAAGCGGGGACTCACCATTGAACTACGTTGTGGGCCTCACATTTTGGCTAAACGGCATTCGTTTTGTCGGCGATATTGGTGAGGCTGGAAAAGTCGTCGGCGCTGAGAGCGGCTGCGTTTCAGGGTTGGTGGTGGTCCAGTTATTGGGGTCCGCTGTGCCGAAGTCGCCACGACGGGGCGTCGGACTGCATCAGCATAAGTAAAATATCACACATTATTATAGCCGGATGAAGAGAGAACCTGACAGACCTCATGCCAGACAACATAAGCAACTAAAGACTATGCCGGTGTCGGTTCGGTTGCTGGAAATAAACCAAGCTGCCAAAGCTCCTCCCTCAAAATCTCCCTGATGACTTCCCGCAGAGGCTGGTCATTGTCACATAAGCTCGCTGCAGTCTTACCGGGACTACTCGCTCGAAAATTGACCGAGTTCTTGAGGTGGTACCGTTGCTGTAGGGCCCGTTCAATAGTTGTGGCGTCTTTCGTGAACTCAGCTTCTGTGGTTGGCGGATTTCTCACAAGCCCAGCAAACAGTTGCTCCTTCACGCTTCCCTTTAGATACCGCTTCCTGTCACTCGGCACCTCGGGATTTGCCCTGCCGAAAAGACGGGTCATGTACTCGGCGAACATAGCACCGCTCTCATTTGGTTTTTGAATTAGACCTTCCATGAGACGTTGCGCATTCTCGTTTCTGTCGAGACTAGTACAGGTGGTAATCATCTGGTTGCCCAAGTTGTTTCACGTAGCCATGCTTCTTTCCCTGTTGATGTACCACGTCAGGGCGTTGTCGTTTAGGTAGAAGTACACATTCGCGAGCTTGTCTTCTGGCGTGGCCCACTGGTTGTACTTGGCGAAGCGTTCGAACTGGTCCAGCCAGTCTTGGGACGTCTTCATAGGTCTCACCATAAAAGCAGTCAGGAGTAATCGGATTATGAAGTGTCATGTGCGATGGAGCTGCAGTAGCCATGTTGGCTGAAGGAGGCAAGCGATTGCTGGCAGTTTCTGGCAAGGGATTGAGCTCGGGAGCCAGGCCTCGCAGACGCGACTAAAACGGTGGACTGGTGTGTCGACGGGCAGTAGCGATTCCGGGCTCGAATGTCGGGTCCGCGAAGAGGTGCCAAGCATGAAGACTTCCCCGCACCTCCACCAATGTGACGACACGGGATCGGCAAGCACACAAAGTGCCTCTTTCTATAATTCACAAAACTTTAGTTGTGTCCTGAAGCCTGGTCTTTTGAGACCAAGGTGGGCCGTGTCCACGTTGGTACCGTCAGGCCGAGCCTTGTGGCGTCATCGTGGACCTTCTGGACTGCCCATAGTTGGTCTTCAGTAGACGCGCTTCGCCCCATAATCTGCCAGTAAAGCCATTGTTCTTCGGGGTCGGCGAGAGTCGTGGGACAGCCCGCCAGCATCTGTCTGATACCAATGATGCCATCGCACGCGTCACACTTGTCTTGAATTTCACTGTCAGGGAGACTTTTATGTAGAAAATACGGAGTTGGGTAAGTTCCGGTTTGTAGTAAACGTAGCGTGACTGCCTGAGCCCTGTTCGATTTCGCGTGTGGCAGTGGGAATTGCCTACGCCTCAAGTAATAATGTTTTGTGATGTCGTTGTAAGTGATTAAATTATCTTCATGGTCCCCGAAATGGTAGTGGGCGTCGGATCGGGTCTGACCGGCACGGCAAGCGAGTCCTCGTGCGAGGTCATTCGTCACCTTATTTAGGTTGACCCGAGTTTCGTCCACTTGCCCCATATGAGCAGGAAACCATTGCATTTCAGTATCGATATGATTGACTTTGTTCATAAGTTTAACCACAGTCCCAGCGACATAGCCTTTGTCGAAGCTCGTAATTGCTGCTTTGGAGTCGCTATAGACGTATTACCATTTTCTGCTTCTGATAGCTAAAGCAATCGCAGCTTGTTCCGCAACCGTGGAATCCTTAGTAAGAATAGTCAGGGCGTCCGTACCTCTCTCTGGCTCCCGACCACCACAGCCGTGTAGACCCCTTCGACTTTCACCCAGGCTGCGCCCACGACAGCCGCCTGTTGTCCTACCTGTTCGACTTCTTTGAATAAAGCTTTCGCTCTTGCTTTTCGCCTGCTGACATTGTGTTCCGGATGCATGTTTCTCGGCAGGGGAGGGGTTCTGATTACGTCTCTAAGCTTCGCATTCAATTCGACCTCGACCTGCTTCGGGTTCTTCGATCTATTGGGGACTGACCCGATTGCCCTGAGTATCAGTCTACCCGCACGTGTCCTCGTTAGTCTTTCCTTCTGCGCCGTCTGTTGCGCTTTGGCCATTCCTTGCATAGTATTGTGCACGCCTAAGCTCATGAGTTTCTCGTTCGACACACTGTTGGGTATACCTAGGGCAGCCTTGATTAACTTTCTGATAATGGTGTTGAGCTTGTTCAGCTAGCCTGCGACCATTGGAGGAGACCTGCCACGTAGGTGAAGGGACAGAGAGCGAAGGTGTGCAGTAGCCTTAGAGCGCTGTCCTCATAACAAAAACGCTTTATCGATCGTAGGAAAAAGACTGCAACGACTTCTTCGTCTTTTGCTCTTCGCCAAGGACACTCGTGCTGCTTCGTTGTCGTCACCACTGGCACATACGCGCGGCAGTATGTATGTATGTATGTATGTATGTATGTATGTATGTATGTATGTATGTATGTATGTATGTATGTATGTATGTATGTATGTATGTATGTATGTATGTATGTATGTATGTATGTATGTATGTATGTATGTATGTATGTATGTATGTATGTATGTATGTATGTATGTATGTATGTAGCCACCGGTGGCACATAGCCACTCTAGAGCGGGTAAGTGCCACAGGGGTTGGGAGATCGGAGATATAGGTATAAAGAGTTTTCGCTAGATGTACGCACGGACGGATGCACGGACGGACGGATAGATAGACAGACAGGATAGACAGACAGACGCATGGATTGACGCACGGATGGTCGTGCGGACGGATGAAAGCAAGAATAAACGGACGGACGGACGCACGGGCGGGCTGACGGACGCTTCGCCTCTCTCATAATCATTCAATCCGTGGGTATTCTGTGATCTTTTAAGAATACCGCTGAGAAGACGCGCGCTTTTGGCGAAGTTCTCATAAAGCATCTGAAATAGGAAAACAGCCCCAGGAATCTTCGAACATCAGAAGGTGTAGGACAAGTTGAAAACTAGTGGACTGCATGCACTTTGTCGGGATCAAACTATGCCAGTAGCGTCGACCTTGTGACCGAGGACACGTAATGAACGGCGGCCGAAATAACATTTTGCGGAATTCAGCTGTATGGCTGCTTGTCGGAAGACCGCAAGGATGGCCGATAGCCGGTGGAGGTGGCTTTCGAACGTCGGTAAAAATAAAAAAGAACAGTATATCAGCAAAATGAGTGATAATGAGTGGGGCGAAGTGTCCATCAACCCATGCGTGTGCCCTTTCATGGGTGAGTTCCTGCGTCCGTCCGTCCGTGCGTCAGTCCATCCGTATGTGCGCCCATTCGTACGTCTCTCTGTGCGTGCATCTTTGCGTCCATTTATCCATGTGTCTGCCTGTTCTTCTGCTTAACTGTCTGTCCGTCTTTCCATGCGTCCATCCGTCCATACAGTGAACACTTCAAGTACTGCCATCTCGTTTTTTTTGCCACATATTCATCACATACAAGTACCGCCCTCTAGCAGATAATCCAAGGACTAAACGAAAGTATGTACCACATCTGCCGTCAGCGCATTTTTTAACACCAAGAGCGGGATACCGACGCCTTGCTACGTTTTTCGTAACATGTCGACATGCGGAGTGTGCCAGAGGGCTGGTATGTGCCACTGGTATGCGAGTATGTGCCACAGGTTATGCACTACGACAATGGGGGACGCACAAGCCACGCTACAAGGACTTCGCCCTAGAACAATAAGATCGTTGAAATAACACAAGCATGTGGACCATTTAAAACCATGTCGAAGAGAGCCCATTATGCGTTCGAAGGTGACTGGGGCATTACATAGTCCAAAAGGCTTCACTTTGAATTGATACAGATTGTCTCGAGTAACGAACACCAATTTCTCGCGATCCTTGTCATCGACTGCAGTTCGCCAGTACCTAGAACGTAAATCCATCGAAAAGAAATAGCTGATACCATGTAAGCAGTCAGTCCAGTGCGTCGTCAATACGTGGGAGCGGGTAAACGCCTTTTTTTTCCTGAGCTTGTTCGAATGACGATAATCAATGCAGAACATCCAACTATTACCCTTCTTTTTCACTAAAATGACAAGGGACGCCTATGGACTAGAGGAGGGCACAATATGATCCTTGGACTGCATGTTCTCAACCTCCGTTTGTACCACGTGATGTTTACCGACTGACACACAATAATGATGCCTATGGATGGGCGGAGCGTCACCAGTGCGGATTGGATGAATAACGATGTGGGTTAGACCTAGACGGCGGTTGTGGACTTAGAGGGCGGTTGTCAAAGACATCAGAATGCGACGGTGGGCGTCAGCGTAAGGAGGTCCTAGGTCAAGAGCTATCATTTTAGTGAATGTTCTAGTTAGATGGCGTCGTCGGAGCCGAAGGTTGAGAAAACGTAGATGGTTGTTCATAGATTAGTTCACATACTCCGGTGTCGTCGAAAGGGGACAACACAGCAAGAGATACGCCATCAGGAAAAGCTTGCGGTGACGAGCCAAAGTTCAGGCGAGGAAACCGTGCGCGGTTGTTAGCGTAATGATCCAGGAAAAGCTTGCGGTGACGAGCCAAAGTTCAGGCGAGGAAACCGTGCGCGGTTGTTAGCGTAATGATGGAGCTAGGGAGAGCTATTTGACGTTCTAGTGTAATGGTGTAAGGCGGAGATACGATGTAAGTACCATCCTGAAGGGGTGGGCACTGGTGACATGGGAAGACAAGTCGCAGCGCCAGGTTGCAGCAGAACAAAGTCAGTGGAGCGAAGTCGAGGCTTGACATCTGCGCAAGCGTCGTCACTGGACCGGGGTAGCTCAAGCCTCAGAATACCGGCTGAACAGTCGATGAACGTAGAATGAACTGTTAGAGAGCTCATTCTGAGAGTCACCTCGTGAGGGCATTCGGGAAGTACAGTGAACAGAACTAACGTTGAGCAGTCTGCGATGGTGATACAGGCGGTATACATTCCCATGGCGGCAGTTGTGCTGCCATTGGGTACTCGTAGAACAGGTGATTCGGTGGGCGTTAGCACTTCTTGAAGGCGGCTACGAAGGTCAGAGCGCATAACCGGCACCTGATCTCCAGTGTCGATGAGGGTTCAACGGGCACATAATCAATCAAAAAACTTCGATTAGGTTTCGTTTATGGGCAATGGTCAACACAGGTTTTGCAGTCAGAGTCGTCAACGCAGCCTCAGTTACTGGGGCTGCATTAGTTATTTCCCGACGAACACCCTGGGTAGGATGGCGATGGGGGTCGCCGAGATGTAGGCTAGCGGGACTGATGGCACTGTGGAAATGGTAAACGGCCAGTGATGAACCGGGGAGGAGCGGCAGGGTCAGCATAAGACGATTCGGCGTGAGGCGACAGAGGACGAGCTGCGCGCTCGTAGCCACGATCAGTATATGGTCGAGGCGATGAATACAGCAAAGGCGATGAACGCCTTTGCTGTACCCCTCAGGTAGAATATCACGTTTGCCAGCATGAGTGTTGGGCCCACCTGTAACGAATAGCGACGCGCTGGTACTCCTACGGCCACTCATCGACTTCGACCTTACCAGTGCCGGTGAAGATTCCCGGGTCGCGTATTGGAGTCATCGCGTATTGCACTGGTGCCTGAGTGGCCGGCACACTGTCGTTAGCCATTGTCTGCTAGATGAAGCAGAGTCGCCGCCTGGCGACAACTGGCCGAAACTGCGACTCCTTGAGTGACTGCTAGGCACGCCGTGTTTCCATGTGCGCGTACGTCATGCACGTTCTCAAAGTGTGGCTTGTCCGGTCATGTCAGCGCTAGCGTAAATGTTTCTACGTATGGCTGAAATTCATTAGCAGCCGAGTTTTGCTCGGCTGCTAATGAATTTTATATCTAAAATTTCGTAACGAATATATATATATATATATATATATATATAATATATATATATATATATATATATATATATATATATATATATATATATATATATATATATGTTGTACCCGTTTTTTTTTCTTCAAATTTACATTACGATTCGTTCTAATAACTTCTCCCTTATTCTTCCCTCGGCATTATTGTCTGTTAGATCTCATAATTATTGTGCCAAAACACGGAAAAACGAGCCCTTAAGTATACACTTCTTTCCCTTATTCAATAACGAGGGTCTCGTACTGGCAGACTTGGTGCCTTAGGTTGTGTACGAGAGACTATTGGTCAGCTGCCAACTCGTAATAAGTTCGCGTGCTACGTGACGCCACACAGGTTTTAAAGAGTGTGCCACACTCGCCGCCATGGCTGCAGATGGTGCTGACTGACACTCCCCCGTTTAAATTCACATATATAACCAATAAAGTGGCTGGGAGGATAGCCGCCGTGGTAGCTTAGTGGTAGAACATCAAACTAGTTATTCGAAGGTTCCGCAAGTTTGGTTCCTGCCCTGATTTTGGGACGTTAAACTCCACATATCAATCAATCAATCAATCGGTTCCTGCCCCCAGCAAGTTATCTTTTCTGCCACATTTCTTTTATATATATAGTATATATATATTATATATATATATCTATATATATATATATATATATATTATCATCTATATATATATAACTAAATAAATAAATATATATATATATATATACTATATATATATATATATATATATATATATATATATTATATATATATATATATATATATATGTACCAGCAACAGGCAGGCACGGTGTTGAGTGGCCGTAGCGTTAGCGTTGCATATAGTCCAGTAGATCCTCCGTGAGCGGTGAGAACGTGGTTTATTTCGACGTTTCGGCCTAGAGTCTGGCCTTCATCAGGATTAAATGTACAGTTTGTTGGTGCTCAGCTTCATACAATCTCAAATCAGAGGGAAAGGAAAGAGGAAAAAGTCAGAATAAAGAAAAAAAAGGAAAAAGAAGAAAAAGAAAGAAAAGAAAAAGGAAAAAAAAGACAAAAAGAGTATAAGGTGTACTCCCCTCGGGCACCACCCTTCCAATCTTCCTTCCACTTCCCCCTTCATCTCTCTTACCTTTATCCCCTTCATCTTTCTGGGCATACACAGACCGCTGACATCAGAAGGGTGAAGGGGAGAAAGGGGAGAGAGATGAAGGGGGAAGTGGAAGGAAGAGTGGAAGGGGGCGCCCGAGGGGATTCCACCTTATATTCTTTTTCTCTTCTTTCTTATTTCCTTTTTCTCTTCTTCTTCTTTTCTTCTTTTTTTTTTCTTTTTTTCTGTCTTTTTCCTCTTTTGATTTGAGATTGTATAAAGCTGAGCAGCAAAAAACTACCTGTAATCCTGATGAAGGCCAAACTCTAGGTCGAAACGTCGAAATAAACCACGTTGTGACAGCTCACAGAGGATCTACTGTATATATATATATATATATGGGATATGGCACAACGGGAGCGTTGTCAACTAGGATAAATATATTTATTTCCCAACAGTTTCGGGAGAGGTTCTCCCTTCATCAGGGGATGAGTTATACTAACATGAACTTCCAAACTTCGTTGCGGCCGCGTCCCTCTCGCCTTGGAAGATGTTTGCGAGAGTGAGAGAGAACTAAAAAAAAGAAAAAAAAGAAAAAAGACGAAAAGAGTAAAAGGAAAAAAAGAAAGTAAAAAAGAAGAAGAACCACTGTCAACACTGAGAACAAAACCACATCCGGTTCTAATCCCGTGCCGGTCAGTTCTCGGCGTGTGTCGGGCCACCCAAGATTGTCGCCGCGGAGGCGGGAGCACTCCGTGACGGCGTGCGTAAGAAAAGGGTTTCCCCTTAATGAGTTGGTCGGTCGGCCATTAAGGGGAAACCCTTTCCTTAGGCACGCCGTCACAGACCGCTCCCGCCTCCGCGGCGACAATCTTGGGTGGCCCAACACACGCCGAGAACTGACCGGCACGGGATTAGAACCAGATGTGGACGTGCACGGACATGTGGTTCTGTTCTCAGTGTTGACAGTCGCACTTCTTCTTTTTTACTTTCTTTTTCTCTTTTTTTCCTTTTACTCGTTTCGTCTTTTTTCTTCTCTTTTTTTTTCTGTTTACTCTGCTTCTTTTCTTTTTTTTTAGTTCTCTCTCACTCTCGCAAACGTCTTTCAAGGCGAGAGGGACGCGGCAGCAATGAAGTTTGGAAGCTCATGTCAGTATAACTCATCCCCTGATGAAGGGAGGACCCCTCCCGAAACTGTTTGGAAATAAATTTATTTATCCTTGTTGACAACACTCCCGTTGTGCCATATCCCATATCTTCAAGAAGACTAACTGGACCATTGAATTATTATTCCCACTATATATATATATATATATATATATATATATACAAGAAGACTAACTGGACCATTGAATTATTACTCCCACTATATATATATATATATATATATATATATATATATATATATATATATGGGAAAGAAGTGTATACCTAAGGGCTCGTATACCTAAGCCAATGGTAATTTTTCGTCTAGAAAAACATGCTTGTCAAATTAACCAGACGTTAGTTGTAGCACTGTCACGCACTTAATTCATCGATGAAAGCTTTCTGTTTAACTCTTATCATATAATATTTGTACTGGTGCAAGAAGATATGCGTACGCGTAGTAAACGCAGTGTAGCCCAAAGCGCCGTCAACCACTAAGCTTTCTTCACTAGACTTATCGACTGTCCCAGATTTCTAGATGAACAGATTGATAGAAAAAAATATGCGTATAACGTGCGAACGGTGGTACTGGGCGAATCACCCAGATATTCGGCATTCTACAATTTTTCTTTCTCATTTTTTGTAGTATGCAGAGGATGAAGATGTAAATAAATAGTTCAGTCAAGCTACAGCAGCACGTGAGAAACGGAGCACAAGGTAGCCACGTACAAAACACACAGAAAAGGCGTGATTTACTGCGAAAGCGTGAGGAGAGTCGTCCAGGCTGAGCGTCGCTATTAGAGGCAGAATGCGCTTTACTCGCGGGTAACGTTAACGTTGCATAGGCGTCTTTCACCGATTCAGTAGAGAAGAGTGCAGATATTATCAGTAAACTGTAGTCGACGCATTTTATTCGCCGATGGCCGGCTCGACCACACGCAACGAAGCATCGCTGCGCGCATCAAGCGGCCGTGGTATTTGTATACCAGCCGCCGACCCCTATACACACTAGCGCGAGGATAATGCTGCCACCTATAGCCTCATCTCGCTGCAAATAGCAGCGGAACCCATGTGACATCTGCTGCGGGGATGAAGCTCCGACTTCCCTAGAGACGCACCCAGAACATCCACCAAATATATTCGCGTAGAGTTGCAGTTGCAGTTGCAGACGCCCTAAGGCAAGTGCGACACAATCGGTTCTGAGGCCGAGGCACTTCAACCTCTTGTATGGCTAGAAGCGTGCTTTAGTCGACACTGGCACCAACACCTACGTAGCAATATGAATGGCGTGATTCTGCGGAGACAATTAATAGTACTAAGCCCCATCCTACCCCAGTCAAAGTTTTTAAACACTTACAGAAACTTAGCTAGTCTGGCTTCACTTGACAAGGTCCTTGCGTTGAACGCTGCCAGGAAACGTTTTTAAAGCCAGTAACAATATTATACTAATCTACATTTGAACGTAATACTGAGAAATATATATAAAAAACGCCAGACCATCGCGGAAGGCGCAGCACAGTCAGAACGAAAGCGAGAAGAGTGGCATTTCAATGTCTTTTCTAAACACTCATTGGGTAAGGGCTGCAAGCACTTGTAGCACACTACGGCATTATTATTAAAAATTTTAGGGTAGTAAGCCAGCATTTGCTATGCTGTTTTTCGTCATTATTCTGAGAAGCGTGATATCTGCTCAACAATTTCGAGGAATTTTGTGTGAATTGTACATGGAGTGGCTGACGACTATGAGAAATTAGGCCTGAAGTTGGTATGCGCCACAGTTAATAGCTGGACAAAAACAAGCATTTGTAATGGGTTTGAGCATTGGACGACCCACTCGTGATGGCCCCGCCGCGGTGGTCTTGTGGCTAAGGTATTCTGCTGCTGGCCCGCAGGTCGCGGGATCAAATGCCGGCTGCGGCGGCTGCATTTCCGATGGAGGCGGAAATGTTGTAGGCCCGTGTACTCAGATTTGGGTGCACGTTAAAGAACCTCAGGTGGTCGAAATTTCCGGAGCCTTCAACTACAGCGTCTATCATAATCATAAGGTTGTTTTGGGACGTTAAACCTCACATATCAATCAATCATAAATCAATCATACCCACTCGTGACGCTATTCGAATTGTGCGACGACTGGTTGTTCGTTCGCTGTTTTAAAACTCTTTATATGTTGTATTAACGCGATTGCTTTCCCGACATCACGCCTTCCTAAGGAAGTTTGCCAACAACTCTCAAGCAGCGGTGTGGCTCAATGGTAGAATACTGGGCTCGCCCCCAGCGGACCCGGGTTCTAACTCCACTGTGTCATTGGTACTAGTTTTTTTTATAATTTCGCCTGATGGGGGGACAGACATCGGCGGTGGCAGAGCGATGGCGGCGGACAACTATGGCGCTGTGCGTGACCCGAGTTGTGATTTCATAACAGATTTTGCTGTGCAATGAGGGTCCCATAATAGAATAATGCTGCGGAATTTTGGTTTCCAAAGGTTATCAGTACACCCTGTTGCTTTAGAAATTCAACAATTTCTCTAATTTCGTGTGATATGGTTACGGACATCGGCGGTGGCGGCGGACAGCTACTGCGCTGTGCGTGACACGAGTTGTGATCTCATGTCACGCGCATCTTTCGCTGTGAAATGACGGTCCCATATTCGAATAACCCTGCGGAATTCTGGTTTTCGGAGGTTATCAGTACTCTCTATTGCTTCAAAAATTCAACCATTTCCGTGATCAGATGTGCATAAATGCTTGAGACTGAGGGCCTGGGGAGAGTTCTGTGCCCCATTGGTGCATTAGGACCCCGATATTTGACAATTTTTATCTCTAAACAGACCATTTCACAGACAAAGTACCGCAAAAACCATAACTCATCACGTAATTTGTGGGCCTAAACGCAATCAAGAGAAAAACGTCTTAGTCATGGACACAATTACACGAGTGGTGTGGTATCGCAACTACATTCGAGCAAACTATAACGAGACCTCTTTACCTGTGCAGAAAGCGCAAGGTGCTGTGGTGGCGAGCAAGTATGCTGGTGTTGTCGCTTCTGGGCTTCCTCTACCAGGCCTCTGAGATCGTGCAGGAGTATCTCGAACACCGCAGCGCCGTGGACCTGCGCATTGAGGGGTCCGGAACTCTTCTTTATCCTGGTCTCTCCTATTGCGTCACAAACTGGTACGTCACATGCTTCGGGCACCCACAGCTCTTGAAACAACATAAATTGAAGGTTCATGAACTATCAGGCGTAACACTGCAAGTAAGGCAAGACATAATAGAATTACCATGATGTCTTCAGCTTAGTCGTAAAAACTAAATGAAAGCAAGGTGGGAGCACCGGGTCATGTCTAAATTCCTTCAAAACAAATATGGGATTTAGAAGCGTGGTGGTTTGATATATGGTAGGTCATGACGATTCTTAGCATACATGCTCAGGACGACGAGAAAGGGAGAAGAGGAGCACTAACCTCCAGCTGAGTTTTTAGTTCAGAACGCAAAAAGACATAAAGAAGACAGAAAATCCTGTGCAATTTGGAAGTTGGCGCTTGTCTTCTTGTCTCTATGTAGTCGTTCTGAGCTCGCGTTGTAACTATGGTCAAGATATGGGATGTTAGTTATATAACTTATGTTTGAATTTCAAAATCGGTGCGACATTAAAAGCTCCATATTTTAAATGATTAATACACTTAAATTACTTTTACCCTAATGATTGAATAATTTGCACAAATATTAGGGATACCAGAAGTATTATTAGTACTTTTTTATGTTAGACAGTCCATTGTTAACTCGACAGCTTTAATATATTGTATTCTGCATCGGTTATACTTTAATAGACAGTGGCACAGTTCTAGGCAATAATACTAGCCCCAAATTTTATAAAAAATGCAAATGAATCTGCGAGGTTGTGTGAGGAAGTGAAGTTCATGTTTTTCCCCCTCAGAATTATCTTTACATTGAGTCTGAATGTCAGAAGGGCGATGCAAGTTTCACATGGGTAATATCCGTGACTTTTTCAGGATAAACAAGGAGAAACTTTGCTACCGGTACCCTCAGTTCTGCAATTTTTCAGACAGTATGGTAAGCCGTATATAAGTTTGTTATTTTTATTGCGCTTTACTTTAGCACTTTTTATGCAGTCTTTATAGACGCAGGTGATTTTGATGAGGCGTCATATATGACGCATCGTTAGAATTTATAAGCTGAATCTTTAATTATAATGCTACCTTTTTCCCAGGTCCTACGTCATTTGCCACATTCATCTTGTTCCTTTTTCTCCTCGAGGTAACAGAATGCTAACACTTTTCGAGTTGTAGCCTGCTGTTTTCGATAATAACCAACAGAAGGCACTCATTGTACTCGAGGCTTGATGGTCTGTATTCACTAACTACTCTTCAAACTTCATGCATTCCTATACGGTACTCGACATTGCGCAAGATATCATCGAGAGCACTAACTGGCCTACTATAATTTCATTTTCTCTTGACTGTGTTGTTTTTGTAAAGAACATCCTGTCATCCAGCTTATGTCATAACTTGCCGTGCAGTCGCTGGGAAGTTGCGAATGCAGTATAGCAAAACATTGGCCTACCTAAAACTGTAGTTGATTTAAAATGTTTAGGAACGCGCTCATTGGCAGGTGGTGAGGCATAGTATATGTTATTGAGAACATGGCAAAAAAAAAACACGTACACACGCATTTATATCGATCAGTGATGGTCAAAAGAAGTAACCAGGAGTAACTTTCTTGCAAAAGAGGACAACGTCGAAGAACCGCGTACGATAACGAAACGCAAGTGGTGCGTGACATAAAAACATGAAAGGCAAAAAGAAATCACCGCCCAAGCATCCTAAACACATGCTTAACCAGCGAAGCGGAAACGTGCGGCTAGGGACGGTTGCAGCTCATCATCATCAGCCTGACCACGTCCGCTGCAGGACAAAGGCATCTCCCATGTTTCGCCAGTTAACCCGGTCCTGTGCTTGCTGCTGCCAATTTATACCTGAAAACTTCTGAATCTCATCTGCCCACGTAACCTTCTGTTTCCACCTAACCCGCTTGCCATCTCTGGGAATCCAGTTAGTTACCCTAATGACCAGCGGTTATCCTGTTTACGCGCTACATGCCCGGCCCATGTCCATTTTCTCTTCTTGATTGGAAAAAAAAGAGGAAAGGAGGAAAAAAAAGAGGAAACATGCGGCTAGAGACGGTTGCAGCTATACCAGCCGAAACCAAAGAGCCGCTCCAGTAACTGCCGCCGAACGAGGGCGTCAGTCCCAGTGAACCGATTCCCGCCATTTCCACGCTGACGCCGCTGTGCCGGCAACCACTCTTGTTCCACTCCCCGTTGGTGCGTGATTACTGCTCGGAAGGCGGCTGGATCCTCGGATGAATTTGTTATGATCCAGGTGGTGGGCAACGTGCGAATAAATAATGTGCTCGAGGATTTTGCAGGCAATGCATATCAGTGAAATAGAACGATAATTAGATGGGTTTGTAACGGTGACCTGATTTGAACACTGGAGTTACCTTGGCTACCTTCCACTCCGCAGGTATAACCTTTGGAAAGGGACGGAGATAATATGATTTGCACAATGTGGCTAGTAATAGCTCCAGTGGGTTTTAGTATTTTAGTCGGTATGTTATCAGGACCAGGGGCACTCGATGTTTTCAGTTGGTTTATAATGTTTAGGATACCTTCAGCATTTATGGTGACGGGTGGAATCTGGAAAAAGTCTTATCTGGAGGCCGACAGAATATTTCCTGGCGGCTCATTGGTAAAGACTGAGGAAAAGTAAAAATTCATCACGTCAGAGCGCTGCTAAGCTGGTACCCATGAGCAACCAGGATTACACATTGAAATGTTAAGTTATAAATTGATAGCGTTGATAATGTTCGAAAATTTTGTTGGTGTTTGTCGCAGATGATTTTTAGGAGATCTTCATGGTAATACTACTTTTTAGCTTTTTTTTCAGCACGCTCATATATTCTCGAAGGCAAGTGAAATATTTGTCCCCCTTCGATAGAGAAGTGCTGCGTTTTGCATCGCGGAAAAGGCGTTTCTTCTTTTGTGAGAGTTTTTTACGGAGTATGTAAACCAAGGACTATTATCGTCATAGTGAACAGACGCAATGGGAACGTATTTATTGATTAGTGTCAAGACCACTTGTTTGTACAAAAGCCAGTTCTATTCTACACTTCACGAGACGGCCGTTTGAGAGAAAGAACTATAAAAGTTTTCCGATTCGGTAATGATTGCGTGGACGTTGACCCGCCGCGGTGGCATGCCCCCAACGTCACACGCACGTCACCTCTCGCTTTGATGCCGGAAAGGGTAGGGAAGAGATGTGGCTTGCGAAGGCTACGCGGGGGAGCAGTAAGGGTTTCTAGCTCGGTTCCTCTCATCCTCGTTTTGCGCTGCTTAAAAAAAAAACAGTTTTCTCAGCTCGTAATAAACAGAGTGAAAAAATTGTGTACCATAATACTCCTCATCGGACACACAACAATTTCCACCATCCAAAATTTGTTATGGGGCCTGCATGGTGAGTGGCCTTCTAAGGGCTCGTTTTCTTGTTTAGAAGGAGTAATAATGAGCACTGACAGACAATTAGGCCAAGGAAAGTAAAATAATATTATTAGAGGTGATTGTATTGTAAATGTAAAGAAAGAAAAGTGGATGAAATGATAATTTGCCATGGGGAGGGACCCAACCTGCGACCTTCGAATAACGCGTCCGATGCTCTACGAAATGAGCTACCACGAACGCTATCAACCAATCCAATTCACGTGATATGTATATGCGTTAAACGCGGGAGCGTCAGTCGACGCCGCATGTTGCTGTTCTGGCGAGTTTGGGACACTCATTTCTTGATTATTGGCACCACGTAGCACGTGATCTAATCAGGAGCTGGCAGCTGACCAATAATCCCTCACAAGCTACTTGAAGGTTCCTGAAGGGCCGATAGGAAATGAAGATTGCAACCAGAACTTTTCAGAGCAACATATTTATAGGCGCCCAAATTTCAATAATTTCTCATTCCCTTTCTTGAGGCACTTTTGAAGAAGCATATTCACTTTGTGAGCTTCTGCCTTCGTGTCTCTCATAATTATATGGTAATGTTGGGACGTTAAATCCCACATATCAATCAATAAATCGAGCTTCTGTCTTCCTTTTATCAGGGTATGACTACTTTGATCCCGATAAGTACCGAGAATTAGGTATTAAAAAGAGTAACTGAATATAGGCCTGTTTATTTATGTAGTATTGATTATATCATATTTGCGAAAATCCTCACGAACGGGTAGCGAACGGGGATTACAAAATGTGTAGGTGTCCATCAAACATGTGGAGTAAGAGGCCAATCTATACAGAAAAAAATATACATGTAGCTCGAGCAGTCCTTGAGTGCGATTGATGATAGTATGAATGAGGTAGCGCTTCATCAGGTTGACCTTGCTAAGACTTTTCGTAAGGAACTTACGACATGATTTTTTCCTTCGACTGCTAAAAAATCTCGAGATCTACCGTGCAATGGCATATAATTCTTTTAAGCAAGCGCCCAAAGTGGCTGGCAAGGTTACTTGTGAATGTGTCCGCTCTTGCCTTAACTTTCCGCAGTATACTTATAACTACATTGTTTATTTGTCCTGCCTAATGCAGGTAATAAATGATAGAGATATGGAGCCAAATAACTTAAAATTCTAGTCTAGACAGATGGCATTGCCTTCTTCTGCGTGAACAAACCGAGTGTTCAGGAAGCAGTAAAGACTACTAAGCGTTTTTGAGAAATTTCCGGAGCTAATATAAGTTTTGATTAAAGCAGCTGATTTTGGCTGGGCTTCTGGGCTAGAACTCTCTCGATGGGTGCCAATAATTGTTGGACTAGAGCTCCATTGCGTTCTTGGTGTGCCTCTTGATAACCACCGTAATAGTGGTCGCCACAGGACGTTTGCCATAACCACTATCCGTCAAAAGGTTTCAACTTGGCAAGCAAGAGACCTTTTTGTTTTTTTTTCAACAGCTTAATCGTGTAAATATTTCCTTGATTAAAAAATGTATACATTCTACAAGCATTGCTAGTTGGTTAACAAAGCGCGCTGAGTAGCGAGAAGTCACTTTATATAAATATCTATAGTCGAGTAGATCGCCCGTGAGAACGGTAACAGCGAAAGCGTTCATTTCGACAGTTTCAGCCCAGAGTCTGGCCTTCGACAGGAATGAGGGTACCTTCTGTTCGCGCTCATATTTATCCTTTTTTTCGAGGAAAAAACTAGAGGGAAAGAACGGCAAGAATGAACAAAAGTTCACGAAAAAAGAAAAAAAAAGAAAAAAGGGACAAAATTTCTGGATTCACTGCGATATGCGATTGGCAGCGGGGCTGCGTATTTTCTTAGAATCAATGCGTTCAGAGCATTTGAGTGGCGGTCACTCTACTCTAGACAGTGACCGGCTAAGGTAAGTGCTCGCGTGTTACGGAAGCTCGTTTTTTTTTTGTTTTGAGAAACCGTCACTAATCAGGCGTCAATGGGCTGAGCGGCTGTGGTGATCTCCGGGTTGTCGTCTTTCTACAACGCGAGTCCCGAGCCTCGAGCGAGGCGGCGCAAAATAAAGGGTTTTTTAAGCATTCCCGCTTTGAAGGGGTACCAGGTAGTGTCGTCAAAAGACGGGAATATTCTTTTAAAGTGAATGCTATTTTGTTTTTAGAATCCGCGTTCGCGGGCTCTGAGTTGTGTATGTGTTGGCTGTTCGACATGTCGGGCTTACAACGATTCATCGGTTAGTAAGAGAGAAATTAACGACAGTAGTACGTTAAAAAGGGTGGTTACACTGAAACACGAAAAGATCTTTGCAATTGTCCAGTCCGCGTCGCAGTCATAGCGCCGCGAAATCTTGAAATGTCATGATTGGAAAGATATATATATATAACTTGCACGGAAGCGTCTTTACTAAACGTTTTCAGCTGGTGCATCAGCCTTCGTCAGAGTAATGTGACACGAATTTATACATGGCTTTAAAAGCTCCTCATTACAATGCGCATCATAAAACCTCATGTGCTTCATAAAAATAAAAACAAAAAAGACAAAAATGGGAAAACTAGAAAGGCAAACACATACTGAAGACACGGTTGAAGATTCCCTTGCATGCACTGTGACGTGATACCATGCTTACACGTAGTTAAGAGATGTAGAAGCGCCGTGGTGTAATGACATTGCACGGCAATATAAGAACAATCTTAGTAATATGTGAAAGTATAATGGAAGCCACTGTGAAATGATTGAAGATAAATAAAAAAAACAAGAAAATGGCAGACAGAAGGCGTCATTTAGGCGGTACAATGTGAAACCAGTGCATCACTGCTTTTGATCTAGTGAAAGACAGGTCAGTTTTCCTTTGTTTTCGTTGATTTCAGCAAAAACAGTAATAAATTTATGAATGAGATATGATTCACGTAGTTCACGATCATTTCGATGATCATTTCACAATCAAGTTCAATGATCTGTCTGGATGAATTGCTGGCTGCCCGGTGGATGCAGTGTCCCCTCCTAAAACTGCATTGGGGAGTTTTCAGAGTGGGCATTCAGAACATTGAAAGCGGGTCGCAGAGGCGAGACAGAATGGCGATCGGGAGATGGGGAGCGGCGGCGAGACTCGCGGGAGCTCACAGGCATACCCATACTGTAAGGAGGAGAGGGCGAACACTGAAAGACCGGTAAGGCGTGCGCTGGAAGTTCATGAGTGGACTGAAGCGTACGCGTTCCTCTGGAGCATAGCCACATTGCTCCTCCTGTTGGCGCCTGGAGTGCGTCCAGGCCAGCGCCTGGACGCACTCTACTCAATGCGCCTTCCACATGCTTCCGGTGACACTCGTATTACTGGCAAGCATGAGCTGTGTGTTCTAATTCACACCATGGTGAGAGGGGAACTTCACAGCGTTGTTACTTCCAGCGATATATCTGTGCACTCGGCCCCTACTAACCTGAGGGAAATTATCAAGGATGAGTTGCCGTCGATAACAAGCGTCGCACGTGCCCCACCCCCTGCCCCCTTACATGTGCCTTTGTATGCGTAGTCGTCTCACTGCCTCCTGCGCCAACTCCACCTGCACCTGCAGACGTCGTTTACGACCGTTTGGCCGCGATGGCAGCCAAGGCATCAGTACAACCACACTTCCCTGCCTGGCGCCCTACGCACCCCGTCTGCTACTACTGTGGCATACGAGGACACATCTCCCGCTTTTGCCTCTGGCACCAGAAAGATGAACGACGAGGTTATTCTTCGTACGAGAGTGACCGTGCTCCGAGGTTCGACCCCTACGATCCAGGAACCTACACTCCATCTCACGACCTTCGCCTCCACCTCCTTTGTCCCACGGTGACCCTCACTCTTCCCGCTCACACCGCCGTCATGCACCGTCGCCCTTTCACCGTACTACTTCGCCTTCACGTTCTGCCCTGATGCCCTTCGACAGCCACTCGCAAAACTAAAAGCTGCAGTTTTTGGAGGAGATAGTGTCGTCTAAATCTCACAATTCCTCGTGCGCGCACTGCAAATTTACTCACTGTTTGTGTAGAAGGCATTTCGGTTGACGCACTCGTGCTCACTGCAGTCGCTATTTCGGTCATTGATCACGAAGTATGTCATCGTCTACAAAAAGTATAAGCTCCATATGTTGGTCCCGTGTTATGTGGTGCGAATGACAATCCAATTTCTATTGGACAATGCACTGTTCTTGTTCTGACCGACGAAAGTCCCCACCATATAAAACTTGCTGTGCTTTCTTCATGTGCTTTAGCTTTTATATTGGGCTGGGACTTCCCGCCAACTGCTTCCACTGCCATTTCGTGTGGTCCACCCGTTATTGGCATTACGGACACTGGGCCTCATAGTGCTTACGATTTCTTCTCGCCTCACCTCGTTGCAGCTGCGCACTTTGTACTGCCCCCGGCCCAAGCACGTATCCTCACCATTAGGTCGAGCGATACCATTCACGGTGACGCAGTGGTTCTCCCTGATCAGCGCTGCATTTCCGAGGAATCGCCATCGCCTGTTGTTTAGTGCGGTTTTCGCGTGGTCATGCCAGTCTCACCGCCTAAAACACGACAACAGAGCCACAACTATTGTGAGAGGGGTCCACTGTTGCCAGCATTATTGACATAGCATTGGTATGTGTCATCACTGTATCGTCTCCACCATCAGTCGTTCAGTGTACGCCCCCAGGAGGCTCATCTGATGCGCTTAAAGTCACTTTGAGTGCACGTGTCACTCCAACGCAAACTATTGACTTGATGGCTTTTTTAACAAAACACCAGACTTGCTTTGAAGTTTGTTCGGATGGCTTGGGTCAAACTGCGCCGGCCTCTCATCAATATCCCCACAGACGGGTCTCGTATCTTTCGCCATTGCCCTTACCAAGTGTCATCTTCAGAATGCAATGTTATCGAGAAACAAGACAATGAAATGTTCGCACGCAATGTTATCAGGCCGTCAGCAAGCCCTCGGTCTTACCCTGTTGTTCTAGTGACAAAAAGGATGGATCAGTGCCATTTTACGATGATTACAGGGCACTAAACAAAATTAGCCGGAAGGATATATATCCTGTTGGAAAAAAAAGAATAAACGTGCGCAGACTAGTACTGCAAGAAAGAAGAAGAAGTTGAAAACGAGAAACGGCGTTCGGTCTGGTTTCTTTGCCGATCGGTAGTTTTCCTTCACATCGCGGTGTCGAAACCCCTCGTGCGGACACGTCTCCTTCATCGCACGACTCGAGGGGACCTTCTACTCGATCGCGTCGTTTTGTGGGCGGCGAGGACTGCAATTAATTGTTCCTGATCGGCGTAGACCGGACTAGACTCCAACACCGGATCCGATGGATCGCCTCAAGACCAAGCACTCCGTTCGACGAGCCCAGAACACCAAGCTCCTGCAAGAAGCAAGGTCACTGCTAAGTGACCTTGCTTCGGACAAGCCCAAACACACTGGTATTTATGACCGTTTGTCAGCAAGCAACAACGAGCTCTCGAAGATCAATGATGCGCTCGAGGAGCACGTAGCGGACGAGGAGCTCGAAGCTGAGTATATCACGGCAGCAGAGTATAACGACGAAGCTGAGATGCAAGATAGATGGTTTGCGACATGGAGACAGTAGAGCAGCGGCTGCTCCTCAGAACGCAAACGCATCACCATCTGACGTGCCGACCGCAATTGGCCCAAGGCTGCCGAACCTTGGCATGCCAACATTTAGAGGTGATATACATGAATGGTCGGCTTTCTGGGAGCAGTTTGAGCAAACTGTCCACCTGAACAACGCTTTGTTAACAACGACGAAGTTCTTCTACCTACGTCATTATCTTGCGGGTGAAGCGGCGGCTGCGATATGTGGTTTTCCGACTTCCGAAGCCTGTTATGCAGACGCCATCGAGTTATTGAAGGAACGCTTTGGAGATCAAAAACGCTTCGAGCAACACCACCCAGCAGCGCTTCGCAATATACCTCACATCAATTCGGGAAGCGACGTCCGCGGCCTTAGGCGACTTTACGATGCTGTGCAGCTGAATATTCGTTGTCTAACTGCTCTAAATGTTCCTACGCTTAGCTTTTCCGCTATGCTGATTGACATTTTACAGACAGACCTACCGTACGACATCATTTTGGCTTACACACGTGCAAAGTGCAGTCAGGCACTAAGAGAAAACGGGTCTGCTGCCAATGTCTTTGAGCCAAGCGTGGCAGCTGCTACGTCTGATGCGGAGTTAAAGGAGCTGCTCACCTATACACGTATAGAGCTAGAAAGTCGGGAGCAGTGCAAGCCCTTTATTGACCGACTGCTGGATGACCGTGCACAGAGGACTTGAAGCGGCAGCACCAGCACGGCTTCCGTACTACACAGCACATCGAACAGCTGGAGTGAGTGTTTTTTGTGCAAGTCGAAGAAACATGGCACCCGCCCTTGTGACGCGAACCTTGCCATCGATTCGAAGAAAGGAATGCTTGCGAAAGACAACCGCTGCTATCGATGCACGTCCCGAAGACATCAGGCACGTTCTTGCCGCGTCAAACTCACCTGCTTGAGTTGCCACGGGAGGCACGCATCAAGTATGTGCGACCCGCACTATACATCGAACCAAACAGCAACACCTTCTCGTCCAGTTGACTCCTCCGGCAGCACAGTAGGAATGGTGTCGTAGCAATCAGTTATGCTGTGTGAGAAGGATTCACTGAGCGGGGGCACAACAAATCACAGTGAAGTATATCTACAAACGTTTCGCGCCTTTGTCATCAAAAACGGCAAAACAAGGTACGTCCGAGGGATTCTCGACGGAGGGAGCCAGCGATCCTTTGTCACGGAAGATCTCACCAAGACATTACACCTACAGGTGCTGGGAGAAACTCAAATTGCGCTGAATACGTTTGGCTGTTCATCACCAAGTACTGTGGAAATACTTGAAGTGGTGGAACTTCCTCTGCGTAGCCAACACGGTTCTGACACCTGCACAGTGCGCGCAATCGTTGTTCGAGTTATCTGCCACGATATTGCTTCCCCGAAAGCTGACAGCCATTTCATTCAGAACCTGCGTCTTGAAATCAAGGTCATTGTGGACGAAAAGAAGTTTGATACAGAAACGGAAAATAGCCTCAGCTTGTTGATCGGCGCTGACCACCTCTGGCAAATAATGTCGGGACGCATCGTCAAAAGTGCAGAAGTTCCAGGACTGGTAGCAATAGATACAGCTTTCGGATGGATGCCACAAGGACCCAGTCACCAAAAAGCCTTTCTTGACTGCAGCTCTAGCCTAATTGTCTGCATTCTGAAAGTACAAGCAATTGTTGATGACGAATCAACCTCGCAGATCTTGCAATCTTTTTGGCAACTAGAAGCAATGGGCATCGCAGATTTAACGCCACCTTCCTCCGATGAGTCCGTTGCACGATCACGTGAAACCATTAGCAAGAAAAGTGACAGATACACAGGGGCGTTGCCTTGGAAGGAAGATAAGAAACCGCTCCTAGGGAACAACCGGGAAATCGCGCTATCACGTCTACAAAGAATAACACGGAGGCTATCAACGATGGAAGGAATGTTGCAGCGATATGACAGAGTAATCCGGCAATATCTGGAGATGAGTCACGCGGAAGTGGTACCTAAGCATACTCCTCGGGATCGAGATCACACCTTATATTATATGCCACATTGGGAAGTAATACGAGAGGAATCGTCAACTACCAAACGGCGTGTAGTGTTCGACGTATCGTCACACACCCAAGGTGTACCATCCCTTAACGACTGCTTGGATAAGGGAGTGAATCTCAATCCAGAATTGCTGGAAGTCCTTCTTCGCTTTTGGTGGTATCTGTCGCCATCGATTCCGACATCAAAAAGGCATTCTTACAAATTGATATACAGGAGACTGACCGAGATGCATTCCGGTTTTTCTGGTTTGACTCCATTTCCGTAAGCCAACACCGTAAGATGGCGCATGACACGGGTACAGTTTGGGTCAACGTTAAGCCCTTTCTTGCTCATGGCACTATTCACTACCACTTAGATAACGCATATGAAGACAAAGAGCTCGCTTCTACATTAAAGAAGGCATTTTATGTCGACGATTTATTGTTGGGTGCGGAGACATTCTATGAAAGTCGGCGCATCTATGAGCAGCCGGAAGCAATTTTGAAAGATGCTGGCATGAGGCTCAGAAAGTGGAAGACCAATAACCATCAGCTGCAGAACATTTTTGACAACCAGGAGGAGCAAGTAGAAGGAGCATCCGGAGAAACAGCTGCGGTCTTGGGAATGCATTGGGATATAGGAAATGATTACTTCAAATTTTCTTCCAAGTCTGTGGCCCAGTATATATTGGCTGGCCAGCTCGAAACGAAACGTACCCTACTGAAGGTTGCTTCTCGAATTTTGACCCGCTTGGCATTGTATCGCCATTCACCATTACTGCGAAGCTTTTGTTTCAACGACTTTGGGTTTTAGGCGAATCCTGGGATAAAGAATTGCCCGTGGAGATCAAGACGCAGTGGGCAGCCTAGTGTGCCGATGTAATACAGCTTGGCCACGTAAGGATTCCACGTTGCATGAGAGACGGACCGCATGGAGCACTTAAAGAGGCTGAACTGCATATATTCGTCGACGCCAGTCTGAAGGCTTATGGAGCATGTGCCTATTTGAGAGCATTTGATGAAGGTGGAAACTCCGCTACCTCTCTCATAGTAGCGAAGTCAAGAGTGGCACCTATTAAGACATTAACGCTTCCAAAGCTCGAGCTTATGGCCGCGGTAGTGGGAACTAGATTGCTAAAATAGATTTGCTCCTCGTGGGATTTCAAGCATTTCAATAGCGTCATGTGGACTGACTCCATGATCACACCGAGCTGGATCCGCGGAAACTATAGGAAGTTGAGTTAATTTGTAAAGCACAGGGTGTTTGAAATAACGCAAATTACTGAAAAAGCGTTATGGCGCTACTGCCCGGGCGAAGACAACCCGGCGGATGTACTGACTAGAGGCATACCGATAAAAACTCTACGTGAATGTCACTATTGGTGGCATGGACCTGAATGGTTGTCCCAGCCAAAATCCAGCTGGCCTTCAGAACCTAACCAGTACAAACCAATAAACGAAGAGGCAGAGATTGAGACGCAACATGTTTTTCTTCAAGCGTCATCCAGGAACTTACACGCGGTGATCGATATAAGGAAGCATAGTGACCTGCAGAAGCTCTTGCGCGTCACCGCCTGGGTCTTTCGCTTTGTGGATGAATGCCGTGGACTTCGAACATCACTCTGCGAAGCGATTTCGGCACGGGAGCAAAGCAAGTCTGAAATGTGTTGGGTCCGATATGTTGAGCTGGAAGTATTTGCGAACGACGTCGAACAACCGCAGCTTGGACACCCACTTCCCAAACAGTCTAGGCTTATCGATCTTCACCTTTTCTTAGACCAAAACAGACAGCTTCGGCTTGGCGGACGACTCGAGAGAATGGACGCCACATATGACGAAAAACATCCGGTCATACTGCCACAGAGACATCCTTTCACGTCTCTGGTAGTGATTGAGGCCCACTGCAGAGCTTTGCATGGTGGTGTGGCAAGCACTATGATGCAAATACGACAGTGGTATTGGATCATCTGCGCTTGACAAGAAGTGAAGCGAATCATCAACAAATGCTTTCTCTGCCAAAGGTACAATGTGAAACCTGGGAACGTGCAATATGCGCCGATGCCTGAAGACCGTCTTCTATCGTCACGGCCATTTGATGTAGTAGGATTGGACTTTGCAGGTCCACTATATATAAAGCAACGTGAGCTACATGGTGACACATCAAAAGTTTATATCCTGCTGTTCACCTGCGCGATGACTAGAGCAGTACACCTTGAACTGACGATTGCGATCTCGACCAGGGCCTTCTTGCTAGTGTTCCGGAGGTTTCTTGCTCACAGAGGAGTACCCGCAACAATGTACTCGGATAACGCTATCGCCTTCAAGAGAGCGTCATGGGACCTCAGGAACATCTGGAGTGTCATGAAGAGCTCTCCATTCGCATCTTTTCTGCTGAACTACAGCATAGAGTGGAAGTTTATTGTGCCAGGCGCACCTTGGTGGGGCGGTTGGTGGCAGAGGCTTGTTCGGACTGTCAAGTCATCGTTGCGCATGGTGATGGAAAAAAAAGCAAGCTCAGCAGCGAACAAGCTGAAACGGTGCTACTAGAGGTAGAAGCGGTTGTTAATTCAAGACCGCTGACCTACACGTATACGGACGCCAAAGAGCCCTCTCCGATATGTCCAGCGCATTTTATTGTTGGACGTTCATTGTTAGCGCCTCCGGATCAGAGCAACAATAACTACGATGCCAACAATGCTCAAGCTGGTCGAAGACATCAGCAAAAAGTTGAGATGCCGACAGAAGATGATTGATCATATGTGGATGCGATGGAAAAAAGAGTATTTATAAGAACTACGGGCACTTCACACATACCCAGCTCATCCCAGCAACTGCCTCCGAGTAAATGACGTGGTGATAATCGAAGAGTCTGGTATTTCCAGAGGAGTTTGGCACCATGGGCGTATGACAGACGTTTACCGTGGACAAGATGGAATAATACGAGCTTGTCGAGTGAAAGCTCAAGACGGAAAGATTTTCAGAAAACCAGTACAGAAATTGTAGACTGGAATTGAGCGACGCTACTGGGGAGCGGGAGTATGTTTGAAAAGAAAAGGAATAAACGTGTGAAGACTAGTACTGCAAGAAAGAAGAAGAAGAAGTTGAAAACGAGAAATGGTCTTCGGTCTGGGTTCTTCGCCGATCGGTAGTTTTCCTTTACATATCCTATGCGTCGGATTGACAATGTTCTTGACACGTTACAGCGTGCAGAATACTTTTCAAGCCTTGGCCTATGATATGGCTCTTGGCAGATCCTGATGCATGAGCCTGTTAAAAATATGACAGCATTTGCTACGCCCTATGGCCTCTTAAAACTCAATGTGATGCCTCTTGGGCTCTGCAATGCCCTAGCCAAATGGTCGATACGGTGCTGCGGGGCCTAAAATATAAACCTGTCGTTGTCACCTGGGCGACATCGTCATCTTTTCATCCAGCTTCTCGCAACAACTAGAATGTCTTGACGAGGTGCTCACATGTCTAGACAAAGTCGGTGTCCAGCTAAATACCTAGATGTGTTGGTTTGCGAGCAGCAGCATCAAAGTTTAAGGCCACGATGTCAGCAAGCTCGGCATCGAACCTGATACCGACAAGGTGGCCGCTGTTCTGCACTTTCCTGTTCTGCACCACGCCAAAAGACCTTCGCAGCTTCCTCGGCTTAGCCTCTTACTTCCGCTGGTTTGTCCGTGATTTCGCCACTGTCGCAGATTCTCTTCAAAAACTCCTGACCACAAGTGCATCATTTATTTGGAACGATGACTGTGAAGCTGCTTTCCGGACCCTGAAGCGATGCCTCACGTCAGCCCCAGTTCTTCGCTATTTCGAAGCCACATCCCCCACTATATCACACACTGACACAAGTGGGCATGGAATCGGCGCTGTCCTGCTGCAGCGTGACCAGGTTTCGGAAGAAGAAGTCGTGGGTACACGAGCTGTACTCTGTCCCCAGCGGAACAGAATTATAGCATCACTGAGCAAGCATGTCTGGCTATCGCGTGGTCTGTGCAAAAATTGCGCCCCTATTTGTATGGCCAGCGCTTCACGGTCGTCATGGATCAGCATGCGCGCTGTTGGTTGTCCTCCTTAAAGAACTTGTCAGGACACCTCTGTCGTTAGGTGCTCCGACTTCAGGAGTATGGCTACAGTTACACATACCCATCGGGTCGAAAACACCAAGATGCCGATGCTTTGTCACGCTGTCCGCTGTTGCAAAATCATGACGCTTCTACCTGCTGCGCAGCACCTCCCAGTCAAGAAACCACGCAGATGTCGTGTCTTAGTATTGTCGAGTTCACTGCACTGGATGACCTCCTTCAGTCCGCAGGCCTTACCTCGCTCTAACGTGCTGACCCATACTACCGAACAATCATCAATCGGCTCACCTGCTTGTCCCGTACTCCATACAGCCACTTACGACAACAACTCACGCGTTTCAAACTTCATGATGGGGCGTTACTTCGGCAAATTTACCATTCTCTCGGTAGCCGAAGGGTCCCAGTCATACCTCGTTCACTCCAATTCCAACTTATAGAAGCCATTCATTACGACCCGACGGATGGATACTTGGGTTTTCATAAAACCTACGATCGCATTAAGACTCGCTGCTTCTGGGTTGGCCTATCCACTAGTCTTTCCAAGTACGTCACTTCAGTAGGTACTTGGTACGTAAAATAGTACGTCAAACACAAAGTGTTTGCATCGGGAGGGTTAAGGCCTTAGATTTCTAGTCCGTAGTCTTTAAAGTGACATTGGCAGCTGGAGTTACTCGCAGCATAGAAATACCGTGCACGCTAGCCACGTTAACACCTTCAATTAGCGTACTTTTAGACTAGTCGGTAACAACTTATATAGGTTAAAGACGTGAAACACACGCGCCTAAGTCCCATAACCTTTGTTTGTGTCTGTGTGTTGTGTGCCTGCCACAAAAGTGTAAAAACACTTTGCCATTAGTTAGCTAGCGAAAAAAAGAATACAAAATAGGTGCTGTCGATAAAACAGAAAATTCACAGCATACCCACAGAGTAAATGATAATATGTAGGACGAAGCATTCATCCATGCTTCCGTCGGTGCGTCCATCCATGCTTCCGTCGGTGCGTCCATCCATGCGTTCGCTCATCCGTACGCCCGTCGGTCCAGCATATCCATGGAGCACAGCAACGCATGAACGGACGAACGCTTCGCCCCCCTCATCCTATTTCATGATGATGAGTGGGGTGAAGTGTACGTTCGTTCGTCCGTTCATTCTTGCTTCCGTCCGTGCGTGCATCAGTTTCTATTTGAAGGCCACTTTTGTATAATGGGAAGACAAAAACTACTTACAAAAAAGTGGAGTATGTATTGATTTATGCTTGGCGCCCATTCTCAGGGACATATTTTTAGCACATCATGATCGTGTCTTGTCAAACAAGCTTGATGATTGTGTAGTTTTTAAAGTTTGTCGGTTTGTTGATGATTATTTAGTGTTGTTGAAATGTGATAGCCAAAATTTTCAGACCTTTTTCTCTGACGCGTTGACTGTTTTCCAAGAGTGCCTGAAAGCATTAGTCCTAACCTATGAATCACCCACTGATAACAACCTGAAATTTCTAGATTTAAAGCTTTTGCTAGAATCCCGACATGTTTGCTGGATGTATGAACCAAGAAGGGGCAAGCCACTTCTGCCTTTCAGCTTGGCTCACTCCAAATTGGTCAAGCGGGGCATTGCTAACCTCTGCCTTGCCAACGCCTTAAAGAAGTCCTGCCCCCACATGGTACACCGCAGCTTTGCTCTACAAGTGGGACGTCTCGCCTAAGCTCGTTACCCCGCGCATGTTCTCGTTTCGGTGGCGGGAAAGCTGGTCACTGTCGTGAAGCGAGACGACAGACCGGATAAGCGCAACAGTGTCAGAAAGGGCCGGCCTGCAGTTCTACCGTACGTGCATAACGTCACACACAGGCTAAAATAGATTGCTAGAGACGCCAACGTTCTTGTGGTTTTTTCTGCACCGGAAAAATTTCAGAGGCTTTGCAAATGAGTCAATACACCTCGCGCGAATTCTGCCTCGTGCTCTGTCGCGCACAGGACACGCTACGTCCCATGCGCAGTGGGAGTCGTATACTTCATTCCCCTGACGTGTGGGTGCATCTATGTCGGCCAAACCGGCAGGTGCATAAACGACCGCCTCCGAGAACACCGAAACAATGTTCACAACGTGGTACAAGGGCATCTTGGCATTCATTGCCGAGATTGTGGGTGCACCCTCTTTTTTTATCAGTGCTCTATATTGGCAAGGCACAGGGACCAGCTTACCCGAGAAATTATCGAAGCAGAAAAAATACACTTGCGAGGAGATAAATGCGTAAGCACTTCATCGGTTGGTTTATCTCAGGCTGAACGTGATTACCTGGCTGGGCTTTGAGGCAATAGAGGACCCGTCACACCTGCTTTGTTACTGATGTGTAGATTAGGCTTGAATTTTGCCTTCATGCTCAGTAGTCTTCCTTTTTTAGACGTATATATTCTTGCCACTCTTTGAAATGAAGCTAGTTGGAAGTCAGCACTTTTTCTGTCTACCCTGTCCTTTTTGCTTTGTTTGCGCGCTGACACATCTTGCAATATATATGACTACGCACCAACTAGCCCAAGCTTCCACTCTTGTGAGTTTCATTTCTATTACATCGGGCATCTATATCTCCTCTTCGACAAGCCCTTCTCTTGTCGTCAGTTTAATCAGTGTGGCTGCTTGCCGCCCACGCTCATTGGCGTAGTGCAGCCGGCTAAAGATACTTCTTCCCGTAGTCAAGGCGTTGTTTGGTGGCCTCACTCTCTCGGTTGGCCATGGTTCAAGAGTATTCAAGATTCTACGCTCAGAATGGCTTCAGCAGGCTCGCCTGTACCGCCAGGCCCTGCAACTACGAATCCTAGGGAACGAACGCACAGCAGTTAAACAAAAGAAGTGTCGTGAACTCTCAAACCTCGTAGACCGAAATTTCGAGTTCATGTGGCGTAAGTCGCTTAGTTACCTGCGGGTCATAACACCAAGGTAGTCTCCAGCTGCTAGCGACCGTGTGCATGTTCTCAGGGATGCGTTTCTTCCCGACGACGTTAAGCACACCCTATACCTCGGACAAAAGTATGCGGTGGCACCTTCAAGAACACAGCACGAGCTCCTCACTCTGGTCAGGCAAGTCACCCGTCATGCTTCTGACACTGAATGTGATAGATGTGTTGTCCAAGGCGTGCAGGTGCTCTCGAGATGTAAGCCTTCGATCAAAGTTGTCAATACAGGAGGCACTGTCGCGTACCTAAGGGCACATTCCTTGTCACTTCTGCCGGGTGACAAGGAAAGTGGTTTTACGGTTCTTCCTCGTTCAATGTTTAAGGTGAAAGCTATACAGGCAATGCAGTCTATTTTCAACAAAAAGGATGAGATTTTTGCCCCGCCGCGGTGGTCTAGTGGCTAAGGTACTCGGCTGCTGACCCGCAGGTCGCGGGTTCGAATCCCGGCTGCGGCGGCTGCATTTCCGATGGAGGCGGAAATGTTGTAGGCCCGTGTGCTCAGATTTGGGCGCAGGTTAAGAACCCCAGGTGGTCAAAATTTTCGGAGCCCTCCACTACGGCGTCTCTCATAATCATATGGTGGTTTTGGGACGTTAAACCCCACATATCAATCAAGGATGAAATTTGTCTGGATAAGCTTAAGAAGCGTGCAAAAACTCTTACTGGGGCTCTGGTGTTTCAAAAGCATTCAAAGGCGATAGATAATTGCAAAAAGTTTAGCCTTGACTTGTTCTTTTCTGCAAAAACTCACAAAATTGACTGCCTGTTGCGGGTCATTGTAACAGAAAGGGGGACCTGGCAAAAGTTGGCAGCATTTTTCTTGCAGGAAAGGCTAAAGAAACGTAACAATAGACGACCATTTTTTGGTAAAAACTCTGACAATGTTATTGACACTATTGGGCAAACTAACACAGGACTCCAGGCAATGTCTGTGGATATTAAGGACTTGTATTACTCTTTGCCGCATAAACAACTACTTAAATGTGTAGAGGAATCCATAGACAGTTTCGGATCATCAGCGTTCCAAACGCGTACTGGAATTCAGAACAACAGCTTATTAGAATTACTCAGTTTCTATTTGAAGGCCACTTTGTATCATGGGAAGACAAAAACTACTTACAAAAAGTGGAGTATGTATTGGTTCATGCTTGGCACCCATTCTCAGTGACATATTTTTAGCACATCATGATCGTGTCTTGTCAAGCAAGCTTGAAGACTCTGCAGTTTTTAATGTTTGCCGGTTTGTTGATGATTATTTAGTGTTGTTGAATGCCGGTTTGTTGATGATTATTTAGTGTTGTTGAAATGTGATAGCCAAAATTTTCAGACCTTTTCCTCTGACGTGTTGACTGTTTTCCGAGTGCTTGAAACCACTAGTCTAACCTATGAATCACCCACTGATAATGACCTGAAGTTTCTAGATTTAAAGCTTTTGCTAGAATCCCGACATGTTTGCTGGATGTATGAACCAAGAAGTGAGCCGAGCGATTCAGCTCGGCTCACTCCAAATTGGTCAAGAGGGGCATTGCTAACCTCTGCTTTGCCAACGCCTTAAATAAGTCCTGCCCCCACATGGTACACCGCAGCTTTGCTCTACAAGTGGAACGTCTCACCTAAGCTGGTTACCCCTCGCATGTTCAGGTTTCGGTGGCGGAAAAGCTGTCGTGAAGCGAGGCGACAAACCGGATAAGCGCAACAGTGTCAGAAAGAGCCGGCCTGCTGTACTACCGTACGTGCACAACGTCACACACAGGCTAAAAAAGATTGCTCGAGACGCCAACGGTCTTGTGGTTTTTCCTGCGCCGGAAAAATTGCAGAGGCTTTGCAAACGGGTCAATACATTTCGCGCGGATTCTGCTTCGTGCTCTGTCGCGCACAAGACACGCTACGTCCCATGCGCAGTGGGAGTCGTATACTTGATTCCACTGACGTGTGGGTGCATCTATGTCGGCCAAACCGGCAGGTGCATAAATGATCGCCTCTGAGAACACCGAAATATTCTTCACAACGTGGTACAAGGGCATCTTGGCATTCATTGCCGAGATTGTGGGTGCACCCTCCTCTTTGATCAGTGCTTTATATAGGCAAGGCACAGGGACCAGCTTACCCGAGAAGTTATCGAAGCAGAAAAAATACACTTGCTAGGAGATAAATGCGTAAGCACTTCATCTGTTGCTTTATCACAGGCTGAACGTGATTACCTGGCTGGGCTTTGAGGCATTAGAGGACCTGCCATACGTGCTTTGTTATTGATGTGTAGATTAGGCTTGAATTTTACCTTCATGCTCAGTAGTCTTCCTTTTTTAGACGTATATATTCTTCCCACTCTTTGAAATGAAGCTAGTTGGAAGTCAGCACTTTTTCTGTCTACCCTGTCTTTTTTCCTTTGTTCGCGCACTGAAACATCTTGCAATATGGTTTTTGTTGTTTCGAGCTGGCGCAGGTGAATGAGCAGCTTTACTCATGCATGACTTGATATCAATATTTTTTGCAGAGAAGCCTGTGTTGCTGGCAAGCCCTCATGCTGCACTTCACCCTTTTGATTAGATATTCAGTTACCGCTTTTGGAAGGGACTTCAGGGTGAACAAGTTGTCTGTCCAGGATGTGATTATTTCAAAGTTCTCTTCACAACATATGAACGAGCTCATAACCTAACCGATCGGACAACACACGTTCTCACCATCCTTAACATATATGCTTCAGTGCAGCTAAATATGCATGTTCATGGCTCGCCGAGGCCTTCATTGCACCACTGCACTCTGCAGTGTCCGTTTTTTTAACATTCCTTACACAAGATATCCACCTATTTGGCGCAAAATGCTGCACAGTCTTGAAGTCAACGCTTCATTGAAAAGAATTTAGTCGTCCTCAAGTCCCTTTTATGCGTCTCCACTAAACTGTTTTTTCCCTTGGGAAATCATGTCCACCAGGTACTGTGAATCACCCCTTTTCATAAGCAGAGTTTGCCGGCAGGTGCAAAAACTGGTTGCCGCATGCAAGCTTAAAAGGGCATTCCATGTCGTAGGCGTTGGGAACGGGCACACGGATGGACACACGCATGGGCGAACCTACGGACGGAAGAATCGACGGACGCACAGATGCACGAGTGGACGGATGGATGAATGGGTGGACGGACGCATGGACGAGCGCAAGGACGGACGAACGCACAGATGGACGCACGGAAGCACGGACGAACTGATGTTCGCGTCGCACCACTCATCACCATTCACTCCGCAGATATGCTGCGACACCGTCTTTATTGACATGCAACGCAATGCAACTAGCTACGACTACGACGACTACGTCGACACGAGATATACTACCCACGGCCTAAGAGGCTTCACCCCTAAAAGAAATAGTTGTAGGTGCCAGCGGCAACAAGTGCGCAACGTAGGCACAGATCTTCACGCAATTGCAGCTTGTGTACAAGAAGCGATTAAGAACTACGCATTCTGTGCTGTCCAAAGTGCATGAATGAGTTAAATACGCATGTACGCAGCATGCAAATGAACGTGTATTGCACCCGCTGTACTGGTGATCGCAATTGAGCCTGATCGCAAATTTCCAAACAGTGATATGCGCATTTCCGCAACTGGCGTAGAAAGTCAATAATATCAGGTTCCATGGGTTGCCACTTCTCGCGCTTCATCTTTACAAGCCATGAGAGTCGCCGTTTCGGATCTTTCGGGAATCGGAACATGCTGTAGCCATTTCGCAAGTGGTTTGTGCACTGTAGCACGCAACAATCTGGTATTTTCCCAATAAAACGCGGCGCACGTGTCTCACTCAACCAGCCGCGACTAGCTGGAGGAGCTGAATGGCGGCCGCGGATCAGAAGGCGGCACTCACCCCTTCAAAAAGTGCATCCACCTTTCAAGGGCGCACGCGCATTGGGGACCCGGAAAGTACCTGCCGGCATAGTGTACTAGAATATGGGCTAGTGTGTTCAGGGAAGAGCCGTGGCTGACACAGTTGTAAGTAAGTAAGTAAGTAAGTAGTAAGTAGGTGCTCCTAATCCCTTTTGGCACAGGGCAGGCGCCAGCGGCGCCACAGGACAAAGTTGTGCGCTTCAACGCACATCCATACACACGCACACACACATCACCAGTCAGGCGCTTGCCGCGCCACCGTCAAAAAAAAAAAAAAAAAAAAAAAAAACATTTTGTGTTTTACACGCACTTCACGCGAACACGCACTCACACGTTTTCAACTTTACTGTTCGAAGAAAGAAAGGTCTGGTAGTAAATTGCCAGTTTCGCCACCAGGGGAAACGTGCCCTCGGCCAAGTCTATCCAGTGGCGTCGGCGTCGTTTAGCTATTTTCTGTCGGCCCGTCGTTGCGCTGGACACTGTCGGGGTGTTTGTCCACCTGCCAGCACAGTCTGTCCCAGAGTTTTAGACGTCGCTTGGCACTCTCGGTGTGTTCGACTCGGATGTCGACGGGATCATCTGGGAGACCCAGATATTCCGCCAGGTTTAGCTTGGGTAGGTCCCTCGCTCCGAGTCGCGGGCAATCCATCAGGATATGTTGGATGGTTTCTTCCGTGGCCCCGCATAGGCGGCACGACGGGTCCGTGTCGAACAGTTCCCAATGCCGCTTCCGCGTGGGCAGTGACCCCGTCCTGGCTTGGAACAGGAGGGCGCTTTCCCGGTCGCCCCTGTAAAATGGCTCACGGTCTGGAGCCTGCTTGTATTCGAGGTATAACTGTAGGCTCCTTTTCTTTGCCGCCGACGTGCGCCACATCTCTGTGCTGGCTTCGGTTATAGTGTTTTTTGTTATTATACGCCATTCTCGTTCCGATTTTGCTTCTTCCAGTTTTGTGTTATGGCCGAATTTATTTTCCAGAGAAGCCAGTCGTTTCATCCACTGTGTTTTTATGCCCCTGTATCGAAGGTGTAGGTATATGCGCTGGCTGTAATTTGTTTCTGGTAGAAACTTTAGCCGGCCCGCATATTGTATTTTTGACCTTGCTTCGCGTGCTTCGAAAGTTGACCAGGCCAACTCCCCTGTTACTGCTGCGTTTGCTGTTGCAAAGCTGCCTCCCAGTAGCCAGCGCCCCAGTTCATTTTGGTGGCGGTCCAAACATCGTCACCAAAATGAACTGAGGTACAGTTGGTATCGACAGCCGCGAGATGGCGCTACCTTAGCATTAGCGGTCGCCTCACGCTTTGCCTTTGATGCACTTTTGTGCTTTGATATTAGTAATAGCGGGGGTTTAACGTCCCGAAACAACCATACGGTTATGATAGACGCCGTAGAGGAGTGCTCCGGAAATTCGACCACCTGGGATGCTTTATAGTGCACCTAAATCTAGGTACACGCACCTCAGTATTTGCGCCTCCGCCGAAAATGCAGCCGCCGTTGCCTGAATTCTATCCCGTGATATGCGCTTGCTTACTTAATTGCTCACACGTCCACGAAAAACTTTCTAATGGATTTGTTTGTACTGCATTCAAAACAAAACAAAAGGTCAAAGCTGCAACACACGGTCCAAATGCAGGTATCAACAAACGACGACGAAGCAGTCATCCCTGAAGAAACTGCCTGCATTTTTTAAAGCTCGGTTGCTGAATAAATAAAAAATTAGGAAGATTGAGGTATCGAAGGAGCATTTATAAACCCGAAAGTTTCTTGTTATATTACTGCTATATCGTGTCGTCGTCTGCACACTGCGGCAGCTTCGACTTCGTTCGCACGCGGCACCAGTCTCGTCAATAGTTGCATCGTGAAATTTTAATTATGTTGCTAAGGTGACAAAACTGCCAACTGATTGAGACGCAAGCCATAGCTGAAGACTCGGGAATAACTTTGACAATCTTGTGTCTTTAAACGTTTACGCACCCTCCAAAATACTGCTGCTGTGGCCGAGATATTGCACTGTGCAGTCAAAAAAACATCACTTGGAACCATTGTCAGACTAAGAATAGTAATAATACTTTATTCTGGCATGTGTACACAACAGTTACATACCACCGAGATGAGGCAAAAGGAAACAGACGAAACTGTTCCCTGACTAGGCCTACATCCCGACTTTAAGAAGAAACCCTTGATTTACGAGCGCGCATACTGCAGTGAGCAGTAGCACCGATTAAATTCGTCGCCATTCCGTGGAAATATCAGTTCACGATCACTTCATCACGGTGGCATCTTTATGAACGCCGACTGATTTTAGCGTGCAGTTTTTTTTTGCGCTTTGCCTTTCGAGACCGGTTGGTTGGTTGGTTGGTTGGTTCCTCAGCACCTTGGGCAACCCACCTAGGGAGATAAGCCATAAATGGGTTGGTGCCTTGCTATTTAAATTAATTCACTTCTTGAAAGAGAGGGTTGGATGAATTAGGTACTATAGGTAATAATAAAAAGGTGTTAAATTTCTAAACAAAAAAAACCTTGACATAAAAACATAATAAACGCACAAAAAAGAAAACATATACATAAAACAACTGAAGTTATCTATTTTTAGCATTCCATTCTTTTATATTCTCGTAAGAAATTTATTACAGCGGTAAAAAGACTCCTGTGGCTGAAACCAAATGCGACTGCGCCAAATGAAAGAATCACCGGAAGTGTCAAGTTTAAGCCCAACTTTCGTAGGGGTTCTTCTAGTAGATTTTTCCTTTGAGTTTTGAATTTTCGCATGACAAAAAGAAGTGCTCCAAAGATTCCCTCTGATTACAATAAAGGCACGAAGGCGACTTTGCCAGACCCGACCTGTGAAGGTAAAAGTTCAATGAGGGGACTCGAGAACGCAGCCTGGTAATCAACATTTCTGCCTTTCTTGATGAACACCACTTGTTCTTCCAAGGGAACTTTAGCTGTGGGTAGTCTGATACAAACAAAGGAGATTTTTCAAAAATATTGGTCGTTGTGCGTTTTTTCAAAGCGTGTTGCTGCGATATATTCCGAGTAGGCAAAATAGGTAAAACAAGACAATCAAGGGAAGATACAACTAGTGCATCTGCATGCTCATTCAGAGCTAAACCTCTATGGCCTGGTACCCAAACTAGTCGGACGACTCGCACAAGTGTAGGTATGAGCGAGTAGAAACATTCTAAGGTACGCGAAAAAGTTGGTGAGCTTAAGGCAGTAGAGACCGAGAGGCAGTCTGTTAGAATAATCACCGCTGATAGATTTTGCAGCACTTTACGCAATGCTAGTACTATTGCCAGTAGTTCAGCTTGGTAAATAGGTGTAAAGTCGGGTAATCAAATTGAGAAAGCCCAATCTAGAGAAAATGATACGATTCCTACACCAGCCTTCTCTTCATAAACAGAAGCGTCAGTTGCTATCACAAAGGATGTTTCTATAGTGGCCAAATGATCTTCCAAAATGCCATTTATATACTGATATGGTATTTTTTTGCATTCTTGGGATATATATCGTCAAATTCAATTCTAATTGCATCTACAGTGTTGAGCACAAGTGTTTCCCAAAGGTTAACTCTTTAAGGGCTCCAAAAGTTTCTGTGTAAATATTACTGGAGGGCACCGTAATTCAGGCCAATGGTGGTTGAAGAATGAGGTCTGCTGGTTAATGAACACATACTGTGACCTCCGCTGAGGTGATGCATAGATTTTAAGGAATGTACTGGTTGATACCCTTTACGAAAAAATGAAGTCGTGACAGCACGCAGGGGGCGCATCGTTATAGCCGTTCTTCTAGAGGATCAAAACCACCTTAAGTAGCACCAGATTGGGATGGTGGGCACTATTTTTTTTACGGCACTTTCACACTTGCAATCGTGAATGTTCCCATCATAAACGAAGGTAGCGGGCCTTTTGTAAGCAGGAGCTACATTTCTTTAGCTCCTGTAGGCAAATCCATGCACATGAATGCGCGTTGGTTCATTTAGAAAAAGAATAAGGTATTCATTATTCTGTTATATTCAGTACTTCACGATTATAGGACTTGTACATATCGCTGTAAATATAATAAATGATTCATTGATTTGTGGGGTTTAACGTCCCAAAACCACTTCTGATTATGAGAGACGCCGTAGTGGAGGGCTCCGGAAATTTTGACCACCTGGGGTTCTTTAACGTGCACCCAAATCTGAGTACACGTGCCTACAACATTTCCGCCTCCATTGGAAATGCAGCCGCCGCAGCCGGGAATCGAACTCGCGACCTGCGGGTCAGCAGCCGAGTACCTTAGCCACTAGACCACCGCGGCGGGGCGTAAATATAATAAAGAATACAGTGATTGCAAACATAGGCGGGAACATAACAACAGAAAGATGATTTGCACTTTGTAATATTTACCATTTTGAAGTGATCTTCATATAGAAGAATGTCCATATACCACAGTTTGAAGGACTACAGAGCACACTGAGCATATTTTGAATAACTTGCTCCAATAGCACATGAAGGGGAAATTCCTGCGTTGTCTCTTTTTATGCAGCAATTGGGTGCACCTGACAAATACATGAGGAACACTTGAGTGGTTTGCAGCTCGAAAACAAAACAAACACTCGCGGACACAAAATTTGATCCGATACAAGCAAAGTAGCCTGCAAACAAGTTTCAATCCGTTCTTAGCCCAAGCTACGGTTCCTAATCCAATATGGCATCCTCACAATCTAATGCTCTTACTGTTCACGCCGGCTTCTGTCCGATTCCGTGTCGAGGTTTGTGGCGTGTGTCATTGACCTCCTCCTTAACCTCTTCGCTGTCACCGTCGTTTGGTCTCGCCGAAGAAGCCACTTGTCCCGGACTCCATCGTCCTCTTCGGCCTCGTTCGGCTACGCATAACCTTGCCATGGGCTATCTTGTTGGCATATCCACTCTGCTGACTGGTGTGGGATGTCGCCGTCCTGCCGTGAAACCGGAGAGGTGCAACTCGGCCACGAATTGCTGGCCAAGAGTGTGGCAAGTCTGGCCCTGCCTCACTCGGAACCTCCAAGGTCGACGGCCACTCCCCAGACCTCTCACGCCGACATGCTCAGAACAAAGTGGTCATGCTGGTCATAACACCCATCACGGTAGCTATGCTCGTTCATGACGTACTCGCAGATCGGCGTCCCAAAGCACAGTGCTAGCTCATCCTCTGGGATTTTTTTTTCGGCCCGGTCACGTGTCACAAGCTTTTCTCCGATCAATATATTGCGTCTACGGGACTTGTGTGTGTGTACTCGGGTGACTCTCCTTTCCTCGTGCACCTCCATAGCGCCTCTGCATTCAGCACGCGTTTGGTGCCCCTCTTTTAGCCATGACAGTATGCCTCTTACGTAGTCATGTTGTTTAATGGTTTACTATCAACTTTATTGTTGTTGAGTACTTACAATAAGATTTTGCCAAGCACGACTCATGTCGTAATGATAGCGAAAGTTGGGCTAGTTGGTGGTTCATACTTGGGAAGTAAAAACAGCGCGAAAAAATAAAGACAAGGACAGAGGAAGAGACGACCCCGCGCTGAACTCGCAACTAAACTTTATTGAAAGATACACGCATATATATCAAGCACTTGATCCGGTCACGTGGCAAGCCAAAGGCGTCTGCGCATCAAAGCAAACAAGATATGAAACAAGCCTAATCATATTGATAGTCAACACGTGTTTAACAACCACGAAAAAACACTAAAAACGTGCCTTCCTACTTGCAAAACTTGATGAACGGTCCCCAAAAACCAGCGATTACTTTGACGTGGCAGCGCTGAACCCAGGTACCGAACTTCTTTTTGTTCCGTAAGTTTTTGGCAACTAGAAAAGCACGTTTGTGTTTTTTCGTGGCTGTTACACACGTGTTCATTATCAATGTGATTAGGCTTGTTTTATACCTTGTTTGGTTTGCTTTGTTGCGCAGACGTCTTTGGTTGTCCACGTGACCGGATCAAATGCTTGATATATGTGCGTGTATCTTTCAATAAAGTTTAGTTGCGAGTTCAGCACGGTGTCGTCCCTTCCTTTGCCCTTGTCTATATCTTTGCGCTGTTTTTACTTCCCAAGTATAAACCACCAACTAGCCCAACTTTCGCTATTATTGCTTTTATTTCGTGTGCATCGGGTTCTTCTCTCTATCCTAACGTTCTTCACTATGACCCGGCCTCTGATGCTTCTACCACAGCCGTGTGTGTGTGCAGAGCAAGGGTATGCTCTTGGTATATAAAACAGGGCTTCTGCCCTTCTGAACTTCAAGGGATGTGTGGGTTTATCAAACCTTTGGTAGGACATGCCAGAAGGACGTGGCGCATTTTGCGCTCTGAGTGGTGGATGCAAGTTAGTTTTTTCCAAGACTGTTTGGTGGCGGCCTGCTCTACTGAGCCAACATACAGGCAACAGCGTCGCCTGAAATAATGGAGGAAGACGACCAAGGGAATCCCCGAGTTCCTTTGGGGCAAGGTGCGACCGACACTTCCAACCAGGAATAAGAAAAGACTGACCCAAGGTGAAGTGCGTTTTCTTGGTGATTGTTTTATCCCGGAGGACGTTAAGAAAGTTTTAAAACTGGGACGAAAGTTCACGTTTGAACTGAATGTTCCACCGGCGGAAAAAGTAGCTTTTTCAAGGAACATTTCTCGGTATGTGCCTGAAAGAGAGCAGATAGTGTGCGTGTCTGATTGTATAGATGTATGCACGCAAACGTTGTTGGCTAGGCGAAGGCTCTCCCCTGACAAGGTGGTCGTCGAATTTTTACAGGAGAACGGGCTTAGGGTTTGTTTGTCGGATAAGGAAGGAATGTTTGTGGTCATGATTGAGGGCATCTACAATGAAAAATCTGAGACAGCCGTATTGAAGAATTTCAAAAAAGTGGACGTTAAAACAGGGAAGGTGCAACAGTAGGCTATTGCTATGCTGCTAGATAGGAATCTGTCCGGTCTTGTCAGTAAAGAAAAAAGGGCAAAAGAATTAGACTTGCAAGTTTTTTTTTCTCAGTGAAAACCCATAAACTTGATTCCCCGTTCAGAGCCATTGTATCGGAAAAAGGGGCTCGACTGTCTGAGATGTCGTGTTACTTGCAGATGATCCTGGAAGCCCTCATTGTAGTCGACCCTTTTGTAGTAAAGAACTCTGAAGGTGTAGTAGATTTTTTCAAAACTATTAACCCGGGTTCTTGTTCGGCTTTCAGCATCCACATTGAGGATGTTTTACTCCTAACAGCATGTTTAACTTCTGCAGAGTGTTAAGTCATGTGTGGTTGAGGACAATAATGAAGTTAATTTCGTTAACAGTTGCGGTGTCTCCTTGGAAAGCTTTCTGGAATTGCTGATGTTTTACTTGCGGTCAGTTTGTGTCGAGTGGAAAGTGGCCTTTTACGTCCAGAAATCGGGTGTTTGCATCGGAGCTAGGGTGGAACAAGTTCTAAGTAATATTTTCCTGGACCAAGTCAACAGGTACGTTGCCGATAAATTGATGAATATATCCTGCCGCATTTTTCGGTATGTTGATGATTTCCTTAATGTGATGAAAACCGACAGTCAGTATAGCATGAGAGCTGACATATTAAACTTTTTTAAGGATTCTGGCCAAGGGCTCGAGTGCTCCTATGATGAGCTGCCTGAAAAAGGAGAGCTTCAGTTTCTTGATAGTAGAACGCGGTTTCACGAGGAACATTCGTGTTGGCGGTACAAGCCCCGATCCGTAAAAGATATCTTGCCGTTCACCTCGCGCCATTCTAAGATAGTTAAGTCCGGCATTATTTATGCTGCGCTGTGGAGTGCGCTACTGAAAACGTGCACGCATGCGTTGAAAGAAAGTTTTATGAGCCAAGTTGAGAGGCTGAAGATGGCGGGCTACCCTGATACGGAAGTCTTGAGGAGTTGTCAAAAGCTAATGAAGTGGGTAAAAGGCGTAAGTGATACGCACAGGAGAACAGAGCGCATGCGCAATGAAAAGAAACCGGTTGTGGTACCCTACGTGCACAAGTTTTCACATTGCTTGAAAATTGTGGCCAGTAGGTATGGGGTTCGCGTGGTGATGACCGCTGCCAAGAAGTGTTCCTCCATTTGCTCCCGCGTGCATAAAAGAAGTTCGGGTCTACGAAAGACCTGTATGTACTGTCCGGAGCAGAGTAAAAATATATATCTTCAGTGTACATCGTGTGTTGTATATATTGTCGCAGTACAACGCGTACAAAGCACAAGTACGCCTTGAGGCAGCGAAAGCAGCGTGTTCTCAACAGCTGAGCCACAAGATCTTCTTCGTTCTCGCGTCAAGCCAGATGCCCACTACCTGGTGTCCGCTAAATCCCCCCATCATCGTTTTTGTCCACGTGTAGACACGGGTCATTTGCCTCCCTTTCAAAGAGCATCGACCCGATGCGAAGTCAATAATGCAGTTTTTGTCAAAATATAGGTCTCACGCAATCACTCGCTGACGTAAGGCTTCATGCGCACTACGTGAACGAGTTCAGGATGGTGCTGGTGACGATTGGTACTACACGAACTGTCTGGAATAACTTCGCAAGTGACGTCACTCAGTTGTCGCAGCACTCGGTATGGCCCAAAGTATCTTCTTAAGAGCTTTTCTGATAGTCCTCGTTTCCGTACAGGTGTCCAAATCCATACTTTGTCGCCAGTTTGATAGACAACTGCTCTGCGGTGAGCATTGTAGCGGCCTGCATCGTACTCTTGCTGCTGGCGGATCCGTAGACGTGCCAGTTGTCTAGCTTCTTCCGCGCGTTCCCTAAACGTGTTGGCGTCTGGGTCGATGTCGTCACTTTCGTGCAGCAGCATCGCATCTAACATAGTTCGTACTTCTCGTCCATGAACGAGGCTGAACGGGGTCATGCGGGTCGTTTCTTGCTTGGCCGTGTTGTACGCAAACGTTATGTATGGCAAGATTTCATCCCAATTTTTGTGTTCAATGTCTACGTACATCGAAAGCATGTCTTCAATGGTTTTGTTCAGACGCTCCGTCAGCCCGTTTGTTTGTGGATGGTAGGCAGTGGTCTTACGATGCGTTGCTCCACTCAGCATCAGGACGTGATCCAAAAGAGCTGCCGTAAATGCGGTTCCTCTGTCTGTGAATCACGACGGTTGGTGCACCATGCCTCAGTACAATATTTTCGATGAAATATCTTGCCACCTCCTTTGCTGTACTCTCTGAATAGCTTTTGTCTCGGCATAACGGGTCAGATAATCCGTCGCGACGATAACCCAGCGGTTTCCTGCAGTGGACATAGGAAGTGGACCCAAAATGTCCATGCCTATCTGGTAGAATGGAGCTGTTGGGACCTTCACGGGTTGCAGTAGGCCAGCTGGTTTATTCGGTGGTGACTTGCATCGCTGGCAGTCGAGACAGGTACGAACGTGGTGCTTCACGGCTGTGGTTAGTCTCGGCCAGTAATACATTTGCTGTACTCTGGCCAACGTTCTCATGTAACCCAAATGGCCAAAGGTCACCTCGTTGTGGCATGCTTTGAGTACTTCGGTACGAAGGGCTGCTGGTTTGACGAGCAGATAGGCGGATCCTGTCGACGAAAAGTGTCTTTTGTAAAGTACTCCGCCCCGTAAACAAAACAATCACAATACTCTTGCGAAAACTCTTGGCGCCTTCTGAGATCTGCCTTCCAAGTAGTTAATTAAGCCAAGCAACTCAGTGTCGTCACGTTGTTGCTGCGCAATGGCGGTCGTGTCGAGGACACCGAGAAATGCCGTTTTCTCCTCCTCGGGTAGGGTTGCCGACTCAATGGGTGAACGGGACAGACAGTCAGCGTCCATATGTCGCTTGCCTGACTTGTGCACGACCGTCATGTCAAACTCTTGCAGTTTGCGATAAACCGGCGATAAGTCTGCGATAAACCGGCGATAATACGCACAAAGGCCTAGGAAGCGTCTGACAGCCTTCTTATTGGAGGGTACTGGGAACTGTGCGACGGCGGCAATTTTTCCAGGATCGGGCCGGACGCCTGCGTTGCTGACGACGTGACCGAGAAACTGAAGTTCGTGAAAACAGAAATGGCACTTTTCTGGTTTTAATGTTACGTCCGCGAACCGTATGGCACGTAAGACAAATTCCAGCCTTTTGAGATGCTCGTCAAAAATGGTCGAAAACACTACAACGTCGTCCAGATAGACTAGGCACGTCTTCCACTTCAATCCCAAAAGTACCGTGTCCATAAGCCTTTGAGAAGTTGCGGGCGTGGAGCACAAACCGAAAGGCAAGACTTTAAATTCGTATAAACCATCTGGGGTCACAAAAGCGGTTTTCTCTCGGTCTCTTGGGTCTACCTCGATCTGCCAGTAACCACTCCTCAAGTTCATGGAAGAAAAGTAGCGAGCGTGCCGAAGTCTGTCAAGGGAGTCATCAATACGTGGGAGCGGGTACACATCTTTCTTGGTCACCCGATTCAGTTTCCTGTAGTCCACGCAAAAACGCAGGGTGCCGTCCTTTTTCTTTACTAGCACTACAGGCGATGCCCAGGGGCTCTGTGACGGTTGAATGACGTCATCTGCAAGCATTTTCGCGACTTGTTGTTGTATGGCTTCGCGCTCCTTTGAAGCTACACGATAAGGGTTCTGGTGGATAGGTCTCACCGTGTCCTTGGTGATTATTTGGTGCTTTGTCAAAGGTGTTCGACCAACTCGTGATGTCGTTGAAAAGCAGTCGCGGAATTCGGCTAGCAGCTGAAGAAGTCTCTGTCGCTCGTCCTTTGACGGAGTGGTGCCAACATCGAGAATGGGTTCTGGTTCTTGATTAGGCTCTTCTTCCAATACCGACAAACATAAACTGCCTCGCATTTCTACAATGTTGTCGTACGAAGCGATAGCTGTGCCCTTCGGAAGGTGCCGGTGCTCAGCACTAAAGTTCGTCAGAAGTAAATTCGTGCGTCCACCAGTGAGATGGACGATACCTCGTGCGACCAAAATGCCGTGACTAAATAGCAGCGAGCCAATTTGGTCAGCAATGCTTTCGCCATCAAACGCTTCGTCGCCTTCTACTGAAACAAGAGTGCATGACCGGGGCGGGACGACCACATCATCATCAATTATACGTAAAGTGCTGCGTATTGCGTCTGAACAGTCAACTAAACCAGGGCTGTTGCGGAACGTAATTGAACGGTCCGGGATGTTGATGACGGCACCATATTCTCTTAAGAAGTCCATCCCTATGATCAAGTCCTTGCAACACGAGGTGAGGATGACGAACGTCGCCACGAAAGAAGAGCCACCGATGTCAAGTTTTGCTGTACACCTTCCGACAGGCATCAACAGCTGGCCGCCTGCTGTCCTCAGGTGAGGTCCCGTCCACGTAGTCTTCACTTTTTTGAGGCGTACGGCAAGGTTTTCACTTATGATAGAAAAGTCGGCGCCGGTGTCAACTAAGACTGTTACTTGCTGTCCGTCTACCGAAACGGAAAGATCTGTGGTCACAGTTTTGTCGGTGTTACAACTTCTCGGCTTTACGGCGTCCTGTGGTACAAGTAACGGGGGCTTTTTTTCGTCGCCTTGACGGCCTGCAACCTCACCCCCGGAGGTCGCCGCTTTCAGTTTCCCCGGCGTGGACTTGGTGACCTCCTTCCACTGACGTAGGCTGTAGTTCGGTGGCGCGACGAAGGCAAATATGCCGGAGACAGAGAGCGTGGTCGACGTCCCAAACCTGGCTGGTAATCAGGCACACTGTCGTCATTATTGGCACGGCGGTTGTCAAAATGGGACTGAGACAAGGGGAGTCCTTGAGAATGAGTGTCCCGGCGTGGTGCGTAGCCGTCGTTGGCGCGTCGATCGTCAGACCATTGCCGAAGAGGTCGAAACATATCTACGCGGTGCCAGCAATGGCGGGAAATGTGGCCCAAACCTCCGCAGGTAAAACAAAGCGGGCGCCTATCTACAGTGCGCCAGGCGTCTGTTTTACGAAGCTGTGGACGCCGCAACGGCTCGTAATGTGGCAAATGCCGTGTCTCGTTGGGAGACGGCTCTTGGTACGGCGGCATTTTGTACGGCGGTACGACGGCAGGTCGTCACGGTGTCTGTTCTTGTGGCGACCAAGGAACGGCTGCCGATGGCTGGCGGTACGACGGCGCAACGGGCGGCGGGCGGCGAAGCGCGGCTGCGTAGCTCGTAGGTCGCTGATCGTGAGTAGGATCAGCTGTTGAAAACGCTTGGCGTATTTTTTCGCGGACTACTTCAGCGACAGACGCCGTGGGTGGTTCCGTGATCAGATTCCGGAACTTCAGCAGCTCTTCGCGAACAATCTCTCTTATCAAATCGCGCAACGAGCTTTGATTGTCAGATGCCGTAGCGGTGACTTGCATGTGGGCGCTGCTGCACAAGCGATCGTATTGTCGGCATCGTAGGTTAAGCGCCCGTTCGATAGCCGTAGCTTCTTTGATGAAGTCTGTCACGGTGCTTGGCGGGTTCCGCAAAAGTCCGGCGAACAATTGCTGTTTAACACCGCGCATGAGGTAGCGCAACTTTTTGTCGTCGGTCATGTGCGGGTCAGCTTTACGGAAGAGACGGGCCATGTCCTCAGCGAACATTGCGACCGTTTCATTGGGTTTCTGAACCCGTAGCTCGAGTAAATGCTGCGCACGTTCGCGCCGGTCGACATCGGCAAATGTGTCAATCATCCCTCTTTTACAGTCGCTCCATGATGACAAACTACCTTCTCTGTTCTCGTACCAAGTTCTAGCGTTGTCGTCGAGATAAAAATAGGCGCGGGAAAGCCTTTGTTCAAGGGACCACTGGTTGGTGTTAGCGACACGTTCATAGTGATCAAGCCATTCTTCGACGTCTTCATGTGCTCCACCACCAAAGCGATCAGGCACCACCGGTGAAAAAAGGGTTACCTGAGATGGGGTTGGCAAACTACTGTCTCGTAGTAACTGTTGTGGATTGGCGGTGGCCATTGGTAGATCTGAGCGGTGCTTTGTAGAGTGTTCCTGTGAGAGAGTGAACTCTGGAAGGAGGCCTCGCAAGTGACGACTGAAGCGATGCACGGGAGTGTCGACAAGTGCTTCTGGGCTGGATGAATGGCTCCCCGTGGGAGTGTGGAGCATCAGGCGGGGTCGCGGGCCAGCACCTCCACCAGTGTCGCAGTACAACACGAACAAAGCACAAGTACGCTTTGAGGCAGCGAAAGCAGCGTGTTCTCAACAGCTGAGCCACAAGATATTCTTCGTTCTTGCGTCAAGCCAGAGGCCCACTACCTGGTGTCCGCTAAATCCCCCCGTCATCGTTTTTGTCCACCTGTAGACACGGGTCAATATGTTGCTATTGTCATGCGGGGGGGTTTACAAAGGACAAACCGGGCGGTGCATTAACGTGAGACTAAAAGAACACTTAACCTCTTTAACGGCCGCCGGCGGGTTGCACCTGCCAGCTCATTTTAGGGAGTGTGGCTGCCAACCTTTGGCAGATAAAGCCACTTGTTTGTTTGGACATTGAAATAAGTGCACCAGGGAAGTGATGGAGGCTTTTTTCATTGAAAATAAGCGAGAAAGGTGTGTAAGCAAGCCGTCTGTGGCCCTTGGTGAAAAAGAAGTTCGGTACCTGGGTTCAGCGCTGCCACGTTAAAGTGATTGTTAGTTTGTTGGGGACCGTTCCGTAAGTTTTTGACAAGTAAGAAAGCACGTTTTTTGTGTTTTTTCGTGGTTGTTACAAACTAGTTGATTAATAATATGATTAGGCTTGTTTCATACCTTGTTTGCTTTCATGCGCAGACGCCTTTGGTTGTCTACGTGACCGGATTAAATGATTGATACATGTGCGTGTCTTTCAATAAAGTTTAGTTGCAAGTTCAGCGCGGTGTCGTCTTTTCCTCTGTCCTTTTCTCTATTATTGCGCTGTTTTTACTTCCTAAGTCGTGCCGTAACGTTTATTGCCTTCGCTTTAAATTTCTTCACTTTTTTTCAGATTCCTCAGCTGCGAGATATCCTAGAGGTGGACGGCTACCTAACGGAAATCGCAAGTGATGGCAACTCCATGACACAAGCAGGCGTCGTAAACTCTCCAAATTATTTTATTGACTTTTACCTCGAAAACAGGTGAAGTTTTCACAAATTTCATGTTAGTAGAGTGTCAATCTAGCTTCTGGATTAACAGAGCTGTTCAGCTGAAGGTAGGCGAGCGTTATTAATTTTTATCAGCGCAAATGGGAGAAGCATGAGGACGAGAAACACGCAACCACGGTTGAATTGGATCGAGTTTTCATAAAGTAAACATGTTACCATACACGTACACACAAGCCAATGACTGCATGTGCAAAGGACCTCTGTTATCCCTGATCACAATATTGGATATTTAGGTACCTTGTCATAGAATGCCTTTGAAGTACTAACGCCCACTTCATTATTAATCATTATATCTTCTCAAATTGCTCTTCTCATGCGTTCCGCAACTGCAAAGTAAGATAGCTGTGTTCTAGTGTGGGTGACAAGGGTGTCTCCGACAGCAGTTTGGTTACTGGCAGGAAATTTAATGATGCTCGGCGCAACCGCAACGTTAAGCTTACGCATCATCCCTAACGAGAGCCACAAAAATTAAGCCAGCGCTGTGGTTCTAAGCAAAACTAAGATTGCGCTATGGTTTAAACTGCATGCCTTGGCGTGACATGATCCGTTTACTACAAGGCGAATGCGCGCCACATTGTTTGGTTCCGTGAGAACAACGGTAATGCTACACTTTTCCGTAACCTTTTTCAGACGCTGCTAGAGCTTGTACGCGTAACATATAGGTACATCACGTGCATGCTACAGGCGCTAATTTTGTTAGATCGTTTCACCACTAGCATTCACTTCATTCAGCAGGCTTTCCATTTTGAACGTGAGTTGTCAACAAAAGTGCTCACGGTCGTTTTGATAGCTTCAGGTATACCAAATTTGGTATTACAGGACGTGAATGGATTCCGAAGGTACAAGACTCGTGGAAACATGATAATCATGACACGAGTGTCATGTAAGAACATGAAAACATACCATGCTCATAATGCGCTCTTGATTTTTCCCTAGCTCCACATACTCGAATTCAGTGTCACGTAACGTTAATCGACGACGAAAGCAAACGACGCGTCCAAACATGATAATCATAATATGAGTGTCATGTAAAACATGACTAAATGATACGCTCATAGCGCGCCCGCGGCCGTTGCGCTAGCTCTACATATACAAAATTCGATATAGTATAGCATTAATGGATGAAGAAGCTAAATGACGAATCCACACATGCTAATGCTAGCATAGAAGTGATGTACGGCACAAAATTACGGCCTCGTAACGTTGTGGTGACTTTAATTGGACATATCAACCTTCCTTATTCGCGCTTTGCATATCACCGATTTCCACAAGACGTGGGATCTGCCAATTATATTTCATCGGTTGCCTTGTTGAGATTCCGGTAGTCGACAGAGAAATGCCAGCTGTTATCTCTCTTTTTAACGTGCACAACGGGCGAAGCCGAATCACTTTAAGAAGGCTAAATGATGTCTCAGTCAAGCATCTTGCCGACTTCCTTCTGGATTACGTGTTGTTTGGTGAAAGAAACTCATTAGGCCACCGGTATACCGGATTTTGGTCACCCGGGTTGATTCTAGGTTTTACGGTGATCGTTTAGCCTACACTGTAAAAAAATTGTCATAATGATGGTAAATAGCCCAGAAGCTCTATGTCGAAGCTTCTGGCCGACGAAAATGACCGGCCATCACTTTCAAATGACTGCACAATTTTACCGTTTTGATGCGTTTCCCGTCATTTCAAAATACAGGCCAACCATCAAATCGATAACATTTACATTAAAATAACTAAAAGCCGTCATTTGGAAATGAATGTTCTCTTTCATCATATGGACGTTTTTTTCGGGAACGCCACACACAACTTGACTGTCTGATTGACAACCTTTGACCATCAAAATAAAGGCAAGTCTTCAATTTTAGACAAAAGGAATTAGTGTTTTTTAACGTCTCTTATTCAATTAAAAATATTATTAAGCCTATCAATGTAGCATTTTCTTCGCAAGGTGACAGTAGGCTCTCAACGCATTGTTGTTAATGACCCACCAGAACAAGTGTATTGTGTCACTATAAACTGTTGCGTAGTCTACATCTCCATGCTACACTCATTCGGCGTGGATAGTACTGCACAAAATATGCAACGAAAGTATTTGTGACCACTTGCACAATTATTCTTCAAAGTCTTTTGAGAAGGCTGAACACCCTTCGAGCTATTCCGCCAACTATGCCTTTACCGCAGCCATTAGTCGGGTTGATCTGCCCCTTGTACCTGGAAACAAAAAGAGAATGACAAAATAAATACATGCTCCATAAACTGTGCCAATCGCATACTTGGGCTTCAGAAGTGAAATGCTGAGAATGTATCTACAGCACTGCCTTGTGTGAGACATACACTGTATTAGGAAATCAAAGGATGACAGATCGAAATCTTTCGCAGCAAATGTAGCAGTTTTTGTCATACTCTGAAAATATGGGCACATATAAAACAGAAAACGTATATATGTTACAGTAATGGAATATTTCGCAAAAAATAAAGATAAAAATAAAATGAGGATCCTATCAGTCTTCAAAGAGTAGCACCTTGACACCACGAAAACACCGTTTTATTTCAATCGGATCAAACTAGCATTATTATATAGATTTTCTAGTGCGACACACTTTCTCTTGGGTTCTGAAGGTTCGAAGTGCCGTCTAGGCAGCACAAACTTCTATTGTAAAATATGATGGCTCAACAACTATTTCTAACACTCACATATACCTGCACAAACGTTTTTAGCACAATCGGAGATGGTAAAAAATTGACCGGGTACGCTAGATGTGAAATGACCCAGCATTTTTGATATGACCACTGCGATAGTTGGAACGCTTGGCTTAGAATGACCCAGGTGTTACCCTTAAAAAAACAAAAGACGTGTCAGTGGAAATAGCTTCGCAAACAGATATTGCACGAAAAATAAAACAAAACAGAACGTTGATCGGCAACAAATTATCAGTCAGATGCTTCTTGAAAAAAAATAACATCTTTATTAGAAAAGAAAATAGGAATGCAAAACTGTAGTCAAGGTAAGCTGCCATAGGCACAATGTCATCAGACAAGTCGCTAATGCAATAAATGGCACAATTTAACCATTTCAGACACTATATACACGCTTGTGTACACCACTCGTTTTCGTTCGAGTGTACACCACTCGTTTGTACACCATTCGGCGTCAAAGAACCTCTCATAGCGGCGGTGTCAGGCCAACTACAATTAGACGTGCAAAAGAAGTCAACTTCACAACCCGCGAGAACTAGCGCTTGCTTTTTTTGCTACTCGCAAACTAAGTGCCATGTTAAAACCATGAACAGCTGAAGGATTTAAACAGACGAAATAATTATTTATAGGCGCATTCACTTTGCACCTGGGTTGCTTCAGCTCTAAGCACAACGCACGTTACACGGGCGCACGTGTCTTTCTAGTACACCACGCACCTGGTTCCCTTGGCTGTCACTATCTCTCTGGCACAGCAGTGGCGGCCTCCTTTCCACTCCCTCTTGGAGGAGTAACCTCAAAGGGGCGCGAGAGAGAGCGACGTGTCACGTTGACCTGTGGTAGCCAACCGAAGCGTATTGGAAGCTTCTCTTTCTTTCTGTCTCTCGTCTTTGCTTCACGGACCGGAGCTAACGGGGAAGTTTCGGCTCCCTCCCACGCCTAGCCGTGCGTGGCTTTGCCGTGTCCGGGAAAAAGGGGATCCTGGTGGTTGAGTTGACGCTGGGTGCTTGGACCTGTAGCGACGAGAGAAGAAGAGACGTGAGATGACGTCGAAGGCGGCCGATGGGGCCGTGCCGATCTCGCCCCTTTACTCCAGGCCTGAAGCGGGGCCACGTCGGCTACCAGCGTCCGCCACGCCAGGCTTGTCAGCTCGTTCTAATCCTCGCGCAGCTAGAGCTAGCATCAGTTGCCCGAGAGGCGCGGCGCGGTGATTAAGAAATGATGATGGTGATGATGGCGCTACAGGGCTCCCCCCTAGCGCTTTGCGCGATTTGAAGGCATATGAAAAAGAAAGAGAGCGACAAATGCTATATACATGAACGGCAATCCATAAAGTGTTCATTTGGTAAGTCCAGGTTGTCAACGTTTATGGGCCATCAGTAGGCAGTGTCTCCGGTGGGCGACTTTGGGAGAAGTGCAAGGGACGAAGAAGGAAGTGCCGGGTCGCTGTGTTCATAGACATGTCCATCCCACAATTAGGCGGCGGGACCATTCGAATGCGCACCCGCCGTTTCGAGTAGACGCGGCTGACAAACGTGCCCACAGCTGGAACTGTGGACAGGCGCTGAAGAGCTCGCGCCGGCAATGTGGGCTAAATAGTGTGAAGGAGCGGAACGCACCCATGATGACCGAGCACTGAAGTTTCACAGCCACAGCGGGGTCTCGGACAGCGCACAGGGTGCCGAGCATGCTGTCGACGAGGAGCAGCGTCGCGGTCGTGCAGGTGCGGACGTCTCTGTCGATGAAACACCGGCCTCCGCGTAGCACTTCGACCGGCATGCCGGGGCGTGTGGCCGAGTCGACGCATGCGGAAACGCCGTGCATTGCGGTTAGTCATGTGCACGGCAAGTGGTTCGCCCTTGCGTCGGGAAAACCTCGTAGGTGTTTGCGCCATCTTGAAGGCCAAGGCTGCAACACATGTTTGTTTAGGAAGAGGCTTGAAAAGGGGCCTCTCTGTACTATGCCGAACGTGACGATTTCGTTGGCATTCTATCAAGGGCGGCAAATATGCAGTTGGACCGCACGTCATCGCTCGCACGTCAACGAGCCTGTGTGGCGGACTGCATCCGGCGCCAAAATGCTCTGGGGAATAGTTGTGAAACTCGGAAGACGTGAGCTTTGATGGAGGATCGGGTGGCACACCTGAAAGACCATCGGTTCTCCGCGCATGAGGGTTGGTGTGCAGGTCTGCATGATCGATGACAACCTCTACAGCACGTGTGGCATATGTAGTCTGCAGTGCCATAGGCGCGCCAGGTACGTCGTCCTCAGCTGCGTCAGTCATAGTCGCAGCCTCTAGGAAGTTTGGCTGTGGTGGACGGCTTATGACTTTAACTTCGGCTGCGGGAGACTGCGGGGCTGAAGATGGTCGCTGCTGGCAGGACTGCAGAGAGCGTCGAGGTGGGTGGGGAGGCGCCTTCAGGACATCGTCGACGCTGAAGTCTCCGCGACCAAGGGGCGAATAGTGAGCGTGAGAATATCCGTAGTCCTTGGCAGACTCCGGGGCATGCGGCGATGAAGCCGTCGTGGAGTCTGACATGTCTGAGAAATCGTGGTATGTGTAGGCCGGAGAAGACATGCGGGTGGCGAGAGTGCCCGAGGGACAGTCGGCCGAGGATTTCGAAAAAATGCACCTCGTGGCGACCCGGTCGTTAGCTACAGGAACGTATTGAAGAATCTCGTCGGATTTCGTGGCTGACTGGTCGCGTGCAGCACGAATGTTATGAACCTCGTCGGATGGGCATTCGTACGCGGGACTCGCGTTGATAGTGGCCGGACGAGGTGTTGTAGGAGACGTAGTCGGGGAAGTTAGGTTCCAGGTCAGTGAAGACTTTCGGGCCGGAGGGTACCGCACGCTGCGACGCAGACGAAGCCTGTAAGTCACGGGTGAACGGCAGCGGGTGGTAGGTGAGGCCATATCTGGCAAGCACCGCCGAGCAGAGGTCATCGTAAGGCTGCTGGCTGGAGGTTGAAGTGCCAGAGAGATGACGCAACTCTACCGGAAGGGCGTCTTGAAGAATGGCGTGCATCAGCGACTGGTCCGTGACGCCATTCAACGCCAGAACGGCATCGAGCTGCATGAACCATACCTTGGGGTAGGTCGATTGGAACGGCGGCACTGGCGGGCAGAGTTGCGGGAACATGGCAGCGGGCCGCTCGGCGAAGGGCGTGTTCTCCGGGTCACCAATGTAGCGACGAGAGAAGAAGAGACGTGAGATGACGTCGAAGGCGGCCGATGGGGCCGTGCCGATGTCGCCGCTTTATTCCAGGCCTGAAGCGGAGCCACGTCGGCTACCAGCGTCCGCCACGCCAGGCTTGTCAGCTCGTTCTAATCCTCGCGCAGCTGATGCTGGCTCGAGGCGTGGCGCGGTGTTTAAGAAATGATGATGGTGATGATGGCGCTACAGACCTTTAAGGCCCCCCGGCGGAGGCAACACATCCCTATTGGCTTCACGTAGACGGCACCCCTGGGCTGACCCACCCAAGGGAAATCGGCAGTCGCCTTTTCCTATCTCTCTCTCCCTACATCTTCGTCTTTATCTCTTACTAATTATATGTCCTGTCTTCTACTCTCATCTGTTTACTTCCAAACTTCCTGGCGGCTGGGGTTAACCCTGTGCAAATAGCCTACCGTGGTCTAGGTGCATTGGGTCATAGTAGCGTTGTACGGCTGGCGTCTGCACGTTTTAGCAGTCGCAAACTTGTAGCGTCCCCTCGTTGGGCTCCGTGGTGGGCGGCCGCCAACGCTTCTGAAGAAAATTAAACTGGTGTGCATAGAGCATTTCCCTTGTTAAGTGATCGTACCGCCTTAAAGCGCGTACGCACCGAAGACTTGGGCTTTTTCAATCCATCAAATGAAAAATTTCCACATTTTCATGTTATACATAGTGAGATAAGTGGCAAGCAATCCAGAACTGTATCCCCCTTTGTAGGAGCCAGGTGTCTCACAGAAACTCTTGGGGCCGGGTACAAATTTTCCAAAACAGCCAGCGGAGACCTCCTCCTTGAAATTCGAGAAATTGATTTGTGGGGTTTAACGTCCCAAAACCACCATTTGATTATGAGAGACGCCGTAGTGGAGGACTCCGGAAATTTTGACCACCTGGGGTTCTTTAACGTGCACCCAAATCTGAGTACACGGGCCTAGAACATTTCCACCTCTATCGAAAATGCAGCCGCCGCAGCCGGGAATCGAATCCCGCGACCTGCGGGTCAGCAGCCGAGTACCTTAGCCACTAGACCACCGCGGCGGGGCAGTTCGAGAAAAAGAACAGTTTGAGAAGCTACAGAATCTTTCAACTCTTGGTGACACTCCGATCACTGTAACACCACACAGATCTATGAACACAACCCGTGGAGTGGTATCTGATGCTGATTTGCTCGGCTTGACCGAAGAGGAACTTCTGGAGGGGTGGAAGAGTCAGAATGTGACCAATGTACAAAGGATCATCATCAGAAGAGACAACAAGGTAACACCAACAAAACACCTAATACTCCTGTTCGCTTCCAGTAATTTGCCAGAAAGTATTCAAACAGGGTACACGGAGACGTCGATCAGACCATACATACTTAACCCACGTCGTTGTTTTAAATTCCAGAGGTATGGCCACGGCTCACAAATCTGTCGTGGTCACAAAACTTGTGCACAATGTCGAGTGTTAGGCCACAATTCTGATGATCCTTCTAATGATAATTTAGGCCTCACCTCACCAGGCGAGGACTAAAATCCGAACCACCAGCTCGCATGTGCGGGCATCCAGTGCCTCTGAGGAGGCAATGGATTCAGCGGTACCCTTGGTACCGAAAGAGCGGCGTGGCTCCTTGGAGCGCGCCAAGAAAAATAAAAAAAAACCAATAACGGGGCCGGACAACCGTCCTGCCACCTGAATTAACAAGCTCACTCTAACACAGGATACTCTCTGTATACGCAGCAGCATCTCTTCTTTTAATATGCAGACAGAAATATTACAGTAGAACATCCGATGCCTTCTTCGAAACATCGATGACTTACAAGAACTTCTCCATGAACACAATACTAGAGTGCTGTGTGTACAAGAGACACACTTAAAACGAACAAACACAAACTTTTTACGTAACTACGTAATCTTCCGAAAGGATAGAAATGATGTCATGCCACCATCCGGTGGTGTAACGGTTATAGTTAGTCAAGGTATAGCATGTACACAATCGCCCCTTCAAACTTCCCTCGAGGTGGTGGCTGTCCGAGCAGTTATTCTAAACAAACTTGTCACTGTTTGCTCTTTGTACATACCTCCGCACCGCCGTCTTGAAAAACTTCAATTTCCGTCTTTAATAGACGAACTACCTGAACCTTATCTGGTCCTTGGGGACCTGAACGCACATGATGGTCTGTGGGCTGACTCTCGCTGTGATGCACGAGCTAGTCTCATTGAACGATTCCTCATTTCATCAGGTGCTTGTCTGTTGAATAGAAAGGAGGCAACATACTAGAACCATGCCAAGAAAACTTACTCTTCCATAGACCTCAGTATCGCATCTCCTTCACTTGTACCATTACTTCAATGGAAAGTCATAAATAATCCATACGGCCGTGACCATTTTCTTTTAGTTTTGAGTACACCAATATTATATGAATGTCCTCCCCATGTTCCCAAATGGCTGGTAAACAAAGCCGACTGGGAACAATTTCAAAAGATTACTCACTTAAGGTAGACGGACATATGCGGATTAGGCATAGATGAAGCTGTGCAGTACTTCACGGCTTTTTTTACTGACGCAGCAGCCAAGTGCATTCCACAAATATCTGGACTGCCCGGCAAACGACACGTCCCGTGGTGATACACTGAGTGTCAGAATGCGCGAAAGAAACAGAGCAGGGTATGGAGGTTGCTTCGGAACTCGCCGACAGCGGAAAACCTTGAGAGCTTTAAGAAAATAAAATCTCGAGGCAGGAAAACGCGCCAGCAGGCCAGAAGAGAAAGCTGGCACAAGTTTTTATTAGCGATAAATTAATCTACAAAAGAGGCTAAAGTCTGGAACATGGTTCGTAGGGTAGCAGGAAGACAAGTACACTCACTCCCACTCGTAAACACATAGGGTGACAGCCTGGAAGATCAGGCGAACTTCCTCGGTGCACACTACGAGCAAGTGTCTAGCTCGTCACACTACGCTGAAGCTTTTCAAAGATATAAAGCAAGGATAGAAAAGCAGAAACTAGATTACAAGTGCACAAATCACGAGGCATACAACCAACCTTTCAACTTAGCTGAGCTACAAAGATCACTAAATTCTTGCAGTAATTCTGCCCCTGGCTACGACCATGTCACGTATGAAATGTTGAAAAACATGCCACTCAAAACACGGAAAACTTTACTCTCTCTATACAATGCTATCTGGCTTTCTGGCATCATCCCTGCTTCCTGGAAAGAGGCCATTGTTATCCTTATTTTGAAACAGGGCAAGGACCCTTCCCCAGTTTCAAGTTACAGGCCCATTTCACTACCCAGATGCCTTTTTAAACTTTTTGAAAAAAGGATAAATCGCCGACTTTTACATTTCCTTGAAACATACAATCTGCTTGACCAGTTCCAGTGTGGGTTTCGAGAGGGTACATCCACCACCGACCATCTGGTGCGTATCGAGGCATAAATCCGAGACGCCTTCGTCCACAAACAATACTTCTTCTCAGTGTTTCTCGATATCAAAAACGCTTCTCGATATCGAGAACATGGCGTTTTGGCATATTAAGAGACGTCTGACCTGGGTGTGCGCGGTAGAATGCTTTCCATAATCGAGAATTACTTGTCCAATGAAAAATTTCGTGTCCGTGTGGGCAGTATTCTCTCCGAAACATTTGTGCCAGAAACGGGAGTACCGCATGGTGGTGCACTTGGTTGTACACTTTTTATTATCAAAATGAATTCCTTGCACCTGTCCATCCCGCGCAACATATTCTATTCCACATATGTCGATGACGTACAGCTTGGTTTTAAGTCATGCAACCTAGCAATGTGTGAGCGGCAGGTTCAGTTATGTTTAAACAAGGTCTCCAAATGGGCAGAGGAAAACGGATTCCGGCTGAACCCAGAAAAAAGCGCGTGTGTCTTGTTCTCCCGAAAGAGAGGCGTGCACTCAGAACCCGACGTTGACCTGAACGGTCAACGTCTGTCTGTCAATGCGGAGCATAAGTTCTTAGGCTTAATCTTGGACAAGTTGACCTTCGTACCACACATCAAGTATTTGAAAACAAAATGTTTAAAAGCCATGAATGTTATAAAGTGTTGTCACGTACTACGTGGGGTAGTGACAGGCAATGTCTCCCGAACCTGTATAGAAGCTTCATTCGCACCCGCTTAGATTATGGGGCCATTGTTTATCCCTCTGCGACTCAATGTGCTTTGAAGATGCTGGATCCCGTGCACCATTTGGGCATCCGCCTTTCTACGGGTGCTTTTCGCACCAGCCCTGTAGAAAGTCTTTACGTTGAGTCAAATGAATGGTTGCTTCATCTACAAAGAACATGCATATCCTTTGTATATTTTCTTAATATGAAAGCAGACAAGAAGCACCCCTCATACTTCACTATTAATGATTTGTCGAGCTCTATTCTGTTTTAAAACAGGCCTTCGATAAGGCAGCCCTTCTCAGTTCGCCAGAAGGGTCTAGCTGAAGAAACTAGAGTGTCACTTGAACACAGTTTAATGGCTCCTGTAGTATACCCGCCACCGTGGCAGTGGCAGATTATAGACTGCGATGTGTCTTTCCTAAAAGTTACAAAACATGCACCTATTGCCCATATCCGAAACTACTTCCCGGAACATTGACACAAATACACACGTCCCGAGTTGTTTAGAGATGCCTCCAAGTCTAACTCCTCTGTGTCCTACGCTGCTGTCAGCCCATCCTTTTCGGATGCTGGCCCTCTACATCCAGGCACAAGTATCTTCACAGCAAAAGCTTACGCGATACTTGTGGCGGCTAAACACATCAAGCAATCACAAATACAAAAAGCAGTAAGTTATATGGACTCTCTCAGTGTGGTTACTGCTCTGCACAACCTTAAAAAACAAAAAAAACCCTGTTTTCGTCTCACTTTATTTTATGCACACTCTACACACTCTAACAACATGTTGTATTGTGCTAGGTGCCAGGGCACCGTGATATCCAAGGCCACGTGATGGCGGGTCAGCTTGCTGCATCCGTCCACGAAATCAATGCCACTACACCCATATCGATACCGCCCCTTGGTCTTAAGCCATCTCTCAAAGGAAAGCTCAGGGACTACTGGCAGAGCAAGTAGGATAGACACACACAAAACAAGCTACACGTTATCAAGCCACACCTTGGCCATTGGCCACAAGTATCAAAATCGCGTCTAACAGAGGTAACACTAACAAGGCTCAGGATAGGACACACATACACGACTCACTCATATCTTTTGTCCGGTGGCGATCCACCATTGTGTGACAGATGTGGTGAGGCATTAACAGTTCATGTTTTGATCCAGTGTAAACAATTACACTCTAAGAAGACAACACTTTCCATTACCCTACCGACAACATATACCATTACACCCCGCAATGTTTGTCGGTAGGGAACCACTTTTCACCCATAAATCATTGCTAGCTTCTTTAAGAGATGTCGGTTTTTACCATGCAATATACCCAGACATTGCGTAGCGACACCTCTCAAGAGAGGTTGCTGCTGCAGTGGCAACATTAAGAAGCACTTGCCTTTCAGCCCTTGGACACAAGGGCGCTGATGAGGCATTTGTGCTAGTTCGAAATATTTTTACACATGCTTTTATTATCGAAACCCTTTGTCACCCATTTTTACTATCCATATGATTTTATTAGTTATGTTTTTATACGCCTTAGCACGAGTAATTTTAAGGCCCCTATACAGCCAGACTCCATATCACTATCCACATATTTAGTCACTAAAATGGCGCTTTTTGGCCACCAATTGGCCCCTGCGCCATTAAGTCCTACACATCATCATCATCATCTCGTCTCTGCTTCTCGCCGCCCGCGAAATGGCAGCTGAGCCCCCGTATTTTGCGTTTGACGCCGAACAATTCGTCAAAACAGATGAGGAGATGCTTGTCAAAATGACGGCCCATTTTTACAGTGTAGTGGTCGGCGGTCAAGATCAAGGACGTCTTCATACGGCGCAATAAGGCCGCTAAGCGCGTTCACATGCTTGGCCGGGAGATCAGAGACGATCATTTTCGTTAAGCCTTTCATTGCAATGCACAGCTCAAGACTGGCAGGTGACGGTGCATTCTCTGTCAAGGCCGGGGAAGGGTTACAAAATATACGTTAAGTACTGCCCTTGGGGCAGTACTTGACAGCAATGTCTAATGTTCACAATAAGGAGACGTGCCACGTTATTCTTGATAGTGATAATCGTGTGAGGGACGCAACATTGAGCGAACAGAGCATGGTTGTGTTAGGTGACATGACACATTCTCCGTCGGCCACAGGCGCATCGGAACAGACGCCCATACACGTCACAGCTCGAGAGTGTAGGCGAAGAAAGTCGACGGAACGTTCGCAGCGCACGGATAGGAGGGTCAACAGCCTGTGATTAGGGCTAACTGAACAACACCGAAGTAACTCTGAATTAGGGCACATAGTTTCCTAAATATACACTTGACGGAACAATGGTGCTAGTGTCCGTTTGGGAGCTTCAAGGCTCTGTACTTCACCGAGCATAGAAATGATGGGTAGTAACGGATTTTTCTAATCTTCCTACTTATGCTCCGTGTGTATTAGAGCTGTGTCCCCAGGAAACGAAAATAGGCAAATGTGCGCGGGTTGGCATTGACCACCTTATTCTTAAGGCTTACGATTTCAGATGGGGTCACAAAATTCGAAAGTGTTCGTTTTTTTCTTAGAAACACAACCAAAACACAGCAATGAATGAAGCCACACGTGCGATTCACCACCCGCAAGAAGGAAGGCTAGGCAAATTCATGTACTACCCTTCATTCCCATGATCGCTGAATAATCGCAGCGCCAGTCACCTATAGCTAATTTTGGGAAACTCAATGTTAGGGATAAATGCTCTGACAGAAAATCTGCTCCCTGAGGGGTCAGTGGTCCAGGACGTTAAACAAAACATCATTATGATGTCCAGAAAGAGTGAGATGGGCGGCACACAGCCAAGTCAAAGCTGGTGTTGCTCCATCACCTACACTAATTACAGTGGTAGGAACAGGGGTGAGCACTTTCTGTATAGCTCAGCACGAATGCTGGAATGCTTGGCTGATATAAGAGCGCCGGCGTGAATGAGTGCTATTACATGTGTGCTGTCGATATTTACATTGATCAAGTTGTTGTCCGGGTAGCGTGCGTAAATAAGTTTTGGGTCAGGTCGTCAAGGCTGGCTCAGCTTTGGGAGCTGCGTTCGTTTGTTTTCCGGGGACTCGTGGCGGTAGGTGGATGCGGGAGAGCTCGCGAATGGTTAGTGAGCGAGACAGGCTTCCGGATGGTGACGGGGAGTGGTTTCATTGAGCAGTCACGGATGGCAAAGAGTTGTCTTGTTCAACGTGTGGCACTGACGCTGTTCTTCTGTATGGCAAGCTTGTCTACAGCCGAACCAGGTCGGTACACCATCGAAGGTTCGCCATTCAGCCGAGTTCCTGTAACGTGGGCGGTTGTATCTGCCGAATGACATATAGGATAAACTGGCTTAGGTCGGTTACCTGGGTGGAGCGTCTGAAGTCCGGCGTCGGCCATGCAGGTCCCGGCGCACAACGGTCTGTATTAGATAAATAGTTGCGCTAGAATCGTCAGGGGCACGCACTTCATCACGAATTGCGGATGAGACCTCCAGTGAACGATGTGCGCAATACTTTCGGAAGCAGCAGTGGCTGGCGGTAAACAGGCGTCTTCGCAGGTAGATGAAAGACGTGAAAGGTGCGGAGTAATACGACAGCCTTTCGCTCCTTCAAAGCGTTGACATTTTTTAATAACGTCGTCCTTTTCTGATGAATTGCGAAACACACAATGAGTGAAGGCATCAACCGCTATTCTTTTGTGGATGCACTCGACCGTTTCAGATTCTGGCATGTTGTCACCAGCCTTGCGGCAGAGTGTGAGCTCATGTTGAATGTGGGTCGTGTATGATTGAAGTCGGCGCGTGACTTCTTTCTGCGCAGCACGACGACGCCCACTGTGTTTGCCGAAGAGGTCAATCAGTTTGCGTTTGCAAATTTCCCAACTCATGATTGCTTCCTTGTGGTTGGAGAACCAAACTTTAGCTTTGTCCCCAAGGTAAAGAAAACAATATTGGTCAACATGAGCATCAGGTCCCAGTTGTGCAGTGCGCTCACGCGTTTGTATGGCTGAAGGCATTCCATGACATCAGCGTTGGTTCCGGAAAATGCGCCTAGGTCACGTAGTTGAATCCAAGACGGCAGTACGATTTGTGGCGGCTGGAGGCGGCGCTGTTAGTTGCTGTACGGTTGGACGACGTGCAGTTGGTGAAATATCCAACGAATCTTCGTTCTCATCTTGATTAGCCATTGTTGAGGCAGCCAAAAAACGTCCGCTGCGTAGTACCGTAGTGGATGTTGATTTTGAGAGGACACGCACTCCTCTTCAAAATGTTATGGGAAGAAGCGATCTAAAAAAAATTGGCCCCGTATCTGCATGTTAATCTGCAAATGTCGTCGAAAGATGATAGTCTTGTGTATGAAGAGACCGAACAAAACATTTATTTGATGTTCTGCCCAAGAAAATCGACGAATGGTATTCTTGACGCACTGCGTTAGAGTGCCTCGAACGTGCAGCGGAGGCGAGCGCATCGTCACGTCACACGTGAGACAGCGCTATCAGGCAGTTTTCTAGGAAAACGAAACGCGTGGCTCTAAGACGGGCGTGCGAGCCTCTCTGAGAGGTGATAAGGTGTAGAACGCAAGGTGACGGATACGTGTCACCACCGTGTCGTCTTTGGAAAACATTGGAAACAATCGCCTTTTCGTGCAAGCGTTGCATGGTCAGTAAAGCATGATAAACGTTACGGTCCTTATAGTTACTTATGTCGGCCTTTTATACAGAATATACAGAATATATACGTGTCGTTTTTGTGACTCAGATATGCGCAATAATTGCTTTTTAATTGACAATCGCACAAGTATGAACGCTGAAGCTTGAGCAACATTGGTGGGCGCTGCGGATGGGGTCGGCCGTTTGGGGTACCGGCTGGTGCCGTGTGAAATACCAGGAAGCATTAATGGTGGACAAGCAGACAAATGTAAAGACAGGCCAAAATTTTTGCGGCGAACGTCCTCAAGAAACACTATCGTCTTGAACATATTTATGATGAGTTTACAGGCAGGCGTGCAAGACGGAGCCCAGTCTGCACGTGATATCAAACGCTGTCTTCTTTACAGTGGAAATTTCTGACGCCCCGTAACAATATGATAATATCACGGCGTCACATGGTCACGTCATCACAAGAAATCATTACTAGGTTGATTGATATGTGGGGTTTGATGTCCCAAAACGGCCGTGTCATTATGAGAGACGCTGTAGCGGAGTGCTACGGAAATTTTGACCACTCAAATCTGAGTAACGTGCACCAAAATCTCAGCACACGGGCCTGTAGCATTTTCGCCTCCATAAGAAATGCAGCCACCAAAGCTGGGATTCAATCCCACAGACTGTGGGTGAACAGCCGAGTACCTTAGCCACTAGACCACCGCAATGAGGCATCATTACCCGGTTAAAGATATACGAATATTGGAGGGAATTCAAAACAAGCGGAGGTGGGAAAAGTTTTCTGTGCTCTCAGGATCGGACGCATTGTAGTTACAAGAATAGGGCTGTGTGGAGAAGGTATAATATATTGTGTTTATTTTACTTGAATTACTGCAAGCCAGCATTTTGGGTCAAACAAAATGGGTTTTACGTACAATACAAAATTATACATACAAAGAACGCGATGGGCGAACACAAGAAAAAAAAAGGAACAAGCAGTACTAGTGAGACAACAATGAAAAATAGGACCATGGAAACTTGTGGTACGGAAAAGAAGAGTAGAAGCGGTAACAAATAACACTGCTACACCCTCAAAACCGATATCGATTTATAGAAAAATCACAGCCTATCTACGGAGTAATTGATGATGAGTGGGGCGAAGCTTCGCAGGGTTTTATCGATAAACCGTAAATAGTTCGTCCATTCATCCGTCCGTCTGTCCATCCATCCATCCGTCCGTCCACACCTGCCGAGTGAGTTATCTAATTGGCCGTCACTTACGAGCTAGGATGGACAAACCCTCTGCTCAAGGAGCTTCGCACCTAAAAAGAAGGGGGTGGTTTTCGGTTTCGAATAGACCGAGGAGAAGACACAAAATACCCTTTGAGGTGGGTATTACCACGTATCTGACCACAGAAGATGATTATTTCTAAGAACGAGAAAAAAATTCACGTGAACCTCAGACCTTCGCCACATAATTTCGAAAAGTGCATTGTTTTTGTTGACCTTGCCTTCCCGTTGGACGCGTTTCATTGGAAGAAGTGGTCATTATTCACCAACCTAAAAACTTTTCTGTACAGAAGAGAACCAACACTATTCTCAATATGGCATAAATGACTTGATTAAGATTGCTGCGACATATGAGACTAAACACACGTCTCTTGTATTTACATTGATAGCTTCGCTACTGCATGTCTCGCAATGTCATTCATGACCTTGAGTCACTGCAGCGCGAGCTCAACGCAAGGCTTGTCTTCTGGGCCTTGTCGGAAGAAAAGCCGCATGACTCTAGGCACGAGCCATACAAACGAAAGAATGCTCTTTTGCGCTCGGCCTGTTCGGGAACTATAACCGCTGCTGCTGCTCTTTTGTCTCACGGTTTTTTGAGTTTGAAAGCGTGTCACCTGATTTAAAGTTGAGGAACGTCGCAGCGTATGTGATTCCTAAAAGAGAAATAAAGATAAAAGTGAGCCCCATAACTGTCTGCATCAGAGTGCGACTCCTCAATTGTAGCTCACGAGGGATGGGGGTAAGGAGGGATTAAAAGAATAGGATTAAATGTATAGAGATAGAGAGGAATCAGGACAGAGTGTGGCGCAGAGACAGCGACACCAACAAGGAAGGAGAAGATAAGAAAGATGGACATGGTCGCAGGAGTCTGACGACGGGGCACCACTCAGCAGGAGCTCTTGTCGGCAGAAGGAGATTGCGTAGGCTGAGCCAGTCAGCCAGAGCTACGCTCTCGTCGGAGATCGCGGGGGCACAACCGGTCGGCACAAAATTCAAAGAGCGAGTCCAGCGTCACAGCGGCCCTCGTTCAGAGCCTTGCCACTGCGGTATTTAGGCGAACGTTTAGCGGCTGTTTCTCCTGCGATGCCTCACTCAGTCACACCATATATGGCGCATCGGTCTGTCCATCTGTGCGTGCGCGTGAATATGCTACAGGCAAATTTATTTCATGCTTCAGGTTATAACTGCACAGGAAGCTGGAAAATGTCAAGCAAGAGAAAAGCTGCGTGCTAAAACGCTGGGTAAAGGAAGGCCATAGAAGCAAATATAAGAGATGGTTATGAAGTGGGCAAGCGTGCAAAGCTCTAGTGTATTGCATCTCTTGCCTGTTTGAACAAGCCAAACATACCTTTCCTTCATGATACGTAAATTCACACGAGCGTAATCCCATCCAGTTTTCTGCAAGCGTGTCATCCTGGAAACTTAACACCGTAGTTGAAAATAAAACTAAAGTAATTATGAAAACTTGTCAAAACACACTGCGTCCCTGTTCGTAAACTATGCAGCACAAAATATATCAACTCGTTCTCTAATAACGCAAAATAATTACCTATTTAAAATTGCATGACACATAAATTTCTTTCGTATCCAGTAATCGCGCATATATATATATATATATATATATATATATATATATATATATATTGATTATGTCGTACGGGTCACATGAAATAATTGGGTAGGGGAATTAATTCGCCATAGAATACTTCTGATTGAGAGAGAGAGAGAGCGTGCTTGTGTGAACACATTTTTTCAGGTTGCGCGAAAATTACAGCATATGTTTATGTCCTTGCAGGTCCATCGAGCAGTCGTACTCCCAACTACCGAAGTTTATGTGCTACACCCTCAGCTGGCGAAAGCATAAGGGCATGGAGTATGTACATCAGAACCCACTTTACTTTGGTAAGACCGAAATTTCAGCACTTTCATGGCATGTGGCCATCTTACGTGAACGGCTTGTAAATAACAGTGGCAATTATTTGGACGAAGCAGTAAAAAATGCGGTCTTCGGCAGCGTTAGGCTTTTGTGAGTGCTGCAGGAGTGCAATCAGCAGTGATAAGCACGCTAATAAAGTCATGTGACAATGAAACCAAGGACACATAAGTAATACTTGTGATGATGACAAAAATATTTATTATTCAAATGCAATGAAAACGGGCAGGGCCCGTATTCCAGGAGACCAATGGCAACCTCTGCGACAGCCCGGGCCCGCAGAACGAGACCTCGCCCCACCGCGGTGGTCTAGTGGTTAAGATACTCTGCTGCCGACCCGCAGGTCGCAAGATCGAATCCCGGCTTCAGCGGCTGCGTTTCCGATGGAGGCGGAAATATTGTAGGCCCGTGTGCTCAGGTTTGGGTGCATGTTAGAGAACACCAGGTGGTCAAAATTTCCGAAGCTCTTCACCACGGCGTCTCTCATGCTCCTATGGTTGTTTTGGGACGCAGTTCAAGTAGTTCCTGCTCAGCACCCTCCTTCGTATAGCTCCCTTCCCTTTAATAAGCGACGAATAAAGTTGTTCGTTCATTCATTCCCGTTCTCAAGAACACGGCTTCTGCAATTAGGAAACCATGATGAATATGATGACTAGGCACTCTACTGCGTTGACTCCAGCGAATATTTGCGTTTTCAGGTCGCTGAAATTTCGGGGTGACATAGTTCTGCTACCTACACTCCATCTCCAAAATGACGTGTGATGCTGCTCGGCACGACTGTGCATATTTGAGCATCGAGAGAATAACAACCTTTGTCATGACTAAGTTTTCCTGAAATATATTGAGAGGCGTAAAGCCACATTATTTCAATGCAACTGTTTATTATTTCGGACACTGGTTGAAAAGCTCGAAATGAAGGTGTTAAAGCGTTGTTGGGGGTACTCCGGTGAAAACAGTACAGTGACAGCTTTCGGGAATTGCGAGAAAAGAAGGTAACGCTATTACATATCAGCGTTGCTTGAAGTCAAACACGTCTTTGTAGAAAGGCTTTCAGGTAAAAAAAAACGGTGGTTATAAAACACCAATATCGTTTTGGAATAAACTACATCAGCTACATGGGCCGTGACGCAGCGCGCGGGCAAGACAACCGATGGTTAAAGGGTAACTGGCTGGACTCCCAGAGAAGGCAAACACACGAAGGGGAGACAGGAGGTCAGGTGGACTGATGAGAATAAAAAGGTTGCAGATATAAAGTTGTAGCAGAAAGCACAACACCGGGTTGCTTGGTGGATCATAGCAGAGGCCTTTGCCTTGCATTGGGCGTAGTCAGGATGATAATGATGAAGATTGGAGCTACAAAAAAAGTGAGTTTACGGTGGCGTCGTAACAAAATGAGTCGAGAAAAATTGGTGGTTGAACTTTTTATTTAGCGAGACCACCTAATTAACTTCTAACACAGCAAAACTATACAAACAATTTAAAACATATACAAAAAAACACATATACAAAAACATTTACAAAACTATACAAAGCATTTTAATGGGGAAGTGTTAGATCGGTTTGCAAAGCATTCAAATCGACAGTTTCTTTTTACTTTGTGCCAGGATTCTTGTCGCCTGGTAGCTGCTGATTCTGTGAAATACAAGAACAAAAACAAAACAAAAAAATGTAACATACCTGCTTGTGCGCCAGCTGTGCTGCAGCTGAAAAAGCGAGAGGATCGTGGCGATGACCGTGGTTGTGCAAGGAGAACGTCATGCTCGCGGCAGTGCAAGCTATAACCACCACGTCTGCTTATTGCTGTCATGACCCCCGCCAGGGCCAATCTCGTGGTTTGGCTCTGCGGTTATTACTTGCCCTAAGTAGACATAGTCTTACAACTTCAAGTGCACTATTACCTATCTCGAAGCGCTGCTCCTTTCCGAGGTTGTTGTACATTACTTTTGTTTTCTGCAGATTAATTTTAAGACCCACCTTTCTGCTCTCCTTGTCTAACTCCGTGATCATGAGTTGCAATTCGTCCGCTGAGTTACTCAGCAATGCAATGCCATCGGCGAAGCACAGGTTACTAAGGTATTCTCCATTAACTCTTATCCTTAACTGTTCCCATTCTAGGCTTCTGAAAACCTGCTGTAAGCACGCGGTAAATAGCATTGGGGAGATTGTGTCCCCCTGCCTTACACCCTTCTTGATTGGTATTCTGTTGTTTTCTTTATGAAGCACTATCGTAGCAGTTGATTCCTTGTAGATTTCTTCCAGAATGTTCATAACTACTTCATCGACGCCATGATTCCGCAGCGTCTGCATGACGGCTGATATTTCTACTGAATCAAACGCCTTCTCGTAATCTATAAAGGCTATGTAAAGTGGTTGGTTATACTCTGAGCATTTCTCTACTACCTGATTGATAGTATGAATGTGGTCAATTCTTCAGTAGCCTGTTCTAAATCCTGATTTATCCTTTGGTTGATTGAATTCTAATGTTTTCTTTACTCTGTTAGCGATTACCTTTGTAAATAGCTTGTATACTACAGAGAGCAAGCTGATCGGCCTGTAATTCTCCAAGTCCTTGTCATCTGCTTTCCTATGTATTTACGTCACGCAATCTTTCACGTCGTGCAATACCAAATTTCACGTATCTATTCACGTCATGAAATACCAAATTTGGTATATGTGAAACTAGAGAAACGGCTGCGAGCGCATCATGAACGTGCATGTCGTCGTGTTCTTACAAGACCATCATGTCATAATTTTCTTGTTTGCACCAGTCATATACTTTCATGATCTATTCGCGTCACATAAAACCGAACTTGGTCTATGTGAAGCTAATGAAACGATCGTGAGTGCATGATGAGCGTGGCATGTAGTCATGTTCTTACATGACGCGCATGTCATGGTTTCAACGTGAGGGCCTGTCAATTATGCTTGCCATGCAGTCATGTCAAATCATACCAGTTTTGCGATATTTCATGCGAACGAAACCACCACAAGAGCATCAAGGCCATGAAATGTAAATCATGAGATTCATGACTTACATATCAAACTTTTCATGCTTTGATTAGTCAGTTATGCTCGTAATACAGTCATGTTATGTCATACCAATTTATGTATAGGTCCAATATTCCAAACAGCTAGGGGTGCTATATGTCATAGTCGGGGGATATATAGATAGACAGATACGGTCAAACTCGCCGAAAATCGTTATGAAATGCTTTGCATTTGAAAAATAGACAGCTCGCACTACACAAAAGTTCACTGTTCACTTCATATTTATAGGAACTGGCTCTCGGGCTTCGAGGTAGTACATGTGGGAGATTTCAACTGTTCGTTGTTCTACAATAAATATGGCCACGTGCACGTTATTTAAAAGCGGATGGCGGGTCTATGTGTCCAATCGGAGCCTCCTGTCTCACATTGCCCACAACTGCAGCGACCTGCGTGTTTCAGTGAGAAGCACCTGTTTATAATTGAGTGCTTTGTGCTAATCCAGGTTTCTCTCCTGCGCTACGCCGCAACGAGCGTCAACGCCGCAGTTCGTGTAAGCGTTAGCGCCCGCTGCTTGTGCTTCGCATATACACATGATTCTCTTTGACAGAAGATGGTGTAATATTTTGTGCAGCTCTTGTGCTTTAGAGGATAGTTACTTCCTCTCACTAATTTTTCACAACACGAAATGTAGTCAAAACAACATGCATAAAGTAGCATCTTCATGAACTGTGTCGGCATATTTTTCGACTCTGGCATTAGTTAGGGGGGCCACCATGTAGATGATATTTTTTCACGTGTCCGTAAGTGCAAAATGGAGTAATGTGAAAAGTATTGCTTTTTTAGGCAATATATCATTATGTCTCGAACTTTTATAGGTGGATTATACTACTTCAACGTATAGTAGAATAACTATGAAACTAATTATGCCAAGCTCAATTTTTATAGCCCCGTAAAGTACTGCTCATTTTAACAGACTTTTGCCTCCCGAGAAAGCCGTGACCTATGATTTTCACGCAGAGCTCAACCTGCTTGTTACGTGGATCCAGGAATCAGTGGTTGAGATGGATACGTACGAATTGAATCTGGGCCTGCATCACGTGGACACAAGCAGCGCAGGCCAGAAGCATGCCCTCAACCTGCAGCCTAGTGGATATTATACGGTCACCTTTCAGCAGGTATAGCTGTTTCATCACCAGGCTAGCAGAAAATTGGTAAAATGAAGCTGAACAGTTGTAGCAGAGGGTTCTCGGCTGATAGGTGCTAGGGCTCGAAAGGAAAATGGGATATACCAGAAGTCACCGGACAGCATCTATAAGCACACTTAGCCTGCATGGGTAAAATGCTGTAGACGCTCCTGAAGACAAGTAACTGCATGCGTAAGTCGTTATTACCTAAAAAAAAGAGAAGTGCTTTCCTAGCACAAATTACTTACAAGTTCACGTATGTGGTTGCCCTTACTTAGCAAGCACAAGTCGATGTTTTAATAATTTTATGCATGACATCATTGCCGCACTTCAAAAAGAGCAATAATGTAAAGCCTTTTGTCTTAATAACTTTTGGATACTTTTATAACTTTCTGCAATTGTGCTCGACTTAAGCAATAAATTGTACAAAAATGTGCATTTAACTTCATACATAGCGAAATCTATGAAGGCAATAGTTATTAAAAAAAGGCATCATGCTGCTAACTGTCAAAAGAACTTTTTGTGGGCTTCATTGGTACATGTTTAGCAGAAGAAATAAAATAGAAACGAGACAAACACAAAAAGTGGCGCAGGAAGTAGGCGTTCGTTTACGTCACTTATTGTTTTCGTCGCACCGGTATGTTATTTCTTCCGTTGAAGAAAGATTTTTGGTAATTTTTAATGTGTAAGAACTAAGATTATTATAAACCAATAACCCGAAAAGTTGGCTGCGAGAACCCAAATTTAGCCAAGAAAGTACACAATCAATACGACGCTGTTTTTCTCACCTCTAAACCGAGCACGTCCGTTGATGCAAGCACGTCTGTTGAACCAAAACAGGCTGGTATAACTGCCGAAGGCAATAAAATTATCAAAAATTGGGGGACCCTTATGCTTCTCCTTTATCAGTTCAACGCGATAGCAATATTCTGTTTCTAGAGCATCAATGACTTTGGGTACGAAGCTTTTTGGAAATCGGTATCCACCCAATATGTGGCCTTGATGGTGTAGCAGCGTGTGTGCCTTCTTTAGTGGGTGGCTGACTTGAAACTATGAAGTCATCATGATAATCCATGTTCTACCTCCTCACGGCAGTGTACGCTTGTACTACGCAATCTTTCGGCATTATTTCTTGTAGTATTGTGAAGCATGTATACAAGACGCGGGTGTTCGTAAAGCATGAAAGTTACTTTCCCTGCATTTCCAAGAATAGGAAATTATTTTCACTGCATTCACAAGCAGAGGCATGGTTGTGTCCTTGAGGTGAATAGCCATTTGACGTCTGTGCCTGAAGAAGTGAACGTAGACTTTAGACCAGACTGTTACTCCAGCTTGGTGAGGTGTCTGACCTCACGCTTTTCTTGTTTGTGTAACACGATGTGAAGGACTCTAGCTGTGAAAAATTCACGCTTTGTTTTTTGTTAGTGTTTATTAGTTACACTTGAGTGCTTATTGGGGCTATGTGGTTGTTCCTATTTTGCTTTGCTTTGTCTTTAATACGGAAATGCTTTAATAAATGCCAGGAAAGAAAAAAGGCATGGCTGTACATTAGAATACCCGCTTGCCACGCCAAAAACCCGGGTTTGTTTCCCACCGGCAAGAACGTTTTTATTTGCATTTTTTTCAATTTGCTGGCCGTGCAAAGATGATAATTTTTCACTCGCGACCAACGACGCCGATACCAACTCCGACGCCAGAATTTCTGTGAAACGAGCTCTTTATTGCTATCGTGTTAAAGTATCATGAACCCTTCATTGAAAGTCACACAGTTACTCAGAACACAAATTCATACAACCCCTCTTATAGAAATATTTTCTACTGTCATTAAGATCCATTACTGTAGTCGTTGAAAGCGAATTCGCAATAAATACAAATCTTTCATATGCATACTGCAGGCACTTTTGACGTCTATCTACGCATCTATCAGTGTCGCAGAGCTTCCACTCTGGAAATGAAATGACTCTGAAGTAATTTGACATTTTCCGGACTGCAGAATAGAATTGCGATGGAATAGGGACAACGCTCGGAAGAATGGAATGAGAATGCCATAAGGCGCTTTTTGCAAGAAACGGAATGAGAATGAAATCACTTGTTTGTTTCGAAAATTGAGCCTGTTTTTGCCTACATTGTGAGTTTTGAACTTCAAACATTTGTAAGCCTGACCCCAGAAATTCACAATAAAGCAGTATTTTTAAAATAGCTTGCCTGATTACAAGCGTAGTATATTTATGAACAACACGCCCACTACAGTTTCCTCCTGATATAGAGTGTGTTGCTACGAAACATCTTTTTCGAACAGCTCATATTCGTCAAGCGCAACACCTAGGTAGATGGCAATTCTTTTATATCCTTTTTTATACTTTACAATATTGAGAATGAGTCGTTCAAGCAGCCGTAATTCACACTATGGGTTTAAAAACAAAGCGGCAAAACGCCTATCCATCTAATGGCATTTTGTTGCTAAACTTTGACGTGGAAAATCAAAATAAAGCTCTTTTTCACACTTAGCACTGTTTTAGACCTTAGTTTCATCATTTGAAAACCGGAGGTCATTACGCAATTTTTATGATGGAGTAATTGCCAAAAAACTACTAACCGATCACCGGAGGTGATGTTGCTGTAAAAACAATTTTTTGGCCGATAAAAATGAAATAAAGGGGGGCGGCTCTTTAAGGTTTCCAAAGCTGCTAGCCACCACTGCTGCTCTAGTCCGGCAGATCAGACATTGATGAGTCTCGAGGGGAGAGCTGGTGATCCCGCATTCCCACTGCTCTGGCTGGGCTGATTTTATTATGATGACGAGGATGATGACCTTGTATGGGTGGCACTTTATCATTATACCTTTTGTTCGCATCGTTTCTTCGCTCTGTTGCTATAGCTGAGCACATACCAGCGTTGGCATCACCTAGCAAATATGGCATTAGAAGAAACACATTGTGCTACACCATTCTTTGATGCAACTGTATTATCATGCTTAAATTGGTCATGTTGCCATGAGTACAAGTTTTCGAAGCCCAAGGCCAGAATGCCACTTGTAGGTCTAGCTTTAATTTATCAATGTAAAGGGTAGGCATATGGTAGAAGTGTAAATGGTATGCCAAGTCGTAAAAGAGGAACGAAGGCATACGTTAGTGAACAAACAAATGCTTTATACCAGCTGATAGTGAAATAAGAAACAAGTAATCTCTGCGCGTTGGTTCCCACTGACACTTTCTTACGAAAATAGCAAGAATTCTATGCACAGCCAGATCATTATACCACGAGCAATTTAGTATCAAGACACGCAAATAACCTTTGCGACAAGGAACACATTGCGTTCGTGTGCACAGGCAAACACAGAAGGCTTTCTAACCCAATGCATGATTGGGTGCCCGAGTGGTGCACTGTTGCAACTAATACCAGCACATCTTCAGTTTTGTTCGCTATTAACCTAATATTACTTTTCTCAATATTCATGACCACTGCAGACGCGTGGTCAAACTACTTAGACTTCTAGAACAATACTTTTGTCAGCACAAATACACGTTATGTTGTCATCTTAGCATTAACGCACTTCAACTTAGACATTAATATACATTACAATCCATTCAGACACATTGACCATAAAGATACCAGAGATAGCGGAAGACCTGCCCCTATGGGAATTAGTAGGATGGTGGGGCTGCACACGATATGCCCCCAAAATACTAATCCTCCACTTTGCTGGAGGGTTATGCGTAATTTCGTGGTTCATGATGCATCTGATGACATCAGCTTTATAGGGCGTTCATTCATTAAATGGATGAACGCCTATTGCCTGATGCTAAGCGGAACAGCGCAAAACTAAATGGAGAAAGAATCAACAGAAAACACAAGCGCTGTTCTACTGTTAACATGCGCTGTTCTTTCTTCATCTCGATTTTGCGCTGTCGGACTCAGCGTCATGGACCGAATGGCCCTTCAAGACACCCTATTAACTGGCTCAGCTTGACTTCAGGTTCTATTTGCATTATCTTGAAAATAAACTAATGAGTACAGCATCGCCATCTCTGCGTTGCTACTAAAAACACGAGCGAGCTTTGGATACAAGGTTTAAAGCCTTCACTACACCAACTCGAGTGTGTATCTCAATAACGTGGTTCTTTTATCGGCTGTATACAGCTGACGAAGCCTCAGTGGTCAGTTATAATCAAATATGAGCAGTATTTGGAAGTGAAGGAGTTTAACAATGCACGTTGATGGCTGTAGAGATTGGAAACGAATGGCTGTCGCTTCAACGGGCACTGCCATCTGGCCCTCTTACGGGATTTCTAGCGTGCGTTAGCGTTGACCACTAAATCATTGAAATGGCTTTCGTATGCAAAAGTTCGGGCTGCTTTAACGTGCTGCACAGGCACAGCCTATAGCGCACTACTCTAAAGCTGACACTATATCCTTGAGTTTGCTGTTTTGCGCTATACTAATTTTATCTAATGTTACGGGAATCTTGTTCAATAATAAAAATGCTGAATAAACACGATTGTACCAGTCCAGCAACAACCAAAAATTGTCATTTTCTTTCTCCCCTTTCAAGCAGGCACGCTGTGGTGGCTGTTCTGTATCAATATGTGAATGCGTAGAAACACTGTGAATATCTTCAGCGTCCTTTCGTATAACGTCTCACTCAATAAAAGATAGTAACACAGTAACTTTCCCTCCACGTGTTTCAGTTAGCATAGATTCCTGAAGTACGTGGGATCTACTGAATATTTCTTAGTGATCACGCATTTATTTGGGCAATGTCTGTCGTCACCGTTCGCGGGTACGTATAAACTGTTGATAATCTGTGGCACATACCCGCATACCAGTGACACCCGTCCGCGGTTACGTGCCGCTGTCTGGCGGATTGTTTGACGAAGTACGCGACGGGATTGTGACATTCATATCACGACCAGCAGGTCATATTCATTAAAGCTTCTAGCTCTTATACGTGATTTCGGATTCACCCCAAGATAAGTAGACAATCACAGAGCACCCAGACGTAGGTGCCTAGACAGACAGACGAACAGACGGACAGAGAGAAAGAGAGAAAGAGAGAGAGACAGACGGACAGACAGATAGACAGACAGAGACTGACAGACAGACAGAGAGACAGAGAGAGAGACAGACAGACAGACAGAGACAGACAGAGAGAGAGAGACAGACAGAGAGAGAGGGACAGAGAGAGACAGAGAGACAGAGAGAGAGAGACAAAGAGAGACAGACAGAGAGAGACAAAGAGAGACGGACAGAGAGAGACAGACAGAAAGAGAGACAGATAGATAGATAGATAGATAGATAGACAGATAGATAGATAGATAGATAGATACCTGAATAACGCTACACGAGTGCCTGCAGTCGCTAAATTTTGTCCGTAACTGTAAGAACGCCCGTTCGCAGTCGACCATCACAGATCATCATGTGCTGTGCTGGCCGTCAACACTGAAGGTTCCTGCTGGCAGACACGGTCGTTGGGTATTACGTCTGCAGGATTTAGTACACGTTTTCGGTGATGTCCGAATATGGAAAGTGGCAAAGCGCTGCCGACTGTTTATTGCGCCACCTGGTTAAACCACCCTTCTTTATTGCATTGGAAGCCGATGTCTGAACTTGGCCCTTCACGGCACGTGGTGGACGAAAAATGGCGAGATCTATCACTATTCGTCATCCTTGACAGCCTTCCAGCCGGCAATACCAACCATACCCTCAGCATGTTCTTTTTGCAAGACAACGTTTTGTATCACCGTAACTTACACCTCGCGAGCACAAAACATTCGTTTGTTGTCGCACATCATCCGCGCAATAACGTCCTTCAAGAGCTTCACGACGCCTAAGGGCACTCAGGAGTTATCCGAACCTATCGCCATGTTTGACTATGGTTTTTTTCGGAAAGGCCTGTAACGCTCCATTCACCACTACGTCGCGGCTTGCGACATTAGCCAACGCTGAAAGAAACTTACGGCACCCTCTACCAGTCGCCTGCAGACTATCGAAGTCGCAGCGGAGCTATTTCATCAAGTCGGATTGGAATTGCTTGGTGCTTTTGCAACTTCGTCATCTGGAATAAGTGTATTGCAATAGCCATGGATTATGCCATTCGGTATGCCATAACCCGAGCGCTGCCGACCACTTGTGCAACCGGTGTTCCTGATTTCCTCCTATACGACGTCACTCATCAGCATGGTGCTGCTTCTCACCTATTCACAGACCGAAGACGCTGCTTCTATCGGGTGGTCGATGACCGACTGTAATCTTGTGCTGCTCGTCTGAACTTAAGCACGTGTTATCTCCTCAGACCAATGGGCTGACCGAACGCATCAACCTCACACTGACACACATGCTTTCCATGTACGTTTCTGACGACTACACTCATTGGGGCCTTGCCCTCTCGTTCGTCAAGTTTGCCTATAACTTATCACGCAACGAAAGTGTCGGCTATTCACCCCTTTATCTCCTCTTTGGGCGGAATCCTTTGTAACTAATTGATAACCTGCTTCTATTTGACTCAACACTGGTGACTTCATACGGTGAAGGCGCCATCATCCGAGCTCTCATTGTACGCTCGGTAGCCCGCACTTGGCTCTCACTGTCTTAGGCTACGCATACGACCCGGTGGAATAGTCAACACTGGAACGCTGATTTTTCTCCGGGCGCCCCCATTTTACTGTGGCTCTCATGCAGTTGTGTTGGTGTCGGTGAGAAGCTTCTATCGCGGGGCTAATGAAGTAGTGCGACAAGTGACAATTGTGAACTATGAGATTTCCGTGACAACCGAATCACCGAACTCATCGACTGCTACTCTTAGAACCGACATGGTGCACGTCTCTAGCCTGCAGGCCGACAATGATGATACGCCCTTTTAGTATTAGCTGGCACCGAGGCGGTGCTCAACAGGCTGGGGTAATTTTGAGCTGGCAGAAATACCTCTTCAGTGGAGCCGCTGAAATAGCATCTAATTAAAGAAGACGATGACGTTGGTGTTGTTAGGCGAAATGTGGGTTGACTAACTTCAGCTTTGCTCATTTCAAACTTAGTGAAAATAACTGAAAAGCCTTCTTCATAGCAGGCTCAGTGAATTAATCGCTCGTCAGGGCATCCTTTCGCTAAGGCAAGTAGGGTTTCGACAGGGGTGCTCAATATGGTCGGCTCATGTTGTTGTGGAAAGCCAAATTCGCCTTGCAAAAGCATCTGGTGAGCTTTCTGCATTGGTCACGTTAGATACTGCAAAAGCCTACAATAGTGTGGAACACAGTTCATTGATTGCAAGATTAGTGGACTGTGATGTGCCCGAGCACATTATATCTTGGGTTCAGGAGTTTCTTTTGAGGGACAATTCTTTTGTTGCCTCGAGAGATTACTTCTGCCTCATATAAGCAAACAAGAGGTGTTCTGCAAAGGACCAGTTCGGTCATCTCACTTATTTATTATTTTATTATCATCCATTTCACTTCATAAAAAAGTTCCTCATAAAAAAGTTCCTAAATATCATCGTCTACGCCGATGATATTGCTTTTTTCTCGTCATCCCGTAATATCATAACTTTGTGTCACATCTTACAGTCGTAGTTGAGTAAGCTTAAGGTATGGCTTGGCGGGCAATCTTTTTCGCTTAATGTTAGCAAATGCGCTCTGCTTGGATTACCTCAATTGGTTCCCGTATTTCTTTCGCTGCATTGTCGAAATGGGTCGATTCCACAAGTAACGACACTAAAATATCTTGAAATTGTTTACGTGGACAATTTAAATTTGAAGCAACAAATAGACTCAAACACCCATAAAGCAGAAAGCGCCTTAGGATTGGTGCGCCGGTTTTGCAATAACAATTTAGTAATGTGCCGGGATACAAACTTTACATACGCCCAATTAAGGAGTTAGGTTGCGTTTTTTTCCGGAAGTGCTGAATACAAATTCAGACGTTTTATATTGCGAGAAAGGCAAGTTCTGCGACTCTGTCTCGGGCTACCTAGGTGTGGTGCGAATAGCGTGCTTTATTTGGAAGCTCGAGTCATTCCAAATGACGCAAGATTTCGAGAGCTTACCGTACAAACATTTAAAACTCTGCGATGCATCCCTGTCCTGTTCTTATACAGTTTTCATCGAATATCTTGTTTATTTCTTTAAGCGCCCGTGGTGTCGTTATCAAAGACACCAAGTCATTTTCATCGAGTCTCTGTTATGAAATGTTCACGTTTTCCTCCCGCATTTTCCCAAACACTGTGCTCGATGCCTGTTGACCTAATTTTCGATAAACGCCAAGTTACTTCAAAAGCATGCTCTGGAGGGCGTCTTTCATGACCATCTCGGTCATTTTCGTAATTATGAAGTAATTTCAACACATGCAACGCAAAGTCTTCAGAAGGCTGGAGTAGGTATTTTTTCCCATCAGCTCGAATGGTCTTCGCGCTACGAATGCCTGACTTTACGCCTATTTATCTCGCAGAATTCCTGGCTATTACATTGGCTCTTTGAAAAGTAAGTTCTCGGCAATAAAAAGCTATTATTGTTGCAGATGCTTTGTCTGCTTGTACACATTTAACGTCCGCGATGTAGTTTCCTCTTCTCAGAATATGTTGGTCTCTCGTACCACGTACCCTATCAGAAGTTCAGTTTTTGGGGTCTCCGGGCATGCTGGAATTGCACTAAATGAAACTGCTGACTCGCTCGCTTTGGCATCTTTAAACTTTTTTGGTGTTACTAATTGTTCCACAGTTTTCTTTCATTACTGCCGAACTATTCAAACGCCTGTCATTCTTAAAGATTAGCGAAACATCGCTCCTACAATCAGAAGAATTTTGGCACTTGCAATTCATACGCAACACCGCAAAATGCCTTTCCCATCAATGCGAGGTGAACCTCACAAGCTTCGCTGTAGAGTTCCTCAGTTAAATTTTCATCTTCACAAATCAGGACTTTCATTAACTAACAGATGTGCAGTTTGCAAAGAACCGGAAACACCAGATAACTTTCTTCTCACATGCTGCCGCCTCGCCTCTCTGCGCCCAATAATTCTTGAGGGACTGATTGGTATGCTCGGATTGCCAGTTAATACATCCACCCTTTTGTCGTTTGGAGCTAGTCAGTTGGGTGCGGGACCGCAGTGCTATTCTGTGAGCGCTACATAAATTAATTGAGGCAACTGGAAGGATACGCTGTTAGTGGTACTGCCAGATATATCCATTTCTTTGTCCTCCTTCTTGATTTTTGCTAATTTGTTCTATATAGTCTGGTTTAACCAATTCGTCTGTACTTTTTCAACTATTGAAAGGAACAGTAATATAGTTCCTATCTAAATCTTCGCTTTTTAGCAAGCGTTGTATAAATATTTCTGTTATAAGGTACAGTGTGGCCAATCCCCCTTGTGTGTATGAGCCAATTAGGATCTTCTAGGCGACAAGACAAGACAAGTGTGGGTTGTCCTGTTGACCGGAATTCTGTGCGCCCTTTGCACTGTCATCCCGCTTTCGTACCAAGTCACCGCCACTAATAAATGCTTCCCGTAACACTATTGATTGATAGATATGCAGGGTTTAATAATCCAATGCCACCATATGAATACGAGAGACGCCGTAGTGGAGAGCTCCGGAAATTTTAACCACTTGGATCTCTTTAACGAGCACACAAATCTAGGCACACGGGCCTACAACATTTCCACCTCCATGGGAAATGCAGCCGCCGGTATTTGATCCCGTGACCTGCAGGTCAGCAGCCAAGTATCTTAGCCACAAGACCACCACGGCGGGGCTCCCCATAACAGTAACTTGCACAAGTTCCTGCTTGAGGCGATTTCAGATATTTGTTTTGCACAACGTTTTCAAGCATAAATTAACTGCTTTCTCAGTCATCGCAGGGGCACCATGAAGACTGGTCAAATCCAATCCACAGATTTACCTTAGAGGGTAGTAGCTAGCAGTTCCGACAGCCTGTGCAGAGCAATATTTAAGAGCAAAGGTGACAAGACCGACCCTCGCGGCGTGCTCCTCGCTCCTTACTCATACTCGCCACTCAATACTGAGCCAAAAATAAGACGTGGTCTCCACCACACAAGAAAAGATTGCGTGAACCGATAATATTTACGTCCCACACTTATACACGCGGTTTCTCTCAGGATTTTCTCATGAGCAACTATTCAAACGTCTTAGCAAGATTGAACGCCAAAATACCCTTGACATCACGCGTGCATATTGACACGTGTTCATATGAAAAAGAACGATGATAGGAATGTTTTGTATTTTCCAGCTAGTGGGTCAGGTGGTTTTTCGGGACGACAACGAAGTAGGCATCTTGCTGTACAGCTGATCCTGAATACGCTCTTTTCGCTGCCGTAAGCTGCTGTCATCTTTTGTTCGCGTTGCACTGCGACACTGGTGGAGGAGCTGGGCCGTGACGCTGCCCGATGCTTCACAGTCCTAGTGGGAGCCGTTCATCCAGCCCAGACGTGCCTACTGCAACCCCTGTCCATCGATTCAGTCGTCGGCTACGAGGTATTCCTCCAGACTGCAACCCCTCGCAGAAAACCTCTACCAGTTATCTAGAAATGGCTAACACCAGTCCCCAGCCTGTACTTCTCGGCACCAGTGCTCCCGCTCCATCCCAGGTAACGTTTTTTCAATCGCTGGAGCCTAAACGCTTTGGTGGTGGCGCACACGAAGATGTAGAAGACTGGTTAGACCACTATGACCGTGTTGCGAAGATCAACCACTGGTCTGCTCAGGAAAAGCTCGGCCGGGCCTACTTCTATCTCGATGACAGCGCTCGTACTTGGTACGAGAACAGAGAAGGCAACCTGTCCACATGGACCGACTTTCACCAGAAGATGGTTGAAACTTTTGCCAATGTCGACAGACGTGACCGCGCCCACCAACTACTAGAGCTAAGGGTCCAAAAACCCAATGAAACGGTCGCCATGTTCGCCGAAGACATGACACGTTTATTTCGGAGGGCTGACCCGCAGATGACTGAAGATAGGAAGTTGCGCTACCTCATGCGCGGCGTGAAAGAGCAGCTGTTCGCCGGACTTCTGCGCAACCCGCCAAGCACTGTCGAGAACTTCATCAAAGAAGCGTCGGCTATCGAGCGGGCCCTTCACCAACGCTGCCGACAATATGACCGCTTGTGCAGCAGCCCCCAAACTCAGGCCGCCGCTGTGACGTTTGACAGTCATGGCTCCTTACGTGACATAATTAGAGAAATTGTTCGTGAAGAATTGCAAAGGCTGCGGACTCCGGTAGTGGATACACCCATGGCATCCGTCGCTCAAGTCGTCCGTGACGAAATCCGCCAAGCATTCTCGACAGCTGATCCTGCCCCCGAACAACGTCCCATGACGTACGCCGCCGCCCTTCGAAGCTCCCCACCAGCTCCGCCTTCATACTACCCGCCACCTGCAACTGTTCCTTGGTCACCACCACAAGGGGAGACATCGTGGCGCCCATCCATCCAGCCCCCATACGACCAGTCGTCTTGTGGCTTGCCATGGCCTTCGTCGCGTGAGGAGTCATCACGGCAACCACAGCTTCGCCGAACAGACACCTGGCGCACTGCCGACAGGCGTCCACTCTGTTTCAACTGCGGAGGTGTAGGCCACATAGCCCGCTATTGCTGGCACCGCGCCGATCCGTCTCGCCCTCTCAGGCCACGGTTTGACATTCGACATGCCAACGAGTACGTATCCCGCCGTGGAGATGTCGGTTCTCAAGGACCTCCGGTACCTCGACACCCATTCGACGGCCGCCGTAACAATGATGACGAAGCTACAACTGATTACGAGCCGGTCTTCCGACATCGACCACGCTCTCCTTCTCCTGCCCAGTCACCTTCGTTGCAGCGCCGCACTTTTGCCGGTACCAGAGGAGCGAGGTCACCCAGCCCACACCGGGGAAACTGAAGGCGGCGACCTCAGGGGGTAAGGTTGCAGGCTGTCAAGACGAAGAAAAAAAGCCCCCATTACTCCCACCTCAGGACGCTGTAAAGCCGACAAGACGTAATACCGACGAAACCGTGACCCCGGGCCTTACCGTTCTTGTGGATGGACAGCAAGTCAAAGCTTTAGTCGACACCGGGGCTGACTTCTCTATTATCAGTGATGACCTTGCCGTACGCCTCAAGAAAGTAAAGACAGCGTGGACGGGACCTCACTTAAGGACGGCAGGCGGCCAATTACTGATGCCTGTCGGAATGTGCACAGCAAGGATCGACATCGGTGGCTCTACTTTCGTGGCGACGTTCGTCGTTCTCGCTTCATGCTGTAAAGACCTGATTATCGGAATGGATTTCTTGAGAGAACATGGCGCCGTGATCAACATCCCTGACAGTGTCATTACATTTCACAACAACAGCCCTACTTTAGTCGATTGTTCAGAGCTGAGACATACGTCTTGTTCAGGGCCTTTGCGTCTGACGGATGACGATGTGGTCGTCCCGCCACGATCGTGTACGCTTGTTTCGGTGGCAGGGGATGAGCCGTTTGACGGCGACGGCATTGCTGACCAAATAAGCTCACTGATATTTAGCCACGGTATTTCAGTTGCTCGAGGTCTTGTCACTGTCACTGCTGGACGCACAAACTTGCTGCTCACTAACTTCAGCACTGAGCGCCGACATCTCCCGAAGGGTACAGCCGTCGCTTACTTTGACGCTACTGCAGAAATCCAAGGCAGTTTATCGGCCCTAGACGAAGCACCTCAAGAAGAATCACTACCTAATCTTGACGTTGGTACTACGTTGTCAAGGGACGAACGAAATAGACTTCTTGAGCTGCTAGCTGAATTCCAGGACTGCTTTTCATCGACATCACGGGTCGGTCGAACGCCGCTAACAAAGCATCGAATAATTACTCACGACGCAGCAAGGCCTATACACCAGAATCCTTATCGCGTGGCTCCAAAGGAACGGGAAGTGATACAGCAACAAGTCGCTAAAATGCTTGAAGATGATGTGATTCAGCCATCACAGAGCCCATGGGCATCGCCTGTAGTATTAGTTAAGAAAAAGGACGGTACCCTGCGTTTTTGCGTGGATTACAGGAAGCTGAATCAAGTGACTAAGAAAGATGTGTATCCGCTTCCACGTATTGATGACTCCCTCGATAGGCTTCGGAACGCTCGCTACTTTTCTTCAATGGACCTCAGAAGTGGATATTGGCAGATCGAGGTAGACCCAAGAGATCGGGAAAAAACCGCTTTTGTGACGCCGGATGGTTTATATGAATTTAAAGTTCTACCCTTCGGTCTGTGCTCAGCGCCCGCTACTTTTCAAAGGCTCATGGACACTGTACTTTCAGGGTTAAAATGGAAGACCTGTTTAGTTTATCTAGACGACGTCATAGTGTTTTCCCCAACTTTTGAAGAGCATCTCAAGAGGCTAGAAGTTGTTTTACGAGCCATACGCTCCGCAGGCCTCACATTGAAACCAGAGAAATGCCACTTTTGTTTTGAAGAACTGCTGTTTCTTGGTCATGTCGTCAGCTGTACCGGCGTTCGGCCTGATCCCGAAAAACTTGCGGCTGTGGCACAGTTCCCAGTACCGTCCGATAAGAAAGCTGTCAGGCGCTTTCTGGGCCTATGCGCCTACTATCGCCGGTTCATCGCCGACTTTGCAAGGATTGCGTCGCCGTTAACTCGCCTCACTAGAGACGACGCCACCTTTGAGTGGAATCACGAACAGCAAGCAGCGTTTAATGACCTCCGCCAACGTCTTCAAACACCCCCAGTGCTTGCTCACTTCGACGAACAAGCGCCAACAATGCTTCACACTGACGCAAGCAATGTAGGCCTCGGAGCTGTGCTTGTGCAGTGGCAAGAAGACACGGAACGAGTGATCGCCTACGCAAGCAGGACGCTCACACGCGCTGAGGCCAATTATTCAACAACTGAGAAAGAATGCCTCGCCGTGGTCTGGGCAGTTATGAAATTTCGCCCGTACTTGTATGGCCGCCCTTTCAAAGTTATAAGCGACCATCATTCCCTTTGTTGGTTGACTAATTTAAGAGATCCAACCGGCCGATTAGCACACTGGAGTCTGAAGTTACAAGAGTTTGATATGACGGTCATACACAAGTCTGGGAAGCGCCATACGGACGCCGACTGCCTGTCTCGATCACCAGTACAGTCAGCTTCTCTTTCTGACGACGACGATATGGCCTTCCTTGGTGTTCTCGACGCGTCCACGATTGCCCAACAACAACGAAGTGACCCTGAATTGCTTGATTTGATTAATTACGTGGACGGACGTTCTTCGAGGGCACCTAGAGTCTTTGCAAGGACATTATCGTCGTTTTGCTTACGCAATGGCGTCCTCTACAAGAGAAACTTTTCGTCCATCGGAGCTCCCTATTTGCTTGTTATTCCTGCACCTCTTCGAACTGAAGTGCTCCAAGCATGTCACAATGAGCCGACGTCTGGCCATTTAGGCTACACTCGCACATTGGCAAGAGTACAGCAGGGATACTACTGGCCACGACTCACAACAGCCGTCAAGCACCACGTTCACACTTGCATCGATTGCCAGCGCCGCAAGTCACCTCCAAAGAGACCCGCCGGTCAGCTGCAACCAGTACAGGTTCCACGTACACCGTTTGAACAGATAGGAATGGATATTTTGGGACCCCTTCCTACTTCTACTGCAGGGAATCGCTGGGTTATAGTCGCAACAGACTACCTAACCAGGTATGCCGAAACAAAAGCTATTCAAAAGAGCACCGCAGTGGAAGTGGCGAGATTTTTCATAGAAAATATTGTGCTACGCCACGGTGCTCCGACTATCGTGATCACGGACCGCGGAACAGCATTTACGGCAGCTATTTTAGACCACGTCCTGATGCTTAGTGGAACGACTCACCGTAAGACCACTGCGTACCACCCGCAAACAAATGGACTAACGGAGCGCCTCAACAAGACGATTGAAGACATGCTGTCGATGTACGTGGACGTCCAACATAAGAATTGGGACGAGATTTTACCCTATATCACGTTCGCATACAATACGGCTAAACAAGAGACGACTCGCATGACTCCTTTCAGCTTGGTTCACGGACGGGAGGTGCGGACTATGCTGGATGCGATGTTGCCACATGAATGGGACGCTACCGACACAGGCGCTGACGTGTTCACTGAACGCGCGGAAGAAGCTAGACAGCTCGCCCGCTTACGGATCCACCAGCGACAAGACTACGATGCAGGCCGCTACAATGCTCGCCATAGAACTGTAACGTACAAAATCGGTGACAGAGTGTGGGTCTGGACACCAGTACGAAAACGTGGACTGTCTGAGAAGCTGCTAAGGCGATATTTCGGCCCATACCGAGTATCGCGCCAGCTAAGTGACGTCACCTACGAGGTTGTCTCCGACAGTCCCCAATGCCCGAGGCGTCGTCAGCACCAGCCTGACCTTGTTCATGTAGTGCGTATGAAGCCGTACGTGAGTGACTGACTGCACGTTAAAAAAAAATACTGTGCGTCTGCATCAGCATCGGGGCGATGCTCTTATAAGGAGGGGCAAGTGACACGTGTTCATATGAAAAAGAACGATGATAGGAATGTTTTGTATTTTCCAGCTAGTGGGTCAGGTGGTTTTTCGGGACGACAACGAAGTAGGCATCTTGCTGTACAGCTGATCCTGAATACGCTCTTTTCGCTGCCGTAAGCTGCTGTCATCTTTTGTTCGCGTTGCACTGCGACAATATGATTACTCAAAATGGCCCGCTGAATGAGGAGAAAGACACGTTGTGTGGGCAACGCTCGCCGAAATCCGACCAGATTGTTTTTGCTGAGTTCATGTGGCTTTATGTACACCGTGACCCGATTATGAATCGCATGTTCGGCCACGTTGCCTAGACACGACGTGAGTGAAATAGTTGCAGGTTGTCTACACGTGGAGGTTTACCTGGCTTAGGGATGAGAACGACCGTGGCGGTACGCCACTCAATCTGCACCTGCCCAGTAGCCCACACGTCATTAATTTCTTTTGTAAGAATTTCAATCGCCTTATCGTCAAGGTTACGTAGGAGCCTATTTGTGATCCCTTCCGGGCCAGTAGCAAGTCTACCATTAAGGTTAAACAGAACATGCGTAATTTCTGACAGCGTGAAAGGAGCATCAAGCTCCGACTTGTCGCAACCCCCTAATTACTCAACACGTCATCCCCAGTAACAGTTTTCTTTCTTAAAGGCAGGTACTGAGTGGCAAGATCATGGGCCATCTCCGCCTCCATCATTTCCATATGCAACTGCTTCCTAAACGATCTGACCCATTGTCATGCAAGCCGCCCCTTTCGAGGCCTTGTCATTAGGAAGACTCTTCAGCAGGCTTTACCTGCTACCTCTGCGCGTTTGGCTGTCCATCTCATTAGACTTCTCCATACATTGTTGCCGGCCAAGCTCTTTGGCGTAAGTCTCAATTTCTTTATTTAGCAGGAATATCCTCGCCCTCTATTTACGCCACCGACTAAGCAGGCCATTTTTAGCTTCCCGTAAATGCGCCAATCTTGAATCCATTATTGGAACTTGCAGGCGTGTTTCAATCTTGAATCCATTTTTGGAACTTGCAGACACGTTTCAATCTCCTTTATAGCCCTTTCTACTCTCTCTTGCAGCCAATAGAGAAGCCCTGCAAATATTTGTCATCCGAGGCTTCCTTCCCCCTAATGCGCCTGAAGTGACCCCAAGCCACATATCTGTGCTTCAAAGTTGGCGGTGGCCGCAACCCAATAAGCATCTCCAGAATGTAGTGACCACTGCCTCAGTCCTCCTGCAAGTTACCGCACTCCCCGTCCGCATCCCTAAGGAAACCAGATCAGGAGTGGTATCTTTCTTAACGAGATCTCCCCTTCTCGTCGAAAACCTAGGATCCATGATCAGCGCCAACCCGAACTCCGAGGCCCGATTCGCTAAACGCCTACCCTTAAGAGGGGTGCGGACTTGTCCCCATTTTATGTTGGGAGCGTTAAAATCTCCTGCAACAACGAAGTTTTTACCCCCAGCTTTCCAAACCACAGCCGAGAACAAAGTTCTAAAGTATCATTGCCTGTCTGACGGAGAACTACTTACATTCACAACAGAAATACTTGACGGACATTCGCGACCCGGAATAATCTCCAGTAACTGGGCTTCAAGCCAAGACTTGTACTGAGGTATATACAGCGAGGAAAGACAACTCCTTCGTTACCAGAATTGCTATCCCCCCTAAAGTGTCTCCATGGCTGGCGACAGCTGGGTACCCGGGAAAGGTCAAATCCTCTCTCATCAAGGCTTACTTTGAAAAAAATGACCTCTGGCTTATTCTCTGCCAATCGGACTAGCTGCACCAGTGCAGCTCTGCGCTTGCTGAAACTGACACAGTTCCACTGCCATATAAATTTCTCCGGCATCCCTGCCATGTTTACGAAGCACAAATCGTCATATCAGCAGCCGAACTGGTCTCCATGCTAGGACCGGGGCCCTGCAACTGCGATTCAGGTGCCAGCTTATGCCTACCCTTAGCAAGAGTCTTTGGATGCTCCAACACCATGATCCTACCCTCCAAAGAGGACAGATCATTCATCATACGATATAACGTTGTCTCCGTACGTGCCAACCTATCATCTACGCCACCCTTCAAAGAAGACGGGGTAGCTTCCAACTGTACTGCCGCAACCGCAGCCGTACATTCCAATCGCTCTGCAGCAGGAGCCAGGGCGCTTGGTTTTACCCCAAATGGGACCATCTTTTTTTACGATAGCCCCGTGCCTTTTCCTTGAACGGCTCAAAAGCCGTCTTAGGTTCCTCCAAGTCCCTCCTCAACTGCTTATTCTCGGCCTCGAGAGCTTGCATACGTGTACACGTTCTGGCCTGTCTCTCACCGGTGACTGGCCTCTTCGTTTAGGAGGCCCAGGCTTCAGCTGATTCTTGTCTTTATCTGCCCACGTTGTATGCTTCTCAGGTTGCCCACGGCTTCAGCTGCAAGACCGCGCCAACGCCTGACGGTGCGACCACTGCTGGCCAGCCGCATCTGGCTGAGTCGCCGATCAAGAGCGTTCCTTGCACCGGGAACGCGAGCACCCTCTGGACCAAGAATGAGAGTGAGAGCGAAGGATAGAAGTCTTCCTCACAGCTGCAGTCTCTGTTGATGATTTACCGTTCTCAGCCCTGCCGACGTTGTTCCAAGCCACCTTCTGCTGCTTTCTTGCGAGCTGTCGATGATGCCGCCTCCGACGCCGAACCACTTACGGCACCTCAAAGCGCTCCTTGCATTCCTCGCAACCCGTAGGATGTGGGCCACCGCACAACCAACACTTTGGCTCACACATGATTCTGAACTTATCAGTCGGGCCCGAGACGACGTGAACTCCACATTCATGACACTTTGATTTTTCCTTCACACTGCTAGGGCGAACGTCAGCCCGATGACCATCTTGATTGCAGGCGTAGCAAACGTTCAATTTGCGACGATAAAGGCAGCAGGGCCCAAGCGCCGTTCCGCACACCACCGTGCTAGGCACCTTCATACCGTCCAAGAGCACCACTAAAGCCGATGTGGTATTAATGCGCTTCACCTTCAAGACCATTGGGTTCTGACCAGTAACAACCATGTGCTTGAGTGCTTCATCATCACTGGACAGGTCAATGTTGCGAAGAACCTCCTTAAAGGGGTCACGGGGGCCGCGATACACACAGACACCTCAAACGACCCCATTCGAGTGTAAATCTTGCAGACCCGCGCATACGTCATCGCATTGAACTCGTGCGGTGTAGAGAATACGACGATACTCTGCACCTTGTTGGGGCATATTGTATCCTTCTTTGTCTGATCCTCTGTCAGGCCTACCGCCATAGTTAGAGCCTGAGCTAGGAGAACAATGTCCGTCTTCGCCCCAGTCAGCCTGCCTCGCGGACGGGCTGAATGGGCCTTAATATCAATACTTGGGAGCCTCGACATCCGACAAAATTCTGCAGCCCACTTCGCGCCTCGTCGCACAGCTTTCTGTACCTTGCCAGAGCTGGCAGACGCCTGCACTCCACCATGTGGACCACCGCCTGCCAACGATCCGTGTCTCACTTCTCTCTTCCCGAACCAAATGCCGCAGTCCACCCGGCATCTTCCAGGTCCCCAGGTCTCGCGTACATCCCTTCCACTTCTACAGTCACTGGCATAGTTGCTATCACCTCTCTTCGTCACGAATACGAAGGCGGCCGTGAAGTTAGGCTGAGGCCTCACTTACCACCTACCCAGCAAAGTAGGCCTAACGCGGGCCAAATGCTCAATGTTACGAGAAATGTTCAAAAAAGCACCCACCGGAAAAAGTTGATATCACCAGAATTTGTGCATCTTGCTGCTTCGGAAAATAGTCAATTCTTCAAGGTTGCGATGGGAAAACCACAGAAAACTATAAAAAACAGGAGCCGAAATGACTCCATCCGCACTAGCTGACGCTATCAGCGTCTTCTCTCTATAAGAATGTTTTCTTTTTTTACACCATGCAGCCAATGGCGCAGCTCGCTGCACGTGGCGTTTTACTGTCGCGAATCGATAAGGCAGCAGTGTAAACCTTTATTGCACTTATTACATTAAATGGCTGTTGGAGTGTCGATATACTGGCATTCGTCTTTGTTGTGTGTTTTTTCTCGTGCCACCAGGGGGGGGTGCAAGGACACTGACCACGTATGTTTTGTAGTTGAGCTTAGACTTTTCTTTACATAGACAGTGTTAATCGTGCTTTGCGTCCTGTGATTATCGAGTGGGAAAATTCAGCTACTCGTGGACACTTGTGAAATCGTAACAAAAAGACTGTCAAAAAGAAGACATGGGGAAAAAGACTCTAAAGTGTTCAGAGTACGCGAAGGGTTTGAAAATGACGGATAGTGAGGATGTTAATGCACAGGAAGCTGACGCTATAAGTGCAGACAACGTGGGGTCGAGGAAAAAAATGAAGATAATTATGGCTGCTTAGAGTGAACTGATGAAGAGAACTGGCGAGCTAGAGACTGCTTTGGTGACAGAGCGAGAAAAATTGAAGGCTATTATGGAAATGCATTGGGCGTTCGAGGAGACATTAGCGAATTCGAACTAAGGAGCAGCCGATCGCGGCAACGGTGGCACACCAGCACCTAGTACAGCGGAGAAGAGAAGGAAAACAGGTTCGAAAAAAAGGCTCAGTTGGTTCAATGGTCACAAGAGTCACCTTCTGCAAAGTAGTTGTTGATGTGAAAGGGAACAAAGCAGCCGGCGGTACAAGCCCAAATAACCTTCAGGTGCAGGGCACGATAGCAGACAAGTGACAGCACGAGATAATCACCGGAGCTTCGAATTTAAATAGATGCGCAGAAGCAATCAAAGAGAGGGTAAGAGGTGACAAGAGGGTTTCTATTGGTACGCTCACAGGAAAAAAGCTGACAGGAGTGTTGACGCAAGCGAGCAGAAAACTTCCAACTAAAGGTAATGAACGAAACCTCGTGATAATTGCGGGTGTTCTAAACGTCGGCTTGAATGAAGAATCAGCAGGACTAGTGACCATATTAGCGAAAGGGGTCAATGACATGAGTGCCATTTCCCTTCACGTACAGGTAGCGATACGCACGATACCGGAGGTACAGGTGCGTGACGGCCACCTGTAAAGAGCGGTTCTCGACGCAAACACGAAGATATGTCAGATGATTCGAAATAAATTGTTTGTGGTAGCGAAATAAGCGGAGAGGTGCATAAGTGGGGTGGTTTTCAACGATACAGAATTCACTTCGATAGGAGGCTAGGTGATGAGGTGGGTAGGTGATTTGCAGCACACGCTATAGCTTTTTTGCGGGGTGCGCAGACCCTTCGGGGTTCAGGATAGCTATTAACAAGGAAAACAACCAGGGGGCTGTTTTACAGGTGGTATAGCGAGGAAACAGAGGAAAGGTAAAAGGAAGGAAAATGCGGGTGTTGCAATTAGTTACACTATCACAAAAGGTGGCAGAAAAAAGGCTAAATGGTGAGATTGAGGAGGAGATAAATAAAAAAAAACACAGATAGGAGTTTATGCGGCTACAGAAACGCACCTTAGAGACTTGAAAGAGCCACCACACATACCTAATCATACCTGAGATGCATGCTACAGGATCGCATCAGAAAGGAAAAGTGGGAGTGTTGGAATGCTAATCTATAGCAAAGCCAAATGGGACAGTGTGAAGCAAACGCGTTCAGAGCCCCTATAGATTTAGGGCACAATAGAAGGGAAAAACGTGGCTAGGTGTAGCTTACTTGTTGACGGGAATGACTACAAGAAAAAGAATTTTCAGATGGTGAATTGCATTGACACCAGTATTAATTATTTGGTCATGGGTCTGAAATAATTCTTCAAGGTGGCATAATAATTCTCATACCGGGCATTGACGGATATTCTGACACTAATGGCAGGATACTGGTAGATCTCTGTGCACAACATATTCTTGAGATAATTAATGCAGTGCAATAAGTGTGAGGGGCAGATCATGCGTGAAGTTGGGCACAGGCAACCGACCGTGCATTATTGTCTTATGACAGACGTATTTTAGACAACCATAGAGAAACAAGAATAAATTTAGACGGGGAAAGCGTTAGCATCTTGGGTAGTGACCATAAATGCAAAACAATAAAATAGGACATACAACTAAAATTAACACAAAATCAAAGTTTCGAGGCTCGTATTTAAATGACACACAACTAACAAATATAGCCACAAAAGTCGAGGACGAAGCAGGAAGACTACAGGGCAAATACTGGGAGTATACTGAGTTTTTACATGTGACGACGACAGAAATGAAAAAAAAAACTGCTTGCTGAAAAGGAAAAGGAAAGCAAAAAAGATGGTGGAACAGAGAAATCCGGGAAACGATTGAAAAGTGACGTGAGGCATGATGGGGGCAGAGAGAGGTATAAAGGGAGAAGCGGCCACACGGCGAAGTCCACCAAATAAGAGAACTATATTGTTGCAGAGTTGCGTCTAGCTGCGGCTATCTCTATGCGGGGTGGTGCGAAGAAGAGGATGATGGCGTGTTTGGTGTTTGAGAGAAACGAGAAAAAAGGAAGGCAGGGAGGTTAAATTTGTTGTTTGAAAAATACACAACTGCTGCCATCTTGACTGCTGGTTCATTTTTTAACACTAAAGTAGTAAATACATTCTCAACTTTTAATGAAGGGGCCGGGTACGACGCAAGACGGAACTTTGCAGCGGACCTGTTCTCGACTGCCCGACGATGTCAAGAGAATCCAATTCTGTCGCTCCTGTTTCAGACGCGACTCTGGCACAGCCTGTACAGCCGGTCGTATTGACGCAACCGCGCGAATCTGGCAACTTCTGCTGCACCGACCATGCGGACGTTGACTGCTGGATTTCGAAGTTTGAGCGGTTTGCAGCGTTCTACTGGTCGGACCCTACGATGGTGCTCGCCAACGTTGGCCTCTATCTCTGCGGAACAGCAGGCGCGTGGTTCGAGGCTCCTGAAGGTGACATAACCAGCTGGGATGCCTCCAAACAGAAACTTTATGATCTATTTGGTAAAGCCATTGGACGCCAGCGGGCCACTTATGACCTCTCTGGTCGGGCAAAAGCTACCACCGAGTCCTATGTCACCTACACCCTTGACGTTCTCGCCCTTTGCCGTCGTGTCGCCCCCAACATGACCGAGGAAGATAAAGTAAGCAATTTGCTCAAACGCACCGCGGATAATGCTTTCAACTTACTCATGTCGAAGGATTGTTTCACCGTTGACGACATTATCAAAGTGTGCCACCGATTCGAAAAGTTGAAGAGTTGCCGAGTCACCAAGAATTTCTTGCGACTTCCGAACACGATCGCTATTTCATCTTGCGAGGATCTTCAGCCACCATGCAGTCGACCATCTACCAACGAGAGCGTAGTTCGCATCGTGCGTCGAGAAATTGAGCGAGCGTCTCCACCATCCTTTTAGATGCGGAAGCATCTTATACTCGCGCATTGTAGTGCGCCGTCCGCACCGCTTCTCGAACATTCGACAGCTGACGCGTGTGCATGCGCCGTCGCGCAGTCGCCCACCATCTGTGCCGCGCGCGCTTCTCCTTCGAGAACAATCGACAGCTGACAGCGCATGCGCCGTCGCGCCGTCGCCATCTGTGCCGCGCGCGCGCTTCTCCTTCGAGAACATTTGACAGCTGACAGCGCATGCGCTGTCGCGCTGTATATATACTCAAGGTCGGCGCTCGCTCGCTCAGTTGCTGCTCGTCGGTTGGTTTGTACGGCGCGTCGACGTCCAAGGTCGCGGTGAAATGAATTCCAACGAATCCACAAACACAATGATCGACGTCCCTTCGACCAGCGCCGCCCTTTCGCATACGTCTGTACGTGTTCACTCATTTAACACCCCCTCCTACAACCACGTTAACCAATTTAACCATCGACCCAAGTAAGTCGCAATTTAACACCCCATTTCACAACCACGTTAACCAACGTAGTCATCGACCCAAGTAAGTCGCACTTTAACACCCCGTTAACTAATTATATGCTCCGCATCCTCCTCAGTGTTCCCCCGAGGGAAGCTGCGGGCAATTTTTTTTTGACCCACCCATCTGACGATCAACCAACGATCTCGTTGACCCAGCAGGATGTAAGGGAGGAGCTGGCAAACGTCGGACGTCAGCCCATATGTTCGCTGACGGAACCTTGGGTCAATACCATAACACCTTCTAGTGCACCGGAAACATTCCGCTGCTATCGTGATACTGATCAGTGGAGAACGCAGGACGACAGGCCGATCTGTTTTCGTTGCCATGGTGTAATACACATCTCCCGCTACTGTCGCTCTGGCACCTATCCACCTCTGTCGTTTTCTGGCTATCGACATGACGACAACCACCGGCCCTTGCAGTATTGCGCTCATGATGATGGACCGAAGAATGCTGCTCGCGTGACACCAGTTCGCTGTTCAAGCCGTTGTGTATTTTTCTAACACCAAACACGTGGTCGTCCTCGTCTTCGCACCACCCCGCATAGAGATAGCCAAAACTAGACGCGACCCCGCAACATCGAAAAAAAACAATACTTAGCATTTCTGCGAGAACTATCGGCATTTAAACAAGGTCACTAAAAAGTATGTCTACCCGCTACCTCGTATTCATGATGCCCTGGATTGCCTTCAGGGTGGAACCTATTTTTCTTCATAGACTTATGATTTGGTAACTGGCGAATCGCCGTGGACGACCTCGACCAGGAGAAGACCGCCTTTGTAACACCAGATGGTGTTTACCAATTCATGGTAATGCCGCTCGGCTTGTGCAATGCGCCGGCCACATTCGCGCAGATGATAGACACGCTTTTGCGCAGCTTTAAATGGTCTATCTTCCTATATTTTCGGTTTTAGCTGTGATGTGTGTTATTGTTCGTGCATGACAGCCAGTGGCTTCGACTAGAAAACGGAGAATGCGTATCGAGTCCACGTGTTGTAAGTTCGCGGTCCATCTTTGGCGTGTAGTGCTATGGGTAGCTCATATAAGGGCATTAATTTACGAGTGCCTCGGCGAGATGGCCGGTATAGTAGCAGATCTGAATTTGTGAGCGACAGTCACAGTACAGTGTTCTTTTTAGGCTGGCGTCTGTGGTATCGTGAGCAGTTTGAAGGACCTGATCTAACTCCCCCGAAGAACCTCCCGGGCACCAGATGGTAATGTCATCTTCGTATATAGCGAATGTCGCCGAGGTTATCAGACAGTTCCTTCCTTACTATCTTAAGAAGAAGTGGAGAAATCACTGCCTCTTGTGGTGTTCTGTTGAAACCTAATGTGTAGGTGTCGAATGTAAGTTGCGACATTCAAAGCTGGGCTTTTCGGTGTTGCCGGAAAGAAAAAATGTACGCCTGAGATATTTTACCGAGACCGAGGCTTGAAATAGACTCTACTATTAAGTGGTGTGAGATGCTTTCGAATGCTTTTGTGAGGTTCTGGGTGAGGATGCCATCGACATCTCTCGTTTTTGAGTCGAAAATCTGTTTCTTTATTGATAGCTTGACGTCTTGTGCTGATAAGTGTGGACGGAACCCGACCACGTTGAATAGAAAGAGTTTGTGATTCTCAATGTAACGCTATACCCGATTTAGGACGGCAGGTTCAGCTGCGTTTCCTATACATGAGGTTAGGAAGATATGGCGCAGATTGTCGAAGTTTAGTGATTTACCTGGCTTACACAGAACGATTACTTTAGCTGTGCGGCGTTGTTCAGGTACCTGGCCAGTTTCCCAGATGTGGTCAATGTCTTTTGTGAGGAATGTGATGGCTTGGTCGCCTATGTTTCGCATCAGCCGCGGTGGACTATCTCGTCAGGACCCGGGGGCCAATCGACTGCTGGAATTGCGTAATGCTTCCAGTATTTAAGGCTCCGTGAAGGGGTTGTCGTGTTCGGGTATTGTTTCGCATTCTATTTGTGTGTAGTCGGTGGGTTGTGCAGTCTTAGAGAGAGGTGTCATTTGGCAATTTCTTCAAGAACAGATGATTCTTTTCCTCGCGTCTTTTTGTGCGAGAGTAGGAGACGGTCGATGGCGTGCTTTGGTTGTCTTTTGTTCGGCGGTCATCGAGCATGTATTTTAGAAAGTTATATTTAGCTCCAGTTTGCATGCAGTCATCGACCGTCCAGTAGAGTTCATGCCATTTGAGTCGTGTGAGCTCCGTGAAATACTTGGCGATATCTTGGTTTAGTACTTATACGCGGTTTTGTAAGCGTCTGTTTAGTCGTTGTGTTTTCAAGCACGTGAGGGAAATGTGCGAAGTGTAGGTTCACTCTCTGTACCTCTAGTTCTGTTTGTGTGGTTTCGTTGTTTTGGCTATGTCTTCCTGAAGTGAAGTGAACAGTTAATGTGTTGTAGTCGTTTGTGTTGTTTTTGCTGAGGGTGTGGAAGGCATCCCAGTCCGTTAACATGAGTGTACGAGGTGGGGCTTATGCGTTGGGTAGTTCGGTACGTATGTTGAAGTGATCGCTGCTCACGATCTCTTGCATACTGACCCAGGTGTGGCGTGTAACGTAACAAGTAAATACCAAGTCCGAAGTACTGTCACGTCGTATCAATGTGCCAAGTCTCTTAGGGAATCGGTGGTCTGTTATGAGTGCGAGGAACAGGTTGTCTATTGCATGAATGAGATTAGTGACTATTGCCGTTGCCTGGGGGTATTCCCTTGAGTGGTGGGGTGCATTGAAGTCACCTGCTATAACAAGCGGAGAGTTTCGCGCGAGGGTTGTGGCTTCTGCTACGAGCGCATGGAAAGACTGCCTGTAGTCTGACGGTAGCTGTAAACCTGAAGGATAAAAACGCTTTGTTTTAAAGAACGGATTGGTTAGAGCTTGATGAGTATCGCCTCTAGGCGGCTAACACTTCATAAACTAGGTGAGCGAATGTTTTACTGATGAGTATGGATATACCTCTCTTGGTCTCTCTTCGTTGTGAGATGGGGTGGTAACCTTATAGTGTGAGTGTCTTCTAGAGGGTCTTCTGTAGTCGTATTACGTGAGGCTTCTTCGGCTGCACTTCAATCTGCTGCTACAGTGGAGTTTTGCGGTTGTCGAAGCGAGCGCAATCCCACCGCCAAATTTCTAACGTGTTTTTGGTTGTGGAAGCCATGATGATTACGCTGAACTTGTCGGCCCAGGCAGCTATGCCGTAGGACCTCTAGAAAGTACTTGTCTGGGTTCGGTTTTAGATTTTATGGTGGCTTTTTGCTCTAGTGCTTCTACGCGGCGTGACAGAGCGTCGATATTATCACGATTTTTCCGCGTCAGACTCAAGATTTTGTGTAGAGGGTCTGCTGGTGAGTCGCTCTCACCACTGTCCGTTTCGCAGAGTGGTGGGGCTCTGCGTGTAGGTTTGTTTACATCTACAGAAGGTGAAGGTGGAGCTGTAAGGGCTGTAAAAGTTTGAATTTGTTGTCTCGCTTCTTTTTGTGTCGTGGTGAGGTGTTGTATTGTTCCACGAAGTCCTGAGAGTTGTTTTAGTGGTGTTGTGCCTATCTCACTTTCCTCCTCTGGCATTGAGGCCCGTTTTATTTGTTTGATTGGTGGCGTGCTCCGTTTCGGTTGTTGCTTCCCTTGGACTCAATCCGCCCATGTCAGCTCAGCCTGGGGAGATGGGGAGCTTCTACTGGAGTGGGAGTGGCTGAGTTGGGTGCTGCGACGTCTCGCTGCTAGTGTGAGGGAGTGGCTTCGCCCGGATGTCGTGGAGGTGCTCGAGGTGGCGCTGGAGTCACAGGACCTGGTTCCACTCGGTAATCGGGAGTGGCTACGACCGCGTTGACGGTGTCGGCGTCGTCGTTGGTGTATGATGTACAGAACTTTATATTTACGTTTGCAGCCCTTGTCAGCGGTCGGGTGCGCTCCACCGCAGAGGGTGCAGTGGGGCGTACATCGGTGGTTCTCGGGTGAGGTTTTGACTCGACACATCCGGCCCCACATTGTCTTAGGATTAGAGCGAACGTATGGGTGGTGGCCGAGGCTGCGGCAGTTGTAACAAACTTCCATGTGTCTGCGTTAAAGCGTGCACCAAACTATGCTCGCACCACAGTATACATAATTGTGAACTTGCATTCCTTGGAACAGGATGGTCACAGCTGTGGTGTGTTTGATGCGTTTAACCTTCAGGGCACTGGGGTTGCGCTTTGTGGCGATCAGTTCTCGGAGTTGGATATTGCTGAGTTTGAGGTTGATGCCTCGGATGGCGGCTTTGCAGGTGTCATTGGTTGGAGCCGGATATACAGCAACTCGGTACAGGGTGTCTCGCAGAAGAAGTTGTTGTACCAGGGTATAGGCTCGTGCGTTTCTTTGGCTAGGGGTACACACGACGAAAATATTGTGCGTTACATTTGGGCATATGAAGTCTGCCATGAGGTCTTAAAGAGCCAGAGTGGCTGCCATTGCCAGGGCCTACTCAAGCTGCACTGGTGTAATTTTAGCCATGTTGAGGCCATCTCGAGGCCTTACGATTATGTGATATGGGTCCCTCAACAGTTGAGGGAGCCTCGAGGTAGCGACGAGACGTTGATACGCACTTCTCTGTCCGATGGTGTGGCCGCAGTCTCTGCGTCTCCCACGCATACTTGGGATAGGTTAGCTTTGTTCTCGCTTGGTTTACGGATGTACGCCGTAATCTAGCCTGGGCCATTCGGTTCTTCCGTCAATACTGCTTTGCCTTTCAAGATTTCCACGCTGAACGGGGGAAAATTGTGGGTTAGAGCAGGTCTAACCACCTTGGCTCACGAGAGCAAGGCTTAGCCCGTTAGGGGTATTGAGGCTGCGGTGGTGTAGGCACTTCAAAAGGCAAAGGATAGAGAAAGGGACCACTCACCAAAATAAATGCAGTTTCCAGAAAATTCTAGTAACTGGGTGCGTTCATTGGGGTAAAATTGACGGTGGTTGGAAGCGAAAAACCGTGCAAAATCATTGAATATAGCAGAAACCAATGTTCTCACGCTCACACTTGCGGGCTTCTTCTTCCTTTTTTAGATTTTTTTTTGTTTTCATTGTGAGCCTGGTGGCACAAGTATCACCACCCCATTATAAATAGGACACTCATAACATCCATTCATCAACCCTAACGCGGTAAGCGTTCCCAGCTCTAGTAGCTAGTGTTCACGGCTAAAATAAGTGCGCGCGCCCGCAGCAGTTGCTGACAGCTGACGACGCTGAACCGTGACGTGGCGGGTGTTCCAGTTCCTGTTCCGGTCTATAGCAAATATCTCTACAGGCTGGCGTTTCACAGGTAGGACTTTCACTTCGGGTTCGAATTTTGCGAGAGGCAACTGCACTTTTCGGCTGCGAGTTTGCGGCTGGACTTCATATCGTAACATGGTTCCCGGCCCACAAAGAGCCAATGTAAACGCAGATGTCCCCAACATATATATACCGATGGCTCCATGAACCGCCAGTGTTCATCAGGTGCAGTAGTTGTCCAAGCAAGAGGTGTTACCCTCAGCTTTAGGACTGACCACTCCACAACATGTACAGCAGCGGAACTAGCTGCTTTGCGCGCTGCACATTGTGTGGTCAATCAGGAACCACGGCAGCAATGGTCAATTTTCAGCGACTAAAGGGTTGTCCTACCATCTGTGCTCTCGGCAATGCGTCGTGGGTCGTACGAATAGCTTGTTTTTTTTAAATTCGATGCCTTCTCGATACTTCACACGAGAAAGGGCATAATGTGACGTCGCAGTGGCTGCCAAGTCACTGCGGCGTCATAGGGAACGAACACGCCGATACTGCCGCGCGGGCATCTCCTGAAAGAACACGAGAAGAAGCCATACCACTTTCGCGGACCGATGCAGCAAGTAATCCTCGACGACTTGCGCGTGAATTCACGCTTTCACTATGGTGCCCACCAAGCAACGAGACGAATTGTCCACACCACTTGTCCTCTTTGATGGCTCTCTCCGCATGCCCACTGGGCTCGACCGAAGAGAAGCCACCCTTCTTCATCGCTTATGGCCTGACGTGGCATTTACAAAATCTTATTCCTTTGTCATAGGAATGGCCGACAACGTTCTCTGCGAAGCCTGTCGTTGCAAAGAGACGCTACACCACATTCTGTGCCAGTGCCCGTTGTATGATATCCAGAGACAGTCACTGGCGTTCGTTCTTGCGCGCATCGACAACAGCCAAATGTCTGTGGACACTATTATGTGAAGTACCCGAAAGAAGACATTGCAACAAAAGGCGACAAAAGGTCTGTTGAAATTCCTACGCGACACGGACTTGAACAAGCGGCTGTAACATCAATGTCACACACCGCGAAAGACAAGACTAGACTATGATTGGGCGTGCGCGCGTGTGCATCCGAATGCGCTGTGTTTATCTCTCTTACCTCTCTGCCCACTTTTCTTTTTCGCAACTCTGTGAAGAAAATGCTGAATAAAACTGAAACTGAAACTAAACTGCTCTGTATCTTTTATCTCCCCACCCCCTCCCATGCGCAGGGTAGCAAATCAACAAACCGGCTACCTACAGGCTGGTTAACCTCCTTGCCGTTCTTTTGCTCCTATTTTCCTTCCTTCCTTCTTATGTCCCCAACGTTAATGAGTTTGCCCATGATCATGTGCGAGGTATCACTGACTGTGGTAGTTCTGTCGGATTCACAAGCGGGTCCGCCGGAACGTACAGAGGCTCGATATTTACATTACACGAGGCCATGTCACATTATCGTCTATGGCTGACGTATTTTCCAATTATTCATCCTAAACTTACTCAACTGCCATCATCGACCTCAAAGATGCTCCAAACGAAATATTCCTGTTTCAGGGACAGGTCAGACATTTTTCGGCCACCATCTAACCGCATTGTTTCAACTGCGGTTAGGCGGATTGCTCATTACTTATATGCAGCCTGTAGCACTGTCCTGCGTTACGTGACGCTGAGTTTAACAAAGAAGAAAACTTGAAGGAAGCCCTAAAAAACGGTGACCTCTCGGTTCAACTTTGGGCTGTCCAGAGGACCTGTGTGGGGGTAGAGGAGTGAAGGGCTATGCTCTTCCAGTTCCAACGTGGGCGTGGCCCATGACTGCTTCAGATTACACCTAAAAGGGGGCATCACAACGCAGTTCTTTACGACCACACTATTTTTTTGCCCGCCTGTGTGTTGTTTAACGGACATGAATGGGTAAGAACGAGTGTGTTTGTGTGTGTGTTTCTGCATGTGCTTGTGTGTCTTTGCGTTTGCACTTGAGCAAAACGACGCAGATTTCTGTTTACCGAGTGTTGCTGCGGCATTTTCCGTCGCGTCGTTGAAAGGACGCCTACATTGGGCTGATTGTGGCTGAAAGACGCCGTCTACATTTGTGCCCTAGCCCTTCAGAAGCAGATTCCCGCTGGCTCGCACGATATGCAAGAGATTCGCGAAGCGACTAACCATGCGTGCACACACAATTTTCTCGGTTTTTGTAAACATACCTGAGTGGCGCCGTCCGGTGTCTGGGAACTATTGTCACAGTTTTGGTAGTGGTACCGGTGCCTTATTGTACATTTATATACAAATTCACGTGCCTGTAGCAATCCGCATTCATAAAAAAGCGGTGACCACGGCAAGGTTCGCACGCAGTTTTAACAGAAGAATCTAAGACAACCTTTAATACTTCGAAACTTAGTCGCAGGACAACGCCGCTGTAATAACAATAGCGATAATAACAATAATATTATGAATAGTAGTAGTAGAAAGTATAATAATAACAATACTAATAATATATATTTCTCATCTATAAAACTAATGTACTCACGCTGTTGCCGTCTGTAGCTCTGATTGCCTGGTAATTAGTAGTAGTAAAAAACAGAGACCTAAAACAGGAAAACATGTAAACTTCAATAAAAAAGCCGTTTTTTTAAACATTCACCGTGTATGAATACACAGACATGATGCCATTGGCACTCACAATAGTTATGACAATCGACCATGACGTATTCTCTACTCACATGTAATTTAACAAAAATTTCTATGCCTATCAAATATTACCTGAGATGACTCGTTCGGACGCTCACGGCAACAAATTGCCATATTTCACGCGTTTTTGACATCGATGTTATGCGAAGCGTGCTGAGAGATTGTGACTATTTTGCAATATTTTATTTAGCGAAACGTTACGAAATGACGCTAAATATATGTGCAAATGTTGTATGCACAGGCATAGTGACCCGTGCATAGAGTAGGTTTTTGTCTGTTGTGCGAGACAGTTCTGATGTTTGTTCAAGGCAGAGGTTTTTCGGCGGCTAGGAGAAGAGAAAAAATACTTTTGGTTTGATTGGAACTGATGTGCTGAAAGCCGGGCTATTATTGATTTTCATTTTATAACCGTGAGAAGCTCGTGGAGGTTTTGGGTAGGACCCTTTTGCGCTATTTCAACCTCACGACGACTTCTTACCAAGCCCTTTCCACGATTCCAGAGAAAACCTGCCCGCTGAGTTTTCGCGTAAATTACCACAAAATGAAGAATATCACAAAGAATGATGTCTATCCGCTTCTTCGTATCGATGACTTGCTCGACCGCCTTCGAAAGTCCAGATACTTTTCATCAATCAGACTGTGCAGTGTTTATTCGCAAATCGAGGTCGATGACCGTGACCGAAAAAAAACAAAGTTTATTACCATTGATGGGCCTTTTGAGTTTGGGGTGCTTCCTTTCGGACTGTGCTCTGCTCCTTCGACTTTTCAAATAATGATGGGCACAGTCTTATACAGTCTTAATTGGCAGTCATGTCTTGTTTATTTAGATGACGTCATCCTTTTTCGTAGACCTTCTAGGAGCACATTCATCATATTCGTACAGTACCTGATGCGTTTCGAACGGCTGGTCTGTCTCTGAAGCATAAAAAATGCCGTTTAGTATAAGAGAAGCTGAAATTTTTCGGCCATGTCGTAAGCCGTGACGGTATTATGCCGCATTTCGAAACAACTAAAGCTATGTCTGCTTTCCTGGCTCCTACGAAAAAAAGCAAGGTCCAACACTTTTTGGGAATTCAGGCCAACTTCCGTTGATTTGTACCAAAAATTTCAGAAAGCTTCGAATCGTTGCAACATCTTATGAGAGACAACGTCTTTTTCATGTATTTTATCTAATTAGCAATACTGCCGATCTCACAAGGAGCCCATTGAAGGCAGGGAATAAGCAATACAAGTCATAGGAGACAGAAAGACAGGAAACAAAACACTATTTAGGTGCGCATAAACTGCACAGCATGTATATTTGCTTCTAGCATTTCCAAAACTACGTGTAATTGATTGATTTGTGGGGTTTAACGTCCCAAAACCACCATTTTAATTATGAGAGACGCCGTAGTGGAGGGCTCCGGAAATTTCGACCACCTGGGGTTCTTTAACGTGCACCCAAATCTGAGTACACGGGCCTACAACATTTCCGCCTCCATCGGAAATGTAGCCGCCGCAGCCGGGATGTGAACCCACGACCTGCGGGTCAGCAGCCGAGTACCTTAGCCACTAGACCACCGCGGCAGGGCCAAAACTACGTGTAAAGATCAGGCGTTTGAACTGTAGGACTTAGTCTGTTCCAATAAATCATTGTTTGCGGGCAATATGAATATTGCCACGTTCCATTTCCCAAGTTTTCGTTATCGTCCCAAAACACCACACGATTCTCAGTGCAAACCGCGCCTGCAGTTTTCGAGAAGGTTCCGGATTGTAGTAGATCATTTCGATAAGATCACGCCCACCGTGCGAACAGTACAGATTGTTCTGGAACCTACGGCACCGCCAGCGATAACGCTAGAACATTCGATGGCAAGAGTATAAATGCCGACGCGCTTCGCCGCTTGTCAGTTGTTGAACGAAGGCGCTCCGTTCGCCGCTATCAGTCCGAGACCGCTATCTGTGCAAGACTGCTGCTGTTCTCGGACTTTCCGTTTACTGGGCACAAGTTCACCCAAATAAACAGTTAAATCCCAACACGAAGTCTCCTGTCTTCGGCCACGTCCCGACCCCGTGACATCTGGTGGAGGTGCTGCTTCGTTCATGTACCGGACGCATCATCATCTGGGCTACGTCGAAATTTCGCCCCTACCTCTACGGCAGGCCCTTCAAAGTTGTGAGCGACCACCATGCCTTGTGTTGGCTAGCCACCTTGAAGGACCCCTCAGGTCGCCTCGCACGATCGAGCCTGAGACTTCAAGAATATGACATTACTGTCATTTACAAGTCCGGCAAAAAACACTCCGACGCCGATTGTCTCTCTCGTGCGCCTGTCGACCAACCGCTACCGGACGACCCCGATGACGACTACTTCTTGGGAACAATAAGTACAGACGACTTCGCTGAACGACAGCGGGCCGACGCGGAACTTAAGGCCCTAATAGAATACCTCGAAGGCAGGACCGCCGAAGTCCCGAAGGTATTCAAGCGCGCACTTGCGTCGTTGTTCCTACGAAACGGTCTTCTACAAAAGAAAAACTTTTCACCGCTTCGAGCTAAGTACCTCCTTGTGGTGCCTTCAGCTCTGCGACCAGAACTCCTGCAGGCCCTGCACGACGATCCAACGACAGGGCACCTCGGTGTTTCTCGAACGCTCGCGAGGATACAAGAAAGGTACTACTGGCCACGTCTTACCACCGACATCACTGGTTATGTGAAGACATGCCGGGACTGTCAGAGACGCAAGACACCGCCGACAAGGCCAGCGGGACTTCTGCAGCCAATTGATCTACCTTGCCGACCTTTCCAGCAGATTGGTATGGACCTACTAGGGCCGTTCCCGACGTCGGCTTTCGGAAACAAGTGGATCGTGGTAGCTACCGACTACCTCACCCGCTACGCCGAGACAAAAGCCCTGCCAAAAGGCAGTGCATCAAAGGTAGCTAAGTTCTTCGTCGAAAATATCGTCCTACGTCACGGCGCCCCGGAGGTCCTTATCACCGACAGAGGAACGGCATTCACTGCCGATTTAACTCAAGCGATCTTGGCATACAGCCAAACAAACCACCGCCGGACGACAGCGTACCGCCTACATACCAACGGCATCACCGAGCGGCTTAACAAGACGATCGCCGACATGCTGTCAATGTACGTCGATGTCGAACACAAGACGTGGGACGGCATTCTTCCGTATAGGACCTTCGCATACAACACGGCGGTGCAGGAGACGACGCAGATATCTCCATACAAATTGGTCTACGGAAGGAGCCCGGCAATGACGCTCGATGCCATGTTACCCAACGTCACCGACTAAGAAAGCCTCGATGTGAGCGAGTACCTTCAACGTGTCGAATAAGCCCGACAACTTGCGCGTCTCCGTATCAAGAATCAACAGACGACAGACAGCCGCCTTTATAACCTTCGACGACGCTTCGTGGAATACCAGCCCGGTGAACGTGTTTGGGTGTGGACGCCGATACGCCGACGTGGACTAAGGGAAAAGCTTCTGCGATGCTACTTCGGACCGTACAGGGTGGTTCGACGTCTCGGCCCACTAGATTACGAGGTTGTCCCTGACGGCATCTCGAACTCTCAACGACGCCGATCACGACCTGAAGCCGTGCATGTCACGCGCCTCAAGCCGTTTCATGCGCGTTAACAAACTGAAATGGTGTTTTTTGTAGTATTGGTTCATCGTATTTTATTCATTGTACTTTCTTGCATTATTATTGTACCTTCATCTTTAGTTAAAGCATCAGGACGATGCCTTTTTTCAGAGGGGGGCAATGCCACGTTCCATTTCCCAAGTTTTCGTTATCGTCCCAAAACACCACACGATTCTCAGCGCAAACCGCGCCTGCAGTTTTCGAGAAGGTTCCGGACTGTAGTAGATCATTTCGATAAGATCACGCCCACTGTGCGAACGGTACAGATTGTTCTGGAACCTACGGCACCGCCAGCGATAACGCTAGAACATTCGATGGCAAGAGTATAAATGCCGACGCGCTTCGCCGCTTGTCAGTTGTTGAACGAAGGCCGACGCTCCGTTCGCCGCTATCAGTCCGAGACCGCTATCTGTGCAAGACTGCTGCTGTAATCGGACTTTCCGTTTACTGGGCACAGGTTCGCCTAAATAAACAGTTAAATCCCAACACGAAGTCTCCTGTCTTCGGCCACGTCCCGACCCCGTGACAATATTTAAAGCAAATTTAGTCAGAAATGTATTCAATAAGTGTTTGTGAGTGCCTGTAACATGTCAGTTTTGAACTACTCAAAGAGATTAGCTTTGACCTGTTGATGTTTATGTCCCCAACAGTTAATTGAGAAAAATAAAAAAACTTCAGTCTTGCAATTTTTGCCCGACTTTGTAGTGTTAGTAAACCAGCTTTATTTAAAATCTCAGTGGGGGTATTCATTGTTTTATTTATTATATACAAATCTCACTGCTTTCCTCGGCATTCCTTCGATTCTTGCAATTAGTTTCTTTGTACATGGAAACCAAGCAATGTGGGCATACTCCAACAGTGGTCTAATTAGCATCTTGTATGCTAGCAGCTTTGTATCTGGGGACGCCAGACGAAGGCGTCTTCTCAAAAAGAAAAGGCGCTTTATGGCACTTGAAGTTATATTGTCACGGGGTCGTGACGTGGCCGAAGACAGGAGACTTCGTGTTGGGATTTAACTGTTTATTTGGGCGATCCTGTGCCCGGTAAACGGAAAGTCCAATTACAGCAGCAGTCTCGCACAGATAGCAGTCTCGGACTGATAGCGGTGAACGGAACGTCGGCCTTCGATCAACAACAACTGACAAGCGGCGAAGCGCGTCGGCATTTATACTCTTGCCGTCGAATGTTCTAGCGTTATCGCTGGTGGTGGTGTAGGTTCCAGAACAATCTGTACCGTTCGCACAGTGGGCGTGATCTTATCGAAATGATCTACTACAGTCCGGAACCTTCTAGAAAACTGCAGGCGCGGTTTGCGCTGAGAATTGTGTGGTGTTTTGGGACGATAACAAAAACTTGGGAAATGAAACGTGGCATTGCCCCCCTCTGAAAAAAGGCATCGTCCCGATGCTTTAACTAAAGATGAAAGTACAATAATAATGCAAGAAAGTACAATGAATGAATTACGATTCAACAATAATACAAAAAAAACTGGTTAACGCGCTTGAAACGGCTTGAGGCGCGCGACATGGACGACTTCAGGTCGCGATCGGCGTCGTTGAGAGTTCGTGATGCCGTCGGGGACAACTTCGTAATCAAGTGGGCCGAGACGTCGAACCACCCTGTACGGTCCGAAGTACCGTCGCAGAAGCTTTTCACTTAGTCCACGTCGGCGTATCGGCGTCCACACCCAAACACGTTCACCGGGCTGGTATTCCACGAAGCGTCGTCGAAGGTTGTAACGGTGGCTGTTGGTCGTCTGTTGATTCCTGATACGAAGACGCGCAAGTTGTCGGGCTTCTTCGGCGCGTTGAAGGTACTCGCTTACATCAAGGTTTTCTTCGTCTGTGACATTGGGTAACATGGCATCGAGCGTCGTTGCCGGGCTCCTTCCGTTGATCAATTTGTATGGAGATATCTGTGTCGTCTCCTGCACCGCCGTGTTGTATGCGAAGGTCACGTACGGAAGAATGGCGTCCCACGTCTTGTGTTCGACATCGACGTACATTGACAGCATGTCGGCCATCGTCTTGTTAAGCCGCTCGGTGAGGCCGTTGGTCTGTGGGTGGTACGCTGTCGTCCGGCGGTGGTTTGTTTGGCTGTATGCCAAGATCGCTTGAGTTAAGTCGGCAGTGAATGCCGTTTCTCTGTCGGTGATAAGGACCTCCGGGGTGCCGTGACGTAGGACTAGGACGACATTTTCGACGAAGAACTTGGCTACCTCGGATGCACTGCCCTTTGGCAAGGCTTTTGTCGCGGCGTAGCGGGTGAGGTAGTCGGTAGCTACCACGATCTACTTGTTTCCGAAAGCCGACGTCGGGAACGGCCCCAGTAGGTCCATACCAATCTGCTGGAAAGGTCGGCAAGGTGGATCAATTGGCTGCAGAAGTCCCGCTGGCCTTGTCGGCGGTGTCTTGCGTCGCTGACAGTCCCGGCATGTTCTCACATAACGAGTGACGTCGGTGGTAAGACGTGGCCAGTAGTACCTTTCTTGTATCCTCGCGAGCGTGCGAGAAACACCGAGGTGCCTTGCCGTCGGATCGTCGTGCAGGACCTGCAGGCGTTCTGGTCGCAGAGCTGAAGGCACCACAAGGAGGTACTTAGCTCGAAGCGGTGAAAAGTTTTTCTTTTGTAGAAGACCGTTTCGTAGAAAGAACGGCGCAAGTGCGCGCTTGAATACCTTCGGGACTTCGGCAGTCCTGCCTTCGAGGTATTCTATTAGGGCCTTAAGTTCTGGGTCGGCCCTCTGTCGTTCAGCGAAGTCGTCGGTAGTTATCGTTCCTAAGAAGTAGTCGTCATCCGGGTCGTCGGGTAGCGGTCGGTCGACAGGCGCACGAGAGAGACAGTCGGCGTCGGAGTGTTTTTTGCCGGACTTGTAAATGACAGTAATGTCATATTCTTGAAGTCTCAGGCTCCATCGTGCGAGGTGACCTGAAGGGTCCTTCAAGGTGGCTAGCCAACACAATGCGTGGTGGTCGCTCACAACTTTAAAGGGTCTGCCGTAGAGGTAGGGGCAAAAAATTTCGACGTAGCCCAGATGATGGCGAGGCACTCCTTTTCTGTTGTGGAATAATTTGCTTCTGCTCTGGATAGCGATCGGCTGGCGTAACTAATAACCCTTTCAAGTCCGTCAGCCCTCTGCACAAGAACGGCGCCAAGACCTGCGCTGCTTGCGTCAGTATGTGTTTCTGTCTCGGCGAATTCGTCGAAATGGGCAAGTAACGAAGGCGTCTGGGGGCGATGTTTAAGCTCCTTGAAAGCGTGTTCCTGCGGCGTTTCCCACTTAAACTCCACGTCGGCCTTGGTAAGGTTAGTGAGAGGATCGGCGATGCTGGCGAAGTTTTTCACGAACCGCCTATAATAGGCACACAGGCCCAGAAATCGGCGCACGGCTTTCTTGTCAGTGGGCGGCGGGAAGTCGGCGATGGCGGCTGTTTTCCGTGGATCGGGATGAACTCCAGACTTGCTGATAACGTGCCCAAGAAACAAGAGCTCCTCATACGCAAACCTGCACTTTTCTGGCTTCAGTGTGAGTCCGGAAGTCTTGATGGCTTGAAGTACAGCTTCAAGGCGCCGAAGATGCTCGTGGAAACTCGAGGAAAACACGACGACGTCGTCCAAGTAAACAAGGCAAGTCTGCCACTTCAAACCTGCCAGTACCGTATCCATAACGCGTTGAAAAGTTGCAGGCGCTGAGCAAAGGCCGAAGGGCATCACCGCAAACTCGAAGAGGCCGTCCGGTGTTATAAACGCCGTCTTCTTTCGGTCTCTTTCGTCGACTTCGATTTGCCAATAGCCAGTCTTGAGGTCCATTGACGAAAAGTACTTGGCGTTATGGAGCCTATCAAGTGCGTCGTCTATTCGTGGGAGAGGATACACGTCCTTTCTTGTGATTTTGTTCAGGCGGCGATAATCGACACAGAAACGTAGGGTTCCATCCTTTTTCTTCACTAACACCACGGGGGATGCCCATGGACTCTTGGACGGCTGGATAATGTCATCCCGCAGCATTTCATCAACTTGTCTCTTCATGGCCTCACGTTCTCGCATCGTAACCCTGTACGGACTCTGACGGAGTGGTCTGGCATTTTCTTTGGTTATGATGCGATGTTTCGTGATTGGGGTCTGCCGAATTTTCGATGACGACGAAAAGCAATCTTCATATTGCAGGAGCAGGGCCTTGAGCTGTTCTTGCTTATCGTTCGGAAGTCTGGGACTAACGTCGAAAACTATGGGAGGGGCTTGGCTCCTCTGAGCAGGTTCCGCAGAATCGGCGAGGGCGAAAGCACTGGTGTCTTCGACAATTTCTTCGATGTATGCGACCGTTGTTCCTTTGTTCACATGTTTGTACTCATTGCTGAAATTCGTGAGCATAACCATTGCTTTGCCTTTCCGCAGCTCTGCAATTCCTCTTGCGACGCAAATATTTCGGGTGACCAACAGATGCTGACTGCCTTCAACGACGCCTTCCATGTCAGGTGATTTAGGAGCGCCGACTGAAATAATGACGCTTGAGCAAGGCGGAATGGTGACTTGTTCTTCCAGCACATTCAAGGCATGGTGTTCTGACGGCGTGCGCGGCGGTAGTGCTTCTTCTGTAGATAACGTTATCGACTTTGTTTTTAGGTTGATGACAGCACCATGGAGGCATAAGAAGTCCATGCCAAGGATGACATCTCTCGAGCAACGCTGTAGGTCTATGAAGTCTGTAGGATAAATACGGCTGTTAATAGTGACTCTCGCTGTGCAGACTCCTGCAGGCGTTACGAGATGGCCTCCGGCTGTGCGGATTTCAGGGCCTTTCCAAGCTGTCCTAACTTTCTTTAACTTTGCGGCGAACGACGCACTGATGACAGAATAGTCGGCTCCAGTATCGACGAGAGCGGTCACACTGTGGCCGTCGATAAGAACGTCGAGGTCGCTAGTTCGCCGTCTCGCATTACAGTTAGGGCGTGGCGTCGGGTCACGGCTGCGTATCGGCTTGTTTCGCTGCTTCCATGTTGCGTCGTCAGGCCGCATTCGGTAAGTGAGCTTTCGCCGTCAGGGCTTTGCCTGTTTGGCGTTGTGTTCGGAAAGCTCCGTCGCGGCGTCGTCGTCGTCGGAGGATCTTCGGTAGTTCGTCGCACAGCAACCGCACCTCCACCGGTTGCTGCCCTTAGTTTCCCGGATACGGCTAGGAGACCGGCCCTGCGTTGGTCCAGAGTACTGCCGGTGGTGTGGTGACGTGCGGCGGCTGGGCGACGGCGAACGCGAAGGGCTTCGGGGTGTCCACCGAGTTCCTGTCAGGTAGTCGGCGATGTCACGTGGTCGTTCTCCTGGCTGTGGACGCGGCGCATTGACGGCGAAGCCACGCAGTCCCATCTGTTGGTACTGGCAATGGCGGTATGTGTGTCCGGCCTCGCCGCAGTAGGTAGCAGAGCGGGCGATGGTCAGGGGTGCGCCAGACGTTAGTCTTCCTCGGTGCACTGCGCTGGGCCGCTGGCGAACGGTATGACGTCGGTGGGGGTGGTGGCGGCATGGCGTCTGTCGACGGAAGTGCGATGGGGCGGCGTTTTGGCGTGGACGGGGAGGAGTGTTGTGGCGCAGTGCAGCGGCGTAGTTCATAGCTTCCGGCTCGGGCAGCGGTGCGTGGGAAATTTGAAGCGATTGCCGGACTTCTTCTCGCACAATCTCCGCGATCGAATCCACTTGAGGGTGCGCCGACGGCAACAGTTTGCGCAGCTCTTCCCGCACGATCGCTCGGATCGTTTCACGCAGGTTTTCGGAGTCACTGGTTTGAGCAGCAGCGCATTCTGGAGTCAGGCGACGATTATACTGTCTGGTGCGCATGTCAAGGGTTTTTTCGATGGTGGTCGCCTCGGATACATATTCTTGGACGGTGTTCTGTGGATTCCTCATTAGTCCCGCGAAGAGCTCCTGTTCGACCCCTCGCATGAGGAAACAAACTTTCTTCTCCTCAGGCATGTCTGGGTCAGCGTGACGAAATAGGCGGGTCATCTCCTCTGTGAAAATTGCAACCTTCTCATTTGGAAGCTGAACCCGGGTCTCTAGTTGAGCAGCGGCCCTTTCTTTGCGAGCGAGGCTCGCGAACGTTTGCAGAAATGCGCCGCAGAAAACATCCCACGTTCGGAGTGTGGAATCACGATTCTCTATCCAGGTCCTTGCGGTGTCTTCTAGGTAGAAGTACACACGACGGAGCTTTTCTTCGTTGTCCCAGTGGTTGAGGGCGGCCACACGGTCGTATGATTCTAGCCAGGACTCCGGGTCTTCGAACGATGAACCATGGAAAATTGGTGGTTCCCTGGGTTGACGCATGACCATCGTGGGCTGGGATGCGGCAGTTGTCATTGTCGCTGCAGTCGCAGTCATGGCCTTGATCTTCCGCGCCTTGTCTTCTAGAAGCCCGTACTCCGGTGGTAGCCCTTGCTGTCGGCGGCTTGTTCGCTGCTCCTGGTTGGCGTCGGTGTCTTCTCCGCGACGTGGGCTGGGTTCACGGCTTGACGGGGGTGTCCGGTACATGAACGAAGCAGCACCTCCACCAGATGTCACGGGGTCGTGACGTGGCCGAAGACAGGAGACTTCGTGTTGGGATTTAACTGTTTATTTGGGCGAACCTTTGCCCGGTAAACGGAAAGTCCAATTACAGCAGCAGTCTCGCACAGATAGCAGTCTCGGACTGATAGCGGTGAACGGAGCGTCGGCCTTCGATCAACAACAACTGACAAGCGGCGAAGCGCGTCGGCATTTATACTCTTGCCGTCGAATGTTCTAGCGTTATCGCTGGCGGTGGTTTAGGTTCCAGAACAATCTGTACCGTTCGCACAGTGGGCGCGATCTTATCGAAATGCCAGAACAATCTGTACCGTTCGCACAGTTGGAGTGATCTTATCGAAATGATCTACTACAGTCCGGAACCTTTTAGAAAACTGCAGGCGCGGTTTGAGCTGAGAATCGTGTGGTGTTTTGGGACGATAACAAAAACTTGGGAAATGAAACGTGGCAATATTGTTGATACGTGTTTCTCAACCGAGATTGTGTGTTAAAGTGGCGCCTGACTGCTTACGCTCAAATACACGAGTGAGAGGCGTGTTATTGGTAATGTAAATCAAATGAGATATTCATTTCTTTCTAGAGACAGTAAGCGTTACAGATTTTTGGCATTTAAAGTCATCTGCCATTTCTCACACCACGAAAGGACTGATTCCGGTGAAATATTTAGTACATGGTGATCATCAACAAAATTCATTTCTCGGTACAATAAAAAAAACATCTGCGCATTGCCGGATGTTAACATTTGAACTGGAAGGTAAATTATTGATGTACATAAAGAACAAAACAGGACCAGTTCACTGCCCTGGGGCACTTCCTATGTAACAGATGCTAAAGAGGAATTTTTGTTTTTGATCTGCACTGATCGCAAACGGTTAGTCAGGTAGTTCTGTATCTACTCTACGATAGAGCCTTCATTTTGCGTACATTCAAGCTTTCGGATAAGGTTCTTTTGTGGCATACACTGAAACACCTTGGAGTAGTCCAATAAAATTAGGCCTGTTTGTTTTCTAATGTCTGTACTTTGTGATAAGTTGTGTGTCAGTTCCAGTAGTCGTGTGGCTGTTCAAAGACCACGCTTGAAGTCATGTTGACAGGGTGGCAGAATGAATTCCTGCTCGAGATATATGTTTGTGTTTCAGGACTGCGTGCGCAAGAAGTTTACTTATTGTAGAGGTTAAAGAAATGGGCCTGAAATTAGATAACGGTAATTCGTAACCAGATATATGCACGGGCACAATACTTTTAATTTTCCACTTAGCAGGAAGAGAGCAAGCTAATAATGATTTAATAAAGACATGGCACAAGTATTTAGCATTCACCTTTCCATATCTCGTAAGAAGCACATTCGGTATGTTATCCGGTCAAATTGCTTTCTTTGTGTAAATATTTAACAATAGGCGTAAGAGGCCCGGTTCAGTGAATTTGAGCTCGATAACGTGTCGGTCATATGGCGCATTACTCGGTTGTTTTCCGTTATCGATGTTAAATACAAACTGAAAATGACTTTTACAAGAATCCGCACAGTTTCTATTATTATCACTGTTTTTGGCGTGGATGTAATGGTCTTTGATGTTCAGAAAATTCTAAAACGTCTGTGGTGCGCTTGTTTAAGAAGTTAGGAAGATTATTAGAACAATAGTTGTTCTTAGCTGCCGTAATATTTATTTCATATATCCTGCAGATACATTAGGTGCGTGTCTGTTACACGCGTTGGCTTTACCCTAAGTGCTTTACTTAGTGTTTTTACTTTTCGTTTAGGATGAATTAATTCGCACGTTATCCATGAATTCAGTTTCCTTGCTCTTGTGAATATAAGTGGAACATAACTTTGAAGACTAAAACCACAACATCTGTGCACTTTTTCCACAAAGTGTATCTATCTATGTAAGCGTACATTAACAGATTTTTATATTCGGGGAATTCAAAACAGAGCGTATTGATAATACCGACGTCATCAGCATGTGAAAAATCGCAAAATGTGTTGCACTTCTAAACGATAGGGACGGGCGCTTGTGAACGAATGCTGCAGTATGTTCTTTCGTGATCTGATATACATTGCAAAGTCTGTAAATTTATACTGTCAAGTGGAAAGTGATGACTGCGAAAGGTAACATCAAGAATATTTGGTTTAGTTCCCTTAACACGCGTGGACAACTTGATTGAGCTTCAAATGCGACATTATATCAATGCATATTTCCGAAGATGCCAATAAAAATGCGCGGCTTCCGTTTCATTATCAGGTAGGTCGAAATCACCTACCAAGATTAGCCGGCCACATGACACATGACGTTGTAGATATTCATATAGTGAACGTGTGACGCTAAAATCAGACGTCGGACAGCGGTAAACGCACCCCACGGTGACAGGGTGTTGGGCCATTATTTGTTTCGAAAATCAGCTTCAACATTATCTACATCAGGAAGTCCGGAAAAAGAAGTAGCTTTTCTTATAAATCTTGCGACAACCCCTCCCACCTGTGTGTTTCTCTTTTCGTGTTACTGAATAATTTGGTGGGGTCTATTTAACATCCATGATGTCATGTTTCAGTCATGTCTCTTTCACAGCACTAACATCAGGCTCAAGACTAATCAATATCAATTGTAAGGAATCTTCCTAATAACAGTGCTGCGTACATTTAAATTTATGAAACTAATTTCACATTTCGTCGGGGGCACGGTGCCTTCGATTTAATTCACAGCCTTTGAGTCAATTTTTTTAAGCTACAGATGCCCGACAGCCTCTAACAGGTACCACACTATTTTGGGCCTGATCCCAGTATTACAGCTGTCAGCTTACTTTCAGTTAGTCTTAATTTGAAGAAATACTTTCTCCAGACTCCCTTCTTGCTTGGCCGTAGCTGCAAAGTTTCCTTCTTATGTCTCGAATATGGACTGAAAAACCTTCACTTATGAAATAATTGGTTCCTTTTAACATGCGGCAGTTTTTCAAAACCCTAATTATATCTCGAAAGTCGACGAGTATCGCGATTATCGGTCGCGTTTTTTGGGCTGCTCGTTTCCCAAGTTCGCATTTTTTCGCAGGCAACAGGTTCGATTTTCAGATTGTTTTTGATAATTGTTTCATTTACAAGTTCTTCAAGGGAGTCGTCACTTTCTTTTTGTATCTCAGCTACGCTGTGAATGTTGAGGTTCGGCCTTCTGGAATGATTCTTCCGATTATCTGCCTTGAGTTAGAGGGTACCTATAGCTTTATGCAAGCTAGCCAGGTCACTAATACAGGCCGCTATTTCGCCACCTATTACCGTAAGCTGTTCCAAATTCGATTCAATTCCGTGTAATCTTTGTTGCTTCATTTCCTTCAGGCCATCAGAAATCAGTTGGAGTTGCCTCGAGACAGTATTAATATTGGAACCGGGGCTAGGTTCAATGTCATAACATATTAATAATATCGTTTGGGTGAAAGCGCCTTTAACACATTCACACAACAGCTGGGGCCGAGAGCAACGCCCCGCTTTTTCTAGCTGTAGTGACGTCATCAAACTCCACCGATCCTAGGTCACTTTGACGAAGATGCCGACACTAAACTCCACATGGTTGCAAGCAATGTTGTCCTCGGGGCCGTCCTTGTGCAGTGGCAAGAAGGCACCGAATGAATGATCATCTACGTGAGTCGTACCCTGTCATCGGTTGAATCCAACTACTCCGCAAGAGAGAAAGAATGCGAAGCTGTCATGCGGGCTCTAACCACTTGTACTATAACTGCTTGTACAAACAAATTTCCAAAGTAGTCACCAACCGTCACTAATTGGAGACAGGCAACACTCGTGAATATTGTAAGGCAACGTTTTGACTGCAAGACACTTCTTTTTACTTGCCTAGCCTCTGCCCCACAACACATGTCAGGCTGATGATGATGAGTATGTACATATGATAAAATGACGCGCATGAATAATGCTCACACTTATTTCCCCCACACGCTTGAGCGGCGAGCCCGGACGCGTCTTAGACGGAAACGGAACGTCGAACGAATGACTTCAGACGCGATACGTGGACAATCTCCGAACCACGACAGCGACAATCCGAAGAAAGGTCGCTGGGAGTGACACGGTAGTTCACTGTTGACGTTTGTTCATTGATTGTATAGGGTCCAATGAACTGTAGCTGAAATTTATCGCGCAATCCTGGAGTACGAATGGGCGTCCAAAGCAACACTTCATCCCCAGGACTGAAGGAGACGTCATGATGAGAGCTGTCGTAGCGCTGCTTGAGATCTTGATGATTGGCTTCTGTATTAAGGCGAGCCCTTTGCCGACATTCCTCGAGCCTTGTGATGAACTGCTCTGATACAGTTGCCGAGGAGTCAGTTGGAACATTTAGGAAAGAGACCTCGATGATGAATGTCGGTGAACGGCCGTACACGACGTAGAAAGACGAGTAGCCAGTAGTTCTTTGAACAGCGGTGTTATGGGCAAACGTCACAAAAGGCAAAATTGTATCCCAGTTGTCGTGGTTTGGTGCAATGTACATTGATAGCATGTCTGTTAGTGTCCGATGAAATCTCTCTGTCAGCCCATTAGTTGGGGGGTGGTAGGCTGACGTCGTCTTATGTACTGCACCACAGGTTGTGAGCAGGGTTTCGATTATGGTGGACAGGAAGGTTTTGCCGCGATCACTCAGGAGGACGCGAGGTACACCGTGGCGCAATACAATGGTGTTCAGAAAGAAGTCAGCGACGTCTGAAGCAGAACTTGTGCGTAATGCAGCAGTCTCTGCGTACCGTGTCAGGTGATCGACAGCAGTCACAATCCAACGATTACCTGCTGGTGTGATGGGGAGAGGTCCCAGTAGGTCTATGCTGAACGATGGCGAAAGGAGGCTCGGGACGCGGGATGGGTTGCAGAAGGCCGGCAGGATACGAAGTTGGCCGCTTCCGCCGTTGACACAGATGGCAAGATGCAACGTATTTAGCCACAAAGGTAGAGATGCCAGGCCAGAAGAAACGTTTCCTGATGCGGCTTTGTGTTTTGTGAAATCCCAAGTGGCCTGCACATGGGTGGTCGTGAAAGGCTTCGAGAACTTGGTGACGTAGAGAACGCGGAAGTACTGGAACCCAGCGGTGTCCATCAGTAGTGTAAACGTAACGATGGAGCACATTGTTATCGAGCTTAAATTGCCGTAGTTGACGGCGCAATCTAGCATTAGGAGTAGATGATATACCATTTAGGCATTGAATAATGCTATTGCGATGTGGATCATCACGCTGGCGTGTGGCGAACTCGGTGTAGCGATATGAAGCCCGCGTGTCGATAACCGCAAGTTGTGATAATGTGAGGGGTGACGCAGAGTTTTGCCCACCACACGAGCAATCACCTGACGTATTCGATGATGACAGTGAAAGGGGACAGCGAGAGAGAACATGTGCATCTTGATGTTTTTGCCCGACTTATAGATGACGTCAAAATCGTTCTCTTGTAGGCGGAGCACGAAACGACCGAGGCGACCAGACAAGTTTTTCAGTGACGATAGCCAGCACAAGGTGTGATGGTCTGTAATGACTGCGAAGTGGCGTCCGTAGAGATACGGTCGAAATTTTTGGACGGCCCAAACGACAGCAAGTCACTCCTGCTTAGTTTTGGAGTAGTTCTGTTCAGCAGCCGTAAGAGCACGACTAGCATACGCAATAACTCTTTCCTGTGAAGTGGCATACCGCGGTAGAAGAACAGCACCAATGCCATGGCCACTCGCGACGGTGTGGAGACATGTAAGTGCGTTCTCGTCGAAATGGCACAGAACAGGGTCGGATGTCAAAGAATGCTTTAGGGCTTGAAAGGCACGCTCGCAGTCGTCGTTCCAAGCGAAAGCTGATCCGGATGTCAGCAGCTTATGCAGTGGCGACGCTATGGTAGCAAAATGGCTGATGAAGCGGGGGAAGTAGGACGCCAGGCCCAGGAAACTTCGTAGGTGTTTTTGATTTTCTGGCCGAGGGAAGTGTATCACGGCAGCAAGCTTGTCAGGATCCGGGTGAACGCCATCTTTGCTGACAAGGTGGCCCAACACCTTGATGTTCTTGTTGGCGAAATGGCATTTCTTTGTGTTTAGCTGAAGTCCTGCATTAGAAATACACGTCAAAACTTCGTCTAAACGATAAAGGTGATGACAAAAAGAAGTGGAGAAAATGACGATGTCATCTAGATAACAAAGACACGTTTTCCATTTTAGGCCACGTAGAACTGTGTCAATTATGCGTTCAAACGTGGCAGGAGTATTCTGGTGTTGCAAAAGCAGTTTTTTCTTTGTCCGCTTCGTGCATAGATATTTGCCAATAACCAGACCGTAAATCCAGGCTGGAAAAAAATTCAGCGCCTTGCAGACAGTCAAGTGCGTCGTCGACTCGTGGGATCGGGTACACGTCTTTTCGCGTGATCTTATTAAGTGCTCAATAATCGACGCAGAATCGCACCGAACCGTCCTTCTTTCGGACTAGCACTACAGGGGATGACCACCAGATGGACGAAGGCCGGATAACATCTCGTTTGAGCATATCAGCAACGTTGTTCTCGATGATTTTCCGCTCTGCGGATGACACTCGGTATGGGCGGCGGTGTACAATTGTATTGCCTTCCGTTTCAAGTCGATGTACGGCGACGGAAGCGCGACCCAAAAGCTTGGAATTTACATCAGATGAAGCACTGTGTTTTTGAAGGATACCCAAAAGTTCTTGCTTTTGCGCTGACGTGAGATCGGGATTTATTGTGGCTGTTAAAGCAGCCGACGTAGCATCGTCATCAGTACTCGTAGAGAAAAATGATGCGTCTGCGTGAAGGGGCACCAGAGAAAGTGGTTCGGTGTCTGTGAAGCATACCACAGTGGTGCCCTGGGGCAGTGCAACAGGCAAAGAAGTAGGGTTAACTACCGTAACTAATGCTCTGCCATCATGAAAGCGCACCAGGCTAGGAGCGATGGTAAGCCCACCAGAGATGTTGCGTCCACACGGTGCTAGGAACACATCACCAGTACTGATCTTATCTGAGGTCAGGGTCAGATTATGCTCATTGCCTGGAGGAATAAAACAGTCATCAGCGGTGACGAAGCGCTGGCTATGAGCATCTTTATCGGACGAAAGTGCAGTATCTGACATACGAATGATCATCTGACGGCAAGATATCACGGCTGAAGCTGAGGAGAGAAAGTCCCACCCTAAAATGAGCGCATTAGTACAAGATGACAGAACGAGGAACTGTATATGGTGAAGAATGCCCTCAATGAAAACTCATGCTGTGCAAACACCAGAAGGCTGAACAAAAACCGCATTAGCATAGCGAAGGGGAGGGCCATCATACGGTGTCTTCAGTTTGCGCAAACGGGAACACAAGTCCACACTAATAACTGGGAGCGATGCACCTGTGTCCACCAAGGCTTCAGTCCATGTACCCTCAACACACACTGAAAGTACATTTGAAGGGCGTTCCGAACGAGTTCGATACAGTTCGCCAAATGCAGCTTTCCCTCCTGAAGCTCCACTGTTTAGTTTTCCGGTCGGTGATCAGACGCCGTGGTAGCCGGACGAAGTGGTGACAAGGAACGGCACATAGGTGACGGAGAACGACGGCGTGAGGAGCGGAATGTACTGGCTGCGTCGAAGTGCTGTGGAGATGGTGAGCGGCGTTGGTACAGTTGCATATGGGTGGCGATGTTGTGGAGCAGTGGCAAACTCATCCCTCTCGAAGTGACCATAGCCCCACCTTTCGTCTTTGTTGACGTCGACGACAGAACCGTGAGATGTGACCACGTATTCCGCAATAATTGCAAATCGGTCGAGTTGGACGCCAGGCATGGAAAGAAGGAGGCGGTGCCCTTGGGGCGTGGACATTTAGTGAGGGCTGCGTAGTTGACACATACTGCGGTGATTGCTGAGAAGGCGACGCTGCAACTACCTAAGCGTATGTCGACTTTGGAGTGGTATGCGAGCTCGGGGCTTGCTCACAGGTCATGGATGCCAGCTTCTCCCTGACGATGTTGCGGAGGCTGCCTGCAGAAGGCGTTATGCGGAGCTCATAAGACGACAAGGTGGCCTGAAGTTGCAGCTCCTCGCGGATTATGGATCGTATCAACAACCGGAGCTCATTGTCATGCGTTGGCCTGAGATCTCCTGTGTCAGGCTGTAAACGTATAAGTTGAAGGTCATCGAGTCGCTGACACGTACTGATGATATCCGCGACCGTGGTGGGGTTCTTTGCCGCTAAAGCGTTAAATGCGACGGCGCCTATGCCCTTGTGCAGGTGGCGAACGCTGGTCATGTTCCGCCATCGAGCTGTCGATGCGACGGCATAGCGCGAGGACATCCTCAATGTACAAGGTATAAGACTCGCCGGAGTGCTGAGCACGTTCAGCAAGCTTTCGTTTGCCCATGCCTGCACGTACAGAAGGGTTGGCAAATATCTTACGGAGCTGCTGCTTAAAGGTAGGCCAGTACGGGAAATCAAGTTGATAGTTGAGAAACCATGTCTTAGCAACCCCCGTCAGATAGAACGGTACGCGGGACAGCTTCACAGAATCATGCCAATAGTCAAGCGCACTCACACGGTCGTACTCATCCAACTAGTCTTCAACGTCTTCTCCGCGAAGGCCGGCGAACATCAAAGGGTCTTTTTGAGGGGCGGTGACAGTCCATGAAGGCATGCCCAGGGGTGTAGGCGGGGTGGATGGAGCCGTGTTGTTGTGCTCGTCTTGCGACATGACCATGGGCTGACTGCGCAGACGGCGACTCGACCGGAGCTCCAGGGATGGTTGGTAGTCGAAGTTAACGAAAAGGCGCTGCAGAGAGAACCAGGGGACCGGAAAGCACTCTCCACCACTTGTAAGGCAACGTTTTGGCTGCAAGACACTTCTTTTTACTTGCCGAGCCTCTGCCCCACAAAACATGTCAGGCTGATGATGATGAGTATGTAGATAAGATAAAATGACGCGCATGAATAATGCTCACAATATTTATAATTACTTTTTTGTTTTTAGTTGAAACACCCTGGATATTATAAACAACAATCTAATACCACAATGTTACCACTAAGCATGCGGGTATTCGTGCGACAATGAAAAGGAGTAAACCACTATTTCATGGTCCATTCGTAAAAAAAGATTTCTTTCATGCAATGCAGCGTGGCGTGAAAAAGCTACCACATCCATACGACACCAAGTGCACCAACTACAGTCAGTTCGAGATGCTCGACATATATCCAGTGAAAATGACCCGTGAGGTAAGAATACCGCTCTTGAAAAATTCTTCACGACATTATAATATGGAGGCATTTTTTTGCTCTAAGTAATCGCGCTACGACGTTTGTTGTCACACAATTCTAATGTGGACGTATTAAAATTTTTATAAGCGTAAATTTTGAATAGTACGTTAGAAGTTCGCCTTTCGAGGGGGTCTATATAGTTCTTTTAGAATCTGAACATGGCGACCTTCAACACCAGAACGCTATCTCTTGAGGCTAGTCTTGCTGTGCTATTTGAGGAATTAAAGGGTCGTAAATAAGATGTGTTAAGGCTCAGCAAAGGTAGGAGGACACGTGAGGCTTATACAGTGCTGAAGAATGAATGCGCCCTATACTGCCGTGGATTAGTTGACGGAAAAGAACTAGGAGTGATGTTTCTCATACACGAAAATATCGCTGGCAACATAGAATAATACTATAGCATCAGTGAGAGGGTGGCAACTATCATATTTATGTTTAACAAAAGATACAATACGAAGGTGGTACTGGCCTACGCGCCTCCATCGAGCCACGATGGTAGTTTGGTTGAACGCTTTTATGAAGACGTAGTATCCGCTATTAATATTGTAAAGACACAGTATACTATTCTTATGAGTGAATTTAATGCCAAAGTAGGCACGAAACAGACCGGAGACCTTGCAGCGGGGGAATATGGCATCTGCTCTGGAAAAGCTAGAAGGGAGTTATTAGTAGAGTTCGGAGAATGTATTGATTAACGAATTATGAATACTTTTTTCAGAAAACAGGCTAATCGTAAGTCGACACGGCAAAGTCCTAATGGCGAAACAAGTATTGAAATTGACTTCAATCTGTGTGCACACTCTGACATTGTACAAGATGTAGAAGTAGTTGGCAAGATCAGATACAGTGACCATAGATTGATTAGAGGTCGTATTCACCTCTTTTAAATATTGAAAGAAGACCTGATACGCAAGAAGCCAAATATTGAACTGGCGGTGAGAGACAAAATACAGAAAATCAGAGTTTTCCTGATTCGACGCACTAAATGAGACCACCGACGTTAGCGTTGACACAATGAACGATTATTTTACCAGTATAATCAAAGAGTGTGCAAGTGAAGTTGGTAGTTCAGTCACTAGACTAGAAACTGGCAAACTATCTAAGGAGGCGGAAAACCTAATTAAGATGCGGCAAACGATGAAGCCTCAAATGCAACTGGCAAAATAGAGTTAGTGGAGCTTTCAAAGTAAATAAACACGCCTAAAGTAGCAAACATTAGAAGGTGTAACATAGAAAGAATTGAGCAGGCTGTAAAAAACTGCAGAAGCCTAAAAGCTGTGAAGGCAGACTTGTGCGTAAGCAAAAATTAGATGTATGCATTGTGAAACAAGCAAGGCAATGTCATAATCAATATGAATATGATAGTCGACATGACAGAGGAGTTCTACAGAGATCTGTAGAGAAGTCAAAAGAACCAGGATGGTATTGTGAGAAACTACAATAGTCCTAGAGAATTTGACATCGTAGCAGCAACGACAAGGAAGTAAGGAAAGCCCTGGAAGGAATGCAAAGAGGCGAAGCCGCTGGTGAGGATAAAGTAAAAATGAGCCTCCTGAAAGAATGCGGAAAAATTGTGTTAAAAAATCAGCCACCTTTATACAAAGTGTATTTTGACAAAAAAGGTACTAGAATCTTGAAGAACGCCAAAATCATCTCAATACACAAGAAAGGAGACGTCAAGGATTTGAAAAATTACAGGGCTATCAGCTTATTCTCCGATCTCTACAAACTATAAAAAATATTACCTAATGAAATTAAGACAATACTAGAGTTCTATCAGCCAAAGAACCAAGCAGGATTTTGTACTGGCTGCTCTGTAATAAACGATAAGCACACTATCAATCAGGTAATTTAGAAGTGCGCTGATTACAACCAACCCCTATACACAGCTTTTATAGATTACGAGAAGGTGTTTGACTCAGTCGAGACATCAGGAGTAATGCAGGCGCTATGGGACCAGGGCATCGAAGAACTCTACATAAACATTCTGGAAGAAATCTACAAAGAATCCACAGCAACCATAGTTCTCAATAAAGAAAGTAAAAACAATCTATAAAGAATGTAAGGCAGGGAGACACGATCTCTTCATTGCTATTCACCAAGTGTTTATAGGAGGTATTCAGGACAGTAGACTGGGAAGAGTTAGAGATAAGAGTTATGGAGTGTGCCTTAGTAACCTGCGATTCACTGATGACATTACTTTCATGAGTAACTCAGGGGGCGAAATACAGTTCTTATTTACTGAACTGGACACGGAAAGCAGAAAATTAGGTCAGAAAATTATTAGGCACAAAAGTAAACAACTGTGCAAGGATTTCAGCAGAAAAGAGCACTTTGTGATACGTGGAGAGGCACTGCAAGTGTAAAGGAATATGCTTACTTTTGACAGGTAATAACCGCGCAGCCGAACCGTGAGATTGATGTACCTAGAAGAATAAGAATCAGGTGAAGCACATTTGGCAAGCACTCTCAAATCATGACTGGTAGATAGCCACTATCCGTCAAGACGAAGGTGTATAGCAGCTGAATGTTGCCAGCACTTCACTTCGAAGCAAAAACCTGGAGGCTTACAAAGAGGGTTCAGCTTAAATTGAGAACGACACAGAGAACGATCGAAAGGAAATTATAGGTGTAACCTTTAGAGACAAAAAGAGAGCAGAGTGGGTCAGGGAACAAAACCGGGGTTAAGGATATCATAGCTGAAATCAAAGAAATGGACAAGGGCCGGGCACGTAGCACGTAGGCAGGATAACGGTGGTCATTAAGGGAAACTGATTGGATTCCCGGAGAAGACAAACGCACGAAGGGGAAACAGAAAGTTAGGTGGGCCGATGAGATTAAGAAATTTGCGGGTATAAATTGGCAACAGCAAGCACAGGACTGGGTTAACTGGCGGAACATGGGAGAGGCCGCTGTCCTGCAGTGAACCTAGTCAGGCTGATGATGATGATGATAATGCTAATGATGATGATGATGATAATGATACAGTTTTTTTTGCGGTCAAAAAATGCCACCCATCAGTGGTCGAGGCTCCTGCGAATACGTGAGAGGAGATATAAAGCGTAGCACACAGTGTGGAATTTAAGCTATAGTTGTCAAATGAAATTTTTTTGCTTCTATCTCGAACGCTCATGTCGTAATACCCGAAGGACTATGTCATAAAACATAAAGTCTAAGTCCATTGGCTCGTTGGAGCATTGTTAATTGCATAGCCACCAGGGCCGGAGCAGAGTGCCGACACTTTCCCGCACGTGATCACAGTGACAGTAAGGCGACCGTTTGAAAAAAAAAACAGACAAGTTCATGACGCGTGCTGACAAAGACACGCATGTTCACCCCTTGTCATTCCCCCTCCATACATTTCAAGCGCTCGCTGGTACAAAATGAGAGAGAAAGCGCTTAAAACTCGTACTTGGCTGATTAAAAAAAAATGTGCCGCAGTCAATTCTAGACGCAATAAACTTTCTTAGTGCACCAATTTTACGAGTATATATAAAAGTGTTGAGTGACACCTTAACAGTAATAAGTGACATATTACGAGGACAACGTGGAGCTAATGATTGGTCCAAGCAATAGAATTTAAAATATTACTCTGTCACGACCTACTTCTCTGTGGTACTCTACTGATCAATAGGGGGCCTTCCAGGACTTATACACTCTTCGAGTAGTCTGGATATTGTTGTAGTACAACTGTGTGGTTGCACAAAAGAATTTGCAGATTGCTTGGCGGATGTCTACATGCCTATTTTATGCGTTACAGCGTGAGAAGAAGTGGCAATTGGCCAGATACGTTGCTTTGAGAGCATATGTGTATGACAGCTGGAGTTTGATGAAAATATTTTTGACTGCAGCATGCGCACGCCAACTCAGAAATCACCACCGTTATAGAGTGTGCACACTGCCTTAAATTTTGCTCACTTGTGTACCAGCGTGCCACTGTTGCCATCCTAGAGCTCGATTTCTCTGTGACGCTTAGCATTGCGAAATATTCGGTTGTTTTAATAGTGTCATTAGCAGTGTCATTTTCGACTAATTTCAAAAAGTGCTGGTGGGCATAGAGCGATTCGGAAAAGAAGGTATGCCTGACGCAAACAGCGTTTTTTGCCTCGGGTGTATCGTCTTTTCCTAATCAATCTATGTGCTCTTGACTCTTTTTAAAATGAATCCCCACCAACTTTCACAAGCGTTAGTCCTTTGGTTTTTAAACTGTAGATCTGCCTAGAAGAGTGTCAAATGAATATCACATGGAAGATGTGCCACTGCGTGGACCAAGGCTACGCTTTCCGAAACAGGATGAACGAGTCTGGCTGCACGGCTAGAGAAATGGGTGAGAATTCGCTCAATATTTCCCCGTGAGAGGACTAAAAGGGCATAATTTTACTATCGTTGTTAATTCTTTCTGGCAGTGTTGAATCAAATCGTAGCTGTAGTGACCGAGTGCTCCCCACTGCAGTCATTACGGTTGAAAAATGTTTGTTACATAAAGACGACTTGGAACAAATACTAGAAATATAGGTAAACAAACTTTGCCGAACATATCATAATTGGGAGCGAAAATTGACAAATTGGAAGGCACAATTCAGACAAGAAAAAGAAAGCTCGTTGATCTTCTGACAGAAATAAGACCAATAATCTGATTATTTTTGGCTTTACAGTGAATGAGTGAAAGACGACTTAGTCACTCACGTAGAAAAGTGTTGGAGAGTATGTTTAACGAAACATCATATGTGCAAGTTTCTTAAGGTGGACGGCTGAACAGAATGGGGACTAAACAGAAATTAACAGCACCCAATAAGCTTGAGGTTTTTTTATCACCATAATAGGCCAAACGCACCGTAAATTTCAAGCGTGTCATGACGAATTTTTTACTCCCCTAAGGCATAATACAGAGTAATTATTGCGAAATGGTGCTGTAGAAAGAGCATCTAGAAGCAAATTTCTGCTTCTTTTTGACAAGATCAACATCACCGGCAATAGGTACACTTGGGGCGATACTGATAAGACAAGGTATCTGGTTCCTAAATATATGCTAATGTCTAAATGACCATGGGGGCAGCCTAAAGCGTTTAGGGCTTCACTGTTCATGCACGTTGCGTACTGAATAAAGACAATGACAGGGAAGGCACAATTAGAGCGCTTAAACCTCACGTAACATCAATAACTACAACTTGGTAGCACAATGCATCACGATCACAAGTTGTTTCGTTTTGTCATCAAATCACTTACTTAAAGGGGCCCTACAACACTTTCTGAGCATGGTCAGAAAACGCTGCTGATCGGTAGTAGAGGCTCCCAAAACACGCGAGCCAAATAATATAGCGCAGCATGCGGCCTGAAATTCACAATACATTATCAAAGTTCATTAAAATTGCTTTCTCTCTTCTCGACAATTGATGAAAGATGCTGAAAAATCACACGTAGAAAACCCATCTATCTGCCATTGCCTGATTTAAATATGGCGCACCCAGTCGCTAAATAGATCACAGCGGGAGGCCGCGACTTGCCCACATCTGCGGACGCAATCACACTGAAAAAGCTGCACATGCAAAGAAAAAAAAAGGAAAAAAAAGTGCTCAATGTTACGAGGCGCGCGTGACGTATTTTTTTTGCCCCTTTTATTCCTTCCTTCTTAGCTTCCAGCGGTATCGTCGGGACAAGAAAAGAGAAAGTGCGTTGGCAGCGTGCGACAAATATTTGCAACTCCGCTCGTACAAGACCTTAAAGTTTTTGCGCGTTGAAATTGTGATGCAATGAGCTATTTTAGTGACTTCGTTCTATGGTTACTTCAAAAAAAGTGTGTCAGGGCCATTTAACTTGTGTATAACAAGCAGTTTCCATAATAAGAACCTGATTCAGGACTTCTTGCAAGAGTGAATATAAAAAAAATTCATCGACGCCGTAAAGAATGGTACAAAGAGCAAACACTAAATTATATTGCAGGTATAATAACGTTCTACTGAAGAAAAACAATAGCAAAACAAACAGCGAAAAAAAGAAATCAGACAACATAAAAAAAGTATTTCAACTCTCCTGAAAAATTTGCGAGAAAAACAAAGGAAGTAAAAGCTAAACAGAGGCGCCTAATTTCAGCAGTAAATAATGACGTTGCAATGCCTTCTCAGCGTTACGTTGTGAGCAGGTATAAAAGGGGACGGGAGTATCAGAGGTGACCTACACTATAAAATTGTGGATAATGATATCACTGACGCTGAAACTGTGGCTCCTCACCACAAGATCTATAGATACGATACACTATACAATCGAGGTGGAGTAGCTATACTCATTTTCGAAATCATTCTATAGGAAAGTGTTGATATTGTGTGCGTAATTTGATTGATATGTCGGGTTTAACGTCCCAAAACCACTATATGATTATGAGAGACGCCGTAGTGGAGGGCTCCGGAAATTTAGACCACCTGGGGTTCTTTAACGTGCACCCAAATCTGAGCACACGAGCCTACAACATTTCCGCCTCCATCGGAAATGCAGCCGCCGCAGCCGGGATTTGAACCCGCGCCCTGCGGGTCAGCAGCCGAGTACCTTAGCCACTAGACCACCGCGGCGGGGCTTGTGTGCGTAATTTGAAATATATATATATATATATATATATATATATATATATATATATATATATATATATATATATATATTATCTTAGATGAAGTTTATTTATTTATGGGAGCAGCATGCTTCTCCTCCCAGCACACTGTTTATAGTTAAGAGTGCTGTCCTTTTGGCGAGTTGAAAACGCCCCACCGAGATAGTATAGTGGCTAAGGTACTCGGCTACTGACCTGCAGGTCGCGGAATCGAATCGCGGCTGCGGCAACTGCATTTCCGATGGAGATGAAAATTTTGTAGGCCCGTGTGCTTACATTTGGGTGCACGTTGAAGAACCCCAGGGGGTCGAAATTTCCGGTGCCCTCCACTACCCCGTCTCACATATTGGAGACGTCTCACATATTTGTGAGTGTTTTGGGAATGTTAAACTTCACAATATCAATAATTTGGCTAGTTGGAAATTCATATTGTCACGGGGTCGTGACGTGAATAAAAGGAGCAGACTGGATGCTAACATGAAACCGTTTATTCGGCCGAACTCATTGTTAAAAAACGGAAGGTCAAATTAAAGCAATATAAGGGAACTGATGGCGGTGAACAGACCGTCGGCCATCGATCAGCTGACAAGCGGTGAAGGGCGGTGGTATTTAAACACGTGTTGCCGAATATTCCAGCGTTATCACTAGCGACCACCTAGTTTTCAGAATAACCTGTAAAGTTCACGAAGTGGGCGTGATCTTAACGAAATGATCTAAAACAAGCTCGAAGCTTCTCAAACACAGCAGGCGCAGTTTACGCTGAGACCCGTGTACAGTGTAATGGGGCGATACCAAATCTTGATGGTCAAAATTTACGGCGCCCTCCACTACGGTGTCCCTCAAATTTATATTGTGGTTTTGAGACGTTGAAGCTCACATATAAATCAATAACAAAACTTGAGGAAGGAACGTGGCGCTGCGGCACTCTTAAAAAGGCGTCGTCCAGATATTTTTACAGATGATGAAAGTGCAACAGAAGTGCGACGGGGTGGTGTCACGTGTGGGTGTGGAGGAGGGGAGCGACAGCATGCTGCAGCAGCATAGTTCACGACTTGCAACTGCGGCTAGAGAGTCTCAAGAACGCCCAGCGATTGCTGAATCCCCTGGCGTACGACGTCCGCCGTAGAGTCCATGTGAGGCTGCGCTGAAGGAGACAATTTTCGCACCTCTTCTTGCGCGATCACTCGGAAATTCTTACGCAGGTCGGCGGTTCCTGTAGCTTGGGAGTCGGTATTGCTTGTAGTCGAGAAGTTACGATTGTATTGCTGACTCCGCATCTCAAGCGTCTTCTCAAACATATTAGAGAGTTTTAGTACTGCGTACGCTGCGTACGTGGCGGCGTTGCGTACGTAAGGACGCCACGTTCTGCATAGTGCGCATGCGCAGACCGCAACGCGCACGTATCGCATTACGTACGCAGCCGCTACGTACGTACGTATGAGATGCGTGCGTGCGTACGTATGAGGTAATCACGCCGCTCTCGAACAAGTTCGCGACAGCGCGAGACTTCGTTTTGCAAAATGGCGGCACCGAAGGCAAGCACCGACCGGCTCTGTGGCTTAAAATGTGGCCATAATTTGGCTATAACACTTGGATTGGCTCCAACTGGTTGTCAAGAACACGTGCTTCTCTTTTGATATACCAGATGGCGCAACACGCTTCACGCTCGTTACGTATGCCGGTACTACGGAGTACTAAACGCCGATTTGTGGCAAACGACGACACGTAACGCAAGGTGCTTGCGTGATGCGTACGTAGCACCATTCCGCAGTACTAAACACTCTATTGCCACAGAGACTGCTCCCACTAATTATTTTACGAACAGGACCAACGGGACGCTATGTAGGCGTCTACAGTGCCTCGCTACCAACGAGACGCTATGTGGGCGTCTACAGTGCCTCGCAACCAACGAGACGCTATGTGGGCGTTTACTGTGCGTCGCGCGTGCTCACGCATCTTGAGCAGAGCAGCGGATGCCTCAGGTGCACGAGCATGAGCCGGGAAGACTGACGGAGTTTTAGATTCGGAGCATCTAATACTCGAGGCTTGTAGTGCGGCGCCGTCCGCAAGCTTCCTCCTCCTTCTTCCACCATCTGTGCTTCCCTTCCTCCTCTACACACCGCGCGCGCTTCATTCCTCCACCATCTGTGCACCCTTCCTCCTCTACACACCGCGTTCGACAGCTGACGCGCGCATGCACCGTCACCCACCATCTGTGCCGCGCGCGCTTCTCCCCTTCGAGAACATTCTACAATTCTCCTGATTCTCCAGTGGACGCGCATGCGCCGTCGCGCTTCTAGAACATTCAACAGCTGACAGTGCATGCGCCGTCGCGCTGTATATATACTCAAGGTCGGCGCTCGCTCGCTCAGTTGCCGCTCGTCGGTTGGTTTGTACGGCGCGTCGACGTCCAAGGTCGCGGTGAAATGAATTCCAACGAATCCACAAACACAATGATCGACGTCCCTTCGACCAGCGCCGCCCTTTCGCATACGTGTGTACGTGTTCACTCATTTAACACCCCCTCCTACAACCACGTTAACCAATTTAGCCATCGACCCAAGTAAGTCGCAATTTAACACCCCATTTCACAACCACGTTAACCAATTTAGCCATCGACCCAAGTAAGTCGCACTTTAACACCCCGTTAACCAATTATATGCTCCGCATCCTCCTCAGTGTTCCCCCGAGGGAAGCTGCGGGCAATTTTTAGGGGCGAAGCTCCTTAGGGCGTGGGCTGTGCGTCCCCTGTAGCCTGTATGTAGCCACCTCTGGTTTAGTTCTTGCAGTGTTCACTAGATGGCGGTACCGTCCCCGTTATGTAGCCACCTCTCGTTTAGTTCTTGTAGTGTTTACTAGATGGTGGTACTTGTAGCTGATGATGAAAAGATGCAAGATGTTATAAACTAGAAAGCGGTACTTGTAGTTGATGAAAGACGCGAGATCTTATAAAATAGGAATGATGTCACATATGGCGCGTGTTATTGGTTGAAGGCAATCGTTCGATTTAGTGCGGCGACGTACGCTAGAGGGAGCGATGTAATAAAATCGAGTGGGCAAAATGTACAGAGGCTTCATGGTTTACCAGGTTTACCTCCGGAGCTTCGCCCACTCATCATCATTCACTTCGTGGATATGGCGGAATTTTTTTTGTTCAGAAAGGGACACGTAGGCGGAAGGCTTTTAGCAGACTCTTCTTTGTGACATAGCTACTTTTCTGGGCACAAGTCTGCCCTCAATAAATCATCGTGTGTGTTCCCCCTGTTCTATTACGTAACATTCTGGTGGAAGTGCGGGGTATGATTGGAAGTCCCCTTAGCGCAAGAGAAAGAAGCCCTGACCCCCAGCGATTGGAGCCTGGGGACCTCACTCCAGTACACCAGCGTTCAATCCGCCAACTCCGAGGCGAGTCACCTGAATTCGGACCACTCCTCACTGCCCCAGCAACACGGGCAGCGGTAACCGCCATTCTCAGAGAAATGGCCCATCCAGCTTCAACATCTCAACTCATCTTGTCTCCCCCGTGCCTACCTGAACCCTTCCACGGTGACGCGCATGAAGATGTGTAAGGCAGGCTGGAGCATTTCGAGCGGGTCGCAAGGACCGATGCCTGGAATGAGGCGGGGAAATTGGGTCGCGTGTACCTTGCGTTGGAGGATGGAGCGAGAATATGGTTTGAGAACCACGAAGGGGTAATAGGGACGTGGGAAGACTTTCGGCAGCAGTTGCTTGCTGCGTATGCCAGCACGGATCGCCGGGAAATGACAAAAAATGCCCTTCAATCAAGAAACCAACGCACGAACGAGAGTGTCAGCATGTATATCGAGAACATGTCCAGCCTCTTCAAACGAGCAGATGCGAACATGACCGAAGAAAAGAAAGTGCGCCATTTGATACGTCGAATCAAACAGGACTTATTTGCAGGCCTGATTCGCAATCCTCCACGTACCGTTGCTGAATTCCACACAGAAGCCAGGACCATGGAAACAGCACTGCAGCAGCATGCCCGCCACTACAATCGGGATGCCGGTAGTGAGCCCGCGGGCGTCCTTTTGGCAAAGCGAGACAGCAGCAACGAGACGCTGAGGGAGCTGGTGCATTCCAATGTCAAAGAGGAGCTTCGTAACATTCTCCAACCGCAAGTCATGCCGACAGTTTCATCTCTCACATCCGTCATCCGTGGTGAAGTTCGGCACGCGAATCTTCTGCCGGAACCAGAAGTGCAACCTCTACGACTTCAACAACCCCTGCTAGAACGCCATGTATCAACCTATGCAGATGCTTTACGCCAACCTGCCGTCTACAATGCCTCGCTCGTGACTCGCGGTTCCCGCCAGTCAGCGTCGACCAGCTCGCCTTTTCTTGGAGAGCAGAGACCACGGAAAAGCGATGTGTGGCGCAGACATGACAGGACACCGCTCTGTTTTCACTGCGGAAAAGCTGGAGATCTTTACCGACACTGTCCATACCGAAGGGTCGGTCTGCGTGGGTTTTCTGTGTATGCTCCATGCCCGCGTAATAGTGAAAGGCCTATAGAAATAGAGGAGTACCTTTCAAGACACGGATCTCCAGCCGCTAGCTTCCAGCACCTGCCAAGGTCACCAGCACAAAATTGTTATCGATTGCCAAGTCCGCGACGTTTAAGTTCACCACCAAATTCACGAAACCATCAGTCAATGAGCCCGCGTCAGGAAAACGAAAGCCAGCGACCTGGGGAGGCAAGGCTGCTGATGTCCGACAGAGGAAAGATCCTCCGTCAAAGCCCCAGCGAAGCAGCAACGAGCAGAAAATGACGAAGAATATAAGTAAAGAAACAATTTCTTCAGACTTGCGTGTTACTATGGACGGGCGGATATTTAACGTATTGGTTGATACGGGTGCCGATTATTCAGTCGTAAGCTATGCAATTACAAAAAATTTGTATAAAGTTTTGATGCCTTCGAGTGGACCAAAAATACGCATGGCTGAGGGCCATTTGCTAACACATCTGGGAAGATGCACAGCCAGGATCGGGATTCGGGGTGCCACTTATGTCACTGATTTCCTAGTTTTTCCTGAATGCCACGAGAGACGTAATAATCCGGATGAATTTCCTGCTAGCTAACGGCGCCTTAATAAACCTGCAGAATTCTACTAATTCTTTTTTGACAAAGCTGGCCATAGACGAGGAGACGGGAAGTTCTGCGTTGCGTGTTATCGATGGCGATGTAACCGTGCAAGCGCGATGCAGTATTCTGGTTGGCGTAAGGAAGGACGCATTCGTCGACTCTGAAAGAATAGCGTATGGCAATGTCGAGCTGCTGCTAAAAAAAGGCATTTGCATAGCTCGAGGCATTATTCGCTTACGTGGTGGGCTTGCCAACGTTCTGCACACCAATTTCGGAAATGAAATTCAGCATGTTGCAAAAGACACTGCCATCACTTTTCTGCGCAGCTTTACTAAAGTTACTGACTTATGTGCCGTTGCGTAAGCCGTCTACTTCGGAAACTACATATGACCTTGTAACATCAGTTTCAATGAGCCGAAGTCTATCGCCAGCCGAGAGGAAAAAGCCTAGAAGACCTGATAGATGAATTCGCAGAATGTTTTTCCACTTCATCAAAAGTACGTCGCAGGCAGATCGTGAAGCACTGGATTATAACAGAGGAAACAACCAGGCCAGTGTATCAAAACCCTTGCAGAGTTTTGCCGAAAGAACTAGAGGTTATAAAAAGTCAGGTGCAGGAGATGTTACTGGATGATGTCATTCAGCCATCTAGCAGCCCGTGGGCATCGCCGGTAGTTCTCGTCAGAACAAAAGACAACACGTTGATATTCTGTGTAGACTACCGGAAACTAAACAGCGTAACCAAGCGAGATGTATACCCCTTATCGCGTATTGATGACACATTGGATCGGCTACTGGCACGCCAGATGTTTCTGTTCGCTCGACTTAAAAAGCGGATATTGGCAAATCGAAGTGGACGAAAGAGACCTTGAAAAGACCGCTTTCGTAACCCCGGTTGGCTTGTACGAGTTTAAAGCATTACCTTTTGGCCTCTGTTGTGCGCCAGCGACGTTCCAGCGCATGATGGACAGTGTCCTCACGGGGCTGAAGTGGCAGTCTTGCCTTGTCTACTTGGACGATGTTGTGGTATTTTCTGCGACGTTTGACCAACACGTAGAGAGACTGCGGTCAGTGCTTCAGGCTATCCAGTCGGCCGGCTTGACAATCCAACCGGAAAAGTGCCAGTTCGGCTCCGACAAGCTTCGTTTTCTAGGACACGTAATCAGCGCGGAAGGTGTTGGCCCTGATCCTGACAAGACTGCAGCGGTCGCAGGATTCCGAAAGCCCAGAGACAAAGAAGAGGTGCGTTGATTTTTGGGCTTATGCGCTTACTACAGACGATTTGTAGAAAATTGGTCAAAAATCGAACCCCTAAACAAACTCACAAAAGACGAAGAATCATTCGCTTGGGGTGCAGAACAAGAAACAGCTTTCAACGAATTAAAGCAACGTTTGCAAAGCCCACCGATCCTTTCCCACTTCGGCGTGACCGCTGACACAGAACTCTATACAGACGTAAGATATATTGGTCTCGGCGCAGTACTCGTACAATGGCAAAATGGAGAAGAAATAGTGATAGCTTACGCCAGCTGCATCCTCTCAAAAGCCGAAAAAAATTATTCCGCGACAGGAAAAACGTGTTTGGAAGTGCTATGGGCTATCAGCAAGTTTAGACCATACCTCTACGGAAGGCCATTCCGTGCCGTCACTGACCACCACTCACTTTGCTTGCTGGCGAACTTAAAAGACCCGCCGGGACGTCTTGCTAGATGGAGCCTCCGACTGCAAGAATACGGCATTACTGTTGTATACCGGTCTGGACGAAAACACAACGATGCCGATACGTTATCGCGCTCGCCACTTGACTCTACGCCTTCAGAAGAAGACGACTCGACACTTCTCTGTGTGATGGAAGCCTCAGATATTGCGGAGCATCAACGAGCTAACGCAGAACTGCTCCCATTGATTTAAGAGAACGTGTATTTAAGAGAACATTATCTTCATTCTTTCTTCGTGAAAATGTGCTATACAAAAAGAACTTCGGGCATACCAAAGAGAAGTTCTTACTCGTAGTTCCGTTAGCAATGAGACCCGAAATCCTAGAAGCTTGTCATGAATAACCATCATCTGGTCACTTGGGCATCAGGCGGACATTTGCCAGATTTCATCAGAAGTATTACTGGTCCAAGCTGCTGGTGTCCATGCAGCAATATGTGAAGACATGTCGCGAATGTCAAAGGCGCAAAAGACCACCACTGAAGACGGCCGGCCTGCTCCAGCCCATAAAATTGCCTGCTACACCATTTGAACAAGTTGGAATGGATCTTCTTGGACCCTTCCCAATGTCATAAACGGACAAGAGGTGGATTGTTGTCGCCACCGACTACTTAACGCGGTATGATGAAACCGGCTGCCTTGAGCGAGGAACGGCAGCTGAAGTAGCCAAGTTTTTTTGTGCACAGCATAGTTCTTCGACATGTCGCCCCACAGGTAGCAATCACCAACTGAAGAGCAGCCTTCACGTCAGAGTTGTAGACGCTAGGTGGCGCCAACAAGAAGAGCCACGTCCGCAAGTGCTTCGTGAATTTTCCCGCTCCATTGTGAAAATTTATGTGTGCGGCCAATTTTGACTATTGCCATGGCATCCTGAAGTTGTTCCGCATCGACTTACACTAACCACAGCTGTATATGGCAGGAACTTTTTATTTTAGAAGCCCAAACGCACCTGCCTATCGTGCGAGCTCGACAACGCTATCGCCGCCACGTAGGCGGCTGCAGGAACGCTACCATGCGCGTAGCGCGCGTACACGATGGCTCTCGCGAATGAACCCTCAGACGCTGTTGCGCGTCCCCGACTCTCGCGGATGACGGACACGCGACTCCAAGAGCTTGAAAATATGGATTTTTAAGACTCTACAGCTAAGAGCCTCTCAACGCGAAATGAAAGAATGGTCAGAACGCCGAGACCAATAGCCAAAACCAAGCGGATGGAGCCTGGCAAACGGTGCTCACTCTGCCGCAGAAGAAGGCTCTTGCAAAAGAAAAGAAGGCCAAGTCCATAGATTTTTTGATGACGTGGTACCACCAACAAGTATTGCCTGCTGAAGCAACCAGAAAATCTAAATATAGGCCTGCCCACAGGCGGCTACCCCCTTGCCCAAAGACGACTTCAAGATAGTGGTATGACCACACCAAGGGCTACCGGTCAAGACCTTGACTACTCCACTACTGGCAGACGCCATGATAGAAGCTTGCAACGGAAAAATATCTGGTGAGCAAGTTTTGCTCAGAATCAAGCAAGGTTCCACATCTTCATTGTTTCGACGCCACACCAGACAGTGTCAGACCACGTGAGGCGTATTATCACCCTAAAGATCAACGACCGGCCACACTCAGTCAATGTCTACGTAGCGACAAGCGAAGGGACAGCTAAGGGTGTCATTCACGGCTTAAACCTCCCAACGACGCCTGAAGCGCTAAAAGCCAATCTCCGCATACGCACCTCAAGTGTCGAAATTCTGCAAGCACGGATGTTTAAAAACATCAAGACGGCCGTTATAACATTTTTTGGAGGGATTACACCTCGGTACGTCTATTACAACGGCGAACAACTTGCTTGCTACTCCTACAAGGTTACCACCCAGGTGTGCAAAGTGTGCCATCAGGTTGGTCACCGTTCGGACGTTTGCCCCCAGCCGGACACAAGTGTGTCACATTTGTGGACAACGGGACCCTGCAACCGGACATGAGTGCTCTCCGAAGTGTGCAGCTTGTGGCAAGGGTCATTTGACAAGCGACCGAAGTTGCAGAAAACAACTCAAATCTCCGCAGAAAAGAACCTCAAGGGCTAGTGTGCACCAGCCTACTCTGAGTGACACCTCACCAAAGCCACCTCAACGCCCCCGCTGGTTCAGTTCTGATCATGAACAATCTGCCCTGGACCACTGTCCGGAGTCACCAGAGACTCGCCCAAGGTTCGGGTCTAGATACAGATTTAGATCGAGATCCCGGACCCGGAAGGACTCTACTCACAAGACCCCACCCTAATTTCACTCACACAAGTCGCGTAAATCCAGGGCTCCACGCTCAGCGATCAAGCAAGCGCCCGGACATGGCGAGGAGAGCTATGCACGAGTTGCTTCTCCCGCTGCTCCTATAACGGCAAATCCAGAATATCAAAAAATATTAGCGAGAACAAACTCCTTCGTGAGAGCTTGGCAGAAATAAAACTAGAGTTGGCCTCCCTCTAAGCTAACCGCGTTATGGAATCGAGCCAAAAAAACTTTCTAAAGCAACCACCTCATCTGGCCAGGTTACGATCGAGTCTAATTCTATGGAAAGTACATTAAAACAAGCAAGGCAGCTACTGCAAAGCATGCAAAGCTTTCAGCAGCAAATGTTTGCTGAATTTCAGAACCTAAAACGTTATGTCGACAAATCTATTGCCAACATAAGGGCCACTGTTCTTAAACGGCCTAAAAGCAGCCCGGGTGCTCCGTCTATCCGTCGTCCGAAGCAACTCCCAACCTCGGACAGTGATAGCACTATTCATGGCGAGTAAAACACGAGCGCACACCTAATATCTCAAAATTTGGCAATGAAATTGCCGCACCTTTCACAAACGTACGACCGCTCTACAACAATTTCTTAATATGGCGCCAGTCAAACCTGATGTCATTTGTCTACAAGAGGTTGGCAATAAGCCAGTCAAATTGAGTGGCTACTACACGATATCAAATCCAAACTACCCTAGAGTCGCCACGTTGGCTCTTAAGGAAATAGCGACTAGTGCAGATTATCTGATAACTAATAGCATTAACCACCAAATCATAAGTATACTACCGCACAAGCGTAGCAAAGCCAAAACCATAATTACGAACGTGTATAGCTGCCCTAAGGAAAAGAAAGCCGATTTTGACGCACTCATTCGGTATGCCTTGAAGATTTCCAGCATCCAGGATCGATTCCTGCTTCTCGGGTAATTTAATGCCCCTCACACTACCTGGGGTACCGAAAAGATACCCCGAAAGGCCGGGAACACGAGCGAGTTGCTGATGCGCATAGGCTCCAACTTCTCGTACTCCTGCAACACCTGACAAGATTGGGTAACAGCGTCAGCGAAGACACATTTTCTGATCTTGCATTCATAAATAATGTTGACGAGGTGTTCTGGAGCAACCTAGAAGAGAATCTCGGCAGTGACCATTATACTTTGCGCGTGTCGATTGCCTCCCCCGAAATTCGGCAGTCTCATGGCCATGTTGTATTAACAGATTGGGTAACTTATCGTAAAGTCCCACTGCCCGAAATTTTACCAGATAACACTGAAGATTGGGCAACGCACATACGAGAGGCTCACAAAGCAACTTCTAAGCGGGTTGCGCTCACAGCAGAAACCCCGGTAGTCGATGGCCATCTGATACAAATGTGGGAATGCAGGGGAGGGTTGACCAAGCGATGGAAACAACAGTGACTCAATAGAAAATATGCCATAGAATTGCTGAGATATCTGAGCGGGCAAACGCTTCCGCGCAGCAGTTGGAGACGGCGAGCTGGGCGAATTTTTGCGACTCACTCCGAGGAACCTTACACACCTCCAAGACGTCGGCAATACTGCGCAGCATAATGGAACCAGGTAAAACCTAAACGGCAGCAAACCGAACTCTTAAGCAGCTCGCTGGGGAATTCCCCAGAACAGATGATGCCCTCCTCGCTAAGCTCCGAGACAAGTACATAGGCGCGTTCACAACTCCCCCGTGCACTTTAGCATACCAAGACCAGGAAAACGCAGTGCTCGACGCACCGATCACCAACGCATAACTATTCGCGGCCGCGCAAGCAGCAAAGCGCAATGCTGCCCCCGGACCTGACCAGCTAACAAACGCGATGATTCGGAATCTGAGCGATGAGCACCTGGAACAACTTACTCGGTATTTTAATGAACAGGCATGGGAGAAGGGCGTGGTTCCTCAACATTGGAAAGAAGCCAAAATTATTCTTATTCCGAAGCCAGGAAAACACCCAACCTACAAAATCTAAGACCCATATCATTAACATCCTGTCTTAGCAAATTATTCGAAAAGGTGATTCACACACGTCTCATGACTTACGTTGAAGATCTGAACCTTTTCCCAACAAGCATGTTTGGATTTCGCCAACATTTGTCAACGCAGGACGTCTTCCTTCTACTTCGGGAAGAGGTACTCAGCAATACCACGGTTAGTGCAGAACATCTCGTCGTAGCTTTTGATTTGAAAAATGCATTTGACACTATGTCCCATGAGCTCATCTTATCTGAGCTAAGTGACATCTGTTGTGGGCAAAAGATATATGACTACGTTCGCTCTTTTCTAACCTCTCGCACTGCTACAATAGGCCAAGGCAATACACGCTCAGATTCATTTCCTATGCCCAATAGAGGCAAACCACAAGGGGCGATACTATCTCCTCTTCTCTTCAACATCAGCATGAGACGCTTAGCAAGAAGACTAGACAGCGTTTCAGGGCTAGGGTACGCGTTCTATGCGGGTAATATTACCCGATGGGCCAACAGTGGCTCTTTGGGACCAAAAGAGCAAATCCTACAAGACGCAGTTACTGCTGTTGACGACTTCGCTTATAAGAGCGGAATGAGCTGTGCTCCCGATAAATAAGAATTTATTAGAATCCGAGGCAGAGGCCGCCGCATTCAAGAGCCGGTCAACCTCTTTCTAGGAGACCAAAAGATAAAAGAGGTACAGAAAATGCGAGTCCTCGGACTGTGGCTACAAATCAACAAGCGAGTGGAACCACACAATAAAAACCCTCAGAACAACGGTGAAGCAGATCTCCCGTATGATTTATAGAGTCACGTATCACCGAAAAGGTTTCAAGGAAGCTGAGATGCTCCTGCTGGTTCAGGCTTTTGTCCTCAGTCGTATAACATATAGTCTTCCTCTCCAGGAGATCAATAAAACTGATTTAAAGGCACTAGATGCGTTGATACGAACATCGTGCAAGGCGGCTCTCGGCCTACCAATTGGAACGTCCACAGAACATCTGGAAGCCCTCGGTATACACAATCCTTATGAGGAGTTACGCGCAGCGGTGCTCATTGCTCAACGGGAGAGGCTTAACTTAACCACTACAGGGAGAAAATCGCTACGCCGTGTATTTTACCAAGCTCGTCCTCGGTATGCGGGAGAGGAACTGGGGTCCATGACAAAACAGCTACGTGAAAAGATTCTAGTATCCCCTATCCCCCAAAACATGAACCCCCGATATCACAAAGGTCGTAGGAGTGCACGAGCTCGCAAGTTACAGCGGCAACTCGGTAACAATCCGGACACAGTGTACACAGAAGTCGCCCTATGCGGCACGAACAAGTACGTGCTCGCAGTCGTAGGAGCGGCCCGGGTCAAGGCCTTATGACTTGCGCTACAGCACGAGCGCGCGTCCACGAATAACGCGGAGATTTGAACTATCGCGCTTGCTATTAAAGCTAAGGATATTCTGGGACGATCGTACCTGGTTCTCACCGATTCCATGGTCGCATGTAGCCTCTTTCTCACGGGAACACTACCACACAACATCATTCACCCATTAAGACCGGACCTAACGCAGGACCATGCTTTCATCTGGTGCCCGGGTCACGCAGGACTCGATGGCAATGAGGAGTGGACGGCGCTGCTCGTGCTTTAACCAACCGAGCGGCCTACCACTCCGATGACAGCCCACTTTTACCGCGAGATATCCTTGAAAACCAACGGCTTGAGTGACGAAGGTACAGTGTACCACACACAGCTTTAGCCGGCCGGAATTCTTATGACTGCGCCGTATACAAACTAACACACATCCAAATCTTTCGTTGAAGCATGCTATTCACCCTGCAATGTTCAGCGATAGTTGTCCGCGGTGCGGAGGCAGGCCCATTTTCGCCCACATAACGTGGGATTGTCGGAAAAGGCCAACAGAAATAAACTCGCCGCAAATAGTCGGCAAAATTTCCGCAAGGGAGCAGTGGGAGACTTTGCTTGCCAGCGAGGATCTGGGAGTCAACTAGCGCTCCTCGACCAGGCGCAGCAGGCCGCTAAAGCCAGTGGAGCCCTGGAATAGGGGCCCCACCCACACGCTCCTCGTATCTATTTTTTCTTGTTTTTTTCTTCAAATAAAAGTTTTGATATATATATATATATATATATATATATATATATATAAATATATATAAGGGAAAGAAGTGTATACCTAAGGGCTCGTTTTTCCGTGTTTTAACACAAAATTAATGAGATCTAACAGACAGTAATGCCAAGGAATGTACAGGGGAAGTTATTAGAACCAATACAACGTTAATAAGAAGAAAGAAAAGTGGATGAAAAAATAACCAGCCGTGAGCAGGAATCAAACCTACGACGTTCGAATGACGCGTTCGATGCTCTAACCACTGAGATACCACAGCGGCCTTCCCTCCATCCACTTTTTTTGGTTTATATGGGAATTTAGAAGTAGGAGTGACAGCCAGCGCCATCTATAAGCCAAACGACGAGTGTGAAAACACTCTTATGCGCATGTTTGGCGTCACGTAGCACGTGAACTTATTATGAGCGGGCAGCTGATTAATTGCCCCTCCTATACAACCTAAACACACCAAGTCTGCCAGCACGAGACCCTCGTTGAATGAAATAAGGGAAAGAAGTGTATACCTAAGGGCTCGTTTTTTCGTGTTTTCTTTTCTTTCTTTCTTCTTATTTACGTTCCATTGGTTCTAATAACTTCCCCTGTACATTCCTTGGCATTACTGTCTGTTAAATCTCATTATTATTGTGTTAAAAACACAATAATAATCATAATCATAAATACTGCATCGTCATTATCATAAATACTGCATCAACTCTGACGTGAATATATATTCATGTATTCACGTCAGAGTTGATGCAGTATTTGATGATAATGACGAACACCAGTCATAGGAAAAGCACTGCGTACCATCCCCAAACAAATGGGTTAACGGAGCGACTGAATCGCACGGTCGCTGACATGCTGTCGATGTACGTGAACTTGGAGTATAAAACGTGGCATGAAATCCTGTTTTACGCAACGTTCGCCTATAATACGGCCCTCCAAGAGACCACCCGCTTCACCTCATTTCAACTTATCTATAGTCGCATAATCAATTCAACTCTCGACGCCATGCTTCCAGTCGACAATGACCTCTACGAGCCATCTGATGTTGACGAATTTTTGCAGAAAGCTGGAGAAGCATGCCAGTTGGCAAGGCACCGAATACGTCAACAACAGTTCAAGAATGCGGACTACTACAACCTGCGCCGCAGGGGAGTCAAGTACCATCCAGGTGATCAAGTATGGGTCTGGACACCAATACGACGCCTCGGCCTGTCAGAAAAGCTCCTTAGACGGTACTTTGGTCCATATGAGGTTCTTCGCCGGCTAAGTGACCTAACTTATGAAGTAATTTCTGACGGACAAGACCGCTCGAAACGGCAAAAACATGCGGAGGTCGTCTACGTTGTCCGCAAAGCCATACCACGAAAGAGAATGAAATATCTATCCCCTCGACTATTACCCTTCCGAATTCACGCATCAAGACGATGCGCATTTCGGAGGGGGAGTATTGCCACAGAGAATGCTCCTACTAATTATTTTACGAAGAAGACCAACAGAACGCTATGTAGGCGCCTACAGTGCCTCGCAACCAACGAGCTGCTATGTAGGCGTCTACTGTGCCTCGCGCGTGCTCACGCATCTTTGGCAGAGCAGCGCATGCCTCAGGTGCAAGAGCACGAGCCGGGAAGACTGACGGAGTAGTTTTTCAGAAAGAGACACGTAGGTGGAACGCTTTTAGCGGACTCTTCTTTGTGACATAGCTACTTTTCTGGGCACAAGTTCGCCTTCAATAAATCATTGTGTGTGTTCCACCTGTTGTAATACGTGACAACTTATGCACCCGAAAAGAATTCGTAGACCGTTTTTGGCGGGTTTCTGATCAACTCAGCGAAGAGTTCTTGCTTGACTCCTCAGATGAGCAGACATACCTTCTCCTTGGACATGTCGGCATCAGCTTTCAGAAGAATTTATTCATATCTCTCATGAATAACACCACGTTTTCATTTTGCATTTGCATACAGGTTTTCAGGAGAGCGGCAGTCTTCTTCTTGTGAACCGCACTTTCGAATGTAGGTAGGAACCTGGCACGAAAGACGTCGCACGTTGTGAAACTTCGCTTTATAATCTCAAACCGTGTCCGAGCGGCATCTGCTATAGCGAAATAGACATGCCGAAGGTTGTCATCGTTGGTTCAGTCGTTGAAGACGGTGACAAGGATGCACCTTTCAAGCCAGCTTTTCGAGTCTTCGAGTGGCAAACTGCGGAATGTTGGCGGCTCTTTGGGTTGCGTAGCAAGAGTAGGCCAGGTGACACAGGCGCTGTTATTGTCACCGTTATCGATGTCAACAGCTTGGTCTTCCGTGTATTGCCGAGTATAAGCTCGTACTATAGTGGCAGACCTTGTTGCAAGTAGCTAACGTGGTCTCCGTGGCTGGCGTCGTTGTCCTCTGCGTGACGTGGGCTCTGATCACAGCTTGACGGGGGCGTGGGGTGATTGATAGGAGGAGCAGTTCCTCCACATGCCACAGGGTTGTGACGTGGATGAAGGTAACAGACTTGGTGCTAAAATTAAACTGTTTACTTGGCTGAGCTTGTAGCCAAGAAACTGAAGGTCAGATCACACCAATACACCGAATTAATTATTTCAAACTCCTCAGCTAGCTTCTACACTAGCTAAGGAAGGAAGGTGTGTGAGGTTCGGAATGGGTGCCCCTAGATGACTCGAGTGCTCGGTGGCAGCGCGAAGAAAGAGTCGTTCTCCGGTAAAGAGATGCTTTACTGCAGCACTCAGACGTCTGCCTGTGTAGAATGCCCGAAATTCGATTCTCTCTTTTCCCATTCAATCACCATCTTTTGAACCCTCAGTCAAACAGTAGGTGTCCAAACAAGCCAATCCCGCGTGGGGGCTCATATAACAACCAATTGCATGAACACTTACATGATGGACACAGCATTACAAAAAAGCACGTTACTATATACAACACGCGAATGGATGAATCTCAGCATGTTGCACTCTCTCCCTAGACAGGCCTTGCATCGGCTGACATTCCAGTAGTGTTTTCATGAATGAGCCCTGTTGGCTCGCGCACTAAGCACCTGTTCCTAGAAGCCGCCATCGCCACAAACGTGGTGAGCACACCGTCATGTTATGTGTGTTGACAAGGTGTGCGTTCGATAGCGAGGCGCCCCGCCTTCTGGTAATGACGTATAGGGGGAGGGGGGGATAAGCTCTTCTACGTGACCGGACAGCCATATTGTCACAGAAGGGTGCATGTATACATCTTGATGGGACCAAAGGCAGTATCCGTGCGGCATTCTAAAACGGCACACGTGAATGCCAAACAATTAATTTAAAACAAGACGACCGCGCTTGGTTTGTTTCTTGTGGGAGGCGCTTCCCAGCTGGTTTTCTCCTTTTTGTCCTGAAATGGGGACCATGCCTCTGTTTGTTACACGTGTGAACGAACGAGACGCATAATTTCCCACGCACGGGTTTCGCGCGTACCCATTCGCAGAACCAATTTACGTCATCAGTAGTCGTGTTGGAAACTCGTTCCGCCCTTTACAACAGCCGCGTAACTTGTGCCACACAACACGCTGGTAATGGGTGCCTCATACTAACTGCAACTACCTCAGGGGTGTCACTGGACACTTGGTATGTCCAGTAACGCGACAGAATAACAAAATATCACTGAAAATAAGTTACTCATTTTTGTTTCTAGCTCATAAGGATAAATTTCACGTCATGCTGCAAAATAGACACAGAAGCACATATACATATTACTGAAGTGGTCATTCGACAGAAAACAATGTCACAATGCATAACAATTAAGACGCACTCTGAATAAAACCCACTGCGCCAGTAAGTTCGCATTAGCTTGAAGCAAGGCACGTGTACCGTGCATTGTCCTGCGGCATATTGTCCCTTAAATTCACCACATCACGTAGTAATTGTCCCAAAACGTGACACCAACTCCATGCGCCCTCCAGGCCCAGAATAACACATCAAAGAAAGCGATTGACCCAGCACTATATATATATCGTAGTGTGAGCTGATTGCACCAAGCACCAAAGAAAAAAAATAGTTTTGAGCTCATTTCACAAACACTACCTTATTTCTTCTGCAAAAGTATTTCTACACGCACATATCATGCACCTAAAGACAGCTCCATGACTTAAAGGCAAATTCGTATTGCAACAACAACATCAACAACGAAAATGCCTGGTACGATACAAGACATTTTCACATCATTGCTGAAACTATCAGTATCTTCGAAAGACCTACCTTCACGCATACACTCTTCTGAACATGCGATACAAACTCTTGCACGATGATTCCATTTACGTAAACTACTTCAGGGGCAATTTAACAACAGCAAAAAAACGCAACCATATGAGGCAGCCGAAACATCATAATGCTACTAAACAATCATAACTACACAGGGCTGTCATCATCCAACGTTCAAAAGAGCATCAGCAGTATTGTTCAGCGTACCTTTATAGCGAATAATTGCCGTGTCGCATTCGGCTTTCATTCAACTGTGGACGCCTCCCTTTGCGACAAGCTCAGTCATGTTTACGTATTGTTTTAAAGAGGCAAGCCTCTAATCATCGTTTTCAATGCTTTCTTAGCAAGAAAAACAATTTTATAGGGTCCGGTACTCCAAACCGAGGAATCCACGTGAAATGATGCGAAGACCTTTTCACTTCAATAAGAAGCAAACTGTTCCTCTATGTTTTAGGGCAGTGTGTTCGAAAAACCCTTTGAGCGACACTTTCGAACTGTCGTTTCCGATAATAACTGACTTTCCACTAAAGGCCTTACACAACGTCACCATCTGTCAGTAACCCGCCTTACTTGAATACGCATTTTTATTCAACCGATCGGTCACTGAGCATCGAAGTATCACCAACTGGGCTACGCTTCCTGACGAGGTTTGAAAGCCGAGTAGGAGTACATACAACAGGCGCATGGTAACGCCCTCACGAAAAGCGTCTGTTAGGTTTATTGTGCCACTACTCTGACTGAAAGTTTAAGTGGACAAGTCATTTGTTCGTTTCACCATGATATTCTCACTGGAGTCAACGCGTGTGAAAGAAAGTCTCATTTCCCACGAGAATATCCACCCACAGATTCCTCATCAGTGAGTTTTTTAAGACGGCAGAGGGTCACGACAGTGTCGCTGGGCTCTCAAATAGCCGCTCCGTCTGAGGAGCTACGCATAAAACGGTTGCTTTATCAGCACATGCGTCACGTGCTCGCAATCTCTCTCAAAGTGGCCCTGTTTTCCGCAGCCAAAGCAAGCTTCCGAATTAAGACTGAAATTTCAACTAACCGATGGTTTGGTTGGCGGCCTATCAATCAAGTGTTTTGGTGCCGTATTGTGGTAAGTGCCCTGCCTCCCGATGCCAAGGCTTTCTTCAAATTTGACGGCTTACCAGTGAGCGCACCTCAGCACTAACGGGTTCAGCCTATCAGCTATCAGTGATTTCTGAAGACCTCCAAATGACTCCACTCCTTTATTTCTAAGGTTGTGGGTGAACATATATAGTCTCCAGGCACGCCACCCTTTGGCTCCAAGACTCGTCTGCCTCTCTTTTGATTTCCACAAACATTCGGCGGTACTCACTCGGAGTCATGCACACTTTCCTTAGCACTCTTCAATTTGGGTCTGAGTATGGCATTTCCCTGCTTCTAATTGATTGGCAATGAATGTACGCATCTTCTCCCTTAAAAATGGCAGCGAAATAGTGCCCTGTACTTAATCGGGTATGCCTAATGACAAAAAAGAGCATCCGCATTTTTTAACGGAGCGAGAATCATTGGTTAATTAGAGGCCATTGGAGCTAGGACTGCTTCAAGCTTTTTCGCGTACGGTCCGATACTGCTCTGCTTGTTCCGGTTGTCCTGATCCCTTGATGAAGCATGGACAACCTCATTTTCTCGAGCTCAAGCTTGAGCTTTAAAACTTCGATCTCGAGCATCAATTCGTGAGTGCGGTCCAATTCATGAAAACTATCGCCTTCCATCACATCTTTCTCTAGATGCGCCATCTCTCAGAGTGTGCCTGAACGCCAGTGCATTCACCGAAAAAATTTGTGGGCACCGAAAGAGGATAAAGCAGGCCTCACCTTATTTTTATGCGTCGCCCGATGACCTTGTGAGTTGAATTAGCGTCCGTCTTGTCGCCAACGCTGGTTGAAAAGTATCCCTGATGCTTCATGTGCTCCACCAGACCGCCCTCGCGGTTGTCTGACGTCAGTCGCGTTGACTGTTTCTGCTGTTCTAGGCTCGTTTACTGACGCACAACGCTCTTGGCTGCCCAACTCCTGCCTCCAAAGTTTACCAGCAAGCTCGCGCAGAGTGCAAATGCTGCTTCTCGCAGCATGCCAACAGGTCCCAAAGCAGCGAGCATTTTTATGCTACTTCTCGCAAGACACCAGAAGGTCCCATAAGCAGCGAGCGACTTGACAGCTTCCTAGACTTAAGCGTCTTCCTCGCTGCGGGCTCTAATCCTCGTCGACTGCACCAGTTTATTTTGTAATTCTTCACTTGTGTAGAAGCTAGCCGAGAAGTAGGAAATTAACTCATGGGCACTGATAGCGGCCAACCAAGCGTCAGATGTCGATGAAGTGACAAGCGGTTTAAGCGCGGTGGCATTTATACATGTGTCGAATATTCTAACGTTATTGCTAGTGGCCACGTGGGTTCCAGATTAGTCTATAATATTCGCGAAGTGGGCGTGAGCTTAACGCAATATTCTAATACAGTGCCGAGGATTCTCAAACACCGCAGGTGCGATTCGCGCTGAGAATCATCATCATCATCATCATCATTATCATCATCATCATCATCATCATCATCATCAGCCTGACTACGTCCATTGCAGGGCAAAGGCATCTCCCATGTTCCGCCAGTTAACTGGGTCCTGTGCTTGCTGCTGCCATATTATACCCGCGAACTTCTTAATCTCATTTGCCCACCTAACCTTCTGTTTCCCACTAACTCGATTGCCTTCCCTGGGAATCCAGTTAGTTACCCTTAATGACCAGTGGTTATCCTGTCTACGTGCTACATGCCTGGCCCATGCTCATTTTCTCTTCTTGATTTCAACTACGATATCCTTAACCACCGTTTGTTCCCTAATCCACTCTGCTCTCTTCTTGTCTCTTAAGGTTACACCTACCATTTTTCTTTCCATTGCTCTCTGTGTCGTCCTCAATTTAAGCTGAATCCTCTTTGTAAGTCTCCAGGTTTCTGCTCCGTAGCTAAGTACCGGCAAGAACAGCTGTTATATACATTCCTCTTGAGGGATAGTGGTAATCTACCTGTCATAAATTGAGAGTGCTTGCCAAATGTGCTCCACCCCATTCTTATTCTTCTAGTTACTTCAATCTCGAGGGTTAGGTTCCGCGGTTATTACCTAGCTGCCCTAAGCAGACATAGTCTTTTACAACTTGAAGTGCACTATTACCTATCTCGAAGCGCTGCTCTTTTCCGAAATTCTTCTGCATTACTTTTGTTTCCTGTAGATTACTTGTAAGACCCACCTTTCTGCTTTTCTTGTCTATTTCCGTAATCATGAGTTGCAATTCGTCCCCTGAGTTACTCAGCAATGCAATATCATCGGCGAAGCGCAGGTTACTGAGGTACTCTCCATTACCTCTTATTCCTAACTGTTCCCATTCTAGGCTTCTGAAAACCTCCTGTAAGCACGTCGTAAATAGCATTGAGGAGATTGTGTCCCCCTGCCTTACATCCTTCTTGATTGGTATTATGTTGCTTTCTTTATGAAGCACTATGGTAGCAGTTGGTCTCCTGTAGATTTCGTTCAAGATGTTAATAACTACTTCATCGACGCCATGATTCCGCAGTGTCTGCATGACTGCTGATAATTCTACTGAATCAAGCGCCTTCTCGCCATCTATGAAGGCTATGCATAGTGGTTGGTTATATTCTGAGCATATCTCTATTCCCTGATTGTTAGTATGAATGTGGTCGGTTGTTGAGTAGTCCGTTCGAAATCCTGCTTGTTCCTTTGGTTGATTGAATTCTATTGTGTGTTTTAGTCTGATATAAATTACCTTGTGAATAGGTTGCATACTATAGAGAGCAAGCTGATCGGCCTGTAATTCTTAAAGTCCTTGTCATCTTCTTACTTATGTAATAAGATGATGTTAGCATTCTTCCGAGACGCTGGTGCTCTTACCGTCAGGAGGCACCTTGTAAACAGGATGGCTAGTTTTCTAACACAATCTGTCCTCCGACTTTCAGCAGATCTGATGTTACCTAATCCTCACCAGCAGCTTTGCCTCTTTGCATGCTCTCGAAAGCTTTTCTGACTTCTTCTACCATTAATGGTCGGGTGTCATCTGGGTTACTGCTAGTTATTATAGTATTAAGGTCGTGGTTGTCCTGGCTACTGTACAGATCTCTGTAAATCTCCTCCGCTACATTAAGTGTCCTATCCATATTGGTAGTTATTTTGCCTTCTTTGTCCCTTAGTGCATACATCCGATTTTTGCCTATCCCAAGTTTTCTCTTCAATGCTTTGACGCTTCTTCCATTTCTCAGAGCGTGTTCAATTCTCTCCATGTTATACCTTCCTACATCGCATACCTTAGTTTATTATCAGCTTCGAAAGCTGTGCCATTTCTACTTTGTCAGTTGTACTTGACACTTTCATGATTTGACGCTTCTTAATATTATTCTTCGATTCCTGGGAATACTTGCCAGTGTCCTGTCTAACTACCCTGCCTTCAACTTCCACTGCACACTCCGCAATGATACTCGTCAAATTATCATTCATTCTATCTACGCTACGGTAAGTTTCCTCACTAAAAGCCGAGTACCTGTTCTGAAGCGAGACTCTGAATTCCTGTACTTTCTCTCTCAGTGCTAGCTCATTGAATGGCTTCTTGCGTATCAGTTTTTGCCATTACTTGTTCAAGTCCAGACGAATTCGAGACCGTACCATTCTATGGTCACTGCATCGTACCTTGCCAACCACTTCCGTGTCCTGCCCGATGCCTGGGTGTGCACTCATTATAAAGTATATTTCGTTCTTATTATCGCCATTAGGGCTCCTACATGTCCACTTGCGGTTACCTCGTTTTCGATAGAAGGCATTCAAAATCCGTAAATTATTGCGTTCTGCGAATTGTACTAGTCTGGCGTTTCTAGTACCGATGCCATAATCTCCTACTGCCTGGTCTCTAGCCTGCTTCTTCTCTACATTTGCGTTAAAATCTTCAATCAGTATAGTATACTGCGTTTTTACCTTACTCATTGCCGATTCGAAGTCTTCATAGAAGCTTTCATCTGAAGCGTCATCATGACTGTATGTAGGCACGTAAGCCTGTACCACCTTCATCTTGTATCTCGTATTCAGTTTAATTACGATACCTACCACCTTTTCACTAATGCTATTGTATTCCTCTATGTTGCCAGTTGTGTTTCTGTGCATTAGTAACCCCAATCCCAGTTCTCTTCTGTGAGTCAAGCCCCGATAGCAAAGGAAGTGCCCATTCTGTAGCACTGTGTATGCCTCATCTGTCCTCCTAACCTCACTGAGCCCTATTATATCCCATTTAATACCCTCTAGCTCCTCGAATAGTGAAGCTAGACTTCCCTCACTATATAAGGTTCTAGCATTAAACGTTGCCAAGTTCAGGTTCCAATGGCGGCCTGTCCGGATGCATAGATTCTTAGCACCTTCTCCTGCTTTGCAGATCTGACCACCACCGTCGTCAGTAGCTTGGCAGCTGCTGGGGACTGAGGGCCGTGAGTGAATAGACGTATGCATGTGGAAGGTAGTGGCCAGATACTGCAGCAGGGTGGCCAATTCTTCTCCGGTGAGCGAGTGCGTTACCGGCGGTAGTAATTGGTGAGGCCGCACCCCAGGCCTGAGAATAGGTGACCGGTAATATGGGCCATAGCAGGGAACTGTGGGATACGACGGCTTCCGGTACGAGGCACCACGTGGGGTAGTGGAGGCACGCGCGCATTTTTATACAGCTTCGTTGAAAAAAGCACCTCTCCCTGCAATGTCAGTGCTTTAGAAGTTGGTTTTTTGTTTATACTTACCATGCATGTGACGATAACAAGCTACGAAAGCCAAGAAAGGGAAGAAAACTTTTTTCTCGCTCGAAAATATCTGCAATGCTTCTATGCTTCGGGAAGGTACTGTCAGTTTGGCTAGCAAATCAGTCGATACAGAAGACAGTTTTTATTGTAGGAAACGTTACTGCAGATAAAAAAATCACAATTTTAAAGATCTCAGGGGATGGGGATGACTTTAGCAGGTTGCTAAGAGTTCATTTCGGGATCACTGCTTCAGCCGTCATCGTCAGTTGATCGGCATGAAGTGCAACAGATTGAGCGCGTTGAGATAGCTTTCTTTTTATAGCTTTCAACGTGCTATAATATGCATTTCTTAGTCGAAGCCACATGCTTCTTCAAACGCTGATCTTGGTTAACCTGCGCGGAACATCGGCGCATAGACAATGTAGTCAGACATGGACGTTGCTGGGTAATCGAAACCTTGCGCCTGTTTAACGCACTTCTGTCTTTATTTGCTGTCCTGGCACACAGTTTGACCTAGATAAATGCCAATGAACTCGTCCAGCACTTTGTGTAAACTTACTCCTAATTGAGTGAAGCTTTAGCGTTTTTTGTCACATGTATGGTGCAACGCCCGTCGCTCATCTCGTATGGCAGGTAGATTTCGCCCGTGCGTTCCCGTAATATATTTACTAGGCGTCCCTGCACAACAATTTATTTCTCAATATAATATTCGCAGCAAATTCATGCGTAAACTTCTTGTTAGTGTGGAATACACACGTAATTGAGACAAAATGGTCTTCGCACACTCTGACTTCAACGTTGGGTACCCATAGTCTACTGTCGCTGTGGCTCTCTTCACAGCCGTGGCCCACCTCATTTTTCTTTCTTTATTCCATGAGAATAAATACCTGCGTTTGCTTTTTACGCTTAAATTGGACCAGACAACGGATGAATAACCGACCGTAGTTTATCAGGACGAAAATAAATGGGCGACCGTATGCACGAATCCTGAATAATCTGAGGCTTGCGGCGGAGTGGTTCGCCGTCGTCTACTTTTCTCGAACCGGAAGCCGGCAGCAGTTGGTGCATCCCACAATCCCTCACTTTTTTCCTGGTCACCCATTACGTACAGTGTGGTGTGAGTGACTGAAAACAAAACTTCAGGAAGGAACGTGGTCATATCTGAAAGGAAAGTAATAATTGGGAAGTACTAAGGGAAGCACACGTAAGCGCTTTGGTCTGTTTGTCCGTCTGCCTTCCCTATCCCTTGTCCCCTAGTGCTATCTTGCAAGACTGATAACACGTTGTTTGGCGAAATAAAAGTCTGTTTGTGTGACAATATAAAATTTATGCATGTTTGTTGCTATCGCCACTCATTTTGATGTGTCTTTAGTAAATATAAGCTAAGATTTCGCTTTCACCCTTAGGACAGCTTAAGAACCACTTCTTTATTTCGTTCAATTTCTCAATTTTACGCAACATGTGAAGAAGCCCACTTGAGCTCAACAAAATAACAGCTTACTTCTGGACCTCTTTCTTGTTAAAGGGGTGGTGCCACCAAATTTTTTGCATGTGTGTTCTTTGCTGTAAGAGTTTTCTTCAGATTCAGGAAGCATGATAGACACACCAACATTCGTGTATTTTCAGTAAATAATTACATAATGCTCTAAGTTAGTGAACCGTTTTTGGTTTTGGTTTCGCAGCTCCGAGTTAAGCAGTGACGTCAATGCATAGGTGGCTTGGTCACGTGACCAAAAAAGGCTGTGACGCAAATTGTGCTGAGTTTCGTCTGTTCTCACATGTATGTGCCGCACAAGCGTCAGCAAATCTAACGTGCTGACAGTCGTCATGGCCAGCGGAAGTACCATCGAGGCAGTGGCAAGGCAAAAGGACGCCAGAAAAAAACAAAGCGTTAATACTTACAACCTCTGTACAAAACCAGGACGAGGAAGCCGCCCGACGCTCGTTGCGTCGGCCTTTTATAGGTGCCGTGACACTGAATAAGTAGGGGCAGCCCCGCTATTGGACGCACCCAGACGGACGTTTCCGCTTTGCGTGAAGGACGCGTCGAGTGTCTCTTTAAAGCACTCAGTATCCTTGACGGAAGTGCACAGTGTCTTTGCAAGAGACGCAGCACACTCGTAGCTGCAGGCACGCGGGTTGTCTTCTTGTTCACAACATGCCTACCCATCCGTTGTACAACACAGCTCTCCAACAAAAGAATCATAGCCAAGTCCCGGTTGGCTCTGGGGTCCCACAGGGCTCCGTGTTGGGACCATTGCTCTTTCTGGTCTATATAAATGATTTGCCTCTAAACATTACTTCTTCAGTGAGTCTTTTCGCAGATGACAGCGTAATTTATCGGGCAATTAAGGGCCATTCAGACGTTCTAGAATTGCAGGCTGATATGGATCGGGTTCAGGAATGATGTGAGACTTGGGGCATGGCGTTAAATGTTAACAAATGCAAGTACATGCATGTTAATCGACACAGCACTAGTATCAGGTCGTATCATAATAATAATGTTCTTCTCGAAGTAGTAAATTCTTATAAGTATCTGGGTATCCACATAACTTGTACATTGTCTTGGAAGACACACATTGAATATATTGCAGGTAAAGCTAATAGCACGTTGGGTTACCTTCGAAGAAATTTTAATCAGGCACCCGTTTCCTTGAAACTCTTACTCTACAAAGTATTGGTACGTAGCAGATTAGAATATGCAGCATCTGTTTGGGACCCTGGTCATGACTCGCTTATCTATGAATTAGAACGAGTGCAGAATCGGGCAGCGCGCTTCATCCTTTCAAATTACCATCGCACCTCAAGCGTCACGTCAATGAAAACTACACTAGCATTACCCCTACTGTCTCTTCGCAGGAAAGTGTCTCGGCTGTGTATATTCCATAAAATTTACTTCACCAATCCGTTACTCAGAAGCAGATTATTGGCCCAACCAACTTACGTTTCCACTCGCATGGATCATCGCCATAATTTACGATTTCCTTTAGCGCACACCAAGTGTTTTCATGATTCATTTGTGCCAAAAACATCTGTATGTTGGAATCATCTTCCTTGTGATATTTTTGGTATAAAAGATGCTGCTTTATTTAAAATTGCCGTCACTAATTTTATTCGTACGTAGCCTCAGTTCAACCCTGTAGCAAGCGATGATTGCAATTTTTCTGTTGTTGTATTTTGCTTTGTATGCTGTACATGTATGTATGTACCCACTCCCCTCTGTAATGCCCTCGGGCCTTGAGGGTAACTGAATAAAATAAACATAAAATAAAATAAAGTTTTTGGCAAATGAAGCCTGTTCAGGCCTTTTTTGTTGTTCGTACCGGGGAAACGTGTGGAGACTCACTGGGTAACCAAATCTGCTCGGGCAGAATAAACAAGTACACACGTACTTATAACTTACAACTTACACATGTACCGTCAAACTTGCTTGTGTGAAAGGCCTCGCATGAAGTAATTGAAGTCTATCACATAAGCAAGTTGTAAGTTCCCATCGGTTGCGCTATTGCAGAGAGAGATTGCGTATCTCAATCATTTTTAAGCTATGTATTTATTCAATCAACAAGAAACAAGAGTTTCGCTGACATTGTTTCGCAGTGGTTGTGAATAGAACCCTTCTGCACATGCCCATTCTCTCCTTTTTCTCGCTTAAATATATACACCACTGCGCTATTTAGTCAATGTTGAAAGTCAGCGCTTTTTTCTTTCCTTGTTTCTTCGCTTCTCTAGTTACATTTAAACTACGTTAAAGTACGCTGTTCGGATATTAATTTATATTCAGAAGACGAAGAAAGAAGAACAAAGCTGGTGCTAGCAAGGTGAATTAAGCAAATAAGAGGAAAAAAGTGCTTCAGAAAGAGGTGCACAATGTAATAAACTGCCCTATACATTTCTCGAAGAGGCGTTCTGGCACTGGTGCTGAAGATGATTACAAAAGAAAAATATCTTCCAGTATTGATGCTGTGCCACATACGAGATTGCTTCGTCGTTATGCGGAATGGTGGTGGAAATACCTAACAATTTTATTCACGAAAACATTGACCAGTGTGAAGCGCAGCCGGCCGATGTACTTCTGCTCGACGACCGCAGTCGTGGCCTTGTAGTGAAGTGTCCGCTTCGACTGTGGGATGTCACAGGTTCGAATCTCATTACCGCTGATCACCTACTAGTTTCTGTAAAATGGGCACAGGTGCTTCCCCCACCTGACACCTTGGTTTTCTTTTCAGGGGTGACGACGCTTAGAAAAGGGGTGCGTGCCTGAATGCCCATTGATACACTTTGAAGCATAAAAAATTTGTAGATTCCACGAACAGTGGAAATTGACGATATGCGAAGCACGAATGAGAAATGTTGATATTTTCCTTGAAAATCACCAGAACGTACGAGGTGGAGGTAAATTATGCCTTACACAACTTCCGTGTCATAATTATCATGTTTGGATGTGTCGTTTAACCTTCGTCGTCTATTCACGTGATATTATATTTAGTATATGTGAAACTACCGGAACGGTCGCGAACACGCTATGAACGTGGTATGTTGTCATGTTCTTACATGACACGCGTGTCAGGATTATCATGCTTACAACAGTCCTATACTTTCGTCATTCATTGACGTCACGTAACACCAAATTCGGTATATTTTGAGCTAGCGAAACGGCTGCGAGTGTACCTTGAAAGACCCAATGTACTCCGTTGTAGCGTTGGCGCGCGCGCACGCTGGGCACAGCGAGGCTGTACGTTTTCCTATTGTATAGCGTGGGAAAACGTATAACGTATAAGTCTATAGTCTGACGTCAGGCACCACCGACGCAGCCACCATCCCTAGGCGCTGCCCAACGCCCACCGGCGCGAAATGCGACATGCTGCAATTCACACCCACTACGTTACCCAAATAGCACTCGGTCCCCCTCTTTTCTTGCCGGAGGGACGCCGAACGCTCTGAAACGAGCATGCATCAAAGCAACGCAGCGCGGCGCACGCCTGCGAGTATATGGCAGGACCGGTGACTGGCGTGGCAACGCCGGCATGACGCGACAAAACGAACGCCGGCGCGCACGCGCCCCGTGTCACGTCGAAGTGTACTGGTGCTATGACTAGGGCATGTAGTCATGTTGTCACATGACACGCATTTCATGCTTATCATGTTTGCACTAGTCACATGCCTTCGTCATCCATTGACGTCACGTAATACCAAATTTGGCATATGTGAAGCTAGCAAAACGGCCGCGGTTGCATCATGAGTGTGGCATGTATTCATGTTGTTACATGACACGAATGTCATGATTGTCATGTTTGGATGTGTCATTTTTTACGCTTTTCTTGGCTTCATCCTCTAGGTCAGTCATTCACACTATAAGCGATGCCGCTATGCATCAGGCTCAAAGTTGCCGAAGTTCGCTAAGAAATGCTTCACATTTAAAAGTGAGATCCATATGAGGGTGAGGGATCGAGTGTCTTTGGGTTGGTCTGTCTGTTGGTTTAGTCCGGAGGCTTTGACAAATACCAAGCTGAAGTTTCAGCGTGTACTTGTTCGGCCACTGCGAAAGAGCCAATGCCACCCACTGGAGACCTTGTGGGACGCGCGCGGTCATAGTCATGGCCGAGTGTGACACTGCATTACAGGAGTGCAGGAACGTAAGCGAAGAAGAGAAAAGCTAGGACCGAAATACGACAGCTAGTCTAGGGTAGGTGCTGTCTCTGTGTCTTATTCCTTACTTCAGTGGCGAATGTCTTAATCATTTTGTTCTTTCCTCATCTTCTTTCCTCTTTGTTCCCTCTAATCTTTGTTTCCTCTATTTCTTCTTTTTTACCGAAAGAGTGAGCAGGCGTTGTGCTCCTCGAGGTGGCAGTTGCCAGCTTGCTCTCTCCCTCTTTCCTCTGTGTCCTTGTGTATCTGTGTATGCAAATCAATAATAGGGTCAGAGTAAATGGTAAATGTGTAAGTGAGCGAAAAATTAATTTAGGCCTTAATGGGTGCGAGTTGACTTGACGTCCTCTAGCTGGGCCCACTCGGAGACAGTTGGGTAAACCGGACCACCCTCACGTGGGCCTACTAGACGGCCAAGATTTGAGAGGTCTGATACTAGGCCTTAATGAGCTTGTTCATTTTCTCTTGGTGGAAAAGGGAACCGGCCGACGCGCAGCCCTACAGGATATGCTCTAATGGTGTCATCAATTGGCAGATTCGAAGCACTTCCGATAATACTTTCTGCTGCTACATGTAGAGCAAGTTTCGTACATCAGCAGATTGAGAGTGTTCCCTGTTAAAGTGGCTTTCCCGCAAGACATTTGAACCCAAGATGGCGTATCTTGGCGCAACTTTGCTACTCAAAGGTAGCATATACAGTAACTCCAGTGGACAAAGGAACTCACTGGTGAGTGACGCGATCCGGGTGTAGAAGATTATTGCTGTGGAGCCTCGCTGGTTCATTACGCTCGATAATACATCATGGATGTCAAAACCTAATACATTGTGACTCTGCTGTAACCACATTGATTTCCTAATTTTACATGCAATTTACATGCATTTGCTAACTGGGTTGTTGTGATATAAATGCACCTACAGCAGCTAACGTTGGCCGTGTTTGTGTGAGCGCGCGCGCATGGGTATCACCATCGCGTCCTGTCACTCAGCAAAATGAACAAAAAGTTTCGTCAGAAAGCTTTCAACTATTGTTCGAAGAAACTTACACGCAGTATATTAAAAACTCTAATTGACACACTACCCTTGGCAGCCTTACTGTTAGCTTAACAGAGGTTTCGGCCTCTGGCAGCGTACACAACATAATATGGTGGGAAAACCTCAAACTGAGGCAGTTCAAAAATGTTGCATCTCCGTTTAAAACCAAAATTACTTTTCCCGCGTGATAAATGACTGAGTCCGTAATGCGTAGGCCCACACTATCACAGTGGTGTTGTGAAGCATCCGCCTCTTTGGAGGAGGCTCGTCACTGCTGAAGTCAAAGCGATACCCTTAGCATGTGTGCCTGCCGATTCATCATCATCATGCTGTGGAAAAGCTGTCTCTATGCGCAAAAAATTTGGTGTTCTTTCAGCGGTCAGATGCACTTGAATTCTATGGCCACCATCGCTTCCAAGAAGTCGGCACTACAGCCAACGGTTCTCGCTGAGCTTCCCACCTCCCCCGCCCTTTTTGTTTGGTGCACGGTCAGGTGTTTTGGACAGCCCGGTAAGATGGCAGGCTCAACATCTGATGTGAGCGTAGGTTTATTTCGTGTGTTCAGCAGGACGTTTTCCTTGTATTCTGCATGATATCTGGCAGACCGCTTTTTCGGGGAAATGCTTCGCGCACACATGGTCAGTAGGCTGCAAGGCTCTGTCAGCTTTCGGAATTACCCATCACCATTTATCCAAGTGCTCTGCTTGACGCGGAGTCCTGAAAAGCGACACACACTCCGTAAAAATCTGATACTTCGACTTGCGATTCGGGACTAAACACCACTTGCCCATTTTCAGGCGCAGCCAGCGAGAAGGCCACTGACGCGTACTCGAAGTCATATGCAGCGCCGAGGTATACGTTCATTGAATCACAAAGCGCAAATCAGCTGAACAAATGCACTGGTAGGGCTGATAGACACAGGATGACGCGTTTCTAAGTCACAAAATCCCATGCATTGAAAGCTTTCATAAACACGTTCTTTGGCGCTTGTGTTTCCGAATGAGCACCACGCGGATAGCTGGCACGCCTAGAGTGGTGCCATCTCAACCAGCGTTACGACCACTACTCGTAGCTCAAGATCATCGGCGAACACAATATGCGCACGCTCTCTGTGTTGGCAACACAATATGACCGCGCGCGCCTAGTGCCAACACTTAATTTATTTTTACACCGCGCGTCCTGAAGAAGAAGCAGACGATGAGCCCAGCTGAGTGCATTTTCTTCGCATGCGCTAGCCCACACCCAGTTTGTAACTCTGGTCGGTCCACGGATGCCCAGAAATTCACCACCCGTGTACAATTGTTAAATGTTGGGGCAGTTGTAACATTAATTAAAACCATATGCATTCAGTGAGTAAGCCTCAAAAAGCTTTTTTTTGGATCTTTATTACAAGACCAGAAGAAACTTCAAAATTAAATCGAGATTCCTTCGTCAACCACCTGTCAGTCGTATGATCGTGCAGTCCAACAACTTTCTTTTACGAGTGTGACATCGTTAGTCATACATACATCATTACAATATGAAAAAAAGAGAGTGTAGTCCAAAACATAGATATCATACTTTGCTGAAAACCGCAAGAAGCCCTGAATAAACAGCTTTATAGATGACATTCAACAGTGACACGGCGTTCAGAGAAATGAAGGGAATTACTGCACAGCACTGTTCAAAGGGCAAATATCCACAAAGACATCCTATTTTTTTTCAGTGGTGGTTGTTATAGAGAACGACTGGCGGAGCTTTGACAATTTGCAATTTATATCAGCCTACACCCCTGCCGCTAGCTCAAGCAGTGAAAGAAATGTTTGCGCAGCCAGATGTTCGACGAAGCTGCACATGGCGTGTTTAAAGGGCCACTAACCATATTTCACAATTTTGAGCAGACGAGCGCAAAGCGTACATTGATCGTTCACGATAACGTCTGCCGAAATTCGCGACAGTGCGAGCCGCGATTGCGGGACAAATTGTAAAGTGTCAACCACTGACACACGTATGCTCGCGCCTACGCGTCAAAGCCATCAAATGCGCCTCTCGGCGTCGGCGTCGAAGGGGCATACGCGACGAGGCGTGAGGGATCGAGCCGGGCTTGATATTTTCACCAGGCGTTCACCACGTCACCACGCGTACAGTTCCGCCAACCAACCAGAAGCCGCGACGCCTCCAATTGCTGTGCCTAATGTCCTCCACTCCGAAGGCACGGACGAATGCTGGAAAGAAGCATGGAAACTACTCTAAACGTTCCTTAATGATCGGTTCATAATCTAGAACGGCAATGACATGACGAACGACTGCGAGTGCTACCAGCGTGACGCGGTTTCGTGCCGAGTTCGAGTGACGCGAACAAATCCAGCGAACGCCAGCCGGCTCTGCTTGCACAGGTCCCGAGTGCGATTGTTGGCCGAGCGAAAACATCGTACAAATTACTGGAGCATGTCAGTGTTCCTGTGGTTTGATGTCTGATTTTCTGTGCTAAAAACGAGTGTTAAGAGACTTCGGAGGTTCGAAGCTTTGAGCGTGAGCCCTCGCCTACCGCAGAGGATATTCAGAGCGGTGTCACGTGCATATAGATTTGGCCCCTACTGTCGAGTTCGTATGGACCAGCTCATGCGAGGAAAATCGGCTGAAAAATATTGATGGTACTTTCCGTTGCAACGTAGACACTGTATACAACGCCCGAAACACGGTATAGTGCATATGGAGTTTTTATCTGCACCGCGATAATAGTAATCATGGTGGTGCGGCTGTTTTCGTGTCCTCGGAACTGCGTTTTCATAGACGACATGACTTGACACTCAAAGTGGCTAACTGCGAATCTGTTTGGGTTGAATTTCACGATTCATTTTTTTCACAGGACAAAAAAAACCTTATAGTTGGTTGCATCTATCGTTCACCGTCATCATGTGGAAGTGCTTATTGCTCGGCCCTTGGTAATTTGTTGCACAAATTATCACTGGAGCAGAAAAATGTCATTATCATGGGCGATATCAATATAAACCTCCTAGATCCATCCAACACACTGTTCAATGAATACGTTAACTTCCTAAATGGCTTTGGGTATGAAAACCTAGTTACGCTTCCAACTCGATGTCCCGCAAATAAACAAGGTACACTTATTGACCACGTTTTATCAAATCTCCTTACTAACCCTGACTGTGGCGTTGTCGAAGCCTCTGTTACCGATCACTATCCAATATTTGTGCGTTTAAATTACACTCCTTGCACTATTGTCACAGGCCTAACCAGAAAGAAGCTCAATTCAACAAAGTTCTTTGAGTTAATATCTGCTACAGACTGGAACCCAGTCATCGCGTGCGATAACCCTGAAACTGCCTACGATACATTTTCAAAGATAATTTCCAATGCCCTTGCAGATTCTACCGAAATAATGAACTGTAAAAAACCGTTCTCAGCTCCTCGTAACCCATGGCTATCTAGCAGTTTGCTTGATTGCCTGAAGAAAAAAGATAACCTTTACAGAAAAACAAAAAAACAACCGTTCAATACTGCGCTTCATGATAGGTATAAAAAATATTCTAATCGTTTAGGAAAACTACTCAAACATGCCAAAACACAGTACTATGAAAATAAAATTAAGTGTACCGGTAATGATGTAAAAAAACAGTGGGAAATTTTAAACTCGTTTTTGGGTAGATCCAACCAGCATAGCGAAATAACAATGATAAAATCGGGAGACCTACTTCTCGATAATCCCTTAGACATTGCTAACTCTTTTATTAACTTCTTCTGTACAGACAAGCAACGGGAAGACGATCCTCTGACCCAGTCTTACCCACGCATGCCTCACAGCTTTTTCCTTCACCCCGTGACACCTGAAGAAATAGTCACTATCATTTCTAGTCTAAAAAATACCGGGCCCGGTATTGATAATTTCCGCCCCTCTCTCATAAAACTCATAGCAAGTTTAATATCTGAAACAATTTGTCACATAGTAAACCTTATTTTTACCACGGGAATTTTTCCAAGTTCCTTGAAGAAGGCCAAAATAATTCCTGTTTTCAAGAAGGGAGATAAGCGTCTCACATCTAATTATCGACCTATAGCTATACTCTCATTCTTTAGCAAAGTTGTTGAAAAACTAATAGTAACACGCTTGTCTTCCTATTTTTCAAAATTTCATGTCTTATCAACAAATCAATTTGGATTTAGGGAGGGATACTCAACTGATTTAGCATTAATTTACTTGACAGATAAAATCCGGCAGGCAATTGATGCAGGTAATTTGACTGGGGCGCTCTTTATTGATTTATCTAAAGCATTCGATTCACTTGTTCACAATATACTATTTGCTAAATTAGAGTCTATTGGAATAGCAGGCCCGCCACTGAAATTACTACGTAACTACTTAAAAGATAGAGAATATATTGTGTCTATATCTAACACTTACTCACACCCTAAAACAAGTAACATTGGGGTACCGCAGGGATCAATATTAGGACCTCTCTTATTTTTAATATACATCAATGATCTTTCACAATGCCTAAAATCATCTGACTGTATTCTTTACGCTGACGACACTACTATTTTCTGCTCAGACAACCACCTTGATTCATTAATCTACAAGCTTAACCACGACGCGGACAGCATAGTTACCTGGTGCCGGCAGAATAAACTACAGATAAATGCTACAAAATCTCAGTTCGTCATCTTTTCTTCTAAGCATAGGATTTATTCAGGATCACCATCTTTAACTTTCGCTTCAAACACACTTTATCCTACTGACAGTGTCATGTTTCTCGGAGTCACATTAGATAAGCACCTAAAATTTGATGAGCATGTTTCATCGTTAACAAAGAAGACAGCTTATGGCATTAGGATATTAATTAAAGTTCGCAATTTTTTCCATATGAACACACTGATATCCCTTTATTACGCTTTCATTCATACGTATATTAATTATTGCATATCATCATGGGGAAACACGTATCCAGTCCATTTATCTCCATTGCAACACACTCAAAATCAGGCTATTCGCATCATGACACATAGCACCTACACATCAGAAGCATTGCCTTTGCTCACCTCTAACGGTATTCTGTCGGTGGGAAAACTACATAAATATTCCCTCGCAATACTAATCCACAAATCCATCAGCGGAAAGCTCCCGTTCCCTATAATCATCAAAAGCCAGTATCCTTACTCTTTGTCAACACGTTTCGCATCCAGCAATAGCTTCTTATTACCGAAACCCAGAACTAATTATGGTAAGTTCACTACTAACTTTTCAGCCACACAACTATGGAACTCATTACCATGCCATGTTAAAAATATCTCCAATTTACACGCATTCAAAATCAACCTTCGGAATTATCTGCATTCAGCATAGTCATTTCATCATTTCATCATCTCTGCTTTCTTTTGTAATTTTTAAATAATCCAACGATGTTTCAGTGTTAATTGCTTCTTTTTGAGTGTTTACTTTGTGTACACATTTTTGTTGCGTTAAAGTACTTTTGTTTACTCAGCTCTTATGGGAGGTCCCCTGTACAGTCTCTTGACTTTGGGACCTCCCTCTGTATCAGTAGTAAACCCCATTGTAACCACCATTTGTAACCAATCAATTTCAATAAACTTTCAAACTTTCAAACTGTGTTTGTTTTCAACATCGGTATTCATCATCGCTGAAAGCGAATTTTTCACTAGCCAACACATTTCGGTGGTGTGAGAACTTACTTTTATAAGTGTATTCGCAGACCTTACGACACCGAAACATTTGCTTGCTTCGGTGCAAATCGCTTTCGTGTGTTGCTAAGCTAATAACAAGCGTGCGCTGGTTGGTAGCACTGCGATTTGACTTCGTGTCAGGTACCACCGACGCTGACACACTCAGCGGTCAGTGCTCTCATTTCCATTCACGTAAAAAATAGAAACTCGAGCGTGCGTTGCTGTGGTGATCGAAAAAGAAAGTTGATTGATTAAGTGCTGCTGGTATTACCTGCTCTTTCACTTCTCTCTTGTTCTGCTTCTCTGCCACGCCTACTAGCACATACGTTGTTTGGCAGCTATCTAACACACACATTCTTGATTTCTAGCTCATTCTGATACTCATTGTCATATGCACACAATGGTTCTCCTCCGTCGTTTTACAGTTTACTATAATATGACACGTGTTTTGTTTACAGCTAAACAGATAAATGAAAACATTGCAAGTGAGAAGCACCTGACTTGAACTCAGCTGCACGATGACATGATAGTAGGAAGAGATGGTGACCACATGTATGCACAAAATGAATGAAGGTGCAGTAGTATTGTACTGCAATTTTTTCAGAAGGAATGCAGAAAGTGTCTCATGTGACTTATGAGGCTGTTCAGAACTGTGCATGTATTTATCTGTTCCTCCAGAGTGTAATGAGCTGAAGATAATATTAGATGGTTTCGAACATGTGTATGTGTTTCTAAGGACTGCTTCATTTCTGTTCAGTTTTTTAGTATACGCTGTCACAGGTCCCGTTAATTAGGGAGACGATGGCCGGGCTAATCCCAAGGGCCGAAGTACCAGCCCCCCGAACCGCACCACGAAAGTGTGGACAATTTAGAAGTGGTCCTTTTTGGCGCGCCAGTGGACGCCGGCTGTGGCCCAAAGAACAAGTCAGAGCCGAGAGTTGATAAACAAACAAAGTTATATTCTCAATAACGGCAGATCGAAAACAATACACAAGTATGCAAACTCCACAATAGTTGCATACAATATGTCACCAATCAAACAACGTACTACACAGTACAATCAGCCACACTCAAAACAACGGACACAGACAACAATACGCACTACAATGCAGTCGCATGCATTGAACAACCAAGACACTTAAAGACTAAAGAGATAGAAAACCCATTCAGTCCAAAGTTCTTGGAACAAAAGTCTGGATGATACTCTTCCGAGAATCACTCACTCAAAGTCCAGCGTTGTTGTCGTTCCCCTGCCCCTGAAGTTTCTCTTCCATGAAACCTCGCCGAAGTTTCTCTTCCAGGAAACCTCGCGTCTTCAATTGGCCACTCTCCAAGCTTCAAACTTCTTCGCCGGAAACACGTCGGCTTCACACACGCAGCTGTTGCCACGCGTCTTTGCTCAATAGCGGTAAACACACACACTCTTGCCTGTAGCTCGAGTCGTCACCCCTCAGGTGGAAATCATTTTCTCCTGCTTTGTCTCTGCGGACAAAGCCTTCGCCGACTACACGGAAGAATCCCTAGCCGCTCTGGCGCTAACTTCCGTCTTCTCCTGATCTCTCATCTCGGCTGCTCGAATAAATACCCTCCGCGTGAGATTCCAGAAAGTTCTCATCATTTCGTCGGCACGGTGTGCAGCGAAGGTTGGGAGAAAGCGCGAGACTGTACGAGTGCCGTCCGCGACGGATGACCCAACCCGGCATAACACGCCCCTTTCCATCTAGAAACTTCGAGTGCTTGCTCGGTCGCCGATGTGGGGAGAGGAGGTTCGTCGGTGAGCCCACGCTTCCGAGGGGAAGGGGAGTTTGTTTTCCTTTTTTTCTTTTTCTTTTGACCTCGCGGCGTCTCTCCCGCGCGTTATCGCAAGTGTTTGGCGGCGTGACCATTTTGAGCGCTCGTTCTATGACATACGCATTGACTTGGACTATATATGCATGCGCTCAAGCATATTCATAGTATCAAGATATTCAGTTTAGCTAAGTTAAACAACTTGCCAAAACTTTTGTATGGTGATCTGGTGCAATCCTATGACAGGTATATGTCGCATCAAAAATTTTGGGCATGCTTTATTGCATTATAGGGTATTTCGACTATTAGGACATGTGAAAGCCTTGATCTCAAAACCAATATCTGTCTCATCAAGAAGTGTCAGGTGCATTTTGTATATGTTAAAGAATATTTAAACTACCAGCAAAGTGCAAAAGTTTTCAACACAGCAATGATCTGCAATCACAATCCAGCTTTGAAGCCATTTATAGTGCTCTCTCACACGTTCAAACGAAGTCATCAAACACAGGAATGATCTACTTGATTTGGTTCGTAATACCAGTGTGTCTGACTTTTTGTGGGCACTTGTTCTATTTCTGTAATTTTTCAATTTCTCTCCTTTTTTTTCAGGATCCACTCAGGAGGTAGTGATATTTGTTCACGTTGGCACATTTATTGTGAGACTACTGTTTCAATGCTTGCATTGTGTATTTATGTATTTCATTTTGTATTTTTGTATCATAAAGTGCCGGGTGTGGTTCAACGTAATGAATAACATTTTGGCTGCAGACAACGTTCAAAAGCGTTCCGCACAGAGTTCAGTTGCAATCTTATGACCGATATCTGTGACTTCATGAAGTGTTGGGTGCGATTTGTGCATTTAGAGAATATCTTGACTACTGACAATGTCCAGAATTCTTTCATACAAGATTAAGGTGCAGTTTTTAAGCAATATCTCTCACATCTAATGTATCAGAGTTAGTTGCGTTCGAGCGTATTTTCGACTACAGACAATGCCCAAAAGAATTTTCCGCAGTGCTTGGTTCCTATCTTACGACAATATCTGTTGCATCATTGGGAGCCAGGTGTGCTTTCTTGCATTAGAGGATATTTCTAGAACACACATCATCAAAAGCCTTCTGTACAGAGTTCTGTTGCAATCTTGTGATCGATATCTTGGACTTCATGAAGTGTCGGGTGTGGTCTGTCGCTCTAGAGAATATTTTGACTACACAGAGTGTCCATAAGTCTTTCATAGAGGGTTCTGTTGCAGTTTTCTGAGCAATATCTGTCACATAATTGTCAGGCACAGTTAGTTGCATTAGAGCGTATTTCCAGTACAGACTATGCTCAAAAGCATTTTATGGAGTGTTTGGTTGCTAACTTATGACCAATATCTGTTGCACCACTGGGAGCCAGGTGTGCTTTCTTGCATTAGAGGATATTTCTAAATTAGACATCATCAAAAACCTTCTAAGTAGGGCTCAATTGCAGTCTTATGACCAAAGTCTGTGGCATCATGAAGTGCCGAGTGTGGTTTATTGCATTAGATAACATTGTGGCTGCAGACAACATTCAAAAGCCTTCCGTACTGGGTTCAGTTGCAATCTTATGATTGATATCTGTGACATCAAGAAGTGTCGGGTGTGGTTTGTCGCTTTAGAACATATTTCGACTACTGAAAAATGAAAGCATTCTATACAGGATTCAGTTGCAATCTTATGATTGATATCTGTGACTTCATAAAGTGCTCGGTGCGATTTGTGTGTTCAGAGAATATTTTGACTACAGAGAACATCCAGAAGTCTTTCATACAGGATTCAGCTGCAGTCTTTTGAGCAATATCTGTCACATGTTGTAGTGTCACAGTTACTTGCGTTAGAGCTTATTATGACTACAGACTATGCCCAAAATCATTCTACGCAGTGCTTGGTTCCTATCTTATGACCAATATCTGTTGCGTCATTAGGAGCCAGGTGTGCTTTTTTGCATTAGAGGATATTTTCAATACAAACATCACCAGAAGCCTTCCATAGAGCGTTAAGTTGCAGTCTTTTGAATGGTATCTGAGACATCACGAAGTATTGGGTGCGGTTTGTCGCTTTGGAGAATATTTTGACTTCAGAAAACGTCTAGAAGTCTTCCATACATGATTCAGTTAGTACAGTATTATAACGAAAATCTGTCACATCATGAAGTGTCAGGCTCAGTTAGTTGTGTCAAAGCGTATTTCACACACAAAAATGATCAGAAGCATTTTACGCAGTTCCTATCTTATGACCAATGTTTGTTGCATCATTGAAAGCCAGGTGTGCTTTGATGCATTAGAGGATATCTCTATCGCAGACAACATCCAAAAGCCCCTCACATAGGGCTCTATTGTAATCGTATGACCTAAATCTTACACATTATGAAGTTTTGGAAGTGATTATTAAGGTAATGAAAGCTGTAAAATACGCATATACGCAGTGTAAATATACTGAATGTACCAGAGTATTCACAATAATAATGAATTTATGGTGTATGTATAGCAACCTGGTGATTAATACACCTAGGTATTTTATAAACCTGATTTATACACATAATTAAGGGCAGCAATCTCAGCTCCATAGGTTATTATAATAAGGACAGGTGCACTAAGGCAGCCCCTACATTGACATATTGTAGAGGCGGGGATGCTGCGGCGAATTCTCTCCCCCCTTAAGGAGAACCCTGCGAACGCCTATGATAGACGTGCAGTATTATAGACGTGAGTTTTTGTTCACGGGAGAGGCGCACGCACAGATGTTGATTTCTGGTGCATACCGCTGTAGTTACTTTGCTCACTGAGATGTCATTTGCTTCTAAAATAGTCAAAACTGTGGCGGGTGAAGCACCATTACAGTGGCTAGAAAGAGAAGTGTGATTACCGTCAAGTGGCGTCTATGAGAAAGGCTGAAGGTGCTTAGCTATGCATCCGCTAGGTGGCACTCGCTATCGCTTACACGTGTCGCATTCACGCATCGCCTACACGTATTGCATACACGTCAAGCTCGCGTGCATTTGTCTGGTTAGGAGCGATCAGTTGAGCTTAGAAGTGCCCGTAAAGTGCTTAATACGTGTGAAACTTTTTGTCGACACGGTTAGCTGCCTTCGCAGCGCTTTGTAAGCATCCTAGAGTAGTTTGCACTTGTATGTGGGGCGATTCGCTGGCCAGGCTTGTAAAATGTGCCAGCGACCAAGCCACCGTTTTGTTCCCGGCTGCGTGACTGGTTACAAATCCTGCAAGCAAAAACTTTCATTGTTCGGCGTACCTAAAGAATATGAGCTGTTTCTGAAGTGGCAACAGAACATACCGAGAACTGACAAGACGCTGGAGAGAAATGCAGCAGTATGTGAGTTGCATTTTGATGAGCAGTTTGTGTCGCAGCATTTCGAGCATGTAATACTAGGCGAATTGGTGCGCATTGGTCGGACCAAGCCGGTTCTCCAGCCAAACGCTGTGCCGACTATATTTCACAATTTGCCCAAATACTTCTCGAAGCCCCTACAAGAATTGTGCGGGAGAAGGCAGCATCACATTCCTCGTCGCCCAAACGTCACGTGGACGGAACGTGTTGCCCAAACTCTGAAGTTGTTGAGGCTGAAGAAGTCTGCGCTACTGTTGATGCTCCAGCTGCACATGTTCTAGAAGTCCTGAATGTGCCACTTCTGACCAACTAGTGGGCGAAGCACGTGTTCAATGAGAATACCCTTCACGTGGCCTACAGCGTGTGGTTACCTAGAAAAGACATGAGCCTGCTTCATGTGCTGAAAACGGTGGTGTTTAGATGCATCGAAAGTGTGATAAAGCATGAAGTGTTTGTGCGGGGTGTCGAGGTCACGCTTGATGTGCCAAGAGATCTAGCATCTACTTTGCAAAAGGTCGACAGCCTGCGTGCTAGCACTGGAGCAGGACTGAGTGCAGAGTTTCTGCTTGCGTGTTCCAGTGCAAATTCGAAGCAATGGAATGATACTCTGTACTACGTTAGATGTAAAGGTGTATGAAGCCAGAGTGAGAATTGATGCGTGTCGTTAAAGTATCTGAGGAGACTGCTAATTAACCAAAGGTGCCGAGCGAAGCAAACGAAGAAGACTAGAAGAAATATCTTATTAAAGCTGAGAGTGAAGACTCGGGCAATGCGACGCCTTAGAACCAAGGTGAAGCCACTAGAGCAATTGATCTCCCAAAGGAAGGAAAAAAATTAGGTGATTGAAGAATCCACCGTGCTGAAGAAAATTGGTCAGTTTCCACCTAAGCAGAAGGCTGCCTTTATTCGGTGTTTTGAGGCTGCGACACGAAAATCTCCAAAGGGGACGCAGTATAATCCTGAATGGCTTCTTAAATGAATCATTATGCGTATAAAGCGCCAGCTCTATGAGCATATACGAGAGAAAAAATCTTGGCGCTACCAAGTCGCAGCTGCCTCAAAAAGTACATGAAGCAGTACGAGAGCACGTTTGGTTTTAATTGCATTGTGATTTCAGGAATTGCAAAAAAAAGAAAAAAATGACTGAATTTGAATGTCACGGTGAACTCATCGTCGATGAGATGAAGTAGGCTGAGAATTTCGCTGTGAAAGGTGGCTCGGGTAAATTTGACGGCTTCGTCGACTTGGGTCCTTTCACTCCTGAGCCCGAAAAAACAGTTGCATGCACCCACGCTTTGGTGATACTTTTCCTGCCACTTTCAGGAAACGCGCTATTAAGTCTTCTGCATCTTACGGACCCACTACAGTTCAGAACGCGCCGTTCTGTGCTGAACTAGGACAGTTTTAAGCCAAAATATCAAGCAACACTGTGCGTCGGCCTTGGATGCGTGAGGGTTCATGTGGTTCACGCGTGCCAGTGGTTGCGTGCCCTTCTTCTCCACAGGCGCAACTAGGCACTTTTGACGCGTAGGCTCGAGCACACGCATGGCTCTCCCTTTTTTTTGTGGGCACGCGCCCCAAGAATGAGGGCATGACGTAGACGCAAGAATTGGCCAAAGTACATAGCAGGGCAGTGACATTACTCCTCTACATAGAGGACTGCGTACTGACGTCGCCATCATTAACACGGGACATAACGAAAACTGCTTAACACGACATGTGTAGTTCATGTGTATTGGTGCTTGAATAATATAATAAAATTTGATATAAAAAAGTCTAATGCAATTGGTGGGATGTGCACGCCGTTTCTATTTCCTGATCTGACGCATCTGACTATGTCAGATAATGCACAGAATCCCAAAGGTGCACTGTACCACCCCTGAAGCCAGGAGGTCTTTTGACACCAATAGAGCCACCGAAAGTCCCATTTGAGCAGATAGGAATGTATTTGCTAGAACCATTACCGTGTCATCATTCGGGAAGCAGCGGATAGATGTAGCAATCGACTACATGACCCGGTATGCCGAGTCGTCGCTCTCACAAAAAAGAACAGCAAATGAAGGGGCTCAGTTTTTTGTGACTCAGATAGTACTGCGACATGGCTCACCAAAAGTCCTCATAACTGTCAAATAAACTGCAGTCATTGCCAGCCTGGTACAACGTCATGAAACTAACGCTTACAGACCACATAAGAACTACAGCGTACCATCCCCAAACTAACGTGTTAACTAAAAGGCTCCACAGGACGCTTGCTGACATGATCGCGATGTGTGTCGACGTCGAGCATCAAACTTTTGACACCATTTTTACCTAAGCTACATTTGCGAACAATAGTGCAGTACAAGAGACAACCCACTTCACGACATTTCAACTTGTTCATGGTCGGACAGTAACAACGACATTAGACGCGACGTTGCCCGTCAACAACGCGAATGAAGAAAGCCCTGACCTCAGCGAGTATGTAGAAAGAGCAGAGGAGGCGCGACAATTATAACACGACACCGCATCATTCAGCAGCAGGACGTCGAGACGTGCCGTTACAATCTAAGATGAATGGACGTACAGTACTCTCCTTGAGACAAAGTGTGGGTCTGGACTGCTTGCTCTACGTGCGCGTGGCCTACCAGAAAAGCTTATGCGACGCTATTTTGGTAATTACAAGGTCCTCCGTCAGCTGGGTTCAATTAACTACGAAGTGATTTCGGAGAGTCACGTATGAACAACATGATGTAGGAATCTGCCGGTAGTTGTATATGTACAGATGAAACCGTACTACCGAAGGAACTGAACCACCAAACTAACTCACGTTCTCAAACACCAAGACAAGTCCTATACTTTGGATGCTGTAAGCCGGCTGTACGCATCGGGACGATGCTTCTTAGGAGGGGGACAAGTGCCCCTGTTCGACATTCACAGGAGGCACGTGCAATAATTTGCGTTCGTAAAAGCTGCCACACAAGTGGCAACAAAACCACGGCACTGGAACGCCATTCTGTACGAGCCTCCATGCTAGACCACGAGACCGCCACGAGCATCGAGGGGGAAAAAGTGAGACCAACCAACTTAGAGATAGTGAGCAAGGGACATTTTTGGCTGACTGTTTAATTTTGAGTTTACGGGCACAGGGTCGCCTTTAATAAATAGTTGTTATAGTACCAGGCGCAATATTTATTGGTAACATCATGTATGAGAAAGCGTCCGCGTGAATATATCCACGTTAAGTGGTGCTATAGCTCCCTTACTGTAGCACATGTGCGCACATTCAAGTGTCCCCGCGATAACGTTAAACAGTTCGTTTTGCAGAAATCCCGCCGTCAGAGCTGGCGTCGTTAGTGGAGAGCCAAAAACCTATCTTTTTCATGGTTGTAATATTGCGAAAAACGCAAATAATACAAAAAATATAAATAATAAAAATTCCGCAGTTCACGCGAGTATGTAAGCCTGGCCGTAACTTTTTACCACAGAGAGACGAGATTTGTAGAAGCTGCTTTAAAAAAATGTCTGGTCCAAGGTTTTATGGGCATCGATCATATGTGAAGCCCGAGTGAAGAAGGTAAATATGTCTCTTTCAAACGGAGACAACGTAACGAGGTGGACGTAAATTATGTCGTAAATGCCTTCCATGCCACGATTATTAGTTTGGGATGTGTCGTTTACTTTCGTCCTTCCATCACGTCATGTATTACCAAATTTCGTATATATGAAGATAGCGAAATGGCCGCGAGCATGCTATGAGCATACCATGCTATCATGTTTCATACGACAGCGAATCAAAAATATCGTGTTAGGACGTGTCAGTTACTTTTGTCGGCCATTGACGTCACGCAAAACCAGATTTCATATATGTGGAGTTAGAGAAACGGCGGCGAGCACTCTATGAGCGTAGCGTGTAGTCATGTTTTATATGACACACATATCATGATAATCATTTTGGACGTGTCATATACCTCCGTCGTCTATTCATGTTACCTCATACCAAATTTCGTGTAATGTGAAGCTCGCCAAACGGCCGCGAGCACGCGATGAGCATAGCAGGCAGTCATGTTTTACATGACACGCATATCAGGATTATCATGTTTAAACATGTCATTTACCTTCGTCGTCTAATCACGTCACCAGATACCAAAAGAAAGAGAGCGAAATAGAGAGCCATTTGAGGTTAACCAAGCTTGCTTCGGTTGGTTACTCTACATTTGGGGTGGGAGAAAGGGGGAATAATAGAAAGGAAAGAGATAAGAAAGAGAACGATGAATATTCAGCTTGAGACTACACCGCACGGTCTCACACTGTTCTATCACAAGAGCTCGTGAAGTCTGGTGGTCCTTAAGAAGTACAAAAGGGCTTTCGTGGCTTTGCACGTATGCAAATCCCGTCGGACAAGGCCCCAGGGTCTTCTTCACTGTGCGTGGTCGTGAATCAAGCTGATGGCGCTTGACTTCTGTATTACATTGTTCAGACTGGTATGCTGGACAGTGACATAGAATGTGCTCAAGCGTCTCTCTGCAAGTGCAAATGTTGCATGCCGAACCGTTCGTCATTCCAAGAAGACAAGAATACGCATTCGTAAACGCCACACCCAAACTCATGCGACACAACAAAGTTTCATTGCGTCGGGGGAGCCCGGATGGTAAACGAAGTTGCAAGTTTGGGTCGATCGAGTACAGGTGCGCGTTATGAAATCTGGCGTATTACAATTTATGATAGTTATACAGCGAGCAAGTGATTGTAGTCGCCTTGCAGCGTCCGTTCTCAAGAGCGATATTGGCATGCGCAGGTCTTGGTCATGAGCTGATCGAGCAGCTTTATTCGCGTGGTCATTGCTCAAAACTGCGCAGTACCTCGGACACCATTAAAATATGGCATTGTGACCTTCCCTAAGCACTTCATGGTAGTTGTGCTTTAGTAGATATAGTGATTGTTCGTGTAAAGCGTGCTGTAAGGCAAACAGTAGTGTCTTTAAGACTGACCTCGAGTCGTAAAGAATGGCCCATTGATTAGGTTGAAGAATGTAATTTAAGTGCTGGGAGTTCTGCTGCTGTCGACGTCGTGGTGTGAGAGAAATTGTATTGAAGCAACACATTACCAGATGAAACAACCACTGCTCCTGTGGAGCTGTTGGTATTAGTGGAGCCATCAGAGTAAACCCGTATGCGGTCAAAGTACGTTTCATCCAACAGAGGCAACGACAATTGCTTTAGGACATACGTGCCTTCTTAACGATTCCAAGAGCCATTAAGTGCACGTCAGGTTGACGGAGACTCCACAACGCAGATGCTGGACGCATCGCCAGTTTGAAGCAAGGCGGTAATATGTCCTGGCGTTTGCTCACAATACCGCAGAATGAAGTATGGGGCCTCCGCGCTGTCAAACACGCTAAATGATGTGACGGAAGCCGTGATAAATGCCAAATGTTTGTTAGTGACGTCTTGACAATGATATACGTTGTGACTGGCGGTCCTTGTTATATAAGAATAGCTGCCATAGTCGATGAGCATCTTGGAAGGCCAAGACATGTCCGAAGTGCTTGGGCTTATAGGCTCTCTATTGCACGGATTTTAGTCTTGCACGTGTTGGACAGTGCAGGAAGGCTGTACCGGAGAAGTACGAGAAAAAGGGCTGCAGGAAGCTGCCGCATGGAGTACACAAAGGGGCCCCATGATTTTCCGGCAACAAACATTCATACATTCTCAATTCCAATGAGATTTTCCTTCAAATATCTGACATGTAAACTCCAGGTTGAGTCACAATCTATGATGACACATTAGAATATATGACTGCTTTTATGTGCAATTGATTCGCAATCGATCCGCTGTGAAATGCCGCTGTGCATTTCTTTGTGGTGATAGTCAAACCTTGCTTGTGAAAATATGCTGATGTTATTGTTGCCGCCTTCTGTATCCTTGCGCACACTTGTGGCCGTGTCACGCCGAATGCCCAGCGTAGAGAAATATCTGAGCCTTCTGTGGCAGCACATCGGTAAGCTTCTCTAGAACCAGGTTCAAAAGAGTGGGACTCAAAACGGCACCTTGTGGCACCCCACGACTTGTGAAATGCTTATTCGTACGCACATCTTCAGTTAGAACAAACATCGATAATTTGTGAGGTAGCTTCTTACCCATCGAAAGGCGCGACCTCCAAGTTCAGCTGCTTCGAGAGCATTGAGAACAGCCTCATGGGTCACGTTGCGATAGGCACCTTTCACGTCTGAGAACAGAGCTACCGACAGCCGCTTCTTAGTTTTCTGGTGCTGAACAGAGGTTGCTAAGACAATGACGCTACCGATTGAAAAATGATCTCGTCAAAGCCAGTCATAGCATCTGAATAGATGTTATAATGTTCAAGGTACCATTTCATGCGTGTCAGCGGCATTCTCTCAATGACCATGCGTACTGCTTGATAGTGCTATAGGCCGATATGTTGCCACATCTAATAGACACATTCAGGGCTTCAACAAAGACACCAAGCTACTACACTTCCACTCATCAGGCACTGTACCATCTTGCCAAGACTTATTTAAAATGTTCCGGAGACAGCATCATGCCTTCGGGCCTAGGTGACGTAGGGCAGCATAGGTCACTCCATCGAAACCTCGGGACGATGAGCGCCTGCACGTGGTCAATGCTGCGTGAAGTTCTCTCTTAGTAAAAGCAACCTGAAGTAAGTGAGTGAAATGGACTTTATTAAACATATCCTCAGGAGGCTGAGAAGGGACCATTCTGACCCTTAATTCATCCTGGAGATTTTGCCTACAATGGCGCTGGCAGCTGAAGGCTTGTAGCGATGCCCCGAGCCCTCTGGGCCACCTGTAGTTGGTGCTTGTATTCGTTGTACTTTAGGGCTTCTTGCCAAGCCTCTTGGGTATTTAGTTGTGCTGCGCTGTGGGTAGGGCACAGCCAAAGCATGTGTTCGCAATTGTAATAAGAATGTATGCAAAGGGAGCTTGCGGATGATGTTTCGGGGTCGACCCTGTGTTAAGTGGATGGTGTTATTTACGTATGTCTTTGCCATCTTCTTAGAGTTAGAGCTAGTGCTTTGTTAAGTTTTGGGTGTGGTGCTGAAAAGGCACGTCCTTGTCCCCGGCAATGTGAAGTTATCTCGTGGTATGTGAGTGCTTTGTTCTGGCTGCAGCGATATTCGTACCGCCCACCCCTCGAGGGGTCGTTGTCGGTGGCGTGGCGTGTGAGTTCACGCGTCAGGTGGTTGACATCTTCGTTGGGATTGCAGTGGTCGAGCCCCGGTAACTGTCCCATGTGGGCTGGGATCCAGGATACGTGGATTTGAGCTTTGTGTTCTTAAATAAGGGGTTTTGAGCTTTCGTACTCTATTATCACGTTGACGGTGAGCTTTACTGTGCTTCTAGCTACTGGACCAGCCGCAGACGTTCGTGCCGCAGTCTTCGAGTCTGTGTATATTGTGAAATGGGCTTGGCAGCTCTGCAATGCTAGCGCGATGGCCATTTCCTCTGCTTCGTGGACATGGCTTGTTTAGACGGTTGCCCGTTTATGAGGTTTCCGTCTATATTAACAACCATGGCAAACGCCTTCCTGCCGGAGTAGCGAGCGGCATCTACGAATAGCACGTGCGTGTTGTGTATTTGCCTTGTTTATGAGCGCTTTCACTCTGTCCTTCCTTCAACCTTTGTTGAACATTGGGTGAACGTTGCGAGGGATCGGCTCAACCCTAATCTGTTGCCTCACGTCATTGCTATGTTTGGTTCTTTTCTCTGGTTGAAAAATAGGACATATGCCCACGTCTCGGAGAATGAGACGGCCTACCTTCTTCAATGACAGGTGCGTGATCTGTACCACACTCTGAGCCTCAAAAATTACTTCGGCTGTGTTGTGCAGATCGAGTTGTTCCAGTTTCTCGTTGCTCGTGCTATTGGGCAAGCCGAGTGCCGTTTTGAGTCCCTTGCGGAGCATGGAGTCGACCTTTTTGATTTCAGCCATCGTAAGTTTCAGAAACGGTAAAGCGTATGCTGCCTGACATACGAGAAAGGCGTAATACGCCTTCATGATGTTGTCTTCTAAGAGGCGTGCTCTATTGTTGGTGATCTTAGCAGTGCCTCTTGCAAAAGTGTTCGTGCTTTTTTCAAGAGGATTGAGTGCTTCTGTGTTGTGGCCCTTCTAGGCGCTTAACGTTAGCCCTAGTACCTTAACCGTATATATTTGCAGTATCGTTTGCTTTTTCGCAGCTTTGAGCAATCCTTGCTGCGCCTCTTTTTCCGATTTTCACCTAGGGTTAAAGAGCGTTAGAGTAGCTTTGGTGGGAGAGAGTGCCAGTAGCTTTGGTGGGAGAGAAAAGTCCAGTTGGCTTATAAAATTTTTGGGTTGTAGTGAGTGCTTCTTGAAGGATTCCTTCCAAGGCACCATATGAGGGGCCACTTGGGACACATATGGTAATATCATGCGCGTATATGGTGCACGAATAGAAATTTGAGCGAGCATCTCCAACAACTGGTGCATCGCCACATTAAAAATCAGTGGCGAGAGCAGGGACCCTTGTGGGGTGCCGATATTTCCGAGTCGTTCGGGTTCGCTGCGCAGCTCTCCTGTGCGTATGGCGGTGGTTCTGTTCGCCAGAAAGGCTTTAATGTAGTTGTAGAATTTGTCGTATAAGTTCATGTGCGATGTTTCGCCCAGTATGTATTCATGTTTTACAGTGCCAAAGGCCTTGGCCAGGTCCAGGGCTTATACGGCTTTGTGCGTGGAGAGGAGCCCGTAAGATATGTGCTCTCTCAACATCAACAAGGCGTCCTGTGTGGACAGTACCCTGTGGAAGTCAATGATGTTGATGTGGAAAGAGCCCATCGCTCTCAATGTGGTCCGTGATACGGTTGAGTATTGCATACTCAGCTACTTTTCCAATGCAAGATGTGAGTGATATAAGCCTCAAGTTATCGATGCTCAGCGATTTTACAGGTTTCAGGATCAGCGAAACCTTCGTACTACACCATTATTGTGGCATGGTACTGGTTTCTTATGCCTCATTTATCTTCTTAGCAATGATTACGATCGCTCTATCGTCTTAACTCCGTCAAAGGTTATTGTCGATGCTTTTCGCCCTGGCGCCAATCTGCCATTGAGTTGCTGCAGCGCAAACTGTATTTCAGCTTCGCTCAATGGTTCGTCTAGCTGTTCTTGCGGTCAACCTCAATATGAGAGATCTTCATTTTCCCAGGCTACTGCTTTGCTTTCTAGTGGGCGATATCTTTTACCTAGCGTTTTGAGGAGAGCTTGGGATCCACCACTGTCCTGGGCGAGCTTGTGCACCAATCGTTAAATTTGCACATAGGTGCCGCCTCTGGTGGGTTTGTTGCTGTCGGCCATAAGGTGTTTGAGCAGCCCCCATTTGATTCCCTCCGCATTTTGCCATCTGCTTCAGTCACATGTGTTGTTCTACTGCTGGGCGTTCAGCGTTTGGACGTGAGATACAATTTCGTGGGCAAGGTCCGCGATTTTTGTGCGTAAGTGCTTGTTGAGCTGGTTTTTGCCCCACGCTTCTTTTAGTTCATGCTTTTTCTGCAGCTAACTGTCCAGGTGAGAGTCCATGTTTTGAATGGATTCACCAGTCTCAACTTCTTTGGTAGCCTCATTTGCTGCCATTTTTTATTCACTTAGAAGGGCCTCATATGATAGTTATGTACTACCCTTATGGTCCCTCATTTTACGAAACTGGTCCCAGTGTGTGACTTTCGATTTCCTTGGCACTTTGACCTCGTTCTCAATGGTAATTTCCAGGATGCAGTGGTCGCTACCTAGGTGCTCGGCGAGGTTATCTCACGCAGCTCTGACATTCTTGGTGAATGTTAAGTCATACATTGTGTCCCGCTCTACCGAATAACCTCCTCTTGAAGAGAGCAAGGTTGTTTATAATGCAGGTCCAGTGCATTTGCGCTTTGTGCTAACTTGATGCCTTTGCCTTCACATTTAACTATCTTCACTCGGTGTTCCTGGCAGTAAAATCGCCTGCTACTGTGGGTAGATTGTCAACCGCCATTTTTACCCCGGAGGTAAGCAGTGTGTTGAAGTCTCTTTTCTTATCTGATGGAGAACTGTAAACGTTGAGCACAAAGATACTTCTTTTAACAGCCCTCTCTACTGAAACATTCCGTATGTATGGATGCCGCACATACGGAAATATAAGAATACGGAAGCCGTATCTGCAGGAAGACCAGGCGGTACTCCACATATAAAGAAAGTAAAATGATGCGGACAGGTCCGCATATAAGGAAAGGCGTATGATGCAGAAAGGTCCGCACATAAGGAAGACCATATTAATAATGCGGAAATGAAATATGTCTAAATCTGGTAGAAAGCAAGAAAAATGTAGATTGAATGGACGTCCACATCTAGTGTACATGCGATACTGTGTACAAGTCGTCTAAATATCTCTTAAACATGCATGATGATAAAATGAAATGTTTTATCTTTCCAAAAGTCGGGATGCATGAGGAAAATAAGCTTTTAGAGAAAATATGTTATAAAGCTACTCAGTTAACATGCTTGGCAACATAAGTCATGGTTACATTGTAACCAAAGAACGCAGTGTTTTATGCAACATACAGAAAAAAACTTAGAAAGTTAATAATTGCATTACAGAAGCATCGTTAAGTACATAGAAAGCAGCCCTGCTACATTGAATATATTTTTATTTGTCTATACGCTCCAACTGTGAATAGCCAAATCTCAGTGTAGATAATATGCAAATGAGGTGGCGCTTCACTGAAATTTTATGAGTTGTACATCAGCCACAGATTGGGGGCACAAAACATAATGGAACAACAGTCATTTTACAACGAATAATTTATACCTATACAATATTCATAGCATTGTGAAAGTGTGGTGCTGTGTTTATCTCTTGAACGCCTTGTGGAGATTGGCCAAATGCTGTTTGAGGCTCTGGCACCGCTGTGGATACAGCAGGTCACTGCCATGCACGTTGATGTGTCTTTCAGAGGCACCTGAAATTGTAAATGATTGGCACAAATGATGTCAGACACACATGCAAGCACCTTAGTTCACATACATAAGTAATATAGCACACAAAATGAAGCTGAAAAGAAAATACACATGTTATGTTATGTGATGTTATGCAAATGTAATCTTATAAGAAGTGCACAAATGAGCTTTGCTACATTCAAGAAAACAGCATGCTTCTTACATACAAAATAACTAAGTTGTTCTTACGACTTTCAATAGTACAGTAAATCCAGTTAACTGTTATAATAAAATCATGAATTAAATGCTTCTCACACTAAAATTTTAGGAACTGCCAGTAAAAGTCCTCAATGTACAATGTCAAATTTTATGAAAGGAAAGAAGGGAATGCATGGCCCGAGCCCTTTGGCAGCTGCTTGAAGTGCGATCAAGTGGGAGCGATAGCAACCACAGCCTCTATTCCCGTCATCTAGTGGCAAACAAAACAAACAATCATTAGTGAAATGGACCTTGGGGCAAGATTGCAGCCCTGTCACCGTAAAGGTGAGAACGCCCGACCTCTCACGTAATTGTTTTGAAGGGAAGGCGGTTGCTATCTTGCCGGTGGTTCTATATTACCAACGGCCGGTTGTTTTGCTCGCCACTAGATGACTGGAATACAGGCTGTGGTTGCTATCAATTTCGCTTGAACACACTACAAGTAGCCGCCGCAGGGCACGGGCCATGCATTCGCGTATTCTCTCTCATAAAAAATTACACTGCACAATAAATAGTGCGTACACGTACATTTGCTGCCTATCATTACAGTTTGTGTGCAAAATCGCCACCTTGAACCAAGTTGTGACGTGACACTCTGCAATTTATGAAGACGAAAAATCACCTTGAAAGCAAGCAGGACGTTGCAGCTGCCATTATAGTTTGTGCAAGGCAAACTAATATAGACTACCATAAAAAATAGGGGAGCAAGAGTAACAGAAATGAACCGCCAACAGAAGAGCCAAGTGTATGTGCTATCTGTAACTGCTTACACCTTAGTTCATAAAGCGTGCTCATAAAATTTCAAATACTGATATTCAAAATAACTACTCTATTAAGAATGTAAAAGATGCAGTAAAACTGAATTAATCTATAAAAAGTGACACAACATGACATCACCTTTTTTCATAGCAAAATTGACTAAGAGTCTCGACTGTAGGATAAATTCTCCAAGAGAACAATTAAGTTTGAACTCACAGTTTTCACAAAGGCTACCACAATTTTAACTAATTGGGCTCAACAAGGCTAGTGTTAGTTCTTAAGGCCTATGTTCACTGAAGTAATGAACTATACCACAAAGAGCACAACATTCAAGCAAAGAATCACAAAAATTAAATGAAAGAAAAAGAAGCAGCAGTCTGTTATTATCTACAATGCATTTGTAATGGTATTAGTGCCTGTACTTGCCACCTTTTCTCAAGGTAACTGGAGTAATGTAGCTGAAAATTCACTGTGGTGCCAAAACTTGTTGGTCGAATCTCCATTGAAGAATTGGTGAAGCTCGAACTAAACTAGGCTGCACAAACCTTGAAACAGCAAAACTGTACTAATTTCAAGACCACTGATTGCTCCTGGTTTTTTCTATGCCTAAGCTTAGAGACAAGGGTTTCATTTAAGTGCTGATAACAATGAAATGCTATCGAAATTGCCCAGAAATTGAAGTGCGTACAGACATTTGTCGTTTTCTTCATTGGGCCATTCCAGAATAAACATCGAAGCCTATTTGGCTGGCGACCATCGCAACTATTCTTTTAATAAAAATAGTGCAAATTTACTCTATTGAAAACAGTAAATTGCTAGAATATTTCAGAGAAAAAAACTTTTTGGTCACAAGGGTGCCTTCTGAGCTTCGGAGAGTGTTGTCTGGGTGTTGTTTGTGAGAAAATTTTAAAGTATCGCTTTTCTGCCATAATAAATTTGGTTCACGTATGAATTAAAGGTTCTAGTTTAAGGTAATTTAGGCCGAGTAATAAAATTACAATTTTTCTGCCACATAGGCTTCCGAAAATTGAGCCAAAATGTTTGAAGTTTTCATTTTTTCTAAGGCAAGAATGCAGTTTGTATGAATATCTGAGCAATGAAAGCTTACCCCAAAGAACGTATATTTTGCGAAAAAAATATTCTTGAGTTCTCAAGTAGGTAACGTTTACCAGAAAAAAAATCACGAATTTCACTATATTGACATTTTTGTCCTCACTGTGATGCAATTCGCACCATGTGGTGGGCCAATTAAAACCTACTTTTATACGTAAGTCGAAAGCAAATAAACATTTCTTGTTGTATGGCAAGCTCCATGTTTACAATTTTGGTTTCAAATAGATGAATAATTTTTGAAACTTCCCATTGATGGCCATGGGGAACGTTTGAACGGAAACCGTCATACACTAATATAGAAAACGGCCATGAATGGTCAATTTCAAAAATTATTTTCGTTCGTAAAACAAAAGCTGCAATAACATGACTTGCCACATAAAGGGAATTGTTTTTTTTTTGCTTTCGCAGTGGCGGAAAAATTGCGCTAATATTACTGAATTTCAAGCACTGGACACAAGCGCCTTTACTTATTATCTAGACCAAACTTGTTAAAGAAAGTATTAGGAGGTGGTAATTTAAAAATACTTCTGTTTCATAAAAAACACCCAAACCACATCTTGGGAAGTTCAGAAGGCACCCAAGTGACCAAAAATGTTGTTCTGTCTGATATTTTTAAGTAATTTACTGTTTTCAATACAGTAAATGAGCACGGTATATTTTTCAAATAATTTAGGATTGTTGGCAAAATGGCTGGGATGTTTGGTGTGGAATTGCCCTACTGCCATTATTCATTCTTCCAAAGTTCAAACTATCACCCTTTCATTACTACCATCCTTATATACAATGTCTGCATAGCAAAAAAACAAGGCAGGTCGGACAAAGTTCGCAAGGAAAGATATTTTCATATTGGATAAATAAATTACCATAAACAGCAGCAAACCACCGTAAATTTTGAGTAGCCCAAGACACAAGCTATGTACCAGCATACTAAGAGCCAAGCGCAAACTTTTCATTTGATGATGTGTGGTGATAGACAGGAAGCACGTATTGCAATGATCAGCCTGTAATCAAACTGAATGAAGTTCAGTGCTCTGTTCAATGCAACACCACATAGGCATCTTTGCTATAGCGAAGCCATGTGTCATTGATTCTTGCACTATATGGGACAATGCAAATGTCAAAAGGTGAAAACAAGAAAAGAAGGAAAAACATAGAAAAAAAGCAGGGATGCAAAGTAGGAGTGCTGTGTTACAAAGCCGTGGCCGCTACAAACACGAACAAAGGAAAGGAGCGGTGTAGCGCACTGCTTTCACTTTGCATCCCATTTTATTTCTTCTGTTTTATTTCCTTCTTTCACCTTTTTATTTGGCTTCCTTGCCCCCAACCTCCGACATGAGAACACTTCGGATCATAGCAACCTAACTCGAAAGGAAGCGAGGGCTGCACTCTCGTGCCTTATAGAGTTTTCTTCAGACGAACAATGACGCAAGACTATCGTCTATTGAATACATTTGCGGTGTAACATGCAGATTTGGAACCAATCTTCTTTTTTTCTGTACATGTTTAATATGGTCATGTTCGCCCAAACGAGGTGCTTATGATAACAAGACAAAACCTACATGTAGGGCCTTTGGGCCTTTCATAAGTAGACTTGTAGCATTTCTTCTGTGTAGGCTCAACACCCATAAGTGAGGAACAAAGCTCCTGTACCCTAAAAAATGTTGGCAGCTATCAGTTAAAGAAAAAAATAATGCAGCTAATCTTTCTTGACACATCTGTACATTTACAGAGGGGACGAAGCTTCTGTCAGTTGCGGCAGTAACCCCAACAGAACCAGTGCGAAAATTGGCACTACTTGGCTAAACAAACGTCCACACATGTCTGCCCAACTCCCTCAAGCCATCTTGGCTGATTATGACACATGATTTTGTGACTGGTGGCTGAAAAAAAAAACAATGAAGCACTCACAGTGCACAGCATGAAGTTCTTCTGGAGTGGTCACCTTCGTCTTCCGTGATGAAAGAGCAGCACTGTGTACTGATAAGGCACTCCTTGCAATGGTTTTCGATGCCACACAGTGACTTTCCTGTTCGTGTTAAAGAGAGCTTCGGAAGCTTGAGGGGTGCTTGCTCTTTTCTGGGGGCTGCTGCCGCTACTCGATTTCTGCTTAACATCAACCTGCGCAAAGTTGTAGACGAGGCCTTTAGACTTGTATATAATGATATAAAAACTTTTGTAGAACACGCATTTCCTCGTGACACATGGAGGAATTCCTTCGAAAACTTAAGGCCTCATATATGAAAACATTTACAATCGATCCGAATATGCACTTGACTTCAAAGAAGCAAGTTTGTTATGTACTGTATTTAAAAAAGATCATTCAGCACAACCAAAACTACAGTTGCACACGGAAACAATATTAGCTGGACGTTGTGGACAGCTTTCAAGGCATAGCTTAAGCTGACACTGATCGTGAAACTATACTAAAGAATATGCAAAGATGATTTGATCAATTTCAAGCAGTACTCAAAGATAGGGCGCGATTGGAAAAAGCCCACAAGGTATTGTCTGTTAAAGCACACAAGTCTGTCGTTTTACTCATGAGCAACGCACACAATTTAACATCAGTACCAACCCGCTAAGCTAAATATTTTGATTAGGATTTCGTCTTTAAAGAGGTGGCCAGAATGTGTGATTAAGGTGGAAATAAAGATCCGTGAATCGGACTACATTCTTTTTGCAACTTGAGTGGCATCTCCGTTTTAAATTACGTTTAAATTTTCTAGAAATCAGTATGTCATGCAGCCTGTCCATTTACAGCAAATAGTCCGATGCTTTAACGTGCAAAAAGATTAGTGGTCAAAGTTGCAGTTTATATGCATATTACATGTGCCAACATTATTCGGTGCTGCTTACACAGAGAGTCAATCCTCAAAGAGCAGCGCTTCCATCGTGGTAAACTCTGGGAAATACGTGCATGTCCCGTGCATTTGAAATGCATGCTATCACAGCAAACTGCAGTGCACAAACATATAAAGCTGTCATGCTGACCTCCCACTGTGTGCAGCCCGTGCTGTGTGACACTTCATAGCAGTCAGAGATCCAACAATTCTTAAAATGTATCTAGCACTTTCTGCATTACCATTCAATGTACTCATAAAAGTAATGTCAAACAAAAATAAACAAGCCCTAAAAATTATTTCCTTTCACTAAATGAGTAGACAGTTTCAGCAGTAAGCTTTCCATGGCACAAAAAAAGAAACTACAAAAATCGATATTTTGTCAGTTCAAACACTTTATGCTTTAGGCCATGTTAATATGCTAAAGGTGTGTCCTGTTTTGTATGATCTTGTCTGCATAAACTCCTGAAACGGGCACCATATATGCTGAAAGACACACGCAGTTTGGACTAAACTTAGTTTCCTGTTCAGAATCTTTATGCACAAGAACAACTCATCTCGATCTAGTTAGTTGATCATAACGAGGTAAAAACAGCTCGCATTTCACAAGGACGGGCAGAAGGAATAATGCCTGCACCCTGTGTTCCCTGTCCGTCCTCGTTGAGGGTGCAGTTTTCACCTTATTCTTGTGCACTTTCATATTCATAACATTGCTCGCTGTATGTTCTTTGTGGAACTAAAGTCCGTGATACCGTCATCTCTAGCCCATGTAATGTATACAAATAGAATTGCAGGTAGCTGGATTCAAAGATAACAAAGTACATCCAGCACCATGTCCTGTAGCCACTCCTTAGGCAAGTAAGCAGAATGATTTATTCTTCTTCACAACATATCTTACTTGTATTCACTACAACAGCCAACTCTGACACTGGCATATTGTGTTAGCCTCTCTTACTGTAAGGTACGTTTTGTAGGAAACACCAGAAAGTCTGCAAGAAGAATAGAAGTGTACGTTTAGAGGCTGTTTTTCTTTGTTAGGCACAACAATAATGAGAACTAACAGACAGTACTGTTAAGGAAAGTATAGAGAATATTTTCGGAAGTATTTATAATGTAATTGTGAAGAAAGAAAAGTAGAAGAAAAATAATAACCTGCCCTGGACAGAGACTGAACCTCCGCCTGCGACCTTCGAATAACGCGTTCGATGCTCTACGAACTGAGCTACCATAGCGGCTATCTACCTTCTACTTTGTATGGAATATATGTGCATTTAATTGTGGGAGAGTCAGTCAGCGCTGCCTGTTACTATTATGTCGAGTGTTGGACACCTGTATTTTTTTGCCTGCTGGCGTCATGCAGCATGCGATATTTTTATGAGCTAACAGCTGACCAATTATCCCTTGTATACAACTTCACCACACTAAGCCTGCCACAACAAGTTCTCCACTACGAATCAAAGAACAAAGTGTACGTTTAAGGGTTCATTTCTCTTTGTTAAAAACGATATTAAAGAGAAATGACACAAGCTGCCAGAAAAAGTACAAGGTATATTATTCCAAGTTTTGTAAGGTAATTGAGAAAAAATAACGTGGAAGAAAAGGTAACTTGTCTTGCTCAAGAGTGAATCTGGGACCTTTGAATACTGCTGCTGATGCTCTAACAAATACGCTACCACGACGGTTATCTCCCCGTTCACTTTATAGGGTATATATGTGCATTAAACGCAGGAGCGTCAGTCAGGCTGCCAGGTTATAATAAGATCACATGCTACGTGAAGCCAAGAGAAGAGAAACAGTGTCGCTCACTAGACATGATGGCAACAAGTCGGGCTGACTGACTCTCCGACGAAGAGCAGGGCTCGCTGTGCTGTGAAATGGCTCTTAACTGGGACTCCACCGAAAATCGCTTCAATTTCAGAGTATAGGTCAATAGGGTTCGCTTGCCTCAAGTTAGCTCCTACGGATTTTGGAGGCATTAACACAGGAATGCCTACCGTCCTGTCTTTGCGATGTCGCACAAGACGGAAACCTTCCTCGTCCATGTCTAGATCTGTGAGGTTTGCCACGTTGTGGTCCCTGATGACAGTTGATTTGTCCTCTGATTCAGCGCTGTGTTGTCCCTTGCCGTCAGGTATGCTTGCACAAACCAGTTGGTGCTTCTGACCTGGTGTCACACCTCGGGAGGTCATGGCGGCACTCTCAGTGATTCTTGTATTCGGTTCTTTTAGCACGTTTAGACATGGCGGGCTGCGCAGCACCCACCAGTCGCCCATAGGGCAGGTACCTTTTCGAGTCTTGCGATGTCTTGAGCAGTGCTGAGCCATAATATAATAAAAATTACAGTAAATGCAGACAGAGCTACTTAGACAAACAGCAACAGCTTCGTCACTTCTCAATGGATTCCGGCGGTTCCTGCAAACACTTACCATCCACATATATCTCATACTTTTACCAGTCAATAAGTCTTGAGTGTCCCGGGGAACGAGAAATCGTCCAGATCTCTGACTGTGACGTACGTGGGCATATGGTCACTGCTGTGGGTTTCAATATCTGTGAACCATTTGACTTTTGTGACCATACTATGCGAGATTATTGTCAACTCCAGGCAACTGCTATAATTTACTCCTCGGAGATAAGTAGGGCTGCCGTCGTTGAGCACCTGAAGCCCGTGCTCTGATGCAAGATCAACTAAGTTTGCGCCTTCTCAATTTGTCTTAATTCTTCCCCACAATGGATGATGGGCATTGAAGTCATCTATTGTCCCAAAACGAGCACTCAAAAAGGCCGCGCTGCCAAATTCTCGCGATAAAGCGTGGGAGAGACACCGCGAGGTCAACAAAAAAAAAGAAAACAAGCACCCAAAGACTCCCCGGGCGCGCGACCTTCTCACCTCGGAAGCGTGGGTTCGCCGACGAACCTCCTCTCATCGGCGCCCGAGCAAGCCCACGAATGTTCTAGATGGAAAGGGGCGTGGTGATGCCGGGTTGCGTCATCCGTCGTGGACGGCCTTCGAACCGTCTCGCCCTCTCCCCAGCCTTCGCTGAGTATCGCGCCAACGAAATGATGAGAACTTTCTGGAATCTCGCGCGGAAGGTATTTAATCGAGCAGCCGAGATGGGAGATCAGGGGAAGACGGAAGTTAGCGCCAGCGCGCGTAGAGTATTCCGCCGTGTAGTCGGCGAAGGTTTTGTCCGTAGTGACAAAGCAGGAGAAGAAGAGTATTTCCACCTGAGGGGTTACGACTCGAGCTACAGGCAAGAGTGTGGGTCTACCGCTATCGAGCGAAGACGCGTGGCAACAGCTGCGTGTGTGAAGCCGACGTGTATCCGGCGAAGAAGTTTGAAGGTTGGCGAGCGGCCAATTGAAGACGCGAGATTTCCAGGAAGAGAAACTTCGGCGGCAGCGAAACGACAACTACGCTGGACTTTGAGTGAGTGATTCTCGGAAGAGTATCATTCGGACTATTGTTCCAAGGGCTTTGGACTCAATAAGTTTTCGAACTATTTAGTCTTTAAGTGTCTTGGTTGTTCGATGCATGCGACTGCATTGTAGTGCGTATTGTTGTCTGTGTCCGTTGTTTCGAGTGTGGCTGATTGTGCTTTGTAGTACGTTGTTTGATTGGTGACATATTGCATGCAACTATTGTGGAGTGTGCATACTTGTGTATTGTTTTGATCTGCCATTATTGATATTATAATTTTGTTTTGTTTATCAACTCTCGGCTCTGACTTGTTCTTTGGGCCACAGCCGGCATCCGCTGGCACGCCAAAAAGGACCACTTCTATATTGTTCACGTTTTCGTGGTGCGGTTCGGAGGGCCGATACTTCGGCCCTTGGAATTAGCCCTGCGTTCGCCTTCCTAATTAACGGGACCTGTATCAATTAATCTGGCGTCCACGACAGGACCTTTTGGTGCACAGTGTGTTCAAAGTAGTGTGAAAGAGCCTCGAGTTGTTGATAGTGCTATCCGAACAATTTTGTGTGTTGTTCAGTGTTCTCGTTAACGAGTGCAGGAGTGTTCCGACATACTGATTTAGGCAGATATTATTTGCACGCGGCAAGGTTTTATTTGTGAGACACAATATATCTCGAAAAGTTAGTCGCTCTTGGTGAGAAGGTGGGCCTTTCTGGCGCCGAACTACGGAAGTGGGTCACCCAGAAGGAAAAAGAAGAAAAAGAGAGGGCCAAGGAAGAAAAAGCAGCTGAATTGGAGAGAGAGAGATTGGCAGCTGAAAGGGCAAGAGAGAAAAGAGAAACGGAGATGGCTGAAAGGGAACGGCAGCGGCAGCACGAGATGGAACTCGAGCGGCTCCGTGTGCAACAGCGAAGTGAAACTCCGGTCCTAGCTAGAGTTGAAAGTAGCGAATGGGAGGACTACGGCTTCCGCTTGAAGCCAAGCAAGCTGCTCGTAGAGTTTGATGAAAGGAAGGACGACCTTGACGCGTACCTTCACAAATTTGGGACGATTGCAAGGAGCCCGAATCGGCCGGAACATCAATGGGCAACTGCTTTGAGTACTTGCTTGAGTGGCGAAGCGCTCAGTGTGTACGGTAGGCTGACGCCGACCGATGCAGCCAACTATGCAAAGGTGAAAACTGCTTTGCTGAAGCGATTTAGATTTACTGTGGAAGGTCTCCGAGACAGATTTTGGACAAGAAAGCCAGCTGATGGTGAGACGGCTACGCAGTACGCCGCCCGACTTAGCCATTATTTCGACAGATGGATTGAACTTTCAGGGACAGTGCAAGAGTGCGATGAGCTTAGAGAGCTCCTAATTAGAGAACAATTTCTTACTAGTTGCCACCCAAGCCTGTCGCTGTACTTGAAAGAGAGGAGAGCTAAGTCACTTGAAGACACGCTTGAATTAGCTGATCAATTCTTGGAAGCGCAAGATGGCACAAATTTGGCCAAGGTCAAGAAGGAGTGTCCCGAAGATTCGAAGAAATCGGCACCCGAACAAAAGAAGCGTCCACCGGAGAGTGTTCCGCGATGTTTCCTGTGTAACCGAGTGGGTCATCGCGCGAACAACTGTCGTACTATCTTTACGAGCCCTACGGTAGTAAAATGTTTCAAGTGTGGTCAGACTGGGCACAAAGCAGACGCATGTCGTAACGGAGCGAGTCAAACTCAACAAGTATCCTGTGTGCTAGCACCACCGAAATCCGATGATAATGCCGTCACCGACGGATTCGTAGAGTTGAAAAATGGGGAGAAACTTCCTATTGTGGGTGCTGTAGTGACAAAACAGCCAACCGGTGTTACGAAGGGAATGCCAACGCTGCCTGGAAAATTTGCGGGCAAGAAGGTTACGGTGTTAAGAGATAATGGTAGCTCCACTGTTATTGCGCGGAGAAATTTGGTACGGAAAAGTGAGTTGACAGGCAAAACAAAACCGGTTTGCCTAATTGAGAGTAGGGTTCGGATGCTTCCCGAAGCAGAAATTGAGGTTGAAACCCCGTACTTCAGCGGTAAGGTTACTGCTGTAAGCATGACGAGCCCCCTGTACGACCTCGTCATCGGAAACATCGACGGGGCGCGAGGGCCGAATGATCCAGAATGTTTGGGGGAAGACCCGGAGATGGAGCCCTCGCTGACAAGTGGACCACGAGATTCAGCGGAAGCCCAAGGTGAAGCCTGGGCGCAAGAGACAGTGAATGACAAGATGATTGTGTGAATGAGTTCACGTGCTGGGCAGCTGGACTTGCGTCGGCATGAGCTCAACCGACCGACAGTGTAAAGGTGACGGAGTCGGCCAGCCAGGCAAATGTCGTGACATGAACAAGCGGGTAAATAACCGGGCAGGATCGGTTGAACGTTACGACCCGTTAACAGTGTCGAAAGGGACTGCGATGGCTGAGACGCCGCCTCAGATACCGTCGTTGGTAAGGGCTCACCGGAATAGAACGAGGAAAAACAAGAAGAGGTCGAGTGAGCACCGCATAAAAGGGCGCAAGCGCCGCTCAAGGTACACAGGATATGTGCAGAGGTAGAATCGGAGTGTGTTTGGCAGGGCTGAGTGCCATATGTTGTGTTAATGTTCTTGTTATCTTGTGTCACAACTGTATGTCGAACGAGTCAAAATGTTTGTTACGGTGATGTGATTGTACGATTGTTGTAATGAGAGAACTTTGTACATTTGTATTGTCTGGAATATGTGGTGGAGTGTTGTTCTCATGCACCTGTGGTTATATTTCATGTGTTGTGAGATTGAATTGCAATGTACGTTTGTATTAAGTGACCTATTGTGAATTTGACGTGCCATGAGCAACGGATTATGTCACAGTCTTTAAGTGTGCGGGGACTGTTCGCGCTCGTTTGTGTGGTTTTGAATATTATCAGATAATATTCTTAAAGTGGGGGGCAGTGTCACAAAACAAGCACTCAAAAAGGGCGCGCTGCCGAATTCTCGCGATAAAGCGCGGGAGAGACACCGCGAGGTCAACAAAAAAATAAAACAAGCACCCAAAGACTCCCCGGGCGCGCGACCTTATCCCCTCGGAAGCGTGGGTTCGGTGACGAACCTCCTCTCTTCGGCGCCCGAGTAAGCCCTCGAATGTTCTAGATGAAAAGGGGCGTGGTGATGCCGGGTTGCGTCATCCGTCGCGGACGGCCTTCAAACTGTCTCGCCCTCTCCCCAGCCTTCGCTGCGTATCGCGCCGACGAAATGATGAGAACTTTCTGGAATCTCGCGCGGAAGGTATTTATTCGAGCAGCCGAGATGGGAGATCAGGAGAAGACGGAAGTTAGCGCCAGCGCGCGTAGGGTATTCCGCCGTGTAGTCGGCGAAGGTTTTGCCCGTAGTGACAAAGCAGGAGAAGAAGACGATTTCCAACTGAGGGGTGACGACTCGAGCTACAGACAAGAGTGTGGGTCTACCGCTATCGAGCGAAGACGCGTGGCAACAGCTGCGTGTGTGTAGCCGACGTGTTTGCGGCGAAGAACTTTGAAGCTTGGCGAGCGGCCAATTGAAGACGCGAGGTTTCCTGGAAGAGAAACTTCGGGGGCAGCGGAACGACAACAACGTTGGACTTTGAGTGAGTGATTCTCGGAAGAGTATCATTCGGACTTTTGTTCCAAGGACTTTGAACTCAATAGGTTTGCGAACTCTTTAGTCTTTGAGTGTCTTTGTTGTTCGATGCATGCGACTGCATTGTAGTGCGTATTGTTGTCTGTGTTTGTTGTTTCGAGTGTGGCTGATTGTACTGTGTAGTACGTTGTTTGATTGGTGACATACTGTATGCAACTATTGTGGAGTGTGCATACTTGTGTGTTGTTTTGATCTGCCATTATTGATAATATAATTTTGTTTTGTTTATTAACTCTCGGCTCTGACTTGTTCTTTGGAGCACAGCCGGCGTCCGCTGGCGCGCCAAAAGGACCACTTCTAAATTGTCCACGCTTTCGTGGTGCAGTTCGGGGGGCCGATATTTCGGCTCTTGGAATTAGCCCGGCGATCGCCTCCCTAATTAACGGGACCTGTGACATCCATCAACATCCAAGGTGCTGGAGTCATTGCAAACATATCAATTACTGTCTGTTGATCAAGTCGACGTGACGGTGCTATATGTGCGCCTATCAGAGTAAACGACTTCTTTTTTTTAACATATAGACACACCTAGTGATTATCATTATGAGATTCTACTCTTTGGCGAACATAAGTGAGTTTTTTACGCACGTACACAGCAACGTGACTTCTCCCAATGCACGATAAAGAAATGAATTGTTCATAGCCCGAAGATTGAGGTAATTTTGAAAAATGCGGTTCACAAATGACGATGATGGACAACCTAATCTCAAAAGTGAACTGTCTAAACTCAGGCATCTTGACTGTAGACCTCTGGTGTTCCACCGAATTATTAAAGCACACTTGATTTTTTTCTCGGAAAGGCTGATGTGGTCTATGGTGTGCCATATTGTTACTGAAGGCCGGCAAGAAATGTATCGATTGTGTCCAAAACTTGCAGCAAGCAATTAGTGGCAGGAATCTGTAGACTAGCCAGGAAGTGTGGGTAACACTCATGAACAACCTCAGTACAGCAAAAAACTTGTACCTCTTGGGTGGATAGACTGCTTACTGTAGGCGTAGCCATTGTTGACTGTCAATGCTGTGGTTCCGTAGGCACGTGTACCGGAGGTAAAGCAGGCCAGTCAGAGTCATATGTGCTTTTTTCTGCGCCACAGTGTCTTTTGGCCTCAATGGACATACCTCACGTAGTGGCGGCAGCGGCAGGGGAATTTGCTGTGGTCGTGGCGGTGGTGATGGGGGTGGTGGCGGTGCAAGCGAAGGCACATTCGGACAGGACTGCTTTTCTTTTCTTCGAGTACCGCCGTTGACGGGAACGCCGTCGTTGAACAACCGTTACTGCTTCCTTTCGTGAGGATCCGTGTTTCACCATTTGTCTCAGAATGCTGCTCTCCTTCTAGAGTAGTTGGCAGTCTTTGGATGTGGTCTCATGGTTACCGCTGCAGCTTCTCCATTTTAGGGGAGTTACTTGGCAAGCCTCTTCTTTGTGAGGTCTGGCACAACATGGGCATGCTTGCTTGTTGTTACACACTGCTCTAACATGGCCCAGTTTTAGACAGTTGTGGCACTTTAGGGGCCTTGCGATGTATGGTCGGACAACGTGACGAAAGTGACCAACCTTTATATATGATTGCATGTAATCACCTCTGAAGGTCACTTTGATGCAACGGGATTTGCCAAGCCGGCATACTTGCAATCTATTCGTTGCCTCAGTAGCTCACTTTATCAGCACACGAATGTTTTCGATTGGTAGGAAACATTGCCGTCATAGATTACGCCCGTCGTTGTGTCACTATCCCGCAGAATTTAAGCCCTGAGATTGATGCCTCCAAGCTCCTTGGCAGTTCTCGAGGTATGCAGCACAGCCGGGTGCTCAATGTTTATGGCCAATATTTCTTCCACGGGTTGACTCTAATATCCTCTATCTCAATAGGCCTTATAGCTTTGAGACGCGCCGATATGACTTGCCTGTTCTTCAGGCTGATTGAATAATCAACAGGAAAAAAAGTATGGTACGGCGTTTTGAACTGCACGCAGCCTTCACGGTAGAGATCCTAGCTAGTGAAGACGCGCCAGCCTTTGTCCTTTTAGCTTTACGCTTCGCTGCACGGATGAAATCGTCGTCACTGCCTTCACTACTCACCGTGTACAGTTCAGTGCTGTCACTGGTACTGTCGTCTTCTTGGCTGTTGCGCTGCCTTGAGGTTGACGTCGAAGGCGATGCCAAGTCCAGCCTGCGTAATGTGGGGTCTGGATGCATCGCTGCTCGCAGGAGAGTGATGATTCTCCGAAATGCGTAAATTAACCAATAAACACCAAACAAAATGAGCAGTGTTCGGCAGCGAAACACTTCGTCATTGTCCTGCACTCGGACGATCCACCTGATACCAAACTTCGTACATGCGGAGCTAGCGAAACGACTGCGAGCACGCTATGAGCGTAGCAAGTACTGATGTTTCACACGACACGCATATCTTGATTATTATGTTTAGAGGCGTCATTTACCTTTGTCATCTATTCACGTCGCGGGATACCAAATTTGGTATATGTGAAGCTGGCGAAACGGCTGCGAGCGCGCTATGAGCATAGCATGTAGTCGCGTTTTACATGACACGTATCTCGTGACTATCAAGATTGCACCAGTCTTCGTCATGCATTCACGACCTTCTTCATGCATTCGCGTCCCGTATTACCGAATTTGGTATATATTAAGCTAGCGAAACGACCGCGAGCGCACCATCAGCGTGGCGTGTAGTCATGACTAGTCATAACAAGAAAAACCGTGACTTGCAGGTCATAATTTCTACGTTAGGCTCTGTCACTTGTGTTCTTTATGCAGTCGACATACTATACCATTTTTGGAAAATGTCGTGTCAACGAAACCACCGAAAGCGAAGCAAGGCTATGAAATGTAAATAATGACAATCATGACGTAATGTCGTAACTTTCATCTTTTGACTAATAAATTGTGCTCGATATACAGTCATGTTATGCCATATGAATTTTGATATTGGTGCCAATAATGAGACAGCCAGGAGAGCTAAAAGTCGGAAGTGGCTAGATTGATATATATATATATATATATATATATATATATATATATATATATATATATATATATATATATGCTCAAAGTCGCCAAGGCACGCTAAGAAATGCTTTGCATATAAAACTCCAAATGAATGTCGTGTAGTGGAAGGCACTTGCTTAAGCCATCATGTATTGTGTGGCAGATGCGTAGACTCTCGCCAGGCGTTCAGACATGATGGTGAATAAACTTTTATTTAGGGCCCAACTTTGTTGGTGGCGCACGTATGTTGTCTGCCACCCCGTATGGTACGGTAGACACTCCGTGCGGGGGCTACCATATAAAGTGGTCCCCTATATAAGGAACCGATATTTTTCCAGCAGCTCCTGGCCCCTGTTCATCAGTGCAACTGTAGTCGGTAGGGTGGGGCTTGATAATGAGGTCTCCCATCACTGAGAATGTTGGGCCAAACGGGTGTTGAGGTGAACAAAAGAAGATGGGTGTGGGTTAAGTTCTTGGCACTGTTCCGCGTGACAGGGCGTGGACGTGCATGCGATACCGGCTGCACTCGCTCTGTTGTTTCCTGGCCAGTGTTGAAGTCCAGTTATGGGAATCGAAGAACCGGTGGGTATCTAAAAAGGGCCCTCGTTACAAAGTAGTCAGGTATGTTTAATAATGATGATCAGCAGAACCGTGACCAAAATAAACAGCTGCGTTCGGATGTTCACTGCCCGACTGACGGACCCTTCACTGATTCGCAAAAGAAACAATTCTTGCGTAGTGCAAATAATCTTGCAATAGGTATTCAATGGTACTTTGAAAAGGCCAATGTTGTCATTTTCTTCTTCACAACATGGTTCACGCATGCACCGAGAACCGAAGCGAATTCGCAAAAGTCGCGATTACGCTGTCGTGGCCTGCTCTTGAGTGCTCAAAGTCTTTTTGAGTACCGATTAAAAGGTGTCGTTATGGAAAGTTTACGAGAGCACAACAAGGTTTCCTTGAGGTCAGAGTGAAACTGATGATAGAGGTGTGCTGATTTCATAAAGTAGCAGCCGCGTCACATTGTCCAAGTAATGCATCGCGAAGGCGGCGTCTGGTTGAGAAGCAAGTAAAATTAATCGTAAGAAGACGAGGCCAGCGAAAAAATCAGAAGAGTGTGGTCGTTGGCCCTCATTCTGTTAGTGGCAAAATTTAAAAAAGCCAGTACACAGGAGGACGCACATAAGCAGGACGGGTGCTACATCAAGTATTTTACTGCAAGGGAATGTACAAACTACAAAGCTGGACAGGTGCGCGTATGTGACAGTGCACTCCAAGGAGCTCTCTTTTTCCCGTACTTTACGAATTCTTGACTGCAAATGCAGGCCTGACCACACAGGTGCGCCATCATGCCCTCTCTCCGAAGGGACAGGGCTTGAGACCAGCGTCAATAGGCCACGTACTGATGCGCTTCAACGTGTGCGTGTGGTCAGGCCTTTAGCGAGGTGATGAAGGAAAGGCGTGGTCACTCTAGGTGCTCCAGCACGCAAAGTGTGAGGGATGCTGCCTTGCCGTATGTCCATTGCTTCTTTCCCCTGGCACTGGTATATGATAGTGTTCTCCAGATGCGCCATGCCGGTGGTATTTTCTGCCCCTGGAGGAGTTGACCCGCATCTGCCCGGTGGTAAATGCACGATGAGGCAACGTTGCGTGCACTAGGGAACACATGATTTCATTTGTGCTTGTACGAGGTAGGTGTCTTACAAGATACCGTTTTCATGCGGTAGATGTTATACTGGACAAATTGGGCATTTTCTTAATGCCAGTTAGCGAGAGGACTGTGTGGCAGTTGAGGCGTGTGCTCCGAAAAGAAAAGGACCAGGCAACGTAAAAAAGGATAGCAGTGTTTCCTATCAGCTTATTAGCTGAGCATCAGTGTTCCTTCAGTTACTCTCTCCTATGAGTAGACTGATAAATTGAATGCATATCTTGCGCATTAAAGTGGAGACGTAGACATTGCGTGAAAAAAGAGAGCTTCCTAGAGTGTGCCGCTGCGCGTGCGCGCTTGCCCAATGGCTTTTGGTCATACACAGCCAGCCAATTTCTGAAACCTGAACGCACGAGAGTCCATCACCGAATGAATAGCGATGGTTCCCGGTCTCCCATGGTGCAGTTCTCTGAACAACCCCACAGAAGTACAGGTGCACAGAACTGTTCATCAGCCATATGCGCGAATTATCACTAACATCGACACCATGCTAAGTGTTCATTGACGCGGTGGTCGGCGCTCGCGTGGTGCGGTTGAAAACGGGTTACCATACTTTTTCTTACAGTAAAACCAGTTGATGTCTAGTGCCCATTCTGTTTGTCTGTATTCTCCTGCATCCCTGTTTTATATTTTTGTGCTACCTAAATGAATGCCAGTGAAAAAACCAACTAGTCTTTCTTGCAACCTTGACAGAAATTGTAATTTTTCTACGACGGTTTAATAGATCAAAAGTCTGTGCTCTGCTTGTCTTCACACTCCGCATTGCTTTGAAAGTTGGCTGACAAAGACGCATGACGGCTCAAGAAAAAAGCTAAGGAAGTAAAATTTTTATTCGCTAAGCGATTCCTGCGGCTGAGCAGCATCTTTACACAGTTGACTCTGACATATCACTTGAAATAAGCTCCTTGAAACCAAACAATTATCCTTGCGTTTACTCAAACAGACGGCGGTCAGAAGAAAGCCATTGGCTGCTGGTCTGGACTGTTAGCGAGAGCGCTTGAGTGTGATGCTCTCTTATTTTTGAGTGCTCTAGTGAAGTTGCAGCTCTCTTCTAATAGTCTCATGACACGTCGCTGAACTTACTGATCAGTCGGCTCACTCAGAATCATTCATGCTCAGATCAAGTGATGTCTGAGTGAATGCGGTTGAGTAATACTTTTGGTATGTTTGAGTTCGAGTGAGTCCAAAGTGCAAAATATAGTATTTGAGGGAGTTGGAGAGACTTCCACTTATGTTTTTCGACTCATGGTTCTGTATACTCATCGTCAGAATTACTAAAAGCCTCACACAGATTCAAGTTTGCTAGTACGTCTACTCACAAATATACCCAAAAAGTATATACGCCCATTCAGTAGTAATATTTAGATGCATAATTTACGTACGGCTCGTTTTTCACCCACTCTTCCGAAGAAGTTATTGATGAATATATGTCAGTTTGACACCTCTTTATTTAAATATGAAGTTGCTGGTTTTCAACCACTCATACCACGTATTCGAAGGTACTACATCAAAGGTGCCAAGAAGAGCACGGGTGATGTGAGATATTGACGTTAAAGAGCATTGACACCATGGTCGCAAAAACTAATTCTAGATTGACGGCCTCATGAGTCTAATCACTCTAACTCACTGAAACTAATATTGAGCTGTGAGTCTGAGTCTGAGCGAGTCTGAGTAAAAAATAATTTGCCCAATCTGCGTCTCTGTGAGTCCAGTTGATGAACATTCTCGTTTTCCAGAGTGCGAGTGAGGCATTAGTGCAAAAAGGTATTCATTCATCACACTGAGGGAGCTCCACAATATTTGCTGACCTATGCGGGCTCTCACCCCTTCCTCAGTGCAGGGTAGCAAACCAGACGCGCGTCTGGTTGCCTCTCTCTGCCTTTCATTTCTTTCTTTCCTCCTCCTCTTCCTTTCTCCAGGTTACCTCCACTACATTGTCGTTTTCAGGGACAACAGAGAGTGGCTTGTTCGTTTGCAGCGTTAGCAGCTGCCGGTAGAGAGATCAGCACACTTAATCACGATGAATTTCTGAATATGATTCGCTATTTACGGGGAAAAGAGGTTTTGAACTACAGCGGCCTAAGTCGATCTCCACAGTGGTGACTGATGTGTCAGAAGCGGACTCACCTGTACACCGTTAAATGCTGAGAAAACCTTCGGTGAAAGATAATCGGACCAGATTTAAATGAGGGCGCTTGTTCGGTCTCAGAAGGGTTATTAGCACTTGTTTAGCGCCCATTTACGATCTCCTGAAAAAGTCTGAGGGACAATTGTTTAAGGGGGGGGGGGCGCATGCTCGTCTTTTTACAATGTATTCTTTGTCTTTTGCAGGAATATGTGAAAAAATTTTACTTTACAAATGAGTGAAACATCTAGCACACCTTTGGCACAGGCTGGGAAGTTCATTCCAAAAAAATAAAACGCACTGGTGATATGCTTTTCTTTAGACGAAGGATATGCATCCTCAAATTATTCATCTCGTAAAATAACCAAAAAGAAAGCTGCTCGAGTAACCAGAGTTGCTTTATGATGATATGTCACATTTTGCAGAAAACTGTGTGCTTCCTTTGAGTCGACCTGTGGCACTTGTGGAGTGCGAAAAACGCTGCGGATTTCCTTGCGAGTGAGTTATCCTTTCATGTTATGTCCTACGTCACGAATATTTAAAATAATTTCATGGTTCTTGTCCCACTAACTAAACGTGATGCAGCGTCAGTATACGCTTGTAACTGCAGGGACAAGTATATGGCCCGTCCTGCGCATGCGAGTTAAGGTACAAAGGATTAGTGTGGACTTTTTTATGCAAGGCAATAGGTGTAGTAAATATAAGTTTAAGCAAAAATTTCTAAGCCGTTAATTTGAACTGTAATTTTGCAAAATATGTTTAAATATTTTTGCATCTTCTTTATAACTACTTCAAAGGTCACTTCCTGTGATGAATTCAGAAACAGCGTGCTCACGCTGCTCTTTAAGTCAAACAAAACAACTTGTACACTAGCAGCTCAGATGACAACAGAATAATGCACCATATAATATGACAAGCAGCAAGTCTTTAGTGAATTCCGCGTGAATTCAAGCTCACGAGGTCATACCAACAGGCATCGGAAGCCGTGTTATATAGAAGATACTCATTCTGCGTGGCCAGTGCTCAGCTAACAAATACTTCATTCATGCTCGTCGTCATGACTTCGTTGACCTCACTAAGCACCCTTCAAAAACTAGGAGCGATGCCGTCGCGAGGATGCGCCGGCAGTGTGGGAAGATCATTTGTGAGAATGTGGCTTTCTGTTATATCTAAATATTTGACGAATAATTTGTGCAATATGAAATGGCCATCTTCTTGTGCCCACCATGCGTGAGCTTACAACCGAGGATGTGGTGTTAATGACTCACGAAGCATCTCGATCTTGATATGCGTAGCTAGGTTAGCGTTTAGTTGTGACGCATCATACGCGAGCGGTGCCTTAGCGTCTGTGTGCTGTAACAATGCTGTACTTAGTGGTGGTATTTTCGAGTTGAACAGATTAAAAGTGTTGCTGGTTGATGATAGTGGTGTGGTGTTCATCTTTTTTCCGTAATCTGTTGACTGATCTGTTACCTGCACCGACAGAGGGAGAGGAACAGGTGGCTCCATATCTTTATTCAAATACGTCCTCGTGTGCAGTGTCAGATATCTCTGCAGTTGTAAGAACAAAAATGATGATGATGATGCATGTTAATTAGTGGCGCAAGGACCGGTTATGATTACAGCGCCAACAAAAATATCATGTGCGTGCAGTGCTGTGTTGAATGACAATATGTTTGCTTAGATGGGTTTAAAGGGCCTAAAATCTTGCGCACAAGAAATGCGTAACTAGACGTAAGTAATAAAACTACAGCAATGGCAATAAACGCGCGCAATAAATATGAAATATCAGCAGAAAAGAAACTAATGCACATAGTGTTGGGAACTATTAAGAGGCAAACAGCCCCTCAATAACCGCGCAAGCAAAAGTGTCAAGGTGGGCGTATTCAAGAAATAGTCTCCGAGCAACCATCTCTTAAAGAGGAGGTGTGGCGAGTCTCTGGCATCAATAAGTCGTAATGCATTTCTGAGTACGCCGATAAACTGTAGTGGCCTAACATCAGCGTGAAAGAATACATGAATAACTTAGCAATAACAAGTAATGAGCACTGTCTTTTCGTATGTTGAATATTTCATATTTGAAACCTTGAGATAAAATTCAGTGATGGAATGGCCACTCTCTTTCACTCTATACGCAGGGAAACTATCTACGACATCACGCAGTCATTCTCCAAGTCATACGGACTTATGGCTGAAGAAGGGTGAGTCATAAAATAGGTAACGTCTACAAGTACACCCATATTCAAAAACTGTTGTATTTGTTTCGTTTGTAACGCCAGCAAAACCTGCTGCGCGCGCACCATTTCGTTTGGGCCCTGTGCGCCTTCATTCTCCCTCTTTCTGCCCTCTCTTCACCCTCTCCTAATGCCAATGTATATAATCACGCTGCGGACAATAAACGCCGTCGTTTACTGCCCGACCATCGTCCTTGCTGCTTCGCTGCGCGCGCCTGTGTTATTACAGTGGCGACGAGCCCGGAAACCGCCCATGCTGCCGTGAAAGTTGAAGCCGACGGCCTGCCGCAACAAGTACCGGTGACCATGACCAGCCTCCAGCTCCCGGTTTTCGATGACACTAGAGATAAGTGGAAACCATACCTTGTTCGGGCTGAAGCGTATTTTGAAGCAAATGCTATTACTGACTCCAAAAGGCAGAGAGCACTTCTGGTGGCAGCACTCAGCACGCAGACTGTGCAAGTGCTAGCGGGGCTAATCGCACCTCGGACGCCGAATTGCCTTACTTACGCCGAAGCGGTCGCAGCATTAAATGACCACTACGATCCCAAGCGTCACGAGATTGCAGAAAGCTACAAGTTTTGTACCCGTTGCCAACAAAAAGGGGAGTCGGTGCACGCATTCCTAGTCGAAATACGGCGCATAGCAGACAATTGCAACTTCGGAAGTGCGCTGAACCGGATGTTGAGGGACAGGATTGTTTGCGGCGTATGCTCAACTAACTTGCGCAAGCAGTTACTGGCACATAAAGATTTAACCCTCGAGGAGGCTGAATCAATGTCCATTGCAGCCGAGGCAACCGACAGCGATGCAAAAGATATAAGTGCAGATCCGCCGACTGTGCTAAAAATGCAAGTCCATCATCGCTCGCCCTCTCGAGGTAATCGTACACTAGGTGCGTCGCATGACTGCGGCCGATATGGAAGCTCGAAGCACGAAGATAACGCCTGCCGCTGGGTTAACGCACGCTGCTATCACCGTGGGCGGCGCGGTCATTTGGCAAAGAAGTGCTACAGTGCTTCTACTGATGCAAAGGTGGGAAGGTGGGCAGCGAGTGTAAAGGCACTGACAGTTGAAAGCGCGTCTAGCAACGGCGACCTGGATAGCGCACACGTTTGGACGTTGATTTCGGGAAGAAAAAACGGTTTGGAACCACCCATACGCCGCACGTTTCGATGGGGCAACGTAGACCTTGCCATGGAAGTGGATACTGGTTCCCCGGTGTGCGTCGTATTGCGCCAAGTGTACGATCGACACCACGCACAGTGGCCGCGCTTAAAACCACTACGAATCAAGCTGTCATGTTAAGCGGGACAGCTTCCGGTGTTGGGGGAACTCGAACTCCCAGTGAAGTATAAGGATGTATCTGTGCCTTGCCCGCTCATCGTGCTTGACTGTGCAGGACCCAGCCTATATGGCCGCGATCTCATTGCTTTGCTTAGCAAGACGGGCGTTCCCAGTGGAGACCTGACTGCGCCGGACCCTACAGCAAGCGCTGAGCCAAGCGACCCTATGCTGAACCGACTGCTCGGCGAGTTCAAGGATGTTTTCTCAACAGACCTTGGACTAATCAAAGGTCCACCAGCCAGCCTAAAACTCAAGGAGACAGCGACACCGAAATTCTGTAAGCCCGGATCTCTTCCTTACGCCCTCCGCGATAAGGTCTCTCGTGAAATTGATCGGCTGGTGTCACTTGGTGTTCTATCGCCCGTAAAACATGCAGAATGGGCTACACCTATTGTGGTCGTTTTGAAAAAGGACGGGAGCGTGAGGATATGCCGTGACTTTAAGGTTACCCTTAACCCGGCATGTGAGGTGGAGCATTACCCTCTTCCGGTGATAGAGGACATGTTCGCAAGTTTAAACGGAGGCGAATATTTCAGCACCTTGGATTTAAAAGATGCATACAATCAAGTGCCCCTTGACGAAGCGTCCAGCGGGCTGTGTGTCATTAACACGCACCGAGGCCTTTTCCGGTATAACAGACTTCCGTTTGGAATAGCTTCCGCTCCATGTTTCAAAGAAAGATGGATGCAGTACTCGGCGGGCTGCCGGGTGTTCAAGCCTACCTTGACAACGTGCTAGTGTCTGAAGGCAAGAGTGATAACGGAGAGCAGCTCAAGAGAGTGTTGGAGCGGTTCTGAGAGCACGGCGTTAAAGTTAGGATTGACAAATGCAAGCTTCGGCAACCTTCTGTGACTTACCTTGGCCATCGTATAGATCGGCAAGGCCTCCACCCCATTGAAAAGAACGTAGACGCCGTCATGCAAGCCCCGCGCCCGCGTAACGTTAGCAAATTGCGCTCGTTCCTTGGCATGCGCACGTTCTACGCACATTTCCTGCCCAACATGTCGACTGTGCTCAGCCCCTAGTATCAGCTCATGGAAAAACGAGCCCGTTGGGAATGGCGAGAACCGCAGCAGTCAGCGTTCGAGAAAGCGAAGGAAATGTTGAAGAATGCGCAGCTTCTCGTTGATTATGATCCCAACAGGGAACTGAAGCTAGAATGTAATGCTTCCCCGTATGGCGTGGGTGCTTTTCTGTTTCACTCGGCGGGAATCGAGCACAGACTAATCGGTTTTCGCTCCAGAACGTTAACAAAAACGGAGCAAAACTACTCTCAGCTGGAGCGAGAAGCCTTGGCACTGATATTTGGCGTTTCTCGTTTCCGTGACTACCTCCTAGGTCGGCAACTCACCCTGGTAACCGACCATCAGCAACTGCTCGTACTGCTGAAGCCTGACCGCCAAACGCCACCGATGGCCGCCGCGCGCATTCAACGGTGGGCACTGTTCCTAGGAGGCTACCAGTACAAGCTACAGTACGTTCCGGGGAAAGGACTACTGAGAGCAGATGCCCTCAGCAGACTACCAGCCCCGGCGGCAGCGGAACCAGTAGCCGAAGGGGAGCCTCCCGAGTACGTCCTGTCGTTGGAGGCCCTGGACTAAGGTATAGTGACGACCCACGAGTTGCAGGAGCTCACTGCCAAGGACTCGTTGTTAGCCCGTGTCGCGGAATACATCTTGCAAGGCTGGCTTCGAACGACAAGTGGAATGGTGCCCGACTTGCTGCCCTTTTTTCATCGCAAAATGCAGCTGTCGATGGCTCACCGGCTAATCTATTGGGGCAACAGAGTCGTCATACCACGGAAGGCACAGGAAAGGATGTTGCAGCTGCTACATGAAACACACCAAGGCTCCTCGTCAATGAAAGCGGTGGCACGGTCACTGTTTTGGTGGCCAGGGATGGACAGGGAGATTCAGGAATTGTCGGCGCAGTGTGTAAGCTGTGTAGAAAACCTGCCCATGCCTGCGGCAGCACTACCGGTGAGTTGGCCGAAAACGGCTGAGAGGTGGTCCCGGATCCACATCGATTTTGCGGGCCCATTAGCCGGCAAGATGATACTCGTAGTGGTAGATGCTCACACAAAGTGGATTGAAGCAATACCTATGATGCATGCGAACACAGCGGGTACTATTCGCTGCTTACGAAGTCTGTTTTGTCAGCTCGGAGTTCCACGCACAATCGTGTCCGATAATGGCACGCAATTTACGAGCCAGGAGTTCGCCACGTTTGTAGCAAGAAACATTATTTTGCACTTGCGTACAGCGCCTTTCCATCCTCAGTCGAATGGAGCAGCGGAAAGAGCAGTGCGAACCCTTAAGAATGGCTTGCGGAAAATGCAAGATGGCCCACTAGAGGATAACATCATGCGCCTGCTATTCCATTTCAGGAGGGCCCCGCAAAAACAAGGAAAGTAACCCTCGGAGATGCTTCTCGGTTACCAGCTGCGGTCCCGTCTCGACACCTGCCTGCCGCCCAGGGATGAGAACTGGTCGGCTGGTGCTGACGATTGGAATCTCGCCAGGAAGCAGCGTCTACGTGCGCAACTACTGTGCTGGCAAAAGATGGACGCCTGGACGCGTAAAAGCTGCGTTGGGGGCGAGAATGATAGCATTGGACACACCAAGAGGGTTAGTGTAGCGCAATATTGACCAAGTCGGCCGCCGCCGCGAATCGAGGCCGAGTCTGCAACTGCGGGGACGGCTGAAGGCGCGGACGCTGAAGCTGAACTTGCCAGCGTGACTACTCCTGTCCCGTCTCCTGCGTTGCAACGCACGTCCAGGCGGAATGAGCAAGAGCGAAGTTCAAAGCTACCAGCAGCGCATGGTCGGAGTGAGTTTTTCCCACCAGCTGCTACGGAACCTCCAGTCGCTACGGACGAACACTCGCCTGAAATGGTCCCGCATCAGCCAACGCTGAGGCGATCGACAAGAGTTAGGAACCCGGTACAACGGTTCCACTTTTAAGAGGAAAGAAATGTTGTATTTGTTTCGTTTGTAACGCCAGCAAAACCAGCTGCACGCGCACCATTTCGTTTGGGCCCTGTGTGCCTTCATTCTCCTTCTTTCCCCCTCCCTTCACCGTCTCCGAATGCCAATGTATATAACCACGCTGCGGACAATAAACGCCGTCGTTGCCTGCACGACCATTGTCCTTGCTGCTTCACTGCGCGCGCCTGTGTTACTACAAAAACTCCCTAATTGTTCGCACAATTTTGACCTCATAAGCACAATGCAACCCTGGGTGTTCATAATCACATCTGCTAAAATGTGTGACGCTAAGAACCACTTAAACGGGCAAAACTGCAAGCGGAACTCTGCTTGGTTTCTTTTCATGAGCGCGCGGCCATAGATTGAAGAGATGACGTACATGACAGGGTGGCCCTACGTGGTTGGTAGTGTGGTGACATCGCTTCTGTATGGAGACGTGTGCTTATATAACTCATATAATGTTACCAGTTGCGGCACGTGACACTGCGAGAACTAAATTACGCGACATGTATAGTTCTGTATTTGTACCTTTAATAGATGCATAAAACCTGAGAGAAATATTAACACTTACAAACGAAACGCTGAATAGTTGTCTTTTCAAATATTTTGTTGCAAATCAGGATGATATGCTACACCAATGCGCTTCCGCTTCGAGTGCTTCAGTACTCTCATCATTTGCGTTTTATGCAGACGATACGCCTTTGATATAAACTAGTTTTAGCGAAAAAGATTTCTGCCGGGGCCTACCAAAACTTTAGTGACGTATTCGCGTCATGAATACGACGTCGTAAAATAATGACATTTTCTGAAAAAGACAAAAATACGCCATCTCGCACTAAAGGGAAGTATCTTTTTAACTATTTCTTCTCTAGCCTCTGGAATTCTCTTGCCATTTTCTTTTTTTATAAACCTTACATCTCGTGCTTCTCTGATTTCTTTCCCTCTATCTCTTTTATAAGTGACACTATATTTGAATTTTTTTCGTGAGGTACAGCGTGGTCAATCCCCCTTGGGAGTACGAGCCAAGATCTCTTCGTATTCAAAACAAAAGAAAACATGAGTGGATGCGAAGCAGCGCTTCATGTTCACTTTTATTTTCACTGTTGTTCCATTGGTATGTTTCTGTGTATGTGCCCTTTGTGTGTGGAGTGGTGTATATATTGCGTGCGACTTATATTACCCTCTTGCATAATGAACATTACCGTGCGTGTATTCATCGCGCCGCAAAGGAAACACGCAGCGCTGCTTCGCATGCCCACACAATTCTCTCACAGTCTCGCAGTCCTCGGCTCGGCGCTCACGTTTCTGTTTTGATTAACGTTCAACCTCAATGACTTGAACTCGATGGTTTCGTTCCGCTTAAGCTTCGCGTTGCGTGGCAGTTTCGAGATTAGGGAGGTTTAGAATAACGTGCGCGGACGTTGCTTTAGTTGCGGGAGCCATATGAGATATAGAATAGCGTTCGCTACCCCTAGGAAAAAGTCACGGAACTTTCGCCCCAACCGCCAACCCAAATGCACGGAAGCTACACACAGCACTTTGCGGGCCTCGCGGGCCGCGATCATCGCACGCTATGCCGGAATTCCTGTGGGCGGGCTGCAAGCGCGAACGATGGCTCGCGTTGTGACGTCTGTGCTGTTGCAGTGACCGTATCGCAAGGGCTTGCGGTGTGTTTTTCTAAACCTCCCTATTTAGTTGCTGGCACTGCTGTTTACGTCATGCATTCCGAGCTCTCATCTGTCCAGAGGTGCCGTTCGCACTGCTTACGCTAATGCTTTCATAGCTTACGTTGCCGATCGTAGTATCATGCGGCGGACGCACCACACGGAGAACACAGGGCACGGCACTGAAGCGCCGACCGACAAGCAGTACGCCGCACCAGGTAGCCAAGCAGGAACTCCCTTTATGTACACAAGCATGCTACTATGTACATACGTACAACGCCCCCTGGGGGGCAGAGAACCGATTCTCAAACCGGAACCAAAACCCAGACACTACATCATCCCCCCCTTGAACTAAATATGATGTGGGGTTCTCCACGCAACCAATGCACAATAAAACAATGCACAGAAGATTAGGAAACTGACCAACATAACACATTAAGTATTACACAGCAAATACACGAAAATAGAAAGGTAATGCACACTTGAGAAGGAGTAACAAGCACACACTGCACGTAGCACAACGAATGCTGGCGTAGGGCAAGTCCAGTCAGCCAGAGCTACGCTGATGTCAGAGATCGCGAGGTTACAACCGGTCGACACGGAATCCAGCGAGCGAGTCCTAACGCTTATGGCGTCTCACAACGTCGTTTTGTCTGCGCACATCGTAGCCCTGAGCGCTTATGGCGGAAGTTACGTGCGAACGTCGCTATAATTTTAACCATAACGTCGACGTCGGTCTACCTGTGTTCACAAACATGGAATGGGCCCATAAAAATGAGGGAACGGGCGTCAGAAAATGCACAATACTAAGCTGACTAAACGCACAATAAGTCTGAAACGTAGTGGCGTTCTTCATGTTCTGATTCATTATTAAATGCGCAAGCATTTCTTAGCGAACTTCGGCGACTTTGAGTGCGCGCATCCGTCCGTCCGTCCGTCCATCCGTCCATCCATCCATCCATCCGCCTATGACTTTTATCTCTCCTGGCCGTTTCGATAATGATATCGTTACCAAACTTAGCATGACATATCACGACTGTATGAAGAACATGTATGACTAGTCATAACATGAAAATTATGGCATGCATGTCATGAATGTCATGATTTAGCTTTATTTATTTATTTGTTGTACCCTCAACAACCGAGGGCATTACAGAGGGGAGTGGTGAACGGAAAATTACACAAACTTGGGTTGTGAATAACAGAAGAAAAACGTGATACAACAGTGCAGTAAAAGAAACAACTAGAAATAGCAGTACATAAAATGTAGCAAGGAAATGCTTTGCAGTTATATTAAAAACAAACAAAGTAACTTGACCTTATTTCAAATTTATACAATGTTATCACAGTAATAAGGTGCCATGAGTTCCAAGTTAAACAATGTTAGCCGTAGCCTTTCGAAAGAGTTTATTATCAATGATGGTGACTAAGAAAGGTGGTTCCATTGCCGAGATGTTTTAGGGAAAAATGAATAAATAGGTGTTGATGTTTCCTGCTTGAATTTCGACATTGAAGCGACAGTCTACACGGTGCGATAAGTAATGTGGCTCTGAATTGAAGTTATTATGAAGAAATGGGTGATGGACTATCTTGTGAAACAGAGTAAAGTGAGCTATTATACTCCATGATGCTAGTGATGGAAGACATAGGTTAGCTTTCATTGAAGATATGCTGAAAGTGCGGTTATAATTGGAAAAAATAAAACGAAGAGAATTGTTTTCAAAAAGTTCTAGAGAAGAGATGAGGTTTTTGTTGTGTGGGTTCCACACTGTGGCGTATTCTAGTCTTGGAGCACTAATGACTAATAAAGTAGTAATTTCAAAGATGACGGGGCGTTAGAAAATTTGTGACGTAAGTAGCCAAGCGTGCTGTTAGCTCTACTGGTTATGTATTCAATATGAAGAGACCAGATTAGTATTGAAAATATATGAACGCCTAAGTATTTATATGAATTCACAGGATCTAAGAGGATATTATTCATATGGTAGAATGAAAGGATGGTAGAATTTCTATGAACATGGAAAATTTGACATTTGTTAATATTTATTTGCATTCGCCAGGTATTACACCAATTATATGTAAGGTTTAGATCTGATTAAAGAGCATTGGAATTGTCAATACTGATTATTTCACGGTAAATTACGCAATCGTCAGCAAATAGGTGAACATGAGATGTCAATGTAGAAGGCAACTCGTTATTATAGATGAGAAAAAGAAGTGGTACTAGTACTGAACCTTGAGGCACGCCGGAACGAACTGCAGTTACAGGTGAGTCATGATTATTAGCAGTGACAAACTGATGGTGGTTACAAAGAAAATATTCAATCCATTTCAGTATGTTATTATCGAGGTACAAAAGAATTAGTTTGAAAAGAGGTAGATGATGCGAAACTTTGTCAAATGCTTTACTAAAATCTAAAAACACAGTCAGCAGATGAGGCGTGATCTAAAATACAGTTTAGTCCCTGGGTAAATGATATTAGTTGCGTTTCGCAGTTTTACGAAAACCGTGTTGATCTGTGGTGAAAAATAGAGTTGAGAAAGTTAACCAGGTTGGTGAAAATTACGTGTTCAAGAAGTTTGCAACAGGTGCTGGCCAGTGAGATTGGGCGGTATTTCAAGGGTGAGTTTTTGCTGCCGGATTTGTGCAGAGGAACCACCTCCCTTCTTTCCATTGAGAACGAAGAGTCGATGAGTCTATGGATTGTTGAAAGATTTTGGTCAATAAGATGGAGGTGAAGACGCTAGTGCTTTTTCAAAATTTGCTATTGATGCCGTCAAAGCCTGGAGCTGAGTTAAAGTGTAATCTATCAATAAGTTTAGCAATGCCAGATGAATGCACTGTTACAGGATCCATGGTAAGATAGTTGCATGCGCTGGTGTCCGGTAGGTGAATGTTGCTTGAAACCGAGAAATTATTGCGAAATGCGTCATTAAAAGTGATCGCGCAGGAGTTACTTGAGATTATGTTGCCTTCTTTGTCTTTCAGAATGATAGTGCTATCGCAAGGGGGGTTAATGACGCGCCAGAACTAGCGAATGTCTGTTTTGATTATGTCTGGTAGTGTGTGGATTAGGTAATAATTTTAGCTTCCTTTAGGGCAGATATATATGTACGATTAGCAGTTTCGTAAGATCCCCAACGTGCTTGGTTAGGAGATGATTTAGCTGAACAATAGAGCCGTTTCTTTTTGTTAGATAGGCGCTTGATGTGTGCGATATACCAAGGGGCATGTGTGTTGGAAACGATGGTACGATTAGGAATGTATGTTTCTGTCAACAGACGTACCTGATCTGCAAAAATACACCAGTTAATCTCGACAGAACGCGTATCAAGGTTAATCAAATAGCTGTCGAGAAATGAGCCCAATGCATTGTTAATTGCCTCGATATTTGCTTTCGTATAATTACGAATAATTTTCTTAACCTTAGTTGTTTTAGGACCGCCACCGTTAATAGCAAAAGTTAATAAAGAATGATCGCTATTACTAGGCAGAAACGTTATAGGGGAAGCTAGATCTGGACGATTAGTTAAGACTAAGTCAAGCGTGCTCGCAGTGGTGGAAGTGATTCTGGTCGGCCGGGTAACGAGTTGCGACAGGGAAAACACGGAACAAAGTTCGCAAAATTCTTTTGCCTGAGTTGAAAAGGGTGTTATACCAGGTGGTTGTCTGTTCCACAACAGATTGGGAAAATTAAAGTCACCGAGTAAAAACAAGGGTGATGAGAGAGACAGAGATGAAACGAGGTTAATAGCATCATGTAAATTGTCGAGGAAGGTGGCAGATGATGAAGGTGGGCGATAGCATACACCAATGATTATCTTTGTATGACTGAGCATTAGGCAAGCCCATGTGCATTCAAGCTCGGTTTTAATGTCTATATGAAACGACAAAACATCTTTGAAAATGGTGAGAACAACACCCCCTCCACGGCGCTCAGTGCGGTCACACCGGTAGACAGTGAAATTAAAAGCGCGATGAAATATATCCCAATCAAGCACATGTGCAGGAAGCAAGGATTCTGTAAAGGCGACAATTTTAGCGCTGCACGTGTCGATTGCTGATGACAACGAAAAGTGTTTGTTTACAACACTTCTTGCATTTGTAAAAACAATAGGCAGAAAAAATGTGTCTGCATGACGTGATTGGCCACTTCCCTTATTGTTTTGCTATTGTGCTGGAAACCGGCATTCACACGATTTAGTCCAGTACCTGTTGCATACTGAATCAGTTTATGCACAGAATTGTTAGTAGCGCCGTACAAGTAGCATTAATTGCTCAAAAATAATTTATTGTAACGACGCTTGAAGTTGGAAGAGCCAGGCTCAGCGGTACCGAATTCGAAGAGTTTTTTGCGGGCGGTGCGGGTAGGTGATGAAAAGTCTTCGCCAACTGAAAGATTTTTTTTGTTTAAATTGGTTTCACAGAGCAATTACACTTTCCCTAGTTTTGAAGTGCGAAAATTTTGCGATGACGGGGCGGCACTTGTTCGGAATGAAGAAACCGAGACGATATGCGCGTTCTATTTCACCTTCGGTAAATTAATTGGAAAGTGATCTTATTGCTATGATCAGCTTGGATTCGATTTCTCGCCATGATTATTTTGTGTCAGGAATACCCTGAAATATAAGGTTACCACGGCGTGATCGATCTTCAAGTTCAGCGAGACGTGAATTGAACGTACCTAAACAACTAGCAGTTTTTTCAACCTGAGCCAGCGCAGATGCCATATCTTTAGTTATTTCATCGACTTTGCATGATTTTTCTTCGAGCAAGTCCAAGCGTTGTTGAAGACCATAATTTTTGTCTTTTTTGTCCACTAATTTTTGTATGTGAAGACCAATAATTTTGATAGCTTTGACATCAGCAGCCAGTTCAGGTTGCGCCTTGTAACCTTCAAGGGATCGAGTGTGCAGATCCTTCAGCAGCTTGAATAATACGTTCATTTGTTCTGAAGGGTCTGTGGGGAGTGGATCTATATTAAGCATCAATTCCGAGCGTGTGATAGGTCCCGGGTTATTCTAGACATCACCCGATTGTAACAACAGAAAGGCAACAGAAAAGCAATCGCATATGGTATACAATAACACCCGTTGGCACGGGAACAGAAGCAAACACCAATCATCAGTTTTTTTAGCGTGACGAGAGGCGGCTGTGCGCACCTTCATAGCGAAGACAAGAAGGTGAGGCATGCTGTTGTGAGCACTGATCCCGTGTCCACTGATGTTCGGGTTGCTTGGCATGTGGCTTAAAACTTCTTTCCTAGTAATGGCTGCATCGATGAGGCTGGGGCGGGGGGGGGCGTATGGGAGCATCCAGCGAAAGTGCCAACACGATGGATGGTGCGCAGTCGAGCGGCGCACATATGCTTGTGGCTAATAGACGTTTGAAAAAGCGCAGGAATGCTTGATAAGCAGGACGGCCATCCGAGGATGATCGTGAACAAAGCCTGCATAGCGAAGACAAGGTGGTTAGGCATGCTGTGGTGAGCACTGCCCCCGTGTCCACTCTGTTTGCACCAGTCACATACCTTTGTCATCCATTGGCGTCACGTAATACCAAATGGTTCTGCAGCTCTCGCGGTGGTTTTGTTCCCATGGCATGTTGCAAAACTGGCATGGTATGACATGATTCCATGGCGAACACAAGCGACAGACCCCAACAAGAGAATCATGGCATGCGTGTCATGTAAAAACATGACTACATGCCAAGATGCTGATGACGCGCGGCCGTTTTGCTAACGTCACAAATACCAAATTTGTTTTTACGGTACGTGAATGGATGATAAAGGTATGTGACTGGTACAAACATGGTAATCATGACATGCTTGTCATGTAACCACATGACTACATGCCACATTCATGATGCGCCGGTGGACGTTTCACTAGCTACACTTATACTAAATTTGATATTACGGAACGTGCATGATTGATTTGATTTGTGGGGTTTAACGTCCCAAAACCACCATATGAATATGAGAGACGCCGTAGTGTAGGGCTCCGGAAATTTCGACAACCTGGGGTTCTTTAACGTGCACCCAAATCTGAGCACACGGGCCTACAACATTTCCGCCTCCATCGGAAATGCAGCCGCCGCAGCCGGGGTTCGATCCCGCGACCTGCGGGTCAGCAGCTGGGTACCTTAGCCACTAGACCCCCGCGGAGGCGTGAACGTGCATGGATGACGAAAATATGATACTGGTGCAAACATGATAAACATGAGATGCATCTCATGTAACAACATGAACACATGCCACACTCATGATGCGCTCGCGGCCGTTCCGATAGCTTTACATATGCCAAACTTGGTATTACGTGACGCCAATGGATGGCGAATGGTATGTGACTGGTGCAAACATGATAATCATAAGATGCATGTCAGGTGAGTACATGCCTACATGCCACAGCCAAAGCGCTAATGCATTTCGACGTGACGCGGTCCGCGTGCTCACCGGTGTTCATTTCGTCGCGTCACGCCGGCGTTGCCATGTCAGGCGCCGGTCCTGGTCCTGCCATATACTTACAGGTGCGCGCCGCGCTGCCTTGCTTTGACACCTGCGCGTTTCAGCGTGTCCGACGTCCTTCCATCATGAAAAGAGGGAGACGCATTGTTGTCTGGGCAGCGCATCAGCGCGAAATGCAGGATGTCGCATTTTGCGCTGGTTGCCGTCGGACCACGCCTGACGGACGCGGGTCGCGCCTGACGTCAGACTATAGAGTGCTCGCGTTTTGCTAACGTAGCGTCGCTGTGCCCAGCGTGCGCGCGCGTCAACGCTACATTGGAGTATATTTGGCTCTTCACGATGCACTCGCGGCCGTTTTGCTAGCTCCCCATGTACCAAATTTGGTGTTACGTGACGTCAATGGATGACCAAACATATGACTAGTGTTAACATGATAATTCTGACACGCGTGTCACGTAAGAACATGAAACATAACAAGCTCATAGCATGCTCGCGGCCGTTTCGGTAGCTTCACATATACTAAATTTGGTATCAAGTGACGTGACTAGATGACGAAGGTAAACGACACAGCGAAACATGATAATCATGACAAAGAAGTCATGTATGGCATCATTTACCCCCACCTCTTAATGTTGTGCCCATTTTAATGTGACATATCAAAATTTCTCATTCGTGCTTCGCATATTATTGATTCCCACTGTACGTGGGATCTGCCAATTATTTCAAACAGCGTGATTGAAACTGTTCTTACATATTAGACTGTGCCTACCTGCTCGGTTCACGCTCACGGAAAATCTGGTCTTGGAACGCAAGGTTTGAGCTTCTAATTACGCTATTTTTAAGTTTAGCAATATGTGCGTATAACATCGATAAATTTAAACGACATGGCTACTGTTGCCTTGAACTCTGGCTGTTTCCAAATCTATCCAAAATTAAGCCACCCTATTTTTTGTCTTGGAGCACGATTGCCTTTCAAAGTTTTGGAAAGAACACAGGTTCCCGCAAGGAGCTTTACATGTACACCGTTACCAATTGTCTGCTTTTTTTATATGACATGCTTCCGGAAACACACACCTGAATTGACCAACGTTGCCCAATGTTTTTACCCGAAAAACTAGATGACTAACATAATAAATGCGGTTTTTGTCAAAATTACGTGGGACATTTGGCACGCCCCAAATAATCACAGCACTTTTCTTAAAAGATATTTCTATGCATCCTAATGAAACTCAGTTGAATACCGTTTGGTGTTGGTGTAAAAACACTTATTGTCAGCAAATCGCTTCAGTAGAAAGCACGCAGTAACAAGATTTCTTCATGTTGCCATTAAACATACGTTCAGGTAACAAAAATAGCTACGTTTGTTCTAGCTATTTCTTTGTAAATTTAAGCTTTTGAATCGTCACGTTGGCCGGGTGTTGCGGTAACCGTAATAGGAGACGTGATGGTAGGGTGAGAGTTATTTCATATGGACATTCACACTGCTACTGCCAAGTATATTTCACTTACGATCAGTATTTTCCTTTTTGTGAAAGAGTCAGTATCAATTTGATAAGATGGCGATTTTTCGCAATAACAACATAAGAAATTGCTTTAATTGCATTGTATTTACATGTCATGCTTGCCGAGAACACGTGCAAACATTGCGCTCCAAGACATATTCTGTGCAGCGTGAGCCGAACAGGAAGCCACGCTCTAAATTGCGAGAACAGTTGAGTTCATGCTGTGTGAAAACTAATCAATCAGAACACGAACAACGCCACCACATTTCAGGTTTATTTATTGTGCAACTTTTATAAACAACGTGAACGTGCGTCAGCTCAGCTTTTTATACAAGGGATTCTTACAGGTGATTTGTTCAGGTGATTCATACGCAACGGTTTATTGTCGAGACAAGGGTACAACAACAAACGGCATGGGCGCGCGTGATAACGAAGCCGCGAGAAGTGCGCGGTGAAAACGGGACGCCAATTGAGTATTCGACCCGCCGGTGAGGCAGACTGGAAACCGAAATTTACTAGTGAAGCCGGCGCGCGCTTCATATATCGTTAGCTGCAGCAAGCGTATCATTTTCAATGCTATGTTGCGCTGATATTCTACATGGTGACGTAGTAGTTCTTCCTTGCCAGCGCTGAACTTTTCGAAGGATCACCATCGCACCTTGTTTAGTGCAGTTCTCACGTGATTATTCAAGCATCACCGCCACCAACACGACACCAAAACCACTAGTGCTGCCAGAGCAGACCACTGTTGCCAGCATTACCGAAGAAGTACCGGTGTGCGTTGTCACTGGTTTATTTGCTTCGTCATTCTCCACGTGTATGCCAGTGGATGGTTCATCTTCCGCTCTCAAGGCCACTCTGGGCTGGATGTGATAGGTTGAGATGTGGAAACACCTCAACCCAACACGAACTGGTACCTTGCCAGTGTTGATGAGGAAGGGTAAAACTTGCTTGAGTTTTTTTGAAAGCCTGGGTCAAATAACAATGGTGGGTGATTGTATCGACGCCAACGGATCTCGTGTCATTTGCTGCTGCTCTTATACTCTAAAATATTTTACACCCCAAAAGGTGTAAAATGGGTGTACGCAATAAAAGCACATATATGAACACCCTTTTACACTCCTTTTTAATAATTTGAGTTGTTAGTGAATAAAACACCCTCAAAACACTCCATCTACACCTTTATATTGGAGTTGTTATGAAGAAGGCTAGAAATGATTTATTGATATGTGGTGTTTAACGTCCGAAAATCACCATATGATTATGAGAGGCGCTATGTGGAGGGCTCCGGAAATTTCGACCACATGGAGTTCTTCAACGTGTACCCAAATCTGAGCACACGTGCCTACAAGGCTACAAATGCACGTCATTTTGGGGCAGTTGAGCAGTTTTCATTGATAAAGCACACAAACTACTATAAGACGGAAGATACAATAGGAGCGCCGCTTGTTCTATATAGTAAGGGCCAATTCTCCTGTATGTGTTTCTTTGCCCCGCCACGGTGGTCTAGTGACTAAGGTACTCGGCTGCTGACCCGCAGGTCGCGGGATCAAATCCCGGCTGTGGCGGCTGCATTTCCGATGGAGGCGGAAATGTTGTAGGCCCGTGTACTCAGATTTGGGTGCACGTTAATGAACCCCAGGTGGTCAAAATTTCCGGAGCCCTCCACTACGGCGTCTCTCATAATCAAATGGTGGTTTTGGGACGTTAAACCCCACAAAACAACAACAATGTGTTTCTTTCATCTGTGACATTTGTGTGATTAGTCATCACTCATAAAGTGCACTGATTTGCCTAAACAAGGCAATACTGCGCAAATCGGTGTTGCAAAGCCTAGAACACTCCCCCCTCCCCCCGTCCCCCATAAGATCGAAGCTTTTAAAGCTGGAGATAAAACGTACGCCCCCTGAAAAACAACAACAACAACAAGAACAACACACAGTTTTTTAGACATAACCAATACGTCAGCAGGCCATCAGGTCCCTTAAAAACAAACATTGACGTCATGTATTTTTAGCAGGCACGTTTTATTAAATTACTGTAGCGAATGCTCCTCTTCATGTGTCTTTAAAAGTGCGTCATAGAAATTCAGAAGAGGACACCGACCATAAACAAAAATGCAGAATAAGGACATTTCGATGACTTTGATGCTCTCTTTCTCACAATGACGGGAGCCTTGTTGACTAAATTGCAAACAAAGCTCTCCTCATGGGAGCCGAAACGCATTCTGTAGTTGTCCCTCTCTCTCCGTTTTTTTGTGGATCCCCTTCTTTTAATTTATGTAACTTCCCCAGCAGACGTGGTTTGGTCAAAGCCTTGACTTTGTAGGTAGTGAGAAAACAGCATTGATGAAATATCTTCAGCCGTGGTCTTGTTCCAAGGACTGCGAGCAAAGTACAAGTGTATTGTCGCAACGTGAAGACAGAAGTAGTAATTAACAGGTTGAGAAAGTAGCAACAGGGCAGTACTTTTATTTACTGCGCGCCAGAGTGTTCCCCTTCTTTTTTGGTATTGCTCGCTGCATAAAAGCGCGCAGATGCGCGTATGCGCTGTCGTCTTCGTCTTCCTAGCAGTACGCACGTGGCAATATGTTTTCATCGAATTGTGTGATGGCCGATGCATGCAATGTTGCAATGTCTTTACCGAAATGAAAGTGCTGATAAATTATCGCCTGCATGACCATAAATGTGCAGTCCCTAAAGACCCATAGAGCTGAGCAAAAAGCATCAGCTTACCTTTTTTACCAGTATTCACAAGATTAGGTTGGTGAAGGTGCACTAAATATTGCTCCTGAATATTACAAATGCGTGTTCTGACTAGTAGCTCATGCTGGCCGCACTGCACCGTCACAGTGTTCACTGCGATTCAGATGCATTGTTAAAGAACGAGTATAACGCAACAGATCACTGCCGCAAAAAAAAAGCAGTGCCCGCGCTATCAGTAGAGGGCCGGAGCTAGCGTTAAACCACATATAGCAGGTCTGAGAGCGCACAGACGCCATGAAGTCTCGTCGCCTAGACAACCTTGGCTGCCCGGGATGCGTGTTTGACAACCGTATGCTGGAGAACGCGCGCGAGAGAAGGGAGACGCCCATGTCGTCTGCTACGGCGCTCATTGGCTACCACCGCTGCAAACGTCAGTTTCTCGCATTGCCTTGCCCTCGTCTGTCTTCACCGCCGTCGCCGCGGCCACGCTCGCGGGGTGAGGAGCGAGTGATCGCGGTGCTGCGTTGTGTCAATATGCAAGTGATCCGAGTGCTTTTGGGTTGTTTTCGAGCTACTGAAGCCGTGAGTAAACAGTGTCGGGGCTGACTGCGTAGACAGGTGGCATCTGCACACCCGTGGCCTTACGACGAGTAGTAGGCGGACAAGATTTACGCGTTGGATCGAAATGTTCTGCCGTGGCCGCGGGGTTCCATAGCGCGGGAAGCTCGTTTTTCGCCACACGTGTTTAGCTCACGCCTAAGTGTTAGCACCCATAGTTGAAGTTTTAATCTCCATTCTAACGGCTGCATTTAACGGCTGCACTCTGTCGTTCATGTTTTGAGCAGTTTCCAGTGCTTCCTTGTACTCGCCAGTTCTAAACAGATCGGTACGATTTGTATAAATCCACCATTTTGTAATGTACATACCAACCGGCCCAGTTTAGTTCGTTTGTGCATGTGAACATTCTTCATTTTGTTTCTAAAACACTGTTTACACTTGAGCGCAGCGTATGAAAGTCAATAAATATATATGTCAAGTTTATTAAAACACTTATGGAACAGCTTTATTGTGAAAATATTACATTAGCAGGTCCCAGAGAGCAGAAAAACTGATAAAAGTCTAATGCGAATATGCCTGTTGCCAGGCTGAAGCCATCCACATAAGGCGGCAAGAGTGACTGACAGTGAAGGCTTAACGTGGAAGCGTAGAAATAATAAAGTGAGTTGGCTGCAATCAAAAATAAAAAAATTGCTGAGACAGGAGGAAGCTAATGACATTATTCATAGTATTTTTACTTTCTCTGTCCGTTTGTACTTGCTTACTTATAATAAAACACCTGATCCTCTCTGAAACACGCAACCATATAGGTAACACTGTAAAGTTAGAAATTGCTAATGCTTAATTTATTTACGCGCATTGAATTTTCTACTCGCTCATGCGATGCCCTCATGCCTTGGAAGTAATACAAATGAAACATCCAGCATAGACAAACATACTCCTGCAGAAATTTATTGAAAATAAAGTCACCTTTAACCGTCATTCAGTTTTCTTTTGCCCCATCTGCCTGTGATGTATCTTCTTTTTCTATTTGTCTTTTTAGTAAGCTGCTCAGTACCATCACAGTGATACAGTTAGGAGCCACGCATATGTTGTCAACTTCGGGTTATTGTTTTCCACTGCATCTACCCCATATATCGCTGATTTTGCTTCGAATATTATCCACGGTCATCTGCAAGTTATACACGTGCAGTATCTTGGAAAATGACTCCTGCACAGAGTTCGCAAATCTGCGGCAGGCATCCCGAACCAACACTGCAATGTCAAGTAACTAAGCAGTTTATTTCAAAACAGGACATACTCAGTAATTGAACGACTGTTTCGCGTTTTTGCGCCACTCTCGCCGCAGGTAAGCAACCGACTGGCGCGTATTATGAGCACTTGGTAGTTTAAACTCGCAATTATTAATAACAATATGCATCGATTGTGTAGGCAAGACCGTTGGTAGCCTCGAAATTGGTCAATACATGAATGGTGACGTACGGCTGTAGCTGCAACAGCGTAATAAGCCGACCGGACTAAAAGTTGACATTCAATTCAGAGCCGTGACAAAAATGCTACGGGATCTGCGGGAAAAAGTGAGCACTGATGCAAGTAATGCTGCGGCAAACAAATAAGTCTTGTGTGCAGTCTGCCAACGCAATTTCCCTGAGACTGTTTATTGACGTAGAGCATCGCTCTACGTAACTGTCCGCCCGTTTCTGAAGAGAAAACGGGTCGGAAATCCTCTCCCCTGACAAAAATTGGTGACGTCGCAGTGACGGGACGGGTCGTTTGACGGCTGTGAGAACGAAGATAGTTATAGCCCGAGAACAAACCGACGACACAGAGACAAGAAGGACACGAAGGACTTGTCTCTGTGTCGTCGTATTGGCCTCGCGCTACAACTATCGTCATGCCATACCAACTAGCCCAAGCTGTCACACTTCTATGTGAGAACGAGCCCTTACGGTATCAGTAGTTTGGAAACAACCAAAAAGCAATCCGATTAACAAAACACAGAGGTTAGAAGGGTCGCTTGTGGCCTCTCTAAAATCACACAGCTGCTCTCAGTACACTTCTGACGCAGTTTGCCCGGGACTGTTTACTTAAGGTTTCAGTAGTTCGGAAACAACCTAGAAACAATCTGATTCTCAAAACACACAGCTGCTCTCAGTACCGGCACTACCGGCGAGTCCGCTGCTGGTGCAGCAACCGTAATAAACAAAGTGAACGCGAAATGACGTTCATGGTAGCTGCTGCCAATGAGCGCCGTAGCAGACGACAATGGCGTCTCCCCCCTCTCTCGCGCATTCTCCTACATACGGTTCTCACCGGGATCGCTGCGCGCTCGGGCGCAGAGCGCGGGAGAGGGACCGGCATCGTCTTACATGTCCCTGCGTGCGCTGGCGAAAAACCCTCCCGTGTATGTGCATGTGGTGCACGTGGCTTCTCGATCGGTAGAGTTTATAAGTCGGTGTTGAGTTTGAAATGTGCCTGCGGTCTGTGCTCGACCTGTGTGTTCTCTCAGTGCTGATTATTGCGAAGGTGCGCCATCCTGAAGACTGGACCTGTGGATTCATATTGTGAAGCACTCGAAGTTGAACAGTGAGTACCACTCTCACGTTGTTCCGTTCAGCGCTTTGTTATTTGTGTAAGCATGAAATTAACGCCTTCGAACAATTTTGTTTTCAACTAGTTGATGGCAAATCAGCATTTGCTTACTTAGCGAGGATATTTGTCCAAACTGTTTCACGGGGATGATGGCGAAGTGTGATTGTGGGCAAGTTTTTTTTATTTATTTGTTTAGATTGTTTGGAGTACAAAGCAGAGTGAGCGTGCGTCGCTGAGGTTCAGCGAAGAAATCGAACACATTTTTGCGGTGCCCTTTGTTGGCAGCCGTGTTTAACGGGTCCCGCTCGTGATGCACATCAATTTTAGTTAAACAATTTATACATGTGTGGGACGGCGCCTGTTAGCTCTAAGCGTCAACCGTATCTATGACGCATATGCTTTCGCATGTTGGTAGTTTATTCACTTTTTTTTCTTATTGCACAAAAAGACCGAGAACGGAAAACAAGGGCGTGGTGCCAATGTCGTTCATTTCGGTTATTTTTCGTTTTGTGCGGTAACACTACAGTGATAACTCGGGTTGATGCATCGGGTGACAACACAGCATATTGCTTCTCGTTAGGTGCGCCTCGCGAAGTCTGCCTACTTGCTAATACGTTCAATTTCGTTAAATTCGTCTTCACCAATATTTTCGTTCACCCGCAACGTAGCACGACACTGCCGACAGCCGTGTCTGTGTAGCGAATTGAGCACTGAAGCTGTACTTTTGTTTGAACAGACCTTTCGTCTTTGTGTGTGATCGAATTGCCTACTTGAACGGTGCAAAAGCTTGTTTGAGCATAACTGCTAACGTTACAGCACACTTTGTTCAAATTGTTTCTATCATGTGTAACTTTCAAAATATTCTTGTTATTCAGAGTTTTAATGCCATCGCCTCGTTTGGCGTTTACCTTCGCTAAGTACTTCAGATGTTAAAGGTATTTTCGCTATGTGAAGCGTATTATTAGTTTTTTTGTTGCACAGAAAACACTTCAATGTTATACATACTGCACGGTATCTAAGCTTGTGTTGCAGCCAAAATGTAAGACTGGGCAGCATATTTATCTGAGAACACAAAACGCACAGCCACAGAACAGCCTCCGGTGCGTCGGGAAGGATTTATGCTTTCTCAGCCTGCCAGCATGATTGAAACAAATGGCCTTAATTTAGCAGTATGCAATGGACATTGAGTGAAAGTAACAGGGCCACTTTATTCCGATTTTCCCAGCCAATTCTGGGGCTATGGCAATTGTGTTTGAAAAAAAAAATCGTGCTAACTTAATGCACTGAAAACAGTGAACTGCTTGAATATTTCTGAGAGAAAAAAAGTTTTCGGTCACGTTGTTCCCTTTTAAATTTTCCAGAATGTTGTTTGAGTGTTTTTTTTGAAAAAAAATATTTTACAGGTACCGCTCCTGTTTTTATACCAAGTTTGGTACATGTTAAGTAAAGGGGCTTATGTAAGGTGTTTGAAACTCAGTAATATTAATACAATTTTTCGGCCACATAGGTCTGCAAGTTATGTTTGCATTTTCTCATTGCAATACTGCACTTTGTATGAATATCCGTGCTGTGACTACTTACTTCACAGAAAAGATATTTTGTATAATAAATATTTTTAGACATCTTGAGCTGTTAACCTCTACGAGAAAAGATCACTAATTTCACAGAATTGTCATTTTTGTCCGTATTCAGACGCAATTTGCACCATCTGGTGGTCCAACTAAAAATGACCTTTTACCTAAATTTAAAGCAAATAAACAGTTCTTTGTGACAAGTTTCATCATTACAATTTCTATTTCAAGAAATAAAATAAATTTTCAATTTTCCCATCAACAAAAATGGGGAACTTCGAGGCGTCGGCTGCCGTATGACCAAATGGCGAGTAAGGGAACTTGGAACTTCAAAAATAATTTAGGGGATAAGCTCTTGAGGCCATGGGTCGTTCCCTCCTCTGTGGTCGTACTAGTATTATGTAGCCACTTTATGAGTTGCACAATAGATAGCGTTAGTGGTTTTCATAGCCTATACACGGACAAAATGATGATTTGTGGGACGAATCGTTCGTCCGTACATTTGTCCTTTCGTCCGTTCGTCTGTGCATCCTTACGTCCGGGCTTCCGTGTGTCGGTCTGTCCGTGAGTCAGTCCGTCTTTATGTCCGTCCATACTTGCGTAAGACTGTCCATCCGTTTGTGCGTCCAGACGGACGAACGCTACGCCCCACTCCTCACCATTCACTCCGTTGATATGCTTTGATATTTTTCTCAAAACATAAATTGCTATGACAAAATTTGGAACATGAAAAGAACTGTTTATTTGCTTTCAATTTAGGTACAAGGTCTACTTTATTCAATCACCACATGGTGCAAGTTGCGTCTCATTATAGACAAAACAACTATTTTGTGAAATTCGCGATTTTTTCTTGCAAAGTTTGACATCCTGAGAGGTCTAAAATATTTTTACCTCCAAATATACCTAATGTGGATTAAGTATTAATTCCTCAGTTATTCATTCAAAGTGCAGTATTGATATAGAAAAATGCAGATATAACACATTTCAGCTAAAGTATTTGCGTATGTGCTCGAAAAATTGTAATACTATTACTGAGCTTGAAAAACTTTACGCAAGCTCTTCATTTAACTTGTAGACCAAATTTGGCACGGAAAAAGAAGAGGTACTTATGAAATAATTTTTTTCACAAACATCCAGACAAGATTTCGGGAAGGTCAAGAGGCAGCCACGTGACCAAAAAATTATTTGTCTGCGAAATATTCTAGCAGTTACCCTTTTTAATGCAGTAAAATCAGCGCGATTTTTTTCGAATGCATTTGAGATTGTCATCAAAATGGCTGAGACGTCTGACATGCAATGACCCAATAGCCAATTCTTCCATTACATAATCGTGTAATTGTGAACCAGTTCAAGAACACTAGTATCATTCGCATTTTAATAAGTAACTGTACAGTACTTAATTTTACAAGTTACCTCACTGAATACCTTCTCAATGTGCATACCGTCATGTATGCTCAGTGGCATTTCGCTTTTTTTTCAATACAGATAAAATATGTATATGTTATCGCGCATCGTACTGAATTCCTTTTAATAAACTAATGGAATGAGTACCATGGTAGATCTGCCGAAATACACATGCAGCTGTTTTGATGCATACTTAGACACGAAACTTGATATTCACTTAGATTGGTCGATGCATGCAGCTAATGGAACATTATCAAAATAAAACGGCACCTTTTTATTTACCTGTGCGAATAAGCTGAAAGGGTAAAGTAAGGTTCATATCTACGGCACGAAAGATATAATGATTCTGCCACAGCCTGCTTTTTATGGCGTTTATTGCTCACCATACCTTTTTTAGCATTTCTCACTGCAGTGGAGCCCGATGTCACTGAATATGCTTGCTATGCACTCAATTTACACGTACACATAAGAAAGCAGTTAGTTATGCAGGGTGCATACTATATGTTGCACTCTTTGTGAAATTTCTGTTAATATTGATTGTGTATTTATTTTAGGTTTCCAGGATTGAATTTCCTGTACAGAGAGAACAGCTTCGCCCCACTTCTCTTGTAGGCACCAGTCATCTCAGCAGCTGAAGATGATTGCGCAAGCAACAGTGACGAGCTGTGGTTCACAGTTAGAAGTATACCAACACTGACATTACAATTATACAACCCCAATTACACTACCTTGTCGAATGTTCTCATTTTTAAATGTCGAAATTTATTCTGTGAGATATAATAGGTTGTAAATGTGACTCCAGAAACTCGCTTACTCTTTCTACGTGTTTTTTTTATTTGTTGTGTTCCAAGCACTCCTGTGTCACGAGCGAGCCCCCGAACCCGCGAAGGACTGGTTGCTAAAACTGCTTCCAGGTGTTGACTCCTCCCCTTCCCCCGCTCGGCGCAAACGAGCCACCGTCGTTTTCCCCGGCAGTTCGACCGCCGCCTCCATCCGAATAACTTGTTTTTAACCGTTCGAGACTGTCTGAGCTTTTTGGACTACCGCGACCAACGCGTACGTCTATGGGCCGACGACAACACCGGACATAACAGTGGCGACGAGGAAGTGGATTTGGACCAACGCTACGCAACGATATTGACAAGCTACAAGCTATGGCCACGCACGGGCTCCAAAATCGGCTACCCGAATTCAACGGCTCATCATGGTCATCGTGGTTTGGACGCCTGCAATTTTACTTCGAGGCTAACAACATCACTGATGCAGCAATGAAGAGGGCCAACCTGCTAACGCTGCGTGGGGAGCAGACATACGACACATTCTGTGCCATGATTCAGCCACGCACTCCAGCAGCCGTTGACTATACGACGACATCGTAGCAGCGCTACAAGAGCACTATGACTCAAGGCCATCGGAGGTTTACTGTCGAGCCCGCTTCCAACGGCGAGACCAACTGGAAGGCGAAAAAGTGGCCGAATACGTAGCGGCTCTCAAAAAGCTCGCTGTTGACTGCAATTTCGGGACGTTGACCGCGACAGCTGCAGCTACTGCGCAGGAGAGAGGATCGACTGCCACACCTGCTAACACCACTATGCTCCCCTTGGACGTTATGTTGCGTGACCGTTTTGTGTGCGGACTGCGTGACGCAGGCCTACAACAACGCCTGTTCGCGAAGACGGGTCTCACCTTCTCCAAAGCCTACGACATCGCCCAACGAGCGGAGAGCGCCGGTAACCAGCAGAGGGATATTCAACGGAACGTCGAGCCGGTGCATCACACCAGTCAGCAGTCAGGTCATTCCACGTCTAAGGCGAAATCAAGCAGAAAGACACAGCGCTGTTGGCGATGCGACGACATGCACGATCCTCAGGTATGTCAATACAAGACAGCGACCTGCAATTTTCGCCAAAAACTGGGACACATTGAAAGGGCATGCATCTCGAAGCGCAAACAGCTCGGACCGAAGACTTCAGTGCAACGGAACAACAATGTCGACGCACAGGAGGGCCAGACGCAAGATACAAGCTGAACAGCACTAACGTCATCAGCACTATATGACTTAAACGCCGTTGTGAACCTCGGAACGAGACCGAAGATTACAACTGAAATTATGGAACACCAGCGCCCTATCAGGTTTGAGGTGGATTCCGGAGCAGCATGTACGCTCATCAGCGAGGACACTTTTCGCGCTACTTGGCGTGAGAACGCGCCAGCTCTCTTCCAGCAAGACGACACGCAGCTGAGAACGTGGTCCGGACATTCCCTTCCACTGCTGGGCTGTGCCAACGTAGACCTGTACTACAACGGGCAGACCCATCCGCTCCCCTTGCTAGTCGTCCACGGTTCTGGATCAAGCCTTTTAGGATGAAATTGGTTCACCCCCCTTGGAGTGGTCATTGGCAGAGTTCACCACACACTCAGTTATCCGTCAGTGGAGCAGCTTCAAGATAAGTACAAAGCGGTTTTCTTCGAAGCATTACCAGGGAACAACGGACCTCCAGTCAAACTGGCGCTGCGGGAGGATGCGACGCCAAAATTTTTGAAAGCTAGGTCCGTGCCTTTCGCCCTACGAACGTCAGTCGAGAATGAGCTTGACCGACTGCAGGAACAAGGGATCATCAAACCGACGCAACATTCGAAATGGGCGACACCACTCGTTGTCGTCCGAAAGAAGAACGGTACCCTACGCCTCTGCGGAGACTACGGAAGCACTGTCAACCTGGCGACAAAAGCATCTTCCTACCCACTGCCGACACCGAAAGAGGTTTTTAGCACGCTTCGTGGTGGAAAAAATCTTCAGCACCTTGGACTTGACACAAGCCTACCAGCCGCTGAAGGTGAGCGAATCAACGTCTGAACTGCTCACAATAAACACTATTAAGGGTCTTTACAAAATTAAAAGGCTACCATTCGGAATATCTGCAGCGCCAGCAATCTTCCACAAATTTATGGAGTCCACACATAGCGGGATCCCAGGTGTTTGCGTCTACTTGGACGATGTTATTGTCGGTGGCGCCTCCAATGAAGAGCACACAGAACGCTTGGAGCTCATTTTGGAAAGGCTAGCAAATGCTAATTTGCGCATCAGGAAAGAAAAATGTGTTTTTGCGGTGCCTGAAGTGAAGTTTCTTGGACATCAAATTGACGCGCAGGGTATCCATTCCACTGAAGACAAAGTGCGTGCAATCACCGAAGCACGAGCGCCTACTAACAAGCAAGAACTGCAGTCGTTTTTGGGGCTATTGACGTTCTACGACCGGTTCTTAGAACATCGAGCTACAGTGGCCAACGATCTATATCAGCTCCTGCAGACAGAAGTCCCATGGACTTGGTCGCCACGCCACCAAGAGTCATTTGTTGCCCTTAAGCAACTACTTCGCAAGTCTACTGTTCTGCGACACTACGACAAAAAGAGACCCCTACTGCTAGCCTGTGACGCATCACCATACGGAGTGGGAGCAGTCCTCTCCCAAGTTGACGACCAGGGACGGGAAGTCCCGATCGCTTTTGCTTCGCGCACCCTATCACAGGCAGAGAGGAATTATTCCCAGCTAGATAAAGAGGGACTTGCCATCGTCTACGCAGCAGATCACTTTCGGCAGTACATTACCGGCAGGAAAGTGACTTTCATAACAAATTACCGGCTCTTATTGGGTATTATGGGTCCCCAGAAGCCAATGCCACAGACATTGTCGCCGCGAATGACACGATGGTGCATCAAGATGTGGGCGTACGATTACGAACTCGTACATCGCACTGAGAAGAAACACCAGAACGCCGACGCACTAAGCCACCTGCCGCTAGACACCACAATAGATGAACTACCCCCGCCGGGTGATATACTCCTGTTCGAGGAGCTGCCGAACTCTCCGCTAAAAGCTGACACGGTAGCAGCATCAACGCAGGAGTGCACTGTCTTGAAGGAAGTCTACGCAGCTATACAGGACGGCAAAGTGCAGAAGCTAAAGGGTGAACACTTCAACGCTTACCGCAAGCGAGCTGCGGAGTTGAGCACTCATCGCGGTTGCGTCACCTTGGGATCAAGAGTTGTAATTCCAGCGGCACTTCGCGAACAGGCCATGTTGCTTGTCCACGCAGGTTATCGAAGCATTGTTGCCATGAAAAAGTGTGCCAGAAGTTATATGTGGAGGCCTGGTATCGACCATGATATAGAAATAACAGTTCACGATCGCCAGCCTTGCCGATGCAATCACAGAAGCCCGCCAAGAGCCCCTATTCCTGAATTGGAAAGACCAGACACGCCTTGGCACACCCTGCACATTGATTTTGCTGGACCTATCGAAGGGTGTTCGTTCCTGGTGGTTGTAGACGCATACACCAAGTGGCTGGAGGTAAAACAAATTGCTACAACGACATCGGCAGCAGTTATCGACACTCTGCGGTCGTTGTTTGCAACGTTTGGCCTCCCGCGCAAGGTGGCCTCAGACAACGGCACTTCGTTTGTGTCCACGGAGATTCTCAAGTTTTACAGCGACAACGGCGTCTCGTCTGTTACATCAGCTCCTTACCACCCGGCTACGAACGGACAAGCCGAGCGCTACGTGGCTGAGCTAAAGCGCGCCCTTACTAAAGACCAGACAGGGACAATGCAACGCCGCATCGAGCACTTTCTCTTCAGACAGCACAACACTGTTCAAAGCACTACTGATCAAACGCCAGCGAAATTGATGTTCGGACGAGAAATGAGAACCCAGCTGACAGCAATTGTCCCGGGGCCCTCAGCGAAAGCACCGTCGGAGGAAGAAAAGCTCCCGCATAGCAGGAGAATTGAAAGTGGACAGCGCATATACGCCCGCCAGTTCCACAGAAAGCCCGGCTGGGTTGAAGCGACGGCACTCAAACACATAGGTTTGCGGTCATGGCTCGTCGACATTGGTGGAAAGGCCACACGCCGCCGCCTTAATCAGCTACGCCGTTCAGGTAATTTGCCAAGGGAACCCCCCATTCAAGCAGCCACCTCGACGGAAGCTTTGTTCCACTTAGCCTGGCATCTCGCACCAGATGAATCGGCGCCGCCGCCCACCGGCCCTGAACACAAGAGAAACGACCCCCAGCGAGCGGATGCTTCTCTTCCTTGTGCGTCCAGAGCGTCCACGCGCCCACGGAGGCGCCCAGATCGCTTCCAAGCGACAAGCTAAGGAGGGAGGAGATGTGTTCCAAGCACCCCTGTGTCACGAGCGAGCCTCCGAACCCACGAAGGACCGGTTGCTGAAACTTCTTCCAGATGTTGACTCCTCCCCTTCCCCCGCTCGGCGCAAACGAGCCACTGTCGTTTCCAACGGCAATTCGGCCGCCGGCTCTATCCGAATAGAAATAAACTTGTTTTTAACCGTTCGAGGCTGTCTGAGCTTTTTGGGCTACCGCGATCAACGCGTACGTCTATGGGCCGACGACAACACCGGACATAACACTATTGTATAAATGTCAATCAACGCCATACCTCTCAGTCGTTTGCCCGACTAGCGCAAATGTTTTTGAAAGTTGTGGTGATTTATTGTATTGAAAACAATGAATTTCTAGTATAGAGAGAAAAAAATGGCAGCATATCCACGGAGTGAATGATGAAGAGTGGGGCGAAGCATTCGTCCGTCCATGCGTCCGTCTGTGTGACCATCCATGCGTCTGTTTGTGCGCCCGTCCCTGCGTTCTTTCATGCATCCGCCCCTGCGTCCGTTCATGCGTCCATCCATGCATCTGTTTGTGGGTCCGTTCGTTCATCTATTCAACACTCCAAGTCCCACCATCTCGCATCTTTTTATCATATATTCCCCATATAGAAGCACCGCCATCCAGCGGACATTCCAAGGACTCAACGAGAGGTGGCACACGCACACTTTCTTACGGCCTGCGCTTTGGGTCCACTTCCCACCTTTAACCACCTCGAGTTCATGGTATATTCTAGTTCACTGCATTCATGGCACTGCGACCAAACGCTCGCTAAACCTTTGGAAAACCAAGGAGGTTACGCCCAGCGAGTATAACGTAGCAACGTTTCCCTGTCAGATAGGGCTCAATTTACATGCCAATGGCTGCTATGGAGCATTGAGAGACAGGAGAATTCGGCTTTTACTTTCTTACGGCTTGCGCTTCGTATCTACTTCTCATTTTTAACCACCTTGAGTTCATTCATGGTATATAAAAGTTCATTGTATTCATGGCACTGCGGCTCAACGCTCGCGAAACCTTTCTAAAGCTAAGGAGGTTACACCCAGCGAGTATAATGTAGCATCCCTTTCTTGTCCGATAGTGCTCAATGTACATGCCAATGGCTGCTAATGGGGATCGCAGCGTGCGCGTTGACTAAAAGCCGAATGCTCATGTCTCTCATTCCCCATTAGCAGCCATTGGCATGTACATTGAGCACTATTTTTTATTGTTAAACAACGCACAGATGAAATCTCTCACTGGCACCACCTTGGAGGTCAAGTGTTATACCTATTTCGGGTATGTGCCACTGGTGGTTACATACGAGGGACGCCCAAGCCACGCCATAAGAAGCTTCGCCCCTAATAAAACTTGGTCGCGTGAGATATTTCAAAATTTTGCAGAATGCCATCAGAGTCCTGTTTGTAAGACTTGCAACTTTACTTTAATAAAGGCAGATGTGAACATATGGGCCTAATTTGTTTTTCGCTTCAGCGTTATGTTCGGTTGAACCTTACGCTACAGGTTACTGCGTGCACTACTGTGTTGTGGTGCGTGTGCGTGTGTATGTGTAATTGCCTGCCGCAAGCTACTTCGTCGTTTTCGGCCCAGTCTAATTACACATATATACACTGGTCTTATGCAGCTCATTCAAGACCACGGCACCCTATTGTATCAGCTGCATGCATGCAGCTATAAGTGCAGTGGGTGACACCAGTATCTTCCTTCTTCCATGTCAACCGCAGAGAAGGTTCATATATGCTTCTCCCTGAGAACCATTGAGGCTTGGGCCAGTTGATGATGCGTATTTGATGGAATAAAGTGCTATGGACGGCTTTCCTCAACACACAAGACTAAGCTTCACCTCATGTGTCTCTGCTTTTGTTGTCCCGTTAATTGTGCTTCACTTGATGAAGTATGCTTATCCATATAGCTGCCATTGTTCCAAGGGGGCTTTTACGTTACAGCCCACTCACATGGGTGTAGCTTCATCCAACCCCCATAGTTTAGGGGTGTGTATAAATACCTATTAAAGTAGAGTGTAACGTTTCTTTACACCCTACGGTTTCAGGCTGTTTCTAAACACCTTATTGGTTAAGGTGTTCCTAGACACCCTTAAAGAGTGTTGACCATAGGACAAAAAATAAACCCTTAGGGGTGTAAAAGTTTTTAGAGTGTACCGTGCGTCAGCTTCTGAATGCAAGGTCGTAGACGAACTAGTCAACGACAAGCTCGCGCGCAACGTAACCAGGCCTTCTACAAGCGCATGGTCTTTTCCTGTTGGGCTACTAAAAAAGGATGGCTCGGTATGGCTTTGCATCGATTGCAGAGCACTCAACAAAATTACTCGGAAGGACGTCTACCCAATGCCTCGCATTGACTACGCTCTTGATACTTTACGAGGCGCCGAGTACTTTTCAAGTCTTGACTTGCGCTCTGGTTATTAGCATTGTCCGATGCACAACCCGAAAAAGGGAAGACTGTGTTTTCTAGGTCAGATGGACTCGTTGAATTGAATGTGATTTCTTTGGCCTATGCAACGCCCCAGCCACAAATGAACGAATGATAGGCACAGTTGCGGGGATTAAAATGGAAGACGTGCCTTTGCTACCTGGACGACATGGCCGTCTTTTCGTCCAGCTTCCTACAGCACCTGGAACGACTAGACGAAGTCCTCACGTCTTGAGCTAAGGCTGGTTTTCAGCTCAACACTAAGAAGTGTCAGTTTGCCAGTAACAGCATTAAGGCATTAAGTCACGTTGCCAGTAAACATGACGTTGGTCCTGATCCCGACAAGGTTGCCGCGGTACTGCACTTTCCTACAGAAACCACACCCAAAGAACTCTGCAGCTTCCTTGGCTTGGCGTCGTACTTTAGCCGCTTTGTGCGTGCTTTTGCTGCTATCACGGCTCCTCTGCACAAAATTCTAACCATGAGTGCACTCTTTGTCTGGTCAGAAGACTGCGAAGCCGCTTTTGACACTCTGAAGCGACTCCTCACATCACGGCCAGTGCTCTGTCATTTCGACCCTGCAGCACCTACTGCGCTACAAACTGACGCAAGCGGGCTTGCTGCAGGTGCTGTGGCCTACGCCAACAATTTGTGTCTTACGCGAGCTGTATTCTTTCACCTGCTGAGTGAAATAACAGCATCACAGAACAAGATTGTCTCGCCACCGTGTGGCCCGTGAAAAAGTTTTGTAGTTATTTATACGGCCAGCATTTCACAATCGCAACTGACCATCATGCTCTGTGTTGGTTATCGTCTTTCAAGCATTTGTCAGTACGCCTTGGCTGTTGGGTTCTATTATTGCAAGAGTGCGACTACAGCGTCACATATAGGTCGGGTCGGCAGCATCAAGATGCCAGCACTTTGTCGCGTTGCCCACTTTTGCCAAGCGCCCATCTGTCACATTCCATCTGTTCCTTGCCGACCACCAAGGTGGCCAAGCATACCGCTGCTGGTTCAAAAGAGTTAGCTGCCTCGGCGGACCTTCTTTCGTCCGCAGATCTCGCCTAGCTCCAACGTTACGATACCCACTGCCGCACAATTATCGATCGAATCACTGGCTTATCACGAGCTCCAAACTACCAACTAAGGCGACAACTTGCCTATTTCAATCTTCAAGATGAAACATCTTGTCGGCAAATTTGCCACACTCTCGGTAAAAAATTGGTTCGCGTCATTTCCCGCTCACTTCGTCTGGAAGTTTACAGGCGTTCACTGACGATGCGACAACAGGCTACTGAGGGTTCCATAAGAGTTAAGACCACCTCAAAACTCGCTGCTTGTGGCCTGGCCTCTTCACTTCTGTCGCCAAGTACGTCGGCTCTTGCACGTCGTGCTAGCATCGACAGCGTAACACGTCTCTTCCCGCGGGGCCATTGCTACCACTGCCGTACCCATCTACCCCCTTTGAATATGTGGGCATAGACTTGTACAGGTCTCTTGCACTTCGGCCCGCTGGTCATTGTTCAATTGTTATTGACGTGGACCATCTTCGTCGCTAGGCGCAGAAGGCAGCTCCTCCGTACGTCAATACCTCCAAAATTGCCCCACGTGTGCTTCGTAGTGAGCGTGGCAAGATATTTCGTTAGTATGTTCTGCTGAAGTTATCGAAGCCTCCAACACCCTCCACAAGACCACATCAGCGTATCATCAAAAACTAGTGGTCCGGCCGAACGTTTTCCCCGAATTTCGTCCGACGTGGCCTCATGTACGCTCAACGAGATCACAAAAACCAAGACATTCTACTTCCTCTTGTCACGTTCGCATATAGTACCACTATACAGCGTACAACGAATTACAACCAAATTTTCTCGTGTATGGCCACGTGCCGACGTTTGTTCAGGACACGACCTTTTTGTCTACATCTTTCGTTCTATCTTCATCTCTCCCAGAAGAGTTCACCGCTCGGGTCAACCGCTGCCGTAAAATTGCCCGCGCCAACACTGCTACCACTCAGGACAAGAGAAAAATAGACGTCGATGCGAAGCGTCGAGCTGGTCTGTTCCGCCCAGGCGACTAAGTGCTTTTGTGGCCACCTGTTCGTGCACCTCGGCTCTGCGAAAAATTCTTTCAGCGATATTTCGGTCCATACACAGTCCTGGAACGAACATCTGACGTCAACTATTGCGTCACTCCTGTCAACGCGGCTCCTGATCGTCGTCGCCGCAGCAACGAGATTGCCCACGTCGCTCGACTGAAGCCATATATTCGGCGTTGCAACCCTTTCCAACTCCCTGTCTTCTTTCGCGAAAGGGGGAAAATAGTTTGAGTGCTGACTATGCACTTCATCTTCATCCAATGAGTAAACCTTTGTAGGAATTATTGTCTGTTACGTGGTCTGAGACGCTCTTGCTCGCGCGTTTGGATTAAAAATATAAGCTGGTTACGGCCGTAGTGGACGTCGTCTCATAACACACACACACACACACACACACACACACACACACACACACACACACACACACACACACATATATATATATATATATATATATATATATAAAGAAGTATATACCTAAGGGCTCGTTTTTCCATGTTTTGATGCAATAATAATAAGATCTAACAGACAGTAATGCCAAGGAATGTATAGGGGAAGTTATTAGAACCAATGGAATGTAAATAAGAAGAAAGAAAAGTGGGTGAAAAAGAACCAGCCGTGAGCAGGAATCGAACCTACGACCTTCGAATAACGCGTTTGATGCTCTAACCACTGAGCTATATATATATAGTTGGTATTTTTATATACCAACTATATATATAGTTGGTATATATAGTTGGTATTTTACACAGTTGGTAATTTTTTCATCCACTTTTCTTTCTTCTTCTTTACATCCCATTGGTTTTAATAATTTCCCCTGTACATTCCTTCGCATTACTGTCTGTTATATCTCATTAATATTGTGTTAAAACACGGAAAAACGAGCCCTTAGGTATACACTTCTTTTCTCTTATATATATATATATATATATATATATATATATATATCCGGTTAACGAGTAAGGTTGGCGCTTGCCTCCCACCCCACTTGCGAAAGAGTTGGCATACGCCACTGTCAGTGAATAAGGTACTTGTGTTGTGTTGCTGCAATTTCTTTCATTTAATGGTTTAAATTGTGTACATCTAAGAATGAACTGATGAGCTGGATCCATTGCCATCTGCCATTGGCTGGCCAAGTCGTAGTTTTTTGTAAGACATCCTGCAACTTTGTTCGACCGTCCATTGACAGTATACAAAATAAACAGTCTTCCAGAAATAGGCGAAGTGGAACACTTGTACACAATGTGACAACAATAACAAGTATTAGAAACAGCGGAGGCGCTAGTACAATGCGCTGTTGTTATCTCGAGACTAATGGCAGAAGACTGGATTTTCATCCACCCATTGCAACATATTATTTCCTACAATGAAGTCAATATTCGAACTAGTGAGTTATATGGAACTTTATAAAGTAGGCATAAATTTTGAACTATTTTGCGAGGGATGGATAGCTAATCAAATGATGAAAAAATCTAGGAAGGTGAGATTCATCTGTCCACTGCTGTTCATTGTTAAAGAAGTATTATCTACTGTTTTTCAAGTTACATATTGGTCGGGATACCCTTGGGGAGCCGATGCTGTGCTGCAGATAATAAATTATGCGTTTTGATATAATTCGAACTAACAGCATACTCCTACAGCTTATAACGGGACACCCCCCCCACCCTTAAAAAAGGGGAACAGGCCTGTGATTGCCTACGTCGGTCGAAATAGCATCGTTGTGAATGGGTACAACTTTGCCTTGCTTCGAAGCTTCAGGAGAGTGTAAAGAAGTAATGAACGACAGAAACATTATTGACAAATAAATTGCTACCCACTAAGCGTACCACTATATAAACTGATTTGGAACACCATCTGTACCTGCACTTTTTTCCTAATAGCAATTCGTAACTAAGAAGGTTTAGGATGCCTTCCTCTTAAGTCGCAATATTGCCAGCATAGGAACGGCTGGGGAAAACAGGCATGACGGGCAACGTTCCATCGTCCTGATTGAAAACTGGTGAAAAAGTTTTGAAACTTTCTGTCTTCTTCTCCATAACCTGACATTGTTTGGAGAATAAGGTTTACACTGTTGGTCAACGTATCGCCAAAACTCAGCAGGTGCACAGAGAAAATTTTTTTCGCTCTGTGGCGTTATAATTATTAAGCTTCGACTTTAAAACAACTCTATTGGAATCTTTTTTTTTCATTTCACGTAGGACATTTATGTCCATATTTGAGTTTCTGGAACATGCCTGCCTTTTTTTCTATATTTTTTCCATCTAACATTTCTTTATTGATCCATGGCTTTTTCAGCTTCACCCTTTTATTAGACCTAAGAATGAAACGCTTCAATCGAATATCCACCACAGAAGCAACCTGTTTCCATGAACTGTTCGTATTTGTCTTGGGCTTTTATTATGAGGCAAGCTGAAGGTCATCAAACGAATGTTCCAGATCATCTGATATAATAACCTGATCTGCGGCATGAAAATTCAATACGTGTTTTGGTAGTTCTTTTTAAAGTAGTGTGGATATAATTTATGACATATTATAACCATGCTGTGGTCAGCCATACCACCACAAACTACTGCAACTTTTACAAAGGTAGTTTACGGACTTAGACACAGAGAAATTATTTAGTGTGGAGGACTTTGCTGCGCATATCCGCCTACGATCATTTACAACTTGTACAAGAATTGTACTTGTTATAGCAAATTATTAGCTCTCAGAAAGTCTCACTCTGAGTCACATCAGTTTCACAAGGCAAAGGTGCCTATTACAGTCAATATAGGCAAGATTGAAGTCACCCAACAACAGCATATTGTCACCAGGTTCAAATTTAGAACTGATGAAGTTACGTAAATGAGTAATTTCCTCCAGCGTCTTGTTAGAGATCTGTATAGCCGTGCCTCCGCCCAAGAAAATCACTGTGATTGCTAAACATTACCTTGATATGAACTGTGTCGATGGCACTTGAGACTGCTATGACCATGAATATTATACCTTGTTTAATCACGATGACAACCGCTCCCCTTCTTCTTGATTGGCCGTGTCTAACTATGCTTTAACCCGGGAGAATAATTTCAGCATCTGATATATCACTACTAAGCGATATCTCTGCAATTACCATAAGGTACGAGTCATGCTCTAATAACATAGTGTCTGTACTGAAACTTTCTTAACATGCTTTTCGCATTTACATGAAAAATTTTGAAAAATCGACATACGCGCTGTTCATCAGACGTTGACTGTTTTCGGTTCAGTGCTGCACTTGTACTTTTCACTAGTTTCTTTGTTCCAGACGTAGCAATCTTTATTTACTTTTAGTTCCACAACGTTTTGCTATTTCTGAAACATTCTTTAAAAAATCCTCTCCGATACTGTAGTTCATCTCCCATAAGCCATCACCTTAAGTTAGCTGGAGCATGTATCCAGAATTCTTCTTTTTGCTCTTTGATCTACCTCACTCAAGTAAATTGGGCGAATCCTATCAATCAACCACCTCCCGAGCCTATGAAGTCTTTCAATAGAAGTAACTTCCACCCCCTCAACTACTTGAACTATCTCATTGTGAATTTTCAGAATAGTATTTCTTCATCTTCTTTGTTATTTTCCGGCACGCCCCTAAGTATCAAGTTGTTTCACCGCACTCGGTTATCTATAGGACATCTACTCAGTTCTCCAGACTTAGCGTTTCGTCTCTACACTATGAAACATTTTTTGTCTGGTCACCCAAGTTCATCCATGGCTTCAAGTTTGCTTTCAATAGAACAAATTCTTTTTTTTGCAAGTACACCTGTACCTCTGGCATTCTGACGATTTATGCTTATATTGAATCACCGGTAGTTGGGTAAGTATCTTGTAGAACTCCATTTCTTGCATATATGTATATCATATATATCAATAGTATAATTTCATAAAGCCATACTAGCATTGTGCTAAGAATTCAGACGTTGCTAACATGTTTTTATGTGTTTTGTTTATTAGTAATAAAGTTGAAGGTACATCTTTCTGGTTTGGTAGCATTTTCTTCTAGGTTTGTTCTGTCATAATCCTGGGATTCTCTTTGATGTTGCTTAAAATGCTCAACAGCTTTATTACCACCGAAATACACTCAAATATAGGGCAAGGCAATCTTTGTGGACACGGGAAAATTACGGTATAGAGATCATCACTAAGAAAATAGTACTTTCGGTCACCACATTACACCAAGAGTGGCACGTTAGATGACAATTTCGTTGTGGTGTTGCCTTCTTCAACGGAGCCGATAAGCGAAGTATCCGTTTCATATAGCGTAGTGGGTCTGTCATGAGCATGTGTCATAACGTCATCCTGCACTATGGTGGTCATAAGACGGCGGTTCTGGGACGCAGGTGAAGCGAATCAACCACGAATGCCACCACGCAATCCTAGCCAACATTCAGGAAAACGAAGACCCGTGTAAAAAGCAGCACATAGAGTGAAATAAAAGTGACTAGCCGTCTGAGTTACTGCATATAGTCACATTAAGGCGATGCTATTATATTTGATTAGGGTGAATCGGGGTACGTAGAACTTTAAACCAACCAATTTTAGTATGTTGAGACTGCCAAGCCATTTGGATGACGGAATATTGTTACGTGCCTTTCCTCAAGTTTTGTTATCACCCCATTACACTACGTTAAACGCAAACCGCGCTTACGATGTTCGAACAGGCTCGATGCATTAATACATCGTTTTCTTAGGATTACACCCACTTCGTGAACCTTACAAATTATTCAGGCACCTACGTCGCTGCTAGTGAAAACTCTAGAACATTTGATGGCAAGTGTATAAATGCCGACGCACTTCACTGCTTGTCAGTTGATCGACGTCCGACGCACCGTTCGCTTCTATCAGTGCTAGTTGGCATCGCTGTAATCTGACCTTCAGTTACGGGCCACAAGTTCCGCTGAATGAATAAATCCATTTCGTAATTCCAGTCTGCATCCTTCGTCAACGTCACGACTCCGTGACAATATGGTCACAATGAGGCAATGTGTATTTTGCCTGATTAAGTTTCTTGATATAAAGCTCATCACGAGCAAGGGCATTCGGAGTGAGCTGAGAATGATTAGTCTGTTGGATGACAAAGCATGGTCACGTTAATTTCATTTTGAATTAAGCCAGATTAAGCGATTCCAAGCAGTATCCTCTAAAGACCAAGCAAGATTTATATAGTCTGCAATAGGCTAGACTAAGCTAAGTCGGACTAATACAATCCCAAACCAGCCTTTTTGGGTAAATCAAGTTTGTATGGCTAGTAGGATGATTGGGTATGGCCACAGAACAGTGCGGTTTAAGCCTGAATAAAATAATCTACATTAGGATAATCAAAAACAAGCAAATTTCTGGTGATCTGGTCTTGCCGGTGGGATGCCTGAGCATGGCCACTATAAGCCAACCCTAAATACAGCAGGTTAGGTTATTAGGACATAAGGTAATTTATACAAAGCTATTTTGAGTAAGTTGAGATTGCCTAGCCAGTCGGACCACTCTACTACGAGGACGAAGTTGGCCCAATATTGTGAAAAGTTCTTTTAGATGATGATGCCGTTATGCAAAAAAAACATCAGCCCTCACTTGAATACCTGAACAACGGCAGGCTTGCCTTTTAGGTATTCCACAAGCCCCTTGATTTCAGGGCCCACACGGATCGCTCCGCGAAATCACCGACTCTAAGGTTCCCAGGAAGCAGTCGCCGTCCTCGTTGTCCTGAGGGGGAAGGGGTCAATGAGACCGCAAGACAGGCAGTCGGCATCAGAGTGCTTTGGCCCCGACTTGTAAACAACGGTGATGTCAAATTTTAAAAGCCGCAGGCTCCACCGTGCGAGGCTGTGAGGTGACCTAAAGGGTTCTTCAAGTTAGCTAGCCAATAGATAGCATGATAGTCGCTCACAACTTCGAAAGGCCTGCTGTAGAGGTAGAGACGAAACTTAGAGACAGCCCAGATGATGGCAAGACACTCCTTTTCTGTTGTGGAATAGTTGAGTTCCACCTTAGTAAGCGACTGGCTCGCATAGCTGATGACGCTTTCAAGTCCGTCAATCTTGTGCCCCAGCACGACCCCGCGCCCTACACCGCTTACGTCGGAGTGGATTTCCATGTAGGCATTTTCGTCTAAATTATCAAGTATCCGTGTTTTCTGCAGGTGTCGCTTTAGTTCTTGAAATCCTTTTTCCTGAGGGGTTTCCCACTTGAAATCGACAACGTGGGTCTTGTAAGGTTAGCGTGTGGCTCGGCAATGGGGATAAATTTTGACGAAACGCATAAAATAGTTGCAGGGGCCAAGAAAAGGATGCAGGGTCTTCTTGTCGGCCAGTGACGGGAATGCAGCGATGGATGTTGCCTTCTGCGGTCGGGGCATACTCCGGACTTGCTGATCAGGTGTCCCATGAGCAAGAGTTGTTGATATGCAAAGCGGCGCTTCTCTGGCTTCAGAGTGAGTCCGAAGATTTCGATTGCTTGAAGTACAGCTTCAAGGCGCTTGAGGTGCTTGTCGGAGCTTCAGGAAAACATGATGACATCGTCCAAGTACGCGAGGCAAGTCTGCCACTTCAATTCAGCGAGCACGGTGTTCATAACTCGCTGGAACGTCACAGACGACGAACAAAGACCAAAGAGCATGACCTTGAACTCAAACAGGCCGTCTGGTATTATGAACACCATCTTTTTTCAGTCTCCTTAGTTTACTTCGATCTGCCAATAGCCTGTCTTGATATCCGTCGATGAAAAGTATTTCGCATTGTGGTGTCGATCGAGGGCGTCGTCTATTCTAGGGAGAGGGTATACGTCATTCTTCGTTATCTTGTTGAGTCAGCGGTCGTCAACGCAGAAGCGTAGTGTTCTATCCTTTTTCTTCACTAAAACCACCGGTGACGCTGATGGACTCATTGAAGGTTGGATAATGGCGTCGCCGAGCATTTCGTCGACTTGTTTCTTTATGGCCTCGCGTTCTCGTGGCGAAAGTCTGTACTGGCTCTGACGAAGTGACCTGACATTTTCTTCTCTTACGATTAGATGTTTCGCGACAGGGATCTGTGAAACTCTCGAAGACGATGAAAAGCAGTTCTTGTACTTAGAAGTTCTCATTGAAAGCTGTTCTTGGAAGCAGTTTCGTATGTAGATGCTTGCCCGTACGAAGCCTGCTGGAGTGTTCTTTGCTGAGGATTGAGTGGTTTTAGCTTTGCAGTCTTCATTTTCAAGTCTCTAGTGTATCTGTTCTCAAATCTACATATATTTCTGGTGCTCATGTCGACTAATTCTGCTCACCAGACGTGATCCATGTGGTTAGCGTTCCTGCCAAATAATGAATTGCCGCTAAAGTGTTTTTTTCTGAAGCGGTGTCCACAGCCTTCCCATTGCTCTGGTACCAACAAATGAAGGCTTTATCAGGCTTACGAATCCTCAAGCGGTTCAAAAAGAACCTGAAGGCACATGGAACCATTTCCAGACCATCAAAGATGGGCACCCATTCAGGCGAGGAAGTATCGTGTGCAGGTCACCGGACGAGACCTGTGTGCAGGATCTACTTAAACGCACCTAGTTTGCCGTTACTCCGGTGAGTGCTTTCATTCCTCCTCCCCTTGCATGTGTCAAAGGCCTGTTACGGGAGTCAATTTTCAGCTAAGTCCAGATGAGACCCTAGACAGGCTCTCTGGAACAGTCGTCATTTTCATTTAGCGATGTAATCAACAGGTCAACAACGAGAGGGTCCCGACAAAATGCGTCATCGCGATATTTGTGGGCACATGTCCGTCAGAAATAAAGTTATGGCTAATGATCTTTCGCGTAGAGCCCATCACTTCTCGTTCGATTACATCCAAGAACTCCTGAAGATTTGGCGACAGTGCGGGGGGACGTAAACCTAACCTTCGTTGCGGCATTTGCGGAGAGAGTCATTCTTCAGGCGCGTGTACTGGAACAGCAGAAAAGTGTTGTCTCTCTGGAGGGACTCACTGTGCTGACAACTCTGATCATTTTGCTTGTTCTCAGGAGGTTCAAATCTTAGATATTATTAACAGCCGCCATTTTTATTTAAGGGAAGCCATTGACTTGGTTAAAGACAAAGATTTTGGATATTCTTCAATGCAGCGCGCTACATTTTCAGTATAGATTCAAATGTATCGCAGGCTATTGAAACTGCTGTGAAAAAGGCAGTGAGTAAGGTTATAGATAAGCACAGATCTAACTTTTCTAACTGATTGGTGGAAGTTTTTTCTAATCAGATTTTGCAAAAAGTACGGACTAGTACAGAACCTGCAGTGTCAGACACTACCAGCGATGCTACTCAGCTACACACTCTAGTGTTGGACAACTTTCTACATCTGCAGACAAGGTTAGGCAGTCAGGGTCACAGGCGTACCTGGAGCGACATACACCTCAGCCAAGCACACGTGCTTTAACTGATATGGAACTCAATATTCCAACTCATAAACGTACCATACACCCTATCTACGCCGATCTCAAGGTGAAAACCAAAAGGAACGAATCAGTCATTTTGCGCTAAGATGTCAAGAAGGGCCCTGTATGCGTCTCTGTGCTGCGCTTAACATCATTCTTTAGTTCAAGGTACTACAGTAGAACTGCCCTTCTATATTCTCAGCCTCAACTGATTTACATTACTTTTTCAATCAGAGTATTTTTGATACTATAATTTTCCAAGAAAGTTGGCTTACACAAGACAAAATTTTTATTGTGCAGGTTTTTTTCTTTTTTATTAAATTGCCAAACACGTTGGGGTTGGTTAGTGAACCTTGTACCAGGTATATTATGCCGCAGGGCGAAAATTGCCTTCATAATGTTAGACTCGGAATGTGATATTGTAGCGTTAGATTCGTGTCTCCCGAATACCACGCATTTTTAATTATAAATTGTTATTTCTCATCTAGTGTGCAAAGTATCACTTACCTTGACAAGGTTTTGGCAGCAAGTGTAAAGGAATTTAAGCTCACAGGAGACTTTAATTCACATCATTTGTTTGGGGGCTAAGGACAAATTGTCATGGTAGGTGACTGTGGAAATGAATAATTAACCACAACCTTTCTTGTCTAAATAAATGCCATGTAACATTGATCCGATATCAGACTTGCTGATTATAAGATTTAACGTTTTGCTCCAATGAAATCAAGGTTTTGTCATTGGCTGTTGTTGACTCGGCTACTAACAGTGACAATCTTCTCAGAGTTTTTGATATTACTTGTCCAATAATAACTTTAGATCAGGCGAAACGCACATATGTATACCATAGCAAAGTTTAATCTTGCCAGCTTCTGCAATTTCTAAACTTCAAAATGCTAGTAGTAAGGAGATTGTATCTATGATTGGCTCAATACTGGAGGGATCTAGGAAAAATGCCGCCTTTGATACTCCAGAGAATAAACAATCCTATTGTTGTTGGTAGAACGATGAGTGTACAAACGATTATAGAAGACGAAAATCCGCTTAGAAAAAACCTCTTCATAATCAATGGCCAAAACTGGAAAGACGATCAACACCTTGCTGGCATATTTAGGCACACAGTTGACCACGGGAAAACAAATACCAGAGTAGACATTACTATTACATTTCCAAATAAAGAATAAGCGTGCTTTGTTCGACTATCTCAAGTAAAGAAAAGTACAGCAAACGCCTTTAACATTCCATTCATGGGTCTTGACGCCGCAAGAAATGAACGCTTTCACAGAAGACATAGCGCGAGGTTTGGAACGACACTTCCCTGCTAATTTTTCGGCCGTTAGCCCCATTCTGGCAAACTCGCATGAATTTTCACAAGTTTCCTTATACGACTTGAGTCATACAGCATTATGCTAACCTGCAGCTCCAGGGCCAGATGGAATTAGATATTCTCTATTAAAATTTCACTCCAGGAATCACCTAATTTCCTGCTAAAAATTGTGAAATATTTGTTAGGAGAATGCAAGCATACCGCCGAGAATGGAAACTTGCCTGAAGATATTGCTTAAAAATTAAAATTGAGCTTGCATGTTGGGTAACACATGGCTAATCGCACTGACATCAAATCTAGTGAAATTGGTGGAGAGAATCATCAACAATCAACTGATTACCACGAGGTTAATTCTAAGCCCCTGTCGAAATGACTTCAGGGCTGGTTCTTTAGTATGAAATGCCCATGTTGATTGAAAAAAGTCGGCTTCAACTAGCTTCGCTATTTGAAAAATATGCAGCTTGAGTTAACTTAGACATCCTTAAGGCATATGATACCGAGGAGCACTGTTTGGTAGAGTGGTTATATTACCTTTATTTTTCATTATACATATTAGCATGGGTTCACAATTTTCTCACAGACAGGAACTTTTATTGTTTTCAAGATAGGTTTTTCCCATACACTCACACACAAACAACGGGAGTAGCGAAAGGTTCACTGCTTTCTCCGGTGCTATTCAATGTACTCTTTAGCCCCAGTTCACGTCAACAGGACATAACTTATGTTCAGGCAAACGATATCGCGTTTTTCGCAGTGGGAGATACTATTCACACCCTATATTAACACTTACAAAAGAACTTAATATTTTGGAGAGTGGGATCAATGGCAATTGCTTTCTACTTAATCCGAGTAAATGTGTCGTTCTTGTTTTCCCACTGGAATACCCCGTGAACATCTCCCTGTGTTATCATTATCAAAATATACCACAGATGGAATCTCTTAAATACCTTCTAGTAATTTATCAAACATTGCTTAACTGGTGACCTCACATTGAAAATTTTGCCGCAAAAGGTGCAAGGGTAATTGGCCTATTACGTAGGCTAAGCAGATACCGCTTAGGTATAAAAAATACACAACCGTAACAATATGACGTATGCACGTTCGCCCTATTTTGGAATTTGGTTGTGTACTTTTTTCTGGAGTTCCACCTTAAAAGTTACGGCCTCTCACTCTTTTCGGAAGAGAAGCTTTGCGCTAATGCCTTGGCGTGCCAAAAACAGTTGCTAACGGTGTTTTGTATCTTGAATAAAGGGTCCCTTCTGTCTCCTACAGAATTCGCCTGATGACTGTTCACACATTGTTGAGAATTCGAGTCACCAATGCGAAAATCAGAAATAGCCCTCATTTCCTCACCGGAATAAGTTTTCGTGCTAGGTGGCCGCGATTTCAGACCCCCAAATTATATTTGTACAAAATTTACTGAAACCTCTCAACATACATATATGCGATATCATACTGACTCGCGTTATTTCATACCTTGTGACAATTCAATTTGACAATATTTTTTCTAAAGCCACCAAATTACTTGCCCATAATATGCTAGATGGTTTACTACAAGGTCATCTGCGCAGTATTACAACATATGTGGCTATTGCAACAGACGCATCACATTGTGATGAAAGGTCAGGGGATGGTATATTTAGCCCGAATTCAAATTTGCCTCATTTCCTTTCACTACCAATTTTTTACCGTTTTTGAAGCTGAATTTCTGACAGTAGTGCTCACAATATGAAAGTTGGACACGGCAGTTACATCAGCTGTTATAATAACAAATTTTTTATCTCTCTGTGTGGCACTTTCTGTTAGTTCTGAAGTTCAAGTATCAAAGGCGTTCCGTGCACTAGTCCCTGCGCACTTAAGAAACGTCCAAATATTTTTGGTTGCTGGACATAAAGGCTCGTTCCTAATTAAAATGACGCATTCTTTAACTCAGTCGTAATTGAAAGGACTGATTTTACCGTACTTTCCAACATCCGCTTATGTGACTGCTGCTCGATTCCGCAGGCGTGCGCTTATGGAAGTCTCCGGAGGCACATCTTTGACAAGCACTACCGAAAATCGCCATTTATTATATTCCTGGCGAAGAGCCTTGTGCCAAACTTGTACCCCAGAGGTAGCTACCGCAAAGCTGCGCTGCCGGGTACCGAATAAGTTTCTACAAACAAAGGTCTGCTCAGCCTCCGTCGCTACAGTGCGCGTTCTGTGGGGAACTGGAAACAATAGATTTCTTTTTGACCTGCAAGTGCTTTGCTACAATACCAAAAACCCTTTAAGAAATACGTTTATGTGGTATTGTATGAATTTAACTGTGTCGGTCTTTTTGTCTTTTGGAGCCATCACTTATGGGTTCTCCATTGCGAGAGTACGTGTGGCTGTCGAAGGCTGTAATATTGAAACTCTTAGATTGACTAATTATGATGTATTATTATTTTAACGTGTCTATAACATTATATACGTGTAAAAATTCAGAGTTGCGCACTAACTCAAGAATAAAATTTTCTTCATTTATAAAAATGTAGGCATTAGATGAGTACCACAATTTTTTAGGTAGACTGTATTATTTATATTATATACCCTGCATTGCTCTAAAGCTACATAATATTTTATAAAACCAATCAAGTCATGACCAATGCCCCCGTGGGTATCCGCCAATAGGTGAACAAGAAGTAGAACAATTACAGGAGTAGGTTTCGGAGCTGTTATTGTTTATGCGTCACAAGGCTCGGAATAATCTCGCAAGCTGATTGAAGGGTTTCAGTCGTCGGATTAGAATTGGCGGAATAGGTGTGGGCTGAAGCGTTGCTGGCTTCCAGTATCTCTTCGATGTAAACAACCATCCTGCTTTTGCTCACCTGTTTGTACTTGTTGCTAAAGTTTGCGAGCATCACCCTTGGGTTCCCTCCTCACAGCTCGGCTATTCCTCTGGCGATGCCAATTTCGCTGTTGATCAACACGTGCTGGTCAGCTTCAACGACACCTGGCACGTCTTGATTCTGGAGTGCCGATAGAAATGCTGACGCTGGAGCGAGGAGAATCAATTATGTGGCCTTTTAGCACGTTCAAGGCATGCCTTCCTGACGGCGTGTGTGGCGGCAGTGCTTTTTCAGTGAACAGTGTTATCTACTTTGTTCTCAGGCTAATGTCGACACCATAGAGGCTTAAGAAGTCCATACCGAGGTGACACCTCTCGAGCAATTCTGTAGTAGGACGAAACTTGCTGGATATATTTTGTGGTTAATGGTGTCTCTGGGAGTGCAGGTTCCCGCTTGCGTAACAAAGTGACCTCTAGTTGTGCGGATTTCAGGGCCTTCTCAAGTTGTCCTAACTTTCTTCAACTTCGTTGTGAAGGTCCCACTGATGATGGAATAGTCGGCTCCAGTGTCGACGATAGCTGCGACGCTGTGGCCGTAGATGAGGATGTCAAGGTCGCTAGTGCGTCTCCTCGCGTTGGAGTTAGGGTCACGGCTTCGGATCACCACTACAAGGATTTGTACCGCTGTTTTGACGTTGGGTCATCAAGTCGTCTTCAGGCCACGAAGTTTCGCCATGAGGGCCACGTACATGTTGCGGCGGATTCTTGAGGCTTTATCGCGGCGTTATCGTAGGCGGTGGAGGATCTTCGGCAGAGTATCGTACAGCAAGCAAGCGCACCTCCATTGGTTGCTGTGGTTAATTTTATGAGTAATGGCCAGGAGACCGCCCCGGTTTGGGCCATTGTACTGCCGATGGTGCGGTGATATGTAGCAGCCAGGTGAGGGTGAACAAGAAGATCCCTGGAGTGTCCTCTGCTCTCCGGCGAGATAGTCATCAATGTAGCATGGTCTTTCACTACGATGTGGACGCAGCGCGTCTGTTGCATAACCACGTATTCCCATCTGGGGCTACAAGAAGGGGCTATTTGTGTGTCCGGCTTCACCGCAGTGGTAACAGAGTAGGCGATGGTCAGGGGCGCGCCTGACTTCCGTCTTCCTGGGAGCGTAGCACTGGCTGGCAGGTGGGCGGTATGGCGTCGGTGGTGGTGGCGGCAGTGCCTGGCGGAGGAACTGCGGCACGGCAGTGTCCTCAAGTGGGCATTACGGCGCACTGCAGTGGCGTAGCTCATAGCTTTCGCTTCAGGCTTTGGTGCTTCTGGGACTCCAAGTGACTCGCCAATTTGTTCGCGAACAATGTCAACAACCGGTTGAACGTGAGGCTACGGTGAAGGAAGCAGCTTGCGCAGCTTCTCCCGTACGATTGCTCGAATGGCCTCACGCAGGTCGCTGTGCTGAAAGCTTCAGAAATGATGCGCGGTGGTTGTACTGCGTTGTCCGCATATCAAGCGCCTTTTCTAAAGTCGTGGTTTCAACAAGAAGTTCATTGACCATCTTGGGTGGGTTCCGGGCAAGTTCCGCAAACAGCTGTGGCTTGACCCCTCGCATCAGAAACCGGAGCTTCTTCTTGACAGCCATGACAAGGTCGGTCTGACAAAACAGCTCGTTAGTCTGTTCGACGAAGATAGTCAAGTTTTCATTAGGAAGCTGCACCCGTTTCTTGAGCAAGGCGGCAGCCTTTTTCTTGCTAGCGACGCTCGTGAAGGTTCTGAAGAACGTCGTCCGAACGAAATCCCGGGTTCGTAAGGTCGAATCCTAGTTCTCGAACCACGTCTTCCCGGCGTATCCTAGGTAGAAATATACTTTGCGTAGTTTATTTTTGAGGCCCCAGCAGTTCAAGGCGCCGACATGGTCGTATGTCTCCAGCCAGGTCTTCGTGTCTTCACTAGATGATCTATGGAAGCTTGATGGCTCTCGCGGTGGCTGCATCATGATCGCCTCAGGTGGTGGCGCAGTGGCTGTAATTGTTGCTGCAGTCGTCGCCATGGTCATTATTCGAGTCTTGTCAGTTAACGGCCTGTACTCCGGCGGCAGACCTTGTTGCCTACGGCTGACTTGCTGGTCATGGTCGGCCCCGGTGCCCTCTTCACAATGTTTACTTGGCTCATGGTCGGAGGGAGGCGTGCGTTACACAGATCGCGAAACATCGACAAAGAGAGCAGACAGTTGGTTAATGATTAAATTGTATTTGGCCAAACCTGTGGCCACGTAAAAAGAAAGTCAGATTACGGCAAGACTGTGGCACTGATAGGGGTGAACTGAGCTTCAGCCGTCGATCAACAGGCAAGTGGCGAAGCGCGTCTGAATTTATACACATGCTCTCAGATATTCTAGAGCTATTGATAGCGGCCAGGCAGGTTCCAAAACAATCCGTAATGCTCGCGAAGTGCACGTAAACTTAGCAAAATTATCTATGGCAATTTGAACTTTGCTCAAGAAAGAGTCTTATTTTTACGCTCACCCATTTTAAGCACTTCTAAAGCTTCTCGAACGCTGCAGGCACGTTTGCGCTGAAAATTACCGGCGGTGAAACTGCGCGATAACCTATCTTGAATGCGCCAATATTTTCCTCATCCTCTTATGATGCATCCTCAATGTTGGTATGCATGAAGTTTGTCAAACGACTGTAGCACCTCCTCGAGCATGTCACACATGTCATGGCATATATAAAAGACATGTCATGATTTTCATGTTGTGAGCAAAGATTCATGTTTTATCCGTGCTCTTGTCACGTCATGTAAATTTTGGCACTCGTTGATTTAATCGATCATACGCAATAGCTTGAGAGCATACGCAACCAGTGATAGAGACATAAATACGCTCTAATGGCTTCATTTCACCAATAAATGACCCGTGTGTAATAATTAGTGTCTCATATATGTGTTACCGACATTAAACGAGCATGTCTTAACACCAGAAAAGAAAAATTTATCAAAATTATTGCGCACTTTGCTGTAAGCAATCCCTCTGCATGCCAGCAATGGCAGTGAACAAGTACGTTTCAACCATTATGTCGTGCAAAACAGCGGAGTCTCCACCTTGTTCAGAAAGAGAACACATAGTTTAATATCTTGTGTTTCTATCCAGCGATGTTACGTCATCATCTTTTTACCTTTGTCTGTTTATTGATTATGTTACAACCGTGACTGCTGACCCACAGTTTGCGGAATTGAATCCGGCTGCGGCGGCTGCATTTTCGACGGAGGCAAAAATGCTGTACGCCCATGTGCTTGAATTTGGGTGCACGTTAAAGAACCGAATTGGTAGAAATTTCCAGAGCCCTCCACTAGGGTGTCTCTTAAATTTTGTGTTGCTCTTGGGACGTTAAACTCCAAAAATCAATCAGTATGCCATAACCGGCTTTTTTGTTAGTATTTCTTTCACTGTTTGATTTTTCACATGCGCAAACCTCAGCGAGGTTGGGACCACGTTTTGCGGTGGGCATTTGGCCACTATCTTCAACTGCAGTCCTAATCAGGAATGTTACCATTTTGCCAGCACACGCAAGACTCAAATGGTCGCGTGTCCAGTCTCTTTGTTGCTTATCTGTTCATTGCTTTCTAGAAAAACAGTTGGCAGTTCGTGATCATGTTGTTCTGATTGATTTCTCACTTGCGTTTTCATCCTCTCAGGCAGTTTACGAAAGTTCATAACTAGCTAACATTGATGTGCCGCAGCTTGAAATGACAATTTTTCCCGATAAAAAGATATCGCCTTATCAGAAGTGGCTCGTCACCTACGACGGATAGAACAATCATAAAAAACACCACCTAATTATACGCAAGTGAACAGTATACCTCCAAATTTTGCATTTCTGTACACTAGCTGGCTTCAATATTATTGTGTATGATGCCGACCCTACTGCCACAGACATCTGTAACAAGTAAAAACGTTCACTTGAAAACGCATGTGTGCGTAGCATCAAGAGTTTGAACTCTCGTAGATTACATGCCTGCTAAAAGCGGCATTGCGAAGATGCTGAAACTTCATAATCAATCGTATTGCGAATTGCAAGCTATAAATTTTTTCTTGTATATACTGTTTTAATTAGGTAATGTGTATTGTAATCAATCTGTTCATCTTTTTGTGCTACTCCTTTGCCGATTCCTCCACTGAAGATCCCATAGCTTCACGCTTCAAGACCAAAATATGTGTAGTGTTTACGCACCGTGGTCAGCAAAAACATGATAGATAAGCGCATTCCACACTACCATATTCAGCCTTTTTGAGAAATTCTTTCTCTTTAACGTAATTTCTATTTGGCTGATTTTCACTTTTTTATACTTTCGAAACTTCAAACACACCATTACGAAAGCCACATATAATGCTGAAAACTTTCACCTCTGCAAAACTTGTCCCTCTTGGAGCACGTGTTCTACTCATTATGCACAGTGATCAGATATCTTGGTGACACGTCTCTTGGGATGCATCAGTGTCCCAAAAAAATAAAATTGCAATAAAATTTATAGCTCCAATTTTTTGGCCATCCGGCAAGCTGAAGATGCCGCCCAGGTCCAGGGACTTCGAGTGGTCACCTGAGGCACCGCCATAATAATCGACGGAGATTGAGAAGGGACAGGGGTTAATCCCCTCTTCCCCCACCTCGCCAGGTCAAACTGCCGGACTCTAAATAAAGTTTATTCATTCATTCATTCATTCCAACTTTGGACAAACGCCAAAAATATTCTAGTTGCCGCCAAATATGTGCTCTTTTGTATGTATGCTTGTGTGCAGAGTGTACTTCCTCAAGTTGAAGCTCCTCATGACGTCCCGGAACGTCGAAGTGGTCCACTTCATTCCGGCACTCACAGTGAGTAATGCGCATCACATAGACCGAGCACAAGGCTTGTGGGAAGCCGCAGCTATTTCCTCTATTCTTACTAGAACTACCCACAAAGCACAAAACCTCTTGAAAACGTTTCTAAACGGCTACAAGTGCCTATAGAAGTATTGATCTTCGAGAAGCCCTAAATGACATGTTTTTGAAAGTATTGTTACGTAAAATTTACACGAAACGTGTCTATTGAGAATCTATACTGACACTGATGCGTATAGCATCGACTAAGATGGAGTACAGCACGCACAACGGACAGACCACTTCCTCGTTGTCGTCTTCTACGGATATGTAGGCTATGTAGCATTAACCTCCGGCGGTAAAAGTGCCATCTCGGTGCACAAACTACGGTCTTCAGCAGGCAGGTGGTAATGTTTTAGCCTGCTGACGTACAAAAGATCACTGGTTAGGTTGCAGGCAGGCTTGTGGTCTCAGATGCAGAAATGATCTTATAGGTGACGTCAGTTACCTGGCCCTTCATAAGGACCCATTAAGCGACAGAAAAATTGCTCTGATAAGCCAAGTCGACGAACTTGGCACCACAGGATAACGATAGAACTAAGTGAGAAGCGAACGTCAACATGCCGGCTGTCGTATGGTGTTCTGTGTGACTTGCGAAGCCGAAATTCTAGAGCGGGCTGTCTGGCGTGCGTGGTCGGCACGAGGAATAGCGTTGCGTGCATATTCAGTTGACGGCGTTATAGTGGTTGGTAGTAGGGTGCCGAGTGGTAACGTCGGATCATGGCCATAGAGCAAATAAAAGGGTGAATATCCAGTAGTGTCGTGCGCGAAGAATTGTAGGCGAAGGTCACGTGAGGTAGCGCCAGGTCACAGTTATGGTAGTCGGAGGACACATACATCGCGAGCATGTCCATGAGGGTGCCATTAAGCGTTCGGTAAGGCCGCTTGTTTGGAGATGGTAGGAAATGTTCAAGTTGTGCTGCGTCGAGGAAGAGCTCAGAAGGTCGTCGATCACTCGGGACGAAAATGCATGGCCGCGATTCTTGAGTAATTGGTGAGGAGCGCCATGTTGTAGGACGACATTGTTTCTATTGTCATTGGTGAGGCTAGGCTCGATGACTTATTCGTCGGGATGATCAACAGGGTAGCGGGATGAGCAATTGGCGTCCAGATGGAGAAGTCAAGACTTGTAAGCAACCGAGTAGGAATACTCGTGTAGGCGTAATGCCCAACAGCCAAGTCGTCCAATGGGGTCCTTCAGAGAAAAAGGCCAACACAGCGCGTGATGATCTGTGATGACACGAAAAGGGTGGCTCTACAAGTAGAGACAATATTTTGAAACTGCCCAGACGAGGGCGAGGCAGCCTGTTCTGTTAATTGCCTTCAGACTTCGAAAGCAGATGGCTTGCATATGCAATTACATAGTCGTTGCCCCGCGGAATTTGCGCCAAAACAGCTCCAATTTCGTGACCACTTGCGTCTCTTCGCATTTCTGTAGGAGCATCGTGGTTGAAATGTGCAAGAATAGTTGTCGTTATAGCGGTGATTAGCTGAAAGAAGGCATCAGCTTGAAGCGGACCCCAACAAAATGGGACGTTTTGTTTGAGAAGGTCGGTGAGTGGCAGTGCGAGTGCCACGAACCAGCGAAAGTAAGAGCAGATGCCTTCAAAACTTGGAACATCATAGAAAAAACGTGGGACTGGGAAGTTTGTTACAGTGCGTACTTTCGCCGGGTGTGGTCTAACGTCGGCAGCGTCAACAAGGTGACCCAACACGCTATTCGGACGAAGACAGAAATGGACCTTGGAGGAATTGAGCTTGGGAACGGCCTGTCGAAGTATGGATAGAATGGTTGAAAGGCGTTCAAGGTGGGTTGCGAAGGTAGGTGAGAAAATAATCACGCCGTCCAGGTAACACAACCTTGTCGACCACACAAATACTTGTAGGAGCGTGTCCATCATTTTCTCGAAGGTCGCTGGAACGTTGCAGAGACTAAAGGGCATGACCTGGAATCAGTAGAGACCGTCAGGGGTAACGAGGGCAGTCTTTTCTCGCTCCATGTCTTCCACAGCAGTTTGGTAGTACCCAGATTGGAGGTCGAGAGACGAAAAGGAGGTGGTGCCATGGAGGCAATCGAGGGCATCGTCAATGCAATAGGATGGAAAGGTGGGCTAGTTGGTAATTCATGATGCTTCAGCGAACAACTTCAATGCGTGGTAGAGGGTACACGTCTGTTTTTGGTAATTTTGTTGAGGTGGTGATAATCAGTGTAAAACGTCATAAGCCGTCTTTCTTCTTTAATAATACCACGGGAGAAGCCCGAAGGCTCGATGATGGCTCGATAACGTTTTTCGTAAGCATTTTGGCCAGTTGTTTTTGAATCACTTCTCGCTCGGACGCTGACACGTGGTACAGCCGACGGTGAATTGGTGCAATGTCACCAGTATTGATATGGTGAGTGACAATATTAGTCTGGCCAAAGGAACAATCGCAGGTGTCAAAAATGTCACTGTATGAGGTCAAAACCTGGCAGAGAGCGTCAGCCTGGAGAGGCGAAACTTCCGATTCAAAGATGTTTCAAAAAACAGCGTCGGATGAGCTGGGTGACCATGAGCGTTCCGGCGTTCCGGCTTTGAAGGACACGGAAGGGGCTGTAGACGCCCACCAGGTACAGACGTCGGAAGTTTACGACGCTGGCATGGGTAGCAGAAACCGACGTACCACCCTACGCTAGAAGAAAGGCCAGGCCAGTAATAACAGCATCGAATGTGGTCGAGAGTTTTTATTTAACCAAGATGACCAGCAGTCAAGTCATCCCAAAAGGCTTCGAGCACCTGAAGTCGAAGAGAGCGTGCCAGTACAAGAACCCAGCGCTGACCGTCAGGGTGGCAAGTGTGGTGGTAGAGAACCCCTTTGTCCAGCTTAAAGTGCAGGAGTTGACGACGAAGTTGCGCGTTTGGTGGACTTGAAACTCCCGAAAGGTGGTCCACCATGTGTCTGCAGTATGATTTGGACCGCTGGCGGGAGATATATGTTGGTTCGTTGTCCGAAAAGGGTTGCCCTATTGATGCGAGCGTATGAACTTTGCTAGAAGTGGCGGTTGAGTTCTCACCAACGCTAATATGGGTAGTTGGAAGCCGGAAACGAGATAAAGCGTCAGCGTCTTGATGTTTTCTACCTGACTTGTTTGTTATGTCAAAGTCGTACTCCATATTGAAGAACACGTCAAAGCCGGTACACTACGGAAGTTTGTTCTAACCGATTCGCTCATGAGAACGTGTTTCTGCTTGGTGAGTACATCAGTATTTAGAATATGTGCGTTTTTAGCAATACTCGTGCTTCTCTATGCACGCAGCGAAGTTTCGTGTATGTAAGGAAGCATTATCGGAAATTTGTTGCGTTACGTGTGTGACTCAATTTTTCGCATATCCTTGCAAGTGGTAGTGTTACACTATTCTCAAAAAATTGGGCTGCTGTATTCCTGCGCCCTGCATATTTTTTATTTTGAATGTGCGTATATACACACCAGCGAAACGCGCATGGAAAGATCGTACGTGCGTATCGTGCGTGTGTCTATGTTCGTGCATATATATATTGCCACATTCTTTCAAAAGTCTTGTTATCGCACGTGACACTGTAATTTTAGCGGAAATTCGCGCCTTCAGCGTTCGAGCTTTCAGGAATGTAGTAGATTATTTTGTCAAGATTACACCCACTACGCGAGCATCACAAATTATTCTAGAACCTACGTGACCCCTAGCCATAACGCTGGCAAATTTGTCAGCACATGTATAAATGCCGACGCGCTTAACCGCTGGTGAGTTGAAGGACAGCCAACGCTCTTTTCACCGCTAATATAGTCTGTGTTTATCGCTGTAATGTGACCTTCCGTTCACCGGCCACAACTTCAGTCAAATTAACAGTTTCATCTTTGACCTAGAGTCAGCTTCCTTCGTCGACGTCGTGACCAGGTGACAATGCAATGCCTGTGCATTCGTAGCGTGCATAATGTGCTTGCATACTACCGTTTTGAATGTCAACTACGGCCAACACGAACAAGCTGGTTTTCAGAAACACACAACCTTACTTATTAGAAGCTTCATAACATGATTGCAAACAAAAAGAGAGGAGCACTTCTATACAATCAAAACTACGATTTGCCTTATAATACAATGGTCTACACAAAGCTCTGTTTGATAATCAAACAACGGCATGTGTAATTACCTTTTGATGGGACGACGCAACTCAATGGGTACACGCAATCGCCAGCACTACTTCCAGCGTTTTCACCTTGCAAACTGCTAGGGTCTTGCGTGTACCCGTGTATCAAAGCAGCGCAAAAGCGTTAGAACCTTCCGTAGAGGCGCGATACACATTAGCAGTTGCCGTCTTCCGTTTCGGGCTTGCTAGACAGGTTCTTCAGCTTGAAGTAATTCTGATGGGGTTTGCCGAGGAGGCTCGATGTTTGCCCGCACGGCACCACTACTTCGGCTGTTTGGCGAGTAAAATCTCTTTTGCCACTGAGAGCGAGGTGCTCCTTGGCCAGCTACCTTCGCCTTCGACGAAGCAACGTGATCCGACGCCACAATGAAGAAGCTTCCGCCACGCCAAACGAAAGTGTCGCTTTGACCACTGTTAGACGCAGACATCTGACATTTTTACCAGTCTTCCAAGCACTAGGAGCGGATTGTGGAGTTGTGAACAGCTGCCGAACCCAAGTAGACACTGTAAAAACTCTCATAATCACTACACAATAACCATTACTTCGGTGAACATTTCTCCCTCTCGTATTATACCCGTTCCTACGACGAAGTCATGTTCGTTGTTGTTTATATTGTTGGTATCACTTTTAAGATGTTGAAACGGGCTTCACGACTGCGTGTTGTGCGTGGGAACTTCATATTGCCGATAAAGCAATCTGATCAAGTTAGCGAAAACGCCGTATCACCCATTTTTAAGTCGCTTGCAAGACACGTATTACCCCTTGAATTAAAATGATAAAGCACAAGCATAAAAATAGCCCCTTTTTGAGTATTTAGCATTGCAGTAAATACAATTCATTTCATTTCATTTATTTTACCTTAAGGAACCCTAAAGGGGTGTTTCATAAGGGGTGGGGTATACAATAGAAACAGGAAAAAAAACAGAGACTCTTCACACAAAAATTCTTGTTAATGCGTCCATGAAGGCAGTGGAGAGAGAGAGATAAAGATGCAAGAAAAAGCAGGGAGGTTAACCAGACGCCCGTCCGGTTCGCTAACCTGCACTGGGGAAGGAATGAAGGAAAGAAAAGAGGTTGTAGAGAGGTAAGAAGCTACACACAATCATGAGCACACCCGGGGGAGCACACACATTATACAGGTGGTCGCTCAGGTTTGTTGACTTTAAGTAAAGTAGGAGTGCTTAAGTCGCTTTCTGCGCAACTGAGGCAGATGCCCAAGGTCCTAGAATCTTCTGCACACACATTGGTCTGGAGTCAAGTTGATTCAAAACCATCCGAAGCTAGCATCGTTGTGTGTCGCAGCAAGCGCAGCTGCACACAACGTATTCAATGGTCTCTTCAGCTCCGCAGTAGTCGCCATACCAATGCGAAAGGTGTCTGCCATACCAATGCGAAAGGAGTACACCTTTGTGAATGCAACACCCAACCAAAGGCGGGATAACAGTGTCGCATCAAAGCGGGAAAGTTGTGATGGTAGCTTTATCTTCAGTGAAGAATTCAGTTCATATAATTGACACCTTTGTACGCTGGTAGACGACCAGAACGTGCGTGTAAGATCTCGAGCCAGCAGATAAAGTTGTCTTGCTGCATCATTCCTTGATAGAGGAATCGGGACCACACGGGATCCTTCATGGGTTGAGCGGGCTGCATCATCGGCTAATTGATTTCCGGTAATATCGATATGTGCAGGCAGCCATTGATATATAATATCATGCCCTCGTGCTAGAGATTCATGATGGCAATGTCCTATTTCATGTACCAATTGTTCATGATTCCTCCTACGCATGGCAGACTGCGAACTCTGAAGCGCTGCCTTCGAATCACAGAATACGACCCATTTTCTTGGACGCTCTTGAACGAGATATTGTACAGCAGCCCTTATAGCAGCAAGCTCTGATGTCATAGATGTATTCATATACGAAAACCTAAATTCGATTGTCATTGCTGTAGCCGGAATTACAACGGCACCTGATGAGCTGCTTCACGAGACGGACCCATCACTGTATATCTGCGTTCAGTCCAAGTACAATTCATGTAATTATCGCAGTGTTGCTTGCTTCAATGCTACTCTGAAGTGATTGGTTTTCTTTCTGATACCCGGAATTTCTAGACGTACTTGCGGCTGGTCGAGGCCCCACAAAGGACATGCGATTCTGGTAGCGGCCGTATATCCTGATAAAGTGCTGTTTAGGTGCTTGGCTATGACGTCTGAAAACGTAGCACGTGGTGTTCCGGAGGGTAGAAGGACCATGTGGTGGTCGGGGACACGGCTAGCATGTCGAATGTGCGCTCTGAGGCAATCCACAACTTTATATGTCCTGACCGAATGGTCTTAGGCAAGCACGATTGTGGCATAAGTAGAAGCGCATCGGGGCAGTCCTAGGCAGATACGCAGCGCCTGACCCTGCAAACTCTCCAATGAATGAATATTGGATTTGCAAGTGTCAGTCAGTACCGGCAAGCTGTAGCGCAATAGACCCGGAAATAGGGCCCTGTACAGCTGTAGCATGGAGGCCACAGAAGTTCCCCATGCTTTCCCGCTCATGAATTTCGTTATATGCACAATAGATAGCCATCTCTTCTTTAAGTTGTTAAGGTGGCAATAGAAGCGATATGGTGAGGAAGGTCGTTGCAGTCTTTCGCTGTGCGATGAAAAAAAAAAATGACGGGCAAGCGACAGTGCACGCACTGGGGCGAGCTACGGTATTTGAACGGCCAATGAGCAGTAAAATGCGTGAAGGAAGAGAAATATAAGGTGCGCAGTGAAGTGGACTGTTGTAGAACTTTTGATATAATGATATACTCATGATGCCACTGCGATGAGCCATCGATTCCAATCCAGAGTCTGCTTTTAAAAGATGAAACACTGATGTTGTATGAGAATGATGAATGCATAAACCTTACTGCGTGACTCTGCACGGACTCTATGACGTCGTTGAGGTAGTTCTGATGAGTATTCCTTATGGGCTACGCATATTGGAGCTTAGGCCAGACCATTGTATTATATGGGAGTAGTTTTAAGGGTTGAGGAGCACTGCGAAGGTTACGTTTGAGAAATCCTAAAATTTTGTTGGCAGATAAAGTGATGTTAGTCATATGGGAGCACCAGTTGAGAACATGTGTAATTGTAATGCCTAGGTACTTGTATGAGTTGACGTTGTCGATAGGGGTGTCGTCAATTGTGAAAATATAGTGATTATAATTATGTCTGAAGGAATCATCATCATCATTTTCATCATCATCATCATTAACATCATCAGCCTGACTACATCCACTGCAGGACAAAGGCCTCTCCCTTCTTCCGCCAGTTAACCCGGTCCTGTGCTTGCTGCTGCCAATTTATACCCGCAAATGTCTTAATCTCATCTGCCCACCTAACCTTCTGTCTCCCCCTAACCCGCTTGCCTTCTCCGGGAATCCAGTGAGTTACCCTTAATGACCAGCGGTTATCCTGTCTACGCGCTACATGCCCGGCCCATGTCCATTGACTCTTCTTGATTTCAGCTATGATATCCTTAACCCCCGTTTGTTCCCTAATCCACTCTGCTCTCTTCTTGTCTCTTAAGGTCACACCTACTATTTTTCTTTACATTGCTCGCTGTGTCGTCCTCAACTTAAGCTGAAACCTCTTTGTAAGTCTCCAGGTTTCTGCTCCATAACTAAGTATCGGCAAGATACAGCTGTTATATACCTTCCTGTTGAGGGATAGTGGCATTCTACCTATCATAATTTGAGATTGCTTGCCAAATGTGCTCCACCCCATTCTTATTTTTCTAGTTACTTCAATCTCATGGTTTGGCTCCGCGGTTATTACCTGCCCTAAGTAGACATCGTATTTTAGAACTTAAAATGCACTATTACTTATCTGGAAGCGCTGCTTTTTTCCAACGTTGTTGTACATTACTTTCGTTTTCTGCAGATTCATTTTAAGACCCACCTTTCTGCTCTCCTTGTCTAACTCCGTAATCATGAGCTGCAATTCGTCCCCTGAGTAACTCAGCAATGCAATATCATCGGCAAAGCGCAGGTTACTAAGGTACTCTCCATTAACACTTATCCCTAACTGTTCCCATTCTAGGTTTCTGAAAATCTCCTCTAAGCACGCGGTAAATAGCATTGGGGAGATTGTGTCCCCCTGCCTTACACCCTTCTTGATTGGCATTCTGTTGCTTTCTTTTTGAAGCACTATGGTAGCAGTTGATCCCCTGTAGATTTCTTCCAGGATGTTTATATATACTTCATCGACGCCCTGATTTCTCAGTGTCTGCGTGGCGGCTTTTATTTCTACTGAATCAAACGCCTTCTCGTAATCTATGAAGGCTATGTATAGTGGTTAGTTATATTCTGAGCATTTTTCTATTACCTGATTGATAGTATGAATGTGGTCGATTGTAGAGTAGCCTGTTCAAAACCCTGCTTGTTGCTTTGGTTGATTGTATAATGTTTTCTTTATTCTGTTAGCAATTACCTTTGTAAATAGCTTATATACTACAGCCAGCAAGCTGATCGGCCTGTAATTCTTCAAGTCCTTCTCATCTCCTTTCTTATGTATTAAGATGATGTTAGCGCTCTTCCAAGACTCTGGTACTCTTCCCGTCAGGAGACATCTCGTAAACAGGGTGGCTAGTTTTTCTAACACAATCTGTCCTCCATTTTTCAGCAGATCTGATGTTACCTGATCTTCACCAGTAGCTTTGCCTCTTTGCATGCTCTCCAAAGCTTTTCTGACTTCTTCTGTCATTAATGGTGGGGTGTCATCTGGGTTACTGCTAATTCTTATAGTCTTATAGTGGTGGTTATCCCGGCTACTGTACAGATCTCTGTAAAACTCCTCCGCTATTTTAACTATCCTATCCATATTCATAGTTATTTTGCATTCTTTGTTCCTTAGTGCATACATTGGCAAGCTTTCCCAGAAAACCAAGAATCTAATTAAGAAGCGTCAAATCGTGAAAGTCTTAAGTATAGCAGACAAAATAGAACTGGCAGAGCTTTCAAAGTTGATTAATAAGCGTAAGGTATGCGATGTGAGAAGTTATAACTTGGAGAGAACTGAACACGCTCTGAAAAACGGAGGAAGCGTCAAAGCAGTGAAGAATAAACTTGGGAAGGAATCGACATGGACTTAAATTTATTTGCGTTCAAGACCATCGTCCGCTGGTCACACCAGTTTTTAATGTTATTTTTGTCTTTCTGCAATAGGATGTGGTCTTGGTTGTTATTGATAGATCGATAAAAGACGCAATCGTCTGCAAACAATCGAATGTTTGATGATACCTAGGTTGGTAGGTCGTTTATGTATATTATGAATAAGAAGGGACCCAAATTCGAACCCTGGAGAACGCCTGACGTAACTGGTAGAAATTCAGAAGCAGTATTGTTAATAATGACAGATTGTGGTCAGTTTCTTAGAAATTTCATTATCCAACTTAGGACATTAGGGTGGAAGTTTAAGTGAGAAGGTTTCATAATAACCTTTGATGAGGTACTTTATCAAATACTTTCGCAAAGTCAAAGAAAGTGAGTTCGGTTACAATGTTATTTATTTATCTATTTATTTATTCAGAATTGAAATACAAGTGATACGAGTGCATGTGTTATGTACAAATACAGAAGGAGGTCTCAAAGTCGCGAGACTGTGAGTGAGACCTCCTATAAAATTATACATGAGAGATACAACCAATAGTAAAGAGTGGTAAGGAAAGAAAATTAAAGGTATACAAAATGTACAGATAAGCACGAAATAGCGAACGTAAGTTATAAAAAATGTACAGCTAAGCATGCAAAAACTAACACAAAAATGCAATAACATTCACTCTGTATAATATAAAGCATTATTATGGTAAGGATAGAAAAATTAAGATATACAAAATGTACAGATAAACACGAAATAGCGAACATAAGTTATACAAGGTGTACCGATGAGCACAAAAACTAACAGAAATATGCAATTACATTCAATTCATATAATATCATGCATTAAGAATTTAATAAGTGCGAACGCAAGCCTTTTTTAAACATTTCGAGGGATCTATTTTTGATATCCAATGGTAAGGAATTCCACAGAAAAACAGATGAAAATTTTGTGGTAAACTTGCCATAATTAGTCCTAGGTTTGAGTAAAAGGAAGTTATAAGCCTTTGCAAAACGAGTCGATGACGCCTGAGGAAACTGACTTCAAGGTTTGAGTAGAGGTCGTGAAGAAATGAGGCTAGTTGGAATTCACATAGTAAATTCACATAGTAAACGGAAGCCATGCTGTGACGGGTGGAAAAGGTTATTACTATCGAGAAAATTCATAAACTGGGAAATATGACGTGTTTCATGATTTTAATGGTATCCTAGTGATAGATATAGGGCGATAGTTCAATTGGTGATTCACGTTTACCTGATTTGTAGGCGAGAACAACCTTGTTCATTTTCCACTTGTCTGGAAGGGTGCCTGATGATAATGATTGTGAGAACAGCAGAGTTAGGTACATAGAAGATGTGCACTAAGTGTTTTTAAATAACTTCGAATTGACGTCATCAACACCGGCTGATGAGAATAGTTTGTGTTTTTCAATCAGTGCACACACTCCGACTCGTCAAAAATTTATGTCCGGCATTAGAGGCAGTACAGGAACGGAATAAGCAATGAGAGGCATGGGTTGTTCGATTCTGAAAACAGATGCAAAACCGGAGTTAAACACATTGGCACAGTCTATGTCGGATAAAACTTCAGTCTTTAGAAATTGTGATACCAGAGGATGAACTGGGGTTGATGACCTACCAGAATTTTCGGGGGTTGCTGTTGGGCATGTGAAATAGATCTGAATGAAATAAAAAAAAACTGAATATTTTTGTTGTTGATTAGCGATCAAGTAGGCGCGTTCAGCTTCGTAATACTTATCCCAGGAGTTGGGGTTTGGCTGAAGTTTAGGCGAGCGAAACAACCGTTTCTTTTAGTTTTCAAGTTTTCATATTGTATTGGTGAACCATGGTTGGTTGCGATTTGGCCGGAGTACGGCTGTTGGCATATACTGCGTAACAAGGTTAGACAACTTGTTTTTGAAGAGCGACCAGTTTTCTTTCATCGAGTGATTTTCAAAGCCAGATACAAAATGCATGATTCGTAGAATGCTTGTAATTCGCTATTTACTGCAACATAGTCTCCTTTATCTTACAAGCGGACTGTTTTGCGATCGGTGTAAAAATTGAGAGGGGAAAAAGAAAAAGAAACTGCATGAACTATTTTATGATCGCTTATTTCGTGTAGATAGGCAATGGAGAACATGTTGTCGGAAGGAGTGCTTAGTATCCAGTCACGGATATTTTCAGTATTCTGAAACACACGTGTGGGCTCCCTTATGATCTGTGTAAGGGTAAAATTTAGGCGAACATCAAGGAAATCTTCAAGTCCTGTATTACTGATACCCAAGCTAGAATAATTAATCCAGTCGACTTGTCGGTAGTTAAAGTCCGCAAAAAGCAAGATGCATGCGTTTGGGAATTTTTACGTTAGAAAGACCAGGATATTGTTGAGCTCTCCAGGGAAGTCAGCATTACTGTTGGGGGGACGATAGCAAACACCGATTTGTATCAGCTGTGAGTTAGCTCGACAGATAAGCCATAAAACTTCAAGGTTCGTAGTCACGTGGATAGCGGTACACTTAAGCTCTTTTTTTGCAGCGATTAGAACACCAACTTCGAGCACCCCGCCTATTCCTGCGAAAAACATTGTAGTTTAGCAGTTCATTCATAACTTCTTTGTCATCAATTCCATTGGTTAGCCACGTTTCGGTTAAAATAAGTAAGTCACTTTCAGATGTAGTTACGAGGTCAGCTACCTGTTCATGCTTGGATGCAACGCTTCTAACATTGGTAAAGATAACTGAGATGTAAAAAGATTTTCGAGGGACAGGCACAGTACATCAGGACAGCTGGTGGTGACTGCGCGTTACGTATACTTTTTTAACCAATTGAGATGTTTCGTCAAACATGTAGCGCTTTGAGCCAATCGATTTTGTTTTGTAGTGAGGAGAAAAAGGGACAGACTTGCTTCTCGCAAAACTGATTAGGTCTCTGCGTGCGTTCTGGCTATTTTCAGAAAAACTTTCACCCACACTCTAAGGAGTATTTTTAAACATAGGACAATTCGACAATATGACTTCCCTGGTTTTAAAAAAAAGATTGTTTACCTAAAATAGGCTGGTTGCGATCCGGACAGTATCGACCAAGGCAATGTGCTCGCTCAATTTCTTTTGGCTCAAAGAAAAAGCTCAGTTGTTCAGATCATATTCGAATAACTAGTTCCTCTGATTGTGCAATTGATTCAGATTTGTTTGCGTCATTAATGTCATAAATATCAATTGATTACCCCGAGGTTGGTTCACTGCTTCACCAAGACGGGTGTCAAGATTACAAACTTGACGAGCTGTTTCAGCCGTGTTAGTTTGCACTGTTCCGAGCTGCTGCCTCAAGGGCTCAATTTGCTGGCAATTGGTTTCTACATTCGATAGGCGTTAATTGAGTTTCGACAAGCTGGTATTGATTGCTAGTAGCTGACTTTTAAGCTCTTGCACTTCCGAGATAATATAAGACCTGCAGAGTCTTGCTATTTCGGAACCATTCTTGTTATTTCATGTGTTTGAACTAAATTTCCTGGTGCATGACTAAAACATGTTGGTGCCTATTGTAAGCATACTAGCACATGGTTACACTCGTCGGTGTTTGGATTGAATACGTTGCTGTTAGCAAAGAGTGATTCGCAGATTGATTAAGCAGTTTCATGCTGATGTAATTACTGAAATTATTGAATTATAAGAGCTATATATACACTTTTACTTTTTTCTGTCCTTTACGTGCGCGACAAGAAATTGATTGATTTGTGGGGTTTAACGTCCCAAAACTACCATATAATTATGAGAGACGCCATAGCGGAGGGCTCCGGAAATTTCGACAACCTGGGTTCTTTAACGTGCAACCAAATCTGAGCACACGGGCCTACAACATTTCCGCCTCCATCATAAATGCAGCCACCGCAGCCAGGATTTGAACCTACGACCTGCCTGTCAGCCGCCGAGTACCTTAGCCACTAGACCACCGCGGCGGGGCGGCGCGACAAAAAAAAAAAAAAACGTGCTGAAGATTCCCTACCGAGAAGCCCACATCGCATCTCTTTTGAGTGACTAGAGTTACTGCAAACGCTGGTGTACTGAAGGCTGCTGCTGATAGATGACGATAATCTTATCTGTACGCTTGCTTTAGCGCATAAAAAATTTAAACGTGAACCTATATACTGTGCGTATAACGCGTTTTCAGCGAAGTTGAAATTTTGATAATGGCGTCATCTGTTGTCTATAATACGCAAACGCTATCTGTGTTTTTAAGGTCGCATTTGTGCCTCGCAGCTAACGCAGATGCTGGGAGTGGTGGGTGGTTACATGGGCTTCTGGATGGAGTTGTCCACACTCAAGGTTTTCTGGCGACTTATAATGGTACTTCAGGTAAGCTCTGCATTCCTCACAGCTTGACGTGCGCCCAGGATACAAAGAGAGGAGTCAAACGACCAAAATGCTTGGCTACATGTGTGGAGAAAATGGCAGCCCAATTAGCAGCTGTCGTCGTTTATCTACGCCTTTTTTGCGCGCAACGGCACTTTCTTAAAATGACCAGCAAATATTTCAGTTTTTGCACACAATTCCGAAATTCGTGCACATGGGTTGTGCAAAACCGATGCTTTGAAAACCAGACTTGTTATCCTCATGGCTACAACAGAATCTTTTGAAAGAGTGACTGCTGAAAACAAAAGAACCTGATTAATCAACTGAAGTCCACTGTTTCATTTGCCCTAAACTAAACTCACTGCCTCAAGAAGAGCAGCAAGCGAGTAAAGGTTCACAGATTTTGAATAGCTGCTCTTTAATACGCCATGATGATGTTTCAGGGATTTTTGCACAGTACATGCTATATAACTAATATCATAAAAGTGACTTTAACATCCAATGCCATTCTGTTTCTTAAAGTGAACTTTCCAGGAACAGAAAGATGGTCAGTGTTTCTTTGTTTACAGCAAAATTGTGTTGTGCCAGCGTCCACTGAAGCTTTAGTGACGTATTTCCATGACGAATATTACGTTTTTAAAATGTTGCGCTACCAATTTCGACAAGAACACATCATACAAACCAAGTTTCTCTGCTAGGAATCGAACCTCTGGTTATGTGCTCGCGACAGCTTGTACCCGAGGCTCTACCTACTAAGCTATCACAGCATTTGTCGGCACTTCACAAACGCGCATTGTATCTTTCACACATTTTCTCTCGCATAGTAACCTCTGTATTTATAGAGATAACCATGCGATAAAGCATTTGTTTTATTATGAATGCTGAAATAAAAAATCTGAATCTAAAGAATCTCTATGTGGTGTGCGGGCGCCATCTATTGCTGATGAAGAGAAGTAATATGGCCCTTGATCTTAGTGCTGATATAAAAGAAGTCGTTCACGACGCAGTTAAAGCGTTGAGCCCGAGATTGCGCGATAATAACTGCGTTCAGGGTGACTCCCCGTGCAAGCGCGGGGAAACTTTTTGGGGGCTATTGAGATGCTTCAACAGTGACCTACAAGACTGCACGCTGGCACGAAATTTCGTTGGTTAAAGCGCCTCAATAGCAGTAGAAAGACTCACCACGCTTGCAGGGAGAGTCACCCTTTATGCAGCTATGTTGTTTGCCTTTTGCCGGGTGTTGCCTTGTGACGTTGGAATGGTGCAGCTTCCACATGCACAAGAGTGTTCTGCCGAAGACTGCTTCGAGTGCGATTGCACCAACTAATAAATTTGCTGCAATAAATGGTGCGGAAAGGCAACGAAGCCGATGGAGGGATGTCACACCTTGGTCGAGTGAGTCAGGGGTCAGCAGGATGTGATAAACGCTTGCGCGCGTTAGCGGCTCACGCGATGAACCTTTGTTTCCCGCCTTCTTGACGCGCATTGAGGTGGAGTATGCGTGAGCAAAGGCGCAGGATCCCTATCATTCGGGATTGCACATCGTGTAGTTTCTTCTCAAGTTGATGACGCTTTGAAAAAAAAACACAGCATTGCCAGAAAGGCGGAGCATGAAACGCGATAACAGTGAATTGAAAGGTCACGCGCAGAATTGAAAGCAGATAGAAACGTGCCCCGCGTTGCTCACGCACAAAACGTACTCACCGGTACGGGTGCACGCAAATAAACGTCTAATTTGCTACTTCTCTGTGTCTAAAAAGCGCGCGCTTTTCGCAAACGAAGACGCTTTCACGACGCAGAGGTCCCACGCTCGATTCCGCGCGCCGAAGTGTTTTTTCTGGAGTTTTTCTTTCTTGCGTTTTTTATATAGATACGTATACATATACGGTGTATGACATCGTCGCCGATGCCGGCAACAAAGTCCAGCCGAAAGTGTCCATATATTTGCTATCGCAATAAAGGTGAAGGAGTATTATCGAGTGCCATTGTTTATTACGTGCTTGTTGATATCATCTTTGCGTGTGATTCACGACACGCTGTGTCGAAGTAACAGTTAAAACTTCAGGTACCACAACGGTAAATCATGTTCATGGGCGTCAGTCATCGCCATTAAGCTGTGTCCACTAGGTGTCGACATGGGTGCATCTAGCTCGAACGCTCCTTTAACTGCCAGACACCAACAGACACTGTGCAAACACCCATAATTACTACACAACAACCGCTACTTCTGTGAGTGGATCCCATCTACCAGTGTTGCGGTGTTTCCATTCCGGTTTCTGAATAGTTCTGGAATCAATTCACATTCTCGCGCCCCCGGAACAGAATGGGGACACTCAGAAAGTTGTATTAAAATTCAGTTTAACTTTATTATTCGATAAAGATACAAAATTTTATATTCAGTAGAATGCAGACAAGCGTCTCAAAGTCGAGATACTGCAGCTGGACCCTCAGTTAGCAATAACAAAACAAAAGTGAATCAGGCAGCGCGTCAATATAACGCAGCGCAAATGAAAAGTATACCCTGAATGATTTAGAAAACAAGGAAAAAACAAAACACCACCAATGCTTTATAAGTGTACAAAAGTTATATATATATATATATATATATATATATATATATATATATATATATATATATATATATATATATATATATATATGCCTTGCCGCGGTGGTCTAGTGGCTAAGGTTGCTGACCCGAAGGTAGCGGGATCGGATCCCGGCTGCGGCGGCTGAATTTTCGATGGAGGCGGAAATATTTTAGGCCCATGCACTCAGATTTGGGTGCATGTTAAAGAACCCCAGGTGGTCGAAATTTCCGGAGCCCTCCACTAGGCGTCTCTCATAATCATATGGTGGTTTTGGGACGTTAAACCCCACATATAAGTCGAATATAAATAAATAAATAAATAAATAAATATATATATATATATATATATATATATATATATATATATATAGTTTGCTGGCGATAGAACATATCCTTATGCGCATACATGCTTACCTGGAAAATACTTACGGTTGACAAGCTAATCTTACAATATGAAAATTGTTATTTCATGTTTTTGTGTGTGCATTGAAGTTGATGATTTTACCTTGTTGGGCAAATTGTTACATGCTTTTTGTACCGCGAAATATATGTCATTTTCTCATAGTTGGTGTTACACTTAGGTAACAGGAAGTTGTGATTGTGGGCAAAGTAGTGCTATGAGTGTTTGTGAGTAATTGAGGGTCAATTTAAATGTTGCTTGTCAAGTTGTTTATATATTAGTATGAACTAAAAATAACTGAAAACTAAGCAAGCCAGGCACAGTAAGAATCGAGTTACCCTGAATTGGCGGGGCCGCATTAGAATAAAAATATTTTTTGTAATAAGGCGAATGAACTTATTCTGGATGTGCTTGATGAATGAAAGATGACTGTTATATGAGTTTTCCCAGGAAGTAATGCCATAGGGGATGTGAACATGTATAGAGGAAAATTTTAGAAACAATAACGCGTCTAATGAATAAAAAAATAACGAACTTTGGTGAGTTGTCTTCTACACAATGCTGCTTTTTGTTGAATGAAACTATTGCGGTAAGTGAATTACAAATAAGTCGCTATTGTTAGGCCTAAAACACCCACAGTTCGACGAAGGAATGAAATGGTAGTCAATGAACACTTGAGTATGAGTGAGATGACTTTTTGATAAGTTTTCAAAATAATTACGTGACATTTAGGAGGTTTAAAATCAGGTTGTTTAGGCGACAGCATTTACTACACTGGTCAGTTTGATGCTTAGCTTAGTGATGAAAGTTGATAATGATTTATCCGGCATGGATATAGTCATAGCCTGAGCGTGATATTGAGTTTAAAATCAGTAAGAAAGTTAGGTAGGTCACTAATGTAGAAACAAAATCCCCAAGCAGGGAAACTTGTGGTTATCCTCGACAAATTATTATTATTATTTTTTTAATGAATACCCTTTGTGCAGACTCATTAATTGCAATGAAGTAGGTAATCCTATGAAGGTTTTGGGTGCACGTTAAAAAACCCCAGGTGGTCTAAATTTCCGGAGCCCTCCACTACGGCGTCTCTCATAATCATATAGTGGTTTTGGGACGTTAAACCCCACATATCAATCAATCCTATAAAGGTTAAGGATGAACCAGTGATATCCAAGAACTTTTACGTGAGATGGCATGACTAATGTGGCTGAATGCTTTCGTGAAATCAAGAAGTACAGACTCGGGGAAATTACTTTTATTTATGAAAGACCTTAACAAATCAGTCAATGAAAGTACTGCGAAATTCGTGGAAGTAACTGCATGGAATGCAAATTGATAAGGCTTTACCAACCTAAATTCGTTGAGGTTCTTATTATTGCGTTTCAAAAATAACTTTTTCAATACCTTTGTTGATTGATGCCAAAAAAGAAATAGGGCGAGAGTTACGGATACCAGTCGTATCGCGTTTTTTGTGTGCTGGAAATAACTTAGCCTCTCTTTTGATGAGCTATGAAACGTGCCGCATACGAAATTGACATTAGCTATACTACTTCGTAGTTCTCAAATATCTGGTGCAGCAAGCTTAGGTGAGACGCTGATATGTTGTCCAGCTTCACGTTATAATTTCTTTAATTTAGGATAGTTAAAAAGCGATAACAGGAAAAAGAAAATTACTAATAATTATTACAACGGCAGAAGACCTAAATGAATTACGTCTTCTGCCAAAAATGAATAGAATAATTTAATGTTCATTTTGTAGAAGAGGATGGCTCTGGGCCACAGTTTGGAAATAGGTGGGAATAAAGAGGTTGTTGCTGTACAGCGCAAGCATACTAAACTAAGATCCGTTCGTGTTAATTCCTTGTAAGTGGAAATGAACTAGAGTCGTGGTCGTGCGAGATGGTCGACTTCTTCTGTACCACTCGAACAGGCTACTTCGGAGTGGTAGTGCCGGGGGAGAAGTCAAGGTTCAAAGATCCCCAGAATTTTTTAATTTGGCTTGAGCATGTGGCTTGTGCACCTTATATATATATATATATATATATATATATATATATATATATATATATATATATATATATATATAGTGGGAGTAATAATTCAATGGGCCAGTTAGTCTTCGTGAAGGTATGGGATATGTCACAATGGGAGTGTTGTCAACAAGCAGAAATATATTAATTTCCCAACAGTTTCGGGAGGGGTCCTCCCTTCATCAGGGGATGAGTTATATTTACCCTTGTTGACAACGCTCCCGTTGTGCCATATCCCATATATATATATATATATATATATATATATATATATATATATGTGTGTGTGTGTGTGTGTGTGTGTGTGTGTGTGCACATGCGACCAAACACACACGAACATAAATAAAGTATGCTTAAAGCACCCCTAAGAAAAAGATTTGCGGCTATACCTCTGCCCATCAAACAGGCATAGTTCGGAAGTGATTTTTGTGCTCCATCATTTTAATGTGGCACAATGCCTAAGCTTCTTATGTTGTCGCGTGACAGGTGTTCTACGAGGGTTCTTGCTCGCAAGAAAGCTAGGAAAATACAAATAAGGTAGCGAAAATCAGCGCGGCGTAATTCAATCTACCTGTCGTGTACATGTAGGGTGTATTCGGGTCATATTCAAGCTTGTTGAGAAATATCTCTTCCTGACAAGTAAGTCCACCCTTGTTGCTTGACAGAGGTGCTGGTGTCGCTTTTATTAACATTAGTTTATGGTCTATTTTAATTTATTTCATATATAATGCTCTAATTTTGTGCTAAGAGAGCCTTTGCGCAAAAAGTTTAGCACTTTTCTTCGGCGCATTGCTTGTCCAACTACACAAACAATAGCAAGTCAGTGCCTCAAATTTAACAATAAAGCTTTATTTTTACCCAATTGCAAGAACTAGCGTCCCTAGCAGGATGCATTGTGAACTTTCTTACAGCGAAACATCAGAAAAAATACAGGACAGGGAAGGAGTAGAACAGAAAGAAAAGACGGCGCTGACTCACAACTGTTGTTTATTGGAAAAAACGGGGTGAAAAGTATATAGGTCCCGGCAGCCTACATCACAACATGCGAAGAATACGAGGTGCACCGAGGTAGCGTTATCACACTCATGGCAATAAACAAGCTTGGCCTAAATAACTTAATTCTTTTTCATGCAGTGTGACGGATGGTTCATTAACGCACTTGCTACCCCTAAACTTTATATGATATGCCTCAGCGATTTCTCTAGTTAGCTGGTTAGGATGCTTGAAGATGATGGTGGTTCTCTCGAAAATGGGACGACAACCGCATGACCTGCAATGTTCCGGCAGATGAAGTCGCGCGATCCCTTGAAGAGATAACTCATGCTCCCTTAAACGAACATTCACACATCGTTTCGTTTGTCCCACGTACTCCCTGCCACACGATAATGGAGTTAAATACACAGCTTTCTTTACGCATGCGATGTACTTGTTTTTATGATTCACAGCGCATCTCCCTTTGGCCTGTTTGGTCCTCAGCGCATTATCAACCATCGGGCAAATGCGACCTACCTTATGTTTGGCGGAAAAAAGAACGTCGACACCATACCTTGAGCCTACGTTTTTCAACCCATGCGCCAATTTGTGTACATAAGGGAAAACTGCTCTTTTTCTTTTTCCTTAAAAATTTTCTTGAGCTCCTCTGTGTTTCACGAGCCTAACGCTCCGAACCATAGACTCACACACAGACGAAATCCCCTTGTCGGGATACCCAGCATCTACTAAGCGTTTATCTGGTTATTAAAAGCAGTATTCGATACGTGCACACAGGATTTCCTGAGCGACGCATTTAAAATTGCCTTTGCAATCGCTCTCTTCACAATCTTAGAATGGCCAGACTTGTAGTTTAAGATAGGCTTAACTGATCTTAGCTCATATTTCCAACACAAATGATCTTTACAAAAAGTTAGCTTTAGGTCAAGAAACTGTAGCTCGTAATCCTTACAGATTTTTGGGTGAAGGTGAGGCCTATACCATGCTGACTGAACAATTTAAGAATGTGGTCAATGTCCTTATAGTGAATGCCATTGTGGGAAAAAATTACAAAATTGTCGACGTAACAAAAACAGCACTGCAGCACTTACTAAGGTGACCTTCCAGCTGCTGGTCAATGTAGCCTAAAATAATGTCACTAATAATAGGGGCCACGCTGGACCCTATGCAGACACCAGACTTTTGTACATAAAGATCCCCCCGCCACGACACACAGGTACTTTCAAGGTAAAATGACAAAAGTTCAAGAAATGATTCTAAAGAAATACCGCAACCATCGATGAAAGATTGTTCATCGTTGTCAAACACAATGCAAGCTTTTACGCATTTCATAACCTGGCAATGCGGAAAGGAATAATATAAATTTTCCACGTCAACACTGAAGGCACTACGTAGGCTCATCGAGTTATTTTTGAGGTACTCGCACAAAGAAACCGAATTCGGTATGCGGAAAGGGTCAACAATATTCAGGCATGCTAGGTTCTTGTGCAGAAAACGTGAAATATCTAGCTGCCAGCTACCTTTTTCCGAGACTATGACCCGGAAAGGCATGTCTTCCTTGTGCGATTTCACCGTAAAGAAAACTTCTAACTCCAGGTTTTTCGCCCTCTTTACGCTGGCTGCCAAACGTTGCAGATTCATTCCTTCTAACAAGGAAAGCGCTCGGTAATTTACTTCTGTGGCCTTAACACTGACACGCCTGAAGTTTTTCTTAACTGCGGCCTCGCTCTTCTGTGAATACGCTTCAGAATTTATAATGGCAAAGTATCCCTCTTTGTCGGCTACTAGTACATGCAGTTTTTTTCACAAAGAAAATCAACTAGCGGCCTTAGTGAGTCCGTGCCCCCCCGCGCCTTTCCCGTTCTGGCAATGGTATCAACACAGTCCGAAACACACCTTGAACGTTCATCTTCCTTGGCACACCTTGAGACCTTCCTTGCTGTGGCTTCCTTTTCAAAGGGATTCAGGCGAGGCTCGAAGCAGTACTTCGGGCAGAGTCCCAGCACCCTCTCATGTTCCTCCGGTATTGGCGTTGCGCTAAGGTTAAGCACATGGCCCTGTACCAACTTTGCTTTCTTCTTCACCGGAAGCGTCGGACGTACAATGCGCCAGAGGAACTCGCTGGTGAATTCGGCCGTGTCGCACCACTGTCTGTACCGGCGTGAACCATGGTTGTGATCCAGATAACTCGAACATGCAATACGAAGTAGGTCCTTGAGCATCCTAACTTGTCGCCACCATTCAGACTTGAGAACTTACAGATCCTTCGCGAATGTCCATCCGAAGGCTTCAGCCAACCACACAACACCTGCACCTCGGCCGGACAAATTCCTTGTCTGACGTGCCATGAAGCAACTCTGGCTTTGCACAAGCACACGGCAATCATAGCTGCCAGGCAAGCCGGGTCATGAATAGGGTCTAGCGTGGCCCCTATTATTAGTGACATTATTTTAGGCTACATTGACAGGCAGCTGGAAGGTCACCTTAGTAAGTGCTGCAGTGCTGTTTTTCGTTACGTCGACGATTTTGTAATTTTTTCCCACAATGACATTCACCATAAGGACATTGACCACATTCTTAAATTGTTCAGCCAGCATGGTACAGGCCTCACCTTCACCCACGAAGTCTGTAAGGATTACGAGCTACAGTTTCTTGACCTAAAGCTAACTTTTGGTAAAGATCATTTGTGTTGGAATTATTAGCCAAGATCAGTTAAGCCTATCTTAAACTACAAGTCTGGCCATTCTAAGATTGTGAAGAGAGCGATTGCAAAGACAATTTTAAATGTGTCGCTCAGGAAATCCTGTGTGCACGTGTCGAATACTGCTTTTAATAACCAGGTAAAACGCTTAGTAGATGCTGGGTATCCCGACAAGGTGACTTCGTCTGTGTGTGAGTCTATGGTTCGGAGCGTTAAGCTCGTGAAACACAGAGGAGCTCAAGAAAATTCTGATGGAAAAAAAAAGAGCAGTTTCCCCTTATGTACACAAATTGGCGCTTGGGTTGAAAAACGTCGGCTCAAGGTATGGTGTCGACGTTCTTTTTTCCGCCAAACATAAGGTAGGTCGCATTTGCCCGATGGTTGATAATGCGCTGAGGAACAAACAGGCCAATGGGAGACGCGCTTTGAATCATAAAAACAAGTACATCGCATGCGTATAGAAAACTGTGTATTTAACTCCATTATCGTGTGACAGGGAGTACGTGGGACAAACGAAACGATGTGTGAATGTTCGTTTAAGGGAGCATGAGTTATCTCTTCAAGGGATCGCGCGACTTCATCTGCCGGAACATTGCAGGTCATGCGGTTGTCGTCCCATTTTTGAGAGAACCACCATCATCTTCAAGCATCCTAACCAGCTAACTAGAGAAATCGCTGAGGCATATCATATAAAGATTAGGGGTAGCAAGTGCGTTAGTGAACCATTCGTCACACTGCATGAAAAAGAATTAAGTTATTTAGGCCAAGCTTGTTTATTGCCATAAGTGTGATAACGCTACCTCGGTGCACCTCGTATTCTGCGCATGTTGTGGTGTAGGCTGCCGGGACCTATATATACTTTTCACCCCGTTTTTTCCAATAAACAACAGTTGTGAGTCAGCGCCGTCTTTTATTTCTGTTCTACTCCTTCCCTGTCTTGTATTTTTTCTGATGTTGCGCTGTGAGAAAGTTCACGATGGATGCTAACCAACTTGCCCGACTTACCGTCTTACCCTAGCAGGACGCCAGTACATTTTTTGACACCGGTACACGCTGAAAACCCTGGTACACGCTGTATTTGCTGAAAGTTTACTTGGTGCACTGGGAAGTAACTGGGTTGCACTGGATTGGGTGCTGGCTTTAACGGTATGACGCTTGGGCGCACTGGGAAGCGCTGGAAGCGCTGAAATTTTCACGGGAATGCGCTGGTGCATACTGGAGCACGCACTGTTTCTACCAGCACCGCGTGCACGTTTCTGTAGCCTGTGCAGTAGTATGTTTGGTATTATGGAATATAAAATGCTTCAATCGATGGCACGCATAAACCCTGCCCTAACAGAAACCGAGCATGCCTCACTATTTTGCATATCACACATCATGATAATGACCTGTGATATGCGAAATCAGTGTCACTCCTAATGTTTTCGTTCGAAATGAGGAGAAAAATGCTTTGCTACCTTGAAGCAGCCAACGCTGAAGATTTTGCTTACTCAAACTTTTCATTTTTAAAATTTACGCATTGTCAGAAACAGCGTTAACTTTTGCGGTTCACGTGCGCTGCAGCAAATAATGCACGTTTTTGCATGCACTCCACGTGTTGCATGTACCAATTTCGCATCAGAGATGTATTGTTGTGACAATTACGCATTGCAGTGTTTGTATTTCAGGACCTAGTCACCACTACTAACAGAAACAGCAAATCGTTTACGTCACAAAGTTGACAAGACGTGAATAAGCCCTCTCGACGCTTCGCAAACCTCCTCAGCGGAGACTGGAAAAACAGCTGTCGTTAAAAATTGCCGCACCAGAAACGCATGTCTGGTAATGCTTGTCCTACTACTTACTTCAGGTAGCACAGTTGGTACAGAGTAGCACAGAGTGAAACTCGGTGACAAGATATATATGTGGGTTCAGAGCTACCTACAGAATATATCATTTTACGTGCAGACAGAGAATGGCCCGACACCCGAGTATTACTGCAGCCGAGGAGCCTTGCAAGGCGGAGTGCTAAGCCCGACACTGTTCAACCTAGCACTCATTGAACTAGTTGGCAAGCAACCAAGCTGTGTACGACTTTCCATTTATGCTGATGACATCTGTGTGTGGACATAAGGTGTGACTCGACTTCAACTTTGCGCGCGACTTCAGAAGGCAGCATCGGTGACATCGCACCACCTACGAAAACAAGGGCTCAAAATCGCAAGTGGAAAATGTGCTGTCGCGGCTTTCACCAGAAAATATAATGTCCGCTTACGGCATATCAATTAACGGGCAGTTGATGTCATGCAGCCGGAGTCACAGGTTCTTGGGAGTCGTAATCAACCGAAACCTGTATTGAACACCCCACGTAAACTACATGAAAAAGCGGCTGACCGCCATTTGTCACTTATTCAGGTTTCTTGCCGGTAAAAGTTGGGGAATATCTGTCGAGTCTATGCTACAGCTGTACAAGGTATTATTTATTGGATTCCTGCGGTATAGCCTACCTGCTATATCTCACACGTCCAAAACGAACCTGCGCACGATCCAAAATATTCAAGCCCAAGCGCTTAGGATATGCCTTGGTTTACCCTGCTGCGCATCGACAGCTGAAAAAAATTGCCATTGCACAGGCCTATTCGATCATGACGCAGATCAGCATTGAAACGATTTGTACGTACTTCAGGCAACATGCTAGGAATCCTTCCCACCACTTGGTAACCCTCACTACTGAGAGGCCCCGCACAAAGTTTAGTGCAACTGTCTATGCACATCGTGCGTCGTTTACGTCAGGTTTTACGCTTGATGAAAAACTGATGTATTCTCCGTGGTGCCTGACACTTCCGCAAGTACGTGTTTCAATTCCAGGAATACAGAAAAAATCAAATTTGCCTTCATCAGCCCCAAAGCAATTGAGCTTGAACCTTCTGCAAAAAATGTACAATAACAACGTTCATAAATACACTGATGATTCAACCACAGCGTCTGGTTCTGGCGATGCGGTCGTGATTACAGCTAGATGAATCACTCTGCGAATCAAGCTGTCACACGTCACTACGTCTACGGCGGCAGAACTTGCAGCTTTGCGTGGCGCCCTAGAGTACATCAAATCCCAAAGACCGAATAAATGGGCGGTGTTTTCCGACTCGAAACCGGCCCTACAGAGCATGCAGTCAGACTTTCGACGAGGTTTCCATGAACAGTTGACCGAAGAAGTTGACAAGCTTCTTCGCCACATCGCGGAAACAGGCTACGAGGTCAAGTATCAGTGGCTTCCTAGCCATTGTGGGATCAGTGGCAATGATTCCGCAGACAACGCGTCTCGCACACCGCACAAAGAAGATCACATCCTTTCAATTTTTTTGTCAAAGACTGACACTGCAAAGCAACTTCGTCACCTGGCACGTAGTCTGTGTCTGCAGAAGTGGAACACCCCAAGCATAAGACATACGAGACTCTACCAAATAGACCCTCGACTGGAACTTCGACTTCCATCCGAACTTCGCCGACGTGAAGCTTCACTTCTTTGTCGCCTTCGGCTCGGTGTTGCCAACACAAAAGCATATAGAACCCTCATCGGACTGACCGACAATGCTAAATGCGACGTCTGCTGCACCAAAGAAGACATCGACCATCTGATATGCCATTGCCCTCGATTAGCCTCTGAAAGACACAAGCTTTCGAACGCATTGCGACAAACGGACGATCGGCCACTCTCTATGCAGATGCTAGCGGAACACAGTCCTCGCTTTTTGTCGGCTCAAAAAGCAGTCAAAGCTGTCTTGTGCTTTTTGCGGACTTCAGGCCTACGTGACCACCTTTAACTTTTGTGTAGTGCCACCGCTGTACACGCGCCAGCTGATTGACTGACAATCCTCTTTTTTCTCTCTTTCTCTTCTCTTTCCTCTCTCTCTCTCATCTTTATGCCCCCTTCCCACTCCCCCAGCGTAGGGTAGCAAGCCGGGCATGTGCCTGGTTTGCTACCTCCCTGCCTTCTCTCTTGTTGTTCATCTCCCCCCACAGTTGGCATGAATTTTAGGCGATAGAGAACTCCATGGCCACATTGTCTTGTGATTTGACTCTGCAGCGTTCAGTAAATAATTTGAAAGCCCATAGATGAAGGCACCAACTTATACTTGCATGCTGAGGACACCCTTATTGTTTTCGTGAATAGAGACCTGGCCCGGCATCTATACTCAGGCAAATGGCTCAAATTTCTATACCCCTGTGCGAAACCTAGACACTAGAGATTGAAGTACTCAAATAGCTAAAGATTCCATATCTAACCTTCTTTTTTCGCGGGATTGATTGTACTGTATTGGAGTCTAGTTTCTGCATTGTTGGGAGGTCTTTCGCTGCCTTGTAGTACCGCTTCATTTGTCTTGCCTTCCGCTTTCATTGATTTCCTATATTCAACATGTATGGCTTTAAAATATAAATGTTAGTGGAAAGCATGGTCTGAGCTCTTGTGCAAATGATTGCTTGCATTATGATTGCCTCTGTGTTTGGCATGGCCATCCGCGATGATCCAGAAAAAGCATTTGTTGGTCGTGACTGCTCTGCAGGCCTTCATCTGTTGTGAATACATTCTTGTAATCTGATCCCACCGAAAACTAGCATTAGGCACGACCTGTGCTTCATCAGATGTGTGTGAATTATGAGTGAGCAATGAATTGTGCAAATTCCCTAATTGTCAATACGGGTTTTTGTCGCTGATTAGCCCTGTATGTTTCATTTATCTCACAAAATGTTGTCTTGAATTTTCTTATGGCTGCAAAGGCTGTGATTGATGTTCAATCACTTCCTTGAGAGACTGAACGGCACCAGGACACCTCGGTTTCTGTATATCTGTGGTTACCTTCTTCCACGAATATTGTTTTGAGGGTTGGCGTTATATGTTTTCTTGGTTTTGTAGGAACTGTTTGGTTGTGTTTTGTTCAAACGTTCTGTTTTGTTTAAAAAGTAGACTCACAGAAGCAGCCTATTCAGAGGGCATTGCTGCGTGTTGCTCGTGCTTTGCTGCGTTAATGGTGGGCGAATTGTCGGCCTTTTTTCTTGTATGCTGCCATTCTGCCTGAACGCTTCTTGTCTACCTGCGAACTAATCATGTATAACATACTTTTACGACTGTCTTCATGATTGGATGCTCCAATTTCAGCAGTTTCATTTCTACCTTTCGATTGCTCATCCCGGAAATTGCGTGGTCGGGGATTATCTTCCCGCGCGGCCCTTAGATGTAACAGTCTCGTTTTTGCCTTGATGTCTATAGAAAATTTAGCACAGGCTTCCTCCGGCTTTTTTGTGCACATTACAATACTTATTTTGCGTATATTTATTTCTTTGTGGTCTATTAGACTACTTTTTCAGGCTTCAGAACTATCTGTATTGGCACACTCAATTCTATGTTGTGAACATCGACGACGCCTGATTGTATTAGTCACATCGGTGTAATCCTTATGCTTTACTGACTTGTTCTTTTGAGCGTTTGCGTCATGTATTTTTTTATATTTGACCAAGAAGCAGGCTAGGGTAAAGGATATTATAGCTGAAATTAGGAAAAAAAAAAACGCCAGGCCTGCGGGGAAGGGGTAGCAGAGTCCCAGCGAAAGCTTGAAGAGTGGCCTTTCGGAGCCTCCTCTAAACAACGATTAGGTAACTGCTGCATGCGCGCTCGCTTAATATCCAGTACGGCATTATTAATAAAAACTTTTTGGGTAGTAGGCTAGCGTTCACTATGCTATTTCTCGTCATTCTTTTAAGAAGCTAGGTATGCGCTAAAAACTTCCAAGGAATTTCGTGCCAAATGTTCATGCAGGGGCTGTCGTCGATGAGCAATCATAGCTGAAGTGGGTATCCGCCACACTTAATAGGTGTTGAAGAAGTTTTTGTAACATGTTAACAAATGCGCCTCTAAACTCCAATTTGCATATTTGTTATATATTATTATTAAGCAAATTCTAAACATCAAATTTAAACGTGCTTAAAGTTACTGCAGTTTTAATTCGAGATATATATTATTCTGTCTGGTCGAAATGGCAAAGAAAATATTGCACTCTTTCTGTATTTATGCGTGCTTATCCTCCTTCTGTTCGGATTAGGTATCATTCGAAAGGCCTTAAATTTCATATCCTCCATTCTTGGCCAATCCCCCTGAGTGGGCAAGAGCCATAGTGGAGGCATCATCATCATCATCACCACACCATCATCATCATCATCACCATGGAGCATCGGGCGACCCGCTCGTTACGCCATTCGCAATGTGCGAGGACTGGTTGTCGTTTTGCTGTTTTAATATGCTTTGTAACTCGCAACAACACGATTGGTTTCCCGACACAAAGCATGCATAATACAAATTTGCCAACAGGTCACAAGCACCGACGTGGCTCAGTGGTAGAATACTGGACTGGCACCCAGCCGACCTGGTTCGAGCCCCACTGAGTCGTAGGTACAAGGCTTTTTTCTCTAATTTCGTGCGATGTGGTTACGGACACCGGCGGCAGCGCAAGCGGCGGCAGACAAAAACGGCGGTGCATGACCCGAGTTGTGATCTCATGACAGCTTTCGCTATAATAAATTCTCATGGACTGGGCACGTAGGGCGTAGGCAGAATAACCATTTGTCATCAAGAGCAACTGACTGGATTACTGGGGAAGGCAAGCGGATGAGGGCGAAAAAGTCATGTGAGCTGATGAGATTAGAAGTTTGCGGGTACAAAGTGGCAGCAACAAGCTTGAATCGACTTGACAAGCGGAGCATGGGAGAGGCCTGTAGCGCCCTCGTTCGGGCGGCGCGCAAACCGGAGAGCGCGCAATGGCGACAGAAGAAAATAAAGAAGGCGCTAGGCGGTGGCACGTGAAGCCACGGCTCACGTTCCTGGCTAATGGTTTTCTTTGAAAAACCATTAGCCTTTTAGGTAAGATGCTGCCGCCCGGTTCTTGGCCGATCCCCCTTTGTGGGTGTGCGCCAGAGTGTCAAGGATCATCATTATCATCATCATCCTGGCTGGCTTCGGTTATCGTTCAGGCGTGTCTTTCTTTCGCTCCTGTGGCATAAGCCTACAAGTGGTGACCTCGGACGAAGACAATGACTGACTCGAATGCACCCTCAACCGAACAAGCCTCACGTCCGCAGGACGTCTCGGCCGTGCCACTGCGTTTCCCATCTTTCTGGCCACAGGACCCGCAATTTTGGTTTCATCAGGTCGAGGCGCAATTCTCCCTGTACCGCATCGCCTCGGAAACGACACGCTACTACCACGTAGCCTCCGTCCTTCCTCCTGACGTTGCCAGCGAGCTCTCCGACGTCCTCTCCAACCCCTCGGACACTACGCCATATCAGCACCTTAAAACCAAGGTGCTGGAACGATTCATGCCTTCGGAACGCGTCCGCCTACAGCAGCTCCTTGCAGAGGGGGACCTTGGCGACAGGCGCCCCTCCCAACTACTGCGCCGAATGCGACAGCTTCTTGGGAAACACGACATCTCTGCCCACTCAGCGTTGCTTGGAAGCTCTTCCTCCAACGCCTTTCTCAGCCAATCCGCCTCGTCCTCGCGGCGGCCGGCGACGTCAATCTCGACCGCCTGGCGGAGCTCGCCGATCAGGTTCATGAAGCGACCTCCCTATCTGTCAACGCTGTCTTACCACCAGCAGACACAGCGATTTCGCGCCTTGAGGCCCGCATCGACAAACTCGCCGCCTCCATTGCCGCACTCCGGAGCCCCCTGCAAGAGACTCGTTCGCCTCGTTCCAGTCGTCGAGCTCTTCCACGCACACGAGATGCTCGGAGTCCCAGCCCTCCACCCCTCTGCTGGTACCACCGGCGTTTCCGACACCGAGCCACGAAGTGTACACCCCCATGTTCGTGGCAGGGAAACGCCTGCCGGAATCACTGACGGCGGCGTGTGATCTCCCTTCTCGTCCCAGCCGCCTTTTCATGGTCACGGACCAGCTATCGGGCGCCAGGTTCCTTATAGATACGGGCGCGGAAATTAGCGTTGTGCCCCCGACTAAGGCTGGTCGTTCAAAGTCACAGGGGCAAGTGCTTCGTGCTGCCAACGCCTCGTCTATAGCAACGTATGGGCTCCGATCTCTCACCCTCGACTTCGGGCTTCGCTGCATTTTCCGGTGGGTTTTCGTCATCGCAGACGTGGTTCAACCGATCATCGGCTCGGACTTCCTCTCATACTTCGATTTGGACGTCAGCGTGGGGCGGTGCCGCCTGATAGATGGTAAGACTCGTCTCTCCATCTCGGGGGTCCTGTCCGACATCGCTCCAATGGCCATCCGCATGCTGATACCTTCCTCACCGTTCGAAAAAATCTTGGCGAGTTTCCCGGAGTTAACTAAACCGTGCAACCTCACTCAGCCGCCTAAACATACGGTGACACACCACATCGTCACCCGGGGTCCACCGGCAGCCGCTCGACCACGCCGCCTGTTAGGAGACCGCCTAGCTATTGCTAAACGGGAGTTTGACCACATGCTGCAGCTCGGCATTATCCGCCCGTCGTCAAGCGCTTGGGCTTCCCCGCTGCATTTGGTGCCAAAGCGTGATCCTGGTGACTGGCGTCCTTGTGGGGACTATCGAGCGTTGAACGCCAAGACTGTCCATGACAGCTATCCTCTACCTCACATCCAGGATTTTACATCGCGCCTCGACGGCTGCACAATTTTCAGCAAAGTGGATCTTGTTAAGGCGTACCACCAGATTCCTGTCGAGCCCGCCGACATACCTAAGACCGCCATCACGACGCCCTTTGGGTTGTTTGAATACGTGCGGATGCCTTTTGGGCTCCGCAATTCGGCTCAAACTTTCCAGCGGTTCATTTCTGAGGTCACACGGGGTTTTCCTACTGTGTTTGCGTACCTTGACGATGCCCTCATCGCCAGCCGCACACCTGAAGATCATGAGCACCATCTACGCGCTCTGTTCCAACGTCTTCAGCAGTACGGCCTCGTTGTGAACGCCTCTAAGTGTACTTTCGGCGCATCTGAGCTCGAGTTCTTGGGCCATCACATATCATCCAGAGAAATACGCCCTCTCCGGTCCCACGTTAAAGCAATTCAGGATTATCCTCAGCCTACAACACTGCGCCAATTACGCCAATTCCTGGGGCTTGTGAATTTTTCCAGGCGCTTCATACCACACTGTGCCGAACTGCTACGACCGCTCACCGACCTCCTTCGGTCGACCGCCGGGCCGTCCTCCGCCATTCCTTGGTCGTCAGAGGCCCAGGCCGCCTTTGCTGCTGCTAAGCAAGCGGTCGCTAACGCCGTGCTTCTCATTCATCCACGCAGCAACACCCCTACTCGGTTGATGGTGGACGCATCCAGCGTGGCCGTCGGAGCCGTCTTACAGCAGTGCATTAACTCCGAGAGGAGACCCTTGTCGTTTTACTCTCGGAAGCTACTTCCTGCTGAGACCCGCTACAGCATCTTTGGCCGGGAATTACTAGCCATCTACGCTGCAATACAGCACTTTCGGCATTTCCTGGAAGGATGCTCGTTTTACGTGCTGACTGACCATAAGCCACTGGCGTATGTTTTCCGCACTAACTCATCCAAGTACGTGCCCCGTGAACTCCGCCATCTGGCTTATATATCGGAGTTCACGACTGACATCCGCCACGTGAAAAGAGCTGACAACACCGCCGCAGATGCCCTTTCTCGTATAGCCACGGTTGACTCTCCACCGCCAGCCATCGACTGGGCCTCATTCTCCTCGGCACAGCAGAATGATAGAGAGCTTGCCGCTTTTCGGGAGAACCCCCGTTCTCTCCGAATACGCCTGGTGCCTCATCCATTATCATCTGAGCGCTTGTGGTGCGATGTCTCAGCTGACCTTCCCCGACCTTTCGTTCCCGCTTCATTACGACGCACCGTTTTCCACTCCTTACACGACATCTGTCACCCTGGCATTCGGGCTACTCAGCGTCTTCTCACCGAGCGCTATGTCTGGCCCGGAAGCAACGGTGATGTGCGCGCTTGGACGCGCATGTGCCTGCCCTTTCAGGTGACAAAGGTCTCCCGTCATACTAAGACGCCGCCCCAACATTTCCTTCCACCCGGCCGTCGTTTCGACCATGTTCATCTAGACATTGTGGGCCCTCTACCAGTGTCTCAGGGGTACCATTATATATTGACCATGGTCGATCGCTTCACACGCTGGCCAGAGGCTGTTCCAATTCAAGATATCACAGCCGAGACAGTTGCCCGCGTTTTCATTTCTACGTGGGTATCCCGTTTTGGCTGTCCTGGCACCGTGACAACAGACCGTGGACGTCAGTTTGAGTCCTCGCTGTTTACTTGCCTTAATCGCACCCTCGGAGCCAGACATTGCCGTACCACGGCTTATCATCCCTGCGCCAACGGCAAGGTGGAACGCCTTCACCGACAACTGAAGACCGTCTTGACTACCCGCCTCAATAGAGCTACCTGGGTTGATACCTTGCCACTGGTGCTCTTAGGTTTACGAGCTGTCATCCGGGCAGACCTGCAGTGCTCAACATCAGAGCTGGTGTATGGCACTTCTCTACGGCTTCCGGGAGACTTCTTCACGTCAACGACGCTACCAGACCAGCCACACCAATTCCTACAACGCCTCCTCGACTGCGTTCAAAACCTCCGGCCCACTCCACCCAGACCTTCCAAACACAAGACCATATTCGTCCACCCTGATCTGGCCACTGCAACACATGTTTTCGTGCGCCACGACGCGGTCAGACCACCTTTGACACCAGCCTACGACGGACCATTCCGCGTCCTTCACCGCACCCCCAAAACTGCCACTCTACTTCAGAACGGCCGTGAAGAGACAGTCAGCTTGGACCGACTCAAGCAGGCGTACCTGGAGACCGCTTTAGAAAGCCTCTCATCTACGACTGATCTTCCGTTGGAATACCACAAACGGCATGTTACATTCCGACTTCCAGTCTAAACGGGGGGCCCTGTAGCGCCCTCGTTCGGGCTGCGCGCAAACCGGAGAGCGCGCGATGGCGACAGAAGAAAATAAAGAAGGCGATAGGTGGTGGCACGCGCTCACGTTCCTGGCTGGCTTCGGTTATCGTTCAGGCGTGTCTTTCTTTCACTCCTGTGGCATAAGCCTACAGGCCCTTACCTTGCAGCGGACGTAGTCAGGCTAAGGGTGATGATAATGATGATGACGATGATGCGCTGTTTCAAGGGCTTTCAGTTGCCTTGAAAGTAATCTGTGTGGCACACTTGTGATGGCGTAATCACCATTATGCTCATAATTTTACCACTCGGGTAACGTTGTTCCAACACTTCTCTTGCTCATGGTCATAGAATTCGTTTATTTCACGTCATCTTCAAGACTGATTGAAGACTCCTTTTGCTTCTTTGTCTACTACTATAACTCCAGACATCTTTTGTATTGTATTTATTATTCAAAAGTACGAAAACTGATTTGAGTAGCAAAAATAGCTGCAACTAAACGTCAGGGTGATGGCCAGCCCCAGTGAAGATGCTAATTATAAAAGCAAAACAAAACATATCGCAGCATGCGAGTGCTAATCATGCGACCACACATTAACGCTGAAATGAACAGGCATCTGTAGTCTTTATGTCTGCATGCATAATGTTGAGAAAAGCATACAGCAGGCTTGATAGTTCAAAAATTAGGTGTTTTAGCCCTTTTATACGGTCCTAAAATGCTTGCTACTGCACAACCCTTTTTCACATGCTCAAGTCTGCACGCATAATGTTGAGAGAATCATACAGGAAGTTTTATAGTCTGAAATTGGGTGTTTGAGTTCCTTTACCATGGTCCTAAAATGATTGCTCCTGCGCAACCCTTTTTCACATGTGAATTGGCTGTGTTTTGTGCACTAAGAGACATATGTAGGAGGGTAATAGAAGCTTCAGCAGTATAAAGACATCCGAATGAAGTTTGAGAAACACATATGCCTAACTCTTGCCTGTATGGTTCGTAGTTCAGCTATTGCTTACTCAACTGCACTAACTAGCCATTTTCAGCCATTATTCAAAAGAGTAAATGAGCATGAAAAAGTTCCAATTTAGTTACGTTATACATTATATTTTAAACGTTTTTTCGTTATATTTTAAACAAGGACTTGTGTCGATGTACTTTTGATGCAACGTGATTATTTTATTGTTGTTACTATATTAACAATATCACGTTGGGCTAACGTGATAACATATTGTTGCACAAATAAAAGCAATTACCGGCTTCCGCGTACTTCTTGGGATTAGCTTGTCGCACCTTTCAATATAACTAAGCTGTCGCATATCTTGTGCTGCATAACAGCTTTGTAATATATATATATATATATGTGTGACGTATCAAGTGATGGTTAGGAGAAGTAGAGAAGGAAGAAGTGAGAGATGGAATAAACATGGGGTATGCGCCAGGCCACGTCACCCAGTCATCGTAGCGTCACACAAGTCGACAGGATGAAGACCTGCCTGCCCCTTCATCAGTCACTCATCCTCGACGCAGTTTCCCAGAAGACGTCCTGACCGTACACTGACTACCGAATCATCGCCTAGGAGGACAACGACCAGCACCATGACAGAACCATCGGCTGACCTCGACATCTCCAAGTACACCGGATCAGCGGACGACGGACCCGTACAGGACTGGTTCGACCTGTTCGAGTTCCACGCTACCGCTGCATCTTGGTCGGAACAGGAGATGGTCACGAACTTCAGCGACTACGTCACCGGTGAGGCATTTAAGTTTTATCTCACCCACATATTCGACAACGACGAGTCTTGGCAAAAGATAAGAGAAGAAATGATCATCTGGTTTCAAGACTATAATGAAGAGTCAGCTACAACCAGCCATATTGATGCATTCAAATTCAGTAATCACATTCATACGCAGCCTTCACGCGTTCGAGCACAGAGCAGAAGTTTACAATTCCCGTCAGGCGAAGTCAGTCACCTGCTGATAGAAAGACATCCCAGCCGTTTTTCTACAAGGCCGAACCTTCCACCTGATTTTGTGCCAAGTAGCTCGTCTGGTGCTCGTCACTCTCATCGCACCCCTCAAGAAATCGCCACATACGCAACTGACCACCTGAAATATCGGCCAAATAACTTGTCAAGCCACTGCTATTCCGAAAGCGATTGTACATCAGGAACGCTTGGCTCAATTCTCCCGCAAAGAAACAAATCTACGGAATCAGAACCACGTCAAGCCATGTTTGCGGCGATGTCATTCTCAGGAACCGGACAAACCGAAAGTGGAAACATTACGGAGTCACCATACAATGCGAGTCTCGCCGATAAAAACGAAAATGTATCTACTGCTTTTCTTGACAGAAATCATGCTTGCATCCCACTCGTAAATAATGCTGGCACTACCGACAGCGTCTCCCTATTCAACGACGATGACCAACCACTAATTTCTTAGAGCCATCACCAAACCAAGAAAATACGACGACGAACGAAAACTTCAACAGAAGCACACTCACGACTTGAACTACTTAAAAAATTAAGGACTTTGACTCAAGGGTCATTTCAAAAAGTAGGACGTTTCCGGATGAAGGAACATCGCCACAGACGCTCTCTGCGTCTGCGGTTACACAGACAACCCCACGGAAAACGCCCAGAAAGACGCGGAAGCACTTCTTGCACGCCGCCAGCACACAGGCATATGGCCGTCACCATCTCTCAAGAAGCAAGCATTCTAGATACAATGCGTCTGTCGCAGCCACGACTTGAAATCCGACGTATTAGACATACAACCTTCCAACGCTACAAGGACTCCCAACCTTGTTCGTTTTTCGCTACTATCCAGGCTGCGTCATCATCATTTTCCACGTCGAATGCAGGGTTATGCTCTCCAGAACGCAACAGCCAACCTCGCCCACCTGAGGTCTCCTAGATGTCACTGGACTGCCTTCTATGTGAAGATTTTTGTGCAAGTGCATGGAACTGCCGTGTTACATGGAACTACTCTATTTTGTGATATTTTTTCTATGATGAGACACCACTGGTTCATGCTTCATAGTTTGTAGCTCGCGCTTTCTTTCGGGGGGAGGGGGAATCGTGTGACGTATCAAGTGATGGTTAGGAGAAGTAGAGAAGGAAGAAGTGAGAGATGGAATAAACATGGGGTATGCGCCAGGCCACGTCACCCAGTCATCGTAGCGTCACATATATATATAAAACGGAATGATATACAATATCCTATAGCACCCAAATGGCGTGAACACGAGGCAACTCGTCCTTCTCTTTTTGGATCTCTTGGTTAGTGGCATAACATTACCCTCTGGCGGCTAAAGCACCAACTCGGTGCATACAAACAAACCCAGTTGTGCGGATGGGCACTTACACATGCAACGGTGAGGTATGGTGTCCCAGTAACCAAATTGGTGGTCAGCCGACATGTACGCTGCCAGCATGTCAGCAATCGGTCAGTTTATTCACTCCATGAAGCCATTCGTCTGTCAATGGTAGGCCGTGATTAGCTAATGCTTGGTAGAGCAAGACGTCCGGATGTCATTGATGATCCTAGAAACTGTCTGCCACGGTCGGTCAAGAGCTGGCGCAGTGCTCCGGGCTGAAAGTCAAGATTGTAAAGCGAGAATTCCGCTACGTCGATCGCGCAGCTGGTCGGAAATGCGCAAGTAATTGCAAACCATTTGGCGTATCGCCCATGGCAACACCAGTCTAACGATTCCCTGAGCAAGACGTACGGAACGGACGAAGCAAGTGGAGTCCGACACGATGAAACAGCTCATATAGAACGTCATGTGATTGAAGATGGTCAGCAGGTGGGAATCTAGAATTCTCCCAGCGCTGGCAAATATCACACGAGATCACGTAACCGCGATCTCCCTGATACATTCCTGGCCATTAGAACTGACGGCGTGCTCGATTGTAGCTGTGGGAAACACTGAGGTACCCGGCTTTGGGCACGCCGTGAAGCTGGGCCAGAACAGTCGAACAAAGGTGTGCTCGAATAAAAAGCAAGGTGGCAGCGCGTAGCCAGTAAAGACGAAGGAGTGAATCGGGAGCTGCTGAATTGAGGAGGCGGAGATTCAGATCACGGCATCGCTGAGCGAAAATGGTCAAGAGGTCAGTTGCGGTGAGCAATGATGGAATGGTATCAGTCGCCGAAGGTTCTGGTGGGTCTATGGTATAACGGGACAAGCAGTCGGCGTCCTGACGCAAGCGCTCAGGCTTATAGGCCAGAGTGAACATGTACAATGTAATCTTAATGCGCAACGACCAAGGTGACTATTGGGATACTTAAGCGAAGACAGCTAGCGAAGTAGTTGGGATAACTGACTACAGTGAAAAGTGTGCTGTACGTGCCTCTCTTTTTTGAGGCTCTCTTTTTCTGCTATCAAATATTTCCATTCACTTGCAGAGAGATGGCGGCTGGCGTTTGCATCAAAGCAATCTGGACCACGTAGAGGTTGGCTGTGAACAGCGCCGATTCTGACAAGTGGTGAACACGGGCGTCTATGCAGTCTAGTTTGTCATATTTCTTGCCATATTGTCACCGGGTCATGTCGTAGACTAAAGAAGTAGACTGCAGATTGAACAATAAACTGCTTATTCCCCCGTACTTCTGGCCACGTGAAAAGAAAATGAGATTGCAGCAACACACTGGCACTAATAGCGGCGCACAGAGCGTCGGCCGTCGATCAACTCACAAGCGATGAAGTGTTTATACACTTGCGATCAAATATGCTTGCGTTATTGCTAGCGATGACATAGATTACAGAAAAACCTGTAACGTTCACAATGTGGGCGCAATCTTAACAAAATGGTATAACTGTCCGTTCAAGCGCACGAATAAACAGAAAGAAAGAGTGTACAAGCGCCTAACAAAATGATCTACTGCCATTCCGAAGCTTCTCAAACAGTGTAGGTGTGGTTAGCGCTGACAATAGACACTTTTAGTTGGGTGTACGTAACGAGCCTACGCACACAGCGTTGCTAAAGAAGAGAAGTGCTCATGTGCAGTACGTAACATACGTATTCCATGAATGCGTGCGTACACACACAAAAAAAAAAAACGTAGCGTGCGTGAACGTGTACAGGCGGAGCGTACGCGACGTAACGCGCTCGCGACATCTCGATTGAAACAGGAACCAGATAGCAAAATGGCAGTAATGGCGTCAAATGCAGAGAGCAACGAAGCCGGCCAATTTCGAGTATATTTTACTTTGAGGGACGATGTTGCGCTGCTTGCGGAAGTACAAACCAGCGATCCGTTTTGGCATCTGGAACAAACCGACGTAACCAAGATTGATCAATATATGGGGTTTAACGTGTCAAAACCACCATATGATTATGAGAGGCACCGTAGTCGAGTGCTTCGGAAATTTCTACTACTTGGGGTTCTTTGACGTGCACCCAAATCTAAGCACACAGGCCTACAGCATTTCCGCCTCCATCAAAAATGCAGCCGCCGCTGCCGGGATACGATACCGCGACCTGCGGGTCAGCAGCCGAGTACCTTAGCCACTAGCCCTGCACGGCGGGAAAACCGACCAAACCCATAGATACAAAATCATTCGCCTTGGCTTAGATGCTGGTGGCTTTTATGACAGTCGCTACCGCACGAGTGCACTAAAAGCACCCAAAAGCTGTTTTATTTCTAATAACAGTTCTAGTTGAACCAAACGTATCTCGGCACGGTGATGATGACCAGCATGTCGGCGATGGTCTTATTAAGACGCTCGGTGAGGCCGTTGATCTGTGAATGGTAGGCAGTGGTCTTGCGGTGACTTGTCTGGCTCTACCTCAGGGTCACCTGAGTTAGGTCCACCGTGAAGGCCGTACCTCTGTTTGTGATGAGGACCTCTGGAACTCCGTCACGCAAGACGATGTTTTGGACAAAGAACTTTGCTACCTCTATGGCGTTGTCTTTGGCCAGAGCCCTTGCCTCGTACTAGCGGGTCGGGTATTCAGTTGCAACGAAGATCTATTTGTTTTCGAAATTGAACGCCAGGACGAGCCCCAGTAAGTCCATGTCGATTAGCTTAAACAGCCAGAGAGGTGGCTCGAAAGGCTGTAATAGTCTGCCTGGCCTAGTCGGCGGCATCTTTTGTCCTTGACAGTCTCGACATGTCCGGACGTAACAGGTGACGTCGTCGGTAAGTTGTGGCCAGTAGTACTTCTTCTGTATTCTCACGAGTTAAGGAAAACACCGAGGTGTCAAGCCATCTGGTCGTCGTGTAGATCATCAAAAACTTCTGGACGTAACGCTGAATGTTCTAAGAGGAGGCAGTTGGCATAAAGGGGTGCAAAGTTTTGCTTGATGAGGATGCCGTTGCGCAAAAAAACAACGACGCCAGTTCCCGCTTGAATACCTTTGGAAGAACGGCAGCCTTTCCTTCTAGGAATTACACAAGGCCCTTGATTTTCGGGTCAACACGCTGTCGTTCTACAAAACTATCAGTACTTAAGGTTCCCAAGAAGAAGTCGCCATCCTCATTTTCCTGCAGCGGTAAGTCAACAGGGCCATGAGACAAGCAGTCGGAGTCAGTGTGCTTTCGCCGTGACTAGTAAACGATGGTGATGTTGAATTCCTAAAGTCGCAGACTCCACCGTGGGAGGTGACCTGAAGGGTCCTTCAAGTTGACTAGCCAACAGAAGGCATGGTGGTCGCTCACAACTTTGAAAGGCCTGCCGTACAGGTATGGTGAAACTTGCGTGCACGATTGTAGCTGCGGGAAACACCGAGGTACGCGGCTTTGGGCACACCGTGAAGCTGGGCCAGAACAGTCGAACGAACTGGCATTACCAAGCTCAAAGGTATGCGTTACCGACTTTCTTCGGGCAACGACAGGCTATTGAACGTAGATGCCGAGATCAAGAAACACATATCGGATGGTGAGTTAAAAAAAGAATATGCGACTGCTGCCATGTGCAATGACGAGGCAATCAGCATGCTACTCGAATCAGCTCATCAGATAGAGGCACTGGAATGAGCTGAAAAAGATCGTAGTACTCCATCGCAAACGCAAACTGTGCGACCTAACGTGACGTTTAACGTTTTTGTACTACACAGTGCCTCGCGACCCAGCCTGCCCAAGCTCAAAATTCCAACGTGTAATGGTGACACAAATCAGTGCACTCGATACTGAGAACAGTTTGAGCAACAAATAGTTCACTTAAATAAAGCACTCTCGTCTAGAACGAGCTGTTTTTATCTGCGGTGGTACCGCGCTGCAGAAGCTGCGGCGGTCATTGCAACACTTCCAACATCCGAGTCTTGTTACAACGATTGTGTAAATGTCGTTAAAGAACGCTTTGGTGACGGAAACCGAGTTTAGCAGCATCACCTACTCGCCTTACCCACGTTGAGAACTGGCTAACCTCCATGTCCTTCCTCATTCCTTCCTTGCTGCTCATTTTTTTATCTACGTTGAAAAAAAGCTCTGATGTGCCAGGCCTGAGACGTTTTTACGATGATATACAAGTGCACACCTATTGCCCTAGTTATCTCAACGTCCCTACGCAAAGGTTCTCCGCCATGCTTATCGACATACTTTAAGAGGTTATGCCTCAGGACATCATCCTTGCGTTTAAGAGAGAGTAACAAGCTGAAGCACTGAAGAGTGATTGGTTAGAGGGCACTAAAGCTTTATCTAAGTCAGCTTCAACAGCGGCTTGCACTCAGATCAAGCTCAAACAAGTACTAGTCTTGATTCGCATCGAGTTTGAAAGTCATGAAAAATGCAACGCGTGAATAAAAAACATGGTGAATGACCTGAAAAGACACTAGGAGGTGTCACAGCTTCTCTTTTGCACAATTCATTAGTGAAGAAAACGTACTGCTTGTCGTGACACTTGATAAGCAAGGCACGCTTGCTTGTGACAGCGGTCTTTTCTTTCTTTCAAATTGGAAGCTCTCCAAGGGCAAATGGTGTTTTTGCTGCAAGTCCAGGAATCACCAGGCTAGAGCCTGTCAAGTTAGGCTAACGTCCTCACTTTGCCAATAAAGGCATGCACAAGCATGTGCGACTCATCGTACTGGTAGTCGCGTGTTGGTGAAGAGGCCTCAGAAAATTCGCAGCATTATTCGTTTTGCCAAAGGCATGACGGTCGAATACCACCAAGCTATCCTGCAATAGGCAAAGCGTGCAGAGTAAGAATAACAATGTATAGCTCTAGACCTGTCATGATTTTATCATCCATAATTACAAGCACCGCTGCGTCAAAGGCGTTCTAGATACTGAAAGCCAGAGTTCTTCATTAAAGAAAAAGTAGCCATGAAGCTAACTGCAAGGTCACAGGAGAGACAACGATATATTTTATAACAGTCAGTAGAGCACCTCTGTCTCAAACTGAATGCTGTAAAATAGTTGAAGTACCTTTATGCAGCCAACAATGCACGCAGCTCTACAAGCTATTGTGGTTCCGGTAAGATGCCACGACATCACTGTGCCATCAGATGACAGCCATTGTGCGCAAATGTTACGTTTGGAAAGCAAGTTCATCGTTTATAATCAAAAGCTTCATGAAGAGCTAGAATCATCGGATCTGACTGCTTGTGGAACATTCTGACTGGCGAAGTTATTTGCAGCATGGACGTTCGCGGGCTTAGAGCTGTCAACGCTTGCTTCGAGTGGACGCTGCTAAGACCAGCTTGTCAGAGAGGCTTTCTCGACCACAGCACTAACTAAATGGCTTATGTTATGGAAGACGAGAATGAAAGGACTTCGGAAATTTCATGATATTTCTGGGAACTGGAAACAATAGACATTGACTAAGTTTAGAAATTGTATATAAACAAGTCCATGCATCACTTCAGAAACACCAGCCGAAAATCCAATGGCAAACACCCTGTCGCTTTGCAATGAAAGGTGCAATGCAAGCACCTCATAGGTGGCGATTGCGACAGTGCAGTCAACTGTCTGCAGATGCCGGTGAACTGATTATCCCGAAAAGTTTGCTTGACTGCTACGATACAGTCATGCGACAGTATTTGTTGCATGGTCACGCAGAAGTTGTGTCCAAGGATCTTATCAGTCACAATCCGGTTTCTTATATGCCACACCGGCAAGTGATCAAAAAAGAGTCATTGACCACCAAACCAAGGGTGGTGTTTTACGCACCATGCCATGCACCAGGCATACTCTCGCTCAACGACCGCTTGGAAAAGGGAGGTAATCCAAATTGAGAGCTTCTGCGCGTACTACTTCGTTTCGGGTGGCCTTCAATAACCTTACACTCGGGCATTAACGCTGTTTGGTTTCTTCGGTTCCACAAAACGCCCAAAGACAAAAATGCAGCAACGCCGGGTAATCTCAAGCGCATTAGAGACCGCGGTGTCCCAAGGGATCCCCGTTGACTTCCTCTAAGCAGCGTAATTTACCTCTCGGCTGGTCCCCTCTCTTGGGAGCAATAAAATTCTCATCTTCATCATCATTGTAGAGTATTTTAAAGCGCAACGTCTTAGGTACGGACAGCGATGGCACACAGTGCGGAAGTCACTACTGAAGATTACTTGGGAAAGGTAAGAACTTTTATAAGAAATAATCACCGATGAAAACAGTGCGCATGTGCACATGTTCTACGATGAACATCCACCAAAATTCACAACTCACGATTTTGAGAAGAATGCAAATGTGGCTGAGTGGCACATGACGAGCATGCCTTTTGGGTCTACGTCAAGTCCATTTCTACTGATGACTACTATTCATAACCACCTAGACAAAGCTAATCCTGAAGCCGAGACGCCGGTGGCGAGTCTTAAGAAGTATTTTCATACAATAACGTGCTCATTATTCAGATAAGTTCATAGAAGCCTTGAAAGATTACTAAAGACAAAGAAAATCAAGAACGATGCAGGTATGCATCTTCCGAAATGGAGAACGACTGACAACACACTGCTGCATGTGTTTATGACGAAAGAGAGGCCGCCAGATGGAGGCAATAACGACAACACAGGCGTATTTTGTATGCAGTGGACTACGAATTGAGACGCTCTTGAGCTTACTCTTTATTAGAGCAATAAAATCTTAACGTCCGCAAAGGCAATCACAAAACGGCTTTTATTGAAGAAGACATTGAGGATCAATGACCATCTTGGTGCACTCTCACCCTTCACAGTGACAGCCAAGCTTCTATTTCAACAACCATGAGTCCTGAAATTTGCGTGGGAAGAACAGTAACCCGAAGCGAGAACACGATAAAAAACTGGTGCACAGACATCATGCAGCTTGGGTTGTTTAGAATTTCGTGATGCGTAAGAAGCAACCTCCAAGGAGTCGCAGATTAGGCGAAACTTCACAATTTTGTGGATGATAGCTGGAGAGCATATTGTAACGGGGTCGTGACGTGAACGAAGGTAGCAGACTGCACGTTGAATATTAAACTGTCGCCCACCGCGGTGGTCTAGTGGCTAAGGTACCCGGCTGCTCACTCGCAGGTCGTGGGATCAAATCCCGGCTACGGCGACTGCATTTCCGATGGAGGCGGAGATGATGTAGGCCCGTGTGCTCAGTTTTTGGTGCATGTTAAAGAACTCCAGGTGGTCGAAATTTACCGAGCCTTTTACTATGGCGTTAGAATTTGTGGAGCCCCCCACAGTGGCTATTAGAAGTTCCATACGTAGTGAAACAGATAACTACGAGAAGGCACCATAAAAGAAAAAAACGATGCTGCTTACGTTGTAGTCCAAACAAGATAGCGGTTGAGCTCAATAGTGGGGTAGCTGTTATCGGTTCTGTCATAAAGTCAACATTTTGAGTCAGACTACATGAAAGCTACGCAGAAGTTTTCACACATTTGAACAAACAAGAATCCCACTCGCTCACTGCCACAGCGTCCATAGATTATAAACATGCGTATTTTTTGGCTTTTTTACGCAATAGGTGCCACCTTAGCCAGGCGTCATCCAGGCGCCTTTCATTCTCAGAGTACTGCCTCCAGATTCTCTTTTCCAAACTGTAAGATTGGGCTGCCCACCAAGAAATTGAAATGGCTTCTTAGGTGCGCGTTAAAGAATCATTGTGCATTCATATGTAGAAGCTAAGAAAGTATTAAACTCGCATTACAAGCTATACTGTCTTGTAGCATTGAAACAGTGGTATTTGAAGGTTACATTTTCGAGTGGTCCATATCACGTAAGCTTCCATGAATACCTCATAAAATACCACGCCGTGATGGTCTAGTGGCTAATGTACTCGGCTGCTAAACCGTGTGTGGCGGGATCAAATCCCGGCAGCAGCAGCTGCATTTCCGATGGAGGCGAAAATGCTGTAGGCCTATGTGCTGAGATTTGGGTGCACGTTAAAGAGCCCCAAGTGGTCGAAATTACTGAAGCCCTCCCCTACGGCTTCTCTCATACCTAGATCGTGGTTTCGTAACGGTAAATTCTACATACCAATCAATTTTTACCTTAGCACGGGTGCAGCTGAAAGGGCGAAATAGTTAAATTACACAAACAATTTTGTGAAGTCGTGGGCCACGTTCGCTGCTTACTCTGTGCAGCGTTACCTGACGGTATTTCACTCATACATTGAGAGACAGATGTCATCCGCCGTTTATTCTCTGTGTCTCAACCTCATCTTCCTCTTCATCTTTGCTGTGCTCTTGCCCTTTCGATGCTTCATACACGGCCCACTTCTATCTTTCGGGCTCGCTTTTCACACCTCCTGGTGTAATATTTAAAGATGTTACTGATTGAGGCGCATTCTACATGCCTAGTAAATCCCTGGTACCAGATGGTCTTCAAGAAGCCGTGTTGCGAAGCCGTTTTGACAACTTAAAAGGGCCCGTAAAACTTATCATTGGGTTACCCTACTACTTTTTTTTACTACTAAGTAGTCGCCTGGTTTTATGTCTTGTATGTCACTGCTACGTCTGCTGTCGAAGTTTTTTCCATCTGTCTCTTGTAGGGTTCTTGCTGTTTTACAGTTTTAGTTTTCTCGGAAAGGAGCAGGTACTCAAGATGGCCGAGCTCGTGGTTTGCTGGAAGCACTGGTACAGTCCCTGAAGCTGCAAACAACGGACTGCATACAATACCACGTGGGCAGAAACGGTTGTGGTGTCTTACAGCAGCTTCAAGGCAGAATTTTCTACCAGCTGGAAAGTTTGGGTACATCTTCATGTTAAGCATCACGTCTCGTATAGCACACTCAGCGAGGCCACTTGAAGCTAGATGGTTAGAAGAAGAAAACTTGATTTTCATGCCGTGATCATTCGCCCACTTTGAAAGCTTTGTGCTTTTGAAAACCTGGCTGTTGTCACACACAAATGTCATTGTAATTCGGAAACATTCTGCCTTTAGTAGACTAATGACGCTGTTAGAGTCTTCTTTTCCAGCTCTGGCTGTAACCATTCTGGTGCACGGCTCAATAGCAAGCAGTAATGCTTGCGTCTTCTCGCCCTTCTCTTTTTTTTGAGCTCTGCGAAGTCCAAATGATTAACGTCCAAAGGAACATTAAAATGCTCTGTTGTTATCAATATGTCCATGGGCTGCTAGAGCTTGGCATTGTTTGTTTGATAATCGTGACATGTGCAGATGCAGTTTCTGATGTCTTCTTTTATATTTGACCACGTAAATCACTTCAGAAGTTTCACGTACGTGGGTCCAAATCATCATGTCCGCCTGATTCAGGAGTGTCGTGGTAAATATATAGAATCTAAGAAATCAATGTCGATGGAACGTGGTATTTTCTATTGATGAATTCAAGTTCTTCAGTTCCTTCTCAGAGATTGGAGTAGTTGTTATTTACAGGCTTGTCAACCGCTGTGGGTGTCAAAAGGCTGGATAGTGTGGCTGCAATATTCAATAAAGGACCTGGACGATGCAAAATGATGAAATCAAACTGTTGCAAATAATTTACCCATCTGGCGATTCGGCCTCTTGGTTGTGACATACCGAGAAGATGAGTCAGTGCTTGATGATCCGTAAAAAGGGTAAACTTTTTGCCTTCTAGGTACGTACAAAAATACTGCACGGCTTTCAATGCTTCCTTTTTTGTTGTTGGGTAGTAAACTTCAGCCAGCTTCAGTGTTTAACTGTAATATCCTAATACCTAATGCTTTGGATTAATTAAGTCTATTGCCTTCTGGTAAATGACTGTTCCAGTCGCATAATGTGACGTATCTGTACTTAGCACAAACGGTAAGGATAAGTCTGAGATCTGTACGATAGGGTCCGATGACATTATTTTCACAAGGTTAGAGTTAGCCATTTCACAGGTGCAATACCACTGAGACAGCACACCTTTCTGGGTCAAGTGTGTTAGACATCTCATTTTAGTTGCATAATCTTTAATGAATGACCGAAAGTGTCCAGGCAGTGCCAGGATAACACGCAATGAATGTATGTCATAGGACTTCACCAAGTTTCAGATACTCTCCACGTGTTCCTGCTTTGTGCCTTTTGTAGAACCGTGAAAGACTCTTCCCAGGAACAGTACCCTTTCTTGAAAGAAAACACTTTTCTCGAAGTTGACTTTTAGACTTAAAACACTTAGCGCTTTCAAAAGTAGTGACAAGTGCCTCCGATTCTCTTCCTTTGCTTTTGAGAGAACTATTATACTATCTATTGAAACATTGCAAAATGTGCCCAGATACGGCTTCAGGGTTTCGTTCATAATTTTTTGAAACCAGGCAGGGGAATTTTTCCACTCAAGTGGTCGGATGTTATAATCATGTAAGTCAAGTGGCGTTATAAACGCATTGTACTCATTTGTGTCTGTAAGTGGAATTTGCCAGAAACCTTTGCAAATATCCAATCTTCAAAAACAAAGGGAGCTGCCTGTCTCATCAATTATGTCATCAATTCTTGGCATTGGGTCTGGTATGAGGTCAGTTCTTTTTGGTTGAGAGTCCTGTAGTCTGTGCACGGACGGAAACTGCCATTCTCTTTAGGAGCGATAGTAATTGCCGAAGCAATCGGCGACACGGAAGGTCAAATTATGCTAGCACCCAGCATCGCTTGTACTTCTGTTTTTAACAATGTTTTTATTTCTCTGCACCTTATATGGAGTTCTTCGAGCAACCACTTTGTTTGTGAGGTCAAAAAGAACTTCATAAGATTGAATTGCTGGAGGGTAGTTTCCTACGATTAATAGTTTTGGGTTCTTTGTTGGTATATCTTCCCCACAGTAAATTTGTGCAGGCTACTCAATGTTATCCTTTCCTGCTACGTGGCCTTCGATGAGAGCTTTGTCGTCTCAATAAATCTTCATCTATAACTTCTTCATACCAAGAGGAGATAGCAGAAACTCGTAAGTGACATCTGGCAGTACCAACATGTCGGTCGCAATTCTGTGACCTTGAAATTTGAGAATTACAGAAGCCCGCTCTTACGTGAGCTCACTATTCCATCTTATCCCTGAACGCGCAGGGTTCAACCAGCAAACATGGAGCTTACGTTCACGAGCCTCTTATTCATTATCGACAACGATGCTCCGCTGTCAATGAGGGCTTGCATTTCCATGTCAATTACTTTAACCGGAACGTGTACTAAGCAAGTAATACAACGTATATAATTACACACCGGTCATTTGGAACTTTTTTCGCTTTCAGGTTCTCCTGGCGGTAACGCTTGAGAAACGGACCGTGTGTCATGTTTGCCACTGCTCTTATTATGACTAGAAGAATGGCGCGAGCTTTTCTTTAGACAAAAAGCTGAGAAAGGCAACCGATCGATCTGTTCATTAGCATTCAGTTCATGTAGTGTGGTTCACTCAACCGAGTTAGAAACCTGTTTTATTTTCCAGGGTGGTAACTGTCGCGGTGATTCAGCTATAGGAAAGATGAATTATAGGCTTTGCAGAAGATCTTAGAATGTGTTTGGGTTTCTTACCTGAACTTGGCTGTGTACATCGCCACAAAGCCCTTGCACAATTAAAGCTACAATTGCCGATGGTGAAAGCTTAGGCTCCGTTTTGTACAAAAGGCGCCGTTTTCAAGCAAGTATTCTAGTAATGAGCCACATTGGTAGTTGAATTGCAAAGCAACATTCCAACATTCCACAGTGTTGCGGTAGAAAATGGACAAAAAATTTATTTTCCAGTGACGCCAACATGCTGGTGGTTAAGTAGGAGCTGCATGTCGTACCACTTTATAGCTGCGCCACCTAGATAGCGGCGCAAATTCTCTATTTTTTGGTCATCAGAGATCAAATCATTTTTTTACATGCACATTCGTAAAACGAAAGGCAGTAGTTAGGGCTTGTGGAGCTTTACTCGAAAATACTTAGTTCCACTACTTTTCTTTGGTAATCGTGCAGTCTGAGTGCATTTGTCAGAAATTCATTCTGCTGCGTAATCCGTCGTTGCTTTCCTTGGATGAGATTCATGATAATGCTCACCTTCACCGAAGTTTTCTTTTGTACGGTGCGTTGGCGCAAAGGCTGCGAGACCCAGTCCGCGAGCACTTCGATCGTCAAATCCAGACTGTCGGATCCTGTCTCGAGAAGTTATTCATGGCTGATTGAAGCTCCTTGCAGCACACATTCGATGAGGTACGCTGTTGTAACATCACGGGCAAGGTTCTTCGCTGGCTCACCTTGCACTTGGTAGCTGGTGAAGCTTAGTCCAGTTGACGACGTCCGTTCAAGGATAAATGTCACCCAGATGTTCGCTTGACGGCTGCGCCGAAATGTAGCGTGTCCTGAAGGTAAATAACTTATACATTGAAAATCAGAGAAATGGATGTTGTCCGCCTTTATTTTACTTCTCTCAACCTAATCTTCCTCTTCATCTTTGCTGTGCTCTTGCCCTTTCGATGCTTCATTCACGGACCACTTCATTCTGTATTTACCCACGTGGCTCTTGCTTGGCTTATGCTCGACTAATACGTTAGATGCGTGGCAATTCATTGTTATGACAGCTAGTGGCCTTCCAATAGTGGACAATTGAGCTACAATGGCAGCAACACGCTGTCCATTTTATAGGGTATATGGGTGCATTTGAATGAGGGAGCTTCAGTAAGCACCGGTAGTAGTCGTGACGGTGATTGAGGAACAGCTTTCAGATTCAAAACAGCTCTTCGACTAGTCTATTTAACGCTGTCCCTCCGTGCGTCCGTACGCACGCACCACAACGCTCTCACCTCACTGCAGTTGTTGGAGAGCTGCCAAGTAGGTCACGCTGCAACAGCGCGTTGATGTCAAGCTTCCCTCGCACTGCGCGCGGACGTCACTCTCTCTCTCACCTGCAGCACCCTCACTGCTGCGGCCGCCGCTGCCACCTCGTCCGTTCGTCCACAACGCCTGCTGCTACCGCCATTCGACGCGCTGCCATGACCGCCACTCATTACACCGCCGACTCGTCGGTTCGCGCGTAATAAACCTAACACGCGCCTAACGTATACGTTGAAACATGTTTGTACGTGTCACCTCTGTTTCACGCTTCTCTCTCTCCGCCGCTTGCAACGCTCGAGCGCACATCAAGTGGTAAACCTCTTTCATTTTGTTTATCTGTGATGGAGAGGATACAGGAAGACGACGCTCCTTCGCCCACCGAAACATCCGCCGCAGCGATTAGACCTAACCCGGCCGTTTCCCTTGTTCAACCATCACATTTCTGTTGTAGTTAAAGCGAAACGCGTGCCAGCTCCAGCCGAGCACGCGTGTCCACTCTGAAGAAACGACAAGACCTACGCCAGTCAACGCTTCGAACGAATCTTCGACCGCTCATTGCAGCGCCGCGTCAGCACCGTTCAAACCGGCACGCCACCCGGGCCCAACGCTGCTGCTTCGCAACCCATAAGGGTTCCCTTTGACTAAATGGAGGGAATTTTTTTACGGGTTGGTGTCACATGGCACGCAATCTTATAAAAGGCAGGCAGCTGGGCAATAATATTTGGCAAACTACCTGAAACCATAAAAGCTGCCACAAGGAGACGCTCGCTATTATTGAAAGAAGTCCAATAATAAAGGCTTGTTTTTGTTTGTCAGATACGGTATTTTTGATAATTAACAGACAGCACTGCCGAGAAACGCATGCGAGACGTTGTTTGTTGACATTTGCAATACATATATTACTAATGACATCCCATATACTTTCCTTCGCAGGTTTTACGGGTAATTTTACATAATTTTTTGAGTATAGAGCTTGCGCTGCTATTTTGTCACCGTTGTTCGTTTTCAGTTTGCAGAAAACTCTGCGCTAATCGCTGTATCAAATATTCCACAGGGCTGCTTGGCATCTGCAAATGGCCGGCTAGGGCCCTTGGCTCGAGCCCGGGTGCGCTTCATTTCGTGGCTCGTGCTCGTGGTGGTGGCTGGCGCGTGCACTTTGGTGTGCCTGGCTAGCTCAGTGTGGGATGTTCGCAGCTACATGCAGTACCGCACAACTGTGCAGTTCGAGCAACAGCCACTTTCGGGTATTGCGTTTCCAGCTATGACGGTCTGCAACGAAAACGGGTAAGCAAATCTATACCGTTCTAGTACGTGAAATGACACCACAACTGCAAGTGCAGGAAGCTTGCATTAGTAGTTGGCTTCAAGGAATACAGAACGTTTCAAAGGAAAACCACTTTTCTTGGCCTCATATATAAATCTTACATTTAAAAAAATGCGAAAGGAGGTTGTTTCGTTCTTTATTTATATTAGAAAGAGCCTGGGTTTAAGGCATTGAAAGGCGTGCTGTAGACACCTAGACTGCGAAGTTTTCATGCCAATATTTTCCCACTAGTTGAACGTATTATGACGACTACAACAAACAAAACAAAGGCCATGAGCGCATCCCATTTTTTCGTACTATTCGCTCTCTTTTTCTCATGTGGCTTTTCACGATTTCGCATTCGTAAGCTGTAGGAGCCGTACCTCAGCGTTGTAGCGCTAGCAGCGTTCAATGAAGCCTTGGCGGTGATAAGACTGGGATCCCAAAAAGTGTACAGGAGGTACGTTTTGTCCTGTTTTGATTCCTGTCTTCTCAGCACTCTGGAATCACTCAAAGTAAGAAGCGAACTAGCCGAAAAGTCTGTTATGATGGCAGTGTTGGCAGGTTTGGTATAGTAAAATTGGTTTTGGTGTTGACCTGTGTTAGCTTTCTATGTGGCTCTATTTGGGCTACTGAAAATAGCCAGCTTGGCTTTCTTTCAGCTATAAGTGGAGCCATCAACGCTTCAGACGCGACTCTCATCGAGCAGAAACAAATATCTATTGGCGTTTTCACATTTGCTTTTCCAAAGGGTTGAAAGTGGCGAAATTCCCCCAAAACACAAGGTTTTCACTTTGCGTGTGCAATGAGCATCATTGCTTTATTACTGTTTTTCGCCTCGGCGAGAAAGTAACGCCTTTCCGCCTCTCCGGAAGCCTTACTTTTGCTATACAAGCATATGAACCTCGTTATATCAGGCCGCCATTCCGAACTCGAGGCCAAGAAGTCGGATATGTGTAGGAACAAGCAGACTTGTGTTTATTGGAGCCTTCAGCAATTTCGCAGATTTCTTAGAGGTAATTATATTTTTACAGTTACCATGGTGAAACATGGATAGGTTTGTGCACTCTGAAAAATTATATGCATAACGCTTTTCTGAGGGTTCTGGCGTGTGACGTATACGACCGTCATTAGATATCCATGGTCACCTTCTTGGTGGGTCATAGTCGGCCCGCTCTACAAGAGTCACCTGACCCTCTTAGAAAGTGTGAAAGTAATATTTGAGAAAGGATACCACTACCAATTCTCAGGATGTCGGGCGACTCTTGCCGGTTACACCTTCACGTGGGCGAAATGACACCCGGAAGCGTCAAGCGAACCTACAGCAATTTTAGCTAACTCAGTGGACCCATGCTTTACTTTGGCGCGACTACTTTGAGAAAGAACGGATTATACTTTGTAAGTCCCTCCTGTATTACCTGCGGTTACGTACAGCAAGAGCGAAAAAATATTAGTTCGATTTCAGCCTTATTTTAAAGAAACCTATCAAAACCACTCACTATATCGAGTAGAGTTATACGAAAAGCATGAGAAGATGGCATGTTAACTCTAGTCAAGCAGTTCAGGTATTTTTCATTTGCATGATTGTATGAGCAAAGCTAAACAACATAATTTTATGTGCATTATGCGAAGTCTTGCCAAATGAACTGCAGATATCAGCGTTTTGTTTTCCTATTTATTCCATTTATTATGAATAAATTGTGACAGCTAGAGGAATAACACACGCTGTTTGCTATGCTGCCACTCTTAGCGTGAGTAGCCATGAAAGAACAGAACCGAGAAAGAAGAACGTGATATATTGATAAAAAATGAAATAGTTAAGAGTTTGCAAAATGCACACCATGAGTGATTTACGCCGACATAATTAGGCCTCAGAACAATATAGCGAATGCAGACTGACATAGTAAGCAACCATGTTTTTTTGTGCGTTTGTGAAAAACAGAACGTCTGAATAGTAGCTTTTATAACATGTGACTTGGTGGCAAACATGCAGCGCAAGGCCACGTAAGCTTCTTCAGCCTAAGGCACATAAGTGGTATAGGCTGCATTTAATAGATGTCACACGCCTCTTTTTCTGCGTAATCTTGTCCAGCCAAAGGAAATGCTTTGCCGGCTGCCTCGTTGGCTGAGTGAACGCTGCTCTTGATTTTCGCACCAATATTGGGAAGGCGCGAGAAGCGGCACCTTCGTTACCCCGAGTGTGGTTATTAGCTGGAGTGGAGATGCTGGAGAAGCGATCCGAGAATACGGGAAGAACCAACACACAAACACATAAATACTGGCTAATTCCATTTGGCCATATTTATTTCAACGCACCCTTATAGTACACACGCACCTGCCATGAGTGCGCTGTTTTAAATATATCGAAACTAAAAAAGTATTCACGTAAAAGAACGCGGACGCCTCGCTCCACTATATGCACTGGCTAGCTCGAATGAAAGCACCAGTTTTTATTTTAGAAATTGCTTCTAAATTTACTTTCTAACTAATCTCCCGGCATATTGGCATATCCCCCGGCATATCTAACTTATCCCCCGGCATATGGTGGGCTCGTCAGCTGCGCCATGGTCCAGCGGGTAACACCGTTTGCGTTTATCGCGCAGGTCTTTGCGGCAATCAGCCTCGTCGACGCCTGCGGCAACGCGACATGCGCTTTGCACACTGGAAGCCCCGGAAATCCAGGAGCCAGTGCGCATGCGCCGCCTGCCGGATGCTCACTGTACCTGGGAGCACCAGACCGAACAGCTGGACCGAAAGATGGCGCCTTCATAATTTCTACCGAGGGACTCTTGAAACCTACGGCATCTCCGGGATCATCAACATCAGCCTTTCCATCGCCTATAAGGGACCACACCCTGCAACCGGCGCTTTGTGGGCTCGTCAGCTGCGCCATGGTCCAGCGGGTAACACCGTTTGCGTTTATCGCACAGGTGTTTGCGGCAATCAGCCTCGTCGACGCCTGCGGTAATGCGACATGCGCTTTGCACACTGGAAGCCCCGGAAATCCAGGAGCCAGTGCGCATGCGCCGTTTGCCGGATGCTCACTGTATCTGGGAGCACCAGACCGAACAGCTGGACCGAAAAATGGCGCCTTCATCATTTCTACCGAGGGACTCTTGGAACCTACGGCATCTCCGGGATCATCAACATCAGCCTTTCCATCGCCTATAAAGGACCACACCCTGCAACCGGCGCTTTGTGGGCTCGTCAGCTGCGCCATGGTCCAGCGGGTAACACCGTTTGCGTTTATCGCGCAGGTACGCCATTACGATTCTCTTTTTGCTAAGAAGAGTAGCAATCGTTACCTGGTGCAGCTGCCGAGCCCCCGCTGCCTTGCGTTGTTATTGTGTGATTGTGTGAACATTGTGCATGAGCTGTTGTTGCTGTCAGGCGACATAGAGGAAAACCCAGGTCCAACCACACGTAGCTCGACTACCCAGAGTGACCAGACGATGTATGCTTTGCTAACAACCTTAGAAGCCGGCCAGGCCACCATCCTGGCTGAACTGAAGGCTATAAATACTCGCCTGACTAGCACGGAACAAACCCTTGCCGAATTGGTTGCTCGGATTGCGCAGACGGAAGACCAGTGCAAATTGCTACCCGATATGCGGTCTGATGTAGACGTTCTACTCCGCTCATCCACCCAGACATCAGATAGCATCGCCGGCATTGAGGAAAGGTTGAATGACGCAGAGGATAGGTTGCGTCGCTGCAACCTTGTCTTCTATGGCATCAGTGAAGGCGAGTCTGAATCCTGGAGCGATAGCGAAAAACTGGTCACATATATTTGCAATAAAAATTTGAAGATAGCACTCGAACCTAAAGATATTCACAGAGCACCTCGTATCGGCAAAATTGCTCGTGACAAAAAACTCCCCATTATTGTTAATTTATCTTCTTTTAAGACTAAAGATGATATTTTATCTAAGGCCTTCAAGCTCAAAGGCACAACAGTCAGTATCTCTGAGGATTTCTGTGCTGCCACTCATTCAATACATCGCGAGCTCATTCGTTTCGCCCGAGAACAGAAGGTTCCTTTCAAGCTACGCTACAAAAAATTAATAATCGACAAGAAAACTTACTACTATGACTCCGCTGATAAGGCGGTTAAAGAAAGAACAGCACGGGTGAGCTAGCAAGAAAATAATACAACGGATCCTTGACTTTCCAAATCACACCCCTGCAACACACCGAAACGCGCGTCGCTACGCCCTAACGACGTCACATACTCGATTCTTTGCACTAACATTCACAGTATAATTCCAAAGCGTGAAGAAGTATCCGCCGTCATTCAATCATGTGATTGTGATATTGTCGTTCTTAGCGAAACATGGCTTTCATCGCATATTTCTGACGCGGAAGTTGCTCCGTACATGCCTGGATTTGCCGTTTACCGCCGTGATTGTTTGCTAAGCCGAGGTGGTGGAGTTCTTATTGGAGTAAAGAATTCGATTATTCACTTTAAATTAGAACACGAGAGCCCCCTAGAGATAATGTACGTAGCATGTAGAACGCTATCAGGACTTACCATAATTGGAGCGTGCTATCGCCCCCCACAACCAGACGCCGATTTTCGCAGGCTCCTTAACGACTCTCTCGACTTCATAAGCAAAAAGTATCCCCTAGCTAACCTAATAATATGCGGTGATTTTAACTACCCTAACATTGATTGGAGTGACCAATATCGCGTAACTATCGGTGAACCCGGCCAGTTCTTAAGCATCCTACAGGATTTTCAATTAACACAAATCGTAACCCAAGCTACCAGACAGACCACAAATACCGCAAACATTCTTGACCTAATTCTAACGTCCGACCCGAGCGGTATCCAGTTAGTACATTACCTTAATGAAATAAGTGATCATAAAGTTATCCTAGGGTTTTTTCACTCAGTATTTCAGACTAAAAAACCAGTAGCAAAACGAATAAGACTTTATGACAACGGAAATTACGAAAAAATCACGGCTGAGCTACAAAGCTTCATCTTTTCTTTTGAAGAAAGTTTCCATGACCGCTCTGCAGATCACAACTGGAACTTGTTTTCGGAGAAAATTCAAGAATTAACTGATAAATATGTTCCAACGGTAAAAATTAAAAGCAAACAATCGGCACCGTGCTTTTCTGGCTCAATTAGCAAAGAAATACGCAGAAAGAAGCGACTGTTTAGAAAGGCCAAACCCAGAAATTGTCCGTCCGCATGGCAGGCATATCAAGGCTCAGTAAAGAAGCTAACGAAAACAATTCGTATTGCCAAGCGAAATTTTTTCGAGACAACATTGCGTAATATGCTACAAACTAATCCAAAACAATTTTGGAAAGCTCTAAACCAGTCTTTTGCCACCCCAATAAGATTGTATAACGATCAAAACGTAGAACTTAGTGATAGTGTGACAGCCGCAGTACTCAACGTGGCGTTCTCCTCGGTTTTCACGAAAGAAGCCAGCATGAGCACCCCCACTTCCTCGGATCTGGTCAATAATGAACAAATGCCCCCGATAATATTTACAGCTCAAGGAATACTGGACATAATGGATAAAATGAAACTATCATCTGCTACGGGACCGGACGGAATCAACTCTAAAATGCTGAAAAATTCCAAAGAACCAATTACAGCCATGCTTGCTTTGCTATTCTCTCAATCATTAACGTCAAGCTGTATCCCCATTAAATGGAAGCTAGGTAAGATTGTTCCGACCTTTAAAAGCGGCAATAGGTCATCACCGTTGAACTATCGCCCCATTTCAATTACGTCCGTGCCATCAAAAATATTGGAACATATAATTTTTTCGCACATCATTAATCACCTCGAACGCCATAACATTCTCTCCACATCGCAACATAGTTTTCGCAAGGGGCTGTCCTGCGAAACGCAGCTTGCTTCATTTACACATGATTTGCAATTAAACCTTGACAGAAACATCCAAACAGACGTAATTTTTCTAGATTTTGAAAAGGCATTCGACAAGGTACCCCACCGTCGCTTAATGTATAAACTATCACTGCTGAATCTTGACCCATTTGCACTTAATTGGATCGAAAACTTCCTCCTGGAACAAAAGCGATTTGTCGAAATAAATAGCGCACAGTCTACCACAGCACCCGTTCTGTCCGGTGTACAGTACTAGGGCCGTTGCTATTCTTAATTTATGTTAATGATCTACCGTCTGACATTTCTAATAACATTCGCCTATTTGCGGATGATTGTGTGTTATATTCCAAAATTACATGTAAGCAAGACCAAATTAATCTACAATCTGATCTTTTTCATATTGAAAATTGGTGTAAAACTTGGCAAATGTCCTTAAACGTAGCAAAATGGAAACTAATGTAATTTTCCCGGCGTGCATGTCCATAATTTCACAATTAAACCCTTAAAGGCTCTTCATTACAATCCACAAAAGAGTACAAGTACTTAGGCGTCCATATCACCAACAATCTATCTTGGACAGTACACGTGTACAAAGTAATCGCCAGCGCCAGTAGATCCCTCGGATATCTGCAGCGCACGATAAAATTTGCTCCTTCAGACTTAAAATTGTTGGCCTATAAAACCCTTATCCGTCCAAAACTAGAATATGCAGCCGCTATATGGGACCCGCACCAACGTTACCTCATCGACAACATAGAAGCCATCCAAAACCGGGCTATTAGATTTGCTTTCTCTGATTTTTCTTCATACACTAGCGTCACAAATCTCAAGTCGCGTGCGTCCCTTCCTCCCCTCAACAACCGTCGGAAACTAGCAAGGCTGGCATTATTCCATAGGTTTCATTACTCATTATCACCAAACTTCTACGTCACGCCAAAATCGCATGTATACACTCGCACCAAAAACGAACATCAAGTTTCATACCCCCGCCCACGAACTGACACTTTCGCGCAATCCTTTTTTGTTCGGTCAGCCAAAAACTGGAACAATCTTCCCGCTCACGTGGTACAGACCAAAGACCTTGACCAGTTTAAATCGCCGCTTACCACGCTCGGAATTGTGTAATATCCTCACGTCGTTTTTATGGTTCCCGTTTTTCTGACTTTCATTGTTGTCAGTGCAGGCGAAGTAATGGAGCGTTGCCTTCTGACATCATATTGTTTTCTGTTTTTACCAAATTTATAGCTACCTAGCTCATCGCCGTTGTTCGCATTCTGACTTGTATGTTTGCACCATTGTACTGCTGTAAAGCGCGGTTATCCTAGCTGTTTAAACTCTCATTGGTCCCAATGTAAAACATGTAGCGTGTCCGGCCATGTAGTTTCTTTTATGCTTCTTCACTCATTTATTGTTGTAACGGTCTTGTATATAGTTATGTTGGTAGCACACCTCCCCCTCACCCCTACCCTCATTTTTTGTTCTAGTCTGTCACTTGTACCACCCCTCGTGTAATGCCTCCTTTCAGGAGGCCCTTGAGGTATGAAAATAAATAAATAAGTAAATAAATATTCTGACAACGGAGCTTTCGTAGTCAGGTGGATTAGTGGCACGCCATGAGCGGTTAAGAACCACGTGTTTTACAAAAGTAAAGCATTTTTCAATACTGAGCAAATGCGCATACGAGCACTACTAATACACTAACGCACGCAGACGCCGTCTACATTGACGTCAGACACGGCACATGCTAGAAGTACCAAATAAATTTCCCCCATGCATACTCACTCCATTCTGGTATAACGCCAAACATTGCATATGTGGTGTGGAGGGGGTAGTAATTCCTAAAATTGCAACAGAATAAAACGTCAGCCCCACAACTAACTGCATCAATGTGCGACACCTCAGAAATGACGCGCAATGCAAGGGATAATGACGGAGTTAGAAGAGATAGAGAAAAAACTAACGATTGAGAGAAAAGTAAAAGTTTTGGAGACTGTTAGAAAATCCATTTGATGGACGAGGCTCCAATCGACTAGCGGTCGTCTGAGAGCGGTCGCCTAAGAGCAGTCGTTACCACAAAGAAGAGAACCTTGAGCCACGAAATCCACTGAGCGTCTTCTGGAAGATGTAAGGAAAGCACGAAAAGACCTATAACTGAAACGAGGGAGAATGGCGAAGGGTAGCGGCTGCAACATTGCGCGCTGTGAAAACTAGCTTGTCCCCTTACCAGCGGGACGTGTCCTAAACACTTTAAAATACTGCGCGTACTTCTATAGCGCTTTGCCTTCACCTCAAACTACCATATTTAAGCCATAAAAAGTCATTATATGTACTGCATTTAAGTGTACTGTACAGTACTCACGTATTGAAATAGGACACTCGGAACGCGTCACCGCCGGCACAGATAGCGCAGCTCGCGGGTGCTCGTGGAGCCAAAGTGTTGCATTGTGGTATGGTGTAAGAGGGAGAACAACTAAAGGGCAGCATTGCTGCTTCCGGTCACAAACGCGCTAGCCTATAGTTAACCATGTGCACACTGTCAGTGTAGCGCTGTTCAGCTAGCGCACTTTCGCATACTGACCAGTGTGTCTAGTCGCTGTACACTAATATTGCGGCGCGAACAGATGACGCTCTCGTTTTGTGCCTTTCAATGTTGTAACACGCGCGCTCTGTAAATAATGAACATGATTCAGCTTAAAGAATTGGCTCGGAGTTCTCACGCTCCAAGGAACGCTGCACACTCGAGTATTGATGAAAATATAAATGTGGCCTAAAATATAGCTCAAATCAAAGCGGTATCGAGCTCCTCCAGCAGTGGAAACAACTTCTGCAATCCTAATCACCTGTGATAAGTGATTTCATTACTAATTTTATAATAAATGCAATCACTTACACAACATGCGTATAGTGGTCTAAAGTAGTTATTCACAGTTTGAATTAGAATACTTCAACAGGCCCTTGGGCATAGGACACTGTTGAAAAATGCAGACAGACTACATCCGCAGGGATGCTGTAGAAGCCCGGAGCTACCACCAAGTACTGTGGGGGGAGGAGGAATAGAGGGCCTCAATCGAATCACCTAATTTCCCTGTAGCCATTTTGTGGTTGTGATATATTTTGACCACCACCATTTTCGTCTTCTACGTAAAATGCCTTGCTCCAGCTTCACCCAGTACTTATCTACAAGCAAAATTAGCAAATAGAGTCGCGCAATAACGTGAAATTCTTCCACAAACACGGAGGCTACTCAACAAGCATAAAGACGTCGCTGTGATAGAAAATGACGTGACGTTACAATTTATTCCGGAGATAATGTCTGACTATGGCCACCGATCCTAGTGTCAGCACTCTGCGAAAAATTTCTTCGCTGATACACCGCTTAACGACATACTTCTCCAGTGAAGAATCTCGGCACCCCACTTCAGTCTGTCATTGACCACTGTCGTCGGAGCATGAAACTTATTCACGTGTCACGCATGAAGCCTTTCATTACTCGTGCAGCTGATCTTTGAGATGCGGCCAGGTCGCTTTGAAAAAAGAGGAACTAACTGCAAGCACATTTATCATTCATCGTTTCCAGTCGTGCATAACTGTCATCATCTCTACTTTTCTTTATTGTTCGGGTTGTGAGCTGGTGCACAGACCATGCAATGTACGGTTCTGCTGGCCTTGCCTGGTCTAGTTTCCATGCGTGTCCCTTTTGATAACCACCGTTAGATGGTGATTATCACCAGGAACACGCACCACCACCAGAGATGACGTCATCACTAACCCCTTTAGAGCTAACACGCCAAGAAGGACACGGCACCTTTGAAAAAAAAAATAGGTCCTCCTATTGAAACGTCAGCCAGCCAGTCTGAGGCACTTCCGTCGTTAACAATGACTATCGAAGATGTATTGTCTTTGCAAGCGCGTCGATGCATTTCTGGCCAAAAACGATCAAATCAAGCACATAATTAAAGGAGTTGACGAAGATACCTCACAGGTGCTCGTCAAAAAATCTACAAACTGTCATCGACGTTGTCCAGCTCTGTTAGGAGTACGACGAGTTGCGTAAGTATCATGTCTCGACACGCAGGGCAGCTGAAGATACAGCTGAAGTTTTCACCTTCGTACACGACGTTGCAGCTGATACACCGTTTCAATACCCCACATCAAGCGATTCATCCGCGAAGAAGTTGTACCCGGGAAGCTAAAACTTCATGGGTACAATCAGCTTCACGAGTACATACGCAGAAGCTGATTACGAGTACATACGCTTCAGAGTACATACGCAAAAAAACAGCTTTCGTCACGCCCGATGGGCTGTATGAACTCACAGTCATGCCCATTGGCCTCTGCAAGGCGCCAGATATTATCGAGGGAATCATGCACACTATCCTTTGAGGCCTCTAATGAAAGATTCACCTTTCTTATTTAAATGACATAGCCGTCGTTTTAACCAATTTCACAACCACTTTAACGCGCGTCGGGAAAGTCCTTGCTCGTCTTTCCGCCCTGCGGCTGCTAATGAATCTGAAGAAGTGTCATTTCGCACTCAAAAGCTTACGATCCTCGGCCACGTAATTTTGAAGGACTGCATTTGCCCTGGACCTACCAAACTTACAGCCGCTTCAGCGTTTCCAAAACCGACTACTGCGAAACATCTCGGAAGCTCTATAGGCCATTTTTCCTACTTCCAGCGCATTGTCCGCAATTTCGCGACTATCATCGCCACTTTCACCAAGCACTTCGCCGGCTTTAGGGACCTTTCAGCCTGGTCTGCCGCCTGTGACAATTCTTTCGGTGAACTGCATCGCCTCATCACGTCACTGCCTGTTACGTGACACCATGACCCATCCCCACTCACAGAGATCCACACCGACGCTAGTGGTGTCGGGTTAGGCACAATTCTTGCGCAGAAGAAAGACGGCTTCCAAGAATCTGTGGTTTTCTATGCAAGCCGAACTCTTAGCAAAGCCGAAGCCACCTATTTGGTCGCTGAAAAGGAATGACTCGCCATTATTGGGGTGATGGATAAATTTCCGCCTTACGTGTACGGGTACCCTTTTGACGTGGCGGCTGGCCACTACGCTCTCTGCTGGTTGTCGTCACCAAAGGATTCAAGTGGCCGCCTCGCCCCATGGGCATGACGCCTCCAAGAATATATCCACATGGTCTACCACTTTGATTGGAAGCTTTCAGACGCACACGCCCTCTCCCGTTCCCCCCTATATTCTGACCCTGCCTGCTGTGAAATTCTCACTTGTGATACCATTGCCGTCACTATCGCCGACATGCCATCTGAGCAACGCAAGCACCCGTGGCTTGCTTCTATTCTGGATATACTGGCTAGGTGAACCCCTTTTCCCCATACTGGCACGTTGCGTCGGCAAATCGAGCCATTCACCTCTTGCGAATACGTCCTGTACCGACCCAACTACACTCCCGGTGAACGTAAGTGGCTACTTAATATTCCACGTCACCTGCGTTCTGAAATTTCTTTCACGTTTCATGAATACCACCAATGTGGCCACGCAGGTTTCCTAAAAACTTATTCTCGCATACGTCTCTAAACTTACTGGCGTGGTATGTACCGTTTTATTTGACAGTACGGTCGGGCTTGCTACGCGTGCCAGAGAGGAAAGGCATCACGCTGGCAGCACCTTATTACCTTTACCATGCTCCTCCTGACCGCTCGATCAGGTCGGCATCGACACCCATAGGCCCCTTCCCAACACTAGAAACGGTAACCGTTAGTATAAAGTTGCCGTCGACCAGCTCACGTGGTACGACCAGCTCACGTGGTATGCCAAAACTTCATCCCCTGTCTACAGCAAAAGACGTTGCCACTTCGTTCTCCACAACATCATCCTACGTCATAGAGCCCCTCGAGAGTTGCTAATTGATCATGTTCGCATCTTTCCATCAGTCATCATCACAACATTGCTACCTGAGTGCTGTATTGTTCAACGCATTACACTCTAAGGCAAAAGTGGCGCTTTCATATAATAACTGTTTATTCTGCCGACATTTCGATGGGAACCCCGTCTTTTTCAAAAGACGGGATCCCGTCTTTCTTCTGAATATATATATATATATATATATATATATATATATATTTTGAGCGCTGACTATGTACTTCATCTTCATCTGTATCAAGAAACCATTTTGGTGATCATCATCCTATGTCACGCGGGCCGGCTCTCTGGCTCGTGCGTCTGGATTAAAAAGATAGCCTGGTTACCGCCGTACTGGACGTGGTCTCATAAGTGGTGGAGCATGCTTTGGTTTCCACGTCCTCCTGCTCTACCCGTCACCCCTGCAGTTCCAATCTGGTCGACGGTTGTGCCCTCAAGCAACAGTGATGGCAGAACCCAACGCGTCCGCTGCTGCAATCGCTCCTTCTCAGCCACTTAGGCTTCACTACACCGTGAGTACCTCTCACCGAGACCGTCCGGTATTTTCCTGCCTTCGCAACGAAGACGTCGAAGAATGGCTGGACAGTTATGTCCGAACCAGCGTTTGTAATTTTTGAGATGAGGCACACAAACTGCACTACTTTCCTTTTTACCTCGATGGCGTCGCTAAAACCTGGTATACAACCACGAGAGCGACTTCTCCAATTGAATCGGCCTTCACGGGGCATCTCTGTCAGGTATTTGGCCCGTCTGTAGGATGCTCTTTGGTAGCGAAACAGAAGCTCGCAACCCACATCCAGGGGGACGACGAATCGCATACGTCCTACATTGAAGATATTGTGGCTCTCTGTCGCCGAGCACAAAATGACATGATGGAGGCCGATCGCCTCCGACACCTACTGAAAGGTATCAACTCTGTGGCCTTCAATGCTCTTATGATCCAGAATCATACTAGCGTCCGGGACGTCATCACCGCATGTCAACGCCTGGACGGGCTTCATTCCATGCACCTTCCACACGTCTCCTGCGACGCTCACTTTACCAGAGAGCATGAATTGTGGGCCCTTATCCGCACAATTGTCAGAGAACTCCACGGCCTTATTCCAGGCAACGTACCCATTGCGTCTGTCCGCACACCTCCTCCCAACCTGCGTGATATAATCAAGGATGAACTGGCATCAATGACAAGCGCTGCACATGCCCATTCTCCTGTGCGCTTCCCAGTGCCGTCGTACGCAGAAGTTGCATTACGCGTTCCTGCATCAGTTCCAACCGTGCCTGCGGACGTCGGATGCGACCATGTGGCTGCGATGACAACACAAGTGCCAAGGCCACGCCACTATTCTACATGGTGTCCTCCGCGCCCCATCTGCTTCTACTGTGGAAAGGGGTCATATATCCTGTTTCTGCCACCGCCATCAGCAGGATGAACGACGTGGTTACCCAGCTTACGAGAGAGACTTTGCCCTGAGACCCGATGAATGCGATCGCGCACCGTATCCGTCCACCTCCCGTCGCTCGCCCTCCCCTCCACGGTATCAAGCTGGGCGTAATCCTTCTCGTTCATCTCGCCGCCGTTCTCCGTCACCGTTTCGGCGTACGTCATCACCCCTGTGTCCCACGCCGATCTCTCTGGACTAGGAAAATTAGAAGGTCAGTTTGTGGAGAGGAAACTGCTTGTTGTTGGAACATTACAACTCCTCCGTCTTGTCCTGCTAATTTACTGCCTATTTGTGTGGAAGGTGTTTTTGTTGACGCCCCTATAGACATTGGAGCCGCAATTTCGGTAATTGATCGTGAATTGTGTTTTCGCCGGCGTAAAGTGCAAACTCCTTATGCCGGTCTCGTGTTATGCGGCGCTAATGACAGTCCAATTTTCCCGACCGGGTTGTGCACTGCTCGTGTTCTCATCAATCGAATCCGTCATCACATACAATTGGCTGTGCTGTCTTCGTGCGCTCATCAAAAAATCTTAGGCTGGGACTTCTTGTCAGTGGCGTCTGCTGTAAGTTCGTGTGTGTGCCCCTCATTCGTATTACGGATACTGAGCTTCCTTCTGCTGCCGACCACTCGTCGCCCAACCTTGTGACAGCTGCAGATTTACTCCTGCCTCCCGGATAAGAACGTGTCCTTACGATCAAGTCACGAGACATTCTAGATGGTGACACTGTGGTTGTTCCTTGTCAGCGCTGCATTTTTCGAGGAATCACCGTCGCATACTGTTTAGTGTGGTTCTCCCGTGGTTATGCAAGCATCACAGCCTGCAGCATGATGCCAGAACCACTACTTCTGCCAGAGGGGACCACTGTTGCCAGCATTACCGAAGAAGCACTGGTTTGTGTCGTCACTGGTTCATCTACGTCGTCATTCTCAAAGTGTATGCCAGCGGAAGATGCATCTCCTGCTCTCAAGGCCACTTTGTGTAAACATCTTAACCCAACGCAAACTGATGCCTTGCTAGCGTTAATAATGAAGCACAAAACTTGCTTTGACGTTTGTTTCGAAGGTCTGGGTCAAACAACAGTGGCTGTCCATCATATGGACACTGACGGATCCCGTGTTATTCGCCGCCGCCCTTACCATGTGTCGGCTTCTGAGCGCAAGCTTATAGAAGAACAAGTCAACGACATGCTCGCGCGCAATGTCATCAGCCCTTCGACAAGCGCATGGTCTATTCCTGTCGTACTAGTAAAAAAAGATGGCTCGGTACAGTTTTGCATTGATTACAAATCACTCAACAAAATTACTCGTAAGGACGTCTACCCAATGCGTCGCATTGACGACGCTCTTGATAATTTACAAGGCGCCGAGTACTTTTTAAGTCTCGACTTGCGCTCTGGTTATTGGCAGATTCCAATGCACGAGTCTGATAAAGAGAAGACTGCGCTTGCATTGACAGATGGGCTCTTTGAATTCAATGTGATGCCTTTCGGCCTGTGCAATGCCCCAGCCACATTCGAACGGATGATAGACACGGTACTGCGAGGATTAAAATGAAAGACCTGCCTTTGCTACCTGCACGGCATTGTTATCTTTTCGCCCAGCTTCTAACAGCACTTAAAATGGCTAGACGAATTCCTCACGTGTTTAACTAAGGCGGGTCTCCAGCTCAACACTAAGAAGTGTTGGTTTGCCAGTCACAACATCAAGGTATTAGGTCACGTCGTCAGTAAACATGGCGTTTAGCCCGATCCCGAGAAATTTGCCATGGTACTGCACTCTCCTACACCAAGCACACCCAAAGACCTCCGCAGATTCCTTGGCTTGGCGTCGTATTTCCACAACTTTGTACGTTGCGGCTCCTCTGCACAAACTTCTGACCACGAGCGCACCCTTTGTCTAGTCGAATGACTGTGAAGCCGCTTTTCACACCCTCAAGCGATGCCTCACATCACGGCCAGTGCTTCGCCATTTCGTCCCTGCAGCACCTACTGTGCTACACACTGACGCAAGTGGACTTGGCATCGGTGCTGTCCTTCTCCAGGGGAGCCACGCTTCCGAAGAACAAGTCGTGGCCTACGCGAGCCGTGCTCTGTTACCTGCTGAGCGAATTTACAACATCACTGAGCAAGATTGTCTCGCCATCGTGTGGTCCGTACAAAAACTTCGCCCTTATTTATACGGCCGGCATTTCACAATAGTGACTGACCATCATGCTTTGTGTTGGTTATCGTCTATCAAAAATTTGTCGGGACGCCTTGGCCGTTGGGTACTACGATTACAAGAGTGTGACTACAGCGTCACATATAAGTCGTGTCGAGAGCACCAAGTTGCCGACGCTTTGTCACGTGGCCCGCTCTCGCAAAGTGCCGAAATGTCACCTTCCATCGGTTCGTCACCACCCACCAAAATGACCAAACAGACGGCTGCTGCTTCGGAAACAGTTAGTTGCCTCGGCGGACCTTCTTTCGTCCACAGATCTCGCCTCGCTCCAACATGTCGATACCTACTGCCGCACTATCATCGATCGGCTCACTGGCTTATCACGTGCTCCAATCAGCCACCTTAGACGACAACTTGCCCGTTTCAAGCTTCAAGATGGAACATTATGTCGGCAAATTTACCATCCTCTTGGTAACCAATGGGATCCCGTCATTCCTCGCTCACTTCGTCTGGAAGTTCTACAAGCGTTTCATGACGATGCGACAGCTGGCCACTTAGTGTTCCACAAGACTTACGACCACCTCAAAACTCGCTGCTTTTGGCCTGGCCTCTCCATTCTGTCGCCAAGTACGTCACTTCCTGCGCGTCATGCCAGCACGGAAAACGTACCACGTCTCCCCTCGTGGGGCCATTGCGACCACTGCCGTGCGCGTCCACTCCTTTTGAAATTGTGGGCATAGACTTATACGGACCTCTTCCGCTTACGCCAGCCGGTCACCGTTAGATTGTTACTGCCGTAGACCAACTTACTCGCTACGCGGAGACAGGCAGCTCTTTCGTCTGGTGCTACCTCTGAAGTAGCCGATTTTTTCCTCCGCACCATCATTTTTAGACATGGCGCACCGCGTGTGCTCTTTAGTGACCGCGGCAAGACATTTCTTTCACATGTCCTTGCTGAAGTCCTCCAGCCCTCTAACACCATCCACAAGACCCCTTGAGCGTATCACTTAGAAACTAATGGTGTGACTGAGCGTTTTCACCGAACTTTGTCCGACATGGTCTCTATGTACGTGCAACCGGATCACAAAAACTGGGACACTATACTTTATTTCGTCACGTTCGCATATAATACTGCCATACAGCGTACAATGAATTTCAGCCCTTTTTTTCGTGTATGGCCGTGTGCCGACTTTTGTTCTGGACACCACCCTTTTGTCCACATCTTTCAATCCATCTTCATCTCTCCCAGAGGAGTTCGCCGCTCGCGTCACCCGCTGCTGTGAAATCGCCCACGCCAACACTGCTACCATTCGGGACAAGAGAAAAATTGACATTTATGCAAAGCGACGAGTTGTTGTGTTCTGCCCTGGCGACGAAGTCCTTTTGTGGACACCTGTTCGTGCACCTGGGCTCTGAGAAAAATTTCTTCACCGATATCTCGGTCCATACACCGTCCTGGAACGAACATCTGAAGTCAACTATCGCGTTGCTCCTGTCAACGCGGCATCTGATAACCGTCGCTGCCACACCGAGATCAACCACGTCTCTCGACTGAAACGATATATTCGGCGTACCAACCCTTTCTAACGTGCTGCCCTCTGTTGCGAAGGGGGGAAAATAGTGTGAGCACTGACTATGTACTTTAGCTTCATCTGTATGACCAAACCATTGTAGTGATCATCGTCGTATGTCACGAGGCTGTCTCTCTGGCTCGTGCGTCTGGATTAAAAAGATAACCTGGTTACTGCCGTACCGTACGTGGTCCATAACACACACACACACACACACACACACACACATATATATATATATATATATATATATATATATATATATATATATATATATATATATCGGGTACTGCCCGTGGCAAGTTATCTTTTCACCGACTTTTCCTTCTCATTTACTTTGCGATTGGCCTAATAACTTCCCCTATACCTTCCTTGGCATCATTGTCTGTTAGATCTCATTATTATATACACTTGTTTTCCTTATTCATTAACGAACGTCTCGTACTGGCAGACTTGGTGCCTTTAGGTTGTATACGAGGGACTATTGGTCAGCTGCTAGTTAGTAATAAGATCACGTGCTACGTGACGCCAAACAGGCTCATAAAGAGTGAGCCACACTCGCCACTATGGCTACAAGTGGCGCTGACTGACACTCTCACGTTTGAATTGATATAGATACCCAATAAAGTGGCTGGGGGGATAGCGGTCGTGGTAGCTCAGTGGTAGAGCATCGAACGGGTTATTCGAAGGTTGCAGGTTCGGTTCCTGCCCATGGCGAGTTATTTTTTCATCCAGTTTTCTTTCTTCTAATTTACATTACAATTGGCCCAATAACGTCCCCTATACCTTCCTTGGCAATATTATCTGCTAGATATCATTAGTATTGTGTAAACATGAAAAACGAGCCCTTAAGTATACACTCGTTTCCCTTATTCATTAACGAGGGTCTCGTACTGGCAGACTTGGTGCCTTTAGGTTGTACACGACGGACTATTTGTCAGCTGCCACTTAGTAATAAGTTCACGTGCTACGTGACGCCAAACATGCTCAAAAAATGAGTGTTGCACACTCGCCGCCATGGCTACAGATGGTGCTGACTGACACTCCCACGTTTATATTCTCATGTAAATTAAATAAAGAGACTGGGGGATAGCCGCTGTGATAGCTCAGTAATAGAGCATCAAGCGCGTTACTCCAAGGTCGTAGGTTCGATTTCTGCTCACGGCAAGTTTTTTACTAACTTTTATTTCTTTTTATTTACATTAAGTTGATTCTAATAACTTCTCCTATACATTCCTTGGCATTATTGTGTGTTAGATCTCATAATATTGTGTCAAAACATGGAAAAAGGAGCATTTAGCTGTACACTTCTTTTCCTTATTCATTAACGACTGTCTCGTACAAGAAGACTTGGTGCATTTAGGTTGTATACCAGCGACGATTGGTCATCTGCCAGCTCGTAACAAGTTAACGTGCGAATTGACGCCACACAGTCTCATAAAAGAGTGTTCTATACTCGCCGCCATGGCTACAGATGGCGCTGACTGACACTCCCGCGCTTAAATTCACATATAAGCCCAATAAAGTGGCTGGGGGATAGCTGTCGTGGTTGCTCAGCGGTAGAGCATTGAACGCGTTATTCGAAGGTCGCAGGTTTGGATCCTGCCCACGGCAAGTTATCTTTTCACCCACTTTTCTTTCGTCTGATTTACATTACAATTGGCCTAATGGTGATAATATTATTAACAATAACAACAATACATTTTATTTCTTCAAATAAAACAGTACATGTGACTAGGCCTGCCAAAGCCAACTGGTGGCCTGAGTGGCAGCGCCTGGCAGACAGCAAAACAAACCGGACGCGTTACAAGAGTATATTTCATGGACTAGGAGGGATGATAGGACCAGAAAACAACGTGCATATAAGATTAGAAACTACAGGGGATACAAGCAATAGTTGGAAGCCTTTTACAGTAGTTACAGCAATTGAAAGTGAAAAGGTATAAAGAAAAAAAGAACAGAAATATAGCCAATGTTTCTTAAGCAAAGTACCACACTGGATGATTGTGCAGCATCATGCTTGCGAATGAGTGTATATGAAATAACAGACGACATGCATTACAATTGTGGACAGATACGCCGTAGCAGTTTGTTTAATTTGTATTTTGTTTTTGTGCGACAAATGCTATGAGGGGTAGTACATTGAAATAGGTTGGGACCTAATGGGCTCGTATTTTAGTTCCATACTTTGTTGAACACCGCGGCCTTCAGTAACGTATTGCGGCCCTTAAATAACGAGAAGTAACATACAGAACCAGGAATTCTTTGGACCAGAAGTGTTTTGAAACAACCGTTTGAATTAACAGATAATTGATGTTTGGCATATACAGCCTTTTGAAGATGTCTCTCTCAGAATTCATGTTCAGGTCATAAGATATATTTTTTAAAAATCGAACGCGATATTCTGTTTATTCTATTGTGCAATCGGACAGCACAGTGTCCATAAATGGTTATTCCGTAACGCAGTATACTGTAACCTAAAGCGTGTGCTATCACCTTATGTACTGAAGACGGCATGTTGTATCTTATGTTATATAATAGACATGACACAACGCGAACTCTTTTGCAAACATAGGCGAGATGACTATTCCAGGAATGGTCACTGTCATTGTATAAGCCAAGGTGTTTCACAACAGATGAATACTGTAATGGCCTCTAAGACCAGGATGAACGATCGGAACAATACAAAATGAAAGGATAGTCAAGGGTTACTTTTTTTAAAGGATTATGGAGGCAGATTGGATTAGTTTTAGACACATTTATATTATTAAGGTTATCTCGAAACCAATCCATAGCTTTAGTGGCAGCTGACTTAAGAAAAGTAATCACCTCATAAAAGTTGTTTGCAGTCGTCACGATCACAGTGTCGTCGGCGTATTGATATGGAGAAACCGGTATCACGCGGTGAAGGTCCTTCAGAAAAATATTGAATAGATTCCCCTATACTTTCCTTGGCATTATTGTCTGTTAGATTTCATTATTATCGAGTAAACACGAAAAACGAGCTCTTAGGTATACACTTGTTTCCATTATTCAATAACGAGGGTCTCGTACTGGCAAACTTGGTGCCTTTAGGTTGTATACGAGGGCCTATTGGTCAGCTGCATGTTAGAAATAAGTTCACGTACTATGTGACGCCAAAGAGGCTCATAAAGAGTGTGCCGCACTCGCCACGACGGCTACTAGTAGCGCTGACTGACACTCCCGCGTTTAAATTGACATAGATACTCAATAAAGTGGCTGGGGGATTGATTGATTGATTGATATGTGGGGTTTAACGTCCCAAAACAACTATATGATTATGAGAGACGCCGTAGTGGAGGGCTCCGGAAATTTAGACCACCTGGGGTTCTTTAACGTGCACCCAAATCTGAGCACACGGGTCTACAACATTTCCGCCTCCATCGGAAATGCAGCCGCCGCAGCCGAGATTCGAACCCGCGCCCTGCGGGTCAGCAGCCGAGTACCTTAGCCACTAGACCACCGCGGTGGGGCGAAAGTGGCTGGGGGAATAGCTGTCGTGATAGCTCAGTGGTAGAGCATCGAACGCGTTCGAAGCTCGCAGGTTTGAATCCTGCCCACGGCAAGTTATCTTTTCACCCACTTTTCTTTTTTCTTACTTACATTACAATGAGTAAACACGAAAAACGAGCCCTTAAGTATACACTTGTTTCCCTTGTATATATATATATATATATATATATATATATATATATATATATAAGGGAAAGAAGTGTATACCTAAGGGCTCGTTTTTCCGTGTTTTAACACAATATTAATGAGATATAACAGACAGTAATGCCAAGGAATGTACAAGGGAAGTTATTAAAACCAATGGAATGTAAATAGGAAGAAAGAAAAGTAGATGAAAAAATTATATATATATATATATATATATATATATATATATATATATATGTATTGTAGCGAAGAAAGATGTCCGAAGGTGGTTCAATTGGCTCGATAGGATAGTTGACTGGAGATATGCGCTTGATCCCATGATAGGGACCATCATATTTCGGGAGTAGTTTGGAAGAAAGGCTAGCTACAGAGGTCGGTATTGAAAGCCATACAAAAGAACCGGGAAGGAACGTGGGCTCAGAAGTGGTGGAGCCATCACGAATACTCTTACGTCGCTCTTGTTCATGCATCGTAAATATCTAGGCAAGCTCGCGACACTCTTCAGCAAGCCTGGCTGTCTCGGAAATAGGTGTACACTCAGATGGATCCGGCGTGTACGGGAGTATCGTGTCGATGGTGTGTGACGGGTGCCTTCCATACAGCAAGGAGAAAGGTGAAAAACCGGTCGTGCTCTGAGGGGCGGTGTTGTAGGCGTAGGTGACAAAGGGCAGTATGGTATCCCAATTCGTGTGGTTGGCGGCGACGTACATCGACAGCATGTCGCCGAGGGTGCGGTTAAAGCGTTCGGTCAGAACATTCCTCTGCGGGTGGTAAGCAGTAGTTTGGCGGTAGACAGAATGGCACTCAGTGAGAATGCCGTCGACGACTTCTGACAAGAAGACACGGCCTCGATCGCTGAGAAGCTCCTGGGGTGGACCGTGGCGCAGTATGAATCGATGCAGTAAGAAGGACGCAATATCACGCGCAGTAGCCGCAGGGAGAGCGGCGCAGTAGCCGGAGGGAGAGTGCCAGTGGACGTCAGCGGGAGTGGTCCATACAAATCGATACCTATGCGCCCAAACGGACGGTCAGGGCAAGGTAATGGTTGCAGACCGGCTGGTGACATGTGTGCCGACGGTTTGCGGCGTAGGCAAGCGAGACAGGAGTGAACGAACTGCTGGACGTAGCGGTACATCCCGCGCCAGAAGTAGCGTTGTCTAATGCGATGGTATGTTTTGAATATCCCAGAGTGCGCGCATTGTGGATCAGAATGGAAGGATTCACTATCTTTGGACACATACTGCGGGGTATCATGAGTAGCTACTGCCGGAAATCGGCGTCGTAATTGCGTCGGTGTAGGAGGCCGTCCCGAATGGCGAAATGGTGAGCTCGACGACGCAAGGCACGCGTGGATGCCGTTGCGGACGGATCAGAGAGCAAGTCGATCAGTTGGGCGATCCAGTTATCCTTTCGCTGTTCTGTAGCGATGATGTCAACATCAATGACAGAAACAGCAACCGAGGATATTGAGCAGAGCACGTCAGATTCAGGCAGAGGTGAGCGCGAGTGGGCGTCGGCAACAGCATGCTGGCGTCCGTTGCGGTAGAGCACGCGGATGTCGTAGTCTTGTAAGCGAAGAGACCAACGGGCGAGGCAGCCTGAGGGATCCTTGAATAATGACAGCCAGCAGAGTGCATGATGGTCAGTGACGACATTGAATGGGCGACCATAGAAATAAGATCGAAACTTTGTAAGGACTCAGACGATCGCCAAGCACTCTTTTTCCGTGACGGTGTAGTTTGTCTCACCTCTCGTGAGCGTACGGCTTGCATATGCCACGACATAATCAGGGAAACCAGGTTTGCGCTGCGCCAGGACAGCGCCGAGGCTTACACCACTGGCGTCCGTGTGCACCTCCATTCGGGCCGTAGGGTCGTAGTGGCGGAGAATGGGAGGAGACGTCAACAAATGGCGGAGCTTCAAGAACGTGTCGTCGCTCTCTGACGACCACGAATTGAGGGGCCCGTTACTTCCAAGGAGCTTCGTCAGCAGTGATATCATTGTGGCAAAGTTTCGTTTGAAGCGTCGGAAGTATGAGCACAGGCCCACGAAACTACGCAGTTCTTTGACGGACGCAGGTTTTGGGAACTCGGCCACGGCCCGAAACTTGGCTGGGTCAGGAAGAATTTCATCCTTGGACACGACGTACCCTAGGATGGTGAGTTGGCGTGCTGCAAAGTGGCCTTTTTTTCAGATTTAGTTGCAAACCGGCATTACTCACACGTGCGAAAAATTTTTTCAGACGTTGGAGATACGTGGGGAAATCTGGAGCGAAGACAACAACGTCATCGAGGTAAAACATGCACGTGTGCCATTCCAAGTTGCGCAGAACGGTGTCCATCATGCGCTCAAATGTCGCAGGTGCATTACACAGACCAAACGGCATGACGTTAAATTCGTACAAGCCGTCGGGTCTGATGAAGGCAGTCTTTGGTCAAGCGTCTTCAGCCAGGGGTACTTGCCAGTACCCCGAGCGCAAATTGAGAGAAGAAAAAAAGTGGGCTCCGTGAAGGCTGTCGATTGCGTCATTGATGCGCGGCAGTGGGTAGACATCCTTGCGAGTGATCTTATTGAGCCGTCTGTAGCCTACACAGAACCGCACAGAACCATCTTTCTTCGCAACAACGACAATGGGAGACGCCCATGGACTGTCCGACGGCCGAATTACGTCGCGTCGGAGCATATCGTCAACCTGCTCGTTAATTTCCCGGCGTTCAGCATCCGACACGCGGTATGGACGTTGCTGTAATGGTCGATGGGCACCAGTCTCGATACGATGCGTAACAGTGGACGCGCGACCGAGAGAACTTCGCCCGACATCGAAAGAAGAACGGTACTCTTGCAACAGGACTAAAAGCTGGGAACGCTGTACTGACGTAAGGTTGTTATCAATGTATGGGCCAAATACTTCAGGAGATGATGGGTCAGAAGTAGAAACAGCACTAATGATACGCAAATCGGGACAACGCGAGTCTACGGGTACGTCCAGGACTTGTGCGTCGTCGACTGGTTTCACTCTGCCGAGACATCCTCTCGAACCAAGGTAACACTGTACGAGGATGGGTTAGTCACAAAAATAGCGGCGTTGCTCTGGGTGATTTTCATGGTCGCGAAAGGTACTAGCAACCCTTTCGTTCTGAAAGCACGGTCGGATGGCGAAACGAGCGCAATTGTGTCGGAGAGACCGGTGCAGTAGACCGATACACCCATCGTCGAGCTTGGAGGCACTATAGTATCGTCTTTCACAAGAATCTTGCTCATTGTCGAGGGACCGCCTTCTGGCGTCAAATGCGAAAAGGGCGAGAGTTCAATTTCGGCGGCAGCACAATGAATGATGGCGTCGTTGCGGGAGAGAAAAGCCTATCCCAGGATGACGTCATGAGAGCATGCAGGAATGATGATGAGTTGGGCGGAACGTCCCGAATGACAACCCGAGCTGTGCAGCCTGCTGTAGGATGAATACGATGTGAGGTAGCGGTACGAAGGGATAACCCAGAAATTGGCGTCGTCACTTTTCGAAGCAAGCGGTAAAGGTTTTCGTTCACAACTGATACCGCAGCTCGTGTCAATAAGTGCATATGCAGGAAAACCATCCACAAGCACGTCAATGACATTAGGTGGGCGGCTCTGAGAGCTTTCACAATGCAATAGCGTCACAGTCCTTGCCTCTGGGACTGCGACGACTAGCTTTCCCTTCCATGAGCAGCCGCACTTGGCCGCATGGGGGAAAGGGAATGACGCCGTGGAGATGGCGATCTTCTAGATGGACCTGGGCGAGACCGAGGTGGCACCGACGGTGGTTCTTCGCAATAAGGGTGGCTGATTTGGCCAGCAACAGGTGAAGAAATTGGAGCCGGCTGTACGCGATGGCAATAACGGGCCTAGTGACCGACGTAACCGCGCGCAAAGCAGATGGGCCGGCTGTCGGGTGTGCGCCATCTGTTCACCATGGTAGGTCTCACCCATGTCGCAAGGGCCGATGGACGGAACGGTGGCTGCATGGTGGACTGAAGCTGAGGCTGAGGGGTAACTTCAACATATGTAGCGGGCATACGCGCTGCAAAGGATGGAGGTTGAGTGGCAGTTTCGGCGTAGGTCAGAGAAGCGGGGGCTGGAACGACTTGGGGCGGCCTGGCGACCACTTGCGCGTAACTCAGAGGCGCAGGAGCCGGAGGCTGTGGAAGGTGGTACGCAGGCATTACCTCCGCTATGTTCTGTTCAATCGCTCGACGGATGGGAGGGAGAAGGGTAGTAGCCGATTGTTCAACAGCCGGTTGGTGGGCAAAGGGCAGGAGCGACAACTGACGCGCGATTTCCTCCCGAATGAAGGACTTTAGCTCTGCCATCAACGCCACTTGATCACAACTTGCCTCTAAGCCAGCAAGCGTTGCAGCTCATTGTGGAGAGCGTCGGGTCAAGGAACGCTGCCGGCGGAGCTCCTCGTAGCTCTGGCACAGTGTGATGACCTCAGCCACTGTGCCAGGGTTTTTGGCGAGCAGCATCGTGAAGGCATCATCGTCAATGCCTTTCATGATGTTCCGGATCTCGTCAGATTCAGACATGGTGTGATTAGATTTGTTGCATAGGTTCAGGACGTCTTCAATATAGCTGGTGAATGACTCACCAGCCTCCTGAGCACGTTAGGGTAAGCGCTGCTTGGCTTGAAGCTTGCGAACAGCAGGGCGGCCGAAGACGTTGATGATTGCGGTCTTAAAATCGGACCAGGTGGCTAAATCGGACGTGTGGTTGTTGTACCGCAAACTGGAACACCCGTAAGGTAGAATACCAAGTTGGTCAGCTCGCCGTCCTCGTCCCATTTGTTGGGGACGCTCACACGCTCGTAAATGGCGAGCCAGTCCTCCACGTCAGTGCCATCAGCGCCAGGGAAGATTGGTGGATCGCGGATCCTGGGGACCCCGGGACAAGGGTGTGGCATGGGAAAAGGCGTTTGCTGAGAGGCGTCGTGGGACATGGTAGATTGCAGGGTACGTGAGCATAGTTCCAAGGGCATCGAAGGGGATCGTAGCACTCTCCAGCAACTTGTTGAGGCGTTTATGAGCCGGCACACAGCGAGTATACACAATGACGACAGTAACGGCCAAGCACGGACTCTTTTGGGTAGACCCACTATAGACCCACTAGAAAGCACTTGAGAGTTTGACCCATTTCCGTGTTCGGCGGCTTCTCTACAATATATATATATATATATATATATATATATATATATATATATATATATATAAGGGAAGAGACACAACTTATCAATTGTCTTAATTTTATTACCAACTGCTTCAACCGGTTGACCAGTCTTCGTCAGGTTTTGTGAACAAATGCGATGCTGTGAGAACATGACGCATCGACATGGTGGTGCAAGACGGAAGCGGGAGAGAGTGACAAATTAGTGGTGTTTCAATGTGGTGACATATGCTTTGCCAAATAGTTCTCTTCGTCTCATTCCCTGCAGAAAACCGAAAAGAGCCAACGTAGATAAAAAAAGAAAGAAAAAGTGAAAAAACTAAAAAATGAGGGAGGAAGATGAAAGAAAGAAGAGAATAGGGCAGCTTCCGCGACGCGTCTTTGAAGGTCACGGAGGGACATTTTGAGTGAGCTTGGGTGACAGGAACTGACTTGTAGGGAGACGAGGGACTCCGGCAGTCCGGCAGAGAGAGTGCCCGATCCAGCCCCTTCTGTCGTCAATTAGGAAAGGAGAAACAGGTGTTTCGTTTTTGCTGAAACTATACTGACACAATCCATATTTGGAGGCAGGGGGGCCAACTTTTGGGGCAAAGATGGTGAAAGCACAAAAGGCCGTTTGAAAAGTAAAGCAGACATATAGGGCCAGAAGGCACAAGTTGTCAATATCACTGCGTGCGTGTATCCAGCCCTTTTGTACCACTCCCCGAAGATTCTTTGGCTGAAATCGGCTGGCTCTGGCTGGGCTCTCCCACTCACAGATAAAATAGCAAACTTAAGTTAAACAAAATGGCAAAAAATATAAAGAAAGGTAAACTGTGCAAATGAAACAAACAATAACAAACATATTGCAATGGTGATATTGTGCGAAAGATATGTGCACAAATCTGGAAACTCAAGAAAATGCATACAAACAAAAAGTAACACAAAAGAGAAATAATTACAAAAAATTTAATGAAAATAGTAAAGAAATAAAAATCACTCAAAAAGATACATACATTGACAGAACATGGGAAAATGTTCGGTTGGTCCATTCCCCCGATAACTATTGGGCACCTCTGTTGAATGGATCGACGAATAATAATAATAGTATAATATTAACAATAAAGTTAAAATGAATAATTAGAAAAATATTTTAAAAATTATCAAAATGTTTAAAAACTAAAAATAGTATAATATTAACAATAAAGTTAAAATGAATAATTAGAAAAATACTTTAAAATTATCAAAATGTTTAAAAACTAAAGAAATTGAAAAATAAAAATTACGCCGCACTCGATTGCTGTCTTATCTCACCGCTGCACAACCTAAGGAACGATAGGTTGCCGATGCTTTCATTGATACCGTCTGTTAGTGTTTGGAATTTGTGGATGAAGTATGACTCCCTTTTTTCCCGTCCGCGAGTCCCGCGGAAGCCTGGCTGGAGGAGGGAGACTCGTATTTTCTCGAATGAGTGCTCTGGCAAGTTCAGATGCTTCGAAAAAGACAGATTTGTCTGTGGCCAGCAGTATATCAGTCAGACTGGTATGACATTCAGACTACGTTTCAACAAGAACAGAGACCACGCACGCAGTCTTTCAAATCGTTCGCGTAATTTCTGTGTTTGATATATGAGTGAAATGCGACATGAATGAAACAGATAATGCTGTAAACATAGCGTGAGATGTTCTCAGTAAACGCACCTATTCAAGACACAATTGGTCTACCGAGATCGTTCTCTTTATGAATCTTAGGCATGGTGTCCAACCTACCATCACTGGGCCCAGGGGAATGAGCGTACGCAACGCAGATTGAGCGATTTCGTTTTCTCACGCAAGGTCGGCCACATCACTGACAGTGCATCTGAATTGTTCTGTTGGGTCATTGCTAAGGCGGATGTAGTATGTTGAATAGTGAAGTTGCCTCTGGGCTTCATCAAATAACTGTTAACATCCATTATCACAGCTGAACCACCTTTATCTGCCGGCTTGATTACAATGTCGCTGTGCCCCGCCGCGGTGATCTAGTGGCTAAGGTACTCGGCCGCTGACCCGCAGGTCGCGGGATTGAACCTTGGCTGCGGCAGCTGCAATTCCGATGGAGGCGGAAATGTTGTAGGCACGTGTGCTCAGATTTGAGTGCACGTTAAAGAACCCCAGGTAGTCAAAATTTCCGGAGTGTCCTACTACAGCATGCCTCTATCAAAATCATATCGGGGTTTTGGGACGTTAAACCCCACAAATCAATCAATCAATGTCCCTGCGGCTAGCCAATGCCTCAATTGACTGAGCCCCCTTAAAGCTAACGTTATGACGGCAAGACGAATGATTTTTGTTGGCTCCAAGTATGCCTTGCTGTACGGCTTGTACGTATAAGTCGAGACATTTATCCCGCTGCGAAGGCGGAGCGAAATGCTTACCAGTAGGTGACGTTGCACTGATTTGTTCAGTCGATTGGCGGTCAAAGAACTTATCGAGCAATTGCATGTTTCTTTCAAAGTTGTGAAGAACGACCATGAGCTGAAATTCATTGTAGCCTCCAGTTGCAGGACAAATGTTCAATCCTAGTGACAAAACCCTATATTCTTCAAAGGTTTACTGGTAACTAGATAAATTCCCTATATTTGTTTGTTGTGTGCGTGGTTTTCTCATTTTAAGATCTTTCAATGTCTCTATGTGATTCGGAATGAAGCGTAACTGGAATGTTCTTTCGAGACAATTTCTTGTGCTTGATGCTGTTAATTTTATCCAACTTTTTCTGCGCACACGAATGAAGCGCACTGTTTTCGTCAGTGCTAAGAACATGAGTGGAACGCACCTGTTTTTTCTTATTAGCAAGAACTTTCGTGAACGATTCATAATGATAGGAAACAATATTAGTTAATTCATTGAAGGCCCACTTAAGCATCTCACTCCACCTCGGAAAATGTGCATTCGACATTTCAGAGACTGCAGGTTCCAAAACCAGGTGCACACCTTTAGGCGCAGTAGCAATAGAGACGTACATCTTCATAGTGTAAGCGTGTAATTCACAGTGAGTACGTTTTTTTGATAACTTTCCGTATTCTCATTAAATGGTGAGATGCATTAAGGTACGCACTCTTACCTAACCTAGTCGTTCTTAGTCAGTTCGTTCCGTTGGAAGGAGCATCGCGCTGTCCTTGTAGGTTGTATAGCTTGAGTGAAGCACCTGGGTCTTTTTGTTTGTTGATGACGGAGCAGATATTGAGAAGCGGAAACGCGTACAAAAAATCGGCCAGGTTTATTTGGAACGCTTACAGAAGAGGCATGCCTCCTTAAGCCCTCCTGGAAAGTTCTAACTTGGAAATCTTTGAACGCAGGTGCGTCATTGAAAATCTGAAGCTATTTAACTAATATATGACAATCACCTGATAATCAATTGAGGCAAATAGATCGAACCGGCAAAATTATGAATAACACGTTCACCTTATAGCAAGACCATTCAAGAATTTCATGCCAGGCGACTACTTTCCAAAATTTGTTTTCCTCCCGAACAGTACGTACTTGGAACGCGCTGCCTGTTGAAGCTACATCATGCACAACTGTTTCTTCATTTATGAATAAGATAGCAAATTTGCCAGCCATTGTTTGATTGACTTAGTGTCGCTAATAATGTTATTTTGATGGGCACGTCTACTAATTTCTTCTGTGTCCGAGTTGTATTGCTTTGCAATGTTAAGCGAAGCTCAATTGTATGTTACTTCGTGCGCGCATTTCATGTTTTTTCGCTCATTGTGCCATTTTGTCAATTTAATCATTTTGGTCCTTTTGTTGGTGTTGCAGTTCATGCCTTTTTCTAATTGATTGACTGATTGATATGTTGGGTTTTGGGTCCGAAACCACCTTATGAGTATGAGAGACACCGTAGTGGAGGGCTCCGGAAATTTCGACCACCTGGGGTTCTTTAACGTGCACCCAAAATGCCTATTTCTATGCCAAACTTGCTCATTCTGTGCAAAAGGGAAAAATTGCTACATTGACTCAAGTTTTCAATGTGTCTAAGTTAGGACTCTTCAAGTTTTTTCCCTCGACGCATTGCTGTTGTCATAAGTCCTCCCTGCTATTTTCTTGCATTGTAAAATATTATATCAAATGTATATGTATCATTGCTGCCGACGAAATTGCATAGAAGTCAGCAATACTGACTAAATAAATAAAAAATAAACGAGTCTCTCCAGTGTCTCCACTCGACGTGTGATCGAGCATTGCTGGTGGTCGAGAGGTTGATGTGAGAGAGAACTGTGTTGCTGGCGGGCAGTGGAGCCGCCAAGTCTTGCTGCTGAAAGAGAGAGTGACGTCAACGCGCAGCTGCAAATTAACCTACTTGGCACCACTCTCACACCAGTGGCGAGGGGGTTTCTGCTGACACACAGAACAGTGTTGCATACGCTAGACAAAGAGCTGCTTCGCATTTAAAATCAACTTTGCTGATAGTGGGGACAAAACGTACAACATTCAGATAGCACGTTGGATGGTTCACCAATCGCGCAACGGCGACGGTGACTTTTTTGTGTACTTTATTGTGTATTTATGCATATGTAATTCTGGGACCGTTGGGAAGAGCCACGATGATGAGAGTTAACTTTCTTTTTTTGTTGGCTGGTAAAATAGATTTCAGAAATCAACGAAAACGACACAAGATGATGAAAAGCCTAGCGCTTACTTTAAACTAATTAAGGTTCAACTATAGAAATATTTGCTTCCTGTGCACAAGAAGAGATGTTTACAAAGTTCGACTTTCATGTGGGAGGCATTATGTTGGTCAAAGTGGGGATCAAATTTGGGCCATGTGAATACAAGTGTGGATAGAGCACGGGTCATTAGCGTGGCAAGCGGGTGTTCTCCATATTGCAAAAACAGTGCGATGCCAGTACGTTTTTTGGCACTGGTATGCGCTGGAGACACTGGTACGCGCTTGTAATCACTGGGCCTTCGCTAAGCGCACTGGGAAAAAGCTGTATCGCTCTGGTAGGTGCACTGACCCCATCATTGTGATGCTGGTGCGCACTGCAAAGCGCTGCAAGCGCTGGAATGTTCACTTGCAAGCGCTGGTGAATACTGGAGCACGTACTGTTTCTACCAGCACAGCTGCAGCGGGCATGTTATTGTAGCATTTGCCGTGGTTTGTTTCAATGTCGTTGAATATAAAATGTTGCCTTCGACGGCAAGGAGACATGCTACCCTAACAGATACCGAGCATACGTAATTTTTTTTAACAGATATCGAGCATACGTCAGCGGTCTTACCCAGTACCGGCCCCGTGAGCATTAAACCTGTCATGCCAGCCACATTGGTATATACGTTACCGGTGCTTCTTCATTCGTGTACACACAACTTTAATATGTGAGAATAACTGTAAAGTATAGTTTAGACATCCATGAACCTAAATAAACTATTTTGTCTTGTGTCGATGTTTGCACATGGAGCGCTGACAATTGAACGTCGCGCTTTAAGCTACGCAGGCTGTCACCGAAAGCTGTCGGCCGCACCTAGCCGGTACTTCTCTGACTGATATGTAACAACACGCAATTTTCAGTTGGTAATTTAGTACGCCTTCGTGAACTGACTCCCTGGCATACGTTTTCAGCGGATTGCATTCGCATTTCTATGGGTGTTTTTTTAATTATCGGTATTGATATGACTGCATATATCTGTACACTGGAACGCCCGCTGTTTACTGCCAGCGCAGGCCAGAAAAACGGCTGTCGCTCGCCATCGCCACTCCGTAGTTGCATATCTGGCATTCATTGACCTTCCACTTACTTCAGGTACAGTTTAGGTAACAGTTAGAAATATTGCGAAGCTCAATTGCAGAAACTTCAAGCATCGCAACTCAGCTGCTTCGAAAGCAGCCTTACCCAGGGCCCCGTCCCAGCGAGGCCTATCATGCCGCGCGCGTCAGTGTACCTGCCGCCGGCACTTTTTACTTTAAGTAGGCACACTTCTAAAGTGTAATAATGACTCTAAATTATTGTTTATACATCTCTGAGCATAAATGGACCATTTATCCGCGTGGGCGGTGCCCGCACAAGGAGCGGCGACGATCGATGTGTCGTGCTTTCAGCAACATCGGCTGTCACCGAAAGCTTCCTTCTGAGCGCTGGAGCTGGTACTTCCCTGACTCGTACGTCACGCAATTTTGAGTTGACAATTTCGTACGCGTTAGTGAACTAACATACTGGTATACTTTTTCAGCGGATAGCATTAGTAATTTCTTCGGCGGTTTCTTAGTTGCAGGTATCAATATAACTGCAAATATGTAATCTGGCACGCCAGATGTGTACTGCTACATTGTCGCTTGCGCGAAACAAAAATACTCCATATTCACTCGTGTGCGTGGATATCTACCAAACAAGACATGTAAATCGTCTGCACTTGTTGACCAGTAGGAAGTGCTAGAAACGACTATCAAAGGAAAAAAAGACTATAGGCAGCAACAGCTGCCAATCTGTGGCTGCTCCTCCAGTCAATTTAGGATTTTTCAGAGTGAAGATGTACATGCTTCAAAAAACTTTGCGCTCTCGCTAATATCTGCGCGTCATTCTGTGCCCGGAAGCCGTTTGTCACTGCCGAATCAAAACGCAATTGTTATTTGGAAGAGAATATCGTGTCAGTCTTGACTGTGGGACCTGTAAACATGACATTGAACGGCGCGTTCTTCGGATAAAAAGTCGTTTCACAATTGCACAAGCACCTCATGGCGTGGCGTAGAGGGTAGCGTACTCGGTTAGAAATCCGGGAAAGCGAGTTCAAATCTCGTCAAGCGGTGTTTTATTTTTTTTAATTTTTATTTTAACATGTACTAGGGGCTAGTCATGCGCCGTCGCCATCCGCAGCCTCCCCATTCTCCTCCGCCATTTATCTGTGCATCTCTTCCTCCTCTCAACACAGCGCGCGCTGCGCTCGCTTCTCCCCTACGCGCGGCGCGCGACCTTTAGTTTTATGTGCGCCAGCTGTATGCCAACGCGCGCATGCGCAGGCGGGGGGGGGGCGGCGCTCGCTATAAATAACCGAGGGTCGGGGCACCCCGCCCTTCGTCGGTTGGTTTGTGCGGTCGCTCCGCGTCCGGTGTCGCGGGTGAAAATGTATGCTAACGAATCCGCAAACGCACTTACTGACGTCCCTTCCAATAGCGTCAGCCAATGTGTTGGTGGAGCCACAAGCGATTGCGAAGACACTTCGTCCACGGAAAAGGCCTCGATGAGAAGAGCTCGCGATTCGGTTGCCTACAAATACTCCAAGACGCATCCGCAAAAGCTGGTGTACGTTGCCATGAACCGTTGCACCGACGTCAACAACCTGTACCTCACCAATGAAGCCGGTGATCACCACTTTCATCATGCGCGCGAAAACGTCGACAAGAACATGGCCGACGAGTTTGAACGTTTGCAGAAACACAGGCTGGACACGGTCACCCAACGATACTTTCGCGTGCTCGAAGACGTTCACTCCGAGTCCCACTTCACCCTGGCACTGCTGAACACCAGGTCGCTGGGAGCTCACACGGTTGACGTCATGCGAGACCCCGTACTCCGCAGAGTGGACGTGCTTTGCTTCACGGAGACGTGGAACGCCGCCGATGACGCCGACGTTGTGGCATACGCTCCGGCCGCGTGCACGCACGGGTTCCAACGACCTGCGGGCGGCGTGAGAAATAACGTCAAGCGTGACGACGTCGACTCCGTCGAATATCTCCAACTGCGGCCTTGCGCTCAACAAAGTGCCAACGGCGAGCACTGCGTTGCTAGCGTCTGCGCAGTCGATGTCATGAGAATGTACCTGGCGCAACACCTATCGCGTGCTGCCGTGGAGAAATACGTCGACGGAGCCGTGGAAAAATACCTGAAACAACGATTGCAACGACAACCCTTCGTGATAGTTGGCGACTTCAACGTCGACGTCATCAAGGACGATTGGGTGGTCGACTACTTGGTGTCGCGGCACTCGCTGAAACGACCAACGCACGACCGCAAACATCATCCGAACACGGTTCGCGGGACGTGCATCGACCACGTCTTTGCAAATTTTGACCTTCGACCACTGCAACCACACTCACTCACCCTTCACTTTACGGACCATAAAGTCATCTTGCTCAAAATAGCCAAAGCGTCTCATCAATAAACATCGTCTTTCGCAGCATACGTGCGTGCGTGTTCACTCGTGTTCACTCATAACACCCACGCATGTCGCAAATTACAAACCACATTTATCGAAGTTCAACATATATGCTCCGCATGCTAACCAGTGTTCCCACTCGGGGAACTGCGGTCATTTTTTAAAATTTTATTGTGAATGCGTGTTATTTTACCTATATATTTATTTATTTACGGCGAATGGGCTTCCCAGTTTTATCCCTGGGAAGCCATTTTGCGCAGAGTACTGGGACGCTGCCGCTCCAGCGTCCCAGTACCTGCGCTGGAAGGAGCTGGTACCAGCGCCCTACTGGGCCCATAATGAGGCATGGCGCTGGACGCTGGCACCCAGTGGCACTGGTTTTTGCAATAGGGCTACCACACAGCCACATGTCTGCTTGCGAACACAGTGAAATAAATTATCATGCTTTAAAAACAGATGCATTCTGTATACATGCTTCACAAGGCAAAACAACATACTGCAGTACCGATGCGTGGTACAAGCGTACGTCGTCATCAGGCTTCATAACATGTGATGATCGTAACTTTATGGTTGAAAGCATGTCAACCACTACTCGATTGAGGCACAAGCGTTAGGACGCGTACTACCTCAAGGACGCTTAGTTGGTGCATAGCAAGGTCAAATAGATTTCATGCACAGAGTATCTGGAGTACGCATTCGAGACGACAGTTAGCTATCGCAATCAACTCTTAAAAGGGAAGCTTAAGCGTGGCGAGTTTTTTATACATGCTACATAATATTTAGGGGGCACATAACCACACCTGGTATTGCATAGGTTTGTATGAAGTGGCCAAGGCATTCTCATCAATGCATAACCTAGTCCTAAAAATCAACATTTAAAAGTGTCTCGAGTCGTTGATGCTTGTATTCACCATCTTATTTTAACTTTCGTGTTCATGAGGATCTCGCAAGATGTGAAAAATACAACACATCAATGAATTGCTGAGACGCCTGGTTTAAAAGTGGTCGTGCTTTGTGTCTATCAAAGCATGCCAAATCACCATCAAATACAATTTCGATGGTTTGCAAATTTATGCGCCTATATAAGAAAACTGCCAATACACATCGCTACCTCCCCTCTAGAGTTTGCAGTGAGGCCTGCTGCTTCCACAGAAGCTCAGTCTAAAAGTTCTTAACCGACGATAAGGACGAAGCTATGTCATTAGTACGCTTGCGATAGGCACAAGACAAGTATGGCGCATGAATGGGGTTTGCTCGAAGCCACGGGCTTTCAAGAGCTGAGGCGGTCAAGTATCCTGGTGACATGTACTATAGAGATCTGCCTAATCACGGCCCTTACCTATTTGTTTTAGAAACCAATGACATGAATTAAACATTGCTCTCCTGAAAGGATTGCATGCTGCGTTTCTTTTCCGTTTGCTTATAGATGAAAAGCTATATTTTCAGCAACTTAAGGGAATGAAATTGTAACAAGTACTTTTTTTTCTACACAGGGTGAACATCACAAAACTTTGCATTGATGCTGGCCGTGGAGAATGCTCGAACGCTTCTTTCGTGAGTTTTATGTTTGTATATGGTACTAGGTTTTTATGCGAGTGCTATCTTTTCAAGGGCATACTCAAAAAGTCATTTCGCAGAGGGCCTAGCGATATTTACACGTCTCTGCGTGTGTGTGTATATGTGAGCGTATCACGTACACACAAACTGAACAAATAATTGTCGAAGAGAGCGCAGGTTTGCCGTAATGCTCTCAAGCCCGCTTGAAGCTACGCTGGCGCTGTGTACCTCAAATTCTTGTGCTTCGCCCCCAATAAATGCATGTAACTATTACTGCTGGTAAATTATGTCTAAAAATTTTGTTTCCTCGCATTTTTGCATCACCAGATTCAACAAAATTTTGTAGTTTGGGGCGATTCAATGTGTACTGACACCCACTGCTGCCGTCTACAGGCCATTAAATTTCTTGCAGGCGTACGCTATTGGTACTAATATGGAGCTTATGAAACACCTGCTCCAGTACTCTTACCCTATTGCATACATGGTGAATGATTGCACCATGAAGTTCATGGGAGAGACCTGCCAAAGCTTCAGCTGCATGCACTTGTAAGTATCTTCTAGATTGTTCTTTCCGTTTCAAAAGCAATAACTTTATAGATTTGCAGCAGGACTGGTGGCCACAAATGATGAAAAAGAAAAAAAAAACAATCATGACGTAATAACTTATCGACTTTTGTCTTGCTCGATACCGCCTCCTACCACAATAACCACACTTCACCACAAACTTAACGAAAGCGTAATAATGGGCAAACAACCACGCTCGCGAGCACCGAGCACGTCTAAATTTATCTGTCGCTGCTGGATACCGCCGCTGCCTTTGTTACTTTCACAAGTTCTTCGTGAACAAATGAAAAGAATGCGTGTTTGTGTTACATGCTCCTTAACTTTTTATTTCAAAAGTATTACACAGCGAACCAAATAGAATTCGACTGTCTCTATCTATCTATCTATTATCTATCTATCTATCTATCTATCTATCTATCTATCTATCTATCTATCTATCTATCTATCTATCTATCTATCTATCTATCTATCTATCTATCTATCTATCTTATCTATCTATCTATCTATCTATCTATCTATCTATCTATCTATCTATCTATCGATCTATCGATCTGTCTGCCTGTCTGTCTGTCTGCCTGCCTGCCTGCCTGCCTGCCTGCCTGCCTGTCTGTCTGTCTGTCTGTCTGTCTGTCTGTCTGTCTGTCTGTGTGTGTGTCTATCTGTGTGTCTGTCTGTCTATCTGTCTGTCTGTATGGTCAAAAACAAAACAATTAACAAGGCGTCGTTGTTGCCTATCGGAGCACTCTCTACACCACTCACTAAAGTCAGCCAATCTTGCAATCACACAAAACTAGTGACCTATCCACATTTACACCAAAGGTAGGTCTTCCTTCAGGAACAAAATAAAGCCCACTGCTCATTGTGCTACATGGCTGCCGTGCACTCGACACATTCGACCGAAACTAGAACATGCATGCGGGACTCCTACACAAAAAATATTATCAAAGCTCAAGAGATAACTGAACACAGAGCAGTTACGTTCATCTGTTCTATACATAGAATTACTGACTCTTTCCCTAGCCAAATGAGACAACAGAATTTATTTCGATACCGTTACGGCCCGCAGTGTACTGCACAGGGGTTGGGGGGTATAAAGGAGTGAAACAGCCACATCACAACTCAGGCATGCTACTGTTTGAAAACGAAAACTATAACTAAAATGCAGAAAGCACAACTTTTCACAAATAACAACATCAATATATTTTAGGTGTGTTCATTTTGTGAAATTAAAATGACCAAAGACGACATCCAGTAAAAACTACAATGCAGATTTACCGAAAAGTGTCATTGCGGCAGAAAAATGAGTGGAGCGCTAACTGTTATCGCTGATGATCTTTGTTAGCGCCAATGCTATATAACAGTGAATTCCGTTGATATAATAATGTTAGTGCAAGAGGTTAATGCTGGTATTTTATTGTGATAGTGATTATATGGATACATTCTGTTGGTTTTTGCCTTCAGCCGTCATTCCTCATGTATGTATACTATCTATTTTTATAAAAATGCAAGAAAAAAGAAATGAACTAAGAGAGTCTTTCCAGCGCACGGGATAAAACGTCCTGCCTATAGTTAATCAGCGCGTAGCCTTAGCTACTGAGCCACAAAGACGCTCGTGTGTCAACGTTCAAACGAGAAGCTATTCATATACACTACTTCCAGCTGGTGGTGCCGATCTCGGAGAAATATCAGCGTGTTTTCAGCATTACTAGCTAGATGACGCGAAAATCGCACTCGGCGCCCCACTCATCGTGGTGCGTACTGATACGCTCATATCTCACGCGTACTATGCCCCGAATGGGGGGCAGTTGGGTAGGGTAGACGATTGGGCGTGTGCACGCCTATCACTCGGTGCGGTAGAATTGTATGACTTGAGCTTTCACCGGAACTATTGCATTGTAGTTGGTGGGCGCACAAAGGTCACTTTGCTCACTGCACAGGCTGTGCTTGCGAAAAGAGTGCGTTTTTCAGGCACAGCAAAGTAACCAATGCGACACGTGTTAGTTTGCACTCATCTGTACCTGTGATTACATTTCGCGCGCCGTTTTTTGGTGTCATTTATTGGCAGATTCGGAGCGTTTCCACTAATGCTTTCTTCTGCTCCATGCGGAGGAAGTCTTTTCTTTCTATTCTACTCCGTCCCTGTCCTGTATTTTTTCTGGTGTTGCGCTGTAAGAAAGTTCACGATGGATCCTAACCAACTGGCCCGACTTACCGTCTTACTGGAGCAAGTCTATTCCACTGGCGATGTTCCTCAATGCACGCGTCCCCTTGCAGGATGGAGTCCCTCTTTCAAGTCACGAGAGCCGCCTTCTCATTGGCGGCCACCATTCGGGTCCACCCGTTTCGTAGCGGTTTGTTGAGTAACACATGTGCGCGGCATTATCTCGGGGAAAATTCAGGGATGTTGCGTGCCACAGTGCACAAACATATCGCAAAATCTCTACAAGATTTCAGAATTGCAAAATATCTGAAAAGGCAATTCTTGTGGCTGCTAAAGATGGAGCGCTACAAGTGAGAACCCACGGACCGTTCCTGTTTGTGCCTCGTAAGTTACAGCATTTCAGCCTTTCAAGGGTTATAATCCAAAGCGCTGTCATACGGGCACCTTCGATCGCGATAAAGCCTGATATGACTAACTCTCTCACCCCATCGACAGGACGACGCCATTCACTGTTTAGAAATTCAACGCTAATCTGCCTTAATCACAATCACCTGTGCACCGGGTGCAATACACGCTCATTTGCATGCTGTGTAAATACGTACCTAACTCATTCTGTTTGGGCTGTACAAAAGACGTTGTTCCTTATCGTTTCTACACAAGCAGCATTCGGGTGAAGAACTGCGCCAACATCGTATTTAAAGCACGTGTCCCGTAAGTTCATTGTCGAAGAATATTTTCTCACTGTCTCTGTTTTTAGAAAAAAACCAACACTCTTTCGCATCTTATTACTCACTGGCTCCCCCTGCAGCAAACTGCTGGAGGCGTTGGTGAGGCCAAACACGCTTTTAACAATGGATCGCCAGCTGCCTAGAAAATACATCAGCTGCAGTTAACGTAGAGCTTGTTGTAGCGCTTGTTTTTGAAGTATATCACAGTTTTCGTACGAATCATTGTGTACGTGTCATTTTAAATTACCCTATAATCAATGGAATGTGCTTTCTCATTTGAAACCTTTGTGGTAACTTCATTTGAATGATAATGATGAACAATTTATAACAAGTACTAATTTACAAGATATTTTTAGAAAACACGCTAAACCTGGCATATAAGCCAATGTGTACGTGCGAGTTATTATTTAATGCCATAAAATCTACATGTGAAGCACCGAATAGTATTATATGTTTTCAACAATATTTGTTCAATCACCTGCTTGCAGTAAGGCAAAAGAGATGAAAACAAAAATAAAATAATGCGGATTGCGGGGTGTGGTCCGCAAATGAAGTAGCTTATAATTTATTCATTTATTTATTACTGCAATCTACATCGCCCAAGTGGGCACCATTGTAGGGGGTTGAGAAAAAAAGCATTTTAATATGTGAAGCATTTTTAGCGAACTTTAGCGACATTGAGCCTATCTATCTATCTATCTATCTATCTATCTATCTATCTATCTATCTATCTATCTATCTATCTATCTATCTATCTATCTATCTATCTATCTATCTATCTATCTATCTATCTATCTATCTATCTATCTATCTATCTATCTATCTATCTATCTATCTATCTATCTATCTATCTATCTATCTATCTATCTATCTATCTATCTATCTATCTATCTATCTATCTATCTATCTATCTATCTATCTATCTATCTAGCCACTTACGACTTTTTGCTCTCCTAGCTATTTGATGAAGATATCGATACGAAACTCAATATGGCATAATATGACTGTATGAAAAACTTATTTGACCAGTCAAAACATGCAAGACATGATATATTAGTCATAAATGTCATGATTTACATATATTGGTCCGGTAGCTCTTGCAGTGTTTTTTGACATGGCATGTTGCAAAACTGGTATGATATGGCATGATTGCATGGCTAACACAAGCGACAGACCCTAGGATGAAATTCATGACATGCCTGTCATGTAACAACATGACCACAGGGCACGCTCATGATGCGCTCGGGGCCATTTTGCTAGCTAGCTTCGCATGTACCAAACTCGGTATTACTTGACGCGAACGAACTACATAGTTAAATGACATGTCCAAACATGATAATCACAACATGCGTGTCATGTAACAACATGACTACATGCCATACTCATCATGCGCTTGTGGCCGTTTTGCTAGCCTTTCATATGCCATATTTGGTATTACCTGACGCCAATGGATTACGAAGGTATCTGACTGGTGCACACATATTAATCATAAAATGCATGCCATGTGTGAACATGGCTACAAGCTACAGTCAAGGTGCCAATAAATTTTGACGTGATGCAGTGCGCGTGCTCCCCGGCGTTTATTTCGTCGCGTCCCGTAGGCGTACCACGCCAGGCGCTGGTCCTGCCATGTACTCGCAAGCGCAAGCCGCGCTGCGTTGCTTTGACGCATGCGAGTTTCAGCGCGTCCAGCGTCCCTTCGTCACAAAAAAAGGCAGCATATCCAAGGAGTGAATGATGGAGAGTGGGGCGAAGCGTTCGTCCATCCATGCGTCCGTCTGTGTGACCGTCCATGCGTCTATTCGTGCGCCCGTCTCTGCGTTCGTTCATGCATCCGCCCCTGCGTCCGTTCATGCGTCCATCCATGCATCTGTCTGTGTGTCCATTCGTCCACCTATTCAACTCTCCAAGTCCCACCATCTCGCATCTTTTTATCATATATTCCCCATATAGAAGCACCGCTATTCAGTGGACATTCCAAGGACTAAACGAGAGGTGGCACACGCACACTTTCTTACGGCTTGCGCTTCGGATCTACTTCCCACCTTCAACCACCTTGAGTTCATGGTATATACTAGTTTACTGTATTCATGACACTGCGGCCCAATGCTCGCTAAACCTTTCGAAAATTAAGGAGGTTACGCCCAGCGAGTATAACGTAGCAACCTTTTCCTGTCAGATAGTGCTCAATGTACATGCCAGTGGCTGCTAATGTGAAATGAGAGACAGGAGGATTCAGCTTTTAATTTCTTACGGCTTGCGCGCCGTATCTGCTTCCCCCATTTAACCACCTCGAATTCATTCATGGTATATACTAGTTCATTGTATTCATGGCCCTGTGGCTCAACGCTCGCTAAAGCTTTCTAAAACTGAGGAGGTTACACCCAGCGAGTATAATGTAGCAACCCTTTCTTGTCTGATAGTGCTCAATGTACATGCCAATGGCAGCTAATGGGAATCGCAGCGTGCGCGTTGACTAAAAGCCGAATGCTCCTGTCTTTCATTCTCTATTAGCAGCCATTGACATGTACATTGAGCGCTATTTTTTATTGTTAAACAACGCACAGAAGAAATCTCTCACCAGCACCACCTTGGAGGTCAAATGTTATACCTATTTCGGGTATGTGCCACTGGTGGTTACGTACTACGAGAGACGCGCTGAAGGATGCTGGTCGCACCGGTCGCTCCTTGCGTCAGACTATAGAGTGCTCTCGTTTTGCTAACGTAGCGTCGCTGTGCCCAGCGTGCGCGCACGTCAACGCTACACTGGAGCATATTGGGCTCTTCGTGACGCGCTTGCGGCCATTTTGTTAGCTCCACATATACCAAATTTTGTGTTACGTGATGATAATGGATGTTGAAAGTATATTAGAGGTACAAACATGATAACCCTGGCAAGCATGTCGTGCAAGAATATGACAACATACCAGGCTCATAGCGTGCTCGTGGCCGTTTCGCTAGCTCCATATATACTAAATTTGGTATAACGTGACGTGAATGGATGAGGAAGGTAAGCGACTCATCCAAACGTGATAATCGTGACACGTAAGTCATGTACGGCATCATTTACCTCGATCTTGTAACATTGTGCTGATTTTAAAGTGAGATATCAACCTTTTCATTCGTGCTTCGCATATATTTGATTCCCACTGTACGTAGAATCTGCCAATTTTTACAGTCGAACAAGGCACCCGTTCACGCCGTCGAGAATGGCATACATTTGCGCAGCAGCTCCTGCTTATTGAAGGCACACATCTTGTAGTGACGAACAAAAAGCATCGGATGTAAGATCAACACTACACGTATGCAAATTACCCAAATTATTTTATTTGCGAATGGTAAAAGAAAAAACAAGAATTTGCAATGGCACGAGAATGACTGCTGACATTGTGGATTTTTTAGTGTATATTTCTATGTGACACGTTGGGTGCGCTAGTCATGTATAAACTCGTGTTGTTGTGGATTTCATCACAGACTATAGAATGAAAAAACTTGAATCGCAAGAATTTTCTTGAGTGCTCCGGCACAGAGTTCGTCGGTCGTTCCCAATCGGCCGATAGATGACACCACTTATTTGAATAACGGAATAAGTGTCTAGCTTTAGACGATGTTAGTTCGCTCTCGTCCTCTGCGTTTTTCGTGCGCCAATCCTACGTCAGCAGCTCGCTTCGCGTTTCCATATGCTTGCACTTCTCAGAGTAACATTCCAGGTTGTTGCAATCGCATTCAACGATTCATCAATCACGGTCAAACTGAGTTGTTTTCTTTGTGAGAAAAAAAAGACTTGACCGTTATAAGTGCTGTATGACGTAAACGAGATGTGGCGCACGGGTAAATTATGACATCGCGAAAAGAATTGTTGCTATGTTGGAGGGTAGGAAAGGATAGCCTGACAAGTTGTCGGCGCAAGGCGAGTGAATATACAAGATTGCTTTTATTGCAACATAAATTATATTAACGCCTTAGAACCTGCCCAAACTGTTCAAGGCCTGCTTCTCCTCGACGTCACAAGTGGGTCAAATGCCTATGACTAAAAATTGTATCATTATGGAAGAAACAGCAAGACCGATCCGGCAGAACCCACATCACGTTGCTCAAAAATAACGTCAGGTTATCCAGCATCAAGTCAAAAAGAAGCCAGAGGATCATGTACTCCTGCCACCAAAAAGTCCTCGGGCTGTACCGGTGGTACTGGTGAAAATGAAAGGTGGCACCTTGCGCTTCTGCATCAATTAATGTAAGCTGAAGGGCCTTACGAAAAAATACGTTTATTAATTGTCGTGAATCGATGCCTTGATTGATTTCGACAGGCAATGGCATGCATGCTACTTCTCGTCAATTGGCCTTAAACGTAGTACTGGCAATGGAAGTAGATGCACGGGACCGAGAAAAGACCGCCTCAGTGACGCCACAGGAGCTTTATGAAATCTAAGTCATCCTTTTCGGTTTATGCTCAGCCTGAGTCACGTTTTAGTTACGCATGCATAACGTTCTGCCTGGTTAAAAATAAAAACAAAATGCCTGGTGTACCTCACGACGTGATTGCTTTTTCGTCCCCGTTTGAAGAACATCTAAAGTGACTACTGCCTGTTCTTCTAGCCAAACGGTCCACAAGACTCACACTAAAGCCGGGAAAATACTACTTCAGCTTTGAAGATTTCGAGTTCCTTGGGCATGTGGTAAGTCACGAAGGTGTGAGGCCCGACTCAAATAAAACTGCAACCATCGCAAAGTTCGGAAGGCTTTTGGATAAGAAGGTGGGCAGGTGTATTCCCGGTCTCTGCACCTACTACTGGTGATTTGTAGCAGCCTTTGCGAAAATCGCCTCTCCACTCACTCGCCTTACAAAGACGTCGCGTTGTATGGGCTGAATAGCAAGATGCGTAATTCAACGAGTTGTGGCACGGTCTGCAAACTGCGCCCGTCCTTCTTCGCTATGACGAAGATGCATCAACAGCCATCCGTACAGACGCAAGCAATTTAAGCCTAGGTACTGTTCTTGTGCAGTGCCGAGATGGTGCGGAGGGAGTATAGTTGTTTACGTTAGCAAAACGATGAGATGTGCCGAGTCCAGCAACTCAACGGATAAGGAGTGTCTCGTTGTAGTTTGGCCAATTGCGAGGTTCCGCCCGTTTGTATGACCGTGCTTTAGAAGTCGTAAGTGACCACCACAGTCTTTGTCAGTTGACGAAGATGAAAAACCCATCTGGACATTTGGCATGGTATGACTTACGGCTCGAAGAGTATGGCATGACTGAAGTTTCTGCGTCGATTAGGCTCAGTCCCATTCGCGTATCAACAACTGATGGATACTGTTCTGCCCAGTCAAAAATGAAAAACGTGCCTCAGCGACGTGGTTGCTTTTTAGGCCCCGTTTTGAAGAACATCTAAAGCAGCTACTGTCTGTTCTTCAAGCCATATGGTCCACGGGACTCACACTGAAGCCGGAATAATGCCACTTCGGCATTGAATAACTCCTGTTCCTGGGGCCTTCCGGATTGTAGTTTACAAGTTCGGAAGACAACACTTAGATGCCGACTGCTTGTCAAGGTCACCGATATATTTACCGTCTACAGATGATGACGAATACACAGGTTCGTTAGAAGTGGCTGATGCGGCTGTCATTTCTTGGTTACAATAAGATAATAGGGAGCTAAACACGCTGATAGAATTTTTAAAAGGACGAGCCGGCAATGCAGCGAGAGTGTTTTCGAAAAAACTTATTTTTGTTCGGACAGAATTCTCTACAAAAAAAATTCCTCATATACAGAAAGAAGCTATCTGCTGGTAGTTCCTGGAACTCTTCGCCGCGACCATTTACGAGCTTTCCATGAAAAGCCACCGCGCGCCACCTCGGTTTCACAAGAACGTTGAAAAGCGTCAAAGAGAAAAAAAACTACTGGCCAAGAATCGCATTAGAGGTGAAACATTACGTCAGAACATGCATTGACTGCCACCGACACTAGGTACCACTTATATAAACCACTGTGCTATGGATTTCGGCGTTAGTGTAAAAAATCTGTTTGCTGAAATTGAATTGGACCTGCTTGGCCCACTTCCAACATCGGACAGCGGCTACAAATGGGTTACAGTGGTGACAGAATACCTCACTTGATACGCGGATAACAAGGCGATTCCGAGTGACCTGCGGCTGAAGTGGCCCAGTTCTTCATTCATAACATTGTCCTGAGACATGGTGCTGCAGCGGTCATCGTAACATACAAAAGTACAATTTTTACAGGCTAACTTTTGTACACTGTGCTTACGTTGAATGGCACAGCGCGTAGGAACAAGACGGTTTATCACCCACAAACGAATGGGTTTACTGAACGATTCAACAAAACAATCAGCGACATGCCTTGCATGCTCGTCGACGTGGAACACTAGAATTGGTACCGAATCTTCCCATACATCACTTTCGCGTACAATACGGCGCACCAGGAAACAAGGAAAACGACGCCATTAGCACAAATTAATGGCAAAAAAGTTACTACAAAGCTTAACGCCATGCGGCCTTAGGATGACGATGATTCAGAAACAGACGCCGCAGGTTTCAATGAGCGCACCTAAGAAGCAAGGCAGATTGCCCGCGTCAGAATAATCAATCAGCAGAAACTTTACGCCCAACGGTACACTCTTCGCCATCAACTCTTCGCTTATAGACCAGACGAAAGAGTATAAGTTTGGTTCCCTGTACGATGGCGAGGCCTCTCAGAGAAACTCCTACGACGATACTTTTGAGGAGGAAGAAACTTTATTCAGAAAAAAAAATTTTGAAATGCCGGCAGTTTGGTCGGGCCCTCAGTCCAGGGCTCCGCTGGCACGAGCGGCTCGCTGGACCTGGTCAAGCAAAGCTATTTGGCTCTGCTTGTCCTCGTCCGCAAGCCATGCCTCCCACTGCCTGTGAAGCATGTGTGGTTGCTTCGTGATGTGTGGGCTGTCGATGTGTGTGGGCCTCTGGGTGCACTCCCATGTTATGTGGCTGAGTGTTGGTACTTGTGAACACCACGGACAGGTGTCTTTATATCTTGCGGGATATATTCTACTTAGATGGTACAAATTGGGAAAGCTATTGGTTTGTATTCGTCTCCAATCCCTGCTTTGCTGGCTATCCAAGTCCTTATGTGGAAGCCCATATTCCTTTCGTTGTTTCCTTTGTTGGAGGAGGATGTCACGCGAATTGGAAAGAGGTTCAACGTCGTGGCCTGCCGTCGCTCGGTTGGTGATGCCTCGAGCTATACGGTCTGCCACGACGTTCCCCTCCAAACCTTCGTGAGCAGGACACCATACAATGTGATGGTCTCCTGTTATGGGTTTATTCAAAAATTTATACGCTATTTTAGGTAGCGTTCCTCGGAGAAACATTCGGCATGCCGCCTGTGAATCGGAGAGCACAACCACTGATTCTCCTCTGGTTTCTGCGTTGGATATGGCTATGGCTATTGCTGCCGCCTCTGCCACTCGTGTGAAACAAGTTTTAACCGACGCCATTGTGGTGTGATTTTGTGCTACAATTGCCACTACATGTGACCCTCTGCTCGCTTTACTTACGTCTGTAAAGACGGCTTCTGAGCTATTCTGAAATGCTTTGCGTAAGGAGTCTGCTCTCGCTTTCCTCCTTCCTGCGTGATACGTCGGATGCATATTTCTGGGAATAGGCGCTACAGTTAAATGTGTGCGTTTTTCCGCATCTATTAGCACCGTTTCCTCGTCACAATATAACGGTCGCAATGTATATCCCATCTTTTCCAGAATTCTTCTCCCATGATAGCTTGAATTGAGCCTTTCCTTTTGAGATAAAAGCACCGCATTCGCATACTCCTCAAAGGTATTGTATATGCCCAATTTCTCTACCCTCTCGGTTTTGGCATTTTCCGGAATCCCCAATGCTGCTTTGAATGCTTTCCTTATTATTGTGTTTATTTGCTTTGTCTCCTGGTTTGTCATTGTCTGGTACGGTAGCGCGTACGTAACTCGGCTGATCACAAATGCATGAACGAGTGCAATGGTTTCTTTCTCCTCTAGTCCCATTTCGCTATTTGCTATCCGCCTGATCATCCGGGCCACATTCGCCGTGGTTCCCCGTAGCCTTTGTAGTGTGTGTGACGTTCCCGAATTTCCTTGTATCCACATGCCAAGCACGCGTATTACATCTGCCTCCCTGATTTGTCTCCCATCCAGCAGTACTGCTACCGGTATTAAGTCCTTTTTCTTTGCGTATCTTGCCCTAATTCTAACCATTTCAGTTTTTTCCGGCGAGCATTGCATTCCTGCAGCTGTCACGAAAGCTTGTATTTTATCTACTGCCTCCTGGAGGGCGTTTTCTTTGTCCGCATAAGAGCCACCCTTTGTCCATAAGGTGACATCGTCTGCGTAAAGAGCTGCTCCTAGACCTTTTATATTTTCCAGCTCACATGCGAGCTTTCTCAGGCCGATATTAAATAGTATCGGGGATAGCATGGCTCCCTGGGGGGTGCCTCTATTTGGGTAGTCGAAGGTTTCAGATGTAACCGAGCCTAAAGAAATGGTAGCTTTCCTGCTTGTCAGAAATGACCGGACATACTCATATATTCGTTGGCCGCAGTTAATCGATTCGAGGCCTTCCATTATCACCTTGTGTGATATTGTATCGAATGCTTTCTTGATATCTAGTGCTAGTACGAATTCGTCGCTTGAACCTCTGTTTGGGTTCATGACGTCATTTTGCAACAGCAGGAAAACATCCTGGGCCGATACATGTGGTCGGAAACCGAACATATTCACCGGTAGCAGACCCTCTCTCTCTACATAGTCTGTCAATCTAGTCAATATTGTTTTTTCAAAAAGCTTACCCAAGCATGAGGTAAGGGAGATTGGTCGGAGGTTCTTAATATCTCTTGGTTTCCCTGGTTTTGGTATTAACATGATGTTTGAGTCCTTCCATTCTACTGGAAGGTTTCCTCCGTCTACCCATACCTTTTCATTAAAGAAATCCGTGATTCGTCGAAGGGCCGCATCACTCAAATTTCTAAGCATAGAGTTTGTTATTTTGTCTCGTCCTGGGGCGGTATTCTTTTTGAAAGACTGGGCCGCCGCATAAACCTCTTCAAATGTTATGGGAGCGTCTAACTCTGGTTGTTCTTTTCCTGCATATTTGCCATGTACCACTTCACATGCGTCTTGTCCGACATATAATTTCTTGACTTCGTAGATAAGTGCGTCATCGTTACCTTTAAATTCATTCTCCAGAATTCTTAAAGCCCTGTTCGTCATTGTTTTTGTTGCCCCTGGATCGATCATACTCCTCAGGATGTGCCAGGTCTTTTTGGTTCCTAACGTCCCTCTAAGTGAGTTACTAAATTGTCTCCAGTTACTTTTATTTAGTTGACGTGCGTAGTCATTGGCTTCCTGTGACAACTGAGCTATCCTTATCTTCAATTTGCGATTAAGCTTTTGCTTCCGCCATCGCTTTGTGAGGCTTCTCCGCGCGTCCCACAAATGTAGCAGGTGCTTGTCGACTGCTGGGATTTCCACGCTTGTTTCTATTTCCTTTGTCACTTTCCTGTGTGCCTCCTTTATCTGTGTCACCCAGTTACCTAGATCTATTATTTCCCCTTGGTCTCCTACGTTCTCCCTAAATTTGTTCCAATCAGATATTGTCGCTTTCCCCATTCTTCTTGTCGTGGCGGCATTAATAGTTATTCCGAGAATGTAGTGGTCGCTGCCCAAGTTTTCTCCGAGGTGCGCCCATGAGACGTTTCCTTCAGAATTTGTAAACGTTAAGTCCGGTGACGTGTCTTTTGTTAAGCTATTCCCGACCCGTGTCGGTAGGTCTGGTTGTGTAAGTTGGCAGAGATCATACCGTTCAACAAGGTCTACAAGGAGTTTGCCCTTAGGGCTGTCCTGCTTATATCCCCAATTTCTGTGTGGCGCATTAAAATCCCCCATGATAACTAACCTGTCTTTCTCTTTCAATAAACCCATCGCATGTGCTATAATGTTCTCAAAGTCGGCTCGTCTCTCCTTAGGTGGGCTATATATATTGACCCCCACTGTTTTTGGTCCTCCACGTTTTTTGGGCCACACTGTTATTATCTGGTGTTGCACTGCCTCATTGCTCACGTAGCTGACACTCAATGCGATATCTTTTTTGGTAAATGTCGCCACTTGTGGGTACTTTGGGTTAACATGTCTTATGTACCCTCTCAGATTTATCTGAAATTTGCCTACTTCCTGAAGGCAGATTATATCAGGAGGGATTGGAGATGCTCCAATAAATTGTTTGAAATTTTCAAGTTTTGTTCTCAATGAGCAGCAGTTCCACTGCCATATTTCCGTTTGCTCGGTCTTTTTATTGTTACGGTGTCTAGCCATGATTGGTATTCTCGGAATCTGTTATTCCACTTTCTTTAGGTTGTCTGGTGGGGGCACCCGGGCTCTGACAAGATCTCTTGCGAGGATTCTGCGCCTGACTCAAGTCGCTTATGGTGCGTTCCATCTGGCCTAGTTTGGCAAAAACAAGTTGAATTTGTTGAACTAGGAACGCTATCGGCGGTGTTTGTGGTGGTTGCGTTGCCACGGGCTGCGCAACGGGCTGCGAGACAACAGGTGTGCTCGCCGGGCTTTGTGTGTTGCTCGACTGGTTTAGTAGTGACTCCAGGCGCGCCATTCGAGACTTAACCTCCTGTAGTTCTGTTCTAAGTTGTCTGTTTTCAGCTACTACCCGCTTGTATTCTGGGCGTTCTGTGATCGTTGGTGTAACGGGTTTATGTTTGGTAGTGGGAGATACGGCTTGCGCATAGCTTACCGCGTCCGCCTGTGGGTTGCTATGTGCAGGACACGCCCCCGGTGGCTTGCTTCTCGGAAGGGCTTGCGCGTTCGGATTGTCCTGGGAGATTGCTCTCGGCGTCGAAGTCGACTTTGGATGCCGCTGTCCTGGTTGTCCTGTCTCCACAGCACGGTTTTTCGACGGCGTGCGGGTTCTGGAACGGCTCTTTCGGGTCCCGCCTCGTCCGTACTCCCATTCTGATTCCTCTTCCTCCGACTGAAACCAGCGAGGGGCTGGCTTATGTGGTTTTTTGGGTGGTTTCGCTGCTTGCTTGCGAATAGGCTTGAGGCGTTTCAGACAACTGCGGTCTCCAGTGATATGGTTTCCCGTGCAAATTGCGCATGTCGGAGTGCAATTATGGTTTACTTCGGGGTTGCGCATTCCACAGGTATGGCACACGGGTGAGTCTGGCTGCGGACACACGTCGGTGCGGTGGCCAACCGCCCCACACGCCCGGCAGAATTGGACGGTGTTACGAAAAGGAATACACTCCTTCTCACCTCCTCTGTAGTAAACATATCTTGGTAGAATGTCCCCGAAGAAAGTCAAGACGGCACTCTGAGAGTCTCCCAACATCCGAGCGTCGACCAGCGTCACGCTCTGGGTGCGAAAACGGATGCTCGCTTTGATGGTCTCAGACGGGGTGTGCGGCTCTATACCGTGAATAACACCTTTTTTGGTTCCTTCACCTGCCGTAACGTAGACGTTGACCGGGTGTGGTCTTCCGTTGATATTCAAAGACGTGACGCCTCTCATCGCCATCGCGACGGTCGTGTCTGGAGTCGACGCTAGCGCAATGTTGGACCCCGGTCGGATGCGGAGAATAAACTGATCCCACCTGACTTTTCCTTGGCAAGCCTCCACTATAGCGTCGGAGATCGCTTGGGTGGTCACATTCTTCAGAGGCAGTCCCTGGTGAGGTCGGAAGACTACTTTCAGATCGTCCTTGGGTAGTGCTGGGGGCCTCCGTCTTGTAGGTCGACCCCGGCGCTTTGGCTGGTTGTCCGTCGTAGGTCTGCTGCCTGCGGAGAAGTCCCCTCCTTGTTGAAATTTCCGCTCCTTCGCCTGTTTCTTCTTCGCTCTGAGCGATTGGGATATTTGCCATCCCTCCTCTGTGCGGTCGGTCTCCGTTGGGGCGGAAAAATCTGCGGCGGCGTGCGTGGACGCCGCGTTGCAGTTCCCAGGCAGTGCTGCTTCATCCCGGTTTTGCGCGGCAAAGTCCATGGCTTCTTCACCCAAACCTGGTTCGGATTGTCGTACGGACGCTGTTTGCGACTCCCCAGTCGAGTCCATAGCCGTCAGCAACCGCGGCAACGCCGTGGTTGTCGTCTTCGGGCGAGCGTCTCCCGGCGTCGCGCCGCCGCTCCTCTACTGGACGCTAGAGGTAGCGAAGGCTCCACACGGGCGAACGAAGAAGTGGCCGTAAAAACAAGAAAAATGGTCCGATTTCAGTGAAACTGGAGTCCACCGATACCGGAGCATCTCTCCTACACGCCTGTGGCAATTTCTGGACGATTCAAGGGTTGAACCATCGATACTTTTGAGTCTACAAAGTTTAGCGTCGTCTTAGTGACCTGACGTACGAAGTCATGGCCGACGCCTTCTCCTGTTCGAAACGTCATCAGCATCTGCCTGAGACAGTATTCGCTGTTCGCGTCAAAGCGCACCGTACTGAGTGATGTAAACACCCGCTTGCTCACTAGCTCATCTCTACGTGGTGAGCTTCGAGACGAAGCTCACTCTGGCGGGAGAGTAACGTCGCTTGCAAAGCAGCGTATAGCTGTGCGCTAGCGGTGATAATTAAGATAGCTGATACGCTCGACAGGCGCAGCGGAAGCGAATGAAGAAGACGACAATTTTGACGGTTCTCTTTTTAGAGCGTCTCTACGAGTACGCCTGCTCGAAATGTTGCTTAAAAAACCCCCTGCATTTTGTAACCCGCGACACTATGGACAGTCCTGGCTGGCTTTTTTGCCGTAGGTGCTGGCGCCCCCATCATTCGCGTATATGTATATGTATGTATATATCGTCGCGGGTTGATTTATATGTGGGGTTTAACGTCCCAAAACCACTATATGATTATGAGAGACGGCGTAGTGGAAGGCCCCGGAAATTTACACTACCTGGGGTTCTTTACCGTGCACACAAATCTGAGCACACGGGCCTACAACATTTCCGCCTCCATCGGGAATGCAGCCGCCACAGCCGGGATTCGAACCCGCGCCCTGCGGGTCAGCAGCCGAGTACCTTAGCCAATAGACCACCGCGGTGGGGCGATATCGTCGCGAGTTATAAATTACAGGGGGTTTATTTAAAAACACGGACAGTGTGACTGGTAGAGACACTCTCAAAAGAAGGCCGCTTAGATTATCGTCTTCTTCACTCGCCTGCGCTGCGCCTCTCGAGCAAATCCGCGTTCTTCATTGTCGTCGTAGTTTTTCGTAACGTCGTTCAGCTTACGATAATCGATGCAGAAACGCAAGCTACCATCATTCTTTTTCACGAGCACCACTGGCAATGCCCAAGGACTCTTTGATGGTTGAATTACATCATCCTATAGCATCTTCTTGACTTGCTGCTGGATTACCTCACGTTATTTCTGAGCGACGCGATATGGGTTCTGTCGGATCGGTCTTGCTTTGTCTTCCGTAAAGATGCGATGCTTAGTCAGAGGTGTTCGACCCACTCGTGATGTCGATGAGAAGCAGTCCTTGAACTGGTCGAGCAGCTCCATAAGACGGCATCTTTCGGCCGGTGTTAGACTCGGACCGATAATGACTGGTGGTGTATGTGGAGGTTATAGAGGAGTGGCTTCCACTTGCATGAGAAGACAGTCGTGAGAGTAGTCGAGCTCTTAGAGGTACGCCACAGCCGTGCCTTTACCGATGTGGCGGCGCTCATTCGTGAACTTGGTCAGAAGTACTTCTGAGCACCCATCCAATAAGCTGACGATGCTGCGAGCGATGGCGATGCCTTGGTGAAAAAGTTGGGGAGTGATGCTTCCGGCTATGGCGTCTTCAATGCAGTGCATGCCGCAACACACGGAAACAAGACTACATGACACAGGTGGCACGCAACGTCGTCGTCGACCACACGTAACACCCTGGGTACTTGGTCTGGATCATGGGTTCCAGGCTTGTCAGTGGCGAATGTAATCGCGCCATTGCGTATGCTGACCACAGCACTGTACTGTCTTAAGAAGTCCATTTTCAGTATCATAAGTTTGCAGCACTCCGGTAGGATCAGAAATGTGGCTAGAAAAGCCACATTCTCAATTGTGAGTTTTGCTGTACATTTTCCCCCAGGAGTAATTATATGACCTCCAGCATTCGGGATATAAGGGCCTCTCCGTTCCATCCTGACTTTCTTGAGTTCGTCTGCCAGTCGTTCACTAATTATGGAAAAGTCCGCACCTCTATCGACTAAGGCCGTCACTTCAACGCCATAAATCGTCACAGCGAGGTCGGCAGTCACAGATTTCTCGGTGGGGCCTTCAACGTCGTCTCTCACGCGTTTTGGCAGCAGTCGGAGATTTTCGGCAATTCACGGCTTGCAACCTTCTTCCAGAGGTCTCTGCTTTCAGTTTCCCCGCCGCGGGCTGGGAGACCGACCTCTGACGGCGTCAGCAAAGCTACGGCAGCTTGGTGAACTTAAGCGAGCAGGGGATAGTGAGTGCGTCCGGAAGGTGGCAGAGCCTTCCCGCCTGCCAGTTTGGTTGTCGTAGATGGGGGCACGGCTATCGTCGAACTGTCGACGCGTAGCTGTAGGTGCACTACCACGGTATTCAGCTCGGTGACGTGGGCAAAAACGGTAAATGTGCCCTGGCTCTCCACAGTTGTAGCACAGTGGTCAGCAATCTGCAGTGCGCCATATATCGGTCTTACGCATATAGGGTCGCCTGACAGAATCCTGCTGAGCCCAGGCTGCTACAGGATACAGTTCGAGGTACTGCAGTGCTGGCATGAGCGTGGGTCAATGAACAGCGTCTGCATAGCTGTATCCGCTCGGCTGGTAGGATAATTCTGGAGCCAATGGACGATGCACAGCGTCTGCGTAGGTACACGAGTTTGATGGTACGGTGGAGCGGATTATTGCTGAGGAGAGGCAAACGCTTGTCGAAGTTCATTGCGAACGACTTTAGTGACGGAGGCTACCGTGGATTCCAGCTGCGGGGGCACCTGTGACTGCAATGTGTACTTCGCGTTCTCTTTCGTGATCTCCTCACGCAGGATCCGTCTAATCAGGTGCCGTAGAGAAAACTCGTTGTTTGCGGTAAGTGCGGCGGCGCCTGCAGCTGCGTCGGTGGCCGGGCGATCAGACTGTCGGTACTGTTGCTGCAGCGCACGCTCTATTGCTGTGGCCTCCCTGGGGAACTCGTACACTGTTGATGGCGGATCGCGCGCAACAGCAACAAATAGCTGCTCTTTGTCGCTCCGCATGAGATGGCTTAGCTTTTGAGCCTCGGGCATGTTGGGGTCCGCGCGGTGGCACAGACGCACCATATCCTCAGCAAACATGGCGACACTTTCATGCAGCTGTTGGGTGCGTCCTTTAAAAAGGCTTTGTGCGTTTTCGCGTTGGTCCGCGTTACCGAAAGAGTCAAGAAACCGTCGACAAAACTGCTCTCATGTCGTCAGTGTTGCCTCGTGGTGTATAAACCACATTTTCGCGCCTTCTTCAAGGGCGAAGTATACGTGAAAGAGCTTTCCATCGTGACTCCAGTAGTTCAATTTAGCTACACGTTCAAACTGCGCAAGCCAGTCTCGCGCATCTTCGGTCGGCCGGCCATAAAACGGTTCAGGAATGCGCAGGAATGCGCAGGAATGCGCATATTCTGGTCCGTCACCTGTGCAGGACTCCTTGAATATGCCATTTTTTGAGTAGGGGTGGCTGTCGGAAGTGTTGCTCCCTCTAAAAGGCCAAATTATAGTTCAAGACTTTGAAGGCGACGGCTTGAGCGGTGCACAGGCGTCTCAACGCGTGGCCGTCTCGTAGGGCTGGACTTAGGGCTTCAAACAGGAGTGCCAATCATGAGGTGGTAGTATCCAGCCCCACACCAAAGTCGTGGGTTATAAATTACAAGGGGTTATTTAAAAACACGGACAGTGGAACTCGTAGAGACGCTTTCAGAAGAAGGCCGCTAAGATTGTCGTCTTCTTTACTCACCTGCGCTGCGCCTCTCGAGCAACCGCGCGTTCTTCGTTGTCGTCGCTATCTTGCCAATAAATTCAGCTATGCACGCGGCAATATGTGGGGAATGATGCGCTAGCCTACTCTCTTTGCGGCGCGAACATCGTCTTTCTGGCTAGAGGCTTCACAAATCACCGAGCCACTCAAGACAATGCAACTGATGACCCTATGCCCATGGACCCTTGTTTCACAGCTGTCACGGGGGTGAGAGAATGACTGAAATAAATATATTTACAAAATATATAGGGAGAGTCAGAGGCAGCTGCAGCCAAGATGGAGGTACAACAGCAACAACAACACGAGCACGGTCGCTTTCATCGTCTTCATCGTCTATGATGCTCTTTTGTTGCTGATGTCGTGTAACATATAACCCCCACCACTGGCAGCGCCGTCTGGGCGCCTATAGAATAGTAGGATCATATGCGGATATATATGGTTTCAGACGGGTCACGTGGACGACGTCAGTAGCGGGTGCGGACGACGACGACTGACTGTCCAACGGAGCAATATCGTATGTGACCTCGGTAAGCCAGCGTAAAACCTTGTAAGGCACCGAGTAGCGAGACAGGAGCTTCGAAGAGAGGCCAACGTGGCAGCATGGCATCCAGAGGAGGACCAATGAACCTGGAGAGTAGGAAACTACTCTGTGATGGCTATCGTAGCGCGCCTTCTGAGAGAGCTGCGAGCCAAGAAGACGTTCCCGTGCGATTTGCGGGCCACTTGAGCCCGAGCAGTGGCATTCCGGGCGTATTCTGTAACCGTTTGCGTAGTTGATGGGAGAAGAGTCTTGAAGGGTAACGCTGGATGGTTGCTGAACAATACTTACAAGGTGGAGAAGCAAGCGGTGTCGTGGCATGACGCATTGTACGCGAATGTCACATAAGGCAAAGCAATATCCCAATCAAGGTCATCTTTCGAAACGTACATGGAGAACATTCTTGTCAATGTTCGATTTGGGCGCTCGGTAAGACCATTTGTTTGCAGGTGATAAGCCCTAGTGAGCTTGTGACGCGTCGACCACGAGCGAAGAATGTCAGTTACTACTTTCGAAAGAAATGAGCGACCATGATCAGTCAGGAGCTGTCGAAGAGTGCCGTGGTGAAGAATTACGCCATCAAGCAAAACGTCCGCGATGTCAGTGGCACAGCTTGTCGGTAGTGATCGTGTGATAGCGTATCTTATGGCGTAATCAATGGCTACGGCTATCCTCTTGTTTCCAGTGAGAGAAGTAGGAAATGGTCAAACGAGATCTAGACCAACGTGGTAGAGGGGAAAGGTGGGTATGTCTATTGGTTGGAGCGAACCAGCTGGTGGCAAGGTGAAATGTTTAGAGCACTGGCAGGACTCACATGTGGCAACGTATCGGCGCACAGAACGGTAAAGGCCTGGCCAGTAGAATCTACGCCGCACGTGATCGTACGTGCGCGTGACCTCGAGACGTCCCACGGTTGGGGTGTCATGAAGCTGTTCAAGTGCAGCGGAACGGAGTGTCGCAGGAACTACGAGTAGTAGCTCTGGTCCCTCGGCGCTGGTGTTGCGTCGGTAAAGGATGTCCTCGCGTAGAACGAACAAGTTTAGCGACGGGTCTACGTGGGGCAAACGTAGACTCTGCATGATAGACCGCAAGTAGACATCGCTGAGCCGTTCCTTGCGTATGTCGGTGAAAGCCGACATGGCGAAGACACAAGGGTCAGAATCATGTGCTGAAAGGTCAGGTAGGTCGACGGGGTGACGGGATAGACCGTCAGAATCCTGGTGGATTAGGCCAGATTTGTATGTCACGTCGAAGCTGTATTCTTGTAGTTTCAAGGCCTAACGGCCAAGTCGTCCAGTTGGATTTTTAAGGGACGACAGTCAGCACAAGGCACGGTGATCTGTAATTACCGAAAAGGTGCGGCCAAAGAAATATGGTCAAAATTTTTCGACTGCCCAGACTAGTGCGAGGCACTCACGCTCTGTAACGGAAAACTTGCTCTCCGAAAGAGAAAGGAGGCAACTGGCATAAGCAATGACGCGATCCTTTCCTCGTTGCCGCCGGGCGAGAAAAGCACCAATTCCATGTCCGCTGACATCGGTACGAACTTCAGTATGGGCTGACGTGTCGAAATGGGCCAAGATGAGTGGGGAAGTAAGTAATGTTCTAAGGGTGCTGAAGGCAGTTGCTTAGTCAGTACCCCAATAAGAAGGCATGTCTTTATTCAGTAGCTCCGTAAATGGTGGGGCAATGTCAGCAATATTTTTCACGAAACGTCGAAAGTAAGAAAAAAGACCGATAAAACTCCGTACATCTTTTGCCGAACATGGCACGGGAAAATCTTTGACAACTCGAACTTTGCCAGGATCAGGTTGTACGCCTCCATTACTGACAAGGTGGCCCAGCACAGCAATTTCCCGACGGCCAAAGCGACATTTGGAAGAGTTGAGCTGAAATCCTGCTGTCCGGAAAACCTCAAGAACAGCCTTTAGGCGGCTAAGGTGGCTTTCAAATGTAGGTAAAAATACGAAGACGTCATCGAGATAGCACAGGCACGTGGTTCATTAGTATCCAGCAGGAGAGAATCCATCATCCCTTCAAATGTAGGTGGCGCATTACACAATTCGAATGGCATAACTTTGAACTGGAAAAGTCAATCGGGTGTGATGAATGCAGTTTTCTAACGGTCTCAATGATCGACAGAAATCTGCCAGTATCCTGATCACAAGACGATAGATGAAAAGTAGGCAGACCCTTGTAGGCAGTCGAGAGCATCGTCAATCAGTGGCAGTGGATACACGTCCTTACGTGTTACTTTGTTTAAGTAACGGTAGTCTGTGCAGAAGAGCCAGCTGCAATCCTTCTTCTTGAATAGCACGACTGGCGATGCCCATGGATTGCAAGAAGGTTCGATGACGTCTTTTGTGAGCATTTCTTCAACTTCGTGCTGGATAACTTGTCGCTCAGCATTAGACACGCAATAGGGACGTCATTAGATAGAGCTGGCGTCTCCAGTGTTAATCCTATGAGTTACAAAGGATGTCTGACCCAAAGGGCAGTCATTTCAATCAAACATGTTGCGGTAGGATTTCAGCAGGTGCCGGATGTCAGCTGTCTGTGCTGGAAGAAAGTCCGGGGCGATCATCTTGTCGATGATGGCATCCGCTGTACTCTTCAAGGATGAGAACGTAGCAGAGGGCGAAAACGATTCGGCAACGAACGGCGAAATGGCAGCATCAAAAGAAGAAACTTTTGTCAAAGTCATACCATCTGGGATAACTTGGGCACACCAGCTGAAGTCTAGGATTAGAAGAGATGCTGTATTTCCCGTGACTGTCAAAAGTGTGTGAGGCACGGCAACATTTTCGGCCAGCAGAACGCCAGCAATAGGTGTCAACATGTAGTCGCCATCGGGAAAGGAGGGATGAATCTCAGGTTCACGTAGGTAACGGCTTGAGTTGCTAGGCGAACGTGATCCGCAGAACACAGATGGGGTTGAGCTAGTGTTGGGTCGTCATGGTAACACGGTAACTCAAATTGAAGACGTCTTCGTCGTCTATGATGCTCTTTCGTTTTTGATGTCGTGTAACGCAACGATTCTGAAGTACTACAGTGAAAATAGGCAGCTGTATCGATGTCCTCATGGCAAACTCAGTGCTGTGGAGGCAACAGTGCTAAGAAGATTGCAGACTAACACTCACGTAAATCTGGACACTCTTCACCTAATCTACCCACGGCGTACAGAGATGGTGGCTGCCCGTGGTGTAGGGCCACCCCAACACTCTTTCACATCACGTGAGAGTGTGCAGAGCACGACGAAGAACATGACTCCAATGGCAGATGGGAGCAATGGGAGGTGCCGCTGTTTATCCCCGCCCTGGTGGATCAGCTGCGACTGATCTACAGGGCTGAACGTATGACTCGCGCCAGTGGGGCCCTAGAATAGGGGCACCACCCTGCTGGACAGACTTCGCTCTTCACCCTGTATATTCCTCGGGGCACTGGAGTTCTAGCCTGTCTGGATTATGCACATAATAAACTTTTCCACTACTACTGCTACTACTGGTCGTGTTTGTCTGCGCGCGCTTATCTCGTGAGCGAACAAAGGGCGGTGTGCTTATCGTTGCCGCGCTTTCACGACAACGATTAGCTAGCACCTTGTACACCCACAGCAGGCGGAAGCTTCTACGGGTCGCCATCTCAACGAGAAAAAACGGTGCCAAGAGGGTACCTTTAGCTGCCCCGTTTTCTTACACAATCGTTTTATATAGTTACGTGAGATCGAATATGATTGAGCTAACTGCCAGCCTCACTTCGTATAACTTTAAAATCTATCACTTCCCCCGCCATGATGGTTTAGTGGCTAAGGTACTCGGCTGCTCACCCGCAGGTGGAGGGATTGAATCCCTGCTGCGGCGGCTGCATTTTTGATGGGGGCAAAAATCCTGTATGCCCTTGTGCTCAGATTTGGGTGTACGTGAAAGAGCACCAGACGGTCAATATTTCTGCCGCCTTCCACTATGGCGTCTCTCATAATCACATCGTAGTTTTGGGACGTAAAAGTCCATATATCAAAACATTTGTCGTATAACATTTATTGCTTAAACTTTTCGGTGTTCGGTGAAACATAATTTGTGAAATCATGCCTGCCGCCAATGCAAACAGCACTTCACAACATGTGCACGAGTATACAAAGCTACAGAGAAAGCTTTTTGATGCACAGCTAGGTGTCCTACGCTTATGCACACATTGCAAGTTCTGTACCGTTTGTCAAAAATTATTCGCGTTCATCTGTACATTTTGTTTCGTGCGTCATTTGCGCGTGACAAACGCGGGGCACGTTTTGATCTGCTGGCCATTCTTCGCGTGGCCTTCTGATCTGTTGCTATCGCGTTTATAGCTTCGCGTTTGCAGCAAAGGTGTGACTTTTTAAATTTTGTGACACTTAAAAATCGAGATTGATATGATAGGCAGAACCTGGATGTTAGAGTTTGAACCACTTCTAGCTGAGAAAATCATGAGAATTGATAGTACTGCTCTAAAAATGCCTATTCTAATGAAGGATAAACGAGTGAGTTACTGGCTGATAACCAGGTGTCACAGTTCGCAAGATGAAGGCCTCGCTTGTAGAGGCCAAGCTTCTTTAAGGCCATAGAAGTTGTGTACTCTATCTGGTAATTCCATGTCATGGTCGACCTAAATATTGCGTCTAAGTATTTCTATCTCGAAATAGTGACAATTGTGATAGCATCAATTGTGAATAATTTGGTCTCAAAATTTGTTGCTGCACCTAATTACTTGATTTATTTACTATAATTTGCGTCTAAGATAATGTGCAACAGTTTCTGCAGAAAAGGGTGCTTTGCAAAGATGGAGAGATGCAAATAGTTGCAAAGGAATATGTCTACTTAGGGCAGGTAAGCCAGACCATGAGAGTGAAATAACTAAAATAATAAGTATGGGTGAATCACATTCGGAAAGCATTCTCAAATCATGAACGTAATCAGCCACTAATTAGCCCTCAAGAGGCAGGTATATATTAGCTGCAGTACGTACTTACAGTGCAGAAACCTGGACATTACAAAAAGGCTTCTGCCTATATTAAGGACGACACAGCGAGTGACGCAATGGCAAAATGTAGGCGTAACCTCAAGAGACAAGAGGAGAACGTAGTGGGTCACAGAACAAACCGGGGTAAAGGATATCGTTGTGGAAATCAAGAATAAATGGACACCAGCCGGACACGTAGCACGTAGGCAGGACAATCGCTGGTCCTTATGGGTAACTGACGATATTCTGAGAAAAGGCAAATGCACGAGTGAAAAAACAGAAAGTTTAATGGGCCAATGAGATTTTACAAAATGCCCCCACCTCCCCGAAGAGAATTGTGAGGAAATGCGAATGCATTGCGTAGCGTTCACAACAGCGTTTCGCGCGTTATTACCCGCCGTTGGAAAAATAATGTTTTTTTTCGGGGTGAAGCTCTTCTTAGTTTAACGTTGTCACTGGTCACGCGTAACCGAGAGAATAAGAGACGAGAAAGAAAAGAAAGAAAAAAAATGGATGATCATTTATCGTCTCATTTCCTAGATGGCGTTACTCTGCCGCTACTTTCTGAAGTGCCACAACTCTCCGATTGACTGCTGCGTGTGCTTTCCCTGAGTGCGCGGAGAACGAGTGCCTCTCTTAGTCTCCTGGATAGCTGCCGCAGCCGTACGTAGCGGATCGTTGGTGAGGTATGGATGAAGTAGAGGGCCGGGCACGTTGAAAACGCTTGCGCTCGGCTTTTTTGACTCGCATCTCGTTGGTGTTACCCGCGCGCTGTCTGCATTCTCGAACGTGACCGGAAGCATGGACGCATGCATGGACAGACGGATGCACGGACGATTGAATAGACGGACGCTTCGCCCCACTCATCCTCATTCACTCCTTGGATACGCTGAGATTGTTTTCTTACACCGTGCAGCCAATAGCACCATCCACCGCACGTGATGCTTTTCTATCCCGAGCTCTAGAAGCTAGGGTGCGCGGTTAAAACAATATTATGAACAAACAAACAGCGTTCTCTGCTCGGTGTTGGCATTTTATAGCGGCTTCTCGTGCACACATTTCCTGTGGCACTATGCAGGATCGACCGAGTTTTGTGAAACTCGGGATTTCCCCGAGCTCTTGTGACACTCCCTCATGAACGAGCCAGCAGTACAAAAACGTCAAATCCACCCCTCAGCGCACTGCGTTTCATTGATTACGACGAAAGCAGTCACGCGACAAGAACAGTCGACTAGGATGGGCGGTGTTTTCAAACCAGAGGCATCTTTTTTTCATTTAATTGTCGTTCCACAGTGTGCAGAAAGTAGTTCTGTCATGGCTGGGCATTTCCGATGGAGGCGGAAATGTTGTAGGCCCGTGTGCTCAGATTTGGGTGCCCGTTAAAGAACCCCAGGTGGTCAAAATTTCCGGAGCCCTCCACTACGGCGTCTCTCATAATCATATAGTGGTTTCGCGACGTTAAACCCCACATATCAAACATGGCTGGGGACTGGCAGTGCAAGAGACGCCCATCAGCTGAGCTCTCACAAGTGGTTCTCGTGGACGAGAACACTGTGTGCGTCCCACAAGGTTGCGGGAACACTCCCAAGTGCACTGCCAAAAAAAAGGCAGCATATCCATGGAGTGAATGATGGATAGTGGGGCGAAGAATTCGTCCGTCCATTCGTTCTTGCTTCCGTCCGTCCATGCGTCCGTCAGTATGACCGCCCATGCGTCCACCAGCCCGCCCGTGCTTGCGTCTGTTCGTGCGTCCGTCCCTGCGTTCGTCCATGCAGCCACTTCTGCGTCCGTTCATGCGTCCATTCATGCATTTGTCTATGTGTTCGTTCGTCCATCTATTCAACACTCCAAGTACCACCATCTCGCATTTTTTCATCATATATTCCCCATATAGAAGCACCGCCATCCAGCGTACATTCCAAGGACCAAACGAGAGGTGGCACACGCACACTTTCTTACAGTTTGCGCTTCGGGTCCACTTCCCACCTTTAACCACCTCGAGTTCATGGTATATACTAGTTCAATGTATTCATGGCACTGCGGCTGAACGCTCGCTAAACCTTTCGAAACCAAGGAGGTTACGCCCAGTGAGTATGACGTAGCAAACTTTTTCAGTCAGATAGTGCTCAATGTACATGCAAATGGCTGCTAATGGGAAATGAGAGGCGGAGAATTCGGCTTTTACTTTCTTACGGCTTGCGCTTCGTATCTACTTCCCATTTTTAGCCACCTCGAGTTCATTCATGGTATATACAAGTTCATTGTATTCGTGGCACTGCGGCTCAACGCTCGCTAAACCTTGCTAAAGCTAAGGAGGTTACACCCAGTGAGTATAACGTAGCAATCCTTTCTTGTCAGATAGTGCTCAATGTACACGCCAATGGCTGCTAATAGTAATTGCAGCCGGCGCGTTAACTAAAAGCCGAATGCTCCTGTCTCTCATTCCCCATTAGCAGCCATTGACATGTACATTGAGCACTATTTTTCATTGTTCAAAAACGCACAGAAGAAGTCTTTCACCGGCACCACCTTGGAGGTCAAAATGTTATAATTGTTACATACTACGGGAGACGAACGGGTGCCGCTATAAGGAGCTTCGCTCCTAGAACACACACTGGCGTGCCAGTGACGCGGTCCACGTCGCACACGAACGATTTGACACGCAGACGGCGTTTCAGAGGTTGCGCGTGCACGGGCAGATGGGGATATAAAAAAATTGCCCGCAGCTTCCCTCGGGGGAACACTGAGGAGGATGCGGAGCATATAATTGGTTAACGGGGTGTTAAAGTGCGACTTACTTGGGTCGATGGCTAAATTGGTTAACGTGGTTGTGAAATGGGGTGTTAAATTGCGACTTACTTGGGTCGATGGCTAAATTGGTTAACGTGGTTGTAGGAGGGGGTGTTAAATGAGTGAACACGTACACACGTATGCGAAAGGGCGGCGCTGGTCGAAGGGACGTCGATCATTGTGTTTGTGGATTCGTTGGAATTCATTTCACCGTGACCTTGGACGTCGACGCGCCGTACAAACCAACCGACGAGCCGAACTGAGCGAGCGAGCGCCGACCTTGAGTATATATACAGCGCGACGGCGCATGCACTGTCAGCTGTTGAATGTTCTCGAAGCGCAACGGCGCATGCGCGTCCACTGGAGAATCAGGAGAATTGTAGAATGTTCTCGAAGGGGAGAAGCGCGCGCGGCACAGATGGTGGGTGACGGTGCATGCGCGCGTTAGCTGTCGAATGTTCGAGAAGGGGGAGAAGCGCAACGGCGCATGCGCGCGCGTCAGCTGCCGATGTTCTCGAAGCGCGACGGCGCATGCGCGCGCGTCAGCTGCCGATGTTCTCGAAGCGTGACGGCGCATGCGCGCTACATTATACAGCTAGCGAATGTTCGTGAAGAGGAGAAGCGCACGCGGTGTGTAGAGGAGGAAGGGTGCACAGATGGTGGTGGAGTGAAGCGCGCGCGGTGTGTAGAGGAGGAAGGGATGCACAGATGGTGGAAAAAGGAGGAGGAAGCTTGCGGACGGCGCCGCACTACAAGCCTCGAGTATTAGATGCTCCGCATCTAAAATTGGCAACATATCCACGGAGTGAATGATGGATAGTGGGGCGAAGCATCCGTCCGCCCATTCCTTCTTTCTTCCGTCCATCCATTCGTGCGTCTGTGTGGCCACCTGTGCGTCCATCAGCATGCGCCTGTTCGTGCGTTCGCACGTTCATCTGTGCGTCCGTCCCTGCTTTCGTCCATGCATCCGCTCCTGCGTCCGTCCATGCGTCCATCCGTCCGTGCAGCCATCCGTGCGTCCGTCCATGCATGTCTGTGTGTCCGTTCGTGCACCTATTCAACACTCCAAGTACCACCATCTCACATCTTCTCATCATATATTCCTCATAAAGAAGCACTGCCATCTAGCGGACATTGCAAGAACTGAACGAGAGGAGGCACACACACGCTTTCTTATGGCTTGCGCTTCGTGTCTACTTCCCACCTTTAACCACCTCGAGTTCATGGCATATACTAGTTCACTGTATTCATGGCACTGCGGCCCAACATCGCTGAACTTTTCATGGCACAGCGGCCACCACCTTTGCTCTAGTCGAGAAGCAGTGCTCACGCCATAACATCAGCGAGCGCACGGTTCGTCTACCAGCTTTATCACGCGGACTATGCACACACGCATGCAGAATTAACAGTTTTGTCACCTTGCGGCTGCTATAAGAAAGGTTTAGAAAAGCACACCGCGAACCTTTGCTATGCGGTCGCTACCACTTCGCATGCGTAGTAACACAAGCTGCGTTCGTGTTCACGGCTCGCCCGCAGAAAATATAAAATAGCGTGCGGCGATCGCAGCCTAAGAGGACCCCGAAATGCTCTGTGTAGCTTTAGTGCATTTGGGTTTGCGATCTGGGCGAAAACCCCTAGACTTTTCTCTTGGGGCAGCAAGCGCTATTCTAAAGCTAATATGGTACCCGCAACTAAGGCAACGAACGCAACATTTGCGAACGTTACTCTAAACGTCCCCATGTCTCGTATTCAATTTCTCTGCGCTCACGACATATCCAATCACAGCCGCGTTGCCGACAAAATTCGAGCGCCCCTGGTGAGCACCTGTCCTTACATTTATCCGCAATACTTGATAGAAGCGAAACGAGCAGCACAAAAGTGCTGCGTCTGCAGGTTTGATGCCGTCGAGAGTGGAAATTTCCGTGCTGCAGGTGGAACGAAAGAACCTGTGCGAAAGTGGACATACGCCTATGAACATGTCTGTGGGAGGGGCATGTTAAGTTGGCAAAAATACTGCACGGGAATCACGCTGACGTTGCTGCACTGCTGAAATGTTGAGTGAGTGGCAGCGCTGACGTTCTTGCACGTGGTGTTGGTTTGATAATAGCCGCAAGTGTCCCACATGCGTTTCCAGCGCCACGTGCGTTCATGTAGCTATTTTTATCAACGCTGTGTTCACACGCTGCGCAATGTCGTCATGCCACGGCCACCACAAGCGAGCTTGGCAAAAACTCGGCTGCCCGAGAAGCTCGGGGCGTCTTGCATCGCACCCCAGATGCTCTTGAAAGGCGCCGAGCCAGCGAACGGTCGAGAGTAAGGTGCGAGCAGGCGAGAAATTGGGGCTCCGGGAGGAGAGAGTGAACGGCGACAGAATGAGTGCTGAAGCACTGCACCTGCCAGTGTACTGTACCTAGCGGCCTAATGTCGACGTCTTATCAATAGAAATGCTACACAAACGCTGGCAGCACAAGCGCTGCAAACTCGTTTCAAACTAACTGTATGGATGCGGTGGAAAGTCCCGTTCAATCAAGAAGGTGGGGGCTCCGGTTGCTAGGGGCGAGGGTAACCGCATGGACCTCCTTTAAAGAGGCTAGACGACGCATCTCCTTTTCCCACTCGGGTTCTTGTGAAGTCACTGGAAGATGCCTCTGCTGTCCCGGAAGCTGGCGTAATCTTTGTGTATTACGCACGTAATTCAAACATTATTTGGTGGAAGTTGTCGTTGTGATCTCAGTTAAATGTGATAGCAAATATATGAACACTCTCGGCTGAATTTCGCCGCCGGCGTCGGCATCCCTTACCGTATATGTATACGTATCTGTATATACGAAAATGCAAGACAAAAATAAACCCAGAAAAAGACTCCGGTGCGCGGAATCGAAGTTGGGTTCTCTCAATTTTGAGTGCGAGGCGGTAATCAATAAGCCACTGAGAAGATTCGTTTACTCTTTTTAATAGAGAGCCACCGAGGGGCACGTTCTTTACCTTTAAGACGTCAAGCCATATATATCTACCACCTACTTCTGCTCACGGGTATGTCGGAGGGAATTATCGTGTTTTCAGCATTACCAGCAAGGTGGTGCAATGAGCGCGCTCACCACATCACGCGGCGGCACGCGCTCTAGCCTACCATGCGTACTTTGCCCCGCTTAGAGGAGGATAGCAACGCTCCCTCGCGCAACCATATCTCGCGGTGGAAAGGAGGGGAGGATCGTACTTCTTGGCTGGCCTAGTGCTTTACCTGGAAAGATTCTATTGTAGTTACCGGGCACACAAAGGTCACTGCAATCATTGCAGTCTCCAATTACGAAAACTTCGCGCTTTTCAGATGCAGAAAAAAAATAACTGAGACGCTTATTTGCGTGAATCTGTACCTGTGAGTACGTTTCGTGCATCACTTGTTCGTGAGAGAAACATTTTATCAGGTACATTTAGGCAAATATGTGGGAAGAAACCCTAGCCCGAGTTCCCCATGACGATCTCGGTGACCAACCTGGCCCGTTAAAACAAGGCCTGGCGGACCTTGGGAGGCCCGTGGCAGAGGGCATCGTACCACAGCTCTTTGGTGCAGAAGGGGTGCAGGATAGCGGGAAGGGACGGAAATAATTTTGTGGTGCACTCCACCGTGACATAAAATACTGTTAAGGAGCTGCCACAGCCCGGGAAGGTATACGTAGCAGTCTGGGTATGATTTATGCATAAAGAGGAGGCTGGAGTATGCGTTTGAAGTTGGCGGAGTGCCACGTTTTCCTCTCGCGAGAACGATGGTGAAGGCATGTGTATGGTGCGTCTAGCTCTGGTGTAATACGCCAATATGTCTCGGTATGTAAGTGAAGGGTTCACTTTATCTGGACTCACAGGCTCGCCATGCCGGGCAGCTCGGTGGGTAAGTTCTCGAGCGACCACGTGAGCGCGATCATTACCCGGCATGGAGGCGTGAGCAGGAGTCCTGAGCAAGTGGGCACGTTGTGGGCTGGATGCTTCTATGTTTGATGCTTTCAGTAGGATGTGGAGGGCTGCACTGGGAAAACCGCGTCTCACCAGAAAGGCTCGGCATGCGTGCTGCGAAGCGGCTAGTATGTAAACCTTCCTAGGAATATCAAGAACGTGTCGGACAGCAAGCGCTACACCAAGGACTTCGCCATCCGCAGAAGTAGAACTCTGCAAACAAGCAGCTGTAAGTAATGTTGCGTTGCCTTCCAACACTACTGCGGTGTACCCGTTGCTGCAGTGTGCAGAATCGGTATATAGTGTGCTGCGTTCCGTGATGTCACTGAGCATGCACATTAGGTACCCAACACGGGCGCGCCAGCGTCCCACGTCATGCTCAGGACTCATGTTCCGGGGGGAGTGGATGCACCTTCAGGGTATGATGTACCCAAGGTGGGACACTGATAGCGGTGTCTTCGACGTGATTGTGCAAAATGGGTTTCCCAGTCGCGAGAGAACGAGTCGCCCAGTGGGTGTGAGCAGGAGGCATTGCCTTTGGCTGGTCCACTGAGCTTGCAATAGTTCTGAGAGTGTGTCATGGTCTCTAGGGCCAGTAGACGCGTCGCGGCAGTGTAGCGTGGGAGACCGTGGGTGACCTTGGTCCCCTTTCTCAGCATTACGTCGACTCGCGCCTGCTCCGACTGGGTAAGTGTATAGAAAGGGAGATGGTATGTGATGCGGCTGATTACGCACGCCTGCACCAGCCACATTAGATCACGTTCTCGTAGTCCGAAGCACCTGTTTGATACCCATCGTATTATGGCAAGAATGTGTTCGCTTTGTCGGGACAAGAGAGAAATAGTGTAGTCTGCTCTTCCATTCACTTGAACATGCAAGCCAAGTATGCGAGCATGCTCAACCTGAAGGACGGCAACGCCATTCACATGCACAACAATCTGGGGTGGCGTCGTGATGCTACGCGCGCGGATAATAACAAGATCAGAATTTTGAGGGTAACAGGTCAAAATGCCCTGTTGGGCGTAGGCGGTAACAATATCGGCAGCCTGCTGTAGGTGATCCTGATTAGCCACGTTTGAGCCTTGTGTCGGCTGGATTGTTATGTGTCGGATGCTGTTTAAAAATAAAGTTGCCGAACTCGTTAACAAGCACATACCACTACGCGAAATCGCATTTAACAGTCAATCACCGTGGTTGACGCCAACATTTAAACGCCTGTCCAATAAAAAGAAGCGCGTTTACCGCCAAGCCAAGCGTTCTAATTTATCTGAAAGATGGGAGGTTTGCAAAAAGGTAGCCGATGAATACGAACGTGCTTTATCCGCGGCAAAGGAGTCCTTTCTTCAGCAAACGCTACCGTTAATTCTGCAAAACAATCCCCACAAATTTTGGCAGGTCGTTAATGGGGGCGATAGAAAACAGATTGAACTTACCACTGACACGGACGAAGTAATTTCCAGTGAGAACGTTTGTATCACCCTTAACCATGCATTTTCTTCATTCTTTACGAACACTACTCCTGCCGTCCTTCCAGGTGTTCAGGCTCGCGATTTCATTGTGATGAATTCTGTACACGCTGACCGGGCCGGCATACGCAAGTCGATCCAAAATTTAAAAATTTCGTCGTCACCAGGCGTCGATGGCATTTCTTCTAAATTTTTGAAAAACACTGACGCTTATTCCTCAATCATTCTGTCGAGACATTTTGATCATTCATTAGAAGAAGGTGTTCTCCCAGAGGACTGGAAGGTGGGGAAGGTGGCTCCCTTGTTTAAATCAGGAAACGCTCATAGTCCCGGGAACTATCGCCCCATTTCACTAACCAGTGTACCATGCAAATTTCTCGAACATGTAATTTACACCCACGTCGTGAGTTATCTTGAAAGTAACGCCTTCTTTAGCATTCACCAACACGGGTTTAGGAAATAATATTCATGTGAGACACAGCTTCTGGCCTTCACTAACGATTTATTCTCTGCTGCTGATCGTTCATCTACTGTTGATTGTGTCTTCATAGATTTTTCAAAAGCCTTTGATACCGTCTGCCACAAGTTACTTCTGAAACTAAACGCGCTAAATATTGATGCTAACGTCTTAAAGTGGATTGAATGTTTCTCATCTAACCGCACCCAGTTTGTAACTGCTAACGACCATTGTTCCGCGACTAGCCCTGTAACGTCCGGCCTTCCGCAAGGTTCAGTTCTTGGCCCCCTAGTATTTCTTATCTACATCAACGACTTACCTAAAGACATCTCATCATCCATCAAACTATTTGCCGATGACTGTGTAATTTACGTGAAATCCGGACTATCGCAGATAATCTTGCCCTTCAAACAGACCTGGATCACATTTCATCATGGTGCGACGCATGGTTAATGAAGCTAAACGTTACTAAATGCAAGGCTATGCGAATTTCCCGTTGTATTTCTCATAATGTACCGTGCGACTACACACTTAACCACAGCAATCTTGATCTGGTTTCGTCCTACAAGTACCTAGGAGTATATATTTCTAACAATCTCTCTTGGCACACGCATGTCGATTATATTACAAACAATGCGAATTGCACGTTAGGTTATCTGCGCAGAAACTTTTATTTGGCTCCGATTAACCTTAAACTTCTGCTTTATCAAACATTAGTCCGACCCAAACTCGAGTACGCGTCATCAGTCTGGGATCCACATACCAATTACCTCGCTGACAGCATCGAAGCGGTTCAAAATCGCTCGGCACGTTTTGTCATGTCAAACAACCATCGCACGTCCAGTGTTACCTCGATGAAAGCCAATCTTCACTTACCCACTCTCTCACTGTGGCGTAAAATATCTCGCCTCTGCCTGTTCCATAAGATCTTTCATTGTATTCCGTCTTTTAGCAACACTCTTTTTCAGCCCCCATCGTACGTTTCCTCAAGCAACGATCATCAGTTTAAAGTGGGCGTTCCTAGCACCCGCACGAATTTATATTTTGAATCATTTATCCCGAAAACTGCAAATGAGTGGAACCACCTTCCCGCCCCTATCGCTGCTATCACTGAGCTCACTTTGTTTAAAAACGCCCTCTCTAACCATATCGCGTAAATTCGCCATTTAAGTCACGCTGTGTTTTCTCTTATTAGTTTTTTGTGTGCGCGTGTCATTCAATGACGCAACCATGTTGAACATTGTTGTTACAACCACCCTGCCTCTTCTTCACATCACGCAGTCTTTATTTTCTTTTATGGTTTTCAGATCGCCATTGGGCGCATATAATTTTAATTTGCTGTATTTCCTGATTTTCTGTACGATGTATACCCGCTCCTCTCTGTAATGCTTCGGCCTTGAGAGTAAATAAATGAAATGAAATGAAATGAAATGAAATGAAATGTCGCATGCGTCAATTGCGTGGGCGACATCGGGGATCTGATCGAACTACTTCAGCAGTTTTTCCAGGGCAATATTGAACAAGATGGGGGCACAGACCTTATCCCTGAAGAATGCCACGACCTGTAATGTGAATCGTGTCCGAATGGTGTGGCCTTAACTCGATTCTAGCAGTCCTGTCACGTAGAAAGGAATGAATGCAATTATGCATGTGGCTGCCGCAATGAGATTTTGCTAGATTCTGTAGGATCAAGTCGTGTGCCGCGTTATCAAATGCTCCTTTTAAAGCAAGGGTGAGGGTGGCCCTTGCCTGGGCACGCGATAGTGTGCCCAGAACTTCGTCCTTGAGCTGCAGAAGCACGTCCTGCGTAGAGAGATGTGCCTGAAATTCAGACTGTGAGTGCGAAAAGAATGACTGTCACCCGAGGAAAGGCTTCAGATGCCGTAAGAGAACGTGTTCTGTTAATTTCCTAACGCATGAGATCAACGATTGTGGCCGCAAAGTTTCTATGGCTATGGGTTTGCCTGGTTTAGGTAATAAAAAATATCAGCATGACGCCATGCCTGCAGTAGTGTATCCTTATGCAAATAATCAATGAAGAGGTTCGTTAGATGGTTCAGATCTTAGTAGCTGCATGAGGTTACGAAGGGCAGAATATCGATTGTGGTCAACACCTGGTGCCGTATTTCGACGAGGATTTTGAAGAACTACGTGAACTTCATTAACCGTTATGTCCGCGCCGAGTTCCTCGTTAGATTCCACCTCATGTGGGTAGTCAGAAAACTTTGGCATGGGACCGGTATCGATGAAACGTCGTTCAAGTTCTTTGAGGAAGCCGGATAAATTGTTGCTGTACATATAGTCAAGTCAAGTTTAATAAATAGTTCAGTTGAGTTACATGCTTAGCGTTATTACAGTAGGAGGTCCCAAAGTTTAAGAGAAACTGACAGCGGGACCTCCTATGGCTACATGGATGGGGTAATAACAAAAATACAGCAATAGTATACGGACTTGTGAGTAATACTCAATAAGCTTGATTAAAAAAATACGATCAATACACCACATAATGGTAATACTCACTATTGAAAAATACCATGGAAATAGTCAAAAGCAACTGAAGACAAAAAACAATATTAATGAACAACTCTACGTGACAAGTGCAACAAGTTTCCTTATCAGTGTTATCAATTATACAAAGGCAAATTGAAGTAGTAATATAGCACAGCTTTGTGGAGAGCTATTAACAGTTAAATACACAAATCGGATGAGTTGATTAATTCCTGAACGTAATATTTCTTGGTGAGCGAAGTGAAAATATGAATATTACACGATGATTTCAATTCGAAAAACAATGAATTCCAAATGGCTATTCTAGTGAATAAGGTTGAGAACTTGCCACAGTTTGTCCTTACGGCTGGCAAAAGAAGATTACTGCACTTAGAAAACCGGGCGATGTTACTATTAGTTAAGTGACGATGATCAAAACATGCGATAAAAATGTCATGCGTGATGAGTCTAGAGGCGACTATGGACATTCTATGACAAAATAATTGTCTCAATGGGAGTATGTTAAGCTGAGGAAACAACGAGCTATAAAAGAAGTAAAATGGGCTAAAAGTCATTAATCTAACTGCTTGATTCTGAAGTCGCTGCAAACGTTCGATGTGCGTGAAATATGTGTTGGCCCAAGATGATACGCAATACGAAATATGGCTATGAATATAAGCAAAGTACAAAGTACGTATGATGTGAGGTGGAAATTAAGTTCGTGTCTTGATGATAACGTGGATACCAAATGCAATCTTTTCAACGAGTGCTGCTGCACGTTTATGAATTTATAGTCCGCTATCTAAGATGACGCCAAGAAACCGTGCTTCACTGGAAATGCTTATGACGGTATTACCAATGTGAAGAGAATGTTGTATGTCAAGTGAAATGCGCGGGGAATGGAACAACATAAACGCGGTTTAAGTAGCATTGATCTGAAGATAATTTGCCTGGCACCATAAAGTTATGTTATGTAAATCTGTGTTGAGGTCATACTGGAGTGAAGAAAATGATTTAGATGACTGAAAGATGGTTGTGTCGTCAGCGTAAAGTATGCACTTGGTCCTTGTAAGAATGGTAGGTAGGTCCTTAATAAACAACAAAAATAAAAGGGGGCCTAAATTTGATCCCTGTCGAACACCAACGTTAATTACCTTGGGCGTTGAAAGATGGCCATTATCATGAACCATTTGAGGCCGGTTACAGAGGTAGCTCCTAATAAAATTTAGTGGCGGACCAGACATACCAAATGATTCGAGTTTAAGCGATGTATTTGGTGAAAAGTTTGGGTTTCGTTAGCTGATTAATTTATAAGGGCGTGAATTATCGACCAGAATTCGTTGTGCCAAGGGTGCCTGAAAGACGCTCACAGAAACCCCGCCAGTTGTTGCGGGCGAGATGCTGCACGTATTGTTGTGCGTCGTGCGAGAGTTGGTCGATACGGCGGTGAAGCTCGTAATTGAGGCGTTGGCGCTTCCAACGCCGCGTGAGCGCTCTACGCGCCTCCCACAGATACAGAAGGTGTGGGTCCAAGTCTGGGTTTGCGGTTGTGGTAACGACCGTGCACGTGCACGCACGCATCTAAGCCATCAGAAAAAGACTCTAGTCATTTGTCATACTCTGACTCTTCGGGAAGGTTTCATCAGTGTTCTCTGAACCAGACCCAGTCTGTGATACGCACCTTCCGCTCGGGAGAGCGTGCATTGTGTAGTGTTAGTAAAGTGGCCACAGTATAGTGGTCACTGCCAAGATGTTCGTCGAGGGGACCATGTGATATTAGTGGTCCTGTCTTTTTAGAAAAAGGTGTGGTAGGGGCATGTGTCCCATGAGACACTGTTCGCCATGCGAGTAGGGTGTCCGGGATCTGTATGTAATGTGTATCGCAAGTTGCATATATCGTCCCAAAGCCCAGTTCCCTTCGCTGCTGGTTTGCGGTAACCCGAGACTGTGCGCAGCGTTGAAATCTCCAAACACAAAAAAGGTGCGCCCAAGACGCCCAAATTTGTTTAGGAGTTGATGAAATAATTGTGTGCGTGAGCGAGGACAACTATACACGTTCAGTATATAGAAACTGCTACTTTTCTTGCCCTGGGTGATTACTTCAAGGATTTGATGGGGAATATTAATGCTTGTAGTGTGAGAGTTTCATGTGATATTTTTTGGAAACAAAGGCTCCAACGAGTGGAAAGTTACCTATAAAAGAGTTGAAACCAGATAGATTAGGGGAACAGTGTGGCTCCTGTAGGAGCATTACATAAGGAGGGTTAGTGGCAATAGCAATATACTATATATTCAATAGCAATATACTATATATATTCAATATATATATTCAATAACAATATACTATATATACTATATATAATAGCAATAGCAATAGCAATAAGGGTCGTAATTCGTACGCAGGTGTGGAGGGGGGCGAGGTGCTTTTGGATGAACGTATAGGGCTAGTGAGCTGTCCGGGACTGTGCCCACAACTTACCTACCAAAATGCCACCTTAGCTTTGCTGTTCTCCGAAATCTGTGGCTGCTGATGCTCCATGGTGCCGGTTGTAGTGGCCAGCTTGCCTAAGAGTGCCTTCTTGTAGGGTGACAGAGATGCCTGTGATGCCGGGATAGAAAGACGCTTCGCCTTGATGCTTGATGAAGTTGACTGGGAGTGGGATCGGGATCGGGACTTTGATTTTGTCCGTGCCTTGGAGCGGGATGTAGACCGTGCCTTCGAAAGGGACCGCCCACTTTTTGTCAGCCGTGTTTCAGACGCATCAGTTATCGACGATGGTGAAGGAGCTTCATCGGTGGATTTCGTCAACTGTCGTTGTTCCTAGTAGATGGCTTTTTGAACCCAGAACCTGTTGAAAGGTTGTCGCTGGCGTGGCGGGCACTGGGGATCTGTTGTGGCATGATCCCCTCCCCAGAATTCGCACCGTATGAGCACGGGTGCGTTTTCTTTAGAATATTGACGCCGCACTTCTCACAAACTGTGACGTCCGTAAGTGGGCAATGGTCAGCTCGGTGTCCCAATTTGAGGCACGTTTTGCCGACCTGGTGTCATGGGCGGTGGGAATGGCAGCGCAGCTCTGCTCCAAGAAAGCGGACGAAGTGAGGCACACGAAGGCCTTCGAAAGTGATAATTGCAATATTTGTCTGACCCATTATTCGAGCTTGTAGTATCCGGATTGCAGTCGCTTGCAGTTCCTCTACCAACCTATTTGAGGTGTTACCTGGTTGCAGACCCGGAACAATACCCTTGCACGAATCGTCAGGGAATGCCAGATATGCAGATACAGGGTAGGTGCGCTGGCTGAGTGACAGATCTTGGACCTTTAGAAGGGCGTCTGTGACGTGTGATGATGGGTGCTTATGACGGCCAAGTGTTTCTCTGGGCATGTTCGTAGGAAGAAATTGCTGTGGTCATTCGGACTCACTCCGGCAGCGGCCTAAACGGCGGTGGCCAAGGTGTTGGTCTTGGCCATTGATCTAATCTCAGGCGTCCGAGCAGACGCAGGACAACCTTTTCATCTCTGAATGAAAGATGAGGTAGGTGCTGTGCCACACTCGGCCTAGGCTTGTCCTGAGGGTTCTCTGAATCAGCTGGGAGAGCGACGCTGCTTCAAGAGCTGTGGCGTTGCGGGCACGTCGCTTGTCGCAGACCACCTTCCAGCAGGCACCATTGTACGCGCCTTCCTTCGCCGTGTTTGCGACGTCGTTGAAAGCGGTGGAAACTTCATCCATGCCTTCCCGTAGTTGCTCGTCATTGTTATGTGCCGTCATCGGAAGACTAGTAGCGTATGAGTCGGACGATGCCCCGATAGCACCTGCCTTGTCGGTGTCAGTGAGCGTCTCCTCCTCGTCGCTGAGCATCGTAGGTGTCGTTCGCTCACAGTCGCTAGCAGGAACAGCGCATAATAGCGATGATGATCCTAGACGCTGCTTGCGTTGAAGGCCATGGTGGCTGTCGCCAAGAGAGCGAAATGGAACGCTGTCCACTGCAGGTGAGCGGCATGCATTCGCGTCGCCGCGCCTAGGCAGTACCGAAACCAGCTCTGTTAGGCTTAACAGGGCGTTCACCACCTCGGGATTCTGAAGGCATGTGAATCAGCTATAAATAGACTCACAGTGTATGCAGAGGCACTTCAGAGCTCCGGTAACTTGGTGTGTCCAACTTTGCAGACGAATCGTATGCCAATACTTGACTATCATCCGAAAAAAAAAAGATGGAAGCGTGGGCCCGTGTGAAACGTGTTCACCCGCAGTTGCCTCCGGGCGGCAGATCCATTTGTTAGGGAGAAATTCGGAGCACGTCTTGATCTGCTTTCAATTCTGCGCGTTACCTTCCAATTTGCTGCTATCAAGTTTATTGTTTCCCCATTGCGGCAAAGCTGTGAATTTTTTTTTATATTATAACGTTTCCGCGGCCATCCAACGCTAAACGAAAAAACACAGACGCTGTAGGGGTGCCGTCTCAATACGACTTCGTGCTGTAAATACAGCTAGTGTATACAACGCACCCTATGAGTAGGCATCACTTGAAATGCCTACTAGCGCTACCCCTAGACACAGTTCAGTCGAGTTTTCCAATCTGACTGCCGCGCCAGAATGCATAGCTTAGCGTATAAAAAGAGAAACCTTGAGGCGGCATCAGTAAAAATGGAACGCGACGTGCACGTCTTGCGTCCTGCATCTGTGAGCGAATTGCACCCGGGATACATTGTGCACACGAGCACGCATCTTATTTCTGCGTGCTCCTAACGGCGAATGTCAGAAACCTTGAGACGGGTCAGTGTGAGCAACTCAGCTCCTTCTGGTCAGTGTGCGGTTCCTATAGCGACGCCGTTTGAATGCAGCGCGAGACAGACGTGCGATTTTCCATGTGATGCGCCGTGCAGCGTCGCATGGTGCGGTGTGCCGCATGTGACGTTTCTAGACAGATGGAGCAAAAACTGCCGGTTCGCCGGACAGTTGAGGTTCCGCCCTTTGTCGCGTTGCCTGACCAGCAATGTGAATAAAAAACAAAAAGTATGCAAAAGTACTCTCTGCTTTGGCTTCAACATAACAAAATATGAAAAAAAAAACTCAAAATATTCAGTTTTTGCAATCTAATTTGAAAAACGTAGTAAGTTTGTATACGTACCTTTAGAAAGAGTTGCTTCAAGATGATGGCGGCAATCGCTGTGGTGAACGTTGTGTCGTGTTCAGCTATAGTGACCTGTAACTCTAGTTCGGCTGCACCACTTATTAAATGCAAAGCATTTCTTTGCGAACTTCGGCGACTTTGAACGTATCTATCTATCTATCTATCTATCTATCTATCTATCTATCTATCTATCTATCTATCTATCTATCTATCTATCTATCTATCTATCTATCTATCTATCTATCTATCTATCTATCTATCTATCTATCTATCTATCTATCTATCTATCTATCTTATCTATCTATCTATCTATCTATCTATCTATCTATCTATCTATCTATCTATCTATCTATCTATCTATCTATCTATCTATCTATCCGCTAGCGATTCTTAGCTCTCCTGGACGTTTCAATATTAGTATCGCCACCAAACTCGGTGTGGCATAAGGTGACTGCATGACGAGCGTAAGTGACTAGTCATAACATGAAAATCATGAGATAAATGTGATGAAAGTCATTATTTACATTTATGGTCTTGGTGGTCTCGCAGTACTTTATTTCACATGACATGTTGCAAAATTGATATGGTACTACAGGACTGCATGGTGATTGCAAGCGACAGACCCTAATGTAGAAATCATGAAATGTAGGTCATGTTAGTTATGAGTCATGACTGCACGCGATGCTGATGATGCGCTCGTGGTCGTTTCGCTAGCTTCGCATACACCAAATTTGGTATAACGGGACGTGAATGGATGACGAAGGTATGCGATTTGTGCAAACATCATAATCATAACATGCTGTCATGCAAAAACATGACTAGATCCCACGTCATGATGATGCGCTCGCGGCAGTTTCGCTAGCTTCACAAATACCAAGTTTGGTTTTACGGGATGTGAATGGATGACGAAGGTATATGACCGGTGCAAAAATGATAATTTGAGATACGTGTCATGTAAAAACATGAGTACTTGTCACACTGAGTGCACCAATACGCTTCGAAGCCACGCCGTGGTGGTCTAACGGCTAAGGTACTCGGCTGCTGGCCCGCAGGTCATAGAATCGATTTTCGGCTGCGGCGGCTGCATTTTCGATGGAGGCGGAAATGTAGGCCCGTGAGCTCAGATTTCGGTGCACGTAAAATAAACCCCGGGGGGTCGAAATTTCCGGAGACCTCCACTACGGCGTCGCTCATAATCATATGGTGGTTTTGAGACGTTAAACACCACATATTAATCAATCAATTATTCAATCAATACGCTTCGACGGGACCCGGCATGCGTGTGCGCCGGCATTGTTTTGTCCCGTCACGACGGTGTTGCCACGTCACGCGCCGATCAACCTGTTTTATACTCGCAGGCGCATTTCACGCTGCGTTGCTTAGACGCATTCGCGTTTGAGCGCGGCCGGCGTTCCTCCATCACGAAGAAAGGCAGACGCAGCGCTGTCTGGGTAACGTCATCAGTGCGAAATGCACCATGTCACATTTCGCGCCGGATGCTACCGGGCCCTGCCGACGGACGCTGGTCGCATCGGTAGCGCCTGGCGTCAAACAATAGAGTGCTCGCGTTTTGCTAGCGCTGCGTCGCTGTGCACGCGCCAACGCTACGTAGGGGTGTATCGGGTCATTCATGATGCGCTCATGGCCGTTTCACTAGCTCCACATATACTAAATTTGACATCAGGTGACGTGAATAGATGAAGAAGGTAAATGACACGCTCAAACATGATGATCGTGATAAGGAAGTCCATACGTATGGCATAAGTTGCCTCCGCCTCGTAACGTTGTGTTTTTTTTTGAAGTGACACATCAACCTTTCTCATTCGTGCTTCGCATATCATAGATTCCCACTGTACGTGGGATCTGGCAATTATTTTTCTTTGTCCTTCGCGGGTGCCGACATGGTTTTGACTAAGTGCCGAAAGTGACTGCTCCTGTCAAAAAAGAAATGTCCTTTTGATTCCAAATGATGCCGGAGGATCAACGCCAGCGGAGGTGGTGGGTGCGACTGTCATGTCGAACGCGGCTCGCCGAAAGTGAATTTTTCCCTGTGGTACGTATGCCAGTTCTCATGTTACCAACAATAAATAGCATTGCTAGTTGAACATGCATTAAAACATTTCGCTGCACGTTAAAACAAAACATGATGCTAACTCGAAATGGTTCCTCGTCAGAGCTGGAAATGTGCATTACGATTCTATGTTTTCTAGGAAAGCGTTGTTTGAAAACGTTCTTGTCTCGTTTGTTCATTATTTGTTTGTTTATTAAGTAAGTCGACCTTCGACAGTGCTGGTGAACTGTCAAATAAAAAGTGCTCGCGAACACAACGGACAAACTCCGTGTGGACCAATCAATCACTGCGACTGCCTGGTTATTAGGTTGATCACGCCTGCCCTCCCCCGCTTCTTTTCACATTAGTACACAGCCCACCAGTGCATCATACACAGCCTGCTCCGATAAAAATAAGTATTTCATGCATACCTTCATTTCACAAATTGTCATCCTAAACGTGAACTAATTCTTTTTATTGATTCAGAATGACACAGATTGATTTCGCCTTGCATGTAAGTCGAATTCTGTCGGACACAATTTGCTGAGGGAAATATCAAAAATCAGTGCACAAAAGCTTCTTTTTATTTTTATTTAGAGTTATTCAATTGTGCTTGTGACTGTCAGAGACAAAACTTCCAATTTTGTCATCCGAAACGAACCCTGAAACATGCATCAAGTAATCTGCTTGATCTGTATGGGGCTTACTAGTTCCCTGTGAACAATATACGTGCAATAGACACGACACATATTTCTGGAAATGCTGAGCTATGGATATGCTGCTGGCTTAGGTTGCAGTAAATATAAATGTGCGTAGTTATGTTTCTGTAACCTTTGCTTGCAAAGAAAAAAAACCGAAGTTATTGTTCCTATTTCAAATGAAAAAAATGCATGCTGCGGTCATCGAATACTTCAAAAAGTACTATCGCAGGTCCCCATCGAAATTTGACTATATCCTCAGTTTCGTGAAAAAGACTTGGAGAGAGAGACCTTCATCCGAAAGCCCATATCTTTAGCAGAGCCACTTCCTATGACCCTGAGGTAATACAATCTGTCTGGAACCTTGTGGCAGTACACTTGTCTTTAAAGCATTTGTTTATTGCATGGTGAATATTTTTAATGCCAAATGTACTATGGTATTGCATGCATATTGCAAATTTGGCAACAGTGTTACTGTACTTTGTGTGTGTCGAGGGGTGTAATGAACGGCACTCTGAGCACTGCAATAGCGACAGGCACGGTGAGACGCGTACTCTCAACGCAGGCAGCATTTTTTAGAAAAGAGTCGGGAAAAATCGTCCTCTAGGGTGTTAGAAAGCTGCACTACAATTGCCGCAGGTACGAAAAGGGAGCCACGCGATGACCTATCTGCTTGCCCCTACGAGTGTGTCGAGCCAGGTTTTGAGGCACTTCAACGAGGACAATGTCTTGCCCTCGACGGCGCATCTGCAAAAATGGTTCATTGTGTTAAAGGGTATGCGTTAAAGAGATGCGTGTTCCCTCCCTTTGTATGCAGGGCCCTTTGTATTTATGCAATAGTTTTTCAAGAGAGGCCAGTTGCAGTGATCGGTACTGAAAGCCATAAGAGCACTCCAGGGATGAACGTAGACGCAGAGGTGGTGCCACCGTAAATGAGCATCTACCACTCCTGGTCATTTGCCGAAAAGGTGTTGGAAACATCACAAAACTCTACAGCATGTCTGGATGTGGCGAGAATAGACGCACACTCGGTAGGATCTGCCATGTATGAGAAGGTTTTGTCGATTTTGGACGGTGGGTGCTGGCGATAAAATAATGACGCTAAAAAGCAGTAATATGTTCGTTGTGGCGTAACCTGGTAGGAGGCGTCAGCAAGCAAAGGTGTTTTGCAATGTGCCGCTGCACTTCGACTACTGTAAATAGAACACTTATAACTTCCAAGAAGCTTCACGAGTGGTGATATAAAATAAAAAAAAGCGTTGAAACTAGAAACACAGTTCTCCAAAGATAAAGGAAGTATTTTTATTAGACACAGAGGCTGAAAACACTGGCCAGCAAAAGGTTGTCAGCAATAGTGGAACCAAATACATGAGTGCGTGAGAGATCAGGCTAAGAAACTGCAAAGAGCGCCCTGAAGTTGGGACAGTGCATGTCATCGGGTGCTTCCATAACTTCAGCGTCTTCAAGGGTTAACCATCAGTTGCTGACAAAATAGTGCATCTTGCCTGAGAAACTTGCACAGTCACAAAAAGCACAAACAGTCCCTTCAATGTGTGACTGTGATTAGGTTGTAGAAGAGCAGAAGCTGTTCTGATGCCACAGCGCCCTGCCCAAATTTGTGTAGGTGTACATTGCACAGCACTCTGAGCAGGCAGCACAATGGCAAGTCAAAGCGGACTACCTCTATAAGTGGCATTTGTTCAGATTAGCCGAATAGGACGACAAACAGAAAGGCACTAGAAATTATGACCCACTACAGCGTTCCAAGGCTCTGCTACATGTGTAATATTTTGTACTGTTATAGACTACTTATTTGTAATAACTTCTGCTAAAGTCGGTGTGTACATGCAGATACAAAAAAGTTGTATAATATCACCACTTCACAAACTGGGACATCTTTCTGTGTTGGAGTTTTACCATACGCATTCAGCAACATTTCTGTTAGGAGTTTTTACACTTTTGATTGTGACTGTGTATTTTAAGTAATGTAATGTAGTTTTTACAATGCTGTTATTCTGTTGATAAATTCAGTCAACGTTTCTTGTGCCGTATTGATTGCAGTGTGCTGCCACCACAGTAAATTGCTGTCAAAAGCTGCCACATTTACAATAATCACAAAGTGAAGGTAAAAGAACTTGCAAATCTAAAATATTCTTGAGCGTTGGTGAAGCCAGACGAAACTGAACCAGGTGTTATATGCTGCACTAGCACTTGGCCATCCCGTCTGTACTACAACAAAACAAGCCCCATTTCGTCCTCCGACAAAAATGCACTACTTTCGTTTTCAACATTAGCACCCTCTTAGCGATATTCTAATCCCTGCATAGTGTTCACAGAATATGCCACTTGTTTACTCATTCAGAACGTAAAAGTACAACTCTTTTCTGTTTTGTTATATGATGACACTGCAGTGGTGCATTTACAGGCTTAGAGGAAATTTTGAAGCGCGTGGCATCGCGATGTGGCCAGCGCTGCAACCATGCACTGTCAGGCGCTCCCGCGTGCGCACATAATTGAGGAGTGTAGTTTTGAACCGCGTCGCCTGCTACGGCGGCTCTTGCTTGCTGCATTGCTAGCCAGCGCGCGAATATCATTGTTAGTGAGGGAACCGGGCCAGTAACCTGCACTAAACGGTGTGCGACGTCCACCCATGAGCGTTTTTTTTTGTGATACTGGGGATCTACAATCTGAATTTACAGCATACCTTGTTTGCTCTCCCGAAACGCCGTCATAATGTGCACGTTCGTGAATATATCGTCACTATGTGTGCAATGCAGTACACTTGGACGAGGCAGACACGATAATTAGCACGCAATGTGCATTGTATTGATTTGGTTTTGAATAAAAACAACACTGAACTGTAAGTGTCGTACCGTTGTGCAATAAAATAAATGGGAACGAATTCAGGAATGTTTTAGGTGAGAACAGAGCCTGAACGTGTATCTTTATGACGACATTCAATTGCCACAAGACTCGCTAGCCGGCTACAAAATTAAGTGTAGTTGTTACAACAGAGTTAAATATTCTTAGGTTGCTCATTTCCTCGTATACGAGACATGGTGAACAAGAGAAAGAACACAGACTCTTTTTTTAAACCATTAAAATTGTAGAACGTACGACAGATTAGCCTTTGTTTTATTGAGCTCAGTCAGGAGCTTGTGATGCGCGTGCTCCTATTGTTAATGAATAGGACATGCCACGGCCGAACACATCACTAACGCCATGCTTTCACTGCCGTCTAGAATGAGTGCCATCAATGCTACCGCTGGGGACGTGAACTTGGTAGCGTCGCAAGTGTATTTCAATGCCGGGATCGAATCCTTTCTGTTGTGATCAAATATTCCCAAGAATAAGCTCATTCTGATGGTTGTTCTATCTTAAATCATTTCGAAATTCATTCCTAGTACTTTTGTTGTGTTAAACTCGTTCAGCTTCTCAGAAGTCACCACAGAGTGCTTTGTTTTATTTAAAATCATATAGAAACCGCGCACGATGCGTGCTCATTATTGTGTCTCTAATCTAAGCTTACCTCGATGCGCACACATTGAAGAAACATTTGTGACCGAACACAATGTCACAACGTTTCGGTAGAGCAAACAAGGTATGACGTCATATACTGTTTGTAGTGCCCCTTTAGTGGGAAGAAAGGTGGGTAGGTGCATTGCACAACGTTTAGCACAGACGATTGTAAGCGTTGAAATTTGGGCAAGTTGGTGAGGGAACATCCGAAAAAGCTGCGCAGCAAGACGGGACACAAACAAAAGAAAGCATGTGCGAGTTTGTCGTCCCTTGTTTTTTGTTTCCCATCATGCAGCACCGTATTTTTTTAATTATACTGCAGAGCATCCACCCATTTTTTGCATTAACAATGATATCCGTGGGCTGGACAATTATGGGGTACGCGTCCTGCTCTAGCAGACGACACGGTTCAACTCTACGATGACGATAGTTATAGCGCGAGAACAAAATGACGACACAAAGACAAGAAGGACACTTCTTGTCTCTGTGTCGTTGTTTTGTTCTCGCGTTATAACTATCGTCTTGCCATACCAACTAGCTCAAGCTGCCACACTTCAACTCTGCGGCCTTGAAGCGTCGGGGCATGCATGAGCTGCTGCCGGTGCAGGATGGTAGCGCTAGTCGCGTGGCCATGCTAGGCACTCCCAGATTTCCCCTAAGTATAAAACAGCCTGTACACACATAGCCCCAAATTTTCTATAGAACACCAAGCATGCAAAAAATTGCTCAATAGGCACCTTGGTGTCGTTCATACGAAAGGGGACACTTTTGAAACAACAAAAATGCACTACGATTGCCAGCATATCCTGCTGAATAGGTCTTGCTTGTCATGAAAGGCAAAATATACGAATGTTTGGGAAGCTTGAATAGTATACTTTCAGCACCCATTTTTTTTTTTTCGAACAACCAGACTCTGTCAAGCCACATGGCCTTTAGCTCTTGCTCCCCTTTCTGCAAAGCGAGAGAGATAATAAACTTCTTTCTGCAAAACTTAACAAATAATAAACTTCGAAAAAAAGAATGGTTCCACTGCCTATGCATTAACTACACGTTCTGGGTGTTACATGGCCTATAGCAATTCATTTACGTAGTGGTTCTGCCTTTAATTAAAAATTTGTATATTGTGCTTCATGAGAGAACTGTACTTCAGTGTCAGTCGTTTACTCAGCTTCTGATGTCCTATTTTGTACCGCTTTTTTTTCACGAAGTACTAGAACCCAAGTGATGCTTAGGCCCCAAACTTTTCATGAAGACAAAAATAGCTTTACGCAATTAGAAAAAAAGTTTGAAATGTTGTTTACACTAATTCTGGCAGGGGTCCGCAGTTTTCCTAGCCACTCAGATTAGTGTTTGCTTGATTGAGTAGGCGGCCCCTAGATGGATGACAACATGGTCGGCACATCCCCAACTTCATAGTGCATTATTACTTCCAGCAGGTGAATTTTGCACTGCCCGCTTAGGTGTTTAGGCACCTTCTCCACGTGCTCGGTGAGCGAAAGTGAAAATTTCCGTGTTCTGTTTTCTTTTTCTTCTTTAATTTCTTTTTCAACTTTATCAAGGAAGGAGGCTGCTTGTTGTTTTCTTTTGTTTACGCTTTTGTTTGTTTTCTTTGTTTGCGTTGTGCTTCCCATGCTCACAGTGGGATAATTGTTGAAGTGATGAATGGGATGAGTTTTGAGGTGGACGATCGTGGTAAAAGGGTAAGAACATGTGGAGTAGAAATAGGCCGAAAGGAAAAGTTAGTGTGATCATCTAAAGTGGGAGAAGGAGAAGCGGGTATGGTGTAGCCGGGTGCATGAGAGCAATAAATACTTTAGTGGAGCATTGGCACACCGAAGGGGCAACATTCATTTGAGCATCATTGCTGCATCTTCAGGGGCATCTGTGCTATCTTCGTCCAGGTTACTGCTCGTTCTATGACGAAAACAAGCAGCCACATAATTAGCGCCACAGAGAATACAGCGGTAACAAATGCATTTCTTTTAATGCATGCACTATCTAAGGTGCATTATAGCACTGAAAATAAGCATCTAGCTGTTCTAGCATTTTCAATGTTGCTAGTCTGAAAAGGTTGGAGCTACATTGAGATTTTAGTAATATCTGATGTTTTGCGTCCCAAAATAATAATATTGTGAAGGCCGCCATAGTGGAGGGCTCGCGAAACTTCTGACCATCTGGTGTTCTTTAACGTGCAGTGACGTTGCACAACACACAGGTTTCTAATGTTTTGCCTCCATTAAAATGCGACCACACAAGCGGGGATTAAACTTGCGACCTTCGGGTCAGCATCTGAGCACCCTAGCCACTTCTACACCAAGTCGGACTTGCACTACTGTTTTAAGAATTATTGCAACTCAAAAATGAGCGAAATAGTTAATTGACATAAATATATGTGAAAAAGATTTCCTACCTATCCGCGGTTTCTACGTATTGACAATTCTTCACATAGTGTTTCCGGAAGCGTGTTTCAAGCAGGCATATTGCAATACAAAAAAATCACCGAAAAGAAAATCATAGTTTATTAAAATATATTCTGTATTCTATCTTTCTATCACCAGGGCTTTTGTTCTGGCTTTTCTAAAAATGTAGCTCTCATAACACACACAGGTTACTCAAAAAATTGACTGATCAAGGTGAATTTGCAGCATCTATCATCATAGAGCTTTAGAAAACATTCGACACTACTAATCACCTCATTCATCTAGCGAAACTCGAAACTATTAGTATAACCGTTCCACCTTCGATCCTTACCCACATTTATTGACAGAGTAGAAAACAAACCATTGATATATCTGGTTCTTAACCTAAAGAAGCAACTACTACTAAAGGTGTACCACAGGGGGCCACATTAGGTCCCTTACTGTTCTTAATTTAAAGAAAGTGTTGCCTCTCATCTAATTGTATTTTATTTGCTGATGACGCGAGGGTCTTTAATTCTAATCACTATATATTTACGCTAACAAATAAGCTAAATGAACATCTTTTGAGAAAATGCACGTGATGTGAAAATAACTTGCAAATTAACCATAATAAGATCAAACTTGTCATTTTTCTCATATCAGCATTGTTTCTGCAGCTAACAATTCTGCATTTCTAGGTCTGGAGCTTGATCGCCATCTTGAATTTCATCTACACTTATCTAACGTGTAAAAAATTACCTACGGTATACGCTCTCTCATCAAAGCTCAATTGCATTTCTACTTCTCTACTCTCACATCAATTTTATGCTTTTGTTCATTCTCACCCTAGCTACAACATTAAATCATGGGGAAACATGTAAAATAGCCAGCTTACGAGCACACGAGGTCCCATTTCAGTCTATGACTATAGAACCTCCTTCTGTATATTCTTACTATGTACTAATTTCTTTGTTTGATTTGTAAAAAATGATTTTGATGACCACTTGCAGAAGTAGCCGCCATCACTGGTGGCGTTGCCGAAATAGAGTTTAAGCCCAGACTCCTTCTGCTTTCACAGGAGGGCATCGGCTGAAGTTTCGCAACAAACTTCATTGCTGGCATACTCCATCACAATGTGCAGGCCCAACGCACCACTTTCCAAATTGCTAATATGCTCATAACTGTTTTTACGATCTAAACACGAAGGGGTCGATTGCGCAAGGGAAATTCTATGAATTTTCAAATGCACGGCAAAGAAATAGCGGATGAATGGTATATGAGAGGAAATTGTCACTGGTTGGATGAAAATTTTCAATCTGGAAACAGTGTGGTAAGCGTTTCGTGTGATGTGTTACTGGTTCCTTGGTTCGACTTCATTTTACCTTGATTGATTGATTGATTGATATGTGGGGTTTAACGTCCCAAAACCACTATATGATTATGAGAGACGCCGTAGTGGAGGGCTCCGGAAATTTAGACCACCTGGGGTTCTTTAACGTGCACCCAAATCTGAGCACACGGGCCTACAACATTTCCGCCTCCATCGGAAATGCAGCCGCCGCAGCCGGGATTCGAACCCGCGCCCTGCGGGTCAGCAGCCGAGTGCCTTAGCCACTAGACCACCGCGGCGGGGCCATTTTACCTTGATGTTTCCCTATCGAATGTTACTGGGATGAACGAATACGGTACCTTGACAAAGTGAACTGTTCTTGTTCCAACGCTAGCAGTGTGCAGTGGCAGTTAGTATGTTCACAAACTTAACACGTGCACAAAACATTTAACATGACCGAAGTTTATTCCTGCGTCCTAGCTGTATTTTCACATGAGGAGAGATACACGCCGGCATTTTAGGTGCTACAACATTGAAGCAGAAATCAATTCAGTGCTTTCAGTTTCCGTCTTAACACTCGTATTACGAAATGATACTTTACAGACGGGTTTATGTGCCGCCATATTAGGATGTTAACCTGTGCTTTGCACCTTTTTAACAAATAAAGAAACAGAGTCACGACAGACACATTCCCATGAAAATGATTGGGTTCGGGCAAGCAGTATTTCATGGCGTTATTAATTTTGCACATAATACACAAAAAGAAAATAACATCGTGTCAACGGCCCAAGATTATAATTTACAAAAAATAGTTGATAGAGAGTATTCGCAACAAAATCACACATTGTAATTGAAAAATAGTGTGCCACTTTTATCGCTTCCGCTGGTTGGTGGGACAAAAAATAGTAGAGGAAGACACAAGTTTCATGACATGAACCCCCCTAACATGTCAAGGCAATAGTTCGCTAAACATTCGGATTTTGTTATATGTTTTGTTTTGGCGTAATACATTTGCCAGCTTTGTCACCTAACCTAACTGTGTCGGACTTGTTTCTGCAGGGAACTTGTGAAAGACTGAGCCGGAGGTGCGTCTTGAATACTCGTTTACTCAAGCAAGTTGTTGATAACGAAAGCGTAAACATTGCTTTGAACCTACAGTACTTGAAGAAGTGCACATATTCTAAGTACGCAAGCCTCACTGATAACTTTCTTTGTTCGTCCCTTTTTTATCCTGGCGCAACCCACCATGGGGGATCGGCCATGAAACGATCGGTGTCTGGCTATTTAAAAGGAAGTGTTCGTGACTTCAAATGTGAAGTTTTTAATGATATGCTTGGTTTTGATATTTTCTTTAACGATGAACTTAGCATTCTATTCTTCTCGTCTTCTGAAGGAAATCGCAAACGGATTCACAAACACTCCTGTGGCTAAAACCCAGCACGGTAGCCCCAAAGAAAGAAGAACCGGAAGGAATACATTTAATCTCAACGTTTGACGCGGTTCGTCCAGAAGTCTTTTCCTCTGATTGGTGAATAATCTGCACGTTACAAAGAAATGATCAAGAGATTCACACTCATTGCAATGGAGGCATAAAGGTGACTGTACCAGACCAGACCTATGCAGGTAAAAGTTCCGGGGGGGTACTCGGCATCGTATTTTGCTAACTGCGATCTCGGTCCTTCTGGTGGGGCACCATCGATTCTTCCAACAATATTTGAGATGAGGGAACTCAGAAACTGACAACGCAGTCTTTGCGAAGTTGTCCGATACGGGAATTTTTTTAAAGCGTGCCGCAGTTACAAACGTTAACGTCGGCCAAGTAGACATTATGCGACAATTACATGATAAAAGTTCGAGTGCATCCGCTTGTTCACTTAGAGGTATACCTTTGTGTCCAGGTGCCCATACCAGGCGAATAATACGTATATGTCTTGGAATGAGGGAAATAAATATTTCTGAAGAACTTGAAGTGATAATCAGTGCAATGGTGTGTCCATTTCTACTTCTTTAGTATGTGTCAGTGACACTATAGGCACAACGAAGGAGAAAGTTTGGGTGTCAGGCATTTCCGCTTCAATTAAAACATTTCAATGTATTAACTACTTTATTTTTAGTTAAATATTTGTGAAACAAACTGAGAAGCAAGGAAAAAAATGTGAAGGCAAGATAATATCTGGCATTCCCTGCTTTTTACTACTTCTTCAAGCTATGCCTCTAAATTTGCTACTATAATTCTCGTAATACTGTGCACGAAATCGACCAACACAATTGCAATTTTAATGCTTGAAATGACAAAGTGGACAATGTAGGCAGTTGTTCACAGTCAAAAACTATTTCAACGTTTACCTTTTCAATGCCACGGATTTCCCACAAGCTGTGTAGTGCGTAACAATTTTATACTCTATGTACATAACAAATGAATAATGTTAAGACAATTTGATTGATGTTAACACCACAACAGCTATGTTAGACTTGACGCATGAGACGTGTTAGCAAGACATTCCATCAGAAGTGTGTAAAGTGGCTTTCAGGCAAGGGACCTTGCGAAAACATTCTTTTTCTGCGTTCAAGTGATTATTCGAGGCTACGTAGTGTGTTGAGAGGCGCGGGCTCGTTTGCTGGCCACAAAACTTCTATGGGGTACATATTGCAAGTGCCTCGCCGGCACTTGTACATAGTACAAGTGCCGACGTACATTAGTTTATGAAAAGAAGCCATAGGCGCTCAAAATTCTTCATTACACTCCGTTCCCAAACAATACCAAGTGTAATCTGATCTAATGTCACTCGATAATTTCAAACCAATAAACATAGGTTTCCAGATTTGCCGTACGCCACATTTCAAGGTTCCCACGGTGTTGTCTGAAACGCAGCGTTTTAAACTTTATCTCACGTGAAAAGTTCATCTGCGTGCACAGTACAAAAAAGCGCCCAAAAGAAAAAAAATGGTGGCAGCATATCCACGGAGTGAATGATGGAGAGCGGGCGAAGCATCCGTCCGTCCATTCGTTCTTGCTTACGTCCAGCCATGCGTCCGTCTGTGTGACCGTCCGTGCGTTCATTCACCCGTCCGTGCGTGCATCTGCTTGTGCGTCCGCACGTCCATGTATGCGTCCGTCCCTGCGTTCGTCCATGCATTTGCTTCTGCGTCCGTCCTTGCGTCCATCCGTCCGTGCAGCCATCTGTGAGTCTGTTCATGCATCTGTTTGTGTGTCCATTTGTTCGTCTATTTAACACTCCAAGTACCAGCATCTCTCATCTTTTCATCATATATACCGCATATGCACCGCCATCCAGCGGACATTCCAATGACTAAACGAGAGGTGGCACAGGCACACTTTCTTACGGCTTGTGCTTCGTGTCTACTTCCCACCTTTAACCACCTCGAGTTTATGGTATATACTAGTTCACTGTATTCATGGCACTGCGGCCCAACGCTTGCTAAACTTTTCTAAAACCAAGGAGGTTATGCTCAGCAAGTATAACGTATGAACCCTTTCTTGTCAGATTGTGCTCAATGTACATGCCAATCGCCCCGCCGCGGTGGTCTAGTGGCTAAGGTACTCGGCTGCTGACCCGCAGGTCGCGGGTTCAATTCCCGGCTGCGGCGGCTGCATTTCCGATGGAGGCGGAAATGTTGTAGGCCCGTGTACTCAGATTTGGGTGCACGTTAAAGAACCCCAGGTGGTCAAAATTTCCGGAGCCCTCCACTACGGCGTCTCTCATAATCAAATGGTGGTTTTGGGACGTTAAACCCTACAAATCAATCAATGTACATGCCAATCACTGCTGAGGGGGAATGAGAGACAAAAGAATTAGGCTTTAATTAACGCGTAAGCCGCGAATTTTTTGTTGTTCAACAACGCACAAAAGAAATCTCTCCCCGGCACCACCTTGGAGGTCAAAATGTAAGACTGGTTACACACTACGACTACGAGGGACGAACGGGTGCCGCTATAAGGAGCTTCGCCCCTAAAAGAGGCTTGACAATGAAGTACATGCCATCTGTCGTAGCAAGGCCTAGCGTGCTCACGACTCGTTTCCAGTCATCCGCGCGTGCATTCGCGTTCCCGTACATTACCGAGCGTTCTTTCTACAGTACCAGATCATGACGTACAAGTAAAATTAGTAACTCACTCTGGAATCGAGCCGTTTCAGAACTCAAGGTTTTGCACAAAATTCTCGGAACCGATGGACCTACCTTCCCAGCATAAAAAGTTCAGATATATGGCAGTTCCACTAGCTGGTTCACTTGCTTAGTGGCATTTATTCGTGACGTTTCCCTACTCGCGCTGTGAATGGCCGCTTCCATGCGACGGCACGATGTGGCGACGAAAATATCTGGCTGGTTTGATGCTCGCCGCACCGCCTATGCGGCTGTGCGTTGCAATGACACGTCACGAAACGTCAGTATACTCCGGTCCGCATCGTCGCGCCGCACGCCGCATCGCAAGAGAAATCGCACCGTCTGTCTCGCGTTTACGACGGAATGTTGTAACGTGCAACGTTACAGTTATACATCAGTCACATAAGAGAAGAAAATGGTCACCGATTTTTTCGACCAAAACAAGAGCAATGAGTCTAATCACATTTCCGGCTGATTCATACAGTTTCCTGCGCTATAGCCTGGCATTTCATTAAAAGGAGACCTAGCGCCGGCTTCAGGCGACTGTTCTTGGCGGTGTCTTTCGGGACACCAACGGCGGCCTTCGATGGCTTCAACCACGCGCTCTCAATGCAGCACCCAGCTCACCCTGTTAGGGATCAGTGAATAAGCGCACGCGCCCCGCAGCTGTTTCTGACAGCTGCCGACGCCGACGCAGAGAATGGTAGAGGTTCCGGTTGCTAGGGGCGCGCGCACCTGGAGCCATTGCTATGAGAGATGGTGGTGGATGGATCCCGATGAATGCCTGAAATAGCCCGACTAAGAAATGCCTTCGCATATAAAAGTTCGAAGGTAGAAACAGAGCGATAGAAATTTATTAAAATAAACGAACCCCAGTTCGGGTCCACTAAAAAAGTCCTGTTAATCAGACAGGCCTAAAAGTTTCAAATGTTGAAGCAGTGTCTTCACTGTGTCTCGGGAGGAATCCGCTAGCTACTCCACTAGGGTCGTATGTGTAAGTTTTATAGGTATGTGCTTGAGGCTCTTGCCCATGGCTGCACGACCACGCGAAAAGCCTCACAGAACGTGAGTGTTATCCTGGAAGCCATCGTAGGCCACGCAAGCAGGAGACCCGTCCTTGCCTTGTATGTAGTGCTGAATGTGAGGTCTCATGAAACAGTGACTTTGAGCACGCCTTATCAGGGCTGCTTCACGTCTCGTCATGGAGTTAGGAGGATTGAGATAAACCCTGCTATTGTTGTGCATCTCATCTAATCGCTCGGACACGTCTAAACGCACCATAGCAAGGAATTCGTTGCACTTAGTGAATCAGGTCACCACAAAGGAGGGCCTGGGAGATTCACGTGGGACATGGCGTGTGCCACTATATTCCTTCTACTCTCCGAGTGACCAGGTATGCACTGTATATGAACACGTAACGAAGGGTGGTCAGCTAAGTGCTTCGTATGTATGCTCTAATGCACGTCTGGAATGTCACCTGTCGCGAGGGCTCACCAGGCTGCTTGGCTATCTGTGTGCATCAGTAAATTACGGTCATTCGGGTTGGGCATGGTTACTGCTTCTACTATGGCCGTGATTTCGTAAATGCGTTGCGTACCAGTGTTGTAATGAAAACGCCATGACAGCGGTGGTCCTTTGGAAGCTATTCCCGTTCGAAAGCCCTCATCGGTATCGGACAGAGATGCATCCGTGTACAAGATCCACTCTCCTGTGGTTTCTTGTAGATGTTGCACTCTTAATTCGCGTCGTCCTGTTTGGTTCGCAGGTAGAACATGGGACTGGAAGGCACAAGACCGGGCCGATTGGCGGATAATTGGAGGGGCCTTCGAGCTGCAGTGGGCGTAGTCAGACTGAGGAGTATGATGATGATGACTGAGGATCTGTCATATGACACATCAATCTGTTAATTTACTGAGCGCCGCCTGTGAGTGAACAATGCCGATAGAAGTTAATTTTTAATGCGAAGCATTTTTTATTCGCACGATGTCGTGTTTCTGCGTCGGTGGCAGCGTCGTCCACATCCCCATGGCGCATGCTCGGCTCGTCTCGTGCCTCGTTTTGGCTCTATCGAACGCAGGTGGCGTGTATATAGGTGGCAGAACACACGTTCAAAATTTCGTGAAGGACGTCTTGGCTTTCACTTGACTTGAAGCTTTGCTTGACTCGGTTGATTGATATGTGGAGTGTAACGTCCACTAACCACCATATGAATATGAGAGACTTCGTAGTGGAGGGCTCCGGAAAGTTCGACCTCCTGGGGTTCTTAAACGTGCATCGAATACTGATCACGCGGGCTTACAACATTTCCGCCCTCTACGGAAATGCAGGCGCTGCAGCCGGGATTCGATCCTGCGACTTTTTTTTGCTTGATTCGAGTAGATGCGATGGATGCAACAGTACCTTCAACCAGTAGTACAACCGAACTTCAGCATCCCAGCACTCGTTCAAGGCACGGCTTCACCTTCATTCAATAAATAAGAATAATAAAGAGAAATTAGCAACTAAGCATTCCCGAGCCATACCCAAATGCACAACAATCATATATTCGAGTTCCCCCCGTAGGAAGATGCCGGTGGCTTTTTTATATATGACGCAGTCATCTGCAATAAATCCCTCTCCTTTATGCTGCCAGCTCTGTACGTCATGCTGCTGTTCTCACTCTTTATTTTACTCAGGGAGGCAGTAGTTTCACCATAACATTCCCTAAGCAATATTAATCTGTCAAGGATATTGGGTCCGGGGCTTGTCTGTAGAGCGTGCACGGGAGCACCCTGCACGCGCTCTACAACAGTTGTCATGATTGCACTTCTGGGCCCAACCAAAACCAAAAATTCTATTGCTAGCGTGGTACGTGAAAACATCGGCACCCTATGATGGAAAAGCAAGCTCACTCAATATCGGGGGATCCACGGTGCCATACACTGTAAAGCAAATTACACCTATATAGTTGCAATGTGCTGTCTATAACTCGCACCCCTAAAACCGGCGAAATTGGTGTAACAAGTAGGATTACAACACTATACTGAGTGTATTGCCGAATTTTCACGCACCCTAGCGCGTGTACACTTTTGAGGGTGTAATAGCAAAAATGCACCCAAAGGGTCAAAATGGTATGGGGATGTAATAGAAAGAATACACCCAATTGAACAAAAATGTTAGGGAGGTGTAACACACACAGACGTTCAAAGCGTGTGAGGCTTTTTGTGAAGATTCACGCCGTAACACCCATTCGAAATGCCCTTAGTTTCAGCATTACCCACTTCCAGTAGGCTCCCGTGGAAGCACTAGAAAGCTTACCCTTTAGCTTGACCTTTCACGGGAAATGTTTTGTCATGGTGGCTCCTACCACAGTGGGAAAATCTTGGCCATAGCACTGCTTTCATAGTGCATATGAAACATAGCATATATGTCTCTCACATATAAAGTGTAACTGTAGCTGAACACGAAGGCATTACTGAAAATGAGTTGTCACATATAACACGGCGTTCACACAGTTATCCCATAGTGTAAGATAAAAGCAAGCTTTATTCTATCCAACACAGAGCACATACAGGCTTCAGAGAAACTTTAGCCTATTCAAAGGCATCTTTAGAAGGTGCCGAGCGGAATTACTTTTGCTACAAAAGAACACAGGAAACCAGACGTGGTTGGCATGACATGGAGCACTAACGATCGAGGCATATGTATCAAAGTACCACACAAAAGCCTGTATTTTCACTTTAAAATAAAGAACTGTTTTTATATGCTTCGGTGCAATGCACAAGTACAGTGAACCAAAGCATACAAACAGCAAGGACGCTAGCATGTCTTATTTTTTTATTATACTTAAATATCGTATCAAAACATACTGCAATTTCCGCATTGGTACGCCACAGTTTTGCATGTGTCGTGGCATGCTTGATGCATAACATGCAAGCCTATGAGTATTCTGATGAATAAAATGATTAGACAGTCTTAAAAAGGGATTATCTTTTCCCAATATTCCTTGTGTGTTCAGACATTCAGAATACTGGAAAAACAATATTACAGGACTGAAAACAATAAGCAGAATTACAATGACTTAACAGTGTCACCTTAACCTAACTTTGCAGAATAGTTTATGTAAAACCGTAAAATAATGAGCGCATCACATAACTTGATGTCGCCGTGAAACAATACAATATCAAACAACATCAAACGGGCATGCAAAAGCAGGTTGCAACAATAACCAGTTACTGTATAGGTAAAAGCAGCACTGCAAACTTAAGGACCGAAAAAACCTGCGTTTTACACAGACAAAGCGCAGACTAGTTAGAACTAGCTGGGGTGCAACAGCCAAGTTAGGATCTACAGCAATATGATAGAACAGGTCTCAGGAAAAAAAAAACGCCGTATTTTTCAAGCCTGAAATTTCAAACTTGCAGTAGTATCACAGCTTACACTGAATTTCATACAGAAAAATATATGTAGAAAATAAACATTAGCCAACTTTCTGTTTTAAAATACACAAGAGCGCGACTATTTTATTTAAAAGAAGTCTCTTAAGCTGTCCAACAGCACAAACAAGATAGAAGCTCACATTAGCACATTTCGAGCTTGTCCAACTGGCAGGCAACCCAGAAATTCAGGACACCTATAAAGGAGGAGCTAAAGTGGTGAGGAAAAAAGTGGCATACGATTATGTTTGTCGTTTCTTAAGGCTACAGAAACCTCATACATCACTCCTAAAGACTTTTTAGCTGCCAAAGATTTTTAGCTGTCTTAAAGATTTTTAGCTGCCAGCTCTCAGACTAGCACTTGTTATTGTATAGCATCTGGATGCATTTGTGATTAAGGGAACACATATTTTCTGTCCTGAGACAGCAGATACTAGTAGCAACTTCCAAATCATAAAGCACTTTTTCGCAGAGCAAACACTTACTGTGGGAAAAGTGGCTCAAAAAGGATTGTGCATATATTAGAAGAAGGTCCAGAATTTTTTAAAAACTACTCTACTTTATTTCTTTTGCCATGAATTTAGGGTATATTAAAGTACAAGTTCTGGTTAATATTTACGCATCTGTATTGGGTTGGACGATGATGCGCAAGCTTACGGTGATTACAGTATTTGAGATTTCTTGATATAAATAACAATAATTTAGGAATATTGAGAAAATATTAGGACTGATTGGGTATTTAGACCAGCTTTGTGCAAAAATGAGAAACTTTATGCAACTAAAACAATTGGCTCCGCGGTTGCACTCCTAAAGACGCAAATATTCGTACCAAAGTAGCGTGTAATATTGAGCTACACACAAGGAAGATGTGCTGTGAATTGATATGAATTTCTAAATTTAATAGCCAATTTTGTGCCCAAACCACGACCACGAAAAAAAAACAAATAGACAAGATGGGTGCTCACTTGCAACTGTTTGCACCTTATATTCATGAGTTTACACACAACCTTTTAAAGGTGGCGAGTTGGAATGAAGTACCGTTGCATCACTTGAAGTTATGCTTACAACTGAAAGGCTGCAAAAAAAGCACGCACGGCCCTTCACGAAGTGTGCCACTGAAGTGGTTAACAAAACACCCACATCACGCGGTAAGGAATACGTGGGTCAGACAAGGCGCTGCTTCAATGGTCGAGTGAAGGTACGTGCTCTCACGGTAAAGAATAAGGACGATGCCCATTTAAGCGCGCATTTTACTTCATGTGGATTCACACTACGCATCATGCAGATGAGGATCCCGGGCAAAAGCAAAAGGAAGGTACCACGAGAAATTTAGGAGGCCTTCTACATTAAAAAACGGGGCATAAATTATGTCAGCGAAACTTCACTCATCCTATCTGAGTCAAAAGTACGGTATCTAGAGATCATGTTCGGTCATTATATGCGAAACGCCCCAACTATTTTGCCGACCATCTCAAAAGTATTTGAAGAAAACTGTGCTGATTTACTGCATTGAAAGCAGTGAAAGGGTGAGATATTTCCAAAAAAAAAAGTTTTTGGTCACCTAGCTGCGTTTCGAACTTACCGGAAAATCGTTTGGGTTTTGTTTGTGCAAAAACCTATTTTATAGGTACCGCTCATTCTTTTTATATCAAATTTTGGCTGCATGGTAAGTAAAATTGTTTATGTAAGAGGTGAGAAGCACATTAACATTAGTGCTTTTTTTCTGCCACATACGTCTAAGAAATTAACCAAAATGTGTTATGTTTGCAATTTTTCTATCGCAATACCTTTGTATAAATATTAATTTTACAGAAGGCGTATTTTGAAAAAAAATATTTTTAAACCTCTCAAGCTGCTAAATGTTATGAAAAAATCACTAATTTCAAAAATTGTCTTTTTTCGTAATTGAGAAGCAATTTGCTCGATGTGGTGGTCAGATGAAAAATCGCCTTTTCCTAAATTGAAAGCAAATAAAAAGTAATTCTCATAGGTAAGTTTTATTTTTACATTTTTCGTTTTAAAAAAGAAAATTATTTTTGAACTTTCCCATTGATGGCAATGGGGCATTTCAAAGCGGCAGCTGGCCCATGACAGTATAGAAACATATGCACCAATGGAAAATCTCAAAAATTATTTTATTCCTTAAAACCAAATATATAACTATAAAGTTTGCCATATGAAAAGAACTGTTCATTTGCTTTCGACTTACTTAGAAAGATGATTTTTCATTGGGCCACCACATTGTGCAATTTACGTCTCAATATGCACAAAACTGACATTTTGCGAAATTTCTGATTTTCTTTCTCATAAACTTTCGCAGCTTGAAAGATTTGAAAATACTTTTCTTCTCACAATATACATTCAGCGAAGTAAGTATTAACTACTCAGAGATTCATAATAATAGCAGTATTGCAATAAAAGGAATGCTAACATAGCACACTTTGGCTACATTCTTGCACTAATTGCATTAATTCCATTAATCTTGCAAAAATTGCACGAATGTTGCCGAGCTTCAAACACCTTACACGAGCACATTTATTTAACTCATAGACGAATATTTGTATAGAAAGACGGAGGGTACTTTTAAACTAAATTTTCCCGCAAACAACACCCAAACGACTTTCCGAAAAGTTCAGAAGGCAGCAACGTGACAAAAAAAAACTTCTCTCTCTGAAATATTATACCGCTTCACTGTTTTCAATGCAGTAAATCAGCACAATTTTTTAAAAATACATTTGAGGTGGTCGCCAAAATGGCTGGGACGTTTGGCGTGAATTGACCCTGTGTTCTATAGCGTGATTAGTCAAGCGACGGCCTCATAACGTTGCATATGCGTTCACGAGAACTGGGTTTATACCATCCTGTTGCCTCAAGGTATAAACAGTTGCAAATGAGCGCCTCTCCTGTTTATGTGTTTGCTTCAATTTAGTGGTCGTAACTTTGACGCGAAACAGGCTAATATTTATTTCGCACATGCACCAACTCTCCCATCAGCGTGTTCTTCTAGATATGAATGCTACTGCTGCATATGTGAACAACTACACCATGTGCAGGCGGCTGAGGACTGTGAAAAAAAAGGGTTATACAGTACCCAAGCAGAGGCACCTTCAATGGGTTCCATGGAAAATAGAGGGATTAATAAACAGACGACCTTCTGCTGCATTCACGACACACTAATAATAAATCAACCTTTTGAGTTAGAGACATCTAGACCATCTCCACGTTATCATACAATTCTGTTAACATTATGCATCTGTACAGTTTTCCACATGCACTCCTGTTAATCTTATGGCAAAGTGATACTCAAATTGGAAAATATAAATAGGTAGGACATATAGTTTCAGACGAAAGCTTTTGCATCAGAGGAATGTTTCAAAAATGTAAAAGAGATTTGATGCACCCTATGAGTAGCGTCCACTTCTGTTGCAACCCTTTGCGAGGTCCTGAGCCCGGAACAGCCGCTTTCAGGTTGTGATGAAGAGTGGACTACATCGTCAGCACCCAATCCACCATAGACGATGAAGTGTGCTGTCCTTTAAACGTTTTGCATGTCAGTCATGTACAACATCAAAGTAAGCATTTAAAAATATTGGGAACAATAATAATCCTATTATGATGTATCCTGTATAAGAAGCTCTAGCTTCCCCACTTCCGCTTCACCACTATTCACTTTTACGTTTACCGGCATCTGTGCACATTAGTGCACAAATGCAAGTGCCATGGCTGTATATACACGATAGGTTATCGAAAACCTTAACAAAGGTGCATGGTGGTGAAAAAAGCGCTTCTCTTCTTCTATTGTGCACCTACCAAAAAGTTTGGAATATACCAGGACGCTCAAAGTTCCGCCTTTACACCAATTTCAGCCTCTACACTAAGATTTCTTGCTTAGCTAGGATACACTAGTTAATAAGCCACTGCAACAGGTCATACAAAAAATATAAACCAATTTAAACATGATATTAGGCATAACTTAGCAATATACTTGAAGGATGCTTTTGTAGACAAGTACACATCACAGATGTTTAATCTACTGCGTGAAACTAGCGTAAAACATCGAGCAGGCCCCGATGTGAGGGGATGAACAGCGGATGTACCCACAGGCTCATGTGACACCGCTTGCAGCACGTCGAACATGGCATCGTGCTGATGTTTGTTTAAAATCATACAAGCCCAGAATTAATGTTTGCATACTTTCTTTTATTGCGCGCACTATATTTGATAGGAATAAGCTGAAGTAATAACAACTAATGAGCACCGATTCCTTAAAACGTATATATACCTAATCTTCTCACCAATTTCATGTTGACTAATTCTTCATCGCGTATTTTTAGTGTTCCCATTTTGTGCATTTTTAGCGTCTTCCGTGAATGTAGGAAGGTGTTTATGAAGAGGCAAAGTGTTTTTACTACCACTATTTTCTGCTTGTAGCATTTTAATAATATAGTAACCCGTATTTCGTCAGTATATATCTCCATTAATTGTGGTCTTTTTTCAATTCTTAAATTGCTAATTCCTGGTCTTTTATACATTTATTCATCTACTTTTCTCCTTTACGGTCTTGGAATGTGGAGTACTGTAAGAAGAAATATCATGCGAGAAAACTCAAGGCCTGTATGAAAGGCAAAACAAAGGCACAGCTAAAGCTAAAAGAGCGGCCTTTCAAAGCGTTTTCTAAACACTGATCGGGTAACTACTGCAAGCACACTTGCTTGATACCCACTAGGCAATTAATGAGGAATTTATTTGGGTAGTAGGCCGACATTCGCTGAGCTATTTTTCGTCATTCTTCTGAGAAGCTTGGTATGCGCTAAACACTTGAAATTAATTATTTCTGATTGTTCATGCAGTGGCTAACGACGATGAAGAATTATGGCTGAAGTGGGTAGGCGCCACAGTTAACAGGAAATAAGAACAGGCTTTTGTGAAGGGTTGTAGCGTTGGACGGCCTACTCTTACGCCATTCGCATTATGCGACGACTGGTTGTTCTTTCGCTGTTTTAAAGCACTTTGTAAGTCGTAATACCGCGATTGCTTTTCCGACATCAAGCCTGCCTAAGGCAATTGTGACAAGTCACAAGCACATTACTGTTGGTAAGATAATCATTGATGGTGTAGCTATGACATATCGAAATGGTAGTACGAGACTAATTATCAACAAGACATTGCTCTCCCGCCATAAGAATTGATCGCTCAGTGCGTCAAGGTTGCCCTGTCAGTGCACTGTTGTTTTGCATCTATACTAAAACACAATGTCGCTCGATATTGCAGAATGACATCATTATTGGGTTTAGAGTACAATCCTCAGAGGTCAAACTACTCGCAGACGCTGATGATGTTGCGATTTGTAGCACTTCCTATAAACGTATTGAAGAATCAGTCAGTGTTTTTGAATCTATCGCTGAAGTAACAGGAAACCACATAAACTGAAGTAAATGCCTTAACTTTTGACATGTGTATTGGCCTTCAACCCCAGAATTGTTCGCAGCCATTAAATGGACAAGAACGCCAGGTAAATATCTCGGACTACTGCTCGAGTCGCACGAAAGTACTGATGAATACTGGACATAGCGAACGAAAGAAATTAAAGAGAAAGCGAATAGGTGGAATGCAACTTCTCTGTCCATGTTTGCTAGGGCTACTGCATGCAACGAGTTTTTTGTGTGTAAGCTATGGTGTGTAAAGCAAGTGCTGTACTGTTCCCGGGTCAATGTGCAAAAATTACATCGGGTGTTTGCAATATTTGTGTGGGGGTCTAACTGTGAAAAGTGCAGTCGTACGAATTTGTTAAGACGGGTGAAGTGTGGAGGCATTGGGCTAGGACAACTGTTTATCAAGCAGTAAATAGGTTTTTCTTTTTTCGCGAGAAAGAGATCCTTTCCTACAAACAGTGTGTCAAACAAGGCTAAGTAGACTGCTGCCTGAGTTTGTTGTGAGCACTCGTGTTACCACAGGGGCTGTGCAAGGATACACGAAGGAAGTTGTGGCCAGCGTGCGGTTTTTGTGTGTTCGCTTTTCAAATGACTACTTGTGGTCTGTTAGAAAGAAAAAAAAACTGTACAAAGATTTGTGACCCTATGCTCCCTATTCCACTGTACAGAGCGCTATTTACTATACGCAAGGGTCAGAGTGTACTTAAACGAGTTGAAAAAGATTCCAGCAGCTCCATGTGCAAAAACATTCTTTTTCTTTAAATTACACACCGAAACACTTCGTGTAAGAACCTTCCTGTGAGAGCGTGGGTTTTATATGCCTTGGGGATCTCACTGTCTAACCTTTAAGAAACCGGAAACCATTGGCCATGTTTTTCTGCACTGTTGGGAAGGAGTTTACGTTTGGGACGTATTACAAATTATATAAAAATGAGTTCTCGTTAGACCCCCATGAGTCCGGTATTTGGCAATAGAGGATGAGGATGGAATACTTTTGATGTTATCATCATGACTGCCTTGCACAGTATATGGCGCTCTATAATGGCTGGATTTCAAAGTGACCCTGACAAGAGACCAGCAAGAGAGTATTTAAAAGAAAGTGTCTCAAGATTTCGCGAGGTAGTAAGAACAGACGAATGTGTACCTTTATGGGTAGAAATGGTAGAAGCCCTGCTGACCATGAAGGAATGCTAGGATGTGAAGTGTTATAGTAATGCTTGACGGCATTAGTCATTTTTAGATTTTTTGTATTGTTCGTTGTGTATTGTGATATACTTATCCAAGTAACCTGTTTGTAAAGCTTAAGTGGAAATAAAGAAAAACAAACAGTGTAGCTCAGTGATAGAATACTGGGCTGGCACCCAGCGGACCAGGGTTCAAGCCCCTCTGTGTCATTGGTGCTAGGTCAAGCCTGCCTAAAACAACTTTGACATGAAGTGACAAGCCCCGGCGTAACTCAGTGGAAGAATACTGGGCTGGCACCCAGAGGACCTGCAATGTGGTTACGGAAACGGGCAGCGGAATACTGCGCGTGACCCGAGTTGTGACGTGATAAGAGGTTTCGCTGTAAAATAGCAGAAGCCGACAAAGAGGACTCGTCAGTGTCGTCTGCCTCGTGCCCTCAATCGCGGTTGATGCCATGCAGGTCATGCAAATTCACTCTTTGATATTCGGGCCTCGTTTCATTTTATGTAACCTTATAAATATGGCACTTAGTATTATGTATTATTTACCTTTATTTCAAAAGTATTGTCCCACGTGATTGTATCTGTGAGTGATTTAGTGTGTAAAAATTGCACTGACACCTAACGGCTTTCTTGGATTTCAGGTGGCGGCTTACTTACACCTCAAACTGGAAGGCGATGTGTTTCACCTTTCACCTTTCAGCGCAAAATGAAGGCAACTACTCTCGCTTCTACTGGTCTTGCAGTGAACCATGGAAGTACCGTGAGTGCTACAAACACGGCGTAAATCTGCCATGAACTGGAAAGCCTGTATACTCACTGTCATATATGAACATAATATTGTAGGTATAGGCACTTTTATTTGCTATAAATGCTGTCAACAGCACTTTCACGTATTCAGCAGTATAAGGTGATATGAGGCAACTTACTTACTAGACTCGCCTTCTGTGAGGAACTCTTAATCCATCGAGAGCACTGCATAAAATATACTGTGCAATACCCTTCCAGTTTCTCTTCAAGGGATTAGGAACGGCCGAAAAGTCTTTTTAGGTGTTTAATAATTAACCCTTCACAAATATGGTCGTCTATAGATTAATTCATGCCCCATCACGGTGGTCTAGTGGCTAAGGTACACGGCTGCTGACCCGCAGGTCGCGGGATCAAATCCCGGTGGCGGCGGATGCATTACCGATGGAGGCGGAAATGTTGTAGGCCCATGTTCTCAGACTTGGGCGCACGTTAAAAACCACAGGTGGTCTAAATTTCCGGAGCCCTTCACTACGGCGTCTCTCATAGTTATATGGTGGTTTTGGGACGTTAAACCCCACATATCAATCAATCAATCATAAATTATTTCATTTTGGTGAAGTTTTAGTGCTCAATCAATCAATATTTTCAAAGCGCTCTAAAAGACTGAATTACGGTTGGCAATTCTAGCAAAAAGGGGCGTACTCGTTTGTTTGGTAAGAGTAACAACAATAAAAAACATATAATGGTTTCATAAGTTACACATAGAATAGTTTGACGGGGCCAAACAAATCCATATGTGACAATTTGGGATATCGCTTTCTGTTCATAGTTTTTCACACCGGGTGGTCTACAGACCGGCAAGATTCAAAACTTTTCACAATGACTACGACAGCGTAGAACACACAGACGCAAAAACAACAATATCGGCTTTCATCACTGCACGCAAACTGGCAATCGCCGACTGATGAGTGATGACGACAACGCAAACGATGAGCGGACGAATGCTCAGGGTCGCCACTGATAGCTACTTTTCGGGAAATTGGCGAATTTGAGAGGCCGTGACCGACCTAAAATCATGAATGGTGATATGGCGAACTTTGGGCGATTTCTGGCATCGGTCTTAACTGACCTATTCAATCTGTACTCAGTGTTTGCAAAACGAATGGGCGACAACTTTTATTGCGATAGCAAATTTATGTAATATGTCGTCTGGGTTTTGCTGCCAGTATACGTATTTGTATATATGATAATGCCAGAAAGAAAAAAAGCCAGAAAAAGATTCCGGTGCGTGAAATCGAACATGGGTCCTCCCAATCACGAGTGCGAGGCGTGAAACAGTGCGCCTCTGAGGAGCACGTCCTTGAAAGTTAAAACGACAAGCTATTTACATCTACCACTTACCGCCGCTGGCGGGCATCTCAGGAGAAATTGTGTTTTCAACGTTACCAGCAAACCTCCACAATGAGCGTGCGTCACCACATCGCGCGGTGGCGCGAACTATCTCTCACGCGTACCTTGCCCGCTTAGAGGAAGGTAGCGCCGCTCCCTCGCGCGCCTTTATCGCGTGGTGGGAAAAATCGTGCCTCTTGGCTGGCCTCGGTCTTTGCCTGTAACAATTTTGTGGTAGTTACCGGGCGCACAAAGGTCACCGCAATCAATGCAGTATCCGTTCGCGAAAAGCGCGCGCTTTTCGAATACAAGTGCAATGCTTATTCGGATGAATCTGTAGGGGTGAGTACATTTCATGCGTCTTTTGTACATGAAAAACGTGGGGTACGTTTGAATGTGCTTAACATTCTGTGCGTGGCCTTCCAATTTGTTGCTATTGCGTTCATTGCTTCGCCTTTGCGGCAAAGCTGTGACTTTTTTTTTCTATCTTTCATAACCCTTTCCGCCCTGACTTTTTTACCAGCAGGTACTGTTTTTGGTCGATTTGGACTTACTACTACCTGAATGACACTAATATGATTTTTCTGAGCATCCCATCAGTATACAAGTACACAGTGAAAATTTTTGCACCCAAAAGGGTGTAAAAAGGGTGCTTTTACGAGAAAGCACCCTTTGCAACACCCTTTAACACCCATAAATGGTCGATTGAAAAAAAGCACCCTTTTGTTTGGGTGCTTGCCTCGATAGCACCCTAAAATAGGCTCTAAGGGTGCTTTTGTGCCTGAGAAGGGTGTAGGTGCCGATTCATCGGATGGAATATGCAGCATAAGAAGAACACATAATTATAATATTTGGGATTTTACGTCTCAAAAACATCGATATGATTATGAGGGTCGTCGTAGTGGAAAGCTGCAGATTTTCACCATTTGGTGTTCTTTAATGAGCGCTCATATCGCACAGTGCAAAGGCTTCCACATTTTCGCCTCCGCCTTAATTCGACTGCCACGGCCGGCATCGAACCCGCGACCTTTGGATTGGCGGCTGAGCAGCGCAGCTACTGCACGAATATGTGGACCTTGCGTTAAATGACGGCCTAATTGACTTAGAATGTGTGAAGGTGCTCTCCGAATACAGCAGAATGTCAGCAGAAGCAAATCGCGTTTCATCTATAATGGCAATTAACTGCAATCCATGTTACGAAAGCTTTCCTTAGCGTTGGTTATAAGCGACATGTTTGCTGTGGATTATATACAGGAACATAATGTTCGCCCGAGTATGGGTGTGTGTGCGTGAGCCTGCGCATGTGTTCGCGTGTAAGCGCGATTGTGTGTACACCCGTGCATGTGTGCGTGCGCGTGTATGTGCGAGTCCGTGCCTGTGTTAGCGTGCCTGTGCACATGTGTACGCCTATGCATGCGAGCGTTTACGGTCGCGTGTGTGTGTTGCCGTATGTGTGTATACGTGTATGTGTGTGCGCCTGTGAATAAGTATGCGTGTCTATCAGCCCGTGCGCACTCAAATTTCGTATGTGTGTGCGGGGGGGGGCACTGCTTCTTAGTGTTTAAGGTCCCACACCTGTTCAGACTGGGAGTCTATATGGGAGGTGGCTTAAGAAATGGCGGTGGTCAACGCACTGTACACGGACTATTCAGTACATGGAAAACATCTGCACACTTTCGTACCAAATCATTGCTTACGAACTTGCTGTGGTAGCTGATTAGGTCCGCTGAGGCGCTTCTACGCTCGAAAACGTGGGTTATGACCAATTCACACGGAAAGCTGTCACTGCACTTATGCACAACCATCGTTTATATTAACAACGTTTAACAAGAACGTGCCCTGCCTTTGCTACAGGTGCTTAGCTAGCTCATTGGGCAACCATATGGAATTATGTGCTGATCATGTGGTCAGCAAAAAGTTTGTTATAACAACCTCGGCACGTTTCGTGGTGCGTGACAAGCCTTGTAATAAACATCCGCGACTGTGGATTAATTTGTTCCAGCTTCGACTACGCATTCAGTGTTTGCGGCACCATACGCGGAATAGCCAGACACAGACAATGCGAAAAAGAAATTCCTCTGGAAAAAGGTGTGGCGATGCTCTCCCGCTAATGCCACCGAGGACGAAATAATTATTGTTTCTGGCCATTCCATGGTGCACTTTGTTTTCCGCAAGTTTTGCTTCACTATTTTTCGCCCACTGCAATCGCATTCCGTCAAAATACTCAAAGAACCCGAGGCTGGTAAATAATCTGCGTTGCTGTGCGACTGGCTGGGAGGAGAGTTGCCGTTTACAAGGAGTCATTCCGCGCCGAACGGCCATCCGCCGTATGCGCCATAGCGTTTGCCTTTCGGCGCCGCCTTGGCGGGTTTCCCGCTCCTCCCCCCCCCCGCTCACCCCCCCGGCCAGCGTTGCTCCCACAACGGCGGCGTAGATAAGCGAAGAGTTGCGCCACCGAACACCTGCGTGGACAGCTGCGGCGCCGCCACGCCGCCGCCAGTGCCTCCTCTTTCTCTCTCTCAACGTTGCTCCCTCTGTCTCATCGTCTTTCAAATGCGTTGCGTTGGTCTGGGGTCTTGGTCGCTGTGTGTGTTCTAGCGAACAGGCGCATATTCAATGGTGGTCACGCATGACACCGTGTTCGAAGTGACGCTCGGATTAAGGAATATTCATGGAGTGGCGGACACGGACAACGTGGGCCTGTTAACGGTGAGTGTACTGTTTTCGTAGGTAGTAATCATACAGCGCTAGCTGGGCGCCTGCAGCAGCTCTGCCGAAGTAGGCTGCCAGCGATTTACAACAGCATGCGTTCGCGGGCCTGTTGCAGATGCCCGATTAAACGTGTGACTTAACGAGTTCACACTGCTATGCGCGATGTTGTGTAAGTGCCTGCATCACTCATACAGTGAGTGATGTGATCACTTAACAAGGGCGGGATTAGTTGCTGATCGCACATTGTCTCTACACTGCACAAAGGGATTGATATTGTTTTAAGATGTGCTTTGGGCTACATCGTAATAACATTTCTATTAATACTCAAATGTGCAACGTGCTTCTGTAGGTGTAAGCGTAAAAAAGAAAAAAAAGCAAAAATTATGTACAGAGGCGCACTGTACGAAATGGCTTTTTTTTTCTTAAAGACGGTATAGTTGGAGGTGCTGATATGCCTCGATGCTCCCAGCACGTGCGCCTCGGTCTTTTAAGCTATTGAGGACAAGTGTCACCAGCAACAGGGAAAGATCTAGCAGACTTCAAAGGCGCGTTGTTGTGGCCATCGCCGTGCGTTGTTTTCCCTCGTTTCTGTTTGCTGTTTTCGTGCTTCGCTTTCATCTGCGATAATGTTCGGCGTTATAACAGAATCGAGAGATTATACGTGACTGTTGGAGCTATGTGCGGTTGCTCTAGCATAAGCCATGGCTGCTGCAACGTAGTCGGTGTCCGCGCGCGTTGCCGCGTTCGAGCGCTCTTACTTGCGTGATTGTGTTTAACTGAGTATTTAGGCACGGGTTACGTTTGTATATCCCGTAGTCAATAATCGCTAATAGCGTGCCCCTGATTGCCATTAGAGGATAGGCTTGGTTGTCGAAATATGCCAGACGCTTTTTCTGAAAGCAAGCTTTGATTTTTTTTTAAGAAGTACTTTCATACGTGCAAGGCAGTGCCTATTGCAGGCCCGTAACTCTTTAAAAACTGGACGAGCTATCACATCTTTTATCAAATTACAATGAATTAAGATGATTGAATGATAGATGACGAATTTCTGTGCTAGATTAGGTGCACAAAACACATGTTCGCAGCCCTACGTCTAGAAAGCAGGCAAATAGGAAGCACAGCGTCAAATTTGGATTAGATTCCATTGACGGAGCGTCTTGTGAGGGTAGAAAGAACGAGAAAATTGTTCATTTTTGATGCCCTTATAGAGGCAGTCAGAATTGCACTGATTGGTGACTTGTAATAATTCCTCAGATTGTTAGAGGCGTGATTAAAGTCAGTAAATCTTTTACTTTTTTTTGCAGACCTCTTCGCTAGTGCTACGCCCAAGATCATTTGTTCTCATGTAAAAGAGAAAGCAGAGATGTCTTCACTGTTTGTACATGAAGAGGTGAGTTTCTTGTGCATTTTGATTAATGTTACGTGTTCTGAGCGTTGTACTTTAGGAATTGTTTTTCACACTGGCTCACTACCCTATAAGGAATTTGATTCTTAGGTGAGTTCAGGCTTTCGTAAGTGCCATTTTCGAGCTGTAGTCTCACACTTCACCTCATTTCGGGAATTTGCTGTATGCTGGAAAACTCTTATCTTTATCATACGAAATTATTAGAATGTATGGGTTGTATGCTTCGAGTTCAGTGTAATGTCAATTACACGCCATTTCGAAGGATACACACTACACATTCTTTATATATGGTGCTGCCAGAACAGCACGAACATCCCTTTAAGAGAAGTCATATTTGCTCTTATTACAGGATGAGAGGGTGCCGCTGACGTCCTGCGTAGACTACCCCCCGGCCCCTGTCTAGAGCAAGCCTACTTCCTGAACCTCCACATGGATAACCGAAAAATCTTCCATGTCAGTAATGACGAAGAAGGATTGACAGCACTCATGAGTTGATTTTTTTTTATTTTCAACATTGTCTACGGCCGCAAGGCCTTTAACAACCACCGTGATTGAGCGGATTTTTCTCGGCGTGAGTTTGGAGTTTATCAAAGAAGTGGTTCAGGCAGTACGACGCTGAAAATTTTAGTGTCACAATGCCTGAACAACTTTTTCTAGTGTGGTCATGGTAGATGAACAAACATTGTTATTTGTGTAAGTTATTTTGCTTAAATATAGCTGGACCATTCCATGCCAAACGTCCCAGCCACTTTGGCGACCATCTGAATTGTATTTGAAAAAAAAAGTGCCGACTTACTGCGTTGAAAACTGTGAACTGCTAGAATATTTCAGCGAGAAAAAAAGTTTTGTTCATGTGGCTGGCTTATAACTTCCTGGCATAATGCCGCCTGTGTGCTGTTTGTGGAAAATTTTGTTTTAAAACTACCGCTTATTTTTTCTAAAGCAAATTCGGTGTACCTGTTAAGTAAATGTGCTTCTGTAAGGTATTTGAAGCTCAATAGTAATAGTGCAATTTTTTAGCCACATTCGCTTCCAAGAATATAGCCAAATTGTGTTATGTTTGCATTTTTTATTGCAATATTGCACTTTGTATGAATATCTGAGCAGTGAATATTTACTCCACAGAAGGTATATTTTGAGGAAAAAATATCTTTAGACCTCTCAAGCTGCTGAAATATACGAGAAAATATCACGAATTTCACAAAATTGTGATTTTTGTCCGTATTGAGATGCAATTTGCTCCATGTTGTGATACAATGAAAACTCATCATTATACCTAAATTATAAGAAAATGAAATTCTTTCTGTAATAAAAATCTTATCGCAAAAAGGACAGGAAAGAGCGCTGTCAACTGAATTTTATTGAAGGTGCTACGAGCGTTTTTATACTGAGCAGAAGACCAGGGCTCATCTGCAACAACACATGTGTGACCATGACAAAATAATTTTAACCGAGAAAAGAATACTCTTTTTCGGAAAAGATAAGTGAAGGTGTACTGATGCATTGATTCTTGGCCTTCCTGATAAAGAGTTCTAAAATCTCTCATTTTTCTGCTTGCTTTTTTTTCAAAAACCTTGTTTTATGAAACCTAGGACTACACTTACATTCTTTACGGTGTCCGGCCATGAGATTACTATAGCTCTTCTTAACATTTAAAGCATGCTGTCTTGCTTGATCATTGAAGCATTGCCCAGTTTGTCCTATGTTTACTTTTCCACATGTTAGCGGTATCTTATACACATTAGATTGACATTCAGTAAACCTATTCTAGTGACGAATGGTGCAAGATTGACTATTCCTGTTGCTGTAAGTACATGCACTTTTGAAAGCTTGCAAGGGGTGGAAAACAACAATGTCATATCTGCTGGCTCTTTTCCTAAAATTGTGAGACACCTTATGTACATAGTACCGTGTGACATGCAAAGGTGATCGGTCATTCTCTTTTTCTTTTGGTCCTGCTTCCTTTAACATTACTTTCTGCAGGAGGGTTTCACAAACAAGTGTGATGATGCTGTTGGGGTATTGGCTGGTGCTATCAGCCCAGGAGTGCTAAGAATGTTCTGCCTTTTGATAGTGGGCATTCAAAATTAGTAGAAAGAGGAATTGATACCACATGTACTCAGGCCACCCTTCAGAAGTCATGTTAGCACAAGGGTGAGGTCAGGTTTAAAAACCAGAATAAAAGACTAAAAGATGCTGGGTATCCCAACAGAATCATCACACCCGTTTGCAAAACCCTCCTGCAGAAAGTAAAGTTAGACAGGACCAACAAAAAACAATGACCAAAACCTTTGCATGTTATACCACATCATGTGTCTCACAATTAAAAAAATAGCCAGCAGATATGATATTAGCGTGTTGTTTTCCACCCCTTGCAAGCTTTCAAAAGTGTGTGTACTAAACAGCAACAGGAATAGTCAATCTTGCCCCATTCGTCACAAGAATATGTTTACTTAATGCCAATTTAATGTTTGTAGAAGTATTTTTTATCAGGTAAACCAATGATCAGTGCATCACTACACGTTCACTTATCCTTTCCGAGAGGGAGTATTCTTTTCACAGTTAAAGATTATTTTGTAGTGCTCACACGTGTCGTCGCGCATGAATACTGTTCTTGTACTCCGTATAAAAGCGCTCGTAGCACATTCATTAAATTCAGTTGACAGTCGGTGCTCTTTCCTGTCCTTTCTGTCTCTTCCGAAAGTTGTCGCGCTGTGACTAGCACACAACCACGATGAACCAACTCTCCCAAATTAAGCTCTTGTTACGTAACACGTAGACCGAGTTTCGTATGAAAAGAAGGAGCGGTGCTTTTAAAGGGAAATTTTTCACACACAACACCTAGACGGCAATCCAGGAAGTTCAGAAGGCAGCCACGTGACCAAATATTTTTCCTCTCCTAAATATTCCAGAAGTTCACTATTTTCAATGCAGCACGAGTTTTTCGAATACATTTGAGATGGTTGCCAAAATGGCTGGGACATTTGGCATAAAGTGACCCAGCTGTGTCATTAGCCATAATTATGCATTACCTCTTTTGTTTTTTGTGTGTTTTGACTTAGTTTTGTGTTCGTTTTTAGCTTATTGTGTTTCTGATCATTGTATTGGTTTCTTAAGTATTTGCTAAAGTTATATGTGCAAAAACCCGTATATGTTTGCATGTACATCATTTCTCATAACCAATTGTTATACATCCAGGAATACAAAGCTTAATCCACTGTGATTATATACGTTTGAAAACACTATCCATATATATTTTTGCGTGCATCACTTCTTGGGAACGATTGTGTACATGAAGGCGTATATAGTGAAATCATGGTGATTGTATATATTTAAAAGAATCATAAGTATATATATATGCCTGTATTTCATTCCTATTAACCGATTGTGTACATGAAGAAGTATTAAACTGGAAACCACTGGGATTGTAGATACTTGAAAGAATTATAGGGATATATTAGCGTATATTTCATTTGTAGTCTCTATGTACTTGAAGCAGTATACTAAACTGAAACCAGTGTAATTGTATGTTGCAAAGTATTGTCAATGAAGTGAAACTGAATAAATATAATAAACATTTGAGGTGTTGCATGTGTAGTGTACGTATACGTGAACGTATATCTGGTGAAAAAGTTGTGTGGCAGAAGAAAAGTTTGTTTTATTTGCCTATTAAATAAACGCAATATGCAAGGGCAGCAAGGCTTCATTTTCTGTAACGCGCATTATGCATATACTGTGAAGTATATATAGATCCAGCACAAGTTCATACACGATGGCACGCGTTTATATTTTTGCCCAGACGCAATGAATGGAGCTTGACAGGTGGCGCACCATTGATAATGAGGACCACTTTCTTCAAGTAGTGTGTAATCAGTGCATGCCGATATCTATTAGTGCAGTCTAAAAGAATACTGGCACCCCTGCCATGGGCACTCAACACCCTTGTGCACCCTTCTCGCACCCTCCTCAGAGGGTGCTAAAAAAGTGATGGACATCGAAGGCACCCTTCCTTAAGGGTGTTTTTTAACACCCTACAGTTTTTTTACATGGACACCCTATTCTAAGGGTGCATGAAAAAGCACCTTTTTGGAAGGTGCTGAATTAACACCCTTAGGGTGTCGTCCACGGGACAAGCTCATTTACACCCTTCTGGGTGTAAAAATTTTTACTGTGTAAAATGGCACCACGTCCACATATAGAACACTAGGGCTTAGTGGTGGTAAAGTCAACAATGGTGGATTTAAATACATATATTTAATTTTTCCTGTTAGTGCAAGTTATCGTTGTGTAGCTAACGTACAGCAACCACGTATTAGTACAGCGCCTAAAATCTAAACTAGCAAAACTTTGCGCTTGTGATACACAGCTCCTCATCGCACTTAAATGGCCACCGTCTACCTATTGAACACTTGGAAGGTCCAATATCATAAAAAACTGCCATATCCTGCTTTGCGACGCCACAATTATTTCCGCTCTTCTTTGCAAGGGCCACCTGATTGAACTGAACTTCAACGTCGTCATCTTCTAGCTCTATCACGACGTTCATTATAGTTTATAAGACAAATGAAAATTCATTACCTACTATCTTGCTATTATCCATACCTTACATATTCTCTTAGTGATATGTGCACGTTTCTCGATTAGAATAACGAGAAATCGGGAGCTTTTAAAAAACAACACATCTGCATTAGCCTAAATGCATTCAGATGCCTGACAAGCACGGAGCCCTGGTGTCGTATATTTAGGACATGAAGATTGTCCACTGCTGCGGGCGATACGCTAGTGTAAAAAAGGACCCACTTTGTAAATAGCAAATAAACATCTTAGAAACTACATGAAAAATACGATAGCTAATGATCTAGCAGTTAACCAGAAAGGTTTCATATATTATCTGGTTGTGGCGAGAGTCATCGTTCTCGCAATCCACCATTTTGTTGACTACTTGGCCGATTTCCAAAGAAGCCGACGAAAAAAATTATTACGTATGCTTGCGCAGATGTATTCAGAAAATTTCGGGTACTGTTGGAAGCGGAAATCTAGTTTTGAGTGATCCCTATAGTGACAGATAAGCAGGTGATTGGTAGTCACCGACGTGGAATCAAGTCACTTTCAATCCACTAATGCACTTTGTGACCTGTCAACATGCATATAAATGGAAGTGTCTTACGAATGGTGATACGGTACACACTGTCACCCCTTCAAGTGAAGTGATCACTAGCGAATCACGCGACGTCAGCACATCTATCACCCGCGTGCACGTTATTCACACCTTCGACATGCATATCAAAGGAAACGCCATCCACAAAGTTATAACTTGATACCGATTGCCCAGGCCAATGACTCAATCTCTAAAGATTCCGGTGATATCATTACGCCGGTCACTCACGCACGCACTCTTCTGACATGCCGTAATGCATATCAAACGAAAAGCTTTAATAGAGGAATGACCTGAACCACGTCACTCGAATTAGTGATCCGATCACTAGCGACTCACGTGACACAATCACGCCTGTGAGCCATGCACGCAATGTACTAATTTGCCGACATGCATATCATAAGAAACGTCTTTGAGTGCGGTCAAAAAAGTGCATAATTAGACTGAAAGTGACTTGAATCCACGTCGGTCGCTACCAATAACCTGTTCAATAGTCGCTATGGTGATCACAAATAACTCAATTGGCACTTGCAATAGTACCCACACAACCACTTCGTTGTTCAAACTTTGTTACCAGTGATCACAACGTGTATTTTTGCAATGACGGTCACACTGTGTGACTAGTGGCTCATTAATTTTTCTTCACATCCTGATATCATTTACCCTGCTATTCACTCCAAAGCTAATTACTTCACACGTTTGCGAAATTTTTGGGCCGTTTGAAGTCGGGATGTAGTCGAGATGAACTTTGCTGGCGTCAGGATTTAATCAGATGGCGGTTGGATTAATTTCAGTGGAACTTGAAATAACTTGAGTGGTGGCTGGGTGAAATTCGCTGGCGCTCAGGTTAATTTGGCTGGCGCTTGTATAAAATTGAGTGGGAGAACCAATACATGAGCGCTGACAAAACAAATGTGAGAGAGCTTGCGTTCCACTGTTTTTTTTATTATCTGTATGTAAGGAGAGGTTGGTGCCAATGCGTGGCGCCGGCTACTCCTCTTTTCTTGCACAAAAGTCGGCATCGCACATTTTGTAACAAACAGAAGGCTATACATATGTACATAGCACAGAACTTACACAATGAGTTCACGTTTTTTAACACTGATTGTCGACACCACACAGAAGTGGGTCCACACTGCACAAAAATGTGTCCTCACCACACTGAGTTTGTAAAAAAACACAAGTAATCACGTCAATTTAAGTGTTCACGCAAAAACGTGAAAGTTCAATGAAATGTCGAAGGTGATTTTGTCGCTTGAATACTGAACTGTTTTCAGAAGAGTTTTGCCAAAAATATCGTAGTGAAACACGACAATACTGTTTTAAAACATACTGCAGTTAACAGTGAATTGCATTTGTTTTTGTTTAGTACTTTTGAGCTATTTCTGATTCCTCTAGAAAATGAATGACTGCACGCACTGCAGTGGCTTTTAGCTTTTCTTTTGGCTATGGGCCCAAGATTTTTGCAATTGATGGAGGTCGCTTATCTAAAGAATTGAGTATTTGAAAAAGGTTCTTTCGAAGTACGTCTTGATTTTTAAAATGATGAAGAATGTGCTCCTCGTCTTCTTGAACTTCTCCACATGACCAGGTAGGACTGCCAACTTTCCTTATTCTATACAGGAAAGCCTTCGTGTAGGCTGTACCCAGTCGAAACCTATGGATAACTGTTTCTACCGATCAGCTAACCTTTAACGAAATATGAAATTCTTTACCGGGATCAATGTTATACAACAGAGAGTTTTGCGCATCATTTTCGAACCAGGTTTCCTTAGACAGTTGACCGCTCAGCTTATTTATTAGACACCGTGCATCGCTCATCGATAGAGGTAGCAGTGATATATTATTTTCTTGATGTGCTGCATGTGCAATGTGATCAGCTATGTCGTTTCCTGTGATTCCATAGTGGCTTGGCACCCACTGGAACATTATGGTGTGGTGTAAATCTTTTGCTATAGCGTACGTCGTCTGCAATTCATATGCGAGCTCACTAGCTATGTTGCCCAAGCTGATTCCCTTTAAAGAAACTAATGAGGACTGTGAGTCACTGATAACTACCCATCGAAGTGGACCTGAGCAAACATATGAAACGCAAAGCACAGAGTACTGCATAGAGTTCTGCGGTTGTGGATGTTGTGAAATGTCTGAGTTTAAAAGATTTTCTCGCTTGTTATGCAGGTATAAAGAATACCGACGTAGAGCTTTGATTCAGACATGATTCGTTGGTGTACACGTGAATATAGTCTTCATATTATGTATAAAGGTGTGTTAAAGTTATTTGCTTTATTACAATTGCGGGCATATCATTCTTACAATTTATTCCCGGAATCGAAGTTGTAATATCTGAGACAGAGAGTCGCCATGGTGGGTGGGATGCATATGGAAGCCAATAGTCATGCATAGGCAGCATACTCTTGAATTCTACTATAGTTTGAACTTGAACTTAAACTTTATTATGAATAAACAACATACAGTAAAGAAAAATATGTTAGCAACATCTGGATTCTTAGCAGAATGTTAGTATGGATCCATGCAATTATAACATTCAATAATTAGAGGCAGAAGAAAGAGTTGTATAATGAACGACATTTTAGTTTAAGATGCAGATTGTTTTGATAAACATATCACTTATACACAGATACCGAACACATTGAAGAGGAAAAATCCAACTTATACACTACACTTTGAACACGTTTTTGGTTTGCATACTTAACGTAATACATCTAATATTTCTGTTCATCTGGTAATAGCATTCCTGGTCAGCATACAAAACATTAGTTTAAAATCATGTCACTTTTCATCATTTCAGTTTTATGTATTCTTGCAGCTGATATCTCCTGAATTGCTCGGTATAGGGGATGATTAGCTTGTTGAGTTGCCAACCGAAGATAATGCCGGCAAGTTTCCATAAATCTCATAGCATGGAAAGTCGGTTGACGAGACTCCGATATTACTAAAGCACTAGCACACGCTCGCGGTACACCAGGACATATACGAAGGCTTCTGGCCAACAATCTTTGAATCCTCTCCTCTAAGTTACGCGATATTCCATGTTAAAACGAGGCAGAGTAAGCAGCTATTCTTTGTCAAATTATTGCTGAATGTACACACAATAAATAAGAACATGAACTACCCCACCTCACTCCGGTCACTCGACGTAATGTATTGATTAGGGAGTTGACTTTGTCCTCTAGTGATTTTATCTGTGGTTTCCATGACAGACTTCTGTCTAAAATTACCCCTAAAAATTTGTGCTGTCGCACAAGTTGTAAGCGCTGAGAGTCTATCTGAAGTTTGAATTTCTTAAGGCTTGTGAATGGAAGTACAGATGTTTTCTCATGAGAAAGAATCATGCCTCTACTCTTAAAAAAGTCATTCATTATTGTCAGCCCATCTTGAAGTTTTTGCCTAACTACTTGAATGATCGTGTCTGATGCCCAAATGCACAGATCGTCTGCATATATAGAATATTACAAACTAGTAGGTAAGATATGGGATACTTCAGCCATAACGCAATTAAATAAAAATGGGCTTAGTACGCTACCCTGTGGAACGTCTTGACTAACTGCATGCTCTTTACTTTTACCGTAAGCCGTTCCACTGTCCAATGGTGCAGCCAGGGCACAAAAATAAGCCTCGGAGTCCGAGTACTGGCAGCAAGTGCGTACTGATGATGCGGCAGCGTGAGCGGGAATGCAAGTGCAGTGGCGGGCGGATCCTGCAAACCACAACCCTGAGTTAGCTCGCGTTGTCAAAAACTTGCAACAACGCAGCGTTGCAGATGACTACGGGAGTGCGTTTGCCGGAGCGAAGTCCCAGTTTCAATGGGAGCTGCTCCAGCGGCACATTGAATTTCGCTGCGACGTCTGTGACCACAAATGATTGAGTATAATCGCTGTGATTAACGGACTGCGACACGCACTTATCGCTTACAGCACTGTTTCATGACAGTGATTCTGCGAAGTACAGTGCGGCATGCGATATAAAAACTGCTTTAAAGCCAAGCCAGACGTGTGCCTAAGGTAATTAGGAATCAAGAACAAGTAAGCAAGATCTGCCAAATGCTTTATTGTCACATTGGGTCGAACCGACTGCTAAACGTCAGGGCTGTCCGTTTCCGCTTTAGGCTAGTTAACCATTTGTAGAGTGCTGAGGTGGTGACACTTTAAAGGTTTTCGCTAGTGCTGCCAATATCTCGCTAGAGATGGTAAGTTTTTGGTTTCAGTGCCAACTACAGTATTGGCTGGTTCCTAGTAATGAAGAGAACCGAAAAAACGAGATGAAAAATTTATGGCACATCCACGACCAGTGGGCGATGAGTGACCGAAGTAGTGAGATTGTTCGGTGTCCCCCTTAACATTGTGAATTCCCGCATGTATATGAGTCACAAGCGATGTACAGTTACAACAGTCTTTATTGGTCATAACTGGCACGTTATGTTTATCTGTGACTTGGATGTAAAAACAACGCTAAAATACAAAAATTCAAGTGACGACAAGGCACTCTTCCATATATGTGTGTATTTTCGCACATGTTTTTACATCCAAACATGAACCAATCACTAGACTAACTTTCGCTTCTTGTAGAGTGAAATTTTGTTTTGCCTTCAATATAACTGCTTTATGATATCGAATCTAGTCGTAATACGGCAGTGACGAGGTCTGGGCACGTTACCCTGGTGGTTGTTGGTTGTTTTTAGTAATATGAAAAGCGTTGTAACAAGAGCATAACGAGATATCGTATACTGCGCAAGCCGGTTGTTGTCCGGGATCACCTTGTTCATCATCTTCGTCGTCATAAGTGTCATACTCATGACATATCGTGGGTACCTTGCATGTGCTGCGTCATGATCTCAGAAAATGAATGTGCGATCCGGGACGCGCTTGCTCTTCATCATTATCACAGTCATCATTGTCATTCTCATTCTCATCAACAGCGGAGACTATGATACACAACGTCAAAACTGGGCCACGGACAAGCCTCGACCTTAAGAAGTTTCCCTGCTAACACAAGAATATCCATGAAATGAATGAAGATGAGAGGGCGAAGAAGAGGAATCGTTCGTGTATTGCCTTCGGCAGAAGAATCCTCTGCTCACCGTCCTGCAAGTTTTTCAGCCGTACTTGTTTTGGGGGCTGTGGTCATAGTTTGCGTGTTTGCGGCTCTATTTCATTCTTTTATAGTGTTTTTTTAGCGGTAGTATCGATAAGTGAGTGCTTTTTGCGCTTGTAAGTTCAGGAATGCAATTTTCCTCACACGGACCAAGGGCTTTCTTATGGTCAGCTTCTCTTTCATCGCAGGAGACCCCTCTTGACCTGTTCTTGCATAATGGTATCTCTGCAGTTCCAGTGGTCCTGATCCCAACAAATGAGGGTAACATACGGATGAAGAATCCGAAAGTAATTCAAGCTGAGCTGCGAGTAGCCACAGCTCATTTCCAGAGTATCTTGGAGGTTCGGCAGTATGGCAAACGTGGTATCCTCTTTTTGTCGTCAGACTAGCTTTGTGTACAAGACCTCCTGAAGCGTTCTGTGTTTGCCTCCAACCCGGTGAGCACAATCATCCCTTATCACTTAGCATGCGTGAAAGGGCTAGTGCGAGGCGTAGACATTAGTTTGACTCTAGCGGAGGTCTTGGAGATGTTTGCAGCAGCTGGTGCAATCTCCGTTCATAGGTGTAGCTGTGTTGTTGATAAGACGAAAGCCTCTACGGAGTTGGTGATTGTCACATTTGCTGGATCGAGCCGGCCAATAGAAATCAAGGCGTGGCCACTTATCTATCGAGTGGAGCTGCTCTCACCTCGGCCACTGCAGTGGGTAAAATTCTGGCGTTATGGCCCCACGATTAAAAGCTGTAGGTCCACTCTTAGATGCCAGATGTGCGGGGAGCCTCACAACGCAAATGAAGGTCAGAGCAAAGAGAAATAGTGTTGCCTTTGCAATGAAGCGCACAGGGCAGAACATTGAAATTGCTCTGCCAAGGCTCGAGAAATTCAAATTCTCGAAATTGTAGATCGCAGAAGCTGCTTCCAAAAAGAGGCATTAGCTGAAGTTCAGGCTAGAAGTCACGGTTATGCAGGGGTACCAGGCTGTCATACCACGTTGTCGCATGCATCTATGTCTCAATCTATAGCGGAAGTGGTCAAAATAAATATAGAAAAGGCCATGGAGCGCCTTGCTTCAAACATTTGTGGGACTCTATTTCAAATTTTGTCCAACCAAATGGCTCACTTATTCGGAACGCCAGCGAATCATTTAATTTATCTGACTGCAGAGCTTCCACGACCGAATAATGAACTAGAAACCTCCACCACGTCGTCTGACCTTGTCCACGCAGGACCCTCTCTAGATGACAACCAGAACCAAAGGAAAGATGTAAATGATGAAAATGAGGAGTCTGACGATATAGAGTTGAACCCTAAATCACTAAAACGCACTTGGTCTCTTTTATCAAAGAAATCTGCACCAAAGCAGGAAAAAAACAAAAAAAAAAATGCCTGAAAGACGAAACAAGCCTCTCACACATAAATTTCTTAAAAGAGCCCATTGTGTATAAGGCTGTCGCGGAGGCAGTTTTTTCAGAAAAAATAGGGTGAATTAAGATTCTCCATTGGGATTGCAGATCAATTCACTCTTCAGCAACTGATCTAGTATCTTTGTCTTCGAAATACACACCAGATATAATCGCATTGCAGAAGACTTGGCTTTCTATAGATAAACCGTTTTATCCAATTAGTTATCATTCGTTTAGGCTAGACCACCAGTCCTGAGGTGGAGGACTAGCATTTTTGATCTTTACCAAAATCAGTTTAATGGCGAAAATCTCGTTTGGTATGGAACTCATCCGTATAATAAATAGAAGAAGTGAAAGATCTACTCTTTGGGGAACACCGCGATTCTGCTTGTATCTAGACGACGAGCATCCATCCTTGGCACAATGAAATTCCCGGAAGGTCATAAACTATGCTAACCACGACGTCTTGTACTGTGGGAAGTTTAAAGTCATCAGTGTATTCAGCAAAATCGAACGTTGAGCGCTATCGTAGGCTTTTGCAATGTCAAGAGTCACTAGTGCCACGTATTGTCTTCTTTCTTTCGCTAGCTGTATTAGGCTCTCTAAGTCTGCATGGGCACACCAGATTGAATAATCGGATCTAAAGCCAATTCGTTGAGGTTTTAGTATTGACTTGCCTTCTATTCAACCATGTTAAAAGATGAGGATATAGGTCTTAAATTTACTATGTTGAATCGTGATGCCTGTTTCTTAGTTATTGGAATAACCTTGGCTATTTTCCAATAATAAGGAATCCATGCATGCTTTAAAGAATAATTTATAAAATTGGAATTGCACAGGGAGTTGTTTTCAATAATATTTGGATCATAGGTACTGAAATTCCATCCAGGCCCGCGGCTGAAAGGGGTAACTGCCTTATCACGTACAATAGTTCCGACATTGAAACTTCCTCAAAATCAGCCTGCGTCTCTCATAATCAAATGGTGGTTTTGGGACGTTAAACCCCACAAATCAATCAAAATCAGCCTGGTTTGTACGAATCTGTCCCCTGGTAGGTACAGTTGATGTATATCTACTCTTTAAGCCTTTAGCGTTAAATCTAGAGCTTTGGTCATTTGCTCGGATGATAGAAGTCTATATTCCGAATTTACTGGTGATGGCAGGATTTTCCTTCTTCTCATGTATCGAAGCAGCGCTTTCTTATTTTTAGGTTGTGAGAGCAAGTCATAATGTCTACGATCATAGTCCTTTTTTGCTTTAGCGACTGTGCGTTTAAAACTAGCTGCTCTAAATTTGTAATCACACCAGTTTTAGGGGATTGATTGTGAATAAGCTGCTTCCAAGCTGCCTGGCGGCGGCGGTTATCTAGTGTGCAATCTTCATTCCACCAAAGACTAGAGGGCGCCCTATCGGCCGACTGGACAGTAAACTCAGCTCGTTTTCATTATTTTCATTCATATTTTCATTCAACGCCATCGCTTTGCAGTAATTACTCTCGTCGAAGCAAGTGGATAAAGATCATGTTGGGTTGTGTCTAATTTTTTGTAGTTCACAAAGATTCTGACCTGAGGGCGAGAAAGGGTTTTTTGGGCAAGAAATTTCAAAACTTAAAGGAAATTGATCACTACTTGTGGCACAGTTCAGCGCTGCCCAGAACGAGCTTGAAATACTCGAACTTACGAAACTTATATCTAAGGCTGATCGACATTGTTCATGAATAAATGTGGGGTTTCTGATGTTTAAGCACAATAGATTATTATCTGTTGCCCACTCCCAGAGACATTTACCACACTTATCAGTTTTAAAACCCCAATACGTGTGATAAGAGTCAAAATTGCCGACTACAATTTTCTCCTTACACTATGATCTGATTGCCATATTCAATCGTCTAATGTCTTCTACACCGTCCGGAAAGAACACATAAACTACGCAGAGCGGTTGGCAACCCGGTAAAGTGACGTCTATCGCAAAAATCTCACAATCTGGGAACATATACTTGTACGAGTTTTTCGCCATTAAACTGATTCTGTTAAAGATAAAAAATGCTAGTCCTCCACTTCTGGACTGGCGGTCTAGCCTAAACGAATGAGAACTAATTGGATAAAACGGTTTATCTATAGAAAGCCAAGTCTTCTGCAATGCGATTATATCTGGTGTGTATTTCGAAGACAAAGACACTAGATCAGTTGCTGAAGAGTAAATTGATCTGCAATCCCAATGGAGAATCTTAATTCAACCTATTTTTTCTGAAAAAATGCCTCCGCGACTGCCTTATACACAATGGGTTCTTTTAAGACATTTATGTGTGAGAGGCTTGTTTCGTCTATCAGGCATTTTTTTGTTTTTTTCCTGCTTTGGTGCAGATTTCAATGATCGAAGAGACCTAGTGCGTTTTAGTGATTTAGCGCTCAACTCTATATTGTCAGACTCCTCATTTTCATCATTTACATCTTTCCTTTGGTTCTGGTTGTCATCTAGAGATGGTCCTGCGTGGACAACGGCAGACGACGTGGTTGAGGTTTCTAGTTAATTAATCGGTCGTGTAAGCTTTGCAGTCTGATAAACTAAATGATTCGCTGGCGTTCGAATAAGTGAGCCATTTGGTTGGACAAAATTTGAGATAGAGTCTCACAAATGTTTGAAGCAAGGCGCTCCATGGCCTTTTCTATATTTATTTTGACCACTTCCGCTATAGATTGAGACATAGATGCATCCGATAACGTGGTATGACAGCCTGCTACCCCTGCATAACCGTGACTTCTAGCCTGAACTTCAGCTAATGCCTCTTTTTGGAAGCAGCGTCTGCGATCTACGATTTCGAGAATTTGAATTTCTCGAGCCTTGGCAGAGCAATTTGAATGTTCTGCCCTGTGCGCTTCATTGCAAAGGCAACAACATTTCTCTTTGCTCTGACATTCATTTGCGTTGTGAGGCTCCCCGCACATCTGGCATCTAAGAGCGGACCTACAGGTTTTAATCGTGGGGCCATAACGCCAGAATTTTACCCACTGCAGTGGCCGAGGTGAGAGCAGCTCCACTCGATAGATAAGAGGCCACGCCTTGATTTACATTGGCCGGCTCGATCCAGCAAATGTCACAATCACCAACTCCGTAGAGACTTTGGTCTTATCAACAACACAGCTACACCTATGAACGGAGATTGCACCAGCTGCTGCAAACATCTCCAATACCTCCGCTAGAGTCAAACTAATGTCTACGCCTCGCACAAGCTCTTTCACGCATGCTAAGTGATAAGGGATGAATGTGCTCACCGGTTTGGAGGCAAACACAGAACGCTTCAGGAGGTCTTGTACACAAAGCTGGTCTGACGACAAAAAGAGGATACCACCTTTGCCATACTGCCGGACCTCCAAGATACTCTGGAAATGAGCTGTGGCTACTCGCAGCTCAGCTTGAATCACTTTCGGATTCTTCATCCGTATTGTACCCTCATTTGTTGGGATCAGGGCCACTGGAACTGCAGAGATACCATTATGCAAGAACAGTTCCAGAGGGGTCTCCTGCGGTGAAAGAGAAGCTGACCATAAGAAAGCCCTTGGTCCGTGTGAGGAAAATTGCATTCCTGAACTTACAAGCGCAAAAAGCACTCACTTATCGATACTACCGCTAAAAAAACACTATAAAAGAATGAAATAGAGCCGCAAACACGCAAACTATGACCACAGTCCCCAAAACAAGTACGGCTGAAAAACTTGCAGGACGGTGAGCAGAGGATTCTTCTGCCTTAGGCAATACACGAGCGATTCCTCTTCTTCGCACTCTCATCATCATTCATTTCATGGATATTCTTGTGTTAGTAGGGAAACTTCTTAAAGTCGAGGCTTGTCCATGGCCCAGTTTTGACGTTGTGTATCATAGTCTCCGCTGTTGATGAGAATGAAAATGACAATGATGACGGTGATAACGATGAAGAGCAAGCGCGTCCCGGATCGCACATTCGTTTTCTGAGATCATGACGCAGCACATGCAAGGTACCCACGATATGTCATGAGTATGACACTTATGACGACGAAGATGATGAACAAGGCGATCCCGGACAACAACCGGCTTGCGCAGTATACGATGTCTCGTTCATCTCTTGTTACAACGCATTTCGTATTACTGAAAACAACCAACAACCACCAGGGTAACGTGCCCAGACCTCGTCACTGCCGTATTACGACTAGATTCGATATCATAAAGCAGTTATAATGGAGGCAAAACTAAATTTCACTCTACAAGAAGCGAAAGTTAGTCTTGTGATTGGTTCATGCTTGGATGTAAAAACATGTGCGAAAATACACACTTATATGGAAGAGTGCCTTGTCGTCACTTGAATCTTTGTATTTTAGCATTGTTTTTACATCCAAGTCACAAATAAACATAACGTGCCAGTTATGACCAATAAAGACTGTTGTAACTGTACATTGCTTGTGACTCTAATACATGCGGGAATTCACAATGTTAAGGGTGATACCGAACAATCTCACTACTTGGGTCACTCATCGCCCACTCGTCGTGGATGTGCCATGAGTTTTTCATCTCGTTTTTTCGGTTCTCTTCATTACTATGAACCAGCCAATACTGTAGTTGGCACTGAAACCAAAAACTTACCATCTCTAGTGAGATATTGGCAGCACTAGCGAAAACCTTTAAAGTGTCACCACCTCAGCACTCTACAAATGGTTAACTAGCCAAAGCGGAAACGGACAGCCCTGACGTTTAGCAGTCGGTTCGACCCAATGTGACAATAAAGCATTTGGCAGATCTTGCTTACTTGTTCTTTATTCTTAATTACCTTAGGCACACGTCTGGCTTGGCTTGAAAGCAGTTTTTATATCGCATGCCGCACTGTATTTCGCAGAATCACTGTCATGAAACAGTGCTGTAAGCGATAAATGCGTGTCGCAGTCCGTTAATCACAGCGGTTATACTCAATCATTTGTGGTCACAGACGTCGCAGCCAAATTCAATGTGCCACTGGAGCAGCTTCCATCGAAACTGGGACTTCGCTCCGGCAAACGCACTCCCGTAGTCATCTGCAACGCTGCGTTGTTGCAAGTTTTTGACAACGCGAGCTAACTCAGAGTTGTGGTTTGCAGGATCCGCCCGCCACTGCACTAGCATTTCCGTTCACGCTGCCGCATCATCAGTACGCACTTGCTGCCGGTACTCGGACTCCGAGGCTTATTTTTGTGCCCTGGCTGCACCATTGGACAGTGGAACGGCTTACGGTAAAAGTAAAGAGCATGCAGTTAGTCAAGACGTTCCACAGGGTAGCGTACTAAGCCCATTTTTATTTAATTGCGTTATGGCTGAAGTATCCCATATCTTACCTACTAGTTTGTAATATTCTATATATGCAGACGATCTGTGCATTTGGGCATCAGACACGATCATTCAAGTAGTTAGGCAAAAACTTCAAGATGGGCTGACAATAATGAATGACTTTTTTAAGAGTAGAGGCATGATTCTTTCTCATGAGAAAACATCTGTACTTCCATTCGCAAGGAAATGCCTTAAGAAATTCAAACTTCAGATAGACTCTCAGCGCTTACAACTCGTGCGACAGCACAAAGTTTTAGGGGTAATTTTAGACAGAAGTCTGTCTTGGGCACCACAGATAAAATCACTAGAGGACAAAGTCAACTCCCTAATCAATATATTACGTCGATTGACCGGAGTGAGGTGGGGTAGTTCATGTTCTTATTTATTGTGTGTGCATTCAGCAATAATTTGACAAAGAATAGCTGCTTACTCTGCCTCGTTTTAACATGGAATATCGCGTAACTTAGAGGAGAGGATTCAAAGATTGTTGGCCAGAAGCCTTCGTATATGTCCTGGTGTACCGCGAGCGTGTGCTAGTGCTTTAGTAATATCGGAGCCTCGTCAACCGACTTTCCATGCTATGAGATTTATGGAAACTTGCCGGCATTATCTTCGGTTGGCAACTCAACCAGCTAATCATCCCCTATACCGAGCAATTCAGGAGATATCAGCTGCAAGAATACATAAAACTGAAATGATGAAAAGTGACATGATTTTAAACTAATGTTTTGTATGCTGACCAGGAATGCTTTTACCAGATGTACAGAAATATTAGATGTATTACGTTAAGTATGCAAACCAAAAACGTGTTCAAAGTGTAGTGTATAAGTTGGATTTTTCCTCTTCAATGTGTTCGGTATCTGTGTATAAGTGATATGTTTATCAAAACAATCTGCATCTTAAACTAAAATGTCATTCATTATACAACTCTTTCTCCTGCCTCTAAATATTGAATGTTATAATTGCATGGATCCATACTAGCATTCTGCTAAAGATCCAGATGTTGCTAACATGTTTTTCTTTACTGTATGTTGTTTATTCATAATAAAGTTTAAGTTCAAGTTTAAACTATAGTACAATTCAAGAGTATGCTGCCTATGCATGACTATTGGCTTCCATATGCATCCCACCCACCATGGCGACTCTCTGTCTCAGATATTACAACTTCGATTCCGGGAATAAATTGTAAGAATGATATGCCCGTAATTGTAATCAAGCAAATAACTTTAACACACCTTTATATATATTATGAAGACTATATTCACGTGTACACCAACTAATCATGTCTGAATCAAAGCTCTACGTCGGCATTCTTTGTACCTGCATAACAAGCGAGAAAATCTTTTAAAATCAGCCATTTCACAACATCCACAACCGGAGAACTCTATGCAATACTCTGTGCTTTACTTTTCATATGTTTACAGCCAGGTCCACTTTGATGGGTAGTTATCAGTGACTCACAGTCCTCATTAGTTTCTTTGAAAGGAATCAGCTTGGGCAACATAGCTAGTGAGCTCGCATATGAAATGCTGAGGACGTACGCTATAGCAAAAGATTTACACCACACCATAATGTTCAAGTGGGTGCCAAGCCACTATAGAATCACAGGAAACGACATAGCTGATCACATTGCACATGCAGCACTTTAAGAAAATAATATATCACTGCTACCTCTATCGATGAGCAATGCACGGTGTCTAATAAATAAGCTGAGCTGTCAACTGTCTAAGGAAACCTGGTTCGAAATAAAAAAACATAAAGTGGCAGCACAGATGTACATAGTGTTCCTAAATAACTTTGACGGGATTTCAGCAGCACCCGATGACGAGGAGAGGGGTGTTCTCAATCCGAGAAGCTATACCGCAGGCAGAAAAAAAACAGGTGGCTTTTTTCATTCAATGAATCAGGAGGGAAATAAATCAATAAAGGCATATCACTTTCTACAATTTCACAGATTAAAAGCCGCAATTAAATTGACGAGATTATTCAGCATTGAACAAAACTTCATCGAGCTCCTTCGTAAGGGTAATTATGTGATCATTGTGAGGACTAATTACCTCTCAAAGTTTAGCAGTTCGACTATATATTCAATAATAATTCTCAGTGGAATAGTATTTTTCTCGCGTGTGCGCACTGGCTACGAGTTTAGCTTCACGATAAAGCTACCTCTCTTCATTTTCTTATCTTTTGAGCCTTTTTGTGAACCATGGATTTTTAGAATTAGCGCGGAAATTGACTTTAGGTATGTACCTATTTACAAGTTCATTTATTTTAGATTTGTACTGGGTCCAGTTGTCCTGAACGCTTCGGCTCTCGAAGTCCACCTCAAAGAGAGGAAAAACTGATCAGACCATCATTCATTGCTTGATAGTTAGCTTTTTCATGAAGGCCAATATTCGTTATGAATGTGTGACGTGGGACTGATGCAAAATAAATTGTGGCTTGGATAACATTACAGTCACTAATTTTTTAGGTAAGCAATTATTTATAAGCATTCAGGACTGTTAGTAATTATTTGAAAGTATTTGCCTATTCCTGCTGATGCGTGTCAGTTCAGAGACCTGTGGAGTAAAATTGAAATGGAGTCAAATGTGTATAAAGTTGATGGCTTCGTAGTTGCTGATAGGGAAGGCGTGATTACAGCAGCCAATACTTTGACACTTAGAGTCGCCGAGGAGAACGACACTGGTATTACTGTGGGCGGCAAGAAGCTGGTTTAGCATATCATTAGGTTCCTCTGGAAAGTGTTGGCTGTATCGCGGTGGCCTACAACATACACCAAGTAAGATTGTGTCTGGTCTAGAGTGACTTAAAAGCCACAATATTCCTTGGTCCGTCACGACACTATAACGAAGCATAACAGTTTCTGACTAGCAGCAATGAGAACGCTTCCCCCTCGCGAGCCCTCGTGGTCTTTATTGAGAATATTGAAGTTTGGCAAATCAGCGAGAATTTCAACGCCGCTGACATCATTAGACAGCCAGATCTCAGTAAGTACCAGCAGGTTTCTAGCGGAATACGACGCAAGATTATATATGGCCTTTATTCTCAGTATAAACTACGTATGTTTGTGAAAATGACGGGAAAATACAGATAACTTGAAGGGGTGGTTTTCGTTTTAGCGAACGCAAGGAGATTTAGCGAACGCAACGAGGTGTTTTTGTGCAGTCCGTACTGCAGTTGAAAAATTCTATCACACGCTGCAGTTTGTTTCCTTGAATTTACAGTCACAGGAAAGGATCGCGAATTTAGTTTTGTGAAAGGAAAACATAACTATTGTAGAACAATGTTGGTTTTGGCTGAATTTACCTACACGACGTGCACAGTCAGTTTTCTTGGCATCCACATTACCGTCTAAGTGATTGCAACAGATGTGAATAATTAGTTACTCCTACTGGGCGGAGCTTTTTTGTGTTTGTTTCAGGAATACAATAAAAAAAGATCGTTTCAGCACGACTGACTTTTCGCTTCATTCAGGCGGGCTTAAATATGGCCAACTAAACCGGCTGTTTGCATAAAGTAAGCCCCCATCTATCAATGTCGGTCCTGACTGACAGGAGCCTTTGTTAATGGTTTTTAAGTTCAGTTAGGCGTTTGCTCACGGTACTTTGTGTTCGGTCGGCAGTTAATAGGATGTCTTTGAGGTTCTTTACCTCCAATATTAGTTGACACTATCCGCTGAATAATTTTCGTGAATCAGACAGTACAGCAGATGTATAAGGACCAGGGTTAGATTCGATATCTCTAGCAAGCAACACTATAAATCGAATTGCATGAGCAATTTCAAGAGCAACAGCAACACCATGGGCATGGTACATGAGCTAAAAGTAATTGTTCGTCCGCTTAGAAAACAGGGAATATTCATTACATACTTGTGTGGCGAAGACGAAAGGAATAGTGCTCATCATAGTGGCGCAGACGTCGAGCCTACGAATTCTTGAGCCTGGGTGGCGTTCTTTTAAAGCTAAGGCAACGATGAGTATCCATGACGATGACACCTCCTAAGCAGGACAGCGCCGCTGAGAGGGCAAATGCAGAGGAGCACAATCAAGTGTTGCGTCCAGTGTGCTGTAGCGGGCTAGTTGTAATGCGGGTCAGGCATAACTTTCCAAAAGATGGCGAAATGATCTCGGTGGTTACGAGAGCAATCACCCATGTGGTGAAGACGAAAGGATTAGTGGTCATCATTGTCGCGCAGCAGCCGAGACCACCAAGCCCACAGCATTGAATGCCGCCAACGACTTATAGCTCTACTGGGCGTTTCGAAAATGGTATTGATACTTCAATTAGTGTGGCATAACATCACTGTGTGATGAGCATAGGCGACTAGTCATAACATCAGAATCATGAGAAATATGTCATGAATATCATGATTCGCATTTTATGGTCTTGCTGCTCTTGTGGTGGTTTCCTTACCATGACATATTGCAAGCTGGTATGTTAAGACTAGACTGCTTGGCGAATGTAGGGGACAGACACTCACGTGGGAATCATGAAGTGCATGTAATGTGAGTCATGACTACACGCCACGCTCATGGTGCGCTCGTGGTCGTTTGGTCAGTCTCATATATAAAAATTTGATGTTATGTCACGTAAATGAAGGACGAAGGTAAATGATACATCGAAACATGATAATAATAATATGTGTGTCATGAAAAATAGGACTACATGCTACGCTCATTGCGCGCTCCCGGGCGTTTCGCTAGCTCCACAAATACCAAGTTTGGTATCACGTGACTTGAATAGACGACGAAGGTGAATGACACGCCTAAACATGCTAGTCACATATGACACGGCTGCCGTGTACAGTGTAATTTACCTCTCCCTCAGAACGTTGTGCTGATTTTGAAGTGACATATCAACCTTTCTAATTTGAACTTAACATATCAGCGACTCCCACTATACGTAGAATCTGCCATTTTTTATTTCATTTATTGCTCTTATATATATATATATATATATATATATATATATGATTCAAAAAAGTAAATTCTGTGGGTCTGGTGCAAATATAATTAGGAATAAAGGAGCACACTTACGAAAATTTCATAATTGTTTACTCTACGTTTGGAAGGCCGTGCCATGGCCGAAACGTAGAGTAAACAATTATGAAATTTTCGTATATGTGCTCCTTTATTCCTAATTATATATATATATATATATATATATATGTTATATATATATATATATATATATATATGTTTATATCTCATCAAAGTGTACACTTAAGGGCTCCTTTTTTGTTACACCGAATAGTATTGACATGTAACGGACCGTGTTCAAAAAAGTTTAGGGAATTTCTTAGAACTAATTGTAAAGTAAATATGAAGAAAGAAATTTGGATGAAAAGATAATTTTCCATGGGCAGGAACTGAACCTGCGACATTCTAATAATGCGTTCAACGCTCTACCAACTGACCTACTACCACGGCTATCCCTCCACCCGTTTTATTAGGTATATATGTGAAATAAAACGTGGGATTGTCATTCAGCGCAACCAGAAATCATGGCGGCGAGTGTGGAACACCCTTTATCAGTCTGTTTGGTGTCACGTAGCACGTGAACCCATTTCTATCTGGCAGCTGACCAATAATCTCTGATATACCACCCAAAGGGATGAAGTCTGTTTGAACAAATTCCTCAATAATAAATGAAGAAAATAATTGTCTACTAAATGACTCCTTTTTTTCTTCTTATATACTATATTCATGAGATATAATGGACAATAATGCAAGAAAAGTACAACAGAAGTTATTAGACCTAATTGTAATGTAAACGTGAAGAAAAAAACGTTGAAGAAAAGATAACATGCCATGGGCAGGAACCGAACCAGCAACCTTCGAATAACGCGTTATTTGCCTCCCTTTGTGCTTGCCCAGCGGGGTAAGAGGACAAAGACAAGGGCAGAATAAAAACAGCTGGACTGCAACAAAGGTGCCCCCATTTTTGTCTTTATTCAACAGAATGGCACAGTACGACAACTGAACCTTGCGGCTGAAGCCACAGTACGTGTCCTTTGAGGTTGCCGGCAGCGCGGCTCTCTTCAACCATAAAAGCCATCCACGCTTACTGAGTTATAGACTTCATGACTCTACCGCAGCAGCACTTACCCATAGAGCCATCCAGGGACGGCGTGTATGCATGTTCGGTGGTTCCAGGACACCGTTTGATAGGAACCTTCCTGCCACCTGCGTTTGAGAAGGGGTACGCACTCCAGTTGTTCGGGAACGTCACGTATGGTTCCCGTGACGCGGATCCCGGCCGCAAGACGTTGCCAAAGAAGGAGGCTTCAACTGACGCCACTCAGCCTTTTTTTGGATATATCAAAGCCGCGAAGACGACACACGGCCTCCTGTTGCCAGGCACCGATGCTCACACTACGCGTGCTTACAACCTCTCATTGTGAACTCCATCGGCACCTGAGCTGCTGATGGGAGCTGTTCGAGGTCCTTCTGACAACGATCCCATCGTAGTTAGCCAAATATATACCCCTCGCCTGGACAAAAGTGCAACCAGCTCCACTTGTGGGTCATAAGTAGCCCCGTGGACCTGCGACATATCATTGAGCATCTCTACCTTGCGGTCAACGAATTGACAGCATCAACTTCTGCACTGTTTTTTTTTCGACCTTCCTATGGCTGCCTCCCAAGACCATGAACAGGCCTCACCAGAAAGCCGCAGAAAGCTCCAGTATACTTAGAAGAACCGAGAGTTAGTTAGACCAGTTGGTACTCTAGTGTGATTCGCATTTTGCGCAAAAAAAACACGGGCAGAGAAGATAGTACATACAGGCGCAAACCAAGAACTGAAGTTTATTTTGAGAAAACCACGCATTCAAAGGAATGGCAAAGACACGTCACTATGATCACAGGTTGGCAATTAGATACACTATCTCGAGTTTAGGAAGGTTCACCGATGGTCTCGCCACACATATGTCACCGTATTTGTGTATGAAAGAGGCCTCACCGATCTCTCTTGCGGTACAGCTATCTCCGTCTCGTTATTTTCAGAAGCATTTGTCGTCCTTAAGCATCAAATTCTCCTTCCATGTGGAGAACTCTGATGATTAGATCCAGTTCCTGGCGGCCACAGCTTCCTCTCACTTGTCGATGTTGATTCTAGATGTGGAGGACCTATTTCCTTCTATGTACCATGGTAGTCGTTTGAAGCTTGTGCTTGAATATATAGAATACAATGATAAAAAATTGTTCCAAATTGAGTGTCGTGTACCTGTGGGGATATTTATAAAAATAATAACCATGTATTTGGACTCCTCTGTGGTTGCGCGGGGGAGTTGTGTTTACAAGCAATGATCGGGCGTGTTCATAGGTTGTCGAGTTGCGCCGACAATCAGCGAAAGTTTCCTAAGCAAGGTAGACCACAACCCTTCAGTAGCTCTAAATGTTCTTGTGTGAAAAGTAATGCATGTGCATGATTATCTTGTCTTCAATGACGGGAGTGGTAGTGGCATCACTAGGAAAAGGATCTCATTGTACTGAAGGAGGAACGTAGTGATTTGTGCATCACTTTCGAATTTCCTATGGAGAGATGCATCCAGTTCTTCAATTTGAGAATTACAACTAAGCGTGAACATACCCACTGGATGTATTTTCCGAGGTCTGTAAAGCTTATTCTGGGCTTCAAGTCCCACCACTCTAGGTTGGTTGAAGAGGGGACTGCCACGTCGTGTCTCATGTTCGCCTTACATAGGTGTTGCCTACATTGAATGAATGACGTCTTTTTCAATCAAGTCGATGGACTAGGACAGTCTAATTATTCCTGCAAAACAACGACAGTCCTCACTTAACGAGTAAGGAGGAAGTTTAAAATTGGGGGAAGTGGTGACGCCACGAGGACGGCTCACTGTAAAGATAGGTCAATTGTTGGTACTCCATATTTGCGTGCTTTTTCTCACCGCATGAAAAAAAAAGGAGTCGTTTTGTGATTGACTTAGTTTGTTCTGCCAAGAACAAAGTGGGTCCTATCTGCGCATTGGTTGAAAGTTGAAGTTGGCAAGACGAGAAAATGGAATGAGCATGACGTTCGTTGAGATGAATTCGTTGAGGGTAAAAAGGAGTCTATCATAATCCACGATTATCTTGCAGATGTTACATTGACTAAATGGGGCACTGTTTAAATATACAATTATTGAACCACAGAGATGATCTGAAAGGTCAGCCTTCGTCCAATATCTGTCTCCATTGTAAGGATTGTGAATGTCGTCCTTTACTAAATGAAGTAAAAGTGTTTTCAAGCTTGAAAGATAATACCGAGTGAGGCATCGTTGACGTTTTGTTTATACGGAAATACAATTGTATGGCAAAATGATCATTAAACCTTCGTAAACTCGAGATAATGTATCTAACCGCCAGCCTCTTCTTCAACACCGCGTTTTTTTTCAAAACAAAATTCATCTGTTAGTCAGCTCCTGTCTGTTCTATCTTCCTTTTTCTACGTGTTTTTATTGCAAAGCGCCATCCACTCAAGTATCCATTCACAAAGTTATCACACAAACACAGCTGCCTCTCCTCGAGATGCTCTGGTGTTTCATCGGCTGTATCATCATCGCTGGCTGCCTTAGAACTCCCACACTTTTGCGGGTTCCATGACGACGCCAACAATTCGGTGGCCACCGTCAACGTTCTCGGACGTCGCACTGCATGGTCCAAAGAGCAGAAGTGCGACATGGCCATAGACAACTTTCGGATTGCTGCCGCGGCGTGGTACAGGTATGAAGGCGTGAGGCAGCAGTCCTGGACAGACTGAAGCACCGAGCTCATCACTGCATTTGGCGGAATTCTCTATGACCTGACTGCCACCACTCATTTTAACCTCACCACAAACGAGAACGTGGCTCTAGAAAAGCATCACCATGAGGTTTTGACTGCACAGTGCAGTTTGTCGACGAAAACGTTTTCACGATGCGATTTTCAAACAACGGACTCAAGCAGTACTCTGACATTGCACTGGTGCCTGAGAAATGACTAAGAAGACAAGAAACCGAGTCTTCATTTTTCCCTCAAGAGTTGTTATAGTGTATCCCAATCTCATATTTTCTTGCTGACCTGGACGTGCCAAGTCACCTCGTACTTGGCACACTGTCCCTCCAGACACCACACGAAGCAAAAGCCACCTTTTCTAGTTCGGCTCACTGTTTAGAAACCCATCCACCCCAGGCACCAGCGCCGTCATTGGTAAAGTGTGCGGACACTGTCCTTTTGTCAAATGTCGTGTTCGGAAAAAAAGGCAAGTGACCATCCTGCCACACGACGTTGTCATCAAAAGTGCGCCACTGCACGTTATAGTTGCAGCTGACAGAACTTCGGACGGAGTAAGCTTGATGGCAGGTGCCACAACAGATACCCCGCAAGAGCATGGCTTGCCCGACAAGCTAGCTCATGAACTCTGCTCAGCCATGTCACAGATGTCCAGTGTGACACCCAGTCACAGCTTGACACGCACCGAACAACGCAGAAGTACCCGCTCAGTGCGGGTAGTCGGTAGCCGTAATAATCACCAGAAATAGAAGGAACCACTCTGCATAAGCTACTACAACCTACTAGATTCATATTCTGCAAGTGGCCGCATTAAGGCGCGGTGCGGCCGATACCTGCTACAACAAACTCGACACCGCCAGTGTCCTCCTTGAGAATAGTAAGCATTTCAGCAAGACAAGTCACATCATGCTCATGAAAGACGACCACGACACTCACAGTGCCGCCCTCCAGAGACAAATTCGGCAGCTCCGTCCACTCGTAGTCATGGCCGAGGGTAATGATGAAGTTTCAATAGATCTTGGCTTTCGCGCAAGAGGAGAAAGGCGAGGGCTCAATAAGAACAGCCGGTCTGCAGCAAAGCAATTGTCCCTCGTGTGTCTTTCTTCACCACAACATATATAGGCTGTAGTAGTAAAATGTATTGTAGTAATATATATAAATTGTAGGAACACCATGCACTCTCTTGGCTCACCACATTGAAAAAAACCTTCTGGGCGCCCAGTTCACTCGGCACTTCCAATCCAGAAGTATGACGTTCGGATTACCTATCGTAGCGGACGCAAGCACTCTGACCCCGAGGCCCTGTACCATTCGCCTTTACCTCCCGACTCGGCCTGCGGAACCAATTGTACCAAATCCGTCGCATCTCTCGGCCTCAAATCATTTGCCAGTGAACAACACAATGACCCATGGATCGCTTTCCTTTTTGACTGTCTCTCTGGATCATCTGCCGCTGCAGTATCACGATCTCTCCGATTTCAAGCTGCTCATTTCATCATGCGTGATCGGCTGCTACACCGACGCAACTAATCCCCTAAAGGTCGTAAGTGACTTGGTTGTCCCCCGCAGCTTGCGATCCCAAATGTGCGCCTCCTTCTACGACAATCACAAATGTGGCCATGCCGGAGTTTTCAAAACTTACGAACGGATTCGCCATCGTTTCTACTGGCACAGAATGTGTAATTTATGTAATTTTGTACGAATATTTGTTATGTGCTGCCCTGGCTGTCAGCGCTGTAAATCACTGCCTTTCCACTCGTCCAGCACGCTCGAGCCACTTTCATGCCATGCCAAACCTTTCGATCAGATCGGAATTGATCTCTATGGCCCTCTACCAATAACATCAGATGTATATCTCTAGATGACTGTCGAGGAGGACCATTTAACATGCTATGCTGAATTCACCACACTTCCAAGTGCCCCACTGCGCGGGACGTAGCGTGCCTCGTCCTCCATCGCTTCATACTACGACATGGTGCACCTCGAGAACTAACTAAGTGACCGAGGTCGAGCCTTGCTATCAGAAGTCGTCGTAGCTCTGCTTTCTTAATGCGCTGTTGTTCATCACAAGACCATGGCTTACCACCCACCGACAACAGGCTCCCCGGGAGGTTTAACCGCGCCCTTGGCGGTATGCTCGTGATGTATGTGACATCTGATCATACTAACTGGGACATCATTTTTCCAATCATTACGTTCGCATACAACACCACGGCAAGGTCCACCACCGGATTTTCACCTTTGTTCCTTCTCTATGGAGGTGAACCTTCCCACACCATCAACACTCTCCTTCCATATCGTCCTGACGCAATCGAATGCCCACCTGTGTCCCGAGCTGCCCGACAAGTGCAAGAGTGCCGTGAAATCGCGCGCATCTATACTTCACAAGAGCAACAGCAACAAAGAGAAATCAATGCCGACTCTTCACACACAGCTATTGCCCTGGATAACTTGTATGGCTGGCTGTTTTTTCCGAAACCTGCGGCCTTTCCTCAAAACTCGTCCGAAAGTACGAGGGCCCATACCGTGTTTTGGAGAAAACCTTGCTGTTGAATTGTCTAATTGAGCCAGTTTCCCCATCTGACGACATGCGCTAGCGTGGCCCGCCATAAGCCATGTCATAGCCCTCTGCCACCAGACTCTTAGGTCGCCAAGATGGTTTTTTTCAGCCAGGGCAAATTTGATGAAGAAAACGCATCGTTGGCAAGCAGGATCGTCAACGCTTGGGTACTGGGTTCTTGGCTCATCTCGCTCGCCTCGTGTTGATCATCGCTGGCTTCTGCCTGAACACTGCTCTGTTCCAATTTTGTTTTAATCGTAGAGCCGCCATTGCAGCACACGTCAATAAACTCCTTTTCAACATTAACAAATTGGTGGAGAGTACTCTGCTCTGATTCAATGCTCGCAGAGCTTCGAACTCATACCCTAACCTACACCATAATCCAACATGCTTTGCATCAAATGCCTGTCCCCCCCCATGCCGCTCACTCGTCCCTGTGTGCCACGCAATAGCGATAAATCCATCTTCACTGACACCGATGGCACCAATGTGGAGGACAGACTCGCCCTTGACGAGTGCGTGAGCGTGCCCAACGAATGGGATGACGATGTCAAGTTGACAAACATGGTATTCTATTTTGCGGGAGAAGTGAATTAGTGCTACAAGAACGCACCTGATCTTGAGATTTATTTTAGGATGAAGACCATTGTCATCAACCTTTTTGGGCGACTGAGGTTGCACGGTGGGCTTGTTGGTTATTCATGTTGTTCGAGGTATAGCGCATCCAGTATTTTTCGGATGTTTGGATATTTTGGATGTTTTTGGATGTTTTGGAAGTTTGGGGATGCGTGTATAAGCAAACCATTGGTATTATTATCAATGAAAGAATTGCATTATTTGGATGTCTCATGAGTTGCAGTAGATCACAATTTTCTGGCTCTAGCTCGTGGTTGTGACGCACCATGTTTGGGTATAAGTATTGCTGTTTCTCGGATTAAACCACATTGTTGAAAGTTAGCACCGTGTATGTGTTCTGTGTCTTCTTCTCTGTTCTTTGACGAATTTTTTTTGACACTGGAGCTAAAGTGTCTTTAATGAATTCTTTTCTCTGTCGCCGCCTCAAAAAGTACTCGCACCTGCCGCAACACAAGCCGTCCGTGTCACCGATGGGGGAACTGTGGCCGTCATTGAAATGTGCACCACTCGTATTGGCCTTGCCGGCCGCCATGTTCCTGTTTTATTTACCGTGCTCGTGACCTCGTCTTTACCGTGCCCATGACCTCGTCTTGGAGACGAACTTCTTATCTGCGCATTCTGCTCTGATCGACTGTTCCGCCCGCACTCTCTGTTTAGAACTTCCTCTTCTTTCAGATTCTCACCCCGAGCTGTCAAAAAGCCTCTGTACCACAGAATTCAGTCGGATACCGCCAAAAGCCCTCAAAAAAATTGAATTGACAACAAGTTCCCCAGTTATTGGCAGTGAATATGTGGTGACGCCCCTTCCTGATCTCCTCCTGGTGCACTACATCACTGTGCTGCACTCCGTCGTAACCATGCTCTCTAAACGAACAGCCTCGTCGATACAGCGTCTCTTTTCATTCATAACAATATCAACGCCTGATCACGCAGCATGTTCACTGATTCGAATGTCGATTTGGTTGTTTTGACAGCTCGCTTGGTTTTCGTCATATTATACTATACCCACTAGGATCGAGCATGCTTTAGTTACGTTGAGATTCGTCCCTGATAACTGCGTTTAATTTCGCAAAATTATCAAAAATTTTCTTGCTGCTTTAGTTATTTTTTGAGCTCGTTTTCCTAGTGGCTTCTATATATCGCCTGCAGCTCGGGCGCATGCAAGAATATAATATTTGACGAGTAAAAAACATGATACTGCTATGGGTCACCACAGATGAACCTAATAGGAAAGAGCATGATTTATTGGGCGAGCTCGTGCAGACGGGGCTCCATATTGTATGCCTGCCTGTTTATCTAAAGGAAATATATTGTTACATTTGAAAGAGACCGATAGAGGTTGAAAGAGGCCGTTTATTAGGTTGTGAGGGGCAGCTAATAAGCGGCAGACTGGTTAGAGATCCTTCGGATCCTTTGCTTCTTTTCTCCGGGCGACAAGTGCGTTCACTGTATACGCTTCGTTGTCTTCGTGCATATGCGCAACATTCCTCTCCGCGCAGACGAAGGCCGCCGGACGAGTCACTCGAGTTGTCGTGGCGTGTACAGTTTCAGACGGGCAACATGAGCCACTTGAGTTTCGGCAGCTTGTCGACCACTCGCCGTGAGACGAACTATAAATAGTTGACCTCTGTAAGTCTGTGGACAATGACAAAAGGTCCATTGTAAGTAGTCGAAAACTTTTCGCATAACCCGCGCTTGCGCATCAGGGTCCACAATCACACCAGATCACCTTGGCGATAAATAACTAATCGATGGTGAATATCATAGCATGCCTTCGCTTTGTCTTGCAATGGCAATGTGCGAAGTCGAGCTATGCGAGGTGCTTCTTCGGTGAGGCAGAGAGTCTCCGTGACAGTGACGTTGTCGTGATCACAGAAAGGTAAGATTGTGTCGATTGTGTTCCCGGGCGAACGTGGATAAAGCAAAAAGAAAGGGCTATAACCTGTAGTCTCATGCTTCGCTGCGTTTAACGCGTAAGTAATGAACGAGAGTACGTCATCCCTGTTCTTGTGGTCGCATGAGACATACATAGACAGCATGTTGATAATGGTGCGGTTGGTACGCTCCGTCAGCCCATTAGTTTGGGGGTGGTATGGTGTCGAGTGACGCATGTGGAATTCACACAAACGAAGTAGCTCCTCCACGACATCAGCTTTGAATTGTCGTCCATGATCGATGATAATCAGGTGAGTGGGGCCGTGTCGGAGGATGACGTACTGTAGCAAAAAATGACGAGACTTCACTGGCAGTTGCGGAGGGGACGGCCGCTGTCTCGCAATAGCGGGTGTGGTAGTCGACGCAAACAATTATCCATCGTTTGCCCTTAGCCAATTCTGGAAAGGGGCCGAGAAAGTCAATCCCCGCTTGTTCGAAATTGCAATTGTAGTTGACATCATCTGTAGAAGACCAGCTGGACCAATTGATGGACGTTTGTGACGTTGACATTACATGCAGCTTGCCACATAACTCTCAACGGACTTGTGCATACCAGGCCAATAAAAGCGATCTTTAGTCCGGTGAAGCGTCCACGCCAAAACTAAATGTCCAGATTTAAGGTCGTCGTGCATGACACTCATAATAACTGTTTCCAGGCTCTCCGGGACCACTTGAAGGAAACGCGCAACACTGCTGGAGAGGTTCCTTTTGAACAACAGTCCATCACGCATACAGAAACAGCGTGCAATAATGAAAGCGGATGCAGCAGCGAATAGTGGTGCCAGTTCAGCGTCCTTTCTCTGTTCTGCTCTGAAACTGGGGTTATCAGGGAAGGTAGGTGACACAGATGCTACAAGCTGGTCGAGGTCATCGGATTCGCAGTTCGTTGTGCTAAGTGGCATACGTGAAAGACAGTCCGCGTCAGCATGTCTACGACCCCTCTTGTAAGCGATGGTAAAACTGTAATCTTGTAGCCGGAGTGCCTAGCGCGCAAGGCGCACGCAAGGGTCACGAAGGTTGACAAGCCAACATAACGAGTGGTGGTCGGTTACGACTGTGAATGGGCGTCCGTACAGGTAAGACCTAAACCGCTGAATTGCAGATAATACCACCAGGCATTCCAGGCATTCTTGTTTCTTAACAGAGTAATTTCGCTCCAGCCTGCTTAGGGCTAGAGCGAAATCTCGCTGGCATCGCTGGCACTTGCGCATGCGATGACGTGTTCGCGGTCACCGTAACGTTGTGCTAGGAAGTTTCCAATACCTATGCCACTAGCATCTGTATGAAGCTCTGTTGGAGCAGGACATAAGTGCTGAAGAATGGGTCGAGACGTCAGCAAAAACTTCAATTGATGGAATGAGAAATCGTACTCCGGAGTCCACTCAAAGGAATTGTCCTTTCGTAGGAGGCATGTGAGAGGATACGCAAGATCGGCAAACTTCGGAATAAAGCGGCGGAAGTACGAACAAAGCTCAAAGAAACTACAAAGCTCCTTTTGGAACGTGGCGCATTGAACGCCTCAACTGCTGATGTTTTCTGGGGGTCAGGGCGGATGCCATCCTTGTCAACGAGATGCCCGAGCACAAGCGTCTGGTGGTCTCCGAAGTGGTATTTCTTCGAGTTTAAACTAGGCCAGCGTTTTGGATACAGTTCTAAACAGTATCCAGACGAGAGTTGTGTTCACTGAAGGTGCGGCCAAAAATGGCGACGTCGTCGAGGTAGCACATATAGATGTTCAACTTCAAGCCACGCAGAATGGTGTCCATAAACCTCTCAAACGTTGCTGGTGCATTGCATAGTCTAAATGGCATCACGTTGAATTCAAAGAGCTCATCAGCGGTTACTAAGGCAGTCTTTTCTTTGCCCTCTGGGTGCATCAGAATTTGCCAATAACTGGATCGTAAGTCTACAGAGGAAACATAAGAGGCCGAATGTAAGCAGTCTATTGCTTCCTCTATATGGAGCAGCGGGTATACGTCCTTTTTTGTCACAGCAATGAGTCGGCGATAGTCGGTGCAAAATCTCAAAGATCCATCTTCTTGACAAGGATTACAGGTGCTGCTCACGGACTGGCTGACTCTTGTACCACTCCCTTAAGGTGGCATCATTTCCTGCACTTGTGGATTGATAATTTGCCTTTTGACGGGGAAACACGATATGGTTTTTGGTGAATCGGACTTGCCGTGCCAGTGTTGATGGTATGGCGCGATCGAGACAGGGAGATAAGGATTACTTTGTCCTTCTGCGCAAAGTAAACTAACAAAACGTGCTTTAACAGCACATTCAATAAAGCTCGGTGCTCGCTTGAGCTAAGCGACTCATTTATCGCTGCCACAAGTGCCTCGTCCAAATTGTGACAACCAGTTCTGGCACGTTTTTCCGGCACGTCTGTGAGCTCGACCACTGATAAGGTCGCGTGTTCTTTGCTGACCGAAGCTAATTTCAAACCATTGGGTAGTGTCACGGGCTCAGAGAAACAGTTAACCGTTCATAGGCCAGTTCGTTCGCCATCGATTGACAACACACAATGGGAAACCAACACATTCTTCTCACGCAGTGTATGTGCATTGGTTCTACGCTAGCATCGAAGCCGTCAATCCACGCCACGACAAACATTATGAACATGTACGGTAGAGAACACAGGTATAAACGTATCGCCACTGACACACAACGTTGTTTGGTCGCGTTGTTTGGTCGTCCGCTGGAGCTTCCAGAAGTTCTGACGGCATCTGGCCACTCACAAAGACTTTCCCAATGCAAAAGTCTACAGTGGCACCATATTCTCGCAAGAGGCCCATGCCGACAATGACGTCTTTTGACGACCGAAGAATAATCGCAAACGCTGTCGTTATGATAAGGCCTCCCAAAAAAACTTTACTCACTCCACAGAACGTCGAAGTTTCATCGCAGGTGAAAACAACTTTCTGACCGAACACGTCTTTAAAGGAAGCACTCATCACGGAAGTCAGTGCACCTGTGTCGACCGAGGCCATCACTGACACATAATCCACCAAAACACGCACTTTGTCTTTAAACATACACACAGGAGTTATTTCTGTCAGTAGCACGTTTCCAGCGAGCTCACCCACATTAGCTGCGCTGGCTAGTTTTCGGGTGGCGAAGAGGGCGCTTTGCGACGTGGGGGGGGGGAAGGAGAAAGATGAGCACGAGGTTGGGGGTGGGTGGCGTTAAACTTCTGTCAGCTGCCGGGAAGTGGTTGTAGAATTTGCTGGGCCAATACTGTACATCAGGTGGTATGTGGGCTGGCTTCCGGACACCATGAGACTATTCGAAGGGTGAAAAGTCGAATGGTTATTGATATAGCGGAGTCACCCGACGGTTGCAAAACCGCAAAATGGTGGTCCGGCACAGTGCAGGAATAGCACACCGGCCGAGGTCGAAACGTTGGTTGCTTGTCGATGAATCAAGCGTCATCATTTGTTCTTGTGTAACGGATGTACTGGTTGGGTACGTCGTAACGAGACGTCGGGTGTCGAGGAGACATGCACTGAGGGTGTCGGTCATACCGCGACGCGGGAAATCGGGTTGTCATTCTTGACTGTGGGGCTGGGCTGTACTCCACAGTAGCCGCACTCATCGTTGGTTACCGTGGTGTCAAAGGAGGCACATACATAGTCTCACGTGGCAGAAACAATTAAGGATGGTCAGCTGTTGAACGCGCTATTTCTCGGTGGGACAGTTCTTCGCGAACAATCTGTCGAATGGTAGAAAAATGGTCGATGCCAGGATTCGTGTTCCACACTGGCAACCGTTGGAACGTTAGGCAGCCGACCAAACTTGGGTGCGATTCGACGCATCTTGAGTGTTTCAAACGTTCGGCAATGCTGAATGACGTCGGACACAACTGAGGCTTTTTTCCAGTTAGAAAATAATACACGTCCTCAGAAATCCCTTTGAGCAGATGACCAATTGTGCCCTCTCTCGGCATTTTAGCACAGACCACCTTGCACATCATTAACACTTTTCCTATGCAAGTGGTGCATGTGTCACCTGGTACCTGTGCCCGTTGCGACAGTGTTTGCTCAGCCCGCTTCTTTCTAGCAACCAAGTCACCGAAACACGCCCTGAGCTCTTCAACAAAAAGGTCCCACCTCGTGAGTGCTTCCTCATGGTTCTTATACCATACCAGAGCGGTGTAGGTCCGGGAGAACAATACGTTGGCTAACATAGCGGCTGCATCCCAACCGTTGGACTTGCCCGCATCCAGGCGTCGACATCTTCTCCAGCTTTTCCTCCGAAGGGCGGTAGAACTCGGCAGCATGGAAGCGGACCAGACGGTGCTGTCCTGGGAACACCTGCTTCTTCGGGCATGTCGAAGTCTTTTACGGCAGATGGTGCGAGACCGGCAAGTCGACGGCTTCGTTGAAGCTGTGGCAGTGATCGTTCCGTAGTTGAAGCGCTTACCCAACACCTCCACCACTCTGTTACGTTTGAAGGAGACCGGTAGAGGTTGAAAGGGACCGTTTATTAGGTCGTGAGGGGCAGCTCAGAAGCGGCCGACTGGTTAGAGATCCCCCTGATCCTCTTCGTTTTTCCTCCCTCCGGGCAATAAGTGCGTTCGCCGTATACGCTTCGTTGCCTTCGTGCATGTGGGCAATAATATTTCTCTGATGCATTTTCGCCGTACCATTTTGGTGGAGAGTGCGGGTCTTCTTCAGTCAACATACACGATGATGATACACAGTGGACATTCCTTGGCTTCCTTTGCGATGCCTCATCAAGACGAGAAGAACGATTCTTCGGAGACAAACTACCCCAACCATGCTTCGTCCAACTACACAGGAGCCAACAGCACCGCTTCCAGCCGCTACTAACCGCACCATCGTCCTCGCACAACCGCGTGACCCAGGCATATTTTCGGACAGTGACAGCACTGACGTGGAGGAATGGCTTCAGCTTTACGAACGGGTGAGTACTCTGGACAAGTGGGACCTGATGCTCCTGTTGGCGAATAATATTTAATAATAATAATAATAATGAGCCTTGATGAAACAGCCAAAGTTTGGTTTTCCAACTACGAAAAAGAGATCACGAGTTAGGACATTTTCAACCAGAAACTCATCAATCTCTTCGGCAAGCCTATTGGGCGTCGTCTTGCGGCGCAGATATAAACCAGCGTGCCAACTCTAGTACTACACCGAGTCACACGTTACATACATACAACATGTGCTCGCCCTCGGCCGGAAGGCTGGTGACAAGATGCCGGAATTTGAAATGGTCACGCACATCATCAAAAGAATCACGGATGACGCCTTCACTTTTCTCGTGTTTCGAAAGTCATCGGCTGTAGACACTTTACTAATGAAAGCAGACGCTTCGACAAAGCGAAATGCCATTGTATCACTCCACACTTTTCACGTCTTCCAAACAAGGCTACAGGAATATTCCTACGCGGTTATTTACAAATCAGGCCGCCACCATGACAATGTCAATTGCTTGTCGCGTCATCCAGTAGACCCAGCAGACCTTACTGAGAGCGGCAAGTCTACTTGCGTTTTGGCACTTTCTTCGTTCAACAACATCGGAGATCAGCAACGCCGTGATCCTCAAGTCAGAGATATTTGGCTCATTGGTCTCACAAATCCTCCGTTTCTCCTTATGTTCCAGCTTGAAGATGGCGTATTATATCGCTACAGCATGCATCCTGAAGGACATTAACTGCTGCTGGTCACATACCACAATATATGCGTCAGACTTTCCTCGCACAGTTGATGCAAGGCGTACGCTCACGAGAGCCGAAACAAGAGGTAGTTGTAGTATACAGCGTTTAGCAGGATAGGGGGCTCACCGTGATAGCGGGATTGAAATGCAGATTTGCAGATCCGTACATAAGCTGTTGCCAAAGTTTTAATGAGCTGCGCAAACAACGCACAGCCACGCACCGTTGCCATCCACAGGCGACTTCAATGTTGGGATTGACTGTTGCTCCTGACATTTTATCGCTGCTACTATAGATTAAGGATTTCGTTCGTGAAGAGGTCGCTCGCAAGCTTTCGCTGATGCAGCTTGTTCACGACCAGTCGAATTCCCCGTTGGCGCCCCCTCTCCAAAACATCATCTGGGACCAGGTCGCCGAAGAGGTCTCGCCTTCGCTCCATCAGGCTCCGACTGCTGCTCACCTGACGTAAGCCGCAGTTGCTTCCAGGCCTGTGATGCTAGGTTACAGCCCTCGTAGTCCGCCTATTCGCCCGCCAGTATCGCCGCCCGCTCGCCCAGTCGTACAGTACGCACCAGCCGAGGACCCTTGGCGCACTCCATACAGCCGTCCCATTTGTTTGTTTTCATTGTGGTCTAGTTGGCCATGTGGCCCGTTACTGTCGCTTTCGTGCACCACCTATCTTCAACTGTGTGCGTCTACCATGAGTCACGTATGCACAGCGTCAACCCCGCCGCAGTTACTCAGGCGATTACGAATTTGATGCTACCTCCCGGACCCCACCCTCCTCTGGCCGCTCGTATTCTCCTCGCCACCGCTCCCTTTCCCCTATGCACGGACGGTAAAGCCCTGTGCTCCAGGAAAACTAAGTGGCGCAGTTCAGGAGGCGAGAGACTGCGGTTTCGGTGAAATGCACAAGGCCTCGAATTTCTCCCAGAAACGTTATTGAAGTCGCTATAGAAGGAACATGGACGCTAGCCCTTGTCGACACCGGCGCTGCCCTTTCAGAGATTGATGCCCGCATTTGCCGTCTTATCGGAAAAGTCACGACGCCTGTTTCGGGACTATCCCTTCGTACAGCCAACGCGCAGCACGTCGAGCCATCCGGTGCCTGCACAGCCCGTGTCATCATCCAGGATGTTCTTTATGTGGTCGAATTCATTGTGCTGCCATCTTGTTCTCACGACGTCATATTGGGGTGGGATTTCCTCTATACCCAACGTGCGATCATCAATTGCGCCCGCGCTGACCTCGAGTTGTTCCCATTTTCGACAGATGTCATCGATGACAAGGACACATGTCGCAGAATCACAGTTTGTGACGACACCATTCTGCCTGCCCAGTCTACTGTTGTCTCCATCTCTTGCGACTCTGTAGTCGGTGGTTTCAGTGCTTTTCACACCGTCTGCACTTCTAGTTCGCTGCCGATCACTGCCATTGCCATTTGCCGTTCTCGAGTTACATTCAGGTGCCTCTGTGATGTACATCACCAATCCATCGCCCGAGCCAATCACTTTGGGACGCCGGGAAACACTCGACAAAGCCGAGCCGCCGGCGTCATCTTCGGTATTTGAGACCATGGACGACCACACTGATATGGCCACCCTCGAGACATCAACTCCTCAGGCACTACCGCGATCTTTCACACCAGCTATAGCCAGCGACCTTATGACGACACAACGAGACCAACTTCTTCGCTTGCTCGACGATTTCTCTTCGTCTTTCGACTGCCAAGCAAGAGCACTCGGCCACACAAGGACTGTTTTAAATACTATCGACACCGGAAGCCACGTGCCCATTCGTAAGCGTCCTTACCGAGTATCGGCGAGTGAGAGGCGCCTTATCGTTGACCAGGTGAATGACATGCTTAAATGCGGTGTCATTCAACCTTCCAACAGTCCTTGGGCACCACCTGTGGTCCTTGTTTGGAAGAAAGATGGCACAATACAATTTTGCGTCAATTATCGCCGGCCTAACAAGATTACTCGCAAGGATAGGTCCCTGTTGTCACAAATTGATGACGCACTCGACTGCTTGCAAGGAGCAGAGTTCTTTTCTTCCTTGGATCTCCGCTCAGGCTACTGGCAAGTGCCCATGGCTGAGACTGACTGCTCTGAAACCGCGTTTGTAACATCAGATGGAATATACGAAATAACTGTAATGTCATTCGGTCTCTGTAACGCGTGCCCGCCACCTTTGAACGCATGATGGACGGCATCTTGCGCGGCTTGAAGTGGCACACTTGCCTCTGCTATTTGGATGATATTGTCGTCTTTGCGCCAGATTTTCTGACCCATCTACAATGGTTGCATCAAGCTTTGACCTGTGTCCAAAATGCCGGTCTCCAGCTTAACTTGAAAAAGTGCTTATTCGCCGCTGGAAAACTAACTATACTAGGCCACGTCGTCTCCAAAGAAGGCATTCTTCCCGGTCCTGCTAAACTTCGTGCCATATCCGAGTTCCCGAAGCCTAATAACCTGAAAGCTCTGCGCATTTTTATTGGCCTATGCTCATAATTTCGGCGCTTCGTTCGTAATTTTGCTACTGTCATCGCACCTCTCAATGCACTCCTCCAAGGCGACAATGAATTAACTACCTGGTCAGAAGCTTGTGACGATGCGTTTAAGACACTTCGACGCCTGCTTACGTCTCCACCAATTTTGCATCGCTTCGCTCCGAGCGCACGCACATAAATTCGTACTGATGCTAGTGGTGTCGGCCTTGGTGCTGTGCTCGCACAACGTGACGATGCCAACGCCGAATACGTGGTTGCATATGACAGTCGTGCACTCACAAAACCTGAGACCAATTACATGGTAACCGAAAAAGAGTGCCTGGCCATCATATGGGCTCTACAGAAGTTTCGCCCCTATCTTTACGGTCGTCCTTTTGACGTCGTAACAGACCACTACGCTCTGTGTTGGTTGTCAAACCTCAAGAGCCCGTCAGGTCGCCTTGCTCGGTGGGCCCTCCGACTCCAGGAATACGACGTCCGGGTCGTATACTGTTCTGGCCAACAACACTCTGATGCTGACGCCCTCGTCACGCTTCCAGCTCATTTCAGACGCACGCATCTAGTCACAATCACAATATTTTGCCACTCGACATCTTGGACATGGCCTCGGAGCAACGAAATGACCCTTGGATCGCCACAATTCTAAACTTTTTGTCGAGCCCTCTGACCACACCGGCTCCACGAGCGCTACGCCGCCAAGTGCAGCATTATGCTATCCACGATTGTCCTTTATACCGCTGTAACGACCACACCGATGACCGCACATGGCTATCGGTCGTGCCCCGCCATCTCCATCGCGATCTCTGCTCCGCTTTCCCCAGTGACCCTGAGTGTGGCCACGGTGGCGTGTTCAAGACGTACACGCGCCTTCGCCTACGCTATTATTGGCGCGGAATGTACAGCTTCGTCTGCAAATACGTCCGCTCATGCCTCGCCTGCCAAAGACGCAAACCAGTCTTGCATCTCTCCACAGCACCTCTCCAGCCTTGTTACGGGTGTTTATTGAGGTTCACAGTGACCGGTAACATACCATCAAGTTATGTGACCCTCCGATACGTAACAAAATTTCATCATCTGTGACGTCATATGATGACGTCTTCACGTACTAATGATTTCTTGCATTACTCGTGTTGGCGCCGCCGACGCGAGAAGACGCAGGACGCCGACGGTGATCAATTTTTGCTATCGCCTAAATACACTGTATACAGCTGTATTTCTGTCGAATTGTAGCTTCCACTGGTGTTCAAGGGAGCGTGCTTGCAGTAATCAGGCAGAAAACTTGGTTTCCTAATAAATCTTTGTACTACACTCTAATGTGTAGCCATCATTTACAACCAGAATATTTTATAGATTATAAGAAGTACAGTTGGACCTTGATATATCGAACGGCGTGGCGATCGCGAAATAGTTCGATATATCTAGAATTCCCTCGCAGGGGCGCCTGCGCAAGTAGGCATTTGGTGTGTAGCGACACCACGAACCCGAGCTAACGCGGGAGTTTCGGCTCCCTCCCACGCCTAGGCGTGCGTGGCTTTGCCGTGTCCGAGGAAAAGGGGATCCTGGGGGTTGAGCTGACGCTGGGTGATTGGACCGTTAAGGCCCCCCGGCAGAGGCAACACACCCCTTTGGCCCCGGCTTCACGTAGACTGGCACCCCTGAGCTGACCCACCCAGGGGAATCGGCAGTCGCCTTTTTCTATCTCTCTCTCCCTACATCTTCGTCTTTATCTCTTACTATTTATCTGTCCTGTCTTCTACTCTCTTCCGTTTACTTCCAAACTTCCTGGCGGCTAGGGTTAACCCTGTGCAAATAGCCTACCTTGGTCTAGGCGCATTGGGTTATAGTGGCGTTGTACGGCTGGCGTCTGCAGGTTTCAGCATTTGTAACCTTGTAGCGTCCCCTTGTTGGGCTCCGTGGTGGGTGGCCGCCAACGCTGCTGAACAACAATAAGGAAGACATCCATGGAGCATTCCCACTACTGTCTGATCGTACCGGCTTAAAGCCGGTACGCACCGATGATCTCACCAGAGAAGGATTGGCCACCATGGTGCAGTATCTGGCCACCCCCTCCCGTAGGCATTCGTCAATTAACTCACGGCCCTCAGTCCCCACCAGCTGCGGAGCAACTGACCACGGCGGCGGTCAGATCTGCCAAGCAGCAGAGGGTGCTAGGAATCTCTGGATACGGACAGGCCACCATTGGAACTTGAAATTAGCAACGTTTAACGTTAGAACGTTATCTAGTGAGGGAAGTCTAGCTGTATTATTCGAGGAGCTAGAAGGCATTAAATGGGATATAATAGGGCTGAGTGAGGTTAGGAGGACAGATGAGGCCTATACTGTGCTACAGAATGGGCACGTCATTTGCTATCGGGTCTTGGCAGACAGAAGAGAACTGGGAGTAGGGTTCCTAATTCACAGAAACGTAGCTGGCAACATAGAGGAATACTATAGCAATAATGAAAGGGTAGTAGGCATTGTAATTAAACTGAATAAAAGATACAAAATGAAGGTAGTACAGGCTTACGCGCCTACATCCAGCCATGATGACGCTTCAGTTGAAAGCTTCTATGAAGACGTGGAATCGGCAATGAGTAAGGTAAAAACACAGTATACTATAGTAATGGGCGACTTTAATGCAAAGGTAGGGTAGAAGCAGGCTGGAGACCAGGCAGTAGGAGATTATGGCATCGGCACTAGAAACGCCAGAGGAGAGCTACTAGTAGAATTCGCAGAACGCAATAATCTGCGTATTTTGAATACCTACTACCGAAAACGAGAAAACCGCAAGTGGACATGGAGGAGCCCTAATGGCGTAAGTAAGAACGAAATAGACTTTATAATGACTGCACACCCAGGAGTAGTGCAGCATGTGGAAGTGGTTGGCAAGGTAAGATGCAGTGACCATAGAATGGTACGGGCTCGAATCCGCCTAGACTTGAAGAAGGAACGACAGAAACTGATACGCATGAAGCCAATCAATAAGCTAGCACTGAGAAGGAAAGTACAGGAATTCAGAGTGTCACTGCAGAACAGGTACTCTGCTCTTAGCGAGGAAACCAACCTTAGCGTAGATACAATGAATGATAATCTGACGAGTATCATCACGGAGTGTGCAGTGAAAGTTGGAGGCAGGGTAGCTAGACAGGACACCGGCAAGCTTTCCCAGGAAACGAAGAACCTAGTTAAGAAGCGTCAAATCATGAAAGTGTCAAGTACAACAGACAAAATAGAACTGGCAGAGCTTTCGAAGCTGATTAATAGACGTAAAGTAGTGCGATGTAAGAAGGTATAACAAGGAGAGAGTTGAGCACGCTCTGAAAAACGGAGGAAGCGTCAAAGCAGTGAAGAGGAAACTTGGGATAGGCAAAAGGCGGATGTATGCACTAAGGGACAAAGAAGGCAAATTAACTACAAATATGGATAGGATAGTTAAAATAGCGGAGGAGTTTTACAGAGATCTGTACAGTAGCCGAGACAACCACGACCTTAATACTATAAGAACTAGCAGTAACCCAGACGACACCCCACCGGTAATGATAGAAGAAGTCAGAAAAGCTTTGGAGAGCATGCACAGAGGCAAAGCTGCTGGTGAGGATCAAGTAACATCAGATCTGCTGAAAGATGGAGGACAGACTGTGTTAGAAAAACTAGCCACTCTATTTACGAGGTGTCTCCTGACGGGAAAAGTACCAGAGTCTTGGAAGAACGCTAACATCATCTTAATACATAAGAAAGGAGTTGACAAGGACTTGAAGAATTACAGGCCGATCAGCTTGCTCTCTGTAGTATACAAGCTATTTACAAAGGTAATTGCTAGCAGAGTAAAAAAAAACATTAGAATTCAATCAACCAAAGGAACAAGCAGGATTTAGAACAGGCTACTCAACAATTGACCACATTCATACTATCAATCAGGTAATCGAGAAATGCTCAGAGTATAACCAACCACTATACATAGCCTTCATAGACTACAAGAAGGCGTTTGATTCAGTAGAAATATCAGCCGTCATGCAGACACTGCGGAATCGGGGCGTAGATGAAATATATATAAACATTCTGGAAGAAATCTACAGGGGATCAACTGCTACCATAGTGCTTCATAAAAAAAGCAACAGAATACCAATAAAGAAGGGTGTAAGGCAGGGGGACACAATCTCCCTATTGCTATTCACTGCGTGCTTACAGGACGTTTTCAGAAGCCTAGAATGGGAACAGTTAGGGATAAGAGTTAATGGAGAGTACCTCAGTAACCTGCGCTTCGCCGATGACATTGCATTGCTGAGTAACTCAGGGGACGAATTGCAACTCATGATTACGGAGTTAGACAAGGAAAGCAGAAAGGTGGGTCTTAAAATTAATCTGCAGAAAACGAAAGTAATGTACAACAACCTCGGAAAGGAGCAGCGCTTTGCGATAGGTAATAGTGCACTTGAAGTTGTGAAGGAGTATGTCTACTTAGGGCAGGTAATAACCGCAGAGCCTAACCACGAGATTGAAGTAACCAGAATAATAAAAATGGGGTTGAGCACATTCGGCAGGCACTCTCAAATTATGACAAGTAGATTGCCACTGTCCCTCAAGAGGAAGGTATATAACAGCTGTATCTTGCCGGTACTTAGCTACGGAGCAGAAACCTGGAGATTCACAAAGAGGGTTCAACTTAAATTGAGGACGACGCAGCGAGCAATGGAAAGAAACATGGTAGTTGTAACCTTAAGAGACAAGAAGAGAGCCGAGTGGATTAGGGGACAAACGGGAGTTAAGGATATCATAGCTGCAATAAAGAAGAGGAAATGGACATGGGCCGGGCATGTAGCACGTAGACAGGATAACCGCTGGTCATTAAGGGTCACCAACTGGATTCCCAGAGAAGGGAAGCGGGGTAGGGGGAGACAGAAGGTTAGGTGGGCAGATGAGATTAAGAAGTTTGCGGGTATAAATTGGCAACAGCAAGCACAGCACCGGGTTAACTGGCGGAACATGGGAGAGGCCTTTGTCCTGCAGTGGACGTAGACAGGCTGATGATGATGATGATGATGATGATGATGACATAAGCTGTACCACCCATTGTGCACATGCTATTTTTAAGATTAAACGTTATTGTGTTAGCGTGGTGTACGTAGTGTACGTAAACATAGCGGTGCTTTAGAACACCCACTTCGAAGTAATTTTGGCGGAGTTGTTGAACGATTCACTTCGTTCGCAGCAAACGAATCTTTCAAATGGCTTCACTTGCCTTCAGTTAGCTTCAATCAGTAGAGGGTTTCCGGGTGTCGTTGGTATTGCTGCTTCACCTCCATAAGCTGCAATATCTAGTTTTTCTGCTGTGATTGTCCAGAGAAGCTCGGCAAGGAAAAGCGCCGAGGCGGCGGAGAGCGGTATTGGCGGCGTAGCGGCGACGGGGAGCGGGATTAGCAGCGACCGGAAGAAGGGGCGTCAGTGCGGAGAGGCTCGTGAGGAGGCGGCGAGTAAAAGTTGGCTGGTGTAGCAGCTGGATGTCCAGAAGTGGTAGGGCTTATATAAGGAGGGTAGCTATGACGTGGTGGGTTGGACCAGTGGTGACGGCAATAACAAGAAATATGTCCAGGTTGATGACAGGAAAAGCAGATAGGCTGGCCGTCAGGGGTTCGCCATTGCGTAGGGTTCCGGAAAGGCAATGATAGAGGAGATCGGCGAGCGTTACCTGAAAGTTATGGGCGTATTTCAGGGTGAGTCACGGGACACGTTGACGGAAGGCCGAGATTGGCGAACTTTTTCCTTACCCCAGCTTGAATTAAGGCTATCGATGGGTGTGATGGGTCAGTGGCTCAAGTTGTAAAAACAGGCTGTTGAATGGGAGCTGGAAGGCAGCTTCAAGCTCCCGATGTACAATTTGGGTGTCGTGGTCATATGTGGGTGGTTGCCGAGCGGCTTTACTCGATGAAGTTGCGGCCGTGTTGGATGTCGTGTGAATCTGCGTGATACGGCGGCTCTTGGCGTGTTCAAACCGCCAGAATTTTGATGATTTCGTCAATGGTGGGGACGTTAGTGTATACAAGAAGGTTGAAGGCATCATCGGCGATTCCTTTAAGCACATTCGATACCTCCTTAGGCTCAGGTATGTGTTCGTCAACCTGGCGGCAAAGGGTGATGATGTCGATAATATATGCAACGTAGGATTCGCTAGACGTCTGTGACCGAGTAGCCAACTGATTTCGCGCAGTTATATGACGTGCAGCGGTGTTACCAAAAAGGTTACAAATCTTCTCCTTGAGAGTGTTCCAGCTGGTAATGTCGACTTCGTGCATCCGGAACCACACTTACGGAGGGCCGTCGAGGTAAAAAAGCACGTTGGCAAGCATGAGTGTTGGGTCCCACCTAAAGCTGGCGCTGATCCGTTCATACACGTTGAGTCACTTGTCAACGTCAAGGCCATCCTGTCCGGAAAATACGCCAGGATCACGAGCAGGAGGTAGGACATCGTAGGTAGGAGTCACAGAAAAGGCGTGTGGTGAAGACGATGTACCTTGAACCAGTGGCATGGTAGGACTCATGATGATGCGGCCGCTGCGGAGCTTCGTGATGGGTACAGGGAAGAAACAGCACCTCCACCACAAATTTGTGAATGAAAATGAGACGGAACGTGACTATTTGGCAGTGTATTTACACCAATAAAATCGGAGCGCAGCACACAGAGCGAGCAAACCAGTGCTCTTCGTCGTCTTCTGATCAAGGAATGGTTCCCCCTTGATGCGAGAGCTACGTAGCAATATTCTGACAGCTGGTCACCTGGGAGTTTAATAAACTTATGACCACGTTCGACGTCGTTTCTTTTGGCCTGGTAGTTACCGATGCGTCTGCCATTACGTCGCCTCATGCAAATCCTGACCAAACCGCAAAAAACCAGCAACCTTTCAGGCGAGACGCCTTCGGCCCATTCAGATCCCCTCCCAACCATATTTAGGGTAGGTCTTCACTTACATGGACCTTTCCCTTTATCAGCCAGCGGAAACATTGAATAGCAGTCGCCACTGGTTACGCCACTCGGCATACCACCACGCGGGCTCTTCCTTTCAGTTGTGTGACGGACGTCGCTGACTTCCTCCTGGAAGACCGCATACTACACAAAGGCGCTCCTCGGGAGCTGCTTACTGCTCGAGGTCACTACATTTTATCACAAGTTATTCAAGACATACTATACTCTTGTGATACAAAGCACAACTTAGAAACGGCGTATCACCCTTAAACAAACGGGCTCACTGAGCGGTTAAATAGAACAATCACGTACATGTTCGCCACATACGTTTCTTCCAATCATAGTGACTGGGACTCCGCCCTCGCATGTGTTACATGTGCCTATAATACGTCCCGGCATAATGCTGCAGGTTTCTCGCCATTTTTCCTCAAGTATGGAATAGAACCCACACTGCCTTTAGACGGGCTCCTTCTTGCAGTTGGCCACACATCAGAATACGCCCGCGATGTAATCTCAAGAGCTCAAGAGGCACGTGGTGTTGCTCGCCTGCGTCTGAGTGATTCACAGGAACGACAACGACTGGTATACAATTCCTGCCATCACGATGTCTCCTTCAGTCGCGGTGACACAGTCCTCTGAACGTGGTGATGGCCAGTTCGCCTGTGGAAAAAGCTGACTTCGCCGTACTCTGGTCTGTATCATGTGGTGTGCCAAGTTACTAGCGTGAGACATGAAATTGAACTTCTGAACAGCACCAGTGCGCGATCGTGTTCTGACGTTATTCACGCCGCATGGCTAAAGCGATATTACTCGGAACAATCAAGCACCGAGAAGGTGCCTTCCCCGCCGGGGGTGATGCTACGGGGCGCCACAGATGAACATAATCAAAAATAGGACCATGTTTAGGGCAAGCTCGTGCAGACGGGGCTCCATAGTGTATACTTGCCTCTTTATCTAAGTAAATGTATTTTTGAGACGTCTTTCCCCCGTAACAATATTGTTAGGAAGCACGCATTGGTGTGAGACTCCAGATTATTTGCGTCCACCTGAGGCTTTTTTAACGTGCACCTAAAACTAATTGAAGTCTAAAGAACGACGACGAGAAAGGAGAGAGGGTGCACACACATTGAGCGCCACTTCTGTTTACATTGAGTTTCATCAAAACGTACCCTTGAACTATGCAATATCAACACGCGCTGTCGACCATTCTTGCAATTATATCAAACCACGGTGCTACTACGTTGTGCGTCCATGGAAATGCAGCTCGCGTATGCGGGATTCGAACTCTTGTAGCGCAGCACTTCAGCTGGCTGACTTATCGGGTGGTGTTGCTTGAAACACCTGTACATATAAAGGCTCATCACCAACACGCAGCATAAGTCTGTTGGCAATGAGCGGCGACGAGAAGTCTACAGCCATCAGCTGAATAAACCACTTGCAGGGCTCACGGTACAGTATTTTACCTGTGGTGTTGCTAGCATGCTCAGTCACTTTCGCATTGGAAATGGCTGTCTCACAAAACAGGTGCTCGATTACGAAATGTACAGCAGTCGACTATTTGCTGTAGCGGCAGTTTACCAACGAACTTTCTTTGCATAGGAGTCCGGCCATCACGTTTCTACCCGTAATATTTGGTAATACTGTGCACGGCGAAACTTTTCAAAGTGAAAACACTGCGGAAATATTGACAAACTGCTATAATACAATTTTGATGCATCTGCTAATTGCATTGCTTGGATTGGAAACGCTAGAACTTCAATTGTAGTTTTCAGCACTGAGATGTTTTATAACTTTTGTAGGAGCTCACAATCCAGGAGTGTGTGCCTGCTTTCCAGGATGACAAAAGAGCGCTAGCCATAGCGTGCGAAATGGGAGATTAACGCCCCAAGGAACATGTTTTCCGAGCGCGCAATGGGAAAACCAATGAGCAACCGGAGCTTTGCCCACTCTCCGCTAGGGCGGCATACGGCACTGTGCAAACTTGAGTCTGCCTTCCGCCGCGCAGCAGAGTAAATGGGCATCTCGCGCTTTTCCGCACGTGTGGTTAAGGCGTGGCCACCTTTCTCCTAAACCTACACTCGCGGCACCACCGTGCCTTCGCTGCGTGGCGTTTTGATTGGCTGTGGCAAAGTGGCGCGCCTCAGCAGGCAGTCAAAAATTGCTCCAACAGCAGTTTTCCTTGGCGCTTGGTTTTGCTCCTGCTTTCCGCGTTGCCGTCTCGCCACTTTGGCCACCCCGAATTCGGTGGGAAGGAGCTTGTAGAGTTCCTTATAGGCGTTTTCACACTTGACGCCAGTAGACCAAGCTCCCTCAACAATGAGCAAGGTTCTGCCAAAACGATAAAAGAGTGCCTTCTAACTGGACAACAGCTGTGTCCGTCTACTGCGCCGGTCTCTCTGACACAACTTCACTGTTTTCGCTATAAGACCGTGCTTGCTGTAGAAAATGGTTGCTGTTTGGTACCTTTCGCGGCTGTGCAAGTCACTAGGGTTAACACCGCTATTTTTTACATTTCTACGTTGGTTCGAGGGGAATTTTTTTTCATTTCATTTCATTTCATTTTTATTTCCTTAAGGACCCCACTCGGGGGTATTACATAAGGGGAGGATACACAGGAAAAGAGAACACTTGAACACGTTAGTTTTCGCAGCATAGGTGATTTGTATGATTTGTCGTGAAGGATGATGGGCAGGTGGTTGAAGCAATGGAGCTGAGAAGGTCGTTCCAATCCTTGACGGCGCGGGGAAAAAAGAAGCGGAAAAAGTGGCAGTTCTGTGGCAGTTCTGTGGAAAAGTGGCACCGCACAAGCCATCCACTTGAAGTGGATGGCTTGTGCGGTGTGAAATGTATGTCGGGGGGAGGATGCAAAAAGCTGCATTGAGAGAAGAATGAACAAATTTATGAAAGAGAGAAAGGGTGGTGATACGGCGGCAAACAGACTCCGCCAATGTTTTGGCGGAGTGAAAAACATCGACGACGCACAAGTTCTGAACGTACCTGATGACTCACACCATCCTGGCTCCGCATTGTGAGTGCTGTTGCACGTCGAAGCATTCATCCTTTGATGTATTTTGTACCTTAATTGCAGAGCATCTTACGTCAATACAGCAATCTTAGCCTCTGAACCTGTTGCAAGAATATCGTTCTTCTTTTGATGTCGGGCAATCTTCTCTCGGTCGCACATTTCTTTTACGCATCGCAACTAAACTAAAGCGCAGCCATTGTTAATCCAACGTCCATATCACGTGCCACATGCCGAACGCCAGGTAACAATGAGCAAGCTAACAATACGCTTTCACGCAACGTATTTAGGCCCTTGAACAGCCCATGGGCGTCTCCTGTTATCATTGGAAACAAAGGACAGTACTGTGCGGTTTTGCATGGACTACTGACGGCTCAATAAGATCACTCGCAATGATGTTTATCATCTGCCGCACATCGACGACGTGATTGACAGATCCCATGGAGCTGACGTGTTTTCTTCTTAACGTAGCTTATGGCGCGAAAAAAAAACACGAGAGATGGACAAGTGCCATAAGCTACGTTAGAAATGAACCGACTCGCCAAACAACTCGCTCTTTTTTTCTTCCTCCGATTCGTGCTCAGGGTGCTGGCAAGTACCCATGGCTGACGATGCTCGACCGAAGACAGTCACTGTCACACCCTACTGCTTGTACAAGTTTAACATCATCCCATTTAGTCTGTGTAACGCGCCCGCGACTTTTGAGCGCATGATGGACACTGTTTTGCGCAATTTTAAAGGGCATACATACTTGTGGTTCCTGGATGACGTCGTTGTTCTCGCGCCGGATTTCTCGACGCATCTCCAACACATGAAAGAGAATTTCGCACGTGTAATCAACGCCTGACTTCACATAAATGTGAAGGAGGGCCAACCGGCAGCACGGCAACTCAGAATCGTAGGTTAGGTTGTGTCGAAGAACGAATTTTTTCCTTATCCAGCCAGGCTTCTTCGCTATGGCTGAGTTTCCCAGACCTGCGTCCGTCAAAAAGTACGCAGTTTTCTAAGCTGTGCTCTTACATTGGATGGTTCATATACAACCTTGCCCCCATCATATCACCGCTGACTAAGCTCCTTCGAAGTAACGGGCCTCACAATTTGTGGTCATCAAAGTGCGACGGCACGTTCGAGAAGATCCACCATTTGTTGACCTGTCCTCCCATACCTCGCCACTACGATCCTACGGCCCCAACGGAGGCGCAGACTGACGCAAGACGTACGCTCACGAGAGTCGAGAAAATAGACAGTTGTAGTATACAGCGTTTAGCAGGATAGCGGGCTCACCGTGATAGCGGAATTGAAGTGCGAATTTGCAAATCCGTACGTAAGCTGTACCACCCACTGTACGCAAGCTATTTTTAAGATTAAACGTTATTGTGTTAGAATAGTGTACGTAGCGTACGTAAACATAGCGGCGCTTTCGAACACCCGTTTTGAACTAATCTTGGCGGAGTTCTTGAAAGATTCGCTTCGTTTGCACCAAACAAATGTTTCAAATGGCTTCACTTGCCTTCAGTTAGCTTCGATTACCGACTATTACGGATAAGGTAGGGCAATTTTCAATAGAGCTTTCCATTTCAAACTTTTCTAGTCCTTGCTAGAAGACTTGTGTAAACAAACCAGCAACATATAACTTTTCCTGTTTTCGGCATAATTTAAATTCATTTACATTTATCACTGAAATATTGTCGTAATACTGCCTCGCGTGGTGACACAGCTAACATTCTCGTTTCCTTTTTTTCTTTTCACACTTACTTCCCTTATTATTCCTCCGAAATAAGGCGCCACTATCCCTGCTGGGGCGCGTAAATCCTGTAAACATCATCCCGCTAACTATGAGACGCTGTCCGTAGCGAACGTTTGCGGCATGGTAACGCTCTTCCCTTCCACCCACTATCACGCTATAACTGTCTATTTACACCATAAAAGGAAAACAGTGCGTCTGAGCCCTTACAAAGTTTCGACCTTGCCCGAATGGTCGCCCATTTGATGTAATCGCCGATCACCATGCACTATGCTGGCTGTCGTCATTGAAGGATCGCTCAAACTGTGTCGCCCGCTGGGCTATTCGTTCGCAAGACTACGACATCCACCTGGTGTATCGCAAGGACGCAAGCATGCTGACGCCGATTCCCTCTCACGCTCTCCTTTTCATAGCCTCTTGCTCAATATATCTCATTGCCGTTTCTGTCATCTATGTTCACATTATTGTTCACCCGCAACACCATCCACTCGCGCCCCCCGCCGTGGTGGTCTAATGACTAAGGTACTCGGCTGCTGACCCACAGGTCGTGGGTTCAAATCCCGGCTGCGGCGGCTGCATTTCCGACGGAGGCGGAAATGTTGTAGGCACGTACGGTCAGATTTGGGTGCACGTTAAAGAACCCCAGGTGGTCGAAATTTTCGGAGCCCTCCACTACGGCGTTTCTCATAATTATATGGTGATTTTGGGACGTTAAACCCCACATATCAATCAATCAATCATCCACTCGTGCCTTGCATCATCAAGCTGACCGTTTCGCTGTACGTGACGGCCACTTGCACCGACACAGTTTGCAACGCCGCGGCCTGCAGTGGTTACCCATGATATCGCGCCGTCTGCGGTTGCAAATACGTGATTTCTTTCCAATACAATTCGCAACGCATGCACTTCGTGGTGTCTGAACTTACCTCCGCATTTGACAACGCAACATTTGGTGAGGTATGTACCGCTACATGTAAAAGCTTGTTTGCTCTTGCCTCGATTGCCAACGCAGAAAACTATCAACACACACGTCACCAGCTGGTCTACAACTGTTACCTTGCCCTGACTGTCTGTTTGTAACGTGGGTATTGAGTTGTATAAACCACCGCCAAAGATGCCAGCTGGTGACATCTAGGCCACCGTAGCCGTAGACCATCCAACGCGATACGCCGAAACCGCCACCCTCCATGCCGCTATTGCTCGCGATGTTGCCTGATTCATTCTGCACCGATTAAGACTGCGTCACAGTCCATTCATGGAGATTCTCAGCGATCTAGGCCGTGTGCTATTGCTGGATGTGCTTGAAGTCATTCTTTCGGAGAGTCATTCTGTCTACCACAAAACCACTGCTTGCCCTCTGGCGACGAATGGCCTCACCAAACGCTTTAACTTCACACTGGGCGATGTACTCTCGATGTACGTTGCCGCTGGCCACACGAATGGGGGCGCTGTCCTGGCCTTTGTCACTGCGCCTTCAACACCATACCGCCGCTGGTTTTCGTCCTTCTTTTTACTGTACCGAAGACACCCGTCACCCACCTTCGACACGACACTCCCGTGCACCCCGGCTCCATCTGAGTGTTCTCCCATTTCGCACACAGCAATGCTTGCTGAAGAGTGTCACGAGCTTTTGAAAACTCCTTCTTAAAAAAGTTTTTTTTTTAATTTTAAATGCAACCCTTCTATTTCGGGTACTTATGCTGCTTGAATTTGCATGAAATTTAGGCCAAGTTCTTTCATAGCATGAAAATGCAAATATCTTGTTTACACTTCATTATTATTGTTATGCAATAATAATTAAAGAATTATTTTATATATACTAATATAATTAATGTGAACGTTTACTAAGCTAAAATAAATATGAACTATTTCACGTCTATTACATATTTTGTTTGCGCTTACTTGTTAGCTTTTTTAATTTAACACTTTAATTCAAACATGACGAATTATCGATAGTTGAGAACTTTAGACGTTTATACATCAAAATAGGAGGGAAACGGCTAATTTTTGATTTAGTCATTTTGGAGAACTAAAACTATACATTTTTAAACATATAATATTATAATTGAAAACTGCATAAAACGTTCTATAAACTACTCACGTGTTATTGCTCTAGTGTAAATATTCAAGAAAAATTTGCAGATCTCACGTACAGTGAGAATCGATTATATGCGAAGCACGGATTAGGAAGGTTAATATGTCATGTTAAAATCAGCACAACGTTATGAGGCGAACGTATATTTTGTCGTACACGACTTGCATATCAAGATTATCATGTTTGGACATGTCATGTACCTTCGTCGTCTATCACGTCACGTGATATCTAATTTAGTATATGTGAAGATAGAGAAACGGCCACGAGTGCATCTCGGGCGTGGGATGTAGTTCAGTTTTTACATGACACGCATTTCATGATTATCATGTCTGCAGTAATCTCATACCTTCAACATCTATTCACGCCCCGTGATACTAAATTTGGTATATGTGAAGCTAGCGAAACGGCCGCGAGTGCATTATGAGCGTGACATATGGCTATGACTTATATGACATGCATGTTATGATTTTCACGTTTGAACGTGTCACTTATCTTCGCCATGCAGTGATATCAGACAATACTGGTTTTGCATTTTGTCAAGAGAACAATACCACTGAAAAAGCAGCATGGCCATGACTGTAAATCATGACATTCATGACATAGGTGTCATCATTTCCATTTTATGATTAGTTATTTCTGCTCGCCATGTAGTCATGTTTTGTCATAACAATTTTGGGATTGATACCACTATCAAAACGCCCAGGAAAGCTAAATGTCGTGGGCGGCTAAATAGATAGATAGATAGATAGATAGATAAATAGATAGATAGATATGCTCAGGGTTGCCGAAATTCGCCAAGAAATACTTCGCATTTAAAACTGCCTTTGAGTAGCATCTCCCCTTTAGCATACGGCCGCTCAAATCTGTATGTACACGCAGTCATAATGTGCACATGCAATATGAGGATGGTATATTGATGAACATATCGTAGTCGATTGAACAAGTTGACTACACAGACATTCCACAAGATATTTCACAATATCCGCAGCATGATTTCACAATATCCGCAGCACTGCACTGAACAAGAGAAGGTTTTTCAGAAGTTTTCATGGAAGGAGTTACTAACTCCGTCGATTGGGAGCGTTTCTTTAACCTTTATGACAGCATCAAAGTGCGAGTCATGATAACTTAGTAAATAACGCAAAAAGTGCCCATGTTGTTGTTGTATACTTGTTTTACGCATACTTTACATTTGAATGTATATTGCCCTATCAATAAGCAACGAAAATTGACACACATGAAATGGGCAAGTTCAAAACCTGTTTCAAAAGGACAGGTGTGGAGCAGAGTGGATGTTGCAACACTTTTCACCAGCCCGAAGTAATGCAAGATATGAAATAAACTTTACAAATGCACTTAAAGACAAAACACACTGCCAAATTTAGAGTTAGATTGCATAAGTTACAAAATACATCATTACTGCGTATACAACAGGCGTGGGGAACGTCAATAAAGTACGTAAAGAATGAAGTGAAGACAATGCGATGTTAATCACAACTAGTCGGGCAAGAAAAAATAACAACCCATTCCAACTCTGGGATGTTCAGGAAGTTTGATTCTATTACTCTGACTCATCAGTGTAGGTAAGGTGTCTCGATAGTTTTATTGAGTTAGGAATGAATGTCCCATAAATGTGTTGTTTTCATATGCATTAGAAATTGCAAACGTACGCAAAACATGTGAGCAGGTTGAGGGATCGTACCTTGGCGATAAATTTCGGCGAGTACAACAACCCTACTTCCTCCCGTAGAGGCACTTCTCTCACGATTTGCGTGGTCAGCATGTTTGAGTGAATGGTAATAATAGAGTATTGTTTAGGTGCAAAATCTCATTGCTACAACGATAGCAGAACTTGTTTTCATGTAAACAAAAGCAGTGTTCAAGAGAACTAAACTGTCTTGTCGTGAGTGGTCGTCAATATGGCGAAAACTGAGATTTCGTTGATGAGGAACAATACTTAGGTCTGCTGTCATTTGTTGGAACTGTGAACCATTCGGGCACCTTATGTCTTTGTATTGAATACGCAACACTGGGCTGCACTACTCATCACCAGTACTTTCGTCGATACAGAATCTCCAGCTATTGCCCTTATTTTCAACAAGCACAACAGTAGAGGACCACGTACTGGACGAGATTCCAATTATGCCTTTATGAGGATCTTATCTACCTTCCGGTGTATAATAGCATGCTCCGGTGCTGACACGTGGTGAATGGGTCGAGTGTTCACCGGTATAGATGCAATGGGTTACCATAGATATCTGGCCTAAAGTGCGGTCAACGAAGTGATAGATGTCCTGATAAGAAGAGAAGACACGGCAGAGAGCAGATACTTGCTCAGACGAGAGCTCACCTGATATCATTTCCGTTAAAAGGTCACACCAAGAACGTAACTAAAGTGATTTTTACAAAAAATTGGGTGACGAATCAATAGTCAGGGCGGCATCTGTGTGGGCGACTAGTGTGGCCAGGTGCACAAGTGACATGCCACGAGGAATAAGTTGCCCCGGGAAGCCAATATCGAAGACGAAAATGAAGTGCGATTGTCCTTAACTGTCCCCACCGTGTTGTGGAGCGCAACAGTGAATGGCATGGCGGCGTCAGAAATCACGGAAAATTTTAATTATCATCAGGTACTGGAGGGAAATGGTGAGAGCTGGACTTGAGCTGTGGTCAGTGGTGAAAGTCAATCAAATTTGACAGGTAGCGAAGATTTGCGAAGCTGGGGGAATCTGAAATGAGAGAGAGTTGAGCCGAAGACGTCCTTCAGAGTAGCCTATAAGCGCAGCGTTCGTGCTCAGGAAGTCGATTGCGAGAATAAAGTCATGAGAGCAGTGTTTCAGTACAGCAAACAGACCCAAATTTTGTTGCTCAGAAATTGTTATTCATGCTGTGTACACTCCAAGTCTAACAAGAATACTCCCATAAGACAGTAGATGAACTCGCAGGTGTTAGAATTCTTTGAAGATTACGGCGCAGGTCTGAGCTAATCATAGAGATGTGTGGGCCAGTATCAATAAGAGCAGTTACAGGTAAACCATGGACGAGAATTCTGAGAAAGTTGCACCGCTGGTCAGGAGTAATAAGATAGAGAAACCCTGGAACACTCGGTCCTCACTTCACCGTGGGAGACCGCATCGCCTGGAACATCAACCTGTTTGTCACCTACAAAAGAGCTGCGATCTACCGCGGCGCTTCGTGGGCTCAACAGCTGTGCTACAGCACAAAGCAGTAACCCGGTTACCTTTGCCATGCAGGTTAGTAAACCGTACGCTCTGTTCTCAAAGAAATCAAGCAACTACTTTTTGCAACAGCTGCCGAGCCCACGGTGCTGTTTTTTTAATTGTTGTTGAGTGTGCTGACGTCATTCGTTTTTTGCTCCTGTTATCGGGTGACGTCGAGTCAAATCCGGGTCCTTACACAACCGCTATACTCGACGAATTGCATAAAATATCAGCTGGTCAGTCGAAACTAATTTCAGAAGTAAGTGACCTGAAAGATCAACTTATAACCACGAATCAAACTATCGCCCAGTTGAGCCAGCGGATAAATGATGTTGAAAAACATTGTCAGAGCCTTATTCTGCTTCGCACAGAAATAGACAACATAAAGTCCAACACTGCCCAGACAGCTCGCCAAGTACTCGAACTGGAGACACGTCTTGACGATGCCGAAAATCGATCCCGGCGAAACAACTTAGTATTTTATGGCCTGCTCGAGCCTAGTAATTCAGAAAGGTACACCCAAACCAAAGAATTGGTCATCCAGCACTGTCGTGACCACCTTGGCCTTACAATAAATCCAAAAAATTGAAAGCGTTAATCGCCTAGGCCGTCACCCTATCGAGTGCGGTCGCCCCATCATCGTTAAGTATAGCTTCTACAAAACGAAAGAAGCTGTTCTTTCTAATGCTCGAAAATTAAAAGGGACTAATTACAGTATCGCACAGGACTTCTCTCGCTCGGTCAGAAACGCTCGTAAGCATTTGGTTGCTTTTGCCAAAACTAAACTGATCGCTTTCAACTGTCGTACAAAACATTTTCTATTGGCTCAAAGAAATATATATATGACGAAGTCTCGCAATCTGTCAGAGAATTCAAATAGCAATCAACGGGCTGTAAAAGAAAAAAAAACATCATAGCAAAGTTCCTCGGGCTAACCTTACATTGTCTGTAATATTTACCAATATTCGCAGCTTCTTGCCGAAACGTCAGCTTGTATCAAATGTTGTCTTATCATCTACCAGAAATGTGCTCGTATTAACAGAAACGTGGCTACATAGCAACATCAGTGACGATGAAGTTCTAGCCGACCTGCCTAACTTTCATATTCATCGCCAAGATCGCACAGATGGACGTTGGGGTGGGGTCCTTGTGGCAGTGAATCAGCAGCTATCATCTTCAGTATTGCACATCGATTCGGACTGCCGCGCGGTACCGCGAACCGTACTTTTAAGCGTTTGCTATAGGCCGCGCCAAAGTAACCCCGATTTCCCGTGCAAACTAAACAGCATTCTAAACACTCTTACAAGAGTGCATCCAAACGCTGACATTGTTCTCTTCGGAGATTTCAATTATCCTCGCATTGACTGGCATAACTACACACTTTTAGCCCAGAAGCAACTAACTTTGTTGATGTGTGTATGAACTTCAACCTTTCGCAGTTGATAACTGAACCAACGCGTGTCGCACAGAGCTCGTAAAACACCCTAGATTTGATACTAACAAACAACCCCGACTCTATGACATTCATAACACACTTAAGGGAAATAAGTGACCACAAGGTTGTTCATGCAACCTTTAACTTTGCCCCGCTAGTATGTGAAACTTACAAAAAAACAATTCGACTTTATGATAAGGCCAATTATGAAGCTATCAACAGCGAGCTAACCCACTTTTTCCCGATATATGAGACGCAATTTAGTAATCATTCAGTGCAAGAAAACTGGTTGCTTTTCAAGAGCAAAGTGCTAGATCTGATTGAGAAGTATATTCCGGTATGTAGTTTCCGTGCTAACAAAAATAAACCATGTTTCAACAAATCACTGAAGCGACTAGAAAATAAAAAAAAGATATTTCCGAGCTGCTAAACAGAGCAACAACTCACTTCTGTGGGGTAAGTACTACTCAGCGGAAACCGAATACCTGACGGCAATACAAAACGCTAAGTACACGTTTTTTCACAGTGACCTTTCTTGTATGCTAACACAAAATCCTAAGCAATTTTGGTGGGTGATTAACCCAGAACAAAAACACACGATAACGCTAGCTAATGAAAACAATGATGTTATAAGTAACGCAGAATGTGCGGATATATTTAACACCACCTTCGCAAGTGTATTTACTACACTGCGATTGCCTCCGATTGTACTAAGATCTTGGTGTATTACCAGAAAACTACCAATGCCTGACATTGTATTTTCCATTGATGGCATAATATCTTGCACAGAACGTCTCACGTTGACATCACCAGCTGGTTTTGACGAATGTAATTCGAAGTTTTTACTTAATACTAAGAACATTTCGGCTGCTTTCTTGTGTCTTTTGTTTTCTCAATCCCTTTCAACAGGTCACTTGCCCGATGACTAGAAAGTGGGAAAGGTCGTTCCCATCCATAAATCTGGCAGTAAGCAGTCACCATCAAATTATCGTCCAATCTCGTTAACAATCATACCATGCAAAATCATCGAGCATGTCATTTATTCACAAATTATGGCCTTTCTAGACTTAAATGATTTTTTTAATCCTTCACACACGGTTTTCGCAAAGGTCTATCCTGTGAAACTCAGCTAGCTAACTTCCTTCATGATTTATACTTAAACTTAGACTGTAACCAGCAAAATGATGCCATCTTTTTAGATTTCGCTACAGCGTTCGATAAAGTGTCTCATCAGCTCCTTCTTCTTAAACTGTCTAGCTTAAACATTAACTCTAACGTTCTTAACTGGATTGCACCATTTCTGAGGAATCGCTCCCAATCAGTTTTTGTTAATGAGTGTGTTTCTAACCCTCTTCCAGTTACGTCCGGTGTTCCCCAAGGTTCGATGTTAAGTCCTCTACTGTTCCTAATATAGATTAACGACTTACCTTTGCACATTTCAGGTCACATTCGCATGTTCGCCGATGATTGCATCATTTATCGTACTATTACTAATCCACCTGAGCAGCAAGCACTTCAACATGATCTTAACTCTATTCAAGCTTGGTGTGACCATTGGCTGATGACACTTAACCCAACTAAATGCAAATGATTATCTTTCTCGCGTCGTCAAAACCCTTTAACTTTTCCTTACATAGTCGGTAATGTTGACTTGGACAGAGTCGAATCTTATAGGTATCTAGGTGTGACATTGTCATATGATCTAACGTGGGGTACGCATGTCACTAACATAATAGCGGGTGCTAACAAATCACTTGGATTTCTGAAACGTCATTTACGCCACGCTACCAAACACCTGAAACTTTTAGCCTACAAATCTATTATCAGGCCAAAGCTTGAGTATGCGGCTGCCATTTGGAGCCCGCCTCAGGATTACTTAACAAAATCACTTGAGGCACTGCAGAACAGCGCGCTACAATTTATTCATTCATCATATTCATAACATGTCAGTGTGTCATCATTGAAAGAAGAATCATCTCTATTAACTCTTGCACTTCGTCGTCGCATTGTCACCCTAGCTCTGTTCCATAAGTTCTATTACAGCCCACGTGACCAACCAGATTTTATCACCACTCCAGCCCGCATATCTCATCGCACCGGTCATGCCCTACAAGTCACCCGTCCACGCAGCCACACCAAGACATTTTCTGCCTCCTCATCATCTGAATGAAACGACGTTTCCCACACCACCACCGCCATTACCTGCCCGAGTTTATTTTTACAAAATGTAACACATTGTCTGTCTCGCAATTAACATACATGGTTAGTATTTTTATTTTTCGTATAATTTTTCTACATCCACCCCTTATGTAACACCCCCTAGTGGGGCTTTTAAGGTAATAAAATGAAATGAAATGATAATTTGCAGTCTAGGTCGTTGATACAGGGTCGCGTATGAGGGCTGCACCGGCTAGTTTTTCGAGTGATGGTAGTATGAAGATATTGAGAGCAGCTAGGTAGCGGCGAGCCAGATAGTCGACGCTTGAGTGATGGCGAGCGGCAGGTGCGATGTTCTGAAAACGACACCACGCGCACTGGCCTCAGCGCGGTAAAGCGGCGCTTAAGGCGCACTATCGGAGCGGAATCCCCTTTAGTAGAAGCCTGGTCAATGTGGCGAGATCCAACAGCTGCGTAAATGGCTGGACAAGTGTCCTACCTGGTGGCACATGAATCTCATGGACCGATACTCATGTGTACGCTATTCCGTGGACTCCTTCGTGGCTCGAAGGTGCGGTTTTAAGTAGCAGCCACAACAACTGGAGGAGCCGAGTTGGGAATAGCTGGGCATTTCTATAAGGTGGAAAATTGTCCATATGCGCAATCCCATCTCGAACCAGGGCCTGTATAATTGAAACAGCGCTGAGGCTGTGTCATGGTGCACTGTCGTTATTGTCCTCGAGAATTCGGAGTGGCGCCCTCTCGCGCGTGGCGTCAGTTTGGCGACTCCACTCTTAGCCGCGTAGCAACAGCCACTGCTCCTGTGTGCCTATCGTCTGCTTCGGGTGAGAAATTTGTCGAACTAACAGCCTCGTGAGGGTTAACTAACGCCCACAACAATTTTTTTTGGATTTCATTAGGGAATTTCTTTTAGTTGCAGTTCAATCGACAGGGCCAAGAAACCTCCCAGATGACCGATAAGCACGCCGATTCCGCCGACCGCATTGCTGGTCAGAAAATGAAACTATGTGTCAATGTTCTCGCTGGGCATCTGCAGTTTCAAGTTCGGGTGTTTCGAAGTTTGAATAAACGTGCCTTTCTCCAGCATCTGTAACCATGTAGATGCAGTTAGCGAAATTCCGCTGTGTCTAATCAACCGCGTGGTGCTATACGATGCAGGCCACATTGTTGACTGTGCGCAGCCGATGCCGTCAATGGAACATGCATCACCGTTATGGCCTTTGTCCTGAAAACACGTCGACTTGCGAACCCACCACACAATGTTTCTGTGGCGATCGACTGCTGTGCAAGAGTGAAGTACTGCTCTGTGCCTCGGTGTACTTCGTCCGCCCGTTAAAGGACTTAAGCTTTTACAAAAATCCTAACGAGAAGGAGTGGCTGCCCTCTCCTTAGAACATTTTTTTTCTGCAGTGTAACGATAGCGATGATGAACACGGGGATATGTGTGAGAGTCGCTGAATTCTGCCACTCTGGCATTCGCAAACACATGAGATCAATGCTGCAGCGCAGCTGTTTAAACTACAGCTTTGGTAGTCAGCCGACCATTTATAGCATCTACTATAAATGCAGTTAAAGCAGCATCAAATTACCAAATTTGAGATAATCGTGCTCGAACTGCAGTTATGCACGTCGGCAGTGTGAAAGCCCGTGTTGTATCACAGCAAGAAACTTCTTGCGGGGTAGGTGCTGGGGTGACTCGGGAAGGGGGCAAGTTCCGCCTTAATGCACCCTCTGGCCAATGCACATGTGACTGCAGTTTTTTTAGTAGTGTTTGTTCAATGAGAGTGACCTCATAGTTCATATTATTAGCACACAGGGCCGCCGCTCGGGTATCAGAGTATGAGAAATAGCTATCGCTGATTGTATATACTGCGCACGGGGCCATAAAGATCATGTGGCAACCTTTAGTGAATGTTTACAAAACAGTGACAGCAGGTTTTGCCTGAGAAGGTATGGTGAGCAGTGCGCAAGGCGATTGCTTATCTTGATCAATATACTAAGTTTATATGTACAGTACGAACACCAACGAGACAAAGCTGTAGTAACAGATGTGCTGGGTTGCTCAGCTGCGCTACGAGAGGCACTTACCCAACGCGATTCGGAGGCTGCGTCGTCGGCTCCCTGTCTAGGAGCCTTCGCGTTGGTTTTCGGACGGCCGCTTACCTCATGCAAGACGCCTTCATCTGTAGCCTGCGTGCGTTGAATGGCTGACGTACTGGCGAGGCGCTGAAACACGGTTGGAAGCTTACTGAAAAGTGGATTGTGCACTCTTAAAATAGTGAGTGAAAAAGTTTCAACTGCAAGCAAATAGGTAGTAACTGCAGTGGTTACTACCTTTCTTGGACTGTTACTACCCTTTTGCTACCTGATTACTACCTACGTTAGTAAACAGTTACTAGCTACAACTGTTACTAACTTTTTTGCTGCCTGTTTACTACCTACGTTAGTAAAGAGTTAGTAACTGGAATGAAAGAGGCAGTAACTGCAGCTGTTACCAACTTTTTGCTTCCCAGCTGTTGACTACCTTATTAAAATTGTGTGATTTCGATTCTAATAATTTACAAGAGGAATCCTTTGAACGTATCTTCATTAAACAGAAAGATCACACGGAAGATATCTTTAAACCAAAAAAGTACATTTCGTTTTAAATTACGCAACCGAGATATGTAAACGTCATTCCGATATTTGCGAAACGGGGAAGTACACATTAACGAGCCATAAGCAAATGCTACGCGCGTTGTAATAGACAATTGCAACAAAGCTTAGTGAATTCTAGCAAACTAACGAGACCAGCGGATCAAAATAACCAGACGGTCACAATTACCCTCCAGGCCGGTCACAATGAATTCACTGCGGAGTTTCAAATAGTATCATTCTTTTGGCGCACCAAACCCCAAAAACGAATATTACATTTTAACCACTGGTATAATAACCGTGTGAAGCATTGAGATGCACTGAGAATGCGTTCGGTACCTTGTTTCGACCACCGTACATATGACTTTTTGTGACCTTTTCATAATAAATAAATATGACGTTGTTTTTATTAGTAAGGCTGCATAAAAGTCTTGTCTACGTCAGCAAACACACGTAACAAGGTAGTATATTGTTGTGCTACAGGTTGACATTTGTTGTAATTCATCCTGAAACACAAGTGCTCCTGTGTGCCAGACATGCACCAGCAAAGTAGGGGTGATATATACCCTACGCTTACTTTAGATTGTATGCGTAAAGTAGTGAACGTGTTAGGCGTATTTTTCGCGTTCATGGCACCCCACGCTTCATTACCCTAAGTTGTCTACGAATGAGACATTGATTGAACAACATTAGCGGTGGAAAAATATTATGCCAAACTCAATGAACGGGGCAATATTGGGTACTACTTTCTTCTCTTGACACCTTTAAAAGTAACTATCCAGGGGTGGTAACGGCTACGGTAGTAACAGTTACAATTACATATCGTAATATTGTATTGCCATGCCACATCTCACACGCCATTTGATTCTTTTAGAATTTTTGTTTGTAAGTTTATTATTGTTCAAGTGCACTTCCGTAGAAAATGTAACGCCTTCACTCCTGCTTAAGGCCTGAAAATTCAGGTCAGCAGTATTGGATAAATAAATAAATGCTGGTAGTAACAGCAAAGGTGAAACTGTTTCCACTCTAACCGTTACTAACTCCGAATCATACCAGGGTTGTAACATACGTGACAAACCATTACTTCCCCAAAGTTAGCAAGTACCAATTCTTTTTTTAAGAGTGTAGGGCGGGTATACGAAAAGTCACTCAGCGATGTGCTTGCTACATATGGTTGACGAGGGCGTTGGGTGCTTTGTCACTCCGAGTTCTACTATCCACTTCTTTCCCAGCTTCGGGTCTTTAGGCTAGTTGTGAAATCAAACGCACTTTTCACGAATAGGTGTTCATATAGACACTCTGTGTAGTATTCCATTGTGCAGAACTTGCCGCGGAGACAGACAGCCGCAGTTTTAAGATAAAAACACTGTGCTTCTGCATTGAGCGTTAAAAGCGGATACGCACGGTTGGTAAAACAGCGTTGGTAGTCACTACACAAAACATAATCAATTCAACTGCGAATTCACCAAGTTTTACCATGACGGTGGTTTATATATGGTGCAGTGCCTCGAAAGCATGTAAATCTTCGAACTAACGTCATACAAGTGCGGTTCACAGCGCCGGCATCAGTCCCACACCAAGTCTATAGACATAGCAGGTGCCATAGCCTCGAGCACCCGACAGACCATTTTGGTGACATTTTCCGACCCTGGTGGTTGATGTAGCATGAGAAGTCCTGGTAGTATTTGCAGTAAGAATTAACCGACGCATTGGGAAGGCGGTCAAATCGGTGAATCATGCGCCTACTTTTTGCCTGTTCTGAGCGACGTAATTCTGCTATGACCGACTTGTATGTTGCGTAGTCTTCGCACAGCAGAAAATTTTTAAATGCGTGGCATTTCTTAGCGAACTTCGACCTTGAGCGTATCTATCTATCTATCTATCTATCTATCTATCTATCTATCTATCTATCTATCTATCTATCTATCTATCTATCTATCTATCTATCTATCTATCTATCTATCTATCTATCTATCTATCTATCTATCTATCTATCTATCTATCTATCTATCTATCTATCTATCTATCTATCTATCTATCTATCTATCTATCTATATAGCCGCTTATGTTTGATTGCTCTCGTGGTCACCCCCTGAACTTGGCGTTAACCAAAATTAGCCAGTGAGGGTAAGTTTGAAGAATATGATGCGCTAGTCAAGACATCATTAGTGTCACAATCTCGTCACGTACGTCCTTGAAGATTTCCGGCCAGGCACTAGCACATACCCACGGGCGGGTGTGTGCCACTGGTATGCGAGTATGCGCCACAGGTGGTTGACATTTAGTACCTACCCAGGAATATCGAGAACACACATGGGCAATTTTTATGCGCACACGTTAAGAAATACCCGACAATGATAGCATCGACACGACAAATGCCAAGTATGACAGGGTCCCCGCTAAAATTGAACCCAAGGATTCTGCGTGGCAATGAAGCATTTTACCGCAGAACTACGCTAGGTCTCAAAACTACTTTTCAAATAGACGCCAATCTTCGTGAAACGTCGATAGTGGTTGCAGTGCTGCCTGCCCAATTTTAGAAACACTACATATGTACTATTTTCATACAGGCGTGACGTCGGGTTGGCGTCGATTGTGGTTAGGTGTCATGCGCTGACGTTGGTTCATGTAGGAGTGCCCAGGGCCAGACTTTCTGCTTTTACACTTCAGCTACAAACCGAGACCTCTGTCTTTTCTTTTTCATAGTCAAGGGAGTCTTTTGGGCACAGCCAACTAAATGATTTGAACCCCCCCCCCCGCAAAATCATGCTTTGAACAGTAGCCCACTTGCTCCTTGGCCAATTTTGACCTTTGGCGATCATCTCAAGTCGACAAAAACATGCATCTAGGTCATTCCTTATTTCGCGCAAGAGTATTAGAAACTTATAAGGACATATTGGTTGCTTTGGTGAGTGTTCGGGAAGGATTGTTGTAATAGCAAGGTTCTCCTGTAATGTTTAGGTAATACGGACTTCGGTGCCTCAGTGAAGATAACATCCGTAAGAAATGGTATGTCTCTTTGCAGGTTTAGAATGACAGTTTATGACAACATGGAAAGATAAACAACAGAGAAATACACAGCAAGCCACGCAAGCACAATCCAATGAGCTAGCTACAGTCCCTTACAAACGTAGCGTCTTAACAAAGTCTCTCCGGGCTTACACAGGCTCACGCGACGGGGAGTCGAGCACTTTAGGCGATGCGATGACGTGGCACCGGTGTGAGAGCTACAGCTGTCTTAGAAGCCCCAGGTGGCTTGCCAGGGTGATCAAAGAACCTGGCGCTTTGGGGAAGAAAGGTGTGGCTGACAGGACACGTCAGCGGCCACATTGAATCCGTCGAAAAAACGCGTGGACCGTGTCCCAGGGGACGGCCCTCGGGCCCGGAAAGTTGTACTTTTCGATACGTTGAAGTGCCTTAACTTACGCTGTACAAACACGAACGATCCGCTGATGTCGCGCTTGATGTTTACAAACCACAATAGTAGCCTTTTCGCATCTTTTGAAAATCTGAACATCCTATAGCCATTTGGCAAGTGCTTTGTGCACTGCGGCACACAAGCACCGCGACTTTGAAAGAGTGACTCCACCGTGCAAATAGGCGCGTGCATCGATGAACCCTACTCCAAACGTGCTCATTAAGCCATCTCGTTGATAGTGCTTGAAGCATGCTATTCAGTGAACTCTGTGATAAATATAAATAGCCTGCCGTTTGAGCGTTGAGAGTGGTGCTCCTTGGTTTCTCACTGGCTGACGCCGCACGCTTACGAACGAAAGGTCACACGTTCAATTCAGCACGTTGGAGTCTTTTTCTTGGTTATTTTTGTTTGTTGCGCTTTTATACATATATATACGTGTACATATACGGTGAATGTTGTCTACGCTGGTGGCAAAATAGAGCCGACAGTTGTCATATAATTGCTCTCGCAATAAAAAGACATCGTTGTACCACGATGCGTTGTGTCTCTCGTTAGCGAGATTGTCCTGCCGGTCGGAATGCACATTGCCCTGTTTGAAAAGCACAGCTTCATTTCATCCCGCAAAGGTGTATCGCGATGAAACTTCTGGTATGGAATCTGAATTATTAAAAATGATAGAGAGTCGGTTTTTTTGGAAAACTGCAGAGCCCTGGTTGCACTTATAACTATTGGCGCGGAATGCTAGGTTAAATACTGTGTGAACGACGAAGATAGTAGCTATCATCATTCGGAGATTAGACCAGCATTCAGCAAAAGATGTCGATCGGGTGAGCTTCGCCATGGGCACGGCGGCTCGTCCTTTTCTCAACATTTTGGTACCGTGAAACCCGGGAGAAAGGACAGGACCTTCACTTAAGTAACGACCATCGAAGGAGCCTGCGCAGAACAATCGCTACTTACAAGGACCCGGCCAATGCCTGCAGAGCTGTTGTGAGCGTGCCATACCCATGAACCCGTTGTCTTGACAACAGGTCCATGGGTATGGCACGCTGACGACAGCTCTGCAGGCATTGGCCGGGTCCTTGTAAGTAGCGGTTGTTCTGCGCAGGCTCCTTCGATGGTCGTTACTTCAGTGAAGATGTGCTGCCGAAACCCGGGAGGCAGGACCTTCGGAGGTGAGACGGAGCGGACTTCACAAATTTTGACCGCAGTCGTAGCCTCGAGGACTTCTGTGAAGCCGCCGTGGCTAAAGCTGATGTGCTAGGCCTAACCACCGCCGAGACCTGGGAGCTCGATTCCGGTTGCAACTGAGACCACTAGGAGCACCAATGGACTGACGTGTGTACAGGCATCGTCTGGAGGTTCACGAGACAGGAGCCCTCACGTTTACTTCGGCTCTGTCCTGACTCGCCCTTCACGACAACGGCCCGATATTCACAAGGCAAGGTAGTCCATAGGTCAACGAAGTACATCTTTGCAGTGCAGCCCCGTGAGTGCAGGCACCGTCTGGAGGCTCGCGAGAAGGAAGCCCTCACGTCTTTTCCGGCTCAGTACTGAGTCGCCCTTCACGACGATGGCCTGATATGCACAATATCACGAAGAATGACAGCCTGACAAGTGACAGATATTCTTTGTGCGAACCTTCGGTGATGGATGCCGTAACGACTCCGACTTCGCCTTTTGACACGGCCCGCCAGTGACTTCTCACGTTTCCGACACTGGACCGGATCAAGGAGGCCCTCTACGAAAGGCGGAGTCAAACACGCAAGGCCATCACGCAGGTCACCGAAGACGTATAACGTCTTTGGAAATCGAATTGCCCACTAATCTGTTAGTTACGACGTATTCACCGAGTTTTGATTGAGGAATATGAGGAACTCAGGAGAATGGACCAGGATATAGAGGATGCAGTTGACATCAATGATTTGGAAGCCGAGACGGAAGGGGCGGAAGATTATGAGCATCAGGTCATTCTAGCGAAAGTAAAAACTGAATATAAAATCACCGATGCATTAAAGGTACGGCAGGCTTGTTTGGAAACAACAAGACCAGAGACTGAAATGGAAACAGAACGAAAGGCAAGCTTTGCGTCTGCGTCACCACCATCCAGCCAAGGCCTATTAGGCAGCGATCTTGTAGCACAGATGCCTGTCGAGTCAGCGTCAGGACATATTCTTGAGCGTGGTGGAAGCCAATCGATCAGGACCTTCACTGAAGTAACGACCATCGAAGGAGCCTGCGCAGAACAACCGCTACTTACAAGGACCAGGCCAACGCCTACAGAGCTGTCGTCAGCGTGCCATACCCATGAACCTCGAACTCCGGTGTTTGAGGTGGAAGGCATTCCCATGTTTGAAAAAAAGGAAGACTTTGTAGACCCAAAGGGCCACCCACTAGATGTTGAGGATACGGCCAAACCAAGGCTGGCAGATTTAGACGTCGCAAAGTCCTCATCGCCCGGCGTTGGAGGAAAATCAAGGTCAATTCTCAAAGCGACAAGGAACAGAAGACAGAAACAAAAGGCCACGATGACCCGAAAGCCAGCCCCTTGTGCTGCTGAAAGCTAAGGTTCTTCGAGAAAGCTACAGAAGTTAATACTGAAGAGACTGTGTAAGGCACATCTTATTTCTGCAAAGTTGATAAATGCCGACTCAGTGCAACAGTGGCAAATGAGAGAGACCAGACCAAGGCGGAAGCAGAAGGGTTACAAGGTAAATGCAGCAACGAACAGAAAGCAAAAGAAAATGTTACTGAAGTATTGCTACAAAAGATCTTTGTGGAAGAGTCTTATCTGCGAATTTTCATGCCAAGGAAACTTTCTCAACGACACTGCAGGTTCATCAAGGTCAACGCGTTCAGAAGCACGAGTGTGCAACAAGCGCCGAAAGCACCGCTGGAAACGCAGACGTGGTTGGATATCACTTCTCACATGAACTGACCTGGACTGACAAGTACTCTTGAACAGCGTTTGTTTCGAACTTGGTGTGTTAGTGTTCTTCATCAACAGTTGCGGGCGCCCGGAGGATGCTAAATACTGTGTGAACGAAGACGATAGTTGCTATCATCATTCTGAAATCAGATCAGCATTCAGAATAACGAAGAGGTCGATCGGGTGGGCTTCGACATGGGCGTGGTGGCTCGTCCTTTTCTCAATATGCTAAAGCGTTCGATTTGGCACAGAAGGTGCATGCCGTTGAGATACCAAACACGCGAGGTCGTCACAAAATGCTCATTATCTCCTGCAAAAGTCCTATTGCGTTTGCGCGGCATAGCGCAAGGTTATTGCAGAACAATTTAGCGAGATGCTAGCGACCAGTGTCTTAATTAATTGTGAAGTCTCTCGGCTTTGCCTCTTATCTTGGTAAAGAAAAAGAATGGTTCCTCGAGATTCTGTGCTTATTATCGGCGTCTCGCTCTTTAACCAAGAAGGGCGTCTATTCGCTCCTTCTCATTCATGACGTTATTGACTTCCAGCATTCAGCTTCCTATTTTGCTTCAGTAGACTAGTGATTGGGGTTTAAAAAGTTTCCGATATATCCAGCTGATTAAGAAAAGATGGCGTTTGTTGCGTCATACGATGTGTTGGAATTTAATGTTATGCCACTCGAATTGTATAATCCCGGGAGTATTTCAACACTGTATGGTAACCGTCTTGCAAGGCCCTAAATGGGAAAATTGTTTATGTTACCTGGACGATGTCTTTATCTTTAGACAAACCTTAGAGGAACATTACCATCGCCGTGATTGCCGTCTAACATATTCTGAGAAAGCTGCCTTGACACCGAACTAAAAGAAAAAAAATGTGTCGTTTTGAGCAACGTGAAACACTGGCTTTGTGACGCCCTGTGGACAAAGCTGACATTAGGCTGGACGCGCCGAAAGTTATTGCCATCAGCACCTTCAAGCAGCCACATTCTTTCCGGGCATTGCAAAGCTTTCTGGACCTATGCTCTTATTTTCGCCGCTTTATGCCTAGTTTTTGTTGAAAAGGCGCTACCACTGACTTGAAGAACAGGGACACCCTTTCCTGCTGGAAACTGAATTGTAAGTCAGCGTTTGAGCACCTACAGAACTTCTTGACTTCCGTGCCATTACTGCACCACTTCGATCTCTCTGCTTCTATGGAAACTCACACCAATGCCATTGTAGTTGGTCTTGACGTTGTGCTCATCCAGTTCCATGAAAGTGCTGGACATGTCGTTGACTATGCAAGCTGTTTCCTCAAGTGGCAGAAATGAAGTGCCTGACCATCGTTTTCAGCGTACACAAGTTTCAATCCTACATTTAGGGCAGTCGGTTCTAAGTCGTGACCGACCATTACGTTCTGTGCATGTTTGTAAGCCTACGCCACCCATCTGGCCGACTTTTGCGATGGGCCCTATCCTTAAAAGAATTTGATTTCACACACAGTCCACTAAACGAGCGGTAACTGTTATGCAGACGCTGACTGTTTGTCATTGCTTCCTCTACCAATGATGCAGTGCTATTCTAAAAGCTGCGATCACTTTATCGCCACTATTTACTCTCATTTGCCTCACCCCATGGCTTTCTGGGCAGCACAGCACTGCGATTAGCTATTTGCCTCCGCAAATGACCTGAAGAATTGAAGCTCTTCTGCTGCTCACGACACCGTCATTTACAGGAAAAATCGTTTCGGCCAAGGCACTTGTCTGCATCTGGTAGTTCCACCCACTCTTCGTCACCACGTTTTTCGGTTCTGCCTTGAAAACTCAACGAGCGAAAACGTCGGCTTTGCCAGAAGGTTCTGTTGCATTTAGCAAAGGTTCTACAGGCGTAAGATGCAACGCGACACGAAAAAACACAGAGCGGATTGCTAACAATGCCACCGTCACCAGCGTCCCATGACTGCTACGTCACACGGACTTTTTTATCCCGTCCCACCTCCTTGGATGGTGTTGGTGTCCTCTTTAGGTTCATTTACGCGTTTGGGCACTGCAGATCGACATGTCATTGTCTGCATAGACCTCTTAGCGCACTGTTCAGAAACAACGGCAATGCCTACTGCAATAGCCTTTGAGGCCTTAAACTTTGTTCTTCGCCTTATAATTCTACGCTATGTCCCTGCAATAACTGTCATTAGCGACCGTGGACGTAAATTCGTCACTGACATCATTAAGAAATCCTGTGCCTGTTCGCCAGCCAAGAACCACCATGCAACGTTATATCACCTATAGACCAATGTCCTTTTAGAACGGACCAACAGGACACTAACAAACATGCCAATTTATGTTGACGCCAGGCACAAAAACCTAGACGAAGCACTGAGCTACATCGTATAGACGTTCAACACCACGATGCCCGAACCGACAGAAAACTCGTCCTTTTTTTCTGCTCTACGCCCGATCGCCTCGCAGCTGTATCGACTCCATTTTGTCTTTCCCGTTACATAATAAAGTATCGTTTACAGAGCCACTATGCCCTGCTGAAGAAGCCCTTCGCGTCGCCAGCCTCCGAACCATTGCATCTCAACAGCGTTCCGAGACCTGCTTACAATGCCCACTATCACTCCATCTGTTACACGAAAGGTGACCTTGTGTGGTTGTCGACACCTGCTCACAAACGAGGTTTGTGGCAACTTCAGGTCACCTGCAATCTTATCTGCCTCAGTGACGTTACATACGTCATCTCCAGCGTCATATGCAATGATGGTATTCCTAACAAGACACAGCTGACACAAGTCGTGCGCCTTCAGTCATATCACCGCAAACCTTGCTACTGAGTCGCCCAGTTGGTATCATCTGCAAATTGGGAAATAAAACATCCTGTCGGTGAGGGGATGTAGAGGACGAGGATGAGCTGGCACTGGCTCGCGAGCAGCTCGGTCTGCTGCTTTTACTTTGAGCTGTACCTCTAGGAAAATCATTCCCCATTGTGTAAATAAAGTCGTTTCATTGTCACAATATTGTTCTCTCCCACACCAAGATATTCTACCTTCTACGCCCAAACCCACTACTGCGTACATACGCAGCTTTGAGCGTCACGGACAACGTTAGCGTAAGGAGGCATTTCCAGCTGAAGGAAGCCCGTCGAGCAACGAACAAGGGCTGTGTGCGCCGAGAGTATTCGCAAGGACTTTGCTTGCAAAGGCTGCTGTGCTACGTCATGAATTAGAAGTATATATGAACGTCGTGTGTTTTAATTCTTATTTTCTTTATAATATACTTCTGGCCTGTTAAAGGCCAAATCAGAAGTGTATAGAAACATAGGTAATAATATTACACGTTGCAAAATAAGAATTTATTAAAATATACTATAAAGATAAAATAAATAAACGTCATGCAAACGTTATTTATAAGCGCTCGACTTCCTGCGGCGTCACCATAGACCTGACTATGCAGTGGAGTCAACACAATCGTTATGGCTCAACCGCCTCCTTCTTGCACTTTCCATGTCAGTACCGTCCTCCAATTACAATTTTCATTACTTCCCTGTCACTGTCAGTAAATCAAATAATTAAAAAGTTTTATTCGGCAAAATGAAAAAACTAAACGTGAAAATCATAAGAATGAACTGTACAATGGCATAGTTTTTATATATTTATCAAATAATTGTTCGTTATTTTATGATCCCTTCAAGCTAGCGATTATAATGTCATAGCACTTCACTGCCAAGCAGTCTTTCTTGGGGGCCCAAGCTAAGAATGTTAAGCATGTTTTCTCTTAATAGCGTAAGGCGTTTGGCGTAGTATAATATTTTTCTTACCTGCACTTCCAGGGAACTGACTGAATATCTGCCGCCATGAATTGTTTATGCAGAATAGACCAGCGACTAGTAGCGACCAGCGACATAGTGAAGAAATTTACTTTGTGCAAAGTGAGATTGTGTGTTCAGGAGCCTAGCCTTGTCGCAATAGGAGTCCCTCATTGTTGACAAAAGCGATACCGAAAATGAATACCTGCCCAAAGGAAAACGAGAACTTGTACGTAAACTCCAGTGAAAAACCAGCTTTATGTGTACATCCATTGAAAAATCACACCATATCCATAAAGTGCATCATAATGAGTGGGGCGAAGTGTCCGCCTGTCTGTTTGTTCTTGCTTCTGTCCGCCTGTGCGTTCGTCTGTGCGATTGTCCGCGCGTCCATTCGTGCTTCCGCTCGTCCATGCATCCGTCCGTGCGTCCGTTTGTCTTTGCGTCAATCCATCCATGCGTCCGTCAGTCCGTTCATTCATATGTGCGTCCTTCCGTCCATCCATCCCTCCATCTAGTGAACACTCCAAGTACCGCCATTTTGTATTTCTTCATCATAGCCTCGCTGCGGTGGTCTAGTGGCTAAGGTATTCGGCTGCTAATCCGCAGGTCGCGGGTTCGAAACCCGGCTGCGGCGGCTGCATTTGCGGTGGAGGTGGAATTGTTTTAGGCCCGTGTGCTCAGATTAGGGTGCACGTTAAGGAACCCAAGGTGGTCGAAATTTATGGTTGAAAAAAATTTATGGTTGATTGAAATCAATCAATCATATTTTCATCATATTTTTAGCATACTCAAGTACCGCCATCCAGCGTATATTACAAAGAAGAAACGAGAGATGGCACTCGCGCACTTTCTTACGGCCTGCGCTTCTTGTCTACCTATTAGTTTCCACCGCCTCTAGTTCATGAAACTGTAGTCCAACCCTTGCTAATCCTTGCTAAAGCCAAGCACAACCCTTTCTGTTCAAGTAGTGTTGAAAAAAAGCATCCTCCTGATACTAGTTCTTTTTGTAAGCATAAAATAAAGTAAATTTCAATGAAGAATAATTCACCAATACGCGTCTTTGAAAAATATTTAATCAAAAACCACTACCTTATTATTTTTGATTAACGTGCGCGAGTTACCTCCTCAATTGAAGTAGGTGCGCGTTAGCCGCTCCTGTAGTCTGGCCGTGGGGGTGGCTACCTACTGCTGCTGCTACAACTACTACTACGACTACTACTACTACTACTTCTACTACTACTACTACTACTGCTACTACTACTACTACTACTACTACTAGTACTACTACTACTACTACTACTACTACTACGACTGTTACATACATCGCGGATGCACGCCCCAGCGAACGGGGAGCTTCGCTCCCAATATATGACAGCGCTACATATAATCACCTGCACCGTCCGTCCGTCGTCATTCATACTAGTCGGCGACATCATTATAGACATCATGAACCTCAGTACATGATGTCCACATTCGCCCATCTTCGACCACTCGTCATCACTGACTTCGTCGAAATGCGTGGACTTTTTGTTTGTTTGCGTGTGATATAGGAAACTCCCAGAAAGTGCAGTCAAGTTGCGTCGCTTTATTGCTATGGTACTTCATTGGCTCGCTGACAGCACGTGCACCTTTGTCGACTGGGATGCACTGAGAAGCAGCGATAAAAAAAGCAAAGCAAGTCTGAGAGACAGCATTTTTTCGTGGAGTCGGAAGAAGTATCAGATATCACTTTTTCAAAGTGCTTCTTGCACCTAACGCTGCGATATGAAAAGAATGTTGCGCTCTTTTCGCTGGCGCTGGAAGGAGGCTGAATTTTTCTCGTATACCACAGCGGCTTTCCAGATTTTCGATATCGTTCACGCTCTAGGAAAAGAGACAACCGGTAATTGCTCTGAGTTTTTACCCTCTGGTGTATTCTGCAAAAGCCCGCGACTTTTCCTCTTCTTGTCTCTGGTACTGTGCTCTGGCGATCCACGAGTCAACCAATAGTACATGAATAGTAGCAGTGTTTGCCTAGAAAAGCTTGCGTGCTTATTTCTCAGAAGTAGGAAAGCTTAACTCCATCCGCAAGAATGCTCTTTCTTAGCAATCAGCATTTCGTCTTAGAGTTGTCAGCTGAACTAAAAGCCATAAAAAGCAGCCGCTGTGAAATAAACAATAACAACACGGAAGATACACTGTTCGAACACCTCAGAAAGAACTCTTGAAAAATTTCTCACCTCCGTCCATTTATCAGACTAAGCTCATTTGGACGATTCACTCACTTTCGGATTCGTTTCATGCATTGTGTCCGAAACAATGGCTACACTAAACCCTGGCTACGTGGTAAAAGACAGGATTTGAAGCCATTATTCTCGGCTTAAAAACGCGAATACAAGTTAGCGTAATCTGGCATTTCTTTGGTATGCGTCCAACAACAGTTATTTTGTCGCGCAGGCCTGGAACTCTCACTGGCAGTCCAGCGCGAGCGAAGCGATGAGGAAGAGGAAGTGGCACCCCTCTCAGCTCTGCTACATGAACAGGGGCTCTTCACTGCCGGTATGCTGAACCCATTTATATTCACGTATGGCGAGAGCTACCTCATCTCCGCTTTCCAGGTCAGTATGGCTCAACGCGCTTTGTCTGTGCAAGAATTTAGCATATCATGTTAAAAAAGGCTCTAAAAGAGAAATACAACTTGTCGTAGAATTTTTGTATACAATTTCACAAACCTCGTATTGCTTGTGCCGAGCCAAAGAAAAATTGCTCAGCTTGAATCGAAATCATGTTTTAGTGATCCGCATACTGTTAGCAATGAACACTAGCCGTCGTTCGAAGAATAATGACGTCAACATTTCTCAACGCTGCTTTTTGACGTCTCAGCGTGAGCACTGTCTGTCATACGGCAATATTCTGCCTCCACTGAAAACGCGTGGAAGAATACTTCCTGCAGTAGGATTGAATTGCGGGCGAGTTAGAACTTATTACCAAGTATCATGTCCCAATCGACCCTTCAAGGCACCTTTCTGGGACATATTCATCGTTGGGTAGGCCTCAAATTGATAAAACAGAAATGAAGGAAACAGGACAAGCATCAGTCTGGAGAGAGTGAATAAAATTTTATTTGATGTTTTGCGTCACAAAATTGATGAAAGGGATGCAGGATTGTTCGAAATAAGAGCACGATAACTAGACGACGACAGAACGACAGAATAGACAGGAACAAGCGCTTGTCCCTGCTTTCCTATTCGCGTATACGTATCGCGCCTACTTATCGCGTCTATTTATCTGTTTCAAGCAATCATGAATCAACAAATCGCAAAATTAATCGGTTTGGCAGAAATGGTGGAGACGCTGCGTGAGGAATGACATATATATATATATATATATATATATATATATATATATATATATATATATATATATATATATATATATATATATATCCAGCGAGTGTCTTCTGTGAATACAGTGATGAATAGAAATTGGCTTGAGCGGACAAACGTGCGAAAACTTTTATTGCTCCTACGTTTCGGCCGGGGTCCGGCCCGTGCCAGTGAGCCACCAGGATGGCTCCTCCTCACCACCGCGGCAAATGTAGTGGGGAAGAGGTAGAGAGACAGTACCTAGTTGGAGTGCCTGAAAGACGACTACAACGAAGAGCTGAGCTCGTGACAGTGACTGACGCCTCTTGAACCAGGCAGTTGGTTTTATTCAATAAACCCCCTTATAATTTGGCGGAGGTGCTGGGTAGACTTTGAAGCTGGAACTACGAAGTCGCACCTTACCTGCAGTGCCAGCAATGCCAGAAGAACCCTCCACCCTAAGGTACCTCGCAAGTTCCCGCCTCTACATGTCCCGGCGTGTGGCCACTGCGTCGCCCACCGATCTTCAGCGGCACTGACGGCCAAGACGTTGAGGAGTGGCTGGCTACTTACCACAAGGTGAGCGCAGCAAAAAAGTGGGACGATGTGGCTAAGCTGGCCTATGTTAGCTTTTACTTGTCTGGCGTCGCTAGTCTCTGGTTGCACAATCACGAAGCCGACATTGTTAGCTGAGAATCATTCAAGATCTCCTTTTCGCAAGACTTCGACCGCCCTGCTGTACGAAAACGCGCAGAACAACGGCTTCTAGAGCACACTTACAGCCAGGAGAGACCTTTACCAGCTACATTGAAGAAGTTGTTGACTTGTGCAAGCACGCAAACCCAGCGATGCTCGAAGCCGACAAAATCAAACAAATCCTCAAGGGCATATGCGATGACGCATTTGAAATGTTGCTAGCCAAGGAGCCACAAACCATTGCCGAACTCGTCAGCTTGTGCCAGAGTGTTGACGAATTGCGCAAGCAACGCACCAAAACACGGCGCTCTCTGGAACAACGTGATTCGATCGTGGCCTTGACTCTCGGAGACCAGAACGACATGTTAGCTCGCATAAAGCAGTTCGTGCGTGAGGAGGTCGCTCGGCAGCTCTCCACTTGATCGAGCGCGCCCGAGCCAGCACAAACGCATCCTTTGGCCCCAGATCATCTGGCCTCGGCCATAAGGCACGTCATACAAGTTGAGGTAGCGGACGCTTTGCCTTTCGCTCGTTCACCACCTCTGGAGGCCGCACCCTTGACGTATGTGCAAGTCGTTGCAGCCAGAGCACCTCGACAGCCCACTTATGCTACATCACCGATCCCTGTTCGGTCATCACCAGTTCCGTTATGCCGGCCAATTGCAGCGTTTCCGAATCCGTGGCGCACCGCAGACAACCGCCTCATTTGCTATTCTTGCGGTTACACAGGACATGTGGCTCGCTTGTTCCGCCGCTGCCCTCTCGTTTAGAGCGACACCGTGCAAAGATCGTCGCACGACTCTCGGTGCTTTAACAACACGGGACGTCAACAAGGATCCTCTTCACCCGACCGCCCTCCCTCAGTCAGTCACCGATCTCCATCTCCTCGACGTCACTCCCTGTCACCTATGCGCCGTCGACCCTGCCCTTCAGACGCGGTAAACTAGATCCCGCAGTTCCGGAGGCACGAACTGCGTCATCGTCGAAAGACTCAAGTCCTCGCATTTCTCCGACAAACCTCATCGACGTTTTTGTGAATGGTTACCATACCCTTGCGCTTGTGGACACTAGTACTTCCGTTTCAGTAATTGATTTAAAACTTTGCCGCCTGCTTCGGAAGGTTACTACGACGCCAAAGGGGTTGTCTCTCCGTACTGCCAGTGCTCACCATATTCGACCATCAGCTGCCTGTACCGCCCGCGTTCTCATCCAAGATGTTTTGTATACCGTTGAGTTTCTTGTGCTACTGGCGTGTTCTCATGATGTGATCCTCGGCTGGGATTTTCTGTCTCGTAATCATGCGGTTATCGACTGTGCTTGTGCTGAAGTGGCCTTCTCTGCGTTGTGTGCCTCGTCTCCAGAATTTCCGTTGAACAAGCTGTTTGTCGCTGACGTCATCGACATACCACCGACTAGCGCAGCCTTTGTTCCTGTATCTTGGGCCGATGTGTCTAAACCTGCAGTGTTGTTTACGCCTTCCCAAACATTCCGAAGTCGCAAAAGCCTCGCGTTGCCGTTTGCAGTTCTAGATACTTTGGCGGGCGCTACCAATTTTTTTGTCAAAAATCCCTTGCCGTCTCCCACAACCTTGCGTCGCGGAGAATGTATCGGAACATTCCAAGACTTAGACGTTTCCTCCAACTTCGACTTTGACGGTGAAAGTGATTTGCAGCTTAATGTATTGACGCCACCTGCCCATTCAATTTTCCACGAAAACAATAACTTGTTTGGCTCCTCCATTGAGGGCGAACTTGAAGAACCACACCCCGAAAAGCTTTTAGAATTTCTTCACCAGTTTCGCGGCTTGTTCGATTGCCAGCAGACGTCCTTGGGCCGAACGCACACCGTTGTCCATCACATTAACACCGGCTCCCAAGCGCCTCTGCGACAGCGTCCCTACCGTGTATCTCCTGTTGAGCGTCGTGTGATCACCGAGCAAGTGGCCGAAATGCTTCAACGTGGCGTCATTCGCCCGTCCAGCAGTCCCTGGTCTTCACCTGTGATACTTGTGAGGAAAAAAGATGGCTCGATTCGCTTTTGCGTCAATTACCGCCGTTTAAACAAAGTCAAGATTAAAGACGTATACCCTTTGCCGCACATCAATGATGGCCTGGACTGCTTGCAAGGCGATGAATTTTTCTCATCACGGACCTACGATCCGGTTATTGGCAGGTCTCCATAGCACCATCAGATCGTCCAAAAACGGCTTTTGTGACGCCCGATGGGCTATACGAATTTAATGTAATGCCCTCCGGCCTTTGTAATGCGCCAGCCACATTCAAAAGGATGATGGATAGCGTCTTGCGTGGGCTAAAAGGAAGACATGCCTATGCTACTTGGATGATGTCGCTGTTTTCTCCCCTGATTTTGACAGCCACCTCCATCGTCTCAGCGAAGTCTTGAGCTGCCTCACGAGGGCAGGCCTTCAAGTAATCATCAAGAAGTGCCACTTTGGAATTCGGAAGCTCACAATACTTGGTCACGTTGTCTCAAAACAGGGCGTCCTCCCAGACTCAGAGAAGCTTCGTGCTGTCGCTGAGTTCCCGAAGCCTACGACCGTGAAAGCGCTTCGCAGCTTCGTCGGACTATGCTCGTACTTTCGCCGCTTTGTGAAAAACTTTGCTTCGATAATCGCACCACTGACACATCTGATCTCTGGCGATGGACACCTCTCTGATTGGTCGCCAGCATGCGATGATGCTTTTGCAACATTACGCCATCTCCTTACTTCACCACCTATTTTACGCCACTTCGACCCTACTGCTCCAACCGAGGCACACACGGATGCCAGTGGCATAGGCCTTGGCGCTGTCCTTGCCCAACGCAAGCCTGGCTTCTCGGATTATGTAGTTGCGTATGCCAGTCGCACCCTAACTAAGGCAGAGCACAAATACTCGGTTTCCGAAAAGGAATGTTTGGCCATTGTTTGGGCATTACGAAAATTTTGTCATTACCTTTATGGACGCCCGTTTGATGTAGTTACAGATCACCATTCCCTCTGTTGGCTCGCTTCATTGAAGGATCCTTCGGTCCGGCTTGGACGTTGGGCGCAGCGTTTACAGGAATTTGATATTCACGTCATTTACCGCTCAGGCCACAAGCACACCAACGCAGGTGCTCTTTCTCGTTCGCCCCTTCATTCAGCCGTTGCACCTGTTTCCTTCGCCGAAGCTACCATCGGCAGCATCGATACCGCTGACATGCCTTCGAAACAACGCAAAGACCCTTGGATAGCCTCGCTCATCCACGTTCTCTCCTCGTCTTCGGTAACACCACGCCAGCGTCTACCTCGTGCACTACGTCGGCAAATTCCCCATTATGCAATACGGGATGCCTTGTTGTACCGTCGAAACTATCAGCCGGATGGTAGGAAATGGCTTCTTGTTATACCTCGCCATTTGTGCTCCAACATGTGCGCGTACTTCCACGCAGACCCTCAAAACATGCACGCTTGCGTTTTGAAAACATATGACCGGCTTCGTCAGTGATTTTTCTGGCATGGAATGTACTCGTACGTTCGCAAGTACATACGCTCGTGCACTGAGTGTCAGCGACGGAAAACAAGTTGTCATGCCTCTGTCGAATTAAAACCGTTGCCTTGTCCAGCTCGGCCGTTTGATAGAATCGGCATCGGCCTCTACGGTCCACTACCTTGTACTCCTGCGGGAAATCGCTGGATTATTGTGGCCGTTGACCACCTAACCCGTTACGCTGAAAACGCCGCTTTGACAGCCGCTGCTGCTCGTGATGTCGCCTTGTTCATCTTGCGTAGCTTTGTCCTTCGCCATGGCACGCCACGTGAGCTGCTTAGCGACCGTGGGCGTGCGTTTCTATTGCAAATCGTCCAGGAGCTTCTCAGTGAGTGCAATACTATTCATCGCACCACCTACAAGCTATCACCCACAGACAAACGGTTTGACAGTGCGCTTTAACTGCACGCTCAGTGATATGCTTTCTATGTATATATCCTCCAACCATTCTAATTGAGACTTGGTGCTCCTTTTGGTGACATATGCGTATAATACGGCCACGCAAGCAACTACTGGGTTTTCACCTTTTTTTCTACTGTATGCACGTGAGCCCAATTCTACGCTTGACACGATACTTACTTACCGCTCAGATGCTTCAGAATACCACCCAGCCTCCGAACTTGTTCAGTGTGCCGAAGAGTGCCGCCAATTAGCTCTTTCATTTACGTCCGTCGCACAAGGTCTCCAAAAAGAACGACTTGACCAAGACAAGCCTGCTCACAGCTTCCCCGTAGGCTAATTTTATGGCTTTCAGTTCCATTCCCGTCCCTCGGCCTTACCCTAAAGTTTGCACTCAAGTACAATGGTCTGTACCGCATCGTTCAAAGCACGTCACCAGTCAACTACGTCGTCGAACCAGTGACACCTACCGAGGACAGACGATGCCGTGGTCGTGAGACAGTCCACATCAGCCCCTTAAAACCTTAGTATGATCCCCTTGTGCTTGCTTCGCCGTGAGTCGCCAGGATGGCTCCTCTTCACCACCGGGGCAAATGTAGTGGGGGAGAGGGAGAGAGTATCTAGTTGGAGCACCTGAATGACGACTACGACGAAGAGCTGAGCTCGTGACAGTGACTGACGCCTCTTGAACCAGGCAGTTGGTTTTATTTAATAAACCCCCTTCAATAATCCGAACCTGTGACCTTCGAAGAACGTTATTCGAAGGTCGCAGGTTTGGATCCTGCCCACGGCAAGTTATTTTTCATCCACTTTTCTTCCTTCTCATTTAACTTACACTTGGCCTAATAACTTCCCCTATACCTTCCTTGGCATTATTGTCTGTTAGATCTCATTATATATATATATATATATATATATATATATATATATATATATATATATATATATATATATATATACATATATATGTATATATATAAGGGAAAGAAGTGTATACCTAAGGGCTCGTTTTTTCCGTGTTTTAACACAATATAATGAGATCTAACAGACAGTAATGCCAAGGAATGTACAGGGGAAGTTATTAGAACCAATGGAATGTAAATAAGAAGGAAAAGTCGATGAAAAAATAACCAGCCATGAGCAGGAATCGAACCTACGACCTTCGAATAACGCGTTCGATGCTCTAAACACTCAGCTACCACAGCGGCCTTCCCTCCATTCACTTTTTTGGGTTTACATGTGAATTTAGAAGTAGGAGTGACAGTCAGCGCCATCTATAAGCCAAACGACGAGTGTGGTTATTTTTTCATCCACTTTTCTTTCTTCTTATTTACAATCCATTGGTTCTAATAACTTCCCCTGTACATTACTTGGCATTGCTGTCTGTTAGATAATATATATATATATATATATATATATATATATATATATATATATATATATATTGTAATTTAAATGAACACCATCGAACACAACACTGTCTTCGTCATTCTCTTTTCTCGGTCTACTCATCACGCGCCGGTCACTCCGTTGCTATAATCCACTACCCCCCCACCCCCTTCCCAGGAGTCTGAGCCAGAAGAGAGGCGTGGACACAGAAATCACGCGGCATATGAAGTTTCAACTGGCTTGCACGGGCGAGAAAAACATGGTTTCTGCTTTTGTTGCCCAGTTTGGGAAGAACTTCAAGGCGGAACGTAACAAGGACCAGGGCTTTCATCACACGAAATGGGCCGGCATACCGAAGAAAAAAAAAAACGTCTGGCAACACTGTGAACACGCTGGGTGCATCGAACCAGCACTAGGTCTCTTGTTTTAAAGGGGTGGGGTTTTCGTTGGAAGGTGAGCGGAATTTCGCTTGATGATGCGCTATGGCCAGCTGCGCTCTAAAGCGGGCCTTCCGATGAAGCTCCGAAGTACTGGTGTCATACAGAAGGTTTTGTGTTGTTGTGTTCAAACCAAAGAAGCTCTCTTGCGGAGGCCTTGGTGTCCTTCCATAGACAAGCTTGAACAGTGACTGCCGTGGGATTTACTGTTATTGACGTATTGAGGGCGAAGACAGCTGCGATGACATATTCATCCTATTTGTTATGACTGGGACTCACGTATGACGACAGTATGTCCGTTATGGTACGGTTTGTTCATTCCACCAGACTGTTTGTTGGTGGGTGCTGAGGAGTGGCCGCGGCATGCCGAATTCTATGGTCGCTCAGTAGGTTTCTGAATGCGTGGGTCGTGAAGGCCGAGCCACGGTCACTGTTGAGCAAGCGTGGCGTGCCGTGTCGAAAAATGACGCACTCATTGATGAACGGACGTGCAGAGCCGAAAAGTCAGAGAGGGCTCTGACTTCGGTCCACTGCATGAGATAGTTCGTGGCAACGATGCAGGAACTTGTTGCACGACGTACGTGAAAACGGTCCCATATGATCAAGTCCGAGAATCTCAAAAGGTGTTTCCAGGGAAGGAATTCATTGCATTGGGACCGGTTGCGGATTTGTGGGGGCTTTCCGTGCTTGACAGACTGTGCACGACAAAACGTAGCGGGAAGTGTCGCCGTGCATGCGCCGCCATCAAAACCTCTCTTTAATGCGTGCCAGCGTCTTGTGCAGCCCAACATGACCGGCAGTCGGAGCATCATGGCAAATGAATAGCACCGATTGTCGCATAGCTATTAGCACAACAGGAACGCACGACCCCTCCCGATAATTTCAGTGATAAAGAATTCCCCTCGGACGACATACGACGCAGAAAGACTTTCAAAACGGCGCTTGAGAGTGCGTACTTCTCAGGATAGTTGTCAGGTTATATCGACTATTTCTGCGTCTTGTAGCTGTGTAGTTCGTAAAATGAGCGCTGCAGAGAATGGGGAGATGTCGCTGAAAGCGGTCGGGTGGCGAGAAAGGTAGTCAGCGTCTTGATGGCCTGCGCCGCTGTGATGAACAATAAAAAAAGTGGTAATCTTGCAGTTTGAGAGCCCACCTGTTGAACTTAGCATTGAGGTAATTTTCTGTTTGAAGTCAGCGAAGGGTGACGTTGTCGGTAACGACCACGAATCTTTTACGATAAACGTACAGACAAAATTTTTCGACTGCCCATACTATGGCCAAGCACTGAAGTTCATAAGCGTGGTATCGGCTCTTTTGTTTCCTGAGCCAGCGGCGGCTAGCATAAGCGACCGGTCTCTTCTGCCCGTCCTCGTTAACTTGCAAGAGAACAGCTCCGAAGCCAAGACCACTAGCATTGGTTTTTAGAAGTGTTGGGGCATTCTCGTTATATTGCCCGAGCGTCGGTGGTGCTTGAAGGGCAGTCTTGAGGTCGCGGAAGGCAGCTTCTTGGTTAGTTTCCCATTTTCAGCGAACTTCTTTCTTCGGTAGCTCTTTCAGAGGTACCACGCGAGAAGTGAAGTCCGGGACAAAGCGTCTGAAATATGAAGCGAAGGCAAAGAAACTTTTAGGTTGCTTAGCCGTGGTGGGAGGCGGAATACAGGCAATGGCTTGGAGCTTCGTGGGATCAGGGCTGATGCCTTTGGCACTTACCATGTGCGCCAAGTAACTAACTTGAAAAGCCGAGAAATCACTTGGAAGGTTTATTGCAAAGGCGAGCGTCTTGGAGAGCTTGCAAGACCAATTCCAAACGCCTGAGGTGTTCGGGAAATGTAAGAGCATAGACAATTATGTCGTCTAAATAGACAAAAGTCATAGCCCACTTGAGATGCCCAAAAACTCAGTCCATTAATCGATAAATTGAAGCAGGAGCGTTGGAGAGACCAAATGAAAGGCGGTTAACCTGGTATAGTCCATACAGAGATATAAAGGCGGTCTTGTCAGCGTCATTCGGGTCTAGTTCCACCTGCCAATAGCCAGAAAGAACATCTAGCGTAGTGAAAAAAAATTGCCCGCAGCTTCCCTCGGGGGTACACTGAGGAGGATGCGGAGCATATAATTGGTTAACGGGGTGTTAAAGTGCGACTTACTTGGGTCGATGGCTAAATTGGTTAACGTGGTTGTGAAATGGGGTGTTAAATTGCGACTTACTTGGGTCGATGGCTAAATTGGTTAACGTGGTTGTAGGAGGGGGTGTTAAATGAGTGAACACGTACACACGTATGCGAAAGGGCGGCGCTGGTCGAAGGGACGTCGATCATTGTGTTTGTGGATTCGTTGGCATTCATTTCACGGCGACTTCAGACGTCGACGCGCCGTACAAACCAACGGACGAGCGGCAACTGAGCGAGCGAGCGCCGACCTTGAGTATATATACAGCGCGACGGCGCATGCGCTGTCAGCTGTCGAATGTTCTCGAAGGAGAAGCGCGCGCGCGGCACAGATGGCGACGGCGCGACGGCGCATGCGCTGTCAGCTGTCGAATGTTCTCGAAGGAGAAGCGCGCGCGGCACAGATGGTGGGCGACGGCGCGACGGCGCATGCGCGCGCGTCAGCTGTCGAATGTTCGAGAAGCGGTGCGGACGGCGCGGACGGCGCACTACAAGGCGCGAGTATAAGATGCTTCCGCATCTAAAAACGGACACCATGCAGCCGGCCAAGGGCATAGTCAAACCGAGGAAGCGGATACACGTCAGGCTTGGTGACACTGTTTAGCAGTCGATAGTCGACACAGTAACGGGTCGTGCCATCTTTTTTTGTCAAAAGAACTACAAGAGATGGCGACACACTTCACCAGCGCGATATGATACCACGCGTAAACATGCCATTCACTTGCTTAGCAATTTCTGCCTTCAGAGGTAAAGGATCGACGCGGGTAATGCTGAACAGGAACTTCCGAACTGGTGTCGATTCTGTGCTGCACCAAAGTAGTGTGGCTGAGCTCACTGGGTGACATCGCCACACAGTCACGGAAGTTTCGTAGAAGTGCTTGGATCTAAGCTTTCTGTGATGGAATAAAGTTGGGACCGAAGTTGAATTCAGTCCGGTCTAAGGGCCATGCAGTTGGTGGGGTTGCGGGCTGTAGTACTGCTACGACAGACGGTGCTCCAAGGTAGGTACAGGTACCAAGAACGCTGCCTGACGGCACGCACAGGGTACTGTTGGACACGTTGAAGACAAGCACTGCAAAGGTTTTGCTGCAACAACGATGGAGGGCCCATGGCCTTCATCATTCACACCATGTGACTAGATCCACCACAATATATATATATATATATATATATATATATATATATATATAATTTTGAGCACTATTTATATGCGGCATCTGATATGTACATACTCATCATCATCAGTATGACATGTGTTGCGGGGCAGAGGCTCGGCAAGTAAAAGGAGTTTCTTGCAGCCAAAACGTTGCCTTCGTTGGGCAAGGGGACAAGGGGATAGCGATCTTTGTTGATTAGACGGCAGCGCGCACTCTGGCTAGTTCTTGTTGAATTCTGATCGACCTTGGCTGCTACTTCAAGGACACCTTGGTGCTTTCTCCGTGGGAGGGGGGAGGCCGGATCGGGAGGCACTGCTAAGCATATCAAGCTGATATCTCTCCTCTCCCGGCCAGGCATATCCTGCCTGGTGGGGTTCCCTTTCTAACAATGATTTGCCAATTGGTCTGTTTTTGCACAGTGGTCTGAAGAGCGTTTCTGTAGCCCTGGTTCCAACCAATGGCAAGTCTGTTTGCATGAAAAATTCCAAACTAGTTCAGTAATAATCTGAAAATTTTCTGATTAATACCAAATGATTACCGACGTGCATCCATTTGGACGTGGAGCCATCCTGTGCTGCTCGCCGGACCAGGCCTGTATCCCAGATCTCCTGAAATTCGCAACGTTTGCCTCAAATCTTGTGACTGTTTCATGTCTGTCCATTTGGCCAGGATGAAGGGAATAGTTCAGGGAGTGGACTTGAGCCTTACACCACCCGATATGTTTGAAATGTTTGCGGCTGCAGGAGCAGTCTCTGTATTTCGATACTCGCGAAAGGTTGAGAACAAAAAGGTCCCCACAGAATCAGTGATCGTGACAATTGCCGACGTGGCTCGACCATCCGAAGTTAAGGCATGGACTCTAATTTTTCGTCTTGATGTTCTATGCCCTCACCCACTGAAGTGCAAAAAATGCGGAGGTATGGGCATACTCTCAAGTGATGCAAATCGGATGTAAGGTGTGGCACATGTACTGACCAACACAAACCCGATAAATGTTCAACCTAAGAGGTGAGATGCTGTATATGCAGGAGAAATTACGCAGCTGGCGATGAAAGTTGCCCCAAGAGGACATCTGAGTTGCAACTAATAGAGATCATCGAACAACGATTCTCCCGGCGTGAGGCCCGATCTAGTCTCTTTGAGCGCTCACGTGGCTATGCCATCGTTGCCAACCGGGCAAATCAGATGTTTAAGTCGTCGTTGCCCGATCTAATAACATCAACGGTGGAAAGAGCCATGACGAAGCTGATGGATTCTCTGTTCTTCTTCTGCTCGCGTTGACCACCATCATAAAGTTTCATTTCAGCGTGCCACAACATACAGTAACTCATTTCTTCCGAAGACGTGCGCTAATTGGAATCACCTGCCTGCCTCATTGATGACTGTCGGAGACAATCCTCTTTTTCGCGGTGCACTTACAGACCTTACCTAGAACGTACACCCCTATGTCTTACCTGCTGATCTTTTTTCCTCTATGCTGGTGATATGAAAATGCGTGTTCCAAAGTCAACTCTGAATTTTTCCACTGCGATCTACTTTTGAGTTCTTGCCTATGTTCCCTTTATAATCGTATTGTTTGTTCGTATTGCTTCTTAGCAGTACAGTTTTCAGTTTTTGATCACATTAACCTTATACTTGTTATTTTACCGTGCTATTCATGTCTTGGATCATGCCTTTTTGCTGTTGGTTTACTTCTTTGATTTTCCCGTTTTTTACGTGCCTTATATTCCACTATTGATGTAGCCTCTCCCCTCTGCAACGCTTCTTGTAAGCCCTGAGGGTAATAAATAAATAAATACATAAATAAACAAAATAAATAAATAAAATAATTTGTGAGTCTAACAAAGCCATTCGCACAAACAGTGAGCACTCAGTTGACTCAAACCTTGCCAGGAGGTAACCAATCTACTGTGCCCCCTTCTCAACCTTCCCAGGTCAAGGTTATTGATATTCCATTGAAACCAGGCCCTTCGAAGTCAAAGCGAGATACGTCGAAATCTGGCCTTAGAATAATTGTACCTCTTGCGCAAGACTTACAATGGAGCTCGGACTCAAATTCCCATGTCTCACAACTAGAACAAATGGACTCTGACTCAAGAAATATAAAAAGACGTGCTTCTCTTGAAGCACAGCGCTCCGCAGTAAGTTCTCATTCAATAAATAAGAAATATCAAAAGGAAAACCCATCAAGAAGGATTTCTTGAAGCAGAGCAACTTAAAGAAAGCAGTGATTGCTGCTGGTGCCTCTTCAAAACAGGGAATTTAAATCACTGTGGTGGAATTGCCGCACCTTTTTTTTTCAGCAGCTACCGACCTAATTCATCTTTGCAATCATTATTCTGCTGATATTGTTGCTTTACAAGAAACTTGGGTTGCAATAAATAAGCACTTTGGGATTAAAAATTACTGCACATTTCCTCTAGACCACCCAACTTGAGGTGGAGGTTTGGCAATATTTATGTCATTTAAAATCGCCCATAGAGTTGAAATTATATATCAGTCAATTGCTTCAGAAAGCGAGATTTTAGCATTACGCTAAACTATTACTGGCTTTCTCCCATTTTTATTTAATAATGCCTATTTTCTTTCTGGTGTACTAAATTCTTTCGTTCTAGATACTGCAGTTTACTATTGCCAAAAAGATATTGTATTAGTAGGTGACTTCAATTCTGATCATATTTCGTGGGGTTTCAAAACTGATTTCAATGGCAAAGTTTTGTAGGATAGGGTGAACAAGAATAACATTATGTGCATAATCACAAGAGCTCAGAAATAAGAAAGTTTTTCCGGTACGAAGAAATATAGAATCTTTAGTATCATAACCAGTTGAACTGAACGCCTTTCGCGAAGATATAGCTCAGTGCCTAAAAAGTCGCTTTATGACAATTCTCTCATACCAAGCCTAGTCCCCCAAATAGGGCTGAGGATTTTGAAGAGGTCACACCTGCAGAACTAGCAAACGTAGTCGGAACAGTACCCTATTCTGCTCCTGGTCCTGATGGCTTGACGACGTCGGGAATAAAATGAGTGCATAAAATATACCCAATTGGCCTACTCGAAATTGTTGATCACTCCCTTAGAAGCTCTTGGATTCCAACCGATTGTAGAATTGCAAAAGTGGTTCTATTATTTGAAAAGCGAGGCGCTGGGTTTACTCTAAAATATATCAGGCCCATTGCACTTAAATCTAACCTAGTAAAACTTGTTGAATTTTATATAAAGTGTACACTGATGGATGTCGGAAAAATGACACTGAGCCCATATCAAGTTTGATTCAGACGTGGTTGCTCCATTTGGTGTGCGCACGTGGATCTCGAAAGCAGAATTCAACTTGCTCGATATCAGAAACAATAATCCGCTTTGGTAACCTTACATATCTCGAAAGTTGATGACAGCGTGGAGCATATGAAAATGCTTGATTCGCTTCAGAACTTAGAACTGCCTCAATAATTTGTGGCCTGAATCCATGCTTTCTTAAGTGATAGAAAATTTCACTGCTCGCACTCTGGTCTCAACGCTTAATTGACACCAGATTGTGAGCAGTAAAATTCATATAGGCAAACTTTCTTCATAGGCAAACGAGAGGTCTACCGTAAGGGTCGGTACTGTTGCCTTATTATTTATCCGACTAATATGTACCATTTTTGTACAGCAAGATCTATAGGTCTATGTGTATGCCAACGATGTTGCATTTTTTGCTGCGTAGGCGAACATTCACACCCTGTACATGACTCTGAAGACATACATAAATAGCCTGGAAACGTGGCTAAAGGTTGTCAACCTATGTCTCAATGTTAACAAAAGCACAATCATAGTTTTCTCAAGACATCCCCTGTGCGGATTTCACTAATGCACCGACAAGACGTCATACCTCAGGTCGAGTCGGTTAGGTACTTGGGGGTAGCCTACACCAAAACACTTAAGTTGAGTCCACACGTAGAAAACATGACAATTAAAGGAGCACGGACCATATAGATGCTGCGCAGGCTAAGTAATTATTGTGCCGGTTGGCGTAGAGACGTGCTCGTCATGATATATTGCATGTACATTCGACCAATATTAAAATTCCGCTGTGTTTTGTTTTCTGGTGCTCCGGCTCACAAAGATTGACCATTGATGCTGTTAGAATGCGAATCATTACGCTTATGCATAGGGCTACCTAAATATGTTGCGAACTATATCCTACATGAAGAATCATGCCAGCCTTTTTTTATCCAAAGATTTCATATTCTAACACTGCGAACATTGCTTAAAATTTATGCATCACCTGAGAGGAGATCACAGCATGTGTTCATTAACCAGCAGACCTCAATTTTCAACTACCAATGATCTAAATTACGGTGCCCTAGAGTAATGTTTACGCAGAAACTTTTGGACCCTTTAAGAGTTAACCTTTTTGATATACTTGTACTCAACACCGTAAATGTCATTCGAACTGGAGTGGCTTATATATGTCCCAAGAAGGCAGAAAATTACCATATAGGTATATAAATGTCATTTTGGAAGATAATTTGGCCAATATAGAAATATCCACTGTGATAGCGACTGGCGCTTGTGTTTATGAAGAGAATTCTGGCGTAGGAATTGTATCATCCTCTCTAGATTGGGCTTTCTCAATTTGATTACCCGACTTTACCCCTATTTACCAAGCTGAGCTAATGGTAATAGTACTAGCGTTGCGTAAAGTGCCCCAAGATCTATCAGCGGGCATTGCTCTAACAGACTGTCTGTCGCTCTGTACTTCCTTAAGCTCGCCAAATTTCTCACGTACCTTAGAAACTTTTTACTCACTCATTCCTAAACATTCCTAGATAGAATCGCATCTATAATAAATAATCTTAAACTGTCCACGTCAGCGGGCGTTGACGAGATTAACACTAAGATACTAAAAAGTACAGCCTCACCCTCGAGTAAAATATTATGTCACATCTGTCAGCAATCGCTATCAACAGGACAGCTTCCATATGACTGGAAAATTGCAAAGGTGATCCCCGTGTTTAAAAGCGGCAATAAAAACTCATCTCAAAATTACTACCCATTTCTCTGACATCCATCTGCTGTAAAACGCTCGAGCATATAAGCGCCTCCCATAATTACAATCACTTAGAGCAGAATGACTTTTCTTCCCTAGCCAACATAGATTTAGAAAGGCCCTATCATGCGAAACACAGCTTTTTGAATTCACGACTGACCTACATCATCACTTAGATTTAAACTTTCAAATTGACTGTCTTTTTTAGGATTTTTCCAAAGCTTTCGATCGTGTTGCTCACTGCCACTCAATCACTAAACTCTCTTTTTTGTGTATAGATTCATCAACTCTGTCATGGATACGGAACTTTCTTACTAACCGGCAGCTATTCATCATTGTTAATGACTTTTCATCCCCACTTTCATACGTTTGTTCTGGTGTGCCGCAAGGGAGTGTTCTCGGTCCACTGCTTTTTCTTATTTGTATTATTGACTTACCAAGTAATTTATCCTCACAAGTGCGCATTTTTGCTGATAACTGTATAACTTACAAAGCAATGACTGGTACTTGTGACCACGTAATAATTCAAAATGACCTCAACCGCATCAGCAAAAAAATGGTGTAATAGTTGGCTCATGTCCCTAATTCAAGTAAATGTAAAGTAATGTCCTTCTCTCGCAAACATTCTAACTCTGAGTTTTCTTACTTTATTAATGGCAAAACCGTATCTTGTGTTGACTCTCTTAACTATTTAGGTGTAACCTTCACATCTAACCTTTTTTGGACTACCCACATCACCAACATCTGCAGTGACGCCTCACGATCATTAGGCTACATACGCTGCAATCTGCGTAAGACGCCCACAAATATACGTGCTTTAGCTTACGTAATATTTGTTCGCCCTAAGCTAGAATTCGCTTCTGCAGTTTGGTTCCCTCACAACAGCTATTTAACTAACATGCTGGAATCGATCCAGAATAGAGCCGCAAGATTCATCTCACAAAACTACGACCATAGCGCAAGCATAACACAAATTACAAAAAAAACTTATCACTTTCCCTCTTGAGCAGCCGACGTGATCTAAATCTCCTTTCGTTATTCCTAAACACGTACATGAAACAAGGCCATTATCATCGAAATTGCGAACATCTGCATTCACATCAAAAAGACTAAATAATCATCTTTCATTCACACGCATATACGGTAAAACATACATTTATAACTCATCTGCATCCCCCCGTGTCATTCGCATGTGTAACAGCCTTCCAAATAAAATCGTTGCAGAACGCAATCGGAAAAAACTCCGGCACCTTTTACTCACCCATTTAAAGATTAACTGCACGTTTTATTCATATCAAAATTGGCACCTACGCGTTTATGCACTACTAGTATCTCGCTTTTTTTCTCTTACTTTAAACCTATTTTGTTTGATGGTTTGAATACTAACATGCAATTCAGGTCTGTTGTGAATTATTCAGTGATGTTTTGTTTTAAATAATGGAAAGTCTTTTCACAATTTCTGCTTGTGTTTTTAGCTTGATTTAAATCATTATCTCACGCGTATACTCATCTGACGTTCATTGCCGCTCTATTCCTACTAAATTTATTATTAATATTCTCTCATTTCTATTCATGTTAGAACTTGTATAATTATTGACATTTAGTTCTTGTTATTGTTTGTATGAGAAGTGTATGAATTCATGTATGTATTCCCTTTATGCTCCCCTTCCACAACGCCCAGTTGGGTTTGTAAGGTATTTTGAATACATAAATAAATTATTAAATAAATAAATAAATAAATAAATAAATAAATAAATGTGCGACTCGCTCAACTAGTTTGGGTACCAGGCCAAAGAGGTTTAGCTCTCAATGAACATGCAGATGCACTAGCTGTATCTTCGTTTGATTGTCCTGTTTTATTTATTCTGTCTACTTCTGAATATATCACAGCAGCACGCTCTGAAAAACGCACAATGGCCAATAACTTCGAAAAATCTCCCTTGTGTTTATGAGACTATCCACAACTAAAGTTCTCTTGGAAGTACAAGTAGTGCTCATCAAGAAAGGAAGAAATAGTGATTACAACGCTGCGTTGTCGAGTCCCTTTGTTGACCTTTTACCTTCACAAGTCGGTTGTGGCACAGTCACCTTTGTGCCTTCACTGTAATGAGAGTGAACCTTTGGAGCACTTCTTTTTGTTATGCCAAAAATTCAAAAGTAAAAGGAAAAGGTACTAGGAGAACACCCACAAAAGCTTAACCTAAACTAGACACTTACGGTGATTCTTTCATTTGGCGCAATCACATTTGGTTTAGGCTACAAGAATGTTTTTACCACTGTTATACACTTCTTACGAGAATCTAAAGGAATGAAATAATAAACATAGATAAATTGGGTTGCTTTATCTATAGAGTTATTATCTTTTTTGTGTGTGTTTATTATGGTATCATTTTCAAGGTTTTTTTGTTTAGAAATGCAATACCTTTAAATCATTACCTATATCACCTAATGAATTCAAACCTTCCTTTCAAGAAGTGAAATAATTTAAAAAGCAAGGCATCGTCCCATTCTTGGCCTATCCCCCTAGGTGGGTTGCGCCAAGTTGTTGAGGAACCTGCCAACCAACTAACAATTGGTGGAGAGTGCTTTCTAGTCTCATGGTCTTCTTCCTGCAGCGCTTTTTTGTTATCTTAGAGAGCAAACCCTCCCTGGAGCTACGGCCGGGTCGCCGTCTGCTCAGTGAACCCACCACTATGTCGCAAGATGAGCACAACACGGCTCCACCCACTCCGCCTGCACCCCTGGGCATGCCTTCTTGGACTGTCACCACCCCTCAAAAAGATCCCCGAATGTTCGCTGACCTTCGCGGTGAACATTTTGAAGACTGGTTTGATGAATACGACATTGTGAGTGCGCTTAACTATTAGCATATTTTTGTTGAGCTGTCCTGCTTACCATTCTATCTGAAAAGGGGCGCTAAGACTTGGTTTTTTGACCATAAGCTGGATTTCCCAGACTAGCCTTTCTTTAGGCAGGAGCTTCGTCAGATATTTTCCAACCATTTTGTCCGTGCAGATATTGCCAAACGGGACCTCGCTGAACGTATTCAGCACTCCAGCGAGTTCTATACCTTGTACGTTGAAGATGTCCCCCGCCCTATGCCGTCACGTCGACAGCTCGTTGGCGGAGCATGACCGAGTTCGCTAACTGCTCAAGGGCACAGTTGCCGTCGCATTCAGCGCTTTAGCGGCAAAGAACCTCACGCGGTTGTGGATAGCATCGGTACGTGCCAGCGACTCGGAGATTTTAACATAGACGTTTACAACCTCACACAGCAGATCTCAAACCTACGCATGACAGTGAGCTCCGTGTGCTGATACGGTCAATGGTCCGCGAGGAGCTGAAACTCTAGGCCACCTAGTTGTCTTATGAGCTCCGCATGTCACCTTCTGCAGGCAGCCTCCGCAACATCGTGAAAGAGAAACTTGCGTCCATGTCGTGTGAGCAAGTCACAAGCTCGCATACCACTCCAAAGCCGACGTACGCTCAGGTGGCTGCAGTGTCACCTTCTCAGCAATAACTGCAGTATGGGTCAACTACGCAGCCTTCGCTGAAAGTTCTCACCCCAAGGGCAACGCCTCCTTCTTTCTGTTCCTGGCGTACATCTCGACCAGGTTCCATTCTTGCGGAATACGTGGTCACATCTCACGGTTCTGTCGTCGACGTCAACAAAACAAAAGGCACGGCTATGATGACTTTCAGAGGGATGAGTTTTCCCTTCTCCACAACATTGTCACCCATACGAACTGTACCAACGCTGTTCACCATCTGCACAGCACTTCGATGCAGCCAGTACCTTCTGCTCCTCACGTCGTCGCTCCCCGCCGCCTATGCACCGTTCCTCGTCACCACTTCAGACGGCTACAAAGGCGTTTGATCGTCACCCATAAAAATTAACAGTGCCACTTCAGGAGAGAAAGCTGCGTTTTGCGGACTGCATTAGACTCCACCGGAACGGCCCTCAAATGTACTTTCAGTGTGTGTCGAGGGTATATGAACTGAAGCTTTGGGGAACACAGGTGCATCGCTTTCAGTTTTTAGTGTTGAATTGTGTTCCCGTTTGCGCAAACTGAAGACACCGTACGATGGCCCTCCCCTTCGCTGTCCTAATGCGGTTTTTATTCAGCCTTCTGGTGTTTGCACAGCATCAGATTTTATTGAGGGCATCCTTCACCGTATACTGTTCCTCGTTCTGTCATGTACTAATGCGTTCATTTTAGGATGGGACTTTCTCTCGTCAGCTTCAGGTATGATATTATGCCGTTAGAGGGTCATTCGCATGTCAGATATTGCACTTTTGTCTAATAACGATGCTCGTAGCCAGCGCTTCGTCACCGCTCATGACTGTCATATTCCTCCATGTAATGAGCATATTCTGACCTTGAAAACAGATAAGATCAGTGCTGGTGATGTGTTCTTAGCACCGTGTTGATGCTAAATCTGTGGTGAAGTTACCATTGGCCCTAGCCTGATGCGCCTTCGCGATGGTATAGCATTAGTTGCGACAGTTAACCCTACTTCTTCGCCTGTTGCCTGCCCCAGGGCACCAGTGTGGTTTGCTTCTCAGATACCGAACCACTTTTAGATGCGGAAGCATCTTATACTCGCGCCTTGTAGTGCGCCGTCCGCGCCGTCCGCACCTCTTCTCGAACATTCGACAGCTGACGCGCGCGCATGCGCCGTCGCGCCGTCGCCCACCATCTGTGCCGCGCGCGCTTCTCCTTCGAGAACATTCGACAGCTGACAGTGCATGCGCCGTCGCACCGTCGCCATCTGTGCCGCGCGCGCGCTTCTCCTTCGAGAACATTCAACAGCTGACAGTGCATGCGCCGTCGCGCTGTATATATACTCAAGGTCGGCGCTCGCTCGCTCAGTTTCCACTCGTCGGTTGGTTTGTACGGCGCGTCGACGTCCAAGGTCGCGGTGAAATGATTTCCAACGAATCCACAAACACAATGATCGACGTCCCTTCGACCAGCGCCGTCCTTTCGCATACGTGTGTACGTGTTCACTCATTTAACACCCCCTCCTACAACCACGTTAACCAATTTAGCCATCGACCCAAGTAAGTCGCAATTTAACACCCCGTTAACCAATTATATGCTCCGCATCCTCCTCAGTGTTCCCCCGAGGGAAGCTGCGGGCAATTTTTCTGGTGCCCTTTCATGCAGACTCACCATCTTTTTGTACGAGTACTGATGACCTTGCTACAATGGCTGCTTTAACAGCCACAATAAACCCTGATCTTACGTCAGCGCAAAAGCAAGAAATTTTGGGTATACTTGAAAAACACAGTGCTTCATGTGATGTCCATTCCAAGCTTTTGGGTCGGATTTTCGTCGTCGTGCAGGGGATCGACACATAAGTCAATACAGTTGTACACCATCGCCCATATCAAGTGCCGTCCGCAGAGCGGAAATTCATTGAGGACAACGTTGCTGATATACTCAAACGAGATGTCATCCAGCCTTCATCCAACTTGTGGTCATTACCCGTGGTACTAGTCTGAAAGAAGAATGGTTCGGTGCGATTCCCCGTCGATTATCCAGCTCTTAATTAAATCTCCTGCGAAGGCATGTACGCGATGCCACGAGTCGACGACGCACCTGACTCTCTGCAAGGCGCAGAGTTTTTCTACAGTCTCGACCTACAGTCTGGTTATTGGTAAATACCTATGCCCGAAGCGGACAAAGAAAAACTGCCTTTGCAACACCAGGTGAGCTGTATGAATTCAACGTCATGCCATTTGGTTTATGTAGTGCACTTGCCACGTTTAAACGCATCATTGACTCAGTTTTACGCGGCCTAAAAAGGAAAACTTGTCTCTGCTATCAAGATGACATCGTCATTTTCTTCTCTTCTTTTCGTCAGCATCTTGATTGTTCGGACGAGGATTTGTCGTGAATTTCAAACGCTAGACTTCAGCTAAGCACAAATGAATGCCATTTTACAACAAGAACATCAAGGTGTTGCCCCTCCCCCCAGCAGCAAAAATGGCGTTCGGCCGGATCATGACAAGCTTGCTGTCGTAATACGCTTCCCTCGGCCAGAAAATCAGCAACACCTATGAAGTTTTTTGTGCCTGGCGTCCTACTTCGGCCGCTTCATCAGTCATTTTGCTGCCATCGAGTCGCCACTGCACAAGCTGCTAGCATCTGGATCAACTTTCACTTCAAACGACGACTGCGAGCGTGCCTTTCAAGCCCTTAAGCATGCTGTGACATCCGACCCTATTCTGCGCCACTTCGACAAGAACGCACCCACATGTCTTTTCACCAACGCGAGTGGCCATGGCATTGGTGCAAATCTTCTACAGCGGGATGCCACTTCAGAGTAAAGAGTTATTGCGTATGCTAGTCGTGCTCTTACGGCTGCTGAACAGAACTACTCCATAACTGAGCAGGAGTGCCTCGCTGTCACTTGTACAAACAAAAATTTTGACCGTATTTTTACGGACTCCACTTCACAGTTATTACAGACCAGCACGATTTCTGCTGGCTATCGCCACTGAGAAACCGGTCTGGTCACCTGGGTTGTTGGGTGCTTCGCCTACAAGAGTAGGATTTTGACGTCATCTGTAAGACTGGCAAAAGACACCAAAATGCAGATGCTCTCTTCCGCTGCCCCCTGCCACTGTCATCATCGAGTTCGTAAGCTGATTGCTCATCCCGTGGGCAAGACACTGCGTCACCCCTTATATCATCACACCATGCGGTTATCGACACGCCGGCTTCAAACGCCTCACTTGGTTCACCACACGCCAGTGTGATTATCCATATTGCAATCGCATTTTACAATGCCTAAATGGCATATCACCTACTCCCAATGCTAGATTGCGCCGACAACTGCGGCAATTTAAGCTCGATAGCAATGTAATTCTTGGTTACGTTTACACTACGGATGGACACCGCTGGGTTCCAGTACTTCCACGTTGACTACGTCACCAAGTCTTCGAAGGCTTTCACGACGACCCATATGCAGACCACTTGGAGTTTCACAAAACACAAAGCCGCATCAGGAAACGTTTCTTCTGGTCTACATTGTGGCAAAGTATGTTGCATCTTGCCATCTGTGTCAACGACGGAAGTGACCAACTGCATCTCCTACTGGCCTTCTGCAACCCATCGCGTGTCCCGAGACTTCTTTCGCCATCTTTGGCATAGACTTACTCTGACCTCTCCCCATCATGCCAGCAGGTAATCGTTGGATTGTGACTGCTGTCGATCACCCGACACGGCACGTAGAGACCACTGCACTACGCACAAGTTCTGCTTCAGACGTCACACACTTCTTTCTCAATGCGATTGTATTATGTCACGGTGCACCACGCATACTCCTGAGTGATCGCGGCAACACGTTTCTTTCCATCATAATCAAAACCCTGCTCAGAACCTGTGGCACAGTACATAAGAAGACGTCAGCCTACCACCCCCTTCACCGGACACTAACAGACATGCTGTCGATGTACATCGCACCAAACCACGACAGCTGGCATACGATTTTGCCTTTTGTGACGTTTGCCCCTAACACCGCTGTTGAAATAACTACTGGCTACACGCCTTTCTATCTCGAGGACGGACGTTCACCGACATTCACCATCGACGTCCCTTTCCTAAACGTTCCAATTGACATCTCGGCAGCCGTATCAGAGTAGCTCATCAGTAGGCTTGATTATTGTCGGCAATGGGCTCGCCTTATACAGAAGCCAATCAGCAAGATTGCAAGCAACGCTACGACAGCTCTCATCGCGACGTCTCCTTCAGTGCGGGGGAAGAAATGTTGCTTTAGACGCCCATTACTACTCCAGAATTCTGCGACAAGTTTCAGCCATGCTTCATTTGTCCCTCTACAACTAATAAACAATCGTCACCAGTAAACTATCTTGTCACCCCCACCGACCTTTGTTCGGATCGTCGCTGTCGTGGTTCGGAGATTGTGGACAAATGACATCTGAAGCCATTCGTTCGATGTTTCGTTTCCATCTAAGACGCGTCCGGGCTGGCCGCTCACGCGTGGGCTGAAGGCAATAAGTGTGAGCATTATTTATACGCGTCATCTTATCATATCCTTCTTCTTGCATATAGGTAGATATACACCTGGGAATATATATATATATATATATATATATATATATATATATATATCCCGCTGTCACCGGGACGCTCGTCAATTCAACGAGACAGTCAAGGCCTACTGCTGAAGACCCAGGAAGGTGTCATACATCGACTATCAATTCGAGCAGTTGCCACCAAGACGCTTTCTTGCTGCGGGTGGGCTTCATCCGTGTTTATAGTTGTCGCGTTGATTGCGGAAACCCTCAAGAGTGCAGTCGGTTGCGAAGACCACGAAGCTACCACGGGGTGGTCGACTCAAACAGTACCTCCCGTCAAAATCAGTTCATCACAACAAGACACTCACGACAAGAACTCTGCATATCTGCATATTCCAGGAGCCCACGAAAAGAACTCTGCATATCAACATACTCCAGGAGTCCCACACCCACTCAATATCACAGACAAGTTCCCGACGATCGGCGAAACTGTGACTTTCACGAGCCACAAGCACCCCCTCACCATCATCAACAGCGCACCACTACTAGGGGGGAAGTCTGGTGGACAGCCAACACGAGTCCCTCCATTGCGGATGTCGAGACTAAAAGCGCTACACGACCGCACCACTACACCAGTCCTCAAAGGGAAGCCTGACGAACTACAAAACCGCGTCCCTCTATTGCGGACCCTGGGACCGGAACTCCCTACGATCACGTTTGCTGGGAGCCCAACGACAAAATCCTTCCTACAACGACGAAGGCCTGCCGGACATAACTACAATCTGCAGACTTCATTCGTGCCATCCACACACCCAAAAGGAGATTGACCTCAGAATTGTAAGCCCATCTCATCGCATCCCAGTTGCAGTGCCACCTTCCTTAAAGTACGAAAACTTGCTGACAAACGAATTAGACATGAACTGCATAAATCAACATTGCAAGTGTACCTTTGTGCTAGAATAGCCCCCAAGGAGATGGCACTCCCCCTCATAATAGTCGCTACAAACCAAGACGAACACTACCAAATAACATAGAAAAATGTCCTCCTTGAGGCATCTTTGAACTTAACAGAAATCGCTCTCAATCACAGTGAAAAGCAGGTAAAGAAACTGGTCGCTATGACTAACACCATTTTCCGCACAACACTTTATTGAACGAAGAAATCACCTGGTTAGCACAGTTTGAACCAAATAGATACCAAGCCCTCATGACCACAAAAATTAATAAAATCAAAAGAGACCATGTGCCCAACCCCGCGTTCCATGATTTAGTTCCTTCTAATTACAACACCACCATCCAGGAAGCCACTAACGGTACAAACGAGCACTCTTCTATGAACACACCCTGTCACACTGTGATTGTAAATCTATCGGACACGAGTTTGTCACCTGACGAAGAAAAACTGCTATCGAAAGGACTAAGCTTCTGCCTGAACACAAATTTTTCGATGAATTCTACTTGCTCCGAGACCTCGACTTCACTTGAAGCTTAAGTTTGCGCGAATATTTCTTGGACAGGCCTTCTAACCACGAAACAATTCAACGTCGAAAAACAAATGATTGGAGACCAAATACTAATCGAGACAAGTGCCTGCACCTTTATATCACCGCAGTACAGAAAGATATAGTACACAAATACCACAGACAGAAAGGAAAACGAGAAAACTTGACAAAATCTGAAAAAATCATTATGCGAAATCTGGCGTCAAGGAAAGACATAACGAAACCCGCTGACTAAGCAGGAGCAATTGTAGTCATTATTACAACCAAGTACTTACAAAAAGCATACCGCCAACTAGATGACTCAAAATTTTGCGAACACCTCCCAGGTGATCCAACAGACGAATACAAATGTATCGTTCTAAGAGAGCTAAAGAAACTGGTGGATGCAGAAAAGATAACCAACACTAACCAGAAACTTATGCGAGCAGCCTACCCTCGTCCAGCTCGCTTCTAAATCCTCCCAGAAATTCATAAACCCGGTAACCCATGTCAGCCAATCATATGAGGCATCAGTACAATAACTGAACCCATATCAGAGTACGTGGACAAACTGATAAGCCACATTCCATGAACCCTCGCGTCGTACATAAAAGACATCACACATTTTCTTCGAAACAATGCAGGTCTGTGTGGGCCGGAAAACTCGTACTTAGTTACTATTGATGTCCCTTCATCGTATACAAATATTCGTCACGATGATGGCATAGCTGCATTACAGAACATGTACACAGACCATAGACAATCTAACGCCCCAGATTTCTCTTCCACCGCAACTTTGACGAGGATGGTTTTCGAATTAAATTTATTCAAATTTAACCAAGAGTATTTTCGACAAATCAGCGGGACCACAATGCGCACTAAAGTGCCACCCAATTATGCCAACATATTTATGGGAAAGCTAGAATGGGAGTTTCTTGCACAAAGTTCTTTCGAACCACTGTTATACAGAATGTACTTAGACGACATATTTCTTATTTGGACCCACAGCGAGGATGAACCTTTGAGCTTTATTGACACTCACAATTCTGTACAACCGAACATACACTTCACACAAACCTACTTCCAAGCAACCATATATTTTCTTGAGGTTACCCTAACGATAGTAAAGAACGTGCTTTCTTCACCCTATATCGCCAACCAACGGATCGACAACAATACCTCCATTACCAAAGCGATCACACGCGCCACTGTAAAATCAGTATTCAACACAGCCAGGCTCACTGGTTTAAGCGAATCTGCTCAAGAAAATGTGACTTTGACACGAGCTCACAGAGGCTATGCCTTATGCTCCATAAACAAAAATATCCCCCACATGTAATTGATGACGTTGTTAGAAAAGCAAGAAAACTAAAGCGTGTTGACGTACTTATGAAGCGACCAGCGCAAGAAGACCCGCAATGAACAAACCTCTGCTTAACTTACAGCACAAGGTTCCCCAATGTAAAGAAAATCCTTTAACCACATTACAACAATCTGAAACTAAGTGATCGTTTGAAACGCGCATTCCCATCCACTCCTGGCGTCGTTTACCGACGACCACGCAACCTCAAAGACACACTTGTTCACTCTTATATCAATACCTCACCCCCTAATGATTCATGTGGACCTTGTTCAAAGTCACGATGTCTTGTATGTAAAGTAAGGCGAGAAACACACAAAGCAACCAGCACAGAACCCAAGTTTTTGATTAACATACAAGGAAACCTAACATGCGATTCCTCTAATGTGGTATACCTACTCGAGTGCAACGTGTGCAGTATGCAGTACATCGGACAAACAGAAACACCATTTAAAATTTGTTTCAATACTCACAGAGCCCATGTGAAATCAGCCCCAAATCTACCCCTATCAAAACATCCCAATCTTCTCGACTATGCATTCGACAAACTATCAGTAGCGCTCTTAGAGACGGGATTTAAATGAAACCGGGAACGTGAACAAGAGTCATACCCTATACACTGATTTAACACCCTCGATAGAGGAATAAATGAGAATCCGCGTACACTTGCAGCAACTAAAGCATTAGAAAACAACAACCGCAACAATGAAAAAAATAACTGTGTGCACGGCACTGCAGCTGCGAAGGGCACTGGACAACTCAAAACTATTCCAAGTGTAACTACTCTCCACAAATACAGCTGTCGTCTGTTTCTGTTTTTACCTCTGTATCCAATCAATTGTGCCAAACATGACATGCCGAACAGCAACCTTGTGCACAGTCGGGAGGCCCTTACCTCAATCGTAATGCAGAAGCGGGAAAAAATTGTTATTGCACCCGCTTGCCAGCCTCTGCGGCAATACGCGGCACCCGTCTTTCTACAACGAGATGTCGACTGGGTGCTCAGTAGTTCAAGGCTTAAACGTCTTAAAAAGCTCCTTTCCCCCACACCGAACCACCAAAGCCAAGAGGCGCCGTCTGGTCGTGAACAATGCGTTAGTAAAAGGAATGATACACACACTTCAGACATCCTAAAGGTGAATAGGAGAAAAGGGAGATAGATGGAGGGGGAAGAGGAAGGAAGAGTGAAAGGGGCACCCGGGGGAGTCCACCTTATATTCTCCCTTTTTTCTTTTCTCCTTTTACTTTTTTCTTTCGTTTTTCCTCTTTCTCTCTCTCTCTGCCTCTGATCTAAGATTGTATAAAGCTGAGCACCGACAAACTGTACCCTCGAACCTGATGAAGGCCAGACTCTAGGCCGAAACGTCGCATCGAAATAAACCACACGTTGTTACCGCTCACGGAGTACCTACTTTACTATATATATATATATATATATATATATATATATATTATAATGTAAATGCAAGGTGAACAGCGGTAGCGGCGTCGGTACCGAAGCAGCAAGAGCAGGCCGAGTATACGGGCAGCGTCGCAGCAGCCACCAGGCAGTCCTAGCTCGTGCCTCGCGCCCACGTGTCGATGTGGCTGCAGTAGTGGGCATTCCTCTTCACTACACTTCGTCCCCCGTCGGAAAAGGAGCCATCCTGGCGTACGAGTACGAGCGGGTCGTAATAAGGTTTCAGCCGCTGTACGTGAACGATTTCACGTCCCCGAAAGCGCTGGTCTGTGGATGGCGTAACGGGTTCGACGATGTAGTTAACTGGTGAAGTCTGCGAGACAATGCGGTAGGGTCCCTGGTATTTTCAAAAAAACTTCGAGGAAAGCCCTGTAGGCACAGCGGGAACCCAAAGCCACACAAGAGTGTCCGGAACAAAGTTAGGGTACGGGTGGTTATCGTCACGCCGAGACTTTTGTCTCCATTGGTCGATGGTTGTGAACGACTGGGCGAGCTTACGGCATTCCTCGGCGCGGCGGGCAGCTTCAGAGATGGGCGTAGACTCGGAGGAATCGGGGTGGTAGGGCAGAATGGTATCTAGTGTGGTGGAAGGGTCTCGGTCATATAACAGGAAAAATGGTGAAAAGCCTGTAGTCGCCTGTGGAGCAGTATTGTAGGCGTATGTCACAAAAGGCAGAATGAGGTCCCAGTCGGAGTGGTCTGAGGCAACATACTTTGATATCATATCCCCTAGGGTACGGTTGAATCTTTCCGTCAATCCATTCGTCTGCGGATGGTAGGCGGTGGTAGTCCGGTGAATAATACGGCATTCAGCAAGGAGTGCGTTGACGACTTCAGAGAGGAACACACGTCCTCTGTCGCTGAGAAGTTCGCGCGGTGCGCCGTGACGGAGAATGAAGTGCCGCAAGAGAAAAGAAGATACGTCGCGTGCTGTGGCAGCAGGCAAAGCGGCTGTTTCTGCGTATCGCGTCAGATAGTCGACAGCGACAACAATCCAACGGTTTCCGGAAGCCGTGAATGGAAGAGGCCCGTACAGATCGATCCCAATGCGGTCAAAAGGCCTGGCTGGGCAAGGAATTGGCTGGATCGGACTAGAGGTATGATGAGGTAGAGCTTTCCGTCGTTGGCACTGCGGGCATGACTGAATGTACTTGCGCAAAAAGGTGTACATGCCTCGCCAATAAAACCGGGAGGAAATCCGAGCGTATGTTTTGAAGATGCCCGCATGTGCGCACTGAGGGTCAGCGTGGAAAGCTGAACATATTGCAGCACGAAGATGGCGAGGTATGACAAGTAGCCACTTTCTGCCCTCAGACTTGTAATTCCTGCGATAAAGGAGGCCATCGCGGACCTCAAAGTGAGCCGCTTGACGGCGCAACGTTCGAGAAGATGGAGAAGTCGACGGATCTGAAAGGAATCGCAGAACAGAGCTGATCCAGTCATCCTTGCGTTGCTCAGACGCCATGTCACAGTTATCTGGGAACGCAACCATTTCGTCCACGGCAGATAAACATGCAGAGCTTTCAGCGGACATAGGTGAGCGTGATAAAGCGTCGGCATCAGTGTGACGTCGGCCAGACCTGTAGACAACACGCATGTCGAACTCTTGCAACCGCAAAGCCCAGCGAGCTAAACGGCCGGAGGGGTCCTTCAACGTGGATAACCAACAGAGCGCATGGTGATCGGTGACCACGTCGAAAGGGCGACCATATAGGTACGGTCTAAATTTACCTAGAGCCCATATAATTGCCAGACACTCCTTCTCTGTCACAGAATAGTTCTTCTCCGCTTTGGTGAGGGTACGGCTTGCGTATGCGACTACGTACTCCTGGAATCCCGATTTACGCTGCGCGAGCACGGCGCCGAGTCCAACACCGCTCGCATCGGTGTGTACCTCCGTCGGAGCAGTCGGGTCGAAATGACGCAAGATTGGTGGCGAGGTTAACAGATGGCGCAACTTTTCGAAAGCATCGTCACAGGCGGGTGACCAAGCGTAACTTTTCGAGTCACTGCGTAGAAGTTCAGTCAAGGGGGCGGTGATCATAGCAAAATTCCGAATAAAGCGGCGGAAATACGAGCAGAGGCCAAGAAAGCTGCGCAGATCCTTCAGAGACGCAGGTTTAGGGAACTCTGCAACTGCCCGAAGCTTGGCTGTGTCAGGAAGAATACCCTCTTTAGATACAACATGACCGAGGATGGTGAGCTGACTTGCGCCGAAGCAGCATTTCTTAAGGTTGAGCTGAAGGCCAGCGTCAGTTAGGCACTGCAGCACTTCATCTAGCCTGCGGAGATGCGTTGGAAAATCCGGGGAAAATATAATCACGTCATCCAAGTAGCACAGGCATGTTTTCCACTTCAGGCCACGCAAAAGATTGTCCATCATCCGCTCGAATGTTGCGGGTGCGTTGCAAAGACCAAAAGGCATAACACAGAATTCGTAAAGGCCATCAGGTGTGACGAAGGCCGTCTTAGGCTGATCTTCAGGTGCCAGAGGGACTTGCCAGTAGCCACTCCGTAAGTCAATAGAAGAGAAGAACTCCGCACCTTGGAGGCAGTCAAGGGCATCGTCGATTCTCGGTAACGGGTAAACGTCCTTTTGAGTTATTTTGTTAAGACGACGGTAGTCAACACAGAAGCGAATTGACCCGTCCTTCTTCTTAACGAGAACGACTGGAGATGCCCAGGGGCTGTTCGAAGGCTGGATGACGCCACGCTTGAGCATGTCAGCTACTTGGTCATCGATAACCTGGCGCTCGGCTGCGGACACGCGATAGGGTCTTTGACGCAATGGCGCATTGGTACCCGTGTTGATGCGGTGACACACGGCTGACGTGCGGCCGAGGGGAGTATGCTGGCAGTCGAAGGAATAACGGAACTTGTTCAGTAGTCGTAGAAGCTGAGCACGTTGCGAAACGGTTAACGTGTCGGCGATGGAGCTGCTCAATACGTCCGGCCTAGTAGTCTGCGGCGAAGAGGCACAGGTCACTCCGGCGACTTCGTGTTCGGCGGAAGGACCAGCCGGCATGTCGATAATTGCAGAAGGGTCGAGACTGTAAACACGCCCGACGCACTCACCCCGAAGTAGTGTTACAGGACATGATAACAGGTTCGAGATGAGTAGTCTGCTGACGCCGTCATGAAGTTCTAGAAGGGCATAAGGTAGCGGCGAACACTTGCGACGAACGAAAAGAGCAGATGGTGTGAAAAGGGCACTAGACTCGGCGAGAGAGTTGCAAGACACCATGGTAAGGGCAAAAGAGTGCGGCGGTATGATGACGTCTTCAGCAACAAATAGTTTGTCCCCGGTTTCATGAGCATCATATAATGGAGCGTCATCAAACACTTCAAATGCCACCTCAGCGCGCGAGCAATGGATGACGGCCTTATTAGCGGAGAGAAAATCCCAGCCCAAAATGAGGTCATGGGAGCAGGAATCCAACACTAGCAATTCAACGACATAAATGAGGCCATCAACCGCGATGCGAGCAGTACAAGCAGCGGCCGGTATGACGTGATCTGCGCTGGCTGTACGAAGTGATATACTAGCTAGTGGCGTCATAACTTTTTTCAGCAAGCGGCAGAGTCTAGCACTTATCACTGAAACTGCGGCACCAGTGTCGACAAGAGCGAGTGCACGGACGCCGTCCACATGTACGTCCAGAACATTCGTTGGTGAAGTGAGAGGCCTTGGTCTTTTCGCTGGGGACGCAGTTCTGGAACTGCGGCAATTAGTTTTCCCGCTCCGGCGATGAAGGACGACGACGCATCGGCGATGGCGAGCGGCGTCGAGGTGATGGTGAGCGGCGGTTAACAGGAGGGCGGTAATCGGCGTACGATGACATCTGGTCGGGTGGCTGAGAGCCTGTGAACGAACGGCGTGGTGGCACATAAAGGGCAGGTTCGAAGTTCTGGTCGTAGCTCTGTCGGTACACAGGAACGCGCCGACGGCAGTATCGCGCTATGTGGCCAGGAAGCCCACAGGCAAAGCATATTGGGCGATTGTCGAGTGTACGCCATTGTCCACTACTCTGGACGGACCTTGGCTGAGCGAACCGAGGAGTGGGTCGGAGCGGCACGGCTGAGGGAAGCGACGTAAAAGTCTGAAGAGGTGGTCGAGCCGCTACTTCAGCATAGCTTAGAGGTGCATTTACCTCGGCACAGGCAACAGGGCTCGGCAAGGGTGAAGTCTCACGGGCAGATGGCAGAGCCGCGCAAACTTGCTCCTGGATGACCTGGCGAATGTTTGCTGGCAGAGGTGACGCTGGTTGGCCGGCTGCTGATAGCAGCGATAGCTGACGAGCGACCTCAGCACGAACAAACTCCTTAATCTGCGATAGGAGCGACTGAAGGTCAGATGTGGTGGTCAGGCTGGAGAGGGTGTCATCCGGGACGTCAGGGCGTCGAGTGAGAAGACGCTGTCGTCGCAGCTCGTCGAAACTCTGACACAACTCAATAACCTCAGAGACAGTGACAGGGTTCTTGGAGAGCAGCATTTGAAAGGCGTCGTCGGAAATGCCTTTCATGATATGTCGCACCTTGTCAGTTTCTGCCATCGACCGGTCGACACGCCGGCAGAGGTCAAGGATGTCCTCTATGTAGCTGGTGAATGTCTCACCAGTTTGTTGGGACCGGCCTCGTAGGCGTTGTTCTGCGCGAAGTTTGCGCACACCAGGGCGTCCAAAAACATCTGCGATGCAGGTTTTGAAGGTAGTCCAGGTGGGGATATTCGCCTCATGGTTTCTGTACCACAGCTTGGCAACATCCGTTAAATAAAACATCACGGTGCCAAGCTTTGTGGGATCGTCCCATTTGTTAGTAGCGCTGGCTCGTTCATACGATTCCAGCCAATCCTCAACGTCTTTCTCGTCGGTGCCGCTGAAGATGTCGGGTTCTCGCAAGAGCTGGGCACCGGGACAGCTCCTGCGTGGCGAAGCCGGTGGGGGTGTGAAGACAGCGTCGTCAGGCATGACGGACGGCAGCTTTCGGCTACGCAGTTTCAGGACTGGGGAAGACCGCAGCACTCTCCACCAAAATATAATGTAAATGCAAGGTGAACAGCGGTAGCGGCGTCGGTACCGAAGCAGCAAGAGCAGGCCGAGTATACGGGCAGCGTCGCAGCAGCCACCAGGCAGTCCTAGCTCGTGCCTCGCGCCCACGTGTCGATGTGGCTGCAGTAGTGGGCATTCCTCTTCACTACAATATATATATATATATATATATATATATATATATATATACATATATATAGCACGGAGGATCTACTAGACTATATGCAACGCTACGGCCACTCAACCACCATGCCTGCATACATATATATGTATATATATATATATATATATATATATATATATATATATATATATATATATATATATATATATATATATTGTAGGGCGGAAGAGGGAGAGAGACAGTATCTAGTCGGAGCACCTGGAAGACGACAACGACGAAGAGCCGAGGTCGTGACGCTCCTTGGACCAGGCTGTTGGTTTTAGTCAATAAACCCTTTATATTTTGTTGGACGTGCTGGGTAGTCTTCGAAGCTGAAATTGCGAAGTCGCACTTTACCTCCAGTGCTAGCGATGCCGGAAGATCCCTCCACCCAAAGTACCTTGCAAGTTCTCGCCTCTACATGTCCCGGCGTGTGGCCACTGCGTCACCCACCGATCTTCAGCGGCACTGACGGCCAAGACGTTGAGGAGTGGCTGGCTACTTACCACAAGGTGAGCACACCCAACAAGTGGGACGATGCGGCTAAGCTCACCTATGTGAGCTTTTACTTGTGCGGCATCGCTAGTCTCTGGTTGCGCAATCACGAAGCCGACATTGTTAGCTGAGAATCATTCAAGATCTCCTTTTCGCAAGTCTTCGACCGCCCTGCTGTGCGAAAACGCGCCGAACAACGGCTTCTAGAGCACACTTAACAACCAGAAGAGGCCTTTACCAGCTACTATGAAGACGTTGTTGACTTGTGCAAGTGCGTGAACCCAGCGATGCTTGAAGCCGACAAAATCTAACAAATCCTCAAGGGCGTATGCGATGACGCATTTCAAATGTTGCTAGCCAAAGACCCAGAAACTATTGCGGAACTCGTCAGCTTGTGCCAGAGTTTTGACGAATTGCGCAAGCAACGCGACCAAACACGGCGCTCTCTGGAACAACGTGACTCGATCGCGGCCTTGACTCATGGAGACCAGAACGACATGTTGGCTCGCATAAAGCAGTTCGTGCGTGAGGAGGTCGCTCGGCAGCTCTTCAATTTATCGAGCACTCCCGAGCCAGCCCAAACGCATCCTCTGGCCCAGATCATCTGACCCCGGCCATGAGGCACGTCATACAAGATGAGGTAGCTGACGCTTTGCCTCTCACTCGTTCAGCACCTCTGGAGGCCCACCCTTGACGTATGCGCAAGTCGTTTCAGACAGAGCACCTCGACAGCCCACTTATGCTTCCTCACCGGTCCCTATTCGGTCATCACCAGTTCCGTTCAGCTGGCAGATTGCGGCGTTTCTGAATCCGTGGCGCATTGCAGACAACCGCCCGATTTGCTATTCTTGCGATTACGCAGGACATGTGGCTCGCTTGGGCTGCCGCCACCCTCTCGTTCACAGCGACACCATGCAAAGATCATCGCACGACTCTCGGCGCTTTAACACGGCACGTAAACAATAATCCTATTCACCCGACCGCCCTCCGTGTGAATATGAGACCACCGTGTGAATATGAGAGACGCCGTAGTGGAGGGCATCGGAAATTTGGAGGACTGCAGCCGGGATTTGATACCGCACCTGCGGGTCTGCTGCGGCGTACCTTAGCCACTAGACCACCGTGGCGGGCCGCAATGCAGGGTGTTACTGCATGACAAACATAAATGACTGATTTTTAGAGGAAAATATGACACGCAGGCCGTATAAGCTTTCATATTCATGACGTGCCCAGAATACGCTCGCGGCCTGTTCGCCATCTGGATATACACAAAAATCGAACGGCGTTGCGTTTCCGAATGAAGAACTAAACAGTGACAAAACGCAAGTGATAATTTATGTAACGCTAAAAACTCAATGTACACAACGTCTAAAATAGAAATATGATCTATATGAGTTTGCTACTTAACAAGAAATTGAGCCTAATGGATCACGTGACGTGCGCCACGAGTGGGAAATTAGCGAATCGACCCCGATGACGTGAGAGCGTCTGACTACAATTATCATAAGAATCAAATTAGCTGCAATAAAATAAGAACTTTCCGTGCATCAAGAGCAGTAATCAAAGGCTGCTTGTTCTTTTCTGTTTGACTTCCAGCAAAAATCACCGCCTGGCATATGAATGGGACATTACGCATATGGTTCAAAAGTTAAGGTTTAGGCTCACTGAATGAATGCTATGAGCGTCCCTTTTATATCGGGGTGGTGACATGTGTGCCAACAGACTTGTAAAATAAAAACAAAAAACGGTATGTATTTTAAAGTTTGTCTAATGTCTTATTTACATCGTTAAAATAGATCTTAGTATAACACAGAGAAATATGAATTTGTGGTCCATTTTTCTGCCTCTTCAGCAAATATGAGCTCATTAGAGGCTATTTCTGTCCTTTATCTCTACTTTCTGCCAACACTATTCCAACCGGCTCTTACATGTTTTATCGGGAACGTGTTCAGCTTTTCTTTCTTATCCGTGATACCCAAGGCCTCATGTAGGCTTGTACCCACACGTATGCCTGAATGGATATCGCTGAATTATTCAGAACATGTTCCAACGTTTTCTTAACTCCTGCACAGCATAGACACCGTTCTTATTCTTGGTAAATCACGCTTTATGCCAACGCGTTCTAAGGCAGCCCAAACTCGCTTCGAAGAGCAATGCGTTTCCCCTTGAATTATCATGAAACTTCCTCCACCTAAATTTGTTCTTGTCCTTTCGCTAGTTACTGCGAGGCGGCTGCTTTTTCATTGCCTTCATGGACTAAATCCTTTCTGCTTTTCTGACTTTTCGCCAAATAGTTTCTGTTGCCGTGTCACTTACACTGGCAGCAGTTTATTTATGGGTGAGCCTCACAGTTCTTTTTCTCTACGTGGTGTCCACGTTCTTCATATTCATATACCTGAACAGTTTCCATGCCCATCTACTATCCTTCCATTTCCTAAGGCTGTATTCAAATCAAATTTTGCTCTGAGCTGTCCTTACTTCAAAGTCTGTTCATTTCTTATCCTCCTTTACAGCCTCATTCGTCGTCTTCCCGTGAGCACGCAATGCAAGACGTCCCAGAGTGCTTTCACACACATCCATTTCTCATCGCACCTCTGACTTCATGCACGCCACTGAGTTCACTACTGTAAGCCCTGGGACCAATACACTTTTCCACGGACCTCGAAGCACTTCTTACCTATTATATTCCCTTAATGCTCTTTACATCATTATTACAGCAGTCCTCTTTCCATTTGCTGCCAATGTTTTTTTCTGTACCTCCGTATATTCATCTCCCTGATTTACCTCTAATCCGAGGTACCTGTACTCGCTAACCCATAGAAATTTCCGCAGCGCTCCACTACGGCGTCTCTCATAATATTATGGTGGTATTGGGACGTTAAACCCCACATATCAATCAATCAATCATCGCTTACGCGTGGTATTTCGTGGCCCTGTATTCAGACCGCCTGGTATTTGTGATCGTCAAAGACCATCAATCTACATTTTGTTGCACTAAATTCTAGTCGTAGTGCCTCGCCTTTCCTTACGCTTATATATACCAGCTGCTGCATATTGTCTTGACTGTCCGCAAACACCACAAAATACACCTGGAATCTTCTGCTTAACCACCGCGCCAGCCTGTTCATGTTATCTATTAAACCCAATGCTTATATCTTCGAGCACTATTTTCCTCCTCCCCATGTACCGCAGGAATAACAGCAGTGACAATAAACATATCTGTCCATTTGTTAATTTCAACGTGGCCATTGCTGCGTATTCCTTCCCATTTTATGCAAGCTGTATTTAATCGGTGTATTTCTCTCAGAAGCTGTATACAGTCGTCCCCTATGCCCACTTCCTTCTATATGTCCCCCGAAATTTTCTGATGAACGTCATACGCCCTAGTGACGTTCAGGTAAACAACGTATAGGGCCTCTTTTTATTTTAGATATTTCTATGCACTGAATAAGAACGAACAGGTTGCTTTCAATCTGCCTGTCGATTCATAATCTATTCTGATGTTCTCCCAAAATAATTTTTTGCTCTTTCCACGTTTCTGTTTTTAATTTTACTGCCTGTATCGCAAACCTGTACAGCAGAGATGTAATGGTTAGTGGTCTATACGAGGGAACGTTCACCTTGCCACCCTTGCCTTTACAAATTGCATTCTTTCTATTTTTCTGCCAAGTGTCTGATATTTTCTTCTCCTTTGAGCGCTTTTCTATGGACTTCAGCAGTGCTTCTTTAGCTCTGTCTTATTCCGTTAACGAGGTGAACGAGAAACCCATCTAAGCCTAAAGTGGAACGCTTAGAAATTTTTTCTTCGGCCTTCTTTCAGTTGAAACCCTCAAGTACTACCTATTTCTCAATTGCACTCTTTTTAATACATTTACTTCTTGGGGAAGTTTCCTGGGTTGCCGTTTTAAGCGAATCTGCTGTCACGTTTTGGTTATAACCTAGTGCTTCATACCGTTTTGACTTACTTCCTTCTTCACCTACCATATGTTGCTGTATTGCGACAGACTTCCCACCTAGCACTTGTGAGGGGCTCCAAAATATTCTAGGCGTGGCTTTCTCTGTCATGCAGCATTCACTTTCACCTTCAATTTTTGCCTCGACCAAATTTCGCACAATGCTTTTTTTTTCTCTAAATATCAATCCCACATTTCGTTGACTTCCTCCTGTGGCCGCTTTTTGTTTTTGGCGTCTTTGGGCTCCCGTAATGCTTCACATCGCTTCTCGATCACATCCCGGATTTCTATGTTCCACCAACTTTTTGGCTTTCTTTTTCGTTTCCAGCTAGTAGATTTCTTCCCTTTTCCCTCTGCCTCAAAATTACAATTGGAAAGAAGGTCTATTAAACAAGCCGAGCGAGCGGGTGGTAGCTCGAAAAAAACGCAGGTGGACCAAGATGATGGTGCTCGATCGACGATCTTCTGCCTTTTTGTTGTAGTAATGATAGTTGCGCCCATCATACGAACGTCTTCCTTCTTCATTATAATTACCCTTGGTGAAAAAGACGAAGCCGTCCTTGCAATCTAGCAAGTGAAGACAAGCGGGTTGAAGTAGAGCTGGAGACGCTCCACGTGAACGATATGAGGTCCACGCCGACTACAGTCATTCGGTGGGGTAGTTTACGAGTGATGTACGCTCGACCTTGCAGTAGGAACCATGATAAATAGAGAATTGCTTGGGCGACACACCAGGAGCGCAGCGTGGTACATTCAGCCATACAAGTGCTCCAGGAACGCACGTTCGTGCAGAAGTGTGGTAGCTGGGGCTAGTTGGTATGAAATGACGATAGTTATGACGTGAGAACAGAACGCCGACACGGAAGCAGTGTCCTTCGTGTCCTTCTTGTTTCTGTGTAGTTGTTCTGTTCTTACGCTATAACTATCGTTGGGGCAGAACGATGGCCGTCGTCACATGAGACTCCTTCTGGCACTGCTGTTTTGCAGTAGTTAGCCGCTTGGCCAGTTTGCGGCACACTTCAACGTAAGAAGCAGCTTCCGAGGAGGCGTGCAGTCGTAGGGACCTGGCTCGTATGGCAGCAAAGTGTCGATGGTGTGTGATGGTGTGCTATAGTGGGTGAACATGCAGAAGAAAACTGGAAAAAATCCGGTAGTGACTAGCTAAGCCGCGTTATGCGTGTATGTCACAAAAGAAGAACGAGGTCCCAGTTTGTTTCATTTAAAACAACATGCGCTGCGAGCATGTCCCCCAGAGTCAAACCGCTCAGTCAAACCGTTATGTGTGGGTAGGTAGGCTGTACTCCTCCGGTGTACAATATGGCACTGTTTAGGAAGTGCATGGATCAAATCGGAGAGAATACACACTACCGGTCACCAAGAAGTTACAGAGAAGTGCCATGATGGAGAACGAAATGACGGTGTGTGAAACTTGCTATGTTTTGATTTCTAACTGTGGGAAGAGCAGCAATTTCAGCGTACAGTGTAAGATAGTCCAAAGCCAGGATAGTCCATCGGTGACTTGCCATTTTCAATGGCAGAGGTCCTAGACGTCACTTCCAATGTGGTCGAATAGGCGGCCTGGGCATGGAAGTGGCTGCAATTAACCTGTTGCAAGACGTGGCGAGTTTTTTTAGCGCTGACATTCGTGGCAGTTCCGAATGAACTCTTGGATGAGGGTAAACACTCCACGCCTTTAATATCTTTTCCGTATTCACTCGTAAGTCGTGAAGACACCGGCGTGCGCGCATTGCAGGTCGAAATAAAACGACGCACAGATTGAAGAGCGCAGTGTTTGGGAGAGGACTAGTAGCTATTTCTACCATCTGCTGAATAGTTTCACGAGCACAAACGCCGATCGAGAATACTGAAGTGTGGAGCCTGGTAGCGCAGGGTACGAGTGGTCGGATGTGTTGATGTCTCAAATAACGTGTCAAGAAGTGAAGCAATCTTAGACCATTGCAGTGTGCAGAAGAGATAGTCGCCACGTCAAGAGCTGACAACGTGTTGTCTGAGGAAATAGATGCAATGTCAGGGGGTAGGGGGAATCACGACAGCGCATCAGCATCGGTATGCTTGTGGCCAGAACATTATACAACGTTGATGTCGTATTCTTCAAGTCGAAGAGTCCAGCGGGCAAGACGACCTGATGGTTTCTTGAGCGAAGACAACCAGTATAATGCATGGTGGTCTGTTACTACATCAAACGTGCGGCCTTAAAGATATGGGTGAAACTTGACAAGCACCCAAACGATCGTCACACATTCCTTCTCGGTGGCACTGTAGCTCAATTCAGTCTTGGTAAGCGTTCTGCTGACTTGGATGACGACATACTCGGCGAATCCAGGCTTGCGTTGCGCGAGAACAGCACCAAGGCCGACATCACTGCCATCAATGTGGACCTCAGTTGCCGCCGTAGGGTCGTAGAGACGCAATATTGGTGGTCAATTGAGAAGACGACGAAAGGTGGAGGTGAGCGACGAGACAAAGTTGCCGGATAGGCACTTGCAGAGGTGCTTCACCGGGGATCTGAACTTTCGTAAACAGAAGGGAGCGGTCCATCAAGTTGCTCTGTGATCGGGTATGTGTGTAGCGGGGCACGCGACGATGGCAGTATAAAGCGATATGGCCAGGGCCACCACATGCAAAACAGACCGGCCGGTTATCGCGCGTTCACAAGGAATTCTCAGCGAGGGGTATTATATATGTGGCATAAGGCTGATTTAAGGCTGTGGCAGCGAAGGGAGGAGTACATGCAACGGACGACTGATTAGGAGCACGGACATGCGGCAGTCCATTGAACGACGAAGGCTGGTGTAGCTGCTGCCTCTTTACTGCGTCAGCGTAAATGAGAGGCGCGGCAACAAAGTGCTACTGAAAGGGCACTGGCATAGCCTTAAAAATCTGGTCCTAAAAGCACATGTCAGAGCATGGGAGCCAGCAGGGTCGGTGGTCGCACTTGCTGTGGCTGCGGGAGCAGGTTGAAAAAATGGCATGATTGAAAGCTCACGTACTATCTCCTCACGTACAAAGCATTTGTGCTGGAAGGCGGAAGTGGTCAGACACGACGTTCAGTGCACTGAGTGGTTGGTTAGGCTGCTATGGTAGACGCGTGAGAGCTCGTTGCCATCGAAATTCGTCGGAGCTCTGGCACAGATTTACCACTTAGGGCACCTTGCCAGGTGACTTCACAAGGAACACTTGAAACACGTCGTGATCGACACCCTTCATAATGTGCTGGACCTTGGTACTTTCGCTCATTGTGGCATCGAAGCGCCTGCGGAGATCGAGTATGTCCTCGATATAGCCGGTAAACGTTTCGCCTAGTTGTTGTGCGCGTGTACGCAGGCGTTGTTGGGTGCGCAGCTTCTGCACGCTAGGGCGACCGAAAACAAAAGATATCGCCTGCTTGAAAGCGACCAAGTTTTCTCATTCTGATTCGTGCTTTGTATACACAAAGCCTCGCAACTTAAGCCGAAGAAACATTGACGGTGCCGAACTTAGCAGTGTCACCCCACCTGTTTGGTCCACTGACGTTTTCGTAAGATGACAGGCAGTCCTCGACGCCTTGGCCTTCGGTACCCGAAAATATTTAGGGGGGGGGGGGGTTGCTGGCTGCTGAACCAGGCCGGGGCAAGTAGCGACTGCGAGAGGTACTGTCTGTTGGGCAGCGCCCATTTGCATGGTCGACGGCAGTGTGTGGAATCGGAGTTCCTGGGTGTAGGCAATCTGGTTTCCCAGCACGATCCACCAAATGTAAAGGGGTTTTATTGAACGAGCCAAGCATGCGAGTGGTAGCTCGAAAAGAACGAAGGTGGACAAAAATGACGGTGCTCGATCAGCGATCTTGTGCGTTTTTTTCGTGGTGGTGATAGTTAAGCCCATCATGCCAACGTCTTCCTTCTTCATTATACATCTAACTTGTCTGTATGGTTGATTAGGCAAGTTCGTGATACATGATTGTTTAAAATAAGAGCTCACTAGGTAAACGCGGACAGGATAGGCAAGGAACAGCGCTTACTGCCAACTGGAAGTTCATTCTGGAAGCTGTCAATTATGTACTGACAGATTAAACAACGTCGTAGGCACATACAATAAATAACACGAAATCGCAAACCAAAATAACGAAACCGATAAAATACCTGTGTGTCAGCCCCACCTTACCAACGCCCTCAATACCTTAGAGCGATTACGTAGCGCCTTTGCCATCTACGACTGTCCAAATAAAACAGTCGTACGTAATAAACACAAAAATGAGAGCTGAAGCTGCAAACCTAGCGCGTGAACACTTTACTTGCGTGAGCAAACCTTCAATAGCTCTGTCTGATAAAGAGCTAGCGTTTTTGGACAGTTGTAGATGGCAAAAGCGTTAATTAATCGCTCTAAAGCATGGTGGGCGTTGGTAAGGTGGAGCTGACATACATACATATTATTCTTGTTTCGTTATTTTGGTTTATGACCTTGTGTTATCGTATGTGCCTACGAAATTGTTTCATCTGACAATATATATTCCACAGCTTTCCGAATGAACTTTTTGTTTGTAGTAAGCGCTGTTCTCTGTCTATCCTGTCCGCATGTATGGAGGGCACTTTTATTCCAAACAATACATGTTTGGAATAAAAGCGCACTATACTCTCAGTACTTGCTTAGTAGTTTTTCGACTTTCGACTGTTGCAGCTATATTTGTTATTTCCGTATCACTTGACTGCGAGCTTCCGGACTTTGGTTTGATGTTCTGATTTTCAGTTTTAAATCCCTTTTGTAATGTGATGCGTATGTAATGACTACCCAAGCGGTTAATGCCTTCAGAGTCTACTCTCATCTCTCTGAGTTTTTCACAGGTTCCCTTTGCCATAAGACAATATTCAATGCTCCATTGCCTGTGTCCAACTCCCTGCGAGATCTGCCCCTCACACTTAGGCACCACGCTATCTCAAGACTACGTTGCTCGCGGACATTTAGCCATAACCCGCCATGAGTGTCTGAATATTCATCGAGATTCTGTGCGTGAGCATTGAAGTCCTTTAGAAGGATATATTTAAGCCCCATGACCAATTTTTTAAATATCGGTGCCTTAAAATAACTATCTCCGAATTATTTTCCTCTCAGTTTTTGCCCGTCTACAAGTAAGCTACACCTAGTCCCGTTTTTTCACCCTGCTGTGCCCTATACCAGAGGTGCTCTGAACACGTTTGCTTACCTCTATCTAATTTCGCTTTGCTATGGATTAGCATTCCAACACTTCCACCTTTTCTTTCTGACATAATCGTGTAGCATCCTACCCAAGCACAATTCACAATTCGTTGTGGCTCCTCAAAGCCTGTAAGGTGCGTTTTGTAGCAGGATAAACACCTGCCTGTTGCTTCTTTAACTTCTCCTCAATCTCTAATCTTTTTGCCCTTTATCTGCCACCATGTATATTTGACTGATTGCAACACGCGTCTTGCCCTTTCCTTTACCTTTTCTGTGGTTTTTGCGGCAACACTTGCCAAAGTGTCCCCCTGGTTGCTTTACTCGTTAGTAGGTATCCTGGAGACCAGCGCCTTTTGATACGTTGCAACAACTCGACTTTATGTACACGAACTTATGTACATATTTACAAGACTCGTTCACCGTTGGAACCGTCGCATGTTGCCTCGGCAGAGCCGATAGTGCAGAGCTCTGTTTGCTGCGATCAAAACCACGGTGAGGAAACGGGAGCCAGGTTTTAACCCCTCGATTGCCCCTCCCGATTCTCCTCACGGTCAACTAAAACAATTTAGTTCGTTTATTGGACAGACTAAGCATATTTGTTGCCGTCCTCTCCTCTCGCTCTCTTATTGAAGCACTCGACCTCTCGGTTGGAGATAGAGATGAAAGGACCGGCCCGTGCGAACTGTGCGAACGCACACAATGGTGGGGCTGTTTGGCTGCAGGCCCCTTGCCATCACTGCGAGATGACTATGCTGTCGAGCGTGATGTCGAGCTTACCTGGACAGCCGTCCCGTGGACTCTAACTGAGATGGATGGGTGCCTATACACCGGATGTCCTCACGTCGCCCACCGCCACTCCCCTGGTCGAGGACCACTTATCTGGTTGGTAAAAGCGGTGACCAACCGCGGTATTCTAGCCAGAATGGGGGTCTTTACGCCGTGATTATTGTCTCTCGGGAATCAGCACTTTGGGAAGCGCGCTCTTTTGCGACAAAGAAGACTCACCCCCTGGCGTGCAACGCCAGACCTTACAGTGGCAAACGCGGTGCCTTCAGGTAGTATGCGAGAGATTATTGGTCAGTTGCCACCCTGTAAAAAGATAACATGTTACTCTACGACAAGTGGCACCAGGGGGCGCCGACTAGTGCGGACGCGCAGATTTCGGCTCCTGCTTTTTTCATTGTTTTGGTAGGTTTCTTTCGTCGAAACCGAGTACATTATGTGTTAAACGACGCAGTGCATTGCGAGGACTTGACCAACACCGGCCTTTCTAAGGTGGGTGACGTTTTCCCCTTTATGAGTGTGTGCAGCTCCGACCACGCCATGGCACAGCTAACCCTAACGCGGTAAGCCTAACCTCGGTGAGGCAGCGCAGGTAGGCCTAGGTCTAACCCTGCGACCGCGGGCGCCTTAGCCCAAGATGGAGATCGTGGAGGGAGAAGCAATCTCTCAGGACGAAGCAAGCAGCCCCGGATGGATGACGGCATATGGCCGCAAGAACAGCAAGAGAATGAGAACGGCGACTACTACCCGCGAGCGCACCCCAACGCGTGGCGGACGAAAGGGCAGTGGCTGCACTGCCGTCCCACGGAACGCGTACCAATGCATCGTCGCCACCTCGAAGCTCCCTCAACTTCCGAGGGACACGTATCACATCATCGTAAGACAGAGGGATGGTCTGAAGGTGACCAAGGTCAGTCAAATACGTTTCGAGCAAGCCCTTGCCATGGTGGCGGCCCTGGCTCCAGCAGAAATTGAAGAGGAGACCATTTGTCCCAATGGCACTGAAAACATATATGTGGTGTGTACTCCTTATGAGAAGAATGCGTGTTCGTACGTAAAGGCGCAGCAAGTCCAATTGGGCGATTGCACGTACCGGGTCTCTGTGTACCCGGCTCCCCCCGATGACACGTGCCAAGGTGTCATAAGGGTTGTCGACGTGGATATCAGCGAGGCTCAGCTCCGAGCACGACTTGTGAACCACCGCAATCCAGGAGCGATCGAGGTCAAAAGAATTAAGAACACCACAGCTGTGGTAGTATTGTTCAAGTGTATGAAGGTGCCCAATTATGTGTCCTGTGGGGCGAGCATGTTTCGCTGCACACTATACAGGAGACACACGGAGGTCTGCTACGGCTGCGGAGGTTTGGGACACCGTGCTGACGTTTGCACTAATCCAAACAGAAAGTGGTGCCGCACGTGCGGACAGAAATCACCAACGGAGGATCATCATTGCATTCCAAAGTGTTCGCAATGCAGAGGTCCACATCCCACTGCAGACAGAGCATGCAAAGACAGATTTCAAGTCCCCTACATCGTCAGAACAGAAAGAGACGACGCCAACGCCACAGGCGCTCCGAGAAGGCGCAGATGGCCCTAGGAATGCGGTCCCGTGACTCCTGCGTCTCACCTAGCATCTCCGGCACACCCCGGAGAGGCCGCTCCGTCACGCCAGCTGCGCAGCGGCGCAAGAGCCGCTCGCGTTTTAGAGGGCGTTCGGCGTCTAGAAGGAGAATCCAGGAGGAACTCACATGGGCGGATCGAGACAAGGAGAAGACGCCCAAGCCTTAAAAGGTAACGCGGTCGGCATCGCCAGAGCATAATAAATTGAGTATTATTGAACAGTTACGTCAGGAAAGTGCTAGTCTCAAAGCAGAGCTACGCAAGCAGACAGCCGTGCAGGCCATTTCCAGATGAGTCGAGGGCGCGAACGTGGCGGATAACGCCGTGCATAAAAGCACGCCGTAACCCAATGTCGAGGTCAACAAGGCCAAGCATAGGGCTCCACCTCCAAAGGATCAGAGCGACGATGAAAGCTCGCAGAACAAGATGCTAGAAGAGTTACTTAGGATTTGCAAAGAAAATCAGTTAAGCAATAATCAACTCGCGCTGCGCATGGGAGCACTTGAGAGTAAAGTAGGAGCCATAGAAAATAAGGTAGTCGCACTTGAGAATAAAATGGCTATTAAGACCAGGCCAAAGGTTCATACGCAAGCTGCAGTTAATGATGATGCGGGGGCGACCCCGCAGGGTCAATAAAACGGAAACTAGCAAAATGGCGGGTACTCAAAATAATCTAGTAGTTTGGCATTGGAATTGCGCTAGCTTTCAAAGGCGCAAGACCTCACTGTATCAGTACATTACGGATCAGGCACAAAGGCCCCAGGTAATTTTGCTACAGGAAACACTGTGCGACACACCCACCTTCGCTGGTTACAAATCGGTGGCAGCAAGGGGGGAATCCAAGAGACGTAAAGCTACGCGGGTGAGCAAAAAGCTCGCATACGTTGTACATGACATTCAGCCAGGTCGTGGCAGAATGGAGGCGCTCTTCATTGAGGTTATTTCTAACAGGTGGCCTAAACAAAGCGTGTTCATTCTAAATGTTTACAGCGCACCGTCCGATCAGAGACAGTCTTTCCACTCCCTGTTTACGAAGGCCGCTACACTCACTAGACTGTCAACGTTAGTAATCGCTGGAGATTTCAACGCCCCACATAACGCATGGGGGTACATCAGGCAAACGGCTAAGGACATAAATCTAGCGCGGGCAGTCGATGACCTAACGCTAACAGTCATCAGCGATCCCCGGTTTCCCACGAGACGGGGCACGTCGGTGGCTCGAGACACAACCCCCAATCTCGCGTTTATCAAAAGTTTACAGCAAACAGCCTCGGATAACAAGCAAGAAAACCTGGGCAGCGATCACTTCATCATTAGTGTTACCATTCAGGTCAGAGCCTCCCAGGCCAGGGAATTTAAGGTGACGGACTGGGATGCTTTCCGAAAGCTCAGAAACTCGGACACGGGCGAATACGGCAGCTTCAGCGAACTCATTCAGACACTCAGAGCAGACGTTTAAAAGGCCACAAAAACTATTCAAACCTAGCTCGATGTTCCCAGGATGGATTCGTATCTCGCACATCTCTTGGAAGCAAAAGCCTGCATTTTGAGGCCATGGAAAACACAGGGGCTAAACCGACGGTTACGAAAGAGGGTTGCGGAACTTATTAGGGAGATCGAACAGTACTGCACCGTGTTAGCTCGGCTACAATAGGATGAGATCTGTTCAGCAGTCGATGAACGCATGCGTACAGGGGGGAAATGGAATCTTCTTAAACACATGCTAGATGACACGCAGACCAAAGGCAATCAAAGACAAGCACTGTGCCGCCTTATTCACAAGCACAGACAAGAGGGTGGAACGGAATAAACGCTGTTAGACTAGGTAGCAAATAGATATCTCTCGCTAGGCGCTGGACGCTCAGAAGAGTATCCTGAAATAGAATGTGACACGGTAAAAGAGCTCGATGACCCCTTCACAGAGTCTGAAATTAGGGCCGTCCTTCACAACTTGAATAGCAGGTCAGCCTCAGGACCAGACAGCATCTCATACAGACTATTAAGGAACGTAGATGATAGATCAATTGAGATACTAACGAAAGAGGTCAACAAGACTTGGGAGAGTGGAAGCGTGCCGGCAGAGTGGAAAGCGGCCTCGATTGTGTTTATTCCGAAACCGGGTAAGCCCTTAAATCTTGACAACCTAAGGTCGATATCGCTAACCTCCTGTTTAGGCAAGGTAGCGGAACATGCGATCCTCAATAGGATCTCGAACTACATAGAACGCAAGGAACTATTCCCACACAACAAGATCGGCTTCAGGCCTGGCCTTTTCACACAAGATGTAATGCTACTTCTTAAGAAGCACATTTTCGATAACGGCACTAGGGATGTTAGGGGGATATTAGCCCTTGACCTGAACAAGGCCTTTGAAACCGTATCTCATCGCTTTGTCTTGCAGGCCACGGCTAGCCTAGGTCTGGGAGCAAAGCTTCAGGCCTTTCTTAGGTCATTCCTGATGAATAGAACGACTACCAAGGATCCCTCAACATAAGTCAGACGAGTTCGTCTTAGGAGCCAAAGGCACTCTCCAAGGGGTGGTCATCTCCCCCTTGTTATTCAAGATAGTCATGAAGGGCTTATCGGAGAGGCTCAGATCCCTGCCCGATATAGGCCACTTGATTTAAGCGGATGATATCATGATCTGGTGCTCGGGAGGATCACTCGCAGAAGTAGAAAATGCGCTGCAATCAGCCCTAGACGAAACGGAGCCCTACTTAGATGGCACAGGCCTCCAACTTTCTCCAAACAAATCAGAACTGTTACTGTTTAGGCCGGCCAGGCAAGGCGTTAAGAGACTTCCACACCTCGACCAAATTCCCATCTCCCTTTTTGCAAGAAATGGACAGCGCATTCCACGAGTAGATTCAATCAAAATCCAAGGACTTCTGATTTACGCGAGAGGGTGTAACGCCAAAACCCTGATGCACATCACGGCCAAAACCGAAAGCATGCTGAGACTTGTTGCTAGAGTACCAGGGGGCCGAAAGGGACTAAGTGAAGCCAACCTACCTTGTATCCATTATGCCTTCCTAATGAGCCACATTATTTATGTAGCATCGGCGCTTACCTGGACTAGAACGAAAAAAAAATAAGCTAGACACTCTCATCCGTAAGAGCATCAAAAAGGTGCTAGGGTTACCAGTAGCCACATGCTCTGCCAAAATAGGACAACTCGGTATGCACAACGAGATTGATGAAGTGATCGAAGCGCAGGTCACGGCCCAGGTGGTCAGGCTCTCGTCAACCAGGGCAGGAAGACGCATCCTGGACGAGGCTGGCATGACTCCCAGAATGCTTGCTTAAAGGGAAATTACCTTATCTCGGGAGGTACGGGAAACCTTTGTGGTCAGCCCATTCCTTCGTAATATGCACCCGAAATACAATGTAGGGAGGCTAAAAGCCCGAGCGCGGGCGATACTACAGAACGTCGCCGAGAATCGGGAATCGACTGTCTTTATCGACGCGGCTCAGTACGGCAAGTCTAGCACATTCGCGCTGGCAGTCATTGACGGCAACGGGGAATTACGCTCCTCAGCCTCGGTCAGGTTAGCTACGAGTGCAGTTGCAGAACAGGTCGCCATAGCCCCGGCCTTGACCGACAGCTCAAACACCACCGTGTTAACAGACACACGAGCGGCCATCAAAGCTTTTGAGTCGGGTAACATAGCACAGGAGGCTGCCTCCATTCTAGAAAGAAAGAATAGACCCTGGCACTCACTCAATCTCTTGGTTTCCCGCCCATATGGGTGCGGACGTTAATCAGCACTTACATAACCTCAACGAGCTTGCCCATGAGCATGCGCGAGATCTAACGTGCTGCGGCGGCATGGAAGCCTTATGGGGTCAGGATGAAATCCAGCATAACGATCCACTCCCTACGTTTAATGAAATCACATATCACTATCGGCTAAGTAGAAGAGCCTATCCTCTTCCTCACACGAAGATATATAGGTCTCAGTCAATTACACTTAGAATGCTCCAAACGGGCTCGTTCCCTTCGCGGGGCCTTCTTAGTCATATCTCCACAGACGATGACTCAAGTTGTCCGGAATGTAATGAAATTTATTGTTCCTTAGCACACATGCTTTGGCAACGCCCCGCGTTACCTAATGATCATCTATCCAGCGAAGCCGGCTGGGAAGAAGCACTACGGAGCCCATCGCTTCAAGCACAACTCCAGGCAATCTAGGGGGCCCAAGAAAGGGCGGAACATCACGGTGTCCCAGCCGCGACTTGGACGCGGCCAGCGACTTCCGCGGGTCCCCATTAGCGGTCCCCACGAAAGCTCCTCAGGATCAATTAAAGTTAATTGTCTGTCTGTCTGCCTACGCCAAGTGGCAGAACGTGTGTGCCACACTCGCTGCATATGTACAGGCAGCGCTGGCTCCCACTCCCACGTTTAAACGCACATATATGTTGTATAAAGTGGCCAGACTAATGGCCGTAACATTAGGTAGTGGTAGAGCAACGGAAGCGTTTGTTGAAGACCGCAGGTTTGGATCTTTAAGGTGGCAAATTAACTTTTCGACCGCTTTTTATTACATTTCCTATACAAATACTTCTAGTAATATCACCTATGCTTTTGTTGGTCTCATTCTGTTTTAGTGCTCATTAGTACTGTGTCTAACAAGGAAAACGAGCCTCCACATTTGCGTTTCTTTCCTTAAGTCCTTCAACTTAACTGATAATTTGAAGAAATACATGAACACTGAAGCAGTACGTTCATAAATTGCTTTAATAGTAACTGGCGCACGTTATGAAGTCATGTAGGAAGGATTGACTGCCAAAGACCAGGCTTTTTTGTTCTTTTTATAGTTGCGTGCACATGTCGATGTCGCCAAAATGCCCAGACAGTGCTAGTTTGACTACCGTATAATGTCTCTGAATACGCAATGAGGTCTCATTTCAGCTCTGCGGAAAGACGCTAGCATTTGGCTCAAAAGCACGTGACGGATTTGAACAATAGGATCAATCATAATGAACGATACTTCACGTCTTGTCTTTGTTGTGGACCTGCGGCTCCTGAGTGCATTGACGCCCCTATTGAACTCCATGCCGCAGTGCTCCCAACAAAGCTGTATTCGGTGCTTCTTATAAATGCACAGAATTGTGGGCGCGTTTTCTCCAGCTGTGGTCACTGTGTCTCAGACCTAGGTGACTTGTCTACCCCGTAGCTTAGAGCGGTGTGATGTTGGTGCTATGCAGAATGCTGATCGGTATTTAGTTCATCAACACTGTTCACGTATTGATATTTTGTCAATGATACTGAAAAGGCAGCTTGTGTACTGCCTCCTTACACTGTGACTCAATCAGTTACTGTAAGGTACTTTTAACTAAATAAAATATTAGGTAAATACGAATGGAAACAGCCACACCTGAATCTTGTTTTGTTTGAACTAAAGATTGCAATGTCCATTGTATATGGGGCTGTGGCATTGACGAGCTTTGCCTAAATGTATAATCACTGAAGAGTATAGGCAATGATTTGATGGCAGGAGATATACATTATGTATGTAAGAGAAAAAGGTAGATTAAACTAATAAGGAACCTCGAATAAATTACCAACGAACAAGCAGTGAGACTGTAAGACAATATTTACAATTTTCTGCCCTGCTGACGAGTTCATGCAGGGGAAATAATCTTTCTTCGCTGTGTTTCTTAAATACGCCAATATGTGCGACAGCTAATGTAAATGCTTCGAACATAACTAATCGTCGAACCTTGAAATGTGAGTTGGAAGCTGTAATATCGTCCGAGCATTTTCTGTCTGGAAACGTAATTTACAGTGTGCTGTGAGTTGTCTTTGAAGTTTTCATGTCCTTAGTGATTAACCTAATTTTCATGGTGCAAAACACAAGAACACCTACAAGTGAGACGATACAGGTGCTATACAACTTATATTTTTGCGCGTACTTACTATGCATGTACGTCCGCTGTTGTGGAGCAGTGGTGGCATTTAATTGAAGGCGAAGTACTTGAGGCCCTTGTATTGTCCGATACCCAATGGGCATTGAAACTCTCTCGCACATCCGAATAAAGTCCGAGCGTCCACGTCCTAAGCAGATGTTTATGGGACATCCGATGGATAATAATTTTACATCCGTTTGGCTTTCTCCAGCAAACGCCTCGCCCCCACGACATGACAAGAAGGACGTATATATATATATATATATATATATATATATATATCTATATATATATATATATATATATATATAATAAGTTCACGTGCTACGTGACGCCAAAACATGCGAATAAAAAAGTTTTCACACTCGTTGTTTGGCTTATAGATGGCGCTGACTGTCACTCCTACTTCTAAATTCCCGTATAAACCCCAAAAAGTGGATGGAGGGACGGCCGCTGTGATAGCTCAGTGGTTAGAGCATCGAACGCGTTATTCGAAGGTCGTGGGTTCGATTCCTGCTCACAGCTGGTAATTTTTTCATCCATTTTCTTTCTTCTTTCTTCTTATTTACATTCCATTGGTTCTAATAACTTCCCTGTACATTCCTTGGCATGACTGTCTGTTATATCTCATTAATATTGTGTTAAAACACGGAAATACGAGCCCTTAGGTATACACTTCTCTCCCTTATTTCATTGAACGAGGGTCTCGTACTGGCAGACTTGGTGTGTTTAGGTTGTATAAGAGGGACAATTAATCAGCTGCCCGCTCATAATAAGTTCACGTGCTACGTGACGCCAAAACATGCAAATAAAAGTGTTTTCACACTCGTTGTTTGGCTTATAGATGGCACTGACTGTCACTCCTACTTCTAAATTCCCGTATAAACCCCAAAAAGTGGATGGAGGGACGGCCGCTGTGATAGCTCAGTGGTTAGAGCATCGAACGCGTTATTCGAAGGTCGTGGGTTCAATTCCTGCTCACAGCTGGTAATTTTTTCATCCACTTTTCTTTCTTCTTTCTTCTTATTTACATTCCATTGGTTCTAATAACTTCCCTGTACATTCCTTGGCATTACTGTCTGTTATATCTCATTGTATTGTGTTAAAACACGGAAATACGAGCCCTTATAAGTATACACTTCTCTCCCTTATTTCATTGAACGAGGGTCTCGTACTGGCAGACTTGGTGTGTTTAGGTTGTATAAGAGGGAGAATTAATCAGCTGCCCGCTCATAATAAGTTCACGTGCTACGTGACGCCAAAACATGCGAATAAGAGTGTTTTCTTACTCGTTGTTTGGCTTATAGATGGCGCTGACTGTCACTCCTACTTCTAAATTCCCGTATAAATCCCAAAAAGTGGATGGAGGGATGGCCGCTGTGATAGCTCAGTGGTTAGAGCATCGAACGCGTTATTCGAAGGTCGTGGGTTCGATTCCTGCTCACAGCTGGTAATTTTTTCATCCACTTTTCTTTCTTCTTTCTTCTTATTTACATTCCATTGGTTTTAATAACTTCCCTGTACATTCCTTGGCATTACTGTCTGTTATATCTCATTAATATTGTGTTAAAACACGGAAATACGAGCCCTTAGGTATACACTTCTCTCCCTTATTTCATTGAACGAGGGTCTCGTACTGGCAGACTTGGTGTGTTTAGGTTGTATAAGAGGGACAATTAATCAGCTGCCCGCTCATAATAAGTTCACGTGCTACGTGACGCCAAATTATGCGAATAAGAGTGTTTTCGCACTCGTTGTTTGGCTTATAGATGGCGCTGACTGTCACTCCTACTTTTAAATTCCCGTATAAACCCCAAAAAGTGGATGGAGGGACGGGCGCTGTGATAGCTCAGTGGTTAGAGCATCGAACGCGTTATTCGAAGGTCGTGGGTTCGATTCCTGCTCACAGCTGGTAATTTTTTCATCCACTTTTCTTTCTTCTTTCTTCTTATTTACATTCCATTGGTTCTAATAACTTCCCTGTACATTCCTTGGCATTACTGTCTGTTATATCTCATTAATATTGTGTTAAAACACGGAAATACGAGCCCTTAGGTATACACTTCTCTCCCTTATATATATATATATATATATATATATATATATATATATATATTGAATGAACATGCAGATAGCACATTTGAAAACAAACGTTTCGACCGTGACACGGCCTTGTAAGTAGGTACGATACAATGCAGCCGCTTTTATTGGATCACGTGATAAACTCTCAGTACAGCAGCTAGGACAATCAAAGTGAAAAATATGGTAATCTGTCAGAACCCTGTGTTGACATGACGGACATGCAACGGGTGCATGAATATACAAGTTTCTAATTTCCTTGCACATCAACACGTGGCGCACAGTATGGTTGGCAGGACATGTAAAAGAGCTCTGAAGTAAAGAAACCACTGTTAACTAATATACATTTTAATGTACAATAAAATATTTTACTAATCTAAGAAGTCGTGTTGTTATAGTGCGAGGCAAGTGAGCTTTCCTACGTTTTCATTGATACCTGAACGAATGGTGTTAAATTTGTGGATCAAGAAGGATTCCCTGACTTCCCTATTGTGATTTGTCTTGAAACCAGACTGCGTAATAGTAGCCCTAGTTTTGTCGAAACCGTGGCCAGGCATACTGACGTGCTTCGACAGCGGTAGATTAAGAAGGTTTACGGCATGTGCACTGTGATTATTAAAACGAATTCTGAAACTTGTCTCTTTTTGACCTATGTACTGAGCTTTGCATGTTGAACACTCGGGAAGATAGATACTATCACATGTGTAGTGCCAATTTATCTTTAAAGAAAAGCTGGATGATGTACTTAAAACTGTTTGAGATGTCGTCATGCGCGCGCACACTTTGCAACGTGGTTTGTTGCAGGGATGACAGCCTTCATGATGTGAACAAGTGGTTTTAGATGAGATTAGTAAACACGAAGGTTCCGCGATCGTCGGTAGACCACGCGTGGTTGTTCTGTAAAGATTCCTTTCAGCCGCTCGCTCTGTAATAAAATGTTGAAATGTTTCTTCAAAATATGGTTCACATTTGGAGCTGAGGCCGCATGTGTCAAAATTAGATTAGTTCGCGAACAATCTTTGGGTCTTTTGTTAGTACTCAGCAGGTCTGAACGGTCGAGCTCTTCTGCACGTTTGATGGCGTCTGTGATTAGGCTGGCCGGATAGCTCTGTTTTTCGATCGCGCCCCGAAGTTGTTCGCAGTGGCGGGAAAATTCGCTGCTAACAGAGCATATTCTTTTAAAACGAACTGCTTGGCTGTAGAGAATACTAGTTTTAATGTGTTTCACGTGATTACTACTGAAGTGAAGATGTAGTTGCCTATCCGTGGGTTTCCTGTAAAGATTAGTTATCAGCTTCCTGTTACGTAGAAAGACCACGACATCAAGGAAGTTTATGTTCACAGGTGAATACGAGTGAGAAAAAGAAATCGCCGGATGAGCGTTGTTAAGATCTGCTATGAAAGAAAGAAGTTGCGATTCACTGTGGTGCCACATTAGGAAAATGTCGTCGATGAACCGCTTATATTAAAACTGCTTATATTCACAATTTGGAAGAAATTTGTTTTCAATGAGCCCCATAAATATGTTTGCGTAGTTTGGTTCGATTCTTGTGCCCATAGATGTACCGCTAACTTGAACATAATGTGTCCCATCAAATTCGAAATTGTTAAGTTCGAGAATGAGCTTAAGCAACGTAGCTAACGTAGATGCGGAAACTCGTTTGTCGGCGTCGCAATCGTTTTAGGTGCAGATAACTGCCTCGGTGCCATCTGAGTGAGGGATATTAGTGTATAGTGACGTGACATCTAACGTACCCAGAAAAAAATTTTGAGGAACCTATAGGTCAACAATATCTGTTAGAAAGTGATAGGTATCTTTAATGTAGGAAGAAAAGCCGGACGGAATGGTGTTGATGAGGCTATCTACATAACAGGAAAGGTTCTCAGTCACTGTTCAAAATACAGAAATTAATGGTCTACCGGGATTATCTTTCTTATGAATTTGGGAAGAAGGTGAAACCTGCCAGCTACTGGGCTCAACGGTATTAGGGATTTCAGAGTGCCACAGCTCATTTCTTTATCATTAAAGAGCGCAGTCATACTATCACGGACAATATCTTTGAACTCGTTTGTTGGGTCATGATCTTTCCGCTTGTAATATGATGCATCACTGAGCTGCCTATGGCCTTCACTGATATAGTTGCTTCTATCCATTACAATGGCGCCTCCTTTATTTGCAGGTTTTATAATTATGTCATTACGACTAGCGGGGGAATCCATCGCTTGTTGCTCTCTGTCAGTAAGGTTATATATATATGAGATCTAACAGACAATAAAGCCAAGAAATGTACAGGGGGTTATTAAAAAATGTAATGTAAACAGAAAGAAAGAAAAGTAGGTAAAAAATAACCTGCCGTGATCAGGAATTGAACCTACGACCTTCGAACAATGCGTTCGGTGCTGTAACCACTGAGCTATCACGGCGGCCATCCCCCTAGCCACTTTTTGGGTTTATATGTGAATTTAAACGTGAGAGTGTCAGTCAGCGCTATTTGTAGCTATAGAGGCGAGTGAAACACCTTTTTATGAGCCTGTATGGTGTCACGTAGCACGTGAACTTATTACGAGCGGGCAGCTGACCAATAGTCCTTCGTATACAACCTAGCGGCACCAAGTTTGCCAATACAAGACCCTCGGTAATTATTAAGGGAAAGAAGTGCATACCTAAGGGCTCGTTTTTCCGTGTCTTTGACACAATAATATTGAGATCTAACAGACAACAATGCCAAGGAATGTATAGGGGAAGTTATTAGATCGAATGTAATGTAAATAGAAAGAAAGAAAAGTGGGTGAAAAAATAACTTGCCGGAAGCAGAAATCGAACCTACGACCTTCGAATAACGCGTTCGATGCTCTAACCACTGAGCTATCACAGCGGCCTTCCCTCCATCCACATTTTTGGCTTCATATGTGAATTTAGAAGTAGGAGTGACAGTCAGCGCCATCTATAAGCCAAACAACGAGTGTGAAAACACTCTTATTCGCATGTTTTGGCGTCACGTAGCACGTGAACTTATTATGAGCGGGCAGCTGATTAATTGTCCCTCTTATACAACCTAAACACACCAAGTCTGCCAGTACGAGACCCTCGTTCAATGAAATAAGGGAGAGAAGTGTACACCTAAGGGCTCGTATTTCCGTGTTTTAACACAATAATAATGAGATATAACAGACAGTAATGCCAAGGAATGTACAGGGAAGTTATTAGAACCAATGGAATGTAAATAAGAAGAAAGAATAAAGAAAAGTGGATGAAAAAATTACCAGCTGTGAGCAGGAATCGAACCCACGACCTTCGAATAACGCGTTCGATGCTCTAACCACTGAGCTATCACAGCGGCCGTCCCTCCATCCACTTTTTGGGATTTATACGGGAATTTAGAAGTACGAGTGACAGTCAGTGCCATATATAAGCCAAACAACGAGTGTGAAAACACTCTTTTGCGCATGTTTGGCGTCACGTAGAACGTGAACTTATTATGAGCGGGCAGCTGATTAATTGTCCCTCTTATACAACCTAAACACACTAAGTCTGCCAGTACGAGACCCTCGTTCAATGAAATAAGGGAAAGAAGTGTATACCTCAGGGCTCGTTTTTTCGTGTTTTAACACAATATTAATGAGATATAACAGACATAATGCCAAGGAATGTACAGGGGAAGTTAATAAAACCAATGGAATGTAAATAAGAAGAAAGAAAAGTGGATGAAAATATTACCAACTGTGAGCATATATATATATATATATATATATATATATATATATATACAACGTCTCACATCGGTGACTTCTTTGTATTTGGTATCTGTTTGATATAAAGTCATATCAGTTGCAATATATTCTCGCGGGTATATAAACAGTTGTATATATATTTTTTTTACAATATATAAACTTTTGTGGTGGTTATTACCGCTGTTGTTCATTTGTTTGTTTTGAATTGCGTGTAATGTGTACCTTCACTAGAAGTGTCAGATCGAGCGCGTTTATAGTTTCACACTTTTTTAAATCAATATTAGTTCATATACGCTTTACTTATTTATGTAGTTAATATTGATACACAACAGCCAGCAGAGCCTTGCCGCAAGACAGACAAAGACGACGTTGGTTGCTGGTTGTTAATGAATGATCCCCATTGAAAAAAAAAACGAATGGTGGGCATGGTGTAAACCACCACCCACCATTATAGTGAAATAATGTAGTGGGTGAATGCTGGAAAACGTCCACTATGGCGCATGGTGGGATATGGTGGGTGCTGCAGTTACGGCAACGTTTCAGTGCGAACTGGCGTCAGAATCACCGTGACGAGCTGTCACAAAAAATACAAAAAATAATTGTAAAAAAACGATGTAAAAAACACCCGTCCTGTAAAATTAACTGCTAAAGAGGATCGAACGTGCAACTTGTCGATTCGCATTCGGAGACACTAACAACTGCGCCATACCAACATGACGTATTTGGCGTGTTAAACAGCTAGTTAACATAGAAACTTACGGTTCAACTTCAGTGTTGTTTGTCGTGCACTCGACATAGAGAAGATCTGCACCTGCTACTAAAATTTGCTCATTTATTAAACACCAGCAACTGCTGCCTGTAATGATTGCTACTGCGATAATGGCACCAGCACTATGTTTTATTTACAATTGACAACCGCAAGAAAAAAAAAAACCAAATGACTGGGGAGCAGCTACAGTTTACCGGCGGGGTCTGCCAAGTTTAGTATTACTTTCGTGCTCGTTCCAACGAACGACATCTGCTCAGGCTATTTTACACCTCTGGGCTCATTCCACAGATACGCCCACCTAATTTTTTGCCCAGTGTAGAGGGCAGTCGTGCCAGTGCACTGCTGTAGCTCTTTCGCTATAGCAACAGCTACATAACGGCTTGGCCAAAATTAATGCAGTGTGCCGGAAACATTACAATATCATATTTGTTCTCCAAGCGTACGAATTGCTAAGTCTGTGTTCTCGCATAAAAGCTAGAGAAGTACCGGTGAGTGCGACCGGCGGCTGTCGGTGAGGGGAGACGTACGTTCTCTGGGAGTGCTGGAATCGCGTCGCATCAATGTTTCTTTATTCTTGCGCGGACACCGTACCCAATGAAAAATGCTTCATTTAGGGTAATCGATGCCTTGGCTGTGCTGTATTGTCATTCTTATTGGTCTAAATTGTGTATTGTGAAACCTAGAAACACTGATAACACAATTGTACGGGCTCGGTCTGTAGGCCAAACCTTTGGTGGAAATCATGGTGGTGGAACATATGTAGTGTACAGACCCCAGCTTGGTACACTATATAAATTGCTCGCCATTATAAGCCCACCCATCATCTGCATGCGGCTTCCCAGCATTATCGCAATGATGGGCAGAGCTTCTCAGCTTGGTACACCATGTGGCCCACCATAATAAGCACCACCCACCATCGTCAGCGCATCACAGAAGAAGATGGAATTCTTCAAATGTGAGGCATGGTCGACTGGAGCTTATGCTGCTAGCACGTTGGTGTGCGAGATCGGCGCATTGATAGCACTGATGGCAGGTTCGGCATGCCCCGCTTGCCGTGAACGGAAACTTGCCGTCCGAGAAGTAGTTCAGAAACGCAAAAGACTTTCTTCCTTCTTAGAGCTACGTTGCGACAATGCTGAGTGCCCGAAGTCTGTGCTTTCGTCTACGCATACATCTAAGTGGATCAACTCGGCCGGTGAGCGCGGTGACCCCAGCGCGAACATTCGCTACGACAGCGGGAGCTCGCGCGACCGCTTCGCCATAAACGTGCAGAGTGTTTTGGCAGCACGTGCCATAGGTGCAGGACATAACCAGCTTTCGCGATTTTGTGCGATCATCGGCCTGCCAAATCCTATGCATCAAAAGACATTTTCTGGTATTGCCAAGAAGCTCCATTGTGCTGCTATGAAGGCTGTTAGCCTAAACTTAGAAAAGGCACGAAGGATCACGAAGGACAACGTTGGCGGCGGCGAAGTGCTGGTCATGTTGGACGGCACTTGGCAAAAAAGGGGCCATAAAAACCACAACGGAGTGGGCACAGCTGTGTCCCTGGACACAGGTCTTTGCCTCGACTTTGAGGTAATTTCGAATTACTGTCTTGCTTGCAGTATACACAAGGACAGACGTGGTGATGAAGAAATAGGGAAGCCTTCCACCACCCCGTATGTGAAAAAAAACACAGAGTGTTCATTCCATGCAATGTAATCTGAAGCAGCAGTGCGCGTATGGCAGAGGACATTGTTATACAATACCCCACTGCACTTTACAAATTTTTTTAGTGATGGCGACAGCAAGGCCCAGACTGCTGTCTGTGAGGCAAAGGTGTATGGCAATACTGTCATCGAAAAAGAAGAGTGCACCAACCACGTCTCAAAACGCTTAGGCACTGCTTTGCGAAAAATGGCAACACCCCTGCAACGTGGGGAAAAGCTAAAAGCACAGCCGTTCAGAAGCTGCAGACATATTATAAAATAGCTACAACAAATCACAAGGGCAGTGTCCACAGCATGTGCACTGCTATATGGGCCTCAAATTTTCATTCTTGCTGCAGTGATGGAGCCAGTAGCCATAAAAGCATAGGCATGCTGAAGCTAAAAGGGGGTGTGGCCTACTCAAGGCAACACTCCCTTGTTGACTAAAGCACAGGGCTTGGAAATTATGCCTATTTGCAAGCGCCATAGCAGTGATGGCGTAGTGGTTAGAGCATCCGACTCGCATGCAAAAAGTCCGTGGTTCAAATCCCGGTGCCACACAGTTCCCAACCGGATAAAAAAAATCGCGTAGTGATGGAATTGCATTACAGTGCCTGGGGTGCGGCCTCACCGGTAACCTTCGCCGGGAACGCACTCCCTCACCAGAGAAAGATTGGCCACATTGGTGCATTATCCAGCCACTACCTCCCACATGCATACGTCAAATAACTAATGGCCCTCAGTCCCCAGCAGCTGCGAAGCAACTGGCCACGGAGGCGGTCAGATCTGCAACGCAGCAGAGGGTACTAAGAATCTCTGGATTCAAACAGGCAGCCAATTGAACCTGAACTTGGCAACGTTTAACGCTAGAACCTTATCTAGTGAGGAAAGTCTAGCTGTACTATTAGAGGAGCTAGAGGGTGTTAAATTGGATATAATAGGGCTCAGTGAGCTTGGGAGGACAGTTGAGGCCTATACGGTGCTACAGAATGGGCACGTCCTTTGCTATCGGGGCTTGGCTGACAGAAGAGAACTAAAAGTGGGGTATCCTAATTCACAGAAACATAGCTGGCAACATGGAGGAATGCTATAGCTATAATGAAAGGGTGGTAGGTATTGTAATTAAACTGTATGAAAGATACAAGATGAAGGTGGTACAGGCTTACGCGCCAACATCCAGCCATGATGACACTTCAGTGAAAAGCTTCTATGAAGACGTGGAATTGGCAATGAGTAAGGTAACAACACAGTATACAATACTGATGGTAGACTTTAATGCAGAGGTGGGGAAGAAGCAAGCTGGAGACCAGGCAGTAGGTGATTATGGCATCGGTGCTAGAAACGCCAGTGGAGAGCTACTAGTAGAATTCGCAAAACGCAATAATTTACCGATATCGAATACCTTCTACCGAAAACGAGGAAACTGCAAGTGAACATGGAGGAGCCCTAATGGCGAAAATAGGAACAAAATAGACTTTATAATTAGTGCACACCCAGGCATCTTGCAGGATGTGGAAGTGGTTGGCAAGGTACGGTGCAGTTACCATAGAATGGTACGGTCTCGAATTCGCCTAGACTTGAGAAAGGAACGACAGAAACTGATATTCAAGAAGCCAATCAATGAGCTAGCACTGACAGGGAAATTACAGAAATTCAGAGTGTCGCTTCAGAACAGGTACTCGGCTCTTAGTGAGGAAACCAACCTTAGCATACATACAATGAATGATAATCTGACGAGTATCATTACGGAGTGTGCAGTTGAAGTTGGAGGCAGGGTAGTTCGACAGGACACTAGAAAGCTTTCCCAGGAAACAAAGAATCTCATTAAGAAGCGTCAAATCATGAAAGTCTCAAGTACAACAGACAAAATAGAACTGGCAGAGCTTCGAAGTTGAATAATGGGTGTAAGGTATCCAATGTAAGAAGGTATAATATGGAGAGAATTGAACACGCTCTGAAAAACGGAGGAAGCGCTAAAGCAGTGAACAGGAAACCTGGGATAGGCAAAAATCGGATGTATGCACTAAGGGACAAAGAAGGCAAAATAACTACCAATATGGGTAGGATAGTTAAAATAGCAGAGGAGTTTTACAGAGATCTCTACAGTAGCCGGGACAACAACGACTTTAATACTATAAGAACTAGCAGTAACCTGAATTACACCCCACCAGTAATGATAGAAAAACTCAGAAAACCTTTGGAGAGCATGCAAAGAGGCAAAGCTGCTGGTGAGGATCACGTAACATCACATATGCTAAAAGATGGAGGACAGAATGTGTTAGAAAAAGTAGCCACCCTGTTTACGAGGTGTCTCCTGACGGGAAGAGTACCAGAGTCTTGGAAAAACGCTAGCATCATCTTAATACATAAGAAAGCAAATGACAAGGACTTGAGGAATTACAGGCCGATTAGGTTGCTCTCTGTAGTATACAAGCTAATTACAAAGGTAATTGCTAACAGAGTAAAGAAAACATTAGAATTCAATCAACCAAAGAAAAAAGCAGGATTTCGAACAGGCTACTCAACAATTGACCACATTCATACTATCAATCAGGTAATAGAGAAATGCTCAAGGTATAACCAACCACTATACATAGCCTTCATAGATTACAAGAATGCGTGTGATTCAGTAGAAATATCAGCCGTCATGCAGACACTGCGGAATCAGGGCGTCGATGAAGTATATATAAACATCCTGGAAGAAATCTACAGGGGATCAACTGCTACCATAGTGCTTCATAAAGAAAGCAACAGAATACCAATCAAGAAGGGTGTAAGGCAGGGGGACTCGATCTCACCAGTGCTATTTACCGCGCGCTTACAGGAGGTTTTCGGAAGCCTAGAATGGAAACAGTTAGGAATAAGAGTTAATGGAGAGTACCTTAGTAACCTACGCTTCGCCGATGACATTGCATTGCTGAGTAACTCGGGGGACGAATTGCAACTCATGATTACGGAGTTAGACAAGGAGAGCAGAAAGGTGGGTCTTAAAATTAAGCTGCAGAAAACGAAAGTAATGTACAACAACCTCGGCAAGGAGCAGCGCTTCGAGATAGGTAATAGTGCACTTGAAGTTGTAAAAGACTATGTCTACTTAGGGCAGGTAATAACCACAGAGCCGAACCACGAGATTGAAGTAACTAGAAGAATAATAATGGGGTGGAGCACTTTTGCAAGCACTCTCAAATTATGAAAGGTAGATTGCCACTATCCCTCAAGAGAAAGGTATATAACAGCTGTATCTTGCTGGTACTTAGCTACGGAGCAGAAACCTGGAGACTTACAAAGAGGGTTCAGCTTAAATTGAGGACGACGCAGCCAGCAATGCAAAGAACAATGGTAGGTGTAACCTTAAGAGACAAGAAGAGAGCAGAGTGGATTAGGGAACAAATGGGGGTTAAGGATATGACAGCTGAAATCAAGAAGAAGAAATGGACATGGGCCGGGCATGTAGCGCGTAGACAGGATAACCGCTGGTCGTTAAGGGTAACTAACTGGATTCCCAGAGAAGGCAAGTGGGTTAGGGGGAGACAGAAGGTTAGGTGGACAGATGAGATTAAGAAGTTTGCGGGTATAAATTGGCAGCAGCAAGCGCAGGACCGGGTTAACTGGCGGAACATGGGAGAGGCCTTTGTCCCGCAGTGCACGTAGTCAGGCTGATAATGATGATGATGAAGATGACCATCTGCTTAGTGCTTCCCAGCATTATCGCAATGGCGGGCAGAGCGTCCCATGATTGCCCACTATCTAGCCTCTACTTTGTACCACCGTTTCCACGTTACCCATCTTCTGTACACCATACCACCCAGTATGTCCCGGCATATCCACCATAATTTCCTCTACGTCTCACCATATCCATCATGTTTTCCAACATACCCACTATTCTTTCCACTACGCCCACCGTGTTTTCTAGTATCCACCATGGCAGTTTTTCCGATAGGTATTGTTCTGTCTTTTATACTCTGTAAGTCTGCACAAATTTGTTATTAGCCTATAATGCCCAACAAGTCACTGTGATGTACTTTTGTATAATTACACAACAGATGGCTAATTTGAGTGTGCAAAGCTTATCTAAGTATACTCCCCATAGTGTTTCGAACGCCTTGAAAAAAGCCTTCTGGTCACAAGTTACTGTTGTGATGAATTTTTTACGTAAGACATTTGTTTGTGTTTTTGAGGAGTAATTTTACTCTCAGCAACAAAAAAGAAGTGCTGAAAAAGTAGAAAGATTTACAGTGACAATATGTTCAAGCTTCATTGGGCTATGGCTGATCTGTTAATCTTATTTGTCTTCAACCACCAGCTGATGTACGTTGCCTGTTCAAATATTGTCGGCAAAATATTGTTCAAATATTGTCATATTGTTTTTAATTTTTTATATTTTTCTATTACATATTCAAATATTGTAAAATATAGTTCAAATATTGTCGGTAAACTGTACCGTGTAAAAGAAAATAAATAATTTTGCAGTTTCATATGCTTGTTGATACACTGATAACAGCCTACATCATGCAGCATCATACAGGCAATCAACTGGCCTAATTTCTGGTCTACGTAAATGTAGGCTACTTATAGGACACATACAACACACACTTGAATAGACATAAACATGGTAGCAAAATTATGACAGTTGGAAGACATACCAGACTGTTACATATCAAATGCATACAGGACGGTAACAGATGGGACATATACATGGCGGATGCTATGAGGATACAGGAAGTCGGCGGCCAAATAGTTACATCTTGAAGACATACAGTTTTGGTCCTCATGCTGCCTCGCGGAAATGTGATGGCATAAGTCATAATGCTTTTCAGTTAATGGCAGTTGCAATATATCAGTTTGCAATGCATAGAGACCTGTTCTTTTCTATATATATAAATGATAAAAAGTGCCAAACGATGTAAGTCTCACTATAGTTAGTAAGTTCTTGGGAAAGTGATGTGCAAACTCTACCAGATATCCATTGGGTAAATCACCGATAATTATTATATACATAGTAAGACCTTCATTTTTATTGACAATGCTTGATTGGTGCAGCTGGTCGTATAGAGAGAAGAGGTGCGGTGGAAAGCAAAAACGGGTACAAATGAAACACAAATAACGTTTGTCATGTCTCGTCGCCGCATAAAAGTGAACGATACAAGACAAAAACCATTTGTGTTTTGTTTGTTCTTTTGTTGGCACCAAACCTCCTTTATCACACATCACCAGATGCACCAATTAAGCATTAAAAATGAAAATGAACGGTCGACTACGTGCCCACTAATGGTCGGAGAATTAACCAATGCTTATTTAGTGGAGATTAGGTTACGAAAACAATAATGCAATAAAGCAGCCTATATATCCGTTGAACGTCCGCCCTGGACACACGCAGAACTCCCACTGGATCGTCAAGTAGTATGCGCCTTAGAGTCCTGCGGATGTCCGCTGGACGCCGATTTGCAACTTGCGGATGACCAGTGGACAACCGAGACATCCAGCAGCGGTTGTCCAGTGGACGCCCATCGGTGTTTAAATGCCCATTGGGTGCTAGTGCATGTTGAATAACACCAGATGGTCTGAAATTCCGCAGACCTCCTCTATGGAGTCTCTAATAGTAATATCGTGGTTTTGGGAATGTCCTAGAATCGCGGTTCATCCGTCGTGGCATATCAGCATGCAGCAAGAAGCTGGACCAGACGTTTAGAAGGGCACATGTGACTAGCAGTAGAATGAACGACCTCTACTCACTTATGGTCAGTGTACACTGATGATGCCACCCGCATAGGTGGCGAAACGTGTATGTAAATTGGATATCTCTGTGTTCAGATAGTTTGCAGTAAATGTTCAAGAATAAAAAATGCTATATCCTAATATTATTACCACAGATGTGTTCCTATCAACATAGACAGTTTTCGTTCGTACAAAACTTTATTATGTTACAATACGTTTTTGTCCTGAACACCAGTTCTGTAGGTACTAATAGGGAGACAAATCTGATGTCCCTGGTGCAGGAGGAGGTGCTGTCACTGCCATCACCATACGAGACAATGTGCAGCAAGTACGACAGCAAGAGCGGCGAGTACAGCTACGCCGACGGCGTTGTACAGTCCGAGGTATGTGCTTACTGCGGCCACCAAGCATGCCGCAGCACAACAAAGTATGCAGAATTTCGGCTTGGTAACTGCGCCCTAGGGCGCCCGCCAGAGACATAGCTGTGGGTGCATGCTCAATCACAATAGTGGGTGATGACAGCAAGTAAGATGTCTTGCGGAGTTGGAGTATACTTTTTAAAGCTAAACACAACAAATATTGTCCTTGGCAAACGGAAAATATTTGCGGTTTGCTTTCAACGGAGTCATTGTTTATTTGGACTAATATTTGCGAAGTATTCTGATAAAAAATTGAAAGCAGCGAACGTGATTATCCGGAATTGGTTCTACTCACACAATAATTAGCGGCGATTGCAAGCGTTTGTCAAGCAAAAGTATAGCTCATGAGCCTATGTGTATGTCTCTCACGTTACCTGTTAGGCTCGGTGCTGAGTGGATTCCATCGTTGTAGGAAAGATCTCACGCAATTTGTATGCACTCTTCTGTGAACACCCGATGCTAACCTAGAAAGGCTTCAAACCTATGTGGTGGAGTAATTCTTCCCTATATTCTCAAATGTGGCGGAATCGGCAGCAAACATATGAGTCCGCAATCATTTCAGCTTACTTTATAGGGAAAACCTGGGAAGCTAAACAAAACCTGCAAAGCTATAGGGAAAACCTGGAAACCAACGCTGCGCCAATCTCTTGCTTCAGCTACTTCACCACGAACTATGAAAACTAGAAGTGTTCACGCCTTTATAATATTTTATGTAACAGTTCTTCCGCACCATGGACCGCGTTCATGGTATACCATCGTGAATATTTTTAAGAGATACTTCAAGATACTTCAACCACTCGCTTCCTTACTTTTTGAAAACTAACCCGGATAGATTCTGGCGGTACTTGAGCGATGCGCACAAAACTCCAAACGAGATATCGGTAAATTGCTGTATTGTTAACGATCCAGTCAAAATTGCAAACCAATTCAATCAGTATTTTCACTCAGTATTCACTCAGGGAGATCATGGTGACACAAACTTTATTTCTCTGTCTACTATATCTGCCGATTTCATAACTGTCGAAGGTGTCCTTTCACTGTTACTGAATGTTAAGACTAAATCTTCCTATGGTCCCGACGGCATAACTAATGCATTTTTGCAACGTTACGCCGAACCTATCGCGCATGTTTTCACCCATATTTTTCGTCTTTCGCTTCATAATTCAATTCTTCTCGATGATTTGCGAACGGCACGTGTTTTTCCCGTATTTAAAAAAAAGGTGATCGCCTAAATGTTGAAAACTACCGGCCAATATCATTAATTTCCGGTCCTTGTAAACTTCTTGAGCATATCATCACGCAATACATAATGTCATTTTTTGAAGAAAACAGTATTTTGACTCCTTTCCAGCATGGTTTTAGGAAGGGCCTCTCGACTAACACTCAGCTTGTCAGCACAATTCACGACTTCGTAATGGCACTTGATAAAGGCGACCAAATAGACGCCATCTTCTTAGATTTTAGAAAAGCTTTCGACTTTGTTTGCCATAGTAAATTACTCACCAAACTTTCAAACATTGGCCTACCCATTACTCTACTTAATTGGATCCGCTCCTACCTTACCAGCCGCAAACAGTTTGTCCAGGTCGAGGGCTGCTGCTCTGGGGTTCTACCTGTAACCTCGGGAGTTCCACATGGCAGTGTCGTTGGCCCTGTCTTGTTTCTCATCTTTATTAATGACATCGTTTCATCAGTTGACACCTCCGCCATAAGCTTAAAGCTTTTTGCAGATGACTGCATTCTTTACAAGCCAACTAAAAGTGAAAGGGACCAAGAGTGCTTGCAGAACAACCTAAATTCTCTCTCCGATTGGTGCCATACCTGGTCGATGGAGTTAAACATTAGTAAATCGGTCTATATGCGTATCTCAAATAAAATTACCCCTTTTGCATCACGCTACACCCTAAATAATAATTTGTTGATCGAAGTGAGCAATTTTAAATACTTGGGAGTCAATATTACCAATCGACTGCCGTGGAGCAACCACATTGACAACGCTTGTTCCTCCGCCTCTAGAAAACTAGTGTTTCTTAGACAACCCCGCCGTGGTGGTCTAGTGGCTAAGGTACTCGGCTGCTGACCCGCAGGGCGCGTGTTTGAATCCCGGCTGCGGCGGCTGCATTTCCGATGGAGGCGGAAATGTTGTAGGCCCGTGTGCTCAGATTTGGGTGCACGTTAAAGAACCCCAGGTGGTCTAAATTTCCGGAGCCCTCCACTACGGCGTCTCTCATAATCATATAGTGGTTTTGGAACGGTAAACCCCACATATCATCGGTTTCTTAGACACAAACTAAAAAAACGCACCAACTCAGATCAAACTTCTTGCATATAATACATTTATTCAACCCCGTCTAGAGTACGCATGCGTAGCCTGGGACCCGTATTTTGAAAAGGATGTTTATAAACTTGAAATGGTTCAGAGGAGAGCGGTAAGATTCATCTGTAATGCCTGTCACAATCTGGATTCTCCTTCATCACTTATGGCTATTAACAACATTCCGCTCTTGAAAAAGCGTAGAACTATCGCCAGACTCAAGTTTCTTTTCCTGCTTCGTAATCATCAGTTTAATATCGATCCCAATAAATACATCTCTCCCTCTTCTTCCAGGAAAACCAGGCATGCTCACAATCATGATCTGACACCTTACTTTGCACGTACTAACCTTTTCAAACATTTCTTCTTTCCGAGAACCATTAGCGAATGGAATGCACTGCCTTCAAATGTTTTTCTTGAACGTGGCATTCCCGACTTTGAAAACTACATGCATTTTTTGTGTAATCAACACTGTTGATATTTCAATGCTAGATTACCTCATCTTATTATTTCAACTGTGTAGCTTTACTTTTTTGTGCTTGAAACTGTTTCTAAAAGTTTGTTCGCTTTTTTTCTAGATATGTATAACTAAGCATCCTATTTAGTATGACTTGTTTTTCAGAAGCTTTGTGTATTCTAACTTGCTGTATAACTTGTTCGCTTTTTTCGCTATGCTCCCTTTTTGTGCCCCTCCTGCTTGGTCTACGGACTGCAGTATGTAATAAATAAATAAATAAAATAAAAATGCAACGAAACTCATTTTCCAGGAAATAGCTTACATATGGCTGTTCGCATTGAACACATAAATAAGCTAGCCTATGGTCAGCCCAGGAGGAATGATATTAATTATCGTGCTGCCTGAGTCTCAGTGGAATATATCTGAACATAACGTATTCAACAGAGCGTGTACGAAAACCTTTAAATTTTAAAGAAAGTTACACTTCAAAGACACTCAAGCCTAATAAACACTTTTTTTACTTTCTTTCACCATACCAACTTCTACAGGGCAACACCACTCTAGTGGGATCCTTTGAGAAGGTCGATTTGAGAAATGTCGAGAGAGGAGTGAGCGGCTTTAACACATAACACTTTGTCTCGCGTGGCACGAAAGTAGTTCCATCTCTGCATGCAACGCGGCTAGTTTGTTTATACTTTACGACATTTGCATTTTTAAGGTAAGAGAAGAAACGCGTGAGTAACAGCAGGACAAAAGTTGTGCGTAGTGCTTGTTTGATGAATCTGTTTGTGTCATATGCAAAAAAAAATGCCTTCGTGACATATATGATGTTTTATAAATTCTTTGTTTTCAAGGCGGCGTTGCAAACAGTTTTCACCATATGAGAAAAAATATTGTGCTCGAAGTGAGCACATGTAAGCGTGCTCGCGGTGTTGTTCCGCAAGCGTTCCAAGCATGTTGTCGGCTACGGTTGGCTTGCGTTGGTGTCCGTATTACAAGCTGCTTCCTTGCATGTGTTATTTTTAAACTTTGCTATTGAACACTGAACCCCGGTACAACAACCTTGAGACTTTCTCCATTTTATTTGGAAGACGATGGGCGAAAGTATGCTTTGTTCACGCAATTCGAGGACAAACTTTATTTCTGATTGGCCTTTTTAACAAAGCCTTCACTGGTGCAGTTTCTAAGCGGCTTGGTAACAGTGATATGACAATATTGTTTTTTAACATAGGGCTGGATTGCTCACCACAACTCAAAGGCCAATATATACCGAAATTTATAACTCAATTATTTCGGACATGAAATACAATTTAATCAACTTACGAACGATGGTGATTATGTTGAGAGGTGTAGAATCCATGTAAGCACGTGCAACTTTTTCGGAATTGTCTTAAGTCACTGCACGTGCGTTTTATAACTGGATATTATCCACCGATCTAAAGCATCAGTAACTCTATGTTTCATTAAACATTCATTTCTCAGGAGTGCAGCAGCAAGTGCATCGCGGACCATTGGCAACAGCACTGCAGTTGCTTCTCCAAACTGTACTCTGTCAAACATAGGCGGCACGGCCCCATTTGCGAGTACATTGACCACCGTGAGTATATGTACTTGTGATAGAGAGATTGACGTTGGAGAAGCATGCACCTGCATACATTTTTTGAGGTTCCTCAATTGTGCGGCTGTACACAGCATCACATAATAAAAAAACGCCCCCACCTTCCCTATGAGAATCGCGAAAAAAATGCGCAAACATTGCATAGCATCCCTGATGGCGTTTCGCACGTGAGAATCAAGCGTAAGAATATACATCTTTTATTTGTGTTACCCTTCTTTGGAGGGACACCACTCGCGAGAGGCGTTTGCCTTGACCGACTTTTGCAATCGCCTTGAGTGGCATTCAGTCAACGAATGGTCAAGAGTAATGACGCGTTCACACTTGAGAGTTGAAGAAAACAAAAACGCCAGAGCAGCCGGAAAACGCCAACCGCGCGCGTCGAAGATGTTGACAATAGTTCTGCCCCATCCCAGCACCGATGCCGTCGATACCTTGAAATTATTTCGATTTCGCCTGCTTTCTGAAAACTAATTATTTCGATTTCGCCTGCTTTCTGAAAACTAAAGTCCATACCGAACTACAGGCATTCACGCCAAAGAGTGAAAAAAAAAACAGCTCGCACCTTTTCAAACGTTGTTTTGAGAGATATGCCAGCAGGAACGACACGAGCGACCACTCCGGCAGTGGCGGCGGCGCATTCAGCTGGCTGTACACAAACGCAAGACACGTTGTGGCATTCTATTTATTTTTATTTCTTTATTTATTTCATAATACCCCTAAAGGCCTCCGAAGGGGTAATACATAGGGGAACGGACACATGAAACAAATCTTTGTACGCTTATACAATGTAGAAACAAGATTATACAAAATGATGAAAGCGAGCTAAATACAAAAAACAACAACAAAAACCAGATACTTTGTAAAAAAAAGAAAAAAAAGTAGATATAGAATATTGAATACTGTAAACATAAATTAAGGGCACTAACAAATACAGTATGCAAAGAAAAAAACTGAAACGAAGGCATGATCTTAAGATACAAACGTTTGCAATCAACACATAAATAATACAAATCAAGCGTGTACAATGGACGTGAAAAACATTAACACATGATAACAAGAAAATTAAACACTGATGTACATATGCAGAAGCTTATTGAGAGTACGCGCGGTGGATATCTAGTCGGAAATGTTGAGTAAAAGTTCGTGAAATATTGTGAAATCTGCTTGAGCGGCAATTTGGGGTGGCAAGTTATTCCATGCAACTATTGTTTGGGGAATGAAGGAATTAGCATAATGAGCTGAGTGACAAGTTATACAATTTATCCTAAAGATATGGTCTGTGCGAGGAAAGATGACTGTTGGTGCTTCGAAGATGAGGTGAAGGTATGGGTGATGATAAAATTTGTGGAGAAGCGAAAGGCGGCCAGTTCTGCGGCGATGAGATAAGTCGTCAAGCTGAGCGCGAGTTTTTAGTGCTGAAATACTAGTATATGGTGAATCATCGGAAAAGATAAAACGGGCTGCACGGTTTTGTAAAGAATCTATTTCTTGCGTTGTGTAGATTTGTGAGAGATCCAAGATAGCTGATGCGTATCAGACTCACTGCCGCTGCACCGCCTACTTCCAGAGCTCTCGTCGATCGTAATCCAAGTCAGGCTCTCGATTAGCGCGTCCTCGTTGAGACCATCAAGCTTCGTCGTGCTGCGCGGGTAGTTTTCGATTTGAGCCCATGCGAGCCACCGCCGACGCCTGTGCCGCCATGTATAATATGCGGCAGCCTAGTTAGGTCACGTGGTTTGATCTAGCGCAGCCAAGGTTGTGAAGCCGAAACCGGATCCGGTTTCGCGTGGCGGGAAAATTGCGCTCGGAACGATTTTCGCGCGCCCGCCGCGCGGCGTGGTTTTCCCGCCACTTGAGTGGCGAAACGAGCCAGTTTCCGGAGAGTTTCGCTGGTTTCGCTCTCTTCGAGGCCAAGCGTGAACGCGCCTTAAGGAGCTCGCTTCACTCCATCGCACAGGAGAGTGGGGCGCAGGGAGGAGAGAGAGCGAAAGGCGGAAGGAGGAGAGCGGCGAAGAACTGCAACTGTCATTGTACCAAACGGCCATATTATCAGCGTCTTATCAACACAAACGCTACACAAATGCTGGCAGCATAAACGCTACAAACGAATTGATTGATGATTGAGATGTGGGGTTTAACGTCCCAAAACCACTATATGATTATGAGAAACGCCGTAGTGGAGGGCTCCGAAAATTTAGACCACCTGGGGTTCTTTAACGTGCACCCAAATCTGAGCACACGGGCCTACAACATTTCCGCCTCCATCGGAAATGCAGCCGCCGCAGCCGGGATTCGAACCCGCGCCCTGCGGGTCAGCAGCCGAGTTCCTTAGCCACTAGACCACCACGGCGGGGCTACAAACGAATTTCCAACGCACAGCATTGAGGCGGTGGCAAGTCACGTTTAAGTGAAAGAGGTGGGGGCTTTGGTTGCTAAGGCCGAAGATAGCGCACGCCCGCAGCTGTTGCTGACAGTGGCCGACGCTGAAGCATGGCATGGTTGGGGCTCCTGTCGCTAAGGGCGCACACGCCTGCAGCTGTTTTTATGGGAGATGGCTGTGGACAGACCCTTCGAACGTCTACATAGCTCGACTGAGAAATGTATTTGCATTTCACAAAAAAACAAACGACCACAAAAGACTAGTATGTATCACGTGGTTCATAACGATGCAGTGTTCAAGCAATTGAAGAAGTTGCCGTACGATTCTAGACATTTTTATCTCTTTGAAGGTACCTCATATGCTTCGTTTTGTTCTCAGCATACGTACCGTAATGCAAAAATAAATATGCTAATTCAAAATATTTACAAAACGCAATAGTGTGAGTAATTATTCTCGCGTTGCGTTCTTCGACATCATTGGTTGTGAGAACTGTTCTTGTGTGTGATTTGTGTTTTGAGCGTAGTCACTTCATCATTTCTTCGGGGCTTAGGGAAGGCCGCATAAACTTCTGCGTGACACGTGGTGGAGACTCTGCGTACTCAAACGTATGTTAAATTCTAATGGTGGATCCAGATCAAGTTTTTCTGCTCTGAGCGGAGCAATCACTTTCCAATGGCGGATTGGGAGCGTGAATTGTGTTACAATGGTAGATTGAAGGCAACCGCCGACCACGGATTGCTCCGTGGGGTAAAAATTCTTGCTCTGCCGAAATAGGCAGATTTGAGCGGATGTTCAAATGACGTATTGTGCGCGCCTGCTTTTCATCCAATCACTGGTGGATGTCCGGAAAACCCCACAGCACATACTCGTGCTCCCTAACTATATTTCCTCTCACCAACAGGTCCCGTTGAAACGTGCGCGTTGCAATCGCAGACTTCGCGCCAGCAATACCGCTTGGATCTGCACGCTCCATTGGCACTCCGGCCCAGCGCTCACGATCTGCCATTTGAATTTGAAATTAGCACTGCGAGATTCGCTGGGCTCGCAGAGCATCACTCACGCCAGGTGGTCCAAGTTTAGTGCCTTATGCGTGGACGGACTAACTGTTTGAGAAACGGCAGGGGCTTCTGCGTGATGACGACCACGTTGACTGATTGAAGTGAATCAAATTAAATTTTAAGAAACACTGATTGAAACATTATAGAAGGTCATGAAAAAAGCCAGCACGACTTGACGTGGTCGATGGTCCACTTGTAGAGCAAAAGACCAAAACAACTAATGAAAAAAACAGAGAAAACGTAGACAATAGAAATTATTCGTTGATCACGCTCACAAGTCAAAAAATAGCTCATTATGCATACCTAAAATTTTATTTGCCCTTGATACAATTTGAGAAGCTGAAAACCAAGCAAATTAAGAAAGAATAGGAACAAGAAAAGATGAAGAGAAGAATGAAGATTTATCTACTGCATGCCCAGTCACGAATTTCACAGTACGCGAAGAAGAAACGGGATAGAATTGATGACAAGCATACTCTTCTTTTACTCCGTGCCGTCTCAAACCAATACCTAGTCGCCCAAGCTTGTAACCCACATACACATTTTTGGGGATGTAAAAGACAAAACATTTGTGGGCAGTGCATATGCAAAACCTGTTATGTCTACCATTATTAAAAAGAGGAAAATATAATATTTATAAAATAAATGCATCAGAAGATGAGCACTCAGAGATATGCATTTTCAGTGACAGACATTTTTATTGTATGACTCAACTTGAGGTATATGTTAGGTTTTACTATTTACGTGATAGCGTAGTCTATAACGCCCCACCTGATCTGTTTATATTGTTCTAGTTTTTGGTATTTTTGATATTTTGGGGCTCGATGTACAGGTTGTTTCAAGTTTTGGCATTAAACTAGAAATACGCTTCATGGTGCTGCTGTATTTTAATACTGTACTAATAACTTCTTATTATTGTATTTTACTAACTGGTGGGCATTGGTATACAATTAAACTTATTGCTGCATTCGTTTAGATGTGTTACAGCGACGAAAACTTTTAGCAATGCCATATTAGCGAAGCTTTACGATCCCTCTGTCAATAGTTTGTTCAGTTGGGAGCTTGTGAGCGCTCTGCAGCACTCTGAAAAGTGGCCGCACGTCCGCTTGGTAGAATTCGAGTGTTCGGACCAAGATGTTTTCCGAGCTTCCAACTCTGAAACTTTGACCTCGAGTGCTCCCAACCACTCTCACTTCGAAATGAGAGCATGAAGCTATCTGACTGGGGCGAGAGCGGTGAGGGGGAGGGGAGTCACGTGACTCAAGAACTTCCAGCAGATGATAGGTTGAGTACGCATTTCGGAATAGGACATCGCCAGAAGCGTAAGACTTCGTGCAGATGTGTCGTTAGTGGCGTTTTTGAGCGTGCATTCGGAAAGTTCACATCTAGGTAGGTATAAGACCAACTGGTAAAAAAAAGAGGCAGTTAGCGAAGACAGAAGAAGCTTCAATGCTGTTTTTACGGCGACACGCCGATAAATTACTTGAAGCTAGTAGCTGCGATGACGGGGACGACAGTCACTATGTTTATGAGCTGTGTAAGTTGTCGCTTAGTGCAGAGATGTCACAGATGGACACTTAAAGGTTCCCTTTAACACTTTGCAAGACTTCATTGTTTGATATGTTTTACAGGAGTATACACAAGCGCACGCGACTAAGGTTGCGTAGACTGAAGGAGTAAGAGTTTGGTGCAGCAAGGCCATTAGCAACAGGGGCATGAAGTTCGAATGTATTCATCAGAATCTTCTAATAAGGCAGCTCTTGCCAAGTGCCAAGCGTGAGGACACTAGGCCAGGTGCTGCGGCGATGGCCGGAGATAACTTGGCTTCTGAATGTGCACCGAACTGGAAGCGGGAGTTTGTGCTTCATCTCCAGCGGCTTTCGAGGGCGCTAGAGTTTTCACACTGTAGACCGACGCCGCCTGGAACTCTCACGCTAACCAGCTTCGAAGTTGACTCACTGCCTGCTGTGGCTTAGAGACAGTCGTGGTCTGTGTCAAAGGTGGGTCTGTGGCAAGTATTGACGGCGAGTCTCACACCTGTATGGAGGAGCACGCCTGGCGGCTAGGGTCGATGACAGCCGCAGGGTGATCTTCGACGCTCTTCAGGGAGCAGCTACACAACGCAGTTGAACCAAGCGAGCACTTCGCCTCACGAGTTCGATTTCCGAGGCATGTTGGTGGGCGCTCTAACTACGCCATCGAGGCAGATTGTCTCACCGCCACCCTTTTGTAGCAGAGTCTTGGTCACCAGGAGTAGGGCTGGAGGCGTGATGTGGCGGATGAAGCGCATAACTCAGCCTGGCATACAATTCTTACTACGATTGTCGTTTGACGCCTTTATAGTTGTGTCTGGCTTTGGCAGCATGATGAAAATGGCCTATGGCCACCAGTCATGCCTAGAAGAGTAGATGTACAGAGCGTTTATTTATTGTTTTAATCTTCACAGCGGTATCACCTTGAATCCTCGAAACTCCGGTAGTTCCGACGGAAGCACTGATGACAACGTAGAGGACAAAGATCCAGAAGTTCGGAGAGCGAAACGGTCTAGCCCCAGGGCAAACAAGGACCTCACCTGCTTGACGTCCGTGGGAAGGCCGAGTGGGGAGCCGGAGGAACAGTAGGCAGTGACAGCGCACAAGGCAGGGGCCGTGGCACCTATTTGCGTCAGTTGAGGCCCCACTATTTGAAGGCGGCAGGCTGTGGAGTTGTTGAGGTGAGCACGCGGCTTTGCGAATGATTTTCGCAGCATCGTCGAGTGAATCGCCCAGAGAAGCATTGACGACGGTGGAGCAGTAAGCTTTTGTCATGGCAATCAGTGCGACTTTGTGTTGAAGCACTGAAGCGTGGTGGTTGTACCGTCGAGTCACCGAGAAGACCTTGACGCCTTTCGGAAGGTACTACAGCACAGGCAGGTTGCCGGTGTCGAGAAGGCGTGGACACCGTCCTTGCTGAATGGTGTTACCTGTGGCTTCTGCTTTTCGTATCGTAGGAATAGAGGTCGGTGGTCCTGGACTGACTGTTTGTTGAGACCGAAGGCGGAACACGAGAGAACGTTTCTTTCTAAGACTTAGTGTCCAGCGACTGCGTCATTGCCGAGAAGAAACAGACATTAAACCCGTTCGCTGAGCCACTTCTTTTTGTTCGCCTTTTCTTGTGATTGGTACTGAAAATGGGTGATTGACCATAAGTTGAGTGGTAATTCAAGATATTATAGAGCTTTAGAGTAATTCAGGTTATAGAATAAATAATTTAAAATTTAATAACAAAAATTTCATGCTCACCTAAATGCAGAATATTGTTACGGAAAAGAAGAGACCCCGTATCGACGAGGCTGGGGATTAGATGTATTTAAAACCAGCGGTAATGGTGTGTCCTGTTCACCTTCAATCGAGCGGAGACAACCTTTTGTCTTCTTCGTCAGGCACACACGCGCGTCGCCCCCTAGATTATTAATATGCATTCGTGTAGCATAAAACCCAGCGGCACAAGCGCCGTCTCGGCGCATATAATGTCAACGTCACTAAGAGAGTGGTAGAGCTTCAAGCGCGCAACATGTAAAATATTGGTAGCCTGTTGTGCACATGAAGGCGACAGGGTGACAGTACCAGTTTCATATGTTACAGGAGTAACCACACGAAGGACTCGGTATGGACCTTTGTAGCGAGTAAGCAGTTTTTATGACGACCCAACTTGACGGGTCGGAGGCCAGAGCAGGACCAAAGAACCGGGTGGAGAGTGTACGTCGTGCTGCTGTTGGTCATACAAACGCCGTTGCTTCTCTTGAGAGGTCAGAAGGCGAGTACGGGTGATTTTGCGTGCGTGAGTGGCCCGAGGAATAGCGTCCATGGTTTATTCACTGCTCGGTACTGCAGGGGACGGTATGACGGTGTCTAGAGGCAATGTTTGTTCTCGGCCAAACACCAGAAAAAATTGAAAGTAACCGGCAATGTCATGGCGCGAAGAATTGCAGGCAAATGTGACGTATGGCAACGCGAGATCCCAGTCGGTGTGGTTAGAAACATACTTAGTGAGCATGTCTGTAAGAGTTCGATTTAGACCCTCCGTGAGTCCATTTCTTTGCGGGCGTTATGACGTAGTCAGCTTGTGTCTCGTTTGACATGACTAAAAAATATTGGCTATGACCTTCGACAAAAACGTGCGGCCATGGCCTGTAAGCATTATGCCTTTAAGCACCGTGTTGCAAAATTACATCCTTTAAAAAGAAGTTGGCGACATCTGTGGCGCCTCTTGTTGGAAGAGCTCGTGTGATGGCATAATGCGTGGCGTAGTCAGTGGCCCTGGCAATCCACTTTTCCCCCGAGGAAGACCAGGGGAAAGGGCCAAGTTGGTCCAAGCCAACCCGAAAGTATGGTTCTGACGGAATGTGAAGTGGTTGAAGGCGTCCATTGGGAAGTCTCGATTGTGTTTTGCGGCGCTGACACTTCTCACAAACCGCAACGTATCTCCTGACTGAGCGTGCAAGCCCTGGCCGAAAGAAGCATTGGCGTATTCGGTCGTAAGTGCGTGACACACCAAGGTGACCAGCAGTCGGAAGGTCATGAAGTTCATGTAGAAGTTCCAAGCGAAGGTGTTTCGAAATGACAAACAGCAGGGCTTGTCTCTCCGGCTCGATGCTTTGGCGGTATAATACACCATCGTGGACACCATCGTTATGACTTATACACCATCGCTATGACTTATAACTCAATATGACGTTGTAAATAAAGCTTCTTTAAACGAAACGTTTAAAAGCGGAACTAAATCACGTGTATTCTAAAATAAACATCCACTTACGTTGACGGCACAACGAAACGTTAAAAGAAGCAGAAGCCATAAAAGTGGTGGAGGGAACGCTTGCTTTGTCGTCTGCCTGCGAAGTTTAGCCGCCGTCGAATACTTCTTACGCCTCGTAAAATTGTACTAGAAGCAGAAGGTCCAAGTGTTAAATAAAACACGTTTCTGTGCAATGACAAAATATATAGCCTATTGGGTGAACTTTTAGTAAGAAATAATTATTTTAACGTGAAGTCAGATGCGTCTTCGAGATATCCAAATCCGAGTCAAGTTCGAAGCTCACATATCCCATCATGCCCTTTTATCTAGCTGCTCACTAGCACCAGATTTCTCTCCAGGTAAGTTTGTGAGAATCTCTAAGGGGCGAAGCACTCATCAGTTCATCCGTGCTCCGGTCCGTCTGGGTGCCCGTCTGTGCGACCTTTCATTGGTCCGTTCTTGCGTACGTTCGTTCATCCATTGGTATGTGTGTCCGAGCGTCTGTCTATCCACCCGTCCATTTGAGTATCCATCTGTCCGTGAGTCTGTACTATCATGCGTCTGTTCATGCATCCATCCGTGCGTACATTCGTCCGTCCGCTAATTTGTGCAACCGTCTGTGCGTCCAGCCATCCATCCGCGTGTCAGTCCCTGCATTCGTTCATACGTCCATCCGCCCAACCAGGCAATCGTCCGTGCATCTGTCTGTATGTCTGTCTATCCATCCGTTCATCCTTTCGTCCATCTAGTGAACATTCGAAGTACACCTATCTCGCATCTTTTCATCATATATTCATCATATAAAAGTACTGCCATCCAGCGGACATTCCAAGGACTAAACAAGAGGTGGTATGGCCAAACTACAGGAACGGCACGCGCATGCTCTCTTACGACCAGCTCTCTTTGTTCTCATCTTTCACCACCGTTAGTTCATGGCACTGTAGCCCAATTCTCGCTAAACCTTGCTAAAGCCAAGGAAGTTACACCCAATAAGTTTAACGTGGCAACCTTTTCTGGTCAGATAGTGCTCAAAGTGCGTCCTTCTGTTACTAGTTTTTTTGAGTAGGCATCAAATTCAAAGCAAATTTATTGCAGAATAAGCCATCGATACTCGTCTCGGTAGGTTGTTTCATCAGAAACAACTATCTTTTTTTATGATTTGCGTGCGCGAGATTCCTCCTCAATTCATGAGTGCGCGCGTGCCCCTCCTCTATAGTCCCACCGTAGAGGTGGCTTCCTACTACTTCTACAACTACTACTACATACATCGCGGATGCACGACGCACGGCATAAGGAGCTTCGTCCCTAAAAGAAAAACATTATTCTTCCAACGCTGGGTTCTTACGTGCGAAACACCGTTCACGTCATTACGCAATGCATTCGCATTTCCTCACGATTCCCTTCGGGGAGATGGGGGCGTTTTCTAAAGCGACGATGCAGAAGGAAACATTTATTCTAGTAGTAATAAACTACTTTTTTTAATTTCAAAACTGACCACGTTTTTTAACAGATGATCTTTGGTGAGCGGGAAAAAATGCGGGTGGGAACGCCACCTCAGTATTTCAGCACGAAATGGCGTCACTTCATAAAGTTTGACGACTGATATTATGATATTCATGGTTCCTACGTTCGTTTCGCACTCTTGATGTACCCTTAACAGTAAGTAGCTGTAGATAATCAGATAATTCAATTTTTGGTGAATGTGTTATCGCACTACCAGCGTTGTCGTGGGCACTCGTGTTATTGTGTAAGTTGCGTGCTAATCCATTAATACATCAAGTTTAAGCAAGTTTCATCAAGCCAATGTCACTAAAATACCAAAGATACATTTTGAATGGCATGATGTCACGTGCGCAAACTTCAGCATGAATTTAAAACTGAAACTACCATGTTCAATTTTTCATCTATTATAAACGTATGACGGTGAAGTTAAGGACGGGGCAGCTTCAGATTACATTGAATAGCCAAAATATTTTCTTGATTAGCTTTACTGTCTCTTCACTATTTTATTTATTCAAGTCATGAGAGTCAGGCCTTGTAGTTGTCAATGACCTTGGCATATGCTTTAATACAACTTAAGGATGTGTCAGTTTATGACGCCGCACCTTATTTCTATCATGAACTGATTTGCCCAAAATAAAAAAAAACGATATGAAGAATTAGCCGTCACTAATCTTAATTGACTAACGGTCATGCGTCAATATGCTTTTTATTTTGCAGTTAGGTGCACGGACAAAATGAAGCGCCAGCTCTGGCTGCCTAGCTGCCAGTCTGCATGTACGAGACCTTGCCGGTAAGAACACTTTCGGGATAATTCCTACATTATCTTGCTCAGCATTGCCGAATACAGCACGTTCTTGCAGAAGGTTGAAACGTTTATTTTCAGAATTACCAGAGTTTCGCATTCTCATATAAGGTCGTTAAAACATCGCTTGTTTTGAAAGAGAGTCACAACCAACATTTTTGCGCTAAACCTGTGCCTGCTACCAGCAAAAAACCATGTTGGTGTTTTTTATAATGACCAACTAAAGCTGGTGTGGTAAAGTAATGCAAATATAATGCTCCACACGTCATCAAATATTTTGCAAAACGTAGGCATTATTGTGCAGCATGCGTGCTCCCAAACGCAAGTTCATTTTTTTGTTTTCTTTTCACGTTATGTGTGGAAAGCCTTCATCCTAGTGGCATAAAAAGGTTCATCAATTTAGCCTGTACGTTGTGGCTGTGTTGTATCTTTTCTCAAGTGTTGTAACAAATTGCGATTCTCATCTTCACATGTTTTTACACCGTATGATAATGTACGCCTTTACCACAAGATATTTTTTGTAGCATTGTTAAACGTGTATACAAGGTGTGTGCGTTGGTGAAGCATGCATTACTTTCACTGATTTTTCAAGCAGAGGAAGTAATTTCAATCATGTTTGCAAACAGGTGCATGGCACGGTAACACCCGCTTGCCACCTGAATGACCCGGGTTCGATCCTCGCTCATACCGATATTTTCTCATTCTTTACTTTATATTCCTCGATTTTTTGGGACGAACAATGTAATCATTTTTTGCTCACAACCAATCACGCCACTGCCCAAGCCAACACCAGCATTTCTGTGAACTGAGATATTTATTGTTGTCGTGCGAAAATGAACCCTTCGGCACGCGGATAAACAAGAAAATGCACGACGGTGAAATAAAGTTTTCTGTACTTTAAGCAGTGGCGGTAAAAACGGCAGTAATAGTAGAAGAATAAAAAAACAGACGCAGCGCAAGCTTTCAGCACCAACATTGTATTGAAAAACATGAAAAACAAATGTTCTAACAAACAGTGCCTGCTGATAAAATATTTATTTATATAGGGCGACCCTATGCCCGTTAACTCAAGACAAAACAGCTTTCAGCTAGTGTTGTCCCACGATATTTAGTTCGAACCTCGCCGATGTCATCTTCAAATCTGTTGTGTCGTCCGTGTCATTCTTCTAGTCGTGTTCTTTCTTGAGCGTGCGGTAATGTGACATGTGCAGTCCACCATTGCAGTGAGTGCTTTGCTTGCCAACAGTGAGACGAAATATACATCAGCCGACACCAGCATGCGGCTTTAGAAAGTGTCGAACAACTTGTGGCATTAGTAATATTCTGAAACTCATCGTCCCCATGAGTACGAAGGGCCTGCAGTTCCGGCGGGAAGTACTGGTCTGATGTTTGACCACATGAAGCAGTTTTTGCGTTCAGCGTTTTTTTTTGTAGTACACTTTCATTGCATGTGTGTAACTTCTGGTTGAGTTCTACGTTTCCTTCAGCACACATGACTCTCAGAGATTACTTTGGAACCTTAGGTGAAGAGCCGAAATAGCGCACTGTTGCGGGCCAGGGTGTACCCGCCTCATCCCCATTGACGTGGGTTGCCGAGATGTCAGGGTCACGGTGGACCCGGACTGCTGTGGTAGAGTGGAGGATTTTGCGGGTAGCGGAAACATTGCTGACAAGTTGGGAAAACGAAAGACAACAATAATAATTGGTACTTTGTACAAATATTTACAACTTGGAAGGTTAGAATTCCGCAAACGACTGTGGTGGTTAAACCGTTAGAACATGGTTTAGAGCAACTTCTACTTTGCAGCGTCGATATAAGCCCTGCCGGGCTTCTCCTTGATTGAAACACCAATCATACACCTGTCACACTGGCGCCGAATAGTCATTGACCTTGCTGAAGCAATGTTCTTTTGGTCAGTTTACTGATGAGAGGAAGAACAGAGTCTTTCACGGAGCAAGTTGCTGGATGAGTGCTTGGCCATCATTCCCTGAAAGGGCCGCAAAGGATTAGCGACTTTAGCGCTTAGTCACAACGTGCGAGGTCGGAGGGCCGCACCACTTCCCGAAGCATGTCAGCATGTTGGAAACTCCTGTGGGAACGTTGCCTCACGGACCGTCGAAGTTGCCACAGTCGTATTCTTTTAGTGCTTCTCGCCACTTCACGCTGGTTCTTAGAGAAAGGCACTGGGGTTTGAGGTCATGGCAACGAGCCCCGGTTATGCTTCTCATTAACAGCACATCGGTGATGAACAAAAGTCACAACAGCCTCCCTCTCGCCAGATAACAGTCATGGAGGTAACAGTCACTACTTCTGCACGAAGAGAGAAGTCTCCGCAGTTGAATGACAGGAACTAGCCTTTGCTTGTCGCATGGTTTGTTTAATAGCCGAACGCTTTGGCAGTATTTCTCGAACTTGACCACATGCGCAAGCAAGCACTCGGTCACTTCCGAACAAATCAAGCCAGAAAAGATATGGCAAAGAAGGTTTCATCAGTTGTAGACAAAAAATCTCATACGAGAAAGCTCACATTCAAAACTCTGGGGACTCGCTTATTCCGAGAAGTCAAGCGTGTTACATTAAGCTTTCCCACAATAGGTTTCAGAAAAAACTAACACATCCGTTTTGAGACATCTAGGGCACCCCTGAATCACTTAGTGCGTCACCATTTCTGTTTGATGTGCTCTTCCTATACCTGGTGTCAAAATGTAAATGCTCAAGATTCAAGCTCTACTTCAAAAGGTGACTGCTCTTCGATGTCGTGGTTTGTAGCCCGGTAAGGGGACAATAGCCTGTTTCTACTGTATATTTTATACCTCTTACATAACACTGCCTCTTATGAATAGCCCACATAATGAGAGCGCACCCATTTCTGAAGCACAGTACATCATCTCACAAGAGCTTCATTTCCAGCTGAAGTAGAGCTTGGTATATTCATTACCATCGTCATCTTTCTGGCATGAAACGGCAGCTGGGCCTCGATCGCTAGCATCACACTGGACCGTGCATCTCCCTGAATATACGAACAGCGCTACTTCAAAATAGGTACAGTGTAACTACAGGAGCGAAAAAATGAGGACGGAAAAGAGCGCTGACTTTTAATATTGATTCAATAGCGGAGTGGTGTACATATATAGGCGCTATTAGAAGAGAATGAGCATGCTTAGAAGGGTGCAGTTTAGAAACACTTTCAAACAGTGTAAGCAGAACTCGTCTTTTTTGATTGAACAAATACATGGCCTAAAGATGATCGAGATACGCAATCTCTTTCTGCAATAGCGCAACTGAGAGGGAACTTACACATGTATCTTCAAACTTGCTTATGTTATATGCCTCAATTATCTTACGCATGCCCTGCGAGTGGTGCTTGCCTAATACTTCGCAAGGCTCAAAGAGGGGCATGCAGCCACAGTCTCAGCAGTAGATTTCGAGGTGTCTCTTTAAACCGCGTCGTGCGCATTATTATTGTGCTCTCTTCAACGGTAATTCAAGCACCGTCTGGATTGCCCAATGTCCTCATTTGTCCTCTTTTTTTGCTTCTGTAGTTACACTGTAACTACTTTTAAGTTGCGCCATTCTTATATTCTGTAATGTCCTACCAACTTGCCTAAGGTTCACGCTTCAGGAAACTCTCAGATGTAATCACTGCCTTCTGGCTTAAGAAAGCTGCTTCCTCTTTTAAATGCCAAGCATTTCTTTGCGAACTTCGGCGATTTTGAGCGTATCTATCTATCTATCTATCTATCTATCTATCTATCTATCTATCTATCTATCTATCTATCTATCTATCTATCTATCTATCTATCTATCTATCTATCTATCTATCTATCTATATCTATCTGCGATATTTAGCTCTCCTGGTAGTTTCGATAATGGTATCTATACCAAACTTGATATGGCATAACATGACTGTATGAAGAACATATTTCACTAGTCACAACATGGAAATCATTAAAAGTATATGATGATTTACATGTCATAGTTCTGCAGTTCTTGCGATGGTTTCGTTCACGCGGCATGTTGCAAAACTGGTATGGTATGACACGACTGCATGGCGAACACAAGTGATGGCACTTAAATGAAATTCATGACATGTGTGTCATGTAACAACACGACCACATGCCACGCTCATGATAGGCACAAGGATGTTTCGCTAGCGTCAATTACACCAAATTTGGTATTACGGTACGTGAATGGATAACGAAGGCATGTGACTGGTACAAACATGATAATCAAGAGTTGCGTGTCATGTAAGAACAGGACTACCTGCCGCGCTCATGTTGCACTGACGGCCGTGTTGCTAGATTCACATATGCGAAATTTAGTATTACGTGACACCAACGGATGACGAAGGTATATGACCAGTGCAAACATGATAATCATAAGATGCATGCCATGTAACAACATGAATATAGGCTACATTCATGATGCGCTCGCCGCCGTTTTGCTAGCTTCACATGTACCAAACTCGGTATCTCGCGACGCGAATGGACGACTTTGGTAAATTACACATCCGAACATGATAACCACGACATGCCTGTCATGTAACAACTTGTCTACATGCCACACGCATGATGCGCTCATGGCAGTTTTGCTAGCTTCACATAAACCAAATTCGGTATTACATGACGCCAATGAATTGCGAATGTATGTAACCGGTACCAACATAATAATCATGAGACGCATGCCATGTTAGAACATGACTACATGCCACAGTCAAGTCGCCAATACATTTCGACGTGAAGTGGTGCGTGTGCGCAGCGGCGTTGTCGTGCCAGGCGCAGTCTTGCCATATACTCGCAGGTGCGCGCAAGGCTTCGTTGCTTTGACGCATGCGCGTTTCAGCGCTTCCGACGTCCCTCCAGCACGAAAAGAGGAAGACGCAGTGTTGTCTGTGTAACGCATCGGCACGAAATGCAGCATGTCGCCTTGCGCTCCGGTCGCCGTCAGGCCGCGTCGACGGACGCTGGTCGCGCGTCCGTCGACGCGGGTTCGCGTTTTGCTAACGTGCTCGCGTTTTGCTAACGCTGGACGCTGGCCGTCGATGCGGGTTCGCGTTTTGCTAAAGTGCTCGCGTTTTGCTATCGTAGCGTCGCTGTGCCCAGCGTGCACGCGCGTCAACGCTACATTGGAGTATATTGGGCCCTTCATGATGCGCTTTCGGCCATTTCGCTAGCTCCGCATATACCATATTCGGTGTTACGTGACGTCAATGTATGACGCAATATATGATTGGTGCAAACATGATAATCCTGACACGCGTGTCATGTAAGAACAAGACAACATACCACACTCATGGCGTGCTTGCGGCGATTTCGCTAGCTCCACACATACTAAAGTTGGTATCACGTGACTTGAATAGATGACGAAGGTAAACGACACATCTAAACATAATAATCAGGACGCAGAAGTCATGTGCAGCATCATTTACCGCTGCCTTGTAACGTTGTTGTAATTTTAAAGTGAAATATCAAAATTTCTCATTCGTGCTTCGCATATCATCGATTCCCACTGCACGTAGGATCTGCTTTTTTTTTTCTTTCTGACCGCTTTCATCGAATCTGTTGCGCGGAGAACATCGGTCCAGGCGTGCAATGCAGGAAGGTCCGAGCTTCTTTGGCAGCCGAGTTTGCCCCGAGATCACTTGTGGTGGCCGTGGCCTGAATAAAATTTGGAGCGCGTCATAGCAGCGTTGATAAAAAGGGCTACATGAACGCGCGTGGCGTGGGAAATGCATGTGGGACATTTGCGGTGGTTATCAAAGAAACACCGCGTTCGAGTACGTCAGCGCCGCCACTCGCTCAACAATTTGATTGATTTGATTTGTGGGGTTTAACGTCCCAAAACCACCATTTGATTATGAGAGACGCCGTAGTGGAGGGCTCCGGAAATTTTGACCACCTGGGGTTCTTTAACGTGCACCCAAATCTGAGTACACGGGCCTACAACATTTCCGCCTCCATCGGAAATGCAGCCGCCGCAGCCGGGAATCGAACCCGCGACCTGCGGGTCAGCAGCCGAGTACCTTAGCCACTAGATCACCGCGGCGGGGCCTCAACAATTTAGCAGTGGAGCGATGTCGGCGTGATTGTCGTGCTGTACTTTCATCTATTCAACACGCGCCTCCCACAGGGGTGTTTGTGGGCGTATGTTCGCTTTCACACAGGTTCCTTCGTTCCACCTGCAGCATCGAAATATTCACTATTGAAGGAAAAAAAGGTGGATAAGCAGCACGACTTTTTGCTTCTATAAAGTATTGCATTTAAATGTAAGGACACGTCGTGACCAGGGGCACTCACATCTTGTCGGCCACACGGCTGTGATTGGATTTGTCGTGAGCGCGGTGAAATTTTAAGCGAGGCATCGTATCCACGTGGTGATATCACTTTTACTTCTACATGCATGTGTGCATAGTCTGCGCGATAAAGCTGATAGATAAATTGCGCCGCTCAACGTGAGTATACTGCTCCCCGGCGCGAGCAAACCTGGGAGGCGTACCCGATAATTGCCGCGGGCGTCTGTCAATGAAACTTCTGGACATGTGAACTTGGATACAAACTGATTGATTCTGATAAGGCTCGACTTCAACACCTGACTGTGATAGTGCCAGTTTGACTGTCAAGCGCTTGATGCGGTGAACGTGAAGTGTGAAGTGTATTATTGTTTACATATAAAGTAATTTGGTGAGCTTACGCTGCTTCTGTGAGGCTGAAGTCATAGAAGAGTTTGTGATAACCTAGCTTCTTGCAGCTTTTAAAGTTGGTTGTCTACTTATGTGCGCGTTTGGCTTTGAAGTGAAGACCGCATCAGTTCTGTCTTAACTTTGACTAATCGGCTGTGGCCTAACTAGCATTACACTGGGCTGTCTTCTTTTCAGGAATAAAGTTTTAATGAAGAAGTAATTATCGCGGGCCCAATTACTGAAAGCATTAGTAGTATCAAGCTATTTAACGTAATCCCAATTACCAGGGTACTAATAGTCATCATATTGTAACGGATGCTTCGCATAGTTTTGCTAATCTTGCTCATATTCACCGTCACGTCATTCGCATAGTTTAGTTTGTTCATTAGATTGGTTTAGTTAGCGTAGTTCTATTTTTACATGGCTTCATTAGCACGGACTTCTCAAGATCTGGCTCAGCTAGCTCGCCCTTATCACGACCTAGGGTAATCAGCTTAGTCAAAGCATGTCCTGGGCTAACTAGTGAAGTATACCGTCCAGCCGAAAAAATCACAGCATATATACACGATGTTCTTTTTGACTGATAGGCGCCGCCATCTTGGACTGATAAGCGTTTATTTTCTAAACTTTTTATGTCACAATATTGTGGCGGTGCTGAGGAAGACAGGTTAAAAAACAAGCGTATTTATTAGGGCGAACTTGTGCCCACGATTCTAAAGACTGTGGCCGTCAAATCCGAGTAGCCGAGTGGCACAGATCCCATTATCTTCCTCTTTTTATGTTGCCGGAGCGCACGAACGCGTGGCGCATGCCAGCCGCGTCTTGCTTGTGCTCTTGCCACGATAATTGCGGCAGGCTACTTGAACGTGGCCAACCTGTCGCGGCATTATCCCCCTCATCAGACGCATCGTCCCGATGCTTGAGAGAGTGAAATAATACATGCGCACTCTCACTCGTTTTCCGACGATCTGTCATAATAGGGCTTCATGCGGACTACGTGTACCACTTCCGTGGGATTGCAGCATCTTGAGCTCACGTGTCCAGCGGTTCTGACTTCATAGGTGACGTTGCTGGTATGGTTGAGTACTTCATAAGGGCCGAAGTATCGGCAAAGAAGCTTTTCAGAGAGTCCGCGGCGGCGGACTGTTATCCATATCCACACTTTGTCACCGGGATGATAAAGTGCGTCACTGCGTCGCTTGTTGTACTGACTAGAATCGACGTGCTGTTGGTGGCGTATTAGGTATCTTGCCATTTGCCGTGCTTCTTCGGCTCTTTGCAAGAAGTCATCTAAGTCAGGTGGATAGCTGCTTTCGTCCTGTAGTGGTAACATGGCATCCAGCGGGGTGGTCACTCTTCGGCCGAATACTAGTTCGAAAGGAGCAACGTGGGTTGTTTCTTGAACGGCTGTATTATATGCGAATGTTACGTAGGGTAATATTTCATCCCACTGTTTATGTTCAACATCGACATACATTGATAGCATGTCGGGCAGAGTTCGGTTGAGGCGTTCGGTTAAGCCATTTGACTGAGGGTGATACGCCGTTGTTCTTCTGTGATCGGTATTTGTCATGTGCGTCAGGCATTGCATTAGGTCTGCAGTAAATGCGGTGCTCCGATCCGTAATAACGACGATGGGCACGATGGGCATGTCTAAGCACTATGTTGTTCACAAAGAACTTGGCGACTTCGGCAGCTGTCGCACTGTACAGAGAGTCAGTCTCAGCATAACGGGTCAGATAGTCTATGGCTACGACTATCCATTTCTTGCCTGCACACGATGTCGGGAAAGGTCCTAGGAAGTACATGCCGACTTGTCGGAATGGGGCATCTGGAGGGTCTATTGGCTGGAGAAGGCCGGCTGGTTTTACGGGTGGAGTTTTGCGCCTTTGACATTGAAGACAAGTTTTCACGTAGCGCTGCACTGATGCGAGCAACTTAGGCCAATAGTATTTCAGGCGAATCCTGGCGAATGTTCGGCTCACACCCATGTGTCCAGATGTTGGCTCGTCGTGGCATGCGTGCAGAATTTTCTCTCGCATGGCTGTGGGCACGACTAGTAAAAACGTTTCATCATTAGGTTCGCAGTTCCTCCTGTAGAGGACACTTTCTCGAAGGCAGAACGCGGAGAGCCCCCTGGAGAATATGCGAGGGACGTGAACGTCGAGACCCTGCAGGTGTTGTATAAGTGCCAGCAAATCTGGGTCATCTCGTTGTAGTTGAGCTATTTGGGATGCGTCGACAACGCCTAAAAACGGGAAGTCTTCCTCTTCAAGTACACTTGGATCGACGGGAGAGCGTGACAGGACGTCGGCATCACTGTGTTTCCTTCCAGATTTGTACACTACCGTAATGTCATACTCCTGCAGCCTGAGGCTCTATCTTGCTAGTCGACCTGACGGGTCCTTGAGATTTGCCAGCCAGCATAGAGCATGGTGGGTGGTCACTGACAGCTCTGAACGGTCTACAGTAAAGGTAAGGTCGAAACTTGTTTATTGCCCAGATGACTGCGAGGCACTCTTTTTCAGTTGCAGAGTAGTTAGCCTCAGCTTTTGATAGTTTGCGGCTGGCATAGGCTAACACTTTCTCTTGACCATTTTGCCACTAGACTAGGATGGCACCGAGGCCGACATCGCTGGCATCGGTTTCGACTTCAGTGTCGGCTGTCTCATCAAAATGGGCAAGTATTGGTGAACGCTGTAGTCGTTTTCTTAATTCGTCAAAAAGCTTTCTGTAGTTCGCTTTCCCATGTGAAGGGCACGTCGTCTTTCGTCAGTTTTTTAAGAGGATTCGCAATGTTTGAGAAATTTTCAACAAATCGCCTATAGTAGGCACACAAACCCAAAAATTGACGCACTGACTTTTTGTCTCTGGGTGTAGGGAACCTCTGAACAGCGCGCTTCTTTTCGGGATCAGGACGAACACCATCAGAACTAATGACATGTCCAAGGTATCGCAGCTCTTCGAAGCCGAAGTGGCATTTTTCGGGTTTGATTGTCAATTTTGCTGACCGGATGGCTTTCAATACGGTGCGTAGTCGCTCTAGATGTTTGTCAAACGTTGCAGAGAATACCACCACTTCATCCAAATACACTAGACATGACTGCCATTTCAATCCGTCAAGGACAGTGTCCATCATTCGCTGGAACGTTGCTGGTGCGGAACAGAGGCCGAATGGAAGCGCTTTAAATTCGTAGAGGCCATCTGGTGTTACGAATGCCGTTTTTTCACTGTCCCGCTCGTCGACCTCTATTCGCCAATATCCGCTTTTTAGATCTAAGGAGGAGAAAAACTTTGCGGATCGCAACCTATCTAGTGTATCGTCGATACGTGGCAAGGGGTAGACATCTCGTTTAGTTACACTGTTCAGTTTTCTGTAGTCGACACAGAATCTAAGTGTGTTGTCTTTCTTCTTAACGAGCACTACGGGGGACGCCCATGGACCATCGGAAGGCTGGATGACATCATCCGAAAGCATCTCCTCCACTTGCTTCTTCATAATTTCCCGTTATTTCTGTGACACCCGCTATAGATGCTGGCATATAGGCTTCGTGTCGTCTTGCGTTACAATTCTGTGTTTCGTGATTGACGTGCGCTGCACCTTTGAGGCACTTAAAAAGCAATCAGAGAATTCTTTTACCAAGGCGTAAATCTGTTTCTTTTGACTGTCCGGAAGGCTCTGATTGACGGTCACGGATGTGTCGATGTTGCAGGCCACTGGTCGAGTGGTTGATGTCGTTAAGCTGCATAGTTAAGTCGCCATACAGAAGTCGTGTAAATAGGCAATAGCCGTGCCTTGAGCGATGTGTTGAAGTTCATTGGAGAAATTTGTGAGTAGAACATCTGCACGGCCTTTCGTCAAGTGAACAAGACCCCTAGCTACGCAGACTCCTTTGTTCAAAAACAGCCCTACATTTGTATCTGCTATGCCTTCGCGGTTGTTCAATGCGTCACTTTCTACGAGCACCATTATACTGCAGCGTGGCGGCACAGTTACGTCATCATGAACAACGCGAAGAGCAGTTAGGTGTCGTTCCTCAGATTCCTCCACAGGTATAGCTCGTTCAGTCAAAAACGACACGCTGGATCTACGCAGGTTAATTACACCGCAATTAGCTCGCAAAAAATCCATTCCTATAATGAGGTCTCTTGAACATTCTGGCAGCACAATGAAATCGGCCACGTAAACAAAGCCCCGTATTTCAAGTCTTGCAGTGCATCTGCCAAGGGGCGTAATAATGTGACCGCCTGCCGTGCGTATCTGCGATCCATTCCACTGTGTCACAACTTTGTTTAGCTTTTTCACCATCTTGTGACTTATGACTGAATAATCAGCACCAGTGTCGACTAAGGCATTCAACTCCCATCCTTCCATTCTCAACCGCAAATCTGAAGTAACGTTTTCGTTGCTGCACCCATCTGCCGGAAATACACCATAATCACCCTCAAACCATATTGGAGTATCTTCGTAACTGACGTTATCAGCGGCCTCACCTCCACAGTTCGCTTGCTTCAGTTTTCTGGGAGTGGACTTGGAGAGCGATGACCAGGTTGCCTTAAAGGTCTACGTACGTGGGCTGGAGGACCGGTAACGCATAGGCGATGGTGACCGTGACCGGTGTTGGCGTAGAGTTGGTGAGTTCTGGCGCGTAAACAAGTACTCCTCAACCTCCGCTGGTCGTTCGCTGTTTCGGGGGCACGGTACATACGACGGGAAGCCTCTAAATCCAGCCTGTCGATAAGGACAGAATCTGTACAGATAACCCGCTTCCCCACAATGAAAACACAGAGGCCTGCGCTCGTGATCCCGCCAGACGTCACTTTTCCTGGGCCTACGCTCCACATAGTGATGTGTGCTACGTGCTCCGGGGGGCAGATAGGTAGCTGTTGGTTCCCGTGGACGAGGTGTGCTGCGTGCCGCAGGTGGGAGAGGAGTCGTCGCCATCGCAACTGCTGCTTTGCTGTGTACGGTGGGTTGTTTGACAACTTCAGAGTATGTTCGGATAGGTCGAACCGGCTGCAGCTCACGCTCTGGCTCTCGTATCACCTGCCTCAGTTCGTCACGAACAACGTCCGTAACGGATAGTGCAGTTGGAATCTGGGGCATTTGCAGTCTGCTCAGTTCTTCTCTAACAACTGATCTATTGAGCTCTCGCAGGGCTTTAACGTCGTTTCGCACGCCTCCGGAGAATACCTGCGCACATGCGCAGTTGAGATTCCGGTTGTACTGCTGAGCCCGCTGTTCCAGTGTTTTTTCGATGGCTGTCGCTTCCAAGTAAAACTCAGCAACTGTGCTTGGAGGGTTGCGGACGAGAACGGCAAACAGCTCTTGCTTCACTCCGCGAATTAGATGGCGCACCTTCTTATCCTCAGCCATGTTGTAATCCGCACGCTTGCACCGATGGACCATGTCCTCAATGTACATAGCAGCACTCTTGTTCGTGAGCTGGTTCCTCGATTGAAGAGCAGCCACCGCCTTTTCTTTCCGGTCTATGTTCGCGAACGTAGCCACCGCTTGTCGACGAAATACCTCCTAGGTAGACAACGAGGATACATGGTTCTCAAACCATGTCTTTGCGAAGTCTTCCAGGGCGAAGTATACGCGACGGAGCTTCTCTCGTTCGTCCCATCCATTCAAGCTCGCCACTCTCTTGAACAGGTCCAACCAATCTTCAACATGCTCGTACGAGTCGCCGTGGAATACTGGCGGCTGGTGCGGTTGGCTAATGAACACTTGTGCCAACGTTACCTGTGTAGTCATAGTGGTGGCATTCATCGTTTGAATTCCCCTTGGTGTGAATTGAAGAGGACCGAACTCAGGTGAGTCACCTCGAAGACGGCGACTTGCCCTCTGGTGTACAGGAGTCACTTCCATGGGGTTGATACGCTGGTCGTCGGGGCTACGCTGTCTTGAGCTCGCGGGGCATCGATTCATAACCCAGCAACTCCACCAGAAATGTAGCGATGCTGAGGAAGACAGGTTAAAAAACAAGCGTATTTATTAGGGCAAACTTGTGCCCACGATTCTAAAGACTATGGTCGTCAAGTCCGAGTAGCCGAGTGGCACAGATACCACTATCTTCCTCTTTTTTCGTTGCCGGAGCGCACGAACGCGTGGCGCATGCCAGCCAGGTCTTGCTTGTGCTCTTGCCACGATGAATGCGGCGGGCTACTTGAACGTGGCCAACCTGTCGAGGCAATATGAAATGATTGGAATCATGAGATGTTGAATGTGCCGGCAAAGGACTTACATGTGTGTGAGTTCATCTGAGCGCTGTTTATTCAATACAAATACTAAGCTGCAGCTTTATCAGTCCAAGATTGCGGCCCTTGAGCGCGTTTGAAAAATGGTGTATACACGGAGTGAGTGATGATGGGTGGGGCGAAGCTTCGGAAGGTTTATCAGTATAAACTGCGAGTCTGCCTGTCAAGTCAGTCTGTGTATCTATCCTACGTCAGTCTGTTTGTCTGTCTGTTCGCCCGTCCGTCTGTCTGCCTGTCTGTCTGCCCGTCATTCGTCTGTCTGTATGTTTGTTTGGCTGTCTGTCCGTCCACTCGTGCTGAGAGAGCCTTTAAGCGATCACGTCCCACGAGCTAAGTGAAACAGACCCATGGCTTTAGAAGCGTCGCCCCTAATAGCTAAATAATCAAGCGCACATGCTCGGGTTGTAGCAGGCAATGACAACAAAGACGATGGTCACCGCTCTAGCAGCGCACAAGAACGTACAGGCTAACCATGATTATTAACACGTGGCCTCGGGTTTAGCTGCGATTGTGATGTTGCAGATGCTCAGCCAAAACTGACCTCAGAGGCCACCGTGCTGATTATTCTAAAACACACATGGGTGCAGGGAATAAAAGCTTCAAAATGATTTTAAACACCCCTTGCCTCTAAAAATTACCATCACGAACTGTTTCCGACACTTTTATTGCGTAGCTGCACTTCTGCAGTAAGTGGAACGACAAACAAATGAAATAAGATGCCTCTAGTTTGAAAACACCGCCCAACTTAGCCGACCGTCCTTGGTAGTATAACTGGCTTCATCGTAACCGATGAAACGCAGTTCGCTGTGGTGTGGATTCGAATTTTTCATACTATTGGCTCGTTCTTAAGAGGGTGTCGCCAGAGCTCTGCGAGAGGCCGAATTTCGTGAAACTCGGTCAATACAGCACAGCACTCCAGAGCTTGCGAAGGCTGAACAAACTCAGAAACAGTGAGTGCTACAGTTGTACTAACGCCCGTCTTTATCAACGGCCGCCAAACTCCGTCTACCACTGAGACAATGAGCTCACCAGCACTTCTAAAACCCTAAACTACGTTGTGTCCTAAGCTGGTCACGATCTGCAGCGTTTTCGGAAAGCTTGACCAAGTAATTGGAGGGTGGGAATTTAATCATTCGCTCCGTCGCTTTTTTTTCACTCCATTCATCAACACTGTATTAGATAAAACTTATTCACCCCTCAACTGGTCACACGATTGCTTGTTCTTCAAAGTGAAACAATAAAGCACGGGGGACAAACACTGCCTTCTAGGTAATTGATTGATATGTGGGGATTAACGCACCAAAACCACCATATGATTATGAGAGACGCCGTAGTGGAGGGCTCCGGCAATTTCGACCACCTGGGGTTCTTTAACGTGCACCCAAATCTGAGCACACGGGCCTACAACATTTCCGTCTCCATCGGAAATGCAGCCGCCGCAACCGGGATCCGAAAGCCTTCTAGCTAGTTCGTTCGGTTAAAGATGCTTGCCTAAGCTAGCGCCTCTGAGTAAAACCACTAGGCTTTCTTGAGTGCTTCAATTACTCTCACTTCTACAGCGTTCCACATAAACGGCAGCATTACCCAAAGGCATAATCGCTCACAGTTCGTCTAAACGCTCATCGCTAGGAAGCATGGAAACTTAAGCAAGATGGTAAAAAACAACCGATTATACGAACAGCGCAACCTTGAAGTAGTTACAGCCTATATACGGCAGCAAAAAACAAGGATAGCAAAAAGCGCTGACTTTCAGCATTGATCTATTAGGAAGGTGGTCTACATATATAGGGGAAAAAGGGAATGCCTATGCGTAGAAGGGTTCAGTGTACAACCACTGCTATAGAACGTCAGAAAAATTCTTGCCACTTGTTGATTGAGCTCGAAACAAACACACATATTAAAAATGATTGAGATAGGCAATCTATTCTTGCAATAGTGCAACTGATGGGGAGCTTACACATGTAGCGTGAAACTTACTTATGTAATAGATTTCAATTATCTCAAGCGTGACATGCCAGTTGCCTATTACCTCGAAACGCTCAAAGATGGGCGCGCAGCCGCGAGGTGTCCTTGAACCACACTGTGCACACTAATACTGTGCTATCGAAAACGGTCAACCAGGCCCCTTCCGGTTTCTTCTATGTGAATCTTCCGCACCATAGCGGAAGATACATGACACCAATAGCAAAATGAACAAAGCGCGTTTTGTATTTCACAGAGCATCGCACTCTATTTGCAGCCTATATAGCATTATTAGCTTTTCCTGGGCGGAAAACGCAGAAGTGGTACCACCACATTTCCCAATTTTTTTTCTTGCATGTTATACACAGTGTACACCAAAAGTTAATTCTAGATGCAACATTGATCAAAATAAAACCACATGTCCATTCGTTTTATGCTAAAACCTTGCACCATATGGCTGTCTATTCTAATAGTTCGCAGAAATGGCTGAATTATTTCGCGTAAAACATAATCATATCACGAAATAATTGGGCCTCATGCTAATATCTTCCTTTTTCAAATTAAATTTACGCCACCTGCACGTGACTGCCGAGGCATACGGTATTGCACTAACCCTTTAAAATTTTAGAAAAATACCACATTTTCCTGATTTTTACTTTCTCCACATATTTATACTTGTGATCGAATCACTTCTGACGCTCCTTTTCAGCCTTCAGTACGGTGGTGTTTCTTCTAAAAACTTTACGCCGCATACCGTAACCAACAAAATTAAAATGGCAAAAATCTGCATCTCTAACGCATGTGCGAAAATTACTCAAACTTACTTTTTTATTATTACTTACTTTTTTACCTTTTACTATTAGTAATTACAGCTAATTACAGAAATTACTTTTTTCAGCTAGATTATTTTCAATCGGAAATGATGAGGTCGTTATCCTGGCGACTTTCGAGCTCGCCAGAGGCTGCAAAACGCACGAGTCTTATTATGTGTCCAGCTGCCACACCTTATTCGGCAATTGGGCCGGCTCCCCTCAGGATTGTTACAAGGCCGCCTGAAACAGGGGGAAGCCTGGGTTATTGTCTCTTTGTGTTCACTCCCACGTGGTATGTAGCACCACGTGGGAGCGAACTGTGCCCGTTCCACATTGACCCTTTGGTCGCGGTCGCTTTCCCGAAGTTCTCAAACTGAACTGCACCTTTCGTTGGGCTAGCGCAACTCTTTTTTCCCTTCACACCTGTCTGTCCGCTTGCACCTCAGCGAACGTCAGAAATGAAGTTGCCTAAAACCATCTGGTGGCCTACCATATGGCCTTTCTCGCGACGGTGTGGGACCTGTCTCTATAGGCTCACGAAGTGTCGAACCCTTCCACTTTTTTCTTTTTCCGCTATGTTTTTTTCATTGATTGATATGTAAGGTTAAGCGTCCCAAAATCACAATATGATAATGAGAGGCACGGTAGAGGTGGGCACCAGAAATTTCGACCGCCGTGGCTTCTCTTACGTGCAGCAAAAACTTACCAATTTGGCGTACAGCATTTTCGCCTCCATCGAAAATGCAGCCGCAGCAGCCGGGATTTCATCCCGTGGCCTGCGGGTCAGCTTTGTGCGATGTTAGCGAACTGCCTTTCCCTCGATGCGCCTATCATCATTCCTCTGGCTCGCCACCTACAGAGCTGTGTAGCTCGTTGGAACTTGCGCTACACCTACTCTCCCACTCACACTTCTTGGGCGCTCCGTCATGTCGGATGGTCAGGCCAAACTATTTGTGTCATCACTGATATTAACTGTAACTGGGCTCTCTTCGATGGTATCAATGCTCTACTGAAGCATCGCGTTCTTGCTATGATCTGCCGATGCGCTGACCATGTCAAGACTTCACGATCTTCAAACGTCCTCTTGAGGCACAAGGAAAGTTTGCACCTCCCTACTGCGCCCGTTAGGGCAGCTGGCACTAACCTCATCCACGCTAGGACCGCCTTTTAGTGTCATACCTACGTACTGACCGGCGAAGGCCTGATCTGAGCATGTTCTACCTTGGTGCATAATAGAAGACTTCTCTGGCGCGATTTCCCCATCGAGCGCTTTATGACACACCTAAATTTCAAGTGGTTTGCGACAGGCCTCGCTTTCAGACACCTGTCTTAGCTGATCTTAGTTTCTCCAAAGAGAAGTCCCAAATATCCGGAACATTTCTGCCTTAGCTACTTCGTAGTTGTTCACGTTCTGCTCACTGTGTCGCGCAACAGCATCATCTGCTTCACAGGCCATAACCGTAAGTAGCATTTGAGACAATGGGTCTCCCGCAAATGACAGTTTCTCGCACTTCCATTCAAACATCGTAACTACAAGCCAATACGGCCTGATTTCGTACCTGACTGCATGTTCTGATACAACCGAAAATCTGCTTTCAGTCAAGGATTAGGTAACATCTTTTAGGGACAACTGCCAGACCTTTTCCTTTACTCAAGTTTTTCTTTCTGGATCTCGTGGTCCAGTATTTTCATTTACCTTCATAATCTAAATGATTTTGCTCTGCTTAACGCTCATGCCTCTCTTCCTCCTCTTTCTCTGTCTGAGTTGCTGTTTTTCTTTTTTAGACTGACGAGGGACCATGTTCTACAGAGCACCTCATCATCAGTCCCACAATTTTTAATTACCCGTATGATTAAAGTTCTCTTGCCAAACCCTTTGTATCGATTCCCATTTCTTTACGTAACAGAAACAAGTCTGGCTTCTGCAGCTCCTGTAAGTTGATGGTCGTACTGAGCACTCACTATTTTAAAACTTACTTCCCGAAACAACGAAACTGAATCTTTTGGCAAGGTAACCACCAGTTCAAAAATTTACCCTCGTTCAGAACCTTGTTCACTTACAGGAAAAGTAAAATACCCACCCATACGTGATCCACCTCTCGAGACAGCTGCTTTTCGTGAGTCGGGAAATATTTACTCTTCTAGCTTTGAATCCCAGCGCCGATCACCAGTAGTTGCGGACCGGAGCCTACCCAACGAGTCCCTGTTGACGTGGCTTGCCGCGACGTCAGGGTTACGTCGGACCATGACTCCTGTGATAGCTTGGAGCAACTCCGCGCGGAGGAAAGAATGCTGACAACTCGGGAAAACGAAATTCAAACATATTTTGCCGCCTAATTTTTTTTCCTTTGGAAGCATGACTTTCATCACTATAAAACTGATAAAAGAGATTTTAAAAAGCAAAAGAAACCGGGTTTCGTCGCAGAATACTTAGCGACCTAATTTTGGTTCAGTAATATCCTTCCTAATGTGTATTGGCGTACTCCATTCATGATCCTATAAAAGACCAAAGCTGGCAATTTACATCCTTCATAGTGACTACTGGGTGTTTCATCAAGAATGAAAAATATGACTTTCTAAAATCACTGGGTTTTCTCAAAAACTGCTCAACGCCACGTGGGGAGGACCGAATGCTAAGGCATCGCTGGCGCTCGCCGTCCTTCCTGCCCCCCTGACCAGCACGTGCATCTGAAATTAGGGCTAGACATTGATGGCTCTTCTCTAACGTATTCAATTATTTCTATTTCTTTATTTCAGAAGTACTGGTATCCTAACACATGAGGCCTTAGGCAGGAGTTGGTTTTACAAAAAAGGAAACAAATATAGAAATACAACAGGAAAAGAAACATGTCACGCAGAGCTACACCATCAAAAACTAGTGCATCAAAGTAAAACACCAGTACTTACACAATTTTAGTGGTTTACGCGTACACGTAAAGAAAAAAAAGAAAACATGAAAAAGACTATGACGAAAAACATCTGTTCATACACAACTAAAGAACAAACATTATACAATGATTCAAAAATCGGCAATATTTCAAAATACAATGCATTCATATGAAATAAGTGATAGAAAGTGGAACATAAATGGAAGCCTGTTCAGGATACGCGGTGGAATAATGTAGGGCGAAGCGCAACGAAAGATCAAAGTCAAGTGGGTTGCTGGTGTTTACGTTTTTCCATGAACGACTGAACGGTTTCGCCGTTCACCAGATTGGCAGAAAAAGCATTCCAATCAGTGACAGCGTGCGAAAAAAAAAAGAGTTTTCAAAGGCTTTTGTTTTACAGGAATACGCCTTCAATTTTTTTTTTTGATGCTCAGAACGAGTTGATCGGCGGTGAACCGTTTTTTATGTACGCGTGCTCGTCTATGCGTAGCTTGTCGTGTTAAAGTAGAAACATGTACTTCAATCGATCGTGTTGCTGCCTTGCCTGCAATGTATTCAGATCAGCTTTTTTTTTAACAGTTCACTGTGGGACGTAATAGCACCGTAGCGATTATATACAAATCGGATTGCTTTTCTTTTAAGCCTTTCAAGTGTTTTAATATTAGCTTGAAAGTCTATGAGGATCGAAAACCACAGATGAGTACTCGAGGATCCGACGGATAAGAGTTTTAAACGCAATAATTTCAATTTTGGGGTAGGTTTGTGCAAACAACGTCTTTGAAATGCTAGTTTCTGTGAAGCTTTCTTTTACAATGTAGGCAATGCGCTCATTACACTTAAAATCTACACTTTATACAACCCCCAAATATTTATAAGTTTTAACAAACGATAGTTTTTGAGCCCCGCCGCGGTGGTCTAGTGGCTAAGGTACTCGGCTGCTGACCCGCAGGTCGCGGGTTCGATTCCCGGCTGCGGCGGCTGCATTTCCGATGGAGGCGGAAATGTTGTAGGCCCGTGTACTCAGATTTGGGTGCACGTTAAAGAACCCCAGGTGGTCAAAATTTCCGGAGCCCTCCACTACGGCGTCTCTCATAATCAAATGGTGGTTTTGGGACGTTAAACCCCAAAAATCAATCAAACGATAGTTTTTGACTATGGATGGGATATGAATGTTTCAAAGGAAGCCGCTTGCACGAAATGGTCGGAGCTACCGTTTTCTTTTAATTATTCTTCATTTCGAAGACATTTTCGAAGATATTATTATTATATGACGAAGATACTTTCGTCAACGCTGCGTTTAAAAGAACCTGGTCGTCTGCACTACGTATTTCCTGATAGATGTTGCAATAATCTGCAAATAACTTAATAAAAACCGGGATATCATGGGAAATGTCGTTTATAAATATTAAAAAAAGAAGTGGCCCAAGCACTGAGCTCTGACGAATTCCCGATTTTACCGGCCGTGAATCAGGCTGGCCGTTATCTATAGAAACTATTTGATTTCGATAAGAAAGGTAGGCCTCAATCCATAAAATTAATGTATGGTTTTTCAGTATAGGTTTAGGTTTCGCGAGAAGTTTTGGATGCGACACGCGATCAAATGCTTTTTCGAAGTCTAGGAATATCATGTCAATCTGGCCTTGCCTATCTAGAATAGCTGCAATGTCATGAACGGTTTTCAACAGTTGTGTGACGGTTGAGAATCCTTTTCGAAAGCCGTGTTGTTGGTCATTGATTAAATTCTTACCCTCGAAAAAAAGTGAGAGGTGCTTGAATATGAGGGGTTCTAACACCTTCGCGCGTGAGCAAAGCAGAGAAATTGGTCTATAGGCGGAGACGAGAGAAGTGTTAGGCGATTCGGGTATGGGGACAATTTTTTCCGAATTTCCAGTCATTTGGAAGTGCGCGCTATGACATTGACTTCTGAAAAATGATGCACAAAAAACTTCGAGCACCTTTCAGCATACCTCACAAGGAACGCTTTAGGTATGCTATCAATACCAGGCGTCTTGTTGATATCTATGTTAAGAGGCAAAGACAAGATTCCTTCCCCAGATATTGCAAGCTCACTTATTGGTGGGATATCACGAAACGTTTTTGAATATGGCCTTCTCACATCGTCATCAGTAAACACTGAACAAAACAACGTCGTTATTGATTCTGCGATAGTTTCTTGGTTAGTTACGATAGCCTGATTTACACATATATTATGAAAACGCTTCTTTTTTTGGGGCAAAATTCTGCCAAAGATTCGCTGGGGATGACAGCAAGAAGTTTTCTAAGGTGACGTTATAGTACTGATCTTTTGCTTCTTTGATACTGTCTTTTATTTTTTTTGCGCACGTTGCTCAGTTTATGCATGGCCGACGGAGTGGGGTTTTGACGATGCTGTTTTCTTATCCTCTTTGCCTGTCGCCCCAAACGAACGACTGGCATAGTAATCCATGGGCTAACATTTTTTATTATTTTCACTTTTTCTGGCACAAAATTATGAACGCACTGCAAACAAGGTTTTTGAAGAAACATAAAAGCTTCTTAACAGTACAAGTACTACATTAAGAAAGTAATGTGAATCGAGAAAAATGTAAGTGTAATGTGTCCAGTATTCATATGTCTTTTGTGCGCGAGAAGACAGACACCACGCGTTCTTCCGTCTTGCCTTTTGGAACTTCATTGAGATTAACGCTCATGTAGACCAATTTGTGATTGGATATTCCATCTGCCCTACGACGCAGAATGTTGTTGCTAACAAAAAAAAGATCCAGACTTGTAGCAGTAGCATTGTGTACACGGGTTGTTCGCTTAACTAGTTGAGTTAAATCATAAAAAGACTATATCGACTCAACGTTTCGCTGCATTTGAAGACAGTACAGGAAAATCAGTATCCCACATAAGTGAAGGAACGTTGAAATCACCGCCAACTATTATATTACTAGAGCAACCATGGATCATGCAAAAAAATTCATTAAGTTTATCAGAGAATGCTTTATCTGTGCCTTGGGGGCAGTGAATTGCGCCGAATATGACCTTAAGATCGCCTGTGTCTACTTTCACGATTACGCATTCAAGATGTCATATTCTGATATTACAATTTGATGTCAGCCGCGCATTCCCGTGCGTTGTGATAGAGTGTTGGTGTGCTCCTACATGATTAATATGTATGCTGTTAGGCAATATTTTGATATCCAAGGGTGTTTGAAGAAGTGTTCCTTTTGGGTTATATTGCGTCTTATAGTGGTTATTTCGGCCAGTTGGTGCACGCAAATAATAGAAACAGCGCCAGCCACAGGACGACAGGCCAGAGAGTGATCAAAGTGACGTTGCAGATTCCATAGCTGAAAGGCTCTTGTACGGCACTGAGTAGAATCTCATAAGCTTACTGCCGTATTCAACGGCCGCTTCCAAAGAGTGTCGGGAGGAGAAATTATTCACCATTTTATACACTGAGTAATACGTTTTTTATAGCAGCAGGTCAGTGCACCGACTCAATGGAACGTAGAAATAACTACACCACACAACCAATTTTGTTCCTTACATGTACCACATTCGTCACACTCAGCGATATATACATTGCTGACGAGGATTAGAATGTGGACTTGTTGGTTAAGCATTTGAACAGCTTTGATGAAGCGCGGAAGGACACAGGGACACAAGTTAGATAAAAACACCACAGAACCCTTGTAGCAACTTGTTCAGTTCGAAAAATCAGGCAGCTCCTGCACCATTGCTGCCAGGGGGATAGTTGCAGACGTGAGGTCATTCAGATCACGCATGAAAAGGGTTTTGAAAATAAATACGTTTTCACTAGTAGGGCTATGCTGTGTCATTATGTGTCTTTTTGTGCCTGTGCGCCCTTTCGCGCTTTGTAAAAGCATTGTAGAAGAACGTCTTCTAAAGTTTCATTAGCACACATTTCGTGGATATGGCTATCCTTGTGCGTAAACTGCGCTGCGTAGCGTTACCGAGAATAATAAGTGTGCGCATCAATTCTTTCCAGTGAGGTGCGCTACAAGGGCCTGGTGTTCCGGACCGGCGATGTGATCCAAGCTTCAGACAAGTAAGCCGCCTTCTCTAATTGCATCCCTCTTGAAGAAAAGGAGGAGTGTCGGGTAGCCCTTAGTAAGACTTGCTAGGTTGTGGAGGCACTAGCAACAACTTCCCTGCGTGGCACTTGTACATTAATTCTCGCCGTGATTTTCAACGTTGCAATTTCAGGCAGGCAAACAACACTTCCAAACAGGCTCTTAGTGTCATGAAAATGCTGCCAGAGAAAGCGAATAGTGATTAGCTAGTAGAACGGCACGTGTTCTTGAGTAGTGGCTCAGCCTTGCGAATATTGCCAGTCTGTCAAATGCATTTTCTGCTGCAACGATAATGTGAAATTACTTAAAGCTTATTCATGCGGTTACTTGATTTAGCACTGTGAGCAACTATGCTGACGTTAAGTGCAGCATTATTGCCATTTATATTTGCCTTTCAATTTCGCACGGCAGAATATCTTACGATAAATATTTATATTGTAAGTAAAACAATATCTAATGAGAACTTCATTATAAGCAACCTCAAACAAAACACATTTGAGTGCAATTGTGAGTCATGCATAATCGCTCGCTGTGAAACTAGTTTGTGCGTCATGAACATGAAAACAAAGTAGCAGCTACTGCACAGAAACGTGCACAATGTGTTTGTTTTATGGAAGGGAACATACGACCCTGTGGCCTATACTCTGCCTGCAGCACCATCAACCGATAGATTAAGAAAGTGCGTTTGCTTTTCTAATCATTCGTTCGCAAAATAAAACAACGTTTTATGGCCGTAAGACAAGCCCTGGTAGATTGCGTTCCCGCTCCGGTCCCGCAAAGGACGATGCCATCAAAACTTCTTACTGCGATAGCAATTAAGTGGACAGTCTCGGCTGGTTTTTACCGTTGCTAATGCTGCCGTCATGCATCGTATATGGATACGTATCTATATATAGGAAAACTCAAAGAAGAAAAAACAGTTACCCGCACTTGGTACCCAGCTTTTTGCGACGCGCCGATGCGCAGTTATCTTCCACACTTACTTTGCCCCACGCACAGGGGCCGGGGGTTAGATGCTTGTGCACTCCCGCTTATCCTTTGATGGGGAGAATCGTGTGAATTGGCGTTTCACCGGAATGATTGCATTAGTTACTTGGGCCACAAAGAACAGGTTCACTCGCTGGGGAGGCCTTGTTTGCGGAAACAGCGCTGTTTTCAAACACAGCTAAGTAACAACTGGGAAACTCGTACGTTCGCATTCATATCTTCACCTCTGATTACGTTTTGACCGTCGTTTTTGTTTGAACGACACGTTGAACATATAGTCGTAAACCTTGTTAGTTAGCTCTCGTCCTGCCTGTGTGTTGTTTTTCTGTTTATTTGTGAGAGAGCAGTGTGCTGCATATTTCAATCGGCTATCCGTTCTCAGCGTTACATTCCAAGATATTGCAATCGCATTCAGTTCTCCTCCTTTGCAGCGAAACTAAGACTTTTTTTATCCGTCGGCTGATGCTGCTGTAGGCGGCTGCGCCATAGCGCAAGCACTCGCTTATGTGTGCCTTTGACCAAAGCTGGGCATTATACGCGAGAAGATGGTGTTACTTATGAATGAGCACTTGTGTCCAATACAAGTGTGCGTCCGTGTCTAATACCTACTCCTTGTGTTCGTCCTTTTGGTGTTTGCGTGTAGCCTGTTTGGAAGCTGTGAGTTATGTTGAAATCTACTTTAGTGGGGGATACACGCCCTGTGTGATAAACAAGATCAGCGCAGAAAGCGTGGACACAGAGGAAACAGCCTTAAATGAAGAACACGGGCACTGACTTCAAGTCAATTTATTAACAGAAGAAACATGACTTGTATGCAATCAGAAGACTCTCCTAAGGAAGGAATATCGGGCACGTCTCACGAAGCAAAACATAGTGAAAAACATGCTCTTACCTGTGAAGTTAGGGCTGCCTTCTGCAAAACTTATGCGCTACATAACTCAGGAGCCTATTCACTACATAAGCGTATGTACTACATAAACCAGAAACGCTGGCTTATGCAGCAAGCATATCATTTTTAACGCTTGACGGCGCTGACCTCCCTCCAAGTGAGCCGAGGCCTCGCGTCGAAGCGTTTGAGTTAAAATTACTGACGGTTGCAGGTGTCCATTGCATTTACCTGTTTCCGCATTAAGGCAGCTCTTTTTATCATAAATAGTTGCTAAGTAAGCTTTTCTGAATATTTATATTTGTGACAGCAGACACCAAATGCTCGAACACCAGCACTCGTTGCGCCTTAACATAGGGACACTTTATAAGTAACACCTCTGTTTTTGCTGCAGTCGTTCACTTGTGCATGTCACAGTGGTCATGGGTTCCAACAAGAAGAAGACAATCTACACATTTCCCCGCATTCCTGTGAGTAAAAGACCGCTGCATGTGGAAGCTCATGTGAACTATTGTTCATGGTTGAATACGTTGATTTGAGTAGTAAGAAGCATACATCGCATCCCCACTAACTTTAACAGAAAATAAAAACGTCAAATACCAATATAGACGCAGGCAATACTTTACAACTGCATACTAACAGTAGACATGTGTTCTTGCAAACAGTATTCGTTTCAATTTCATGTATTTCAAAATTCTTTGTAGTGTGCATCTTTTCTAATGTTGCTTGCATCATTAAACTGATGACTAGAAGCTTGTACACCATCTCATATAGCTTCGAATTCTAGTACTCGTTTAAAGCTCATTTCGCCTGGTTGTTTTTGCTGAGAAAAACAAAAGTGCTTGATCATCTCGAATTCTGTGGTATGTAGGATATGAACGCCCGCGGGCTTTTTCTTCAGCCAGCACTCTAAAAAACTCAGACAGATACACTGCGGCGTTGGTTTATCACGTCGTGCGTGTGAGTTAATTTACAGGTGCGTTTATATGTCGTCATATGGGGATGCTAACCTTTATCTCGAATAACTAAAGAGAGCAACGGTTCGCACACAAGAAAGGTTGGTTGGAGTTTTTGGCGTTTCCTATGCTTATGAGTGCGCGTCACCAGATACAAAAATAAGAAAACATTCCTTTTACAGCCCAAAGTGGTGGTGCTCATCTATCTTAGAGAGTGTATAGCGCTTCACAGTTTTCGTTCGTCGGAGCATCAAAATTAGGCGCTGGAACCTTGAAAACGTTGTACAGCACACAGAGATAAACGAAAAAATTAAAACTGCCTGAAAGAAGGGACAAAAAAAACTAGTTTTCAGTATAGCCTGCCCCCTACAAAAGTTCGGCATCGCTCCACAAGCATTCGGTTAAGCGCACGAAATTCTTACCGTATCTCAAGCTACCGACATGAGTGTTTGATAAGCAAATTACCCATTCAAGAGACAGCGCATGGAGCATTGTGAGCGCATGAGTACATCGTGTAACGAAGTTGACCGGCTCATCACGTCTGCGCTTCATCAGCGTTCGTCACGAACACAACCACGATTTAATAACGATTTAGTAACGCGCAGTTATCGACTTCGCCGTCATACGTAATTTATGATATGTCTTGTACCATGGAGATCCGGATACCGTGATACTAGATAGATGCGAGGCACTTATCCAAGCGTTTGCTATGTGGCACTTTTAAAATGAGTGTAAAAGAATGGTGCCCGGAACTCACTTCGCAAACTGAAGCCCAAACAGGGTTGTAGCGACACACTTTAGGCATGCGCAGCCTCCACCTCCTCATTAAGTACTCCAGCGTGACACGCCAACACGCCAAACTGCATGTCTGATAAGGACAGCATCCCACGGCGTAAATGAAGAAATGAGCCACTAGTGCTGCCTACAAATTCAAGCTGCTACCCATCTGCTGACACGGTAACTGAACTAACCACACCGCCGTGACTGACCTTGAAGCCCTAGCCGCTATTCGCCAGCAAGTGAAACAACTTCAACAGCAGCATGCCCGAAACGCCTCCACGACTAGCTTGTTGGCTTCACTGGAGAGTCCAGAAGGCCTGCTAAAGGCATCTCACACCTTGCTGTATACGACATCTGGCGTTTCGCTATCAAGCGTCCACCGCTTTGGTGGGACTTGCCCGTGGTATGGTTCGCCCGCGTAAAGCCTCAGTTCTCTCTTGTGCACGTGACACAAGACTGCACCCGCTACGATTGCGTCGTTACTCACCTGGACGAACGCTACGCCAATGAGGTTCGGGATACTCTTTCCAAGCTACAAACGACCAATTTTTGCAACCACCCGAAGACAAAACTCACCCGCCACTTTTTCTACTAAAAGACCAGAAAGTATAAAAACTGATGTCCTCGAAACTTGCCGAGCGCAAAGCTTCGCTGTCCCTGCATCAAAAACACGCGCTTACAGCGGGTAACATGAAAATCCAGGACTATTTCCCGCAAGTGATTTCACTCCGACTTCTGCCACCTATCAGAGCCATTCTTCAGGGTCAGGATAGGCTACTTCTCGACGAAGGTACGGACATCACCAATCACGTCATTGAGGTATCCTCGCTACAGTTATCACCCACCATCCAGGCTCTTGACGCACCGTTGAACCCCACAGCGCTGAACAACGTATCGACGACATTGATCAGCAGCTCACGTCTATTCCAATACGCTTATAAAAAGTCTTTTAACGCACTTTCAAAGCCATTACCGTAACACTACCTCGTTGTACTAGCCTGATAACAACGAGTGGCGTTATTACATCATTGCTTTGGGGACAAAGCCCTACAATGCAGAATGCCCTGTTCCCTGGTAATGAGAGAAACGCCAATGACATCTGATAGGTGTGGCGGCACGCTGCCAAATTTGAGGCCGCCATATCTTTGGGACGAACCAAATCACAAAGCAGTGGTTTCTTGTAGACAGCGGTTCCGACATTTGCTGCTACCCATGAATTCGAGCTCAGTGCAGCGAAACAACTCACAATCAAGCGATTTTACAACTGAGATGCGAATACGCGTCTCAGTTGTAAAATTGCTTTCTGAAAAGCGCACTTTTTTCTCATACTAGGACTGTGAAACGATTGCAGTGACGTTTTTGGGCCTGGTAACTTCAACAGAATCATTCCGGTGAAAGCCGCAGGCCAGCCAAGACGTACCATCCTCCCAACTACGAAGTAAGGGCACGCGAGCAAGCGTTTACCTTCTCTTTCCGATGCAAAGCGCGCGTGGGAAATGACAGCACACGCCGCCAAGCGCTCATTGCGTCATCTTGCTGGTAATGCTGAAAACTCGATAGTTCCCACCGAATGTCCATAACCAGCGGTAAGTGGTAGATATAAATAACTTACAGTTTTTAACGTTAAAAGACATGCATCTCGGTGGCTTAGTGGTTAACGCCTCGCATTCACGACTGAGAGGTTCCACGTTCAATTCCGCTCGCCGGAGTCTTTTCAGATTTTTTTCGTTCTTGCGTTTTCATATATATAGGTACATATGCGTATACGGTAAGTGACGGCGACGCGGACACCGATGGCGAAATCTAGCCGATAGTGCCCATATATTTGCTATCGCAGTAAAAGACCGAAGGTTGGCGGCTCCGTGGGAACTGGTGCTTTCAACGCGAGCACCATCTCTACTGTACCCTGCACACCACTTAAAAGACTCCGTTCTTCGCATACACGGTCGCCACGTCTTCTTCATACTAATATTTGGGCAAACACGCATGCTGATTCCCGTCAATGCGCATGACGTCAGGAGAAACACAATCACTACCCCCTTCCACTTGTTAGGGTTTCCTTTCATGACCTTTGGCGTGAGGAACGCCGGAAAAACTTGTCAGCGCTCCATTGACGAAGTCGACCGTTTTCTCGAATTGCGCTTGGACTGCCTTTCTAACATACTGCTCTTTTCGCGTAACGGTGAAAAACATCACAAGCACCATCATCTCCCCTTTCATCGCATCGATAACCATGGTCCACTCGTCAACGTTCAAAAGAGAATGCTGGGCACTTCTTCTGTCCACTTCCTCAGCCACGAAGTTTCAGCAAAAGAAACTCATCTTCAACTTGCAGGATGCTCTCAACTCACCACCGCTAAAGATCTTCGCCGTTCACTTAGGCACGCGGAACTCTTACAGGTGTTTCTTGTCGCACGCAGCGGACGAAAAGGCTTAACTAAACGATGTCTTAATTTGCCTATGCATAAAAGAACTCGACACGTGGACATCAACTTCATCGGAAATAATAAAAACTGCTAAGATACTCTGTGCACCGCTACACTCCTCCTCAGGGTCGTCGTTGGTGACAACTTTGTGCCACAGAAACATCTTTTAAACCCCTTTCACCACAAGGACATCTAATGGGTGCTATGGCTATTTACTGGCTAGCTTTCAATTGCTGTTTTTTTCCAAAATATTTTATTTGTTCATCAATTACAAAGACTGGTCATAACACTCCTTTTTGTACTTAGCTAGGAAGTTGGTGAGAATACTAAATGGTGCCGACTTTGAAAAATCTGTAAACAAGGGTTATGTTGAGCCAACGTTTAGGATAAGCGGTGTTGTCTTCCTCAAGGCTAAAACAACCGATTTCTTTAGCGTTTGCGTGTCTACGCTTCGTATCCTCTCCCTCATTCTCAGAAAGAAAGGGGAGGGGCAACATTAGATACACGAGTGTGAGAGAGCGGGGGAGGGGGTGCTGTAACGAATCGTTTGAATAAAACAGAAAGACGTATTTTGTGAAAAAAAGAAAGTGGCGAGCAGGTTAGGTGGCACACATGTAGCTCATCGCGGTTGTTGGACAGGTTGTAAGAAGTTAACAATGGCGGCTTTTCAAATCCTAGACGAAGGTCTTGATGAAGTTTTTGCGGTGAACCAGACTCATAAAATGACTCTGAAACTCACGTGCCTTTTTCTTTTCCTTTTTTCTTTACTCCCCGCTTTCTCTCCTTTCCCGCTACTTATCATTTCATACCCAGATTTCTTTCCTCGGTACAGGGTACCAAACCGGATATTTTCTTCTGGTTAGCCTCCCTGCCTTTCACCCAACCTTTCTCTCTCTCACACACACTCTTTTTGGTGCATGTATGACATTGAATAGATTCAAGAGCCCGTTTAGAAACGTTTAAACCTTCCGGCAGAAATGTAATAAACTTCTGAGTAATGTACGTCTCTCTTTACTTTCTATCTCTTGCGAATTGGAAGTTCGACTCAAGTATTTAGAGTATTAGATTGTCAATGATTTGTCCTGCTACACTCAAATGCTGTGCCACTCCTTTCGGTAATTTCTTTGCCGTGTCCGCGCGATCACTGTCTAATCTTACTTTACCAGGCTATCTTGTTTCGTCAATATACTGTTAACGACAACATAAACACTCGATCGTGTAGATAACATTTTCACAAATCCAGGTAATGCTAGAATTCATATGATCTATACGATCACTCCCGGTGCTTTTGACGTTCACGTCATCTTGAGGGTGTTTGCAAGTCTTGCATCTTGGACGGGAGCATGACGTTATCAGGGTAACAGAATGAGAAATAACTTTCGCGTACACCAACATGCCCTTAAAAAACCTACTGCGGCTATACACGACAATTGCTACTTCGAAAAACACTTTTCTTAGGCGCTCGTCACTTTCCAGTATTGGATGATATTAATGAAGGATATTATTTGTTCGGGAGCGCATTTAAGTACTTGGTTGTTAAGGAAAAACGACGTCGCTAAAACACAAGGGGCTGGATTGCCAGATGAAGCATCGAAACCGCTATACATGATGTGTTAAAGGTGTGCTCAACAGCATCCATTAGTAGATTTTGTGATAACTGTGCTAGCATTTTTTCCATTGGCTTGACGTAAAAAGTAGTGCACAATTTGTCCCGAGCGCATAAGCACCGTAAGTGCCGTAGGTTGATTCCTCTTTGTACTTTTTTGCAAATATTGGTTAGCAATAGTTTGTTCACGCGTAGCTTCTTTTTGTAATTTGCTTCGTCCGGGAATAAGTTTCGGTGGTAATTTGAGTGCTAGTCTGTGTTCATTTCTATCCTTAGTCCCTTGTGGCACTGTTTTCAGCACATTAGACCACCGGCTCGCCAAAAAATTTCTCTTATGCTTTCCTGTTTAGTTCATATGCTTCGTAGTACGCCTTGTTTATGGTGTCTTGCCTGTTGTTCTCTTTCACTGAAGTTTTGCTTAGGTTAGTTAAGTGGGTGCATATTCATTGTCGTAGCTAAACATCTTTCTTATGCACCTGGCTTGTCCAACAAAAAGTCTTTGTTTGCAGTGTTGCGAATAATGACTAGTGTAATGTAGGTATATGTATGTCAGTTTTATCTAAAGGTTCATCTTTATATTCCTGCTTCAATAGACACTTGTGTGCTTTGTAAGTTAATTTTATTGGGAGAATGGTGCTTGGTAACTTTCATACTAGAGTGAAACATGTTACATGGATCAATGAATGCATTCAGTGCGCTTACGCAGTGTTCCCATATAATAAATATGTCGTACATTATTTATTCAGAATACTGTCAATCCCGTGATGGGATTATTACAGGAGTGTTGTCATATTGTACATTGTAAAAACAAGCAATACACAGATAAAAAATACATTTTGAAAGCACTTGAAATTTCAGGCAAATATCTCAAACATAGTGCAAAATTTGTCGTAGTGATAGGCAAAGAGTCTTCATGAATATAAACATAAGAATATTTGCTGGGGCAAGCAAAAAACAAATACAAAACGCAATTGTACAGAGAGAGTTACAACTTGCGACATCGTCGATTGAGGAAATCACGGCTAAATAAAAGTCAGCACACATTCACTTGCTCGATCAACAAATTTATCAACTGTCTGCTGTGTCAACACCGTGGGGTGCAGGGCATTTTAAGTGCGTATGGTTCGCGAAAAAAAAGAGTGGCCAATAACATTGTTCTTGAAGCGATACTCATCAAGTGTGTGACAACCTTATTTCGTGTTTGGTGCTTACTGTTAACCTTAACATAATTAGCCGGATTAATTTTCAAAGAGTTGTGTAGCGCCAGATACAAAAATACTGGACTATGAAGCTTGGTGCGACTCGCCAAGGTGGGCAGATCCGCTCTTATGAAAAGAGCAGTAGGTCAGTCGGAATGCCTATAACGGTTATAGGTAAAACGAACTGCTGTACGTTGAATTTTTCAAGCGCGGCTACATGATTTTTTTCAAGGGGAACCAGGCCTCACTCGCATATTCGAAGATTGTGTGGATAAGCATGGTATACGCTAAAAGTTTCGTGTGGGGTGTCGAATGACGAAGGGTTCGCTTAAGAGAAAATAACCTACCAAAAGCCTTCTTTGTAATAGGCACAGTCCAATTCAAACCGGACGATATCAAGATGCCTAGATATTTGCAGGCAGTGACGTTGCGAAGTGGGACATTTCCCAGCGAATACAAAAAACTTGCCGTCGTTTATTTTTTTGTAATTGACATTGCGACAGTTTTCTCAGTATTTATTTCCAATTGCCACTTCCGACACCATGGGTTTCGACCTTTTAAGCGCATCATCTAGTTTTGAATGATTCTGGTACTTCCGACACCATGGGTTTCGACCTTTTAAGTTTGAATGATTCTGGTACTTCCGACACCATGGGTTTCGACCTTTTAAGCGCATCATCTAGTTTTGAATGATTCTGGTAGCTGTTCATTCGCTGGTACAGGATACAATCATCTGCGAACAATCTGATTTTTACATCGGCTACGTCAGCAACGTCATTTATAAAAAGAAGAAACAACATGGGGCCTAAAACAGAACCCCGGGGTACTCCCGATAATACTGGAACCATGTCAGACACAAGTGCACCATACTGAACAAATTGATAGCGGTCGGTCAAATAGTTTTCGGTCTACCTGGTCATCTGTCCGTTTTCCAGTATACTGCATAGCTTTAGGATCAGATAGGGATATATATAGCAGAGATAGGTAGGCATATTTAATAGAAATGATTTGAACAGTTATGACTCTACGAGTCCAAAGAATATGTTAAACTATGTTGGCGCAAACAGGGTTTCCATTCTAGGGCTACAACAATGTAGGTATCAGGACGAATCAAATTCAAAATAATTAAGTGTCATGTCCAACTCAGGTAATCAGACGTAAACTTCAGCATTATGGGTCTGCTTGCTTGCTACGAGTGACTTTGACACCGCAAAAATTCCTTAAGCTATAGGTATATTTGTGCTAAGAGCATACATAAATTTTTACCAGGATGGTAAGATGCGCAAGTACTTGTGTTTCGTTAATGTGATCCATTCTTCAGAAGAAATGAGGTGTATCCTGAGCAAAAGACGGTAGGGTCGATGATATTTTAGACTTATGATGAATTACATATTTGGTAGTGACTCAGTAGGTGTATTATTGTTGGACATTATTGCTTTGTCTGGAATTTACGCGGTGTGTAGTTAGTCTACGCAAACCTTACAAATCTCTAAAAACAGAATAAAGCGACCAGCTTGCTTGTTTTTGGGCAGGAGGAACCATTACTGAGGTGTGATTCATTCCCTTGCTAAAAACATTTTACGACGTGTTGTAAGGTTTCACTATATTTTTACATGAGTCTGATTTTTGCTTGTGCCTGTTGTTTTCAGGTTGTAATAAAGCTTTGTTTTAATGTTTCGGAACAGGCCATATCATTGAAACGTCACCCTTGTCCGGTGGTTTTATGACAACGTTCTTTCTGTTTGAAAGTTGTTTCAATACGTAATGTTCTTAATAGTCAGGTTCTTCAGCTTTCGACTCTGTTTAGATGTACTAAACACTTCTACTGAAACAACTTTAATATTGCTACGGTATGAGCCGGGCTGTAGTATGTGCCGGGTAGGTAGAAGAGGTAGACGACGTTGTCTGGTGCAGCCTGAGGACTCCATCTTTACCGTGACTGCCGAACTTCATCCTCACCCTGTAAATAAATCCACCTATCCTTTAATTCAACCGTAACAGTTTTGAGGTGGAGGTGCTGGGTAATCAACGAAGCAACACGACGCTTCAAACGCCTGATCTACGACGAAGCCGCCGCCTTGCTGGACTGCCCCCGTTACCACTGGCAGCTGAGATGTCTAACGGCGAAGAAGGAAAACGGATCCCCGCTGCTGCAAACCTTCTACCAGTCCCAGCAGCATCGCTAGTACCAGGTTTGCGTGCGGCTGGTCCCTGGTTGCGTCAAGATCTGATAGTGCCTCGCACATTCGGTGGCGAATCTGGTGAGGACGTGGATGCCAGGCTCGCACACTACAAACGGGTGAGCAAATACTACCAGTGGGACGCGGCGACCCAGCTGACCGACGTAGCATTTTTCTTAACGGACACAGCACTCGTGTGGTACGAGAACCACGAAGACGCCCTCACGTCATGGGATCGCTTCGTTTCCGAAATAAGAGCGTGCTTCGGAGACTCCATAGCTAAGAGAAAGCAGGCGGAACAAACGTTTTTGCAGAGAGTTCAGATCCAAGGAGAGAAGTGCACGACCTATGTCGAGGCAATCTTGAAGTTCTGCAATGTTGTCATCCCTTCAATGTTAGAGAAAGACAAAGTTGGCCACCTGTTGAAGTGTATTGCCGAGGACGTGTATCAGTTCCTCATCAGCAAAGACAGCCTTGCTACGGTAACCGACGTCATAAGCCCCTGTCGCACATTCGAGACCATGAAGATGTGACGTATCACCCCAAAGTTCGGTCGCTTACCGAATGTAACCACCGTGGCAAGTGTTGACAAATACACGCTTGATCTCACGTCGACAATACGCCAGATCATTCGAGTAGAGCTCACATGACATGCTCGCCCGACGCCGTACGAAGCTACACCCGCACCGCCTCCTTCTCGTCCTTCCGTGTCAATTGCCGCAGCAGGCAACGATGACTGCCACTACAGGCCACCCTCACCACCGAGGTCACGGCGCAATAACTACGCGCTGCTGAGGTACGAAGACCGTTTCAGTTACCCCAATCAGCCAGCCAACACCTATTATGACCCGAACGAAGATGTACCCGTACCACCACCACGTCAGCGCAATGCCTTCCAGGAGTACAATGCATACCGCCAAGTCCCTGTGTGCTACCGTTGCGGTATCGCCGGGCATATAGCTTGGTTCTGTCGTCGACAGAGAGAGCCAACATCCCAATATCGTTCCCCATCAGAGTTTCCGCCAGCGGGCACTGGTCACAACAACGGTCAATGACCCGCCTATTCCAGGAGTACCTCATGATGGGGAAATCACCGTGGCAGTTCTCCCGCTACTGAGCGTAGTTTGACGCCTACATCTAGCTCACTGCATCGTTTCCCTTCGCCGGGACGGCGCCTGTCATCACCGCCGCCGCCGGGAAACTAGCCAGCGCAACCGATGGAGGTGAGGTCGCACAACAGGATTTGCCTCAGATGCCTCCGCCAGTTATAATGTCCAAGAACAAGATACGTGTGGAAATGGATGGCTTTCGTACAAGTGCTTTGGTGGACACTGGTGCTACGATATCAGGTATGAGTCTTTCTTTCAAAAGTCGCACTGGCCGCAAAGTTCTGTTTTCTTGGGGCGAATCAACAAGGTTTCATGGTGTTGGCGGGGAAGTACTTTATCCTGTCGGAGTTTGTGCTGTCAATGTCTTATTGGCAGGAAAGGTGTTCCCAACAGAATTTATTGTGCTGCAACGTTGTACCCACGATATGATTCTCGGTCTTGACTTTCTCCAAGGAAGTGGTGCTTTCGTCGACTGTAGAAGCGGTGAACTTTCCGTCAGTGGTGACATTGTTCCTGCCCTCTTCGATGAGGCGCCGGAGGCCACGAAGGACGCTCTGATTCTTTTCCGATGCTGCCCTGCTCTACCGGCCCATGCTCAACCCAGCTGAAGTACGCATGATCACACTTCGTGTACCGTTTGCGAGCATCAGACATTTTATTCATGGTAGCGGCCCGTATGGCGTGAAGTAGCAGGTGGTCAATGCTCTGATAACGTGTTCAGCACCGTGCACGGCCTGCCGCACAACGTGCATGACAACGCTGCCTTCGACGTACATCTCAAGCCCGGCTCGGTAATTAACAAGTCATTCCACAAAAAAGGTCTCGTCAAGAGGGATCACGAGTTTTTTCGATGAGTTACGAGAAGATTCTCCATCATCGTTCACTTCATGAAGATGACGGTATTTTTTTATGTATGCCAGTGCACACGCTCACTCCTCGATAGTTGCCGTTGGTCCACCTCAGTTCAAGGAGAGTTTGTTATGCGATGCCGCATGACGAGTGTGTGTTGCGTCATACGTGTGTCCTAGTACTTTTTTGAGGAGATGCTATGGATGCCCTTTCCCCCTCTAACATTCACGCGTATTTTAGATTACTTCCTTTATGCTCCTTCTCTGTTGCTCAAAGCAATAGCACCGCGAACTCATAGTGCGTGTGTTGCACATCTTTTTTATTTATTCAATACTGCCGGCCACCCTTTGGCACCCAAGGCAGAAGCAGTACAGTGCAGAGTTTGAACACAAAGTTTACACGTGACCAGTAACACGGTCTGCGGTACACAGGGAAGCAATAATGCAGTAAGCTTACAGATTGTCGCGACACATAGGCGCGCGCAATCAGTAACCCGACCCACGTTTCGTAAAGGCAAGGTACCCAGCAAGGTCCCAGTGGCGCGTCTCCGTTGGTTGCCTGCATACCGCCATGAACAAAGATGCGCTATGTCAAAACACCATGCCTAAGAGCCAGCGGTACTATTAACAGTGAACACGAGGGATGCACCCCACGTATCTCTACACAAGTGAACAAAATTTATTTCACCTGATTTCTGTTGTGAGTCACCGCATAGAGGGCTATCTGCCGCACGAACGCAAAAGACAAACGAAGGCTGGGCGATGCGCAAGAGTAGGAGGGAACTTGATTGATTGATTGATTGGTTGATTGATTTATATGTGAAGTTTAACGTCCCAAAACCACCATATGATTATGAGAGCCGCCGTAGTAGAGGGCTCCGGAAATTTCGACCACCTGGGGTTCTTTAACGTGCATCCAAATCTAAGCACACGGGCCTTCAACATTTCCGCCTCCATCGGAAATGCAGCCGCCACAGGTGGGATTCGACCCCGCGACCTGCGGGTCAGCAGCCGAGTACCTTAGCCACTAGACCACCCCGGCGGGGCAGCAGGAGGGAACTTTTGATGCTGGCTGTGAACGGCTGGACCGGGTGCATCTGGCTGGCATTGATCAAATAGAAGCGCTGCTAAACGTAAACTGTCACCTGTGGTACCTATGTGCGCACTGCTGCACGTGGTATACGTATATGCTCCCCTCGTGCCTCGAGTGAAGCGTTTAATAGATGCGCGACAAGATATTTATGTAACTCATGACCAAACACTCATAATTCCCAAATTTTCTTAGGCTTTCCTTCTAATTTTGGACAACAGCAATTTAGGGCTATAACGGGAGCACCTAAGCCTAGGCGGTGACATGGATATGTGAATGAATGGATGGGCGGAAGAATGGATAGATGGAAATGCTCAAAGCCTTTGCAGTTTGCTAAGAAAGCTCTCGCATTTAAAACCTAACATCAGTGTCACGATGATGGAAAAATTCCGCTGAGAATGTCTACGTAATTCATACTGCAGTAAAATATATTAATTATGCACTTTCTTGCACTTATATTATAATTTCAGTATGGTGTTTTGTTGAGTTTACTTCAGACGTGGGTCCGAGTGCGGTATCCACTTTAGGTTGGGTAGCTCTTCCTACAGATAATCAGACGTTATCCATCTGCCGACCGAGAAGGCGTCGCCTACATAACCAGAACAGTTTTTTAAACATATTTCATTTTTCAGATGGAAGATTTGATGATCTACATTGGAGGCCATGTTGACATGTGGTTAGGCTTTGCACTCATCGGAGTCTGCGGAGCCATACTAGACCTTGCTGTGAAGTGTTCCAAGTGGTTTAGTCGGTAAGTACAGATGCTGCTGCACGCAATTCATTCCAAAAGTATCTCTTACAATCAGCCACGAGTAGCCATGCAGTGCGAAGCTAACCACAAGCATACAATTTATAATGCCACACACTGAATGAAAATACTTCAAAATGAGTAAACCGATTCTCTCTTGTGTGTTTAAATTTACCAAGTACAGTCAAGGTAAACGTTATCTCGCTTTGAATGTAAATATGGTAGTACTTTTTCGACCCATTGCAGGTGAAATAGCAAGCCAGAGTGAGGTTTCAAAACCTTTAGAAAGTTTTTCTAATTATCTTTGACGGTATTTCTTTATTCGAGAGTTCCATGTGGCAGAAATGATATTATATATTTACTTCCGCAAATAAGTTATTGCGGCTATTTCTGTTGATAAGGGAAAAACTAAGGTTGCGATGGCACCATAACTTTTTGTTCTTCCAAATGAGCGCGTTGTCAATGAAATCTTCAGATAAGCTTATACACAAACGCATACATAACTGATTTAGAATGAAACACTACGATTAAATTAAAAAAACACTTGAGCATCTCGGAGAAGAGTACAACGCGAAAGACTAATCAGGATTCGTGATTATCTCATTCTTAATCGCTAGCCTGACTTAGGTTCTGGTTTCGTGCATTAACCGTGCCGCACTGAAACGAACAAGTATGAGCGTGAGATTGGCATTGTCAAACTGTCAATGCCTACTGCAAGTGCACTTGTTAGTGTCAACTACGCCATCATTCTTCATTTTTGGATCAGCGAAGAGCCGACCTAAATGTCCATAGGTCAACACGAGAGCTCGCGCAGCTGCTCACCTTGTGGAAGATTCTACGCTTCTGTCATACAAACTACATGCGCTCAGAACACTTGTAGACCTGTATTACGGGCGCATTTTTTTTCTGACAAGTTTTAAAGTATAGCTTGGCTTTGTGTTTGAATACCTCCTTGTCACGCGGAAGTTTTAGAATTGGTTCACCATTGTGTTTAATTTTTTTTCACTATCAATTCAACACAAAAGTTCCTTATGCCGGGGTTCCCTACAGCTCTGCTGAATTTAGGAACTTCATGCCTATGACGTTCCTAAATATATACGAACACATCACAAAAATAAAAATCAGAGCATATCCAAGGAGTGAATGACGATGAGTAGGGCGAAGCGCCGTCAGCACGACCCTGCTTCCGTTCGTCCGTTCGTTCTTGCTTCCGTCTGTTCGCGTGAACCGTGCGTCCGTTCATCTGTCGGTGCGTCCCTCCATCCGTCCTTCCGTCGTCCAGTCAGCATAATCGTCCGTCCATGCGTCCATCTAGAGAATGCTCCAAGTGCCGCCATCTCGCATCTCGCATCCCCTGTGGCACATACCTGCTCCGCTTAGCGCGTTCAGCCATCCGTCTATCTGTCTGCTAGTCTGTCTGTCCGTCCGTCCTTGTGTCCATCTACACCCCAAGTACTGCCTCCTTCCGTCTCGCACCCCGGTTACTACGTACGACAACGACGGAGGATGTACAGACCCACACCCTAAGGAGCTTCGCCACGAAAAAAACACAGCATATTCATGGGGTGAATAAAGATGAGTTCGGCGAAGCATTCGTTGGTCCATCCGTCCGTCCATGCGCCCGATCATTTTCGAGAATGCAGACGGCACGCGGGTAACACCGACGAGACGTGAGCCAAAAAAGCCGAGCGCAAGCGCCTTCAACGTACCGGCCACTATGCTCCGTTCATGCTCCACGAACGATCCGACACGTACGGCGACTATCCAGGAATCAGAGAGGTACTCGTTTGGAAATTGCGCGCAGCAGCCGATCGAAGAGTAGCGGCAGAGTAACACCATCTAGGGAATCAGAGGAGAGTTGGCCATTCATTTTTTTGCCGCCTTTCTTTCTGGTCTCATGTTCTTGCAGGTACGCGTGAGTAGTCACAAGGTTAGACAATATGGAGCATCGCCCCCAAAATTAAAATGAACTGATTTGCAGGAGGGTGTTGCTTAATCATCTCGATTCTAACGCTGCAAATTTTATACTTCGCACTCGAACACAGCCATATCACATACTAAAATCAATCATTGGGTGCGACATAGAAAACTTATCTTCAAACAATATGCACACTTGAGAAACGAGCTCTGAGAATAATCACCTGCTCACGTTGTGATCAACCCAGTTTACCTCTGCATATAAATTTGAATATCTTGCCCTGTGATGGGATTAGAGAATTCAAAGTCGCCACTTGTGTTACAATATTGTTAAAAACAACCAACAATTTTCTAAGTCTTAAGTGAACATCGTCTCGATTGATTAGAAATCAACCATACAAAATTTTTCTTCTTACTATAACCAGGAATACTTACAGGCAACGCTCGCTATAGTTTTCTGGACTAAAAATGTGCAGTAAGCTACCAGAAAGTGAAAAAAAACAAATACAAAAACAAACACTGCCTAAAATTGTGTGCGTAGTCTAAACAGTGTTCTTTCAGTGTAAAGAATCATGATATCAATATTTGTTGGTCACTAGTTTGCAGAAACCTGCTAATAAAGCCATGCCTTGAGGTTAACCGTGAAAAATTCAACTTTTCATATAAATGCATAAAATTACGTTGTTTACTGGTTTTAACAAGCTTATTGAGAACGTTAACTGTGCATTTGCCAATAATTTTTTTCTTCTGTACGCTCGCGAACTTTACAAATACTTAATGAGTATATCCATACGTAGTCCTGTCCCGCCCTGTTCTTCATGAAAGTGTTATTTTGTTTATTTTTCATTGGACCCAAAACTACCCATTTACTATGATTCCAACCAGTTTTGGTGTTTCTGTAATTTCCGTCTTTTTACAAAAATCTGTACAGTAGCAGAGACAACCATGGCCATAATACAAGACCTGGAAGTAACGCAGATAACTTCTTACCACTATTGAAACCTGAAGTCAGAAAAGCTTCGAAGGAAGTGCAAAATGGCAAAGCTGCTGGTGAGGATATCGTGATATCATACATGCTGAAAGGTGGATAGATCGAGTTGAAAATATTGCCAGATCCCACGTACATTGAGATATAATGATATGCGAAGCACGAATAAGAAAGCTTGATATGTCACTTTAAAATCAGCACAACGTGACAAGGAGGAGGTAAATCATGCCGGACATGATTTCCGCGTCATGATTATCATGTTTGAATGTGTCATTTCTTTTCGTAATCTACTCACGTCACGTTATACCAAATTTATTATATGTGGAGCTTGCGAACCAGCCTCGAGCAAGCTATTAGCGTGGTATGTTGTCATGTTCTTACATGACACGCGTGTCAGCATTATCATGTGGCGCCAGTCATATATTTCGTCATCCATTGACGTTACGTAGCACCATATTTGGTATATGTAGAGCTAGCAAAACGGTCGCGAGCGCATCATGAAGAGCCCAATGTACTCCAGTGTAGCGTTGACGCGCACGCATGCTGGGCAAAGCGACGCTACGTCAGCAAAACGCGACCACTCTGTTTTCTGACACCAGGCGCGACCGATGCGACCAGAGTCCGTCGGCGCGGCCCGACGGTAACCAGCGTGAAATTCGTACTGGTGCGTTATCCAGACAACAATGCGTCTCTATCTTTTGAAGACGGAGGGACGCTGCACGCGATGAAACGCGCATGCGTCAAATCAACGCGGCGCAGCGCGCACCTGCGAGTATATGGCAGGACCGGTGCGCCGGCGTGACGCCACAAACTGAACGCCTGCGAGCACGCGCACCGCGCCACGTCGAAACGTATTGGTGCTTTGACTGTAGCAGGTAGTCATGTTCTCACATGACACGCATCTCGAGACTATCATGTTTGCACCAGTTACATACCTGTGTCATTCATTTACGTCACGTAATACCGAATTTGGCATATGTGAAGCTAGCGAAAGAGCAGCGAGCGCATCATGAGTGTGGCATGTAGCCATGTTGTTACATGACACGCATATCGTGATTACCATGTTTGGATGTGTCATTTACCGATGTCGCTCGTTCGCGTCACGTAATACCGAGTTCGGTACATGCGAAGCTAGTGAAACAGCCGCGAGGGCATCATGAGCGTAGCATGTAGTCTTGTTGTAACATGACACGTAACTCATGTTTAGCATGTTTGCACCAGTATCATGACTTCGTCATCCATTCACGTCCCGTAATACCAAATTTAGAATAAGTGAAGCTAGCGATACGGCCGCCAGTGCATCATGAGCGTGGCGTGTAGTCATGTTGTTACGTGACACGCATCTTATGATTATCATGTTTGCACCAGTCACGTACCTTTGTCATTCATTCATGTACCGTAATACCAAGTTCAGCCCATGTGATGCTAGCGAAATGGCCGCGAGTACATCATGAGCGTGGCATGAAGTCATGTTTTTACATGACACGCATATCATGATTTTCATGTTAGAGTCTGTCGCTTGTGTTCGCCTTGCAATCATGTCATACCATACCAGTTTTGCAACATACCATGTAAACGAAACAACCGCAAGAACTGCAGGACCTTGAAATGTAAATCATGATATTCATGACATACATGTCAAGATTTTAATAAACGTTTATCCAATGTAATCCAAATCAAGATTTTCATGTCATGACTAGTCGAATACGTTCTTAATACAGTCGTGTTATGCCATAAATAGTTTGATATTGATACCATTTTCGAAAACGCCAGGAGAGCTAAAAGTCGTACGCGGCTAGGTAGATAGGTAGATACGCTCGAAGTCGCCGAAGTTCACTGAAAAATGCTTCGCATTTAAAACTGGCCACCGTGTTCACGAAGTGTCTCCTGATCAGTAGGGTACTAGAATCATGGAAGCATGCTATCACCTCATATAATGAAAAAGTGAATGATGACTTAAATAAATACAGGCCGATCAGCTTGCTCGTTGTCGTATACAAGATATTCTCGACAGTTATTGTGAACAGAATTATTGCATTTGAATTCAATCAACCAAATGATTAAGCAGGATTTTGTATTGGCCACTGAACAATGAACCACATTCATGCCATGACTTACGTCATAGACAAATGCCCAGAATTCACCCAAACACTATACTTAGCCTTACGAGAAAAAATTTTATCCAGTAGATACATCAGCAGTCATGCAGACACTGCGGAGTTAGGACGTCGAGAATGCACATATGAATATCCTGGAAAAAACTTACAGTGAAAAAAGGGTGTAAGACAAAGTGATGTGGTCCGCCTGATGCTATTTATCACGTGCTTGCAGGAGGTTTTGCAAACTTGCGAAGAGTCAGGGATACGATTCATTGAGGAGTACACTTAAAACCTGAGCTTCGCTGATGACATTGCAGTGCTGAGAAACTAATAGACAGAATTGCAAATAGTGATTACAGAATTCGAAAAGGACATCAAAAAGGCTGGTCTCAAAATTAACCTGCAGGAAATGAATGTAATGTACAAACCATCAGAAGAAAATAACGCTTAGAGATGGGTAGGTGTGAGTTCGACATGTTAAGGAGTATGTATGCCTAAGACAGATAGCAACCGTGGAGCCGAACCACGGTATTGAAGTAACTACAAGAATAAGGATCAGGTGGAGCAAATTCGGCAAGTGTTCTCAAATCATGACTGATAGATTTACTCGTAGATCACTCAAGATGTAGGTGTATAACAGCTGCATCTTACCGCTACTTACATAAGAATCAGAAACCTTGAGGATTAGAAAGAGAGTTCAACGAAAGTTGAGGACGACGCAGTGAGCAATAGAAAGAAAATTGATAAGTGTAACCCTAAGGGACAAGAAGAGAGCAGTGTGTATCAGGGAACAAACAGATGTTAGGGACAGGATAGTCAAAATCAATAAAATTCACGGCATATCCATGGAGTAAATGATGATGAATGTGGCGAAGCAGCCGCGAGTGCGTCCATGCTTCATTCCGTCCATTCGTTCTTGCTTCCACTTAACCGTGCACCCATTCGTGCGTGCGTTTGTTCGTTCACCCATCAGTTTGTGCATCTGTCCGTACGACTGTTGGTCTGTGCTCCGTCCGTGCTTCCGTGCGTACAACCGTCGGTCTGTCCGTCCAGCCACACGTCCGTCCGCGCGTACATCTGCCCATGTGCCCGTACGTTCGTCCATCTGTCAGTGCGTCTGCAAATTCATCCATCTGCCCGCCTGTGTGTGCGTTCGTGTGTCCGTCCATCCGTGCATCTGTTCACGCGTCTGTCCATCTGTGCGTCCATCTGTCCGTTCATCTAGTGAACAAACACTCCAAGTACCACTATCTCGCATTTGTCATCATATATTCACTATATACAAGAGCCGCAATCCAGCGGACATTCCAAGGACTAAACGAGAGGTGGCTATCTACTTTTACTATATACTCCATTTCATACAAAAAGTGCAGCGCTGTGAAGGCTAGCGAGACTTTTTGGAATGAATGCGTTCGTACTAAGAAATATTAAAATACGTTTTTTTTCATCTGAGGCATGCTTTTGTTTCACGTTTGGTCTTAATAAAAAATAAACATGCTTTCGTAATACAGCCGCCTATAAGTTGTTCTGGATCACTTGGCATCTCTTTGTTCGCACCTCTAATTGATGTTTTATTTGTCGCCTTTGGCGAAGTTAACAAACGTGTTCACGCTTCTCTCGCACGGGCATTTACAACGATGAAAGCCAAGCACGAGACGCACGTAGTCACACGCCTTGCTGACCATACTTCTTGCATAGCCTCCACAGCGCTGAACCTGATGGATGAAATGCAGTACCTTACTACAACTACTACTGCGTACATCGAAGACGCACGAACCACGGCTTAAGGACCTTCGCCCCTGAAAAAATTGTCGTGGACAGGGAAGGTAGCGCAAACACAACATGATTGCTGGTCGTTAGGCACCTTTATCTGACTGATTTTGCGATCCATTCCTTGTTGCGCTCAAATGTTCAACGTTACTGGAACGCAACGCACGTTCTTGGTTTTATCCAAAGTTCGGTCTGTCAGCGCAATCGTGATGCGACCTGTGCATGAAAGTTGATGTATATGAAAAGAAAAAATATGTTCTTATCTTGCAGCAAGATAGATATCGTGTATTTAAATAGTGTGTAATCATTTACTGTTTTACGAAAGGGCATTTTTAAAAATTTTTATCAGCTTCACTTAGAGCTAAACTGCAATGGAAACCTTCCAGTCCGCCCAAACGCGTTTCAAGCGCCCTGCAATGAGGTAGTACGTTCACCGCGTATCCCTGCTGCAAATGAAACAAAAGATTGTTTCTGAAAACTTTTGCTGTTAAAAATACATTCTTATTATTATGTATATATGATCTCGCTTACTAGCGAAAACTTGCAGAGTCTTTTAGCTGAAAGCACAAAAGCAGCAGCTTGAGACGCTCCTTTATGACCCGAGGTGTCAGCTGTCAATGTATCGCTGCGCAAAACATTGCCCACATTCCTGGATTTACAAAGCGATTGGCTCCGACGACTTCTCGGAAAGGCACAGGTTCTTGCGTGTCCTGAAGTGCCGTTGGTGCTTGCGCGTATGCCGAGCAAACACTGCATTTGCGGAGCAGCGCGGACTCGCGGCACAAGAGGCTGCCGATTTGGTCGTTTCTCCTCGCGCAACGTGATCATTTGCTCGCTATGACATTTCGCTCACACGCTTAGTGCCTGACTGTCTAGCGCATGCGCAGTGGCACAACCACTGGCTCGATGAGTGGAGCGGGAGGCAAATATTGCTTAAATAATAGTGCCTATTATGGACCACTGACTGTATTTCAATAGAAGGGAAGTGGGTTGGAGGAGACATGAAGTTAGGTGGGCGAATGAGATTAGGAAGTTTGCTATATAAAGTGACAGCAGCAGCACAGGATTGAGTTGGTGTTTTTCATAAATGTTTTCCTTTGTATTTCAGTAACAGCCTGTCTGTCGAACTTCTGGTGGAGCCACCTTACAAGAATGCAGACCGGAATTCCGTCGAAAAGAAAGGGGAACTGTCTATTTTCCATCTAGATGTTCCAAAATGAGGGCAGATGGTGTTACCATTGTAAAAGACCTCATCAAATTTACTCACTCAGTCGCGAAACCAACCAATTCTAATAAACGGCTCCACTTGGTCCTGAGTGAGCCTATGTTCCTGAAATAAACGTTTTGTTAGTAAACTTCCTAATGATAATCATACAATGTCTGTGTGCTCGTGTCACTCATTGGACTGTTACTTCAGAAATGTGTGAGCTTGGGCGTGTTGGTACATGTTCATAGCAGAAAGCAGAAGGATACAGTGAAGTTGAGAGTATTCGTTGCATATATATATATATATATATATATATATATATATATATTTATGATATTTATGCAATATATAATTCACAACAGTTTCAGGACAAGTCTTCCCTTCGTCAGGGGATCAGATTAACGAACCTCGAGGTTCATACTAGTTTGCTGGCGCATTCCTCTCGCCTTGAAATATATTTGCGAGAGTGATAGTGATGACATATTTATGATATTAAACCACGTTGAGGAAATTCTCCGTTTCATAGGGCATTTCAACAAGCTACACCCATCAATTAAATCAACGCACAAAATTTGCATAACTACACTCTAAAAAAAGAGCGAGTAAAAAGGGTGTGTTTTTTTCCCACAACAATCATCGTCATCTATATTGCGTTTCATTCTTGGGCTATCGCCCCACACCTGGTACATTCCGGTCACGATCGGCATGCCCATTATCAGGGTTAAATTGCATTCTTGATAGGAAAGTGGCCAGCGCCGAGTTTCCAAGAAAGGAAGCGCACGCAAGCCTGACGACGATTATTGTTGTGGGACAAAAAGACACCCTTTTTACTCGATATTTTTTAGAGTGTAACATTATTCTTTTGAATGTCACTGTATTGGTCGAAAATTACCACCTGTCAAAACCTTTACAAGAAGGCTACAGATCGTAAAATGTACCAACATTTTAGCAGCAGCCATCCAAAGCATTGCAAATGGGTATTGCATATTCTCATGCCTACCGGTATCGAAGAATATGCGCTGTTATACTGGAATTTGACAGACACTCAGAACTCCTAAAGCATTCTCTATCGTCACCAAATTATCTCGAAGACAATATTGACGATGCCATTAAAAGTGCTTGAAACGCGACATCATTAAGAGGCAAAACAGAGTAATTAAAAAAAGTCTTTTAACATACATAAACTAACTTAATCTTCATGAGTGCAACGAGTCAACACCATACTTTTGCACCATTTCAACATAATCAGGCAAAGCTAAAGACCGACTTCTAACTTTGCAGATCTACCTCACATGGTGCACCGGAGAGATAAAAGCTTGTAGGACATTTTTTCAGAGCGAAAACAAATTGGTTTCATTCCTGCGAAAAAAGCTCATTGCAAGGTATGCCCACAGATAGTCACAACACGTGAAATTAAAGCGAAGTACTCGGATTTCTAATTCAGCATAACTGAAAACCTTAAATGTGGCTCCAGTAACATGGCATATACATGCAACATTGAAACGTCTGAGGACAAGAATATATAGGCCAAACGGAATCGCCACTTCGCCTGTGGTTCAATATTAACCAGAATCACGCCGCTACACTGCCAAAACTAGCGTTGTTTGATATCTGCGCCGGCCAAACCACAGTTTTGAAGATATCAGCATAACTATTTTACGTTCCCGTTTCCCAAACAAGCGCGAGCGCGAATTGCGCAAGGCTTATTTTATTTTCAAATTCAGGACATTAGTAGACGGCATCAATAAGGACGTTGGAAGACCCTCCTGCCTCCCGGAAGTAAGTCACGTGGAGATTGGCAACAAGGGTTCATAAGTAGCAACCATGCTTGCGTTCTGACTAAATCGTATGTGTAGAGCGTCTTTTGTTGCTTTTTCTTCTTCTTTTTCCCCATGTGTACGTGCAATGTGAAGTGCTCACGGTTTCCTGCTATTCGAAGGCCATTGGAAAAAAACGGGTTGAAATGAAAGGGCTCCTTTAGCCTACCATGTAAGTCACGTGGAGATTGGCAACAAGGGTTCATAAGTAGCAACCATGCTTGCGTTCTGACTAAATCGTATGTGTAGAGCGTCTTTTGTTGCTTTTTCTTCTTCTTTTTCCCCATGTGTACGTGCAATGTGAAGTGCTCACGGTTTCCTGCTATTCGAAGGCCATTGGAAAAAAACGTGTTGAAATGAAAGGGCTCCTTTAGCCTACCATGTCGACCATTTTCGGTGCCTGGACACGCGTCAACAACTGGCCAGCACAGGATCAGAACCAGATGTAAACTTCAAACGGCATTTGGCTGAGCATAGCTTGGTTTCGTTGTTTGTGTTCTTCCTCGTTATTTGAAATTTTTAAATAACATTGCTGTCTTCCTTTTTTTCGCGTGCTTAATTTCCTCTCACTCTAAAAATAGCTTTAATGCGAGAAGGGACGCGGCAGCAAACAAGTTTGAACGTCAACATTAGTTTATCTTATATCTTGACGAAGGGAGGGCTCATGTCGAAACTGTAGGAATATAAAAATATGTTCAATGCTTGACAACGCTTCCGTTGTGTTATAACCCATATCTTATCAAAGACAAACCATCCCATTTAAATATTACTGTCAATCAACACAAACACGCACAAATATATATATATATATATATATATATATATATATATAATTGCAGGAGATAAATTCTTGGACGCCGGTAAATAGTATGAATAAAAAGAAGACACACGTCGAAAAACGGAAAAATTTCTTTACGTTTCGGCCGTGGGACCGGCCTTCGTCAGAATCTGATTCTGACGAAGGCCGGTCCCACGGCCGAAACGTAAAGAAACCTTTCCGTTTTTCGACGTGTGTCTTCTTTTTATTCATATATATATATATATATATATATATATATATATATATACATATAGTTAGGGATAATAGTTAATGGAGAGTACCTTAGTAACCTGAACTTTCCCGATGACATTGCATTGATGAGTAACTTAGAGGACAAATTGCGACTCAGGATTACGGAGTTAGACAAGGAGAGCAGAAAGGTGGGTCTTAAAATTTATCTGCAGAAAACGAAAGTAATGTACAACAACCACGGAGAAGAGCACCGCTTCGAGATAGGTAATAGTGCACTTCAACTTGTAAAAGACTATGACTACTTAGGGTAGGTAACAACCGCGGAGCCAAACCACGAAATTGAAGTAACTAGAAGAATAAGAATGAAGTGGAGCACATTTCGCAAGCACTCTCAAATCATGACAGGTGGATTGCCACTATCCCTTCAGAGGAAGGTATATACCAGCTGTATCTTGGCGGTACTTAGCTACGGATCAGAAACCTGGAGACTTACAAAGAGGGTTCAGCTTAAGTTGAGGACGACGCATCGAGCGATGGAAAGGAAAATGGCAGGTGTAACCTTGAGAGACAATAAGAGAGAAGAGTGGATTAGGGAACAAACGGGGGTTAAGGATATCATAGCTGAAATCAAGAAGAGGAAATGGACATGGGCCGGGCATGTAGCGCGTAGACAGGATAACCGCTGGTCATTAAGGGTAACTGACTGGATTCCCAGAGAAGGCAAGCGGGTTAGGGGGAGACAGAAGGTTAGGTGGGCAGATGAGGTTAAGAAGTTTGCGGGTATAAATTGGCAGCAGCAAGCACAGAACCGGGTTAACTGGCGGAACATGGGAGAGGCCTTTGTCCTGCAGTGGACGAAGTCAGACTGATAATGATGAATGAATGATATATATATATATATATATATATATATATATATATATATATATATATGTATATTATGTAGCTTCCTTGGTAGAGCATTGACGCGTTATTCGACGGTCGCAGGTTCGGTTCCTGCTTACTGCAATTATCTTTTCACGCACTTTTATTTCTTTATATTTACATTACAATTCAGTCTAATAACTACCGCTACTCCAGCCTAGGCATTATTGTCTGTTAGATTTCATAATGGTTTTGTCAAACACGGAAAAACGGGCCCTAAATACACACTTTTTTCATATATATTGTGGCGAAGCCTTCAAACAGTGGGTCGTCCTCTCCAGCGTCTTCTAGTGGGTTGCCATTTTAGCAAAAAGAAGAGTAGCTCGTGCAGAGAGTCGGTATTTGAACGCCATTTGAACGAAATGGCTGACTCTTTAGCAGCAGTATCCCTGGGTGGGCCCACCATCCCAGTTTTGCCAGATACGGCTTACGTAACCGCGCTAAGGTTCCGAAATGCTTGCCTGCAATGGGGAAAAGGTAATTTGGATAAATTTAAAGATTTCGAGCATTTGAGCTATTGCTGGAATAAACAGTGGTGTGTATCTCGCCAGTTAGAGGTCACTTATACCAGATTGCGCTGTGCAGTTCCACAACTAAATTATCATCTTAATAAAGCTCAGCTCAAGGCGTCACCGCTATGCATTTGGTGCAACGAAATTGAAACAATTGAACATTTCTTTTTATTCTGTCATCGTTATTCTTATCAGAGAAAAAGATTTTTAGTAGCCCCATTACAAAAGCTAGGAATACAAGTAAATTTACCAGTAATTTTATCACTTGGCGGAACTTCATTTGGTTACTGCCACAGGGATGTATGCTCCACTGTGTTTGATTACATCAACGCAAGTAAAAGATTACCATGCTAGACCTTTTCAGATCTTTATTTTATAATTCGTAGTTATGTCTTTAAAAAACAAAAGATGGTTTGACCGCTTGCTCAGCACACATTTTTGTTTTTTGGTAGTATTATTTTAAGCTACTTTTTCAGATTGGCTTCATTTTCAGTTTAGTTTCATTTAAGTATCCTGCCGCCCGGTTCTTGGCCCATCCCCCTTTGTGGGTAAGCGCCACCATCAAAGGTCATCAGCATCAGCATCAGCATCAGCATTGACGGTCGCTGTCAAGCATCGTCGACAAGTGTCCGCCAATAAACGTCTCAACAATTTGGTGGAGAGTGCTGTGCCCTTCTAAGACCTTCGGTTAGCATTTGATGCCCTTGGAGCTTCGATCCCGCACCGTGCCTTCTACCATGCACCAAGACGGCGCACAGCAAACGCTTCCTCCTGCGCCGACGCCATGTTCCGGTGTCCCCCGCATTCGCGACCCTCCTGTCTTCACCGGCGCGGATGGCACCGACGTCGAGGACTGGCTTGCTATGTACGAACGCGTCAGCGTCCCCAATCATTCGGACGATGCAGGTAAACTCGGCAACCTGGTTTTCTACCTCGTGGGTGTGGCCGGCATGTGGTACAACAACCACACATTTGATTTCCCCACTTGGTCCACTTTTAAAACCGCCGTCGTCGACGTGTTCGGCCGTCCTGCCGTTCGTAAGCTGCAAGCCGAACAGCGGTTACGTGAACAAGCCCAGCAGACTAGTGAGTCCTTCAGAAGTTACAATGAGGACATCCTTGACTTATGCAAGAAAGTGAACGCGAGCTAGTCAGAGGCTGACAGAATTACCCATGTTCTAAAAGGCATCGCTGATGATGCCTTCACCATGCTCCTGGCCAAGAACCCTCGCACTGTGGCAGAGATCATTACACTATGCCAGAGTTACGAGGAGCTGCGGCGGCAGCGCTCGATGACCCGTCGACCACCCTCACATGACGCTGATTTCTCGGCCTTGTCGACACTTCCTGACCACAACACCTTGCTCGCTGAAATCAAGTCATTCGTGCGTGAGGAAGTTGCCCGCCAGGTCTTTTTACTGGCTTTTGCTTCCCCGCAACGTGCTCAACAGCCGTCAAGCACCCTTCTGCCTCCCCTCCGCCGAGCCATTCAGCAGGAAATCGCGGAGGTCGTACCTGAATACCATCAGGCGCCTTCAGTATCTACACCACTGAGTTACGCCTAAGTCGTCGCCAGGCCACCCCCACCGATTCCTTTGACTGGCCCCCTTGGTTACACCGAAACCATCGCCAGGCCTCAGGCCTTCGGAGAAACTGTGCCGCCTATATATCCCGACACTATCCACGTGCCCCGTGTGCCGCCCACTATGCAGTTATATCAGCAGCCGGCTCGCCCATCGCGTTCTGTCACATGGATGGGACCCGCGAACCGATGGCGCACTGCTGACAATCGCACCGTCTGCTTTGCTTGTTGTTGCGTCGGTCACGTAGCATGCTATAGCAATCGTGCGCAACAACCGCAGTTCGCCTCCAATTTTCCCAGCCAATTGGGCCGCTTTCATGACCAACCACCGCCAACGTCACCGTCGTCCCGCCCCGCTCCATCTATCCGCCGTTCACATTCTCCGCGACGTCGCTCACTGTCACCGATGCGGCCACGTCCACTAGAGGGTGACCAGGAAAACTAGTCGTCGCAGTCCACGAGGCAAGGGCTGCGACGCTGTCGAACTGCGGAAGCCCTCAAGAAAGCCCATCGAACGTGATAGACGTGCTTGTGGATGGTGTTCGTGCATCTGCCCTTGTAGGTACTGGAGCCGCCGTATCCGCCATGAACGCGAAGCTTAGCCGATTACTGCGCAAAGTGACCACGCCACTTTCCGAGCTCTCCCTCCGTACAGCCAGCGCGCAAAGCATTCACCCTACAGTGATGTGTACAGCTTGCCTCATGATTCAGGACGTGATGTATGCCGTCGAATTCATCATAATTCCTTCATGCTCTCACGACGTCATCGTAGGATGGGATTTTCTCTCCCGCTACGACGCCGTCCTTCATTGCGCACCAGCAGAAATATAGCTGACACAATTCCCTTCTTTGACGCCGGCCGACAGTCCATCTGCGCCAAGCAAGTTATTCGTCAGGGACGACACGCAAGTGCCTGCAAACTCGTCCACGGCTGTGCCGGTCTACTGCGCAAGTCTTTCCAACACCGCTGCACTCCTCTTGCCATCTCATCGTGTTTTCACCAGAAAAGGCCTGCTGGTTCCTTTCGGGACCGTGCAAGTCACTCAAGGCAGCACCACTATTTTTATTCTGAACTCGTCCCCGCACAGTGTTACGTTGGTGCGAGGGGAATGTCTCGGAAGCGTGGAACCCATCGAAGACGCACAAGTCATGGATCAACCTGATGACACGCTAAGTCTAAGTTCCGATACACTTAGTGCTGTTTCTACATCTGTTTCATCATCCGCTGAAGTATTCGGTCCTTCCATTGCCGACAACCTTACGCCGGTCCAGCGCTCCAAGCTTCTGGCCCTGTTGGAAGAATTCCGCTCTTCTTTCGATGTCACTCAACCTTCTCTCGGCCGCACATCCACTGTCACGGATCGCATCGACACAGGCGCACAACCACCACTACGACAACGTCCATATCGCGTATCTCCCACAGAACGCCATGTAATCAACGAGCAAGTGGACGACATGCTTCGCCGCGATGTTGTTCGACCCTCTAACAGCCCCTGGGCGTCTCCTGTCGTTCTCGACGCGAAGAAGGACGGTTCTGTGTGGTTCTGTGTGGACTACCGACGCCTCAACAAGATCGCTCGTAAGGACGTGTACCCACTACCGCGTGTAGATGACGCGATTGACAGCATGCAAGGAGTCGAATTTTTTTCATCTCTCGATTTGCGCTCAGGGTACTGGACAGTACCTAAGGCTGACGACGCTCAACCGAAGACCGCTTTTGTCACTCCCGATGGCTTGTACGAATTCAACGTCATGCCGTTTGGGCTGTGCAATGCGCCCGCCACCTTTGAGCGCATGATGGATACCGTTCTGCGTGACCTGAAATGACACACGTCCCTGTGCAACCTCGATGACGTCATCGTTTTTGCTTCGGACTTCTCCACGCATCTCCAACGCCTGTGGCATGTTTTAACGCATCTGAGTGACGCCAGTCTGCAACTGAACCTAAAAAAGTGCCGATTTGCAGCTCGGCAGTTGACAATAATCGGTGACGTCGTGTCCAAGGATGGAATTCTTCCCGATCCAGCCAAGCTTCGGGCCGTGACCGAGTTCCCTAAGCCGACATCCGTCATGGAACTGCGCAGTTTCGTAGGACTGTGTTCCTACTTTCGGCGCTTCATCCGAAACTTCGCGTCTATCGTATCGCCGCTGACGAAGCTCCTCGGAAGTAACGGGCCTCTCCATTCGTGGTCATCACAGTGTGACGACGCATTCACAATGCTCTGTCGTTTGTTGACGTCGCCTCCAATGCTCCGCCACTACGACCCTACGGCTCTTACAGAGGTACACACAGACACCAGTGGTGTCGGTCTTGGCGCTGTCCTTGCGCAGCGCAGACCAGGGTTCCCGGAATATGTCGTGGCATATGCAAGCTGTACGCTTACAAAAGCTGAGACTAATTACACCGCCACAGAGAAAGAATGTGTGGCAATCGTCTGGGCCTTTACCAAGTTCCGATCTTATTTGTATGGTCACCCATTTGATGTAGTCACTGACCATCACGCACTATGCTGGTTGTCGTCATTGAAAGATCCGTCAGGCCGTCTCGCCCGGTGGGCACTTCGCCTGCAAGACTACGACATCCGCGGGCTGTACCGCAACGGAAGGCAACATGCTGACGCCGACGCCCTGTCGCGCTCTCCCTTGCCTGACGACAATACCCACGACTCAGCGTCTCACCTTGCCGTTTCTCCCATTAGCATGCATGCCGTTGCTACTGAACAGCGCAAGGATCAATGGATTGCCTCACTGGTAGACTTGCTCACTGATCCATCCACTCCATCCACTCGCGCGTTGCGTCGTCAAGCCCACCATTCAGCCGTTCGCGACGACCTCCTCCACCGACGCAATTACAACGGTGACGGCCGCCAGTGGCTACTAGTCATACCCCGCAGTCTGCGCTGTGACATATGCGAATTCTTTCATTCTGATCCGCAATGTGCACACTCCGGGGTCTCGAAGACTTACCACCGCATTCGCCAACGGTACTTTTGGCGCGGCCTGTACCGCTACGTGCAGAAATTCGTTCGCTCCTGTATAGAATGTCAGCACCGCAAAACTTCAACGCACCTGTCGCCGGTATGTCTGCAACCTCTACCTTGCCCTGCCAGGCCGTTTGGGTGCGTTGGCATCGATTTGTATGGGCCACTTCCACTAACATCAGCTGGTAACCGCTGGGCTATTGTTGCTGTGGACCACCTCACGCGATACGCCGAAACTGCCGCTCTTCCCGCGGCTACAGCGAGCGATGTGGCCTCCTTCCTCCTCCAATGATTCATACTGCGGCACGGTCCACCTCAGGAACTGCTCAGTGATCGAGGCCGCATCTTCCATTCTGAAGTCGTCGAAGCCATTCTCAAAGAGTGCAACGTTGTTCACCGCAAAACTGCTGCTTACCACCCGCAGACGAATGGCCTCACCGAACGCTTCAACCGTACGCTCGGTGACATGCTCTCTAAGTACGTCACCACCGATCACACAAATTGGGATCCCATTTTACCCTTCGTCACCTACGCATATAGTACCGCCCCTAAGAGCACTACTGAATTTTCACCTTTTTTTATTATATGGAAGGCACCCGTCGCACACCATCGACACGAAACTTCCGTACAGGCCAGATCCGTCTGAGTGGGTGCCTATTTCTGGTACAGCCAAGCTTGCTGAAGAGTGTCGAGAGCTTGCAAAGACCTTTACTGCGCACAATCAAGAGCGGCGAAAAATCCCTATCACTGCAACTGGCCTATCTTCAAAACTATTGCCCAAATACGAAGACCCCTACCGTGTCGTCAAATGCACTTCCCCTGTCAACTATTTGATTGAACCAAACAAACCATCTTCGAACATGCGCCGTCGAGGACGCGATATTGTTAAAATGGAGCGCCTAGAGGCCTACCATGACCCGCTCATTGTAACCACCTGTTAGGTAGCCAGGCGGCTCCCTTTTCGTACCCAGGGTAGATGTGGCAAAGCCTTCGAACAGTGGGTCTTTCTCTCCAGTGCCTTCTAGTCGGTCGCCCTTTTCATAAGAAGAAGAGCAGCTCGTGCAGAGAGTCGCTCCCCGCATTCACTGTCGCTGTCGTGGATCATCAAGGAGTGTCCGCCAATAAACGTCTTAACAAATTCAAAGAATTGCCCACCATTTCACAATCCGTAACGGCCTTCTGTACCAGCGAAACTACTTATCTTAGGAGTGAAAATGGTTGCTGGTAATCTTTCGCCACAAACGTTCTGACGTCTGTACTTCCTTACATGCGGATCCTCAACGTGCCCATGTGGGTGTGATGAAGACTTATACTCGCCTAAGGATTCGATACTACTGGCACGAAATGTACCGCTTTGTTCGGCAATACGTCCGTTCATGTTCCTAGTGCACACGACGGAAGAGCTCCCCACGCACAACCAGAACGCAACTCCAGCCACTGTCTTGTCCTTCGTGGTCTTTCGACCACATTGAAATCGACTTGTACGATCCCCTACCATTTACAACAAATGGAAACCTCTGGGTCATTGTGGCCGTGTACCACCTTACTCTGCACGCTGAAACTTCGGTACTTCCCGAGGCCACCACGCGTGAAGTTGGCTTGTTCATTTTGCGCAACCTCATCCTTCGGCATAGTGCCCCAGCGAGCTTCTCATTGACCGTGGGCGTTCATTCTTTTCTGAAGCTGTAGAAGCTCTACTTTGCGAATGCAACATCATGCATCGAAAAAACACCACGTATCATGCCCAAACAAACGGGATGACCGAGCGATTTAATCACACGCTAGGTGATATGCTCTTCATGTATGTTTCCGATGACCACACGAATTTAGACCGCATACTGCCAATTTTTACTGATACCATTCATTACATTCGTTACTGATGCCATTCGATACTGCCATTCATTACAGCGCCATTCAATCTACAACTGGATTCTCCCCGTTCTTCCTTCTTTATGACGACTTTGGCTGAACCCACCAGCTATGTCGAAAAAATGTCGGCAGGTCGCACGTTCGCTTACAACGCATGATCAGGTACGTCAGAAGCACGCTCATAACCGACGCTCATCCCTTACGTCATATGCCCTTGGAAATTTTGTATGGCTCCACGTGCCATCATCTGCCACCCGCCTTTCCTCAATGTTCATACGCAAAGATGATGGTCCGTACGGAGTCCAGCGCCAGACATCACCAGTCAACTACAATGTTGAGCCCATTCAGCCACCCACAGATGAACGAGGCCGCGGGCACGAAAATGCACGTCAACCGTTTGAAACCTCATTACGACCCACCAGTCTTTCCTTTAAGATAGGTCACCAGGATGGCTATTTATTGACCGGGAAGTCATTGTATTGACAAATACGGCACTGCAGAAGCAATGATGAAGACGGCGTTTGTTGTAGCTGAGGTTCGTGCTGCTTCTGCCGAAACTACTGGCTGCTGTCTCGTTGCTGTCCGGCACATTAAACGGTTGCTTTACCTGAGCATCTAAAAGTATTGTTACAGTTTGAATGTATGCTTATTGTGTCCGTGTGCCATTCGTTAAATAAATCTGCTAATATAGATTGAAACTTTCACAATACGTGTATATATCTGTTTTTGTTTCACGCGAAACATGCAGCAAAAAGCTCAGTTGATTTGTGTAGATCATGTTTAGTTGGACCTTAAAGACTTCAGCTTCAGTTTCGCCACTTCAGGAAACGCGAACACCAAATTTTCAAAAATATATGGTTAACAAAGCTTCACAAATGGCCGCATCGCCCAAGCAACCAGCGGGCCTGAAAGAAAGCAAGAGTGCGTTCCGCTTGCATGCGAAGTGCGTAAGAGGGGCTTCCCCGGAAACCCTTCTCTCAATATTTTTGCCCTTTTCTTTATTTGGTGACCTCAACATCGATGTCATGGAAGAAATATTCTGCTCATAATTTATTGCTAGTCGGATGCCCGGCAGCCGCCAATGATGAAAGGGGCGCTGCCGCTGCATATCAGTATGTCAGAGCGAATACTTCTGAGGTATAAAAAGTTTCCGTTCCCTGACCCAACTGCGGCCCAGATTGTCACCATGTGAGGGCTCGTAGTGGTGTCGCGAGATGCGTCACTGGAATGACGCGCCACTGGAATGAACCCGTATTTATGACCTCTGCTACAGCCTGATATTTTTGGCGCTCTATGCCATAAATAACAGGCCTTTTCAAAGTGCAGATCATACGCAAAATATAGATATTACATCACACCATCAAAGTGTGCGCGAAAAATATCTCATCTGCCTAGGCGGATAAGTGGCTAGGGTGCTCTGCTGTTGGCGCGAAGGTTGCGGGTTCGATCACGGCACTGGTGGTTACAATTAGATGGAAGCGAAATGGTAGAAGCCCATGTACTGGGTGATATCAGTGCATGTTAAGGAACACCAGATGTTTGAAATTTCCGGAGCCCTCAACCACGGCGTCTCTCGTAATCATGTCGCAGTTTTGGGACATAAATCCGACATGTTACTGATAATATTATGGCTAATAAATATCCCGTGCCGTGCGTATGAAATAATCTACCGCAAAGAAAAACAATTAGAACGTGCCACAAATCGATTGTCTGCTTTTTCTGTTCCTTTTCAGACGGACTATGTATGGTTATGTTGAACGGAGGCTAATAATTGTCAATGGTATGGTTTCTCATCATTGTGTTATAAAACACAGACAGTCACGAAGCTTTTCTTTGTACAATGCACGAACTTTGAGTGTTTGTATCTATCTATCTATCTATCTATCTATCTATCTATCTATCTATCTATCTATCTATCTATCTATCTATCTATCTATCTATCTATCTATCTATCTATCTATCTATCTATCTATCTATCTATCTGTCTGTCTGTCTGTCTATCTATCTATCTATCTATCTATTCATCTATCTATCTATCTATCTATCTATCTATCTATCTATCTATCTATCTATCTATCTATCTATCTATCTATCTATTTATTTATCTATCTCGTGAACGTAGTATTCTTCCTTGCCGGGAAAGCCTTGCTTTGGTTTGAGAACCAAGAACATGTCCTCCCCACTTGGGATATATTTGGTAAGGAACTGAAGGCCTGTTTTGGGGACACGAGTTTCATGAAAAAGAAAGCTGAGCAAATGCTGTCACGTAGGGCTCAGTTGGCCGGCGAGACGTGCACAACCTACATTGAAGAAGTATTGAAGCTTTACGGGATTATCAACGCAAATATGTCTAACAAGACAAAGTCGGTCATTTGTTAAAAGGCATCGCCGAGGACGTGTACAATTTTTTGATAACAAAAGAAAACTTGAACATTCCTTCGATTTTCAGGCAGCAGTGTCGCGCATTCGAGAGCGTAAATAAACCCATCACATCCGTAACAATATATATATATATATATATATATATATATATATATATATATATATATATATATATATATATATATATATATATATATATATATACGACGAGTTCTTGACGATCGGCGAAACTGTGACTCCTGCGAGCCACAAGCACCCCCTCACCGTCATCAACAGCGCACCACTGCTAGGGAAGAAGTCTGCTAAACAGCCAACACGCATCCCTCCATTGCAGATGTCGAGACCAAAAGCACTACACGACAGCACCACTACACCACTCCTCAAAGGAAAGCCTGCTGAACTACGAAACCGCGTCCCCCTATTGCGGACCCCGGAACTGCCATGAACACGTTCACCGGGAGCCCAACACCGAAATCCTCCCGACAACGACGAAGGCCTGCCGGACCTAACTACAACCTGCGCACCTGATCAGTGCCATCCCCGCACCCAAAAGAAGATTGACTTCTAGATTGTAAGTCCAGCTCATCGCTTCCAAATTGCAGTGCCACTTTCCTTAAAGTACGAAAACTTGCTGACAAACGAATTAGACATGAAATTCATAAATGAACATTGCAAGTGTACATTCGTGCTGGAATAGCCCTTAAGGGTATGACACTCTCCCCCAAGCCAGCCGCTACAAATCTAGATGAACACGACCAAATAACACGGAAAAATGTCCTCCTTGAGGCATCTCTTAAGTTAACAGAAGTCGCTCTTAATCAAAGTGATAAGCAGGTAAAGAAACTGGTCACTATGACCAACACCATTCTCCGCCACAACACTTTATCGAACGAAGAAATCACCCAATTAACAGAATTTGAACAGAATAAATACCAAGCCATCATGACCACAAAAATTCATAAACTCAAAAGAGAACATGTGCCCAAACCCGCGTTCCCTGGTATAGTTCCTTATCACTACAACACCACCACCCAGGAAACCACTAAGGGTACACACGAGCACCCATCTAGGAACACACCCTGTGACACTGTGGTTGTAAACCTATTGGACCTGAGCTTGTCACCTGACGGAGAAAAACTGCTATTTAAGGGACTAAGCTTCTGCCCAACCACAAAATTTTACGATGAATTCCACTTGCTCCGAGACCTCGACAACTTCGCTGGAATCTTAAGGTTGCGCGAATATTTCTTGGACAGGCCTTTTAACCACGAAACCGCTCACCATCGTAAATATAATGATTGGACACCAAACAGTAATCGAGACAAATGCTTGGATCTTTATATCACCGCAGTACAGAAAGATGTAGTACATGAATACCACTGACAGAAAGGAAACCGAGAAAACTTCACAAAATCTGAAAAAATAAGTATGAGAAATTTGGCATCTAGGAAAAACATAACAATAAAACCCGCTGACAAAGGAGGAGCAATTGTAGCCCTTAATACAACCAACTACTTACAAGAAGCATACCGCCAACTAGACGACTCAAGATTTTACGAACGCCTCCCAGGTGATCCGACAGACGAAAACAAACGTATCTTATCAACATAACTAAAGAAACTGTTGGATGCAGAAAAGATAACCAACACTGACCACAAACTGATGCGAGCAGCATACCCTCGTCCAGGTCAATTTTACATCCTCCCAAAAATTCATAAACCCGGTAACCCAGGTCGACCAATCATATCAGGCATCGGTACAATAACTGAACCCATATCAGGGTACGTGGAAAAACTAATAGGCCACATTCCATGCACCCTCGCGTCGTACATAAAAGACACCACACGATTTCTTTGAGAAATTGCAGGTCTGTGGGTGCCGAAAAACTCGTATTTGGTTACTCTTGATGTCTCTTCATTGTGTACAAATATTCCTCACGATGACGGTATAGCTGCATTACAAAACATGTACACAAACCATAGACAATCTCACACCCCAGATTTCTCTGCCATCGCAACTTTGACGAGGATGGTCCTCGAATTAAATTCATTCGAGTTTAACCAAGAGTAATTTCGACAAATCAGCGGGACCACTATGGGCACCAAAATGGCACCTAATTATGCCAATCTATTTATGGGAAAGCTAGAATCTGAATTTCTTGCGCAAAGTTCCTAGAAACCAATTTTATACAGAAGATGCATAGACAACATCTTTCTTATTTGGACCCACAGCGAGGACAAACTTCTCAGCTTTATCGACACTTACAATGCTGTACATCCGACCATACACTTCGCCTACACATACTCGCAAGGTACCGTAAGTTTTCTTGATATTACCATAACGATAGAAGAAGAGAAGCTTTTTACAACCCTATATCGCAAACCAGCGTATCTACAACAATAGCTTCATTACCGAAGCGATCACCCACGCCACTGTAAAAACAGTATTCCATACAGCCAGGATCACCGGTTCAAGCGAATCTGCTCTAGGGACGCTTACTTTGACATGAGTTCACAGAGGCTAAAACTTATGCTCGAGAAACAAAACTACCCCACATGTAATTAATGACGCTGTTCATAAAGCGACAAAACTAAAGCGTGAAGACTTGTTTGTGAAGCGACCACCGCAAGAAGACCCACAACGAACAAACCTCTGCTTGACTTACAGCACAAACTTCCCCAATGTAAACAAAATTCTTAAACAACATTACAACATTCTGGATCAAAGTGAACGTCTGAAACGCACATTCCCATCCGCTCTAGGCGTCGTTTACCGACGACCACGTAACCTCAAAGACACACTTGTCCACTCTCAAATTAACACATCACCCAACAATAATTCATGCCAACCTTGTTTAAAGCCGTGATGTCTTGTATCTAAGGTGATGCGAGAAACATGCAAAGCAACGAGCACACAATCCAAGTTTTTGATTAACATATGAGGAAACCCAACATGCGATTCCTCTAATGTGGTATACCTATTCGAATGCAACGTGCGTTGTATGAAGTACATTGAACAAACAGAAACACCATTTAGGAATTCACTTCAATATTCATAGAGCCCATGCGAAATCAGCCCCAAGTCTACCTCTATCAAAAAAACTCAATCTTCCCGACCATGCATTCCACAAACTATCAGTAACGCTCTTAGAGACGGAAATTAAATAAAATCGAGAACGTGAACAACGAGAATCATATCTTCTCCACCAATTTAACACCCTCGATAGGAATAATTGAGAATCCTGGTACACTTGCAGCAATTAAAGCATTAGAAAACAATTACGGCAATAATGAAAATAGTAACTGAGTTCACGGCACTGCAGCTGCGAAGGGCACTGGACGACTCAGAACAATTCCAAGTGTAACTACTCTTCCTAAGTGCAGCTGTCGTCTGTTTTCTGTTTTATTTTACTACCCAATCAATTGTGCCATGCACGACATGCGCGACAGCAACCCTGTGCACAGCCGGGAGGCCCCCACTGCACGCGTAATCCAGAAGCGGGCAAAGAATTCGCACTGCGCCCGCTTACCAGCCTCTGCCGCAATACGCAGCACCCCTCTTTCTACGACGAAATGTTGACCAGCGCCGAGTAGTTAAAGGCTTAAAACTTCCTAAAATGCCCATATACCAGCCTCTGCTGCAATACGCGGCACCCCTCTTTCTACGAAGAAATGTTGACGGGGCTCCGAGTAGTTAAAGGCTTAGAACTTCCTAAAAAAGCTCTTTTTCGCCCCACACCGAACCGCCAGTGCCAGGAGGCGCTGTCTGGTCGGGAAGCATGCGTTAGTGAAAGGAAGCATAAACAGACCGCTGACATCAGAAAGGTGAAGGGGAGAAAGGGGAGAGAGACGAAAGGGGAAGTGGAAGGAAGAGTGGAAGGGGGGCACCCGATGGGAGTTTACTCTATATTCTTTTTCTCTTTTTTCCTTTCTTTGCATTTTTCTTTTGTCTTTTTTTGTCTTTTTCCTCTTTCTTTTCCCTCTGATTTGAGATTGTATAAAGCTGAGCACCAACAAACTGTACCTTTAATGATGATGAAGGCTAGACTCTAGGCCGAAACGTCGAAATAAAGCACGTTGTGACCGCTCACGGAGGATCTACTGCACTATATATATATATATATCATCATCATCAGCCTGACTACGTCCACTGCAGGACAAAGGCCTCTCCCATGTTCCGCCAGTTAACCCGGTCCTGTGCTTGCTGCTGCCAATTTATACCTGCAAACTTCTTAATCTCATCTGCCCACCTAACCTTCTGTCTCCCCCTAACCCGCTTCCCTTCTCTGGGAATCCAGTCAGTTACCCTTAATGACCAGCGGTTATCCTGTCTACGGGCTACATGCCCTGCCCATGTCTATTTCTTCTTGATTTCAGCTATGATATCCTTAACCCCCGTTTGTTCCCTAATCCACTCTGCTCTCTTCTTGTCTCTTAAGGTTACACCTACCATTATTCTTTCCATTGCTCGCTGCGTCGTCCTCAATTTAAGCTGAACCCTCTTTGTAAGTCTCCAGCTTTCTGCTCCGTAGCTAAGTACCGGCAAGATACAGCTGTTATATACCTTCCTCTTGAGGGATAGTGGCAATCTACCTGTCATAATTTGAGAGTGCTTGCCGAATGTGCTCCACCCCATTCTTATTCTTCTAGTTACTTCAATCTCGTGGTTCGGCTCTGCGGTTATTACCTGCCCTAAGTAGACATAGTCTTTTACAACTTCAAGTGCACTATTACCTATCTCGAAGCGCTGCTCCTTTCCAAGGTTGTTCTACATTACTTTCGTTTTCTGCAGATTAATTTTAAGACCCACCTTTCTGCTCTCCTTGTCTAACTCCGTAATCATGAGTTGCAATTCGTCCCCCGAGTTACTCAGCAATGCAATGTCATCGGCGAAGCGCAGGTTACTAAGGTATTCTCCATTGACTCTTATCCCTAACTGTTCCCATTCTAGGCTTCTGAAAACCTCTTGTAAGCACGCGGTAAATAGCATTGGGGAAATTGTGTCCCCCTGCCTTACACCCTTCTTGATTGGTATTCTGTTGCTTTCTTTATGAAGCACTATGGTAGCATATATATGTATATATATATATATATATATTTATATATATATATATATATATAATGCAACGAGCAAGGTTGCGTAAAAACACAAATTATTATTCCAGAAACGTTAGCCGCAACAAGCTGGTACAGGCAGGAACCCGGCAAGCACGAGCCACACACGGACGTCAACGTCTTCTTTCACGCTGGCACAGAGCTGGCGCCACTATGCTTCGGTACAATATATATATATATATATATATATATATATATATATATATATATATAAAGTGAAGAAGTGTATACTTAAGGGCTCGTTTTTCCATGTTTTGACGTAATATTAGTGAGATCTTACGGAAAATGAAGTCAAAGAATGTATAGGGGGAGTTATTAGACGCATTTGTAATGTAAGTATGAAAAAAGAGAAAAGTGGGTGTAAAGATAACTTGCTGTGAGCAGGAACCAAACCCCTGCGACCTATATATATATATATAATATATATATATATATATATATATATATATATATATATATATATATGTCATCGTGTGTCTTTGCCATATTTAACCCAGCTTTAATTCTTGCGGACGTGGGTATTGCTTTGCTACCATCTGCAGCTAACACATATTTTTTTTACTTCTATGGTCATTTACTCTTTTGAATTTCTAATAAATACCCCCATCAGCACTACTAATGGTACTTTCGGATAACATCCCTAGATGTACAGTGAATTTCCATAAGCCACTGGCCCGTCGCTAAGGGTAAAAAGGGGGGGGGGGCTCTAGAGATCGCTCCTTCCCATACCCTTCGAGATTTGGATGAAGAGGGTGTTTTGCCGACAGAAAATAAGAAACATACTGGTTTTTCAAGGTTTCCCACAAACCTCTCATCTCGCGCTAAATATTGCTGCCTATATGCCTTGTGTTGACTAGGGGCGTGGAAATAAGGTTTTCAGGATTAATTCATGCAATTTTCACGTGAAACTAGGTGTTTGATTCAGAGAAAGGAAAGCTTTTTTATACCTTGCGGCACAATTAGACGAAGGTGAATGATTAGACGACGAAAACAACGATGGAGAAGAGGTGGTTACGTAAAAAACTGCCTTATAATTACAGGGGCTTGCGGATTGAGACGACACATCATTCGAGCAGACACGTGAATTCGTTATGTTTCGTACGTAACTTCATTTATCGCAGTAACTGTAGCGCAGCCTTGTTTCAAGACAGCCAGAGCACTTAAGTCGAGCTGTGCTATCGAATTCTAGCTTAATATTTTACACGCCTGTAGTGAAAACATCCCTCTTAATTCTTTTCGCAACCAAAGGAGGACAGTTTGAATGCTATCAACAGCTTTTTTTAAACAGACAAGGTGGCCTGGCAGCAGCACAGTACTTTTGTTCATTGTGAGGCAGCACTTTTCATCTTCCAGCAAATCGCACTCCCTATGGAACAGTTAGGAACAAAACGAGGTAGACAAGATGCAGAGATAACTCTTTATTGAAAGGCGGGTAGCATGTATTGATCCCTGACTTGCTATGTGCGTGCGAAAGGAGATGGGAGGCATAAAGACACAGTGAGAAAGAAAATTTTGAAAGTTAAAATAGAAAAAAATATACAGACTGAGTTATTTGTCTTTTAGGCGGGGACGTGAGCATGCCAGAGTGACCTAATTGTTACGAGTAGGCAGACAAGCGTACACTCACAATTGATATATCAAAAATATTATCGACGCTAAGTTGTGTCCACCTAACAGCAGCGTATAGACGTCAGACTCTGCACATGTTGCGCTGCAAAAAACGCCGCAACCACCACTCTCATCAGCATTCTGCCCATAACTGGGTAGTGCCAAAATAGCCGTGCACAAACAAACATTCACAAGTCCTCCTCTTTCGTTGGTATGGTAAGGAAAACGAGGATCAGTAGAGGACTGATGCTGGCTTCTCCCACGTCTGGACCGAGAGGTCTAGCCCCTCTGCTGCCACACGGCCCTCTGGACAGCCCTGAGTTGGTCCGCCAGCGCGTCACTGAGCAGCAATCGCTGCCACCCCTGTTCACCATGAGAAGGCGCACCGGCCATTGCCGAGCAGCGCCAGAGCATGTGTTCAAAATTGAGCAAGCCTCCACACTTACCACAATAAATTGATACCCCACAGTCCGGATTAGCTTTGATCATGACGACCGGGTTGGGGTACGTCCGCGTCTGCAGGACTATGTGCTACGCCCGCTTTCCTGGCCTTCAAAACGGAATGGCGTCGTCGGATTAGCCAGCCATCGGCGACGGTGAAGAAGTTGAAAAGAGAAGGCTATCAGATCAAGTGTTCAAACGTGGCAGCGGACGTTCGCCGCTGCGGAAAACGGGCTATACTGGTGAGCCTTCTATGGTTCTTTTTCTCCACTTTATGTCCACGCTCTAATTATACAAATACCTGAACACTTTTCCTGCTCATCTGCTGTCCTTCATTTTTCCAAGCCTCTGATCAAATCTCATTTCGCTCTGAGCTTCCCTTATTTTGAAGCATGTCGAGCCCATATCCTCTTTCACAGCCTCATTTGTCGTCTTCCCATGAGCGTCCAACGCGAGGCGTCGCACATAAAGAGTGGTCAATGGCTGCCTGTCACGACCCATGGACATAGGGTTGCTGCCATCTGTGAGATGGCACACAGAAAAAAAAACTGAACGTGAATCAATCGATCACAACGTTGCTACAAATAACTTACACGTTAAAAGTAATATTTTCAAATGCTCATTGTGTATATCTTCGGAAATAACAAAAGGCGATTGCCGAACAATAAAGTTTCGCAACCACAATAAAGTTTCGCAACCAACCAATTGGCGTGACTACGGCGGGTCCGCATGCATCACTATTAGGCCTGACCATACCTGGACCTCCTGTTGCTCTTCTTCACCGCAACGCAGTTCTCTCTCACCGGCTACAGCGGTACACACACTTACGCATTCAAGAATAAAAGGTAAGCAAATCGAAACAATATACAATCCAGTGATCTCCTACAGCTGGCTTCCAGGCGACAAATGCGTGATGAAAAGCGTATTACCAAGCGCTGTGCTGTGTGCTCAAATAAGTGTTCTAACGCGTAAGACTGTTTCTGCTACACGTCTAGTAATCTGAAAAATTGACACCTTTCAAACCACCGAATCAAGTTTTATTGTGCAATAACGCATAAAGAATGGTGACAACTAGTGTTTTAATAAAAACTGGTCAAAGGCACCGCCTATATAGTAACGAGAAATAATCAAGCTACAATAATGCAGACACGTTACCGATGACTAGGCCTAACAATGACTAGCCCTAGCATGGTGTCATACCAGTAATTAACCGGCATTTTTATACTGGAGGTAAGCTCCCCTTGATTTAATCAACAATGCCCCGCCCTCTTTCGTGAGCATTTTGTGCTCACTTGCTTGGCATACTCACCCAGGCGTGCGTGCTTTGTCAAAACATGATCCGCACTCTATTTACAGCCGATTCAGTCGCCCTTGGCTAGCAAGCTTCTATTCTGGATTATATAATACACCGAGATTTCATACAACTTTTAATCTCAAAATCGTAAAGTTATCGTAGGCCAAGTTGTGAAAGTGTGCCTTCATTTACGTTAACATGAATCGTGCTTATGAAACAGGAACTCAATAAAAATTAATATTTTACAAAATAATTACGGTTAGAGCTGCTTAATTTACATGGAGATAACAAGCTACGTAATCTACATAAAGTCGTCGCTACAACACCCAATAACAGTTTCGTGTAGTGGCCTCAGGCCAGGGAATTAAAGGAATGAACAGGAATGCTATCGCAGCGATTGTTACAGCCGCAAGAGTTTGCGTAATATGGTGTATACCGAACAGCACTGTGAACCTAGGATGACCCAAGAGAAATTGCATAGTTTTACCATTATTTACGCACACATAATTCTATACACCATGAAGTTAAGAAATCTTATAAGAGGAATTAGGGCTAGTGAAACATCACATAAAGAAACTTGAATATGAAGACCGTTAACAATAATTCCATTGTGGCAATTGCACCGACACGTCAACTCGCTTATATCGTGCAAAAAAGCACAAAGCTCGGAAAAAGAACAATGCCATATGGAATGCAAGTTTGCTAAAGTCATGAAAAGAATCAACGAGCAGTTTCAAGAGATTGTACTAAGAAGAGTAGAGCTAACATACCGTGATACACCGCCATGACCTCTCTTTTCCAATGTGAACAAAAAGCTAAAAGGCATCTTTCTCATTCTTGTCAATCTTGCGTAGACGCACGTATCATTGGGGAGCGAGCCACAAGCTGTCCCTTCACACTAAGTCAACCCCATGTCCTCCTCTGAGAGGACAGCTGTTATTAGAACGCCACAGGACGAAGTCTAATTTACCCAAGACATGCTTGCATTACAAACCACTGGCAGAAGGAGACATAAGTAAACTTAGACAACTTTGAATACTAAAACAACTGGACTTTTTCTTCATCACTCTTTCAAACCACAGGTCAAATTCCACAAGACAACACCACTCCGACCCGTTCCTTAAAATCGAGAAAAATACGCTTCAGCACGGGAGTGGTGAAACAAGATCTGCCCAGAATATTATTTTTATTGCCGTAGGGCCCGCAAACGTGCGAGTAAAAGAAAAAAGAGAACACGCACTGTGATCAAAAAGTCGGTATAATTTAGCAACTCCTCCCTAAATATTTGCCCCAAATCTTATCTGGATCAACCCCTGTGGGTGCAGTCAAAAGTCTGAATACTCGCAAGTTGGCCTCCACTCTTGAATGATCAATGGCATAACACACACATCTAGATCACACAAAGCACCTAATATCCCGAGTGCTGCGCCCCTCTTCCTTGATTCCAGTATAAATTCTAAGTAGGCCCTAAACCTTTAAATTCCAAGTAGACCCTGAAAAAGCCGATGTAAATTCCAAGTAGGCCCTGAATGTCTCGATAGTGTAAACACCGCAGGCTGCATCACCACTGCACGTGCGACCAACACGAACACGCGAGCGCAGGGAACAGAACTTTCAAAAGAATGACACTGCTGCAGCTGTGCAGTAGCGCAGATTCCGTTGCGAATACGTGTTGCACACACTAAAAGAGAACGTTAGAAACAGTGCGACAATTCATAGTGCTTGAAACACGTTTCTTTTGCGGAAGCGCCATAATGAAGCTGGCGACACACGGCTTAAAGTAGCCACCTTGTTGGCCGTGTTCTTTTCGTCGCATTGCGACCACTTTGGACTCAAAAAACAATACAGCGCCGGTCACGCTCTGCGATGACTAACATCTCACGCCTCAAGCCGGGCGCCAGCTTCCCCGTCGCTCAAACGAGTTCCAAACGAGCTCCCAACGGGCACGGCGTATGTTGTCATTGGCCTTAGGTGCATGCAACTCCGTGGCGTGATTTGAGTAGCCAATAAAGTGACATTGTGACCTTGTCTTTTTATTTCCTTCTATGCGCGCTAGTGAAAAGAGAGAGGAAGAGAAGGGCAAAGCTCATGGGCCTTCTAAAACTGAATATTTGAAAGCAACGACTTTGGTGGCACATGATGACACTCTCCCCTCCACTTCTCTTCTTGCAGAATACTAACCCACCGTGTAGAGATTGAGTGATTTTGCCTCTTCCCTCCAATCTCCTTCTACATCGACTGGGGCACGACAAGTACTCTATCTTTGGCTTCCCTCTAAGGGTGATAGCACTCTGTGGTAGGAAGTTACTGGTGTAGCTATCCTGGGTTAGCCTTGCGCCCTAGTGATGCAGAAAATTTAAACAACGGTGATATACACACCCAGAATATTGAAGGCAATATTCCTGAGCACTATCGTTCGTGTTCAATCTCAGGGAAGACAGCATACAGATGTAAATTTACTCATGTACATTTATTATCAGAAATCCGCAGTCTCACCACCACTGAAAACAGCTGTGGCATGAGGATATAGCTGCACTACACTCCACGGTAATGAAAAGATTTTACGTCAACTTCTTCCGAAAATGCATCTAAAATCTACCGAGAAATATCCACACAGGCTTTTTTGTCAACCAACCGAAACACCCAGTCAAGAAGCTTTAGTGGAACTATGGCCAAGAAGTAGGAGTTCATTCTGTGGATGACGACGTCTACAACATAAAGCAACTCTATAACCTAGCTGTAATGAGCTTTGTGGGCAAGCTTGATTTTATGAACAATACTGATGGAGTTTCTGTAGTTCATGTTGCTGTCTTTGCAGCTTGTTCCATTAATAACACTCATTGTTACGTTGAGCGTGTTCTTATAAATTTACTACAGTTTTTAATGTTCGCTGATACACTAAATTGTTGATTTCGACAATAAATTTGCTTGTAGATATATTGTGCCTTTTTTACGGCTTGCTCTATATGATGGTACCTTTTCACTCTACGTGGCAATGTTATTTGCCAAAAAGCGCAATACATTGCAATTTGTAAAAATAGATATCATTATGTATAGCTTTCTGAAATCGCCTGTAGGGAGGTAATACGTCACTTAAAAATGCCGGTTTGGCTGATTTGTAATAGTCTTAGGTACTGCTGTCTGAATAAACAAGACTCGTTTATAAAATATGGGAGCATTTTGTTTTCGCAGAAACTGCCAACAAATAAACCTATCTGCAATAGGCATTCCTGCATCCTATTTGATTCTAAAGAACAGGTAAAAAATCACTCACAATTAATACTAGAAAAAATCCTGACATTCGCACAAGAATGCCGCAACCAAAACTGAAACTACTGTGGCACTACAAAAAGGCCGGAATACGAACCTTGTGAACGTTTACTGCCGACTGCCAGAAGTGCTAGCAGTCATGTGGGCCACATGATTCAACGAAAGTGTCTGCACTGTACGTCTATTACGTTACTCCATGTCGCCGGGTCTTTTGATTTACATCAATTTCTGGTGAACAATTGACTTCATTCCACTTAGTTCCCAAATGTCAGCCTCGGAACCATTACGCCTTTCAACGAACCTCGGAGTACTTTGTACCCATTTTACCCCCAAATCACTCTGTGCTTCATTACTGCGGCATTTCTCTTTCCTTTCGCTGCCGATGTTTCTTCTTGTGCCTCCATATATCAATCTCGCTCATTTACTAGCACTCCGTGATACTTGTAGTCGCTCACTTTTGGCATTTATTGAACCTGCGTTGAGATTGCCTGGTCTTCTCAATCATTGAATATCATCAATCCACATTTTGCTGCAGTGAATCATAGAGCCTCGCCTTCCCTTCCGCAAATATCTGCCAGCCGCACTACATATTCTTGACTGTTCGCAAACATTACAATATCGTCAGCAGAAAATACACCTGGAAGCTTCTGCTCTACAATTGCACCAGCCTGTATGTGTGACAGATTAAGCACAACGTTGCTACCTTCTACACCTTTTTACGTCCTTACCATGTACAAATTATTAACAGCGTGAACAAAAGAAATGCATGTCTACAGTGCCATGCTGATTTCAACGCTGCCATTGCTACTTATTCCTCTTCAATTTATGCAAACTGCCTTTTCTCGGCATATCTCTCTCAAAAGCTATATACAGTCGTCACCTATCGCCAGGCAAGGACTGGCTAGTGACCTCAAGGGAATGGGCCGCGGTGGGTCGAACTTACAAACATCATTCGCCACGACACGTTGACGCCAATTGCTCCAACTTCTCCGCCTCTGAACTTTCTGACCACGACACAGTATGTTCATCCAACATTTCTGTAACCATCGACAATCACTCGGCCACCACACTCGTGGATACTGGCACCGACTTTAAGAGAGCAGCGACTTCGCGGCTGCTCTTCGAAAAGTTATGACACCATGGAACGGTCGACACCTTTGTACCACTGAATAGTCATCTTGTGATGCAAATTTGGAGGTTCACGAACCTTTATCCGACTTTTGTCATACTGCGCGAATGCTTCAGGCAGGTCACGTTAGGATTGGATTTTCGTCGAAAACATCAGGATTTTATAAATCTTCAGGAGCTGCTAGTGGCATTTTCGCGTAACGCATACTCACACGAATGTGAATCGCGCAAGAAGGCGTTACGTGTATCTGACAATTTGTGGCCAGGAAAATCAGTACCGTGGCTCAAACTGTTTCAGGTGAACGCCGCAGCGGTGACAGGCAACCCTGGCTGCAGTGTGTCTAACAATTTGTGGCAAGGAAGACCAGTACCTTGACTCAAGCTATTTTAGGCGAGTGCCGCAGCAGCGACAGGCAATCCAGGCTGCAGATACTACGAAGCCACGACTGGAAAAGTCAACGGAGGTCGAAAGAGAAATGAACTACGCTGAAACATAGAGACGCCCTCCCGTTGGTAACACCAGGCCCAGAGTACAGGCAGCCTTATCATATGACCTTGAAGCATACAGTACCAGAGCCAGGATTTCCAGAGTGGGTAAGGACCAAACGTTCCCATGGAATATCCCAGACGCCCCAAATACAATGTGTTACACACTAGGACAGCTGGTGTGCCATCACCTTGTGATGGCCATGAAGGAGCGCCAATGAGGCGCATCCGCCATCCAAGAAGACACAAGCATACAACTGTAGTCAATGTAGGCTTCCTCAACTCACATGCAGTGACATTGAGGATGTCGAAATGGAAAGAACTGTTTCAGACTATTCAGGCTGAAGACCTCACCCTATTTGCTATGGTTGAAGCACATCTTCAAGGCCCTGAAGAGTGACCTTCAAACGCATAATGACATTTGGCAGGCTGTAACATAACGGTGGGATCCCGCAAAGGAGGAGGCATGTGGGTGGTTTGGCGTAGCAATACCACTTGGACCATGCTGAAAGGGTCCTGCAATGAACAGTTGTGAATTTCCGGGTGAACGTTTTGGTATGCTTTGATTTGATTGATATGTGGGGTTTAACGTCCCAAAACCACCATATGATTATGAGAGACGCCATAGTGCAGGGCTCCGGAAATTTCGACCACCCGAAGTTGTTTAACGTGCACCCAAATCTGAGCACACGGGCCTACAACATTTCCGCCTCCATCGGTAATGCAGCCACAGCAGCAGGGATTTCAAGCCGTGACCTGTGGGTCAGCAGCCGAGTGCCTTAGCAACTAGACCACCACGGTGGGGCAAAGTTTTGGTATGCCAATAACTTTTGGAGTGGTGTACCTCAATGTCGCGCGTGTAAATGTACTGAGAACTGCCACATTGTGGAACATATAAAAATGCCATCTTATGGGCGAAAAGCAAACAAGTATAGCTCTGCTGGAGCATATATTGGACCTATTCCGCCTCTCGATTGGCACCAGGATGCCAACAGATCCCTTCTGGTACAATTAGCAAAAGGCCTATTATTAGAAGTGAATAACCTTCAACTCGCCTGCAAGGCTATGGTCACGTGGTGTGAACGCAACAGTGAATCATGCATTGACTGTGCCCTTGGGTCAAGAAAGCTGGCGGTGCACATCACCGTAGTTCATGTTGATGAGACAGGCCAGTACAGTGCGGGGAGTGAGCACAATAGAATAATGCTGAATTTTGAAGCCTCACCCTACCAGAAACCTCAGCGGTGACACCGTAGCCCAGTAAGGGGTTAATTACCTGGAGATTACTACAACGAAGTAGCTCAGGCATTCGAAGTGAGCGATATACACAGCAACCTAAACGGTTCAGTTACGTATGAAACGTTATTTAACAAGTCGAAAGACATATGTGAGGTTTGTGGAAACGGCCGCAAAGGTACGTGTTTAGTGTAGACCATGGTGGGATAGCGAGGTGATATCAGGGTAAGAAGCCAGATGTGGGGTAAATAGAGTGCACTGGAGGACCATTCGGCGCCTCTCAGCTGAAGACTGCTAACTTGTGAGGCAGAAGTATCTGATTCAGAAGTGGCGCACGAAACAGCTAGTGCAACACGAGATTGCGAAAAGCGACCACAAGAAAATAAAGGAGCACACCACACCAGGTCACAGCAAAATTCAGACTATATATATAAGGGAAACAATTGTATACCTAAGGGCTCGTTTTTGTGTTTACACAATAATAATGAGATCTAACAGACAAAAATGCGAAGAAACGTATAGGGGAAGTTATTTGACCAATTATAATGTAAAAGAGAAGAAAGAAAAGTGGGTGAAAAGATAACTTGACGTGGGTGAAAAGATAACTTGACGACCACATCAAGTTATCTTTTCACCCACTTTTCTTTCTTTTGAATTACATTACAATTTGCCTAATAACTTTCTTTATACCTTCCTTGGCATTATTGTCTGTTAGATCTCATTATTATTGTGTAAACACGAAAAACGAGCCCTTAAGTATACACTTGTTTCCCTTATTCATTAACGAGGGTCTCGTACTGGCAGACTTGGTGCCTTTAGGTTGTATACGAGGGACTATTTGGTCAGCTGCGAGTTAGTAATAAGTTCACGTTCTACGTGACGCCAAACAGGCTCATAAAGAGCGTGCCACACTCGCCGCCATGGCTACTAGTGGCGCTGACTGACACTCCCACGTTCAAATTGACATGGATACCCGATAAAGTTGTTGGGGGGATAGCTGTCGTGGTAACTCAGTGGTAGAGCATTTAACGCGTTATTCGAAGGTCGCTGGTTCGTAGCCTGCCCACGTCAAGTTATCTTTTCGCCCACTTTTGTTTATTCTCAATTACTATACAATTGGCCTAATAACTTACCTTGCTTGGCATAATTGTCTGTTAGATCTCATTAATATATATATATATATATATATATATATATATATATATATATTATCACGACTCGGTTGTAACGAGGCTTATTGGTCGTGAACTCGGGAACGAACAAGCGCAACGGACCCGACAAAGAAGCGCACGTTCCAAGAAGATGATGATTGTCAGCCAGAACATATGATGATGATTGACTGCTGTTCAGATGAGGATGAAGCGCATAATAGATGCCTACACTGATTCCCCCCCCCCCCCCATTGAAGCGGCCAGCCTGGCCGCTGCGGGCGGGTAGTCAAGGTGACGAGGAACGTCGTGTGAAAAGCTTCATGCGGGAAACGTGTATAATTTCGGTGCTGCGGTAACGGCGGTCAGTTGGCACGACAAGAGGCGTCACACGATAGTTGACAGGTGAAGTCTGCTCTAAAACAACATATGGGCCGATGAATCGAGGCTGGAACTTGTCGCAGAGACCAGGTGTGCTAATTGGTGTCGATAGCAGCACCTCGTCACCCGGTCGGAATGATACCACACGATGAGAGGTGTCTTAGACGGCCTTCCTTGCTTGTTGCGTAGCTTCCGTGTTCATACGAGCGCGCTGGCGGCACTGGGCAAGGCGAGAAATATACTCTTCGCAAGAAGATGGTGATAGAGGGCCATTGCTGGTGAAGAAGGAAACATCGATAAAGAAAGTAGGTAAACGTCCAGTAAACGAGATAAAACGGTGAGTAGCCGGTTGTTTGCTGACCAGCGGTGTTTTAGGCGAAAGTGAGGAACGGTAGAAGTTTATGTCAGTTTCTGTGATCCGGTTGAATGTGTACGGCGATCGTGTCGGCAAGGGTTCCATGAAATCTCTCAGTCAGACCGTTTGTTTGAGGATGGTAGCTAGACGCCATCTTGTGTGTGGTACCAGAAACGCGAAGAACTTCACCTAAAAGCTGTGATAAAAACACCTTTCCACGGTCACTTAGAAGTACACGAGAAGCACCATGACGTAGTATTATGGCCTGAAGGACGAAGTCAGCAACTTCCGATGCTGAACTAGTAGCAACTGAAGTCTCGGCGTAGCGTGTCATATGGTCTACGGCGGTGACTATCCATCTATTTCCAGCACCAGTAACAGAAAGGGGCCCATAAAGATCGACACCGACGACCTCGAAAGGTGTTGTAGGGCACGTCATTGGCTGTAACTGACCAGCCGCGGGAGATGTCGGAAGTTTGCGAAGTTGGCACGGAGAGCAGGAACCCACGTACTTTGGTATGCTGGTAGAAATCCCAGGCCAATAAAAGCGGCTTTGAATGCGGTCGTAGGTTTTGTGAAAGCCGAGGTGGCCAGCAGTCAAATCGTCATAAAAGGCGTTAAGTACATGATGTTGAAGAGCGCGGGGTAGAACAGGTACCCAGCATTAGCCGTCAGCATGATATATGTGACGATACAGCACACCGTCCTGAAATTTAACGTGCACGAGTTGTCGACGAAGGCATGCATTGGGTGGACGCGTAGCTCCTGAGAGGTGGTCTTTAATGCGCCGACAATACGGGTCAGCCTGCTGGCGAGAACTGAAGGGTTGTTCATCGTTGATTGGCAGTTGGTACAGCGAGGCGAGCAAGGCAACATAAGTGGGAGTCACGTCCACACTGGTGTCGTTGGAGGTGGCAGCTGGAGTGTCGAACGACGCCGTAGGTAGTATTACCGTCCTTGCTGACGACATGACCGAGAACCTTGATAGATTTGGTGGCAAAACGGCACTCAGTGTTGAGCTGCAGACCCGCACCGGCGAGGCATGTTAGGACGTCATCCAAGTGCCTCAGGTGCTGAGAAAACGTTGATGAAAAGATGATATTGTCATCAAGGTAGCAGAGACACGTCTTCCACTTCAGACCACGCAGGACGGTGTCGATCATGCGTTTAAACGTCGCGGGCGCATTGCAGAGCCCGAAAGGCATAACGTTAAATTCGTATAGGCCATCGGGGGTTGCAAATGCCGTTTTTTCTTTGTCATCATCGTGCATGGCAATTTGCCATTATCCCGAACGCAAATTAAGGCTTGAAAAGTATTCGGCGCCTTGCAGTGAATCAAGGGCGTCGACGATGCGTGGCATGGGGTATACGTCCTTGCGTGTGATGTTAAGTGCCCGGTAATCAAGGCAAAAGCGCACGGAGCCATCTTTTTTCGTACCAAAACAACAGGGGATGTCCAAGGGCTAGTTGATGGACGAATTATTTCTCGTTGGAGCATGTCAGCGACGTTTTCCTTGATGATTTTTCGCTCAGCGAGAGACACGCGGTACGGGCGGCGATGTACAATAGATGTTCCCTCCGTCTGAATGCGATGCGCTGCAGTGGTAGTTCGGCCCAACGTTGAGGAGCAGGTGTCGAAAGAATCGGCGTGTTTCGTTAATAACGCAAACAACTGCTGCGCCTGGATCACTGATAAGAGCTGTGATAAGCTGTGATCACTGATAAGAGCCTAAGTCATCACTGATAAGAGCTGTGAAGGGAGAGGATGAGCCAGGCTTACTCATAGAACGGTCGTTTGTAAAGGCAGGTTTAATTGGCGTAACGCTGACAGGCTCAGCATCCACAACACAGGCTACTGCAGTGCCCTCTAGCAGGAGTACTTTCTCTGGCGTCTCATTCGTAGCAATAACGAGACCGGAGCCACGGTAAAAGCGTACGACACCTGATGCAAGGGCTACGCCTTTGGGACGCAAGTCGACGAAGGGGACACCAAGACGTCACCGTGGTCGGTGTCCTTAGAGATCAGGGTCACATTTCGTTCTTGATGTGGCGGTAGTTCGAGATCTTCGCGAGCGAACAGGCGTAGTGGCTTGTAGACGCCTTCGTCGAACGTGGAGTCCGTATTAGTTAGGTGCAGAATCCGTTCACCACAACATATAGCGGCTGAACAAGAAGATAGGAAGTCCCACCCAAGAATTAGCTGGTGAGAGCACCGGGTAAGCACAGTGAACTCGATGTAATGCAAAATGTCATCAATAAACACACGAGCAGTACAAAAAGCAAAAGGGTGGATAGTGTTCTCCTAGGCTTTGACTAGATTGGGTCCATTGTAAGTTGTCATTACTTTTTTCAAGCGTTTGCACAAATCATACCTAATCACAGAAACTGTAGCACCGGTGTCCACCAAAGCGTCCAGGAGAACTACTTCCAACGTAACAGAAACCATGTTGAACGGGCGTGCTGGAGGAATATGAGTCCTACTGTTACATGCAGTTTCTCCTCCGAAAACTGCATCATTTAGTTTTCCGACCGGTTGTCATTCGTAAACGAGGCTGGCCGAAGAGGAGAGGAGGAGCGATGGAAGGGCGAAGGTGATCGGCGTCGGCTTGAACGGAAAGTGTTCCGCGTCTCAGTCGACGCGGGCGGAGATGGAGACCGCTACTGTCCAGATGAATAACGCCGAGCGTAAGAATCCCCACTGGAAAAGTCCCGTTCGCGCATGTCTTACCCGCGACGCTCGTCCTACTGGCGCTTGCGGCAGAAGCGCGATATATGGGCACGATATCCACAGTAAGAGCATGTTGGGCGAGACGGGCGCCAATGTGGGTAGTAGAGGGCGTTCGGCGCACCGGGAGATAGCGCGCTCAAGTGGACAGATGGAGGGTCGGATGGGATTGGCCGGAAGTGGACCGGTGGTGCAGCAGCAACCGGCGTGATAGATGACAGCGGCGAAGTAGAGTTTACGTTGCGAGGAGGTGCGGCCGCAACTTGCGCGTACGTTGGAGGGCTAGATGGAGGTGGCTGTACATAGACTAGACCGGTGAATGATGTTAGTTCCTCCCTTACGATGTCACGGACAGCCATGCTTGAAGGCTGTGTGACAGATGGAGAAGGTTGTGAGATGCCCATTGATTGAAGTTCTTCTCGTATGATCTCCCGTATCATGTCACGCACGTCCCGGTCTGTTGTACGGTGTTCACTATTGCCCAACTGAAGGCGACCAGAATCAAGTTCGTCGAGATGCTGACACGTAGAGACGACGTAAGTGACAGTAGAAGGATTCTGGGCAACAAGGGCATTGTAGGCAATGCTTCCGACGCCCTTCAGGGTGTGGCGCAGTTTGTCCGACTCGGACATCAAAGAATTGACGCGCCGGCAAAGCGCAAGGACGTCCTCGATGTAAGACGTGTATGACTCGCCGGGATGTTGTTGGCGAGCATCTAGGGCCATCCTCGCTAGAGCGAATCGTACGGCTGGCGTGTTGAATACTTGGCGAAGCTGCTGCTTGAAGGCAGGCCAGTCGGTGAGGTCGATCTCATGGTTCAAGAACCATGTCTTGGCAACGCCCGTGAGATAAAGCGATACTCGGCGGAGCTTGTAGAGTCGTCCCATTGATTAGTTGCGCTTACTCGCTCGTAGTTATCGAGCCAGTCCTCCACATTTTCGCCGCGGAGACCAGCGAAGATCGGAGGGTCACGCTGGTGGTTTACGATGTAAAAAGAAGGGGCTTGCGGCGCAGTGACGGCTTTTCATGACTCTGCCTCTTTTGCGGTGGTTTCGTTCACATGGCATGTTGTAAAACTGGTATTGTATGGCATGATTGCATGGCGAACACAAGCGATAGACCCTAACATGAAAGTCATGACATGCGTGTAATTAACAAAGTGGCTACATGCCACGCTCAATATGCGCTCGCGGCCGTTTCGGCGTTGTCACGTGTACGAAATTTCGTAATACAGTACGTGAATGGATGGTGAAGGATTGTAAGTGGTGCAAACATCATAATCAAGAGATGCCTGTCATGTACTACATGATGCGCTCGTGGCCGTTTCGCTAGCTTCACACGTACCAAACTCGATATTACGCGACGCGAAAGGATGACATAGGTAAAAGACTCATTCGAATATGATAATCACGACATGCGTATCATGTAACAACATGACTACATGCCACACTTATAATGCGCTCGCGGCCATTTCACTAGCTTCACATATGCCAAATTCGGTATTACGTGACGCCAATGGATGACGAAGTTATGTGACTGCTGCAAACTAGATAATCATGAGAGGCATGACATGTGAGAACATAACCACAAGCCACAGTCAAGGTGCGAATACATTTCAGCATGACGCGGTGTGCGTGCTCGACGGCGTTTCCACACCAGGCACCGGTCCTGCCGTATTTTCACAGGTGCGCGCTGCGCTGCTTTGACGCATGCGCGTTTCGGTGCGTCCGCCGTCTCTCCGTTACGAAAAGAGGGAGACGCAGTGTTGTCTGGGTAACGCACTGGCACGTACGTCCCCCGCCGGTCCGTCGGGCCGCGCCGACGGATGCTGGTCATGCCCCCCCCCCCCCGCAGGGGCGCCTGCGCAAGCAGGCGTTTGGTGTGTAGCGACACCACGGACCCGAGCTAACGGGGGAGTTTCTACTCCCTCCCACGCCTAGCCGTGCGTGGCTTTGCCGTGTCCGGGGAAAAAGGGATCCTGGGGGTTGAGCCGACGCTGGGTGATTTGACCTTTAAGGCCCCCCGGCAGAGGCAACACACCCCTTTGGCCCCTGCTTCACGTAGACGGCACCCCTGGGCTGACTCACCCAGGGGAAATTGGCAGTCGCCTTTTCCTATCTCTCTTTCTCCCTACATCTTCGTCTTTTGTTCTCGCTTTACATCTTTCCTGTTCTCCCCCCTCTTCAATTTACTTCTCTTTTTCCTGGCGGCAATGGTTAACCTCGTGTGGCTATCCAAACTAGGGTAAACCATATTTGGTTATAGTAACTGCGTACTGCTGGCGTTGCGCAGACATGCCCACATGCTCTGCCACGTCCCCTTGTTGGACTCCGTGGTGGGTGGTAGGCGCCATTACCGAAAAATACACATTTTCCCATGAGATCCTCGACCCTCTCTCTAACTGATCGTGCCTCAAAAAAAGTACGCACCAACGCAGCTTCACTACTTTGGCCGAAAAACAGAGAAACTTGCCCAAAATACCATGTCCTCCACTGCGAACAATCATCTACAAATGCTAGAGCAATCTCGCCCTTCCTTGTGGCCAAGTGCTTAATAGAGACCATTGGAACCGTCTATAAGGCCACGAAGATGGCAAGTGGAGATCTGCTTCTCAAATTAAAAGACAAGGAACAGCCCAATAAACTCTCGCACCTAGCTTGTAGCCTTTGGTAACACCCCCGTCTCTGTGAGCGCACACCGTACCATCAATACAGTGAAGGGCGTGGTATCGGACGAAGATTTGATGACACTGAGTGAAGAAGAGCTTCTTGATGGATGGAAGGACCAAGGTGTAATACATGTCCAGCACATCAAAATCAGACGTAACAATAATGAAATAGCAACAAAGCACTTAATACTCACCTTTAACTTAACCACTTTACCTGAGACTCTCGAAACTGGTTATATAAAACTCCATGTCCGACCCTTCATTCCAAACCCGAGGCGTTGTTTCAAATGCCAGCGATTTGGTCATGCATCCCAGAGCTGCCGAGGGCAGCTGATCTGTGCTAAGTGTGGCACAACCGGCCACAGTGCTGATGAATGTAGTCATGACGAGGTCCTCTGTGCTAACTGCGAATGTAGTCACCCCGCATACTCCAGAGCGTGCCCAGTCTGGAAAAAAGAAAAAGAAATAATAGCTATAAAAGTAAAGGAAAATATCACATTCAGTGAAGCAAGACAACGGATGTTATTAACATTGGCACTAAAAACACCTTTCGCCGAAGTGGTGCAACGAGGGGCGGCACCACAAAGGCCCTCGGCAATTGCCCGGACCGGGCCTAGCGTGCCGAGGCCAACGCCACAAGACCCTACGGCGGGAGCAGCCAGCGCTGCCCTGCCCACATTCAGCCTGTCCACACCAGTGACCTCTACAAGCTCTGGCAACAGCCAGGGCCATCACGAGGCCAAGGGGGCTTTATCGACCCCCAGCTCGGTGGGGACAAACACTTCGTCGATCGAGGCGAAGTCTAAGAGACGCACAGATCGCTCTGTAGAGCGCGCGTCCAGTGCCTCGCGAGAGGCTATGGACACTAGTTCAAGCCAAACGGCGCCGGAAGCGCCGAAGGAGCGGCGAGCTTCTCTCGACCGCCCCAAAAAGGACAAAACACCGATTACAGGGCCTGACAAAGGCCCTGTAAATTGAGCTAATCGCTGTCTTTTCTGCACTCAACACTTCTTCCTCTTTTTTTCCACCATGGACAACATCATACGGTGGAACGTGAGGGGAATGCTTAGAAATTTAGATGACGTCCAAGAACTTCTGAGTAAGTTCAACGCAAAAGTGCTATGTGTGCAAGAAACGAACTTGACTCCTAAGCACAAGGACTTCCTTCGACAATATATTATTTTGCGAAAATACCGGGAGGATGCTGTCGTACCATCTGGTGGTGTAGCCATTATAGCTGATCGTAGTATAGCATGCCAGCATTTGAAGCTCCAAACGGCCCTTGAGGCAGTGGCCATACGAGCTGTACTTTTTAACAAACTCATTACCATATGTTCTGTGTACATACGACCGCATCAACAGCTACACAGACGTGATCTAGAATCATTAATAGATGAACTCCCAGAGCCGTTTGTGGTTCTAGGTGATTTAATTGCACATGATGTCCTGTGGGGCGATGCTCCTGTGGGTCGCTGTGTTCATAGACACGTCCATCCCACAATTACGCGGCGGGACCATTCGAATGCGCACCCGCCGTTTCGAGTAGACGCGGCTGACAAACGTGCCCACAGCTGGAACTGTGGACAGGCGCTGAAGAGCTCGCGCCGGCAATGTGGACGAAATAGTGTGAAGGATCGGAACGCACCCATGATGACCGAGCACTGAAGTTTCACAGCCACAGCGGGGTCTCGGACAGCGCACAGGGTGCCGAGCATGCTGTCGACAAGGAGCAGCGTCGCGGTCGTGCTGGTGCGGACGTCTCTGTCGATGAAACGCCGGCCTCCGCGTAGCCCTGCGACCGGCATGCCTGGCCGTGTGGCCGAGTCGACAGATACAGAAACGCCGTGCATTGCGGCTAGTCATGTGCACGGCAAGTGGTTGGCCCTTGCGTCGGGAAAACCTCGTAGGTGTTTGCGCCGTCTTGAAGGCCAAGGCTGCAACACATGACTGTTTAGCAAGAAGCTTGAAAAAGGGCCTCTCTGTATTATGCCGAACATGATGATTTCGTTGGCATACTCTCAAGGGCGGCAGGTATGCAGTTGGACCGCACGTCGTCGCTGTTGTTACCAACGAGCCTGTGTGGCGGACTGCATCCGGCGCCAAATGCTCTGGGGAATAGTTGTGAAGCTCAGAAGACGTGAGCTTTGATGGAGGATCGGGTGGCACACCTGAAAGACCATCGGTTCTCCGCGCATGAGGGTTGGTGTACAGGTCTGTATGATCGATGACAACCTCTACAGCATGTGCGGCATATGTAGTCTGCAGTGCCTTAGGCGCGCCAGGTACGTCGTCCTCAGCTGCGTCAGTCAGAGTCGCAACATCTCGGAAGTTTGGCCGTGGTTGACAGCTTGTGGCTTCAACTTCGCCTGCGAGAGACTGCGAGGGCGAGTATGGTTGCTGCTGGCAGGACGCAGAGAGCATGGAGGTGGGTGGGGAGGCGCCTTCGGACATCGTCGACGCTGAAGTCTCCGCGACCAAGGGGCGAATAGTGAGCGTGAGGATATCCGTAGTCTTGGCAGACTCCGGGGCATGCGGCGATGAAGGCGTCGTGGAGTGTGACATGTCTGAGAAATCGTGGTCTGTGTAGGCCGGAGAAGACATGCGAGTGGCGAGAGTGCCCGAGGGACAATCGGCCGAGGACTTCGAAAAAATGCACCTCGTGGCGACCCGGTCGTTGGCTACAGGAACGTATTGAAGAAGCTCGTCGGATTTCGTGGCTGACTGGTCGTGTGCAGCACGAATGTTCTGAACCTCGTCGGATAGGCATTCGTACGCGGGACTCGCGTAGATAGTGGCCGGACGAGATGTTGTAGGAGACGTAGTCGGGGAAGTTAGGTCCCGGTCAGTGAAGACTTTCGGGCCGGAGGGTACCGCACGCTGCGACGCAGACGAAACCTGTGAGTCGCGGGTGAACAGAAGCGGGTGGTAGGTGAGGCCATATCTGGCAAGCAGCGCCGAGCAGAGGTCATCGTAAGGCTGCTGGCTGGAGGTTGAAGTGCCAGAGAGATGACGCAACTCTACCGGAAGGGCGTCTTGAAGAATGGCGTGCATCAGCGGCTGGTCGGTGACGCCATTCAACGCCAGAACGGCATCGAGCTGCATGAACCATACCTTGGGGTAGGTCGATTGGAACGGCGGCACTGGCGGGCAGAGTTGCGGGAACATGGCAGCGGGCCGCTTGGCGGAGGGCGTGTTCTCCGGGTCACCAATGTAGTGGCGAGAGAAGAGAGACGTGAGACGGCGTCGAAGGCCGCCAATGGGGCCGTGCCGATCTCGCCACTTTATTCCAGGCCTGAAGCGAAGCCACGTCGGCTACCAGCGTCCGCCGCGCCAGGCGTCTCAGCTCGTTCTCCTCTTCGTGCAGCTCGAGCTAGCATCAGCTGCGCGAGAGGCGCGGCGCAGTGATCAAGAAATGATGGTGATGATGATGGCACTACACGCCGAACAAAGATCAACTACCCCCGCAGGTTCCTCGATTGAAGATTGACTCAGCTGATTGGGAAGGGTATAGAACTCTTACACACATGACCTGGACTGAGCTGTCTGCCCTGACCATAGATGATGCTGTCACGTATTTTACAGCTTTTATACTTAATGCCGCATCTAAATGTATTGCCAAAACGAGTGGCATGTCTTCTAAACGGCGAGTCCTATGGTGGAACGACGCATGCAGGAAAGCACGGACCACTCAGAACAAAGCATGGGCGTTGCTTCGCGATTCCCCTACAGCAGAAAACCTGAAAAATTTCAAGCGGGTCAAATCGCAAGCAAGGAGAACGCGTCGACAAGCTAGACGAGAGAGCTGGACAAAGTTTATATCGAGCATCAACTCGTACACAGATGAGAGAAATGTGTGGAATAAGATAAAGAAAATTAAGGGCCAACAAACGTATTCTCTTCCACTAGTAATTAGCCTCGGGGAAAGCTTGGAGGATCAAGCCAACTTTCTTGGCACACATTTCGAACACATATCGAGCTCCTCACACTACTCTGAATCCTTCCAGAATTACAAGGCACGAATAGAAAAACAAAAATTAGAAAGAAAATTTGCAAGAAATGGGGCATATAATGCACCATTCTGCTTAGCAGAACTGCGAACAGCACTCAGCTGCTGTAATACACAGGTTCTGACAACGTAATATACGCGATGCTGAAGGAACTACCCTCCGAAACTAAAGAAACCCTCCTCTCTCTTTATAATCGCATATGGTTTTCAGGTGTGATCCCCTCCTCCTGGAAGGAGGCTGTTATAATTCCAATTTTGAAGCAGGGAAAGGATCCCTCTACTGTATCAAGTTACAGACCTATAGCGTTAACAAGCTGCCTCTGCAAGCTATTTGAAAAAATCAATAATTGCCGCTTACTCCACTACTTAGAAACAAGCAAATGGCTCGACCCATACCAATGTGGGTTTCGAGAGGGTAGATCCACCACCGACCATCTGGTGCGCATCGAGGCACAGTTACGAGACGCCTTCGCACACAAACAATACTTCCTCTCCGTGTTTCTCGATATCGAGAAGGCCTATGACACAACATGGCGTTTTGGCATATTAAGAGACTTGTCTCACCTGGGTGTGCGCGGTAGAATGCTTTTCATAATCGAGAGTTACTTGTCGGATCGGAAATTCCGTGTCCGTGTGGGCAGTATTCTCTCCCAAACATTTGTGCAAAAAACGGGAGTACCGCAAGGTGGTATACTTAGTTGTACACTTTTTATTATCAAAATGAATTCCTTGCACCTGTCCATCCCCCGCATCATGTTTTATTCCACATATGTAGATGACGTCCAGCTTGGCTTTAAGTCATGCAACCTAGCAATGTGTGAGCGGCAGGTTCAGTTAGGTTTAAACAAGGTGTCCAAATGGGCAGAGGAAAACGGATTCCGGCTGAACCCAGAAAAAAGCACCTATGTCTTGTTCTTCCGAAAGAGAGGCGTGCACTCAGAACCTGACATTGAACGGAACGGTCAGCGTCTGTCTGTCAATGCGGAGCATAAATTCTTAGGCTTAATCTTGGAGAACAAGATCACCTTCGTACCACACATCAAGTATTTAAAAACAAAATGTTTAAAAGCCATGAATGTTATAAAAGTGTTGTCACGTTCTACGTGTGGTAGTGACAGGCAATTTCTCTTGAACCTGTATAGAAGCCTCATTCGCACCCGCTTAGATTATGGGGCCATTGTTTATCACTCTGCGACTCAAAGTGCGTTGAAGATGCTGGACCCCGTGCACCATTTGGGCATCCGCCTTTCTACGGGCGCTTTTCGCACCAGCCCCGTAGAAAGCCTTTACGTTGAGTCAAATGAGTGGTCGCTTCATCTGCAGAGATCTTACATGTCCTTTGTTTGTTTTCTGAAGGTGAAAGCAGACAAGAAGCACCCCTCTTACTCTACTATTATTGATTTGTCGAGCTCCATTCTGTTTCAAAACAGGCCTTCGATGGGGCAGCTTTTCTCAGTTCGCCTGAAGGGTCTAGCTGAGGACACTGGAGTGTCACTTGAACACAGTTTAATGGCTCCTGTAGCATGCCCGCCACCGTGGCAGTGGCAGACTATAGATTGCGATGTGTCTTTCCTAGAAGTTACTAAACATGCGCCTATTGCCCATATTCGAACATACTTCCTGGAACTTCAACACAAATACACACGTCCTGAGTTCTTTACAGATGCCTCTAAGTCCAACTCCTCTGTGACCTGCGCTGTTGTTGGCCCGTCCTTTTCGGATGCTTGCCCTCTACATCCAGGCGCAAGTATCTTCACAGCGGAAGCTTACGCGATACTTGTGGCAGCTAAACACATCAAACAATTAGAAATACAAAAAGCAGTAATTTATAGACTTCCTAAGTGTGGTAACGGCTCTGCACAGTCTTAAAAAACAAAAAAACCCTGTCCTCGTCTCACTTTACTCCATTTTATGCACACTCTACACTCTCAACCAATATGTAATAGTGTGCTGGGTGCCAGGGCACCGAGAGATTCAAGGTAACATGATGGCGGATCAGCTTGCTGCATCCGTCCACGAAATCAGTGCCACTACACCCATATCGATCCCGCCCCTTTATCTTAAGCTGTCTCTCGAACGAAAGTTCAGGGACTACTGGCAGAGCAAGTGGGGTAGACACACACAAAACAAGCTACACGTTATCAAGCCACAACTTGGCCATTGGCCACCAGTATTAAAATCGCGTCTAACAGAGATAACATTAACAAGACTCAGGATAGGACACACATACACGACACACACACATCTTTTGTCCGGTGACGATCCACCATTGTGTGATAAATGTGGTGAGGCATTAACAGTTCTTCACGTTTTAATCCAATGTAAACAATTAGACACTCTATGAAGACAGCACTTTCCATTACCCTACCGACAACATATACCATTACACCCCGCAATGTTTGTCAGTAGGGAACCACTTTTCACCCATAAATCATTGCTAGCCTTTTTAAGAGATGTCGCTTTTTGTCATGTAATCTACCCAGGCATTGCGTAGCGTGACCTCTCAAGAGAGGTTGCTGCTGCAGTAACTATGTTTAAAAGAACTTGCTTCGCAGCCCTTGGACACAAGGGCGCTGATGAGGCACTTGTGCTAGTGCCAAATATTTTTGCATGCTTTTATTATCAAAACCTTTGTCACCCTTTTTACTATGCATATCACGCCAATGTCATGATCTTAATACTTATGTTTTTACCCGCATTATCGCGAGGAATTTTAAGGCCCCTATACAGCCACGCAACATATCATTGTACGCATCTCTACTCATCGAAATGGCGCTCTTTGGCCATCAATTGGCCCTTGCGCCACAAAGCACCACACATCATCATCATCATCATCAGCTGGTCACGCCGGTCACGCCTGGCGTCAGACTATGAATTGCTCACGTTTTGCTTACACAGTGTCGCTGTGCCCAGCGTGCGCGTGCACCTATGCCACATTTGACTGTAAATTGGGCCCTTCATGATGCACTCGAGGTGGTTTTGCTAGCTCCTCATATACGCAATAAGGTATTACTTGACGTAAATGGATGACAAAATATATGAGTGATGCAAACATGATAATCCTGACACACGTGTCATGTAGGAATGTGACAACATACCATAGGAATAGTGTGCTCACGGGCGTTTGCTAGCTCCACATGTAGTAAATTCGGTATCACTGCGATGAATAGATGACGAAGGTAAATGACACATGAAAACATGGTAATTATGACACGGAATTCATGTACGGCACCATTTACTTCCACTTCATGAAGTTGTGCTGATTTTAAAGTGGCATAACCATTCTTATTCGTGCTTCGCATATCACCAATTCCCACGGTACGTGGTATGTGTCAATTTTTTTCATTGTTTTTTGCTTCTTTATGCAACTAGGCCAGAACACAATATATGCGTTCACTCGTTACAACGGGCAAAGCCGCAAATCATCATCATCATCGTCATCATCACTTACCGTACCACAACGTTCTAGTGTTCTAGTTAACGTGGTGAGTGACATCAACCAAACGGCTCTCAGTGTGGTGGAAAGCAATGTATCCATGCTCTTGTCTCGTCAAGCTGGCGTCTCCCGCGGCCTCATGCAACTGACAAAAAAGCGTGCGCGAATTCTCTTGAAGAGATTTAGTTATGAATGCCAGCACTTCAAAAGGCAGAGTGTCGTCGTGTACATTGAAGAAATCGGCGTCGAGAGCCAGCTAATCACTGACGCAGTGCTCTTCCGGTCTTCATTGGGACAAGCTGTCTGCTTAGACTTGATGTCAACTGCGAACTATAGACTTCACAGCGAGTCTTCGCTCCCTAAAAATGCCACTTCGGCTACGAGGACCTCAAACTTTTTGGCCATATCGTCAGAAGTGACGACATTTTCCACACCCCGAGAAAATGCGGGCTTTTTCTGCGGGATGTTGCTGCCTACCCCGCACCGATGAAGGAACACGACGTACGCCGTTTGCTGAGACTTTATGCCATTGTCGCTTCGCCCCAAGTTTTTTCTCAAAATAGCAGAAACCTTACATCATCTCACAAGGGACGACGTCACTTTTTGTGTGGTACTCAAACAACATGAAACTTTTGGCTAGATATGATGACGCCCTTACACTGCTCTAATCTTAGGTCACTTTGATGAAAATGCCGACAAAGAAATGCACACAATGCAAGTATTGTTGGCCTCGAGGCCAACCTTTTGCAATGACAAGAACGTACCGAGCAAGGGATCTCCTACGCTAGTCATACGTTATCATTGGCCGAAGCGAACTGCTCCACAACAGAAAAAAAGGACCTAGCTGTCATATGGGTTGTAGCCAAACAGTATTTCTATGGGCGACTGTTGAAGGTAGTCACAGACCACCGTTCTCTGGGCTGACTTGCAGGCCTCAGAGATCCCATCGGTAGCCTAGCGTGAAGGCCCCTACGCATACAAAAATTTGATGGTATATAAGCACGCAGGCAGACCGATGCTATGACGTGCTTTAGTAGAACCGACACCTCCTGACCAACCTGACGATGACAGTTTCATCATAGCCGCCTCAGCCTCTGACGTGTCTAAGAAATATTTTGATGACCTAGAAGTTTGAACTGATAGACTATATTAAGGACAACTTTTGAACAGCCATTACAAACATTGAAGCACACGATTTCATTATTTTTCCTCCGTGACAACATTCGTTACAAGCGGAGCTTTGATCCCAATGATCGAAGTGCCCTACTGGTCGTAGCATGTGCGATGCAAGACGAAGTCCTCAATGTGTGCTATGACGCACCGTCTTCCGGGCACTCAGGGTTCACCCGTTCTCTAGATTGTGTCCGCCACAAGTACTACTGGCCCAAACTTTCCCGTACCTTCAATCACTACGCCATAAACTGCCGAATATGCCAGCGCCGCAAGATTCCGTCCATGAAACTTGCTGCTTTTTTACACCCTGTTTAGCCACCCCAGGAACAGTTTTAACAAGTGTGCATAGACCTGCTAGGTACTTTTCCGAAATCCTCAGCGTGTAGCCACTGGATAATAGTTGCGACGAATTAATTACCCGTACTGCGAAACACCTGCAACCCAACGCGGTAGAGCAAGCGCTGTGGTTGACTTTTTAATTCATGCTGTTGTCCTCCACCATGGTGCACCGACCGTGGTTGTTACCGACAGAGAACCGGCTTTTATCGCCGAAATGCTGAAAAAAGTGATGACTGTAAGAAGCGCCATACACCGCCGTACGACAGCTTAGGGCTGGTTCACGCTAGCGGCAAGCCTGCCCTAACGGTGCAATGCGCCGCCCGCAGGAGAGCTGTTCGAGTTGCACGGGAAGCTCCTCCGAAAAGCATGGCTGTCCTTCCGAATGCAGTTGTCGCACGCCTCGAATCTATCAAGCGGCCGCCGTGCGCTCTGTTGCTCGTAAGCTCCGAAGAGATGCTTCCATTTGCTTAGGACTCATGTCCTTTAGCTTCGGCAACAGAGTACTCGAATCGATTCGGCACCGTTTATGATAACCATGCTAAATTTATTGTTCTAGGTCTAAGCAAGCTTTCCCGAATTTTAGAGGGCATACAATACACGTTTGCATGTTGTTTCTAATGTTGAATAGCTGGTGCTACTTGTCCAAACGCCTTTGTTGCGAATGTCGTTTTGAATTGCTGTGTGCTTCTTTTAAATACCGGACAGTGTAAAACACTGTATTCAGTGCTAGGACGTAGGCTGGGAACAACACGTACGACATAGCGTGAAAACCGCGGAGCAAGAAACAAGCAGCTCGAAGTGTCCCGTGACAGACGCAGATGTTGCGGAGAGGCGAAAGCAGACGATGCGGCTCAGACATGCCACTCGATCGTTGCTCATCGGCTACGTCACTCTCCGGCAAACGGCGAGCGGCGCGAAATAGGGTCTCGGACCCATTTTTGAGCGGCGAAAAACAGCAGACGTGCGCGAAGGAAACAGCCGCGCACTGCTGCCCGAGACCGTCAAACGTAAAACGACGACGCATGTTTGCCGCTAGCGTGAACCAACCCTTACCATACGTAAGCGAACGGCATAGCAGAATGGCTAAATAAGACAATGACATATACGCTTTCTGTGTATGTGCTGGACACCACTGTGCAGCACCTCCGGGCCACTTCAGCCCCCCCCCCCCGAACCTGAGTATTCTGTCGTGCCATCGCTCTTGACCAGACCGCATGCGCATAGCCAATGCAGAGTTCAAAGCCATGCTTCAAGAAAGCATCGCCTGTCGCTCTGACAACCCATGGCCCTCGCCACTTCACCTTGTCCTGAAGAAGACCAATAGCTGGTGACCATGTGAGGACTACTGCACCCCTAATGCCCGTGCTATGCAAAACAGGCGTTCCATCCACTACATACAGCACTTCTCCAATCGCATTCACGGCGATGACTCGTCTTCTACATGCTAGACTTGATGAAGGCTTACCGCGGACAACCTCGCCTACTCACGACGTCCCAAAAAGTCGCAATAATCAAGCCGTTTGGCTTGTTCGAGTTTCCCTTTATGAGCTTTGGGCTAACAAATGCAGGACAAACCTACCAGCGCTTCAATTACGAAATCATCTACAGCCTCGACTTCTGCTTCGTCTGGCGACATATTGGTCTTTTCACGTGATGGCTAAGAACTTCGCAGCAACCATCGTCTGTTGCTTCTACGCCTCGACGACAACGGCCTGCTCGTCAACGACTGAAAGAGTGCGCTGCGTACTTCCGCCCTCCAATTCTTCGGCGACAAAGTTTCGTCAAAGGAAACTCGACGATTCCCTGAACGCATCTCTCTGACTTGCCGAAGTACTTTTCACACTCCACCGCTAAAGACATTGTTTCTTTGGCATGCTGAATTTTGATATGTGGGGTTTAACGTCCCAAAACCACTTTATGATTATGAGAGACACCGTAGTGGAGGGCTCTGGAAATTTAGACCACCTGGGGTTCTTTAACGTGCACCCAAATCTGAGCACACGTGCCTACAACATTTCCGCCTCCATCAGAAATGCAGCCGCCGCAGCCGGGATTCGAACCCGCGCCCTGCGGGTCAGCAGCCGAGTACCTTAGTCACTAGACCATCGCGGCGGGGCGGCATGCTGAATTTTACAGACGTTTCTGGCAGTGCGGTTCTGACTACCAGGTGCCCTCATACGAAGGATCAAACCCATCACGTGGACAATGATTCTGGTGAAATTGTTTGAGAAATGAAATGCTGCTCTCTGCACCGCCATGCTGAACTCCCGTCCTGTGCATGACGATGCCGTGAGGTTCTTCACAACGCCAATGATTGATTGTTAGATATGTGGGGTTTAACGTCCCAAAACCACCATATGATAATGAGAGACGCTGTAGTGGAGGTTCACAACACCTTTGGTTTCCCTGTTGGCGCCGGTGCCTTGATGCAACGCGTTCACAACACCTGGCAAGCCTTGGCATTCCTTTCAGGAAAACTTTACGCTCGGAAGGCAACCCCTTCGAAGGTCCATTCCACCGACGATACCAAGATCGCTACCCCTTGAAGTTTTCCACCTTACTACAGAGAAGTTTTGGCGATATACGAAACAGCTTAACACTTTCACCATGTTCTCGAAGCACAGCACAGAACACCAGGCATTCTCTCAACACCTCGACAAACTTCTTATCGGCTCAGTGGGAACAACTCTCATCGCACAGTTCACCACCGACGTCCAACATGTCAACGCAAAAGAGGACGTTGTCGCCGACGTACTTCCACGACTATCCACCAGAAACTCGGTGCAGATGACAATTGACGTCATCGCCGAGGCTCAGACCATGGACGACGAACTTCAGGAACTTCTCAAGGACACGTCCTCGCTAGAGCTACAAGAAGTCCCCATTGCAGGGTAGCGAACTACAATCTGTTACCGCACGCTGGCAGGAAAATCCAGGTCCTGCTGCCCTTGTACGAACACGTGGTCTTTTCAGCCAGTTGCACAACCTAGGCCATCCGGGCATGCGCGCCTCTACTCGCCCCTTGGCTGATCGCTAAGCATGGCCCTCCATGCAGCGCAATCGTCACATGCGGAAGCGCTCCTGCATTCATTGCCGACGTCTTAAAATGAGTAGGCAGGTCAGGCCCCCTACTCGGAAGTCTTTCAGCCCTCTGGTCCGTTTTAGCACGTTCACCTCGACATCATAGGACTATTTCCCCTGGATGGATTCTACCACTACTGCATCACCGCCATCGACTGGTACACTCGATGGCCCGAGGCATGGCCCCTCGAGGGAATCACGGCGGAAGACGTCGCCTTGGCCGTCAATTAACGGACTCAAGCGCACATGCATCGCGGTGAACGGCACGGGCAGCGCCACTCCTTCCGCAGGCAATCGTTTACAGCCACCGACGTCGCAGCCCGCACCCTTCATGACACGCTCTGCGCGCAAACTCAAGTCAAACGTTATTTAAAATACGCACGAAGTACAATGTTGGAGGCCATCCAGGCAAGAACGCTGTAAACTTACCGCTTTACGAGGCTAAGGGGCCGCCACCAGGCAACAGAAGCAGTGCGCACAAGTGCACTGCTGTGCAACACTTTCAATGTTGTAAAAACAAAATAGTACACGCGTACTTCCTGTGAACAGGTTAGAATACCTGTGAATAGTGAATAATGTTACCGCCAAGAACGTATTGTTATCTTACAATGCAAAAATCGATAACAAAAACAGTAGCGACAAAAGAAAAAGAAAGAAAAGAGCATGCACGCGATGAGTGTATCGTAAAAAGCATAGATACAAGGTAAACTTGCAAGCCTTAGGCATAAACTTGGAACATATCGAACAGAGAGACGTCTGGTACGGCTCCCAGATTTCAGCAGACTCGGGGAGCTCTGAACTTCGTGGGGGTGACGTGGTGACACACTGCGCACAAACCGGCGCAGCTAGCATGTCTCGGCTGCATGCAGCGACGGGTGTCTGATAAGGTACAGCTCAACCGCAGCGCCACCGAAGGCTGCCGTCATCACTGGTGGCTGTAACCCCAAGCTGCCGAACCAGCCTGAAATAGGATTATTGTTTTCTAACCATTCAAGCAGAGCGTCGGTACACTCGCCCCGTTGCTGCTACGATGTTGAGTCACGTTTTATGTTCGATGCGTCGTTTTATCTACACGGCATGCCACCCACTTTTCCGATGATGTTCCTAATGCTCCTAATTTCTGGCATCGGCGAAACAGCCCCGCACTCTAGAAAAAAAGGTAGTTTGGGGAGTACATCTTTCAGGTCAGTATACTCATCTATCTAACGTACTTTTGTTGCGTGATCAGCATGGTCCTGACATTCCCGGTCAAGAACAAGGTGCGCATTATCAGCGTTGCATTACATTTTTAAGGAGAGGGAGTCCTGGATCTGGCGACTCGATAGGTGGACTAGTCTTTTTCGAGGCTGCGACTGATTATGTACACCGGAATTCAGTTGTAGCCTTGGCGAAGTCCAATCCACTTGCCGAAACGTCAACTTCAGCATGCTCCCTCCGCCCCCTCCTCATTTACGACACTTCTTTTTTTCAATAATACTGTCAACCCCCGCTTGAGGGTCATAACAGGGAGGGAGTACAATATGAGTACAAACAGAACACCTAAAAAACCACTAAGCAATAAAGACAGAAAAACAGAATGGGCAGTACTTCAACCACTACCAAAATAAGCATCAATTTTTTTGTCAAAAGTTTGTACATTGGTACTATTATAACATGTTGAGGTAAAAAATTCCATTGTTCTATAGCATCCGGGAAAAATGACCACCGAAAGCTGTCAGTGCGAGCGCTGAAAGGTTCAGTGGGGGCATCATGATTCAATCTAGTGCTACGTTTTCCGGGAAGGCGTATGTACTCGTCTTTAGGTATTTTGAATATCCGTTGGCATATACGAAATAATGTTTTAAGTTTTTGTTTCAGTCTTCGAATTTCCAGTGATTCTAAATTGCATGAATTTAGCATATCAGTTACTGAATCCCGCCTTCTATATCTAAAGCACACAAACCAAGCTTCACGACTCTGAATACGTTCTAACTTGGTGACCAAGTGTTTCTGGTGAGGGCTCCAAACCACAGAGGCGTATTCCAGTCTAGGTTTAATATATGTGTGCTATGCAAGCAGCTTTACGTATTTCGGTGTTTTATGCAACTTTGCTCGTAGAAAACGCAGTTTTTTAAATGACTCAGAACAAACCGTTTGATGTGACGGTGCCAAGTTAGGTTGTTCGTAATTTTATGACGGCTAGATTCCAGGACGGCCATTTCGTTATTTTTTTATTCTTAGCAAAGTTGCAAGATACGAGCTTTCAAGGGACCTCAAGCAGGAAAATGACGATTACAGATGTGTGTCAGCAATACTGCCCAAGTAGCCGATTTTTTCGTATGCTGCTCCATGCTCCACCTGAAAAATGAGCGAGTCCCGCGGCCGCAGAATGCTTCCCTCGCACACTGATAGACATCGGTCCAGCAATTCATAATAAAATGCATTTGTGAGCACACGTCACTCAAACACTTGGTTTATTTTCTCAACTATGGTGTGAATAATTCTCTTGTCGGATTTCCTACGTAGACAGCCGCAGCTACTCGCTCTTTCTGTCGATGATTCTGAGCTTTACTTTGTAGGGAAGAAGTAGTAGAATGGTTGGATGATACTTGGGAGGAATCTGCAAATACAAAAAAATAGTCATGGGGTCATATAACTCATTCATGCACAATGAGATTGGTATCGGGGATATTCAAGACAGAAACCAGTGCAGCATAATTTTAACAGGCATTAGAAAAAATGTTTTCTTTTCGTGAGAAGAAATAATCGATATCCTTTTTGGGTCTATGGTTATCTTCCATCTTGGACAAATATTAGCGCGAAAAAGACGGGACGGGAAAGAAAAGACTAACTATAGCGCTAATTTTCAACGAAAATTTATTCTAAACAAGGCGGAATAAATAAAATCTGGAAAATCCATAAAAAAGAACCATCACGCAAGCGCCTTGTGACAAAACACAACAAAAGGCCATATAGTTCATGAGGCGCGCAGACTATTCGTGAGGTATAAAACTTCTGCATATGACAGGGCTAGGAAAGGCTGGCTGATACAATTATTACCTTTCAGTGACAGAAAGCACCCCCATGATTTCCCGTAAGGGCTGGTCTCTGTGGCAATGCAAGATTTCCGTTCAGAAAAACAAAGATTACAAGCATTTATGTGTCAATGAATGGCAAAATGGGACCTGTGCCATTATTTGACATTACGTGCAAGCTCCAGGGTTCGCATGTTTATGCACTGATTAGTTCGCCCTATGTAAACCTTCGAGCAAGAACACGGAATCTTATTACAATAGCAAGAACACGAAATCTTATTAATATATTACATTAGTTTGACAATCCATTATTTATTGTATGATTTACTTCGCGTTTTCGCCATTTTTCATATTTTTCACCGCATAGTTTCGTTGCCACACTTGAACATACTTGCCGCAACTTTTGGGCAACGCTGAATACATCAACTTGGCATCTAGTACCGACATTTTCAATCTCTTGCGATAGCCTATGCGCATAAGGAATCACAGCTAATTTTTTTCGAGTCGGAGTGTGAATATCTTCTGTTGTGTGCGTTGGTAAGCTCTAGTGCGTTAAAGTCCTCGAGTTACATAAGGCGCAATATTAGAAACTTACCCGCTAATGTTCGTACACCAGCTCACCTCACCTTTCTTCGCACACAACTTAAGCCTGCATCTTCCATTTGGTCAACGCTCGAAAATTTATCCAAACTAGGGCAGCATGATACATAACACGAAACTATAGTAGTAGTGTTATACGAACTAAAACTGGTATTTGCCTACAGGCCTTAGCAATGTGCCGTGACATGGTCACATTAACATAATTCCACAAGTATGCCCACTCTGGCAGGTCAAGTTCACTTCATCTCGATGTTCTATCCCGAACATCAGAAGATAATTTGTGTTTCACACGCATATACGGTCACACATTAACATTCAACTCATCGACACTTCCACGAACCATTACATAATAGACTAACCTGCCAGACAACATAGTTTCCTTCTCCAACCCTGACAAATTCCACCACCAACTAATTGCCCATTTACACTGAAGCCATTGATTATTCTTTAGTGAAAAGCATAATGTTTGTGTGCATGTGCATGTATATATGTGTATTGTACCACTATTTTGTATACCTGATGTATTTATTCACTATGCAATGTGCATTACGTACGGTGTCGATATTTAAGAAAGGGAACATGGCGACGCGTGCCCTGCGTGCTCCGGAAGAATGGATGGATTGATATGGCTGTGCGAACGGGTGGTGGCTAACGCCACCAAGCCGTAATACTTAGTGAACCAAAAATTAGATTTATTTTTTCCCTTTAAATAGTGAGGTTGAGGACTCGTACTTTGCAGTGAAGTATTTAATTTTCACTCGTGCCTTGACTTTAGCCACCAATGAAATAACCTACTTCTAGTTTATTCTACCCGCTTAAAGTCTATTTTGCCCTCCCTGTCCCTAAACCCCAGTGTTTTGAAAAACTCTGCGCCATCATTCTGAACTATAGGGTGAAGCCCTTCACGGAACGTTATCAAGTGTTCGGCAGTTTCTTCTTCCTCTCCACACGCACTGCATGCCGTGTCTACCCTTCGTATTTGGCCCGGTATGTCTTGGTTCGCAATACTCCCGTCCTGGCCTCAAACAGTACAGAACTACCCCGAGTATTATCATAGATCCCTTCCTTGGCAATTTCCTGCTTAAAAGTTTGATAGATCTCTAGTGCGGACTTCCTAATCATGCCAATTCTCCACATATTGATCTCAGCTTCCTTCACCTTTTTCTTAACCAATCATTCTTTTTGGTTTGGCCTCTGCTGTTTTCTAAGTATTTACCACTCAATTTTCTAGTTTGCTTCCTTCATTTCGTATCGACATTCTTTATGTAAAAGTATCTGAATCGGCGGCTGCTAACAATGTGCTCAAGCGGGAGCGAGGGCAACCACAGTCTCTTTTCACGTCATCTCGTGGCGAGCTAAACAATCATTTGTAGCCGTTATAGTACGGCATTATTGTAACCCCTCCCCCTTGAAGGCGATTACTGGCTCTCGCGTTATTGCCTTCAACCCTAGTTCACACTGAAGCATCCACTTTCTACAGTGACCAAAATGCTTTTGCCACTGAATAGCAGCGTCGTTTGCACTGTACGCGCCCCTCGCCGCGGATTATGCCATCTACCACGGTGCGGAAACGGGATGGATGTGCTGTCACCCGTTTGCTGTCGCGCGATGCCAGCGGCGTCAATGGGTTTGTCTTGCTCTGCTAATACTGCGACGAGCTTGGTCGTGCTAACGACAAGCCCGGTGACCTCTTCCACGAAAGAGGGACTTGAAGTAGGCACAGAGTGAGCTAAACTCCCGTTGCGTGCACTGCGACATGACAAGTGAGTAGGACTTGGTCGCCATTTTTCATAATTTCTAAACCAGCGCTCCTATTCGTCCGTGGCGACCGATTCAGTGGCAGACGCCGCGAAAATTGATTGATTGATATATGGGGTTTAACGTCCCAAAACCACCATATGATTATGAGAGACGCCGTAGTGGAGAACTCCGGAAATTTCGACCACTTGGGGTTCTCTAACGTGCAACCAAATCTGAGCACACGGGCCTACAACATTTCCGCCTCCATCGGGAATGCAGCAACCGCAGCCGGGATTCGAACCTACGACCTGCGGGTCAGCAGCAGAGTACCTTAGCCACTAGACCACCACGGCGGGGCGCCGCAAAAATTGGTCCGAGAGTAATCTGTGCGGAGAGGGCCCGTTCGGCGGATCTCGCCGCTGCCGAATCTCATTCTGTGCACTTTCGGCGGCCGGAATGCTCAGTGTAAACGCGCCCTCAAGGGGGAGGGGTCGCGGTCTTGCCGCTGGCTCCATATCAGCAACAAATGGTTGTTTTCCTCGCCGCGAGATGACGTGAAAACAGACTGAGGTTGCTCTCGGTCCCGCTTGAACGCGCTGCGAGCAGTCTCCGGAGCGCGCAGGCCACGCGTTCCCGTGTTTCCTTTCATAAAAATTTACGCTGTACATGGTATGTATGAAGTGTTCAATTTTTTTCTGTGTCGTTCTCTAGTGGTGGTTTATTCCTTTACATTTTTTGATCATTGATGCTATTTTAGAGCCCCCCCCCCCCCTTACACAAAGCCCAACAGGCCTGTAAGGAATTTCAAATAAATAAAAATATATAAATAAAAGTACCTACTGACGTTATTATTAACATCAACGCAATTTGTAGTCATTCATTATCACACTCACACCTAATCAAGCTGACAGGGACTCGCCTTGATACTCACACGCACTGATGCTAATTCAGAAGTGATGTAGCTCGGGTGCTTTGGTCACTCATGAACTTAGGTTGTATTAGCGTGGTACATAATCGAAGGAAACACGATAGAGACGTCAATAAAGCTACTTGCTAAACTTCAAACTTTGATGCCATTTGCACCCGTTTTATACATGTGCAAAAACATGTCATCTTGCACGTGACCTCATATCAAGTTTCTCCATTTCTCGTTTGGTCAAAGCGATTGAGCACTCACACACACAAGTTTACTATAAATTATATAGCTTAGGCGTCCTTTATTAAATGCGTCAACTGATTCCGAGACCGGCCGAAAACGATGCAGCTGCGCAGATAAGCAGAGCACCCACAGCCTTTTAGTAGGATGCTAGGAACGCTCCCGCCGAAACCATTTCTTGTGTGGCAGCTGTGTTTCCGCAGTCTATAATTCAGACATCACTTAGTCTGCCCTATATTATACTTCGCGCACGATAATGAAAACTTAGGGACCACGCAGCACACGCAATAAAAAATGTGACATTTTGTGTCTTAGCACATGCTAAGTGAGCGACATTATTTGGGCAAGTCAACCTGATAGGTTACAGAAGTTTTTTTTTTTGAGATTGGCTGAAAAAACAAATCGTACGTTACCCTGCTGGCCCACTTCCTTCAAGTACTCAGAAAAGTGTGCAAATACGGGATCACACCTACTCTGCAGCCCGAAGAGTCCAAGTTTTGTTGCATGTTTACTTTGCTTGAACATTTTAGGATGCGTTCGGGAACACACATATGCACCAGAATTCAGTAACATATTGGTGAGAAACTGGCATTCAATATCAAACTGGATGTTGTTTTGTGGTCAGGGTGACATCATTTGTCAGGACATTTTTCAAGCAAGTTTGCGATGTGTCTCTTATTGAGCTTTGAGTGCGCAGGCACAAAAAAAAGATGCACATTTGATCGTAGTTAGTACGACCAGCATGTGTGCTCTTTTTAGAAAAACAGCCGGATGTGCAAAAACTCAATAGAGACCCCTTGATGTAGCTCGCAAGTAACTTCAAGGGGTACAAGCCAGCCATTAATCGTGGTCTACGCATTGTCAACCATCGCTTCTATGTGAACAGGAGCACAAATAAAAACAGGAAGTCATCGACCAAACAAAATGCTTCACATAATTTTGTTTTTTAACGTAGCGTACAAAGCCAGACCAGATAAGACCATATAAAAGTGAATCGCTAAAAATGGGACTATACATGAGCCGGTACAGATGCCTTTTTTGCCAGTACAACGTGTTGTTCCAACAGATAAAAGTGAAACATAATACAATGAAATTGCTACTATTGACTCGTTGACAAGTACGCGTCATTTTAAATGCGTGAGGCCGCCATCAACGAGTCATTTCTTTTACAGTATTTTTAGTTGTACGCTTTCGTCCTCTCAATAAACCGGCATGGCAGCTCGTCTACGTCAAAAGCCGTCATGTCACTACATAGTTATGGAATCACTTGCTGCTCCAGTGTGTATTATATTACTTACTCAGCTGCATCTTGAATATCGACGCAAATGTAATGAGGCCTTACACTAAATCTCATCGCAAAATGACATACTGTGTGATTGGCAGTGCCGACATGATCTGCAATTGGCAAATCTCTCTTTAAATATTGCATCATCATATGAAAGTATCCCAGCTCGTTGATATACAGTCGGCAGTAGCCTAGCGTGCACGCGCTGTCACTTGATATTGAACAATTTTAGTTGAGTTTCGCAACAGCTTTACGGACATAGCCCGTCAACAAATGGCTGGAAGGCTTTGTCTTCAGAGCTGCCACGGATGGCCAACAATCAAAAGGCACACGTATTGATCTTCTCTGAGCACACGTTATTCATGTACACAGCACTACGAATATGCCACATACCTTCAAACACGGAGCCTCCGCGTGCAAGATAGCGTGACCGGAACAGAAGATGCACACATTAGAGAGATTTAGAAGTTACGCAAATAGGGTACACAAATACGGTAGTACATTACCATCGCGTGCCTCCCCTCCAGCTCTATGCATAAAGTGCTTCCTGAAAGAGAATAGAGGGGAAAACGACGAGACACAGTAAAACAAGGTGACTGCGCGAGCACTCGTGTAGTCATCTTGTGGTGTCTCGTCGTTGTTCTCTCACAGCTGTCCCACGGTGAATAAAAGTGCCAAACAACGTATTTTATTGAAGAGGGGCTACCCAATACCAAACGCCAGGTGCATGGCATACAATGCACAGGCAATATTGATACGTGACACCCCCTTTCCCATAAATAAAAACTTTGTAGTGTTGGCGGTGACATTTTTGAACTTGGAGAGGCGGAAATATAACGGAACGAAAGGGGAGGAAGGGTACCTTGGTCCCGTTCTATATTTCCGTACTTTCTGAACTTTTCTTCCGAACGCAATACCGCAAAACAAGCAGTGCACTCAGAGAGACTGGAGCCAGAGGAATTAGCGTTGCCGAATACACTGGCTCGTGGAGACTGGCGCTGACGTGATGGTGCACTGCGGCACCAAGGCTACAGTATTACAACGTACACGAAGGCCACAAAATCAGGATGCGAGTCCCGTGATATTCGACGTATCCGGGGGTGTCGTTTACAGGCTAACCAATCTAGACGGGCTGCAAGAGTGATAATTATCTATCGAAAAAAAGTCCAATGTGGTGTAATATTGCAAGTTCAGCCTCCTATTTTCATCCAACAATAAACGTTTGTTAGTGAGCCAACACGACATCGCAATGAAAATATCTTGTGGTTTCATAACGCTTGTCTCGTGGACTACTGCTAAACAACGTCCGCACTAGGGCTTTCCATTTCTTTGCACCGACCACTCGCTGTATGTGTGCCGCCTTTTTTGCTCTCTGCGGCATATTGCCACTATCCTTTTGCAAGTTTTGTTATCGCCCCATTTGACTGTTAGTAATTCACAGCGCAAACAACGCCTGCAGCGTTCACGAAGCTCCAAGGCTGCAGTATATTTTGTTATGATTTCACCCACTTCGCGAACATTACACAATATTTTGCAACTTACGTGGCCTCTAGCGATAATGCTAGAATATCTGACGGTGCACGTATAATTGTTGACGCGCTTCACGGTTTGTCAGGTTATCGATGACCGATGCTCTGTTCACCGCTATCAGTGCTAGTATCTTGCTGTAATCTCACTTTTCTTTAACGTGGCCACAAGTTCCACCAAATAACCTGTTTCGTCTAACCATCCAGTCTGTTCCCTTCGTCCACGTCACGACCCCGTGACATCTGGTGGAGGAGCTTTCCAGCCCTTGTACCGGACACACTCATCATGCCGTGAGCCGAGCACACACCACCAAGGAGACATCGACGCCAACGCTGAGCAGAGAACAGACCGCCGGCAGAATAGGCTCCCGCCAGAGTTCGGGTCTCTACCTGACCCAACTCGGAAGACTAAAACCCTGACCTCGACCACCGCGACAATAACAGCGCGTGTGCCACCTGCACCAATCCTGCTCCGCCAGCTCAAGCAGCTTCCCACTTTCCGGAAATCATCTTTAAAGACCTAGAGAGCTGGCAAGCGACCTATGACCCAGTGGCCGCCTTAAACACCTCGAACCCTGACGAAAAACGACGCAGTGCTTAATTTCATGTTGAAGACGCCACGAAGACGTTGTTCAAGAACCGGGAATCCCCGCTACGAACCTGGGATGTCTTTGGACGCTGTTCCTGAGCAGCTGCACGAGCGTCGTCCGCAAGGAACGTGCCGCTACTGCCTTGGAGACATGTTACAACTACCTAACAAAAATGTGAACATCTTGTTCGAAATGATGACTCTGGTGTTCCGTAAAGCCGACCCCAGCATGACCGAGGAGAAGAAATCGAGCTTCCTTATGAGGGGTGTCAAGCAAGAACATTTCGCTGGACTATTTAAAAACCCCCCGAAAATGGCCGCTACATTCGCTTCAGAAGGATCTACAATAGAGAAAACGCTTGAGGTGCGTACACAACAACACAACAGCAGCTTCCCGTTCATGTGATGGACGGCTAAGCAGTTTGATACAAGCGCAAGAGGCTTTAAGTTGCTATCGAGAGTGTCTCCGTTTCCTGATCATTATGCCCCCAATAATTGAGAACAAATGCATTCAAGAGGCAATCCCAGCTGTAACGACATATATGCTCCAAAATGCTCAAAACTGGCGCGACAAACATGATGTATAGGGCCACATTTTTATATTTACACCTGATAAAAGTGAAGCTCATCCGATTAGCAGGCTGCACTTGAGTACTTCAGCGAGGATGAGCTTTAGTGTTCTCGGCAGAGGCCGAATCAAAAGGACGTGATGCCGCTTATCACGAATGGCCAGAAAGAAAGCCTCAAAGTGGTTCATGGCGCGCACTACGCGTGAAAATTTTTGGATTTTTGATGCTCGGCACCCCAAAACTGCCATTATCCTGTCAAAGTTTTACAGCTGACGTTCAAAATTTCTGCTGCTCGCATAGCAACATGATGTTCGCGTATGCGTTATTGCGCGAATCCTTGTATGTCTGCATTCGAGAATGCATTTGGTAAAGAAGTGTCACTGAAAGGCGTAAAAGAAAGGTACCTTCATGGATCCTAAACAGCAGATTGTAAGTTGAGACAGTGCTAGCGCTGCCCATGAATTGAAAGACTAACTCTCACTAATCTCGGAATGCTTGAAGAGGACGAAATAATATTTGCTGTGTGGGAAAATGGCGAATTAAAAAAGACTTTGTCTTCAACCGTTTTTCTGAAAGAGCTACTCAAATGGGTGGCATAACGATGCCCCGCGATTACATACGCAGCACTCAAGCAGTGGCTATTCATGAAGCATCATTGTGTTGGCAGCGTAAAAGAATTGTGAATGGCTGACAAAACGGCGGAAATATGAGCAGAGCCACAGAAAGCTGCAGACTTTTCTGAGAGTTCTCTGTCTGGTTGCGTATGTAAACTGAGGAACGATTCAGCTCACCCCCCCCCCAAAAAAAAAGTAAGTGACGATTCGTAAACACAACGTTTCGGAACCGATTTGGTTCCTTCCTCAGGGGGGACTGGGGCTATGTTACAGGGGCGTCTTCAAACCACTCCCGGGGCGGTTATGGACCCCCCTCTCTCTCTCATTTTGATGCGGAGTGTAGTCCCTGTGTATACACCGGGGGAAGGGTCCGGTGAGAATGATCGCTGTTTTGGGCCATTCGCTGTATATGCAATATGAGTCGAGTAGTAACCTTCTCTTCCAGTTAGTCTCGCTTTCAAGAATGGTCGCTACGTCAAAATTCATCCGGTGGTCAAACGCCTTAAAATGCTCGGTGAATGCACTGCGCTCTTTTTAAAGCTTCCGGACGCCATTGGCGTATATTCCTGCATCTTAAGTTTGCGAAAAACTGGACTGTCCTGCCCTCAAGCGAAGCGCAGCCATACCATTGGCATAAAAACGAAATCTGCATTTTCACTTGTGTAGCCAAAACAAGAAAAGCCACACGCTGTCTTGGTGTAATTAGCAACGATATGCACTGCGACACACCGCACGCCTGTTACATCCAAGTTTGAGTACACAAGAGAGGGGAGAGAAATAAGCGGATGGACAGGGAGGTTAGCCAGTTCTTGGAACAGCTGGCTCCCCTGTGCTTGGAAAAGGTGTGAAGAGAAATAAAGATGATAGAAAAGAGATGTTACAAAGAGAGAGAGAGGGAGAAAAGAAAAGATATTGTAACGGAGAGTATTTATTATGTTAGTGCCGCTTGGGCTAACACTGCACGCAGCGTGCAAGGATGCAGGACAACCGGGCAGTTCACACACAGCCCTACAGTAACTTTGTCGTCTTCACTACTTCTGTACTATTTCGGCGCTCGTGCCTGAGGTACCTTTCTATACCCGTGACATTACCGCGGGCAGCAAAGCGCCGTCCCAATGCTTGCTGTTATTAAAAAGGCATGTCACTGTAATAGGGCTTCAGGTCAAGAACATGCAAAATGTCAGTTCTAGATCGCAGGCTCGTAGTAGTAAATTTTCATAGGTGACAAGTGTCACCTGGCGCAGAACTCAATAAGGCCCAACGTTTAGTGATAAAAGACTCTCGCAGAGGCCGGAAGAACAAGCTGAGAGCCACAGTAGCACGAGACAGGCCAGAGGATAATCGACATTCCTATGGCGACGGTTGTAGATCGACTTTTGTGCTCTCTGGGACGATAAGAACCTGGCACGGGCTACTGTTCGTGCGCTGAGAGATGGAATCTTGCGCGTACGAGGTTCTGGACGGAGCGTCATGGGCAAGCAGCGTATAAATATTTAGTAAGGGATCACGGCCAAAGAGAAGATACAATGGTGTGTAGCCAGCAGTTTCATGACGCGACGAGCTGTAGGTGAAGGTTACGAACGAGAGGGTAGTTTGCATATTAGTGTGCTCGTCAAAAACGTACACTGCAAGCACGTCTGTCGGTGTGCGGTTGAGGCATTCAGCAAGTCCGTTAGTATGTTGATGGTAAAAATCCCTGAAATTGTGCCGTGTAGCAAAAGGTCTAAGGAGAATCTAAGGAAGCAAGTGGGTGAAAATAGGAGAAATAAATAAAAGAAAGAAGATGCGAAAATAATTGGGTTGTTTACTAACGTTAACAGTACAAAGGACGGACACTGCACTCAAGGCTTGTCTTGATTTGATAAGTGGAGTTTAACGTCTCAATGCCACCATATGATTATGAAAGACGCCGTAGTGGAGGGCTCCGGAAATTTCGACCACCTGGGGTTCTTTAACGTGCACCCAAATCTGAGTCAAGGCTTGTCTTATCGATGCCCTCTGGTAGGTAGACGTTACGAACATATTACAAACGCAGAACTTAGTTTAACAGAATGAGCGATTATTAGCTTGGTTTTATTACTAATGCACAATTTGTGGTAATAGATGTTCAAATAAGCACGTGGAAATAGATAGCGTACTCGACTCTATTTATGAGAACTTTTATTTATGTCGACAACGCATGAATAATAGTACCAGTTTGCACTCTTTTTGTAAAACTGTTCTCTGTAGTCCGTACTTGGTAGCGTCTCCCATGCGTAACGAACTAGCCCCTTCGTTGCATCTTTCTGCGGGACCCTTGGCATCATCATACTGCAATTGTGTTTTTTGACACTCATCTGCTTGTGTTTGGCCAACTCTTGTGAAGTCATAAGTGCTTTTATTTATCGCCGATTGGTTTCGGTCGATTGCTTTCTATCGATTCTGATAAAACATCTATGTGTTAAACATTATCGTGTTGAAATTATATTTCCGTCCATACATAAACTTACTTCAGTTTCGGAGCAGGTTTCGAATGAAAACCTGGATAGAGCATGGAAAAGTCCAAGCTTGAAGCTCATTGAGGCAAACTTCATGCCGATACACTGCCGGGGCCCTTCTCCAAAAGGTAAGAAGCTGAATGGCACAACGTCTTCTTTGTTCTTGCCCAGAAACCTGTGAAAGAAAAGGACAGGAATAAACGTTCGTTATCCAAGATAATTGCAGCAACTGGCACTCGTGACAAAGGAATTATGTTTCAGATACCAACAAAAAGTTTTAATGATTACTCTTGCATGACCATAATTGCAGGTGTACTGGAAACCTGCAACGTACAAAAAAGAACAAACTAAAAAGTGGTGCTCGAATAACAGTTATAGGCAGAAGAAACTTCCCTATTATTTTACTGTCACAATGACGTTATCTGTGTTACAATGAGTACGTACTCAGCAGGTCAGTCTTAGAGCATAACTGCGAGAATGGGTGTAATTGCTTTCCTGTCACTTCAAAGGAAAATGTCTTATATCACTTGGGCTCGCAAGAAACAACAAACTTAAGATGTTTAGGTAGTGGGCCACACAATTACACAAGAGATCTCCCCTCATGCACCAACCGAGAAGTACACTAAGATTGAACTGCCTTCAGAAAACAAATTGAAGGAAGGTGCCTGTATGTTAACCGATGTGAAACAGAGAGAGCACAACAAAGTATGTGTAAATACTCTGTGCACCATCAGCCGGAGTGATGTCATTGTTAAGCCTTCTGCTCTGGACTTTTGTGCTGAAAGATTGGTGTGTAGGGTTTAACGCCCCAATACCACCATATGAGTATGAGAGACGCCGTAGGGAACGGCTCCGGAAATTTCAACCACTTGGGGTTCTTTAAGGTGAACCCAAATCTGAGTACATGGAACTACAGCATTTCGCCTCCATCAGAAATGCAGCCGCTTCAGCTGGGATACGAGCCCGCGACGTGCGGGTGAGCAGCTGAGTACCTTAGCCACTATACCACCGTGGCGGGGCACACTTTGATCTTGGCCAAAAGAACGAGCCTGATAGTTATATTGGGTTTTATAGTGCAAAAACAGCAGTGACTATGAAGTGCCAGACCCTATGTGTTTTAGAGATAACATGAAAATGTGATGTGAAGAATAGATTTTTCATTATTTTTTCAAAGACTTGCGGCCTGTAGGAACCGAAAAATGTTCTTTAGAGGGATGATTGCATTTTGTGATAGTGTTAACTTTGGTTGTAGAGGTGTTTGTTTTCTGAGGTATTTCTTTAAAATAAGCATCTCTTGTTTTTTTCGAAGACTGGGCTTGTCATTAATATAGGACTGTTAGAAGTTCCTTGCATGTTCGCATTCTTGATGATCTTCTCTGGGCAGCAAAAACTTGTGTGTTAGCTGACTATTACCTGACCACAAGCAGCTTAATATCACTTTGAGAAAGAACTTTGGGTGATAGCTAGACTTCCATTTATATACAATATGTTTGACTGTTTTAAGCTGGTTATACACTTTAGGGTACAACTCTTTTTGTCAATTTGCCCTAAAGACTGTTCGGCATCTCTGAAGACAATCTCTGAATGGTACCTTCATTTATGCTATGCTTTGATGACTTGCCCTCATCGCTACCTTGCATGCTTTTTTGTTTCCTGAGATACCTACATGGCTCGGTACCCATACAAGATGAATGGGCTTACCATTTTTCTCCGCTCTTTCTAGCATATTTAAAATGTCCCCAACAAACGGTTAGCTTTCCGACCTTCAATGTAAGGCTTTCAATGCGCTGAGAAATTCGGTGTATAAGACACTTGTTCTGTGGTTTCTAGATGATATTCTCCAAGAGCAATCGAAAGAGCAGACACTGCTGCTGTAATGACAAATACAAATGGCGGCAATCTTATGCATGTTTCTGGGTGTTTTGATATGACGGCATTTCCTTAGGCTGCATTTCCGATAGAGGCAGAAATGTTACAGGCCCGTGTGCTTAGATTTGGGTGCACGTTAAAGAACCCCAGGTGGTCGAAATTTCCGGAGCTCCCCACTACAGCGTCTCGCATAATCATATGGTGGTTTGGGGACGTTAAGCCTCACCTATGAATCAATCACTTGTGTGTTTGATCCAAAAGTGCAGCATTCAGAATTTGTGTTATTTTTTCTTGTATGGCTAGCGAATTCGGGACAATTTGTTCCCGTGGAGTTTTTTATTTCTTAAAGGGTTGAGGCAATGTCAGTGTAGTGCGAGAAGTCCAACTATGGAGCCAGTCATTCCGGCGTTCAAACAACGCTGAGCGCTTAATTCGGTGCCCTATATTCCAAACCTATTTCTTCAAAGCGCTGAAAAAGTGATCTTATCGTGTGCGATTTGTTGTATTCTGGGACAGATTTTAGAAACAATATCGTCACACGTGGTTTGGTTCGATCGGATTTCTAAAACATAAGATATAGTAATTGGCGGTCTTCGTTTTTCCAGGCAAGGCTCGTTGCTTTCAGCATACAAGCTCTACACAAGTGAAGTTCCAAATGCACCAGTCGACATGCGCAATCAATGATTGTGTATCGGGTTAAGACGTTTGAGGTAAGATCCTCTGGCTGACCCACAAATAACGCTGCTGTAGTAAAGTACCCCACGCACAGCTGTGAATGCGTAAAAAGTAGATTCGATCAGTGCCCCAGCGTTTCCACGATAGTATTTTCTGAATTTCAAATGCCTTGTTTGCGTTCTTTTTCTTGATATTTATGTGGTAAAAGACGTTGAGTTAACTGTGAAAGAATATACCTAGCACCTGGTGTTCTGGCTAGAGGGGCAGTACACTATTGTTTATTTTAAGAACAGGATAAGAATACAAGCCACACTTATGCGAAAATAGTATGATTGCGGTTTTCTGAGTAGAAAAGTGAAAGCTGTTTTGATCCGGCCATATCGGTCAGTTTGCTGATGGTTAGTTTCAGCTGCCTTTTACATGTGGACATACTTGAAGCCCGACAGGCTGTTTGAAGATTGTCAACGTGTAATGAGTGCATGATAGAGCGTGGGACTTCTCAAATGACTGAATTCATCTTGACTACGAAGAGCGTAGAGCCGAACACGCAACACTGCGGCACAACATTGTCTTCGACAAAAACACGCGAAAGTGTGGAACCCAACCGTACTTGAAAGTTTTGGTTTGACAGAAAGCTGGAAATGTAACTAGGCATTCTGCCGCGTATTCCTAGATTTGCCAGGTTTCTCAGTATACCATACCTCTACGTGGTGTCTTAGGCCTTTTCCAGGTCAAAAAAACACTGCTAGGCAGTGTTCCCTTGTAAGAAGCCATCACTCGCTATGTGTTTGAGGCGAACCAGTTAATCAAGTAATTAGTGGTCTTTCCTATACCTACACTGATGATCATCTAGTACAATATCTATTTTAAAGGTGTATGTTCAGATGTTTATTATGCTCTGGTTTGATTTCGCCATGCTGCTTGTAAGTGCCATGGGCCTATAGCTACCCGGTGAAGTCGATTTTTCTTTACAGTTTGGCACTAAAGTTGTTATCTTTGACTTTGTGGACATTCTGCCAGTTTTCTAACTCACATTAAAAAAATAAATGCATGACAGCTTGTGACAGGTGCGAGAGCATGCGTTATGAACTCTGTCAGGCCAAACCACTGTTTTTCTCCTCCCCTCCCTTCCCCCCCCCGGAAGGAAAATGTTGTACTCTCGGAGTGTCAATGGAGCGTTTTATGGCTTATCCATGCCACCTGCTACTGGTAGTTTCTGTTTCTCGGCTATCTGTTTTTATACCACGAAAGATTGTGTGTATTTAGCTGAAGTTTATATAGTGTAAACTCTATAACCTATAATGTCCACCTGCTGCTCTAGAGATGCATTTGTGCTTGGGTCGGTAAGTATGCGTATTGCGTGGGGCGAGTAGTAACCGCTGAATTTCATAATCTGGTTCCACGTTTTCTTGAGTGTGGTTGTGCTGTTCATTGAAGATATGTACTTCTGCCAGGATAATTTTTCTCTATCTCTACGGATATATTGTGATTTAACATAAGCTTGGTTGAACGCGAAGAGGTTTTCACGTGTGGGGTAGCTGCGGAAGTTGCACCATGCTGTATATTCTTTTTTTTGCCTTTGCGCATTTGCTGGTCCATCATGGTTTTAGTTTTCATCCAACTAGTCCACAAGATTGGGGAGCAGCTAGCATTTCCATAGAGTGTATGCAGACAGTAAACTTGTTATTTATTGCAATTATTAATAGATGTTCAGAGAACTCATCCTGAACAATACCTTACGGTTTCAACAAAGGCCACTTAGCTTAGCAAAGCTTTCAACGCTGTGGTCGAGAGCGTATGGTCGGAAGTGGGGGTGCTAGTTTTACAACCGACGCTAGATGGTCACTACCGTATTGTTTGTTTATTGTTTCATGTAAAACCCCCAAACAGTGAGCTAGAGCAAATAGTCGAATCCAAGCAGCGCATGCTCCCCGTGCCTGGAGAGCACTACGTCAGTGATGCATAGTTTAAAAGACAAATTGTTGATTAGAATAAAATCTTCAACTACCTGCCTTCTTTTGTTTTACATTACTCCACAGTATGTTGAGCGCATTAAAATCTAGTATTAAGAATGTTTGGGTGACTGTTCCGCAAATAAGTCTAAATATTTTACGGTAAATTGTGCATGTGGTGGAATTTATATGGAGCAAATAGTGATAGTTTTATGTGATAAAATAGTAACTGCAGCTGTTTCAATGAAGCCGTTAATAATAAAATTTCTTGCCCCTATACCACATTGGACAACAATGGTGACGCCCCCAACAGTCTGTTGCCTTGCGAGTCGTCGTGGCTTATGACAATATTATTTTATGGGTTTTTTGGTACAACATTCACACCGCGAAGCAGAAAGCTAAAGGAGAGGAACTTGTACGACAATTAACGTAAGGGACGTTGAAGACACATTTACATGAACAGTTCGAATGAAAGATGTACGAAATTTTGTGAGATGATGTGCATAAGATCTAGCACTTTGAGTTGGTTGTGCGTAAGCTAAAAAGCAGCGATTTTCTTTTCTTCGATCACTTTTCTTCTGGGGCCTAAGCAGTGTTCCGGTTCCCTTTCCCTCCTTTTCAGGGAGGTTTGATAGGCTGCGTGATCGTCCTACTGGTTGAAGCAGGGTCTCCCAGGCTTTCAGTATCTAATGGACACAGGTTTATGGAATCTGAACCACCAGGGTGTTCAACACTGCTGGTGCTCGGGGAGGGTGCCCCTTCAAGAAGGGTGGCTACTCGGCACCGTCAATGCGGCCTCTTCTGCTTCGTCAGTAAGCTGGCTGACACGATCACTCGTCTCTAGGCTTTAGGGCTGCTTTGAAGATTGTCACTTTGTGTTTTTGTGCTGTTCTCTGGCGGATGAACTGCGGCAACTAGGCCCTGCAGTTCTACCTGTTTACCTGTAGTGACCAGTACAGTGCGTTTCCCCTCTGCACCACTTTTGAGTAGGTACCCTTTCGGGAAGTGCCAGAAGCATGCGCGCTTCTTTATACGCTATGTATTCTTTCGTTTTCAGTGTAACTATATGTCCTTTTCTTTTTGCTACTCTGGGTAGAAGAGTGAATATGCTACATTGGGCCGCTTACAGTTCACACACCTTAATGCGTTGGCATTATCGTTGGCATTATCGTGGCATAATGCGTTGCCTTCATTGTGTTAATTCTGGCCGCATTTCACGCAGGTTGCATTATGACGACATGAATGAGACCTGTGTCCGAATCACTGGCACTGTAACACGTGCAGGAAATAGATATGTAGCGCCTCACACGCAGGTTCAGGTACGCTACCTTACCTGTTAAGAAAAGAGTCATCCATGAGGCGGTTAGTACTACGTTCTTTGTACGGATTTCCTTGTTAACGCTACGAATGATGATCGATTGTGCGGCAAATACACCTTCATCCGCAAGAGCTTCCTTAATTTCTTCGTCGTTGCACTTCAGCAGTTCATTGTCAGATGTTAATCCTCACCTGTTGTTGGGAAATCGGTGAGCTGTTACAGATACTTCATTATGCCCCATTTTTCCTAGCTGTTTGACTTCGTTACTTTGTCTTTCGTTTTACACTTCTATCAGGAAATCTTCTGATATTCAGTTTTGCTCAGTGTAGTTACTTCTGATGAGTCGTTGGATGTTTTTGGGATTGGAATGGCTGACATGAGGATCATTTTTGTCTCAGTCAAAGACGTTGCTACAAAAATATTTTGTGTATTCACTGTCATTGGTCAAAAATTGTTCATTTGCTTCGGTGCGGCCTCTTTTAAGGGACAGATTATTGCGAAGAAAGGGGGTCTTTTTTTCATAGAAAATATTGATTGCTCGACAGCTGTGCCGGCCACTCACAATGTAGTCCAACTGAAGAACGTATACAGACTTTAGCCATACATTGCTACTATAACCCTATTGTCCTGACCAATGGAGGTCATTACCCCAGGGTTAACCAACGTCACCAGAAAAGTGTAGTAACCAAAATATATAAGATGAAGGGCTGCCACAAACGATACAGAAAAGAAAAAGAGAGAGGTAGAGACAGGAAGAGGTAACTGCCGGTTTTCCTGAATATGTTAGCCTAGTGCCATGGGGGCGTTTATGTGAGTCTATCACCAAAGGGGTGTGTTGCCTCTGCCGAAAGCGGGAAGGGGGGCCCTAATGGTCCAATCAGCTAGCATTGCCTCAAACTCCAGGACCACCTTTTCCCCGAACTCGGCTACACCACACAGCACGGCTAGGCATGCGAGAGTAGAAACCCCTTCCCCCGGTAGCTCGGGTCCTTGATGTCGCTACGCAACAAACGCCTGCTTGCATAGACGCCCCAGTGGGCAAGAACGAACCTGAATTTTACGAATACTTCAAGACCAGGACAGGCCGCGCGATTTTCTACACGATGCAACTTGCGGCCTCACATGGTTTGTTGTGCGTCACACGATGTTTCGGTACACGTCGAGTGAATGAGCAATCAGTGGCAGGCTCCAACCACATACGGCACCTCGGCCTACACACTACGTAAACTTTTCGTCCCTATAACAAAGCAGAAAATAAAAAAATGCACAGTGACACTTCACTCCAAAAGAGTATTAATAACACTAAGTCATCGAAACCGACCGCCCCCACTCAAGACTCCGACACATGGGCCTCTTGCATGGCGGGCGTCGGTCGCCACCTACGCCTTTTACCGTTGCACGCGACGTCGTCATAGTGTTAAAATAGATAGTCTTTCTTACGATAAGTAGCACTAAAAACTGGGCAGCTTGGTAACGACTTATAGCTGGATACGCCCCATGAGACCCGTCAGCATACCCTTCACGTATTTCGGCAGGCGAGGAGTATGCTGTGAAGAACTGCTATGGCACATTGTATAGACATATTCTTGTACTAGCATGCATTTCGGAACAACGGTTCGTTTTCGGCATGTCTCCGCAACACCGGGCAAACATTGCCGACCTTGTTCTTGGCAGCGAAAACCACACGCGTGAACCCTTAAGCCTACACGACAGTTGACGAACGTAAGGTAAAACGACAAATTTTTGCACTGTCAAGAATGGGGGTCATTTTTTCATAAAATAAAATAATTTCCGCTAAGGTTATAAAGATGCCCCATGTCTACAGAGGAGTACTTTCAGTTTTTTTTTGCCTTGTAAGAACATGCGCGATAACAAAATTATCATTTCTGTGTTTCTTAAGTTTTTCACTTGAAAGCCAGCGCTCGTCTTGTGTTCTTTGTTTACTCTATCTTCGTTTTTTGTGCTGTTTACCATTACCTGCTTCGTTTATGGCGACACTTGCTGTGTGTCTGTCTGCCACTCTAATTTGCCCTCCCCCCTTTCGAGCGAAAGTTTATCCTCTTAGTGAGCGATCACTTATCTAAATCTCCTGGCTGCGTTCATACTAGGATATATATTTTTAATCAAAAAGCAACTATGACGCATATTTGGGTACAAGGTCAACACGCGAGAGTTAGCTAGTTTCTTACTTTATTGAATGCTTATAAACTTATTGCTATCGCAACAAAGGAACATAGTCAACCTGGGAGACAGATACCTCATACCACTGGTGGTATCTTCTTTATTTGTTTCCACCCTACACCTACTTAGCCATTCGTAAGCATATACTCGACCCTCATTGTTATGAATCTGGTGACAGTGATTGCGGTGGGGGCGTTTACTACAGTATACGAGTTTTTACATCGCAACAGGTGCCTGATAGACGAAATAGCAAGTGAATGTTACGCTTCGCTAAAACAACACTGCGCTGCCATCTACCAGCTGCTCTGCGTTCTGGAAAATATTTCTCGGCGTTACTGCCTGAGGGCGCCCGTATGTCACGCAGCTTTTTCGCACAATTGACTATCGTCCTTCGACGTACTTTGCAGTGAAGCTCGCAGGCACGAGTTCAAATTTCTATGAAAAGGCAAGCTTCTATGAAAATCATCGTTTTCCATAGTGCCATGGCACGTGGTCTCCCCTATTTGAAATATCACAAAACGCCATTTGTTTCAGCAATTCTTGTTTCGCTTTTGTTTCAGCAATTCCAGTTTTCGTGGCCCTTACGAATGACCTACTAAAACGTCACAATTGCGGCTGCCACATGTCGTGTAAAATTATGCCGTCTACTCACGATTTATTCAGTTGACTGCCACATGGTCGCGCGTAAATCAGTAACTATTCACTGTGACAATTGTCTTGTTCTCTTCTTTGCCAATTTAACCTAGAAAATTAATTCAGTTATGTGCTGGTCCAACAGGCCCATAAAAATTCTAAGACCCACCCTAAACCTCGGGACGCTTGAAACAGCAAAAATTTATGATTCTGAAGATCTGTTTTATAATAGGTTGCGTTTAGGCAAAAACGAGTTAATTTTTGGTTGTTCCTACGTTCATTTCGAGCGTAGAAACGTTTGAGTTAAACAGCCCTTAGGGTGTAGCCAAAACTGTGTGCATGGTAGCGTTTTCGAGAATATTTTCAAAAGATGAAAATTCATAAAATGCATACAGCTCAAAGCATTGATCGTTTCTTTGAAACCCTTCTCCCAGAGTTTGCTCACTTACTAGGATCCGCTGAAAAACGTGGCGTCATCAACCGCCTAGTGAGTGCAATTAATACCGAAGATGTAAGAGAGACGTAAGGACGTCAAAACCGCCTGTCGTAACAGCCGCCTGTCCCTTCCGTTTACGATCTTCGTTGATCACGCACTGTACCTTAAAGTGCTGCCGCACAAACTAGCCCAAATTTTAATACTGTCGCCTTGAATACGCCGCTGCTATTGTCACCCAGGTCCCCACAAAAGAGTAACCAAGTTGGTTCCGCGAAATTGTGATTTCGCTTCTTTTTACGTGCTTTACTTTGGTTGGAGATAAAATAGATTTTCACAGGATCGGGGAAAAGAACTATTTTCTTCGTAGTTCTCTTAGTGTTATGGCTCTTACACAGTTGAAGTTTGCGTGGGGGTGAGGATAAATCTTTGGCCAAAGTAAAAGTTCGAAGTGCTTTCATGCTACGTTCTTGAGTGACACGAAGTCACAGTTGTCGACGAGCATCTTGGCAAGTCATAACTTGTTCGAAGTGATTGAACTGTACGCTGTGTAGAGTGCGGACATTATACCTGTCCATGTTTGACAGGGCAGGAAGACTACCGGAGAAAACGAAGAAAAAGGGCTGTATAATGTGGAAACAAGAGCGCGCGAGGTAGGATGAATAACCACTTGAATGGAAAGAAGTTCAACATGCATCAACACTTTTATTAGAAAAACTCATTGTGCCAGAACACCGATACGCGCAGGCGTAACCAACTATCACTAAAAGGTGTCACCCTGCGAAGGAAAGTTACGTTCATCTCCCCCAACTGCTGAACAAATACACTACTTTTTCACTTAGCGCAACCAAGGAAGCACTCATACACCTGCTTGCGCTCGCACTAATCTTTTCCGCTTCCATGATTTCTCTGGTCAGTCTGAGTTTTGATTTGCCCAGAATCCTCTTGCTACCAGACTGAATAGCACCCAAAATCCCTGCAGTGCATTGACAAGTGCATGCCACCTGCGACTTTGAAGGTCTTCAACCTGCAACTTTCAAGGTCTGCAACTTTCGAAGTCAATGCATGTTGTCCGAGTACATCATTTAAACATTGGCCCGTCTGGCCGATGTACACTTTCTGCAGCTCAAGGGCATTGAGTACATGACCCCTGAAGTACGCAGTACAAATAGCATGGCATGTTTGTTTTTGTGTGTGTGTGTGTGTGCAGCCACTCTTGTCTAATCTTTTCTTTCAACAATTTTTATCATGGCACAGAGTTTAGCCAATTTGAAAGGAGCAGTGAGAACAACCTATACTCCGTGCTTGCGCCCAATTTGCTTCAAACTGTGCAACATCCTGTGCCCATTTGGAATGACTACACCCGTTTTCATTTACCTTTTTTTCCGTGTGTTGGTGACACTTGACCTCTTCAACTCCTTTAATATTGTACTGCCTACTGGCTCAAGGAAGCTATCCGGGTAACCAAAACTAAGTAGGCTTCTTACTTAGTTCCGGAAACTGCGTTCTATTTTACGCGGACATGATTTACCGAGTGAAGAACTAAGGCAAGAATTAGCTATTGCCTTTTACTAACTCGCTGTGAGAAAAGTCAAAGGGTAACAGCTCCTTTTCTGACCGCGGGGAAACTCCCAGAAAACGTGGCCAATTTAATTGAAATCAATGTTAAGATCTACAAAGTGCTAAGCATTTCTGACTGGTTCTTCATGGGTGAATGATAAAGAACTTGTGCATCGTTTGAAACAATCGAAAATGTTGTTTGCTACTGAAGTGGGCGAACAATTATCCACTATGTTCACCATCACTAGGAAGTCAATATATCAGTACACATTCACTACATGCCGTCCCAAGAGCTCATGTTGTATCATCCGGTCAAGTTTTGCTAAAATTATTTCTCCACACACATGAGTCACACAGAACCCGATGCATATGCTCTTCCTTTGCACAACTCTAATGTCATCAAATTTCCCCAAGGATGAACGCAGGTTCCACCCAAGTAGCTTCATGAAATTTTCTATCATAATAGAAGCATTGTTTTGAAAGTTTACTCCCGCGAAAGACTGAATGGCGTCACGTATAGCTAGAAACACTGTCACGCGGGACAGGATAAAATGGTTCTTCCACATCAACCGGAAATCCGTAATTAGCACCCCGCATGTCTGACAACAGGTCTTTCACTAATACGTCCGAATCCTTCAGTTCGAAGTGATCAGGAGCCAATAGGCTAACGTGTCGTTGAAGGTAGGAGCTGCGGAGATGCCCCAGCATCCCTTTTTCATGACAATGGCACGTAGGAGACGCAGTATCCTATGGGTCTTGGCTGAAAAGAATACTTCTAGTACATCACCCTTGCACGGCTTCTCTGCTTTCGAAAGACTTTCCAGTCCCACATCCGCTGCCGATTTGACCTTGGAAGACGTCCTGCAGAACGGTTTAAAGTTCTTTCCTGTAGGTTTTTATTCTTTTACTTAGAAAAGAAGCTTAGTTGGGGCAGCAAACCCACCATCTTTACCAAACTGCAAGAGAACCAAACCCAAAATGTTGACGCGGTCCGCTGTCTTACGTAGAACCTTTCGGCTGTTAACCTCGCTACGTGGCATACAACCTAATGCCTCGACTGCTGCTGAGCGGCATTTGTCTGTCTTCCCCGGGCACCAAGTCAGCTAACTTGTGAACTATGGCCTGAAGCTCCTGCTTAGGTACTGAGGCTGGTAAACTATTCTTTGGACCTTTCATCAAGAATCTCTCCACGCACTGAGGCACTTTGGCCCCCCCTCCAAATACTATTTCTAGCTTTCTTGACCGTTTGCCACCGCTTCTTGGTAAACAAGCGATCAAACTAGAAAGAATGAACTCAGTGGCCGCTTTTACTGACTTCGGCTGTTCCATCAGTAGCGCAGGACCATGGTGGCCCTGGCCTTGCGATTCTAAACGGCTTACCCTCAGGCGGTCTTCGAGAATGCGCTCTTCTTTCCAAGACTCCGCTTTGAGTATTATGCAAATGCTTTTCCAATGGCCCTCCGAAGGGCAGATGCCGCCAAACAGCACGGACACGGCTTGGGGGCACAAGCGTTTCCGAAATGAAGGTTTGACAGGGAGGAGCTTGTTGTAGAAGAAATAAAGTTCATTTAACTACAATACTTAACTTCCTTTCTTTTACAGCGGGCTCCTTCCTGTCCAGCCTACCTCTGCAAGAGAGGATCTCAGCGTGCGGAAACCTCATCGCTTCATTGGAAGGATCATGAATCTGAGCTATACGAGAGGCAATTGACTATTTCGGTTTTAGGGGTAGTAAACTTTCAAAACAATGCTTTATTATGGTAGAAAATTTTATAAAGCCACTTCAGTGCTACCTGTTAGCGACTTTGGTGAAATTTGATTATTTTACTGTTGACTAAAGGAAGGACCTATGCATGGGGTTTTATGTGAGCCCTGTGCTCTGTGAAATATTCTTATGCAAACTTGACCAGAAGCTACAACATGAGCTCGTGGGACAACCTTTAGTTAATGTATACATATATACTGATAACTTCCTAGGTAAAAAAAAGGGCCTGTTACCCTTTGAATGTTCTCACTGTGAGCTAGTAAAAAGGGTGATAGCAAATTCCTCCCTTAGTTCTTCCCTCAGCCGATTATACCCGCATGAAATTAAAACACCGTTTCCTGAAGGAAGCAAGACGCCTGCTCAGTTCGGGTTACCCAGACAGCTTGCTTGTGGCAATAGTCAGTACCGCGTACAAAAGTTGAAGAGGTCAAGTGCCACCAACACACGGGAAGAAAGGCCAACAAAAACGGTTGCAGTCATGCATTATGTGCTCAAGATGTCACAGAGTTGAATGATAATTTGGCACAAGCATGGAGTACTATATAGGTTATTCTCACGGCTCCCTGCAAACTGGCTAAACTGCGTCCCATAATGTGAAATCAAGGGGAAAAGGGTGGACAAGAGTGGTTGCGCCCACACACACAAAAAAAAAACATGCCACGCTATTTGTACTGCGTACTTGAGGGGTTGTGTACGTATTACCCTGGAGCTGTGAAAAAGTGTACAACGGCCAGATGGGTCGATGTATAAATGATTGACACAGAAAACATGACTCGGCCTTGAAGATTATCGCAGGTGGTACGCACTTCTCAATGCGCTGCAGGGATTCTAGATGCAATCTCCAGTTTGGTAGCACGAGGATTTTGGGGAAATCAAAACTGAGATTGACGAGAGAAATCATGGAAGCAGAACAGACTAGGGAAAACGCAAGCACGTGTATCAGTGCTTCCTCGGTTGCGGTAAGTGACAAAGAGGTGTGTTTTTCGAGCAGTTGAGGAACATAAACATACCCTTTGAGGGGGGGGGGAGGCATCTTTTAGTGAAGGGTGCGCCTGCGCGTTTCGGTGTTCTCATGCAATGAGTTTTTCTAATAAAACTGCAGCTGTAAGTTGAGCGTCTTTTTGATCAATTGCTTCTTTTCTTCTACCTTGTGCGCTCATATATTTCCCCATTATATTGTACCAACTGGCCCAGCATTCCGCTTTATTGAGGACTGTATAAAGCTCCATAACTGATTGATTGATTTGTGGGGTTTAACGTCCCAAAACAACCATATGATTATGAGAGACGCCGTAGTGGAGGACTTCGGAAATTTTGACCACCTGGGGATCTTTAACGTGCACCCAAGTCTGAGCACACGGGCCTACGACATTTCCGCCTCCATCGGAAATGCAGCCGCCGCAGCCGGGATTAGAACCCACGATCTGCGGGTCAGCAGCCGCGTACCTTAGCCACTAGACCACCGCGGCGGGGCTGCTGCATAACCGAGCCCACAGTTTAGCTCCATGAGTTATTGGTATTGAACATTAGTACATTCTCACTGCATGTGAGTTTTTTCTTGAAGTATGAGACATGCGTACTCCCGGTGAGGTGGCGATCCACCATCACATCTAGTAATATGTGGCTGCTCCTATAAGCAGTTGATTGGCCTTCTATGAACACCACGACCACTTTTCATGTAAATGGTACAGCAGTGTTTTTTGTACAGATTGTCCATCCTTGCTGATGAAGGTATGCTGAAGACAGTGTTGTCACTATCTCTATTGTTTGTCACGTCTACTATAGGACACCTCAAGGCCGGACACCCAAATTGAGATACCATCAGCGTAGAGCGATATGCTGTCTGTAGCAGCGTTTTCATGAGCCCTTTCAAAAGAATGTCGAAGAAAAGTCTGGATCAACCCCCACCTTGAGAGACAACGCGACTTGTGGAATGCGCATTGGAAGGACCATCTACTGCTACAACGTACACGGTTATATTTGAGAAGTAGCATCCACCTCAGCGGAAAACGCGACGTTCAGGTTCTGTAGGATTGAGAGGATAAGGAAATGCCTCATGACTCACGTTGTCGTAGGCGTATTTTACATGCAGTAACAGTGCTATCAACAGCCGCTTTCTAATTTGCTGCAGCTGAACAGAGGTCACTAAGTCAGTGACGCTTTCGTTTGAACACCGACCTCATCGACAGCCAGCCTAGCATAAAGATAGACTTCGTAATGTTGAAGATACCATTGAATGCGTGTCAGCAGCATCTTCTCTTTGACCAAGCTGATGAAGCTTGGCAGTTTGATGGGCAAGTATACTGCCAGACTCAATGGAGGCTCTCCTGGCGCATTCAACTCAGTGTAATGTGCACTATTATGCCACGATTGACGAGAAATATTGACGAGACAGCGTTGTGCCGTCGTGCACAGGTGACGCAAGACAGCGTAGGTCTGTCCATCTCAACATGGAGATGACGAGCGCCTTCATGTGTTCAATGATGCTTGGAGTATTTCACTAGAAAGGGGAACTTGCCTATCCAGAATTTGTGCAATATGGACGTCGTGCGGCGAGAGTTTGTAGGGGTTTCGGAGCTGCGGCTAGTACAAGAACCACTCAGAGAAAAAGTGTAGGCTGACAGAATCTGTTAACTGACCGAAAGCCGGGCCGCAACAGCCCGCTGCTAGCGGCTGCTGCGTACCACGAGCGCGCCGTACCGGTGATCGTCTTCATCTTCTACCTCCAATCGGCCCGATTGCGACCGCCACTCCCCTACTGCTCCCTCCTCTCGGAAAAAGCGGAGAGGATATGCCACATAAACGGAAGGGACGGCAAACCAAACGTGGCCCACAAGACCGCAAGCCAGCGCACTCGATTCGCGCAGTGGTCCAACGCCGCCCCTCCCCCCCCCCCGCGAACACGGAGGCGCACCCGAGTTGCAACTGACTCTCATGACTACTTCGATGCTTCTCGTTCTGCATAGGTCCCGGCGAATCGTAAGCCGTCATGTGTGACTGCCGTTGTCGCTGTCCGGACCTTTCATGCCCGGGTTGTGGCCTCCTTCACCAAGAAGGAGTTGTTGAACGCAGGAATCCTCGATAGCCAGGTATGCGTGACGTCCACGTAGAAGGCTTGTGCCTGCGGCAGCTACTGTTCGACACTCTCCGATGTAGGTACCACATCCACTTTGAAAGGCGTGCGCCTCGACATCATTGTAGTCCCCATCTGCGTCGTTGCTGAACAACCTGACATACGCCGGCTCAGCTCACCTATAGTGAAGAGCGTCGTTTCCGACGTAGACGGTTTCTTGTATGACCTTAGCATCACCTTGTCAGGCTTTTACACTTCACTCTGCTCGGCCTTTTCCAACTTCTTAATCTCATCATCCAAAAATTTTGCGTCTCTCTTGTCCTCAGCACTCGCGGCAACGTCCACGTCATCCACAAACTTTGCATTGTCGGCGTTTACTCCCTGCATCTCGTTACATTTGCCATTTCTGGTGGTTCCTTTGCCCTCACAGTACTGAACGTTGTTCGCCCCCTCCGCGATTTCACTCTGTGCTGTGAGCTGCTCTTTCTCAGGCATCTGTGTCGTCGTCACCTGCTGAGTTCTTCTCAGCTTCCTCTTCGACAACTGCCCCCGTTCCAAACTCCAGAAACTCCTTCGTTGCTTCTTTGCTGTCATGATGGTCAATGTGCGCTTAAGCAGGGCTCACCTAATCCACTTTCGCGTGTATTACATTGCCTACGTTCTCCGTGGCCTCCTCATCAGTGCCACCCTTTGTCATTGATCTTTTTTCTCCTTTTTCTTCTTTGCCCGCTGAGCTCTCCGTTTGCATCATTGAGTGTTTTTTTCTGAATCTCGTCGCCACGCGGCGCTTCCACATATGGCATCCGCCGCTACGCCGGTGACATCCTTCTCACTGGTGCGGCACTTACCAATGTCCATCTTGCCACCTAGGAGATCATCGGGTTCGTTTCTAGAGAGCACCTCTACCATTGTCATAGACTGCGCGGCGTTCACGTTCTCCGGGCCCGCATCAGCACATGCGTCCTCGTCAATTTTCCGTCGTCCTGTGGTGCCGTCCTGTGGTGCCCTTGGCGTCCTTCTCATTCTCGGCAACTGTGGAGTTCTCCCCTTCGGCCACGCTGTTGAGGTCTTTGTCGTGCGTCTTGTGGTCCTTGCTGGGCACCAGTGAGGTGCCTTGGTCGTCGCGTGACTGTTTGACCTTGTTCCTGGTAGCAGCAGCCTCGTAGTCTGACAGTGCATCGCTACAACGTCTCTGGTCGTGTCGAGAAGCCACCAGGCTGAGCAAGTTCGTTACGTTCTCCGAGGCCTGCATTGGTAGCTGGTTGCTGCTGAAGGAGCGAATCGTGTGATGTACCGACACGCGACAGGCGCGCACGACATCCCGTTGGGCGTGATTGCCCCGGAGTAATAAAATACGTTGTGAAGCTGAAACAACCGGTGGAGCCAAAACGGGTCACAAGTTCCGAAGCGGTATATATCCAGGTAGGCCCGCTCTACCCGTCAGAGCTGCGTGTAGCCGAGATCATCCTTCTTAGGTTGAAACTTTTGAAGTGTCTGAAGCCGGAAGCTGGTGGGAAGCGCGAAACACAAGTCGGGGAGCACATCTTGGACTCCATGGCTGGGGACTCGGGGTGGGAATCTTCCCGTTGGGCGCCAAATGTAGGGGCTTCGGAGCAGTGTATAGCCCGAGAACACCTCAGAGAAGAAGTGGACGCCGACGCCAACCAGGTTTACTGATCGAAAGCCGGGCTGCAACTTCCCGATGCCAGTGGCAGTGGCTGTCGCGTGCCACAAGTGCGCCGTTGATCGTCGTCGTCCTCTTCTACATACAATGGGCACGCTCGCAGCCGCTGCTCCGACAAGTTCTACTCTATCCTTTTTTGCCATGTTTGCACGCTGAAAAATGACAGCTTATTCATGTAGTGAATGATGATGAGTGGGGTGAAGCGTTCATCCGTCTGTCCGTCCATCCGTGCATGCGTCCGTTCACGTTCGGAAATGCAGACCAATGATCCGCCCCACCAATGATCCGCCACGTACAGTGACTATCCAGCAGAGAGAGAGACACTAATTCTCCGCGTCCCCGGGGGCACAACCCGCGCAACAGCCAAATGAAGAGTAGTGGCTCAGCGCCATCTAGAACATCCTCACTTCACTGCAATTTCTATGTACTTCTATGCGACAGCGCCGTTTATTATATTGTTCGGGAGATACTGCCTTCTTTTCTTTCTCGTCTCTTTTCTCTCAGTTACGTGTGACGCATTACAGAGTTAAACTAAAAAGAACTTCGCCCCTGAGGCTTGCCAAGATGTTTCACCAGAAATGTCAAGCTATGCGCGACTGATGTAGCACCGGTGCAGTGAAGGCATGACGTTGTTGTAGATGAGAGGAGCCCTCCTTGCGGGGAAAAAGCTTGCGGGGGTCAAGCGAATAACAAAACCTGTGAATATTGTGCAGTAGACGTTATTCGAGTGGGACTAGATTTTATAAGGTCATCGACGGATTTCGTGCGCCCATGTTGTCGATCAGTGCACTGGTAGATATCTCGAGCTAGAAGTGGCGGTTTTTCCACTCCGTATATTGTTGATCGTCTCCGTACGATTGCCTATTCACGCTGTTTTTGTACGAGTCATTGTCCGTATCATCCCCGTTAAAAGGCTTATTTCCCTTGGTTCTCGGAATATCAAATGGTGGAGATTTCAAATGAACAAAGTTTTGTGTTTGAAAGCCAGTGCGACTTTAATTCGATGGCTGTACATCTAGATGCTTCGATTCGTCCTCATGCTTCTCTACAGCGAATGAAGGGCGTTAATGTCACCCATCAGTAAGGCGTTCATACGTGAAGAAGCGAATTAAAGGTCTCTGACGTGTCTATACCGTCCTATTAGCTTTATTTAGGCGATAAATGTAAAATTAGAGGCATAGTAAAGTTTTTTCTGTTCTCTGGTCACTCGTTTTCTACAGGGTTTTCCTTGAAGTATGCCTGGGCCAGATTCACAGGCATTTCTAACACCGTAATCACGAAGAAAGTTCAGAGAAAGAAGCAGCGCCGCTCAGAAGTTACCAATGTCGCCTATTGGCGGTGATGAATACGCTTGCACACTCTCCTTAGTCACTGCCATTACTGTCCATGTTGCGCCAATCCTCGTGAACTCATTGTTTTTTGGACTTGAAATACAGCACCGACCATTGGCTCAGTTGATTTTTTAACGACGTCTTCTTTAACGTATTCTAACATGCACTAAAATAGTCCCACGTTAAAAGAAAGCCACACGATGGGCCTTCTGACCGATGGGTGAGCTGTGCCGGTATTTGTTCAGTGAGGAGATTGGGAAGAAGGTAAATGAAGCGGTGCGATATAATGTGTCGCGTCGAATGCAGCTACGTGCCGAGAAAGCACCTGTGCAATTTCTCCACGTAGATGTCCACAGAGAATCTCGCTGAGCCTGCCTGGCACTACCTCTTATTAAGAGACGAATATCGCAAGGACATCAAAGTAGTGGTCCCCTGTTCCTGCCCCCATTGACGATCATGGAATTAAATGACAAGATTATTTCGCATCTCATACTATCTAAACCTGAGGGGTTGCGATTGCTCCGAAGTGACAGACTGGTGACCCCACCATTGGTCAATACCACGCAACCTGTGGAAGTGGCACCTGCTCTGAGTGTATTCAAATTATACACGCGATATGTTTCTCAGCCTCTTAACAAAAACCACCGGGTGGCTCGCGGTGCGCTGGACGAAAAAGACATCGGCAAATTAGCCCTTGTCATTCACAGGTTCGTGACAGCGACATGAGCCCATCAGCTGACGCCATGCAGTCAAACAAAACTTCAGTCACATTTCGCAACGTCTTGACGGAGTTTTGAACTTTTGCGAGGTGATTGCGCACATCACCAGCCCGATGGTGATAGTGCCATGGAACACTACACATGAAAGTATTACGCTCGGCGAGTTTACAGAATGTGTAAGAAACAAAATTACCGGCTGCCAACAGTGCGACCCTGAGGTGATGTCTCTTTTGAGTATTTTCCCCTTACAGACAGTGGTCACAGCGCCTGGTCTTATGCTGACAAAGGTGCAGAGACAAGCGTTACTCCTGCATCGTCAGGTGACCGGAAGCACCCGAGCTTATGTTTGAGCACACAGTTAAGACCACAAGTATTGCAACTTGCAAATCACTGTCTCGCCAGCTAGACCATACTGGGATATTTTGTTGAGATGTGATTACTACTGAAACCTTCAGGTGCTGGCACCATTCTCTTTCTTCATTCTAGTGAGCTGGTTGTAATGCGCCGCCCACGTCTATGTTATCATATGCCAAAAGCAACAGAATAACGACAAACACTCTGGCAAGTCACCTGCCGCAGAGCCTATCCTCGGAGTCAAACCATCGTCAGCAGTGTACTGATTGATTGATTTGTGGGGTTTAACGTCCCAAAACCACCATATGATTATGAGAGACGCCGTAGTGGAGGGCTCCGAAAATTCAGACCACCTGGGGTTCTTTAACGTGCACCCAAGTCTGAGCACACGGGCCTACAACATTTCCGCCTCCATCGAAAATGCAGCCGCCACAGCCGGGATTCGAACCCGCAGTTTGCGGGCCAGCAGCCGAGTACCTTAGCGTCAGCAGTGCACTAGATGAATACAGTCGCACATTAACAACAGGATTTATTAAAGGTAAATCCGCACGTTTATATAAGTTAGCTGCGCACCCACATCGTGAGCACATATATAGTATAAAAGGAACAGAAAAAGTAAACAACCCCCCCAAATATGAAACTAAGCTCTCTGGAAGTGTCACACACTCCTCACCCGCTTTTCTGATAAAAATAAAGATATTGTCACGGCTAAAAGCCGGGCAAGAAGACAGAGGACGATGAAGTGATGAGCGTGGACAGCACCCACGGTTCCTCCGAGGAAGAAGAAGTCGAAGCGGCTGCTCTTTTGTTCTGTTAATACAGACCTCGTTTTTTCTGGTCGCACCGTCGTCCTGTATTCTGTTATTTTCACCTAGCGACATTGGTGGAGGTGCTGGACTTCTCCAACTGATGCTTGGGACACCTCCGCGCCCTAGCACATCGAGTCCATTGCCGCAATCCGTTCCTGCAGTGGATACTCCTGTCCACCGCTACAGTCGCCGACAGCGAGGCCTTAGTCCCGAGGCGATCCCGCTCAAACTTCTCCAGCAACACACCGTACCGGAAGAAATGGCTAACGGAGGGCCTTCACAGCGCACTGTTGATCAGCCTCTAATTCCCGAGACCTTCCACGGTGAGGTTTATGAAGACGTCGAGGACTGGTTAGCCCAGTATGAGTGAGTCGCCAAAGCCAACCGCTGGTCCACTGAACAAAAGCTATATCGCGCGTCTACTTTGCTTTGGCAGAAAGCGCTCGTACGTGGTACGAGAACCACGAGTCAACGCTGTCTTCGTGGGAGGAATTTCGGCAGCAAAGTCTCGGGACATTCGCAAACACCGACCACCGTGATTCTGCTTTGCAGCTCATCGAGGCATGCATACAGAAATCAAACGAGAGCGTCGCCATGTTTGCGGAAGACATGGACCGCCTATTTCGGCGGGCCGACCCCGAGATGCTTGAAGGTAAAAAACTCCGACATTTAATGAGGGGCGTCAAGGAAGAGCTGTTTGCCGGTCTCCTACGCAACCCACCAACAAGCGTAGCCGAATTTGTCAAAGAGGCTACAACAATCGAGCGAGCACTGCAGCAACGGCGCCGATACCATGACCAACCAAACAAAACATCTCCCAGTGTCTCTGTTTTGAGTACCGGTAGTGAGTGTTCTCTGCGCGAACTCATTCGTGAGGTCGTTCGGGAGTAGATCCGAAACCTCCTTCTGACTCCGCAAGAAAATACCATGGCTTGCGTTGCAGAAGTTGTGTGGCAAGAACTCCGCCAGGCATTTTCGTTGCCCGAATCGCCCTTAGACCAGCGGTCTGTGAGCTACGCATCAGCTATCCGTCGACACACTCCAGTGTCGTGATGTGAGCGAAGGGCCTTACAACGAGCCGTGGGCCCCAGCTCCCAATCCGCCGCAGCCGTATCCACAGTCCAACGTGCCTATGCAAACGGCGCCAATGTACACTGCGCCGACATCTGCACCTTGGTCACAAGGTATGCCCACCAGTCGACCATTCATCCGTAAGACGGACTTGTGGCGCGCCGTCGACCGTCGACCACTTTGCTTTCATTGCGAAGAAGCCAGCCATATTTTCCGCCAATGCCCATACCGTGACCGTAGACATCATAACTTTCTACAAACATCCCCTCGTGCCTATTTCGATAACCGCCATGACAGCAGTGCAGGCCCGCAAGCACAGCAACCCGAAGTGCCGTATCCTCGACCCCGCTCTCTTTCACCTGCACCGAACTCGCCGCCGCAGCGCAGTTACTCCGAGGTGGTCCGGTGCAGATCTCCTAGCCCTCGTCGGGAAAACTAACAGCTGCGACCTTTGGGGGGAAGGTTGCCGCCCATCGAGTTGCTATCACACCCCCAACATCTTCTCTACGACGTGATACGACGAATGATACCACGGATCGTACGACGCACGATACCAAAGAGGATACGACGTCCCCGACATCAACGGAAATCGTAAGCGCCAATCTAGACATTTGTATAGACGGACGCCCAATAACAGCACTGGTAGATACTAGTGCGGACTTCTCTATTATCAGCCGTAAACTCGCCGACTGCCTAAAGAAAGTAAGAACAATATGGACGGGCCCAAACATTAGAACCACAGGGGGTCAATTGGTGACGTCGACGGGCAAATGTACAGCTCGAATTAATATCGGCAGTTCAGATTTCGTCGCTATTTTTGTAATTTTACCGGAGTGCTGCAAAGACCTGATCTTGGGCATGGACTTCTTGCGTGAATACGGTGCCATTATCAACATTCCTGAGAGATCGGTTACGTTTTGGACGGCCCCAGATCAAGTTTCGAATGTGCCCTGTACAGACCAGCGACGTCAGCCTTTTCGTGTCTTCGAAGACGACGTGACCAACCTACCGCGGTCGAGTGCACTCGTGGCTGTGACATGTGACACGTCGAGCAATTCTGAAAACATTGCCGAGCAAATTCCAACACTGCTATTCAGCCATGGTTTATCTATCGCGAGAGGCGTCGTAAGCATAAAATGCGGACACACGCACGTCCTTGTTACGAACTTCAGCTCTGAACGCCGACATCTAACGAGGGGCATGGCAGTCGCGTACGTGGAAGAGCTCGCCGAGATGACAGACTGCCAAACTCTTGAAAAAGATAATTCAACTGATCTCACCCCTGCTCCTCTATCTGTTGATATTGGCTCAAGTTTGCTGCCGGCGCAGAAGCAAAGTATCATGCAGCTTATTAACAAGTTTGAAGATTGTTTCTCTTCGATTTACAGGGTCCGTCAAACGCCGCTGAAGAAACACCGAATTATAACGGTCGACAAGACCAGACCCATCAGGCAAAACCCGTACCGGGTAGCTCCGCGAGAACGTGAAGCCATCGAAAAGCAGGTGCGACAGATGCTTCAAGACGACGTTATTCAGCCGTCGAAAAGCCCTTGGGCTTCGCCGGTTGTATTAGTGAAGAAAAAGGACGGCACCTTACGTTTCTGCGTAAATTACCGCAAGCTGAATCAGGTGACAAAAAAGACGTCTACCCACTTCCACGTATCGACGATTCACTCGATCGACTACGGCACGCGCGTTATTTCTCGTCGATGAATCTAAGGAGTGGGTATTGGCAGATAGAAGTCGATGAAAGAGACCGGGAGAAAACAGCTTTCGTGACACCTGATGGCCTTTTTGAATTTAAGGTACTTCCATTTGGCTTGTGCTCAGCACCGGCAACGTTTCAGCGGCTAATGGACACCGTACTATCAAGCCTTAAGTGGCAGACGTGCTTAGTGTATTTAGATGACGTCATCGTATTTTCTGCCACATTCGACGAACACGTCAGGCGACGGCACTCAGTATTTCAAGCTATCCGTTCCGCCCGCCTAACACTTAAGCCGAAAAAATGCCAGTTTGGCTTCGAAGAGCTTCTGTTTCTGGGGATTTTGTCAGTAGTGAAGGTGTGCGGCCTGACCCTGAAAAAATAGTTGCCATTACGAATTTTCCAGCGCCGACTGACAAAAAGGCGGTCACACGGTTTTTAGGACTGCGTGCTTACTACCGACGCTTCATTGAGAACTTCTCGCGCATTGCCTCACCGTTGACCCGCCTTACCAGAGAAGACGTCGCATTCGTATGGAATGAAGAGCAGCAAAAATCATTCGACGAGCTGCGGCAACGCCTTTAGAAGCCACCAGTCCTCGCACACTTTGATGATGACGCACCGACATCAGTGCACACCGACGCTAGCAATGTCGGCTTAGGAGCTGTACTCGTGCAGTGGCAGGATGGCGCCGAACGAGTAATTGCTTACGCGAGAAGAATTCTTTCACGTGCGGAAGAAAATTGTTCCACTACGAAAAAACAGTGCCTTGCGGTGGTGTGGGCGGTTTTAAAATTTCGTCCATGCCTGTATGGTCGTCCTTTTAATGTCAGCGACCATCACTCCCTCTGCTGGCTGACGAATTTAAGAGACCCTTTAGGACGGTTGGCGCGCTGGAGCCTGAAGCTTCAAGAATTTGACATGACGGTGGTCTACAGATCGGGGAAGCGACATTAGGACGCTGATTGCCTTTCTCGTGCGCCATACGAACCTGCGATGGCAGAAGATGACGATACAGCCTTTGTCGGAGTTGTAAACACGGCAACTGTCGCACAGCTGCAACGAGACAACCCCGAACTAGAACCCATAATACGTTTTTAGAGGGCCGCACTTCAGCTGTACCTAGACTGTTTGCGAGAGGGCTTTCGTCATTTTGCTTGCGCAACGACATCATGTATAACATGAACTTCACGCCACACGGAAACGACTACTTACTCGCCGTCCCAACATCTCTAAGGAGCGAAGTATTACAGGCATGCCACGATGAACCAACATCCGGCCACCTGGGTTACACGCGTACGTTGTGCAGAGTGAGGCAGAAATACTACTGGCCAAGACTGACGGCGACCGTTCAACACTATGTTCGGACGTGCCTTGATTGCCAGCGCAGAAAAGTTCCACCCGTCCAACCAGCAGGCCTCCTCCATCCTATCGACATGCCTGTTACTTCATTCGCTCAAGTCGGAATGGATCTTTTGGGCCCATTTCCAACCTCATCAGCAGGTCGCACATTAATTATAGTAGCCACCGACTACCTCACTCGGTACGCCAAAACCAAGGCTTTGGAGAGGGGCACGGCAAGTGAAGCAGCCCGATTTTTCGTAGGGAATGTGGTGCTGAGGCATGGTGCTCCATCAGTGGTAATAAATGACAGGAGAACTGCATTCGCAGCCGAACTATTACAGACAGTTTTAAGACTTAGTGGCACATTCCACCGGCGAACAACGGCGTATCATCCGCAAGCGAATGGTCTTACGGAGCGTCTCAACAAGACACTAGCGGATATGCTCTGCATGTACATCGATGTGGAGCATAAAAACTGGGACGAGATCTTGCCGTATGCCACGTTCGCCTATAACACGGCTTATCAAGAAACAACAAGAACAACGCCATTCCGCCTCCTTCATGGTCGTGAAGTCACCACTATGCTGGATGCTATGCTGCCGCACGAGTGCGATGACGCTGAAACGGATGCTGATTATATCACTCAGCTGGCTGAAGAAGCCCTACAACTTACACGCCTACGTATTAGTCGCCAGCAGGACTATGATTCAAGACGGTACAACCTTCGTCACCGACCAGTCTCCTACGAGCCAGGAGAGAAAGTTTAGATATGGACACCTATTAGGCGCCGTGGCCTCTCATAAAAACTGTTAAGACGGTACTTCGGTCCCTATAAAGTTCTGCGACGTCTCAGTGACATTAATTATGAGGTTGTTCCTGATACGGCGCACTCTTCAAGGCGTCGAAGGTATGCTCCAGAAGTTGTGCACGTGGTACGCATGAAGCCTTATTTCTCCGACTGAACTCATGCGTTTCCAACGAGTACAAACCGCTTTGATTATAAAGCATCGGGACGATGCTTTCTTGAATGGGAGGCTAATGTCACGGCTAAAGGCCGAGCAAGAAGACAGAGGACGATGAAGTGATGAGCGTGGACAGCACCCACGGTTCCTGCGAGGAAGAAGAAGTCGAAGTGGCTGCTCTTTCGTTCTGTTAATACAGACCTCGTTTTTTCTGGTCGCACCGTCGTCCTGTATTCTGTTATTTTCACTTAGCGACAATATCTAACATTTCACGAGATATTTTCACCTACTTCTGCCTAATATTTTTGCAAATCGGAAACGTAGTTACAAACGCGAGCACACGATTAGGTGGTCAAGGAGATCACTTCTCTTCTCAGTAATGAGATTTGTTTCCAGCTCCTTCAATTGGCCATTGAGCAGAGCCTTGTAAGTATGGAAGCCATATACTTCTATGCAGGACAGGGCAATTCCGGACACGAGGTTATTGGAACAATCAACAAAACATTTTTCTCGAATCTTCCGGCAGCCTCCATTTTGTTAATCACAGGGGGTGCTAAGGCTCAGCTGAACGAGATTCTCCATGACCGAGGATACCAACAGCCCGTTAAACTGAGTAGCTACTTTTTTCAAGCTACGTGTAACCTCCTGAATGTACGGAACCACTTCTGACCTCTAGCTAAGCTCGCGGCACTTCAAGGCATTTTTATGGCCACCGAACTCAACATTCTTCATAATCGTCTTTGATACAGATGTGACAGCTTACCAAGAAAAGCGGGCTGAAAAACGTCTCTGCAATTTTAGACAAACTATCACGCCTATTGTGTATGCTCGACTTCCAAAGTCCAAAATCTATTCGAAGTGTTGTGATGCCACTTTATTGTTTTCGAGTGAGTCGTTGTGGATGCAAGGAACTTTATTTGTGCACGCAGAACATATTACCAGCACATCTGACACACTGATCTTCCACTGAAAGTCTACCAACGGAAGCACACTTTTTTGCGGTCGTTAAAATGTAAACATTAGCCCATTACCATGACTTCTAAAGTAGCCTAGTTCACTTTTAGCACACGCTATTAGGAAGTTTCCCCTTCCGAAAAGAAATTAACGAATCATCTAGCCAACTAAAAACATTAGGGACCTTGTCGGTGCTAGTACAGTAAAATTATGATGTGCCGGGTCACTTAAAGGTGAAAAAAAGATATAAGAAGATAAAAGCGCAATACAGAACAAAAATGCAGGCTTTTTCTTTTGAAGATAGTAGCGGTCGTTAATCTTCATAAAAGTGCTATGAAGGCAATAATAAAAAAAACTTGCTCTACTGGCATGCCAACAGCATTTTGAAAAGCAATCACACCACTTGCTCACTGACATGTAACCCACTTCCCCCTTCAGCAGACCAGCATGTGAATTGCCTCGGTATTCACCTACCTGTCAGGATCGAAGACATCAGGTTCTACAAAAAATTTTTCGTCATGTTGAATGGCGAAAATAGGAATTCGGATGAAGGTTCCTTTATCAATAGCTATGTTTCCCAACACGGTGCTCTCGACGCACGTTCTGTATGTCCTGCGAAGAAGCAATGCGGGAGACATTTATTCAATCGCGTACTCTATAACCTACTTATAAGATCCCTTTTAAGTGAAAACAAACCAACTAAAAGCAATCGTTGAGTCTGCTACTCACAACAGTACACGAGACATCTAGTATACCGACTGGCTGCGCCACCGTCTACCAGAACAAGCATAACATTGACAGGCCCACGCTGGTGCTGTTTTATCACGTAAAGCGACCGACAAAATGTGCCACAGAGAAATATTTTGTCCACTGCTGTTGATAATTTAGGGTCAGAGGGCACCAAGCCTCGTGCTTTATTCACAATTCGGTATGACGCTTGCAATGAGCTCTTTGAACAGGAAGGAACACACACGCACACATACACAAACAAAAAATACCCGGCACATAACACAAGCGCGAACAAAAAACTGTATGTTGGATGGAAACAAGGCACATATATACAAGATGAGGGAAAGAAATAAAGCGAAAGCATGCGCAAAGCACTCAACAAGAAAACAATAATCTGCGCCACAAACTTTGTGGGCATGAAATAGGTGGAGTCCGAATTAATTTATGTACCGGTCAAGTTGGTATAGGGGCTAAAGCACTGGGCTGCTGACCCACAGGCCTCTGCATCGAATCTATGCCGCGGCGGCCGCATTCTCGATAGTGGCGAAATTCTTCATGGCTGTGTGCCCAAAAGGTCGAAATTTCAAGAGGCCCCCCCCCCCTCAACGTCTCAATCTCGAATATATGGTGATTTGGGAGGTTGATTTCCAACAGTTATGTTCACTGAATAAATCCGCAATATTTGAAAAAAATAAATTCAAAAATACATAGAGGAAAACCAGGAATGCTATTAACGATGAGTGGGTTATGACGAGGCAGTCGGACTCATGCATATCGAAGTCGCATGAAAACCGCAATTAGTTCGATATATTGTTCCATGGACGAAAATATAACAAAGTCGCTCTTAGAATAAGTCTTTGCAAGCAAGATTCATTCTAAGGGTTCATTTAAAAACAACGCGGTTTAGGCACATGTAATTGAGTAAGAAGGAATGACAGTGCCCGTCTTTGCGTGTTCTCTTTTTCATGTTTAAAGCAGTGCCGCGTTGTGTTTAAAATAAATTGTCTGCCTTTTGGGGGTGAAAATTCCTATGCCAGGGATCATGCGTCCGCGATGTATGCATGTATGCATGCATGTATGCATGCATGTGTGCATGTATGTATGCATGTATGCATGCATGTGTGCATGTGTGCATGTATGGATACATGTGTGCATGTATGGATACATGTGTGCATGTATGGATACATGTGTGCATGTGTGCATGTATGGATACATGTGTGCATGCGTGCATGTATGGATACATGTGTGCATGTGTGCATGTATGGATGTATGTGTGCATGTGTGCATGTATGTATGTATGTGTGCATGTGTGCATGTATGTATGTATGTATGTGTGCATGTATGTATGTATGTATGTGTGCATGTATGTATGTATGTATGTATGTATGTACGCACGCACGAACGTACGCACGCACGTATGCATGTATGTATGGATTTATGTATGTATGTATGTAGGTAGGTAGGTAGTAGGTAGCCACCTTGATATCCGGACTAGAGAGTGGCACGCGCTTACCCTTTAAAATTCAGAAAGAAACCCGCACACGTTAATCGTAAATAAAAAGATAGTCGTTTCTGATGAAATATCGTACACAGACTAGTGTTGCTCACTTAATTTCTAATAAAACTAGCCTTGACTTGGATGCTTACTAAAAAAGCTAGTATCAGAAGGATGCATTTGAGCAGTATCTGACCAGAAAGGGTTGCCACGTTAAACTCGCTGGGAGTAGCCTCCTTGGTTTCAGCACGGATTAGCGAGGGTTGGGCTGCAGTGCCATGAACTAGAGGCGTTAAGTGAAAGGTAGGAAGCAGAAACGAAGCGCAGGCTGTAAGAAAGTGCACGAATGCCACATCTTGTTTATTCCTTGGAAGGTACGCTGGATGGCAGTATTTCTGCATGCTAAATACATGGCGAAAAGATGCGAGATGGCGGTATTTGAAGAGTGCTCCAGATGGAAGGACTGATGGACGGATGGACTGACAGACAGATGCACGAATGGACGCACAAATGAATGGAAATATGGACAGATGTATGGATGAACGGACGCAAGCACGGATGCATGAACGGGCTGACGGACGAACGCACGGAAGCAAGAATGAACAGATGGACGGACGCTTCACCCCACTCATCATCACGCACTCCATGGATATGCTGTGATTTTGTAACGCACACTTCAAAGTGAAAATTGGTTTCGATAACGCAAACGCGGTGGTTTCAAGGTAACACAAAAGCATTTTTTGTTTTTTTTTCTTGTTTGCACGTTCTTTCACAGGTATACCGACTGCTAGCTATAGACAGAGGCGAGTCATGTGCAGAAAGTGACGGTACAAAAGTTATTAGCGCCTCAATATCTTGATACGCTGCTTTGCGCCCTTTTCGGGCGGTGGACTCCAGTATTGATTATATCCTAATCAGCTTAATGTCATACTAGGCGTGCTTCCTGGGATGCTATCCGCAATGACTGTCGTACCACCAAATAATTCAGGAGCATCCCGTCAAACACGGTTAGTAGATAGACGCCCTATTGTTCGGCTCAGTGTTAACGCACTAGCAAGAAACAAAACCCTACCACTTTGCATGTTTCTTGCATCAGCGAACAAACCGGTCCCTAAGTGACACGATTGACATTTCTCATTTTTGCGAGACGCAGTTTTCGTGAAAATACATGGCAACTCGCAGTTTCAATCATAGCGCACACAGTACACATGACACACAGTACACACACAGTACACAGTATTCATGAGGTTTACACGTATACCCATGTAGGTTAGTACCCTGTAACGTCTTATATTTCCAGGACAAATTCCTCGAACACTGCGAAGTTGCATGAATGGTAACCTAACTGCACACCATCGGCGTATTTGCAATGGGTCATACTGCGTAGAATGCAAGAAAGCAAAGTGCTCAATTATAAATTAAACAGAGCCAATTTTAGGATGCAACTTTGCGGCACTTCAGTCTCCTGAACAAATGTTCGGGCCAAAACATTCCCCACTCGGACACAGAAAGTGCTATTCGACAAATAACTATGGGTTATGTTCAGCATGGTACCGCGGTCACTTATGCGTGAGAGGTCTCGCAGAATGCCAAAGCTTCATGTGGTGTCGTAATCCCTTTACACATCGAGGAACACAAAGGAAGAATTGTTTGTGGACGAAAGCACCTCGGATGTTTACCTTGATGCGTACCAGATGGTCAAAGGTGGATCTACCTTCTCTAAAACAACACTGGTACTGGTTAAGAACACTGTTAGTTTTAAAGAAGGGCATTGGTCCGCGATTTATCATCTTTTCAAAAGTTTACTTAGACAGCTGGTCAGTATGATGAGCGTGCTATTGGTCATCGTGATTCCTGTACCAGGAATACCAATGACCTTTATTTGAGTGGAACAGATGTCGCTGGAAAACCAGATGGCTTTGTAAAGGGACAGTACGGTATTTGACGTTGGAAGTGGTAGGAATTTCAACATTTCATTGACCAAATGCTCTGTTCCCGGAGTGAAATTTATGCAGCAGTTTAGAGATAAAGGATAAAATATGGCTATGTGCCTCGCATTTTCTATATTTGGTCTGTGGTTTGTTTCTCCACTCTTGTCTTATACCGTTGGAACTCTTCAGAGCAGTGGGACGAGCTAGAAACCTGCTCGAAGGGCGCTCCTATAGGTGGTTTCCCTGGGTCTTCCATGCTGTCGCCTTCTGTGTCAACTGGAAGGATTGATTATGCTTGTTTACCTTCTGCCCTTCTCACCCTGTTTCAGACCTTCCCCTCACCTGTATATGTAGTAACGCCTCCTGGAAATTTTGCCACCTTTTCCTTCTCTGAAGTGATCTGTGGGAGCGGGCTAGTTGGTACACTTGCCAGTGAAAAGGAAGGGAACCCCGAGCGAAAGTGAGGTCAGGTGTAGTGGAGCTCTTCGAGACAGTTCCCGCTCGAATAGAAGTGTCAGGAGTGTTAAGAAGGGTGATACGCAAGACAGTGCAGAAGGTGGCCAGGTTTGAGTGTCCTAGGGTAGTTTCAGAGGCTGTGAGGAGCGTTGCAGTCCACCCAAGGAGCACATGAGTGGTCAACAGAAAGAAGTAATGATTGATATGTGGGGTTTAACGTCCCAAAACCACTATATGATTATGAGAGACGCCATATTGGAGGGCTCCGGAAATTTAGACCACCTGGGGTTCTTTAACGTGCACCCAAATCTGAGCACACGGGCCTACAACACTTTCGCCTCCATCGGAAATGCAGCCGCCGCAGCCGGGATTCGAACCCGCGTCCTGCGGGTCAGCAGCCGAGTACCTTAGCCACTAGACCACCGCGGCGGGGCAACAGAAAGAAGTAGAGGAATTTGTCAAGAGCATTGAACAAAGAAGATGTGACAGGGAGATTGCAAAAAGAATAGAAGGTCAGAGAGATTCGAGAAGAGGGTTTGTAATAGACCATGCCAACGAAGTATTTGTGCAGGTAGGGTGAACGTCAAGTGGTTCAACAAGAACGTCATTGCACACGTAAATGGACGCAACTTGCGTGTCCGTCGTAGCATGGTAGGTGCGATATCCCGGAACAATGCGGACCACCCGAATCTCTTGCAGAAAATAAAGTGAGGCAGGAAAGTGCGGGTGAGAAGATACTGGTAGAGACGAGTCTTACTGAGGCGAAATTTGCGACAGTTCAACTGGAAGATATCTGGGTCCTTTGCACGCGCCATCTAAGTCATTTTAGTAGTGAAGGTGCTATCGCGAGCAAGTTCCTTTTTTTTGCTGGGTCAAGCGATTCTTACAGACAGTTAAGATTAGAAATGAATTATTCCAATTGTATGGATTAGATTTCGAGGGCGATGCGAATCCGTACAATGAAACTTTTTAGTGTATTTAGGCGAGTGTGGTGTGCGGTGGTGTTGGTTTTTACCATGTCAGAAAATTTGGATACATGGATATCGGAGGTTGAGATGGGGAGTGTAGAGCATTGCTTATTTAGCTCCGTGAGTTGGGAGGTGAGAGTCGATGTGGTGATATTTAGGGCCTGCGTTGCTGCGTGTATTTTTGTTGTAACTCATCGGAGACCCGCTTTTGCTCACGCTGGTCAAGCCGCAGGTCTAAAGAGCGACTCTCGTTACGAAAAGATGGTGAGAGTGCGATAGATGAAGATGGGCACACCTGTGACTCGCCTTTAAATTTATTGGCGTTTGAGCCCGGGAGAGTTATGAGAGGTCAACAGATTTCATTCGCCAAAGAGGAGGGTGGGGATGCCTGAATGGCTCGGTGCAGGGCTGTGTGACAAAAGAGACAGCTTCGGCACACTCCCTTTGCTTCGCAAGAAGGAAAGGGTAGATGGAGTTCATAGACGGATGAGTATTTACTTGGCAATAGATGCACCAGGAATGGGCGCAAATGTTAGTGGCAGGATCGGAGGGTAGAGCTGCTGCATAGCGGCAGCACTTGGCCGGAACGCTATGCTGTGGGCATTGGTGAGCATAGTGCCCTATAGCGAGACAACGGATGCAAGTAGGGGGCTTAGGTTTATGTTGGCATCCTCTGTAAAAACACGTTTGAAAGATACAGAGTGAGGAATGACAGTTCCTGCGAATGTTATGAGCACGTAGTGAGTGCCGGCCATCATGCGTGCAGAAAGTATATAAGCCGTGACAGATTCTAGTTAATGCAAGATCTGAAGGGATTTGAAATTACCACCAACGTTATTTATGGTACCGAGGCATGATATGGGAGGATTAGGGGCATGTGGCTTGATGGTAACCAGCTTACCGTTAAGTTCCAGATTCGTAAGAGAGAGTAATTGGTGGGCAGCGTCAGCGGAGTGCGCTTTCTGAAACACAAAGCTCTCAGCTGGTTACGCCTGAAGGGTGACCTCCACACTGCTGGTTTTGGGCAAGAGATTTGCGGCAGCGTGGATGGAAGCGAGGAAGCCGTACAGAGGCAGTTTGGGCATGAGTGCTTAGATGGAAGTTGAATTCCGAAGGTGAGGAGCTTGGTGTAGCGTCTGGCGCTCGACGCCAGTTTCCGGTTAGCAAGCTGCCTTCGGCATGTGAAGTATCATTGTCGTTTCCTTGGGATTCTTTGAAATTCATTTCCGTAGGCGTCTCGTGAGTGGTTGGAGGCAAGACTGTGTGGAAGAAAGGAACGCTGCTCTTCGAAAGGAACTTCGCGCAGACTCAGTATTTAAACTCGGTGTCCCAAGTTGTGATCCAATAGAAATGGAAGGCAGGACGGCCAATGATAACGTCGACGCGTTACTGTGGCTTTCGGAATCTGGCGTGGCCGGAAAGGCGTTGGTGACGACAAACGCAGCCGATTGGGTGCCGACTGGGGCTGGCTCTAGCTTCTTGGCTTCGTTTAAAGCACGAGACAGACGTGCGATTTTCCGCGCTATGCGGCGCTTGGCGCGACGATGCTGCCACCGGAGTCGTGACGTTAAGTGACGCATCATCGCATCGCAACACCGCGTCACCCCAACGTTACTAGATTATTTTTTCAGTTTGCAAACTGCACCGCTACAGGTGTCACCATTCTGTGCACCACCACAAGTGGCCGCACTCGTAGTTGTTTAGAGTGTGGTTCGTACTGTCACGGTGGATGGACATGTTTCTTGAGCGCTTCCGATCGACTGCTCAGATAAGTGTTTTTGCATGTTTTGAGCTTGTCTTTATAATTATAAGGCAGCAGTTGAAATCTTCGTAGCACTTATTCTATGGTACGGCTTTTTTGGGGGCCAGTCACCTGGTATTTATTAGTTAGGGGTTGTGTGTGTGTTTGAATTTTTTGTTGTTGTTTTTTTCTTTTGCCACCGCATGAAGGATGTGCGCGTGCAATGAAAATGCAAATTTTTGTAGTAGATCTTAGACTTTCTTTTTTTTCGTAGGGCAGGGCTCGAGTTTAGTAATTATCGAGTATAGTGACAATTGGTGTCAGAAAGACATGGTTACTGTAAAGTGTTCAGGTTGTGGAGTGGGTTTGAAAGTGGACCCAAGCGTAGAAGCGGATGGAGTGTAGAAGTGGATGGAGTGACGCGAAGTGTAGGCAATGTGAGGTCGAGGAAAAAATGGAGAAAATGATGGTTGCCCAGAGTGAACTGCTGATGTGAATCGCCGAGCTCGAGAATGCGTTGGCGACAGAGCAAGAGAAAACAAGGGCAATGGGAGAAAGGCTGAAGTCCGCCGAGGAAGCAATAGCCAAGGTGAACAGAGGAGCGGACTACGGAGAGAAAAGTAGAAAACCGGCAACCAGATCGGCGGAGAAGAAAGAGCATGCAAGTTTAGGAAAAACAGGTTCAGCCGGTTCAATAGTCGCTAGGCCCAGTTTCAGCGAAGTAGTGGTGGGGCTGGGAGGGGACAAAGCAGCCTGCGTCACAGGTGCAAGTAGCCCCCAGGGGCAGGATGCTCCAGCTGAAAAGTCACAGCATTAGATAATCGCCGGGGACTCGAATTAAAATTGATGCACAGAAGCCATCAAAGAGAGGGTAAGAGGTGACGAGAGGGTTGCAGTAGGCACGTTCCCAGGACCCAAGCTTGAAGCAGTCATTAGGCAAGCGAGCGCAAAACTCAAAACTACAGCTGATAGATGAAACCTCGTGATATTTTCAGGCGTTTTAAACGATGTCTTAAATGAAGATACAGCAGGACTAGCAACTTCACTGGCGAAAGGCGTCGATGACATGTGCGCCACTTCCCCTGAGGTACCGGTATTGATACGCACGATACCGGAGGTGCCGGTTGATTGATTGATTTGTGGGGTTTAACGTCCCAAAACCACCATATAATTATGAGAGACGCCGTAGTGGAGGGCTCCCGAAATTTCGACCACCTGGGGTTCTTTTTTGTGCACCCAAATCTGAGTACATGGGCCTACACCTTTTCGGCCTCCATCGGAAATGCAGCCGCCACAGCCGGGATTTGACCTACCGGAGGTACCGGTGCGTGATAGCAACCTGCAAAGAGCGGTTGTCAACGCAAACCAAGAGATATGGCGGATGAGTCGAGAGAAAGGCTTTGAGGTGGTGGAAATAAACAGAGAGGTGCATAGTTGGGGTGGTTTTCAACAAGACAGAATTCACTTCAATGGACGGCTAGGTCATGAGGTGGGTTGGCGACTTACAGGACGCACAGTAGCTTTTTTGGGGGACAAGCGGGCCCTTCGGGGTGCAGGATGGCTAGTAACGAGGAAAACAACCAGGGAGACTCTTTGACAGGTGGTATGGACAGATACGATTCTAAAGTGGCACCAGTATCTAAGACAGGTAGAGTCCGGGGCAGAAATAAACTTAGCCACGAACGCCAAGCCAATTCATTGATTGATATGTGGGGTTTAACGTTCCAAAACCACCATATGATTATGAGAGACACCATAGTGGAGGGCTCCGGAAATGCCAAGCCAATTCAGACATAGGGTATATTAACATGCAGGGCGGTAGGAAGAGGCTAAAGTGGGAAGAGATAGAAGGACAGCTAAGGGACGAAAGGCCGATGGTATACGGTTTTGTAGAAACACATCTCAGGGACATGAAGCAACCCCCTAACAATGCGGACTACGCGTGGGAATATTGAAATAGAACAGAAGGCAGCAGAAAGGAGGGTGGTATTGGGGCATTCATTCATAAAAGTACAGACTGGCAAAGGGTCAAGCAGGAGTGCAAGGAACATTTATGCCTTAAAGGGAAAGTGGCAGGGCAAATGACACTCCTTGGTTTTGTGTACTTGTGGCCGGGAGCAAAGGCCAGAGAGGAAAACCAGGCAATGGTAGAGTGTATATCAAAGGACATTCAGGGGTTAGGAGGAGAGTGCGAGCTAATTTACTAGGAGATATGAATGCACACATAGAAGATATAGATGGGTATACCGACCCGACAGGCAAAATGAAAATGTATATGTGTGAAAGGCTGGATTTGATCATTTGCAACAGTACCGAGAAGTGTGAAGGGAAAATAACATGGGAGATAGGAAGGCTGCAGTCGACGATAGATTACGCACTGATGTCCCATAAGATGTATGATAAGCTCAGGGGAGTGCACATAGATGAACGTGGCTCCAGAAGTCTGGGTAGTGATCACAAACGTATCAAGCTAAGTTTTGGAAGAGCAGTGAAAGTGGGAAGGAGACAAGATGAGCAAATGCAGGAAAATTTATATTCAGAAAGGCAAATTGAAATAGCCACTAAACAACTTGAAAAAGTATTCACTGAGGATATTAAAACAGTGTAGGACATACACGAATCTGATTAGACTGTTTGAGTTAGAGCTTGCTAAGGCACGTGACAAGTCACCCCGGAAAAGAAGACACAAACCCAAAAGTTGGTGGGATGAGGAAGTGAAGAGAGCCAAAGCAACACGTCAGTAAGCCTCTAGGGAACACAGACATGCTAAGCAGCGGGGTGAACCGACAGATTATGTTGAAAGAAAATGGAAAATCTTTCTAAGCTGTAGAAGGAACACATCCCTTCCGATCAATAAAAGGATTAGAAAAAGGGAGCCCAAAGGTTGGGAGAAGTACATAAAAAGATAGAAAGGCAGCTGCGAAATTTCGGAACCATATAAATTCCCTCAGAAATGAGACGAGCGTAGAGCAGAGGTTTATAGCTACAGCTCAAGGTGCAAGGCTAGAAGGGGCCGAAGCTATTGAATAAAAAAGAACAAGGGTGACAAAAATTTCAGCACAGAAGTGCTTTATGCACCACAATAGACAAGGAATAATCAAGTGGCGCAATGGCTCCATTTTTACAACAAGAGTGGGAAAGGGCTGAGGAAATGGTTCCTAGTACTACATGAACAGGCCAAGATGGCATTCCAATTTTCTGATTAAGACAATAGGTCTGAAGTCTAAGCAGGCTTTGAGAGAGGCAGTGAGAAAAATAATAATCGATGGAAAAGTTCCCGATGGATGGAAACTTCGCAGAATGAGCATGATCTATAAAGGAAAGGGAGACAAAGCTGACATAAACAACTACCGTCCTATAACAGTGACATCAGTGGTCTACAGGCTGGCGATGCTGATTATAAAGGAAAGAGTGCAGGCATGGATAGAGGGTGAGGGGGTACTGGGGGACTGGGGGAACTGCAGAATGGGTTTCGGAAACGCAGTAGGTTGGAAGACAATCTGTTCTCACTGACGCAGTGCATCGAAATAGCAGAAAAGGAACACAGGCCCCAGTGGCTAGCATTTTTGGATATCAAGGGAGCGTACGATAGCGTGGTTCAAGAGGAACTGTGGGGAATACTGGACGCACTAGGCGTGGAAGATGTAGTCACTAATTTTTTAGAGGAGATATATAAAAGTAACAAGGTAGTTATAAAGTGCAAAAAACAGGTATATAAACCCACAGAAGTGAAATGGGGGCTTAGGCAGGGGTGTCCTCTGTCACCCTTGTTATTCATGATGTACCTACAAGGCTTTGAGGCCAAATTAGAGGGAAGTGGACTGGGTTTGAACCTCTCTTTCGTCAAACAAGGAAAACTCACTGAACAGGCACTACCAGCATTGATGTACGCAGATGATATAGTGCTAATGTCCTTCAACAAGGAAGATTTGCAGAGATTGGTGGACATCTGCGGTAATGACGGAGATAGGTTAGATTTAGGATTCAGTAAGGAAAAATCAGCAGTCATATATTTTAATGACAATGAAGGTAGTGAGCTTAGAATACAGGAGGTCACGCTAGAGATAACACATTAAGACAAATACCTGGGTGTGTGTATAAGCAATGGGGCCGAGTACCTAAATAAACACGAAATATACGTGTCGACTAAAGGTAACAGGAATGCAGGAGTAATGAAAAACAGGGCACTGTGGAAATACAAATAGGTATGATGTTGTGAGAGGGATATGGAAAAAGGTCATGGTTCCTGGTCTAACGTTCGGCAATGCGGTCTTGTGCATGAGATCAGAACTTCAAGCAAGATTAGAAATTAAGCAACCTGGAATTTGTAGGCTTGCCTTAGGAACTGACGGGAATACACCAAATCAGGGAGTACAAGGTGATATGGGATGGACATCATTTGAGGGCAGGGAAGCTAGCAGAAAAATAAAATTTGACAAGCGATTGAGAGAAATGGGGGAGGAGCGTTGAGCTAGGAAGGTATTCAACTACTTGTACATGAAGAATGTCGATACAAAATGGCGGAAGCGAACCAAAAAACTGACTTTTTAATACTTGGAAAACAGCAGGGGGCTAGACCAAAAAGAATTATCGGTTAAGAAGAAGGTGAACGAAGCTGAGACCGATATGTGGAGAATTGGCATGATTAGGAAGTCTGCACTGGAGATCTATCAAACGTTTAAGCAGGAAATAGCCAAGGAAAGGATCTATGATAATACTCGGGGTAGTTCTCCACTGTTTGAGGCCAAAACGGCAGTATTGCGAACAAGGACATATCGGGCCAATTACGAATGGGTAGACACGGTGTGCAGTGCGTGTGGAGAGGAATAAGGAACTGCCCAACACTTGATAATGTTCTGTAAAGGGCTTCACCCTGTAGTTCTGGTTGATGGCACTGTAGTTCAGGTTGATGGCAGTTTTTCAAAGCACTGGGGTTTAGGGACAGTGAGGGCAAAATAGACTTTAAGCGGGTAAAATTAACTAGAAAGAGGTTATTTGATTGGTGGCTGAAGTCAAGGCCCGAGTGAAAATTGAACCCTTCGCTGCAAAGTAGGAATCCTCTAACTCACTATTTAAGGAAATAAATAAATCTAGTTTTGATTTCATTAAGTATAACGGCTTGGTGGTTCTAGCCACCGCCCCATCTAAAGGGTACAGCCATATCCATCCATCCATCGGTAGCATGAGTGGTTGAATGTCGACACGTGGTGTGCAGGTCGTGCAAGGTCGAGCAAGTCCGTTGGTGCAGGAGCAGCGCGCAAGAAAAGATATATTTTCTTTTCTTTCTCTATGTTTGTGAACACCATTATTATATTGTCTCTCCTAATCAATAACTTGCGTTGCGAGTACTGTAGGTGTGGAACACGGGCAACGTTGCAGTGACGTGACCACGTAAATGGGGTAGGCGGCTGTTTTCAAGAAGTTCGGGGCGCCAGGTTAGTTGTTAAACAGCTAGAGCCGAACACGAAATGGACCTAGTGAGAGTCTACTAGCGAAATCGAATTCTTGTGTGTGCGGGCTAGGCGGCAGCTTCTAACAGTTGTTGAGGTAGGAGAGTTAGCGGAGGCGGCTGGATAGCGGGATTAGGGTTGAGCTTAGAGCTGTCGGACGCTTGGTCCGATGGTCGGGCGGGCGATGGTTCAGGAGGCTACGAAAACCATGGGTGATAGTGAGCTGGTGCAGTGCGAAGATTGCAAGCGCTGGTGGTAGATTGACGAGACAGAACTCTCAAGTTTGGCCGACGCGCAGAAGGCGAGCTTCGTGTGCAGGCTTTGCGAGGCACCGATTGCGGCCGTGCAGCGCATGGAGGCTAACATCAAGGGGCTTCAAGAGGAGCTCAGGGCGGAACGGGAGCAGAAGATAGAACTCCAAAAACAGCTCAGAGGGTCGCGTGAGCGGGAGGAGGCTACCACCAGCCTATTAGAGCAAATGAAGGGTTTGATTGAATGATTGATTGATATGTGGGGTTTAACCTCCCAAAACCACCCTGTGATCATGAGAGATGCCGTAGTGGAGGGCTCCGGAAATTTCGACCACCTGGGGTTCTTCAAGGTGCGCCCAAATCCGAGCACACGGGCCTACAACGTTTCCGCCTCCATCGGAAATGCAGCCGCCGCAGCCGGGATTTGATCCCGCGACCTGCGGGTCAGCAGCCGAGTACTTTACCACTAGACCACCGCTGTGGGCAGCAAATGAAGGGTGACCTTCGAAAAAAACGGGAGGGGCGGACCGAGCTCGCGCAGCGGGTAAAGGAGCTAATGGCGCTTTGCCCCGGCCCCGAGCGGTCTGAGATGAAAGGCATGGGGAGCGGAGAAGGAGACGGGCGGGAAGGAACAGGCGAGAAAGGAGGTCAGGGGGCCGCAGTGTCTGGCCACAGCACGGAGGCTCCGAAAACATACAGATCAGTGGCGCGGCAGTCTTCAAACAGGGCAGAAACACAGAACAGACAGCAGAGAGAGAAACAGGTGATGCAAACAGGAGCGCCATCACAAACAGGAAGCCAGCGATTGGAGCGTACAAGGGTCCTGGTGGTGGGAGACTAACGTGGCCAGGGTTAGGGATGGCTTCTTTAATACAGTGAAGGAAGATGGGAGAGTCAGGGTGGAGACCCAGTCAGGGAAGAGCATCGGGAATGCACTGGCCGAAGCTAAGGAGGTTGTAGAGAACAGCATAGAGGGCAAAAATCTCGTGCTGGGCTCAATGATCGCGTGCTGGGCAAATTATTCGCGTGCTGGGCAAATCGCGTGCTGGGCAAATTATTCATGCTGGGCTCAATGATGTGTTGAAGGCAAGGATTAGAACCTCCAGAGACAGAGGATGGGATGCGTAAGCTCCGAGAAGCCTCTGGGAGTGTGCATCTGACCATATGCACAGTCCCAGAGGTCTGGGGGCCGTCTCGTGGGAGTGAAAGGAGGGTAGTGAAGGCCAATTGTGTCATCAAGGGTATGAGCCGGCAACTCGGTTACAGCGTAATGGAAGGTAACCAAGACGTGTACGAGCCCGGCGCTCGCCCCTTTGCACAAAATGGCATTCACTACAGTGATGTGACGGGCAGGAGGGTCGGTAATAGAATGGGTTGTCAAGCCACCGCTTTTTTAGGGAAACTCCGAGCCTTGAGGTCAACAGTGTAGCCGAAGACGGTTCTAAAAGAGCACAAATATTCGAGCCACACGGAGTCTATGGGATGAGAAAACGACGTAAGCACAAGAGCCGAGCTAAGTCAGATGTAGGCTATATTAACATGTAGGGTGGCAGGAATAGGTTAAAGTGGGAAGAGATAGAAGAGCAGTTGAGGCAGGAGGAGCTGATAGTATATGGGGTGTTGGAGGCATATCTTCGGGACATGGAGCAATCACCTTGTATTCGGACTACGTATGGGAATATTGCAATAGAACAGAAGGCAGCAAAAATGGGGGTGGAATTGGTGCATTCATACATAAGAGCATGGGTTGGCAAAGAGTCAAGCAGGGATGCATAGAACATTTATAGCTAAGAGGGAAAATAGCCGGGCAAATGACTTTCCTTTTTTGGTGTACTTGTGGATGGGAGCAAAGGCCAGAGAGGAAAACCAGGCAATGGTGGAATGTATATCAAAGGACATTTAGGAATTAGGAGGAGAGTGCGAGATACTTATACTAGGAGACATGAACGCGCACATAGGAGATATAGATGGGTATGCTGACTCAACAGGCAAATTGATCATGGATTTGTGTGAAAGACATGATTTGATCATTTGCAACAGTACTCAGAAGTGTGAAGGACAAATAACTTGGGAGGTAGCAATGCTGCAGTCAACGATAGATTACGCACCAATGTCACATAGGATGTATGATAAGCTCAGGGGAATGCACATAGATTAAGGTGGCTCCTGAAGTCTGGGTAGTGATCACAAAGGTATCAAGCTAAGTTTTGGAAGAGCAGTGAAAGTGGGAAGGAGACAAGATGAGCAAATACAGGAAAATTTCCTTTGAAAAAAGCAAATACCAATTGCTACCAAACGAATTGAGAATAATAAAACAGTGTGACATACAAAAATCCAATTAGACTGCTTGGGCTAGAGCTTGCTAAGGCACGTGACAAGACACACCGGAAAAGAAGACAAGCCCAAGAGTTGGTGGGATAAGAACTTAAGAGAACCATAGCGAAACGTCAGGAAGCCTCTAGGGAGCACAGGCATGCTAAGCAGCGGGAAGAACTGACACATGAGGTTGAAAGAAAATGGGACATCTTTCTAAGCTCTAGAAGGGTAGCATCCTCCTGATCAATGAAAAGATTAGAAGAAAGGGTGCTCAGTGGCCGGCAGAAGTATATAAGAAGGACAGAAAGGCAGCTGCGAAATTTTGGAGCCATCTAAACTCCCTAGGAAATGAAACAAGTCTAGAGCAGAGGTATATAACTACAGCTCAATGTGCTAGGCTAGAAGGGGATGAAGCTATTGAATATATAAGAACAACGGTGACAGGAAAGTATTAACGAAGAAGTGCCTCATGCAACACAATAGATAAGGATGCATCAAGTGGCACAATGGCTCCATTTTCACGAGAGTGGGAAAGGGTTGAGAAGTGGGTTCCAATTAGTACATCAACAGACCCAGATGGCATTCCAATTATGCTGATGAAGACATTGAGTCCAAAGTTTAAAGAGACTTTGAGAGAGGCAGTCAGCAGAACAATAATCGATGGTGAAGTCCCCGATGGACAGAAACTTAGCAGGATGAGCATGATCTATAAAGAAAAGGGGGACAAAGCTGACATGAACAACTACCGTCCTATAACAGTGACATCACTGGTCTACAGGCTGACAATGCGTAATATAAAGGAAAGACTGCAAGCATGAATGAGGATGAGGGGGTGCTGGGGGAACTGCAGAACGGGTATCGGAAACACAGGAGGTTGGAAGACAAACTGTTCTCATTGATGCAGTTCATAAAATAGCAGAAAAGGAACTCACGCTCTTGTGGCTAGCATTTCTGGATATCAAGGAAGCGTACGATAGCGTGGTTCAAGAGGACTTGTGGGGAATTGATTGATTTGTGGGGTTTAACATCCCAAAACCACTATTTGATTATCAGAGACGCCGTAGTGGAGGGCTCCGGAAATTTTGACCACCTGGGGTTCTTTACCGTGCACCCAAATCTGAGTACACGGGCCTACAACATTTCCGCCTCCATCAGACTTGTGGGGAATACTAGACACACTAGTTGTGAAGGAAGAAGTTACTAATCTTTTAAAGGTAATCTATAAAAGTAACAAGGTAGGTATAAAGTGGCGAAAACAGGTATCCAAGCCCACAGAGGTGAAACGGGGGTTAGGCAGGGGTGTCCTCTGTAACCATTGTTATTCATGACGTACCTACAAGAATTAGAGGCCAAATTAGAGGGCAGTGGACTTGGCTTCAACTTCTCTTTCGTCAAACAAGGAAAACTTATTGATCAGGCACTACCTGCATTAATGTATGCAGATGATATAGTGCTAATGTCCGACAACAAGGAAGATTTGCAGACATTGATGGAAATCTGTGGTAATGAGGCAGACAGGTTAGATTTCAGATTCAGTAAGGGAAAATCAGCAGTCATGATTTTTGGTGATAATGAAGGTAGTGAGCTTGGGGTACAGGATGTCACGCTATACATAACCAATAAATACAAGTATCTGGGCGTATGGATAAGCAATGGGACCGAGTACCTAAGAGAACACGAAATATACGTGACGACTAAAGGTAACAGGAATGCAGCAGTGATGAAAAATAGTGCACTGTTGAATTACAATAAGTATGATGTTGTGAGAGGAATATCGAAAGGGGTAATGGTTCCTGGGTTGACTTTTGGCAATGCGGTCTTGTGCATGAGATCAGAAGTTCAAGCAAGATTAGATATTAAACAACGTGGAATGGGTAGGCTTACTTTAGGAGCTCACGGGGATACACCAAATTAGGGAGTACAAGGTGATATGGGATGGACATCATTTTAGGGCAGGGAAGCTAGCAGCAAGATAAAATTTGAGAAGCGATTAGGAGAAATGGGGGAGGAGCGTTGGGCTAGAAAGGTTTTCAGCTACTTGTACATGAAAAACGTCGATACAAAATGTTGGAAGTGAACCAGGAAGTTTACTGGCAAATACTTAGAAAACAGCAGGTGGCCAAACCAAAAAGAACTATCTTTTAAGAATAAGGTGAAGAAAGCTGAGACCGATATGTGAAGAATCGGCATGATTAAGAAGTCCGCACTAGAGATCTATCGATTTTTTAAGCAGAAAACTGCCAAGGAAAGGATCTATGATAATACTCGGGGTGTTTGAGGCCAGGACGGGAGTATTGCGAACCAAGACATATCGGGCCAAATACGAAGAGGTAGACATGGTATGCGGTGCATGTGGAGTCGAGGAGGAAACTGCCGAGCACTAGATAATGTTCTGTAAAGAGCTTCACCCTAAAGTTCAGGATGACGGCGCAGAGTTTCTTAAAGCACTGGGGTTTAGGGAGAGGGAGGGCAAAATAGACTTTAAGCGGGTTGAAATAACTAAAAAGGGTTATCTGACTGGTCGCTAAAGTCAAGGCACGAGTGAAAATTACACAATTGACAGCAAAGTGCCAGCCCTCAACTTCACTATTTAAAGAAAAAAAGATAAATCTAGTGGTCAGTTCAATAATTAGTACGGCTAAGTGGCGTTAGCCACCGCCGTATCTAAAGGGTACAGCCACATCTATTCATCCATCCAACCAGTCTGACGAGAGTCATGGTTAGGCGCATGCCACCCATCACGCCGGCGAAGAAAAAAAGCAGGTACTTCTTCGTAGAGTGCAAGTATACTGAGAGTGTGTTTTGTGGCAATCGCTATCATTGTGTGTCTCAGCGAGATTGACGACACTCGCGCAGTTTGTGCTCGCACTGCCGTTTACTGCGATACCATGGTGAATATTGACGTTGTGTCTCACTTGCTGTCAACTCTCTCGTGTTATCGTGCCGGGTTTTAGCTGCATAGCTCTCATGCGTCGTGTGACAGTTTTCGTCGTAATAAAACATGCCTCGCTGCTTTGTCACTGGTTTCCGGAGCGTCCACGACTCAACGAAATCCGCGAACTTGAAAAGAACTTGAAAAGTGCAGCATTGTTTAACTGGTCTGTTCAGTCCATATATCATCATTCACTTGCCAAAAATTGAACTTTGTTATTGTGACAAGAATGCATTTCTTTACGAGGGATTTCAAAGACCGTTTAGAAAGCAAGGAAAAGATCGCTGTAGCAAACAAGGAGGCACGCCTCCTGTAACTCTGGCTCTTGCCCTTGAACAAAAGTGACTTCCAGATTGTTTGTTCTAGCGTTCAACAAGGCTTTGCTGAACTCTTTGGATTTTGCATTTTATAGCCTTATAAGCGACACAAATTTATTGAATTCGTGTGCTATCTTTCTAGAAAAAACATTCTGATAATAAATTTGAGCTATCTGGAACGAACGAGTTGTTCTAGGCTTTACACTTTCAACATCTCCGGCGGCATCAGGTGAATGTGGTGTCTGCCTCATCATATAACAATACCTAAGGTTATACGATTACAAGGCACGTCGGGTTGAAGAGCTTTGAAAATTTTGGCCACCTGTGGTTTCTCTAACATGCACCTGAATTCAAGTTCATAGTCCTTCAGCATTTACCCTTAAGCCCACCTGCAAAAGCATTTTATAATATAAGGCTGAATTTTAAAGAACAATAACGGAATACGGCTAAATTAACACAATGCCCGCAAGATTCAGGCATCGCACTTGCATCGCCGCCTTGTGGCACCAAATTAGCCACACAACTGGTGCTTTAAATGTTCACTCGTCATAACATTAGTGCACTATCACGGACAATAACTTCCGCAACACCAAATTAACCGCAAAAACTCCCTTTAACATTGTGCATAGCGTACAATAGGTCGCGGCGACTGGTCAAATGGCATCGGAAGCGCCACCGAAGAGCGGGAAGCGAAAGGGGCCGCGTTTCGCTGCCTCGTCCAAGCGGAGTTAGCAAACTGAAGAAGAATCTGGTAATATTGGCGTCACCCGTCCGGCGCGCATCAAACCGGCCAAATATTTTTTTCGTCGCCGCATTGCACCACCGCATGGCCACAGCCAATCAAAGCACGATCAGATGATTGGCGTCACACCACTGGTAGCGCGATCTCTCTGTTGCCGCTCCCATCAACCGTCGTGGAGGGCTCCAGGTCAGTTCAGGGGAGTCGATGAAGTGGCGCGAGCCTGGATTTGCTGATATCGCCGCTTGTAGCGGTGTGACAAACATCGAGTATATTTGCCCTGTGACGTGAAATTAATTCGGATTGAATAAAGTGAGGTTTGAAGCATTGTACTACTGAGAGACAACGCCCAGTTTGAAACCGTTAGTGTGATTGGAAGTCGTGAGCAGTAATGCGAGGTCATTTCGCAGGTAAACACGGCCACCCTGGCGTCACAGCGAGCCGTCTCAAATCGGTTACGCCTTTGCTCTTCACATCGATGACATCAAGAAACTAATCGCGTGTGCTAACACCTTACATACGAGTGCAAAGCTATTGAACAAACAAGCGCTTGGTGACGGGTTCGCGTGTGAATGACGTAGGCGACAGCCAGCGCCCGCCAAGCTAGGCCTATCTGTCGGAGTCGTGAATAATCAGTTGCTGCCGTTGATGCGATGGGCTTATCATTCACGAAAGCGTTTTATTGATAATATTTTGTAGAACGAAGCGTGGAAATGTACGTGTCCAACCGTTAGTGCGTCCGTCCTTCGCACATGCGTTCGTGCATGAGGCCGTTCGTTTGACTGTCTGTGCGTTAGTGTTACTGTCCGTCCCCGCTTCTGGGCGTCCGTCTGTCAGTCCGTCCGCACGTCCGTCGTACGTTTGTCTGTCCATATGTGTTTTCAACCATCCATCTGTGAGTCCATTCGTTCATCTGTCCATGCTTTCATCCGTTCGTGCGTTCGTTCATCTGTCCGTGCCTCTGTTCATCCGTCCGGACGCACAGATAGTTGGGCACCCGCACGGATGGACGCTTCGAGCCACATATTCACTCAGGTCATATGCTGTGATTCCTTTTCCTTTTTAGGAGACTGAGCAAAGCCACAGATGTAGTAGAAAATAATACGTGGTCGTTTCATTGCGTCGGAATACAAGCACGTTAATTCTTAATACTAGGGCTTCCCGCGAAAATTTTGTGTCGTGTTACACGACGTGACATTTTTGTGTCGGTGTTGGTAAAAAAGGGTGTCGGATACTCTTGTGAATTCAAGTACACCACAACATTTGTTTGTGGCAAGCTTTTTGGGGTCATCAGGTCTGTTGATTCTTTCGTGAGCGCTGGTGGACCACCAGACAAAGAAGAAGCGCCAGCAAGCATGAGAAAAAAAAAACGGGGTCCTCCGAGTAGCAGCAGGTTCTCAATGTCTTCATACGTGTGAAAATAAGTGTCTTTCAACTACTTCGACAAAAACGTGTCCTTGCAAGGCTTCTCCACGTGATACCCGCAACACTGTGGTTTCTATCGACCCGCTTCTTACAGACCAATGGCTACGAGTGGACTGGAAGACATAGAAAAGATCAAGGCGAAGCGGATATCGCGACAGTCCTTGAGCATCCGGATCATCATTGAGGCTAGTGTCCTACTTCGAACTGACTGCATGACAAAGGAGCCGCTTGTTTCACGAATAACCATGAACTGAAGAATATCAACTCTGATATAGCAAGTCTCATCTCAGAAGAGGAATTTGAAGCCGAGTACAATGGAATTTTGGAATACAAGGACAACGCGACACCTATCAAGTCCGAGCTGATAACTAGACAGAAACTCATTTTAAGCGTACCAGCAGAATATTATATGACGGCGGCTACCCATAAAATCACTACACCACCTGACAGGAAGAAAGCTAAGCAACCGAAGCTCCGATTGCGCCTTTCACTGATGATGTGTGTATATGAACGGAATTCTGGGGGTAGTTTGACCAGTTTGTTCCTAATAATGCCACTCTGACAACAACAAAGAAATTCCGTTATTTGCGGCAGTTTTTGAAAGAAGACACTGCTTCAGCGTTTGCCGGTATTGCCAACGATGAAAACATGTTACAAAGACACTGTACACATACTAAAGAAGTGTTTTGGCGAAAATGCGCGCCGGGAACAGAAATATTTTGCAAGACTGTGTTATCTGACTCCTGTTTGTGCATCCAGTGGCACAGGAGCCATCCGACAAAGCTATGAGCAAGTACACGTGAACATCCAAGGAGTAGGGCTACTGGATGTACAACGGACTTCATTTTCGTCAATGCTCTGCGACATACTACTCAGAACATTGCTTCAAGACGTCGTCGTCCTATATCCCTGTACCTGTGCCGCACAACGAGCCACAGACCATGCTGCTAATCCTTCGCTGTTCGATAGCCTACTGGCCTTCCTTTCAATCGAACAAGAGCACCTCGAGAAGCGTGATTATAAGGATAATAGTCGGCGATACTGCGGTGGTCGATATTCTTCGGAACAGCCAGCTCGCAGTCTCAGCTCGAACAACCCGACGTCATCCACCTTTCTAAAGAACTCACTTGAATTTTCAAGGTGTCAGAGATGTGTGCATTCTTCACATCAAGACATCCCTCTATAGAAGCGTGCCCCAATGACATGTCCCTGATGCAGAAGAACGAAGTGCTTTCACATGACAAACAGTGCTTTCTCTGTACCATGAAAGGCCACAGGGCACGCGACTGTAAGCGGAGCAAATTGTGGTAGAAGTGCGAATGCCGACATACCTCAAGTAGGTGTAATCTACAAAGGACTTATGCAAAGTCACACCAAGGGTTCACTAAAGACCGTGTGAACAAACCAAGTGTGTACATAACTAAGAAAAAATTGCGGGGAAGTCGGAACTCAGGAAGACATTAGCGGTTGATTGTTAACAAGAGGCAAGCTTTCGTGGTTAGACAAGTCTGAAGGTAACCTATCAAGACTATACTTCGACTGCGCTTTTTGCTTAGACATCTCCCATCTCAGAAGAGGATAGCCACAAGAAGACTGCGTTTTACGCTGACCGTAACAAACTCATCCAGGAAGAAGGACGCCGAACCACGCGAAGTGTTTGAAGATCAGAGCACGATGCAGCAGGCAACAATACTAGAAACAAGGATGGTCGAGTTGCAATCAAAGGAGCGCGAGGGGACTTTGCGTCGAGAGAAGGCACACAGCTACTATTCGAGCAAGTGAAACAAACTGAAAAGCCTTCTTCACGAGAAGCAACGTCCTCGAGAGGAGCTGAAATATAAACTCCAAGTAGTACTCAGGAAAACAGCACAAGAAGACTTGATTGCATTCTATGAAGACTTGAATGTACTGTATGTATGAGTCAATACCACGGCAGATGACCCAAGAGTTGAACGATAAGCTGAAGCTGCTGCTTCCAGAAGAAGAAAAGTTACGGCAGGTGACCTTTTTGGTGCCCCAAATACAGTAGAAGATTGTTGATGGACAACACCACGCCGACTTAGTCCAAAGGCATAAATAGCCAAATCACTTTTTGGAACGTCATCACCAGACAACAGGAAGCGCAGCGCGAATGAATGGCCTAGAGAGAGGACTACAAGAGTCGACCCAGGTAATGGAAACCTACGAGCGATCACACATGCGGTCAAGCCATGACGTCATCCAGAAGCTCCAAGGGCATTTCGTGCCGCTTGATGAAGACGTGTCCAGCAACTATTTCGAGCATAGGTGAAAAGGCGAGAAAACGCCTTCACCACAACGGCAACCCCCACATTAGGACATTGTCGGACTATTTTGCCAGAAAGCGACTGCGCGTGGTAGAAGCTGCATAAGTGACCTCAAAACCTAATCACCAGCTGGCTACACAGGAGGGCACCAGTTTGCATGAAAAATGGAAGGAGAAGCTTTGCAAAATGAATCAGTTTGAAGAGCAGACAGCTCATCAGGACAAGACCAGTCGGCTACAATATAACCTCGCAGAGATCATTCTGCTAACAAATCGGGTGGTAACGGCCGTTTTTGCACCATGGAATAACGAGGGGGCTTTATCCTAACAAGGCCTGCCCGAAAAAGTTCAAGAAGTTGGAACGGCGCGACGAGCTCGCATGGCCGGCAATGTTAATTCTATCGCGATCCCTGGTGGACCACAAGACGATGAAAAAGAAGCGCCAGCATGCACGACAGAAGAAACGGTGTCCTCCGACTAGGAGCAGAGTCTCAATGGTTCCATGCGAGCGAAACCGTCTTTTATCTATATCGATGGAAACGAGTCCTTCCAAGACTGCTCCACGCCATATACCCCACAAGGACCACAATAAATATAAAATGTCAGTTTTGCCGCAAGGGCGAAGCATTGAGTGCATTAGCAAAAACTTGGAACTTAGCCCCACCGCGGTTGTCTAGTGGCTAAGGTACTCGGCTGCTGACACGCAGGTCGCGGGATCAAATCCCGGCTGCGGCGGCTGCATTTACGATCGAGGCGGAAATGTTGTAGGCCCGTGTGCTCCAATTTGGGTCCTCGTTAAAGAACCCCAGGTGGCCGAAATTTCCGGAGACCTTTACTACAGCATCTCTTATAGTCATATGGTGGTTTTGGGACGTTAAACACCTCATATCAATCAATCAAAAGTTTGGAACTTAACGCTGAGAACGGCTAGCAAATCAAAACGCGCAGTGTGCTGCTCATCCACAGATGACGCACGAAAACAACACGCATAAAATGAGAGCTAACTACATTTACAGCTTGACTGCTGTTTGAACAAAAACGACGCACGAAAGGTAATCACAGGTACAGATATAGTGCAAAATAACGACAGGCCGAGGTTTTGCTTTTTGCGTTTGAAAGTGTGCTGTTTTCGGAAACGGGGCCTGCCCAGTGAGCAAAGTTATTTTTGTGCGCCCGGTAACTAAACACTGCCTGTCTCTCATAATCATATGGTGGTTTCGGTACGTTAAACCCCACATATCTAACTGAACACTGTAGCGCCACGATTGATTTGTCCAGCTGGCCAAGCCGAAAAGAAGTGAGCCGCGGCGCTCGTGCGGCGCAATCCACGAGAAGTTTCGGAATGCCTGAGCTCCTAACCTGGCTGGATCCGGCAGGTGGTAACGCGTCTACGAACGCGACCCAAATAAAAGCGGTGACCACAGCATGGTCTCGAGCGCCACCGTTTCGTTTCTCACTGAACATATGGTGACCCCGCACCAACGGACAAGCGACTGGCACTGCACCATCACCTCTGAGATTCGCGGCCATGTTCCAGCCAGCTCCATTCAAGCCTTGCAGCCGCTTCGTCCCGACTCTGCCGTCGTTCCGGCCCTGAAGGACCTGGTGATCTGAGGGATATGCCATTTGACGAGCCATCGGCTGCCATATTTCTACAACACTGCCCGCCAGTGCTGCCGTTTCAATCGACCTAGCCGAAAGTATGGTTTATGCAGCTCGACGCCATTATTGCGGTGAATGGCCTTACGTACCAGCCGCTGATGTACGCCATTCTTCTCGACGCCCTTCTGGTAGGACTGTCTTATCGCGCTACCACTTCAGGCTCCAGCCCGCAGCCATACGATGACCTCTGCTCTGCGGTGCTGGCATGCTAAGGCCTCACTTATCGCCGCTTTAGCGGTCCCACGACTTCTCTGTTTCCTGCGGTTCAGATTGAGCCGTATGAACCGGCCGTCATCTCTGCATTGGCCAAGACTTCGGTTGCCCAGCTACGTTTCCTTCAATCTCCTGTCCGGTCACTAGCACGCAATTCCCGCACCCGACTGCCAATTTAAATAGGTTCAGGACGTTCGTGCAGCATGTGACCAGTCAGCCACGAGGAGCGTTTCTCGCTGGGCCCTAGCGCAGCGATTCTCGCGCCCGGGCAGACCCGACGAGGTTCTTCAGAACGTTCCTGCTGCCGACGACCAGTCCCCCAAGAGGTGCGTTTTCTCAAAGCCCTTGGCCGATGGTACTTCTGGCACACTCACTGCCCGAAAGTCTTCTCCAAGTTCCACATTGATTGATATGTGGGGTTTAACGTCCCAAAACCACAATATGAATATGAGAGACGCCGTAGTGAAGGGCTCTGGAAATTTCGACCACCTGGGGTTTTTTAACGTGCACCCAAATCTGAGCACACGGGCCTACAACATTTCCGCCTCCACTCCAAGTTCCACAGGCCACGATTTTCAGGACATGTCAGACTCCGTAATGGCTACATGGCCGCAAACCCTAGAGCCTGCTACGACCCGGGACATCATCACGCCTGCAACTCGGCCCCCGATGGTAACCGCACGTCTTCTCCAACCTCCACAGACCATGACTTCCTGGACATGTCAGACTCCATGACAGCTACATGGCCGCACATCCTGGAGTCTGCTACGACCCGGAACATCGTCACGCCTGCTACCCGGACTGTGGACGGCAATGCTCTGTGCGTCCTGCCATAAGCCACCAGGTTCTCCGTAGTTCTCCGTCAATGTTCCCTGAAGCAGAAGCTCGTGCCCCTCACCAGACACGAACGAACGTGGGATGCTGCCACACTGACCAACGCACCAACGTACGACGTGCCCGCTCCACCTATAGCAGAGCACATCACTCACTTCAAGCCTGCCCCAGAGGCAGCCATATGCGACGTCGACCTGTACACGAGTTCTCGTGCGCCGGCTACCAAAGGGGCTTCTACGACTCCCTGGACGCCAACAGACCCTCCTAAAAATGCACGTTTGCTCTGCCCCATGACATGCCTACTGCCAACTTCTAGATGAGGGAGGCAAACCAGTAAGCGTGTAACCAGAGTAACGACGTCAACCTTGGCCCGATACGCTGAACGACCACGTGCCCTGCTTCGCGTGGTCCCTTCAGCACAGCGTTTCCGCGTCAGTCAACACGTGCACCACCACCCCTCTGCCAACGTTAGCGGCCAAACTGTCACCTACTTCTAAGGGCACTTTTCACAGCCGCGTCAGCTCGCACTACCTGGAGCACCGACGAAGTCATCCACCAAGCAACCATGGGACCTGCTTGTCTATAAACACGCCCCGGCAAAATCTTCCTTGGTCACTACGTTTCTCCAGGCGCCGACCACCAGAAAAGCCATCACAACCCTGTAACCTTTCCCGCTGACAACTTGGACTTCCCAAACGAACACCTCATGAATTGTCTTTTATACAGATAATATCTGCTCTTTCCTTTCTTTTCTACATATGTTTTCCATCACGCAAAGCGCTAGGGAGAGCCTAGGTAGAGCCACGCTAGATTTGGCCAGCTGGCCGTGCCGAAAAGAAGCGAGCCGCGTGGCTCGTGTGGCGTGAGCCGCGAGAAATTTCAGAACGGCTGAGCTCCTCGCCTGGCTGGAAGCGACAGCTGGTAAGTTAGCTACGCTCACGTCCCGAATAAAAGGAGAGACCACGGCACAGTACTAAGCACCACCATCTTGTTTATCGTACCTCAAGAACGCAATTGTTCCGGTGAAAAGCCAATGCACATGATTCTCGCCACCGAAGGATAAGCACGTACGCAAAAGCTCCTATCCCTCCCGCCCCAATCCGTGGGGCTAAGAGCACGCAGGACATAAACACGCATTCACGCATCGCGATGAGCTGCGTGCCCTCCACGGGGACTTTCCTGGGGACCTTCGACGCACACATTTTGATCTGTCTGTCTCTACATTTGTCTATTGTTCCACTCTTATCGCGAACCGGATATCCTAAACAGCACCAGGCCGATAATCTAAACGGCCGACCCCATCCTCAGCGCCAACCAATGTTGCTCAAGGTTGAGCGTTCATATTTGTGCGACGATGAATTAAAAAAAATGGCCGCATATCCACGGAATGAATGATGGAGAGTGGGGCGATGCATTCGTCCATCCATTCGTTCTTGCTTCCGTCCGTACATGCATCCGTCTGTGTGAGCGTCCATGCGTCCATCCACCCGTACGTGCGTGCGTCTGTTCGTGCGTCCGTCCATGCGTTCGCCCATGCATCCGCCCCTGCGTCAATTCATGCGTCCATCCAGGCATCTGTTGTGTGTCCGTTCTTCCATCTATTCAACACTGCAAGTACCATCACCTCGCATCTTTTCATCATATATTCCCCATATGGAAGCACCGCCATTCAGCGCACATTCCAAGGACTAAACGAGAGGTGGCACATGCACACTTTCTTACGGCTTGCACTTCGGGTCTACTTCCCACCTTTAACCACCTCGCGTTCATGGTATATCCTAGTTCATTGTATTCATGGCACTGCGGCCCAACGCTCGCTAAGCCTTTCTAAAACCAAGGAGGTTACGCCCAGCGAGTATAACGTAGCAGCTTTTTCCTGTCAGATAGTGCTCAATGTACATGCATATGGCTGCTAATGGGAAATGAGAGACAGGAGAATTCGGCATATACTTTCTTACGGCTTGCGCTTCATATATACTTCCCATCTTTAACCACCTCGACTTTATTCATGGTATATACTAGTTCATTGTATTCATGGCACTGCTGCTCATTGCTCGCCTAACGTTTCTAAAACTAAGAGGTTACACCCAGCGATTATAACGTTGCAACTCGTTCTTGTCAGATAGTGCTTATTGTACATGCCAATGGCTGCTTATGGGGCGCACCGTTCGCGTTCACTAAAAGCCGAATGCTGCTGTCTCTCATTCTTCATTAACGGCCATTGGCATGTACATTGAGCACTATTTTTTTATTTTTCAACAACGCACAGAAGAAATCTCTCACTGGCACCACCTTGGAGGTCAAAATGTCATACTTGTTACATACTACAACGGGCCCCGCCGTGGTGGACTAGTGGCTAAGGTACTCGGCTGCTGACCCGCAGGTCGCAGGTTCGATTCCTGGCTGCAGCGGTGGCATTTCCGATGGAGGCGGAAATGTTGTTGGCCTGTGTACTCAGATTTGGGTGCACGTTAAAGAACCCCAGGTGGTCAAAATTTCCGGAGCCCTCCACTACGGCGTCTCTCATAATCAAATGGTGGTTTTGGGACGTTAAACCCCACAAATGAATCAATCAATAACTACAACGGCTACGAGGGACGAACGGGTGCCGCTATAGGCAGCTTCGCTCCTAAAAGCAATAATTGCTCATATCTTAGGCACCATAACCACACGTTTAGGTTCTGCATGCGCGTCGTTTACGAGACAAGGCATACATAAGTAAATCTAAGGACCCTAGCATTTATCACGCTGCGCTTATCATGCAACGCTTGCACAAAAAGGCGAGTGTTTCCAACGCTTCGCTAAGACGATATGATGGTGGCACCTACCCGTCGCCTTGCGTTCTACACTTTACCACATCTGAGACGTTCGCGCACGCCCGTTTCAGATCCGCGCGCCTCGTTAAAAAAACTGCCAGTTGGCGCTCATCTATCACGTGCGACGTGATTTGATGCACTCGTTCGCCTCCGCTGCACGCTCGAGACACTCTAACGCAGCGCCTCCAGAACACCATTCACCGATTTTCTTGCGCAGAACATCAAATAAATGTTTTGTTCACTCTATCCACAGGCAGGACTATCGTCTTTCGGCAACATTTGCAGACTAACATGCAGATACGGGGCCATTTTTTGTTGATTTTTCATATTGATACTTATACATGTACGTTGCATGAAGGCTGCCATGGCGGTGACGGCAAAAACCAGCCGATGCTCTCCATATTATTGCTACTGAAATACAATTCTGGGTAAACTTTATGCGCTTACATTATAGCGCTTATCACGCCTCTATGTCAACAACTGCAGAAGCGTAGACGGCTTAAACCTCTCAGCTGATAGTTGGTATGTTTTTTTAGTTCTACCACTACCTTCATTACACCTTGCAATAATCAACCGGATTAAAAACCTGATTCTACCTGAATCGTACTTTCGTTCAGGTGGTCTCTTCAAGTGAGAATACCTCGTATGTTGCATGGAGAGATTAATAAATAAGCGTGCGCATCGATTCGAATGCGGCTAGAGCGAGCTAGTGGCGGTTTGGTGGCCGCAACGGCCACGAAAGGGTAAATTCTTTGTCGGCCAGAAGAGGGTGTTTCTTGTCTGCAACTACATTGAAATAATAAAGAAAAGACGTGTAACATATGTTACACGTCTTTTCCAACTACAGATATACATCTGTAGTTGGAGCGACCATTCGTTCGACTTCTCGTACTAGCTGGCATTCAACAGGGCTAGCTCGAAAGGCACCCGTAGGGAGGTCAATGCTTAGAGTAGGAACAGGGTGACCCTTATTCAGGCCGCTTGGTATGGCAGACTGAGATGTTATTGCCCTGTAGTCGAGCAAGCGCATATGATGCTTCTATATGCGTTCATCCCATACTTTATGTTATTACCCCACGTAGTACGCAGAGACATTTTCAGTACAAGAATATTGTTTCTGCACTTTTCCAAAATACTTTGTGTGGTATGAAAGTTAGCTTGGTGTCCACGTTTAGAGCTAAATATTTTCGTTCAGCAATAACACACAGACGTAGATCAAGCAAATGAGTGTCGGGTCCGGAATGAATGCCTTTGTTTCTGAAGAAAGCACATGTTCTATGTGGAATGAGTTGGAACCTGTTTTTACTCTGCCTATTCAGAGCCCATGTGAAAACCGAGCTGAAACTGCCGCTCACACATTGCCAGGTTACAGTACAAAGCAAGCTGGGCGTCATCGACGCATGTGCAGTGAAACATATTGCGGGCACGGAGAAGGTAAGGGTTCATTTGACAATAAAAAACCATGTCACTCGATTTTTGGAAAAATATTTGGGAAAGAGTGCTGCCGGTTCAGCTCCGGCATTTGCAATTGGACTAGGAACTTTAGATTTTAATAAACATTCCACCACGTACGCCCACAAGCGACCAGTCCTTAACTATTCCTAGAGACAATGTTTAGATTAAACCTTTTTGATACCATAAAACACAAAAAGGCATTTTTTGTGACAAAGACGTCTTAGATCTGTGCCTGGATACGTTCCGGGTGATCTTGGGTTGATCCTCCTTTTTTAAACTTACACTGGAAACAGTCTAGCAGAGTGCGTGTTTAAAGGAAGTGTACATGGTGGTGGTTTATTGTTTTCTCGAAAAGTTTACCTAGGCAGTTTCTAAGCGTTCATGTGCCTATAACTCTAAACGAAGAAGGGGCCGGCCTTGCCATGTTTTCAAAGAGAAAAACAATATTATTTATCAATAAGAAAGTACTTTATGCAAGGGTCCACCAAGGCTCAGCTGATATACTTTCGCCACGCAAGTGATGTTGAAAAATGTGCTAAGAAATTGCAAACTAAAAAATTGGCCCCGTATCTGCATGTGATCTGCAATTGTCGTCGAAAGACGATAGTCTTGCGTGTGAAGAGTGTGAACAATTTATTTGATGTTCTGTGCAAGATAAACGGTGAATGGAATTCTGAAGGCAATGCGTTAGAGTGCCTCGAGCATGCAGCGGAGGCGAACAAGCGCATCAAGTCACGTCACACGTGAGACATGACCACCATCTGGCAGTTTTCTAAAAAAAACGAAGCGCGTGTCTCTGAGAATTGTGTGCGCACCCGTCTCAGAGGTGGTAAGGTGTAGAACGCAAGGCGACGGGTAGATGCCACAACAGTTTAGTTTTTACTAAGCGTTGAAAAAACTAGCCTTTTCAGCAAGCGTTGTATGGTCAGCGCAGCAGGATAAGCGCTATGGTCCTTAAAATTACTTATATATGTTTTGTCTAGTAAAATATGCGTATGCAGAATATATACGTGTTGTTATAGTGCCCAAGACATGCGCAACAGTACCTTATTAATTGACAATTGCACAAGTATGAATGCAAAAACTTGAGCAACATTGGTGGGCGCTGCAGATTAGGTCGGCCATTTCAAGTACCTGGTGCCGTTAAGAGTAGACAAACAGACAAATGTACCGACAGACAGACAGACAGACAGACAAACAAATAAAAATTTTTGCGTCGAAGGTCCTCAAGAAAGACTATTGTCTTTAAAAATCAGAAGGCAAACATCTGTCGCGCGGTATCGCACCAACAACTTCTCGCTGCTCAGCTCGCGGCACTAAACACTACACCACAAAGGTACGTTGTCTGGGATTCTAACGGCAAATGATTTATATATACCATACACCGTTTGGAAATCCTCAGAGCTTCGAAACATTAGCGTGTTGTATTCTTAGTCATTGCCAAGATGGCGTGACGGTCTCGCACTCGACGTTAGTCTCAAGGTCGTCGCCTTCACGGAGCACCACCCTCACGGTCCTACAGAGTGTGGTCTCTCCTGCACGCGCGCTTATCAGAACTAAGTGGTTCTAAGAGAGAAAGATAGAGAAAAGTGAGCCCCGTAACTGTCTGCTTCAGCGAGCGACACCTCAACAGTAGTTCACATAGGTTGGGGGTGAGGAGGGATTAAAAGGGTAAAAATAAAGATGTAGAGAGAGAGAAAGAGGCATGAGTTAGTAAGCCAGAGAGCGACGACATATCAAGGGCGTAGGAGAGATAGGAAAGATGGAAACACGGTCACAGGAGACCGACGACGGGGCACCACTTGCGAGAGCTCTTGTCGGCGTCAGGAGATGACGTAGAGCGAGCCCAGTCGGCCAGAGCTACGCTGACGTCGGAGATCGCGAGGGAACAACCGGTCGGCACGGTATCCAGCGAGCGAGTCCGCGCTTATCAGACTCGCGGAAAAAGAATACGGGACTGCTAGGTTCCTCTGCACTCTGCCTCCAAGTGTACTGCGTAATTGGAGTAAAATAAAAAAAAATGTTCTCAGGCGGATGATTTATTTATCGTCGTAAGTGGTTGTCCTCTTTCTCGTGCCGTTTCTGTTTTATTTCATTTTGTTATACAAGAAAATGTTTAACTTCAAAGATTGTTGCTTTTCGCCGCGGCCAAGCACTGCTGCTCAAGCCCTATAAGGTTTTGGCCGGCCTGGTACGTGTACTACATTTAATGGAACGAACAAAAGATTATTATTATTATTATTATTATTATTATTATTATTATTATTATTATTATTATTATTATTATTATTATTAATTTTATTATTATTATTATTATTATTTTTATGGTAGAGAAGGACACGAAGGTTACTTCGAAAGCGGCCACAGCCACGCTTACGATTGAGGGTGCTGCTCAAAAACGAAGCATAAATAATTGTGACAGTTGTTAGCCACCACTTGTTCTGTGCACGCTAATTTTGTGCGTGCTTTCTGCTTGAAGTATTCGCTGCAAGATTCGGGCTGTTTGCTAACGTGACTTTGAGATTTCGTGCCGTTGTTGGAACAATCCACAATAAACGCTACCACTGTAAAGGCACGTTTCACTTCCGTGTGTAACGATTCCTATATAGGGGGACCAGCCACTTTTTTATTATTTATTAGATACCTGCATTGCCTCTAACCGCAATTAGAGCAGGGGGTTTACGCATCATAATTAAGCAATCCAATATTCAGTAGACAAAGTGTGCGGCATTGCTTCAATACATAGTATTTAAACAATATCTGACGGAAGAGTACTCCACTCTCTCGTAATTCTTCAAAGAGATGACTATTGAAAAGTGTCACCTTTAACAGAAAATCGTTCAGCTTTCAAGGCATAGTCCCTTCTAGGCGAAATATATGACGGCAGTTTCATATATTTTTTCCTGTTCATACCTGCTTTTGAATAGCCTATTTTGAACATGTAGGGATTCCGCCTAAAAACCAGACAGCTTTGGGCTAGGAAAGTGTAGTTTTAAATATGAATGCATATTTTTGTCGGGCTATGTCAGGCATCCAGCGGCGGCCGTATCCGACCACCGGCAGGTGTTCTCTCCATCTCACTTCCTCCCCCATAGCAAAAGACGCGCGCGTTCACGCTTATTCTCGCCCCTTGCAAGCCGAGAATGTGTTGCCAGAGAGTGTAGGAAAGGGTAGGTGCAGTGCTTTGCCAATCCTTTCGCCGTTCGCTTACTCTTCTCCCCGCACCCCACTTTCTCGTCCACTCGCGTCTGACTCGCGATCATTCGCTTGCTGGGCGCCTCTCAGGAACGTCCGGAAATGTGTGCTCTAGACGCCACTGGGAAATGCCAACGCAGAGCCGAGAACTCTGGCACCCCTCTCTCCCGTTATCAAGGGGCTTTACCGTTCGCTAACTCCTTACTGTCGACCGTTGGCTGGCTGGGTCCCTCTCAAAGCGATGGCAGAAGTTGGTGGAGGTGAATGTCTGACGGCAGTGGTGCGTGTCTCGGCGCAAAGTATGCATGCGCATTAACTCACAATTCTCTTCAGAGAGGTGAGGGCATTTTTTGTGTTTAGAAGTGTAGGTTTTTAACATTTCGTACTCGACAATGTCGGAACCTACAGCGGAGGTCATGCAACTGTTGAGTAAATTTTGTAGCTCAGCTAATTTGCAACGTTGGTTGTATATCTTGTTGTTCGTACAGCTGTGTTACGTTCTCCTTTTTCATTCATATTTTGTAGTTTGAAATGCTTTAGCAGAGTGGGACAAGTTTTACACTCCTTCAAAGTGTGCGCCAAGGAAGTGTGCTAGATCTTCGAAGCTGTCACGTTGTGTTTCTACGAGAGGGAGTGAATATACTTGTCCTCGTGCTACCCTACTAAGCAAGTTCCAGACTCAAGCCTCCTGGCTACATAAAGTGATGCTCAACAAAATCTTGTGCGAACCTTCTCTTGTGGCAAGTCGGCGTGTTCTAGCGCTTTCGGACTTGATGTCCGAAAGCGCTAGATTTTGCACTACCTGTTCCACCAAGGGACACGTCGCTTTGCAGACATTCCAGTTTGTGAGATACACTTTGTTGGAACATCAATACGGAGAGCTGTAAAGAAGACTATTGATGCATCCATGCCTAAGCCACCTATATCAAACCAACTTAAATGCCTTTCTTCGTTTCGTTTTTTGCGCTGTTGCCCTAAGAATCATGTACCAACGGGCCATCCAAGAAACCCTTCCGGAAATAACTGACTAGATTCACGGAAATCTTCCCTGTTGGCCTTTTCTCTCTCCCGTGCATAGAGGACCTTTGTATATGGAGGGGCATAGAATTATCGGAAAGTGATCACTTCCAAAAAGATTGATGGTCATTCTAACTTGGAGCAGCGGTTAAGCGATGGGGACGTAATGCTGAGATCTATGTACGAGTGGATATTATTGGCGAGACGAAAAAATGTTGGCTATTTTGTATCCAGCAGACACGAACAGGAAGAAAAAAGAAACTGTTCGATAAGGCAACTTCGTTCACCACAGTGCGAGAATCCCTGTAGACGTCTAAGTGCATTCATGTCCCCAAGGAGCAGATAAGGTTTAGGTAGTTCATGTATTAAACGGCCATTTACGAAGTTTGTCAATTTTCAGCTGACAAGTGGAATTCGTACATGGGGCATTCACAATCACGTGTTACAAAATATCCAACTCTGCGCGGTGTAGGAATGGGTCAAACTTTACGATTAACGCTGCTCTGCCTTCCTTTCATGGGCACGCACCCAGAGAATGAAAGCATGACGTTCACTTAGACTTTGTCCTAATTACATGGCAGTACTGCGACTTTCTTTGTCTGCGTAGACGACTGTGCTCTGACGTTGCCAACAACAGTAAATGACATGGCGAAAGTGATTTACACGACTTCAAGTTTACGTATTGGTGGCTTGAATCAATTTTTAAAACTTGAGATAAAATAATGAGAGGCAATAAGAAATTGTGCGCTTATTTTTCATTTCACCACGTGATTTTCAACGATATGCTCGGGTATTGAGCTTGTGTTTCGCATGCGCTCGTATCTCCGTGGTTAGCGCATAGAGCAGACGCCTGTCTTCGAAAAGAAATGAAGGATCCCGCCCATTCGAGAAATGATTACGGTTATCTATTCCACCACGTCTAAGCCAGTGTTTCTAAACAATCACGCAGAAAGAGCTACAAGAATACGCTGGTCAACAAAACAACGCTGCTCGCGTGTTCGGGAGCTTGGGTTTGTTCGTGCACGTCAGGCGCACGTGACCTCTTGGTCCGATCGCGTGGAGGGTAGGGAGGATATTTGGTTTGTGAATGCTACGCGGGGTGAGCGTCAAGGGTTTCGAGCTTGCCTCCTCACTTCTTTTAGCGCCGCTTCAAAAAAAAGAAACCTTTTGTCAACTCGCAGTGAACCAATTGAAAAACATTTTTGTGGCATAATGCTTTTCATCCGACACACAACATCCACGGTCTAACTAAAATTTGTTATGGGGCCTGGTGAGTGGTCCTTTAAGGACTGGAATTCATGTTTTTCAAGGTGGTGGAGAGGTGGAATGTACAGAGCAGAGGATGAGTTTGTGCGTGAGAACCGCTTGTACAGCCACTGCCTCAAGTGATGTTTGTAATGGTAGATGTGTACATGCTATTCCTCAGGTAAAATACTACCCGCACCCCACGGGCAGAGAAAATCACATTTACCTTTTAATGCCTTCAGATTGAGTGTCCATTGCGTCGTGCCACTCGAATGAACGAAATGGCACTCGCCCAAATGCCATTCGTCACCTAATGCCATCGGCAGAACTCGATCATTCGACTGAGAAATGCGTACTCTCGACAGCACAGCTGGTGAAGTATTTATATAAAACACTTGATTTGACTGAAAAGAAGCTTTTCACGTCTTATTTACAAAAATCGCCTAAACAAGTACTAAAAACTTATCTTCAGTCGATAGACACTGTAATATTAACGTGACAGGCACGATTTTCCTTTTGCGTTGTGGATCTGACTGGCTTTAGCTTAAGTTGCTACATGGTCGGTTGCAACGTCGTGAAACAAAGTAACGAATGAAATCTGGCGGCAGCGTAGTAGGCATATTCACACATATTTTAATTTGAAGTGTATGAAGCTTTTACACGCTTGTTTATTTTTTTAGTGCGCGGTACTAACCTAATGCTCACGAGGAAGGTGCTGTGATCGACATCATCAATTCAAATGTCATTCGCTTTGGACGTGTAGCATTGTCATTCGGGAACTGAATGCCTGAAATTTAACTGGCACGATACACGTTTCCCAGAAACGTGGTCTGTTCCAACGCCGCGGAATAACTATGCTTTTCAATCGATAAGCTATACACTGCACCATCTATTGAATAACTTTACAGATAACGCTATTGATATACATAGCTTGCCAAATAACCGTTTGCAAAGCGTATTTTCGTCGCCTGACTGTGTTATTTCTGAAATTTGATGTATGTGACCCACCGAATACCCGTTTACTAAGCGTAGTTTCTGCCGCCTGCTTATGTTATTTCTAATTGTGTGCGATCCGTATATTATTATTTGTGTTGATATACACTATTGAAATGAATTTGACCATGAACTGTCTAATATGAGAAGACGTTTTAATTGTGGGTATCAGTGTTTCTTGGTGGTATTGATATTTTGGTATTTTTGTGGGCCATTCACAATCATCCCTGCATACAGTACTGCTATTTCTATTTATTTTGTGCCATTGATGACTCTGGGATTTTTTGGTGTGTTTTCAAAGCTGTCAATTCAGGGGCGTCCGCCTCGTCGAGCTACTTCTCACAGCAGCTTTTTGCGGCCGCTCCATCCTTTTATGAAAAAGGAAAACAAAGATTTGATTTGATTTGATTTGAATTCAAATAGTGTAATATGACTTCGTTTTGAATAGTGCTTGTTGCAAACGTTAGTATTATTTTCCTTGCGGGAAGTTCCTTGTTTTCTTGCGCAATGTTTACGCGTTGGACTTGTACTACAGCCTCATCTTTCCAAACAGCAAGGAGTTCCTCATCTGTCAAAACCGGGAGATTTTTATCGAATAGAACACCCTTCACAGTGTTCATTGTCGTATAGGCGGTGACCATAACAGGATTGTACCCAAAGCAGACAAGGTTAGTTAGCATTTCATATTGCGACTTATGCTTCACTTCGAATATAAGATCCCCATTGGCAATATTGGTGGCTTTATAGCAACTACCGATGGCCTCATTGAGAGATATCGACCCTTGAAAATGCGACGTGTTTTGTGCTTTCTTATGTCTCACACAATCTGGAAAGGTATCTTGCTTTCTCAGGAGCTCAAAAGCTACGTTAGTCCACCGCCTTTTCTGTGGGCACTTTGTTGAAAAAAAAGGGGTTTTGATCCCAAGAAATGTATTGCGTTTTCGGTAACAATGTCAATCACCCACCACCAATATGAACGAGAGGACATGACAGAGGTTGTAGTGTACCAAGCCGTACCATGCCAACCGTACAATGTTACTATAACGGGAAAGCGACTGCCTAAGATTGCACAGCCAAAAAAGGTTGCCCTTACTGCCAGAAAAAAGTAATGGAAAATAGGAGTAGACCAGAAATATATATTGTGAGGACGAAGACAAAAATGCAGCAAGATAGGGCGCATAGATTCCTTCTAATTGAAGCTTAGGCTACAGGGATGTGTTCCTTCCGCATGGAGGAGGGGGGGTAATGGTTCAATCACGCGGCATCGGCTCTACCGCCCGGATTCCCCTTTCCCTGGTTACGGCTCAGCTACGCACGGCCAGGTGCTACAGGCGATCGAAACCACCTCGTTGGTTCGGATCTGCGGTATCGCCACACACCAAATGCCTGCTCGCACAGACGCCCCTGCGAGATGGACATATGTTAGGCAACCCGTGTAACACAGGACGCGGAATTGAACTATATATGTGAAGAAGAGCGCTTGTATGTTGGGAAATGTGAAGGATGTCGGTGCAGTTGACGACATAAAGGATCTTCTTAATCCACGCACATCCCACATGTGAATATTGCCCTTTTACTATAGAGCACATCCTATATAGTCGAGTTTATTGTGTAGATAATGCTACTGCCAGCTATAAGCAGTTTCCCCTCATGCATAAAATACGTTACTTTGTGGCAATAATGTGTTTACCAATCTCCAACGACCGTTTTCCTACTGTGATTTTAAAGCAGATATAGCTTCTACATTAAGGTATTTATAGCATACGAGCTTTCGCAATAAATCGTGTCGTACATACCAGTCCTGCTGCAGCTTTCCACGTCATCCCAATATTGTGACAACACGAGAAAGTGTTGTTAGCCCTCATAGGATTCAACTATTTTGTTACCTCATTTTTTCAGTTTGATAAACGTTTATCGACGATCGGGATAGTCAATTTTGGTATCTTCAAGTTTTTTTTTCCACCCAGCATTTTGTAGTAGATAGTAGATCCACTAAATTTGAAAGTCCATTGGAATTTGCCCGTTTTGGGAAAATAGTGATTTTGGTCAGTTCTCTTTATTAAACAATGCGCGTGGGCTGTTGAGAAAATGCACTCGGCTGGCGAACTTGACAGAAGCACGGGCCCTTCGTGGTTATGCTGCATTAACATCAAGGTTGTTGAATCATCAAAAACTTTGCAAGTCATCAAGTAAAGGCATCAGCTTCGCAATCTGACAGTGTTGAGCAGTAATAATTGGCAGAAATATACGCCAGCTATTCAATAAAAAGCTTTTGCTAGAAATAAGGGAGGGCGAATTTATTCTACGAAAAATATTGCCGAGGGTCCGCCGCTTGTATAAGATGTGGAAGTAGCCTTCTGAGGCAGTTTTCAACAGTTTCACATTTATTTTTATATGTTCTACAAAGAGCCGCGTAAAGTGGCACTAGTCACTTTCATGGAGGCGGCGTCAGGCACGCATGGGCACGCACCTGTGCTCCAAAACACAGGAGCTGCTTCAAACATTCTTGCAACCGCACCTGAAGGTAATGAGGGGAAGTGTTCGTGCTCGAAGATGAGAGCACCTCAGCTTCAAGTTTTATGGCGATGTTTTGCGTCAGCCTGAGACATATCCGCAGCCGTTCATAGATTCATTTTGTTTAATGCCTCGGGTTTCCTACTCCACCGCATGTGCGCAGCTGAGGACCTTTGTACACAATCTTATAGCTACTCTGGTTACGTACGTCTCCACATCGCTGAGGCATGGTGTGCTGGCACCGGCTGCAGAGCTTCTCCTTACAAGACGGCAGCCAAAACCCACCTTGTTCCTGACCACGCAACAGTGCGAAACGTGTTATAACTGCACGCGATAGTTCTTTTTATTGTGATGTGTAAAAATGCAACGAAATATGCTGGGACCTATGTATTAGAACGCCAATCTGTGCGGAGTGAGGTAGCTCAAAGGAATACTTCACGCCCGAAGAATTAGCGAAGTTCATTAGACATCCGAGTTAGAAAGAATATTCACATCACAGCCATCCATTTATAAGTTTTTCCGGTTCTTATCGTAAAAAAACAAAAATTTACCAAGTAAAGTATACGAGTTCACCTCTGTCTAACAAAAAAAAAAAACAAGCAATGCTTCACCGCACGCATGAGCAATGAAGCAGCCTCTCGGTTCTGATTTTCTTTATTTATGTGAATAAAAACATTGTGTATTAAAATTATTGTTTTTTGTTCTACTTCTTTGTCATTTATGTCCGAATTGCGTATTTTAAAATTCCTTTGGTTTGCATATTTCTGCCTATATAATGTTTTTTTCTGGCAAGTTATATTTTGCAATTCGCACGTTTGTATTCAATCGAAAATATCTTTGGTGTTTAACAACATGAAAGTTTTTAAAGTGCATTTCATTGTGATAAATTCTGTACGCTGCAAAGCGTGCTGGAGAACTTTTCATACTGTCAAAAACTATTTTCCCGAGATACACGAACAATAACCATTTTCGCACGTAAACAGAAGGGGTTTAGCGTTTTGCCAGCATAAAATAAAGCATTAGTTGACAGGCACACAAATTGAGGTGACACTGAACTGGTTATGGGCGCCAGACGAATATATACGAAGGAAAATAACCTGTACCACGGAAGGCGGTTGGTGTATTTCATGGCTGATGGTTGTCCTCCTCTACGACCACTCGCCAAACAGGACTCCGTCCATGGATTTCTATAATCGTCTGCCAATCTTTTACGCAAGTTTATTTTATTGCCTCTTATTTTTCCCATGCAAACCACTGCTAAGGAGTAGCACTTTGCTGCACACTGTTGCAGCGTACACTTTTAATATTTTCCCCATTTTAAATCACTGCACTCCCCTTTCTTCATAACGAAAGAACTTCCACGTTGGTGTCTCCGTGCTATGAAGTATAATGCGATGCTGAGTCTTGTATTAGGGTACCGTGTCTTAAAATGTCAGCAAAATGAAATTGCCAAATTCCAGCTGAGACTAATTACAAAGGCCTACGCTGTTCGCAACGTATGGCATTAGTGGAATAAGCATATAAGCAAACCACTATCCGGAATGCGAACATAACTGCATGCATCTTTCCAAGACTTTATATATGTGCCAATTTCCTTGTAGCATTAGAAATTACTAGCCGAATCCATAGTCATATACTCACATCTGCACAGGTGGGTTCATTCGCAGCACCTCAGAGCATACGGCGTCCAGATACTCCAGTCCCATGACCACTTCGTAGGTGATGTCGCTCTAGATCATAGTACAACAATTTGAAAACTTAGTCAGAAAAAGGTGTTTCCAAGTCAAACGTTTCAAACATTCCCGACCCCCTCAAATTGTACTGTAAAGAATTATGGACGTTCAGCAGTGCACCACTTACTGTCGAAAAATATGTAAAAAAAAAGCTTTGTCTATTACAATGATCTAAATTTTGCCGTAGTGGGCAAAACCTATGTTGCCCAAAAAAATGTTCTTCAAATACAATACTATACGGAACACGTTAAACATTTGCTCTTTGCTTGAAAAGAAACAGCACTATCTTATTATCGCCTATTGATGACCTCTACTATGTCACTTAAAGAAATTTATTTCTGGAGCAATGCTGCATTTCTACACTCATTCAGAATATTTTAAAACAACTTTGCAAATAGAACAGAAAATGTAAGTGCATCACAAGGCAGGATAGGGGGCAGTAAGCATGTCACAAAAGTATTGAAGTCGAGAAGTCGATATCAGTGGTTTCGAATAGGAAGGAGTAAAAGCAAACTAAAAATGGGTAAAATGCCCGACATTCAGGCACACGTTGTGTAGTGATGCGCTTCAAGTTGAAATGCACACTTGGTCTCCTTTGGAAGAGTAAAGAAAGGAGATTGACATGTGAAAAATTAAAGAGTATGGTTGCTGTTTGAAGGAAGAAACAAAATCTACATGGAGCGTTTGCGGTGTGCCTGGACGGAGCCACGTAAGCGCACTTCACTACGTGGCCACAATTCCTTGGAGCAATTGTAGTGTGCGGCGCCTGTGTGGTTGGCGAATTCGTGTGCTGCTGCTTGTTTTATCGTTCTGACACGTATTCTACCGCTGTGCCCCCGACGAAGCGTCAAGGCGATTGAGACATGGTTCGCTTAAAAATAACATATAATAAAAGCACCAAAGAGACACGGAGATTACACTCATAGCTAAAGCAGCATAGGGTCGAGCTCAATGTGGTGGTGGTTTGACCATACTAACTGCGCATGCGCAGTCCTTCCCCTTTTTCAATATCCAATGCTCCCCCTCCCTTGCTTCGCCAAAAAAAAAAAACCCGACTCAGGCAGCGCCTTGTTGCGAGTTCCTTGTTTGAAAAATTTGACTACTCGCGCTGCACAACCGTTCACTGGCCACCCCGTAAATATTGTCTCGTTATAATGAGTAGAAACCCGTAACTTGAGGTCGGCCGATTCTCAGGTTGGTCCGCTCACTGGCTATTTTTCATGGTGTTTTCTGTATAGCAGCACATCCAATTTCGCCAGAAACTATACCGCGTAATATATGCTGGTGGCATTGGCCCCCCCTCCCCCCCAGAAAGCATCGTCGCAATGCGGGTGCCTGATCACAAGAGAAAACGCACAGACGCACAAGCTGACGGTGACAGACTATTCAGAAAGTCACGCATAGGTTTAACGAGTGGTTAACGCTGGTCGAATGGTTTCATCCTGGAAACGTGGACGATGTCTGACTACGGTGAACGACGGGATTGACGAGCTCTATCTTGGGGAGAACTTCGTCGTTCACATCACTGAGAGGCTACAGAACTGTATAGACTCCAAAGAAGCGGTGCTATAGCTTTTCTGAACGGCCACACTAGCGAATGGGGGTCCACAGCCAGAATTGATCGCCGGGTTGGTAAATCACCAGGCGATGACAATCATTGTAGCACTGGGAGTCGACACATTGCTGGTTGTGAATTCTCTCGATTGTGAGCTTGCGAGCTGCGTTCATGAGTCGGATGAATTCGTTCGTGTTGAAATTAACAGCGCACATTTCATGACATCCAGTATATTGGCTGCCTCCCTGCCGTAAAGCAAACGAAACGGTGTGAACCCGGTAGTTTCTCGAACAGCAGTGTAGTAGGCGAACGTGATGTGGGGCAAGATGTCATCCCACTTTTTGTGGTCTTGATCAACGTACATGGAAAGCATGTCGGCGATCGTCTTGTTTAGTCTGTCTGAAAATCCGTTACTTTGTGAGTGATATGCAGTTGTTTTACCATGTACGATTCCACTTAGCATGACATCCTCCATTATCTGGGTGGTAAATGCTGTTCCACGGTCAGTTATTACGACTGCTGGCGCTCCGTTTCGCCGAACGACGTATTTGGGTTATCTCATTGGTGGTGCTTCGTGGTAATGCTCTGGTTTCACGGTATTGTGTCATATACTTAGTGGCGATGATGATTCGGTGGTTGCCATCGTGAGACTTGGGGAAAAGGCCAAGCAGGTGCATACCAACTTACTGGAATGATTGTGCTGGCGGGACAATATGCCCTAAAAACCCAGCTGGGCGCTGGGGTGGCTCTTTACGGTGGTTACATTCACGACACGTCTTAACGCAAGCTTCACGTCCTGTGTGATTTTTGGCGAGTAGTAGTGCCCTGATTTCGAGCTAAGGTGCGTGTGCATACCAAGGAGCTAGACGAAGGCTCATCATGACAGGCCGATAAATTATCTGCAATAGCGAGGATGGAATGACGAAGAGGTGTTCAGTCGCGTGCTGGTTCAAGAACTTCTTATAAAGAACAATGCTGCGCAGACAAAAGGATGATGGTTAATGCGCGAACGCTCGTGGAGGGTGCGATTCGACGACTCTTCGAAGCTCGGCGTCAGCCCTCTGTTGTTGCGCCAGGTCATATGCATGAATAGCGCTAAAGAAATCACCGTCCATGTCATCGTCAGTCGTCGCCGTTGTAAGTGTAGTGCGTGAAAGACAATCTTCATCCGTGTCCTTCCGGCCAGACTTGTAATCGATTATTAACGTCAAATTCTTGAAGGCGTAAACTTTACGTAGCCATATGTCTTGAGGGGTCCTTGAGATTCACAAGCGAACAGAGGGTGTGATGATCCGTAACCACTTTAAATGGGTGGCCATCAAGGTATGGTTGAAACTTTGCTATTGCCCAGACAACAGCTCGTCATTCTTTCTCCATGGTCAAGTAATTCGCATACGCAGGGGATAATATCCGGCTAGCATAAGCAATAGCATGTTTGACGCCCTCTTGCCTTTGAACGAGGACTGCACCAACGCCGATGTTACTTGTGACAGTGTGCAATTCAGTAGCGGCGTCTTCCTCAAAATGACCGAGTAAGGGCTGAGTTTGCAGGCGCTGCTGAAGGTCGGAGAAAGCGGCTCTGTGCTCAAAGTCCCACAAGAAGGGAGCGTCATCTTTCGTCAGATGACTCAGCGGCTCGGCGATTTTAGAAACAATTTGCATAAAACGCCTGTATTATGCGCAGAGTACCAGAAATCGACGCACATCACGTTTGTTAGCAGGTTGCGGAATGCAGTAACAGCCAACGTATTTTATGGATCCAGCCGAATAATATTATGGCTGACAAGGTGGCGGAGCAACCTTATTTTATCGTAATCAAAGTGCCACTTTTCTCGTTTTAAAATAGGCCTGCAACACGAATTGCACAAAAGACTGGCTGAAGTCCCTACAAATGCTTTTCGAAGGTTCGTGAAAATACAACGACGTTGTCCAAATAAACCAGATATGATTGCCACATAAGGCCCGACAGCACAGTATCCTTAATTCTTTTGAATTTCGCAGGAGCAGAACACAAAGCAAATGCAGCACTTTGTACAGGCCATATGGGGTTATGAATGTTCTTTTTCCACGGTCAGACTCAGCGAATTCGATCTGCCAATAACCGCTACGCGAATACATTGAGGATAAATAGTTGGCATGTCGACGGCGGTCTAGTGAGTCGTCAATACGTGGAAGAGGGTAGATGTCCTTCTTGGTTACTTTGAGTTTCCGGTAATTCACACAAAACCTTAGAGTGCCGTCCATTTTTACGAGCAAGACGGGGGATGTCTATGGACTTGTGAAGGTTTTGATTACATCGCCCTCAAGCTTCTGCTTCACCTGTGAGCGTATCGCCTCCGGCTCCTTTTGAGACACTCGGTAGGAGTGCTTATGGACTGGCCGTTCTGTTGGGTCCGTTATAATGTGGTGCTTCACAGGTGGTGTTTGCTTTATTTTTGAGGTTGGTGCAAATCAGTCACAGAAATGGTGAAATACTGAATATACGCTCTTTATGCTCACATAAAAGCCTCGGATTGACGTCAGCAGCGTTGGTGACCATGGGTTAAACTAGTAAGGCTGCGGAAATCGGAGCAATCATCGAACAAGCGTCGCTGCTAATGACTTCAAAGTGAGCGACCGTCGTTCGCTTTGTTAAATTCTGGTATTCACCGCTGAAATTCTTGACCTTGAGCACAGTCATCCCGTGTTTCAATTGAACTGTTCCGCTGGCGACGCAGATTTTCAGAGCTAATAGTACCGACAGGTTCGCATCGGTGATACTACTACTACTGTTATCTATGTTGCTTGTTACAGTTGCGAAAATACTGGTTCGCGGCGGAAGTGACTGCGTCATCGACGGTATGAAGTGCTGTTCTCTGCGTATCAGTATCTCTCGGGGACTGGCAATGCTCATCGGAAAGCATTACAAGCAATACTCACAGGTCAATAACGGCTCCGTGCTCGCGCAAAAAAATCCATGCCGAGGATGACCTTTCGAGAAAACTCGCGCAACACAACAAATGAACCGACGAAGGTGTACTCACGGATTCACAATCTGGCAGTGCACCGCCCGATCGGCGTCAAGAGGTGACCTCCTGCTGACGAGAGGTTCAATATATGCTCCCAGGGAGTAATCACCTTTCTCGGTTCAGGCACGAGGTCAGCGCTGATAATGAAGTAGTGAGCACCAGTGCCTACCAGAGCAGTGACTCGATAATTGTCGAATAAAATATATGTCAGCAGACACGCGTTTGTCGTTCGTGGAAGATGTCGGAGAAACGTAGTCGTCAGAGGTCGGCGGACTGGTAGGGGAGGTTGTTTTACTGATCGCTCAGCCATGGCCCCACCCCCGGAGATCGCTGTTCCTAGTTTCCCCCCTCCGGGGGGGGGGCGGCATGGGAACCTAGATGACCGTCCCGCAACGACATCAGTGAAACTTGACGTTAGACCCGGTGGTGTGGAACGTCGAGGAGCCGGTGAGCATGACTGGTGGTGCTCAATGTTCGGGGAGTGAGTACTTTCCAGGTACCCTGCAATACCGCGGGGCTGTTCACCGTCACGAGGTCAATAGGTCTTTCGCCGAAAACGAGGATGGCCCATGCGTCGGTATAAAAAAATTGCCCGCAGCTTCCCTCGGGGGAACACTGAGGAGGATGCGGAAACATGTAATTGGTTAACGGGTGTTAAATTGCGACTTACTTGGGTCGATGGCTAAATTGGTTAACGTGGTTGTGAAATGGGGTGTTAAATGAGTGAACACGTACGGCACGTATGCGAAAGGGCGGTGTTTTATTTATTGCGACGAACTTTGAGGACGATGGCTTTGTGGTCGGTAAAGTAAAGAGTGAGTGGATCGGGTTGCATCGGTCGTAGGTCGAAATTTGCAAAGACGTGGTCGATGCAGGTTCCGCGAATGGTGGTCGGCTGGTGGTGTGGGACGTCGATCATTCTGTTTGTGGATTCGTTGGCATTCATTTCACGGCGACTTCGGACGTCGACGCGCCGTACAAACCAACGGACGAGCGGCAACTGAGTGAGCGAGCGCCGACCTTGAGTATATATACAGCGCGACGGCGCATGCGCTGTCAGCTGTCGAATGTTCTCGAAGGAGAAGCGCGCGCGCGGCACAGATGGCGACGGCGCGACGGCGCATGCGCTGTCAGCTGTCGAATGTTCTCGAAGGAGAAGCGCGCGCGGCACAGATGGTGGGCGACGGCGCGACGGCGCATGCGCGCGCGTCAGCTGTCGAATGTTCGAGAAGCGGTGCGGACGGCGCGGACGGCGCACAACAAGGCGCGAGTATAAGATGCTTCCGCATCTAAAAGTCACGGTAAAGGTGGCCTGGTTCACCGCAGTTGGAACAAAGGGGCTAATTGTCGGGAGCGCGCCACACACTGGACTTCCGCACGGTAACACGCGGGGTCCCCCGCGGCACCGTGAAGTATTGCGTGTCAGTGTCAAAGTGTCAGTCTTTTCTGCATCATAGTATAAGCTGGATATGTATCAATTTCTGCTTATTCAGCAAACATATCTTGTGCAAACATGTGAAAATGCTCTAAAAGCATTGTTAGTACATCATTCACATAAAAAACAGCGCCAATAACGAGGGACAAGAGAAAGAAGGAGACAGTCAGCGGCACTCGTTCAAGCAACCACGTAAGCTAGTTAGTACATCATTTTAGGTTTTAAAAGTCAAACTTCTCGCCAGGTGAACGCGTAACATGGTACATGTGCTGTTCATGCTGAATGACGTGTATTGAGCCTGTGACCCATTAAAGTTTTTTTGACGGACGCTGTATGTCATTTCAGTAGTGGCATCAGGAGCATGTAACATATCTTTATGCAAATAAGAATAGGGCCTGGCTTCTAAACTGCAAAGGCTTGTCTCGCAAATTATCAGCACCGTAGCGCGAAAGCACCCAGTCCTATCAATGATGCTGCAAAGTAAGCAACCCGGCTTACTCCGAGGGCGACAGGCGCCACAAAAGATGCGACCCCGCACACTTCGCGCATGGCTGGAGGAGCTTGATTGGCCGGCTTTCGCTCCCTGTGTTAGTTAGATGACGAAAGCTTACAGTTGCACTCGACTGAAGGCTCACCGTAGTAAGATACGTGATGGAATTGGTTGATATTAGGAATTTCAGAGATTCTGATCATATGGTGTAAGCGCTGAACTTGTTTCAATTCTGTTTTAATTTTTTTGAAATTGTATTTCTTGTATGTTTCCGTTCACGAGCAGTCATAACGCTTTCGCTAGTGAATATATTTTATTGAAACTTAGCACACTTCTTTATCAGAATATTAGACGTGCACGTAACTCCTCGAGGGTGGCTTGTTACACTAGAGTGCTCCTTGTACCGCGCATACTTTTTTGGTTATTGCAGCACTATTGTCTAATTTTCCGTCATATCTCATTTGTTTTGGTTCTTTGCATGACCCAATTCTTTCTTTATGCACGTGCAAAAAATAGTGTTATATTGAATGTAACACGAGTTCCAAGCGTTGGCGTTAAGTCGACTTTTAATAAAGCTTTTAATATTAAAAATAACAAATAGTAGGACTTACATTATTATGTTCCCACATGCCTGAGATGATATGCTTGATATTGCAGGCTAATATTTTCTAGTTATTACAGCGTTTAAAATTACTTTGTGACATTTGACCTCATACCTAATAATCTGAGAATGTGTGCCAACCATACGACGTAAAGAGAAAACGGGCATATGTGAAAAGTAACCACACTCTGGACGCAACCCATTTCCCAAAGCGCTTCCTTTGATAAAATAAATTATTGTTGCGATCGGCGATCTACCCTTTGCTGCAGGTACCGGGTTGAAAAAAAAGGCAGCCACCTTACTTTGTGGCGATAAAAAACATGGCGAAGTCTGCCAGATTTTTTTTTCGGGTACTCTGTGGTACATTGCTGCAATTACTCGGAGGAGCAGTGTGGTCACTAGTTCCGCCGTGGAATTGTTACACATGGCGCCTTAGTGCCCCAGAAGAAGCCACAATGCCGAGTTTTCGCCGAAGACGGACGTCGGACCACCACGCTTTGCGTCCTTGACTGATAGGCCACCGGTCGCTCAAAGCAGTGCCAGATCTTAAGGCATATGCCCATGGAGACGCCAAGCCTGCGAACGCCGTTCGACAGCACGCATGGTCGACCCAAGCGGCGAGATGAGAGACTCATCTCACCCCACTTGCTGGAAGCAAGATTCGCCCGACGAAACACCATCGCCACAACTGCATGCTTGTTTTGGTTGCGTATGTTCGTATGTTGGGGGCGTAGCCGGCATGGTGACCCTCTGGAATGCTGTGGGACCTGTTATTGGATCGTGTATACGCACCCATTTCCCGATCTAGAGATCTGGAGAAACGAGAATTTATATTTAGCCCTGGCCGGCTCTTTAGAGATTTTTTTTCAATTTAGGGTTATGGGCCAGAGAGCTCTTGCCATGTACATGATGTAAATTAGTCTTCTATCAAGTTCACCTTCCTGCTGCCTCGACATCATCCCGGATCTCCGTTGCCTGCAAAGGCCGGTCGCAACACTATGCTATGCGCTTAGAAAAGCCGGAACTATATAACAATGCACACAAGCTAAATAATGGTGTAAACAGCTATTAGAATTAGGTGATCGCGAGCTATTCGACTAGAACAAAACTACCGTAGCATCAGTGACGTTCTCCCGAATATGTAAGTTTCTGATTCAAGCCAGACTGCGTCATGTCTCTTTGCAATTATCACGAAAAGGTAGAACGATACGTTGTCATTTCCACTGCGACGCCACATATTGCGGCACATTATAATGGTCTCCAGACCTCATTTTCTTTTTCGACCTCACCCATGTGGCATGGCGAAACAAAAACTATGCCACTGATTTTCAATGCGCGCAACGTGGTATAACATGTTTCCTTTCGAGGTTAACCCTGTTCGTACCGTTTCCAGGTGCGGCTGCTATTTGGGGAGCACTCAGTTGGAGTCATAATACTCAGAAGTTCCTTGCAACCCTATCAAGGCTACATCGCTCCTTAGCCAACTGGAACGCTGATTAGCCTCTACAAGTGTATTCATCTACATCGCGTCCTCTTCTGGTCATTTTCCCGGCCTCTGTTCACACTAGTAGGAAACAGAAGGCGCCTCTGTGCAGCAGCATGCAGGACGATGAAGAGCGATTGCGAAACCGCTAAGTGTCATCAGAGGAAGGCCGAGGTAAATGACCAAAAGGTTTCTTCGTATCTTTTGTTTTGCTAGTCAATTACTTCTTACTTTGCGCTTAACGAGGTCTCATGAAAAAAATTTTAGTTCGACACTAGAAGCTGTTGTATGCCAAATGAAAGGCTTTGTGCGAGCATGATGCGAGGAGGAGAGTTGCAAACATTCACCGCTCGCCCGGTGTATAGACTTCGCCAGCCAAATTCATTTTCTGCTCTCTTTGGTATCGGAGCAACTCTGAGCGAGAATCCCGTGCTTCCGGCGCACGCAAGGTTACATTCGCATGACATGTGCTAGCCAGGTCATGCACGCCGGCAGTGTTGTATCATATCGTTTCGGTGTTCTCATAATTGTACTGCCTATTTTTGTCGAATGTACCCTTTCATGCGCACAAGTTTGAATAACTTGCCATAATCAGGTATCGCTAGCACGACATACAACGTAGCATCGCCAAAACTGCTTCAAATACAGTGCACCAAAGCACGCCAAGCATTATCAGGGCTGGAAAAGTGGCGGCAGCTTAGTCTTGAGTTTCGAAGCCACAAGTGATTGTCTATCTACCGAGAGAACAAGCATTGGTAATTCAAAAGGACACTTAAATTAAAAGAATTTACATCAGAGTGAAAGCACAGTGTGCGAAACCCTCTAAAACGACAGTACTATTAATATCAGTGCCCTACTTATCGAGAACTAATATAAAGGCACAGTATATGCGCCGCCGTAGAATATGCTCAATATGATCTCGATGACGTAAGACGAACCATCTACTAGTAATCAAACTAGCTGCACTAAATAGAGATCCTTTCACGCATCAAGAGACGTAACAAAACGCCACTTTTGTTTTTGTTTGATTCCTGGAATAAATAAGAGTGGTCGCAAAGTTCTACTTTCGCATAGTTAAACTGGGCAGGTAAGGCTATCAGTGGGGCCTAGTTGCACCGATGACTTCTGCCATCTCTGAGCGTGTGGCAGGAAAGTGTTGAATCACCATTGTTGCTGCTGTGCCTTCCACTGTTTTCGTTCTGCTGCTACTAGTGTCGGCGGTTGCGCAGTGAAGTCAGGCAACGTTGTGCGTGGCAACATGTAACTTGAGACGTTTCGTTTGGGCGGGTAACTTTGAATGCGTCAACCTAATGCGGAATAATTGATTCATATGTGGGTATAACGTCCTAAAACTACCATATCATTGAGAGACACCGTAGTGGAGGGCTCCGGAAATTTCGGTCACCTGGGGGGTCTCTAACGTGCACCCAAATGAGAGAGCACGAGCCTGTAGCATTTTCGCGACCATCGAAAATGCGGCTGCCGCAGCAGCCGGGATTGGATCACGTAACGTGCGGGTTAGCAGCCGAGTAACTTAGCCACTATAGACAACAGCAGCGGGACAACCAGATGTGGACCACTAAAACGTATTTTTTTTTGAAAAATAAGCACCTGATTGGCACAAAATTAACACTACCAAGTTTCTTGACCACCATTTCCACTATCAACGTTGACCTAACATTTGTATTTAGCATGTCTTTATTTGCAAGAGCAGTATGAAACCGACACCAGCTGCATTGATCCGACGAAGACCGTGAATGAAAATTTGGATCCTAGCAACAATTGATGGCAAGTGAGAGTCAGGTATTGTAGTACACACCGACGGCAGGCCATGAAAGTGTGAAATATAACCCTTTCCTGGTGTATTGTTGGAGGAACGTGCATTGTGATAGCAGTGCGCGCTATATATATTTTGATAACAAAGGAAAAAAAAACACTGAATATATGCTCTTATCATACACGCGTCATGTCAGGTTATCGTAGATAGGTGTTCCAGTGCATGTTCGATTTCTTATAGCCAGTTCGTAATTACACTTGTATTTCTATGACTCAGAAATCTATATTTAGGCGTTGCTGGATGCCAGAGGAGTACCTAAACGTATGTTCCGTATGATAGTGACACCATGGCACCGTAAAGTGCTCTTTGTTTTGATAATACTCGCGTCTGCAGGGTCGCGCGTCAAAGCCGTTGTTACCTCAATGTATAAGCTATGCTTTAAAGAGTAGCGTTGTCGGCGTTTTTGGTAAGTTCACAACGTGCACACAACTACTGCATATACAAAAGCACGTCAAACAACTCGGACGCTCAGCTCAAAGCTAAACAATTATGCACAGACTAGACTACTGCAGCTTCTTATGAGGCCACATGGTGTGGTAGTTGTCTCCCATATGGTACGCCTTATTGTTTTCGCTCCTGTTTTATTGCAGAATCAAAGGGGAACTCGTGTGCTAAATGAGATACTGTACGTTAACCTACTTGGTTTTTGCGGACATCTTCGATTTCTTCGATGAGACGCTCCTGTATGTGCTTGTGCTGCGCCAAATAGTAGACGGCCATTGACATCGCTATTGTTGTCGTGTCGTAACCAGCGACGAAAAAGAGAACAGCCTGGGCAAGCACTTGATTCTTGGTGAGCCCTGAAAACACGACATGCCCAAAATTATCCTGCTTTGATATGTGCCGATGGACGAAGCGCTCAAATAAAAGGTTCAAATACGTGTCGCCTTTCACTAGTTAAGCGAAATTTAGAACACGCTACAAACTAGCATAAAAGGTGATTTGTAAGAAATGAAAATGTTGTATGCACTGATTTACTTTATTACGTTCGCATATGGCAGAAAAAAGTTTGACAGAAAACTGAAAATGCTACGTAAGTTGCACTCATAAAAAAAGAAAAGAGCACTGGAAGAGCTACAGAAACAAGCAAACAAACAAACAAAGCACAGCAATAATATAATGCCACGAGCGCGTTCGAAGCGCGTTTAAAGGCCTCAAGCATTAAGACCATAGACAAACCTATGCACTACCCACAATTTCCATGATGAATGAACGATTGCAGCACCAGAGTACCCTCTAGTTATTTCAGGCAACAATGACTCGAATGTGTGATAACAATGGAGCAAGGAAAGCTGAGGAGAGGTCTCGTAATGCGAGCTACAGAGCGAAAAGTGTGGAGGAAGGCACGTGCTTTTCAATGGGGTTGTGGGAATAGGGGGGCATCCCGGCGTCTCGTGTGGTGTGCATCACCATTCGCATGACTGCGTTCTTGATAGACCGCTGGAGTTCTGAATGGGCATTTTTAGGCAGTTTTTGTAGTTCAAAGATGATGCAATGTGTCACAAGCCTAGAGTGAGCGTTGGTTTTGACGGTTTCGAGTTTTGTTTATATCGCTTAAGGTCGAAACCGGCCGTTTCACAAGCTGACGACCACTTTTTTGAAAATTGATAAAGCCGCAGCTTTGTTATTTTTCTTCTATACTGTGCTGCCTCAGCGAAGGCAGCCTGGAAAGCCTCGACAAGAACAGCAGTGTCTACGGCTTTTGATGCGAAATGCGACGGTAAGCCGTTCTGATGTACAGCAGTCGACTATAAAAAGAACAGTGCGCAGCCTCACCAAGCTCTTGGCAGCTCTCACCAGAGCTTGCCAAGTCACGAATTAGACATGCCTGATACAGCAACGTTATTTATTGTTTGAGTTTTTCCTTTGTGTGGACGTTTTGCGTGTGGTGACCCCATCTTTAGCCAAGGTTTTGGGTGTGGTGACCCTGTCTTTGGGCAAAATCTACTCAGCCCTGTGGCAGGTAGATTTTATCTTCATCCCAAGATAACCCCAGACACCCTATCATCTCTGGCATAGGAACAGTAACTGAAAACCTATCAAGGTTTACCGATAGCCTCATAAACAGGATCCCACCTACTTTCTCGTCATTTATAAAGGACACCAATCACTTCTTGAAAGACAGTTTAGACATAGGTGTTCCCGATGGTAGTTTTCTGGTAACACTTGACGTCTCGTCCTTGTACACAAACATCCCACACAACGATGGCATTTGCGCTCTCAATTAAGGCTTACGATGACTGTTGCTTTGACAAGCCAGTTGATGGTGAAACCATTGGTACTCTCATGAAGCTCATCTTGAAACTAAACAACTTCGAATTCAATAACTTGCACTACGTTCAAACAAACGGGACATCTATGGGCACTTAAGTAGGTCCTAACAACGCAAATATCTTTATGGGCACGTTGGAAGTTAACTTCATAGAGAATTCACCTTTGAAACCATGCTTCTACAAACGCTTCATCGATGACATCTTCATGATTTGACCACATGGCGAGGCACGTCTTTCAAGTTTCATTTAGAATTTCAACAATGCCCACCCCACCATTATTTCATTATTTTCACCCTTAATTACTCATCAACAATGATAAAATTTCTAGACGTTATTGTCGCAGCTAGCGAAGGACGGCTCTCCACATCTCTTTTTCGCAAACCAACTGATAGGCATCGACTTCTCCATTTCCATAGCAGTCACGTCCAACATTGCAAAACAGGTTACCGCACAGCCAAGCTTACAGGTTTAAAAGAATATGCTCCAACCACGAAGATTTCCTTTCGGATTGCCAGTATCTAAAACGTTCGCTCATTCAACGTAAATATCCGCGGAGAGAAATTGATGACGCCATAAAACGCGCTGACAAACTAAACCGAATGGACCTCCTCAACGCCGACCTCAAGTCGTTGGGTACACCCCTGTTAACCTTGTGCTCACCCATTCAACGTCAGCTCCAAACGTCATCGTGATTTTCAAGCGACACCATAACATATTAACTCAAATCAAGCGCCTTAAAAATATATTGGCAAAACCACCGAGAGTCGTGTACAGACGTGCACGTAACCTCCGTGATATTCTTTCATCGTCTTAGCTTGCTGCCCGTAAACCAAATGGCTGCGCTCCTTCTGGGAAGTCGCGGTGCAAGGCGTGTGCACACATGATAACTACGCAAACTGTCACCAGTTCATCCATTGGCTATCAGTTAACAATCAGGGGCCATCTAAATTGTGACAGTTCCAACGTAGTATACAAGCTCGAATGCGATATCTGTAATCTACAATATATTGGTTTTACAGAAAAACCGTTTAGAACTAGATTAATTAATCATAAGTCGCACGTCAAAACCCTTCCAAATCTGCCTCTATCGAAACATCTAGCAATACCTGGTCATTAAACAATATTAAAGCAATGGTACTGGAATCCGGTTTCCGCTCACATCGTGAGCGGGAAATACGCAAATCATTTCTAATCTACAAGTTGGGTACACTAAACTCTGGAATAAACGAACACGCAGGCACACTAACTATTCTACCTTCCACCACTTAAGGCGTCTCATGCCTTTCCGAGATTTCTAAGTCATTTTCTGTTGTTTAACTTCTTATATTTGTTTTCGGCAGAACCACCCTTGTTGCCTGCTTAACAAACTTAGTTGACCTGGTCATCTTTAGTATGTATCATTCGTTCATGCGCTTTATTCTGCACGCATGGTTGCCATAATGCTTTCTACACCATTCGCCATTTATACTTAATATCTCTTTCACTCGTACTGATGTCGCTATAACAATAAGAGGTGAATGTTCTGTCCATGTTACTTTACGCATTGCATCATCACACTAAAGGTATTCAGCCTTTTTGTATAATCATGCCGAATCACTTCCGATTGCCATTGAGCAAGTCCCAATACATTTTAGATATGTATATAATGACTACGAAAGCTGCATTACATGTCACACTGACGAAGGCTGGCCCACCAGTCGAAACCCGTGCGATTCTTAAAAGTGTTTCGTCGTACGTCGTGCTTTCTAGATTCCGTTATATATATATATATATATATATATATATATATATATATATATATATATATATATAAAGTCATTCGATTGATATGTGGGGTTTAACGTCCCGAAACCACCATATGATTATGAGACACAACGTAGTGGAAGGTTCCCGAAATTTCGACCACCTGGGATTTTTTATGTGCACTCAAATCTGAGCACACGGGCCTACAACATTTCCGTCTCCATCGGAAATGCAGCCGCCACAGCCGTGATTTATTCCCGTGACCTGCGGGTTAGCAGCCGAGTACCTTAGCCATTACACCACCACGGTGGGGCCATATAAGGAAGTGTAACCTTAAGGCCTCGGTTCTTTTTGTTTCCCACGTTATTATTGAGAACTAGCAGAAAATAATCCCGAGTAAAGTATACGAGAGGATATATATATATATATATATATATATATATATATATATATATATATATATATATATATATATATATATATATATATATGAGTAATTTCACATTCGCTTTCGGATATTATTTTGACGTTTTAATAGATAGGATAAAAGTGATGGTCAATACAGTGTGCGCGAAAAAACCATCACTAGCATTTTTTTTTCAAATGCATTTCTGTGTTCACTTAACCTGTCATTGATGCATCTTCCCGATTGCCTTACGTAACACTGCAGGGAATACTGTAGATGCCTAATGTCATATATTCATGAAACTCATTGCTGTGGTATGTTTGGCAGTACGCAACAATTTTTTGCTGGATTTGACTTTCTGCATTGACTGATCAGCTAATTAGGCGCATAGAAAACAGTATCAGTTCTACGACGCCGCGCTATTTCCTTTAGTCTGTGTAACCACCGGTGAACGATAGGGTTGTCGTTCATTTTTTCTGTCGATGGCAAGTTTCTTGCATGCTTTAAGGGTTACTGGCTTTTCGCACTTCGATCAACTTCTGCCATTGACATAAAAAGCTGTCTGGGATAACGAACAACTTGCAAAGACCGCTGACTGAACGCTTCTTTGCTACAGTGAACACATGATTTCTGTCGTGTGTGTTGGCAAAACCCGTTTTTACAACACCTATCAACTAATTTTAAATTGGTTGAGTGATATGAAAACAATTGTTTATTAGTCTATGGCTATAGCACCAGCATATCAAGTGATTCCTTAAGGTAAAATTATGAACCGAATACTTCTATGCACGGGAACCTTGAATGAAACTTCTAGTGGACACCATACTCGCGTATGGCAGTAAAAACATTACAACACTCAGTGTCAAAGTAGTCCGCTCAGCATTTAACAGTGAAATATTCAAGAAATCTAAAGATAATAACAATTTTTGTCCTAATAAGGCAAGCACACAGGTCTCTATTTTGCTTGGCTAAATATAAGCTGCTCAAGAAAGGTGCTAAGCGGGATCCTATACAGACCCCTTGTTCCAGTCGGTACAGGATGATATTTCTTTCTACATAGGTTGATTTCAGTTAGATGCTTGAAAGCTGTGAGTGAGTTCGGCGGTAGTGCCTGCTTTCGTTCTAAATCTTACGTCTCCAAAGGTATCACTGTATGAATGAACACAACTTTACAATTTATTTTGGAGCAAAGAATAGTACAAGTCTTTTACGTCATCGGGGAAGGCCTTAAGTGCTTTAACACAGTTGGCTTCTATAAATGTGGGAACTCTGGAATCATTCGTCAAAAAGGAATGATTTCTCTTCAGCGCGTTTCACTTGTATAAAAGATAACTTTCGATAGTCCTTGACACGTTACACAGTTGACACAGTTACCCTAAATCGAAGACATTTTTAAGCGTCCTTGCATGAAAAAAAATACAATTACTGGTATTCCTACTTTTTGTGATTCTTTTCAAAACGCCATTTAGCCTCTTGCCATAGAAATACGCAACACCTCGGTTTTTCACTTTCGGTGACGAAGTTCTTTTCTGTTCATAGAACAGAGAATTTGTAGCATTGATTCCTTTCTCCTCGTACATACCACATGAAAACACTCCGAATACTTCTTTATCTACTGGCACTATGAACAGAGCATTTAAACAAAGTATGAAGCAACGCTGTTAACGGGCGATTTTGAATAGTGAGGCTTACATATCTTGTGAACGTCAACACCCTCAGTGTTCATTCTCATGCCTTCTTCCTCTGCTAAACGCCTTTAGGTCTGCCGCATCAGGAAAAGTAGCTCCGGTTTAGTCCTATTGGTTTCTGTGGCAAACCTTGGTCCTCGTTCCAAGACATGATGCACTTCATGCGGCATGGAAAACCTTCAAAAATGTGCACCATGCTACCTTTGTGGTCCGAAGAATCGTAACGCTCATTGTAAACGTGATCTCGGAGCTGTCAAAGCAGTTCTTGCTACAGGTATTCTTTCATTTGGTGGATAAGGGTCAGGGACTTGAGGATTTCAACATTCGGCAATCTATTTTTGTACGCAAAGTGCTGCTGCGTGCCGAGGTGAGTTCTGAGAAGTCGGGCTTTTAGCGGCCACTCAGCACCTAAAATATTGATAATTTTTCATGCGTGTTTAGCGAAAAGTTCGCAATATTCGAAAATAATCCTGGCATCTTCAGGCAGAAATTTCTTTCGCATGCAGATGCTTGAAACACGGGCTACGTGCACAACTTTGGTGATTAGTGGTTCAGTATTCTGGTTTCCGAAGTAAATCAATAAATTAACCTGATGCACAAGAAATAAAGTTCCCTAGAGATGCGATGCAGTTTTGTTGGTGGTTTCGCTTTATCAAGTGTCCTTGTAGCGCACCATTTCAAGTAGATCGGGCTCCTTTGTGTTTTCGATGTGCAGTCGATCTTCCCAGACGTGAGAAAACTGCAACATTAAGCTGCATTTTGGATAAACGGAATACCAGTCTAAATATAGTTGTCAATGAACATGAATTTACCTGTCATAGTTTTACTGTGTTCACAGCGAGACACGACTTCATACACGTGACAAGTCCTGGTTGTCCGCATTCCGATAGATAAGCGGAAAAGGGGGTCCAAATAGTAAAAAAAATCATGAAAAAACGCGAAGAGAAAACAATGACTTCTGGCTGGACACGCCGATTTACCAATATACGCCAGCGGGGGAAGACCTCTTCCCGGACAAGTCGTTGCAACCAAAGAGTTTCCCGAAATTATCTAGAAGGCACTCTGGCGCTGTGATCGTTCAGCGACCATGGGAATGATCTAATATTCGTACTTGCTGGTGGCGAATCGTACTTGCGGCTTTGTTTGTTGCTGTGTTTCGGTTTCGTTTTGAGAGAAAGATTCAACCCTTTTGAAATTCATGACCCGATTTCGAAAGACAAGTCTAAAAAATAACATGCTGAAGCGCAATCGCTGAACATTTGCTAATATTTGTTTTGTGAAAAAACAACTTCAAGCCACACGAACAAACACGGAGCCAGAAGCAGGCCACAAGTACAAATATTAGACAATTGTGTGTACTACATATCATTCCCATGCTCACTGAAGCGCCGTGTGTTGCAGCTCCTATAGACACTAGCGCCAGAGTTCCCTCTAGTGTATGTTAGGAAACTCTATAGGCTGTGTTTCAATATTCACCGTAGACGGCTAAATAGACAGCTAAATGGACGGCGGCCATCTTGAGTGCCATTCCAATTCTCACGTAGCCTGCAAAGTAGACAGCTCCGAGAAGACCGCATTGTAGACAAATACGATGCAGGCTACTTTGCTGTCTAAACAAGATGGCGACTCAGGGAATCGCTTAGATAGATCAAATCTAGCCGGAAGGTCCGTCTGCACACAAGCAGACGATTTCCCAGACGCTTTTTTCAGTAAAGTTTATTTGTTTCTGATTTCAACACGAAACAAGCCAGAAATTACAACTGTTACGTTGGTTTCTTTTTGCGTTTTCTTCTCGACGCGAGGGGGTGCATCGTCGCGTAAAAGCTTTCTTAATGTGTTCCAATTCTCGGACAGCATGGGCTTGGTGCGGTCTTCTAAGCAGTCTGCGTAGACTGTCTACGTGCTGTCTAAGAATTTGAACACAGCCATGGTTGCAACGCTGGAGGCTACAAACCAGGCTTCGCGACTTGAGGCTTCCCGACCTCGCATTTCAAAGATTATGTGTGGAAGCGTTGGTAACTGGGTGGCATCAAGGACTTACCAGTGCTCGAAAATTGATATGCGGAGTTTAACGTCTCAAAACTACCATCTGTTTATGACAGACGCCGTAGTGGAGGGATCCAGAAATTGTTACCACCTAGGGTTGTTTAACATGCACCCAAATCTAAGCACACAGAGATACAACACTTTCGCCTCCATCAAAAATTCATCCGCCGCAGCAGAGATTTGTTCCCGCGACCTGCGGGTCAGTGGCGTAATACCTTAGGCACCAGAACACCACGGCGAGGTGACTTAATAGTGCTCAAGGAACGACAAGTGGCAAGGATTTGAGAGAAACCGTTGACCCACAATACACAGGTTGTAGAACCTGTAGCACCGGATATTATCGCACCGTTACTCAAGATTAAAGATGGCTTCGTGATAACTGGAGACGTTAGATTTCAACGCGGGAACCATTTCGACATGGTGACCTCGACACAGGGGAGCCGGATAGCAAGGACGACAAGCCAAAGAAAACTGCACGAACTTAATAATACGCAAGCTCGCCTTCACCCTGTACACTGCTCTCAGCATGGTCCTAAAGAGCAACTTGCCGCCAAGATGTCTGCAGCACGATGACAACTTTAATCAAGTAGATATTGCATCTCATCTTTAAGAAACTGTTATAGAGAGAGGTGTATCGTGCAGCCTACGCATGTGTTGCACGTAGTAGCTAGCTTGCACTTACGGACAGCACAAATTAGCCAGCACGTACCACTGTTGTCAATGGATATAATTACTAGAGTGGGAGAAAAAAAGCACTTTTTAATTATTGCGTTCGAGCTGACCTATACACCTGTTACCACTCAATTTTGATGCCTGTAAACAACCCAATTCTTGGCACTCAAACGATAGTGCTTCTCTCTGGAGTTGTCTATGTCACCTAGTTAATGCTGCATATATTCTGCTTGCACGATCACACTAGCCTTTTTTTCACGTGGGGCACTGCTGCAATACGTTTCCCTCACCCTGATTAGTATGGTTTTTGAGATACCGGTAGTATTGGAGTTTCTGAGCGTCCTCCTCCCCCCATAAAGTGACATTTACCTTTATATACATGAGGTTGCCTTACCAGACTCTTTCCTTGAACAATTGTCGCATTGGATTTACAGTCGTCTATAACGTGAACATCAAAGATATAACAAAAAAGATCAAATAGTTGCGTGACGACTTGGTCTATTTCTGCCACGCAACACAAAGTACTTTCGCTTCCTTTTCCTTGCGCGCAGGTTTTGGCTATCTTTTACTTGATGCATCATCTTTTCACTGTCGACCTCTAATCTAATGGTGTCAATACTGAAAGAGTTCTTTACAGATATTTCCGACTAGTGTGAAATCCTTCATGTAGTCGCGCCGCCACTTTCTATCAATTGATTGATTGATGTGTGGCTTGACGTCCTAAAACCACCCTATGATTATGCAAGACGCCGTAGTAGAGGGCTCCGGAAATTTCGACTACCTGGGGTTCTTTAACGTGCACTCTAATCTGAGCACACGGGCCTACAGCGTTTCCGCCTCCATCGAAAATGCAGCCGCCGCAGCCGGGATTTGATCCCGTGACTTACGGGTCAACAGCTGAGTACCTTAGTCCCTGGACTACCGCGGCGGGACCATTTTCCACAAATGTAAAGGGTTTTTTTCATCACTTGCTTCCGCGCCGGAGATGCGAAAAGTTTTTAGCCGAGTTCTTTGCCATATGATCATTACACAGCATAGCACTTTAATGAATCAATTGCTTCTTGGATATCTAGCAGTTGCCAATGAAAACGGTAGTTTATTATTTACCCCGTTTGTTGGCGTCTTTCTGCTGAAGCCCGTCTTCTTCCTTGCACTCCGCGTTCGTCAGGAGGTGAACAAAATCAGTCTCTTCCTGAAATGAACGCGTGGGAAGAAAATCAGTAATCAGTAGGCTAATGCAAGTACTATTCTATATTAGCAAAGCCATTCTGAGGTTTCATTTAAAACAAGAAACATTTGTTATGACTGACAAAGCAAGGGCATAGCCCTGCAAGACACAGTCATCGGTGAGCCCTGCTAACGCGGTTCGCGTCCTACAGCAACGCGAGAGGCGTCCGTGTGTGCCACATTTAACGCGCATTGGCGTCGCGGAGATGCGCAGTCGGCGTCGGAAAATAAGCGTGCGCACGGACGAGGATATCAAAAGCGCGTCGTGTGTTCGCTCAGGGCTCTCTCTCTGGCCTTCGTTACGGCCGGTGCTGTCTCATGGCGTTGCTGTTGTAAAGGTGCGTCTGCTCGCCTAGTTGCCAAGTTATGTATCTGTGTAAACAGATTGTCTATTCTTTATGTGAGCAAGAAGACTCGCAAGAGTTCCTCTTTCCTGGGCGCCTGGCTGGACGGTCTGTAGCCCGCTCCTTGGTCACATTAACTGGTTGGCAGCGGTGCGATTCGGTTGGATTTGGTGCTGTTTTTTCTTGGTGCCGATGTTGGTGAGTGCTCACTTTCTTATAGATTCTACCGGGTGTTTTGAATAGATGGTGATGTCTTTCTAAAAGGGTAGGTTGGTTACTGCTTTGTGAAGACAGTGTCTATCAAGGTACCTTCACCGCAGTCAAAGCCATGGAAGTCTGCACCAGGTTACCATAAATTTGCACACGTTAAAAAACCAGGTTTAGTACTTTTGTGTCAGGAGCTAGATATTGAGGTAGCGAGGATACACAGGAAGCCGAATTTAACACAGGTGAGTGAGGATTTTGGCGACGATGCGGAGAGGCTCTGCGATCGTTGAGAGCCGGTGCATGCCAGGCGTAAAGAAGCCGAAAAACTAGGGTGGATTGTGCTTGAGAGAGAGCCCACCAGGCGTAAGGAAGAAGCTGCAGCTCATGAAAGAGAAATGGAGCGATTGATGCTTCCGCTTCGCAGTATTCTTGCGAAACGTGCCGGTAGTCAGGCCACCGTAAACGAAGAGATTCCGATAGACCAAGCAAGATAAACTTGGAAGGTGCGGCTGAGCTAGCTGGTGAGTACAGCGTCCAGCGCCAGTCACGGATAACAGGCGTCAAAAGCATGGCCGAAAACAAGGATGACTCGCTTGTGGAGGAAGGTTTATCTCGGCATAGGGTATATGAGCTACCTCCGACGGAGCAAGAAGAGTATGCAGACGCACTCCCCAAAGCAGAAAGCATACAGCCAGAGGTGCTGCAGTCCGCAGATAGCGAAGTGCATAGGCAGGATTGCCATAATGAAACATTGAGTCATGCGGAACGCAACCATAAAAGCGCAGAAAGTGACGCAGGAGGTTATAAACATGAAGAGCCGAGCTTCTTCAGTGAGATGAAGCTACTGTATTGTCGGTGGTTCCTCGAGTTACAGAGGGCACATCCTCAAAGATATTTAGTCCTTCGCGTTTCAAGCTGGAGGAATGCGTGTGTATAGATGTAGGGGTTGATCGAACGCTCCCATTTTTGTGCGTATTGAAACAAGTTTTTTTTGGTTGGAACCCCGGCGTAGCTGTGCTCGGCAGGGTGATTACTTGAAGGGTCCGGGTGGTCTAACGCGGGTTTTGGAACATGCGTCACAAATAACTTTTTTTCTAGACGACCATTGGTCTAGACTTTGTTGCGCGTGCGAAAAGGTAAGGTTCTCCAGTCTGGTTTGAAATGCAATCAAGTGAGCCTTAATTTAAACTGGCCACCACCATGCTGCAGGCTTCCGTGTTGAAAAAGTTAAGCAGGCAGCCCAGAAGTAAGTTCACAGCTTCTGATCTTTGAGAAAGCGAGGACTTCTCGGTGTCAGTGTTGGGTTGGAGTGCACTGCTTTGTGGTTGAGCCACGTAAAGTCAAGCTACACCTACTGGCCCCACATCTGAGCAAGGAGGGCACGACGAACCAGACTTTGGACTGCGGCCTTCCTGCTGGGCTTCGTGCCGTGGTCGAGTAGAGAACAGCCAGGCGGCAGTGACCAGGCTGGGGCAAGCCGTTGAGCTGCATGTTCGAATTCAGCGTGCGTTGGTGTTCGGCGGATTTTGGCGACGCCGAAATGCGCTTGTTCTGCGACGTGCTCTGCGCGGTGTGTGTGTTTCGGTGGACAACCGGTGTGACGTGTATGGACAATCTTCACGGACAATGAACATACAAGGGTCACTTCAAAGAGCAGCGCACTGCAGCCCTTACATGACCTCTTCAAGCGGCGGACGAGTTGTTATGACTGGCAGAGCAAAAACATAGCCCTGCAAGGGGCAGTCATCGGTGAAACCGGCTGACGCGGTCTGCGTCCAGCAGCAACGCGAGAGGCGTCCGTGAGCGCCACATCGAACGCGCATCAGCATCACCAAGACGCGCAGTCGGCGTCAGACAAAAAGCGCGCGATCGGACGAGGGTATAAAAAGCACATCACGTTTTTGCTCAGGGCTCTGTCGGTGGCCTTTGTTACGGCAGGTCGTGTGTGATGGAAAGGTGCGTCTTGATGCCTAGTGTATTGAACTCCTATAAGTATGTAAATAAATGATGTGTTCGTGTCATCAAGAAGCTCGCAAAGGTTCTTTTGTCCTCGCATTTGGGTGTCTGCTTGTGCCTCGCTCTTCGGTAACATTCCATAGTATTTTGACTGCATCTGTTCATCTGTCTACAATCAACGTTTTACATTCACGTGTTTGTTTGATGAAGTTGGTATATATGAACCTTCACATTGCATGATAACAGTATATTACGAACAAAAATGACAGCACCTGATGAAAATGAGGCCACAACTCAAGAACGAATAGCCAATAGGGGTTTTAAGGGTTTATTGACCATTTTATTTTTTACACACCAGCACTGCCACAGTGGGCGTTACTGCAAGGAGTGTAGGGTTGCTTTTAAAAAACGGCACTCACGCTCACAAACTGCGGTAAAACCCATACTTGTCCTAAATTCTCACAATAACAGGTGATAGAGCATTCTATTGTCTGAAGGCGCTTGCAGAAAATTCATGCCCAAGAACATCACCTCCAAAACGAAATTCCCAAAATTTCAGTGCATGGCCGCGTTTTGATGGCACACTAGTGCGTAACACGCCTTTATCACTCAATGTTGGTTTTATAATCGTAAAACAATAAAAAAGTCAGTGAAATCTATTTACGCCGTTCGTCCAAGGCGTGTCGCGATAATTTACGGTTCCTTTGCATCAAGCATATTTTCTATTGTAACTGTTGAGTACAAACGTGCCTTCTTAATTTGCACCTTTTAAAACTGCTCCAAAAACAGCTGTGCGCAGATTCCAACAAGCACAACTATAATCAACATACGTAAATTGCAGTTGCTCTTTGAATTTTTCCCGTGAATGTAGCATATTGCACCTGAATTATCACCGGTACGTGTGTACATGGCTGCCACTGCGCATGTCTGAAGCCATGAACAGCCCTCTGAATACATGAGCAGCTTAGAATAAAACATTCACGTTGAAACTTGCCGTGTGTTACATGGAGTTAGAAGTGGGTGACCGTTTGATACGACGGGTTATATCGACAGTGTATATTGGTAGACAAGAAAACACTGCAGTGCGATCCGCTGCCCCAACTTTGCAAAAATGGCATCCTCAATAATTCAACCACGGACCCCCTATATTCGACCGGAGATGCCTCTTTTAGCTAGGCTATTTTGTCAAGGTGTCGAGAAAATGAAGGGAGCAGACAGTAGTTCAAGGATTAAAGTGCTTATTCAGCCGAATTTGTGGGTACGTAGAAGGAAATTGAAATTACAAGACACTGGCACTAATATGGGTGAACTGAGTGCCAGCCATAGATCACCTGACAAGCGGCGAAGCGTGACAGCATTCATACATTTGCCATCGAACATTCTAGCGTTATCGAAAACGGCGAAGTAGGCTTCAGAATATTCTGAAAAGCTCACGAAGTGGGCGTAATCTCGACAAAATGATCTACTGCAGTCTTATTGCTTCTCGAACTCGGTAGGAGTGGTTTGCGCTGAGAATTGCGTACAGCGTAACGGGAGGATCAGAATTCTCGGAAGAACCGTGACATTGCTTCTCTCTGAAAAAGCATCGTCCCGATGCCTTAACAATAGTATAAGGTACAATAATATTGTAAAAAAAGCACAACTAAGGAAGTACAATACAGCAGTAATAACAATAAAATACACTCTTCCAGGTCATTACACGTTCATGAAACGGCCTGAGGTGCGCGACATGGATGACTCCAGGTCGCGATCGGCACCGTTTAGAGTTCGTAATGCCTTCGGGGACAACCTCGTAGTCGAGTGGGCCGCGACGTCGTGCTACCCTGTATGGTTCGAAGTACCGCAAAAGTTTTTCAATGAGTCCTCGACGGGGCATCTGCGTACATACCTGTGATGTAGTAGATTGAAAAATGCGAGCCTAGCAGACGACAGTGCCACATCATCTGGAAGATGTCAAGAATGAAGGGGCATTGAAGCGCGCTATATGAAGAAAGTAAAGAAGGCGCTCGCGCAGAACGAAGCTGTTCGGACGCCGAAAAGACGAAGCAAGGGAGCCTACAACAAAACCCCAACAACGCACGAGGTTTGAAAAGCCGGGTTCTGGTCCTAGAGCCATTGACGTCCTCGGAGCACGGCGTGTCGGCGTGGCCAGGTACGAAATCTGGGTGAGTGGTCCTGCGGACATCTCCAGTACGGCGAGCACCGTCAAAAAGACCGGAGCTGCCGACCATGTCCAGCAAGCCGACATCACTGACAGTGTGCGGCTACGCCTAGTTCTGGTTATGCCCTTATAGCGGTATGCTGACCTAGCACCCAAGCAACGACTCCATCCGAGCACTCAACGAGTCCCACTTGAAGGCATTGGGCTACGGCCCAGATTGTGAGACTATTCTTTTCCTATGTGTGTGAATCACCTGTGTGTACGACGCCTAATACTAGATTTGCAATAGTTTTTTTCTCGTCCAAAATAACTTCATTTTGTTTCCGGCACTGTATATATCTTCCTTGCCTCACACGCCTTGCTACGTGACGAACCTGATTGATTTGTGGGGTTTAACGTCCCAAAACCACCACTTGATCATGAGAGACGCCGTTGTGGAAGGCTCCGGAAATTTTGACCACCTGGGCTTCTTTAACGTGCTACGTGACAAACCTAACCACGACATATCTGGCATCCGCAAAACAAGACTACTCTTCTTACATGTAAGAAGAGCATCACATCGCATATGTGTATGCGATTGTCTGTGATGGAGGCAGATAAGCTGATTGCAATTGGAAAGGAATCGGTATTAAATGGTGCAGCACTGAAAGATTGGATGGACCAAGAACGTGCACATGAAAAAGAGGCACGTGACGCTCGTCTGGCTGAACGAAATGCCGCGAAAGAAGCCGAGGCAGAGGCAGTCGCTAGATTACAAGCAGAGAAGTAAGTTCTTGAGCTCAAGTTAAGGTTACATCAGTTAGGTGTGACATCAGGTAGCACAACTACTGGGCAGCTTACCGAGGGTGCGCCCGTAGGCACCACGCAGAACTACCAAAGTCCACATAAACTCATCCCAGCCTTTAACAAGGAACGCGATGAGCTGGACTCATATATACAGCGATTTAGGCGCATCGCTACTAGTCAAGACTGGCCACAAGACAAATGGGCCCTATCACTAAGACTTTGCTTGACCAGAGAAGCCTTGAGTGTAGTTGGTAGGATAGCACCTGAACAACCACGGACTACATAACGTTGAAGAAAACGCTACTACAACGCTTTAGGTTCCAGGAAGAAGGCTATCGGACAAAATTTCGATCAGCGAAACCAAATAACTGAAACGGCCACACAGTTTGCCGGGCGTCTATTAGGTTATTTTGACCATTGGCATGAAATGGCCAAGACAGACCAGACCTACGATGCCCTGCGAGACAAAATTGTCTCGGAGCAGTTTCTCACACAAGGCCATGAGAAACTCGCTGTGTTTCTTAAAGAAACTGTGAAAGCCTTGAAAAACTTGCGGAGGCTACAGACCACTACTTGTAAGCCAAGGGTTTGATTAACCTTAGCAAATGTAAAGGCGATATCCTGAGCAAGCCCCGAGGTCAAACTCGAACGTCTTAGCGGCAAAAAGACAAAGAGAGACCGCAGTGCCTCCTTTGTAACAAAAGGGTCACAGAGCTGCTGATTGCTGGACAAACACAAATTGTCCAGGTACAAATCCACCCTTTTGTGCAAAATGTTGCCACACCAGGCATAAAACAGGTGACTGCTCCAAAAAGCCAACAGCGTTGAGAAGGCCTCATGCTCTTTTCAACAAACAGGTGGAACCAAGCTAATTAATTTAGAGTCGCAGGCTTCCCTTTGTGTTTTTATAGTCCGGAGTGCGCAGAAACGAACCCAGCCAAGCTGAAGGAAAAATTGATGCCCATTGGCAAAGGTGTACTCGAAGGACATCCCGCAAGAGTACTTCGACATACTGGATGCGATTCCATCATTGTGAAAAGGTCTCTTGTCGCGAATAGCAAACTAACTGGAAAGATTTCCTCGATTTACCTTTTTAATGAACGGTTGATAAAGCTGTCTGAAACACACGTGGAAAACATTTCACCTTTCTTCACTGGCAATACTCGAGTATTTTGTATGGATAATCCTTTATATGATGTTGTCTTGGGAAATGTGGAAGGCGTTCGAGATGCTCGCAATCATGATAACGATTGGAAGAGCCGTCTTTACACCCGGAACACTGCACAAGAGTATTCTGGCGCAGAAAAGTCTGGTTCTGCTGACGGACCCTTGTATGCAAGAACTTCGACGTCGGCTGCAAGGAAAACACGTTTCAAGACAAACGTTGCTGCAGTGAACTGACAGGCAGAAAATCCGCATATACTCCCGGCTCCAGTTATTAACCCCTTGGACATCTGCTCACAGGACTTGAAGATCAAACAGGAAGAAGACAGAAGCCTGCGGAAATGCTTAAAAGCCGTTAACAAAGAGGCGAAGACAAGGTTTACTAAAATATTGTTTTTCATGAAGGACGGAATTCTCTATCGCAAGTACACGCTTCACTCTAAGAGGCAGGTGGACCAGCTTGTGGTACCGAGGTGCCTCTGACATTTTGTGATGAAAATGGCCCACGAAGGCATCCTTTTGGGCCATCAGGGAATCAAGTCAACCACATACCAGGTGCTCGAACAGTTCTACTGGCCAGGGGTTCAGTCAGACGTCACACTTTTTGTTAAATTGTGTGATATATGTCAAAGAAATATTCCGAAGCACTTGGTAGGTCGTGTATCACTCGGCAACACTCCTCTACTTGACACCCCGTTAAAAGAGTAGCCATTGATGTCGTGGGTCTATTATCATTGGTGTCAGAGGGCGGAAACAAAAACGTACTGACAATGATGAACATGGCAACGAGTGATCCCGACGCTGTAGCACTGCCAAGCATCGAGACGGAGAAAATCGCTGAGGCACTTCTGGAGATGTTTTATCGTATAGGACTCCCGCAGGAGATAATTAGTCACAGAGGCAAGTCATTCTCGTCACGCCTAATGAAAGAGCAAAGCCAACTCCTCTCCCTCAAACAACTACCAACAACCCCATATCATCCCATGGCTAATGGCCTTGTAGAGAGGTTCAACGGCACCCTGAAACATATGATTAGAAGAATGTGTCAAGAGAGTCCAAAGAAATGGGACCGGTACCTCGCACCCTTACTTTTCGCTCATTGCGAAGTTCCCCAGTCGAGCGTTGGCTTCTCTCCCTTCGACTTGCTCTACGGCCTTTACGTCAGAGGTCCCCGGGCGATATTGAATAAATTATGGGCCGCTGATTATATTGATGATGATGTAAAAACATCTTACGGGTACGTAGTCGAACGGTGCAATTGTCTTGAAGACATCTGCCGTTTAGCCAAGGAGGAGCTTCAGAAAGCGAAGATAGTACAGATGAAGCATTACGATCAAAAGGCCAGACCACGTCAATTATCCCCTGCAGACAAGGTTCTACTACTGCTTCCGTCAGGAGGAGGAGGAGAAGGAAGGGAAGAAATAAAAGGCAAGGAGGTCAACCAGACGCACGTCCGGTTTGCTACCCTGCACTGGAGAAGAGAGAAGTAAAGGGCAACGTGTGCGTAGATGTGACCTTGTCCATTGCACGCTTATAAGCGGTCGCGTAGTCCGGTCGTCTTTAGAAAACGTAGCAGTGCTCGCGTCGCTTTGCTGGCCTGCGACGCGTACAGCCATGAACCAAGGGTCTTTTCTTCGGAAAAAGGTCTATTGTCTAGTGTCTCTAACGTTTCGCGTAGCGAGTTGCGTTCGCTCGAAAACGTTCACATGAACACAGTAGATGTTCTATTGTCTCGTCAGTGTCACACGATTCACATCGGGAGCTCTCCGCCATTCCTATGCGAAAAGAGTACGCGTTTGTAAAAGCTACTCCTAACCACAGGCGGCACAGTAAAATTGCATCCTGGCGGGAGAGGTCCGATGGAACTTGAAGCTTTCTTGATGGGTCCAATTTGTGTAGGCGGCGGTTCCTGACACTGGGGTCACTCAGCCAAGTTTCCGACATGGTGTTAGAGAATGAGTGAAGGCCCCTTGCAGCATCGGTTCTCGACAATGGAATTAGGGTTGTCTGGGCGTCCGCGTGGGCAGATCGGGCAGCATTATAAGCAAGGTCATTACCGACAACACCACAATGTCCCGGTAACCACTGGAACACCACGTCACGCCCTTTCAATAAAACTTCGTGAATTTCTTCTCTTATTTCATTCACCAGTTGTTGATGCTCCCTTTGTCGTAAAGCTGATTGCAAGCTCTGAAGGGATGCCTTGGAGTCGCAGAACACAGCCCATTTTTGAGATCGGGCTTCCGCGATATAAAGTATAGCAGCACGTAAAGCGGCAAGCTCCGCTGCTGTGGATGTTGTCCTATGCGACAGTTTGAGCTTCATAGTGACCTGGTACGCCGGGATGACAACAGCACCTGTGGAGCTGTTAGCCGAGACCGATCTATTGGTGTAAATGTGGGTCCTCTGGCCGTATTTTTCGTTGAGTAGCGACAATGTCACCTGTCGTAGGACCACTGTTGAATGACGGCTCTTGTTCGTTATTCCCAGAATAGTGAGGCACACCTGTGGTTGTTGTAGGCACCACGGAGGTGACGCTGGTCTTGTTGCTGGAGTGAAGCCGAAAGGAAGGCATTCTCTAGGGGCAGAAATAATCTTTAAAACATCGCTTGTGGTCTTTGAAGTGGCAACACTGCAACATGGTGACCAGGAACTCGGGAGAGGTGTCTTATGTGGGCTCTCAAATTGTCAGTGGTGATGTATGTTTGAATTGGATGCTCTCTTGCGATCATAATTGCCCCGTAGGTTGATGTGCATCGCGGCAATCCTAAGCACACGCGTAGTGCTTGTCCTTGCAGACTTTAGAGGGTGCGGATGTTCGTCTTGCACGTACTTGCCAGTAACGGCAAGCTGTACCGCTGAAATCCCAGAAACAGTGCCCTGTATAGCTGCATCATTGACCTTATCGATGTGCCCCAAGATGTTCCGCAGAGGAACCGCATTATATGGACGATGGAAGTTAGCCTTCTCTTCAGGTAATGGCGGAGAGCGCTCCACGAAAGGTCCCTGTCAATAATCACACCCAGGAAGCGATTATTCTTCTTGTATGGAATATTTTGACTATTAATGGTAACGGGGTTTTGTGTTGTGGCTCTGCGAGTAAACGCAACCAATGCACATTTCTCCATTGAGACGGAAAGACCTTGCTTGCTGAGATATGAGCATGTCAGGGTGGCAGCCTGCTGTACTCTTGCACGTACTTGTAGACGAGTTACAGCCGAAGTCCATAGACAAATATCGTCAGCATATGTGGATATGAGGATAGTACTTGGAAAAACTTCACGAAGTCCAATCATCACGAGGTTAAATAAAGTGGGACTTAATACAGCGCCCTGAGGGACGCCACGAGAGTTGTAGTGATTGGTGGTAGGTCTATCCGAGGTTTCTACAAAAAAGCACCTTCTCGTTAAATAGTCCAGGATCCATAGGAACATCTGACCACCGATCCCACAACAGCTTCCAGGGAGTCTAGGATGGCTTTATGTGTTACGTTATCATAAGCCCCTTGGACGTCCAGGAAGAGTGCCAGTGGTATGTGCTTGAGGCTCTTTTGTTGCTGGATAAATGTTGTCAGATCAATCACGTTGTCAAGAGATGACCTACCTCGCCGAAAACCCGTCATGCAGTTTGGGTATACGTTGTAGCGCTCGAGGTACCAATCTAGGCGTGTATCATCCTTTCCATGACTTTTTCTAGGCAACTTGCGAGGGCAACAGGGCGAAATGATGTCAAATCAAGTGGTGACTTTCCTGCTTTGAGTAGTGGCACAAGTCGACTTATCTTCCAATCCTGGGGAACAATGCCTGCCTGCCATGAGTGGTTGTAATAGCTTAACAACTGTCCCTTTGCCTCCTGTTGAAGGTTGGCTAGAGCGGCGTAGGTGATGCGATCGGGTCCTCGTGAACAGGATCGTCGGGAACCCGCCTAAGATGCGTCAAGTTCTTCTATAGTGAGAAGATTGTCCATTTCGGAGATACGGGGTTCAGGGATAACACTTCTAGTGGTGTCAGCGGACAAGGCGGACACACCAGCGATTCACGCACAAAACTCATTTGCCACTTCAACTTGAATGTGGCCTAAATGTAGGGCTAAAGCCATGAAAGGGTGTCTTTGTTGGGGAGTCGAGCGCAGGCCACGGATAGTGCTCCAGATGCGTGAACGGCTTTCGGGGATCCAATGATTCGCAGAATGATTTCCAGCGGTCCTGTTCAAGTTTGTCTAAACGTCGTTGGACTTTTTTCTGTATGCGTCGTGCCAGCCTCAAGTCGCACATTGCTTTCGTCCGCCTGTATCTTCTTTGCGCCCTTCGGCGATGCGCGCACAGTTTTTCCAGTTCAACGTCGAAATCTGAACGCTTGCCGGTGAATGGGAGGAGACAGGAAGCTTCCCTCATTGCCTCTTTGATGACATCCTCCAAGTTCTGGTCAGGGTCTTCACAGCACGTTTTTTTTCATGAGTCGCTGAAATTTAGAACAATCAATTCTTCGTATTATGGTCTTAGAAGAGGAGTTAGTAAGACCCCTTATTCGCATATAAGTTGGAATGTGGTCACTCCCATGCGTTTTGATGTTGAAAAACCAGTGCACCTGCGACCGGAAGTTTCTGGATACCGGAGTCAAATCGAGGCAACTGCTGTACCTAAGGCCCCGCAGGTATGTATGCCTTCCATCACTTAAGAAACATAGGTCATGCTTGGAGGCGAATGACACGAGGTTTCTTCCTTTAGCTTTGATCGTCGAACTACCCCAAATTAAGTGATGTGCGTTGAAGTCTCCAGTTATAACTCATGGGCCCGTAGTTGTTGTCAGTATGTCTCGTAGTCGGTCTTGTTCAAATCGTCCGGATGGGGATATGTAGACACCAATAAGTGTGAATGACACTTTTTCCTTTTTAACACGTAAGCAGACATATTGATTGTCATGCGGTTGAACTGCATGATGCATATATGCGAAATCTGTGCGAATGTAAACAACCACCTTGCTGCGTTCCTCGCACGTTGAGGAATCGAAAGATTCATACCCTGATAGTTTAGGAGGTTGTTGCACGTTTGGTTCACATATAACTACTATAGAAATGCGATTTATGAATATGTACTGACGGAATGAAGAGAGGCAGGATCTCAGGCCTCTCGCGTTCCACTGCATTAGGGACGCTTTTCGGACCTTGTTGCGAAAGAAGAAAATTGATCGAGCCAAGGTTGCTACTGGAGACTTGCAAATGCTGGACTTAGAGCATCCAGTACTTGTAGTGCACTCTGAGCTAGTGGAGACTTGAGGCTGCTGAACAGCTTTCGCATGGCATCCAGCAGTGTTCGGAACATTCTGATGACTTCTGTGTTTTTCTCGGGCAGCTTGTCAGTGGCTGGCTGGAGTGATGTGACTGTCAATGTGCGCTTAGGATTTGCAGGTGGCTGTGATTTCGGCAATGAAGGCCAAATTGATTCATCTGCAACAGTGCTGCTCGTTGGTTTGTTGACCGCGCTGGCCGCCTTCGATCTGGGAGGCAAGGGTGGTGGAAGAGAAGGGAGCCGGAGTGGCACTTTTAATGCAGCGTCTGCGGCATTCTTTGATGTACTGTGGTGACGATGACGCCTCTTTCGGACGGTGCTGGCAGCCTCTCGATGCGACGAATTGTCTCTGACCATTTGTTTCAATACCGCTATTTCTCTTTGGATTTTGGGGCATTCTTTTGACGGAGCTGCATGTGACCCATGACAATTCGAGCATTTGAGGGTACTTGCTTCGCAGTCATCCACAGAATGGGCTTCCGCGCAACGAGGACACACCGTCCTATTTTCGCATACGCTTCTCACGCGGCCCATCTTCATGCACTTATAACACTGTAAGGGCTTCGGTACGAAATGGCGCACAAAATGCCGAAAATGGCCCACCTTTACGTGTGAAGGAAGAGAGTCGCCCTTGAACATGATCTTCAAGCAGCGTGAGTTTCCCAAATAGACAACTTTTGCGATGACGCTAGCTTCATTTGCCGGTTTGACCAGAACATCGAAGTCGGAGCTGGAAATGGCAGTATTCACATCGTAGGTGACTCCAGTAACGACGTTAGAGCTCACAGGAATGTAGGAGCGAATTTGCATTCCCCCCAGCTCGTTGACGTTGCGCAGTACGTTAAGTGCCGCAGCATGCAAAACGTCGATGGCCAATATGTTTTTACGCGTGTTCACTCTGATGTCTGTGATCTCGTTTGGCACGAGTCCTTCCAGCATCACCGAAACAGATTGCCTGTTGAGGCGCTTCAAGTTACCGTTCGGTACCTCAGGGACAAAAAGGATAGTGTTTGTCACGGGTCTCCTTGGCACTTTGTCGTTCAACGTACTCGATGACGAAGATGTTCGGACGTTCCGCCTCTTCGCATTACGGCTGAGCACCAGCTTCAAATCGTCGTCATCGGAAGGCTCTTCGCTGCTCATTGGGTAAACAAGAGCGCCCTCACTGTCGTATTCGCTGTAGAGTCTCGTACGCTTCCTGGATGCGGCCACCGCCGATGCCGCCGTAACCGGCGGACGTCCGTGGGGGTCCACGTCCATCACAGCCGGACACGGATGTGATATTCGCGAAGTTCACTTATGAGTAGATAAAAAAGAGAGCACCTACTGAAACAGCAATCTGCTAAGCCATCACTTCGTCGTCGTCCTCTGCTTCTGTCAGATACCAAAAAATTTTGTCTGACGTGGAAAGGACCCTTCAATGTTGTCGAGAGGAGAAATGATGTTGATTAGTTAATTGACCTTGGAACAAGAGACACGTTATACCACATAAACCTACTGAAAAAGTATGAGGAACGGCAACCTGCACCACCGCACGAAGCATCCGCTCTTTGCCAGGCAGAGGACACCGAAAGTGACGAGCTACCATGCGTACCGTTCCAACGAAAGGAATCGTCTGCCGACGTAAGCACATCGCAGTCACTTTTTCCTACCCAGCACGTGCAAGTCACCAACTTATTGTCCAGGCACAGCAACGTATTTACGAATGTTCCTAGCAAAACGCACCTCGTACAGTGCAAGCTAAGATTGCCCAAGGATAAACCCGCAAGCATATGGCCATACCCTAAGCCATTTGCTATGCAAGAAGGGGTACAGAAAAAAAATACCAGACATACTACGACAAAGCATCATAGAACAATCGGACTGTGCTTACGATTCACCTATAGTAGCTGTGAGGAAGAAGGACGGAACAATGCCTTTGTGCATCAATTTCAGACAACTTAACAAGATTATAGTCTATGATAACGAGCCTAAACCCCGCCTAGACGTCGTCTTTGGTCAACTTGGACCAGCAAAATACTTTCCAAAGTTTGACTTCGCTAAGGGCTACTGGCAGGTTCCTATGGAACAAGGCTCTAAACTAATGACTGCTTTCTCGACAGAATCAGGACTGCATCATTTTCAATTCATGTGTTCTGGTATTAAAACCACCCCAGCTGTGTTTAGCCACCTCATGATGAAAGTGGTAGAAGACATACCGCACGTTTATTACTATTTTGACGATGTGCTCATTGCTACTGAAACCTGGGCTGAACATATTGTTACGGGATTTCGGCTGACTGAAACAGGGCATAGTGGGACGTACCCAAGAAAGGTGCCTCAGACTGAGAGCGAAGAAGTGGACGTTGTCGGTTAGCTGCGTTGTGTCTGCAGACTGACTACTGTTATTTTCACGTAACATTTTGGTGGAGGTGCTGGGTACTCTTCTGACAACGGAGCTACGCAGTGGACGCCTCCTTAAGTCTCCTACCATGGCTCCGGGTGAGGATACGGCTTCGCCACCTACCTCAGCAATGACAGCGACCCGGTACGTCGCCCTTACGCAACTCCGTGATCCCGGTACTTTTACTAAAAAGGACAACGCGAATGTGGACAAGTGGCTTGTCCTCAATGTACGAGCGCGTCAGCGAGCGATATTGCTGGGACCCAACCATTATGCTTGCGAATGTCATTTTCTATTTTGACAAGACCCCTTGCATCTGGTTTGAGACCCATGAACACAAAATCACAAGCTGTGAAATGTTTAAACAACAGCTCCACAACCTCTTTGGCAACCCGTTTGGTCAACAGCCCGATGCCCGAAAGCAATTGGCCGTACGTACACAGACGTCCACTGAGCCCTATTTGACTTATATTCAAGACGTCTCAGCGTTGTGTCAAAGGGCCGATCCCAACATGACTGAGGCCGACAAGGTTTTGCACGTTTTAAAAGGAGTCACCGACGATGCGTTCAGCCTGCTTGTACTTACGAACGTAACGACCATCGACGCTGTGATCAAAGAGTTCCGCCGTCTCGAGCAGGCGAAGAGCCGACGCATTTTGCAGCAGTTCCCACGCCTATCCAGCACCGCGGCAACATCGTCTTGCGAAGCAACTCCTTGTCATCCGTCTACAACCGAAGACGTGACGCGCATCGTCCGACGGAAACTCGAGGCCGCTTACCCGGCTGCCAACAAACCGACGTAGCCCGACGCCAGCTGTCGCCTTGATCCAGGCTGTCGTCCGCCAGCAATTTGCTAACCTAGTATCCTGTCCACTGCACCCACCCTGGTGAATAATGGGCCTTCGATAGCTTCTGTGGACATGAGACGTCGCCGTCCGTATTCTATTCGAACCAGAAACACGTATGAATGGCGAACAGCTGATGATAAGCCAATCTGCTTCCGCTGGGCTCGCGCAGGACACATCGCTTGTTACTGCCGCAGCCAGTGGCCATCTATGTCTTCTGGCTCGTACCCCGCTTACAATAACTTATTCCGTCCCCCAAACCACCGTTATCCGACCCGCACGCAGTCTACAGCATTTACTGCCCCTGAGAACTACTGAGGACTACGGCCATCCTGTCCCGTCGTCTCCACCACCTCAAAGCCGCCCTTCTCGTTCAAATACGCGTCTCCGCTCTCCCTCGCCATCGTTTAACCACCGCATGTCCCCGGAAAGCTAGGCTGCGCAGCTTCTAGAGGTGAAGCTACCCTGTCGGTCTTACTCAAAGAATCTTCTGTTGCCCTTACGTTTGAACCTGAACACCCTTGAAGTATACGTTGATGGCACACCTGTTGATGTTTTGATAGATACGGGCGCTCACGTCTGTATTATGAGTTCTAGTTTTCGTCATCGCATGAAGAAGGTCCTCACGCCCCCTTGACCAGTGTCGTCCAGGTTGCAGATGGGGCAACAGTCCCTGTCGTCGGTATGTGCACAGCTCGACTTGCCGTAGCCTGTCATCAAGTGGTCGTCCTTTTTACCGTGCTTGCAACATGTCCCCACGACCTCATACTAGGCCTCAATTTTCTTGCCGCGAATTCTGCTCTGATTGATTGCTCCGCTGGTGTGCTTCGCCTTGCACTGCCACAAATCAGTGACGCCCCGTATCAACCCACAAGCCAATTACAATACAGCGACTTTGTTCACCTGCCCTCCAAAACTGTGACGTACGTCGATTTTCTGTGCTCACCAGCTGTGCCCGACGGTGACTATTACGCTACGCCTCTCACCGACGTACTCCTTGCGCACAATGTTGCAGTGCCCTACACGGTGCTCAGCATCACAGATAACAAAACATGTCTACCACTTGCCAATTTCGGCTACATGAATCATGTGCTTCCGCAAGGCATTTCCGTGGCCCACCTGGGTTCGTTGCTCGATTAACAAATTGAAGTGCTTGCCTTAGACACCCTTGTTTCACCGCAGCGCACATCACTCGCAACACATTCGGGCAACCGTCAAATTGTGGACATGGTGGCCACTGATCTTCCGCCTCCACAAGTTGAAGCCCTACAACATCTTCTCGAGGCCTACCAGAATATTTTCGATTTTGGCGACCGACCTTTAGGACAGACGTCCTTTGTCCAGCATCGCATACACACAGGTGATGCCAACCCTGTTCAATGCCGTACCATCCTCCTGTCCCTGGGCATCCCCTGTGGTATTAGTTAAAAAGAAGGACGGATCGTGGCGATTTTGTGTGGACTATCACCACCTTAACATCACCAAGAAAGACGCATACCCTCTGCCCCGCATTGACGACGCCTTTAATTGCCTCCATGATACCGTCTACTTTTCTTCCATTGATCTTCGTTCTGGTTATGGGCAGATTGCCGCGGACACATGAACCGAGAGAAGACTGCTTTCGTAACATCCGACGGCCTCTACCAATTCAATGTCATGCCTTTCAGCTTATGTAATGCCCCCGCCACCTTTGAACGAACGATGGACTCCCTGCTCCATGGATTCAAGTGGTGAACGTGTCTTTGTTATCTGAATGACGTGATTCTGTTTGCTCCCACTTTTGAAGCGCACCTTGAGAGACTGTCGAAAATTCTTGATGTATGCCGTCTCGCCGGCCTTCAGCTGAATTCATCCAAGTGATGGTTTGGTCGCTATCGCATTACAATACTTGGACATATTGTTGAGGCTTACGGCGTACAGCCTGACCCAGAAAAAGTGCAAGCTGTGAAGCACTTTTATGTGCCAAAAACCGCCAAAGATGTCCGCAGCATTGTGGCACTCTGCTCCTACGTTCGGCGGTTCATCAAGAACTTCGCGAATTTCACTCGGCCCCTAACAGATTTACTGAAACCAGATGAGACGTTTTCCTGTGGTCCCTCGCAAGTAGCAGCATTCTCCGACCTGACCTCTTTGCTCACTTCTGTTCTGGCTCACTTCGACCCTACAGCACCGACCGAAGTCCGCACCGATGCCAGCGGTTACGAAATAGGCGCTGTGTTGGCTCAGCGACAACGTGGGCAGCATCGCGTGATAGCTTATGCCAGCAGGCTGCTGTCCCCCTCGGAGCGTAATTATTCCATCACAGAGCTCGAATGCCTAGCGCTGGTGTAGGCCGTCACGAAATTTCGCCCTTACTTATACGGCCGACCATTTATAGTTCTCAGCGACCACAACGCTCTTTGCTGGCTCACCTCCCTCAAAAATCCCCGCCGCGGTGGTCTAGTGGCTAAGGTGCTCGGCTGTTGACCCGCAGGTCGCGGGATTGAATCCCGGCTGCGACGGCTGCATTTCCGATGGAGGCGGAAATGTTGTAGGCCCGTGTGCTCAGATTTGGGTGCACGTTAAAAAACCCCAGGTGGTCGAAATTTTTGGAGCCCTCCACTAGGGCGTCTCTCATAATCATATGGTGGTTTTGGGACGTAAAACCCCACATATCAATCAATCCCTCAAAGATACTACAGGTCGTCTCGCCCGCTGGGCACTTCACCTCCAGGAGTATTCTTACACCATAGTGTATAAATATTAAAAACTGCACAAAGATGTGGATTGTCTGTCACGCTACTCTGTGGCCGACTGCAATCATACGAGCACTGACTCTGTAGGTTGCGTCCTTTCCATCTCCCAGCTGATTCATCTCGGGGACGAGCAGCGTCGCGAATCGGATATCAGCCGCCTAATACAACAGCTCGAATCTTCACTACAAAACGCTTCTGTTCACATGTTTACCTTAACGGACCACATCTTATATCAGCGTAATTTATCGCCCAACGGTCACGACCTACTTCTGGTCATATCAAAGCACCTGCGCTCCACAGTCCTACGCGAGCTCCATGACGCGCCAACCGCGGGTCACTTTGGTGTTTCTCGCACATATGACCGTGTGCGCCACCGCTTCTACTGGCCTGGTCTTTCTTGCTCTGTACGTCGTTATGTCAACGCTTGTGAAACTTGCCAGCATCGCAAAAAGCCGTTGCGACTCCCTTCCGGATATCTTCAGCCCATTGACATCCCATCAAAGCCATTCTTCCGTGCTGCTTTCGACGTTCTCGGTCCCTTCCCAGCATCCGCCTCAGGAAACAAGTGGGTCGCGGTGGCTACAAATTACGCGACCCATTATGCAGTTACGCGAGCCATGCCAACAAGCTGCGCTACAGACGTCGCTAATTTTCTACTACGCGATCTCATTTATTGCATGGAGCCCCTCGTCCACTGCTGACAGACCGAGGCCGTACGTTCCTTTCGAAAAGGGTTTACGATATCCTGCGTTCCTGCTCTACCCAACATAAGCTCACCACATCGTACCATCCCCAGACAAACGGGCTCACAGAACGTTTAAACCACACCCTGACAGACATGCTATCGAAATACGTCTCGGCCGACGATCGTGATTGGGACCTTGCACTACCCTACGTGACGTTCGTATACAATTCCTCCCGGCATGACACTGCTTGGTACTCGACAATTTACCTTTTGCTTGGACGCGAACCATCATTGCCGTTGGATACCTTCCTGCAAGCCGCTGCGCAGTCTAGTTCTAAATATGCACGCTACGCTATTACCCGAGCTGACCATGCTCGCCAGCTTGCCTGCAGCACATTAATGGCGTCCCAAGACTCGCAGAAGCATCGTTATGACGAGTGGCATCGCGACCAACACTTTCCGACAGGTTCCCTCGTTCTTTGGTCTCCTACGTGACATGCAGGCCTTTCAGAGAAACTTCTCTCTCGTTTCACGGGCCCATACCACGTGCTTAGACGAGTGACCGACACTAGATGTAAAATTGTCCCTGATAATGCATCAAACTCTTCTTCTCTGCTGTCAAGGGACATCTTCCACGTATCGAGGCTGAAGCGTTACCACACTGCTCCTGCTGTGGCCCCGTAATCTCGCCCGGTCGGCGAGATTACGGGGCCACAGCGAGACATACCCAAGTGTCACAAAAAGAGCGCTCAAAAAGGGTCTGCCGCCAAATTCTCGCGACGAAGCGCCAGAGAGACGCCTCGAGGTCAACAATAAAGAAATAACAAGCATGGAAACACTCCCCGGGCGCGCGTCTCTCTTCCCTCGGAAGTGTAGGTTCGCCCACGAACCTCCTCACAACGGCGGCCGAGCAAGCCCTGGAAAGTTTTCGATGGAAAGGGGCGTGGTGATGCTAGGTTGCGTCGTCTGTCGCGGACGGCACTCGATCAGCCTCGCGCTTTTCCCAGCCTTCGCTCTTCGCGGAAGGTATTTAACCGAGCAGCAGAGATGGGAGATCAGGAGAAGAAGAAAGTATGCGCCAGAGTGCGTAGCGTGTTCCGCCGTGTAGTCGGCGTAGGTTTTGTCCTTAGTGTCAAAGTAGGAGAAGAAAGAATTTCACGCTAGTGTGAGTAGGGTGTTTCCGCCATGTCTGCGGGCAAATATTTTTTTCTTAGTGACAAAGCAGGAGAAGAACAAAGTATGCGCCAAAGTGCGTAGGCTGTTCTGCCTTGTCGGCGAAGCCTTTTGTCCTCAGTGGCAAAGGAGGAGAAGAAGAGGATTTCCACCTGAGGGGTGAAGACTCGAGCTACAGGCAAGAGTGTGTGTCTACCGCCAGCGAGCGAAGACGCGTGGCAACCGCTGCACGTGGGATGCCGGCGTGTTACCGGCAAAGAAGTGTGGTGCTTGGAGAGCGGCCAATTGAAGATGCGAGAATTCCTGGAAGAGAAACTTCGGAGGCAGCGGAACAACAACAGCGCTGGACTTAAAGTGAATGATACCCGGAAGAGTATCATTCAAACTTTTGTTCCAAGGAATTTGGACTGTAAAATTTTCGAACTCTAGTCTTTAAGTGTCTTGGTGGTTCGATGCATGCGGCTGCATTGTAGTGCGTATTGTTTGGGTCCGTTGTTTCAAGTGTGGCTGATTGTAGTGAGTGGTACGTTGTTTGATTGGTGACATATCATATTCTTTTATTATTTAGGGTGCATACTTTTCTATCGTTTCGATCTGCCATTATGAGAATATAATTTTGTTTTGTTTATCGACTCTCGGCTCTGACTTGTTTTTTGGACCACAGCCGGCGTCCGCTGGCGCACCAAATAGGACCACTTCGACATTGTCCGCACTTTCGTGGTGCGGTTCGGGGGGCCGATACTTCGTCCCTTAGAATTAGCCCTGCGATCGCTTCCCTAATTAACGGGACCTCTGACAATTATTCTGGCGTCTGCGACGGGACCTTTTTGGTGCACAGTGTGTCCAAAGTAGTGAGAAAGAGCCTCGTGTTGTTGATAGTGTTAACGAAACGATTCTGTGTGTTGCTCAGTGTTCTCGTTAACGAGTGCAGGAGAGTGTTTCGAAATACTGATTTAGGCAGATAATTTTTTTGCACGAGGCTAGGTTTCATTTGCGAGATACAATGGATCTCGAAAAGTTAGTAGCTCCTGGGGAGAAGATGGGCGTTTCTTGCGCCGAACTATGGAAGTGGGTCAGCCAGAAGGAAAAAGAAAAAAAGAGAGAGCCAAAGAATAAAACGCAGCTGAGTTGGAGAGAGAGAGATTGGCAGCTGAGAGAGCCAAGGAAGAAAAAGCAGCTGAGTTGGAGAGAGAGAGGTTGGCAGCTGAGAGCGAAAGAAGAAAGAGGGCAGCATTGATTGATTGATTGATATGTGAGGTTTAACGTCCCAAGACCACCATATGATTAAGAGATACACCGTAGTGGAGGGCTCCGGGAATTTCGACCACCTGGGGTTCTTTAACGTGCACCCAAATCTAAGCACACGGGCCTACAACATTTCCGCCGCCATCGTAAATGCAACCGCAACAGCCGGGATACGAACCTGCGACCTGCGGGTCAGCAGCCGAGTACCTTAGCCGCTGGACCACCGCGGCGGGGCAGAAAGAGAGCAGCAATTGAAGCTGGAGAGCGAAAAGCTGGCAGCTGAAAGGGCGAAAGAAGAAAGAGAGGCAAAGGAGCGACAGCTGAAAGAAGAGAGAGAGCAGCAATTGAAGTTGGAGCTGGAGAGAGAAAAACTGGCAGCTGAGAAGGCGAAATAAGAAAGAGACGCGGAGATGGCTGAAAGGGAATGGCAGTGGCAGCACGAGATGGAACTTGAGCGGCTCTGTTTGCAACAGCGAAGTGAAACTCTGGTCCAAGCTAGAGTTGAAAGCAGCAAACGGGAGGACCATGGCTTCCGCTTGATCCCAATCGAGCTGCTCGTAGCGTTTGATGAAAGGAAGGACGACCTCGACGCGTACCTTCACAGATTTGAGACGATTGCAGGAAGCCAGAATTGGCCGGAACATCAATGAGCAACTGCTTTGAGTACTTGCTTGAGTGGCGAAGTGCTCAGTGTGTACGGTAGGCTGACGCTGACCGATGCAGCCAACTATGCAAAGGTGAAAGCTGCTTTACTGAAGCGATTTAGATATACTGTGGAAGCATTCCGGGACAGATTTCGGACAGGAAAGCCAGCTGATGGTGAGACGGCTACGCAGTACGCCGCCCGACTTAGCCAATATTTCGACAGATGTATTGAACTTTCAGGGACAGCGCATGAGTACGATGAGCTTAGAAAGCTCCTTATTAGAGAGCGACTTTTGACTAGTTGCCACCCAAGCCTGTCGCTGTACTTGAAAGAGAGGAAGGCTAAGTCACTTGAAGGCATGCTTGAATTGGCCGACCATTTCTTAGAAGCGCAAGGTGACGCAAATTTGGCCAAAGTCAAGGAGTGTCCCAAAGATTCGAAAAATTCGGCACCCAAACAAAAGAAGCGTGCACCGGAGAGTGTTCCGCGATGTTTTCTGTGTAACCGAGTAGGTCATCGCGCTAACAGCTGTCGAACGATCTTCACGAGCCTGCTGGGTTGATCTTTACGATCCTTACCATCTTTATGCTGGGTTGCGTTATCTGTTGCGGACGGCCCTCGAACCGCCTCGCGCTTTCCCCAGCCTTCGCTGCGTATCGCGCCGACGAAATGATGAGAATTTTCTGGAATCTCACTCTCGCGCGGAAGGTATTTAACCAAACAGTGATAGGAGATCAGGAGAAGAAGAAAGTATGCGCCAGAGTGCGTTGCGTGTTCCGCCGTGTAGTCGGCAAAGGTTTTGTCCTCAGTGACAAAGCAGGAGAAGAAGGAATTTCACGCTAGTGTGTGTAGGGTGTTTCCGCCGTGTCTGTCGGCGAAGGTTTTTTTTTTAGTGACAAAGCAGGAGAAGAACAAAGTATGCGCCAGAGTGCGTAGGGTGTTCCGCCTTGTCAGCGAAGCCTTTTGTCCTCAGTGGCAAAGGAGGAGGAGAAGAGGATTTTCACCTGAAGGGCGAAAACTCGAGCTACAGGCAAGAGTGTGTGTCTACCGCCAGCGAGCGAAGACGCGTGGCAACCGCTGCACGTGGGATGCCGGCGTGTTACCGGCGAAGAAGTTTGGTGCTTGGAGAGCGGCCACTTGAAGATGGGAGATTTCCTGGAAGAGAAACTTCGGAGGCAGCGGAACGACAACAGCGCTGGACTTAGAGTGAGTGATTCCCGGAAGAGTATCATGCAAACTTTTGTTCCAAGGACATTGGACTGAATAAGTTTTCGAACTTTTTAGTCTTTAAGTGTCTTGGTGGTTTGATGCATGCGACTGCATTGTGGAGCATATTGTTTGTGTCTATTGTTTCAAGTGTGGCTGATTGTACTAAGAAGTACGTTGTTTCATTGGTGACATATCGTATTCATCTTTTGTCGAGTGTGCATACTTTTGTAACGATTTGATCTGCCGTAATTGAGAAGATAATTTTGTTTTGTTTATCAACTCTCGGCTCTGACTTGTTCTTTGGGCCACAGCCAGCGCCCGCTGGCACGCCAAATAGAACCACTTCTAAATTGTCCACGCTTTCGTTGTGCAGTTCAGGGGGCCGATATTTAGGTCCTTGGAATTAGCCCGGTGATCGCCTTCCTAATTAACAGAACCTGTGACACCAAGAAAGGTGCCTCAGACTGAGAGTGAAGAAGTGGACGTTGTCGGTGAGCTGCGTTGTGGCTGCAGACTGACTACTGTTGTTTTCCACGTAACAATATAGCTGCACTTGAGTCTTTTCTCAAGCGAGTTCGCGAGGATGGTTTGAACATTCGGCCAACAAAGAGTGAGACTGGTTCATAGTCAGTCAAATTTCTCGGTCATCTCTGTGGGCAAAGCGTTATTCCACCGCAGGTCCAAACGCTCGACCAAATAGAGGCTGCTAAGAGCCCACAAAATAAAAAAGAAGTACGCTCGTTCTTGAGCCTACAGGTTATTACAGAGATTTCGTGCACAACTACTCTGAAGTTTCTTATCCACTGACCGAATTGATCAAGAAGAGGGCCCCTAACAAAGTCATCTGAGGAGAACGAGGACAAAAGTCCTTTGATGGACTCCAGGTTTTGCTATCTACGCCACCCATTCTAAAATCACCCGATTTTTCAAAACCGTTTGTACTCCGCACCGATGCAACATCGAGAAGCGTAGGTGCCATATTCATGCAGCGTCACGAAGGAATACTGCATCCAGTTTCGTACACAAGCCGTAGATTACAACCACCCGAAGCTGCTTACGCTAGAGTAGAGCGAGAGGCCCTGGCTCTTACGTGGGCACCCCGGAAATCCCTTATTTTCTTATTCGGGTGCAATTTCAATCTACAGACCACAAACCGCTCGTGTAGATTAAGTCGGCCAAGCGTGTGAACAGCCGCGTGTTATGGTGGAGCGTCATTTTTATGGAGTACGACTTTTCGTTCGAGTATATCGGAGGCAGTGACAACATAGGCACACATTACTTGAGCCGTTTGTCAACTCCATGAGCAACGTCTGCATTAAGCATTGATGTCCCGTGGTATTAATAGCTTTTGATGTGAGCCTTACAGCGCGATACAAATGCCAGTCTGTTTTAGTTCTGTGTGTTGTTTCTATTTTTTTCGATGTGTATTTTTGTGACCGAATATGCTGAGTGTGTGGGGCTCAGAACTGCTATAGTGTCAGTGGTGCTTACGTGTGTGTTTCCGTCTGCGAACTAACGTGTCCCCTGTGCCCTCAAGTTCGTTTACCGGAAGAAATTTCTTAAGCAGGGGGTGATGTGATGTAGATTGGAAAAAGAGAGCATATATAGCAGACGACAGTGCCAATTCACCTGGAAGATGACAGAAATGAAGGGGCATTGAAGCGCGCTCTTTGAAGATAAAAGAAAATGCGCTCGCGCTGAACGAAGCTGTTCGGACGTCGACAAGACGACGCAAGGGAGCCTAGGCCGAACTCGCAACTACGCGTGAGGTTCGAAAGGCCGGGTTCCTGTCCTCGAGCCATTGATGTCCTTGGTGCACGGTGTGTCGACGTGGCCGGGTTCGAGTTCTGGGTGAGTGGTCCTGCGGACATCTCCGGTACGGCGAGCGCCCTAGAAAAGACTGGAGCTGCCGAACACATCCAGTGAGCCAACGTCACTGACAGTGTGTGGCTACGTCTAGACCTGGTGATGCCCTCTACAGCGGTATGCTGAGCTGGCACCCAAGCGACGACTGCATTCTAGCACTCAACGGGTCCCTTTTCAAGGCACCGGGCTACGGCTCAGACTGTGAGACTGTTTATTCTTTTCTTATGTGTGTGAATCGCATGCGTGTATGACGCCTATTACTGTATTTGTATTAGTTTTTTTTTCTCGTCCAATATACCTTCGTTTTGTTTTCCGCACTGTCTCCATCTTCCTAGCTTCACACGCCTTGCTACGTGACGAACCTAACCAAGACTTTACCCAAACACGCTCCCTGGGCTGGTATTTGACGAAGCGTCACTGAAGATTGTAATGGCGGTGGTCGGTCGTCTGCTGATTTGTAATGCGCAGGCGGATGAGTTGACGAGCTCTGGCTTCAGATTCTTCTGCTTCAGCGTGCTGAAGATAGAGGTTGACGTCAAAGTTTTCTTCGTTAGTGACGTTGGGCAGCATGGCGTCGAGCGTTGTTGCTGGGTTCCTTCCGTAGACAAACTTGTACGGTTGCATCTGCGTGAACTCCCGCACGGTCGTGTTGGATGCGAAAGTCACGTACGAAAGGATGGCGTACCACGTCGTGTTTTCGACGTCGACGTACAAGGCTATCATGTCGGTGATTGTCCTGTTTAGCCGCTTCGTGAGACCCTTTGTGTGTGGGTGGTAGGTGTTGGTGTAATAGTGACTTGTCTGGCTATATCTCAAGATTGCATTTCATATCAGCAGTAAAGGCCATACCTCTATCGGTAATGACAACCTCTGGGGCACCATGACGAAGGATGGTTTTCTTAGCGACGACTTTGCTGCCTTTTCGGCGCTACTTTTGAGTAGGTTCTTTGCTTCGGTGTAGCGAGTGAGGTAGTCAATAGCTACAACCATCCATTTGTTTCCCGAATTCGACGTCAGAAACGGCCCTGGTACGTCCATCCCGAATTGTTAGAATGGTTGTGGGAGTGGTTAGATCGGCTGATGAAAGCCTGCTGACCTTGTCGACGGTGTCTTGCATCGCCGACAGTCTCAGCATATCCTCACGTAACGAGTGACGTCAGAGGCAGGGCGCAGTCAGTAGTCTCTTTCTTGTATCCTCGCAAGTGTGTGGTAAACACCAAGATGTCCTTCCATTGGATCATTGTGCTGGGCCTGGAGGAGTTGTGGTCGCAGAGCTGGAGGCACCTAAAGAAGGTACTTGGCTCGAAGTGGCGAGTTGTTTTGGAGAAGGTCGTTTCGCCGTAAGTGCCCGTTTGAATAACTTTGGAACAACCGAATAAAACAACCGAATCTAGGTGATGATTACACGCCTAAGTTCAAGGTCAGCCCGCTGGCGTTCAGCGAAGTCATCGGCAAGGAACTGCAAGGAACGTATGAGAGGTAATGGGATTGATACCCAGCACCTTTACCATATGTCACGAGGTCATGACAACGACGAAGGAAGTCTACTTCAGGTTGAAGATGAAACTGTTTATTCAGCCGAACTTGTGGCCACGTAAAGAGAAATGGAGACTACAGAGCTTGTGCTCTAACAGAATGTATGTAGAGAAATCAAAAGCGAGCGGTTGCTTTAGATGTTCTGATGAGCACTAAGATGGAAACTGCCCTGCTCAGGGCAAGTAATGCCTTAAATGCGGAGCCACAAGCATCTCGCACTGATGTGTCAAGGACCTTCGCTAACAACACAACGAAAGAAGAAGCGTGCAAAAAGTTCAAATAGCTGAAAATAAACAGACTGGTGCTTCAGGCGCTGGAAGTCAATATGGGGAATCCAGTTGACCGTTGGTCAGCGAGCTTTATGATAGCGAGCATGTATATCATGTGCAAGATTGTCGTCGGTGTCAACTCCTCTGTGATGCCCGAGACAGTGTTCAGTTGCATTAAAAGCAAACCACTTCAGCCATGCTCGGCTACTCTGCGTATATGTACTCTGCGCACAGAAAGGTGTCGCATGAAAAAAGATTACGCGGCCTATCAGCCACAAAATAAAGTGCACCGAATAAAAAATTTTCATCTTCAAGCAGGAGGTCCAAGTGACACAAGTGGCTATTTTGATACCGTCTTGGCAAGACAACCGGCACTGATTTAATTGACACGGCCGGCAGCCATGAACCTAAAGGGTTTTACTAATGTTTCGCAAAACCCGAGAGAACTTAAGGGTGGCATCTATTATATGCAGTTGAAGCCTGATTCTCAAGCTACATTTAAATTGGCAAGAAGAGTCACTGTGGCCCTACAAAACCATGTTGAAGGAGAACTCTAAAGGAGGCAAAACGATAGAGTTATCACAAAGGTAACTAAGTCCACATCCCGGCGATTGATTGATATGATTGATATGTGGGGTTTAACGTCCCAAAACCACTATATAATTATGAGAGACGCCGTAGTGGAGGGCTCCAGAAATTTAGACGACCTGGGGTTCATTAACGTGCACCCAAATCTGAGCACACGGGCCTACAACATTTCCGCCTCCATCGGAAATGCAGCCGCCACAGCCGGGATTCGAACCCGCGCCCTGCGGGTCAGCAGCCGAGTACCTTAGCCACTAGACCACCGCGACGGGGCCACATCCCGGCGAAGCCACGTAGTGGTGGTCAAAATGAGAAAAAATGCGGATATGTTGAGACCCGTCAGATATCATCATGGAACATTACCACATGCCAACATTAAAATACGTAGCACTGTACCTTTGAGAAGCTAGGTACTTTACCACCTTGGAGGCGTCATTGGAGCTGTAGCAAGTAAAGTTCGACGAGCCGAGCTCACGAATATGCAGTATGAGCATCCCAGTTGGCCGATAAAGGCTTCTGCGCATGCAGTTTGGCATAGCATCTGCTACAGACGTCTTCTAAGTAGCCATGGACTGAGTAGTAGATGATCTTCCGAATGTTGCGGTTGTAATCGATGATATTTTGGTCTAGCAAAAAAACTTGCGACGAGCAGGATAGCAACCTTTACAAGTTGCTGACAGGTTGCCGAAAACACTATTTGAAGCCTAACAAGAACAAATATAATTTTTCGCAGCACTGAGTGTGTTACATGTGGCACAAGTTCTCCGAAGAAAGACTCTGCTTGGATTCTGAAAGGGTCCAAGACATTCTACAAACACAGACCCGCCAAAATTGTTAAGGAGCATCACGTTTTCGCCAGATGGACAACATTGTGGCGCTCTTCCTGCCCAACGTGTTCACACTGTCTGCTCCACTAAGAGACCTATTAACAAAGACATAGCATGTAATTGGAGAGATTTCCAGAAATATAGTTTTGAAGAGCTTCGTGCCATTTTGATGCAAGCACAAGTTCTGCCTCAGTTTCAAGAGAACCGACCCATGGCATTATCTGCTGATGCCAGTCAGCTCGAGGTTGGGGCTCTTCTGTTGCGAAACGAACAGCCAGTGGCTTACTCAAGGCGCTCGCTAACCGCAATGCAACAGATTTCATGATGCCATTCGTCCTTTGGTTGACACAGCATCCCACATCTGGTTATCCCAAACCGAATAAACCAAACTGCCATTGTCGGCCCGGAAGCCCATGCTGCTCATAGCTTGCGATTGCAACAACCTCAACAGCAACTGCAGACCCAGCAACATCAGCATACTGGTGACACCTCCACAACACTGGGCTTGTTGGCTATCCTGGTCACGGCACCATTATTAAGACGATCGAGACCAGGGACCGCTTCGAATGAATACTGTTTATTAGAAGAACCGAAATAGCACGCGCTCGCTTCAGGCAGCAGTCTCCCTTCTTCTTCTTCTGGCGTTTGATGATGATATTTTATATTGGCTAACTCCAACGGGGATATCACAGCCCTCGCCAAAGGCATGCCACACGCAACACTACTCGACGTCTGGCGTGTCGCCATTAAATTTCCGCTGTTCTAGCCTGCCTTGACCGCGGTAAGATTCATCCAAGGTAAGGCCCAGTTCTCATTGGCACAAATCGCACACAACTGGACCCGCTACGAATACGTCATCGCCAAACGGGATGCTGACTACGCCAATGATGTCCGGGATATCAATATCAACCGACCCGTGACCAACTTTTACGAACACCTTAATACCAAATTCATACGCTGCCTGCCACCTTCGGATGAACAGAACGCGCAACAACGCCTGACTGCAAAGCTTGCCGAGCCTAAACCTTCGCAGCTCCATCGTATGCGTGCTCTCACGTGGAGCATGGCAGTCGGAAATTTTTTCCTGCTTGCAGCATGGCTTAAACTCCTACTACATGTCGCGGCAATAAGGCAGGCTAAAGTTAGGCTCCCTCTCAGTGAACTTGACGAAATCGCTAAAAAAATAATTGAGGTTTTTCTGCCGTAGTCATTGACCATCATTTTGGCGCTGGCCGTTCCGCTGAACATGACGGAGCTTGCGAGCTGTATGGACTATATCGATCGAGACTTCGAATGCTTTCAGCAACACGTCAGTGAGCACCTTCCGACGCTCCAATGATATGAGTGAGAAAGCCGTGCCCGTAATACCACATTGTCGCTGCAGCCTGTTGAGAACAAGGAGTCGCTATCATGAACGCTTCGGTGAACAGAGCCTGACAATGTCGACAGCAATGCCTACCAACGAGAAATGCCAACACCAGCTGGTGAAGATAACCGCAAGCTGCTAACTTGGAGGCCATTGCAACTTCATCACCGGCACAATCACGAAACAGTGTTTCTTTGTCTAAAGCAGTTCCGACATCTGCTGCTACGCATGAGCCCATCTTCAAGGTCCTCGGTCACTTGAATCTTTTGAACTCAGCGCGGCGAACTGGTGCGCATTGAAGACGTACGGCTCATTGCGCCTGCACATCCTTCTTGGGAAGCCACGCCACGATCTTTATTGGCATTTTTTTATCGCCGACTTTGCTGAACGAACAATTTACCCGGAATGTTTAGCACATTGTAACCTCCTTTTAGACTGCCAGCCACAATCGTCTCAATGACGCGACAGTCGGACATTTTTTCGCTAAGCCAGTTTCCTACCAATCAAAAAACCAAGATCGAAAAGTTCAGTGTTGAAATCATTCGCTGTATCATGCCATCCGCATTATCTGTCATGGTTTAGCGCGTCCCAGTGGGCGGCAATGCGAAGTGAAGCACACCACAATGCACAACGTCCGGATCACTCTAGGCCTCCCGGTTTTCTGCTGCACCCGTTACTTTGGCTCGGCTATGCGTATTGGGCCCGGGGCAGAGTTGAAAGCCATGCTGCGGGTAGGCACCGCTCCTCACTCCGAGGGCCGACGGGCCTCGCTACATCACCTTGTCCCGAATAATGTTGATGAATGGCGACAATGTGATGACGCCCACCATACTCTCAACGCGCGCACCGTCTCGGATATGAACGCCTTCCACCGCCTACAAGACTTCACTTGACCCATCCATAGCTGCCACGTCTTCTCCGTACAAGACTGGTTAAAGGCTTACACAGATACCTTCCAATCCAGACGACGTACCGAAAACTGCAATATTCACCCTGATTGACTTGTTGAAGTATCCCTTCATGAGCTTTGGCCAAAAGAACGCAGGGCAAGCTTTTCAGCGCTTCATAGGCAAAGTCGTCCCCAGCATCAATTTGTGCCTAATGAATATATTGTTCTTTTGCTGTGACACCGAACAACACCTCGGGCACCTTCGCCTGTTGCTCGAACGCCTCGACGACCGCGGAATTCCCGCCGACGCCCAAAAGACCATGGTAGGTGCTCGATCATTCATTTTCTCGACCATGAAGTGTCGTCATAGGAAACTTGATCCTTGCCTGAATGCATATACGACTTGAAGAATACCCCCAAACCACCACCACTAAAACTTTGGTCCTTTCCTAAAAATGCCGAAAGTTTATAAACTTCTTGCCACACGCCACCGAATACAAGGCACCCATTCATAATTCTTTGGCTCGTCTATGAGGAAATCAACCCGTTCAGTGGGAACTGACTTAAGATGCAAATTTTTGAAGACTACAAGGCAGCTCTCAGAACCGCCGTGCTCCTCTCCCGTCTCGTCTCTGACGCTTCCTTGGGACCCTTCATGGACGCCTCTAGTTTCACTTTCGCACCACCCTCACGCAAAGCGCCTGTGACACCTGGCACCACAAGGCATTCTTTTCCAGAAAACTCGCGCATCGAAATGCACCCCCTGAAAGGCCGCTTCCAGAGGTGAAACCACAACCGCGGCCACGACGAGTTTGCTAGCTTACTACAGAGAACTGCTGACAATATACGGAACAGTTCAACACTTGGTCCACGTTCTGCAAGCGCAGCCTTGTGCTAACTACATCGACCCCAAACCTACATATGCCTGCTCTGAACGTCGTGACCAACTTCGCAGGTTCCGCAGAGCCAGCTCTCGTTCAATTCCCACTTTATTAATGACATCAAACATATTAGCAGGAAGTACAATGTTGTCACTGACGCACTCTCACGTTTTGTAGCTAGATATTTTCTCAGATAACAGCTTATGTCCTTTCCGAAGCCCGAGTTTAACACGCGGTACTGTAGAAACAACTCAAGTGTGGTTCCTTGATACAACTGCGCCGACTACCCACTTCTAGGTCGAATACCATTCTCTACTGAGACATTTCTACAGGACGCAGCAGGCACTTAGTGCCTCTAGGCCAATGCCACGATCTTTTCAAACACAAGAGGCATGACCTGGCTGTCTTCCTGTTTCACCAAGTTCCAACCATATTGCGAATGTTTTTTCACGCGCTGAAAATACGTCTCCTAAATTTGCATGATTCTCTACATTTATTAGGTTGTGTGCTAACCGGTAAATGTAAGGTATTGTGGTTGTTTTTTTCTGATCTGTGTGGTTACGTTCCCTCTCAGTCGTTTTTCTCAATAGACTTTACCTTCCTTAGTATGTACTGCGCTATGATCCCAAGCACGTGGTTTCAATACTCTGCCGCTTAAAGACAGTATCTGTTTGTTGAAGCTATCTCTCATCGAGTGAGAAGATGAGCTGTTTAAAACGTTCGTGAAACACGTGAATGCAGTGGACCTTTTAACTAGCTTCGAATGGGTCGACTCAAACGAGAGAAGAGGCATGCTAACGTGCGGCTCGTAGGTCCAGCAAATGTGATCATTAAAAAAACGAAGTCTGAGATCTTTAAACATTATGACTCTTCCCACAGGTGCTTAGAAAGTTAGTAAAAGCGGTTTAAAACACTCATTTTTTTTTCTAGAGTTCAGATATTAGTGGTCTTAGGCCCGTTTTGTTCATGTCGAAAATGAAATAAGGTCGTCTAGGGACCCGTGGCTACCTAAAATTTCAAATGACATGGGCAACTTTCGGCGATTTTCGGCTTACGTATCGACAGAGTCCGGCATTCTCTTCTCAGTCATTCAAGGATAATTAGCGACCACTTGTGACATATTTTTCCTGGTTACCGACCCTACAGTAAAGGCGCAGTTTCGGCGCAAGTTCTAGATGGTGTGGCCTACGTCCTGTGTGCCGTCGGCGTTGTTTCTGCCATCCCGCTCTCGTGTGGCAAGTTCTATATCTAAAAGGTGGAAAATGCATCAAAGAGCGGCTCAGGGAACACTCGCAAAATGTTAACAAGAATGCTGATAAGGAAGCCTATTCTATGGCAGGTAACGGTTACTGCATATGCAGGCACGATTTGAATGGACGTGAATCTTTGGCAGGAACAACGATGAGCATGTGCTGCTGGCTTCGGAGGCGTATCATATTTAAAAAAGTGCTCGTCTTTGCATATGTGACACGTCTCTGTCACTGCACCTTTGAGAGTGATTTCATTTCTTCGCGTATGTAATACACTACTTCATTTTTTTTAACTCGGATACAATTTTGTGTGTTTTTGTCAACTGCGTGACACGTGTGCAGTATGGCTGCCTTGGAGGTGTATATTCATTGACATTCCTTGAATAAAATCAATTGTAAGCAGCGCTAGCGTGTCGTCTCTTTCTTTGTGGTGTGTCTGTGTTTGCGCTATAAAAGTACCTCAGTGGTACACCTTTCATGCTCAAAAAGCTAAAGACATGCATGCATTCTTTCTACCTCGACAACACCGTCCACCGGCCTTTCCAGCCACTCTACGACAAGAGCTCCAGTCTGCACCTGAACGGAAACAACGTCAGAGTCACAAATAACCGGCTCAAGGCCGCATACCCCACTGCGAACGAACCGGGTGAGGCAGTCCATCCACAGGCTTCTATTCACAGCCGCGAACGTCACAGCCTGCTCGTTTCTCGGCCTTGTCTGGGCGTGGGGTATGCTTCCCAGATTTGAACAGACCATGAAGGCTCTGCACACTGGGGGGGGGGGGGGTTGATATGGTGACTTACTGCGCAGCCTCAACCTTGTCACTAGCTATAGCCCGGCGTGACATTGTTGCGTGCGGCGACACGCCGGCGATAAGGCACAGCATCACCGCAGCGCAGCTGGAGGTTTCCGCCACTGACGGCTGCTGTAAACCCGACCTTAATCTCACAAAACTATTATTTCTCCGTAACTTCTGACGAGCATTTACCATCAGTATTCTCGATTCAATGCTGTTCTGATGTATCTAATAAATAGTTTTTATGTTGGGATCCGTTTTTCATTGACAGGGCACCCGACAAACATCAAGTGTTCTCAAATTTTTGCTGACAGCTCACTTACAAACTGTTTTATCTGTCTCCAACTCGGCTGGGCTAAGTGAACACTTGAAAATCAATGCCACGTTACTGCTTCACTCGTCAATGTAAGAAAGCGTAAGGCAAAAACTAACACTTTACAATAAAGACAACAACGTGTCGATTAACGTGGAAGCTGCTGTCTTCTACTGACGTCACATTCTGTTCATAGCCACTGCGAAAAACGCCGCCACCAGCGCCCTCATTGCTGCGCTGGCCATATCTGAATAGTGCAACATATTTCCACAGAGCAAGACTACGAGTAGTTACGACGTAACTACCTAAGAAGAGACAAGGACAAAAAAGTGCTGCAGAACATCACCACGCAATCGCTCAACCATTGCATCACAGCAAGACAATCATCATCTCATTATATGGTTACAACGCCACAGCCCAGCACAAATTCACAATCTCTTGTGTCAAAGCCAGAAACTTGATCTCTTTCTTTCTTTTTATTTAGTCAGAGCAAGCGAAGGCATGCTGATACATCGATCACCCAGCATTTGCCTTTCATTGGCCTCCATAATCTCTTGTGTTAGCTGCTGACAGTGTTTGGCTACATTAGGGCACTTTTCAAATTCCGGTCAAAGAGGCTATGCAAAGAGGCTGTCCACTAGCGAACTTGCGCAGACGCTCACATGTCGTTCGTGTAGAGGCGAGGCTTCCTGAAAATCAAAGATCTAGCAAGCTTCTTCCGTCTATCCAACCTCACTTCAGAAATGTAGGATCTTCAAAGTAGAATACTGTTAGAATGCAAAACTTGTGTTAATTTTCTGTGCTCGAATTCGCAATTGCAGTGTCAGCTCATGCATCGAATGACAGCGAGTTGGAGGCAAGCACTTCAACATGCGTTTTTAAAGCCTAAATACGTAAATTTAGGCTCGCACATGGTGGACAGCAACGAAGTGCGTGCACGAGCAATGTATCTTGCGATCAGTGGTACGAAGCTGCCTTTATCTGGCACAAATGGCCCCGCGGAAATTTTTTCCTTTGTGCTTGCATTCTCAATTGACTTATTGGTTTCTGTGCGTTAAACTGTTTTATGATGCATCCTACAGTAATCCCTTGATGGTAGTCTTTCGTTGCATAAGTTGTAAATTGTTATACATGCGCGTTTATTTTCACAGTGCAGAACAGAATGCAATACTGAGGCCTCCGAAAGAACTCCGGCAATCACAGAAACGAACGGCGAAAAAAAGTCCGATTTTTCGTCGCGACCAGCATTTTTCGATTTACCTCTATGGCGTACTTGTTCACATTTGCTAGTTAAAACCAGAGAGCAGTCTTCAAAGCCTGCGTGCACGATGCTGTGTGGTGACGATCCCTTCAAATTTGCGCCAGTCGTGGTGTGTGCGATGTTTATTGCGCTCGTGACACGTCTATTGTTGCAGGGCACGCACAGCGGTCAGAGGCTCTGTTCAGCTCTGTAATCAAAGTTACCGCGGTTCTCATTGAAGGCTACTCAAAACAATCACAGGATAACTACATATTCACAATCTCCCATGTGACCGACTGTGGAGAATGCGAGTAATTTGCTTACCCGATATGTCCGCAAAAACCAATATCCAGCACTCCCGCCATTCTCCTTAGCGAAAGCTACGTTATTCAGTAAAACTGAACTGAAAGTTGTTCACGTTCGTGGCAGTTCACGACTTAAAAGTAGCTTTAGGTGAGATCGTTTGTCGTGGAGTACGGAGCTGTCGTGCCTGCTCTTCTTTTTGCAATGGTTGTGACGAGTGAACTAGCAAGAACTTTATGATAGTCCATAATGCGTCTCACTAGCGTAGAGAAATTTGTCACTGTTTTTATGAGTGTGAAATAAGCAAACATACCTAATATTTAGCTCAATCAATCATTCGCACAAGCTAGCGCAGCATAGTAAGCATGGCAGTCGGGCTTTGCACTTCCCAAATCTGCGCGGACAGGTGACACTACGTGTCTGCAAAATTGCAGGAGCTGACGTCTATAATTTGTTTGTCGAGACTTCTCACCACACCCAGTCGAAATGAATGGGCGTCTATTCAAAAACAAAGTACATGACCTAATGGCCTCAATGTGTTTTTGCGAAGTTGATAATCTGCGAGATTCTACTTGTAGCATGGTGAGCTAGTTTTGGTCGTTTAAACACCCTCTAAGCAACTGTGAGTTGTGATTAATACCTGTGAGTGCAGAAGTTTACGTGACGCTTGTACTGGTTTATGGAGAACATATGTTGTTTGCATATTGCAGATTTGGCTTTAACATAATCTTCGCACCACAACCGGCTTTGCTGACGCACTGAAAAGACCAGTATTTTTAATTGCGTGTTTTCGAGCTGTTCTTCAGCGGGCCGATGAGCCAGACCTTAGAATACGCCTGTCTGCTTCCTTCGTATTAACGGGATCAATAAAGAAGTATAGTATACCGGGCTTACCGTGATACCGGGCGTACCGTGATACCGGAATTGAAGTGCGCATGCGCAGATATGTACGTTACGCGTACCGCTTACCGTACGCGCGGTATTTTTCAGATTTAAGGTAGCGTAGGTGCACGTAGTGTACGTAAACATGGCGGCGCTCTCGGACGCCCGCTTCGAAGTGATTTTGGCGTAGTTATTGAAACATTCACCTTGTTCGCAGCAAACGACTGTTCAAAGTGGCCTCGCTTCCCTTCAGTTAGCTTCGATGACTGAGTAATACGGATAAGTTGGCGTAGTTTTTAAAATAGCTTCCCATTTCGAACGCGCCTAGGCCTAACTACAAGATCAATGTCAACAAATTGGCAACGTAGATGTTTTCGCGTTTTTTACGTGGTTCATATTTATTTACTTTTAATATCACTAAAATAAACTTCTAATAATGCGTCGCGTGGCGGTATAGGCAAACGTTCTCGTTTTCTTTTCATTTTGACTGTTTACCTTATTAACCAGATATTAGGTGGCGCCACCATCCCAGCTGGAGCACGTAAACCACGTAAACTCTATCCCGCTAAACTATAGGACGCTGCCCACAACGAACGTTTGCTACACGGTAACGCCATTCCCTTAACCTGCGCTATCACGCTAACGCTAAACTATAACTCTCTAATGACACTTTTCAATTCAGGCGAGTCAAACAGGCAGCATTCGTTGAGAATAATAAGCCCGCTTTCTGAAGCGTTGGCCTTTCTAGAAAAAAATGTTCGCATATGTGCTAATAACAATTCAGAATGGAACCTAATATTTGCAACTACAAACGCTTTATTTACGAATTTATTGGAGCCAATTTTTCTACTGGGAATTTTTTCGGTTGAGCGGCCGCGAGATTACTTGGCTCCGGGACACCCCTTCCGCGGCACGCAACATTCATAACCTTTTTAAATATGCGAAGAATCTCTCTCTCTCTCTCTCTCTCGGGTCTATGTCCCACAGTGGTGGTGTGCGCTCTCACTGCGCATGCGCCAGTGTAATACTTCCCTCTCTCTAATAGCTACGCGTTATTGACTCAAATTCTCTACGCCCCCCTCTCACCTCGAAACACCAATGCTGGGAGCGTCTGCTAACTTTAGCTTTTTCCTACCTCTTCTCTAGCCACCCTTCCCCCCGCCACGTACACCACCATCGTGCAAGCGCGGGCTTCCCTCTCTCTCTGAGGCACTGCGCCGTGCTACCGACCGGGTTGCAGAAATTAGGTGCCGTTTCTCATCTACTAACCACTACCACCAGCACTCTCTGCTCCTAAGCTCTATTCTCTCCCCTCACAAAGCAAACACAAGCAGCGTCTGCTAGCGAGTTTCTTGATGAAATAAAATATTTGCGGCCTATCTGCGTGCTTCACTGGTTAAGGTCATCGAAAGACTATTGTCCTCTCTGCAGAGTGAGCATAAAACTTTTATTTGGCATTCTGCGTGACGATATCGCCGAGCTGGCGTTGCGTGAGATATAAATGCTGTCAAGCAATAACTTGAAGAAACAAAGTTTTTTTAGAACCCGAAGTCACTTAATTGTAGGTGGCAGCACCACGTAGTTTTAGTGAAGCATTATTGCAGCGAAGAAAACGCCAGTGTTTTTTTTGTCATAGCATCGCACTGCCAGCACCGCAGAATAAGCGATGAGGTTTTTTAATTACATAATTGCGGATTTTATCTCATTCTCTACATCAAGAACCTATACTGAAGGTGCGAAAAAATATTTGTAATATTTGCTTTTTGATCGACAATGTCAGAACACATGAACGCAGAAACGAGATCAAGATGGCTAGTTGTTGAGGAAGGGGTTAGACTTTCGTCCCCTACCGAATCTGGTGACAAACGAAAAGAGAGGACAGACATTCAGACAGACCAATATTTCTGCGTCAAAGTATTCCAAGAATGACTGTCCTTAAAAGAAATGGCATCACCGATATGCGCAATTATAAACATAGTGCTTGCGTCGGAAAAGTACCGCGCCACTGGACAACTGTAAGGTTCACTTGCTCTTAAATCCAAAGGCAGGTTATTAGATACATCCTCTGTACGGATTTTTCGGCGTGATACGACAAATGATTTTTAGAACAATTACTCAAATATGATTAAGCCATGTCTTGCCAAACTGTTGTCTCAATGAGGAAACGTTGCTGATACACGACCAGTAAATTTTTGTGTAAAGTTGTGATAGCAATAAGATTTTTACTTTATCACACATCTGCTAAATATTTAGGTACAGTAACATTTAGACGTTTGAACTTCGATTTGATAGACATGTTTCCAGAAGAAACGAATGCTTGTGCCAGAAGGTTTATTTTTATTATTTTTATTTTTATTTTATTTATTTATTATTTTTTATTTTTTATTATTTCTTAAAGATTCATAATTTTACTTTGCCGTTAAAACGTGGCAAGAGGACATAGGGGGTTATCTATCATGTAACACTGATTGCTTGCTTTAGGAAGGCTCACTATATGAAAGATGTGTTTCTGGACTGCTGGTGTACTGTTTTCTATATGAATATAATGAAAAGAACCCCGAAAAAGGAATTACCGCTGACACCACATGGCATTCGGCATTTAACTGCAGCTGAAGGCATGAGACCTCAAGACAAAATTTTTTTCTGCTCTGCCTACATAGCATTTGGAGAAGCCGTATGGCTGATTGGAACCGAGATTTAAAAAGCATATCAGTCAAGTTATGCTTCACGCACTCTGTAAGTACACTACTGCAAGTGTTTCGGAAATCGAAACATGGACAAGAAGTGTAGGCATTGATTGATTCCCTGGTGAAGTTGAAAGCTGCAGTTGCTTTGAAAGCTGCAGTTGAAAGCTGTAGCCGGCAGTTGCTTTTTAAGCAACTGCAGGCTCGCCAACATGTACACAACTTCAAAAGCAACTGCACGCTCTGCAAGGCTATGCAAGAATGGCTTGTACGGTTTCTGGGTCACCAGATGTGCGATCCCCAATATAGGCCAGAGCACGCAAACCTCGCATCAAGACGCCTAAGCTCCCGCCACGTACTCTAGCGCTGAGAGGATCATTTTGTTGTGAACTGCCAAGACGTGCACAAGTTCCCTCGCCAACATGTGCACAACATCAAAAGCAGCTGCAGGCTCAGCAAAACGTCATAGAGAACCCAAAGCAAGAACTTTCGAAAAAACACCAGCGCATCGAAAGAAACAGCATTAACTGATGATACGTCTGAGCCCTACTCAGGAGATACCCCTCCCCCAAACTGACCTGCCCTGTGTTACTATGTACGCTGCTGATGCAGGCACTGCTACTACAGCGGCTATTTTATCGGGAAGCTTCCGTTGCTTTATCGTAGAATTCCTGAAAGCGCCACATCTTATACATAAACCGAAAGAAGAAAAGGACACCGATCTTCATTCTGTTTAAGCATGTTACTGTCGTTTGAGGAAGACTCAACCATTGTATGAATGGATTACAGTTCATGCAATTTTTTTTTCCTTTCAAGACTGAAACATCTGGAGACTTAAGGTTCGCCAAAGTCGAAGCTCCCGCCTGCTTTGTGGGCGTCATGACCGTGTAACCACATGCTAGATATCTATTCTCCCGACGGGTTATTGGAGTAGCCGGTGGATAACTGTCTCCTCGTTAGTGGGAGAGTGAGTGTTGTTGCTCTTACGTTTTTGTTGCCTGCGACTCTTCGTTGCATGAGGTCCGTCATCAATCCGCTGAAATACTCTACGGCGTCCGGGCAGAATATGCGTATTCCGAGCATTTTGCTGAGGCGGGGAAACTGGACTGTAGGAAAATGAACATGCGTGGTAGTTAGAAAGCGAATTACATTGTAGAAAGTGAATTATTGCAAAAATTCATAAACGCCCCTCATTTTAGAGCTTTGGAAATATTGCCGGCAGCCTTACCACTCCTTCCACCCGTTATGTTACGCGGTTGTTACACTGAAGTGTTTAAAATTCCTTTCAGTTCTTTCAGTTGTTGCTTTAATTCCGCAAGATCAGGCCACAGAAGAGCTTGAGAGCTTGATTTTTTTATGTGTGATGTTTAATGTCCCAAAGCCACGATCTGAATATGAGACACGTCGTAGTGGAGGACCCCGAAAATTTGTACCACCTGGGTGTTTTCTAACGTACACACAAATCTGATCAAATGGGCCTGCAGAATTTCAGTCTCAATCAAAAATGCGAACGCCGCAGCTGATACTCAATCTCGTGACCTGCGGGTGAGCAGCCGAGTACCTTAGCCACTAGACCAACACAGCGGGGTCTGGAGAGCATGTTTCTGGCCCTGCCTTAACTAATCTTTTCTATTTACCCTGTTGCCCGTCCTTAACTATTCTATACTGTTCATGGTCTCTTGTGTAGGGAGCTTTGTAGGGCCCCGGCCATCGTATGCTGTCGATTCGTGTTGGTTTGCGTGAGGATGAAGAGTAATTACGTTAGGAGTTGGGAAACGAGAGGCACCGCATCAAAAATAAAGGTTCCCTATGCCGCCCTGGATTCTGAGCAGGTTGCAAGCTACAACTCCCGCACTTGCTTGCCCGTAAACGCTTGCTTCATTCAAGCGCAGGGGAATCAATTCTCAACATTCCCTACAGCCTTCACGTTGGGTGAAGTCCGTTGGTGGAACTGTTTATGTCAGCCGTGAAAACTTTCGCGTTTCCACACACACACAAAAAAACGCTAAAGAGCGCCGCATGGTACGCGCTATCATTACGCTCCGCTTCATCTACTTTTCAGCGCCGAGAACACAAGCACCGAATTTCAGCCATCACATTCAAAAACTCTGATGAGTGAGACATTCAGTGGAGATAGCGACATGAGAAAAAATGAAGAAAAGTGGTGATGGCGACAGATGTATCTCAAAACAAGAAGTGTATTTGCGAGGCGAGTCTTGCAATCGTGATCCAACTTATGTGAATGTGTCATTGTTACCCAACCCAAATAGGCATACTAGCTAAGCACAGCATAGCCTCTCAAATATAAGGGTAAAGGAAATTGAGGCTCAGTAGGAGAGCAAACAGGAAGAGTATGACAATGGTAGCATTGAAATGAAAACATTGAAAATGAAATGCAGAAGAAAACGGAAATAGAAATATTCAAAGCGTGAGAGAATAAAGAAAGAAAGAGAAGGTAGAAACAGGTAGCGAGAGATTCAGAGAACGACGGGGAAGGTAAAAAGACCCAGAAAGGAAAATAAATTGAAAGATAGACAAATATATAGATACGAACTAAAACAAAAATGCAAAAATAAAAGCAATAAACACAGAAATAATAAAATAGATACGTAACTCTAAATTTTCGAAGCCCATTACAGGACCAGCCTACCTAGAAGCCAAATCCGTTAGAATGGCTCAACCAGTTCGCTTCGAAGTGTGGTTACGCTAATCTTCGTCTTTTTGGTCTGTTTCTATCACTTTGAAGTTGTTTAGTTTTGAGTTTTCTTGGCTTTTCTCCTATTTCTCTTGATAAAAGTTTCATCTAATTCTGTAGTCACTTCATCGCCTTCTATACCTTCTTTTCTTTCTGTCGATAGCTGCTTCTCTCTCTTTTCCATTTTTATGCTTCATCAAAGCTTCCTTTCTCTAGATTCTCTTTTTCTTTTTTTCTCTTCCTCCAGCACAGTCAATTTATCTATTCTAGCTCTTCCACCCCTGTCTATTTTTCCTGTTTCTTTCTTGGTACCTCGTTCCTCTCGTTTTTCTTTTGTCGTCACTATTAAATAAGTCTTCTGCAGCACAGAAAACACCTGGCTAAACAGACCAGCATCAGTTCGCTAAATATGAATGCCCCCAAACTCGGCTGAACCTTATGTCAATAAATGAATGTGAAACAATGTTGGAAATACTTTATTCTTGATTTTATGAGCAATAATAACAAAAAAGTCAGTGTAAGGCTTGCACGCTTAGATAAATAATTTGATGCGGTCTGTGCACTCCAATATATTTACCAGTGTCATACGAATTTCGTCATTTACACCACCATACTCACCTTCATTTAGGGTGTTTTCTCCTTAGTTAACACTAAATCTGTAGCTAAAGAAATGTGGGATATCGTTTCTCAAGTCCGCCCTTCAAGCACTTAGTGCATATATGTTATTGGGTCATCATAGCAGGGCCACCGTAGAGGGTAGTTGGTTGTACATGGTGGACAATCACGATGGGCTAAAATTGAACACAAAAAACACACTGAGGCACACTGAGGCACACGTGAGCGTGGCGTTCCCAATGCCTTAACGGCGCTTCAAAAATTAATTTCACTTTTTCACTAAGTAAACAGCAGTAACCAGAAGCACAACCATACATGTTCTGTTAAGGAGGTCAACAAGTTTGTACCACGTGAAAAAAAATGTCGTACATGGTACTCCTTTGTCATGCGAGAATCGGTACGTTGGGCAAACTGGTAGGAGTCTTAATTCACGTTTACGTGAGCATGATTACAACTACAAGCACATTAGTCACCTTGGTGACTTTGCCAACTCTTGCTTAACGTGCCGTTGCAAGCCAGATTTCGAAAACACCGTTGTTTTATCGAGATCGAAATATACAAAGGAAAGAGATATCATGGAAGCTTTCACGATGCGCAGGCTCGGTGTGGACAGGTGTGTTAGTGAACCATCTGTTCATTTGCCCAACAAAGAGTATGCTTCTTTACGTAGACCTTTTAGATGGTTCTCAAGGTTAGACTTGATATCCCGCAGATGGTTGTTTTCTTGTAGTAGGCAGTGTGCAGATTTACGCTCTTTATTTTGTTTTCTCTTTCACCCTATAAAAATTTGTCATGTTTCCAATGAATAAACATTTGTTAGTTTGCGCAAGTGTGTGTCCTACCAGTGCCTCTATGTGCCTTTTTGTGTCCACTTCTAGCGTGTCGCGAGTGTCAACAATTGTGTCATGTTACTCGAGAAGTTTAAATTCTCGATGACTGTTGTAATTGATAAAGTTGTAAAAACTGTGAGTCATTGAAACTTTAGCATATGGCCGCTTTATGTGTAATGGGCAGCAAGCTTTAACCCTGAGTGAGTATGCGTGAGTAATGTTTTCGAATTTAAGTATATTACTGCGACAAAGTTGCTACTAAATCATAAATAGAGAGAAGAAACGCGCATGGTGCGAAATAGCAACTTATTTCTTTCAAGCTGGTGGTAACGAGGTCACACAGAAAAAGCAAGGCGTTATTGGCAGCAACAAACCTACTCTCACCATGTAAAGATTTTAAATTCCTGTCAGTGGTTTCACTGTCTTGTTGAAATGTATAAAACAGGCAACATTTGGCAAACAGACAACAGAAAATGCGTTCGTAGTTTTAGGTGGTTATTCGAAATAGTCATTTGAAATACTGATTTTCATCCACATTAACTATGGTATCGAGGAACTCCAGAATTGATCGATATGCGGGGTTTAACGTCCCAAAACCATTATATGACTATGAGAGACGGCGTAGTGGAGAACTCCGGAAATTTAGACCACCTGGGGTTCTTTAACGGGCACCCAAATCTGAGCACACGGGCCTACAACATTTCCGCCTGCATCGGAAATGCAGCCGCCGCAGCCGGGATTCGAACCCGCGCCCTGCGGTTCGAGGAACTCCAGAAACTTCAGGATATAAAATTACTTATTTACACGAAATACTGCTGATACAAACTGAACTATGATAAGGTTCCTTCCAGGTAGACTTTGAACTTTCATTATCCTGTAGTTTACAGACATCCCTGATATAAAATAAATGGTTAGCAGAAATTTTATTCAGCAGCCAGGTATTATGACTGCCCCGCCGCGGTGGTCTAGTGGCTAAGGCACTCGGCTGCTGACCCGCAGGTCGCGGGAGCGAATCCTGGCTGCGGCGACTGCATTTCCGATGGAGGTGGAAATGTTGTAGGCCCGTGTTCTCAGATTTGGGTGAGCGTTAAAGAACCCTAGGTGGTCGAAATTTTTGGAGTCCTGCACTACGGCGTCTTTCATATTCATATGGTGGTTTTGGGACGTTAAACCTCACATATCAATTAATCAATCAATCAATCATTATGACTACAATTAGCCGATTATCTCAATGTTTACGTTTTACAAGAGCACGACGCAGACATCTCGATGGTATTGACTGTACTTACAAGAGAAGAAAGCCCTCCAGTTGTAGTCAGCTGCAAAAAAGCGCTTGGCCTGCAAGACGAACGGATTGTTTACATCCCGGTGGGAGTCCAACTTGAAGCTGAATGTTGACTGCGCTGTAACGTCTAACGCATATGCTCCGAAGACCCTGCGCCGATTAATTATTTGTATTATTAGAAGCATTTTATATTAGCAAAGGTCACCTAAATGTTTAGTTTTCACACTGATTTATCACTCAGGGAGCGCGATGTAGCCACAAATATGTGCTTGCAAATATGTGCTTACAAATATAGATGTAAGAAAAACGTAACTTGTCAAATCAAGCAGCAGAAAGATGGAAGCCACCGAATTTGCACTCTTTCGACCAGTGCAGTTGAAGTTTTGTACAGAGAGATAAAATGCGGCAGCTAAAGGGTAGCTACTCAATACCGTCACGTGCCAGGACAAAAATTTGTGGCCGGGATAGCACGTTTTACTTAGTACAATAATCTTTCTAGGTAACGCTTATAAACAACTGGCTTCAAGGGCACTCCTTACATTGCCAGACAGCGCAGGGAAGCCAGTGTTTTAGGACTGTGAAAGTGTGAAAGTCAAAGAGCAGCACTAACAAAAAAATTGCACATTGCGATGATCGTAGATGCTAATGAATTAAATCTGCAAAAGCCCCTTATCACCGCTATGGTGCAGCGCATATCATGCTTTTGCACTATTCGCCTACCTTGCAAGCATACGTCGACAAACTCACTCATGAGTGCAATATATTAGGCCCCCTCATAACCAGATCGGTACATGAATGTGTGGGCGAGCAACATTGCCATGCGCATGGACTTGCTCGGGCCCTTTCCGAAGTCGCATAAAGGCAACCGCTAGATCGAAGTCACTACTAACTAACCAGGTACTGCGAAATGAAAGCCCTACAACGGGGCACCACTAATGAAATTGCGTATCTTTCATGGACAAGATCCACCTCCACCACGTAGCGCCAACAGTTATCACTGACCACGGAGCAGCCTTTACTGCCCAACTGATGCAAGACGTCATAAAGTAGTGAAACCGCTCATCGCAAAACGATTTCATACCATCCACAAACCAATAGTCAACGTAGAGGTAAAACAAGACGCTCGTTTACGTGTTGTCCGTGTACGGCGACCACAATTACAAAAATGGGACGACATGTTGCCATACGCTACATTCGCTTACAACACTGAGGTTCGAGAGGCTACCAGGTTCCCCGCTTTCCGGTTGCTTTACGGCCAAGAAACAATTACGATGCGGAATTTCATGCTCTTACCTGACATGAACAATATCCCTACCAATGCGAACGACTTTGACCGGCTCGGTGACGCGGCCCGCGAAGTAAGCACTCGAGTGGATCCGAAAACAACGCATTTACTTGTAGAGGTACAACTCTCGTCATCGCAGTGTTATTCACGAACCCGCTGATCTGGTGTGGCTGTGGATTACCGTTCGCCAGAGGAACCACTCCAAAAGGTACTTCACCGCTACTTTAGTCTCTAAATAGTACTAGGGAGCCTCAATTATGGGAACTACGAAGTCCTGATTGAAGAGACAGCTCGGTGATCTCAACGTTCCCAGCAGGCGGACATCGTTCATGTATCAGGGATGAAGCCACACTACCCCCAAAGCACCTGACACTGCTTCATCATACGTACTCTCACGTCTAATTGGCATTGAGTATCAAGACGGTACTTCTTTAGAAGGGGCGTTATGCCACGAGCATGGAATGAGATTGAGCCATATGAATGCGTGTATGCGCCAATGTGTAAAAGAACAATAGTGCGTGATGGGCTCGTGTTCATGGTGACCAGTTCAGCTCGACGTCTAATGCTGTTGCACCTCTGAACAGGCATTCTTTTCTATCGACTATCGCGTGACAATTGTTTTGTTAATTTGAATCTGAGCCGGTCCGATGCTGACGCATGGGTTTTCTTAGCGCAATCTTCACTGTAGGCCAAATCGCACCATTACTACTAATGGAACGTTCACAGTGTTGAATGACCTGAAAAGTTAGAATGTGGGATGGATGTAAAGTGGCTGTTTTTAAGTGTACGCTCTATGTAAGCGTAACACACACACACACACACAGATATATATATATATATATATTATATACATATATATATGACGCTATGATGAATGGGAGGCGTGGCCTGGCTCATCTGCCATGTTTATTCCAAAGCACTTATTCATCGGCTTCTACCGACCATCGCTTCATACGTCACACGATTCTCCCTCCCCCCGAAAGAAGGCATGGATTACGAACAAGAAAAAAAACAAGGAGAGGTTAAAAAGTCACAAATGTCAAAATACACAATTGGTTCTATGCTCCAGGGAAGTTCCGTAAACTTTCAAAGACTTCAGGGGAGAGTGCAGCAGTCCGGTTAACGCAGGAGTTCTGGCGGGCGAGGCTGGTGGTTGCGTCCTGGATAATACGAAAATGCTTTGGACGTAGAGATAGGGGTAATCACAGCTGGCATTCTTGTGAAGAACGAACGAGGCTCGAACATCTTGCAGAATCTACAGTTCCGATATTGTAGGCTTCGAATTCCTCGTCGTGGGTGAGACACAGGCTGTGCAGGCAGCTTGCGTGCGCGTTAATCAAGGTTGATTGGGTGCTGCCTGTGTTTCTGCCGAGTACAAGGGGTGCTTTTGTGGCTTTTGGAGATTTTTTTATAGCGATGTCGCAGATGTTTTGATTGAAGGCGCATTTTCAATCTCTTGTGGAGAATATATCCACGACGATGAGCCCTTTCGCAATGTTCTTTGAACCTTAAGAGTGGTTTCGATGAAGTTTTCTTTCGTCGTTGACAATGCTGAAAAATACGTGGACGTTGTAGTTTTTTTGGTTTCGTCGACTTGCTTTTGGTGTGACATTGATCGTGGTGTGCCCTGATTCTTATCAAACTTCTGCAGGCTTCTACGTCGCCAACCAATGCGGCTGTTTCTGGCGCGAGACAATGTGGGGGGTTTCGCGCACTTGAATATTCTGTATTCATAAACCGCTCATTGTTTGTCGTTGCCTGAAGGGTACTTGTGTCATCAGAAGTCGCACCTACGCTTTTGTTTTCAGTGTTGGCAGTGAGGTTGTGCACTGTATTGACGTCGTTTCGATCTTGGGATTGATGAACACTAGACGCTTCTGCAAAAGACTTTTTTTCACAAGATGCTGATTGTAAATACTTCTGTCTTTGTGGAACTGCTGAGCTGAATACCAAGTCAGTTTGAAAAGTGCGCATGTGGCAAGAAGTATTCAATGCATCTGTGTCATCAATAGTGGATTCAATTCTTTTATGCAGCAGAGAGGTAAGCATTGGCGATATTTGCGCGGATGAGGAACCAGGTGGAAGGTTGGAAAAACGACAGCGTGGTCTTTCCATGAGCATGTAGCTAACTTCACCTTACGGAAATTGTGAATTCATGCACTGTGTTTGAATGCGTGATTGCTGCTTATGATTGCGTACTGAGTTCGAATGCACTGAGAGTGTGTGTTCTACTCAAATCTTCATTATAGAGTTCAAATGCACTGAGAGTGTGTGGTGTAGTCGAATCGTCATTATAGTCTTGAAACCAGACGATCATTTCTTCTTTTATCTTTTGCCTAGACTCGTCGTTGTCGAATATATGGGTGAAGTAAAGTTTAAATCCCTCACCGAATTCCGCTGAATTTAAATCCCTCACCAAAGTCGCTGAATTTCGTAACCATCTCCCGCTCCGACCAAGATGCAGCGGTAACGTGGAACTCGAACAGGTCAAACCAGTCTTGTACGGGTCAATCGTTCGCTACTCCGGTGTACTTAGGGATGGGAAGGTCAGTAGATGCTTCTGACATGATGCTGGTCGATGCGTAATGCTAGGTGCTTGTACGGTAGTCGATGTATGGTCAGGGTGTCATGCGGAGGACTGCATAGATGATTAGCGACTGGTGAACGGGCTGGCAGGTCTTCATCCTGTCAACTCGTGTGACGCCTTATGAATGGGAGACGTGGCCTGGCTCATACGCCATGTTTATTCCAAAGCACTTCTTCATCGGCTTCCACGAACCATCGCTGCATACGTCACACACACACACACACACACACACAAACACACACACATATATATATATATATATATATATATATATATATATATATATATTCGTATGGGGAAGAAGACGCACGTACGAAGTGATTTTATTGACGTTTCGGCCGTGGGTCCGGCATCATCAGAATGCAGTTTATGGCCCGAGTGCTGTTTATCTACTTGTGCATATCAATAAGATACAAAATGAAAACCGGCATTAAAGGCGATATATGGGCATATATATATATATATGCAAGTCACACAATATGAAGGGCACCTAATCTACGAGTAAAAAGATATTGCTTCCATGTGCGAGCACGTGGCGAGCACGTTATTTACAAATAAAAAATAAAACGCATAAAAGATAAAGCACATAACATCAAGAGTAGTCAGACCGGTGAAAGCAAGGAAAAAACTATAAAATACTAATAAAAATGTCAAAGAAGTTACAAAGCTGCTACGTAATCAACGGATACAGACAATGTAGTGCAACTTGCTGAGCAAGGTTGAAAAAAGATGGACAGGGTGATACAGATCACGCATATAGGCAACTAAGTTTCACACCAGATTCGACCGCGTTAAACTTGTAGATGAGGAATGATTCATGGGCTTCTCTATCATAATTTGTGCGGAAACCAGATTCTAGTAATGTGACCTGTTGATTTTCAGAAGAGTGGCCAGGGAGGTGCACGTGTCTTGAAATGGGCAAGTGGGGCAAGGTGTTAGCATGAAAATTATGGTTGTTAAAACGCAGTCCAAAAGGCCCTTCTGTTTGACCAATTTACTGTATTTCACATAGCGCCATTCTAGTATGTATATCACGTTCTTAGAATTGCAGTAAAGATTGCCTTTGATTTTTAAGGAAAAGTTGAAACCAGTACTGGTGACCTGTTGGCATGTGCGCATGTAAGGGCATACTTTGCATCGCGGCTTTTGGCAAGGATGGCACCCGATCGTGTCAGGACTGTCTGCTTTCGAAGATGATGACGATGAGAGTATGTCTCGAATAGTTTTCGCTTTGCGATACACTGCTTTAGGTGGTTCAGTGAAAATGTTTCTTAAGCGTTCACTTTGCATTAAAATATTGTGGTGCTTTCTCAGCACATTCGAAACACGCGGAACTGACGCAGAATGGGTAAGGACTAAGTTTGTCTGCGGTGAGGGAGTTGAGTTTTTAGCAGCGCGCAACAGCGTTCTACGATTATGCATGTCGGCACGTTTTATTGCGTCATCAATTATTGCGGCGGATATTTTTGTTTGACTAGAGCATCCTTTAGTGTTCTGCAATTTTTTTGAAACTCTGATTGTTCTGAGCAGATTCTTTTAAAGCGTAAGGCCTGACTGTAAGGGATGCTAGTTTTGCAATGTTTCACGTGGCTACTGTCACAGTGCAAATACTGTTGCCGTCTGTACCTTTCCTGTATAGAGCAATGGATAGCTTATCATTTACAATCGAAATGATTACATCAAGAAAACTAAGCGTTGATGTGGAATAGGTATGAGAAAATGATATTGATAGATGGGCATCATTAAAGTCAGATATGAAGGACAGCAACTCCTGTTCACCATGCAGCCAAATAAGGAAAATCACATCAATGTAACGTTTATAATAAAAAGCTTTCAGCGCGCGGGTTTGCAAAAATTCACTTTCAAGCTGGCCCATGAATATATTGGCATAGTTGGGTACAATACGCGTACCCATTGATGTGCCGCTAACTTGGACATAGTGTGGCCCTTCAAATGGACAGCTATTTAGCTCTAAAATGAGCCTGAGAAATACTGCTAATGTGTTGCTGTCGATAAATTTACCCAGTGATGCTGCTTCATAGGACCTGGTGACTGCCGCTATTCCGTCTACATGCGGAATGTTGGTGTAAAAAGATCCTACGTCTAGCGTGTTCAAAAGAAACCTTGAGGAGCAATCAGATTAATTATACCAGAAACAAAGTCGGTAGTGTCCCTTACGTAAGAAGGAAGTGATGCTGGGATAATACTGATCAGAGAATCGACATAGCTGGACAGTTTTTCTGTGACAGTACCTGTACCTGAAATAATGGGACGGCCGGGGTTGTTTATCTTGTGTATTTTAGGCAAAAGGTAAAAACAACCAGGAACAGGACTTAAGGGAATAAGAGAATGAATCGCATTGTCAGGCACCGTTTTGTTTTCCACGAGCTCTAGCAAAGGGCTCTGAACAAGCAATTTAAATTGTTCTTTGGGGTCGTGATCCAGACGCTTGTAAAAACTCGTGCCTGCGAGCTGCCTTTGGGCCTCTGCTTCCTAATCAGACTTGTTCATTACGACAACAGCACCACCTTTGTCCGCAGGCTTGATGACGATGTCATTGCGACAGGACAAGGCATTTAATGCTTTCATTTCACTGGTGGTTAGGTTACGGCGAAACGGCGTTTGCTTTCAAAACGACTGTAGTACGTCTTGTTGTACAGCTTTGATATACATATCTAAGCATCTGTCTCGTTGTGAGGAAGGTACTCAACGTTTTCCAGAAGGTAATGCGCTTGTGGAACCATTTGTATTTTGCCGGTCATAAAAAAACTTGCGTAAGCGTAAGTTGCGGTCAAAATTATCCAAGTTTTTCAGTAATTGAAATTCACTGCATCCGCCTGTGGCAGGACAGAAATTAAGACCGCGGCACAGACCACTGCGCTCCACTGTAATGCCCAGAAATCGGCGCACGGCTTTCTTGTCAGTGGGCGGCGGGAAGTCGGCGATGGCGGCTGTTTTCCGTAGATCGGGACGAACTCCAGACTTGCTGATAACGTGCCCCAGAAACAAGAGCTCCTCATACGCAAATCTGCGTATGAGAAGCTCTTGTTTCCTAAACAAGAGCTCTTGTTTCCTAAACAAAATATTTACTATATTGTTCTGCTCCTTGACGATATGTTTGTCACTAGAAGGTGACAAAGAAGTATCGGGGTAAACTTGTACCGGATTCGTTTGCAAAGGGACGTAATTGCATGCATTGTTCTGGCTAGGGCAGCAAACACCGTCACGCGACATTTTCTTGACTTTCAATGCGTAAATTTCACGATGATTTTTATATGCGAATGCCTCTAGTGCGGCGGATTCATTATACGAGAGGCTTCATTATACGAGAGGTGCAACAGACGCGGTTAAGTAGGTGTTCAAAGTATCTACATGTAGGGCGTTGTTAACACGTTTTTCTACAACTTTCCGTAACCTTAAAGATTCCTTTGAACAGGGGCAAGAAGTGTCTTTACCGGGTGACAAAGTCTGTAGTTAATCAGCAGGTCCCTGTCGCACGGTTTGGGTATGGCTGCGAAGCTTATATATATATATATATATATATATATATATAGTTGAAAAAAATTACGGGGTCGTACGGAGTGGTTAATGGTTGTTGAATGGAAGATGAGTGATAGTCACTGCACAAGCTCGTAAACAGCTACTAGCTTGTGTTCCTCCACAGGTCCTTGGTGCCCAAAGGCCTGGAGGCAAATGTTTTTGATAAAAGAACTTAACTACCACGGCAGTGGTCGCTGTTGACACGTAGTATTGCGGTTGGCTGAGAATATAGCCGTAAAACTACGTAACAAGTGAAAATATGAAAGAGTGACCTCACCAATTAGTTGGTTCTCAGCCTGTCAACATAAAAAAGAGGCAAGAGATGGCGATCGTATGAATGAAAATGCTTTTTTTAATACCATCTAGATGTGGGCATTCAATGTTGACGTGAAAATTATCACACAAGTTCTGCAGAATAAATTCACAGCGCCGAAAACAGGAACAGACGAATGAGGTGAGGACACCACAGGTGAGGAGTTGAAACTAAATTTATTAGAAAAAAACGCAAAAAGCAAACCATGTCTGATGACAAAGATGCGTTAGGAATTTTTTCCGTAATGTCATACAAATTACCCCAACTTTTGTGCTCCTAAATATATGAGTGAGTCGCCACCTGGCAGAAGGTTTGCATGCGTACCGTGTGTATAATCTATTCTTATTCTGCAACTTGTAACTTCTGTATAGCGTGACTTTATTACCGCGTGACCAGATTCCAAGATTTGGTATGTTGACATGCAATGTAGTTGCTGTTGCGTTATCCCACGAGCACTGGAAATGTACCCTCGGCGACTTCTTTATGAGAGGCTAAAAGCTCAACGCAGATAGTACAACTTAGAAATCGGCGGCGCTTTATTGAACGGATGCCGCTAGTTTGTCAGCCAAGGCATTCTCTTCAATCTCGTGGAGTAATGCGAAGCAGCACACTACAGCATACTGTTCGCGTGCTCATTTATTGCCTAGCTTTGTGTTTATTGAGGGTTAATGAATTGTTTATAGCTGCGTTTTATTTTTATTGCTCATGTGTATAACAGCAAGATCTACTGCACAGGCTTCGGCTGTTAAAACACTCGGGTTAGAATGTAGAATGCCAGCATCCGAAAAGACTATAGACTGACCGCTTGATAAGATACCCTGTACAACGAAACATCTGCAAAGTACTCAAGGTGAGAATATGTGTGCTGTAATACAATAAAATAGGACTGAGCATGTGCCTGAGGTGCGTGTTTTGCAACCTCCACTTAAGGTAAATCACATTATTGAGCTCCTACAGCCACCATGAAAGCCGTTTTGCGGGTGTTCAGATTGTGTGAAAACATTGGACAACTACTTGCAATACCGTACCTCTGAAATACAGCTTACCACTAATAGTATAATAATTGTTCTTTAAAATACCGAGTGAGTGAGTGAACTTATTAGAGGGTAGATGGATCGGCCTGAGCTAGTTCGCCCTAGCCTGCTACTCTACACAGGGGATAAGGAAACTGGGAAGGAAAAAGACATCAAGTATGATGATGGAGAGAAGAAGATGATTGATATGTGAGGTTTAACGTTCCAAAACCCTCATATGATTAATGGAGACAAGAAGAGCTGATACGTATGTACAGTAGCCACTTAGCATAGCACCCTACAGTCTAGTAGGTAGTCCAGCGCTTTTGATAACGTCTAAAGGAGCACTTGTAGCAGTTCTTGACACTGTTTGGTCCTTGATTACTGACAAAATGTGGATTTCACTCAGTGGCGTTCGTCCGATGCTCGCCAACGTTGAAGTGGGCTTTTTTTTGCGCCACGTATAATGGCAGTCACAAAATATATCAGCTGTAGTATCACACGAGATGCGGTAGTATAAGGCTCCGGACATTTCGATCGCCTGAGGTACTTTCACGTGCAACTAAATCAAAGCATGGCCTTCAAGAATTTCGCATCCGTCGAAAATGCGGCCGCCGCAGCCGGGATTTGATCCCGCGACGTGCGAGTAAGCAGCCCACTACCTTATTCACTAGACCACCACGATGGGGCACAACAAATCATCTTCGTCATCACGTGATCTCCCAAGAAGCATCGTGCATAGTTCCCGCGTTTATAGACTGGTCAGCCCCTGCTCCTTCGTGTCGCGAAAATTTCATGTGCCCCTTCCTGCAAAAGCGCACTTTCTTTTGGAAGTACACAGCAGTCTTCTTATTTCGCTGCTACATGCGCTCTTGCATACGCCTCTACCGCTCCGCCACGCGAGTCTGACTGCAGAAAGTTTGCCCGAACATCCACTCGAAATCTTCTCGCGGCCAAATTTCCACAGCTCGTGAAAAGTACTAATTCCTTGTTGTTCCGTCCAGCTGACACTTGACCGTTTTGAGTTTAAATGGCGTTGGCCACCGGTGAAGCACCGTCGTCTGCTGCAAGCTTTCCATCTATTCTTGGGCTGCTATACGCACAGCCGTCACCGACGATGTCGGGAATGTTCTTGCCCAGATCACAAATGACCTAAAATGTGTCGACATCTGCCTGGCGCGAGCCTCTGACTATGCCGGCTGCGGAAGCCGCAAAGGCAGGGCTGCCAACAAGCGGTCTATCTCGTGGAGAGCGTTGAAATTTTTCTATTGGTGGTCCTAGAGTTGTCGTCTTCATTAAGGTGACCATTCTCCTCCAGTGATAATTTGTCAAGCATGGCTCGTGGTATGCACTTTGCCATGCAGTCCACCCTTCCTTTGTTCTCGAACTGGCGCGATCGCAGACCTCACTAAATTTTTGAACTGATTTCTAATTTTCGAACTAGTTCTTAGACCCCAATTCTGAGGATGTTAGTCCTCTCTATTCTGCTTGTAATGGATATTAACGTTTCGCATAAATTCCCGCAAGAACTAAAATAGGATAGAAAACGCAACAAAGGACGCTCGAACAAATAAAAGACGAAAAAAAAGGTTGCATTTATTTGCACATATTTCGTTACAATCAAAATTACACAACCGCTCAAAACTGCACAATGCACAAGCGCTCAGGTCGCCCGAAGTTCACAGACTTCATTCGCTTGGTGTTTCTGCTCTGTCTGTTCATCTTCTGGCGCTTTTTGGTCTACTCTTTTTACCACAGATTCGAGCACTCATACGCGCACGCTGAAACCAACAAGCACACAGAAGACACACCCTCGCACTGATGGTTGCGCAAAGTCGGAGAGTGCAGTCCTTCGCTTCGCCATTTGGGGAACAGTGTTGAACGTCTCGCAGGTCATCAACGAGCAAAGGGGTGTGTTTTACTTCTCGAATTCGAACCAGCAGAGGACAATAAAACGGGGCTCCCCCCTTCCCTTATGTCCTGATGCGGTGCATTGCAGCACAACATCGGAGTCTTGGTGATCACGGCTGCGAGTAGACGGGGAGGAGGGTCTCTTTATGTGGCCAACAGACACTCGTATGACATAACGCACGTGCATAAAACAAACAAAACAGAACATTTACGATGAGGTGCAGTTGCGTCAAGTTCATTTTTTCGTTCTGAGAAGGATGGGAAAGTGAGAAAATGAAAGTTTGCATAAAGGTGTATTATTGCAGTAAAATTCAGGTAAAAGAGATCAAGAGACGATGGTGAAATGAATAAATGTAGTTTTCTTGCTCACGAGGCTTCACTCGGTTTGTTGCGTTATTATATTATTGCGGTAATGTATTTAATGCGGTATTATATTGCCCGTAATTGTCGTTGCAGCTTAGCCTTATGTGTTTCTTTGACATTTAGATGCATGTAGAAACACACGGTAAAGTGTTTTTTTATTGTTTTTTCAAGTATGTGAGCTATACTTCAAGCTAGAATATTTAGGAAGCACTATAAAAAATATACCCATTCAAGAACTAGCTGTGCAGTAGAAGCAACCATGGGGGCTACAAGGTTTATCATATATTGAGTACTTACATTTCTCACAGGCACTACTTTATATGACAGACTACGCACCATGGCGAGAGGTGCCAGAGAAAAGGAGAAAACTCTGCTCCTTAAGTCGGTCACAGTAAATATTTGTGAAACGAAAGATTGTTTCCTCTTGCAATGTTCTTGCCCTGATAATCTGCTGAATAGCGTACTTGTGTCAGCAGTACACACACAATAACCACGTGCTTATGAAGACAGATGTTGAAAATAGTACAAATAAGACTGCAGAAACTTTGATAATGAGTAGGAATGGTTTCTCTGCGTGCATATACTTAGTGCACACGCGCATGTTTGTGTAAATAAATAAAGAACGAACGAAATTTTCGGTACATATTTCGTCACTTTGTTGGTCCATCGCACTTTGCTCCGGCAGATTGACCCCACGTTCGATAGCGCACAATCTGACTTTTTCGTTGAAGAAATGGTGAACACTTTCAAGCGCAGTACAGTTCATAATGAATTAAATGGGGCAACGTGAATCGAATGGGGCAGTAGGCCTGACAATATTCTTGTAGGTGGCACTGGCAGAATACGATGTCCTGAATCGGCGTCAGCTCAAGCCACCACGAGTAACGTTCGACCCACGTGAGCAGGTATATGTAACCCTGGTAAGGAGGTAGAGATCCTCCCATGTTGTAAACGAAACACGGTCGAAACGACGCTCTGATGGTCGAAATGCTTGGAGTGCTGTGCGCGTGTTGCAAAACAAGCAGTCTAGTGACATGTTCGGCAGGTCTTCATCCTGCGTCGAATATTGGCGTTATTGCTTGACCGCAGAAAGCGGTCTTTGACGAGTCGCATGGATTCCGGGCTCACTGAAGTCGTGAAGGCTGTGAAATTGGACGGAAACGAAGGGACTTGAATATATATGCGATCTGTTGCGTGGGACCATAGTCATTGTGTATGGTTGGGAGAGGATATTCGTCTGCCGTTGTCAGAGCATTCATAGCCCGATAATCACCACAAGGGCTTTAGTCATCAGGCTCATGTTTTGGTACCATGTGCAGCACATGTTTATTCCAGGTTTTCAGTTTTCCATTTATTTTTATTACTTTTAAATTTGCAAGGTTTTCCTAATAAAACTCAGTCAGCACCCATGCTGTCCACATTCTTTTGTTCATAGTCCTTGTCCCCCAGTGTGCTGCTGAAATCAAGCAAACGGCCAATGGCTGGAAGAAGGTCCAATAACACTGAGCTGCAGTATGTGGTGGAACTCACGGTGGGTGTCTTCAGTGTCTTTGTCCAGCCAGCCTACTAGTCTAGTGGTGACGGATGGTGACAATGTGATGCATCAACTAGCACTTGTTTGGCAGTTTAGTGTTGAAAGTTTGAGAGTGTAAAGTGCCAATGTCGCTTGAGGAGAGGTCAGACTTCTGTCCGGCAACAACGACCCAAGTGAGATTGTCCTTGAGACGACGTTCATTGATGCTAACACCAAGGATGAGGTGGCTCAGAAAGTCAGCTGCGGGAATAGTAATTTCGACGTAGGTCACAATAAAGAGTCATTGACATGTGCGTTCGAGTCCGATGTATACACTAATCGACTGAACGTCATATGATTTATCAGCCTTATAATTGACTGAAATTTGGCTGGAAAACAACTTCCCACGTCGGCGATGTTAAGATGTTGCTGGTGCGATAGACAGCCTCGCTCCGGTATCGACAAGGAGGCGTGAGCGAAAGACCACGTCTAATTCCGCGTTATAGACTGGCTGGTGCATTTCCAGTCCACGAGCTTGGTTTGGTGCAGCGAGCAGCTTGATCTCTGAAATGGCGGTGGTGCAAGCAGGCGCTCTGCTCCATCTCACCTGAGTGGTCGCGCTGCTCTGGCGTTTGAGCAGCGGATGATCAACAATGTCGTACAGCACGGTGCTTGTTAGAAAGGGCGAGTTTTTTTACTGCTGCAGCTAGACACTCAACTCGGTCCTCCAAGTGACCTAACATATCTGCATGTTCGGACATTACCTCTGCAGCAACAGAAATTTTTTATTGCCCTGTAGAGCTGGTGATGCGGTCGGTGTGCTGAGCCAGACTCTGTAGAAACAGTGTTGACTCTGCGAGAGGTACGGGGATCGTTTCCCCGCACCTCCACCAGATGTCACGGGGTCGTTACGTGGCCAAAGACAGGAGACTGTGTTGGGATTTAACTGTTTATTTGGGCAAACCTGTGCCCGGTAAACGGAAAGTCCAATTACAGCAGTAGTCTTGCACAGATAGCAGTCTCGGACTAATAGCGGCGAACGGAGCGTCGGCCTTCGATCAACAACTGACAAGCGGCGAAGCGCGTCGGCATTTATACTCTTGCCGTCAAATCTTCTAGCGTTATCACTGGCGGTGGCGTAGGTTCCAGAACAACCTGTACCGTTCACACAGTGGGCGTGATCTTATCGAAATGATCTACTACAGTCCGGAACCTTCTGGAAAACTGCAGGCGCGGTTTGCGCTGAGAATCGTGTGGTGTTTTAGGACGATAAGAAAAACTTGGGAAATGGAACGTGGCAATAGCATGTTTGCACCGGCCACATACCTTTGTCATCCATTGGCGTCACGTAATACCAACTCTGGCATATGTGAAGCTAGCGAAACGGCCACTGATGTAGCATGGGCGTGGTGTGTAGTCATGTTCTTACATGACATATAACTTTTGATTATCATGTTTGTACCAGTTACATACCTTCGTCCTCCGTTCATGTACCGTAATACCGAATTTCGTATATGTGACGCTAGCGAAACGGCTGCGAGCCTATCAAGAGCGTGGCATATAGTCATGTTACATGACACGCATGTCATGATTTTCATGTTACGGTTTGTCGCGTGTGTTCGCCATGCAATCATGTCATGCCATACCAGTTTTGCAACATGACATGTGAACGAAACCAACGCAAGAGCTGCAGGATCACGAAATTCAAATTATGACATGCATGGCATACATGTCTTGATTTCCATGATATGACAAGTCTAATATGTTCTTCATAGAGTCATGTCATGTCATACCAAGTTTGGTATTGATAACATTATTGATACGGCCTGGAGAGCTTACTCATAGGCGGCTAGATACATACATACATACACATACACACATACATACATACATACACATACACACATACATACATACATACATACATACATACATACATACATACATACATACATACATACATACATAGATTGATTGATACGCTCAAGGTCGCCGAAGCTCGCCAAGAAATGGGTCGCATTTAAAAACGACAACGCAAAGGGCCTGGCTGCGTATATCCAGAGGCGCTCCGAAGATAACGCGAGGCTTGTTGACGGCACATGCGCCACTACAAATTCGTATGCGCACACAAAATTATCGCTACCACTTGCATCAAGAAACGCTACACAATATTCTCTTTATATGGAAAGTTTGTTGTTGGTGTGTTTGAAAGGAGGAAAGTAATTTTACAGAGCCTTTATTAGGCCTTTTACAGAAAGTTCTATTTTATCAGCGGTCCAGGGAATCTAGCCGCTCCGCAAATTTGGCTGTGCTGGCAGGGTAGAAGTGACCATTATGTCTGCAGAGGCGACGGCCTGTCGTTCTGCTCAGAGGTGTTTGCGCTGAGTAGACACGGTGTACGAAGCCTTCAACCCCACCTGGCTAGACGTCGAGCGGACTGCCGAAGTCTAGCCAGGTGGGGTTGACGTCTAGTTTGTGTACTGCCCTGGTTGCTGTCCGGGTTCACAGAGGCGTTTGGTGGGACCTACTTTAGGGAGGACGGGACCCCAAAAGGCCGGTCGCACCGTGTGGTCTAGGGATGGTTGTGTTGGCAGTCACGCGTAGAACGTGTCATCGCCAAAAGCCGTAGTGGCACTGACCCCCCTCGCGCCACTTCAGCGTAGGACGTGTTTTCAGCCGAGAGCGGAGATTACGCTGCGGTGGTTTATAAACACTTACGTTTAGTTTGATCTCTGTCGTGATATATTCCTTTTTCTTATTCCACGCCATATACTAGACGGAATATGCCGGATGATCACCATTTCAAGTTTGCACCGTCGATTTCTGAGTTACAATCCTTATGAACGGATTGTTCATCGTGCTGCATTCTGCGAAGGTTAGTTGCCCTCATCAGCTCTGCGATGGGTAGCCAAACTGCTGGTCATGCTGTTAACGTGAACCCGGTGAAAAAGGGGTGTGTTGCGTCTGGCGGTAGGCCTTAAAGGTCGATATACTGTCACAAAGGTCTAGCACTCTCGCCCATGCGCCGCTTCTATGAAGAGATTTGATTGTTATGTGGGATTTAACGTCCCAAAACCTCCATTTGTTTATGAGAGTGGAGGACTCTCTTAGTGGAGGACTCCGCCATAGTGGAGGACTCCAGAAATTTTGACTGTTAAATAATTTGTTGACAAAGAGCGCCACTATCATAAATAAGGGAGGACCAGTGTTCAAAATAAAGAAGGCGTGATGGGGTTGGTTTCGCCATGGGCGCGGCGGCGCGTCCTTTTTCTACAATTTTGTGCCGTGAAACCCTGGAGGAACGACCTTCGGAGGTGAGATGGAGTAGAATTCACGAATTTCGACCACCATCGTAGCCCCGGGGACTTTTGTGAATCCACCGGGGGTAAAGCTGATGTGCGAGGCCTAACCACCATGGTGACCTGGGAGTACGAGTCTGGTTGCAACTAAGAATACTAAGAGAACCCATGAACTGAAGCGAGTGCAGGCATTGTCTGGAGGTTCGCGAGGCGAGAGCCCTCACGCCTACTTCGGCTCCGTCCTGACTCGCCCTTCACGACAACGGCCCGATGTTCACAAGTGATTGATTGATTGATATGTGGGGTTTAACGTCCCAAAACCACTCTATGATTATGAGAGACGCCGTAGTGGAGGGCTCCGGAAATTTAGACCACCTGGGGTTCTTTAACGTGCACCCAAATCTGAGCACACGGGCCTACAACATTTCCGCCTCCATCGGAAATGGATGTTCACAAGTGAAGGCAGTCCATAGGGCAACGACGTACATCTCGACAGCGCAGCCCCGTGAGTGCTAGTACCGTCTGGAGACTCGCGAGACGGGAGCCCTCATGTCTTCTCCGGCTTAGTACTGACTCGCCCTTCACAACGGTGGTTTGATATGCACAAGATCACGAAGAACGACAGCCCGACAAGTGACGGATATCCCTTGTGCTAACCTTCTGTGATGGATGCCGAGTTGACTCCGACTTCGCCTCGTGACACGACAAGCAAGTGACTTCTCACGTTTTCGACAATGGACCGACTCATGAAGGCCTTCTACGAATGGCAGAGTCAAACACGCAAGGCCGTCACGCAGCTCATTGCAGACGTCGAACGTCTTCGGCAATTGGATCACCCACCAATCTGCGAGTTACAACGTATTCACCAAGTTTCGATTGAGCAGTATGTGGAACTCAAAGGAATCGACAAGGAAGGACAGGATGCAGTTGACATCGATCACTTGAAAGCAAATGTGGAGGAAGCCAGTGTTCACGAGGACAAGATTATTCTTGAAAAGGTCAGAGCAGAATATGAGATCGCAGATACATTAAAGGCTCGGCAGACGCACCTAAACCTATTACGACAACGTATAAGAACTGATGCCAAGCAGACAGTACTCTCTTCAACAATGCCACCACAATCAAACAATTATGTTTTCAACGGCCATTTTGTCCCACAGTACATGGACGAGCGTACCACAGGACGAATAGAGGGACAAAATGGCAGCACACAACGAACTAAAGAGAAGGCCTCTACCACGCCATTAGTGATCTCATCAACGTGCTGCACCCATCAAACTATTGACAAGAAGTCAACAACAACTGCAGGGTTCGAGGTGGAAAGCAGTCCCGTGATAGAAAACGAAAAAGACTGTAGATCGAAAAGGCAATTATTGAGATAATAATATTACGTCCAAGCGAAAGCTGGCAGACTCAGACATTACAAAGCCCTCATCAGCCTGCTTTCAAATGCCCGACGAAGGAAAAGGAAGGCCAGTTCAAAAAGCGAGAAGAAACAGAAAAAAGGAAAGGTTATAATGAGACAAAAGCAACCATCTTGGATTGCTGAAACCTTCAGCTCTTCAAGAAAGCTGCAGAAAGCAATATTCAAAGAAATGTGAATGGCACATATTTCAGCGAATTCGTGAATTGCCCGCACACTGTCACAGCGGTGAATGAGACAGAGCAGATGAAGGCCGAGCCAGAAGGCCGAGGCTTACAAGGTAAATGCAGCAAGCAAGAGAAAGCCTAAAAAGTTCTTAAGAAATAGCTTCACTAGATCCTGCTGGAAGAATCTAATCTGCGAGCTTTCATGTCAAGGTAGCCTGCTCAGCGAGAACACAGGTGCGTCAGTGTCAATGCACCCAATAGCACGAATGTAGCACAAGTGCCGAAAACGCCGCTGGAAGATCAAGAGCAGAAGGAGACTAGGATGAATATGTACTAGGACTGACATGAAAGTCTTAATAATACTGACGAACATTTTGTACTCGGAACTCATGTGAGCGTGGAGTTTTCTTTGTCGCAAGGCGCCAATGGGGGGGGCGTGGAGGATGTTAAATAATGGGGGAACGACAAAGAGAGCCACTATCATTATTAAGGGAGAAGCAGTGGTAGGAATTATTAAGAGGAAAACGAGTGGGTTTCGCCATGGCCACGGCGGCTCGTCTTTTTCTCAACACCCACGATCTGCGGGTCAGCAGTCGAGTACCTTAGCCACTAGACCACCGCATCGGGGCGATTCAATGAAGAGAGGGGTGCCGTCGTCGGGGAAAAACTTCCGGTGATCGCCTACTCGAGAGCTGCGCGAGCGTGTCTTTTTCTGCACAAAAAAGGAGGACGAATTTGTTCAGGGAAAATGACCAAAGTGGATGCGCACGTACTGAAGCAATTTATTTGACGTTCAACTAGCAATAAGCGTGATCGTTGGTGTCACGAGTCTCGCGTTGGCGTCGAGCATGGAGTGTTCCGCGCAACGTATAGAGACTGCTGCAACACCAGGCACCCTCGTCGTCTGCCTAAGCTGGCGAGACAATTGCCAACACCCCAACGACTTCCCTACATGAACCACGAGCTGGACCGCTTTGTGTGTAACTTTTCGGTCCACGATTTTTCAACCGTTTTTGATTATCCCCACCTCTTATATAACTGTTTTAATGCGCGCTGCATTGCACGTAGTAATTCAGAAGCGCGCGCTAGACTTTTTTTATAATTTTTGTATGTCTTTTTCATTACTATTATGATGTTATTTTAAGAATTTGCCGCATTGTGTATACTTGTACCTGTAGTGTTCGTTGAGAAGAAAGTGTTTTGTAGCTCTTATGTTCAATCATTTTCGTTAGCACCTGTTAATAACCTTGGCTTAAATAAATGTTCTTTTTTAAAGAAATGTGCGTGTCTGCATTGTGAGTACGTTAGTCAGACCCAAACATCACTCACGTGTAACGCGCATGGTTCAACCAACCTGAAAATAAACTTGAAATTTACCGCTTGGAGTGCTATCAGGCGTCGCAGGCAGAAGCGTAAAATGGAAGCCTGCGAGTCAGCCGCAAGCTGATAAACAAACGAAACAAAGCAGAAAATAAAATTAGTGTATATGAGGTGGCTGACTTCGTCAGCAGACTAACTACCTCTTTTTGGTTTGACCATGGGCAATACGATTGTATTGCCCAAAAAGAAAAAAAATCAGTAAAATGAATAATTCTTACAAATCAGCACTCAAACATATATATTTTTGTGTAACCAAATGTTAAGGAAAAAATAAAGTGCATCAAATTGTTAACATTTAAGATGATGTCACGCATCCATGCGTATTGTAGTGGACACTTGGTTAGTACGGAGTAACTAGAAACTCCACCTGACTCTTTCTTCTGAAGGATAGTGTGCGCCATCGCCGAAAGAACCCACTCAGCCATGTTTGCAGCGGCTCATCAAGGTAATTACACAATATTAGGCGTCCTTTCTGAAGTGCGAGATAGGGGCCTCTGTGATGCTTGTGGCATACTTCCGTTAAACAGCATTGTCATAGTGTTTACAAGGTCAATGTTTGTGTGTTTAGAAAAAGTTTTGAACGATTTGGAATATTTGGTGCTCTGCTAGATAAGAGCTTATAGACGACCCATATAAGGGAGAATTCATACAAGGAAACCAAGCCTGTGTTTGGGAAACGTGTGTATCGATTCAGGAGACTTAGTACTCTGAATCGCCCCGTCGCGGTGGTCTAGTGACTAAGGTACTCGGCTGCTGACCTGCCGGCCGCGGGATCAAATCCCGGCTGCAGTGGCTGCATTTCCGAAGGAGGCGAAAATGTAGGCTCGTGTGCTCATATTTGGGTGCACGTTAATGAACCCCAGGCAGTCGAAATTTCCGGAACCCTCCTCTAAGGTGTCTCTCATAACCATATGGTGGTTTTGGGACGTTAAACTCCACATATCAACCATCAATTGGTACTCTGAAACGCAGAAAGCTGTCCCTGAAGAAGAATGACGATGACTACAGCTGCTTGCGAAAACAAGTTGTGATAAACTCATCCGATCGTACGTGAAACCGATCAGGTACCAGTACAGTGAACGTATGCTATTTTGAAGAATCACCGGGCATGTACCTCTCCAAGTGATTATGAAAAGGAAAAGTGAAAAGTGCTGCCCGTAACTATCATTTAGATCAGACCTCAACAGGTCAGCATATACCAGTTGGGCGGCAGTTACATACACCTGTTAGTGTGTTACATAAACCAAGCATCAGCTCAATACCCAGGATCTCTTTTCCCAGAACACGGCTCAGCCACGCATGGCTATGTGTGGCAAGGAGTCGAAACCTCTTCAATTGCATGATTTCATGCAAAATTTCCTGTCTGAAAAATGTCTGCTGGCAAAGAACTTTTTTTGTTCCATTCTGTTCAACCTTCCGCACTAACTCTTACCTTGTTGTAGTGGTCGCCGAGTTCTCTGTTCTTATATGTACGTCACGTATTTGTGAAAATAAGTACTCGTACATATTTCAGCAAAACCTTCGTAGGGTAAAGCTTTGAGATAGCTTGTTTTATGCATTGTAAGTTTATTGGCAGAAGAAGCATCTTTTTTGGAAGAGCGCATGGGATCATCCTTTAAGAGAAAAAAAATTATAGGACCCTTATGCTGCGCCTTTAGAAGTTTAAAGCAATAGTGACATCCTAATTGTAGTGCTTATTTTGAAAAAAATTAGTGGATAAAACTTTCAAATTCACTATGTACCCTTTACGTGACCTTAAGGGAATAACTCAGTAGCATGTGTGCCTTCTGTAGTAAGGGTATCGACTTCCTACGACGGAGCCATTATAATAATCACATATTGTGACACCCATTGGCCAAGAGCAGAGCCAGGTGATGAAACACCATGCCCATGCCCCCCTCCCCCCCCCACCAAATTGTCCCAATAGAATACAAAGCAAAAAATAGCAATTTTGAGGGGATGCCCCTCACTAAATCAAGATACGTATCTGGATTTTTTCAAAAACTGCTGGATAAGCACTATCTCTCAGAGCGAAGCGGCGTTACTTCGACAATGCCTCCTGGCCCTCATAAATTTGCTTATCCACTTCCTGCTCGAGAATGTTGAGAGGGCTCAGTGATTCTCGTCCGAACATCGCTCTCGCAACTGTCATATCTGTGGCACTGTGTATCGCCGCGCGTTGCCAATACAGTAATTTTGCAGGTCGGCAATGTATGGACTTGGCTGCACCCTTCAGCATTGCTCTTCTCAGCTCCACCACCTAGCGTTCTGCCTGACCGTTTATAGCATGGTGGTACGCTGATGTGGTTGCAGCCTGTATGCCGTTCGATGCATAGAACTGCTTCATCTCGTTAGAGATAAATGCGTTTCTGTTGTCGAAGAAAGACCTCTCGGGGAATGCCGAACGCTGACCAGAGGCTTCAGAGCATGCCGGTAACAGCCGAGGATGTTGCTTGAGCCACGTACTGGACTTCCATTCACTCTGTGTATGCATTCATAACCATGTAGGTGCACCTGAGTAGTGGCCCCACGGAGTCAACGTGCACCTTATTCCATGGTGTCTGGGGACGATCCCAGGTAGGAATATTAGCTTTGGGTCAGCTCTTCTGCGTTGAATGCTATTCACCGCACTGTCGCACCGTTTCCTTGATAACCGTCTGCGTGCTAGACGCGTCGATTAGGTTGTTGAGCTCGTAAAACAGCCTCGTTTCTTCTTTTGGGCAGAGGTACTCGAGTGACCTTGGTTGTCTATCTTGCAGACACTTGCGCAGGATCCGTGAATCTCCTGAAATTCGGTTTTCACGTTATTATGGTCTTCGATGGCGTGTTCAGCTCAAAGTGAGAGGTCAAAAGCTTTCTTGAATGTCAGGCCCTTTTCTTCAAACAGCCTTTGCTGTGCCTGTTCGTTCCGAAGACTGCAAACGACTCAGTCATGCAGCATGACGTCCATAGGCAGCATTGTCGGATATGCCGCATTGTCTGCACTTGTCCCATCATTGGAGTCTGCTGTTACCTTCTTGAGCGCCATGACGTAATCACTGACCGCTTTGTCGTTCTATTGGCCACGTCACTAGAATTTCGCCCTGCAGAAGAGTTGAAATAGTTGTAGATCGAAGTGATTATTGAGAATGTCGTATAAATCTTTATAGCTCACTTAGTTGTGCTGTTTGGGTTTAACGGGTGCACAGACCGTAGCATATATCTGCTTCCCGCACAGCGTTAGCAGATGGGCAAGTTTCTTTGATGCATCAAAATTTTTTTAGCCTCGAACAACTGTAGCTTCCGATACCAGAATCTCGAGGAGCCTGAGCTGCTGCTCATTTCGGGTAGCCGGCTGAATGAAAGTGTCCCTACGTCGTTTTCTTGACGCCGGTGGAGTACCGATGAGTCCAGTCGTCCTCGTCACTAACTGTTATATCTGTACCACCCTTTGTGACTGTATGCGGTTGATTAAAGTCACAAGTACGTAAACAAGTTGAGGAGCGTAGATCAGGCGTTGGAATCACTCCTGGTCATCGTTCGACACATGACTCGCGCTCGTGCTACAACACCAGTTCAGTTGCGCACGCACTTCGTTGTGTCGCCTTCTAAGGCGACATGTCAACTGCAGTAGTTCATGTTGCATTGTGAGGCATGTAAACATAACGCGTGTGTTTGTGAAGCATGAAAGCGGCTCTAATTGCATTTTTAGGCAGAGGAAGCTGTGTTCATTGTTTTAACAAGCAGAGGCGTGCTTTTGTGATAAAACACCCGCTTGCCACTCTGACCCACACAACCCTTATTCGGTCCCCCCTTTGCTTCAGGGTTTTTTATCATTTATTGGTTTTGTTTTCCTCGTTCTCAATTTTTCTGTCACGCGCGAGATAATACTACACCAAATTTCCTGCAAAACGAGCTCAGCGTTATCGCATTTATATCGCCATGTTTTTGTGTGTCCTTGTGTGAAACACCGTTCTGTTAATTGAGGACTAAAATTAACATGATTGGCTTTTAGTGGCTGCTTGCTTGCCTCTAGGGGACTCTTCGTATAGGCTGCGACCATTATAAAGGCCAGTTGATCCTTCAATTAACCCAGTTGTTTGTTAGCGCTTGTTTGTCTAAGCAATTTGCTTTCCATAGTGCCTCACCACGCAGTTGAAATTTCACAAAAAAGACGTGTACTTACAACTTTACGTCACAAGCTGTTCCTTTTCTTGCGGCTTCAGCAAAGTTTCGTATCATATCCTTGGCACACTCATTTGCTGTAACAACCATCTGCAAAAAAGTGCAAACTACACGGTAAAATCGTAGAACGTAAACCTTTTTAGGCAGCTACAGCTACATTGCTTTCTAGTACTATAGAACAGATCACAACAATAATGCTCGTTGACATCGCAAGGAGCCTACGTTGAAAAGGGCCCATTCGTAAAAGAATAGTATTGAAGTGGGGGAATTCAGAAGTTTCAGAGTAGGATTGAATAACGGAGAACACTCATTTCCCAAGGTATGTGAGTCCGCTCTCTGATTAACCCACGACCACTACAATTTTCGGGCTGCCGAAGGCGAACATGCAGATTAAGTTCTTCATTGACTGGGCCTCCTTACATGTCACCATCACGAGTTTAGTTCAACGTGAACTACAAAACTGTCCTTCCTCGGCATGATAGCTCAGCATTCTTGAGCGATAGAGTGATGAAGCACGCTGTCGTGGACCACAAGAAGCTTCTCCAGATGGTATACGTAAATACTTGCGAGCAACCACCCGAGTCTTTATGTCGGGTTCGGTATGCCATGAAGCTGCTCGAGTTCTCTCTGCTGCTAGTTTTACAGACAAAAAGCACATTATCTGGTTCCCCGCACACGTTGGCCGACACATTCATGGAATCATCGTACTGCCAGCAAGTTGGTGCACTCCCGGGCACGAGGTCCAATATTCCATGCCGGGATTGACCACTCGGAGGTAGAGGACACGCTTTGGTATTACCAAGATCCACTCCTTACTTTTCAAGAAATTTGTAAGCGCTATTTAAAGGAACAGCGGAGGCTCCCCCTCCCGCATCCAAATTTGAACAGAGCAAGTCTATTACGTTACGTCAACTGCAGTACTGAGGCATACGTTTCTCCCCTGATGTGCTCTAATATATGGACGCTATAAAGTCAGGCTACCCTCGCTGTGATAACCCGCATCACTCTTTGCCACCCATGCTGTGGTAATGTCCTGCCCTGCGCGAGAGCTCCGGGTCTCCTTCAAGGGAGGAGGACTGGCAATCTGTTCTCTCAAGCAACGAGAAGCAAGACCAGCTACGGGCTATACAGAAAGCCAGCGACATAGCCGAAGAGATGCATCTCCCCGTCCCGTTGTGGATGCGGCCCGCTGATGTCGCCCCCTAAAGGAGAGTGAGCATCGTCTCTGGATCAATTAAAGTTCTTTGCCTGCCTGCTTTAATGAACATATATACAGGTGAGCCTGTTCATAAAATTAACTAAGAGGAGCAGCCACGGGTGAAGCAGCAATGCCATATAATGAAATTGTTGTACGATACAGTGAGCAGAGTATTCCAAGAACTTCTGTATTTCAATAGACTGTGGAGCCAGAATGTTTAAGAAAACACTCATAGCCGTCGAGAGTGGTTCTTTTATATGCATATACATCATGAAAATGTATGTGGCTTTCTGACGAAAGAATAAGTTGAAAACTGGTGTCGTCCTTATACCACCACGGTAAAGTGGCACGACTTGCCGCTTCTTCACAACAAAGCACAGTGTTGGAGTGAAATAACGGAGAGCCACTTTCGTTGAGGTGCTTGAAGTCAGTGGTACAATTATATGAGGTGATACAGCAACTTCTCAATATCGCCACTACTTGTTCAACACGCGCTTAAGTCTAACGCCACTTCCTGCTCTTATGAATTCCGCCACACCGATTCACAAGAAAAACGCAACATGCAACGCTGGACTGTGCGTGCTAGCACACCAAGCACTGGAATTAATCCAGCGCTGAGCCGCTGATCCCCGAAGTCAGAGCTGCACTTCATTTATAATTTCCGGAAAAGCATGCTTTCATGACCTGAACAAATCTGAAGCATTTATTGACTATTTTACCTCAGTGTTCACACATGATAAACCACGCAGCCCCACATTTTTCACTAACTCATCACCAACACGTTTCCCAAACAAGCAAATTACTTCTGCAGGCGTTCGTATCCTTCTTCTCAAAATTGATACACCGAATAGTGCAGCGCCAGATAGTTTACCTAAAATGTTTTTGAAATGTTATTCTGAACGGAATGCTCGGTATTTATTACTTATTTTTTTAATGTCTCTTGGTTGATCTACTCTCCCATTTCTATATAAGTGCGCCAAAGTCGTTCCCATATATAAGGAAGGCGATAAACAGGTGTTCTGCAATTATACGCCGATTTCAATGTTATTAAGCTTCTATGAACTACTGGAACACATCTGTTAATATTGATTGATACGTGGGGTTTTACCTCGATGATTGATTGATTGATTGATTTGTGGGGTTTAACGTCCCAAAGCCACCATAAGATTATGAGAGACGCCGTAGTGGAGGGCTCCGGAAAATTCGACCACCTGGGGTTCTTTACCGTGCGCCCAAATCTGAGCACACGGGCTTACAACATTTCCGCCTCTATCGGAAATGCAGCCGCCGCAGCCGGTAATCGAACCCGCGACCTGAGGGTCAGCAGCCGAGTACCTTACCCACTTGAACACCGCGGCGGGGCGAGGGGTTTCACGTCCTGAAACCACCATATGATTGTGAGAGACGCCGTAGTGGAGGGCTCCGGAAATTCTGACCACCTGGAGTTCTTTAACGAGCACCCGAATCTGAACACATGAGCCTACAGCATTTTCGCCTCTATCGAGAATGCAGCCGCTGCAGCCTGGATTCAATCCCGCGTCCTGTGGGTCAGTAGCCGAGTATCTTAGCCACTAGACCACCGCGGCGGGGCGCATCAATAAATATATCCTTAGTTCTTGCCTTAAGAGAATAGTTTTTCACAAGCTTAACATGGCTTTGATTCTGGTTTTTCGACGGTGCCACAAGTACTAAAATTCTTGCACGATATTGATTGATATGTGGGGTTTAACGTCCCAAAACCACCATATGATTATGAGAGACGCCGTAGTGGAGGGCTCCGGAAATTTTGACCACCTGGGGTTCTTTAACGTGCACCCAAATCTGAGCACACGGGCCTACAATATTTCCGCCTCCATCGGAAATGCAGCCGCCGCATCCGGGATTTGAACCCGCGACCTGCGGGTCAGCAGCCGAGTACCTTAGCCACTAGACCACCGCGGCGGGGGAGGACATGCTTGATGTCATCTGGATTGGCTACAAGAAAGCTTTTGATTCGTAATGTTATAATAAGATTCTCATGAAACTTAAGCAACTTTTTCATTGAAATGAACTTAGAGAATGGATACAGGTCTATCTGGGCTCAAGAACACAACTTGTTGCATGCAATCATGCTCACTCATCTGAGGTCAATGTCACGTCCAGTGTGCCAAAAGAATCGCTAGTTAATTAATTTTCATTATCTTTATAAGCGACGTCGTTAAAGTATCTTCTTCGACTTCTGTTAATTTTTAGCCTTTATGCCGATGACGGTGTCTTATATTTCGATGTAGAAGGCACTCAAGATCAGTTGCAGGTAAAATTTTTGACCATTTTTGCGAGTAGAGTAACAAGTGACAGAGGTCGCTGAACTTCAAAAAAACGTCTCAATGAATTTCTAAACAAAAAGCACCCATTAAATTTTTACATTTTACTTGTAACCACAAGCTGGCAAGTGTAGACATTTTCAAATACCCCGGTGGTACTTTCATCCAAGACTTGAAAGGGCATTCTCGCATTCAAACTATTCAAGAACTTGTCAGGACATCTCGGACGCTGGATTTTACGCCTCCAAGAATATGATTTTGAGATTGTATACAAGTGTGGCAGGAAGCATAGTGACGCCGACGCTCTTTCTCGCTGCCCAATACCAGCGACTCCTCTCGGGGTTTCTGCAATCAATTTGCACAACACGCCCTCGGAGTCCACGTCTACGGCGGTTTCCTCGTGCCTCCATGGACCAGCTGCGTTCGGACAACCCCAACAATTTTTCTTCTTGACAGTTGGCTGACCCATACTGTCGACGTATTATAGGCTACCTCACTGGCAGTTCCCGTCCCCCAAATGCTAGGCTTCGTTGCCAACTCTCGCAATTTAAGCTGGACAACTGAGTGCTGTACCGCAAAATTTACCATCTTGACGGTCAGCGCTGGGTTCCCGTTCTACCCCAATCGCTTCGGTCCGAAGTCCTCAGAGCACTTCATGACCATCCGACCACTGGTCACCTTGGTTACCATAAAACCTACGATCGCCTTCAAAGTCGGTTTTATTGGCGAGGCATTACCACTAGTGTAGTTACGTCAGGTCCTGCACTACCTGCCAATGTAGAAAACTACCAACATCTGCTCCCCCCGGTACACTACAGCCTCTTCCGTGCCCAGCCACACCATTCGAAGTTGAAGGCGTCGATCTTTATGGCCTCCTTCCAGTCAGTGCTGCTGGAAACCGGTGGATAGTAACGGCCGTTAAACAGCGTTAAAGATACTGGATAGTAACAACATTAAAAAATCCGTTTAGAAAGCTTGGTTACCTAAAAGAAACCTTCGAGATGCAGCTAGAGAATGTTAACTAGTATCATACAGATCTCTAGTAAGGCCACTTCTAGAGTATGCATATGTCGTATGGGCCCCCCATCATGCAAAGATATAAATATGCTTGAGTATATTTATATCTAATTTGTGTGTAGGTATTCATACCTACATTATACACTAATTAGTTACAGCTAAAAAGTTTGCTCTCTGACGCACTAGTGACCGATCTGTCCTGTTGCATGTGATCGCCCATGGGGAAACCTATAGATTCACCATTTACCTTTACTAGCCCTTCTCTAATGACAAGAAGTCACCACATTACCATAGCTACTTCGAAGTCATGCATTGATTTCTTTAGGTTTTCTGTTTTTCACCTCACACTATTGATATTGGGATTGGTCTTCTGGGCTCCCTGCGCGATCTGTCAAACGATAAATTCATTGAACAATTTCCAAACTTTATTCACTGATGAGTATTGTTACTTTCCTGATCTTCTGTTCATTCAATGGGCATATTCGTTTTGTGTAATGGTATGACATTTGTGTACTCGCTCCTGCAATATGTTGCTGTGCAAGAAGCAGTATCTGTAAATAATAAATAAATAAATAATCACATAAATTAATTAATTAGTTCATTATTGAAAAGAAGACTGGCGCCTGTTTGAAGGAGTGGCACATGGCAAAACGCAAGAAAAAATGAACGAGGTTTGTAATAGAAAGCTCAGGACAACCTCTGTATCTTAGTTGGACGGGCACAAGTTCGCCCTAAATAGTTTTAGTTTTCAGCGCTGTATTTGTTCGTTACAACTGGTGTAGGTGCTGGGTATGATTCAAGCCCGCCTAAGCTAGAGAACGTAGCACAGAACCCCTAAAGTTGGAGCCAGCAGAATCGACTCCTATACACCAGCGCACGAGTCACTGCCCACGAGGTGAGCAGCCAGAGTTGGGCACCCTCTTCGATTCTTCTAGACCAATTGAGACCATAACTCCAGAAGCCCCTACAATGGCCGCTCAAGTGACGTAATTTCGGTCTAATATTGTCATCAACCCATCCTGAGCACCAGTGGTCTTCAAAGATGATATTTTCGAAGATTCCGAGGACTGCTCAATGGTTTAGAGTGCCTCATTAGATTTAACGGTTGACACGAAGCCAAGAAATTTCGTAACGTGCTTGGCACTGCAAGACTGCGCGTTTGTGATTCGAGAACCACGATGCGTCCATGTTGTAGGGGGATGACTTTTGAAGGGAGTTTATTGCGACGTATTCAAGCATGGACCGCAAAGGCAGTGGTGGCTCTTCAGACGCAAAACGAAAGGAACAATGTGAACGTCACAATGTACGTTGAAGACATGTCACGACTGTTACGCCGAGTAGAACCCAACATGGCTCATGAAAGGAAGTCGCGAAACCTGATGCGTGGAGTGAAGGGCGAGTTTTTTTGAAAGCCTGGTACGTAATCCACCGTGATCATCGCTGAGTTTAGCACAGAGGCGACAATGACAGCGAAGACACTGCAGCAGCTCACGCGTCAGTACAACAGGTACGTAAGCGCCTCATCTGCTAGCGTGGTGTCGACAACCCGTACAAGCAATACAGACCTCTTGCGGGAAATGGTGAGGGCTGCCGTAAGGAAACAGCTTCAGAAAATGCTAATGACTCAACGTCATCCAGCCATGTCCTCGCTTGCTAACGTTGTGCGTGAAGACGTCCGGCAAGCGATTCTTCAACCGAAACATCAGGTACTCGAGTGCGCACAACCGAATCCTCAGCCTCACTCGGCGCAGGCACAAGTCGTACAGAACCTCGGACGTACAAACCGGATGGCTACGACTGCCGTATTTCCCCAACGTCTTCTCCGAGTACTCCACTGCTCATTCCGGAAGCAAGAGCACGTAAGAGTGATGTATGGCACACTGCAGACTGGTGGCGCCTCTGCAGCCACTGCGGAGAAGCAGGTCACCTTTATTGAGTGTTCCAGTACTGTTGAGTGGAAGTGCGTGGTTTTCCCGTCAATGCACCGTGCCCGCGCAACGGTGAGCGGCCGTACGAAATCGGAGTGTCTTCGCGCTGTACACCTCAAGACACGTTAGAAAAGGAGTTACGCTCCACAGCACAGATGCGCTATTGGTTGCAGTGTCATCGTCGTCGGAAAAGTGAAGCTAGTGACATCTGAAGGTGAGGACGCCGATATACAGACAACTGAAGACCCTCCATTGTGTATTCGACAAGGCTGCAGCAGTTACGCATCGATGGACAAGTTAAATAGTAGGGACGTTACTTACAAAATATTGGTCACGATCGATGACGTCGATGCATTTGCGCTAACAGACACCAGTACAGACTACTCCGTGATCAGTAGCACTCTTGCGAAGAAGCTGAGAAATGTCATGATTGAGTGGACCAGTCCTCATACCTATACCACTGAAGCGTACTTAGCTCTGTGGGATTATGCGCGGCAAGAATAAGAATAAGAGCATATATTTACGTCGGCAACTTTATTATTCTTCCCGAATGCACCCGTGAGCTTATGGTAAGCATGGCTTTTGTGCAGACAAACAATGCAGTCAATGACTTGCAAGAATCCCATGTTTCTTTCAACAGAGAATGCCGTCGCCTTCTGTGTTGCAGAGCAACCAATCGTTTTTCCTCTCCGCATTGTGGACGGTTAAGTGACCGTGCCACCACGTTCCAGTGTGACGATTCTTGTGAGGGCTGACATTCTGCGTGACTGTGACGAATTAGCAGACGGAAACATTGAAATAATACAAGAAAAAGTATTACGCGTGTGAGAGGTGTGGTTAGCCTTTTTGATAAGTTTGCGTATGTCCTGTTAACCAACTTTGGTAATGAGGTGTAGCATGTCATGAAGAGATCATCCATAGCATCGCTGCATGAGTATGTGAAAGTCTCAATAGGTTCCATTTTTTATAGATCTTCGGAGACAGTAGATAACGTACCACAATTAGTGAATATTGACGGAGAGCTCTTGTTATATCAGGAGGAGCAGATTGTGGACCTCGAAGAATTCACGGAGTGCTTTTCCACTACGTTGAAAATCCGACGAACTCTTGTCGAAAAGCACTGCACTGTGCTCAAAGAACACGCTAGACCTGTGCATCAGCGCCCATAGCGAGTAGCGCCGAAAGAAAGGGAAGCCATCAAGAAGCGAGTGCACGAAATCTTCCATGATGACGTGATCTAGACATCGAACAGTCCGTGGGTATCACCGGTGGTGCTATTTTAAAAAGTACAACACTCGGAGGTTTTCGGTTGACGACAAAAAACTGAACCTACTCACGAAGCATGATGTTTACCCAATTTAACTGATTGATGATGCCTTGTATATGTTACGAAATCCTCGCTTCTTTTCATCTTAGCACCTAAAAAGCAGATACGCGAAAATTGGAGTGGATGAATGAGGTCGCGAGAAGGCGTTTGTGACACCTGGGGGCTTGTACGAGTTCAAAGTGCTCTCTTTCAGTGCGGCCTGTGCTCCCACTGCTTTACAGAGAATGATGGAAACTGTCCTCTCCGGACTCAAAGGGCAATCGTAATTCGTTTACCTCGATGATGTAGTGTGATTAGTGGTTTTTTCCTCTACCTTCAAGCAGCACATATGCTGCCTGAGAAAGGAACTGGACGCCATTCTCGTGGCAGTATGGATGATCAAACCTGAAAAGTGGTACTTTGAATTTCGTCAGTTTTGGTTCTTTTTGCACATAGTATGGGAGGCGTCCGCCCAGATGCGGAAAAAAATACAGCAGTGGAAAGTTTTCTGGAACCACAAGACAACAATGCTGTCAGACAATTACAAGGACTCTGTGCCATTATCTACCCTTCGTTGAAAACTTCGCCAAGATCGTGGAGCCTTTGAAACAGCTAACAAAAGAAAGTACCACTCGAATAGTGGGAAGAACAGAACGACGCCGTTTCCAGTCACCTCGAATGCTTGCCCATTTTGATGAAGACGCCGACGCAGAGATTCATACCAACGTGGTCAACGTTGGCCTTGGTGCCATCCTTATTTAGTGGCAGAATGGATACCAAAAGTTATCCCTTACGAGAGGCCCACTCTATTGAATGCCGAGTCCAATTACCTAGCGCAAGAGAAAGAATGTTTTGTCGTGTTATGACCTATCAGCAACTTTCGCCCATACATGTAAGGGAGACTGTTTGGAGTGATCAGCGATATTCAGTCATTGTCGTGGCTTGTATATATCAAGGGCATCTCAGGAAAACTTTCTAGATGCAGCCTGCGTCTGAACATGACGTCACCATGTCCTACAAGTCGGGTCTCGAACGTACTGAGGCGGATTTCCTGCCACGCACACCTGTGGAGTCTTCATATTCTGACCAAGAAAAAGACTTCCCATTTCCTGAAGCTTGGATTTCATCAGAGATGGCTCATCATCAGGGAATGAACCTGGAGCTACGCCTGCTTATCCAGTATTTGGATGGTCAGCAAATTAGGGTACAAGGAGTTTTCGTATGAGGACTGGCCTCCTATGTTTTTCGGAATGACGTTCTATACAAGCGCAACTTCAAGCACAGCAGTGAGACATGTCTGCTTCTCGTATGATCACCACTGCGACCTCAGTAGAAGGTCATGACAACCCATCGACTGGCTATATAGGTATCAGTCGGACTTCAGCGAGAATCCGCCAGAAGTATTAGTGGCTGAAATACGGGCTTCGGTGAACCTTTATGTCAAGTCAAGCCGGGATTGTCAAAGACGCGAAATACCTCCATTAAAACTAAGGGTAAGTTGAAACAGATAGAGCCAGCAAAAAGGCCTTTTCAGCAAATGAAAATGAATTTACTTGGTCCATTTTTTCTCTCATCACTGGAAAAGCACTGGATTGTTGTAGCAACATACTATTTGGCTCAATATGCTGAGACCTCACCTCTCGTAAAAAACGGCAAACAATGAAGCCCAGTTTTATATAAGAAGCATTTCTTAGCACGCTTAGGTGAGTTTGACCCCATCAATCCACCCACCTGTTTCATCCACCGACTCTGTTACATGTTTCTGATTGAGCCTCGGCTCGATCAGAAACGTGAAACAGGGTTGTTTAACGAGACGTCTTGTCTTTCGTGTTGTTATCCGCCTAGATTTGTAAATGCCTGTCTACAGTATATTGGCGTTTGTATGTTTGTGAAAAAATCTACCAAGAATTTTTATAGTGCAAAATAAATAGTTGCAATGTTTACTTTTAATAATGTTTTTCTTCCCAGATGAGTTTTTGAAGAACGTAGCTATATTTTGAGCCGCAGATCTGCGTTCCACTCTTCCTTCCCATAATTCTCATTGCGCCGATTTCATATTGTAATATCTGAAAATGATGGGCTTTCACTTGAGGTTTTTCGCAACCCTTTCGTTTCGAAAAAAGACTGTTTGGATAATAAAATTTCAGAAACTGCAATGATAAGGAGAGGTGGGCTCAATTTGAAACAGCGCCAACAACGCAAGACTCGGAAGAATACTTAAGCTCGTGACTCAGTGCTCGTGTTGCTGAAGGTTTTAAGCCTTTCGTCTTTTTCTTGAACTCTTTCGCATTGAATTTCAGAAAAGTCATTTATCAACAAGAGCAGCTCCTTCTGGCCTGACAGTTTTTATGAAGCACCACAAAATTTAAAAACACACAACGTCAACGAGGTGAATAGTGAGTAAAGCGAAGCAGACGCACGGAAGCATGAACTAACTGACGGACGCTCCACCTCACTTATCATTATCCACTTCGTGGATATGCTGTGACACCATTTTATTCACATGCAATGAAAAGTGACTGGATACTACGGCGTCTACGATGACTACGACGACGCGGTACGTGTGACTGACGGCGTAAGGGACTTCGCTTCCAAGAAATAAGCAGGTTCCTGCTCTAAATGATACGCGTATCAAATTACAAGACTTACCTGTTTGATCTTGACGTACTGAAAACTGGTGATACGATTTTTCTTGTTGTACGCCATTCGTTGTTCAATAGGGCCACAAGCATGTTGTCAAGAACCGGGTCGCCGACTTGCCTGATGAACTGCAGCATAAGCAATATTGTTCTGAACACCTGAAATGCGCCAGTGCTGACAGTTTTGGTTTGACAATGCGCATACAGTACACAGACGCTAGGAAGGACCTAATACAAAGGACCCATGACACACTTGAACGAATCGATTGATTGATATGTGGTGTTTAACGTCCCAAAACCACCATAAGATTATGAGAGACGCCGTAGTGGAGGGCTCCGGAAATTTCGACCACCTGGGGTTTTTTAACGTGCACCCAAATCTGAGCACACAGGCCTACAACATTTCCGCCTCCATCGGAAATGCAGCCGCCGCAGCCAGGATTCGATCCCGCGACCTGCGGGTCAGCAGCCGAGTACCTTAGCCACTATACCACCGCGGCGGGGCCACACTTGAACGAACTGTTGTTTGTAGTTGGTCCTACGTACTGTCTCTCTACCTTCAGCGCAACGCCAAACCAACATGAACCAATTAGCCCCTTTCATACGAATCTCAACGAATTACTTCCTCACAGAAGCGAAATATAAACTTATGCTAATTGTCGCTGTAAATAAAGGCATCTGTGTCTAGAACATGAAAAAGAGTGTTGTGGTGCCTGGGAATGCTTAGAATGTGTATTTTATAGGGCTACCTACCATTCAAGAACAACTTGGGATTGCAAGTCAAGGGGTCGGCTTCTCAGTAAACTCTCATCATTTTGGGTGTTCCAAGGAACTCAGTAACTCTCGACGTTCTAGCGAGAGATAAGAGATCTATTCGCGGTGCCCGTAAACCAAAATAAGCAATTTACCGCCCAGCAACCCCCACAGTGTTTCATCGGACTTAGCCTGCGCACAGCACAAAACTTGCCAAACCTAGTTGATGTTGACTGTCAACTGCGGTGGGGCTGGCTTCTTGATACTAAGCGAGAAACGGTCTAAATGAGTTTAAAATATTTTGTACGCCTAGTCTCACTCTGGTGTTTGCATAGCGTGAAGAATACATTCTAAGAAAATGCAACATGCCAATTTTACGACGTCTAGTATTATTTCCGTGCTCCTTCAAGTCAAGCTTTCCACACCGGAGACGTTAAAGAGTGAGCTATGGTAGCTTGGCCGGCATCTTGCTTTTGATCGTAAAATGACAGGAAAATAGCGTCTACAGCTATGTTATGCGCCAGGTTTCACAGCGGGATATGCGAGCACCGAGCAAAGTCACAAGTTTTTCCTCTTTAAGGCCCCGAACGACGAAGATCAATGAAGTTTTCGGAAGCAAAACCTACATTGATTTGACAGGCTACTTGACGCCTATTGTGGTGTGTGTGAGGTACACTTCCAGCCCCGACTTATTGCAATAGACTACGTTCATATATCAATAATGTTAAGGTCCGCATTCCCAAAAGAACGCCGACGCTTGCCCCTGATGCAGTCTCGACAATAGATGAAACTTTTCTTCGGTGTCAAGTAGCCAGCCATAAATTTATATTTAGTTCTGTGATCCTAGACCCCGATCATTTTCATGAATTTCACTTCAATTGGTAATGAACCTGGCTTCACCTTATGATTTAGTTACAGTACTGAATCATGAGCAGTGTATACTTTCAGTTCACTATTCAAAAGAACTGCTCCGATAAAGTTCACACACTTGAGTACAACTCCTGTGTGGTGAAGTGCTCACTATCAGGCACTATGAACATAATACCTGTAAGGGTTCTCTTTATTGGGCAGTTAATACAATAGAGGGTTCAATATGTGGTCCTGAACTGTTCTTCACGCAAGTTGTAGAAACTAAAGGCTTTATGCCCTAATTTTGACAAGCTTTTAACTTGAGTATTTATACAGTTGCAAAGCAGAAGCTATATAATAGTATAACTAAGATTCAACGCTTTCCTAGCGATATCCTACAGCAAGGGGAATTTTTTCGTAAAGTCTGATTGTTGACAACCCAGTGGAAACTCATCTAGAAATAAATTTATGCTGGAAATTTTCGTAAAGGGAACTAAGAAAACTATGTCGAAATACAAGCACTCACTGTTAATTAGAGCAAAAACTAGAAATCTTGCACTTGCTGTGGTGACGTGCCATGGCCATGAGAAACAATATTATTGCTTCGTGACTATGCTGCCATCTATGTGAGCAGACATGATATCCTGGCTGTCTGAACAGAAAGAGATTACCTTCACGTGTCGATAAAGCCTGACCACGTGAGTATGGGGTTGCCGATTTTCACATGTATATGTATTCACTACAGCCGTGGCCTTGTCAATAGGGTGCCTACCTCAACTACTAGATGTAGGCGGATCCAATTCTGCTGCCGGACACCCAATGGTAAAATGGGAAAACCGGAAAAACAACACTTGAAGTATTTGGTGTTGGAACGGTATTGCTGTAATTTTATTGAATGTTCGTGGCATGACTGTCTGGTTTCTGAAATGAGTAGGAATCTAGAGCTGCCCATGTACAGCTGTCTATGAATACGTTGGAAGAGCATTTTAGGCATGCAAGTTTAGCTTGATTTCGTAATGTTGTTACCCCCGTTCTTCCTATCAGTTCAGTAAAAAAATAGATGAAGCTGAATTTGTTGTAGATAAATTTTACAGCTTTTCTTTGCAGACCTTCTAGCTTTTCAATTCGAGTATTTGTGGCCGTGATTCAGCGTATTTTCAAGTTCCTTCCTCAAGTTTTGTGATCAAACCGCTGCATTTTACGTAATTATCAGCGCACGCCGTGCCTGCAGTGTTCGAAAAGCTTCGGGACTGTAGTAGATTAGTTCAATATTATTAGGTCCACATTGCGAACATTACAGATTGTTCCTAAACCTACGTGACCACTAGCAATGATGATAGAATATTCGACGACATTTGTACAAATGCCCACGCGCTTCACCGTTTGTCAGTTGATCTGTAGTGTCAACCTAATTTCTTGACATATGTGCTGCACCTCTCACTCAGCTGAGGCCAGCTCGAGCTGTGCCAGAACAAAAGGGGCTTTCGTGTCTGGCGTGCCGGATGCTGGCACCCGCTGTCTCTGAGCTTCGACGCGAGGGCAATTAAGTGGCGAGATCCGGCATGACCCCATCGGCCACCCACACGACGTCGTCTGAAGTCTCTCCTCTCACCGCAACAACTGGCGACCTGGAGAACGCGCCCTTCAACGACTGGCCGCTGCCACGCTTCCGCGCCTTCCCCCACCAGTAAAGCCTTTTTACCCGACGTACCCGCGAGCATGGTTCCTGCAGCTCGATGCCGCTCTCACGCTGAATGGCATCACGGACCAGCCACTGATGCACACCGTTCTTCTTGATGTCCTTCCGGTAGAACAGCTTTCTCTCACTGCCACTTCAAACTGCAGCCCGCTGCCTTACGATGACATCTGCTCTGCGACGCTGCCCTCCTGCGGCTCACCTACCACATGCTTCTGTGGACACTCGACTTTCCGGATTCCCCTGAGTCACAGCGAGGGCCATCAACCAGCCATCATCACTGCCTTGACAGCGACCACACTTCCGCGGCTACCACTAATACTTTAGATCCGGTCGTAAGGACATCTGTTCCTGCATCCAATCATGCCAGCAAGGTAGATGACGCCTACGCCACGACTGACCTCCGATCTGGGAGGTGCGAATCCTCGGAACTCACGTCGAATGTCCGTCGCATGAGCCAGCCTCCTGCACGTCTTCCGCGACATCGACGGCATGCGACACGGGCGCCGCGAAACACCACGACGGCCACCTTGCCGCATGCTTCAGAGTCTGGCGCGGAAAACCTTTCACCCGTTATGGACTTTCCGACCACGAGTATTTGGCTTTCGACATTGTTCGATGAACGAGATTTCTTATCAAGCTCTCGTCTAGCCACTAATGAAGCAATTCTCACGCCCGGTTCTCCACTCGAGATTCAGGGCGTTCGTACTGCATTCAGTGAGTCAGCCACAAAGAGCGTCTCTCGTCCGGCCACTAGCGCAGCGATTCTCGCGTCCGGTCACAGACCCAATGGAGCTCTGCAAGACGTTGCTCCTGCTAACGATAAGTCCACCATGAGTTGCGTTTTCTGTTTATCAAAGTCCTCGGACGATGGTCATTCAGGCACGCTCGTTACCGGTATGTTTTCTCAGACTTCCACAGACCACCACTTCACGGACTTCTCAGGCTCCGTGACGGCTACACTGCCGCACACCTTGGAGTCTGCTGCGACTCTGGACATCGTCACGCCGACTACCCGTTTCCCGATCGCTAAGCCTTCACCATCGACAATGTCAGAAGGCAGCTCCCTATCCCCGCCAGTGTTCTGCGCACCCTGCCATCTGCCACTAGCATCGACCTCGATGTACCCTGCAGCAGAAAATTCGTGCCCCTCACCACACACGACCTAACATGTAGGATGCTGCAACCATGAAGTACGCGCCAGCGTACGACGTACCTGGTCCGCTAGTGGCACAGCCCACCACACATGCCACATAGGCAGCCATCGGCCATGCCAACCTAGGCCCAAACTCGTGTGTGCCGACTACTGAAAGTGCTTTCCCAAATAAAGGCGTAGCCACTGAGCCTCCTCCACAGTCCACGCCTGCTCGATCCCTATACATGCTTCCTAACAAGTTTTTTGGCAGAAGAAAAAAACCAGCAGGCATATAACTGGAATACAGGCAGATCCTTTTACACGCCACAGTCGTCATTTATGTCTACTTGGTGTCTACAACACTATTTACCCACTACCAACGTAAGCAGTCAAGCCAACCCATCTTCGAAAACCGCCCAAATCACGAAACCTACGTACAGACATTGGCGTCAGCGCTGTGCACGCCCACAAAAGCACCATTGCAGGATTTGCTTGTCGATGGGTGGCCTTCAAAACTTCCCTGTGCCACTTTTCATTGTTTCACGCGCAGGGGCCGTATCGACTTATATGATGCACCCGCCCTCACCTCTTCCTTAATGCATCTCTACCAGCACTGCTCACGCGGCACCCTGTGTGCTGCCAGCTGGCCCCATCTGGTCATCATGTCACCCACCTGTTTATGAACACAGCGACCCGGTGCTTACTTCTTCGTCTACTGCGCAATTCCCAGAGTTGTGCGCCGAAAGCCAACTGCTTAACGATAGTTCGTCCAAGTTGGCGACCTGGACTGCCCAAACAGACACCTTATGGATTGTCGTTATTTTACATTGTATCTGTCGCTCTCTGTTCTCCATATACCTTCAAATCGCGCAAAGCGCTAGGGGGCGGGGGAGCTCTGTAGTGTCATAATTATCATTTCTTGACCACAGCTCTGTGCTTCTCAGGCAGCTTGGCCTAGCTTGAGCTGCACCAGAATCACAGGGGTTCACGCGCCTGGCGTGTCGAACGCTGGCAGCAGCCGCCGCTGAGCTTGGACCCGAAGGGTAATGAAGTGGCGAGATTTAGTATGGCCTCGTCGGCCACCAACACGACGCGGTCTCCTGTCTCTCCTCCTCTCGCCGCTACAGATCAACGGCCGATGCTCTGTTCCTCGCTGTCAGTGCCTGTGTATTGGCGTAATCTGTCTTTAATTTTGCGTGGCCACAAGTTCTGTCGAATAAACAATTCAATTAGAACATCCCGTTTCCTCCATTTGTCTGCTTCATGACCCCGTATGATCTGGTAGAGGTGGTGTGCCCTTCATGTACCGAACGCCTCCGTCAAGCCCAGCGCCAGCTGTTAGGGCATCTACGGCAACCCAGAGCAGTGAACAGAGATGCTCCGCGCAAACTGCTTCTCATCGTTCGAAAGGTTCGCAAATGTGTAGATCTTTGTTTAGAGTCAATGCAAGGCGCTTGCAATGGAGTTTATTTCGGAGCTGGCGCGAGAACCAGTGATTAGGCTGCAATATTTGACGGTGCATGTATAAATGCCGATGCGCTTCGCCGCTTCTCTGTTGATCCATTACCAACGCGGAGTTCACTGCTATCACTGCCAGTCTAGAATTCTGCAATGCGACTTCCCGTTCAGCGCCCACACTATCGAAAAATTAAAGAGGTGTTAGTTGTTGGAACTTTAATAATGAAGAATAATGAGAAAATTTAATGAGAAGTTTAATGTGAAGTTTAACGAGAAGTTTAATGACAAGTTTAATAATAAAGAGTAGCCGGCGCCATAATGGTGCGCCAACATCTCCTTATATATCATAACCATAAATAAAAAAGTTTAATAATGAATTACCAACTAGCCCAATTTCATACTTCATCTTCAACTTACAGTTTGCTCCCATCGTAGACGTGATGACTACATGACACCATGAACGTCTTATCTCTCTTCACATGACGAGACGCATGGTGGATTTGGTCGCTTACGAGTGTCACTCATGCAATGTCGTGTCCTTGACGACCGCTCCACGATCAAGTCTCATACACGGAAATCTCTAATTGTCATCCAATCTTTAGTTTTCCGAGCTTTCCGCCCTACCTCTCTTTTGCAACAGCAATTATACGGACACTCTCGGCTGGTTTTTGCCGCCTGTGTAGACGTGGTAATCACCATAATTCACAGTATCTCTCTCTCTCTCTCTCTCTCTCTCTCTATATATATATATATATATATATATATATACAGAAGAGAAAGAGATAAAGAGAGAGAGAGACAACGCCAAAAATAAAAATCAAGTAAAAGACTAGTGCGCGATATTAGGCGTGGAACCTGTGACACGTGAGTGCCAGGTTCTAAGCACTGAGCCACGGAGAAGCACGTAATTCAACGTCCAAACGTCAAGCTATTTGCATCTACCTCTTACCACTGGTGACACGCAACTTGGGGGGGGGGGGAGAGGACTATCATGTTTTTAGCATTGCCAGAAGGATGGCGTAATGAGCGCGCATGGCAACATTGTCACGATACGGTGGCGCTCGCTCGCATCTCCCAAGCGTACATTGCTCCGCGCAGAAGTCGACACTCACTTGCGCGCCCTTATCTCGCAGTGGAGATGAGCATACGTCTTGGCTGGCCTTTGGCCTTCTTCGGAATGATTCTGGTGTAGTTACCGGGCGCACAATGGTCACTGCGATTGTTGCACAGTCTTCGTTTGTGAAAAAATTGTGGTTTTAGGCACAGTGAAGTACCAACTGAGAATCTTATTCGCGTTACTCTGTACCAAGGAGTACGCTTCGTGCGTTTGTGTGCGTGAAAAACGCGGGGCACCTTATGATCTGCTTGCCATTCTGTGCATATGCTACCAGTTTTTTGCTGTCGCATTCGTTTGTTCACCTTTGCTGCAAAGCTGCGACTTTTATTCCCTCGTTGTCACTTTCTTTGTGAACCGCTACTGAAGTGTCGCACTTGATGTAGACAATCGTGGGGTTCTCTTTTCTTTTAAAACTACTACCCCATCTCCGCATAACGTAACACGGTAGGGTGATTTGAAAAATATAGCAGCGAAGGGACGTTTAATGTGTTTCTTTGTTGGAAAAGAGAACACTCGAGCGCATGGACTGCACTTACCGGAGGCTGCGTACAGCAAGATAAATTGAGAGGCAAACAAAGCACGATGGCTTTTGGCTTTGTCCATTGGCAAACAAAATGACTATTCATGGCGGATCGACAAAGACTGCCAGATTAAATTTTGCTCCGTTCTGATAGTGAGAGTGCCACCAAAAGAGTACGCGCTTTTTTCAGCTGTCAGTTGATGTTGAAGGCAGCCGTGCTTTGATACAGGACGAAAGTGAACGTCTTCATAGAAGCTTCGGAGTATGATTTTCCGCAGAAGAGCGATGAACGCGCACCAGCACAATCTGCACGCACGGATGCGTCGGTTCGCGGCGGCTGGGAAACAGCTCGTTGCCTAATGCATTTTTTTGTATACGGTATTGGCTCCGAATTATCTTTTACAGCGAAACTGCCAGATCTTGCAAAATGCACTCGTAATATCTGTGCCAGATCTCCATCTTGCTCCTGCCGCCGGAACGAGCAAGTTACCTTGTGCACGACTGGTCCACTGACTTTTGAGGAAAGAACACTTGAGTGGAAAACAGTAAGTGTATTGGCTGGCGTAACCTATAGTTAAGGGAGTAAAAACCTTCGTAAAAACGCCATTTATAAACACCAGGCATGTACAAGCTTCGCATGGTACCTTCTGTACAGGTAAAATGGGCGGTATTTTTTTAAGGAATGGATCGCCTTTCTTAAGGAAAGATGTAACAAAAACGCTAGAACTTGTTTGTAAAGAAGTGCCGCGGAAAAGGCTTATATAACAAAAGTTTCCTTCAAAATTTCAAAAGTTCATCCCTAGGAGTATAAGCTTTGGCTAATTGCTGTAAATTACGGATCACCACGTTTATCCCGCATCCTACGAGGAAGTAGTCAAACAGGCTCTAAATATAGTTCGCAAGCTTCGTTGTTGATATGCGCTGAACTGATAACTTCAGATGATTAAGCTTGAGCGTCTTTAGTATAAGTGCTTCAATACTATCCGTGTTTACCATTAAAAGTAGAACTGTGACGTGAACATTGACTAGTTTACACTTTGATGCCTTTATTGTGATATGTAGGAAACACTCAGAGAAGCGATACAGTGATCTACTTGCCTTTCTTCCAAGCTAGAACGTTTTTTAAACGAGTGGAAAGGCAAAGCGCAAAGTGCTCTTTCGCGATCAATGCTGTACGGTATGCTTGAACTCAGCGGCCGAGAGCATACTCACGGCACGAACTCTTTAGGCATCCATCATTTGACTGTCCTTTACATCAGTTGTCCCTGTAAAATATGTCACGATAACAGTGTTATCCTCGTGTGCAAAACTTAATAATAAAATATTCGGTTTTACGTCGCAAAACCACGTTATGATTATGATAAACGCCGTAGCAGAGGCTTCCGTACGTTTTGTCTGTCTGGTGCTCTGGAACGTGCGCTTATGTCGCAGAGTACACGTGACGCTACCGTTTCGGCTCTATTTAAACGCGACCGCTGCAGCCGGGATTGAACCCAATACCCTCGTGTCAGCATCAGAGCACCATAGCCACTTCTCCTCCCCGGCAGATTGTTTGTACTGCTTATTTGGTGCACTTCGGAGGGCCAAAATACGGCCAACAGGTGCTGCGCGCTCCGTTGAGACGCTATCAAGAAAGTGTAGTATCTCTTTAACGAAGAGGCGAGCGTAAGAAACGAATTTGGCTCAAAAACACTAATGGCGCAATTTATGTTGAAGCAAACTGCCTGAAAAAGACATCCACTCTTCATGTACCTAATGCATTTTTGAACATACCATATTTTGTGTACTCTGACACTTTTCTGGCAGAACTGTGTAAAGATGACTATAGAGTGTGCAGAAGCGAGAGCTCTGTGTACGACTTTAACAATTGCGAGGTTGCTGCATTCTTCCTTTGCCGCAAGGAAATGCGGGCTTGCAGGTCGACCACCAGGCACGTGATGGACACTTAACATAGAAGTTTATCCTATTATCTAAGAATAAAGAATGCTTCCAGAGATCGAACAACATTACTTACCTCGGTATTGGGAAATGAGGCGAAATTCCTGATCATGATTTCCTTCAGCAGCAGGGGGTCAGCGACCATAAGTGTAGGAGTGAACATTGTGAATGTGCTGCGCATACAAGAAGAAATGCTGCATTGCTGGATCGTGAACTTGGAGGCACAACTAAACCTATGGAAACTCCACTGTTTTCAGTGTCTGGCTAATCACACTACACCAGTGTGTTCACACCCAAAAACAGCACTTTGCAACTGAATACACAATTATAAGGCAATAATGCAATCTTCAAGAGAGGCAATGTAGTGCTAACGTGAAATAAAACCTGAAAAGAGAGAATTCATAATGGTATATCCACTCATCACTATGGAGAAGAGACTGCATCAGCGCAGTGCTGCTTAACGGGATGCGCCAGCCTGGCAGTGGTGATGTTTGAAAGGGAATTGTCGCAGCTGTTCAAGTTTCACGTGACGCCAATAATGCCTGCTTGGATGGCGATGGCGTAGTCGAATGTAATTTGATTGATTTGTGGTGTTTAACGTCCCAAAACCACCATATGATTATGAGAGACGCCGTAGTGGGGGGCTCCGGAAATGGCGACCACCTGGAGTTCTTTAACGTGCACCCGAATCTGAGTACATGGATGGCGCAGTTGAACACGAATCGCCTAGACGACGCCAGCAAGAAGCCAATAACGTGTCCTTCTTTACAGATTTATTTCACCGAGGAGTGAGTTTACAATTTACGGACAACAATTATGTTGAACCTTGTGCAGGTTTATGCTGTTTACCATTAAGGTAATTGGGTAGTCGGCGAGCATGTACTCTAAATACGTGGCCACTTCATGGTCCCGGCTAGCCCATAGATCATCATGCTTCGAATGGTCGCACAGCGCTATGTGAAAATCTGAAATGTGGCTAACAATACTCAAAGAAAGCGACGGGGGGGGGGGATCGAAGCGTTTCTTTAGTAGTAAAAGCCTCGTAAAGAACGAATGATTATTATTTACGTTGCAATGCGAGAAGAACGCAGAAAAGCTTAAGACACACGCACGATGGGGCACCGTGCAGCAACCTGTGGCCGGTAGTGTGTTCACCCTATCCTTTTCGCGTTGTAGCCATGCTGCGACACACTGAACCAGTGCGGATTAGCAGAGTTATTTGCACAAGCGCTAGTTGCAACGATTTACTTGATATTACACAAAACACTCCTGAAGCATGCAGCGGATACCCGCACTACGCATGCGCAGTAGCCCCCAACTAGGCGTGGGCAATGGCGAAGGCAATTGAGTTGGCAGGGGTACGCATGTTCTCATGTTGCGTCTTAGTGGAGTTTCATCACTTAGGAACGAAAACAATCGCTTAGGAAGGACAAATTACTCTCTGAAAGCTGGACTGTTGTTAATACACAATTGCAATACATCTTGAAATACATCTCAAAATACACTTTGAAATCGGGGACGTTAAGCTCAGATTTTCGTGTGAAATTTATAAACCTATTATTCAACATTGGTTTTCACCAGTAATATTGAATTAAAATTTGCGACATTCATGAATAATATAAATCTCATAGTGCACTTTCTCAACCCAAACATGGTAAATAATGAGGGGTAGAAACGGTGCCTTGATCTCCTTTACTATCTCTTGCCTCACTGGTTTCCGAACGCTCAGAACTCGTTCACAACGGGAATATGAACTGCGCTAAGAAGAGCACGAGTTATGTTAGATATTCATGTGAAAGAGCATTGACAACATAGTTGAAAGAGATATTCTAGGCTAATGAACTCATGAGTTGACTCACTCGCAATCTTTCAGACTCAAATTACGCCGTTAGGAAGTGAGTCCAGTTGAGTAACGTTTTGCTAATATGTTAATTAGTTCTATTGCGTTCATTGGCACAAGAGCGACTCAGGCAAAGCTGCGCTACTTTTGTTGATGTGTGTCCGAGTGAGTACTACCCAAGAAAATTTTTGAGAGTCTTAATCCAAGTGAGTCTGAAGTGAAAAATAGATTTCACGAGGGAGAGTGAGCGAGATTCACAAGTTTTGCCGACTTTTGCTTGATACATTTCCCCTCAAGCTTTCAAGATTCTCAACGATCGGCAGCTCCCGAAGAGGCCTCCGTGCTTAGTTTTGCTGTGTGCGCGAATTTGGACAGTCATAGTTACATCATAGCACCCATGGCTTTACAGAGTCCAATCGTTTGTGAGAGGCATTTTTGGAAGCATCGATGAAAACGGCTGTCAAGCTGGGAAGTAGTAGACGTCATTGTCAAGGCTTAAAGTACATATGTCCGTCCATTATAAACGAATACTAGTATGAAAGTGATCCCAGCTGGCATTCTTAATGGGGCATTTGGAAACCTGTGGCATATCTTTATTTTATGTAGGTGTGCTCAGATCTACGGGAAGTTGGTCACTTTTACAACATTTACTGATCACTTTCCATTGGAGTAGAGGCATAAGCGATGACGATAGTATGCGTAGATTTATGGATGAATATGTGCTAGCGAAGCTCTACTGGATTGGTTCTTTTCATACAGAAAACACGCTCAGTAGGAGAGAATGATTTCAATCACCCGATCATGAGCATCACATTGAGAGTTGGCTCATAGCCTGATATGTCTGTTCAAGTCTCCAAGAAAGAGATAAGGTTCGCGAACGTCTTCACTTGACAAGTGTAAATTACGTTTTTGGAGCTGATAACTCGGAAGTATGTAAAAAGTGCGAACTGTCTTCAGTTTATTGGAAAGGGCCGCTTAAAAAGCCACTGCCTCAAGGAACGTATGGAGTTGAGTGTGCACGCGATCTCTTCATTGATGAATGGCTATACCTCCAGATCATTTTATGGCACCATTGCGGTTCTTTTGGAAAATAAATGTAGCTACGAAGTTCGCGTGCGTGTGTGTGTAGCACACACAGAACATATGATGATCACTTGTGTAAAAGCTCTTGGACATCGTCAATGTTCCTGAGATGGCCCCTTGACGTTCCACTGTATAGTTTGTGTGTTCACGATTAAAGTGATATAGTGATGTTTGTACGAATAATAAGTGGCTCTTTAGGTTGGAAGATAGAATTCAAGTAACAGGGTCATCTTCGGGCCTCGTATCTGCTTTTTTTATTTTCTCGGCAAGCTCCGAAGAGCTACGCCAATTTTTTGACACCAGGGGCACCACTGTGTGCATTGTCTCCTCGGAGGCACTGGATACCTGCGCATGTGATTGGGGATTCGAGTTTTAGCCTCGCCTGGTGAGATGAGGCTTTGATACCCCAGGACCTTCGGTCTCCGGTCTATATGCAAGTATACGGAGTAGACAACCACCACTGCCACCACAACCACCTTAGCCGAACGAGAGACGAGGTTTCGCGTGACGTTGCCCTCTGCCGCAACGCATCATCATATCTTGCCAAAGAATGGCGAGACACCTGTTGCTTCTTTAAAGACGAAGTGCTCCTTCACTTTCAAAGAATAAAAACTAGCGTGAATATGCGACATGATTCCCGTCACAGTTCACGCAGTGCGTCGATTATTTGTAGACGCCGGACATGTAGCCCGAGCCTTAACATCGTGCACGATTCAAGACACTAATATAATCACAATATTGCCAATAACGACACCTGTGAGAGCTGTAGCCATATATTTGAAATCGGAAACAACGGCAGGGGTTAGATATGTACGGCTTCATGGCAGCCTCATATACCCGGTTTGAATAGTTTCCAGCGGATCACTTGAAAGAAACGCTTGTATTAGATACTTTTTTGGCATTTACTTTTTCTCTCTTCTGACCTTATTTAGCGGAAAGTTAGTCACATTCTCTTTAATTCTTCCGGTAGTTCAGTTTTGGTGAGGTCAAGCGAATCTATCACAAGCCACCCAGCGAGCTGAGCACAGACTTGTGCGGTGTAACACTCATTGGTGTAGCGCTAAAAGTTGCAAGACCGTTCAGCTTTTCGAATCAGTTTTTCTCTCGAACCTTTTAAAGTAGAGCCTCCACTTGCAATTTCGGTAACCTTGTAGCCAGCACCGAGAGTTTGTTAGACACCTGGCAACTGCGATAGGCTTCTAGCTTGTTTATCACTTTTCTCGCATTGTATATCATGGAGTGAGGGAATAAGTCTATTGGCTGGTTGTGAAAAATTAGTCTTCATTGCGTACTCACTTTGTGCCGACATGATGACTTAGCAGGGGAAATGCTGTGTACAAGCTCACTCTCTTTTTCCGGCAGCGTTGGCGGCCACACACCGCGAACCCAAACAGGGGACGCTACTTAGAGGATGCTGAAAGCTTGCGGATGCCAGCCATACAACGCCATTATAACCCAAGGCTATTTGCACAGGCCTAACCATAGCCGCCAAGAATTTGTTAAGTAAAAAGATAATATAAGTAAGCAGTAATAATAAAAAGTGAGAGAGATAGACGACGATGAGAGAACAGTGACAGAAAAAGGCGACTGCCAACTTCGCCTGGGTGGGTCAGCAAAGGGATGCTGTCTACGTGACGCAGGGGTCAAAGGGGTGCGTTGGCTCTGCTGAGAAGCCTTAATGATCTAATCACTGTGTTTGCTCAACCCCCCTAATCTCCATTTCTCGGACTCAGGTGATCCACGCATGACTAGGTGTGGGAAGAGATCGATACACCACCTCCATTAGCACAGCTCAGTGGTGTCGCCACAGAGGCTGCGGGGCATTATCTGGGCCACGTCGAAGTTTCACTCCTACCTATATGTCAGGGGCTTCAAAGTTGTGAGCGACAACTACACCTTGTGTTTGCTAAATTTTGTAGACTATTTATGTCATTTTCTGCAATGGAGTTTGAAATTAGTAGCATAAGCCATTACCATCATTTAAAAGTCCAGCAGAAAACACTCCGACGCCGACAGCCTATCTCGTGCCACTGCCGACCTACCACCACACGACGGCCAGCATGGTGACTACTTCTTGGGAAGGATAAGTGCCGACAATTCCACTGAATAACAGTGAACAGAACCAGAACTTAGAGGCCTAAGAGAATACCTCTAGCGCAAGACTGGCCTTGTTCCAAGGTAATCGAGTGGGCAAGTGCCTCGTTTATTATTCAAGATGTGCTTCTCTAAAAGAAGCACTTGTCACCTTTTTGAGCCAAGTACCTTCTTGCGCTGCCTTCAGAACTGCGTCCAGACGTCCTCCTGTCCCTGCACGACGATCCAATGGTGAAACAAGTCGGTGGTTCCAGCACACGTGCCAGGAAATGTACTACTGACAGGGAATTACCACCTACGTAACTCGTTAGCGAAAAAATTCCTGGACTGTCAGCGAATCTAACCACCTCGCCAACCATTCCAGCAAATCGGCAGTTACTTTGTCTTTATCTCGGTGTATACCCCACCACATAAATCCATGAAGCCCACCTTGGTGCTTGTGGATTGGGCACTGGCCTGGTTGCGGACACGAAACATAGTAGCTGGCAGCATGCACGCAAAACACTGTGCCTGGGGTGCGCAGGCGTCCAACCCCCGCGGATCCCGTCTGGCAGAGTTTGCGTCTGCGGCCAGTCTGATCCCAATAAATGACTCGTCGTCCATTACCACATACGAGAACAAATGTAGTATGAGCTGGATAGACGTCACCGTCGCTACGTCTTCAGTGACGGCCGCCATTGTTTGTGGCGGGTGCGAGGAGACGTCACCTACTCGGAGCATTGGTATGACGAAGTAGCAATCGGCCTGGACACGGCGACTCGGAATAAACGGCTAGCGCAATATGCGCGTAAACAGCTGCCCGAGACACTGAGCTGGGAGCCGTGGTTTGACCGGGTGACTGGCGCGCAGCTGCAGTCGGCTGACACACTGGAGCTTGTCGTGACTCAATTCTACCACCTTTTCGATGCAGACCACCGTGAGCACCTGCGACCTGCCCATCGAACGAGGTGGGGCAACCCCTGGCAGACGTCGGAATTGGCGCAGGAGAGGAAGTGCGTGAACGCCATGTGACGCCACATCCAAAGGTGCAAGTACGATGCTCTGCGCGTCCTCTTTCGGGCGGAGACAGCGCGAGCTTAGCCGCCTTCCACCGTAACACCACTTGCGCCAGGAAGGGCTGCTTGAAGGACTTTGCGACCAATGTGTGCGCCAGTCGATCTTCTCTGCGCCCAACAAGAAGGTGTTCGGGAGACGGCGCACTGACCACGTTATCCCACCATTTCTGCGAGTGAATGGGACGCACACGTCAACACACCAGAAGCGGTGGCCTTATTATTGAAGACTCATGTCGCGGTGGATGACCCCGCATTCGATCACCCCGAGCATCAGACCATTCGTCGGCAGGCCCATGCCCCGTATCGGACACGAGAACAGGACGTTCCCTTCTCTCAGGCAGAGCTCGAGGTAGTTGTACGTCAAATGCGTGAACGGTCGGCCCCTGGTCTGAATGACATTATGCCGCCTATAGAGAAAGGTTTGGTTCGAAACTGGGCAGCATTTTTTCTGTGGCTGTTTAACGCTTCACTTTGTCTCGGCCACTTTCAATTGCAGTGGCACCGGGGACGCATAAACTCCATTCGTAAGCCCATTCGACCATCTGAGTTCAAGACATCATATCGCCCCATCTGTGTATATTCCGTCTTGGGCAAGGTTCACGAGCGCCATTGAATGGCAGGCTATACTCCTCCTTGCACCAGAGTGCACGCATTCATCCTCGCCAGTACGGCTTCACGCACGGCAGGAGCGCAGTATTGGCTCTACACCAGCTTGACGAATGCCTCCTTCGACTCAAGGCCAAGCGGACCCCTGCGTTGTTTACGTCGTTAGACTTGCATGAAGCGTTCGACACCATCTGGCACCCGCTATGCTACAGTTCTTCCGCGACCATTGGCTGCCAACGCAGCTCTTCCATCTCCTCCGCTCCTTTTTGACGGGCCGTGCTGTCGTGTTCAAGTCGCTCACCGGACAGGTAGAGGCGCATCCCTCGCCGGGTAGTCTCCAAGGCTCGTCTTTTTCGCCGCTCCTGCGGAACGTCGTCGTCCGCGGCCTCTTGTCACTTCGCATGCCGAAGGAGTGGTGGTATATGCGTATGCCGATGAGACTATCGTCACCATTCCGGGCACTACGTGGCAGGCCCTTGGGGACAAGGGCTCTGAGGTGTTGCGATGGGTGGAGCACTGGACGGTTACGTCAAAAGTAAAGGCAAGCCAGGAGAAGACGTCTTGGTTGTTGTTCTCCGAACGAGTGGGTGGGGAGGAGCCCATTCTTCCATCCAATCGTGCGGACGGCTCTCGGAAGAGTCTTCAATTTGTTGACAAGCTCCGGGTCTTGGGCACCGTTTTCGATCGCAGCATCTCCTTTGCGCACGCTGACCATCTGCGTGACTAGGTGAATTACCTGGCGGCGAAAGTGGTTGCCCTTGAAAATATGGCAGGCACCCTCCAGCCAGATGAAATTCGACAGCTTTACAGACACGTTATGCTGCCGACTATTACGTACGCCTCGGTTATTTGGGGCCTAAGTGACCCGACGGCCGTCTGAAAAGCCGCTTCGAATTCGTTCAACGTTCGGCTTTGTTGGCATTGCCAGGCGCTTATCGCAAGACTCAAATGGCAGCATTGCAGGTTCCCTTGCACGCTCCCAGATCAAGATCGAACTGAGTCGCTTTAATAAAGACTTCGCCCTCCTGCAGATACGGCGTGCCATCACGCGTGACAGGCAGATAATGGACCCCCGGCAGCTGGCTCTGCCGCTGCTATAATAGTCCTTTTCCCTGGCTTAGACCCCCTGCGTGCAGAACGTGTCTCGCCTTTTGATGCCTGAGGCCCGGGAAATGGCAAGGAATCCGGGCATCCATGTTTATATGGGCGGCGCGTAGCCGCCCACTTCTGCCACAGCTGCGTATATAGTGTTCGGGAGGGCAACCACTATCGTCGCGTCCGGTCGTTTCTGGGTGCTGGACGCCTCGACTGCCTACTGCACAAAGGTAGGGGCTCTTACCAAGGCCCTTCAGTACCTGAGGTCGAGCCATTCTTGTCAAACCGGTCACATTTACACCGACTGCCTGTTCGTTTTGCAGGCACTGGTCATGCCTCAGTGCCTCAATCCACGTATCGTGCGCATACGCGAGCTAATTACACAGATCTCTTCGGCCCGATCCCTTCGAGTATTCCATGTCCCGGGACATGGAGGCATATATGGCAACGAGCTCACTGACTTCGCACCATTAAGGGCGTGCCGGCTAGAGCTCCCTCGTCAGGCTCACCTCTATGTCCGCAAGGTCAAATTGCGCCTCAAGCGGACGCTATTTCACATTTAGGTTCAAAGTACTATACAAATACTATACAAACACTAAACTGGCCCGATGGGTTCCAGAAGTCACGATCCTGCCGTCGTTTTCTCCCCCTAGTCGTCACCACATTGCTTTACTCACGGGACACGGTCGTTTTCCACATTATTTTCACCGTTTCGACTAATGAGGGAACCGCTCTGCCCCTGCGGCAAGCTCTGCCTCTCACTTGACCACTATTACGAGGATTGCAGTCTTAGCGCTACCATCGTAGACCGCCTGCGGCCTCGCGATACTCTTCGGGGTGGGGATCGCGCGGCCGTTCTGCGAAAACCGGGCACTGCTTACCCTAATCGTCACCACCATCAGCCTGTGAGAACCGCCAGTATTTGGAGACTCTTCTGGGATCGTTGGACTGCCCTACCCGTGGACTGTGCTCTCTGCGTCTGTACACGATCGGCATCAAGTGAACGATGCGCTTGCGTTGATGTGTTTTTTTTAAAAACGACAGTCTTCCTTGAGGACCTTCGACGGAAAAGTTTTGGTCTGTCTGTCTGTCTGTACTATTGTCTGTTTGTCCGCCCTAACGATACATTGATGTGTTTTTAAAGACGATATTCTTTCTTGGGCACCTTCGACGGAAAAGTTTTGGTCTGTTTGTCTGTCTGTCTGTCTGTCTGTCTGTCTGTCTGTACGCCCTAACGATACCTCAAACGGCACCAAACGGCCAACCTCATTCGCAGCGCCCACGAGTATTGCTCATGGTTTAGCGTTCATAGTTGTGTGATTGTCAATTAAAAAAGCAAAGATTGCGCATATCTGAGGCGCCATAACAACATGTCTATGTTTTGTATGTCTGCCTTTATACTACAAGAGGCACAAACAAGTAACTCTAAGGACTGGCGTTTAACGCGCTGCGCTGACAGTGCAACGCGATGCTCAAGAAGGGGTTTCAATTGCTTTGCTACGACGGCATGGTGGGGGCACCTGCCCACCGCTTTGCATTCTACGCCTTATCACCTCCGTGAATTGCGCACATCATTGTCCACGGTCGCGCACGCCTTCGCTTTCGAAGATATCTGCCAGATGGCACTCGTGTATAACGTGCCAAGATGCGCTTATTCGCATCGTTACATGCTCGAGGCACTAACGCAGCGCCTTTATAATACCATTCACCGAATTTCTTGCGCAGAACAACAAATAAACGTTTTGTTCACTCTCTCCAGACGCAAGACTATCTTCTTTCGAGGACATTTACAGTGTAACATGTAGATTCGGGCCAATTTTTTTCTTTCACGTCTCGCTCTCATGTCCTCATTATTCACTCCGGACTCATGGACTCCCTAACTGTCTCTTGCCATTGTCTCTCGTCTCTTTTCTTTTAGCCCTAATTGTTCATTGAGGGCATGATGACTGCAGAAAAAAAATGCTCCGCAATTATCTGGGCTCGCTGGCCAAATGCCTCAGCACGCTGCATTATTACCGTTTGCCCCAATATTTTTCTTTCTCTAAGTGGCTTTGTCACAAAATTTTGCGCTTTAGGTATAACTTAACCCATTTTCATTTATTTTTTATTTGCTTTAAACCTGGTATGCCTAGGTAGGAACAGGGTTTTCCCAAACATATTTTTTTTATTTTTTCTCAAAGCTGGGATAGATGTTTACCGATGCTGTTCTCGACATCAGCGGTCGCAAGCAAGTGAATTATTGTAGCTACTGACTATCTCACCCGCTACACTGAAACAAAAATACTGCCCAAAGGCAGGGCGGGCGAGGTAGTTAAATTCTCGTTAAATATATTGTCTTGCATCAAAGTACGCAGAAGTCTTGATTACGGACAGAGACATAGCCTTTTCAGTGGAGCTAACCGTGGCAATCCTGAAATACAGGCGCACAAGCAACCGCTGAACAAGCACCAAGCGGCCACATACCAATGTCACCAAGCGTCTAAGCGAGAGCTGCCGTTTAGCTGGCCAGGTACGTCGAAGTATATACAAGACGTGGGGTGCCTTACTTCCGTGCTTGACTTTTGCATAGAACGTAGTGGTGCAGGGGACGCCACAGATATTGACGTACAAGTTCGTCTACGGAAGGAAAACGGCCACAACGCTCGGAGCCGCGCTGCGCAGTGTCTCTGACGAGAAAACCTGGACGTCGCGATCTATCCTCAGCACGCTGAAAAACCATGTAAACTCGCTCACTTGTGCATCAAAAATCAGTAGGCTACCGACAGCCGTCGTTACAATCTTCGACGAAGCTTCGTGAAATAACAGCCCGGTCACGACGTTCATGCGTGGACGCCAACACGCCGACATGGATTGAGTGGAAAGCTTCAGCGATCCTGCAGGCTTTACATCGTGCTTCGACGTTTGGGCGCACAAGAATACGAGGCTGTTACGAATGGCATTGGGCACTCTCGACGATGCCGTGCGCGGCCCTAAGTTGTGCTCTTCGGGCACCTTGAACCGCTTCACGCGCGTTAGAGAGCCGGAGCACTGTACTTTTAACTGTTTTATCCTTGCTTGCTTGCACCTATTGCTTGACTTACTTTGTTTTACTGCTGCGATTTCCACTATGCATTCGAAGCATGCGGCGATGTTTTTTCCTATAGTGGCAGTGTTGCATGCGTCATTTTGAGGTGATCTGTTTGAACACCCCAGCACTGAGCCCCACTGACGGACATCGCGCCCTAGTGTTTCAGAAGTTTCTCGTTTGTATTAGATCCTTTTTTTAGATTGTGAGAACACTCAAGAATATTACAGAGCTTGTGCCTCCATCAGTGATAAAACTAGAAAGTCCCACGCGTGATGTATAAAAAATGACATTTCTCAGTACTTAACTGTTAATTGTTCGACGATTGACGCTCACTTCACCGCTATCAGTGCCAGTGTGTATATCTATAGTTTCTTTCTTCATTCACAGGCCACATTTCAGCCAAATAGACAGTTTGAACTTGTGCACACTGAATAATATTATTATCAACGTCACGACTATTGGACAATATCATGCAGTATATAACGAAATTGCCCTGTTGAAAGCCTGAAAGAAGTCTTTTACCACTTCAAATGCTCTGGTTTGAATTTTCTCTTGCCACCCGAAAAATATACCTGAGTGCACAACAAAAACGGCAAGCTACCTTAGATTGTGCATTATAGCATATTGTCACGTCGCTCCAGGGGATGTCGACAAGGTCTATTGATGTCCGAGCAACAGGGCTCTAACCAAGCGCGCCGGTTGGGCTTGTCTTCTAGAGCGGGGGTTCACGCGCACTTCTTTCTTCTTCGTGGTGTGTGCCTTCACCTTGGCATACGACCCACTACTAGAAGCAGGTGGCAATATTCCTCCTCAACAAAAAAAAGAAAGAGCATCGTCCCGATGCTGTAAAGTTATTGAAAAAAAAAACCAAAACAAAGTAGGTTAAACAATGAAAAAGGGCACCAATAATCAAATGTTAGACGCGATAAGTTCACCAATGATGAGGCAATCGTCGGAGCACAAATAAAAAAAAAACACAGGAAAAGTGGTCTTTTAGGAACGCGCAAAATAGGGCTTCATGCGCACCACGTGAACTATGTCAGAGGTCGGTTGTTTTCGTTGTGCCCATCGTGACGACGTAACGTCCGGAACCACTTCGTAGTTTACGTCGCTCACGCGGCGTATTACTTTATACGGACCGAAGTATCTGCTGAGCAACTTTTCGGAGAGGCCACGGCGCCGAACAGGGGTCCAAACCCAAACTTGGTCTCCCGGACTGTAAGATACGTCATTGTGACGCTTATTGTAACGTCGTGCATCGACCTGTTGCTGCTGACCAATGTGTAGCCGGGCGAGCTGGCGAGTTTCCTCGGCACGCTCTGCAAATTCTTCTGCGTCAGTTGTTAATCGATCAGCGCCTTCATAAGGAAGCATCGCATCCAGCATCGTCTGAACTTCGCGGCCGTAGAGAAGGCGAAACGGTGTAAATCGGGTTGTTTCTTGAACGGCGGTGTTATAAGCGAACGTCACATAAGGCAAAATGCGATCCCATGTTTTGTGTTGGACGTCGATGTACATGGAGATCATGTTTGTGACTGTCTTATTTAGTCGCTCGGTTAAGCCGTTGCTCTGCGGATGGTAAGCAGTCGTCGTTCGATGCCTAGTGTTACTTAGCCGAAAAACTTCATCAATAAGTTGTGCAGTGAACGCTGTTCCTCTGTCGGTTATTACTGTAGATGGAGCACCGTGGCGCAGAACAATGTGGCACATGAAGAACTGTGCTACCTCAGAAGCCGTGGCTCGTGGTATCGCCTGTGTCTCAGCATAGCGGGTCAAATAGTCAGTTGCAACAATGACCCATTTGTTGCCGTCGGACGATAAAGGAAATGGGCCGAGAATGTCCATGCCGACTTGGTCAAATGGCTTGTGGGGTGGATCAATTGGCTGAAGTAATCCAGCCGGCTTGCTTGGTGGCGACTTTCGACGCTGGCATTCACGACAGCTTTTAACGTACTGCTTCACGCTTGCTGAAAGTCCGGGCCAGTAGTACGCCTCACTTACTCTGGCGAGCGTTCGCGAGTAACCTAGATGACCAGATGTGGGTTCATCATGGCACGCGGAGAGGACTTCGTCCCACATGTCCTTCGGAACGACGAGGAGGTAAGCGCGGCTCGTAGAACGGGCGTTTTTTTTATACAGGACATTACCTCGGAGGCAGAAAGACGTCATGACACGAAATAGATGGCGAGGTATAACGGCGCTATGACCCTCCAGATAGTCGATGAGCGGTCGAATCTCTTCATCCTCTCGCTGGCGTCTGCTCAAGTCAGATGAGCTAAGGGCGCCCAGGAAACCATCATCGTCGTCTTCTTCTTGATTGACTAAAGGTATGGGTGCACGCGACAGCGTATCAGCGTCTTCATGCTTCCGTCCAGACTTATATACGATGGTAACGTCAAATTCTTGTAGACGCAAGCTCCATCGGGCCAGTCGTCCAGAGGGATCACGAATGTTTACCAACCAGCAGAGGGCATGGTGGTCCGTCACCACTTTAAATGGACGACCATAGAGGTACGGGCGAAACTTCGTGATCGCCCACACTACTGCGAGACACTCTTTTTCTGTGGTCGTGTAATTCACCTCGGTACGAGACAGTGAGCGGCTGGCATAGGCAATGACTCGTTCTTTGCCGTGTTGATGCTGGACGAGCACTGCGCCGAGGCCGATGTTACTGGCGTCAGTGTGCACCTCTGTGTCAGCATCATCGTCAAAATGCGCAAGAACAGGGGCTGACTGCATCCGCTGTCGTAGCTCGGCAAAAGCAGCCTGTTGTTCGGTAGCCCATACAAACGGTGTGTGTCGCGTGTAAGGCGAGTCAAGGGTTCCGCTATCTTCGAAAACCCTCTAATAAATCGTCGATAGTAGGCGCACAAGCCCAGAAAGCGTCGAACAGCCTTTTTGTCGGTAGGATGCGGAAACGCGGCTACAGCGGCAAGTTTGTCGGGGTCGGGTCGAACTCCTTTCGCGTTGACTACATGGCCAAGGAATTTGAGCTCTTCATAACCAAAGTGACACTTCTGCAGTTTGAGTGTAAGATCTGCTGATTGAATAGCCTGTAGCACACTCCTGAGGCGATGAAGATGTTGCTGGAAGGTTTCAGAAAAAACGACAACATCATCAAGGTATACGAGACAAGTTTGCCACTTCAGACCAGTAAGCACAGTATCCATCATTCGCTGGAAGGTTGCGGGCGCTGAGCACAAACCAAAAGGAAGGACTCGAAATTCATACAGGCCATCAGGGGTAACAAAGGCCGTTTTCTCGCGATCTCGCTCGTCAACCTCGATCTGCCAGTACCCCTAAATCCAAAGAGGAAAAATAGTGGGCGCGGCGTAATCTGTCTAACGAGTCGTCGATGCGTGGCAGCGGGTACACGTCCTTTTTAGTCACGCTGTTCAGCTTCCGGTAATCGACGCAAAAACGTAGCGTTCCGTCTTTCTTCTTGACTAGGACGACCGGAGAGGACCACGCACTGTTGGAAGGCTCGATGATGCCATCGTCAAGCATTTCTCGAACTTGCGTACGAATGGCTTCTCGTTCCTTCGCTGACACACGGTAAGGCTGTTGGTGTACTGGGCGAGCGTCGTCGTAAGTGATGATTCTGTGCCTAGTGATCGAAGTCTGGCGCACCTTAGAGGAAGCAGCGAAGCATGACTTGAATTCAAGCAAGAGTTTTCGCAGTGCTGTCTGGTTCTCTGGTGTGAGGTTAGAATTAATGTCGATATTGTTTAGAGACGTATCGGCGGCCTCCACTGCGTCCGACGAGAAGCAGATGGGAACGGTACTTAATTCATCTGCAAACGCTAACGAAGTGCCACGAAAAAGGTGTCGGTGTTCGTTGCTGAAATTTGTAACGAGCAGTTGAGATCGGCCATCACGTAGCTGTATGATACTCCTAGCCACACAAACACCTTGAGACAGCAAGTGTTCAAAATTACTTTCTGCAATCGCTTCACCATTTCGCAATCCACAGCATGTGACGTCGACAATAACACTGGCTCTTGGAGGAAGCGTTATACTTTCAGCAGAAACACGAAGAATGTCAGCACGTTGTTGGTCGTCCTGCTTGTCAATTGCTCGGTCGGCTGAGAAGGTGATGCGATTCTCTTGAAGGTCAATGACAGCTCCATACTCCTGCAGGAAGTCAACACCAAGAATAACGTCGCGTGAACATTCACGGAGCACAAGGAAACTTGCTACAAAAGTATAACCGCAGACCCGAACTCTGCTCGTGCAGGTTCCAAGCGGAGAGACGGTGTGGCCACCAGCCGTTCGAATCACAGAGCCATGCCAGGGCGTGATTACCTTCTTTAGTAGTCTGGTCATTTTCCCGCTTAGTATAGAATAGTCAGCCCCGGTATCAACTAAAGCACCTACTGCATAGCCGTCTATCAGCACCGGTATATCCAGAGAAAGCCGCACATATTGCTCAGTCGAATCCACACCCTTTACTGTTAGCGTCGATCGGAGGTCTTCAGCACGTCGACTGCCAGCGACCTCGCCTCCAAGGGTCGCTTGCGTTAGTTTTCCCGGCGGGGACTGGGGGACCGTGCGCCAGCATGGCGCTGTGGCGAAGATGAAAAGCGCCTCGGCGACGGTGAGCGCGGCTGCCGTCCAGAAGGCGGTGGCATGCGCTGTTGAGCCAGGTAGTCCTCAATGTCCCGGGGTCGCTGGCCATACCGAGGAGGCGCTGAATATACTGAAAAGCCGCGCAGCCCGAGGCGCCGGTATGGACACTGGCGGTACAAATGGTCCGCTTCACCGCAGTGGAAGCACAAAGGCCGGCGATCAGGAGTGCGCCAAACATCAGATTTCCGAGGCGAAGCACGTCTGTCGTCAAGGTAGTGCGCTGGTTGTTCCGCAAGATGCACAGGGTTGGCGTAAACGAGGGGTGGGGGCGCGCGTGTGTTCTCGTAGTACCGTAGAGGCTGCGCCGACTGAAGTGAAACTGTAGGAGGTGCCTGAACAAACAGCGGGGAAGAGGAAGCTGGGCGCTTCAAGGCTTCCGCATAAGTCGCACGGTGGTAGTCAGCCGGGGCCGGTGCGGCGTTATCCAGACTCACAGGGTCACGCAGGGCATGATGCAGCTCGTCCTTGACGATACTTGCAATAGAACTCACCGTAGGTAGTGGTGGTGTGGCAGCCTTTTGCAGCTCCTCGCGTACTATAGAGCGGATGAGGTCGCGCAGACACTCGGTGTTGTTCCCAAAAGTCGTGGGAACTTGAGCAGTGGACGTGCTCACTTGCCGGTCATACAGGGTGGATCGATGCTGAAGCATCTTTTCCATCGTGACGGCTTCAGACAAAAACTCGGCGACCGTGCTCGGAGGGCTCCGTACAAGGCCAGCGAAAAGCTGCTCCTTAACTCCTAGCATTAGGTGACGCAACTTCTTTTCCTCTGTCATACCTGGATCAGCCCGTCGGAACAGGCGCGTCATATCTTCCACATATGTCATGACAGTTTCGTTGGGCATCTGGATGCGGGCCTGGATCGCTCGCTCCGCTCGTTCGTGGCGATCAGCACTTCTGTAAGTGTCCAACAGCCGGCGGCGGAATTCGGGCCACGATGTCATCTGTTCCTCGTGATTCGTGTACCAGGTACGTGCTCCATCCTCCAAATAGAAGTACACACGCCGTAGTTTCGCCGCGTCGTTCCAGTCGTTCAAAGCAGCCACGCGTTCGAAGTCGACCAACCAGTCCTCGACGTCTTCGAGCTCGGTACCATGAAACGGTGTCGGAACCTGTGGACTTTCGAGGGTGTACCGAGTCACCGGGGGGTTTCCCGTTCCTGTTAAAGTGGTTTGAACGGACGTGCGCATCATACCGGTGTGAACTGTGGGGTCAGCTTCGGGTGGCAATCCCCTGATCCTGCGGCTTGTCCGATGAACGGGAGTGTGGACTCGCACTGGGCTTGTGGTGCTGCTTCCAGGAGGGGTTTGAAACATCCGTGAGGGGCTACCCCGCACCTCCACCAATTGTCACGTCGCTCCAGGGGATGTCGACAAGGTCTATTGATGTCCGAGCAACAGGGCTCTAACCAAGCGCGCCGGTTGGGCTTGTCTTCTAGAGCGGGGGTTCACGCGCACTTCTTTCTTCTTCGTGGTGTGTGCCTTCACCTTGGCATACGACCCACTACTAGAAGCAGGTGGCAATATAGTACTATGCGATATAGTTGGTATGCTGTAACATAGCATTATGGAAAAAATAAAGCTCACGTTCAACCCTTGTTTCGGCACATCATATTCCTAGCGGCAAAGTTAGGAACACAGCACTCTCTACATAACCTTCTTATTGTAGAAGATTCCTCTCGTTGTCTTTTATAACAATTTGTATTCTTGAAATGACAGAAAAGGGTCACAAATACTGCTACGGAGTCGTGGCGTTGACGAAAGCAACAGCTAGCCTGTCGAAGAAGAAACTGTTTAATTGGCTGCACGTTTGGCCTGGAAACTTAAGGTCCAATCACAGCAGTACACGCCAGCACTGAAAGAAGCCAACAGAAAGTTGGCCTCCGATAATCTGACAAGCGGTGATGCGGGTGGACATTTATGTCTCGTCGAATATTCAGGTGCTACCCCTTGCAGCCACGTAAGTTCTAGAGCCTCCCTGTCCTTCCTCTTTCAATCCTCCTCCTCCTCCAGAGTTCTAGAGGAATATTATGTTCGCGGTGTGCGCGTAATCGTAAGGTAATGATGTAAGATTATCTCGCTGGTTCCTATTCAATTGTGCGGCTGGCGCAGGCAGTATATACAAATGAAATAGGGCGATAACAAACCTTGAAGAAAAAAGTGTGGCTGTATGCATATTCATGAACAAGAGCTGCAGAAAATATACGGCTTTCATTGTAGCGCTCACGTTTACTGTCTGCTAAGCAGTGGGTGACCGGTAAAAAGGGAAATCTTAGGGAACTGTGGGATACGACGGCTTCCGTTTCGGCGCACCACGCGGGTGAGCAGCAGCACGCGTGCATTTCTGTACTGCTCCGTTACAAAAAAAAGCAGCTGGACGTGCAATGTCAGTGGTTTAGAATTCTTTTTGCCAACTGTGACTGTGACGATGACAAGCTACGAAAACCATGAACGGTCCGATAACGTTTTGTCGCACTAAAATGATCTCTAATGCTTTTATCCTGCTCAGGGGTGCTGTCAGTTTGGCTAGCAGATCAGTCGATACATAAAACAGTTTTCCTTGTATGATACAGTACTGCAGATAGATTGATTGATATGTGGGGTTTAACGTCCCAAAACCGGTAGTACTGCAGATAGAAAGTCACCATTTTCAAAGCCTCAGGGAATTAAAACGACTGTAGCAGTGTGCTAAGAGTTCATTTCGGGATCGCTGCTTCGGCCGACATCGTCAGTCGATCGGCATGAAGCGCAACACTTATTGAGCCCGTTAAGATATTTTTTAAAGACGATAGTCTTTCTTGGGGACCTTCGACGGGAAAATTTTGGTCTGTGTCTGTCTGTCTGTCTGTCTGTCTGTCTGTCTGTCTGTACATTTTTCTGTTTGTCCGCATTAACGATACCTCAAACGGCACCAAACGGCCAACCTCAACCGCAGCGCCACCAATATTGCTCAAGATTTAGCGTTCATAGTTGCGCGATTGTCAAGTAAAAAAGCATATATCGCGCATATGCGCGGTGCCATAACAACATGTCTATGTTTTGTATGTCTGCCTTTATACTAGAAGATGCAAGCACAAGTAACTTTAAGAATTGTACCGTTTAACGCGCTGCTCAAGTGCAACGCGGTAAACAGTGCAGCGCGATGCTCAAGAAGGTGATTCCAACGCTTTGCTACGACGGCACGGGGGTGGCACCTGTCCGCCGCTTTGCATTCTACACCTTATCACCTCCGTGACTGGCGCACATCTTTCTCCGGCGTCGCACAAGCCTTTGTTTTCGAAAAAACTGCCAGATTGCCCTCCTGTATAACGTGCCCAGATGCGCTTGTTCGCCTCCGTTACACGCTTGAGGTACCCTAACGCGGCACCTCCACAATACCATTCGCCCATTTTCTTGCGCACAACATCAAATAAACGTTTTGTTCACTCTCTCCAAGACGCAAGACTATCGTCTTTCGACGACATTTACAGTGTAACATGTAGGTTTGGGCCAATTTTTTTTCAAGCTTTCAGCGCGCTATAACATGCATTTCTTAGGCCAAGCCAGGTGCTTGTTTGAACGCTGATCTTGATCAAGATGCATGGCACGGCGGCACTGAAACAATACAGTCATACATAGACGGCGCCGAATAATCGAAACCCTGCGCTTGTTTAACGCATTTCTTCCTTTGGGTGCCGTCCTGGCGCAGTTTGACCAAGATTAACGCAAATGAACTTGTCCAGCGCTTCGTGTAAACTTACTCTTGAGCGAAGCTTTCGCATTTTTTGCCATGTGTATGGGAGCAATGGCCGGCGCTAATCTCGTATGGCAGGTAGATTTCGCCCAATCGTTCCCATATATTATCTTTGCTAGGCGCGCCTGCGTAACAATTCTGCTTCTCAATTTAAACTTCGCAGTGAATTCTTGCGTAAGCTTTTTTAGTGTGGAATACACATGTGCCTGTGATAAAATGGTTTTCGCACACTCTGACTTGAAAGTTCCATACTCAAAGCCTACCTGTCGCTGTGGCTCTCTTCACACTCGCGGCCCAAGTCATTTTTGTCTTCATTACATGAGAATTCATACCTGTGTTTGCCTTGCACGCTCGAGTTAGAACAGCTAACGGCTAAATACCCACCCAGGGTTTGTCAGGACGAAGATAAACGGGTGACCAAACGTGCGAATCCCGGAAAATCTGAGGCTTGCGGTGAAATGGTTTGCCGTCATCTACTCTTCTCGAACCAGAAGCCGGTAGCAGACGGTGTATCCCACAATTCCTCGCTCTTTTTCTGGTCACCTCTTCATCAAGTGGAAGCCCACGTGGCTTCATGAAACGGTATGAAGTTGGCTCGTTAGTAGTCTACACGTGGATGCGGTTCTTTTCAACGCGGACTTGACCTTTGGGACCCAGCAAAATTTTTCACACCATAGCATGCAGTCGTTATTGGGAGAGGCCGAAATGAGGCCATCTGCAAACCAAAAGGGCAATACTGGTAAAAGTATTCTGATTGATTTGTGTGGTTTAACGTCCCAAAACCACGATATGATTATAAGAGACGCCGCAGTGGAGGGCTCCAGAAATTTCGACCACCTGGGGTTCCTAACTTGCACACAAATCTGAGCACACGGGCCTATACAGCATTTCCGCTTCCATCAGAAATGTAGCAGCTGCAGCCGGGATTCAATCTCGCGACCTGCGGGTTAGCAGCCGAGTACCTTAGCCACTAGACTATCGCGATGGGGTGGTAAAGATATTCTGTCGATTCAAGTTATGAAAACGCACGTATTTTTATGGTACACTGGCTGAGTTTTTTGACGAATCTTCCTCTGTTCAATCTGCTAAGAACCCAGAACTCAACAGTGATATCCATGTGCAAACACGCGCGCGCACATGAGAAAGCACACGATCGCCTTCCAATCGTTAGCATGCCTTGGCTCTTCTCATGATAGGACAAAGTGCAAAGGCCATTGACCTGATATTCCTCATGCAACTACCAAGAGTTTTCGCTAACAGCTAGCGCTGCTTTTTGAAAACGATTGTCTTCTTTGGGATACTTCAACGCAGAAGTTTACGTTGGTATTGGTCAAACAATTCAGACGACGGGCGACAGATTGAACTGGTGCTCAAAGCTCATCGTCATCTCGTGCGTGCGCTCATACTTGTAAACTCTGTCAATAAAACATCAAGCATTACGTTTAAGCAAGGATAACAGCAATCCGTAACTGCTACGCAGTGCATGTTAGTTTTGAATATGCAACAATTAGTAATCCTAAAGAGCGATGTGTTGATTACGCGACGCTGACATTTCCACGTTATGAGGTAAAAGAAGCGGGTCTTTTTCACACTTTGATAAGAAATCGATTGGCTCTAACTAAAAGGACCCAGTGAACACCGAAAGGACCTTCTGAACACCGCTACTCCCACTCTCCATCCACCCAAAGTCGCCAGTATCGTTCTTCACAGCCCTGCCGACCGTCTTCCCCCGCCTTCCCACGAGGTTCCCCGCCGGAAAACTAACGGTTGGCGCCCCCGGAGGTGGCGCTGCATCGCTCGGACTGACCGAAAATCCTCTCTTAACGATACCGACAGAACGAAACCTTATAGACGTACAAGCCCACGGTGCACGTGTCACTGCTCTTATCGACCCCGCTGCTCAACTTTCCGTGATGACGAGTGATTTTCGCCGCAAGCTCAAGAAGGTTCTCACACCTGCGACCACTCAGTTCGTCCGTGTTGTGGATGGTGGAATAGCATCTATCATTGGAATGTGCTCCGCGCGTGTGAGCATTGCGAATCGAAACACAGCTGTTCTCTTCACCGTTCTTGATAAATGCCCCCACGGCGTCATCTTAGGCCTCGACTTTCTGTCCCCGCATTCTTCCCTCATAGACTGTTTGACCAGTACGCTCCGTCTACACTTGCCCGCAACAGAACCTCTTGCACAACGGCCGAGTCACCTCTGGACAACGGGACACGCGCGCGCTTCTCCCCAAAGACACTGACCTACATAGAGCTCGTCTCAATACCACCAGTTCCCGACTGTGACTATGTTTTGACCCCTATCGCCGATGTCCTCATAAACCACAGCATTACATTACCGCACACCATTCTGTCCGTCGCAGGAAATTCTACGTGCCTCCCAGTTGTCAAATTTAGCTTGACACCTCAAGTTATGCCACACGGGATCTTTTTGGCGTTGCTCTGACCCTTAGAAGACAATGCGGTAGATGTTTTCGCGATGGCCGCTCCTTCTGACCCCCACGCTCAACATAAATCTGCCACTTGCTCCGACAGCGCTATTACGTCGATGATCGCTTCCAACTTAACGTCACAACATGCTGATGAGGTCCACCTGGTTTTGCTGTCCTACATCGACGTTTTTGACCTCAGCGACCGTCCGTTAGAGAAAGCTACCGGTATAATCCACCGCATAAACACGGGTATTGAGCTTCTCCTTCACAGGTGCCCATATCAGGTGTCGGCGGCCGAGTGTCACAATATCCTAAGTGAGTTCGACAAAATGCTCACCAAGGACATCGTTGAGCCAACCGGCAGTCCTTGGGCTTCTCCTGCGGTGCTAGTCCACAAGAAAGACGGTGCATGGCGTTTCTCCGTTGGTTATCGACAGCTCAACAAAATTAACCAAAAAAGACGTGTACCCTCAGCCACGAATAGATGATGTGCTTGATTGCCTCTATGGGCCCCACTATTTTTCCTCCATAGACCTTTGTTCCGGTTTCTGGCAAATAGAGGTAGATGAAATTGATTGTAAAAAGACGGCATTCATCGCTCCCAATGGCCTATATCAGTTCAAGGTCGTGCCCTTCGGTCTTTGTAACGCTTCAGCCACCTTCGAACGAATGATGGACTCCCTGTTTAGAGAATTCAATTGGTCCACCTGTTTGTGGTACTTGGACGACATCATCATCTTTTCACCAATATTTGAAACTCATATAGAGCACCTCTCAGCCATCTTAGGAATCTTCCGTCGCGCTGGCCTGCAGCTCAACTCGTCCAAATGTCACTTTAGATGCTATGAAATCACAGTACTTGACCATTTAGCAGATGCCAATGGTGTACATCCAGACCCGGCAAAAATCTGTGCCGTCAAAAACTTTCCTGTACTACGATCTGCGAAGGATGTACGCTGCTTTATCGGACTATGCTCTTACTACCAAAAATTTTGCGCACATAGCGAGGCCGCTTACGCAGCTGCTTAAGAAAGAAGTCCCGTTGTTATGGGGCTTCGAAGAGGCTTCTGCGTTCGCGACTCTCGTCGCTCTTCTCGCTACTCCGATTCTGGAACACTTCATCCCTGCTGCCCCTACGGAAATCCGTACAGATTCAAGGGTGATATGGCATTGGTGCAGTGCTGGCTCAGAAACAACATAGCCATGATTGTGTTATTGCATCTGAGAGCCGCATCCTATCCGCCCCTGAACGTAACTATTTGATCACAGAGGGTGAGTGCTTGGCTCTTGTAAGGGCGGTGGCGAAGTTTCGACCTTATCTATATGGACGCCCATTTTCGGTAGTTACCGACCACCAGCGCTCTGCTGGCTCAACTCTCTGAAAGATTCATCAGGCCGCTTTGGTCGCTTAGCTTTGCGCCTGCAAGAGTTTTCCTATTCGGTGGTCCACGAATCTGGCCACCTACACCATGATGCCGATTGTCTCTCCTGGTACCCTGTCGACGATCCTGAGGACATTGACGAACCCAGGGAGGACTCCATCTTGTCAGTGTCCGACTTCCTTGATATGGGGAAAAACAGAAGGGGATCCAGTGCTGCTTGACATCATCAGCCGTAAGGAATCTTCCCCAAATGATGCTTCCGTCCACTACTTTGTCATTCAAAATGGTGTGCTATGCCGTCGCGATTTTCGACCAGACGGGCCCGACCTTCTCATTGTTGTGCTTAAGCATTTGCGCCGCTGTGTTCGCACCGAACTTCACGACGCTCCCACGGCTGGACGCCTTGGTGTATCCCGCACGTACGAGCTCGTCCGGCGCCGTTTCTTCTGGCCAGGCCTTGCTCGCTTGGTACGCCGATACGTCGCCACGTGTGACCTATGTCAACGTCGTAAAATGCTGTCGCTGCTACCCGCTGGCCATCTTCAACCTGTTGACATACCCGAAGAACCATTTTACCGTGTTGGGTTAGACCTGCTTAGTTCTTTTCCCACATCAACATAGGGAAACAAATGAATAGCAGTTATTGCAGACTACGCTACATGCTATGCTATTCTGCGAGCTCTACCGACCAGCTCTGCAACCGACGTCTCTGACTTCTTGTTACGGGACGTTATATTGATTCATGGTGCTCCGAGACAGCTTCTCACAGACCGCGACCGTACATTTCTATCCCAAGTCATCGCCGACATTTTGCGTTCTTGTTCCATGCAACACACGTTGACAACCGCTTACCACCCTCAAACAAACGGCCTCACGGAAAGATTTAACCGCACTTCAACAAACATGCTCGCTATATACGTGTCGCCCAACCACTGAGACTGGGACTTTGCCTTACCCTACGCAACTTTCGCGTATAATTCATCCCGCCACGACACAGTGGGCTTTTCGCCGTTCTACTTGTACGGAAGAGAGCCGACTTTACCACTGGACACAGTCATCTCAGCTCACACCTCGTCCACCAGCGAGTATGCTCGCGACGCGATTGCGCGAGCAGATCATGCCCGTCAGCTCGCTCGCGCTTGGCTGATGGCGTCGCAAACTAACCAATGGCGTCGGTACGATGCGGAACATAGAGACGTACATTTCGCTCCCGGTGGCTTCGTTTTACTCTGGTCCCCTCATCGTCGACTGGGCCTATCAGAAAAACTTCTGTCTCATTACACGGGACCCTACCGTATATTGCGTCAAGTAACACCAGTCACCTACGAGATCAGCCCCATCTATTCATCATCATTTACTATGTGGCCGATTGATATTGTACACGTCTCGCAGATCATGCCCTACAAGAAATCGTCAGATAACGACCTTTAGAGCACCGGGATGGTGCCTCCGCTGCCGGGCGTCATGCTACGTGCCAGTGCATGGAGTTGAAGAAGACAAAGTAGATAGACTGGCACGAGGTAATCTGTGTGGCGAACGCTCCTCGCTTAACCGGCTGTATATACATCGGTGACTACCCCTCCGAGTCGGTCTCCTTCTCGTAACATATATAGCCACAGCTATGGCCACATCTTCAGCATGGGTAGCATTGGTTGTGTGGAAAGACACACCATCTACCTGCCTGTCTTGGTTGACCACGGCTGCCGATAACGATCCCTGCGGTAAGGGTCGGAGATGTCAGTGCAGAGTACGTTTTGTATGGAGCAGAATTTGCACCGAGGAGCAAGAGCCCGCGTCTCTTGACGGCCAGCGTGCGACTAACGTGACATACTTCTGGGAAGGGGTCGAACATTAATCACGTATTTTTAATGTTCGGGCACTCATACCCGCTCCTCTGTGCGGAGTTCATGCCGAAGGTGTTGGCGATGTAGGAGTCGTCTGGCTGACGAGGTCTGCGCCAGGCACGTGTATTAATTTGTTCGGTGAGTCTACTAAAGCTCCTTATAGGTGTTTACTACTCCCAAGGCAAGAAGTTTTGCATTAGAAGTAGTAATCGGGAGGTCTGGGGCTCTTGACAATTTTAAGAAGGAGCACCTCTAAGGAATCTTCATCGTGCTTCCGTATTAGCAGGTACGGGGTTACATACAAGATGCGACTAGTGACAAAAGCTTGTGCGAGACGAAGTGAATCCTTGCTTTTGAGACCTCCCCACTTGTTGTACACTCGGCGGACGGTGCGGTCCACCTGTTCTTCAAGCTTACGCAGCTTGGAAAGTGTTGTCTTGACCCTGCAGTGTGTGAATGTGGAGTCCAAGAACACTGATCTCCTGTGCATCAATAATAGGTCCACTGTGCAAAGAAAGGTGAATGAACGAAGTGAACTTGACCGACGGCTGAAGATGCACGAATTCAGACTTCTGTGGAGAACACTGGAGGCCGTAGTATGCCACATATTCGTCCACTATATGGTATGCGGTTTGCAGGCTGTCCTCCATGCCACCCAGGCATCTCTCTATGAACCAGAGAGTGATGTCGTCAGCATAAAGGGCATGATTTACCCCATCGACAGTGGCCGAACGGGCCGGAAGCTGCGCCATGGCTAAGTTGAACAGCAGAGGCGACAACACAGCGCTCTCTTGTGTGCCTCACGTGCCCAGGGGATAGGGGCCGTATTCCTGATCTTGGATTCGAACGTATGCAGCTCTCTCAGTAAGAAAGCTTAGGATGCAGTTGAAGGAGCGCTCGCCGCAGTTGGTGGCGCTTAGGTGAGCTAAGATGACTTCGTGCTTGACGTTATCAAAGGTTCTCTTAAGGTCAAACGCTAGGATGATCTTGTCATTGTGGGGGTGTTCCACGGTATTAAGTACTTCGTGGCATGTTTGTAGAAGTATGTCCTGCGAAGAGTTATTGGGCATGAAGCCATACATAAAATCGGCGAAAAAGTGGCACTCTTCCAAGAAAGGAGAGACAATCCCTGACAGTAGTTGCTATTAGCTTTTCCACACAAGACGTAAGAGAAATGGGCCTGGGATTCTTTGTGTTGATCGGTTTTCCTGGCTTTGGAATGAAGTTCCTAGAGACGTTTTCCAGTCAAGTGGGAGGGGCGATTTTCCGAACAATATCGCATAAATATTGTAGAGAAGCGACTGGTGCGCTGCATCGGTAGATTCGCCGGGATTTTAACAGTAATTTCGTCCCGCTCGGAAGCCGTACCTCACCTCATTTTGACTAGTGCGCCGCGAAGGTCGTGCAACTGGAAAAGAGCATCTAGTGCCAAGTTTTCTCTGCCTGCACAGCGATACGTGGAGCTTCGCGTGCCCTGCTGAGTGCAAAGATATCGGTAAGGCAGTGAGAGAGCTATTTGTGTTGTGGAGCCGTGGAAATTGTGAAAGGCTCTGTGCAGTTGTTGCTGCGTTTCGCCTTGCGTTATAGTGGGATGTGACTGCGGAAGAGTTTACATGTATTGCGACTGGACGTTTGCCTGCTGTCAGTGTTACAGCGATCTACTCCGTTTGAGTCGATGAGCTGGGAAGCGTACACGGCAACCTTCTGGGTGAGATCCAGTATCTGCATGCGTAGTTTGCGGTTTTGTTTTTATCAGCACCATCTCTGAGAGGCTGCGACGGGCCTCCGAAAAATGGAGGAGACGGTTATTTACATCCAGATGACTATCCGTGAGCTGTATTTTGGTTTTTTTCTCAGTGTTCTGAACACAGAGTGAGCCCACTGGGAATAACCGTTCTTCAGGATCCGAGAGTCGGGTAAGGGCTGCCGGAAGGCTTCCCAGTTTGGTAGGTGAGCCTGTGCAATAGGCCGTTGTAAGGGTCGTGTAGAAATGTGTTGAGACTGCAGTGGTCACTACCGAGGGTTTTTTCTGTATTGAACCAGTATGCGTGTGATGTTTTTTCGCAAGTGTTAGGTCGCGGCAGGTGCCCCAGCTGACAGAGTTACCTACACGAGTTAGTTGTGCGGGGTCTGAAGAGTCATGCGCAGCGTGGAAGCTAGCTCCACTGGTTTCCTTATATGCACCTCTTCCTTGCAATAGCCCTATAGCCTGCTAGGGGCATTCAAGTCACCCACTATTAAAAGGGGTAATGCCTAGCGAGCTTCAGTGCCATGCTGAAGATTTCAGCGAATGTAAAGTTTTTGAGTTTAGGTTTGCAATAAATACTGAGGATGTGCACTGGGGGGTTGGTTCTGCGCCAGAGAAGAAGCGTGACCATAGTGTATGAGTACGGTATTGAAATTTTGAGGTTGACCTCTTGCGTGGTTAAGGTTTTCTGTACAAGGCAGGTGAATGAGTCCCGTTGAAAAGTGCTGTAACCTGAGAGGCGCATTGCATTGCCGGGCTCTTTAAGGGCAATTATGGCGCACGGGTAAACAAATGTTTCAAAATAGAGGCTGAAATGGGTCCGTTTGGCCCTACCTTTGAAGTCTCTACAGTTTCTTTGAATTAAGAAAGCAACTGAGGTTTTTGCTGTGTAGAAGCTGACAGTAATCCTCAGTCGGCAATGATATAAAAGTACTAGCAAGTACATCTACGGTTAGCCTAATAACCTAAACATTGAATGAAAAGATAACGAGCGAAATATTTCTAGTTCCAGAAAACAGATGAAGACAAGAATCGTCGTACAAATGTAATGATCATGTTTGCCTCACTCACCACAAAGCGTCAGCTTGTATTGCTAGACCCTGAAGATTCTCACCACCGCACTCTTGCAAAACGATACGTCCACACAACACAGAAGTACATGAAATAAAGCAAATTAATGTACCTGTCCGTAGCTAACAGGCAACAAGCCAATATACAGTAACTTGATAGATTTCACGTAAACGGCAGCGACTTTTGGTGACACAGTCATGTTTCTCGGGTGGAGCTTGTGCATCAACTTCTCCCCAGAGAATGGTTGCTAAGAGCGTTTGGCAAACAGCCGTAGCTCTGCTACCTTATGGTCACATGTAGAGTAACTCTAGAGCCTACTAGCAGTTAGCGCCCCTTTTCAGAGCCAAAAGGAATCCCTCCAGGCGCCGAACGCAATACGAATGTGGTGCCGGCCGCTAAAACATCACCTAACATATTTCTGCACTATGGTCCAGACCAACTTCGGGTGATCCAGGGATTCTTTGAAGTGATGCCATCGCGGGTGATGCCCTCAGTGAATTTGTAAGAACGCTTTCTCCACAACGCAAGTAAAGCTCATCTGCCTAGTCTCGGCCTACCGCTGCCTCTCTCGTATTTTTTTCCTTTCACAGTGGCAGCACGATTACTTCTAATAATCTGTGTTTATTCACCATTCGGTTCGTTTCGCTGATATACTTGAAAGACTTACGCTGACTGTTATGTTAAACGGGTCAATGTCTAAAAAAGCCGCGATAACGTCTTCCCCTCTGAGAGAACAGTTATCGGAATTGTCCTAGGTTCAATGACAACTTTGCTTTCAAGTGAAATTCAAGTAGACCGATCGAAGCCCTGGCATCTAATTGACCTTTATTAGTCATTAGGTGCCCCATATTGTACAATTTTCGGAGCGCTTGAAGGCTAATAAAAGAAAGTACAGCGTTTGCTTTCACATCTCTTAGAAATACACGCTTGCATTGGGTAACGTGTAGATGAAGGCTTTGTGAGCATTGTCACTTACACATCGTGTTGTATAAAAAAAGGACAAACTCACCCTGCTACAGGTCCGTGCGTCCTATATATTTCCTGCCATATGGTGTGAACAGGCTGCAAACGAAAAATATAGCAGTAAAGTTTTCCTTTCAGCTTCAAACTCAAAGAATCAGGTATAGCACACACGTGCTGCACCAGCTGGATTAGGCATCCCTGAAGAAGTCTTTCCACATGAGTTCTGTAGATGCGTTACTTGAAACAGCCGTGCTAAAAATATGAAGTGCATGAAAAACAAAGCGCAGTTTAACGGGTGCAGAATGATTTTCCACAAAAAAATTGTGGCAATGTTCTAGCGCCGAAATGATTCAGAGCATTTCTACCTTGTGCACCAGCAGCACCAATGCTGTGTGTTGCAAGACGGGGGCATGAATGCAAGTTTCACACCAGCACTTGTTGTGTGCCTTGCACAATCGTTGCAAGGACGGCACTGCTCCTCTATGCCAGTCAAGGTCTCTCGGACAGCTTGAGTTAAACACCTCAAACGACCGGCCACAAAGTCACCGTGCGTACCTTCCCGCTGCTCACCACGTCTTTACTAATCTTTCCTAATGACCACTCATTCAACTTAAGAACGTTCGAGTGCTAACTACCCGCTCCAAAGCGCGCTTGGTTCGCTCCAAGAGTGGAGCCGCGCCTCAAACATGTGGCCACTTGACCCTCACACTCGAATTCATTCGAGTCAAATCGTGCATTTATCATATAAGACTTCCCAAAGAAATAATGAAACTTCATTCATGGAACGAACGTTTCTATAACAGGGCTTTTAATATAAGGCCTGCGAAACTGAAGAAGCGTCTCGTTTGGCAAAACATTGGCTTCAGCGACTTCCATCATTGTTGCGCGATTTCTCGTCTTCTAAAGCTTAGACGTTTCCGTGCCATAGTGTTTAGTATTCGAATTAGTTGCACGAAAAACTGATTTATTGTAGTTAAAGATAATTTCTAACTTCAAAGTGTAATGGTCTCATATACTTATTGAGCTGAATTTCGGTCACTCACCATGTAGTACATGCGCGCCATGTTGCGCAAAGTGTGCAGAAAGGACACATGCTCCACACCTCGTGCAGACCAGTACTGTCTTTGGTACCGCGCTACCCTGTAAGCAGATTAAAAAAGGAAAAAAAACAGGCCCTTATTTCAACAAAAATATTTAAATTTATTAGTACTGCGGTAGAGTGCGATGTTTGTACTGGAATACCGCTAAAAGAAAATAGGACTGAAACGTAAAAAGTAATAGGATAAACAATTCCGAAAACTTGGTTGCGCACGGGTCTTTCTTTTTATATATAATATTAATTTCAATGTATGTGCTTGTGGAGGCAGGGAAAAATTCTATTAACGAATGATGTTTTTTTTAATTTCCGGGTGTATTGAGGACATAAATTAATGTTGGAGAATCACAGTGACGACTGAAAAACGCTTCTCCCTACTTAACTCTTCTCGAGGACCTCAATGTATGTCCATAGGGGTCGGTATTTAAGTGCCGGTACAGTTACGAAAAAACTTCTGATAATGTCTTTGTTGTGTGAGGCAGGAGATTGCGAAAGTCTTGAAGGTGGAGGCCGCTGACTGCAGGGTGCGTAACTTACCACATGGGGCCGAGCTGTGGCGATCGCACTAGGTGGCAACACAGTGGCGTACGAACTATAACTCTTTCGAGAGTGGGCTGGCAAACATACCACAATCGTCAATATTGTATACTTATAGTGACACCGTAGACACCATGAAAACGATGACCACTCATAATGATGAACATATAGGACTAAGGTAGATGTGCATAATGAATGCCCACACTAATTCCCCCCTCCCCCACGGGAAAGTGGGCATCCTGAGCGCAGTTTCTGACCGCAGTTCAAAGCGAAGAACGCCTTGCGAAAGTCTTCATGCGGGATAAGTGGACTACTTCTGCTGCCGGCAGCCGCGGTCCGTTCGAAGAGTGGGTGCCGTGTGATAATGGACAGGACGCGTTGTCTCCAAGACAATGTAGAGGCCAATGAAGCGTAACTGAAACCTGTCGCACAGGCCAGGAGTGTGAATGGGTGTACCAAGCAGGCCTCGGTCACCAGGGCTGAAGGACACGGTACAATGAGAGGCATCGTAGTCAAGATTGCAATCCTGTTGCTTGAATTCAGCGTACGCGGGCCAGCTGGTGGCAGTGAAGAAGACGAGACACGCATTTTTCTTCACAGGAGAAGGAAGATGGTTTAAGAGGCGAAAGCAAAAAGGAAACATTGACGAAATAAGAGGGGAAGCGACCGTGGACGAGTTAGGACGATGAGTAATCGGTTGTGGGCTGTACAGACCCATTGTACGAAAACGCGGCAATTTAAAAAAAATGCATTCCAGTTTCTGTGCTCCGATTCTATATATATAGCTATCACGTCTGACAGTGTGCGATGAAAGCACTCAGTCAGCAAGTTCGTCTGAGAATGGTAACTGGAGCTTGTTTTCTGAGTAGTACCGGATGCCTTAGGCCCTTCTGCGATGAGTTCTGAAAAATAATTTCTCACGGTTACTCTAGATAGCACGAGAAGTACCGTGACGAAGGGATACTGCTAGAAGGAAAACGTCGGCAACTTCTGAAGCTGATGCAGAAGGCACAGAAGTTGTTTCGGCGTGGTGTGTCAGGTGGTCGACAGCTGTAACTATCTAGCTATTGCCCGTGACAGTCACAGGATGAGGACCATACAGGTCAACGCCAACTAACTCAAATGGCTGCAGGGGAAACAGGTTTGGTTCGAATTGTCCGCTTTTAGCTGATGCTGGGAGCTCACGACGCTGAAAAGGGCACACGAGGCAACGTACTTTGCTACACTGGTGGACAATCCCAGCTACTAGTAGTGATATTTTATGCGGTAGTACGTTTTTTGGAAGCCCAGGTGCCCAGCAGTCATATTGTCGTAATATGCCTTGCAGACTAGAGCTCGAAGAGAGCGAAGTAGAGCAAGAACCCAGCATTGATCATCAGGGGGTGGATATGGCGGTACAGTACGCAGTTGTCGAGTTTGAATTGCGTCAGCTGTCGGGTAGACAGGCGTTAACGAGCTTATAAATCAGTCAAAGCTGTCCATGAGGCGGCGACAGTGTGGTTCAGTGCGTTGGTGGGATAATAAACCACACTCGATTAGAGTAGTTTGGTCCAGAGTAGCTAAGGACGAAACTTGTGGGAGAGAGGCAGCCGAAAGCTCGTCATGTGCGGCAGTGATGGGTGGGTTATGTGGCTCAGCAGGAAGCGGGCAACGTGAAAACGCTTCGGCGTCTTGGTGTTCCCCGACTTGTATGTAATACTGTGGTTATATTCTTGTAAACAAAGCGTTCAGCGACTAAGACGGTCAGAGAAGTTCTTGAATAACGAGAACCAGCACAACACGTGACGGTCTGTGGTTCCGGTTTGCACTCCTGCTCAGTGATGGTATAATTTTTCTCGGCAGAGGTCAGTACACGGCTTGTGTATGCGACGACGTTCTTACATGAAGATTTGTCTCGCCTTAGGATACCACAAATGCTATGACCACCAGTGTCTGGATACAGAAGTGTAGGCGCTAGTCATTGAAATGGCAAAGGACTGGTTCGGATGCGAGAGCACCTTTCAGTCAAGCCTTCGCGAATTCACATTCAGGAGATCACACAAAGGAGCGCCTGATGTGAGCAACTTGTGCAAAGGCAAAACTATTAGGGCGATTCTCGAATGAATTGGAAAAATATGAAGCGAGACCGAAGAAACTGCGCAAATCTCTGGCTTTTTCAGGACGCGGGAAGTGTTGGGCCACGCAAATCTTGTCTGGATGGGGCCGTATGCTGTCCTTGCTTACAATGTGACCTACGGCTAATTGTCTTGTTTGTGAAACAGCACTTTTTGTGTTCAGATCAAGGCCTGCGTTCATAAGGCGCGCGAGAATTTTGTCCAGTCGTTGCATGGGTTGAGGGAAAATTGGCGAGAAAAGAACAATATCGTCCACACGGAACAAGCAAGTCTCAATTCAAGACTCATAAAACTGTCAATGATACGCTCAAATGTTGCTAGAGCATTGCAAAGGCTGAATGGCTTGACGTTTAATTTCTACAGCCTAAAAACACAGTCTATTTGTCGTTTTTTCGCTGGGGTCTGTCAATGAACCGAGTGCAAGTCGATGTTGCAGAAGCACTTGGCACTTTGCAGAGAATCCAAGGCATGCGCGACATGGGGTAGACATCCTTGCGGGTGATGTTAATAAGTGCCCTGTAGTATACGCAAAACTGCATTGAGCCGTCTTTTTTCCGTGCGAAAACAACGGGAGGGGACGAAGTACTCGCGAAGGGACGTATGGTGTTTTGTTTCAGCACATTGGTGACCTTTTCTTCAATGGTAATCTGCTCGGACGAAGAGATGTCATGTTGTCGACGGCGTATGCTGCAAGTGCGATAGGTCTCGATTAGTTACATGATAGTGTATGTTCGTCTCAGAGATGAGGAATTGACATCGAATGACGTTTGATGCTTTTTTAGCAAGGCGAGCCACTCATCTGTCTGCGAATAGGTCTGCTCTAGATAGAGCAGAAACGCGGGAGGAACGTCCAATAGAAGGAAGTTCAGAACACGCCAGCATGAGCGGTAGAGCATTGAAAGGCTGCTATTTGGTAGCGGAAGTCATTGTGGTGCCTTTGGGAACGATAGTTTTCTCGGAAATGTGATTTGTGGCGTAGAAAAGTCCAGAGCCACTCTGAAACCACACTACACCTGAAGCAAAGACTATACCTCATACGAGCAAGCGTACAGACAGGACAGATACGTCCCATTGTCGATATCACCAGAAACGATGGCAACTATTCGCTGCTGACCAGAAGGTAGCTTGTTATCTTCAGCATTGAACAAGTTAAGGGGCTTCTCATTCACATTAAGGGCGCAGTCAGCTTCCATCATATGAACATTTTTTCCACGCCAGATGAAAGCATTCACCGTAGACAGAAAATCCCAGCCTAGTATAAGCTGGTGGGCACACGAACTCACTGCATTTATTGGAGAATACCGTCGGTGAAAACACGAGCGGTGCACATGGCGGCAGGTGTAATAGCGTCGCTTGATCAGCGTGCGAGGTAGGTCTATCATAAGGAATGACGAATTTTCGCAGAGGGGAGCACAAAAGACAATCAGTCACAGACAAGCAAGCACCAGATTTTATTAGAGCGTTCACGTACACGCCTTCACCTAAAACAGGTATCGTAATATATGGGCGCCGTGAAGTTTGTCTTTTCGTTCAGTGCAGCTTTTCCATCAAAAGCCGAGTGCATTGGCTAGTTTTCAGGGATTCGGTCACTGAGTATCGAAATAGGTCACAGTGGAGACGTGGGGCGGCGTAGGGGTGATGGTGAGCGGCATCTAGAAGAGCGATAAAAAAAGGCTGTTTGGGATGTCGCAGTTGGCGATGGGGAGCTACGTGGTGGTGGATCGTAATGACGTCCTTGCAAAGTGGCCCCGGTGGACTTATCATCCAATTTATAACTGCCGTATCTACCACGCTCGTCTTGCTGACGCTCCAACACAAGCGTTCATTGTGGCCCCGATAGCCACGGTATTGACATATCGGACGAGGCGGCCGCCATGGTGGGTGAATGGGCTGGCTAGGTGCACTAGGATTCATCGACGCCAATGGGACAGGCGTCGAGTGGGCTGATATCGATTGCATGAATGGTGGTGGTGAACCAGCAAACACTTGTGCGTACGCTGGCTTGAGTTATGGTACCAGAGAGCCTGCATATGCTGGCCCGGTCATCGACGCCAACTCCTCTTTGATAACGCCACGCAAAAGGGGTGTTGAAGGGATAGGTGGACACGGGGTCACTGAGAGGCCTAGAGATTGAAGCTCTTCCCGTATAACCACCCGGATCATAACACGTGTAGATGAATATGTTTAATCAGCAGTGGTGGTGTTTTCAGAGCTTTCCAGCAGAAACCATTAGAACTAAAGTTCCTCTAGAGTTGGCACGTGGAGACATTGTCAGTGAATGTTGTGTTTTCTATAACCAAGGCATTGAACGTGACTGTGCCGATTGCTTTTGGTATATGACGAATCCTCTCTGATTCACTCATTGAAGTTCTGAAATGGTGACAGAGAGCCAGCACAACCTCTAAGAATGGGGTGTAAGATTCGCCACGTTACTCATCGCGAGCGTCCACGGTCTTCACGAGGGCTAAGCTAACCATTCGGATGCCAAAGATTTACGCAGGCATTACTTAAGACGTTTCTAAACCGTGATATTCCTTTCATAGTTGGAAAGCCACGTTGTAACTACGCCTGTTCAATAGAAATAAACACTGCGAAGCTTGGCCGGATCATCGCAGTTGTTAGTTGAGCTCGCTCGATTGAATTGGTCCAACCAATCATCACAACTTCATCCTCAAAGTCTGGTGTATGTGGGCGGATTACGCTGGTGTCTAGTGTTGGTCCACGGTAGATAGGCTGTGCTAGCCAGGGCCATGGAGGTAGATGTGGAAGCACCGGTTGGCTCTTCCTCAGTCATGTTACCGGACACCTGGCAGACTACAACCTGAGCGAAGCTCCTGGAGGTAGAGCGGGCCAGTAGAGGACGGAAGATTGTTGAGTGTTCTCCGGTACTTGACGAAACGATGACGGCGACCTTGATTGGGCCCCCTTGACACGATGAGGTAACCACGCTCGAGGCACATAACATAGGCATGCCAAGTTCTCTTAACAGAAGAAGACGACGAGCACTCATAATGAACATGTATGAAGAAGGTACATGTGCCCGAAAAATCTTCACTATGTATATATATATATATATATGTGACGTAAGAAGGCAGGGACGGTTGGTAGAAGCAGATGAGGAAGAAGTGCAGAACGGAATAAACATGGGGTATGAGCCAGGCCACGTCGCCCATTCATCGTAGCGTCACACAAGTCGACAGGATGAAGACCTGGCCACCACTCATCAACCTCACATCATTCACGAAGCCACCTGCAGTACGCCTCAACTGAATATCGACCACAGAAGAGGTGATCTCAGGCGCATTCAGTTACCGGCACTATGACAGAACCATCGACTGAGCTCGACATCCCCAAGTACACCGGATCAGCGGACGACGGACCCGTACAGGACTGGTTCAACCTATTCGAGGTCCACGACGCCGCTGCATCCTGGTCGGAACGGGAGATGATCATCAACTTCACCGACTACATCTCCGGTGAGGCATTCAAGTTTTACCTGACACACATATTCGAAAACGACGAATCATGGCAAAAGATCAGAGAAGAGATGATTGCCCGTTTTAATGACTACGACAAGGACTTCCTCATCACTGGCCATCTGCATACAACCACACGCGGCCGTCACAGTCCACGCTTATTTCTCAAGGACCGTAGCTTTCTACCAGGTTTCCCTTCACGAAAGCCGGTCTTTTCAAAGTCGTCGCTCCAGCACACGACACGAGACGTTGCTTACCCAACTCATGCACTTCATTTTTCTTCTCGAATACGTGGTCTACCACCCGGTTTTCCATCACGCGGCTCTTCAAGCGTTCCTGATGCTCACCGTTTGCCTCATAAGGACGCCAGTGTTCACAATAGACGAGTTGACACACCGAGAAAACACCCAGTCGAGCCATGCTCCTTCCGCACGAGTTCATGCATCGCCGTCCGGTGCATACACACTCGACAGTCGAAGCAACACCGAAGGCTCAGACGCATCGAACGTCGCACGCTGCAATGCCCTAGAGCCTCTCGTAGTAAAACAGTGCAGAAAAAGCTTCTGAAAAACTTTCTATCAACTCTCAAGCGTCATCTTCATTGCCTGAATTGCATGACGACTGCTCAAAGACTACCAGCTGCCGACTGGAGACCCCATCAGGTTGTCATGAAAACCAGCGCGATGTTCAAGAAGGGCTTCCACCGCAATATGTTCCACAGCAACGTCAGCAACGCCAGCAAAAGCAAGTCCGTGAATCGCAGACACTCCAACGGACACACCAACGAGGACGACGATGCAAAGCAAGCCTTTTAAAACAAATTCAAGAAGCAAGGCATCTTCGCATAAGGGATCGGCGCCAGAAACGCATTTGGCACAAAAGATCAAGACTGCGCCTAAGATTACAGCTCCAAAACCTCAGAAAACACCGAACAAGACAAGAAGTCACCAGTTCCACCACGCAACGATTCAGACACCATCCCATTAGTTTACGACAACGAGCACGCACGCAGCAAAGACAGCGACGCCGAAGACCGATCTACTGCAACGCTTTCAAACAGCGTCCATTCTTCGCAATAATGCCAGCTATTTCATCAGTCTCCAAGTCCAAAGGATTCTTGTGTTATCCAGGACGCAACCATCAGCCTCGTCCACCAGAACTCCAGCACTTACCGGACTGCTGCACCCTCCTGCGAAGCTAAAGTGTGTTAACGGAAACTTTCTGGGACATGGAACGATCTTCCCTTTTTAACAGTGTTCACTTCTAAGCCATGCGTGTTCAATTTTCGTTTCTGTTCGTCTGACGCGACTTCTTTCCGGGGGAGGGGGAATCCTGTGACGTAAGAAGGCAGGGACGGTTGGTAGAAACAGATGAGGAAGAAGTGCAGAACGGAATAAACATGGGGTATGAGCCAGGCCACGTCGCCCATTCATCGTAGCGTGATATATATATATATATATATATATATATATATATATATATATATATATATATATATACACACATTGTAAAGAAAATGAAGTACTCCGGCGCAGTGCAGCAGCGACTCGACCTCGTGAATTGCGGCTGGTGCATCGCCTTAGAAGCATCCACCTTTCTGCTCAATATATCTCTTTTATAATTGGTGGAGCCGTGCTGGGTACCGTCCCTTATACCTTCCCACTACCATCCTGTAACTCCGTTCTCGACGGCTACCTTCCGCTATGCTGGACGCTGATCAGCAGATGCTTCCATCTTCTCCGGCCACCTGTCCAGGCAGTGTTCCTCAGCGGGAGCCTCCAATCTTCAGCGGAACAGATGACAATGACGTTGAAGACTAGCTCTCGACTTTCGAACGGGTGAGCGCTTTAAACAGATGGACGGACGCGGACATGTTGACACGCGTGTCGTTCTACCTCACGGGTGTAGCCAGCCTTTGGCTTAGAAACCACCAGACAGACGTCCGAACGTGGCCGCAAATTAAAACATCAATTGTAGCAGTCTTCGATCGACCTGCCGTCCGAAAACTTCGTGCCGAGCAGCGTTTACGCACACGCGCACAAGAAACGGGTGAAACCTACACTTGTTTCATAGAAGACGTCGTCGATTTGTGCAGGCGCGTGAACGCCGCAATGACACAAGCTGAAAAATGTAAGCACAACCTTAAAGAGATTGACAGCGACGCTTTTCAAATGGTCTTGGCGAAAAGCCCAACCACTGTTAACGACGTTATCAGCCTGTGTCAAAGCTACGATGAATTGCGGAAGCAGCGAGCTCTGACAAGACGTCCTCGAGCGCACGATTTGGCATCACTGTCTAGTGTGATCAATGGTCATGACCAAGCGTCACTAATAGCCAAAGGAAAAGCATTTGTCCGCGAAGAAGTCGCACGACAGCTTTCCTTGCTGTCCTTCACACCAGAACCTACCACAACTTTACCATCGTATCTTCGTGGCGTCAGTCAAGGAGAGGTCGCCGAGGCCCTGCTAGCTGCTCGCGAGCATAATCTTGTGGCTGCTTCTCTCACCTATGCCGCGGCTGCAACCATGATAACTCGCAAGGCACTTGTGCCTCCGTTCCAGCCTCGCGTGAGCTATCCCCCACCTCCAGTTCGCTGGACTAGCACTAACACACACCGCCAACCCTTGGCGCACCCTCGACAATCGCCCGATATGTTACGCATGTCGATACCCCAGACACGTCGCAAGGTATTGCCGCCGCCAGACGCATATCACTGATGAAAAGCGCCATGAGCCTTTCTTCCCGCTTGAATCCGACGCGCAATACAGTTCCTCCACTCCAATGCCAGCCCGCTAACAGGATGACTACCAACCTCGGTCGGGACGTCTTCGCTCGCCTTCTCCTATGCGTCGACGGCCCGCGCCTAACCAGGAGAAAAACTAGACGACGCAGTTCCTGAGGCAAGAACTGCGCAATTTTCGTTTGCCCAAGTTCTCATTTGTCACCTATCAATGTTATTGATGCGTTCGTCGAAAATATTGCTACTGTCGCTCTGGTAGATACCGGTGCAGCTGTTTTTGTTATCGATGCTGGATTTTACCGCTCAATTCGCAAAGTTACGACGCCTTTCTCCGGATTATCGCTTCGCATAGCCAGTGCTGAACCTGTTCAACCGACTGCAGTATGCACAGCCCGCGTGACAATTCAGGACATTCTGTATACAATAGAGTTCATAGTTATTTCATCGTGCTCCCATACTATTATCTTGGGATGCGACTTTTTGTCGCGTCATAACGCCGTAATCGACTGTGCTGAGGCTGAGGTTGAATCTTGCTCACTGGATGACCGAGCGTCTGTCGACATCCAGTCTGCTGGTAAACTTGTCGTTAACGACGACACCTACATCCCTCCATGCTGTTTTGCGTTTGTATCAGATTCATGCAGTGACATATCCGACGGCACGGTCTTCTTCACACCATCTCCAATATTCGTCGCCCGAAGAGCCCTCCCCCTGCCTTTTGCTGCTCTCGACCTTGTAGAAGGCCTAACCACAATGCCAATTTATAATCATGAGTCGTCGCCTTTATCCCTACTTTCTCAAAGTGTCTTGGCTACGTCGAGACAATCAGTTCTACCAGAATTTTATCTGTCCCCGATGAGGTGCCTTCTACTTCTGCCTGTGAACTGGCTGTCGTTTCAGCGGCTGACCCAACGTCGGCAAACATATTGCAACCATTCATCGCTGAAGATTTGACAACTTCGCAGCGTTCACAACTCCTCACCTACCTTGAGTGCTGCCGCCATTTTTTCGACGTTGCGCAAACATCTCTCGGTCATGCCTTAGCAGTAGAACAACACATTGACACTGGGTCCCACTCACCGCTGCGACAACGACCATATCGTGTATCCGCTACAGTACGCCACGTCATTGCTGACCAAGTAGACGACATGCTTCGCAGAGGCGTTATTCAGACCTTCACGGAACCCATGGGCGTCTCCGGTGGACCTCGTCAAAAACAAAGACGGTTGTATTTGTTTCTGTGTCGATTTTCGGTGATTGAAGAAGATCAAGCTGAAGGATGTCTATCCACTACCACGCATTTACGATGCTTTGGTCAGTTTACGATTTGCCGAGTTCGTTTCCTCGTTAGACTTGCGGTCAGGCTACTGGCGGTTGCCGATGACGGAGGCCGATCGCCCCAAAACCGCCTTTGTCACGCCAGACGGCTTATATGAATTAACCGTCATGCCTTTTGGACTTAGCAATGCACCTGCAACGTTCGAACGAATGATGGACAACATCCTGCGTGGACTAAAATGGAAGATATGTTTGTGTTACTTCGATGATATTGTGGTCTTTGCCCTTAACGATAAGGCAACCCCACTCGAGACACAGAACACAGGCATGCCAAGTTCCCTTAGCAGGTGAAGTTGACGAGCACTCATGATGAACATGTATGAAGGAGGCACACACACACACACACACACACATATATATATACATATATATATATACATATATATATATACATATATACATATATATATATACATATATACATATATATATACATATATACATATATATATACATATATACATATATATATATATATATATATATATATATATATATATATATATATATGACGCTATGATGAATGGGCGACGTGGCCTGGCTCATACGCCATGTTTATTCTACTCTGACTTCTTCCTCAGCATCTACCTTCAGTAAATACCTGCTTACGTTACACGATTCCCCCTCCCCCTCAAACAAGGCATGAATTATGAACAAGAAAAAGTAAACAAGGAGAAGTCACAAATGTCAAAAGTCACAATTGTTTCTATGCTCCAGAGGAGTTCCGTAAACTTTCGAAGACTTCAGTGGAGAGTGCATTTGTCCGGTTAACGGCGAGGCTAACTTGCGTTCTGAATGGCATAACCACACCCTGGAGATCTGCACTGGTGGTGACATGGGTTGAGTTCTTACGAGGAACGGAAAAGAGTGGGAGTCCCTGTAGCACTTGAAGTTCGGATGTTGAAGGCGTCGAGTTGCGTCTCGTGACGGGAACAGACGGTGCGCTTCTAGTTTGCGTGAGCAATGGTCGCAGCTGATCAAATCAGTATGAGGTCTTGGTCTCTGCATTGTACAGACGGTGCCTTCTCGTCTCTTTTGTCGTTTTCTGCTGTTTCGGAGCTGTAATCATAGGCGCAGTCTTAATCTCTTGCGCCCAATGCATTTCTGGCGCCGATCCCTTATGGGGAGATGCCTGACGTCTTGAATTTGTTTCAAGAGGCTTAATTTGCGTCGTCGTCCTTGTCGATGTATTCGTTAGAGTGTCTGCCATTCTTGGACTTGCTTTTGCTGTCGTTCCTGATGTTCCTGTGGAACACATCGCGATGAGATTCATTCTTGAACATCGCGCTAGTTTTCGCCACAACTTGATGTGGTGCTCAGTCGGCAGCTGGTAGTTTGCGGGCTGTTGTCATGCAGTTCGGGCAATGAAGATAATGCTTCAGAGTTGGTAGAAAGTTCTTCAGAAGCTTCTTCTGCCCTGTTCACTACGACAGGCTCTTGCGCATTGCAGCATGCGACGTTCAATGCGTCTGAGCTTTCGGTGTTGCTTTCACTGTCGAGTGTGTATGCACTGGATGGCGATGCATGAATCATGTGGAAGGAGCATGGCTCGACAGGGAATTTTCCCGATGCGCCAGGCCATCTACCATAAATACGGCGTTCTTATAAGGCAAATGGTGAGCGTTAGGAGCCTTGAATAACCGCATAATGAAAACCCAGGTGGTAAACCACGTATGCGAGACGAAGAGTGAACGGCATCAAGTGGTTGAGCAACGTCTCGGGTCATATGCTGAAGCGATGACTTCGCAATGCGGACTTTCGTGCAGAAGGGAGGCGCGCTCGATGGCTGTTTTTTTTTCCAAAATACGCATTGTCGTCTGCCACTGAACTCGTGCGCCATTTCGTCTTTTGCCAGAGGTGGAATCTTGTTGTGCGTTCGGCTGGTTGAAGACTGCCTGTAAAATTGACGACTGAGTGCCGTTGTCTGTGGATGGTGGGTTACAAGCAAGTCTTCGTCATAGTCATTGTCTTTTTTAAACCGAATGATCATTTCTTGTTTTATCTTTTCCCATGAGTCATCGTTTTGAACTATGTGCGTGAGGTAGAAATTGAAGGCCTCACCGGAGACGTAGTCGGTAAAGTTGATGATCATCTCCCGTTCCGACCATGATGCAGCGGTTGCGTGGAGCTCGAACAGGTCAAACCAGTCTTGTACGGCTCCATCGTCCGCTGCTCCGGTGTACTTGGGGATGTGAAGGTCAGTCGTGAATTCTGGCATGGCGCTGGTCGCTGTGTGCGGCCAGGAGATGATTCTGTAGTCGATGTGTGGTCAGGGCGTCTTGTGGAGAACTGTTGATTGATATGTGGGGTTTAAGGTTCCAAAACCACTCTATGATTATGAGAGACGCCGTAGTAAAGGGCTCCGGAAATTTAGACCACCTGAGGTTCTTTAACGTACACCCAAATCTGAGCACACGGGCCTACAACATTTCCGCCTCCATCGGAAATGCAGCCGCCGCAGCCGGGATTCGAACCCGCGCCCTGCGGGTCAGCAGCCGAGTGCCTTAGCCACTAGACCACCGCGGCGGGGCTTGTGGAGAACTGTGGAGAACTGTGTCGACGATGACACACTGATAAGGTGGCTGGGAGGTCTTCATCCTGTCGACTCGTGTGACGCTATATGAATGGGCGACGTGGCCTGGCTCATACGCCATGTTTATTCTACTCTGACTTCTTCCTCAGCCTCTACCTTCAGTCAATACCTGCTTACGTCACACACACACACACACACACACACACACATACACACATACATACACATACATACATACATACATACATAAGTATATATATATATATATATATATATATATATATATATATATATATATATGTATACATACATGTATACACACACATAGTGAAGAAATCGTAGGCATTTTTCTAGATTATTTATGCACAGAGCACTCACAAATAACGTACGGAAAGGGACAGCTACTTTTTAAGCAGCATGCACTGAGATATTACACATATGCGTGCCGTGCATGCATTAGGATAATAAGCAACGCTTTTATGCATTACTCCGAGAACTTTCCGCATATATACATTATTATTGATGGCAGCCTCAATATATTTTTAGTGCGAAGCTATCCTTTGAAAAACCAAAGGTATCTATCTAACTGGCGAGCTATGTCTTTCTGCTCTCGTAGTTGCCTTATTACTTAAGCATAGACCAAAATCGGCATAGGAAAGCAAGACGGTATGAGCTGTATCTGGTGCGGACATAAATAATGTGAGAACCTGGTGTATGTAATGAAGCTCTTTTTTGAGTCATGTGTGTCACATACCCATACACCACGGGCTGCAGTATGCGGATATTCAGCTAAGCGTCTTGGTGTTTGCATCTACCGAGCAGCGATGACAACAGTCATCGGTAATTCAAACCGGATAACCTTTGAATAATGCAGCCTCGTCAGCGTTGAACCAACGATTGCAAAGAGAGAAGTCAGGATTCTAAAAGGAATGCACAGATCTACGCAAGTACTTGAGTCTGCTTTGCAAAAGGCGGACAGAGTTGGTGAGAAGGGAGTATAGTTACATCTAAAATTTTAACAAGGAGACTTATAACATTGCGTATGTACTCCTGCGTTATACTGCCTTTCGTTCCTTCGTTTTTAAGTGGTCGTTAGTTGTATATGATTGACCCAATATGGTGTGTGATGCACACAGCACGAGGTCCTTACGCCGTACAACCATTGACACGAAAACAACTTATTGCGTAATGACCACGTTTGTAGGACCCCGTGAAAATATAGAAGGATGAAGTATTTTCATGATGGCATATTGTTCGTCATTAGTTCTTAGACATTTAAAATTTTCTGGGTGCCGTAACATTGTCCGCTTGTTACATGACGTCACGAATCTATGAAATGTCGTGGTGTATTACAGCACATTCAGCTTAAACAGCGCATTCAAGTGGTGAATATTGCTTAAAGGTTTTTGGAGTAGCCGGCGGGGGGCATCTCCTTTAAAATGAAATTCAAATAGACTAGCTATCAATGAAAATAGCAGCGGGCTACTTAAAGCACCTGGCGATATGTATTATACCAGTATAAAAAATATTTTTGCTGTGCAGCATAACGGCGTTCAGCAGCTTGTGCAGTTGTGTGTTGACCGAAACAAAAGGAAATCCTGAATCTCCTGAAAGAAGAGAAAGAAGGAGCGCTGCGCGCGTGCTTCATTGCTGTCCCAGTTGTTTTTATGAAGTAAAAGACCATCGAAGTTGAATGAAAACCAACTATCCCGAGTCCTAAATAAGCATCCATATTGATAAAAACCATCGCTTCACCTTTTTCCTGGTCAAGTTGCGGGGCAAGCTTAACACATGGGCTTCCAACTGTGCTGGAGACTAATGCTTTATTCGTCGCCACTTCACAAGCTGCCGCCATTGCTCCTAGGTGACCGTAAGCAAGGCTTGTCAGACGTAAGAGAGATTAAAGTGAAAAGCTTTTTTTTACGCTTGCAGTACTTTAAAGTTAAACATTTAAAAGAATTCGCGACACTCATCGGCTCCAGCAGCTTCGACAGAGCAGCGAAGACGTTATTCTTTGATGAAACAAAATGACTTTCCGGAAGCAGCAAACGCTTTCACCCGTCGATAAAAAGTTGGCTCGTTCTCACCTGTAGCTGCATCGGCCTGTCATGACAAAATAAAAGCATGGAGTAGTGATGTAATGCTATAGAGCCCCTGTTCAGCGCGATCCTGCTCCGCAATGCTACAGCACAAGGCGTAAAAGCACCACATAGGCGGCTCGTACCACAAAGAGCCTACAAGGAAAATTGTCACAGGGTGGTTCCACGAGAGATCAACACGGGTCCAAAAGTTGATATTTTAGATTTCATTGAGTATTTTATATTTCATGCACCTCTCACTAGGTAGCCCGAAAGTCGACTTTGTTTTATGATTAACGGCGTAACTTACGAGAAAAAATATCAAACTTCACCAACCGGAGGCACTAATTTCGTCACCTGTCCTTTTCAAAAATTGCAGATGCTATAAAAAGACAAATATTTTTGTTTAAAAGAAGATATTTTTACCTTAAACGCATGTCTATTGAAGAATGAATTCACACTGTTTCAAGTTTGTAGACCTTAAGAAAATAGCTTTAAAAATGTCAAATTTTGGGACAGTTTAAAAAAAGTTACGTATTCCCCATTTCGTTTCTCCGAAAGTAAAGCCAGCAGCGTTTTCAAACTTGACACGTTTTAAGGATATGGTGTGTTCATGTGGTACATTAATTATTGCTTCCCTAGGGCAAATGTAAATTTTTATATATTGCCTCAAAATTCTTATATTGGCAAAAGTGTACTCCACTGAAGTTTGAATATTAAAAAAACCCCATCTTCGATTTTTCCTAAAATCACGTAAATAGACAACCGAAGGCCATCATACAATTATATAGAAAAACATGTTGCATAATTTTGTTTTTAGCGACAATATTCGTGGTACAAATCAGAGCTTTCCGAGAATGCGCTGATAGGTTGAGAAATTTAGAAATCAGAACGAAAAAGCGGCAATAAGCTTCAAACGCGAGTAAACGTGTCCGCATTTGGTGAAGAAAGGCTGTTTTAGCAGATAGGAGTAACTATCTTGAACACGGTATTCTACAGTATCTCAATTCACTGTTATAGTAGAGCACTGAGACTTCTAATATGTGCTGCCTCTCCATCACTGACACACAGATGGAGCTGCTGTGATGGCCATGTGTTTGCAACACGTTGGGTAAGAGAATTGAATGTTGAATGAGTTCATGAACGATTCATAACAAATTTCTATCATTTAGTGCACGAAGACTGCCGCATTAGACTAAAGAACGCGCTTTAGGGCAAGTTGTCATCCGTCGTCTGCTTTACAAATGAATTGCTGTGCACCGCATCTCGGAGGCAATGCTTTAGATCATCTGGTTCAAAGTAGGGACAAAGATTACGCCTCCCGTAGTTTTATCGACAAAAACATTGTGAAATTCATTTGAACGTACTATACTTCAGTTTTGCATTCGCACTGTGGATACTTCCGCACAAGTATCCACAGTGTGAATCCACAGCATCCAGCGCGTTGCACCTGGTGCCACAACTGCACAAATTGGCGGGTCGCTAGCTTCGCCCGCTTCTGGTCTGACTCAGCCTGGTGGCGGCTTCGTTCTAAAGTAGTGTAGGGGCATCCAAGATGTCTACGTGGGCTCGTCGATGGTTCTTAGGACGCTGTTCGCGGCAAAAAAGAAGATAAACCTGCTCCTAAGCCTCAAGTTGGTCCCTGCTTGCTCAGCGACAAGCTCGGGCATGTCGTGGCTTCAAGAAACTGCCCCGGCAAAATGAAAACTTGCCGGTTTTGCCGTATGAAAGGCCAAGTTGCGTCAGTGTGCTGGAAGATACAAGCAAAAGTGCAGAAAATTCCTTCCATTCAAAATATACTCCGACACTGCCACAGTGCAATCCATAAAAAACTCACGGCCTAGTCCTAGGGATTTGCGTATCTCTCTCGTCTGAGGGTATAACCACAAGTAGTTTTGGTGGATACTGCAACCACTGCAACAGTACTGAGGAAGAGGCAATTCGGCATTCTCTGTGCATCCAAAATGTCCATCCAGCTTCAAAATTATTCGAAGCATCGCACACGAATCTCGAAAATTTTTTCATTCCACTCCATCACACATGAATTCTCGTATACTTGCGCGCAGACTTTTAGCACTATGACAAGCGGGCCCTACACCACAATCTACATGACAGAACACGGCACTGCACCATTGGGGCTAGACGCCATCGAGAAATCCGGAATCATCTACGATGGCGCAACATCAAACGTCATCTTGCTACACCCATTTTCCTGCAGATTCTACAGGTGTGTCCCATTAGCTTCAAATCGCCTTCTTTTCGCCATGTGTTGACTCTTGTCAGCATCGTCACAGCTCGGCTCCGTGTCGTCTCTTACGTGCGCTCCCGTCACTGGCCTCATCCAGCCCGCCTCCGAAACTTTCATGTGCTCGTGCTCAACCCAAAATTGCTCATTTTTTCGCTGAAAGATTCGCAGGCCATTGCTTAATAAATCTATTTTTGCATGTCCCTGCTATGGCATTATCAGGAAACTTGGTGTCTTTTCATGTGTGCGAAAAAACCTTGTCTGCACAAGATGTTGGCATGACCTATCCAAGCACATATTAGACTCGTCCATGCATTGTCATTTTTATCAGACGGGAAGGTCCCGATCTCTGATCTAGAAGCGGCTTCGCTATCTCTGGGGAAAACATCAAGCACACTTGTTTCTGTTCGATCGACAGCTGCAAATCCGAAAACGCAGCTGCCCGTTCTTTGGCACTTCGCAAGAAAACGTCAAGCCCCGACTTTTTCTCACCAACTCCCCGACTTCCTACTTTACTAGAATGCATAGTCAGCGAAAATGAATAAGTGCTTGCCTGGCTCATCGACGCACCTCCTGGTAACCTCACGGAATTCGCGTCAAACATCAGGGAGCTTAAGAATATTGGAAAACGCGTTTGTTGGAGGTAGCGTACATCTGTCTTTTCTTGATATTTCAGTACTGCGGGAAGCACTCTCGCTAAGGTTAACGCAAAGACATACGTTGATGTTAGGACATAAAAACCCTAAGTTCATGATAGAATCCTAAAGCCTGTCAATAATTAGGGCTAATAAAAAGTCGCCATAGACGCGTTTAGGTTACCTTCGTGCCTCGTTTTGTTTCGTGTTGTGCCTGAGGACCCCAATCGCATAGCCTTCTTTTGGTGGGCCACGATCGATTCTATTTAAGGCCCCTATTACGTTGTCAAGATAAGTTATTGTGCTAGTTCGTTTATTCAGTGAAACAGCGCTAACAAAAAACTGGGAACCAGACGTGAAGAAGCGACACGTATACAAGACGCAGGGCGTACACTGCGTTCGCCTTGTGCACGTGCCGTTCCTCATCGTCAGTAACCCTCTTCTTGCTGTCCGTTTGTAACTGCCATGACACCAAATAAGTTATGCCTCGGGAATTTCCTGAAGTGGGGGGTTGCCCAAGGTTGAAGCTATTCCAGAGCACTTTTGTCGCCAGCCAGAAGGAGATTTATCCACTTTTTTTAGATCCCACGAGTTGCTGCTGAGCTCAAAACAGGTTAATGGAGACAATTTCACCATCTCTGCACGGCTACAGCAAACATGAGCAAACCTTACAAGTCAAGTTTATTAGGCGTTCTGCATCGCTATTGGGAACTATCTCAAAAGCAGCAGTATCTGTATCACCGTATATGGCTGGCGAAACAATTACTTAAATATAGACCAAATAAGGACATTTTCGCGAGTAAAGAAAACTTTCCCAGGCTGACCTTGCGAAAAAATTGAAGTAGACAATTCTCATTTCAACTGGCGTCGCCATCTCTCTTTGCGTACGTGACTCCTTACGTTCGCTTGGCTTGAGCGCGATATTGCAGAAATACGCACGTGTGCGAGGGCTTAACTGCGTTTACATTCTGCGCATGCGGTGTTTAGAGCACGCAATGTTCGCTGAAAATTCTGGCATTTGCTGAATTTCGTATATACTGAAACTCCTTATTAACGCCTGGGTAAAATGGTATGGTTGTGCCATTCCGTTGGAGAACAAAGTGACGTTCTAAAATGTCACCTTCGCAGGTTAGCTGGACAGTGTGAAGCACTTTGCATAATGCCCGTAAGCTTAGGTAGTTCGGTAGCATATGCTTAAAAGAGTGCTCCCTTGGCTTGCATGGTTCAGCGGTGTCACCGTCATCGCTCATTGCAAATCACTAATGCGGTGTAATGTCAATCACCTTCGTTTAGTTTTCCACGCAGTGACGTCGGTAGCAGTAGCGCTAGCGACGGGTTTCTATCGCATTTGCAGTGGGTACAGTTTTGTGCTTGGTGACATTGTATACAGGAAGCAGGTGCTTTATAGCCTGTAAATAAAATTTCATAAAACTTTGAAAGAAAAATATTACAAATTTGTCAGCCCTTATGCGTTCACGTCCTGACCTAATATTAGGTTTATTCCTAATGGCATTCTCTGGATAAAATCTCACTAATAACCAAGTGAAATGTTGCTGAAAGCTCTATCTACCTATGACTCATGCACACAAAAGCAGACTTGAAGCATTTCCTTTGCTGGCTCTCGTAGATATTATGACTAATTACACGAACAGACCATGCTACAAAAATGAGTTCATTGAAACAACACCTCAATTCATAACTATATGCAAGACTTGTTCCCTTTTTCTAGCAACTTCCAAGAAAAGATTGTTTCTTGCTTGTAAAATGTTTAGTAGTTCGGCAGAAAGGCAAAGGAAAACAGTGATTTTCTGCATCTGTTCAACCTGAAATAGTATTTATGTCTTGCGCACTGAATGATCTCTTATCGCATCTAAAGCAAAATATGTTTCGAAAGTTTACCATCCTGAATAAAAAGTCAGTTAAATGGTTCAGACTTACCAATAACACAGAAGCACGATGCAGAACGAGAAAAGTAGACCGAGCATCATCGTTCGGCGACCACTGCTGCTTCGACTGGCGCCTAGAAAAACGAGCAGGGGAAGCACATGTGGGAGGAAAAAAACTCGTCGCGGGTTTTTCTACACTCTTCCCCAAGCGGGGCTATATTAGAACACCCCGTGTGTTGGCTTTCCTTGTCTTGACACAGGATATTTAAAGCGGCGCCTTAGAGGATAAAATCTGTTCGTATGAGAGCGAAGCTGAGCTTGAAGCTAGTTCTCTCTGTCATGGTCTCTTCTTGCTATTGGCACTAGCCATCATACTTGAATAAGAAATACTACCAGGTCAAATGAGCCACTGCCGTGAATGTATATTTAGGTTTCTCCTTGGTGTTACATTTTTTTCTAAAAATTATAAGTGAACTACGAAACCAGGTCTCTACAATGGTTTAGTAACAAAAATGATCAATACAATGGCTCGTTCTGTTGTAAGGTTGTAAAAGCAATAAATTTATTAAAAATATCGCATGAACGATTAGGTAAATTTTAGCAGGCTGAACAAATTCATAAAACACAATCTTAAATATTTGAATGTCGTGGTAACAAAGTTGATTGATGAAGATTATTGCCAAACTGGCCCAACTTGCCGTATTTCTTTCATGCCTACCACATTTTTTGTTGTTTTATTGTCGAGAACATGTGAATTGTCACGACAGCTTAAGGAAGCGGTATCGAAAAGTAACACGACATGAACTATCGCATAATGTTGTAAAAAATTGAATACCTAGCAAATGCAGGAATATTATATAGGTGCACTTGTAATAGAACTTCTGGAAGTTTTGGATGGTGCAAGGCCCGAATTGTAGAATATTTTGCAAATAGGGGCACCAAACGACTCCTGCTCCCAAGGTAGTGGAGATACTGGTTTAAAGTAGCGTTTTAGCTCAATTTACTACCCGTTAATTACGTCTGGCGGTTTTGTTGTTCCGACGCTTATAAAAGAAGCTTTGTTAATCAATAAAAGGCAAACTTTAGAAGAGGTCCTTATTGGGCGGGTTGGTTCAATACCACTTTCATGCGGTAAAATATACATAGCGGCCCATGCATTCACAGCGCACTAAAACAGCATGAACGCACATTAAATGAAGATCGACCGTCAGGTCATTGTCTCGAGTGCGGCATACCCCCTCCCCCTGAGCACTATCATTTGAAAACATCACAGACAGCAGGTAGCCAAAGCCACTGTTGAAGCCATCCATACCATAAGGAGAGTCATCAGATTGCCGTCAGTAAACTTGAGATTGATTGATTTGTGGGGTTTAACGTCCCAAAAGCACCATATGATTATGAGAGACGCCGTAGTGGAGGGCTCCGGAAATTTCGACCACTTGGGGTTCTTTAACGTGCACCCAAATCTGAGCACACGGGCCTACAACATTTCCGCCTCCATCGGAAATGCAGCCGCCGCCGCCGGGATTTGAAACCGCGATCTGTGGGTCAGCAGCCGCGTACCTTAGCCACTAGACCACCGCGGCAGGGCGTGAATCAACTTGAGCGACATTGAATTCGATTATCTCTAACACTTGCAATATATAGTGTATCCAGGAAAGAGAAAACGATGTGACCCCTATATGTTGTTTTTTTAGTATAGCGTTATTTCAGCCACGTGGTGGCGATAATCCCAGATGTGTCGTTCCAGAGAAAACAAAATTCAATTAACACCAGCGTTAGTTCTGTTTACTTATTCACTTGCGCCCATCATTCCCGTGTGTGCTGTGTAATAAAGGTGACAGGGGTGTCCCCTGTCACCCTTATTCTTCACAATGATGATGATGATTAGTGGAGTTTATTGGCGCAAGGGCCAGGTATGACCAAAGAGCGCCAGGACGATGATAATGAACTCTGGGATGTGCAGTGTAGATAAAACAGATGTGACGTGGCTGTAAATGGGCCTAAAAAACAGGCGCTGTAGGTGCGTAAAAGTATTCATATAGTAAAATTATGACAATGACAAATAATGTGAACTATGGAGACATAAAATGGTTTAAAAGTGATAAGTATGTGAAATAAAAACTTGGCATGGAGCACCAGTGCCTCGACAGAGCCCTTAATACAAGAGCATGGAGGCCTGGGCTCGTTGAAAGCTGCTATCACAGCGGCATCCTCTAAACAGAGGATGCGCTATGAACCTGTTGGGCTAAAAACATTGAATGTTGGGCTAAAAACATTCAATACTACATCCTTTAAAAAGCTTAAAACCGATTTTGCATCAAAAAGCGGCTCTTCACCGAGAAACATAATCGGATGTAAAGGAAGATTATAGCGGTATGCTAAAGCAAAATATTTCTTTCTCTCCCTTTCAGCTTCCGCACACTCCAGGAGGACGTGGAGGACGGTTAGCTTGTCGCCACATCTACCACAAGTAGGAGGTTCATCGCCAATCAGAAGAAAGCTATGGGTACCATAAGTGTGTCCTATTTTGAGGCGACAGAATAGGACATCAGTTCGCTGTGTTCTTGTAGCGGAGGGCCAGTAACCCAACCGCGGCTTAATCAAATGAAGCTTATTATTTATTTCTGTGTCCCACAAGCGTTGCCAGTGGTTTCGCAGTTTCTTACGTAGGAAGGGTTTTAGATCTGTTGTAGGGACAGTAGCGGTCGGGTTAATAGCACGCAATATAATTGACGTGGCCATTTGGTCAGCTAACACATTACCCTCGATACTTCTATGGCCAGGTACCCAGCAAATAGTAACATGCTGGTTGGACATATACGCTGTACACAGAACGAAATACAGCTCAATTATTACCGGATTTCTTAATCTAAAAAGGGATCCTAATGCATTTATGACGCTCAACGAGTCTGTGAATATATTTAATTTTTCTTACGTTTGATTTCCGTATATGCTTCACAGCGGACAATAGTGCATAACCCTCAGCCGTAAATATACTTGTTTCCGGGTGCAGCACACCGGATTCCGAGAAGGATGGTCCGACGGCTGCACAAGCCACCCCTCCATGCGACTTAGAAGCGTCCGTATAAAACTCTACGCATGAGTAGTTGGACTGGAATTGTCGGAAATGTATTTTATTATGTGCTTCTGATGCGTGTTTAGTGATCTCGGCAAATGAAGTGTCACAATGTATGAGCTGCCACTGCCACGGCGGTAAATGTTTTGTTGTGGGCATAGGACAAAGTTCTAGCAGCGGAACACCCATTTCCTCACTTAAGCTCCTCACACGCAAAGAGAACGGCTTTCACGCTGCGGGTGGATTATGGTAGAGGGTGGCAGCGGTCATATCGTTTATAGCTGAATAAGAAGGATGCTTTATGTTTGCGCGTACCTTTATAAAATAATTGAAACTGCTGTAGGATCGCTGCAGGTGAAGTGACCACAGATTAGACTCTACATAGAGACTCAGGATCGGACTTGTCCTGAAGGCCCCGGTTGCCAGTCGGATACCCAGATGGTGAACGGAGTCTAGAATTTTCAAAGCACTTGGCGTTGCGGAATGATAATTTATAGAGGCATAATCAAGGCGCGACCAGACAAGGCTTTTGAACAAGTTCAAGAGACACTTGCGATCACTAACTCATGTTGTACGTGATAGGAGCTTTAAAAGGTTCATCGCTTTCATACATTTCAGTTTTACATATTTAATATGGGGTATAAACGTGAGCTTAGAATCTAAAGTGGTTCCTAGGAATTTATGCTCGTTGCTCACAGAGAGTTTTTCTCCCTTGATCGCAATATTTGGTAGTGGCATTACCCCTTGTTTGTTGGAGAAGATTACGCAAGTACTTTTCTGGGTGTTGATTTTAATACCATTCTCATCCGCCCATTTAGAGAATTTATTTATTCCAAGCTGCACTTGTCGTTCGCAGATAGATAAATTGCATGATTTGAAGCTCATCTGCACATCGTCTACATACACGGAATAAAACATCGCGCTTGGAATTACTGACTGCAGGGAGTTCATTTTTACAAGGAAGAGTGTGCAACTAAGCACGCCCCCTTGCGGAACACTAGTCTCTTGGGTAAATGATCTAGAGAGAGCATTTCCCACTTTTACGCGAAAGGTTCGATTAGACAGATAGCTTTCAATTGTGTTTAACATGTTCCCATGGATGCCCATGGCGGCAAGATCGCGTAGAATCCCGAATCGCCATGTGGTATAGTATGCTTCCTCCAGGTCTAAGAATACCGAAAGTACAAACTGCCTATGAATAAATGCATCTCTGATATATGTCTCTATGCGAACAAGGTGGTCTATTGTCGACCTCCTCTTTCTAAAACCACACTGAAGGGGGTCTAGTATACTTTCTAGGAAGTGGGTTAAGCGTCGGTTTAACATTTTTTCATATAGTTTGCATAAACAACTTCTTAACGCTATTGGCCTGTAGCTGGCGGCCAAGGACGGTTCTTTGCCTTGTTTAAGTACCGGGATGACTATCGCTTCTTTCCGTGACAGTGGAATATATCCAGCTTTCCACATGGTATTGAAGAGGGTTAGGAGTGTTTTTAGAGCTTTTGGGTGAAGATACTTGATCATTTCGTACATTACACGATTGCCACCTGGCGCCGAGTTGTTGCAGTGCGCAAGAGGTGCCTTAAGTTCAGCTAATGAAAAGTAGCAGTTGTAAGCCCCCCTGGATGGACGTTTACTTTTAAGGGGTTGTCGCTCTTCGCGTTCTTTGAATCTTAAGAACGTTTCTGTGTAGTGCGATGCACTTGAGACGTATTCAAAGTGTTCGCCTAGGCAGTCCGCCTGCTCCTCCAGACTCTCCCCTCGGCTACTTACCAAAGGTAGGGGGTGTGACTCCCGACCCAATAACTTGTTTACCCTATTCCAAACCTTCGTTTCGTTGGTGTAAGATTTTATGCTGGAGATGTACATATTCCAACTTTTTTTGTTTGCAAGACGACGCGTTCTTCTGGCTTGGGACTTAACCTGTTTGAAATTGACAAGGTTTTCAGCGGTTGGGTAATTTAGGAGTAGTCTCCAAGCTTTATTTTGTCTATTGCGCGCTTTCAGACAATCGTCGTTCCACCATGGGATGTGACGTTTATTGGTCATTCTGTTAGTTTGCTTGATACATTTCACTGCAGCGTCAATAATAAAACCTGTTAGGTATGCTACAGCATCGTCTATGTTGAAATCAGCAATCTCATCTTCGTCTAAATATGTAATTTCTTGAAACAGTTCCCACTTGGCTGACTTGGTGTTCCAGCGAGGAAAGTCAGGCAAGCATGTATCTTCTTTTGTTAGCTTCAACATAATCGGGAAGTGGTCACTCCCAAAGGGGTTCTTGAGAACGGACCACTCCAGTTATGGAAATATTGTACTCCAGACAATACTCAGGTCTATAGAAGAGTATGTGTTGTGTGTAGTGCATTAGTACGTTGGTTCTTTTTTTGTTTAGTGGACATGCACCCTACGAAAACAGAAAGTGTTCTATTAGGCGCCCTCGCGCATCTAAACGGGAGTCGCCCCATAGGGGATCATGTGCATTTAGATCACTAACGACTATATACAGTGGAGGAAGTTCATCAATTAAGCTTTGAAATTGTGTCTGAAAGTTGACAGCACGGGGGGATGTAAATAGAGGTAATTGTTAGTAGCTTCCCGAACAGCACTGCTCGAACAGCAACTGCCTCAAGAGAAGTTCGGAGGTGTAATTGCTTACAGGCAACACCTTTATCAACTATTATAGCGACACCGCCCGACGAAACGGCAGCGTCGTCACGGTCTTGGCGGAAGATGGCATATTGCTTTAGAAAGGTTGTTTGTGTGGACTTGAGATGTGTTTCCTGAACACACAGCACCTTCGGAGTATGTTTATTAGGAAGTTCTCTAATATCATCGAGGTTATAGAGAAGTCCTCTCACATTCCACTGTAAGATCTGTGTGTCCATTTTAGATGTGTTTTGGGCTGTGTGCTCAAGGATGGAATGTTAGCTCACGGACCCTTTCCAGGGGCCGTGACACGAGCTTTTCTTTTTTGGATCGGTCGACGGAGTCGCGCCGATCCTTAGGCGCTGGCTGCGCCCTCACACTCAGTGTTGTGTCCACTACCTCTTGCGAGGCGCTGGACACGCGCTCTTGCGAGCGCTGCATTTGTTTTGAGGCCCTCGCCTCAAAAGACGAGACCTTCGTGGCCCCTAGCATGTAGGTTGGTGGGTCTTTCTTGGACGGCGGAGCAGCACTGGCTGCAACCGCCGAGGGGGCGGATGGCGTCACCGCTGGCTCACTACGCGTGTGCCAGACAGGCGCCGAGGGCCATCGTGGCGCTGCCCTCTGACGCGCCACTTCGGCAAAGCAAGTTTCTGGTAGGCAGTACACCTGCCTTCGTGCCTCCTTAAATGAAATGTTTTGTTTTACTTTAATTGTGACAATTTCCTTTTCCTTTTTCCAGCACGGGCATGACCGCGAGTATGCGGCATGTTCCCTATTACAGTTCGCACAGTGAAGAGAGTTTTCACAGGCATCTGATGTGTGCTCTTCAGCACTGCATTTTGCGCAAGTTAGGCGGCCTCGGCAGTTCTGTGAACTGTGGCCGAACCGCTGGCATTTGAAACATCGGAGAGGGTTTGGTATATATGGCCTCACTCGAAGCTTGATATACCCAGCCTCAACGGAGTCGGGCAGTACACTTGAATTAAAGGTATGTATCACGTGTTTAGTCTGGATTTCTTTGCCATCACGCCTCATCCTAATGCGTTTCACGTTTATGACATTCTGTTCGCTGAAACCCTTCAGGAGTTCAGCCTCCGTCAGCCCTAACAGGTCATCATCTGAGACAACGCCACGGGTAGTGTTCATGGTTTGGTGTGGGGTTACTATTAACTTGGTACCTCCAAATTGCACTAGATTAGGCAATTTTTTTATATTGTTTCTGGTCGCGGAGCTCCAACAGGAGGTCTCCACTAGCCATTCTCGAAGCTTTATATCCTGGACCAAAGATTTCTGTCAAAGACTTTGAAACAAGAAAAGGTGAAATTGTTCGCACTGGTTTGCCGGGTGTGTCAGAGTGGATAACGTGGAATCGGGGAAAGGATACTCTCTGGTGACCAAAAAACTGGAAGACTTTATCGGTGCGCCCTCTTTTCTGAGGGCGGTCAGTGAGTGGGGCGAAGGAGCTAGCCATAAGAATTTATTTTCGGCAGAGGTGCCAGCCACCCACCATGGAATCCTACAAGGGGGCACTGCAGGGTCTGTAAGCACAGGCTCTGCAGACGCCAGCTGTACACCACCACTATAACCGAATCTGGTGTATCCAAGGTAGGATAGCCACACAGGGTTAACCCTTGCCGCCAGGAAACACGAAAGTCAACGGAAGCGAGTAGAGGACAGGAAAGATTTAAAGTAAGAGAAAAGACGAAGATATGAGGGGGAGACAGGAAAAGGCGACTGCCGATTCCCCACAGGCGGGCCAATCCGGGGGTGCCGTCTACGTGAAGCCAGGGCCAAAGGGGTGTGTTGCCTCTGCCGAGGGGCTTTAAAGGTCCAATCACCCAGCGTCGGCTCAATTCCCAGGATCCCCTTTTCCCCGGACACGGCAAAGCCACGCACGGCTAGGCGTGGGAGGGAGTAGAAACTCCCCCGTTAGCTCGGGTCCGTGGTGTCGCTATACACCAAACGCCTACTTGCGCAGGTGCCCCTGCGGGGTATTCTTCACAATGTACCTACAAGGATTCGAGGCCAAATTAGAAGTGGACTGGGCTTCAACCTCTCTTTCGTCAAACAAGAAAAACTCATTGAACAGGCACTACCAGCATTGATATACGCAGATGATATAGTGCTAATGGCCGACAACAACGAAGATTTGCAGAGATTGGTGGACATCTGCGGTAATGACGGAGATGGGTTAGAATTCAGATTCAGTTAAGAAAAATCAGCAGTCATAATTTTAATGACATTGAAGGTAGTGAGCTCAGAATACAAGAGGTCACGTTAGCAATAACAGATAAATACAAATATCTGGCCGTATGAATAATCAATGGGGCCGAGTACCTAAGGGAACACGAAATATACGTGTCGACTAAAGGTAACAGGAATGCAGCGGTAATGAAAACCAGGGCACTGTGGAAATTCAAATAGGTATGATGTTGTGAGAGGTATATGAAAAAAGGTCATGGTTCCTGGTCTAACGTTCGGCAAGGTGGTCTTGTGCATGAGATCAAAACTTCAAGCAAGATTAGAAATTAAGCAAAGTGGAATATGTAGGCTTGTCTTAGGAGCTCACGGGAATACACCAAATCAGGAAGCACAAGGTGATATGGGATGGGCATCATTTGAGGGCAGGGAAGCTAGCAGCAAGATAAAATTTGAGAAGCGTGTGAGAGAAATGGGGGAGGAGCGTTGGGCTAGGAAGATATTCAGCTACTTGTACATAAGAATGTCGATACAAAACGGCGGAAGCGAACCAGAAAATTGACTGGTAAATTCTTGGAAAGCAGCAGGGGACCAAACCAAAAAAAATTATCGATTAAGACGAAGGTGAAGGAAGCTGAGATTGATATCTGGAGAATCGGCTTGATTAATAAGTCCGCACTAGAGATCTATCAAACTTCTAAGCAGGAAATTGCCAAGGAAAAGATCTATGATAATACTCGGGGTAGTTCTCTACTGTTTGAGGCCAGGGCAGGAGTATCGCGAACCAAGACATATCGGGCCAAATACGAAGGGGTAGACACGCTATGCAGTGCGTGTGGAGAGGAAGAGGAAAGTGCCGAACACTTGATAATGTTCTGTAAAGGGCTTCACGCTATAGTTCAGGATGATGGCGCAGAGTTTTTTAAAGCACTGGAGGTTATGGACAGTGTGAGCAAAATAGACTTTAAGCGGGTAGAAGTAACTAGATGGAGGTTATCTGATTGGCGGCGAAAGTCATGGCACGAGTGAAAATAAACCCTTCACTGCAAAGTACGAATCCTCAACCTGATTATTTAGGGGAACCAAAATAAATCTAGTTTTTGGATGATTAAGTATTACGGCTTGGTGGCGCTAGCCACCGCCCGATCTAAAGGGTACAGCAATATCCATTCATCCATCCATCCCCTCCACCTTGACGGCAGGGATGTACACAATTTTTTATGGGAGGTGGGTGCCTCCTTGATCATAAGAAGGTCGGACAAGCAAAGGTCATCGGTGCTATGTATGCATGGCATAAAATATCACAAAGAGGCTCTGACCTGGATTTCCCCCCCTTCCGTTTACCCCGATTCCTGGAAAAGTACCCCTTGGACACCTGTGCTCTTTCTTAGGCATGTCCATAATATCACGACACAACGCCAACATTGCAGGCATATTGAGGTCGCGGAGAGAACACACTTCTTTTTTTACTTGTGCACATGGCATCATGCTTAATATAGCGTCTACTTAGATGGATCTGTGATCAAACAATTGCGTCCTTCACCTGTGTTAAAGCACGCCGCAATAGGCAGAGTTTCTTTAACCTAGCGGCCGCAGCAGAAGTAGTAAGAACCTATTTGACTGGTTGTGCACGAACCATTGAATGCATGCCAGGTAAGCACATAATTATAGTGTAGACATTGTTCCTTATAGTTCTTTCTGGTCACGAAACTGCTCCGTCACTGTATGATAGAGCTTTGTGCGCTCCCATCTTCTGCCGAGGCATGGCCCCATCTGTGATAAGGGTCAGGGATGTTGGCATGGTATTTGTGCTCTACTGGCATCGTGTTTTATGCCGAGTGCGTGGTGCTATCTTTCCTTTCATTTCATTTACCCTCAGGGCCATACGGCATTATAGAAAGAAGTGGAAATAAAGTTTAGAAGGAAAAGGAAAACACAGCATGAGAATATTCAGCATAGAAAATACACATTATACAACAGAATGTACAGCAGTTAAAATACAGCATGAGAATAAACAATGCAACAAACATAAAAATAAAAAAGTAAAGAAAAACTCCCGATTATACAATAGTAGCTGTGCGATGACGGTGAACATAATACAATTTTGAGTAACGTTTAGCTCACACAATACTGAGTAAGGTTTGACGGCAAATACTGGTATTAGTAATAGTGACGATGTCTTCGGGAAGGGGGTTCCAATCTACTGATGTACGAGGTGTAAATGATCAAGAAAACACTGGGAGTTGCAGGATGCGATTCCCACCTTATGAAGATGGTCAATGCGACGGGATATGTACTGAGGATTGAGGATTAATTGGCTATGTAGGGTTGGATGATGGAATATTTTGTGAAATGCACTCAAACGAGATATCTTCCGACGGGATGCAAGGGACGGAAGGACTAGGCTCGATTTCATTGAACTAATACTGTCGATGCAATTGTAGTTAGAAAGTATGAAACGTGCGGAGTTATTCTGTACGTGCTCAAGAGAAGTAACCAGGTTATTGTGGTAAGGATCCCACACTGATGATGCATATTCAAGTTTAGAACGTATTAATGTTTTGTACAACAGACGTTTTAGTGCAGAAGGTGCTTTTGAAACGTTACGACGTATGTAGCCTAACATGCGATTAGCATTATTAGTAATTTATGCGATGTGGGGTGCCCAAGATAAGTTAGGTGTGATAAAAATGCCCAGGTATTTATACGAGGAGACTGGATCAAGCGGGAAGTTGCTTAAGTAGTGTTTTGGTGGGGTGTTAGCAGATCTAGTTACGCGCATTACCTTACATTTAGCGATGTTTAAGTCCATTCGCCATGTGCTGCACCAAGCTGCTACTTTGTTAAGATCCGATTGGAGGCTTAAACTGTCATTATTACTAGTTATTTCACGAACCATGACGCAGTCATCTGCAAAAAGATTAATGTTAGAAGAAAGTGAAAACGTGACGTCATTAATATAAACTAGAAACAAAAGTGGACCAAGAACTGACCCTTGCGGTACACCTGAGTGGACCACAGCAGATGAACTGTGATTGTTACAGTAACATATTGAACACGGTTAAACAATTGATTTGATTGATATGTGGGGTTTAACGTCCCAAAACCACCATATGGTTATGAGAGACGCCGTAGTGGAGGACTCCGGAAATTTCTACCACCTGGGGTTCTTTAACGTGCACCCTAATCTGAGCACACGGGCCTAAAGCATTTCCGCCTCCATCGGAAATGCAGCCGCCGCAGCCGAGATTTGATCCCGCGACCTGCGGGTCAGCAGCCGAGTACCTTAGCCACTAGACCACCGCGACGGGGCAACACGGTTAAACAAGAAACACTCAATCCACTTGAGTAAACTATTGTCAATAGTTAGTAGGTTCAGTTTGAACAGTAGTAGTTGGTGACAGACTTTATCGAAAGCCCTACTGAAGTCTAAAAAAATGCAGTCAGCACATGATGAACGGTCTAAAATGTGATGCAGTTTGTGAGTGAAATATATGAGCTAAGTTTCGCATGAAAAATCTTTGCGAAAACCGTGTTGTGCTGGTGTAAAAAAAGAATTCGATTCAAGGAAGTTAATGAGGTTGGCGAAAATGACATGTAATAATTTACAGGAAGTGCTTGTTAACAAAATAGGGCGATAATTTTTCGGAGAGTGTTTATTGCCTGACCTAAAGATTGGGACCAACCTCCCGATTTTCCATTGTGTAGGAATGGTTGATGTATCTAAGGACTGTTTAAAGATTTCTGTTAGTATCACTGAACTGTAACAGTGCTTTTAAGAAATTTGGTACCAATATTGTCATGACCAAGGGATGAGTGAATAGGCAAGTTACCTATGAGTTTAGCGATACCGGAATGATCAATGGAAATTGGTGGCATGGCAATATAATTGAAGTTTTGCACATGTGGTTGGATGACGTTAACAACTCGAGAAAAGTTGTTTTTAAAAGTGTCAATAAGTAGATCGGCGCACATGTCAGTAGGAACTGGATTGTCAAAATCATCTACTAGAGCTACAGTGTTATGTGGTAAAGGGTTAATTAAGCGCCAAAATTTACGTACAGTATTTGCAAGCATATCTGGGAGAGTTCGAGAAAGGAAAAGCAATTTAGAAGATTTTAAGGCGGTAAGGTAAGCGTTGTGCACTGCTCTGTAAATCGCCCAACGGTCTTCAGAAGGCGCTAGTTTTGCTGATCTGTGAAGTCGTTTTTTACAGTTAGATAGGCGTTTGATGTAGGTGTTGTACCATGGTGCCTGGTGATTAGAAATAATGGTTTGGTTAGGAATGTATTTCTTAGTAAGTTTGTCTACTCCTGCAGGAAAAATATCCCAGTTCGATTGGACCGAGCGATCACTGAACTGAATAAAAAAGGAAGCAACGAAGTTAGATAGTTCGTCATTAATGACATAAAAATTTGCATTACTGTAATCGACTATGAGTTTTTTCAATTTGGTTCGTTTTGAAGGTGGCATTTTAAGGTGAAAATCAAGCATAAAATGATCACTGATACCAGGCATATAAGTGATTTCAGAGGCTAGATCAGGCGAGTTGGTCAAGATTAGGTCAAGGGTACTTGAAGTGGTACTGGTTATTCTTGTATGTTGGGTAACCAGTTGACACAGGCCAAACACAGAACACATATCTACGAAATCCTTCGCTTGTGCTGCAAAAGGTGATAAGCTTGGTGGATCAGTGTTCTACTTTAAGTTGGGTAGGTTAAAATCGCCTAGTAGAAATAGAGGCGTGAAAAAAAAAGCGCGAAACGACCATGTTTATGGAATCGTGGAGTTCACTTATGAACGTTTCCGAAGATGAAGGCGACCAATAGCATACCCCTAGGATAATTTTTAAATGATGAATTGTTACCAGAACCCATACTATTTCAATGTCGTGATTAATCTGTACACATGACGATGGAAGGCATTTTGATATAGCTAAGAGCACGCCTCCCCCTCGACGCACTGTGCGATCACAGCGATAAATAGTAAAATCTTGCGCATTATCAAATAATTCATTGTCATGCGTATTTAGAGAAAGCCACGTTTCAGTAAGTGCAATCACAATAGCGACGCAAGAATCTATCGCGGATGATAAGGAGTCAGACTTGTTAGCAATGCTTCTTGTGTTTGAATAAAGGAAGGATAGCTTCGCTTTAGAAGCAGGTAATAGAGCGTCACTTTGCAGCAGCAGTTACGGCTCTACGTATCGGCATCTATCCTAAAGGTTTTTCAACGCTTCCGCAGGCTTTTGGACGATTCCGATGAAATCAAGTGTGCTGTTGGACGATGGTTGCCACGGATACGGTGGTCCTGTGCTACCGACCATTTCAGCTTTTCGACGCCTGCTTCACCACTTGACTGAGCCATCTGTGTTCGTGCATTCTACGCGAATATCAGCGTCGGCTATCCTTGGTGGATAAGGAATCATCTGCGTGGATCTACTGCGCTGATCACCTGCTCGTGTTCAGGCATAAAGCGGAGGCCCGTCTCACCCAGCGTCACTTTGCAGCAGCAGTTACGGCTCTACGTATCGGCATCTATCCTAAAGGTTTTTCAACGCTTCCGCAGGCTTTTGGACGATTCCGAAGAAAACAAGTGTGCTGTTAGACGACGGTTGCCACGGATTCGGTGGTCCTGTGCTACCGACCATTTCAGCTTTTCGATGCCTGCTTCACCACTTGACTGAGCCATCTGTGTTCGTGCATTCTACGCGAATATCAGCGTCGGCTATCCTTAGTGGATAAGGGATCATCTGCGTGGATCTACTGCGCTGATCACCTGCTCGTGTTCAGGCATAAAGCGGAGGCCCGTCTCACCCAGCGTCACTTTGCAGCAGCAGTTACGGCTCTACGTATCGGCATCTATCCTAAAGGTTTTTGAACGCTTCCGCAGGCTTTTGGACGATTCCGAAGAAAACAAGTGTGCTGTTGGACGACGGTTGCCACGGATTCGGTGGTCCTGTGCTACCGACCATTTCAGCTTTTCGATGCCTGCTTCACCACTTGACTGAGCCATCTGTGTTCGTGCATTCTACGCGAATATCAGCGTCGGCTATCCTTAGTGGATAAGGGATCATCTGCGTGGATCTACTGCGCTGATCACCTGCTCGTGTTCAGGCATAAAGCGGAGGCCCGTCTCACCCAGCGTCACTTTGCAGCAGCAGTTACGGCTCTACGTATCGGCATCTATCCTAAAGGTTTTTCAACGCTTCCGCAGGCTTTTGGACGATTCCGAAGAAATCAAGTGTGCTGTTGGACGACGGTTGCCACAGATACGGTGGTCCTGTGCTACCGACCATTTCAGCTTTTCGACGCCTGCTTCACCACTTGACTGAGCCATCTGTGTTCGTGCATTCTACACGAATATCAGCGTCGGCTATCCTTGATGGATAAGGGATTATCTGCGTGGATCTACTGCGCTGATCACCTGCTCGTGTTCAGGCATAAAGCGGAGGCCCGTCTCACCCAGCGTCACTTTGCAGCAGCAGTTACGGCTCTACGTATCGGCATCTATCCTAAAGGTTTTTCAACGCTTCCGCAGGCTTTTGGACGATTTCGAAGGAAAACAAGTGTGCAGTTGGACGACGGTTGCCACAGATACGGTGGTCCTGTGCTACCGACCATTTCAGCTTTTCGACGCCTGCTTCACCACTTGACTGAGCCATCTGTGTTCGTGCATTCTACACGAATATCAGCGTCGGCTATCCTTGATGGATAAGGGATTATCTGCGTGGATCTACTGCGCTGATCACCTGCTCGTGTTCAGGCATAAAGCGGAGGCCCGTCTCACCCAGCGTCACTTTGCAGCAGCAGTTACGGCTCTACGTATCGGCATCTATCCTAAAGGTTTTTCAACGCTTCCGCAGGCTTTTGGACGATTCCGAAGAAAAAAAGTGTGCTGTTGGACGACGGTTGCCACGGATTCGGTGGTCCTGTGCTACCGACCATTTCAGCTTTTCGATGCCTGCTTCACCACTTGACTGAGCCATCTGTGTTCGTGCATTCTACGCGAATATCAGCGTCGGCTATCCTTAGTGGATAAGGGATCATCTGCGTGGATCTACTGCGCTGATCACCTGCTCGTGTTCAGGCAGAAAGCGGAGGCCCGTCTCACCCAGCGTCACTTTGCAGCAGCAGTTACGGCTCTACGTATCGGCATCTATCCTAAAGGTTTTTTAACGCTTTCGCAGGTCAGTGGCCTTCTTGTTTTGGGCATCGTGCCTAGCCGTGACTGCTGCTGTGAGTGATTTAGTTCTGCTATTACTACCGCACTGTACAACCTTGCTCATTGTTTTGATTGCCTACAAACATGCCCTCAAATGTCGAGTTAGCGAAACGCATTGAACAGCTTGAGGCCTGGACTGAGAATAAACTGGGAGAAATAGCCTCTAAAGTCATTGAAGAATGCAAACCCAAACTTCTGGCACTAATACCAGAGACGTCAAAGTTGAAGGCTTAAGTACAGAGCCTCGCATCAGGCGTCAGTGGTCTCAATGCGCTTGTTGAGGCGCTACGCTCCGAGAACGCCACGTTAGTTGCCTCTAATAGGTCTCTAAAGAAACAAAATGAAACTTTAACCAACCGTGTGTCAGAACTGGAACAATACTCGAGGCTTAACAACGTAGAACTAAAGGGAATTCGGTGCTCTCAAGGGAAAGATTGCACAGCCATAGTAAAAGCTGTGACTACTAAAATCAACTTCACTATTCTTGATTCTGACATCGACGTCATTCATCGCGTCCCCACTAAGAATGACTAAAAAAGCATTATCGCGCGCTTCTGTTCTCGCGATAAGAAGCAAGAATTTTTAAGCAAGGCTCGCAAGGCCAAACTGCACACGAATGATCTCGGATTCCCAGGCCCTCATCATTATCCTCTGTATGTAAATGACCATCTCACCGTAGAAAACAAAAGGTTGTTCGCGAAAGCTCTTTGCCTCAAGAGAGAAGGGTTGGGCATTTCTTTGGACGGATAATTGCCATATTAAGGCGAGGCAATGAAACGAAAGTAGGGTGTCTCGGATTCACACTGAAGCTGACCTTTCTATCTTTCAATAGATCTGGTCACCTATCTATCTGTGAAACACTGCGCGTCATCATGTCTTATTTAAGTATCAATAACTTAGATTCCTTCTTGAATAACTCTGCCATATCAGGAATTCACATTAACGCGCGTAGTCTAAGAAAAAATCATGATGAATAAACGCTCTTTTACATTCTTTCAAAAGTTCCTTTTCCCTCGTCTGGATCTCGGAAACATGGCTTACACTAGAGGATCAAAACTTGTTTGGCTTACAAGGTTACTTGTCAGAATACTGCAATCGCACATCAAGTAGCCATGGTGGCGCAGCCATCTTTATTTCACCTACTTTGCCCTATAAACGCAGATCTGACCTTCATATTGTCGTCAATAGCTGCGAAACTGTTTGGATAGAACTAGACAAGCCTTCATCCACTGGTAAACTTATCATTGGAACTATCTATCGATCACCTTCATCGTCAATTTCTGAGTTCTTTTCAAGTCTCTATGCGGTCCTTGAAACATCATCATGTGAACGTAAAAATGTTATTGTGGGTGACTTAAACATTGATTTACTTGAAGATACTTCCAATCGCATTGAATATGCAAATTGTTACCAAGGTTTTCGTTACGAGTCCTTAATCACACTTCCAACTAGATGCATTCCTGGCCGCAGTAGCACACTCATTGACCATGTTCTGTCTAACTTTCTTTCACCTGAACACAGTGGTGTTCTTAAAGTAAATATTACTGACCATTACCCTGTTTTCTTCTTATGTAAAAACTTCAAGCATAATCGCGATTTAAGATTTTCTAAATCAATTTTAAACTAACAAGAGTATGTGAACCACGTAACAAATGTTGACTGGTCTTTCATTGAAAAATGCACTGATGCCGACCTAGCTTTTGATTTTCTTTCGTCTCGCATATGCAAATGCATTCATGATAGCGTTACGGTAGTAAAATGTAAAAGAATATACTCAGCACCCCGTAATCCCTGGATAACGAACAGTCTATTGACATGCATGCGTAAAAAAGAAAACCTCTACAACAAAGTCAAACGCCGTACTTTCAATATGAATCTAAAACATCGTTACACCCTCTATTCTAATACTCTCAATAGACTCTTAAAAGCAGCTACAAAAAGGTATTACGGAGATAAAATAGCACGTGCTGGCAACAAATCTAAATAACAATGGAAAATTATTAACTCCTTCCTAAACAAGAACACGTCCGAATTAACTATCACTGAGCTTCAAATTGCTGACAGTGTCTTAGTTCAGCCAATTGACATTGCGAATGAATTCAACTCATTTTACTGTAAACAAGCTTCTAGTACACCCCCATCATCCAAGAAATCTCAGGTCCACTCTTCACAATCTTTCTACCTCTTCCCAACAGACCCTAACAAAATTATTAGCATTATTCATAATCTTAATGTAACCTCTCCTGGACTGGACGGAATTCACTCGTCCTACAATAAGCTAATTGCCAACCATATTGCCGTCCCTCTATCCCGCATTATCAATCTAATATTCAAGACAGGTACATTCCCATCTTAACTAAAACAGTCCAAAATAATACCAGTGTTCAAAAAAGGCAAGAGAACTTTCATATCTAATTATCACCCCTTAGCTATCCTATCATCTTTTAGTAAAATATTAGAAAAGTGTATTGAGAAACGTATAACTAATTACTTGTCTAAGTTTTTCATTTTAACTCCTAGTCAGTTTGGTTTTCGACCTGCTTTCTCGACTAATCTTGCATTGTTAACTTTCACTGATAAGATTAAAAAAGCTATTGATTCTGGTGAATTAGCTGGAGCATTGTTCATTGACCTAACCAAAGCTTTCGACTCACTTAATCACAGCATCCTGGAAACCAAAGTCACGGCCATTGGTATTGTTCGACATGCCCTTACACTCATTAAAAGTTAGCTGTGTAATAAACAGCAGGCTGTTTATGTTCGCTCTTCTTTATCAGATTTTCTTACTACTAATCAGGGTGTTCCTCAAGGGTTCATTCTTGGCCCGCTTTTATTTTTAATTTACATGAATGACCTTCCCCTTTCAGTTACTAACTCTCTGCCTTTTCTTTATGCCGATGGCACTACAATACTAGCCACTGGTAAATCAATTGACTCTTTAACGCTAAAATTACAAAAAGATCTAAATAACATCTTAAGCTGGTGTCTCACGAATTCCCTCAGTATTAACCCTAAGAAAACTAAGTTCATTATATTCCACTCAGCTAACAAAGTTCTTCCCTCCCAAATTTTTATTAAACTAAATGGCTCACTCATTAACCCTGACAATGAATGCTCTTTCTTGGGAATCGTTCTCGACAGCAACCTAAAATACTCTAATCATGTTATTCATTTGCGCAAAAAACTAGCATTTGGTGTCAGGATTCTAATCAGAGCACGTTACTATAACATTCCAACTCTAATAAAGTTATATTATGCTTTTATTTACAGCCATATTAATTATTGCATCGCCACTTGGGGAAATACATACCTCACCCACTTATCTCCCACTCAGCCCATTCAAAACCAAGCAATCAGACTAATGACTTTCAGTTCATATCGTTCTAGTGCATCATCATTACTTCGTAACTTCGAAATAATATCTACTGTTAGTTTATTTAAATATCACTTCATTATCATGCTGTTCAAGTCATTGCACCATCTTGTCCCATCGAGCGTCTTTTATCCTAATGCTTTGTCTAACTTAAACCGTACTAGATTCGCTTCAAATGGAAATTTTCTACTACTTACCAGCCACACTAATTTTGGTCGCCACACTGCATATTTCTCAGCATTATCATTATGGAATTCATTGCCATCTCACATCAAGCAATGCTCGACCATTGGCACACTTAAAAAACAATTGTATTCGTACTTGATAAACTGCTAGATGTTTTTATCTTGTTATATTGTTTATTCCACCCTTCTTTTTACTTGTTTCTTAGTTAGTGTTGGTTTTATCAATTTACTCATCTCTCTGTTTTCACTGTTACTGCTAATTGAGTAAATTTTGTAATCCCATTTGAACAGGAGGTCCCCCTGTAGCCTTGTGCTTTCAGACCTCCTCCTATATATATAATTTGTATACTGCTCCTTTTCTGTACTAATAACTGAAATAAACTGAACTGAAACTGAACTCCCCTCTTGTTTCCTTATTGTGATGGTTGATGTCGAGCGTGGCCTGCATAAGAAGCTTGTGATTGCGATTCTTCGACGATGCCAAGGTTAGTATTGTAGATATAACACTTGCCGTTACCTAGCATCTTATTGTAGCGAAGTTTAAAGGATGCAGCATTAGGCTGATTGTTAAAGCCTGGTTAAAGGCTGATGGTTAAAGCCCGGTATCATTTTAGAACGCGACAAATAGCTAGTGGTCCCTTGCCAAACGATGCCGAAGACATATGCTGTGTGCCGCACTGTCACTGACTAAGGAGGCGCTCGTCGAGGCCAGCGAGACGATGACATGGCGTGTTGGTGCCGTGTTTCATCGCGAGTGTGCGAAGCTGTGTGCCCTTATTACCTTTTTGGACGTAACGAATGATTTGCGTTCTTGACAAACCATGCCGAATATTTTCTGTGTACCGCTCTGTCTTTCCGGCTACAGAGAAATAAGAGTAAAAAAAGCGTCGTTCATATTCTCGTTCACCCTATAGGACGAGAGGAGTTGCAACGGGCAATACCATTCAGTAAACGGTTAACATGGTCATATTAGCGCTACAGAAGATGGACAGAAATCAGATGACAGGCAGAACACCTCCTTGAAAGCCGTGAAAACGCCCTTCGAAGGAAGCTAATTCTTTTTCAAAACACCACTAGACTCATCGTTAATATTTTTAAATTATTTTAGACGGTTACTTTAGCAGCACCTTTACCTCTTTTAGCGAGCCACGATTCTTGCAAGATAAGAGAATCTACAACGGGTCACTCGGGACGCCAATTTTATGCGACATTTTTTTTTATGCTAACAATAAACAATGCATTACAGCCTGTGTTAAGGAAGAAGTTGAAAAAATTGTAGACACTTGCACAATTTATTATTTCAAGCGTTATTAGTACAGTTGAATATTGCAACAGGGTGGACATACTGGTGAACCTTCTTGAACAGTATGGAAGTGACCTTTCCTTCATGGCAGAGCTGTCCCAGTGCAATTGATTTGTTTTTAGATGTCGATTTGCGGTTTAGTATGGGTAACACATGTGGGATGTGTTATACTCGGGCACGAAAGAAGCTTCCACTACATGGCTCTGGCCACTCTGAGATGGTCAAGAGGGTCATCGGTGTGTCCTACCTGGAGTCAGCCCTGCGAACACTTGCAAGCATGTAGTAGAAGAGGTATTTTTGATACAAATGGAAAGACGAGGTTCTCCGCAGCAGTCTTAGTGGCTGAAGCACTACCTCCGAAAGTAAAGAGCAGCTCTAAAGCCTGTTTCACATGCGAGCGAACGAACGGCGGCGGTCACGGCGGGAGGACGCGCGGACGCACGTTCGTTTCACATGCGCCGCTGCTGTTGCGCGACGCCCGCCGCTTTAGCGGGCAGTGTTGTCCGCGGAAGGCGCCGGTCAACCGCTGTTTTCAGTGGTATCTGAAAGCCGCGTTCTGCTCCAAGTGTCCTTGATTTGGCGCCCCTGTGCTACGAGGTTAATCATCAATAGCCGCTCTACTTTTACGCGTCTGTACACTGACTGCACTAGTTTTAACGTGTATCTTACAACAAATGAGCAATGTTTGCAGTTGCTTTCTCAAGTATGATTCTTGTTGCGCGCTCATATAATTATATAACGACCATGAAGAAGCAAAAAAAAAACAGTTTGCTTGTATGGTTTTAATATACAGTGGTTCCATCTAGGTGAATGCTTGAGAACTGCGAGCGTGTTTTGCGCAGCACTTCCCATGTTTCTCCGATTCATTGCTTTTGCTTTCAGCGATTTAACATTGAGACGCTGAACGAGGTTTCTGTCAGCCCAGTATACACAAATCGCAAAATTTATACCTAAATTTTTGCACCTGTTCGCTCGAGTCAAAAGAGTTTTTAGTAAAACTCCAAGTAGTAAGCTTCACAGTGTTTGTGGTCACCCTTTGGCTCATGCGAACACATCCTTCATTGGGGTTTTCTGAATGGTCTGCATCTCTTCTAGCGCTCGAATATGTATGCTTCCACCCTAACTAGTAAGCCTCTTATATTTTTCAATGGTTCAGTAAAGCACTCCAGGACGACTTTAACCAATGGCAGGTAGCATAATATACGTGATACGCTCGTTGTCCCGGTTCTTTGGCTGCTGTATATACACTTGTGCACGGTGCAGGTAAAGGACTACGCAGCAATTCTTGCCTTAGCTTCCATTTGCGTCCATTATTGCTGTAGTGGTGAGCAGGAAAGCCGAAGTATCACATCACTTCACACAACACACCTTTGCCGTCGGCACATAGTGACGTTCAATTGGTAGCATGCTTAATTTAGATGCATGCTACCAAATGCCCGTAATTTAGATGCATGCTTCAAGGCATGTGTTGCTGCACTGGTGCCTGAAATCAACAGCGGTTCTTCGTTATCTACGCAGTGTATGTTGTGCTCACGACCGAACATCTATTTTCGCCTAACCAGCCACCCATTCCTGCCTTGAGTGTCACGGAGAGCAGCTGGCCAGGTTGGCTCGACCTGTGGACTGCCTGCAAACTTGAGCGCTGTGCGGTGCAATTCTTCCTTGCGAGAAAAGTGTCGCAAAGGAAGTGAACAAGTCAGCCAGGGTTTTAGTGAGAAATCGAGGTGTTGTTGAAGGGGAGAACAAAAATGAAGGCCCCTGATGAGTGCCTTATTTCCCCGAACCATGACAGCGTGTTTCGCGCCCCTTCTTTGTTGAGTCACATCACGAAATTCCTTTTCAGTGACATGTGTGGAATGCTACTTCTCAAGTCGACTACCGTAGCAGCCGTCCTTGCTCTCTCGTTCATGTGAAGCCTTTCATCTATGCACCGCGTCACAAAATGTCATTTGTTAAAGCAGCAACAATTGCTGCGACATAGAAGTACGGCGTGCCTTGCGGCTTTTCTACATGGAAGTAACTTTCTATGCAAACCCAAAAACAGAAAAAAGGAAGTAAAAATAATGTTATTAAAATAAAAAAGGCACCGCACGTGATTGTCACTACGGCGAAAGCATCGTCGAGAGCAACGAAAGGAAAACAGCTGCACTTCGATTTCACCAGTGAACATGGCCAGTTCAAGCCACGACGTTTACATTATGGACGTGTGCGACCTCGGCAATTTCTTCCCTAAGATTGCTCCTCTTATGGTTCTTGCGAAAATCCTCCTTCTTGACATCCCAAAGAACAGATCTTTTCACAACTTCTATCAGCGACTTGTTGAAAGCAGCGCCAATTATTTGTGAGCTGGGGAGAGGACGGGTGTCGTCTGCTACTGAGTCGGAGCGAGTTGTTCTGTGGAACCAGTTCTTCGCAGCGCGCGCGTCAACTTCTCGACTCCACCCGCGTCATCACGTGTCAAACGACGTCACTGGTCGCTCTGCCGCTTGTGCCGCTAGCGAATTTTTCCAACTCAGGCGAATTTCACGAGGGCGTCTAGTCACCGCAGTAGAAAGCTGTTTTGGCTTCGCGCGACGACAAGGAAGGGTGTAAGACTAACCGCTGTATAGCGCCAGGTCGTCTAGCACAAACAGGCCGCTGCTTTAGTGACCAAAGCAGATGGTTCCCTTCTTTCGTCCCACTACATAAATTGCACATGTGAGCCGACTTTTTGCGAGAGCAAGATTCTATGAAGAAACCGAAACAAATCAGTTCGTGAACTGTACGAGACGTATTACACAAGAAAGAGAAGTAACTGTGTTAGTGACGTGTGTGCATTTGTAGAAGAACAATTTTTTTATGTCACACGCGCGTAGCTTGATAAGTGATTTTGCCGTGGTACGTACTCACTGCGCCAGTGCGCAATTCTACTATTTTTTATTTCAACATTGAAAATAAGCCAATTGTTAGTAGCGCCTGTCTGTCGTTTTCCTATGACACGTGTTCATGCTTTGTAGCACTAAAATCGCAATTTTATGTAATTGCCAACTCCCCTAACAAAATATTCTAATTAAGAAACAGGTATATTCTTTTTTCTTTCTTTTTTGTCGTCGTGCAGACGAGTGCGACGAGAAAGAGCAAAAGAGCGAGGCGCCATTTCTCGATTGTATGATGGCCTCTGTGAATGCTTGTCGAAGGAGCCAGCACATCGCGCTTGCCACACAGACAGCCGGGCAATTCTTGGGGTTTCATGAGATCATTCCACTGAGAATGATAATGCACATGAATAGCTTTATTGAACAGGATGCAGTAAACGACAGTAAACCTTGCAGTTTTATACGGCTTGCTGTTTCAACACCCTCAATAATTTTGAGGCGTTTCATTTAAGCGTTACCCTATATTTCAAATGCGAAGCATTTCTTAGCAAACTTCGGCGACTTTGAGTTTATATACCTACCTATCTAACTACATACCTAGCTACCCAAACACACCCATCCAGCCATACATCTATTCATCTATCCACCGGCGACTTTCTCTCCTGGCCATTCCGATAATGTCATCGATACCGAAATTTGTATAAAACAGCATGATTATATGACGAGCATAAGTGCTTGTCATTGCATATGAACCAAGATGTACATGTCATGTAAGTCATGACTGCACGCCATGCTCAAAGTGCACTCTTGGTCATTTTGCTGGCTTCACATGTGCTAGATTATGTATTACGGGACGTGAATGAATGACGACGGTAAATGACAAATCCAAACACGATAATCATGATGTGTGTTTCATGTAAAAGTAGCTACATATTATGCCACTAGCGTGCTCGTGGCCAATCAGCTTATTCCCCATATGCCAAATTTGTATTGCTGACATGAATGGATGATGATGGCAAATGACATTTCCAAACATGATAATCACATGCCTGTCAAGTAAAACATGACTACATTCTATGCTCATAGTGCGTTCGTGTCCGTTTCTCTAGCTTCACATATATCAAATTTGGTTCACGTGACGAGCATAGGACACGAAGGTAAATGACTCGTCGAAACATGATAATGAAGGCATGATAGTAATGTACGGCTTAATTTATGTCTGAATCGTAACGTTGTGCTGATCTTAAGGTTACATATCGAACTTCCTAATGCGTGCTTCGCATTTCACTGACTCCCACTGCACGTGAATCTAAATTTTTCTCCCAATGCAGACTTTTAGCTGTAGAAGTGTTCAGGAATGATATTGTGATAGTAACACCAATCAGTTTTCCCATTGCTTCAACGAGAAGCGACGATAAAAAGGTGGGTAAATCGCAAGGGTGTTGAGCAAAGTTTTCAGAGGGGGGAGTTCAATTTTCTCTACCCTCCCCCCCCAGCCATGCCACTCTTCTCTAGCGTGTTAAGATAAGACTAAAGCAGGTGATACGAGGTCTTAATGTTGTCTGCCAAGGCAAAGAACGCAATATTGTCCTCATAGACAAATTGTTATATCCTAGCTGGTTACGTGAAATGGTGCTAATAGATTTAAGATGATATTACAGCTGAATCAAGCAAAAGAGCAAGCAGGACTTTGTACAAGCTACTTCACAATAAAACATATCCATACTTTGAATTAGGTAAAGAAGAAATGTCCGGAATACAACCAGCTCTATACATAGCTTTCAGAAAACGAGGAGGAGTTTGACTCAGTTGGGACATCAGCATTAATGCAGGCACTTCAGAATTACGGCATCAACGAACCCTACGTAAACACACTGGAAGAAATCTACAGAGAATCAACTGCCACTATAGTGCTCCATAAAGAAAGCGACAAAGTACAAATCATGAAGCCTGTAAGACAAAGGGATACCATCTTCCCAATTGTATTTACCGCGTGTTTAGAAGAGGTTTTCAGAGGCGTACAATGGGAAGAGGTAGGGTAAGAGTTAATGAAGAGGACTTTAGTGACCTGCGCTTCGCCGATGACATTGCCTTGAGAAGATGCTGAGAGAATGAATTAAAGCTTATTATTACTGAACTGAGCACGGCAATACGAAGAGTAGGTCTGAAAATCAATGTTCGCAAAACTAAAGTTATGTGCAACAGTGTCGTCAGAAAGCAGTGATTTGCAGTAGGCGGGAGACGCTGAAAGTTGTAAAGGAATATCTCTACTGAGGTTAGGTATTAACCTTGGAGGCGAAACACGATTGTGTAACAACTAGAAGACTATAAATGGGTTGGTTGACATTCGGCAGGCATTCTCATAATATGAATGGTAATTTGCCAGTAACCCTCAAGAGGAATGTATATAACAGCTGCATCCTAACGGTACTTACCTAGGCAGCTGAAATCTGAAGGCTTACAAAGAGGTTTCTGCTTATATCGAGGATGACGCAGCGAGCGATTGAAAGGAAAATGATAGGTGTAAACTTACAATACAAGAAGAGAGCAGAGTGGGTTAGAGAACGAATCGGAGTTGATGATATCAAAAGCACGTAGACAGGATAACCGCTGGTCAATAAGGGTGACAGACTGCACTCCTAAAGAAGGCAAAGGCACGAAGGGGATATGATAGTTGGGTGGGCCGAGAAGATTTGAAAGTTCGCAGGTATAACAAAGCAGCAGAGAACACAAGACCGAGTTGACCGGCGCACCATTGGAGAAGTGCTTGCTCTGAAAATGGCGTAGTCAGGCTGCTTCCGATGAGAAGTTGCCTATCTTTTTCTAAATATATTAATACTAGTTTGATGCCATGTATAACCATGCTTAGTCAGATTTTCTGTGCTTACATAGCCGCTGCCTCATTAGCTTTATATGCATAATTAGACTAGGTATGAGATGTGAAGCTTCAGTACCTTGTGTGTTTGAGTATCAGACTAATTTATCAGCCATAACTGATAGCCATCTTAACAAACGCTGATTAAACAGAAACGAGTTTATTTAGTAGTGTGCAAGTGTGGGGTAATTTTTATCTTCTTGGATTTGGCGCCTCTGGGCTTATGGGGAAACAGACACTGAATAATTTGCCGAGATAAGGTCTACCTTATTCAGGCTAGTTTTTGTTAGGCAAACTAATGACAGCATTATATACTATGCTTCAATAAATTATCTGTACGTGTATGTTTCTCAACCCATCCGGGTGCATCGGAACTTTACTACGCTCGACAAAACAGCAACTATGACCTGGCCTAATTAAACTAACGCCCGAATTTATCAGGTGATGCCACGTTCAACTAGGCTACAGTATATTCGGCTACACTTGCGTTCGCTCAACTAGGCTAATTTAAGTTCGACATGACCTAACGAGGCAAAAGCAAGCGGAGCTGAGAACAATTTAGTGTGCTTGGCAGCATCAAGTTTTGAGAGTCTGGCTACACTTAGTTATTCTATTCAATAAATAACGACGCGATGCCCGGCGCTGGAACCAGCGCTTAGCAGCCGCTGCGCAAAAGACAAAAGCGGCGTGAATTTCATGGCGTGAATACAGCCACACCCATGGCAGTTGAATGAGCGTAGCCAGGGTGTGACACATGGGGCACGTGCCCGCCCGCCCACAAAATTGTTCTCATCAAGGTATAGAGAGCGAAATATGACCATTTCAACGGGGTGCCCCTGCCGACACAATATTGTGTCATCACTACGTAACACTAGTGAAATTCATCTGCCTGAAACGTGTGCCTGAACTACCGAAATGTTGGGCCCTCGTTGGGCCCTCGTCAGGTAAAAATACGGTAAGGCGGTCTAGCTGGTTTAGCTGCATAGTAAAACTTTGGCGCACACAACATGAAGACACGAACGAAACGTTCACAAGAAGCAGCGCAGATCCTTGTGATCATGTTGAGTGCGCAAAAGCTTCAGTACACCTCGTAAGGTGTACTGACGCACCTTAAGTCCTATTTCCTCGATGGCTGTGTTCACTGTTCACCAGAATCAATACATAAATGAGAAGACAGGATCGAGTTTGCATCGTAATTTACATAGTGCACTTTACACCAGAATACGTGCTTCTCTGACCGGAAGCGGCAATCGTGCACCATGTAGGTTCTCTTTATTTCATGCCACAATGCAACACCGTTCAACGCGAACCCAAGCTGCGCTATAATAAACATCTAGCGGAAGCTCCTCGCTCTGAATGTTCGATTTCACTCCATGAGTGCTGTACAGTTCTGTCCATGTTTGTGTGGAGCACGCGAGCAGCCGGCTTCGCTCTTCAGGGCAACAGATTGCGCTGCTTGCGGGGCCTGAACTTGGTTTCCCTGGGGCATAGGTGGTCTTACGCATGCTCACCTGCTATGCACGAGTCACTACAATACAGACTGGTTTTCTTTATCCAAATATGCAGTAGGCTGCACGACGCTTGCGGCAACTCGGACTGAGGAATACCGCAAATAGGCTAATAGTGTGTGCCAGACAGTTCACAGCAAAGAATACATGCTTTATGGCTCTTGGGTTGTCTGACATAATATAAAAATTATAACATGCAAGAATGAGCACAGCCAACAAAGCAAAGCCGACTAAAAAAACATCTTCCAGTTTAAAGCATGTCGATTCGCATGTGCGCAGTGCATGCTCCTGGGCACAGTACATCACGAGCCACAAACAGCGCAAGTTGCCGCCTCACAGAGCAAAGCTCGTTGGCTTTACACAGACTTGGACGGGGCTGTAATGAATGCATAATATAGTGTAACGTGCACTTCTACAATAAAATCGGGTAACTTATGGCTTTGACGACGTGCTCGTAAGCCCTACATGTGGGCGAAGGGCTGGCATTGGTCTGCCTTTGAGCTGAACAGATTAGCCCTGCAACCGGTATTGAAAATACGCTGCGTAAGCGGTCTGAGATCAAATTCGCCTTAATTCGCTTATCATGAGTGGTCTTGGCTACTCGACTTTAGCGACGTATTTACGCACCTTCTTATTAGATCCGCTGCTCCTGGGTGCTTCGATCTGTGGCAGGGGGCACGATTCTGGACTACAAGATGCCAACGTGTGCTGTAGCCGCGGAGCTCTCCACAATACCAGGGGCTGCCTCGTCCCAGGTGATTATGGCCGTCTAATGACCTGGGTTAGAAGTGCTGCACAAAAGGGTGGACACGCTGCCACACTACTGCAGTACAACGCATACAGTACCTTAGGGTTGGGGCGTATCCCGAGGCCTATCCAGCTGGGATAATTCCAGTTGCGCAGCGAAAGGCAAGCACCAATGTTATCTAGGCGCTGCGCATGTGCCCAGATAGCAGTTTTTCTTGCTTTTTCCTGCACAATCGCAATTGTGGAAACACATACAGATGCTGATTTATTGCAGTGCCCCATAACATTGTCTTCAGTGTACGCTGATTACCACCCAGAATGAAAGTTTTGCGCATTTTAACGCCAGCGCGTTAGGTGGTTTTCATGTTTGCCTACTCCTGCTTTGCATTTAAAGACCAGTTTTTCATAGTTCTTTCAACCACTGCAGCTCTTGTAGCACATTTTGTTCATTGACTTTATAGTGATAGTACATTCAACGCAAGTACAGTCATTATATAGGTCAGCCGGGTGATGTAATTATTGCGCACTTGATGACAGTACGCGACTTAAATCAATGGTCAATCGAATTAGAGCTGACCCAAACGTGTTTGCTATTTTTTGCAATATTCTGAAAATATGCATAATGAATAAACTTCCAATATTGTGTTTACCGTCATATGTGAAATTGGAGTACTCGGCGCAAAATATATAGCTTGGAAACCCAAACTGCCAAATAAGTGTGTGGTCCTCTCTGAGATCATGGAGCATTGAAAGTAACATGGTTGATCTCTCCATCATAAGAAGCAACCTAACATGAAAGTAAAATTATGTTGTAAATGTGGCTTGTGACACAATCTAAACAAATTATGACGACTCTATTAAAACGAGGTTTATTGGCCGTGAACTGGGGAGTGAACTAGCGCCATGGACCCGAAAATGAAGCGCACGTACGGAGACGACGATGACTGTCAGCGAGAACAGGTGATGATAATTGACTGATGTCCATATGAGGAAGAAGCGTGTAATAAATGACTACACCTACGTTGCCCCCCCCCCCACCCCCGCACGTGGAAGCGGCCAGCCCGGCCTCTCTGGGCAGGGAGTGAAGGCGACGAGCAACGTTGTGTGAGAAGCTTCATGCAGGAAACGAAAACAATTTAGGTGGTGCAATAATGGCGGTCAGTTGGCCCGACAGGTGGCAACACGAGATAGTTTACAAGTGAAATCTGCTCTAAAACTACATATGGGCCGATGAAGCGAGGCTGGAACTTGTCGCACAAATCAGGTGTGCGAATCGGTGTGAATAGCAGCACCTCGTCACCAGGTAGAAATAATAACACACAATGAGAGGCTTCTTAAACGGCTTTCCCTGCTTGTTGCATGGCTTCCGTGTTCCTACAAGCACGCTGCATGGCAACACTGCACAAGGCGAGAAATGTGTTCCTCGCAGGAAGACTGATGGAGGGCCATTGCTGGTCAAGAAAGAAACGTCGATTAAGAAAGTAGTTGAACGTCCGTAACGCCATAAAACGGTGAGTAGCTGGTTGTGCTAAAAACAGTGGTGTTGTGTGAAAGTGAGCAACGGTAGAAGTGTATGCCAGTTGTTGTGGTCCGGTTGAATGTACAGGTGCTCCCAAAATAATTCGGAGCGCCGGAGCGGTGGCCACCCGTCGACGCAGCACACGTGCGGAAATTTACAGCCATGGTCTGCGCATGCGTAGCGTCCCAAGCAAGCAAGACTCGTTCCCTAGTTTATGTATATAGGGGTTGCCTTGCGTTAAAAGCATATCGTTTGATTGATTTGTGGGGTTTAACGTCCCAAAACCACCATTTGATTATGAGAGACGCCGTAGTGGAGGGCTCCGGAAATTTTGACCACCTGGGGTTCTTTAACGTGCACTCAAATCTGAGTACACGGGCCTACAACATTTCCGCCTCCATCGGAAATGCAGCCGCCGCAGCCGGGAATCGAACCCGCGACCTGCGGGTCAGCAGCCGAGTACCTTAGCCACTAGACCACCGCGGCGGGGCAAAAAGCATATCGTTTGTCCCTGTTACCTCTGCGACAACACATCGCATGCAGCCGCCCATCCGTTCTTCATTGTCTCGCATGCCTATCGTGTGAGATGAAACGATTTTACTTCATTTTGTGTGTTTCCGACTGCGCAATCTGCAATAACAGCGTGTAGTGAGCTATGCGGAATCCTCATAAGATCGACTGAAAATGAATTCAATGGGGACTAGTTGGTACGGCATCGTTCTTTTGCTGCGCAAAAAATGTTACAAAGCACGAGACGAGAACGCAGAAGTGCGCACTTCTGTGTTCTCGTGTCGTCTCCTGTTACATTTTTTGCGCAGAAAAAGAACGAACGTCGACCACTTAGTGCTGACATGTTTCCTGTGCTACTAAAAGAAAATGTGGCGAGGGGGATATATCACCTATAAGAATGGCATATTTAAGGCGAGGAGGAAACTGTCTGGTCATTGAACGCGGGCTGGTAGGGGGCCTTTTAAACAAACTTGCGCTCTGAAATAGACCAAAAATAACAAAAATAAGCGGTGAGGAAGGCGACAGAGCGGCGTGCGTTTGCTTTTATCGTTGATTAGGCAAACGGGCGCTGTCAGACGCTGGCCAGTAGGCACATATAAAACAAACCAAAAAAAGCACTGTGCGTGGAAATATGGTAGCCTATCTATGCAGTTTAATACATTGCTTGCTCCATAGGCACGTTGGGTGACAACATCAATATCGCGTGCATGCATCATCCAAGCAAATCGCAGCTTGCATACGGCGTGGAAGTGACTCGGAAAGTGACTCTATAAAGTCTTGTTTCTCGCCGAGGTGCTGCCCCTCGCCAGCTATGGCAAACCACAGTTCGTCAGCACTGGCGTCTCCTAGATTCATTCGAGACATTGTTTGCTTCAATTGTCCTCACACGTTCTCGATGAAGCACCTTTTGGAGGCCGCCGAAGTGTGAGAACAGCACGTTCCTCCAGGAAATTCCCAGCAGCTCTCGCAGTGTGCACTGGGCTGAGGTCTTGTTGAAACTAGAAGCACCCGTCTTTAAATAACCCGTCCAGAGCATACGGAAGAAGATGACTGTCGAGGACTTCACAATAGGCCCCAGCTATGAAAGATCGTGATAGCCGCACTAGCGGGCCGAGGCCATCTTTGCTTACTGCTCTCCAGACGTTTACAGCACACTGGCCGCTGCTGTGGACCTCAGAAATATAGCCAGGGTAGTATCTGCACAAATAAAGGGAAAAAATGTGTGCCTTTACGTAGGAAACGCCTGGAATAAGTATGGCCACACAATCAAAAGACACACACCTGCAATTGTACGGCCTCCAAACGTGGAGCTCCTGGTCCCACCTTGAACAAAATGTGCTCTCATCTGAGAAGATGATCTCCTTCCAATCTTCCACTGTCCCTTGCTCATGCACTCTAGAAAATTCAAGGCGCTGACATCTTTGCCGCTCCGGCAGGTGTGGCTTTTGGGCGGCGATAAACCCGTGAAATCTGGCTTCTCGCATGCGCCTTCTTATTGTGTCTATGCCTACTTGAAGGTCGAGAGCAGTCTTAATTTGCTGGGCGCTCTGAAAAGGGTCCGCAACAGCTGCAGCTACGATGAGGTGGTCGGACACTTCTGATGTGCAGCGGCTGCGTCCTGGTCGAGCAGCATCTTTCAGTCGGTCATCTCCAGAACTGTAGGTCTGAATGATTCTGTTGACGGCACTCAAGGACCTCCGTGTGAGGTGGCATATCTCGCGTTGAAAAACACCTTGAACGGATAGGTCAACTATTCTTTTCCGCTCGTGGATCGGCACTCTTGTCGGCATGCTCACTCGACAAGAAAAGGGCTGAATTTCGCGACAGTTCGATGGTTTTTATATCTTCACATTTTTTTATCAATAGGGCGCGCAAACTGCTCAAAAATACGTGGAATGAAAGTACGCTTCTGCCGGGCTACACCCAGTCATGCATGGCAAATCCATACTAACGTATCGTGCAGGCGTATCTGAAGACACAGATGTGCCATCGCCAAAACAAAAAAGGGGCTATATACGCTCTTATTGATTCTCAAAACGACCTTGACGACAAAAGCGTTACGCGCCATTGTCATTGTGATTGATTTGTGGGGTTTAACGTCCCGAAACCACCATTTGATTATGAGAGACGCCGTAGTGGAGGACTCCGCAAATTTTGACCACCTGGGGTTCTTTAACGTGCACCCAAATCTGAGTACACGGGCCTACAACATTTCCGCCTCCATCGGAAATGCAGCCGCCGTAGCCGGGATTCGAACCCGCGACCTGCGGGTCAGCAGCCGAGTACCTTAGCCACTAGACCACCACGGCGGGGCAATTGCTTCATTCCGGTAAATATGTTCTGACTATCGATTGACCTTCATATGGCCGAATTTAAGGACTCGTTGTTGCAGAGCCTTGAATTGATTGTAATTAGTGGAACTCGTAATATGTTTAATTTGGCATGACCAGTATTGACACGCAGTGTGGAATTTATTCTTCATTCTTTGTATTATCGTGCACGTGTCAAACACATTTATTATTTACTTTTACTTGCCTAGTAAAACTTATTAGCTAGCTGTAATAATTGTATCGTGTGGGATCTGTGTATGGGTTTCCCTAATTATCCTAATGATTTAACTTTACCTTAGGAATTTTGAAATACTCGAAGGTTTTTGGTGCTTAATATACTTTTACGTGCTTCATTGAACCGTTGAGGTGCAGTATGCCGCTTTCTGATTTTTGCTACTGCAGGTGTTGACGAAAATTAGCGGCGAACTGGTCACATTCTGCAAGTAATGAGGCCGTTAAACTATCGACTTTCAAAAGCACTGATGCCCATTAACGCGCATGCACGCGCACGTATGCTCCACGGCGTGAATACGCGCGCACAGAGTGCTGAGACCGCATCCACATCAGCAAAACGCTAAAAAGCAACGAGCTCCATTCTTCTGAAGCAAAGCAACACCTATTTAGATGCTTTGGCGAACGAGGTGTTCTTGCTAAGAAAACCGCGCAGTCACGGGCACTACTTTTTCACCGGTGCACTCCGCCAACGAGTGGCCACCGCTCTGGTGCTCGGAATTATTTTGAGAGCACCTGTGCATGGTGATCATGTCGGCAAGAATTCGATGAGATATGTCGGTCCGACCGTTTGTTTGAAGATGGTAGCTAGATGCCGTCTTTTGTGTAGTGCCAGAAACGCGGAGGAGTTCACCTAAAAGTTCGAATAAAAATTTCTTTCCACGGTCATTCAGAAGTATGCCCTGACGCAGAATTATGACGAGAAGGACGAAGTCAGCAACTTCCGAAATTAAAACATTAGACACTTAAGTCTCAGCGTAGCTTGTCAGATGGCCTGCGGCGGTGACTATTCGTCTATTTTAAGCGCCAGTAACGTGAAGGAACCGATAAATATTGACACCGGCGACCTCGAAAGGTTGTATAGAGCACTTATTTGGTAGCAACTGACCGGCAGTATGAGAAGTTGGAATTTGGCGAAGCTGACACGGAGAGCGGGGACCCACATGCCTCGTTACGCAGATAGAAAACCAGTAAAAGCGACTTCAAATGTGGTCGTAGGTTTTGTGAAAGCCTAGGTGACCAACAGTCAAATGGTCGGGAAAGCTGTTAAGTACATGATGTTGAAAAGAGCGTGGCAAAACAGGTACCCAGCGTTGACAGTGAAGATGATAACTGTCACGATTCAGCGCACCATCTTGCAGCTTAAAGTTCTCAAGTTGACGAGGAAGCCATGCGTTCGTTGGCTGGACGCGTAGCTCCTGAGAGGTGGTCTATAATGCACTTACAGTACGTGTCAGCCAGTTCTCGAGAACTAAAGGGATGGTCGTCGTCGATGGGCGGCTGGTCTAGTGAGGTTAGCAAGGCAATCAAACTAGAAGGCACGTCTGAACTGATGTTGTTAATGACGGCAGTGGGAGTGTCGAGTGGAGCCTAGGTAGTGGGCAACGGGAAATAATGTTCGGCGTCTTGATGTTTTTGCCAGATTTATAACCAATCTTAAACTCATACTCCTGTAAGCATACAATTCAATGACTTAAGCGTCCGGACAAATTCTTCAGTGTATAGAAAGCCAGAATAAGGCGTTGTGGTCCGTTATGACGGTGAATTGACAGCCGTACAGATAAGGATGGTACTTCTGTATTGACCAAACCACAGCGAGGTACTCCTGCTCAGTGATGGTATAGTTCTTCTTGATAGCGGTAAGGACTCGCCTAGCGTATGCGACGACCTTCTCCCGTTCAGAGTAATTGGGTTGCATTAGAACTGCACCTAAATACTGCAGCCACTGGCATTGGCATGCAGAATTGTCGGGGCGGTCACATCGAAATGGCGGAGTACAGGCACTGACGTGAGAGCTTCCTTCAACAGGTGAAACGCCGACTGACATTATTCGCACCACACGAAGGGTACATCAGAAGCAAGTAGTGTTAGCTGTGGCACAGCTATTGAAGCGAAATTCCGCACGAAGTGACAACAGTAAGATGCGAGGCCAAGAAAACTCTGCAAATCTTTAGGCCTTCTGAGCCATGGGAAGCGAAGTACGGTAGCGATTTTGTCGAGGTCAGGGCAAGTTTCGTCCTTGCTCATGACATGACCGAGAACCTTGACGAATTTCGTAGAGAAACGGAGATTCTTTGGGTTGGGCTGCAGACCCGCGCTAGCGAGGCATGTTACGATTTTATAGAAGCGTTGCAGGTGCCAAAAAAACGTTGATTCAAAGATGATATTATCATCAATGTAGCACAGACATACTTCCTATTTCAGACAAAGCATGACGGTGTCTATTATGTGCTCAAATGTCGTGGACAAAATGCAGAGCCTCAAAGGCATCACGTTGAAATACTATAGACAATTCAAGGTTGCAAATGCTGTTATTTTATTTATCATCGTCATCCACGAGAATAAGCCAATATACCGAACGCAAATGAATGCTTCAAAAGTAGTTGCCGATTTGCAAGAAATCAAGGGCCTCGTCAATGCGTGGCATAGGGTATGCGTCCTTGCTTGTTATCTTAGTAAGGGTCCGGTAATTTATGCATAAGCACACAAAGCCATGTATTTTTTATAGTAAAACAACAGAAGATGACCAAGGGCTAGATGATGGACGAATTATTTCTCGTCTGAGCATCTCAGCGACCCTTTCACTAATGATTTTTCACTTTGCGAGAGACACGCGGTACGAGCGGTGATGCACAGTAGTTGTTCCCTCGGTCGTAATTAGATGGGCTGCAGTGGTGGTTCGGCCCAACGTTGAGGAGCAGGCGTCAGAAGAACAGCCGCGTTTCGTTAAGCAAGCAGGCAAATGCTGCACCTGCATATTTAAGTCATCCTTCATAAGTGGTGTGAAGGAGGATGAAGAACCAGGTTTACTAGTGCTGGTCGTTGGTAGGGGCAGGTTTAAGTGGCACGACGCTGGCAGGCCGAGTTTCCACAATACAGGAAAATTTTCTCTTTTTTACATTTGTAGCAATGAAGAGCGTGGAGCTATGGTGGAAACGTACCACACCGGACGCAAGAGCTATGCCTTTATGTGACGCGATTCGACGAAGGGGACATCAAGACGTCACCGGGGTCGATGTCCTTAGAGGCTAGGGTAAGAATTCGTTTTTCAAGTTCTTCGGGAGTGAACACGCATAGTGGGTTGCAGCCGTCTTCGAGCAGGGAGTCCATATCGATAATGTGCATATACGCTCTGCACCACATATGGGGGCCCAAGAGGAAGATAGAGAGTCGCACCCTAGAAAAAACTGGTGAGAGTACTGGATTAGCATGTGGAATTCAATGTAATGAACGATGTCATAAATAAAAACACGAGCAGTGCGAAGAGCGAAAGGGCGAATAATGTTCCCCTGGGGTGCGACTAGAGTGGGTTCATTCGGAGGTGTCATTATTTTCTTAGGCGTTTCCACAAATCATATTTAATCACAAAATCTGTAGCACCGGTGCCCACAAAAGCATCGGCGAGAACTACTTCGACCATAACAGAAGCTACGTGTAACGGGCGTGTTGGAGAGCTATCAGTCCTATTGATAAATGCAGTTTATTCTCGGAAAACTGCGTCACAGAGTTTTCCGACTGGTTGTTAGTGATCAACGAGGCAGGCCGAAGAGAAGAGGATGAATTACAAAAGGACGAAGGCAATCGGCGTCGGCCTTAACGACAAGTGTTCCGCACCTGCTTCCACTTGCGGCAGAAGCTTGATATATGGCTGTGGTATCTACAGTAAAATCATGTTGGGTGACACGGGTGCCAATACGTGTAGTAGAGGGCGTTCGGTACACCGGGGTTTAGCGCCGTCGAGTTGGCAGAGGAAGGTTCAGGTATGTTGTACTGGAATAAAGCAGTGTGCCGTCTTCACAGCAAACAAATGAAACAGTGGGGGTCGCTTTTGCGATGACTTTACCAGAAGGGCGTCACCATCGACCAGCACATAGAATCCAAATTCGCCTTGCCAATATTTGAGCTGAATTTGAGTAAAATAGTTACATAACACGATTGAAACTAATACTATCTGTAATTATGAAACACATCCAACGCATGCCTCGCCGCGGTGGTCTAGTGGCTAAGGTACTCGGCTGCTGACCCACAGGTCGCGGTTTCAAATCCCGGCTGTGGCAGCTGCATTATCGATGGAGGCGGAAATGTTGTAGGCACGTGTGCTCAGATTTGGGTGCACGTTAAAGAACCCCAGGTGGTCGAAATTTCCGGAGCCCTCCACTACGGCGTCTCTCATAATCATATGGTGGTTTTCGGACGTTAAACTCCACATATCAATCAATCAACATCCAACGCATATGAATGCATTAATGAGAAAAAAAATTCTGCATCTGCGCAGTCGAGCTCACACGATTGTCATGGCAGAACAAGGACCCAGGTCGTGTGCGAGCTTACTTTTTTAACTACATAGGATGAAAAAGCCCATCACTATTCATTTGATCCGTATGTATCCGTGCCTAGCTATCTCACTAACTTCAAGCCATTAGACGAAACAAACCCGGAGGCCCTGAAGGATAACGTTATCGGCGGGCGAGTTCCACGACCACCACTTACCTGCATGAGCCAGGAGAGTAAGTAGTCACGCTGTTAAAAATGTAACACCCGTTGATGTACTGCTTTGCTTCTTCATACTGTTTTTTAATCGCGAGGAAAAAGTTGAAGTCAAAGTGAAATATTTTGAAATTGGAAAGCTGAAACAAGAGCTTAATGACTTGGATCAGTACCGCCGACGACGAAATTTAGAAATACATAGTATCCCCCACCATAGAAAGAGAATTTGCTGCACAAACTTGATAGGCTAGCTGACGACCTTCACGCTCCGCATCTTTCTGACCAGGATGTAGAAGCCCTTCATAGACTTCCATCCAAGAAAAAAACTGGTAATGCAAGCAAAACATACACAGTTCCGCCCATTTTGGTTCGGTTCTTTTCGCGAAATATTAGAAACAACTGGTTAGAGAAGAAAAGTGAACTGAGAAAAACCAAGTCCAAAATATTTCTCAATGAAAACCTAACAGCGCAAAACAAATAGCTTTTCTGGAAAACGAAAACCAGAGCAGTCGAACAAAAATATCAGTTTGTGTGGCATAAGAGCGATAAACAATTTGTTTGCCGTAGCCCACTCGATCGTGTAATCAGGATTATTACGATGGATGACCTCGAAAAGATAAAATAAGGCACTCATTCATGCTGCTTGTCATTGCACGTGTTGTATAAGAATAACAAGGCTACATAAATATTAAGATAAGAGCTCTTTTAAGGCTTCCACCGTGTTATACTCGAGAAACGATTTGTCCATTCTGCATTCAGATGCGCAAAGCTTAAAAAGTAAGGAAGAAAGCGTTTGCATGCTTCTTGATGATTTAAAATACAACTTCGATTGATTGATTGATATGTGGGGTTTAACGTCCCAAAACCACTATATGATTATGAGAGACGCCGTAGTGGAGGGCTCCGGAAATTTAGACCACCTGGGTTCTTTAACCTGCACCCAAATCTGAGCACACGGGCCTACAACATTTCCGCCTCCATCGGAAATGCAGCTGCCGGAGCCGGGATTTGAACCCGCACCCTGCGGGTCAGCAGCCGAGTGCCTTAGCCACTAGACCACCGCGGCGGGGCAAAATACAACTTCGACATTTTAGCCTCTTCTAAAAGATGGTTCACCGATGATTATGAAGTACGATTCCCAGGTTACAGATGTACAACCATATCCAGAAACAGGAAACGAGGAGGTGGGGTAGCATTTTATATAAAAAATGACTTGCATTTCGAAACTTTGACAGAGTTTTCATCTACGAATGCCTCATGATCAAGCGCCACTACACTGTAATTGTGCTAATTTACAGGCCACCCTCTGGTGCCATAGATGCATTTTTTAACTTTTCAAAACGTATGCTGGGTTTTTGTTCCGACCTCGGTCTGGCTATTGTTATTACGGGCGATTTCAACATCAATATGCTGTCTCTAGAACGCAACAAACAAGTTTCTGATGGTGTAATGTGGGCCCAGGATTCCGAATAAATCAATCGGCAGTCAGGTGACTATGTACACACAACACAGACTTTAACACAACCGATAACTCTTTGTATTCACACACAACACACTATAGCGTTCCTTATTTAAATGCCAAACGTCCTACGCGCCTCGGCACAAGAACTGTCCTACTCGCCGTTATGACTGTTGCCGCTGCGGCGAGGTCGGTCGTCACCGGTGTTCCTTGAGCAGTCACGCTGCCTTGACCGTGGTGAGGTGGTGGTGGTGGTGATGGTGGTGAAGCAGGCCGGTAGGTCACCAGGCCACTGCAGTGCAGGTTAATGGCCCGTCGCCAACATGAGCCGCGGCCACCTCGTGCCACCACTCGGGCCCCAGTACCTCAGGCCACGAACAGACTATGCTGCCGGTCCCCGTGTCAGCGCCGGCCACAGAGCGGGAAGCCAGCTCACCAGGTCCGCAAGGCTGCCGGACACCTGGTTGAGTGACGCAGCCCGAAGCAGGAAGCCAGCTCACCAGGTCCGCAAGGCTGCCGGACGCCTGGTTAAGCGACGCAGCCCGAAGCAGGAAGCCAGCTCACCAGGTCCGCAAGGCTGCCGGACGCCTGGTTAAGCGATGTCGCGACCCGAACCACCGACCAGTAGCTGCCGCTCTGCCAGTAACTCCACGCCAGGCGGTGAGCAGGCAAAACTGCAGGCGCGTTTGTAAAGAAGGTACAAGTTCACACGAATCCGAATGGTTGTGATCCACACAGCACGTAATGAAAAAAACACACATGAAAAATACACAAGTGGAGAAAGATTAGAGCAATTCAGATGCGACTTAAGTAGTCCGCTCCTACATTGTCTGAGCCTTTTATGTATTCTACGGTAAAGCTGTACTCTTGTATTAGTAAGCTCCATCGTAACACTCGATTATTGACGTGTTTGGCTGACTGCAAGTACCAGAGTGGCTGGTGGTCGCACTGAATAATGAAGGGTTTGCCGCATAAGTAAATGTGGAACTTCTGAACAGCCCACACGAGCGCTAAGCATTCACGCTCTATTGTGGAATAGCGGGCCTCTCTAGGCAGCAGATTGCGACTAGCATAAGCAACCGGATGTAAAATATTGTCCCCACTGTTTTGCAGAAGCACTGCGCCGATGCTTGTGCTTGAGGCATCAGTACGGAGCACGAAAGGCTTCGGAAGATCCGGTGCTTGCAGTATGGGACTTGCGGCGAGCTTGTCTTTCAGCACGGTGAATGCTTTTTCTTGCGTCGGTCCCCACGATACCGTGATGTTGGCCTTTCTTGGTAAGGTCAGTCAAGGGCTTGGAAATCTCTGCGTAGTTCGGAATGAACTGCCTGTAATAGCCCGTAAGACCAAGAAAGGATTGTACAGCTTTCTTTGTCGGTGGGCGCTTGGCGGCTAGGATCTTGTCCAGCGTTGTCCTCTGGCAGACGTCGCACGACTGGAAAAACCGTCTGATTTCTACATACATACCTGGCCAGTAAAAATCCCCAGGGATACGGTCTGTGGTACGTCGCACGCCTTGGTGACCAGCCATAATGCCCTCGTGTGCAACCTTCAAAATGTGTTGTCAAAGTGTCCTTGGCACGACTACTTGCTTAAAGGTCCTCCCCGTAAAAAGGCGGTAATGTCGATACAGTAGACCAGCCTCTTCAGAAAAGTGGTACGTCGTGTCTTTATTGGAGTGAAACTCCTTTCCAATCTTGCTGAAGCAACTCTTCAGACTTGGGTCGTCTTTTTGGCTCTCAGTTAGCTGCATTCAGGTCACTTCTAGCGAACCAACTAGCGGAATCTTCATCATACTCTCCGTCTTCCCCTGCGTCCCGACGACGGCAGAAAGCAAGGTTCACTTTTCCCAGCATGCCGGGATTTCGCTCGAACCAGTCGATTCAGGGAACAGGGCGTCAGAGTACTCCCAGGTAGTATCTGGCTCCTGTGGTCCTTTTACTTCTGGAATATTGCCGAGCACAAGGTTGTACAAAGGGTTAGTCATGCATAAAGCGTTTACATCACCAACGAAGTAGGGTGTGTGTATCTGTATGTTTGCTTCCGGTAGTTCCTTGGCCTTTCCATCCAAAAGCATAACTCTTGCCGTTTTCCCGGTCAGGCATCGATCCGGCACGAACTCGCGTCGGACGATGGTCGTGTTGCTCCCTGTGTCTCGTAAGGCACGTGCGCGTTGTCCAAGCACCCGTCCATCGACCACTGGCATGTTGTCGACTAAGAACATAGGTTGGTTCTCGCACTTCTTGGGGCATTCAGCAGCGCATGTCTCATCCTTGGAATTGGCCATAGGGAAGTAATCCTGTTTTTTCTGTTCTATCGTGGCACAAGACACCGACTTGTCTTTGCTCTGATCCTTGCAATCGGTGGCTTTGTGGCCAAGCCGCCCACATGTTTTGCATTTCACAGACTTTTTCGCAACCGCACGACAATCCGGAGCGCTATGTCCTTTGCGGTGACACAGAAAGCAACTCGGCTGTTTGTACTGTGACATAGCACCGGGTTTATTTGCCTCCTTAGTATCATCTGCAATTTTACCAATGTTATTGACTCCCTGTGCTTCGAGAAAGCGGTCGGTGCACTCTGAAAGGGATATAAGGGTTTTGCTATCCCTCTCTTTCAGGAAGATGGCCAGCTTCGGATTACAGCAAGGCAAGAATTGCTCGGCTATAATATAGTCACGAAGACCCTCAAATGTTTTGGGCACGTCAGCCATCTCAATCCAGTTATCAAAATAGCTCGAGATCCTTGCTGTTAGTTGTTTCCCTGTTTCGCCATCTTCAGGCCGGGCTTTCCGAAATTTCTCTTTATATCCTTGTGCCGTGAATCTGAAGCGCTGAAGTAGGGCTTTTTTCACTTTATCATAGTCGAGGGCCTCATCAGCAGTCATTCGACCAATGACAGTCAGTGCCTCACCGGTTAAGCACATGCTTACGGCTACTCCCCATTTCTCTCTTGGCCATTCTTGACCAGTAGCCACGCGTTCAAACCTCTGCAAATACGCGTGCAGGTCATCGCGTCGCTCGTCAAATAGCGCTAGTAACTTCTGCGGATTCAGGCATGAAGGGTTTGCCGATGGGGCGAGTGCTGCCGCCGCAGATGGCTGACTTTGAGCACTTTCCTGAAGCTGGAGCTTAAGCTGGAGGATTTTCAGCTGCCTCTCGTCTGCTTACCGTTGCCTCACGTTCGCTAACCGTTGTCTCTCGGCTGCTTCTTTGGCCTCTTCTCTCTCAGCTGCGCGCTCATCTCTCTGCCTAACTTGCTGTCGCTCAATCCATTCGCGAAGTTCTGCGCCAGACAAGCCTATTTGAGCTGCTACAGCCGCTAACTTATCGGGATCCATGTCTCTCGTCTTGTGCTGCGTGCACACACCTGACTGGCAATTTCCGCGTTCGAGATATTACTGGCGGTATCCTGGCAGGCTTGCCAAGTTTGTGATGGTGTAATGTGGGCCCAGGATCCGGAATAAATCAACCAGCAGTCAGGTGACTGTACACATAACACAGACTTTACCACAACCGATAACTCTTTGTATTAACACACCACACACTATAGCGTTCTTTATTTACATGCCAAACGTCCTACGCGCCTCGGCACACGAACTGTCCTACTCGCCGTTATGACTGTTGCCGCTGCAGCGAGGTCGGTCGTCAGCGGTGTTGCTTGTGCAGTCACGCTGCCTTGACCGTGGTGAGGTGGTGGTAGTGGTAATAGTGGTGCTGCAGGCCGGTAGATCACCAGGCCACTGCAGTGCAGGTTAATGGCCCGTCGCCAACATGAGCCGCGGCCACCTCGTGCCACCACTCGGGCCCCAGGACCTCAGGCCACGAACAGACTATGCTGCCGGTCCCCGTGTCAGCGCCGGCCACAGAGCGGTAAGCCAGCTCACCAGGTCCGCAAGGCTGCCGGACACCTGGTTGAGTGACGCAGCCCGAAGCAGGAAGCCAGCTCACCAGGTCCGCAAGGCTGCCGGACGCCTGGTTAAGCGACGCAGCCCGAAGCAGGAAGCCAGTTCATTAGGTCCGCAAGGCTGCCGGACGCCTGGTTAAGCGATGTCGCGACCCGAACCGCCGACCAGCAGCTGCCGTTCCAACTGTGTCACGCTCCAACTGCTCGAGCCGCACGCCCCGCTCGCGCTTCCTTTTCCTCGTCTTCGCCTCCAAGGCGTACCGCAGAGCAGAACTGCCGTTCCCTCTTCGCCCCGTCACGGGTGACACAATCCACATCATCACAAAGTTCTTCTTGATATATTTTTGTCTTATGGTCTTGAATATGTAATTGATGTACCGACAAGAGGAACAGGTGTCTCCGAAACTCTTATTGACTTATGCTTTATCCCACGAACGAAAATCATGGAAGCTGGTGTTTTGCTACCTGATGTAAGTGATCAGCTGCCAATTTTCGTCTGTTTCAACCCTCATTCACAAACACATAGAATGTATGCCGATAAAGTTTTTAAACTTAGAAAGATTAACAAAAGCAATATTGCTGCTTTTCAAACGTATGTTAGTAAAACCTCAATGTCCCGTTTGTATCAATTAACGGATCCTGTCATTGCTTACAATAATTTTATCAATCACGTTAAGAAACTATTTGATGAAACATTTCCTGTAACAACCTTGAAACGGCCTACCACGGTGGTCTAGTGGCTAAGGTATTCGGCTGCTGACCCGCAGGTCGCGGGATCAAATCCTGGCTGTGGCGGCTGCATTTCCGATGGAGGCGGAAATGTTGTAGGCCCGTGTATTCAGATTTGGGCACACGTTAAAGAACCCTAGGTGGTCGAAATTTCCGCAGCCCTCCACTACGGCGTCTCTCATAATCATATGGTGGTTTTGAGACGTTAAACTCTACAAACCAATCAACCTTGAAGCAAAACAAGAAATGTAGAAAACCTTGGATTACTACGTTGCTTCTGAAAAAAATGAACGAACGGGACAAACTTTTTAGTCAATTCATTAAGTCTAGACAACCTCATCTCCTAACTGATTATAAAAAGATTAGAAACAAACTAGGCCGCGAGATCAAAGTAGCAAGAATATGTTATTACCAAATAATGTTTGAAAACATTCTCAATGACCCCGAACTTGTGTGGAAAATTTAAAAAGCCTACTGCCGCAAAACGAACAAATCAGCGTCTCTGAAATTGTAGACCGCGATACAAGTTATATCGGTATATCTTTAGCTAATAGGTTTATTGAACACTTCCTGAAATGTGGAGCATCGATACGTGATAATTATGACAGGCATAACTACAGGTCATACATTGCGCATAACTCTTTAATGTCTCTTTTTATGGAGCCAACCACAGAATAGTAAACTAAGTCCCAAATATTAAAAAAAGAATGCATCTGCATGTGGCGAAGACGAGATAAAAGCCGAGCCGATAAAAGAAGCAGTTGTCGACAGTATCAGCAGTCCTCTATCACACATATGCAACCTAAAAAACTAAAATTAAAAATCGCTAGAGTAAGAGTTATCTATAAGGGAGGCGACAGAATTGACGTGAACAGTTAACTACAGGCCAATCTCGGTATTACCACCATTTTCAAAAGTTTTTGAACAAATGACTAATGTAAGAATTATAAATTTCTGCACTAAAGATAATCTATTTACAGGCAATCAATACGGCTTTAAGAAAAACAAGTCAAGTGAAATGGCTCTTTTAAGTATCAAAGAAGATATACTTCGAAATTTCGAAGTCAAATTGTATACTCCAGGAATATTTTTTGATTTAAAAAGGCATTTGACTCTATTAGGCCTGATATCTTATTAAAAAATTAAGCGAATATGGCGTTAGGGGACTTGCTCTCGACCTTATACGTGGTTATTTGACAAACCGCTACCAGTTCACAGACACAAATCATTCAAAATCATTTCTGGGGAAAATTAAATACGGGGTTCCTTTGGGTTCCATTCTTGGACCACTTCTTTTCGTGTTATATATAAATGATATAGTGAATATTGCGTTGACGCCAGATATCATTCTTTACGCCAACGACACAAATGTATTTTTTTCAGGAGAGCATCTCCATATGCTTCAATTGCAGGCTAGTAAATGGCTCAACAAGTTGGCTGAGTGGCTAAATTTAAATAAACTTGAAATAAATACCAAAAAAACTAACTATATAAATTTTTGCTCCAGAATTAAGACTGTCTAGAATGACGTACACTTGAAATTTCGTGGTGAGAACATCGAGCGTGTAAGAATACATGAATTTCTCGGTGTTCTTTTCGAAGAAAACCTCAGCTGCTCTCCTCATGTCGATAACCTCACGAGATGAATCTCACGTTCAATAGGGATTATAAGTAGAGCAAAGCATCTTTTGCCCCGATGGTTAAAAATTCAGTTATACTACGCACTAATGGGTTCTCTTTTACAATACTGCCTTCTTTTGTGGGGAAAAACAACAAAAAGTAATCTTAGAAAGCTGCATATTCTACAAAAATGTATTTTGCGAGTTATAGAAAATGTGCCATATATAACTCACTCCGCTACACTTTTTAAAGCAAATACCTTATTAACAATGCAACACATACTGGAAAAGAAGTTAGGCATTGCAATATTTCAGAAGATAAAGCCATGTCAGGACAGCTTTTATCTACAATTCCTGAGAAAGAAACATACTTATGAAACTAGAAAAACTATATATGATGAAGGTTTCATACGAACAAACTATGGCATGCAAAAACACTCTTACGCTATTGCAGATTTCTTAAATCATCATCCTCCTGTCATAAACTTGGTGCAGGAAACAATGCACATGAAATGCTTCCAAAAAAAGTTAAGCTCATACCTCCTTTCATTACAAGAATAATTCTGTTTTTTTTTAACTTGCTGCAGTCTATGCTGTACATACACTGAGAAAATTTATCCGTTTTATGAGTATATTGAGCAATGTATATATTTATAGAATGCTGTATATGTTTTGCCTAACGGTGTATAGTATATGTATTCTTTTGTACGTGTTTTTGATTATACAACTGTCACTTATGTTTGAGGTACGTGTCTCTAGGAAGGGATGTGACACTTAGTTAGGCGCTTGTGCTTTTTTGTCAAACCTCCTAGACAGGACAAATGGACACATTATTGGTCCTTGTCGTTGTCTGAAATATATTTTACTACCAGTGCCTCAACTACAAGTACCAATCTCGGAGGCTCTATATATAAAGTGCTCGTAAATTACATCAGAAAGCGCCGGCAGGTGATGACGCAATAGTATATTGTGCTCTGGCAGCACTGGCTGTCATCGCAAAAAGAGCCACATCTGGGGTGCCATCGGTACACTGCACCAGACGGCACCGCCTTCGTTGTTTGTCCTCTTCTTGTGTCCCTGTTTCTCAGCGCTATTTTCAGTTACCCCATTCCAGCACACCTCAGTTCAGTCGGCATCGACTGGAAGTGAACCTATGGCCAGCAGAAACCGGCGCAAACGATGAGAGCGGCTACGAAGAGTTCATCCTGCAATATCTTTTTCATCGGTCCTTCTGGTGCCGTCGAATATGTCGATATCGTTGCGCTCGTGCCAACGAGAAGAAATCGAAGCTAATATAATTTCAATCCACGGGTAAACTACCTTGATTTTGAACTTCTATGACACACATCGGATATTTATATTACTGAAAGTGTCGTATTATGATGCGACAGTGACGAGAATGGCCATTATTTGTTTTATTGGCTTGCCGCGATCAATAGCCTGCAATATTCATGGTGTCAACTATGTCATGCGAATGAGGGCTAAAAAGAACAAAACATGGCAGATCTCAAGGACAGTGGAACTCAATGATATGCGCAGCACAGATTCGGAAGGTTCGTATGTCACTTTTAAATCAGCACAACGTTAAGAGCTGGGCGTAAGTTATGCCGTAGATGACTTCCATGTAATGATTATCATGATTTGGACGTGTTATTTACCTTCTTCGTCCATTAACGTTCTGTAATACCAAATATTTATATTTGGAAATAGGGAAACGGTGAAAGCACATCATTAGTGTTGTATATTGTATTGTTCTTGCATGGCGCACATGTCGTCCTTATCATGTTTGAATCAGGCATACACCGCAATCATCCATTGGCGTCACGTAACACCAAAATTGGTATATGTGAAGCTAGCAAAACGACCATAGCACACCAAGAACCTAGCATGTAGTCATCTTTTATATGACACGCGCACCATGAATATAATTTTGAACGCGTCAGTGACATGGTCATTTACCTTCGTCCTCCGTTTGCGTCACGTATTAGCGAATTCGGTATATGTGAAGCTAGCTCAATGACCACGAGCAAATCATGAGCGTTGCACATAGTCATGTTGTTACATGACATGGATGTCATGAGTTCCTTTTGAAGGTCTGTCGCTTGTATTCCCCATGCTGCCATGTCATATTGTACCAGTTTTCATATATGAAATGTGAAGGAAACTCCCGCATGAGCAGCAAGACCACGAAATTAAATCACGACCCTCTTGACATACATGTCATGATTTGATTTTCATGATATGACTAGTCACCTATGCTCGCCATACAGTCATGTTAGGCCATACTAAGTTCGGTATTGATACTCTTAACGAAACGGCCTGGAGAGCTGGAAGTCGTAGGCTGATAGATATATTATTACATACGTTCAAATTCGCCGAAGTTTGCTAAAAAACTGCTTCACGTTAAAAACCCGCTTCCTGATTTCTCAGAAAGCAATAATTTTTGTTTTTTAATGATATATCTTCCGAAGAACGAACACGACACTTTGTCGGCAAACGTGGCCGTGGTACGCCAGGAGATAAAGATGGAAACGCATGCTGTATTTTCAGTGAGCCGAAAGTGTGGCATACGGCGGACATCGGCTTTGCCGTAGAAGGCGTCTTGCATGCAAACCGAGAAGTGTCTGCGCCTGAAGTGTATGTATCTTGCACGGTGTGACTGTGAGATTGTCTGCAATGCGATCCACGTGGTTAGTCATAACAACATCTAGGTCGTCACCATGCTAACGACGTCGTTGAAGAGAATGGTAGCGAGGTAGTACGTGTAGGCAACAAAGAGGCGACATTTACGGTACGTATTTATAAGACACACGTTTTGACTTGGCGCGGTCTTTGACGCCAGCAGGAGAGTGATAATAAATGCCCAACCCCGTTCAACACCAAGACTAATGCATTCAAGCCCCCACGATCACCGACGACAGCACCGCGCTTGCCGACTGGCTCGCCCTACGCCATCTCTTGTCGCCGACAAGAGCTCTCGCTGAGTGGTGCCCCGTCCTCGGACATCTGCGACCGTGTCCATCTTTCCTATGTTCTTCTTACTTCCGTATGTGGCTGTCCCTGAGCCTCTCTCTCCTCCTGCTCCTCTCTCTATCCATATACCTTTAATTCCTCTCTGTCGTTTTTAATCCCCCCTTACCGCTATTCACTGCGCAGAACTGTGGAGGCTCCCTCCATTGAGAAAAAAGCAGTAACGGAACTGCGCTTATTTCTTTCTTTTCCCCTTTCAAAAGTCACTTATAAACTTTCATTTTTTCCACGCACGATAAATGAATGTAACGCGCTCCCATCTGCAGGGCTACACAGCGCTTACCTATTAGAATAAATTGTCAAATTGGACGCAGTAGCATTCTTTTTTGATTTAATGATTTGTTGGTATTTTTCTTAATGCATAGGCAATTCATCTTTTTTGTTGTGGAACGTTGTGAGCTCTAGTATTTTGTGTCAGCACTCAGTTGCTTATAAGCGTGAGCATAATATTGTAGTACTACCTATCAGTTACACGCTCGAGGCACTCTAACGCAGCGCCTTCAGAATACCGTTCACCGATTTTTTTTTTTTGCGCACAACATAAATAAACGTTTTGCTCACTCTATCCAGACGCAAGACTATCGTCTTTCGACGACATTTACAGTGTAACATGTCGATTTGGGTTAATTTTTTCTGTGTAGGTTGCCCTCACACGGAGGCTTCGTTGGCTCTGCGCAAGAAGCTACGTTTTCAGGGGGCCTTATTTATCAATATGCGCAAGTGGATGACATTAATTCGCAGCCTGGGTATAAAGGTTTGTCGCGGACAACCAAGTGAAGACGTAATTAACTATAGTTGACACCTTTATGTGCATTTTCCACGTTGTGTGACACGTTCACCACTAGTCCACGTCGTGTGAATGATATAATAAGTTTCCAATGGTGATAGCACTCTGCTTGCAGATTGTGTCTGCATTGCTGAAGGCATGATATGTCGCCATTAGATACGGTTTTGTGTAAGCCCTAATATCTTTTGCATCGATAGATAATTATGGTTCAGCGTTTGCTCACTCGTGCAAACGTGGGAACAATGTCACTGAATAAAGAACACTTCGGCGTACTAGGGAAGTATAATTATTTTATTTACTACAGACCATATAGCTTGAGGTGCAGATTTATTAAGACAATTCCAGCATGTATGCGGGATTAAATTAAATTGGACACACCTAGTAAAGAAGGTGAACTTTGATTGCAGAATATCGACGGCGTGTGCTGCCGGAGCTGCCACCGTGGACGTTTTCACCCTCGTTTGTGGCTGCTGTTTTCTGAAACTGTGGTGACTTTCTGCATTAAAAATTGCCAGATCCCACGTACAGTGGGAATCAATGATATTCGAAGCGCGAATGAGAAAGGTTGATATGTAATCTTAAAATCAGCAAACGTTACGAGGCAAAGACAATCGATGCCTTTCATGACTTTCGGGTCATGTTTACCATGTTTCGATGGGTCTTTTACCTTCGTCATCTATTCACGTCACGTGATACCAAATTGAGTAAATGTGGAGCTAGCAAAACGCCCGCGAGCATGCTATGAGCGTGGCTGTCATGTTCTTACTTGACACACGTGTAATAATTATCATGTTTGCACCAGTCATATATTTTGTCATCCACTGACGTCACATAAGACCAAATTTGGCATATGTGGAGCTAGCAAAATAACCGGAAGCGCATCATGTAGGGCCCAATATACTCTAGTGTTGCGTTGAAGAGCGCACACGCTGGGTACAGCAACGCTACGTTAGCAAAACGCGAGCTCTCTGTAGTCTGACGCCAGATGCGACCGGTGCGAGCAGCGTCCATCGGCGCAGCCCGACAGCAACCGGCGCGAAATGCGACATTGCGCGTTTCATGCCGATGCGTTACCCTGACAACACAGCGTCTGCCTCTTTACATGACGGGAGGACGCTGGATGCGCTGAAACGTGCATGCGTCAAAGGAACGCAGTGTAGCACGCGCCTGCGAGTATATGGCAGGACCGCACCTGGCGTGGCAACGCCAGCGTGGCGCAACGAAATGAACGCCAGGAAGCACGCACACCGCATCACGCTGAAGTGTATTGGCGCCTTGGCTGTGGCTTGTAGTCATGTTCTCACATGAGACGCATCTCTTGATTATCATGTTGGCACGAGTCACATCCCTACGTCATCCATTGACATCACGTAATACCAAATTTGGCATATGTAAAGTTAGCGATACGGCCGCGAGCGCATTATGAGTGTGGCATGTAGTCATGTTGTTACATGACAGGCATGTCCTATTTATCATGTTTGGACGCGTCATTTACCCATGCCGTTTGTTCGCATAACGTAATAACAAGTTTCGTACACGTAAAGCTAGCGAAACAGCCACGAGCACGTCATGAGTGTAGCATGTAGTTATAATAATACATGACACGCATGTCAAGTCATACCATACCTGTTTTGCAATTTGCCATGTGAACGAAACCACCGCAAAAGCTACAGGACCACGATATGTAAATCATGCTATAATGACATACATGTCATGGTTTTCATGTTATGAATAATGAAAGATGTTCTTCATACAGTCACGTTAAGCCATACGAAGTTTGGTATCAATACTATTATAGAAATGGCCAGGAGAGCTAAAAGTCGTAGGCGGCTAGATAGACAGATAGATAGATAGATAGATAGATAGATAGATAGATAGATAGATAGATAGATAGATAGATAGATAGATAGATAGATAGATAGATAGATAGATAGATAGATAGATAGATAGATAGATACGCTCAATGTCACCGAAGTTTGCTAAGAAATGCTGCGCATTTAATAATTGATTGGAGCGATTGAACGCGGCTCCTGCCGTGGCATGCACACTAATTCTAAAGCATATGTAAAGTGATCATATGCTAAGGGATCCAAAGTGGGACGGAGAGGGGGTGCAGAGGGGTTGTTGCAGAGTGGGGGATGGAGTAATGCATATATTGATTAAACAGAAAAATATGCTTTTAGCGAAATTTCAGGCTTGGAGTAGGTCCGCGTAGTTTACGTCATAGTCTGTTGCTGGCAACTCGCGTGGTGAAAGTCATAAGAGCCGTTTGCCCTATTATCGAGGCACAACACTCCCCTTGGTTAGAAAAAGTAACGGAGGAAAAAAGATGATTAGTAAAGAGCTCCAACAGACCTCATTTGTCGAATAAAGGAAGCCCGCATCAACGTGTCCCGCCAATTTATTAAGGAATACCATGTTTCAAATCTACCATTTTCAGCCTGTGTCTCACAGGGTAAGGAGTCATCACCATACACATGCTTGCCTTGTCTGCTTGTATTTGTTGTTGTGTTGTGACTGTTTTTTTTTCATTTATGTAAACTCCTTATTGTCAAATATTTTGAGAACTGTGATCGTGTTTCCACTTCCTCGCCACACTATCACGTACTAATCTACGCACTTTATTGGTTATGGCCGCTCACGGTGAGCAGAAAAGGCAACAGAGCAAGTCGTAAGTCTCACGCCCTCAGTGATCACCTCATTATCATTGATTCATAATGATCATAAATAAAAATAGAAACTTCATGCCGATTTCTGCTGTGTCTTTCGCATCAGTGGACATGCACATCGCAAACGCACTTGTTAGTTCGCTATACTCAAAACATGAATGTAAGCAAGACCTACCTTCACTGCTTAATTCAAAATCGCTGACAATCTTTTCGCCTTTTGCATTTTACTCTGTCGATTAGCTTGGTGATTTATTTGGATTACCTTTGTTAAATTGATAATATAAAACTATTTCTCTCTGTCACTTATTTGTAGTTACTAGAGACAGCTGAAGTGTTATCAGGCTAGTTCATTCTGAATGCTTCCCAATAATAACGATAGTGGTGCGAAGACAGCTGAAGTCAGTTGAATAGATTGAATTTCTAGAATTACCTGCCACTCCAGTTTCTTTCATTCGAAACACTCAGCAGAGTTACTGGCAAGAGTATTCTGACTCTCTAAGCAGTGGTAACATGACATTTCAAATAAGGACCCCTGCTTTCATCAGAAATTGTGTGAAAGCAGATGCCTTTATAAATTATGAATATTTAAATGGTTTATATAGATTTTCTACAAAATACGTTTCCACCAATTTGAGCTTCTGTTGGAATTTTACAGTGACTCTGCAGTCGCCGTGGCCAGAAATATGCATTCATGAGTTATTTTTTATTGTCCTCTATTGTTCAGCGTCCGTGGAAACTGCTTCGTGGCTAAAAGGCGAGAAAATGTACATGGGCATCTACTGTACATTTCCGCGTTCGACCTCCTTGCCGGCGTAGGAGCTGCTTCATTAAAATGGGTTTCAGATACGCTTTCAACAGCAACTGCACGTCGCTCCGTAGTTCGTTAGCTACGCACTGGTTCTTTTATTTGCTTTAGAATAATGTCTCTAAGCTTCGACAGCAAATTATTTGTGTAAAATCTGCACACTTTTCGAAAAAAAAAACCTACTGAAAGCTTCAAAGCCGTAGGGTTAGGGAACTCCTGGAATCGTGGAAGACCTATATTTTGTGTTTATGATTCCTAGCCTAAGTTATCGTCTATAGCTGGCACCTTTTGCCCGTGCGGCAGCGGCACTGCATCATGTTATTTGGCACTACTGTGCACCTTTCCGCTTTGCGTCACCGAGCCGACTCGAAAATGGTTTTGAATTCCCGTGGCACAGTCCCGAAAGCAGGTGTTTCTTCTATCTTCGATAGTTCTTGACAAGCCAGGCACGTCATCTGGCCATCCGTGTCACGCTTCATTGATCGGTGACACGCGTAAAGAAGTCGTCTTCAAGAACACAGGGCTGCTTTAACGCATAACTATAGTTGCTAACCAGGCAAAGAGGTGGACCCATGCGTTACTCTGCTCTTGTAGGGAATATATACATTGACTTCAAGGCGGCGATTTTAGATGGTTTAAGAGCTCGCCTCTTGTCTTGTCTTGTCGCCTAGTAGATCTTGGCTCATACCCACATGGGGGAATGGCCACACTGTACCTCTTAATAGATCATTTTTTTACAACGCTTGCTAAAAAAAGAAAGAGACATTAGATAGAAACAATAATGATGTTCCTTTGAAAAATACGTGAAAAAGTGCGGAAGAATGCGATAAACCAGAATATATAAAAGTATTGGATATATAAAAGTATTGGATATATCTGACAGTACCACTAGCAGCGTATCCTTGCGGTTGCCTGAATGAATTTATGTAGCGCTGACCGAATAGCACTGCGGCCCACACGCAACTGAATGGCTGCAAACAATAATAGGGTGGATGTATTGACTGGCAATCCGAGCATATCAATCGGTCTTTCAAGAATTATTCGGTGCAGTGAGGCGAAGCGGCGGCATGAGAGAAGAAAGTGATCTATTGTATCCGGTTCATTGCAAACTGCACATAGGTTAGTTACTGAAAATCCTGATTTGTTGAGATGAAAATTTAGCAGAGGAACCCTACAGCAAAAGCTTGTGAGGGTCACATCACATTGACGGGAAAGGCATTTTGCGTTGTTCTATGTGAATCGCAAGTGCCGAAATTCTTCAGATGGTAGGAGCGACGTTTCGTTGATTTTTAAGAATAACAGGCGTTTGAATCGTTCGGCAGTAATAAAAGGAAACTGTGGAGCTACTAGCACCACCGGGAAATTTAAAGATGCCGAAGCGAGTGAATCAGCAATTTCATTTAGTGCAATTCCAGCATGCCCGGGGACCCAAATAAACCGAACTTCTGATAGGCTGTGCGATACGAGAGACCAAAATATCCTGAGAAGATAAGACTGCTTTGCGGACGTTAGATGTGTACATACAGACAAAGCATCCGAAATAATAATAGCTTTTGATTGCTGTTAATTTATTTATTTATTTATTTAACATACCTTACAGGCTCTCGTTAGAGCATAGGGTAAGGGGGCTTACAAAAAAAGAAAAAAAATTGAGAACGTATACAGTTCAAATATACAAATAAATGCAACATAACAGCGACACTAATAACAGTAATAGAACAAGAAAAATACAGTCACCAAGTATATGCTCCTCCATACAAATGTCTATGAATTGAAGCTAGATGTAGTGAGAGAGTAGTTTCTCGCGGAACGCGTTGTTGTTAGTGACTGAAACTATCTCGTCCGGAATATCATTCCACAGTGAGATTGCCTGTGGCAAAGCATATAAGTTGAACGCGCGTGTTCTGCCAAAACACCCTTAAAGCTGCGCTGATTTCGCATGCGTGCAGATATGCGATCCGGTGTGTGTAGAGGGAAAGCGCGTGGATTTCTGCTATTAGTGTACATGTTAAACAACACAAGGAGGGATATCTTGCGGCAGATATCCAATGGTTGTAAAGCGATCTCACGTTTAATTTGAGATACACTGCTGTGACATTGGTAGTTTTGAGTGATGAAGCGGGCTGCTCTGTTTTGAATGCCTTCGATCATCTGTATTAAATAGTTTTGATAAGGTGACCAAACTGGTGAGGCATATTTTAACTGGGGACGTACGAATGTTAAATAGGTTATTTTGCGGACGCTCGATGTGGTGTATTGGATATTTCGACGTAAATAACTTAGTGTTTTGGTTGCCTTGGAACAAATGGAAGTTATGTGGGAAGACCATGAAAGTTTAGATTCAATAATAACTCCTAGATATTTGTATGATGTGGTTCGAGACACTTCACTATTTTTAATTTTGTATGAAAAAGTGGAAATCGAGGTTTTTAGGGAAACTAACATTACTTTACAATTTGAAGTGTTCAAACTCATTAACCACTTAATACACCAATTGCAAACGAGGTCTAGGTCACCTTGAAGGGCCTCATGATCAGAGGGAGATGTTATGCTTCGATAAATCACACAGTCGTCTGCAAACAGGCGTGTACGGTATGAAATGTTAGTCGGCAGATCGTTGATGAAGATTCAAAAGAGTGGAGGGCCAAGGACGCTACCCTGCGGCACTCCTGAAGTGACTTCTACGATATCTGAATGAGAATCATTAGCAAATGTGAGCTGTTCACGAAATGAAAGAAAATTTCGAAGCAATGATAGCGTTAAGGAGTCCAATTTAGGAGAAGACAGTTTGGAAATTAGACGACAATGGGCGACACGGCCTTCGAAAAATCGAGGAAAGTGCAATCGGTCTGTGTGTCATGTCCACGTTAGTCTGTAGATCGGTCGTGAATTCAAGTTAGTTGTGTATTGCAAGAGAAACCTTTCTTAAAGCCATGTTGGGTGGAACTAAAAAAATTGTTTGATTGAAGATGACTGTAAATGTGAGAAGCAATGATATGTTCAAGTAATTTACAGCTGATAGAGGTTAACGAGATGGGACGATAATTTTCAACCTGATCTTTACATCCTGCTTTAAATATGGGAATAACTTTTGCGACTTTCCAGTCCCTAGGAAGCTGATCGGTACACAACGACTGTCTGAAAATGTGAAATAATATTTGAGAGGACGTGGGAATTGTATTTTTTAGTATCTTTGAATTGATATTATCTAGACCACTAGAAGTAGAAACTTTGAGGTTGTTGATTAGTTTAGTGATGCCCTCGATGTTATTATCTACGGGTGCCATGAAAGGGTAATGAAGTTCCGGAAACTGAGGAACGCTAGAATGATCTTCCCGTGTGAAAACAGAAGAAAAAAATTGTTTTAAATGCAATTGCACACTGGTCTCTTGGGAGAGGTAATTGATTTTTCCCTTTCAAAGTAATATCTGTCACAGCAGAAGCAGTTGATAATTGTTGCCAAAATTTTCTGAAATTGCATTTTAATAATGATGGTAGGTCATGTTTAAAGTACTTGTCTTTAGCAGTGAATAACGCAGAAGTATAGCTTTTAAGACATTCCTTATATGAATTCCAAGCAGATTCACTACAAGCGTGCATCGCGGTCCTATACAGCCTTTTTTTTCTATTTCTCAAAGTTCGCAAATATTTGTTAAACCATAGGTTTCTTTTATCATTAGATATGGCGATTTCAGGGACGTATTTTTCTACTAATAAAGTAATCTCCTCTCAAAACAATGACCAATTTTCATCGACGGTACGACTTGGCAATGAGGGCAAGAATGTGCTGTGATAGAATTCTTCCAAGTCAGAATTCATACAACTATAATTGGCCTTACTGTAGTCTCTATTCATTTTTGTAGTTTTACCCGCAACTTTGAGAGGAATGTTTATTGATAATTGAACAAGCTTATGGTCAGTAAACCCTTCAAAGCAAGAGATTTGACCTACATTATCAGGATCTGAGGTAAGTAATAAATCCAAAATATTATTGCCCCGTGTTGGCTGGTTGATTATTTGAGCAAAATTAAAATCAAGGGCAAAACTCACAAAGTCAAGAGACGTTTTTTAGGTGGATGAACAATTGATCCAGTAAATTTGTGGTAAATTGAAGTCACCAAACAGATAGACAATATTAGTACGGTATTTCTCAATAGTTAATGTGGTGCTGCTGCGAAGGTGAACTATAAATGATGGTGCAGAATCGGGAGGACGGTAACATACGCCTACTAGTATTTTTGTAGCACAAATCGTGCATGCGACCCAGATAATTTTTAAGTTTGAGTTTGTATCAATGACAAAAGTAGGTATAGATTTTTTATAGCAATAAGCACACCTCCCCCACGTTTGATTTGACGATCACGTCGGAAGACGTTATAATCAGCATTCCCGTGAAGAATTTCACTGTGATCAACATCCTGAGTAAGCCACGCTTCAGTGAGCAGGAGGACATCAGTTACGCTATCTTCTGAGAATGAACAAATGAGATCACGCTTGTGCACTAAACTGCGAATGTTAGTGAAGGGAACCCATACAGCCAGTGCAGATTTACTCTGAATTTCTCTAGAGACATGCGCACGCCTATGCCTCAGCTATCTAGCAGACAGCTTGACTGCGCGAGTAGCACTATCATATATGTACGCTTTACCGCCCATGCACAGACGATCAATGACGAGCTTGTAGGGCTTCTTTTTCATTTTTGGCAAATTTGATTAGCTTTCTTCTGGCTTGTAGCGTGGGTAAAGAGAAATCTTCACGTACCGAAAATTTCGATCCATTTAGTTTATGAGCTAAACCAAGAACGCTAGGCTTATCTTTGAAAAAAGCAAATTTTGCTATTATAGGCCGGTGTTTGCCAACAGCAAAGCGACCAAGTCCGCGAACTCGTTCAAATTGCGCGGCACTCCGAGCAATTTTAATCTCCGAGCAAAATTTAATCACTTCCTGCTCTGATGCAATCCAGTCCTCGTTTTCATCATCTTCCATTCCAAAAAATAGAAAGTTACAGCGCCTGAGTCTGTCTTTCGTGTCATCACATCTGGATCTGATTCCAGGAGTTTTTTAAAGATGGAGGACATAGCGGAACTTGAAGTGGCATCTGTGGTATATGAGGAGTGCAGACTACCTTCCAGCTTCGACACCCTCTCTGAAAGAAGCTTTTCTCAGCGTTCGTGTTTATATGGCCTTGTTTTATGCCCCTGACCTCCTCAAGTAAAGCAGTTTGCTTTTATGCCCCTGAACTCCTCAAGTAAAGCAGTTTGAGTAGCTTCAATTTGACGCACTGTTTCGAGTACCGCACTATCCGATTTGGGCTCAAATGTAGGAGAACCGGTATTACCTTCGAGTACTGGCACTCTCTCCGATATGCTTCTCAAATCAGCTTCTATGCGCTGCACAGTCGACAAAACACTACTCAACATATTTTTCATTTTGGCTCCAGGCGCGGGAATTTAACTCGACGTCACCCGACAACACAAGCAACAACCCTAAGTACGCTGAGTGCACATTTGACAGGCAAGATAACACTCCTTTAATAGCACTGCAAAGTTTAGTTTTAGTTTTCGAAGAGCCAATGTAATAGCCAGGAATTCTGCGGGATAAATTGGTGTGAAGTCAGGCAATCGGAGCGCAGAAGACTTAAGTTGATGAGAAAAAATACCTACTCCAGCCTTCTGCAGATTTTGCGTTGTATCCGTCGAAATTACTACATATTTAGGAAAATGATTGAGATGGTCTTGAAGGAAGCCCTCCAGAACATGCTTTGGAAGTAACTTGGTATTTTTCGGGAAAATATCATTGAAAATTAAGTCAACTGGCACCGAGCATTGGGTTTGAGGAGGTAAATGCTGGAGAGAAACGTGAAGATTTGATAACAGAGACTCGACGAAAATGACTTGGGGTCTTTGATAACGAAACCACGGGCGCTGAAAGGAAGAAACTGGATGTTTGAACAGAAGTTTCTTCAGTTTCTTCAAACTGGATGTTTGAAGAAACTGGATGTCTGTGAACAGAAGAGGGGTGCATCGTAAAGTTTTAAAAATGTTTGCACAGTAAGCTGTCGAAATCTGGCATCAAGTGGAATAATTCTAGCTTCCAAATAAAGCACGCTATTCGCGACACACCTAGGTAGCCCGAGACACAGCCGCAGAGCTTGCCTTTCTAGCAATATAAAAGGTCTTAATTTGTACTCAGCACTTCCGGAAAACAGAACGCAACCAAACTCCAGAATTGGGCGTACGTAAAGTTTGTATATCAAAAGTAACGTATCCCTTCGCATCCCAGAATTGTTATTGCAAAACCGGCGTAGCAATCCTAGGGCGCTTTCTGCCTTACAGGTGTTTGATTCTATTTGTTGCTGCCAATTTAAATTGTCCACGTAAACAATGCCAAGATATTTTAGCGCTTCCACTTATGGAATCGAATGATTTCGACAATGCAGCGAAATAAATACGGGAACGGATAGAGGGAATACAAGCAGAGCACATTTGCTAACATCAAGTGAAAAAGACAGCCCGCCAAGCCATATCTCAAGATCACTTAAATATGACTGTAAGATTTGATACAAACTATTGATATCGCGGGATGATGAGAAAAAAGCAATATCATCAGCGTAGACATAAAAAGGAACATTTTTATGAACGGGAATGGGTGATAATAATATAATAATTGAAAGAGGTGACAGGAATGATCCTTGTGGAACACCTCTTTTTTGCTTATATGAGGCAATTCCCTCGTGGCAACAAAAGAATTGTTTCTCAGAGAGAAGCTCCTGAAGCCAAGATATAATGTACTTGGGCACCTCACAGTCCACTAATCTTGAATTTAATCTACTGTGTTGTTCCACACTATCGTAGCCTTTTGCGATATCTAACGTGAGTAATGCAGAAAGCTCACCAGATACTTTTGCAAGGCCGATTCGGCTTTCCAAATCAACATGAGCCGACTATATAGAGCACCCCTGTCTAAATCCTACTTGCCTTGGTGAAAAGATGTCATGACTCGCTATGAAATCACTGGGCATTCTATGAAGAATTCTTTCAGTTATTTTAACTAGGTTTGAAGTAAGCGAAATTGGCTGAATGTTATCCAGGATATATCCGAGGCTTGGATTTTTTTGCAGCAACACAACTTTAGCAATTTTCCATGCGCTTGGAACCCATGTGTGCTGTAAGGAGCAGTTACCAATACTCAAAAGCGCATCGGGATGGGAATAAAATATCAATTTATTCAAAGAGTTTTAATCTGATCTGGACCGGGAGCCGCTTGCTTTACAGTTAGTATGACATCTGCCAGTTCCGCCATAGTGACTCTCCGGAAGCCCGAGGTGGCGCTTTTGAATGTAACACGTCTCAAGCATGAAGAATCGAAACGCGCTTCAAGTCCTTTCGCGATGCCCTCTAACAAATCTGTTGTCTCTTTAGGAGACAGCACTACTGAATGCAAATATGCTGGTACCTGCGTCGATTTTTTCGTTCCGTAGAAACCTGTACAGGGCAGATCTTTTATCAGGTTTTGATAAACGCGAATGTAAGTCAGTATTGTGTTTATCTTTAGCATTAGCAACTGTAAGTTTAAACAGCGCTGCGTGGAATTTATAGTCAACCCAATTTTTCGGAGTATGGTTGTGGCGTAAACGTTTCCAAGCAGCCTTACGTCGCCTATACGCAAGCGTACAATTTTCATTTCACCAAGCTGAATGTGACGGTGTGCTGCCGTACTTAACAGAAACCTTTGCCGGCTGGACAGAGTCACTTAGACACGCTACTACTGAAGCAGCTCGTTGCTGTCCGACGTGTCCTCTCAATGACGAGAGCGCGGAGTTGAAAACAGTTTTATAAATTTTATAGTTGGTGAACCGTGGTTGCCGGATAGCAGAGGTAACTTGTGGTAGCATTATTTCATAGGTAATCGGTACATGATCACTACTCGTCCCATTATCAAACGTTTCCCACGATGAAATCATGAATTGGCCACACGAAAATGTTAGGTCTAATGTTGATGAGCTTATCTCGCGTAGGAAGGTAACTTGTCCAGAGATATGACAGCGAAAATTATTATCTTGCAACCAATTCCACAATCTTTTGCCACAGCCATCTGTTTTAAACCCTCAAGAAGTGTGATGCGAGTTAAAATCCCCAGCCAATAACTTTGAATTTGACGAAGAATTCTTCATAACACAATCTAGGTGATCTATGCGTCTTACTCCATTCGGAAAGTACGCATTAATCACTGTAATCTTGTTGGAGTCAGGTAACAAACAATCTACTTCTAACAATTCACAATCCGGAAAAATATGTTCAAAAGTTACAGTAACATGATCACACACCTTTGAAGATATTAGGGCCAATAATCCACCTTCTCAACCTGGCCGATCCAGTCTAAAAGTTCGAAAGTATTTCAGAGTAATTGTTTGGTTTACTGAATTCCAAGACTCTTGCAGTAAAATTATATCAGGATATGTTTGCTGTATGGGATAAATAAGTTCTATGTAAGCGGAAGATACGGAACGACAATTCCACTGGAGAACTTTTACAGGCCCTATGAAGGACTTAAGATAGTTGACTCGACTGCAGAACGCAAAACGTCCTGCTCAATGTTAGTATCAGTAATAACTTTTTTTGTTTAAACATTGGTAAACTGGTTGGAGACAATGGAGCATTTCGTCGTTTATGAATGATATTACCAAGCCTCATATCACCAAACCACCCACTGGTCCCCACAGGGGTCAGCGACTGAGCACTGACGAGCGTTTTAGGGGTAGTATCTTCTTGACGCCGATTATTTTGTTCCTTGTCGAGATGCTCAGCTTCACCCTGGACCATCACAGTGTGCAGCGAAGCCTCCTTGGAACTACATCCACTTCGTTTTCGTCACTTGTTAGGCACGAAACCGCGGGACAAGTTCCTACGAATAGTGTAATGCACGGGTTTCAGGTTTCAAGTTCAAGTTTATTATTTCTCAAGGTAATATACAATGAAGAAAAAGTGTACAGAAAGATGCCCCGCTGTTGGGAAACTGCCGCGGGATCTCTTGTTGATAACTACACAACCAAATTAAACATTCTTCAAATAAAAACACATCTATGCGAGAGCGACATACTTCGTACAGTTATAAAGAAGCATGCGGTAGCATAAAAGTTTATTGCGTAACGGATGAGAGAAAAAAAAACACAAATAGTAGAACTCACAAAGAAAAGTTGAAGAAACAACTCAGAAGCTAAAACAAAGAATCGGTAGAGTTTAGAAAGAAACCATACAAGCTGTAATTATACACTGATATGTTGGCAGTGGAGGTGAAGATTGTAAATGTACTAGCAGATACATGTATATTTTGACACTTGTAAAACCAACAGTTAGTTTTCCGTACTTGCTTCAATACTTTGTAACAAAAATTTTGTTATGGGATGAGAACCTACTATTTGGATTAACTAGATTATTTAGATTAATGATATGAGGTTCTTGTGGGTTTTAAAGAATGAGATAATTGAATTTACTGTGATTGTAGCAGATAACCTTAATTATTTCGAAAAAATTTAACTAAGTGAAAATGGGTGTAACATGAGCGTTGTAAGGAGCCAAAGTGATAATGCGAACATCACTATTATGAATGTGTTGCATAGGGGCTTTATGACAGGGATAAATGAAGCCCCATTATGTTATGCAGCAATTTATGTTACTGAATACGAAGAAATTTCAAAATGTCAACACAGTGTCCATTTAAAGGTCTTGTATTGTCTTTAGGAATACCCTGACGGCATGTGCTACCTTCTCTTACAAGAAGTTGATGTGAGTGTTGAGTTTCAAAATTAATCAATTTGAATACCCAGGAATGACCATTCGTTAGATGCTGGCATGGGGTGGGATCCTACGTACATTGGAACAATATGAGATTGAGGTTTGTGGTGCGAACTAAAAACCATGTGTTTCGCGTTCTGTGGGTTCACGAGCAACTTAATTTTTGAACACCAACAACTAATACTATTTAATTCATTATTAAATATATATGTAAGTGTGTGTATGTCATTATCAGAAGTGAAAACAGTGGTATGATCCACGTACAGAAAACATGATGCGAAAATGAGGCAGTTCGGAAAACTATCTATGTATATGAGGAACAAGGGTGGTTCTAGTATGCACCCTTGTGGAACTCGTATTATATATTTATGTATGAGGCAAAAATCCTGATATGCAAACTTGTTGCTTTCGTTCGTGTACCTGCGCAGAAGCTCTAATGAGGAACCTGTTATGCCATAAGCGTGGAAAATAGAAAAGAAAATTCTGTCATTTAGATAATCAAGTATTTTTGAGTAAGCGATAACAATTGATCTGACGCACCTTCCCCGACGAATTCCTGTGTTCACCTTGAAAGTCAGTGTAATTAAAGGTAAGCCAGAGCAGGTACCGATATTCTGACAAGTTCCCTCACCTGCCTGCTGTCTTCACCGTTGAGGAACGCCTGGTAGCTCCACTTCTGCCGTTTTCGAGCGTTAGGCATGTCACTCACGGCAGCAGCCAGTATGACATAACGCGGCAGGTGGTTACCATGCTGATTCATGGGGCCAACATTGGGCAATACCGGCTGTTGAACGTACCTGACAACGCTACCTTCGATGTGCGCATCATGCGGCGGCTCCTTAACAAGCCTTCCTACAAAATGGTCTCGCCAAGAAACGCCCCGGACAGCTCGAAGCAAGCTCCTCTATCATTCACTTTGTCTTGTCTTGTCTTAGCCTGTCGCCTAGAAGATCTTGGCTCATAGCCACAAGGGGGATTGGCCACACTGTAATTTATAATAAAATTTTTTACACAACGCTTGCTAAAAAATGAAAAATTACATAAGAACAGTAATAACGTTCTTTTTAAAAAAGGTTGAAAAATGCAGAAGAATTCAATAAACCAGAGTATATACAAGAAATTAGCAAAAATGAAGATGTAGGAGAAAGTATTGGATATATCTGGCAGTACAGCTAGCAGCGTATCCTCTCGGTTGCCTGATTGAATTTATGTAGCGCTGACAGAACAGCACTGCAGCCCGCACCCTACTGACTGGCTCCAAACGATAAAAGGGTGAAAGTATTAACTGCCTTTCCGAGCGTACCAATCAGTCTCTCGAGAATTCTTCGGCGGAGTGATGCGAAGCGGTGGCATGTCAGAAGAAATTGATCTATTGCTTCCGGTTCATTGCAAACTGCACATGGGATAGTTTGTGAAAATCCTGATTTGTGGAAATGAAAGTTTAACCGAGGAACTCTACTGCGAAAGCTTGTGAGGGTCACCTCATATTGGCGGGAAAGGCATTTTACAGTGTTCTATGGGAATTCCAAGTGCCTAAATTATTCAGATTGAATTAGCGACGTTTCGTTGATTTTTAGGATTAACAGACATTCGAATCCTTCGGCAGAAATAAAAGAAAAGTGTGAAGCTACCACTACCACCGGGAAATTTAAAGATGCCGAAGTGAGCGAGTCACCAGCTTCATTTAGTGCAATTCTAGCAAGCCCGGGAACCCAAAGAAAGCGAAGTCCTGATAGGCTAAGTGGTACGAGAGACCAAAATATTTTGAGAAAAGAAGACTGCTTTGCGGACGGTAAATGTGTTAAAACAGACAAATCCGAATTAATAATAGCTTTTGATTGCTGAGAACTTAGTTTTTGAAGAGCCTATGTAATAGCCAGAAATTCTGCGAGATAAAGTGGCGTGAAGTCAGGCAATCGAAGCAAAAAAGATCGATTAGGCTGATGAGAAAAAATACCTACTCCAGCTTTCTGAAGATTTCGCGTTGCATCCGTCAAAAATACTACAAAATTAGGAAACTGAATGAGATGGTCTTGAAGGAGGCCCTCTACAGGGTGCTTTGGAAGTAACTTAGCGTTTTTAGGGAAAATCTCATCGAAAACTACGTCAACTGGCATCGAGCATAGAGTTTGGGGAGTTAAATGCTGGAGGGAAACGCGAAAATTCGATAACAGAAACTAGACGAAAATGACTTAGAGTCCTTGATAACGACACCACAGGTGTTTAAAAAAATAAACTGGATATTTGATAAAAATTGTCTTTGAACGGGAGAGGGGCGCATCGTAGAGTTTCAAAACTGTTTGCACGGTAAGCTGTCGAAATCTTGCATCAAGTGCAATGATTCGAGCTTCCAAATAAAGCACGCTATTCGCGACACACATAGGTAGCCCGAGACACAGCCGCAGAGCTTGCCTTTCTAGCAATATAAAAGTTCTTAAAAGGTCTTAATTTGTACTCAGCACTTCCGGAAAACAGAACGCAACCAAACTCCAGAATTGGGCGTACGTAAAGTTTGTATATCATAAGTAACGTATCCCTTCGCGTCCCAGAATTCTTATTGCAAAAACGGCGTAGCAATCCTAGGGTGATTTCTGCCTTACGGGTGTTTGATTCTATTTGTTGCTGCCAATTTAAATTGTCCACGTAAACAATGCCAAGATATTTTAGCAGCTTCACTTATGGAATCGAATGATTTCGATAATGCAGCGAAAGAAATACGGGAACGGATAGAGGGAATACAAGCAGAGCACAATTGCTAACATCAAGTGAAAAAGACAGCCCGCCAAGCCATATCTCAAGATCACTTAAATATGACTGTAAGATTTGATACAAACTATTGATATCGCGGGATGATGAGAAAAAAGCAATATCATCAGCGTAGACGTAAAAAGGAACATGTTTATGAACGGGAATGGATGATAATAATATAATAATTGAAGGAGGTGACAGGAATGATCCTTGTGGAACACCTATTCTTTGCTTATATGAGGCAATTCCCTCGTGGCAACAAAAGAATTGTCTCTCAGAGAGAAACTCCTGAAGCCAAGATATAATGTACTTGGGCACCTCACAGTCCACTAATCTTGAAATTAATCTACTGTGTTGTTCCACACTATCGTAGCCTTTTTCGATATCTAACGTGAGTAATGCAGAAAGCTCACCAGCTACTTTTGCAAGGCCGATTCGGCTTTCCAAATCAACATGAGCCGACCATATAGAGCACCCCTGTCTAAATCCTACTTGCCTTGGTGAAAGGATGTCATGACTCGCGATGAATTCACTAAGCCTTCTACACACCTTGGTAGCCCGAGACAGAGCCACCGAGCTTGCCTTTCTAGCAGTATAAGAGGTCTCAATTTGTACTCAGCACTTGTGGAAAACAGGGCCCGGATTCACAAAACTCCCTTACGAAAACATTTTTGCGCAAGAGAAATTTTCTTGCGTAAGTAGATTCACGAAACGAAAAAACGTCGTAAGAGGCCATAGTTGTCACATCGGCCGCTGCAAATAAAGCGCGCTGTGACTGCCCGGGAACATGTCAGCGATGGTGATGCAGTTGCCATATTTGCTTACGTCATTGAAAAGTGCTCGTAAGTGGATTCACGAAGCGAAATTGTGCGTAAAAACAGCAAGGCTGAGAGAAAATTCTAAGAGTGGTCCGGACCACTCTTAGGAACAAAGTGGCTACTTAGAACGTGCTGCCGCAGCGGTATACTTTGGTGCCCTGGCTGGTTTTGAGTTAATTCACGCCCATCAAGGGCTGCCTGATGACTGCTGGTCCGTTTTTATTTCTTTCGGCGCTTTGAGCTTCGCGTGTTGTTTCCCTTGTACGCAGTGGATGGTGTTGACAACCACCATCGTCCACTAAGTTCGAAGTCGCAGTAATTGAAGAATTCTATTGGGCGTCAATGACATAAAACTACGCATGTAAAGATTTGTGGTTGGATGAAAACCAATGTGATACGTGAATGGTTGGTGCATTCGAACGCGACATGGCATAGGATCAACCTTATTGGTTATGTTGTTGTGGTGCGCCCCATCTCATCCAGTTAAAAGTGCGACACGAGATCCTTGCCTCATTGGTGGAAATTACCACTAAAGAGGTTAATGGGAGCACATTCGTTGCACGTTATTGGAAATAAAAATGAGAGGAAGTTTTCAGTGAGTGGTTCCTAGAGTTTGTGCTCTAGTGTACTTTCATTGGCTCTAACTGTCCAATGGTTGCGATCTCTGAAATACAGCTGTCGATACACTTTGGTACATTCTGGAACAAAGCGTACTTTGTAAACCAAAGCGTATTAGGGGTGCGCGTAATTACGCATGGAACTACAAACAAATCATGCATCTTCACCTTTACTGTTCAGACACCGATATGGACCGTGATATTATGGCAAGCAATCGGATTGAAGTGACCCTAGTAACTTTGTATGACACCGAAAACATGCAAACCCTCACGATTCTGGAGCAAACTTTGGCTGAATTCATCCCTGCGTCAATTACCAGCCATTTAACTTGGCGCACGAACATCATTGAAAGGTAGAGCGAGCCACTGACATGTATTTTGTGCGAAGTAGCGACCACTTGACCTGAGAATAACAGCGTTGCGAAGGCGAATCCCCTGTCGCATGCTCTGATCGAAGCAGACGACAAACGCGAGCAGACGATGGCTTGGCCGACAGGCACAGCTTGTGATTGGTTGTGAAGCAATACCTTCTACATCAGCTCACTCCGTGACGTTGCCAAAACACTTATTTCATCTGGCACGCCTGTGCTGTTCGTCATATCACCCCCCTCGCACATAAGAGAAAATTTTGTCACGCCTTGAAAATAGTGCAAGTACTTTGTAAGAGCTCTCTTATCATCATATGTGCTGCGCAGTTGTCGAAAACAACATGGCGTCGTAAACAGCATATCGGACGGTGCGACTTTCAGCAAACGCTTTTCGCACGAGTTACTTCAGCGTTTGACCGGATGTGTTGTGATTACAGCAACTCTTTCGGTGCGTGTAAGCAGTGCGGAAAGCTGTGGCAGTGCAATATGGTGTACGGTGAAGCGCAGCAAAGCCTGTGCGTCGGTGTGGTTATCAAGCGGGGATCGGCGTCGATGTATCGACGGCAACTAGCACTCGAGAAGCCTGCAATGTGTGTTTGTGTGCCGGTAACAGTTCGTTCGCTTGACTTTCCAGTCTCTCAGTTTGGTGCTGTGCGACATTTCGGATTGACAGCGTTTTGACACGTTACTTGAGTGACCCCAAGTACGTACGGAAACGTATGAACTACGCGCTCGGTTCTTGCTTCGCCACTAGTTAGCCCGTACGCTTCTATTTACTTGAGAGCAATGTACTGTTCGGGAGTGAAACGATGTTTGTTGTGAACAGTGGTGCTGTGTTGACGTTCCAAGACTTGTGAACAAGCTGTGCTCGTGTGACCAAAAATTGGAAGACAGCGTTGATAACTGTTTTGCCCTGCGAAGTCGTGGGGGGGCAGCTTGGCGCTTTTGTTTTTAAAGTCGTCACTTCTCCTTTTTGTGATAACCACAGTTTTAGCGCTGTGATGTGATCAACCAAAACTGCGAGATGCTACATTCTGTTGTGGATCGTGTTACTTTGGAAGCGTGCCTAGACTCTTCTTCGGTAACATATTGAGAGTTCTATGTGGCAGTGAGAGCCCGTGAACGTCAAGCTTCCCTCCAGCCCCCCAAAAAAGCAAAGATTTCACCGGTGCCTTGCTTTGGATGAAGTTGTAGGCCAATATCGCCTAACTACAGGTTTCCGAGTTCGTCTGGCCATCGTTTTGCACGGCACTAGAGCCTTGACAACAGCCGGTCATGGCCGGTTCTTACACTTTATCAATGGACGTGCACGCCTGGCCAGCCCTTCATTGCTGTCATTGGCAGCTTCCAGTCTGCAGATGCCCTTTGCCTGTTGGCCGTACTTGGTTCCTTATGACACCGACGGCTACTAAATGCTGCCATCGTTGAGTTCACCTTGCAGAACTAAATTTCACCGGTACTATAATTCACGCAGTTCTATAACGTGTGCCAGTTTTTAAGCCCATCAGATGTAATGTTTCTCTATGGTAATTGAAGCATGAAAAATTTACTACTATTGTTATATACATACATATATTATGGAGCAAATACATAAAAAGTTTTTTGTGATTTGATACAAGTGAGCTCTTGTTTGATTATGAGGTTGGGCCTGTCGATTGACCACGTTTGATAGTTGGAAAGTTAATGTGAATGAATTTTTCAGGAGCCAGGTTGCACTTAAAAAATTCATGTTATCTTGGAAAATTAGTTCTTTAGACTATTACCACTGTGGTAGTACTCTACTTCAGTAGGACATATATATTGCGGTACGTAAATTTTACATGAGGCTTCAGTTTATTTCAAAGTGATTATAGCAGATTTCGGTCACTTTAACGAAGTGATAGCTTCCTCAAATAAGTATTAGAAGTGAGTGCTTTTAATGATTGTTTTTAAATATCTCGTTTTTGGCTCTTCACAGATCGCAGAGATTGGTTTGTTAAGGTCCTGTGATGCATCGGTTGCACATTCTGGCACATCAATCCTCATCACTACTTGGAGCACCTGTACAAAAATAAGAAGGACATGTTCTCCCTAACTCTGCAAGCCTATGTCACTGCTCGGACTGTTATCATTCAGCGGATGTGGCGTGGAAGCATGCATGGCAGCCTCATCTGGAAGGACTGCAATCTGCTTGGGAGCTTCGAGGGCACAAAACTGCCTAACGGCTGGCTGCAAGGTTAGTTTTTCTTTAATACATACGATTACGTGAACACCACTTACTGTGCACGAATTGAAAACCCAAGCATGGTTGCTTTCAGTGGATACCTGTAATATTCTTACACATAATTCTTATTCAACATTTATAGAACTAAATTGCAAGATAATTGAGAATGTTGAAAGCTGGAAGCCTGCAGCTTATGAATGAAACCCCAATAATCTGAGACTCAAAAGCTTGTGCTTTGAAACGAGCACAAATACTTTGATTCCTTATTGAGCTCTCGAGCTTGTGACTCCCTCTGTGGATCAAGTGCTCTGGAAAGAAATAGCAAGTGGGTGAAAATTGCCTGGCTGTTCACAACTTGCAAGGAGAAAGACCTATTGAAGAAGCCTCAGATGACATAGGGCCAGTAACGGCATCTTTTACCTAATGTAGCTTTTTCTCTCTCAGTGCTGTTGCTTGTGTTTCAGCCGAACATGTTCACCACGATTGCATAGTGATATATATTTTTCTACAAATTGTACCTGACCTAAGTATGCATTGTTGATCTCTAAAGCTGACGTTCAGTGTGTTTCAAAGCCATGGCTTCTCATTTCTCTGTCTGTGGCTAGCCTATTTCAGCAGCAGAGCGATGCAGCTAGCATACATGCAATTAAAGTCATGGAGCGCTCCTTTGGTGTTCTGTGCAGGACACAGCATATCCATCCGGCAAGACACTGGTATCAACAATAATGGTGAGTGTTGGTGGCACCTGTAGGAGCCCGTTGTGTTTGTTGCGTATGATTATTTCCCCTGATGAAGTGCATTTTTGAAAGGTTTTCTTCATTTAGAATAATAGATATCAGTAACAAGCACACTCATAATCCCCAAGTTCTTTGTGTCTTCTAGACTGCCCATTTGCTCCTATATGCGGTATGGTGAGCTGGCTATGTTAGACAGCCTTAAAGTTGTCAACATTGGCTATTGTGTTGTAATGCAGTCTAACTTGTGTTTCTTAGTGAACTTATTTGTGGTCTACTTCTCGCACCTAGTGTAAAGTCCAAATAAAGAAACTCTATTGGCTTTTTATGCCTGTCAGAAGTTTCATGCCTTCATTTATAACATTGTGGTTTTGCTCTTGTATCATGTTAAATATATTTTCAGCCTTCACTGTTTGTGTGTGTGTGTGTGTTGAGGCTTGTCATTGGCTTCTCAAAATACAATATTTGTAAATATGAGCACATAATTGACAACTATACACTCTAGCATGTAGCATGGTTGTAACAATGATCTGTATTTTTCTAAGTTCCAGCAGTAACAAGGGGTTCGGTGCTCCACGGTCATGTACAGTGTATCAAGAACAGAGCACAGAATACCAACAAGTATAAAGGGACTGCCAGTGACGGTTCTCCTGCTCAAAGTTTACAACAGCAGAAAGAGCACATTGTGATGTCAGGAGCAGCTGCTGCTTAACTTCTTAGCAGTGCATTATTCAGCAGTTCCTTTGCTTGCATTTGAAATTATTTAAATTATGCATGAAAGATACCAAACTATGACACTAATTTAAAGGCTGCTGTAGTGTTAGTGGGCAAATATTTTTGAGCTGAAGTTTTTAACGTGTGTGTTAAGTGCCTGCGTGCCTCTACATTTGCATGCCAGAAATCACAGCATCCATGGTCGCCAATGGTAACTGTGTTTGCATTCTTTGTAGTAAAAGAAGTAAAGCCATGGATGCAGTAATTATGTACTTAGTCGATGTAATCCTTCAGTGTACACTCATTTGTATAGCACCAATGGTGCCATGAGTGTATAAGCTCTGGGAAGTGAATCCATGTGAATTATTTTATTGGGAAGGAAGAGGATCTTCACTACTCCTAATATATCTTAACAATAGATTTTAGTGCTTGGGTATTATCCCACTGCCTGTCCGTCCTTCAACAGTCTACTTATCTACTGTATAAGTGTAACTTTTTAAATGTATACTTTGCTTGGATAGGTTTGTTCATAATGTAATGCAAGTGACTTATCATGTATGCAGCTCTACTCAGACTAGAAATAAAAGTATTTATTTTTATATGTAGCTATAGCATGCATTCACTTATGTTTTTCTAGGTGCCTGTACAATTGTTTAGCCCTACAAAAGTGCTGGTATACTCTAATATTGAATGTGGCATCTTAAAATAGTTTGTTAGTGGAAGTAAGAATGTGTTTACAACCAATATTACTATCCTCAGATGAACTGTGAAAACTCTGTGGAAATTTATTTACAGTTTTTGAACGTTGTGAAGGCAAATGTTTTGTTCTTTTATTGTGGTCCCTGTTTCATGCAAATGACACATAATTACTTTGCAGTGGCATAGTATTAGTTGTTTGTTTACACATATGTGCTGAGCAACATCGCAGTTGAGGCCAGCAGCAAGACATACATGCAGTGCACTGGAGCATCACCTCACATAGTGCCCAGTCTTTGCCCACCAGTAAACTCAATATTTTTCAAGCAGACTAATAGACAGCTGTATGGGAATTGTGTTGGCGTACAAACTTTGAAGTCTTCTTGAGGAGTGTTTTTCATCATTTTTGTCCAAGTGAAGTAGCTACCCAAGGCAACAACTGGTGGGAATGTGGTGGTTTCCTCTCTCCAAAAGCACTCCTACCAGCTGCCTCAATGTTAGCAAGGGGTGAATTCACGAACTGGAAAAATAATTGGTCTTTGTTTTCTTGGCCGAAAGAGTCACTTCCACCGTTGAGCCACCACGACGCGCCAGAATAGAAACTTTTAGCTAAATAAAGTTGATTCTACTTTTGAGAAGTGTTTTGGGGAAACGAAATGGCACCTTTAGCTGTCAATATAAACACTGTTTGCACCAAGGAGCTTAGTAGCTTATAATTGTATTATTCATGTATTGTCTAGAATTTACTCGCGCTGTGCCAACTTTCACCCTAAGTGTCCTAACATGCTTTGTTAGTGGGTTTTGAATGAGCTAAGCTATGTAAATAAACAGAGTTATATTGCAGACATGTACAAAATATTGATGCGCAGCCCTTTTCTTTAGCATGACATTGTCAAGGGCTTTATTCTTGTGTTTTTTATAAAGAGTGCTTGTCACTGGGCAACAGCGGAAAACTATGCATCAAGCTTTTGCGAGATGGTTCGAGAAACACCGTGTTCAGACATAACAGTGCTGGTGGATTTCTCTCGTAAGTTACTTTCTGTAGTATATTCAAAATGAGTTTATTAGAATTGTTGTTTTATAGCCATTCATTTTAATATTTACACCTGAGTGTGTGTATGTATGTATGTATGGGTGTACATATGTATATGTGTGTGTGCGTATATGTATGTATGTATGTATGTATGTATGTATGTATGTATGTATGTATGTATGTATGTATGTATGTATGTATGTATGTATGTATGTATGTATGTATCTTTTAAATGAGAATCCGTTTATCATTGGTGAGTAAGTTTGGTAATGATATGGCTGAATTTGTTTCTACTTATTTCTCTTTTGAGCCATTACATATTTCAATTTGTTTTGTACTGCATAAAAATAAATGTAACCTTACACAAAATATGTGTGTTCGAAGGAGTTGTTTCATTTGCCAACCTACAATCATGGGCAAGAAATCAGGTAAATTGGAACGAACCTGCGAAGATTAGCTTAGAGCGTAGCTACTCTACATGGCATATCTTGTACACATATCGTTGGACGAATATGTCGATTTCAACATATCATTTTTAATCAGAAAAAGCAAGCTATCCCCCGTGGTTGTGTAGCTGAGTGATATTTATGCATATTGCAATACCGGTTGGCAATTACAATTAAGGTCACAAACCTAGTCAAGCTGAATACACGAATTTTGTCCATGCACCTTTCATCTGCACTGGAACTGTTGTTAATAAAAAATAAACTTCAGATTAGAAATTTATTTTGGTAACCAAAAGCAGGGTATCTCTTTATCACACAAATCAAATTGTCATTGTTCTGTTCTATTCTGGACAATAGGGGACCCTCTCAGCAGAACTCGATTAACTGCTATAGTTCATTTTAACCATTTACAGCGACATTACACTGAAGCGTGCAGCATGACAAATAGCGGGAGAGAAGACACAAACTAATCACTCTGTTCGCGTCAGCTCTAACTGCCCGTGCTCTTTGGTCTTGCTGCACGTGATGATGCCCACCAAATTAGCACAAAAGCGTGTCCCTACAAAGGCAGTCAACTTGGCTGCAAGCAGTTAGCTCACTGCATGTGTAGATTTTCTTCAAAACACCGTGAAGACTGATTGCTGGTCGAATATCCAAACACGTGAAAAGTAATATACCAGGTATAATATTGGTATTTCAGCACTGTACACTTTTGCGATAAGGGAGAATAGAGGAAAAAATTATGAACCCTGAATTGTTTAATTTTTGAAGTAGCACAGTACAGCGCTTTTGGGTCAAAAGGGGAGTGAAAGAAGCAAGTGCGAAAGCCTACTTCTCAAAAAAAATTGCCCGCAGCTTCCCTCGGGGGAACACTGAGGAGGATGCGGAGCATATAATTGGTTAACGGGGTGTTAAAGTGCGACTTACTTGGGTCGATGGCTAAATTGGTTAACGTGGTTGTGAAATGGGGTGTTAAATTGCGACTTACTTGGGTCGATGGCTAAATTGGTTAACGTGGTTGTAGGAGGGGGTGTTAAGTGAGTGAACACGTACACACGTATGCGAAAGGGCGGCGCTGGTCGAAGGGACGTCGATCATTGTGTTTGTGGATTCGTTGGAGTTCATTTCACCGCGACCTTGGACGTCGACGCGCCGTACAAACCAACCGACGAGCGGCAACTGAGCGAGCGAGCGCCGACCTTGAGTATATATACAGCGCGACGGCGCATGCGCTGTCAGCTGTCGAATGTTCTCGAAGGAGAAGCGCGCGCGCGGCACAGATGGCGACGGCGCGACGGCGCATGCGCTGTCAGCTGTCGAATGTTCTCGAAGGAGAAGCGCGCGCGGCACAGATGGTGGGCGACGGCGCGACGGCGCATGCGCGCGCGTCAGCTGTCGAATGTTCGAGAAGCGGTGCGGACGGCGCACTACAAGGCGCGAGTATAAGATGCTTCCGCATCTAAAATTAGTACCCGCCACCACGCATAATGTCAGGCCGGGCAACCTCTTGAAAAAAAAAGTGCTCAGGGATTCTGCGAATTGAACCAAGTACCTCGTAGATTGTAGTTGAGCGCTGTAACCGCTCGTCCACTGGAGCAGTGCTTGCATTCGCCCTATTGTTGATATATCGTCATTCCTTCGAATGATGCCAACTGCAAAAACGTCCGGTGAAACTTTGTCAAAAATAGAAAAAATAGTTAGAATGCGTTTGTCCAAGGTTACTAGAAGATAGAAACTGCCACGTGTGACTGTATAACCGTGCGCTATTTATTCTTGTACATTACTGTCATGACGTTGGGATAGCCGGCTCTAACGTAGGCTACCTTCTCATGGTTTGCCAAATATAAATAAGAAAATAAAAATATATAACAACCTGTGACAACGCTAATCAACTATTATGAGTTCACTGTCACTAGTGTCACTTTCACTAGATGAATGCTCAGTTTGCTTCCATTATCGTTATTTAGGAAAGTTTTGGCTCATTAACTCAACTCTTCTAATTAGCAATGATTCTCACATCTAAGGACAGTCACACTTCATCTCGCTTTCTGAGTGGCTGTCACTCCCATATAACGCGTACTCCTCTTTTTTATGCTCTCCGAGCATCTGACGCTGCTTTGCGGAGACTTTCCCTGATGTCTGCTGGGCCAGAAAATTGTCTTTATTATCTATCAATTTCAAGCTTTCGCGAAGCCGAAACGAGAGTCTCTCTCTCTCTCTTCATCCTTTTCGCACGTGTGATAACGTCTCTCGACCTCAAGACTCGTATACACGTCCCTTGTTTTGTTTGCGCACTCAAACAACGCTCGACGAAATATTTGCACCGTGTTTTGTGAAAAGCATTAGCACTGAGACACCTCTCGACGAGTCTCCCTCATTTTACGTAGACATATACCTAAGCGTAAGCGTATGCACGTTCTCGCATTCCGGCTTTATGAAAATGCTGCGGTGCATGGAACCAGCGAAATAGCGCTCACAATTTCATTTGATTACTGCTGTTATCTAGTTTAGCACAATTCGTCTGCAGGCACCAAAGTCGCTCATGTGTCTTGTAATAAGAATATTGTAACAAAAGCTACCTTTGACTATATGTACAAAGCACTCTTAAGTTCACCACTATAGCGTGCTAGATTGCACCAAATTAGTTAAGTAGCAGCGCAGCTTCAATGAAATGTAAGGAAGTGGTCGCTTTAAATAAGGGAAGACATTCGAGGCACATTTTCAAACATTGCATGCATCAATTTATGTGTGGTTTTATTTATGTGGTGCACCTGGAGTGTTGTTTACTTGTATTTGGCGAGATAGTGCATGGATTGCTCGGTGGCTTAAGGCCATCAAGCAATTATTTTTTTTTGGCTACAGTCGTTGATTAAAGACGAGTGCTTGGCTTTGCACAGCCCACCAAAACGTCTATTACAACGTACGCGGCATCCCGTAAGCGCTGTAGCAGACGCTCGCGGAACTAAAACTTAGATGCAGCAAATCATTGGCTATCATCATATACTCTCGATGCTAGACGCTTTGCGTGCTACCTTGATATTATCGGCACACACTTCTTTCTTTCCTTGTCGTTTCATCGGCTATCGTCTGTCCTCCTTGCCCTCTTAAGTGCCGAATAAGTTAAGTTCATACCCGCACTATAGTAATCCCTCCAGATAAGAGACTTTTTGGCTAAGAAAACGCGTAGCCAAAGAGAAAGCTTTGTGAATTCGGGCCCAGGACGCTACCAACTCCAGAATTGGGCGTACGTAAAGTTTGTATATCATAAGTAACGTATATGTGCGTCCCTGAATTCTTGTTGCAAAACCGGCGTAGTGATTCTGAGGCACTTTCTGCTTTTGGGTGTTTGATTTTATTCGTTAGAATCTATGTGTTTATGATTGCTCCTGATTAGATTCTATTTTTTGTGGATATGGTCAGAATTGTTTTCCTTTTCTATTTATTTTCTGTTCTCTTTACCAGCTTTCTTTCTTTGTTTTTATTTGTTTATTTGATTCAATTGCAAATTTTGTTTTTAATTTTGTACTTTGTCTCTCTCTTTATTTCTCACTTGCTTCTTCTTGCAGTTTTCACGTGTGGTCTTTGGTATCGCATTTCGCTAGCCATAACAGTTGTATCAACACTTTATATATCTATGAACACGGCTGAAAAGTAAAAAAAAAAGTGGCCTTATGTTCGGTGAGAGCGCATGTTCAGTATCCTACTGTTGGCTATGCTATTTGTAGTTTAGCCTGTGTGTTTTTTTATAATGTTCAAGACACTTGATTGAGAAAATAAGACGGGCTAAAATCAGCTTCATGGTTCCTGAATAACAAGGAGAAGAAGATTTCTCTCTGGCCTGGGCGCACTCGTACTCTACAGACGGGTACATAATACGTGGTTCTGCCTGCATTACGCCAAGCCCCGCCGCGGTGGTCTAGTGGCTAAGGTACTCGGCTGCTGACCTGCAGGGCGCGGGTTCAAGTCCTAGCTGCGGCGGCTGCGTTTGTGATGGAGGCGGAAATGTTGTAGGCCCGTGTGCTAAGATTTGGGTGCACGTCAAAGAACCCCAGGTGGTCGAAATTTCCGGAGCCCTCCACTACGGCGTCTCTCATAATCATATGGTGATTTTGGGACATTAAACCAAACATATCAATCAATCATGCATTACGCCAAGCGACGATGACAGTGTACGACATCGTGACCCGCTTAAGTGCTTGGCGCCTGAATACTCGAGTATTTGTGTATGCTGAAGACATAACTTTGACATGCTTGATACACTGTCAGATCCAAAACCTAACTTCAGAGTATTATGAATTCAGAACGCACACACATCTTTCTGTTTGAAAAAGCTAGCAACAAATGAAGAGAATAACGGGTGCCTTTTAACTCTTGTAAACCTGTTTATTACTAGCTAAACGTTTTGTTGGCTTCGCTTTCCAAAAACTTGTGGTGAAAGTGTATAAAAGTACAGGTAGACTTTTTCTTTTGCTTGTCATTGTTCGTGTTGATGAACCACAGTGAGTTCTGAAACGGATTTGATCTTGGCACGCTTCTTCACCGGCTGAGAATCTCCATAATATACTACTATGACTATCTTTGCTGCGATTTCCTTGATCTAGTAACTTTGCTTCGGCTTTCATTGCCTGCCTCGTAGCTTTGTCTAGTCAATGACTGTATTCAGCCTGTTGCTTCTGCTCAAGCACATGCACAGATAATCCCAGTCTACCTGCCATCAATTGCAGGACTTAGTGACCGAGCGCTGGTCAAGCACCTTTAAACTTTCGCCTAGTAGCGTAGTACCACAACAACGAAGCTCCAGCGAAGCTCCGAGCGAGTCCAGCTACGAAGCCTTTGGGCTGTGAATCACGCAGCCAGACGTCTCGCCTGCCAGGCTAGCACACCGGCGGCCCAAGGTTAATACGACGCTACGAATGAACTTGGAACATACATGATGATACGTGGAGTTTAACGTCCCAAATTCACCATGCATATAAGAAACGCAGTAGTGGAGGACTCTGGAAGTTTTGACCACCTGGGATTCATTAACGTGCACCGAAATCTGAGCATACCAGCCTACAACATTTTCGGTGCCATCGAAAATGCAGCCACCCTTCCCGAGATGCAATACCGCGAACTGTGGGTCAGCAGCCGAGTACCTTAGCCACAAGACCACCGTGACTGGGCACTTGCAACTTAGGCGTCACAGGCCTCAAGCTCTAAAATTAAGTATAGTGTTTTTAGTTCAGCGCACAATGCTATAGAGAAGCTTTGGCGTACTTTGCACAAATCAAACTAGCGATGAAAAGGGTGAAGTCCATAATATGCCCAGCCATCTTGACGCTAAGTATCTTCACCTTGACTTGAAACATCTCGATTATGTTCAATTGATTGTTGCCATGCATTGTCATGCCTGCGTGTCAGGCTAGACTGTAATGAACATTTGTGAGTGAACTGTGCTTCACAATAAGAAGCAACGCTCATAGCAAAAAAAAAAGTTTTCTATTTGAACCTTGCTTGGCTACTGTTCTTCAAAAAAAAAAACGTGGACAGCATGCCATGGTGGAGTAAGGATTGATTCAAAAGTGAAGCTTGGGCTCCCCTAGCTTACAGGTTTTCCACGTTTATGCTAAACTGTATGACTAGGTTGTGGCAATTTATCAGCGCAGTACCACGTGACCAGTCAAAGCGCACATATACTTGAAGCATTTGTACAGTAATCAGCTTATATTTCTTTAGAATCGGTGTGTTTGATGACAGCTTATATGGCGCGCCTAGCGAACCTATGAGTATTAAGGATTTATTTATTTGTATCAAAGTATTTGCAGTAAGAAGTTATGATTGCTTTATTATATTAGGCTTGATAAGTTTACCTATGTCAAAACGACTTAGAGCTTAATAAACTAAACTTGAAGTCGCTTAGTGTTGTCACTAAAATTAGTCTCCTGTCATCAACAAGCACGGCAAAACGAAACCCTCAAATTACCTCCTTAACAAAGGTTATTTTAGTTAGACTACAGATGCCCAAACTACCTATTAGCAAAACAGTCCAAACGTATTCAGCCACTCTCTCTTCCCTCACTTCATACTTTAGAACAATATCATGAAATTGTTTATTGGTTGTCTACCCACTTTTGACTATTGCGGACAACAATAATAATAGACAATAGTCGTCATGTCTTCCATACCTTTCACTTGACTTCTCAATTAATACAGTGAATAGGCTTTTCATCAGTTGTCATTCATGATTACTAACCATCGATAAGCACCGCAGAGAGCAATGACATATCATTGTTATCTCGGGTAGCCGTTTGATACTTTGAAAGGCTAATATATTTATGTTTGGTAAATATTTTCCATTTTTGAGCTTAAAGTGAATTGATTTATTACTACAAATGTATAATCATACCATTATAATTTAAATGCGCAATTATTCAGTAAATCTCAGTGTTGAAGTTCTGAGAGGATTTGTCGGTTTTGTTATAACTATATACTAATTATTTTATTAAAATTCAATTACTATATAGTAACTCAAAGCTCTTGTGTTGTTACTTCGTTTGTCTCCATCTTCATGTGAAAATTACAACTTGATCTTTAGAATACTTCATTATTACTTTCTCCATGTACAGCAAACCGCAGATGTATTACTAATTCCAAAAAGCAATTTCAATCGTTTTATACCTTTCATAACTAAATAGCTACTACAATCCCTACTGCTATTCACTTACATGCGACGATAATGAAGGAATCATTGGGTGCAGATCAATACTTCCTATAAATGTAACTGCGATGTGTCCTTTAAAGCCGATAGCTTTCGAACATGTCTTAGATAATATATAATAAGCAGTGTCATTGAGTGTATATACCTTACCTTTTATATCATATAAAATAAAATGTTTTGTTGATTCCTAATTTTCACTTTCAATTAAAAAAGCTAACTTTATTTATCGTTTACTGTATAAGGCTGAAGCGTTTGATTTATAACTATCAACGTGAAATCCACACCGTATTTTGCGGTGCGTGTATTGAGTAGATTCGCAAAAAACAACCTTCTAAAAAAGAGCTGGAAAAGTTTTGCTTTTAGAGGTAACGAAAAGCACTCTGAATTGTGGGTGCCCCTGTAAGGGAGTTTCATTGCAAAACTTCTTTTACTTAAGTACACGTGGAAGCTCTGGAACTTACGAGGTATCAAACTTCACAGATACGAAGATGGAGTCGTCGATCGTAGTTTTGTAACTGTAGTGATGTGAGAGATGAACACGCATAATTGTTATAAACATTTTTAAATTCTCTCTTATGGGGCAATCTACAGCACAAAAATGTTGTTTTCGCACATGGAAATTCATTGAAACAAAGCTAACTGTCTGTCACTGTGACCTAGCTATGCCAGATTATATTTGCGGAGTGAATTAAGCTTATAGTGAAATGTTGTGCTGCAATAAATGTTTTAAAATTGCTTCCTCTTGAGTGACGCTGTCAATCAGCAGCCCACCCAACAGATGGCGCTAGTTGTCGATAGCCAGAATTGTTGGAAATCACAGAGTCTGTGATATTCAGGAAGGCGAATTAAAGCAAGAGCAACAACCTTATGTACAACATTTCTACAAATTTCTCTAAGGATCCTAGTAAATCATTTAAGGTTCACAAAAGTCAACATAAAACAGGCTATCTGACTGGCTGTGAACTTAATTATGTAGACGTGTTTAAAAGTGTCGAGTATAATGTCACTGGTAGAAAAAGCCAGTTCTCTGTCTTGCTAGGCGTGTCTGCTTCCAGCGTAGCTCCTTCGTGAATTCAATCTCAGAAAGAGCGAGGCGGTGACAGGTGTCGTCATTGTCCATGCCTTCTCGCAGCTTGTGCGCCACTACCCGACGACCCGTGGTTGTAGAATCGACGCAGCGCTGCTGCCAGCGCCTGGTGATGGCCTCAATATTGGCAACTTCTGAGGCAACACGCTTCTCGCCAAGAGCCTGCAGCTGACGGTCAAGGCGGAGAGCAAAGTACCCGTAGATACGCGTGTCGGCTGCGTTGAGCGCGGCGATTCGAGCAGCTACCCGCGGTGTCAAAATAGTGCGGTTTTGCAGCGCGTTCTTCCGAAATGCTACGACGCTGCGTAGGCTTGGCAGGCAAAGTTTGTGGCGTAGCAGAACCAGAGACTCGACGAATCGCTCCGCAACCATTACCACGTCGAATGTAGACTCGACCATTGAAATCAGCTCAGCCACCTGCATTCAAAACAACACCATCCGATTCATCCGTTAATTAAGTACCTTAAATTATTTCACTGCCACATGCGGTACCCGGTATGCAACTTAGTGATCACGTTTGCAGGAATCGCCATGAACCAACGTGAACATACAGTAAACTCTTAGTGTATTACTCAAGGTAAACGCGCGGTAATTGGTGTCCGTATAGGTTTGAGCAAGAAACCTTCTTTCCGTCATTGTACTCAGAAGCTAGCTTTCTTCCCCGTTTGTCTCTATGCCCATGGTCTTCTGTTCGCGAAAAATAGCACATGACATATATATATATATATATATATATATATATATATATATATATATATATATATATATATATATTCTACTCAACCAGCAGCTCCGGTCAACATCCGTTCAACACAACAAGACGCCCACGACAAGCACTCTGCATATCAGCATACACCAGGAGCTCCACACCCACCCAACATCACAGATGAGTTCCCGACGATCGGCGAAACTGTGACTCCCACGAGCCACAAGCACCCCCTCACCATCATCAACAGTGTACCACTACTAGAGGGGAAGTCTACTGAACAGCCAACACGCGTCCCTCCATTGCGGATGTCGAGACCAAACTACACGACAGCACCACTACACCACTCCTCAAGGGAAGCCTGCCATACTACGAAACCATGTCCCCCAATTGCGGACCCCGGAACTGCCTACGAATACGTTCGCCGGGAGCCCAACGCCGAAATCCTCCCTACAATGACGAAGGCCTGCCGGGCTTAACTACAACCAGCGCATCTCATCAGTGCCATCCCCGAACCCAAAAGAAGATTGACTTCTGAAATGTAAGTCCAGCTCATCACTTCTCAATTGCAGTGCCACTTTCCTTAAAGTACGAAAACTTGCTGCAAATGAATTAGACATGAAATGCATAAATCGACAATGCAAGTGTACCGTCATGCTAGAATAGCCCCCAAGGGTATGACACTCTCTCTCACACTAGCCGCTACAAATCTAGATGAACACGACCAAATAACATGGAAAAAAATGTCCTCCTTGACGCATCTCTTAAATTAACAGAAATCCCTCTTAATCACAGTGATAAGCAGGTAAAGAAACTGGTCGCTATGACCAACACCATTCTCCGCCACATTACTTTATCGAACGAAGAAATCACCCGATTAACAGAATTTGAACAGAATAAATACCAAGCCGTCATGACCACGAAAATTCATAAAATCAAAAGAGACCATGGGCTCGAACCCGCGTTCCCTGATATAGTTCCTTATCACTACAACACCACCACCCAGGAAACCACTAAGGGTTTCAACGAGCACCCGTCTAGGAACACACCCTGTGACACTGTGGTTGTAAACCTAATGGACCTGAGCTTGTCACCTGACGGAGAAAAACTGCTATCTAAGGGACTAAGCTTCTGCCCGACCACAAAATTTTTCGATAAATTCAACTTGCTCCGAGACCTCGAAAACTTCGCTCGAAGCTTAAGGTTGCGCTAAAATTTCTTGGACAGGCCTTCTAACCACGAAACAATTAACCGTCGTAAATCAAATGATTCGACACCAAACAGTAATCGAGACAAGTGCTTAGACCTTTATATCAACGCAGTACAGAAAAATATAGAACACGAATACCACATACAGAACAGAAACCGAGAAAACTTGAAAAATTTTAAAAAAGTAAGTATGAGAAATTCGGCATCTAGGACAGACTTAACCATGCAACCCGCTGACAAAGGAGGAACAGTTGTAGCCTTTAATACAACTAACTACTTACAAGAAGCATACCGTTAGCTAGACGACTCAAGATTTTACGAACGCTTCCCAGGTGATCCGACAGACGAATACAAACGTATCGTATCAACAGAACTAAAGAAACTATTGGATGCAGAAAAGATAACCAACACTGACCACAAACTGATGCGAGCAGCATATTCTCGTCCAGGTCGCTTCTACATCTTCCCAAAATTTCATAAACCCGGTAAACCAGGTCAACCAATCATATCAGACATCGGTACAATAACTGAACCCATATCAGGGTACGTGGACAATCTAATAAGCCACATTTCATGCACCCTCGCGTCGTACATAAAAGACACCACACATTTTCTGCGAGACATTGAAGGTCCGTGTGTGCCGAAAAACTCGTACTTGGTTACTCTTTTTGTCTTTTCATTGTATACAAATATTCCTCACGATGACGGCATAGCTGCATTACAAAACATGTACACAAACCATAGACAATCTAACACCCCAGATTTCTCTGCCATCGCAACTTTGACGAGAATGGTCCTCGAATTAAACTCATTCGAGTTTAACCAAGAGTACTTTCGACAAATCAGCGGGCCGCTATGGGCACCAAAATGACACCTAATTATGCCAACAAAATTATGGGAAAGCTAAAATCGGAATTTCTTGCACAAAGTTCCTTGAAAACCAATGCTATACAGAAGATACATAGACCACATCTTTCTTATTTGGACGCCCAGCGAGGAGAAACCTTTCAGCTTCATCGACACTTACAATGCTGTACATCTGAACATACACTTCACACACACATACTCGCAAGTAACTGTAAATTTTCTTGATGTTACCCGAAGGATAGAAGAAGAGAAGCTCTCTACAACCCTATATCGCAAACCAACGGATCGACAACAATACCTCTATTACCAAAGCGATCACCCATGCCACTGTAAAAACAGTATTCCCTACAGCCAGGCCGACCGGTTTAAGCGAATCTGCTCTAGAGATGCTGACTTTGACACGAGCTCACAGAGGCTAAAACTTATGCTCGAAAAACTAATGCGTGAAGCGTTACTTATGAAGCGACCACCGCAAGAAGACCCACAACGAACAAACCTCTGCTTGACTTACAGCACAAACTTCCCCAATGTAAACAAAATCCTTAAATGACATTACAACATTCTGGAACAAAGTGAACGTCTGAAACGAGCATTCCCATCCGCTCCAGGCGTCGTTTACCGACGACCACGTAACCTCAAAGACACACTTGTCCACTGACAAATTAACACATCACCCCCCAAAATTTCATGCCGACCTTGTTTAAAGCCACGATGTCTTGTATGTAAGGCGATGCAAGAAACACACATAGCAACCAGCACACAATTCATTTTTTTTTATTAACATAGGAGGAAACCTATCGTGCGATTCCTCTAATGTGGTATACCTACTCGAATGCAACGTGTGTGGTATGCAGTACATCGGACAATCAGAAACACCATTTAGGATTCGCTTCAATAATCAGAGCCCATGCAAAATCAGCCCCAAGTCTACCTCTATCATACGAATCAATCTTCCCGACCATGCATTCGACAAACTATCAGAAACGCTCTTAGACATGGGATTTAAATCAAATCGAGAACGTAAACAGCGAGAGTCATACCTTATCCACCGATTTAACACCATCGATAGAGGAATAAATGAGAATCCTGGTACACTTGCAGCAATTAAAGCATTAGAAAACAATAACGCCAATAATGAAAATAGTTACTAAATTCACGGCACTGCAGCTGCGAAGGACACTGGACCACTCAAAACAATTCCAAGTGTAACTACTCTTCCTAAGTATAGCTGTCGTCTGTTTTAGTTTCCGACCCAATCAATTGTGCCATGCATGACATGCCCACTAGCAACCCTGTGCACAGCTGGGAGGCTCCTACTGCACGCGTAATCCCGAAGCGGGCAAGAAATTCGCATTGCGCCCGCTTACCAGCCTCTGCCGCAACACGCGGCACCCCTGTTTCTACGACGAAATGTTGACGGGGGCGCCGAGTAGTTAAAGGCTTAAAACTTCCTAAAAAGCCCGCTTACCAGCCTCTGCCGCTATACGTGGCACCCCTCTTTCTACGACGAAATGTTCACGGGGCTCCGAGTAGTTAAAGGCTTACAACTTCCTAAAAAAGCTCTTTCTTGCCCCACACCAAACCGCCGAAGCCAGGAGGCGCCGTCTGGTCGGGAAGAATGCGTTAGTGAAAGGAAGCATACACAGACCACTGACATCAGAAAGGTGAAGGGGAGAAAGAGGAGAGAGATGACGAAGGAAGTGGAAGGAAGAGCGGAAGGGGGGGCGCCCAAGGAGAGTCCACCTTATAGTCTTTTTCTCTTTTTTTCTTTTTCCCGTTTTTTCTTTTACTTTTCTTCATTTTTTTCTTTCTCTTTTGTTGTTTTTTCTGTCTTTTTCCTCTTTATTTTCCCTCTGATTTGAGATTGTAGATTGTATAAAGCTGAGCACCAACAAACTGTATTTTCAATCCTGACGAAGGCCAGACTCTAGGCCGAAACGTCGAAATAAACCACGTTGTGACCGCTCACGGAGGATCTACTGGACTATATATATATATATATATATATATATATATATATATATATATATATATATATTGTGGGAGTATTATTTCAATGAGCGAGTTGGTCTTCTTGAAGGTATGGGATATCGCACAACGGGAGCATTGTCAACAAGGATAAATATATTTATTTCCCAACAGTTTCGGGAGGGGTCCTCCCTTTATCAGGGGATGAGTTATACTAACGTGAACTTCCAAATTTCGTTGCTGCCGCGTCCCTCTCGCCTTGGAAGAAGTTTGCGAGAGTGAGAGAGAACTAAAAAAAGCAAGAAAGAAAGAAAGAAAGGAAAAACAGAAAAAAACGAAAAGAATAAAAAGAAAAAAAGAAAAAAAGAAGAAAAAGAAAGTAAAAAAGAGGAAGAACCACTGTCAACACTGAAAACGAAACCAAATGTCCGTGTACATCCACATCCGGTTCTAATCCGGTGCTGGTCAGTTCTAGGCGTGTGTCGGGCCACCCAAGATTGTCGCCGCGGTGGCTGGAGGGGTGCGTAACGGCGTGCGTAAGGAAAGGGATTCCCCTTAATGGGTCGGTCGGCTCTCTTTTATCTTCGCCCGTTTCCCTTCAATGGTCATCAAGTGGTAGGCGAACAGAACCAATTTGTATGTGCATGTGAAAAAAGAAAAAAAGAAAAAAAGAAGAGAGGAAAAAAACAAGAAAGGACAGTGTACACGTACGAGTCAGTCAGAAAAAACAAGCATGGCCTCCAGCTATTAATCTTTGTCCACAATTTCCTCCTGGCTTACTTCTCAAAGGCAGGAGAATCTTCCGCGGTCTTCGTTGATGCCGGCAACTAATGTTTGAAATTTGAAAATAAAATATGCCTTGCGCTGTTCACGCTCGCGTCTGTTTGATAAACCGGACTGCCAAAGAGTTACGCTCATATTTTCAAAACTGTGGTTTGCCAGGCGCAGATGTCTAGATAAAGATAGCTTCGGCAGTGAAGTGACGTGGTACCGGTGATTATTGAACCGCAGCCGAAATGGTGTGACTGTTTGGCCGATATATTCTTGTCCGCAGATGTTGCAATGCAGCATGTATATTACGTTACTGGAGTCACAATTAGGGCTTTCGGTTATGCAGAATTTGAAATCTGAGAAGTTCGTTTTGGATTCACGTGCTGTGACTATCTGTGGGCATACCTTGCATCGAGCTTTTCCACAGGGATGGCACCCTGATTGAATTTCGGGGGTGTTTGTTTTTGCTCTGACAAGAATGTCCTTCAGATTTTTATTCCTGTGGTACACCACGTGAGGTGGCTTCGCGAAAATATAAGTTCGTCATTTGCTTTGCCTGATTATGTTGAAATGGCGGGAAAGTATGTTGTTGATTCGTGGCGCTGATGAGGACTAAGTACAAGGTTCGTTTGGGAAGTCGTTTTAGATACTTTGTTTGGTCCCTAATTATATCATTCCTGTTCACGTAGCGAGCACGTAGTATGGCATCGTCAATAATGTCTTCTGGATAATTTTGTATCTATAAGGAATGCTTTAGGTGTTCTGCATGTCTGTCAAATTCCCGCATATCGCTGTATATTCTTCGGTACCGGTAGGCCTGATAATATGGAATACCCGTTTTGCAATGCTTTGGGTGGCTGCTGTTGAAATGTAGGTACATTTGACGGTCTGTAGACTTTTTGTAAAGGCTTGTTGACAAGCGGTCATTTTTGACCGTGACAGTGACGTCCAAGAAGTTAATGCTAGTTTTGGAAATTTTGTGCGTGAATTTAATTAACGAATGGCACTTGTTAAAATCCTCTATGAAGCGGAAAAGACTTCCCTCATCGTGGTTCCATATCATAAAAATATCTTCTAAGTACCTTCTGTAGTGGAAAAGTTTTAAGGTGCGTCGCTCAATGAATGGAAGGAAGGAAGGAAAATAGAGGGAAAAAAAAGGCAGGGAGGTTAACCAGCCTATAGGCAGCCGGTTTGCTACCCTGCGCATTGGAGAGGATGGGGGAGATGAAAGAGAGCAAATGAATGGGATTTCAAGTGAAGCCATAAAGGTGCTCACGAAGTTTGGGGCCATTTTCGTGCCCATTGCAGTGCCACTGACCTGAAGGAAATGTTTGCCATTGAACTCAAATTGTTATAATTTAGTACAAGTTCAAGAAGTGTAAACAGTACCTCGCCACTTACACTCGTTGATGAGTAAGATTTTACATATTCAGAAACCATAGCCACTATTCCGTCATGTTGGGGTATGTTGGTGTACAGTGAGCAGACGTCCATGGTCACCAGAAAACTACCGCCTGGGATGTCGAGACTTGAAGTTTCGCAGATAAAGTGATTCGTGTGCTTTAGGTAATAGGAAAAATTTAGGGGGATGTTTTTTATTAAGGAATTGATGAATTCTGATATATTTTCTGTTGATGTGCTGCTACTGGATACTATCGGACGTCCCGGATTGTCTACCTTGTGTATTTTGGGGAGCAAATAGAATCGACCGGGAACAGAATTGGCCGGTAACATTGCTTTTAACATTTTGCCGGTAAATTTCTCGTCCCGGTGGAGATTATATAGGGTTATTTTATCTCCTTTTCAAATTCGGGAGTTGGGCCCGTTGGAAGTTCTTTGTAGAATTTTGTGTCTGATAGTTGTCGTTCCCCTTCCTTTAAGTAGTCCGACGTGTTTAGAATTACTATGCAGCCCACTTTATCAGCCGGTTTGATGGTAATTTCAGTGTCTTTTCGTAGTTCATCGAGTGCCCTTCGTTCTGACTTTGATATGTTGTTTCGAGATGGCCGATTTTTTTCATACGCTCTGATGATATCTTTTTGAACTGCTCATATATACACATCGAGGTGTTTGTCCCTCTGCTCAACTTTACACCGTGATTTGTCACCACCAATCAATATATTCTCGTCTGTAAAGTCCTTGCGATCATGAAATTATTCACGGAGGCGGAGATTACGCGCAAAGTTATCGAGGTCTTGGTTCAAATTCATTGAATCTACCGGATGATGGACAAAAGGTTAAGCTTCTCGACAAAAGTTGAAGCTGAGGGTGTGTAAGCGTTGTGCTGGACAGACTGATGAAATTTTTTTTCATATGGTTTTGGCTGCTCTTGGCTATCACGTGGCACGGGAGTGTCAGCGTCATATTCGAGAGTAAGGGTGTTTTGATTATGATTGCACTGTAGTTTCGAGTTCCCATTTTTCTCCTCAAAGTTAGGTTGTGGTGCGCGTGGTCCCTGGCGTTCTTGTACGGCCTCATTCTTATTTTTCTGTTGCAGAGTAGTGGAGCTTCTGCAGTCCTGATTAAAATTTTCATCTTTTACTACTGAAATTTCGCCTCCCTTTTTTGCTTCATATCTTTCCAGTTCTCTTGCCTCATGCTCTCTGAGATTAGATACCAATTTTTGTGTGGCCTCCGTGACACTGTATTCGGTGGCCTTACGCTCACTATGGTCCGCAATGACCCGAGTCAGTTTCAAGGACGCTTCTAGTAATATTTTTTTTCTCACTTCCCCCTTTCTGCTTCACTTAGTGTAGACATTGAAGGGTTGCAGGCTAGGCGGAGGCCCTTAGGTGCAATTTCTTGAGATAGATATTTGGTTAGTTGTTCCGCGTGTTTTTCGTATTGCACCCGTTTTTCAATGATTTTCCTAATCGATAGAAATGAATGGGACCATGCGTGCTTAAGACTGCCCGTACCTTTTGTTTCCCCATGTCATTTGGAAGCCGCCGCCTTCGTCTTCGCCGCATTCGTCCGCCAGGTGTTGTAAGGCCTCACTGGTGGGAGTGGTGACGTCGTCACTGCTGGGACCCTGGATGGCTCTTTGTGTCCCTCGGCTCCCTGTTGTTGAGTGAGTTTGGCACTGGAGTTTGCCGTGCAAGCAGTGGCCGCCGATCTCTGACTCACTGGTGGGACTCGCTGGCTCGCGGGCCTCGCTTGTGGTAGTGGTGACATCGTCGCTGCTGGGGCTCTAGATGGCTCTGTGTGTCGCTCGGCTCCTTGTTGTTGAGGGGGTTTGGCACTTGAGTTGTCCGTGCAAGCAATTGCCGCCGATCTCCATGCCGCCGACGTCCATCGCAGCTGCACCCTCGTGTGCTGTGCCAGCAGCGCGACTTCCTCGAAGCTTGCATGTAGGCCATCGGCAGCCAGGAAGCGGCGCAGTGGGAGTGTTGAGAAACCATGTTCGACCTAATAGACACCTGCTCCCAACAACCCGTATTGGCAGAGACGGCGGGCCTCTCTGCTTAATCGTTGTACCTCAATATTAAACCGAATTATTGATCGCCAGTTCGAGTCCCACCGTCGGCGATTGGGTGCGCGAGGTAGTGGCAGACTAAGATGCAGAGTCTTGATGTTCGGGCGCGTCTGCCTCATTCGTTTTAATGCCTCCCTCAACGAATCCAGTGATATTGAAGAGCTAGTCTTCAGGATATCTGTGGTGCCCACATGCAGAAACAACGTGTCCACCCGGTAAGGTAGGTACTCAAGTAGCGCCGGAATATCCGAAAACATAGCACCACCATAAGAGATGAAGCACGGCGTCGTTGAGTCGTTCGGCCTGAAGTGAGTGTGGACGTACGGCATAATTGAGTCCCCGATGACGCCACACTTCGTAGGGTAATTTAGATATCTCTGCGACAAACGCTCCGTTAATGATGTACTGGCAGCCATGGTTCAGGTCAGTGGGAGTAATAATTCAATGGGCCAGTTAGTCTTCTTGACGGTATGTCATATCGCACAACGGGAGCATTGTCAACAAGGATAAATATATTTATTTCCCAACAGTTTTGGGAGGGGTCCTTTCTTCACCAGGGGATGAGTTATACTAACATGAACTTCCAAACTTCGTTGCTGCCGCGTCCCTCTCACCTTGAAAAATGTTTGCGAGAGTGAGAGAGAACTAAAAAAGAAAGAAATGAAGAAAAAAAGACAAAAGAGAAGAAAAAAGACAAAAAGAATAAAAAGAAAAAAGAAAGTAAAAAAGAGGAAGAACCACTGTCGAGGGTCTATTAATCAGGGTCTGTTAATCAGTAATCACCTGCCCGCTCGTAATAAATTCGCGTGCTACGTGACGCCATACATGCGCATAAAAGAATGTTTCACACTCGTCGCTTGGCTTATAGATGGCGCTGACTGACAAACCTACTTCTAAATTCACATATGAATCCAAAAATGTGGATGAAGGGAAGGCCGCTGTGTTAGCTGAGTGGTTAGACCATCGAACGCGTTATTTCAAGGTCGTAGGCTCGATTCATGCTCATGGATGGATACTTTTTCACCCACTTTTGTTTCTTCCTATTTACATTCCACTGGTTCTAATAACTTCCCCTGTACACTCCTTGGCATTACTGTCTGTTAGAGCTCATTAATATTGTGTCAAAATACGGAAAAACGAGCCCATAGGTATACACTTCTTTCCCTTATTCATTAACGAGGGTCTCGTACTGGCAGACTTAGTGTCATTAGGTTGTATACGAGGGTCTAATATTCAGCTGCCCGCTCGTAATAAGTTCACGTGCTGGGTGACGCCATACATGAGCATAAAAGAGTGTTTCACACTCGTCGCTCGGCTTACAAATTGCGCTGACTGACACTCCTACTTCTCAATTCACATATAAACCCCAAAAAAGGGGATGGAGGGAAGGCCGCTGTCATAGCTCCAAGGTTAGAGTATTGAACGCGTTATTCGAAGGTCTTAGGTTCGATTCCTGCTCTCGACTGGTTATTTTTTCACTCACTTTTTGTTCTTCTTATCTACATTCCATTGGTACTAATACCTTCTCCTGTACATTCCTTGGCATTACTGTCTGTAAGATCTCATTATTATTGTGTCAAAACACGGAAAAACGAGCCCTCAGGTACACACTTCTTTCCCTTGTTTATTAACGAGGGTCTAGTACTGGCAGACTTGGTGTCATTAGGTTGTACACGAGGGTCTATTAATCAGCTGCCCGCTCGTAATAGGTTCACGTGCTGTGTGACGCCATACATGCTCAAAAAAGAGTGTTTCACACTCGTCCCTTGGCTTATAGATGGCGCTGACTGACAATCCTACTTCTAAATTCACATATGAACCCAAAAATGTATATGAAGGGAAGGCCGCTGTGATAGCTCAGTGGTTAGAGCATCGAACGCGTTATTCGAAGGTCTTAGGTTCGGTTCGTGCTCTCGGCTGGTTATTTTTTTATTTTTTCACCCTTTTTTCGTTCTTCTTATTTACATTCCATTGGTTCTAATGACTTCCCCTGTAAATTCCTTGGCATTACTGTCTGTTAGATCTCATTATTATGTGTCAAAACACGGAAAAACGAGCCCTTAGGTACACACTTCTTTCCCTTATTCATTAACGAGGGTCTCGTACTGGCAGACTTGGTGTCATTAGGTTGTATACGAGAGTCTATAAATCAGATGCTTGCTCGTAATAAGTTCGCGTGCTACGTGACGCCATACATGCGCGTAAAAGAGTGTTTCACACTCGTCGCTTGGCTTATAGATGGCGCTGACTGACAATCCTACTTCTAAATTCACATATGAACCCAAAAATGTACATGAAGGGAAGGCCGCTGTGATAGCTCAGTGGTTAGAGCATCGAACGCGTTATTCCAAAGTCTTAGGTTCGGTTCCTGCTCTCGGCTGGTTATTTTCTTATTTTTTCACCCTTTTTTCGTTCTTTTTATTTACATTCCATTAGTTCTAATGACTTCCCCTGTAAATTCCTTGGCATTACTGTCTGTTAGATCTCATTATTATGTGTCAAAACACGGAAAAACGAGCCCTTAGGTACACACTTCTTTCCCTTATTCATTAACGAGGGTCTCGTACTGGCAGACTTGGTGTCATTAGGTTGTATACGAGAGTCTATAAATCAGATGCTTGCTCGTAATAAGTTCGCGTGCTACGTGGCGCCATACATGCGCGTGAAAGAGTGTTTCACACTCGTCGCTTGGCTTATAGATGGCGCTGACTGACAATCCTACTTCTAAATTCACATATGAACCCAAAAATGTACATGAAGGGAAGGCCGCTGTGATAGCTCAGTGGTTAGAGCATCGAACGCGTTATTCCAAAGTCTTAGGTTCGGTTCCTGCTCTCGGCTGGTTATTTTTTTATTTTTTCACCCTTTTTTCGTTCTTTTTATTTACATTCCATTGGTTCTAATGACTTCCCCTGTAAATTCCTTGACATTACTGTCTGTTAGATCTCATTATTATGTGTCAAAACACGGAAAAACGAGCCCTTACGTACACACTTCTTTCCCTTATTCATTAACGAGGGTCTCTTACTGGCAGACTTGGCGTCATTAGGTTGTATACGAGGGTCTATTAATCAGATGCCCGCTCGTAATAAATTCGCGTGCTACGTGACGCCATACATGCGCATGAAAGAGTGTTTCACACTCGTCGCTTGGCTTATAGATGGCGCTGACTGACAATCATGCTTCTAAATTCACATATGAACCCAAAAATGTATATGAAGGGAAGGCCGCCGTGATAGCTCAGTCGTTAGAGCATCGAACGCGTTATTCGAAGGTCTTAGGTTCGGTTCCTGCTCTCGGCTGGTTATTTTTTTATTTTTTAACCCTTTTTTCGTTCTTTTTATTTACATTCCATTAGTTCTAATGACTTCCCCTGTAAATTCCTTGGCATTACTGTCTGTTAGATCTCATTATTATGTGTCAAAACACGGAAAAACGAGCCCTTAGGTACACACTTCTTTCCCTTATTCATTAACGAGGGTCTCCTACTGGCAGACTTGGCGTCATTAGGTTGTATACGAGGGTCTATTAATCAGCTGCCTATTCGTAATAAATTCGCGTGCTACGTGACGGCATACATGCGCATAAAAGAGTGTTTCACACTCGTCGCTTGGCTTATAAATGGCGCTGACTGACAATCCCACTTCTAAACTCATATATGAACCCAAAAATGTGGACGGAGGGAAGGTCGCTGTGGTAGCTCAGTGGTTAGAGCATCAAACGCGTTATTCAAAGGTCGTAGGTTCGATTCCTGCTCACGGCTGGTTATTTTTTCATCCACTTTTGTTTCTTCTTGTTTACATTCCATTGGTTTTAATAACTTCCCCTGTACATTCCTTGGCATTACTGTCTATATATATATATATATATATATATATATATATATATATATATATTTATATATATATATTAAGCGAGTGTCTTCTGTGAATCCAGTGATAAATAGAAATCTGTTTGAGCGGACAAACGTACGAAGTTTTATTACTCCTACGTATCGGCCGGTGAGTCCGGCCTTCATCAGGGACGTTGTGACCAGTTCACAGAGAATCTACAGAAATGTATACATATATATATATATATATATATATATATATATATATGTATATCAAGCGAGTCTCTTCTGTGATGCCAGTGATAAATAGAAATTAGCTTGAGCGGACAAATATACGAAAACTTTTATTACTTCTAAGCATCGGCCGGACCCCGGCCGATACGTAGGAGTAATAAATGTTTTCGTACGTTTGTCAGCTCAAGCCAATTTATATATATATATATATATATATATATATATATATATATATATATATATATATATATATATATATATATATATATATGTATATATATATGATTCAGAAAAGAAATTCTGTGGGTCCGGTGCAAATATAATTAGGAATAAGGGAGCACACCTGCGAAAATTTGATAGTTGTTTACTCTACGTTTCACCCGTGGCACGGCCTTTGTCAGGATTAACAAAGGCCCTGACAAAGGCCATGCCACGGCCGAAACGTAGAGTAAACAACTATCAAATTTTCGTAGGTGTGCTCCTTTATTCCTAATATATATATATATATATATATATATATATATATATATATATATATACATATATATATATATATATATATATATATATATATATATATATATATATGTTATGTGCTATATTACGTGAACAGAAGACCAGCGCTACTATACTAGCCTGATGAGCCACTTTCTTATCGGACACAATTTCATCCTATTTTTTTGCAAGGTTTGTAGGCTAGTAGGCGAAAGAGGTAGATTGAACAGACGTTGACCTTAATGTGCTGACACCATTTAGCGTTTCAATAAATGAATGAATCCTGGTTTCGTCGCCTAACCCAGAAGTCAAAGGTGTTTTCTTCATGCGGAATTGTATGCATATCTTGCCGTCTGTAACCTGGTAAACAACCGGTGAAATTAGCAACATTTTCACGAATGCAAAACTACGATATGATACCGTGGAAGCTTGAGCGAGAGCGAGATAGAGAGAATTATTCTAATAGAAAGCTGGAGAGGTTTGCCAGGTTTTTCACCTGACAGAATACTTCAGTTGCCGGGTGATGACAATGATATATACAATGATAAACACACAACACATACAGTTACGTACACACATAACACATAAAATCTCTCACACGCTCTGCACAATATAATACCGTTACTGTTGTGCGCTGCATTTCATCTCGAAGTGCGAAGAAAATGAAGGTTCTCGTAGAATTTCTGTCGTCAAATGCACGGACGCAGTTGTGACACTACACCCATTAGCGACAGCATTAACGCAGTTCAGCTCTGTAGTGTGATTAGTTAGTGTGGGTGCAGGGGCTCGACTGACAAGAGATAGAGCGTAGACAAACGCACGACGTTTATTGAGATGGATGTAGATAAATAGTTGGCAGACAATATTGTCACGGGGTGTGGCAATGTCTACGTGAACTCGTTATACCTGCCGGTACATCAATCTTTGTAGGTCAAAAGCTTGCGGCAAACGTTTCTCGCGGCCCCTATACGACGCGTCTAGTCCACGCATTATCCAACGAGCCCCTCACATGTCCCTGCCGTCGAAGTGGTCCATCGTGTCGCTGCGTTCAACGTAGTTACGATCCTACAGGTTTGCGATGCTACACCTCAGCTTTGCTGGTTCGGCGACCCACGTAGTTACCTACCCACCTGCAGGTGTCGGCCGTGACCGCAAGCACCGTCGCCGCTTGCGTCGCTCATCACGCAAGTTCGAATGCAGTGAACCCTCGAAAGGTTGAGTTCCGAAACGGGCGGGTAGACGCCACGGATAATTGCTCTGTCACTGCTCACTGACCGTCTCGGCCCCACTGCTGATCGAGCGTTCCAAAATCTTCGTTGCGCTCTCCAGGAAAAGCGCCGTCACGCACTACTCATGCACGTAACTTCGTCATCTTCTGTTCTTCGAGTGCACGGTTTTAGATGCTAAACAGCACTTTAGGTAGTATGTGTAACGATGTCCATCCGTGTATTCGTTAGAACGATGTCAAGTTGTTGGACCGATGCCAAGTAGGTCAAGTCGCAGCTGCGCGTAGACGTCACTCTCTTCCTCGCCCGCAGCAGCTGCCGGCTCCTCCCAACACACCCACGTGGTGTTGGTCCTCCAACCGCTCGCAACGCAGTTCTCTCTTACTTCGCCCTCTCCACTGCCCGCAATGCTTCACCGCACGTCGAGTGCAAACACTCGTTTGGTTAATTTATCTGGGATGAAACTTACACGAAACCTAACCCACCTCCCGTGTCTTTGCATTTCTAAGAAAAGCTCCCTCGAGTAAAGGCTACTCTGAGTTTCGCTTCAATCCGTTCTTCAAGCACCCCCGTCGACACCCGTTTCAGCCGGGTCAACGGCGTGCTTACAGCTCCTGCTTCGGATCCCTGCATGGTTCCTTTTTAGAAGATGTTCCACAGTTCTTTAATAAACCGCAACTTACCACAGTACTGTTTCCTCTATTTACAACACAAGTTGTCTGCAAGTATGGTGTTTCAGATAATCGTTTATGAACCGGTGAGGACGGGTTGAGATCTAAGCCTTAGAAAAAACAAGTTACTTTCATAATTTCTCATCCCTGTGAGAGACGGTGTTTTTTGAGAGTGAGGATGATATTTAGGAATAGCATCATCAGCGGCACAGGCTATTTACACAAATTCCGCTTGAAAATTTAATTGCAAGAATTGACTCGCCGGTGAAGTCTCACTAAAATATGAATTAAATGAATGCCCATTTCGTGCCACTTCTTTGACCGCTCATTAGACGAAGACGACGAACACGCTGTTAATTTCACCAGAAGTTGCCACACTTCTCTTCAAAGCTTATCCTATATTAAATACATGATGGCGTTTGCAAAGATCTCGCACTGTCACAATGGTGTCTCCCGGTTCTGACAAGAATGCAAGTGCACGGTGAATTAGCTTTTGTTACCAAGATACCCTGTTTGGGGAACTGAAGTACGTGTTGTGGGGAAGATGCCATGGGTATCCTGAATGTAGGATAAAGTAGGCATCTTGACGTTCCTCTTAGACACACCCAAATGAAGGAAATGCGCTTGTTGAATGCTTGTTGCAAGTATTATGTCGCAAAGTTATTTTAAGCACTACCTCAATTTTATCTTCACAGACTCTCTTACTGGCTATACAACGTGTAGTCGAGACTGAGCTAAAAGTGCCGAAGTGCCTATAGTTTCCTGTTGTGCGTCAAAGCACAACTTACAGTCAAGAAAGGCGTGGTGTCCGAAGAGTTAATAGCGTTCATATGCCGGGTATCACAATGTCATCGGGCAAGGCATGTTGAACCGGCCACCAATCATACACACAAAACAGCGGGGGTTTATAGCATAACTTCCGTGAGAGAATAATACGATTTTCAGTAGAGCTCGACAACCGGCCGCTCTTTGAAAAAATATTTCTGGAATGCAGAAAAAATTGAGTTTCACACCGAAAAGCGACGAAGGCCACCCTGAAGTTTCTGTGATCGACCCACCTTGCCGAACGACTGAGATATTCTAGTGTGCGTGCGTGCGTGTGTGTGTGAGAGAGAGAGAGAGAGAGTGTGTGTGTGTGTGTTCGCTTCCCTCCCGCTCTTTTTTCTCATTCCCTTTTCATAACTTCTCTGTCTCCCACTCCCCAGTGTAGGGTGGCAAACCAGATACTTGCTTTCCGGTTAACATCTTCACCTTTGTTCATACCACATCTATCTCTCTCTCAGTGAAGCTCGACATAAAGCATTTTTGATGCTTCTTGATGCAAGCCTTTCCAGAGACTGAAAAAAAGCTATGAATGTACAAATACATAAATGTGGCTAATGAAGTGACGTCTACAACTAATAAGCGTTATCGCTATAAAATATCATCATGAAACGCCGGAAGAAGAAGAAAGAAGACTGCTGCCTGGAGCGAACGCGCGCTACTTCACTTGTTCTAATAAACCGTATTCGTTCGAAGCAGTCCCTGGTCTCGATCGTCTTAATAATCACTGCCCAGCATATCATGTAAAATTCTCGAACATATGAGATATATCTCTGTAGTTAAGCGCGGGAGCACGTATTCACTATTTACATCGTGGCATTATGGGGTTCGCAAAGCTTTTTCTCTCAATATTCGATTTGCATTTGATTGATTTGTTGGGTTTAACGTCCCAAAACCAGCCCCGCCGCGGTGGTCTAGTGGCTAAGGTACTCGGCTGCTGACCCGCAGGGCGTGGGTTCGAATCCCGGCTGCGGCGGCTGCATTTCCGATGGAGGCGGAAATGTTGTAGGCCCGTGTGCTCAGATTTGGGTGCACGTTAAAGAACCCCAGGAGGTCTAAATTTCCGGAGCCCTCCACTACGGCGTCTCTCATAATCATATAGTGGTTTTGGGACGTTAAACCCCACATATCAATCAACGTCCCAAAACCACCATATGATTATGAGAGACGCCGTAGTGGAGGGCTCCGGAAATTCTGACCACCTGGGGTTCTTTAACGTGCGCCCAAATCTGAGCACACGGGCCTACAACATTTCCGCCTCCATCGGAAATATTCGATTTGCAGAATAGACGGATGACAGAGATTATACGTTAGACAAAATAAAAACTACAATTGACTCTATTTTCCTGAACTTCAAGGAATCTTTTGGACAGTACGGTGCCATTTATCCTTGAGAAGATGGCTACATATGGCAGTAACCCTGATGTTATGTAGAGGGCTACCAAATACGTGGCCTTACGCCTGAAGTTTGTAATTATTAATGCTGTCTTGTCAATGCTAGTCGCACATCAGGCATCCCACAAAGAATTGATCATCAACAAGGTTCAACGTGCAGCGACAGCAGGAGATACACCGTTGTTACTATGTAAAATTCGTTCTTTTATCGGCTTTGTTGCACCACTCCTATTTCTGATATATATCAGTGACATAATTTTAGGCATTTATTCTCACACAGAGTCGTTTGCGCACAAATTTGTTTTCATACGAAAACATTGAATTTTCCGGGCAATGCTGGCATTCACAAAAAGTTGGCCAAATTTGCGACCACTGCACTCGATGTCTGGCAGAGCTGAGCTTGAGCAAGACACTTTACATGAAAGTTACTCGTAAAACGTTGCATTATAAATATCATCCGCTATCACAAAGTCCTTATAGCCCAAATACAAAAACACATGCCGGAGCCTGGTACACGAACATCCAAGATAACGCAACGTTGCAGTGTGTGCGAAAACTTCGGAAACACCCCTACACATTGAACAAAAATGACCTGAAATAACCTCAAAAACTGGGTAAACCGTTTGTCCTCTAGCGCATTACCTTTCCTGGGTTTATTTACCACCTACTATAGAGGTAAAAAATAACTCTCGTGCTAACTGAGTTTTTGAACGTAGGGAGAGTAGTAATTATTTACCCCAGTGAGGTTTTGAGCGATTATAGAGAGAGTAAATTTTTACTGCCTTCACAAGGTTTTTGAGGTGATTTCTGGGAGATATTTCCGGTGGTAAAAAAATAAAAATTGACGGGTGCATTCATTCGCCTAGAGTCGACAAATTTATTAAATGGCAGAATTCATGGAATTTATTAAGCGGCAGAATTGGTGACACATAGATTTACATACAAACACGCACACACAACAAATGCAGAATAATACACCACTCGAACAGACTGCACGCGTTGCTCAACTGCATTTCGACAATCCGGTATATATAGGCACGAATTTTTGACCGGCCCTGTAAAACCGGTAGGAGAGCGCTTTTTTTGCAGTGATTAACAACAACGGTTGAAGGTGCAAGCGTAAACTTAAGGTGGGCTGCAGGGCACTAAATGTCACACTGACCTTTTATTTTAAATCTAGCCGATCATATCTTTCTGAGTATCCAATAATTACTTGGCACACCGGGCTCATGGCCCCATGCGTGTTAGCACTGCTGATGCACAAGTCCATAAAATATACCTAAGTACGCACAAACCATGGTAGCTCAATGATTTTCATTCAGTGACGGTGCACAAACGCAGTAGCAGCATGTATTCATCACAACGGGCGTAGAGGAGCGGTGCACGCCTGCACACAAGCTTCTTACCGACGGCATACTAGGCCTTTTCCAGAAGCACGGCTATCCGATGAAACACAGCTGGCGATCACAGAACACATATTCTGTGCGAATTTCGTCGTCATTTCAGACACAAATGAACACGTGACCGCTATCTCACGGGGACGTGCGGTGTATGCATACTTCCAACGAAAGACCACCCTCCGGGTTTTCTTCGTGCTCACCGGCAGCCGCTTGTCGGTTCTGTCTGCCTCGTATCGGCTTCGCGCTACATGTTTGAGAACAGTTGGTGCATAAGGTGGGCAATTCGGGCAGCACTTTACTCTTGCAGACATCGCCTACTGTGGAACAAAATATATGCGATGCTTTTTTTCACCTGCCCCGGGGACACACTCCCACTGGTCACTGGCGGCCGCGGCTTGGTGCCGAAAACAGAGTGAAGCAGTTTTCTTATTGCTTCTCCAGTAGGCAAGCACGGACGATGACACCAGATTGATTTTGTTACCACTGGCAGATCTTCGCGATTCAGCTCGGAAGCGAGATATCCGCTACGTGCAGGTTCGGATCGGAGGCGCTCGGAAGCGCACAATCGCTCGATGATGTAGGAAACACGTGAGATCCATCAGCCCAACCAGACACACAGATATCGAGGTTCTTGCACAGTCTGTCTCCAAGGCCACCACCGAGCAAAAGCCAACGATTTGCGAAAATATGCAGGACAACTTTCCACAGCAGGTTTTCTTTCTTCTTTTTTTTCTTTTGAGACCCCCCCCCCCCGTCTTTTTTATTTTTCGTTCACAGAATGCTGTTCTCGCTTGTTGTGCTTACGCTGCCCCCCGTTCCAGTGAAAGTGCGTGGACTTGAGGGCAGTCCTGAGACACGGCAATACAAAAAAAATATCTGTGGTCCTCGCGTACCTTCATGATTCACTGAGAGCGTCACAATGGGGGGCATGGGGCAAAAGCCACCGAAGCAGCTGCACCTTGCGGTCACGTGGGAATAAACTCTGAAACGCAGGTTAAAAACCACGTGATAGAAAACTCCCTACGTGGTAAAACTGGATTTTGACATCCTTTTACTACTTGCCTGAGAGGTGGTGGTAAAACCATGTCATGTACCATCTTTTACTCCTACACGAGGTAGTAATTTTAGACGCGAGAGAGTTTTCAGAGGTCGTGAGCCGCGAAAACCCCAAGCTCGGATAGTATTTGCTTACAGTGTAGGCAACGCTCTTTGCGGGAACGAAGGTGTTTCCAGCAGCCTCAGTGAAGCGGAAAATAAGTACCCTCCTGTTTCGAAAATGTAGTAGCTCTCTAATATTATCTCAATAGAGAAAGGCGGGGGCATCTAGAGATGACAGAGTCATACGCGCAGGGCCACACAACAAAACGTTTTTTTCCTGAGTAAGAAAGCCTTCACTTTAGTCAGGCCACCTTATATTCTTCTCCAAGCTTCCTCACTGAAGAGCCCTTAGTAAAGAGATCCTTGGCGCTTCCTCAGTTTAATGTGTCTGCGGGGCTATCTTGGTGCGTCCTTAGGTACGCTCCTGGCCCTGAACGAGTGCTTCTTCTCACAGCTAGCCAACGTGATGGTTTTCCTATTGCTATCACCCACTTTTCCTAGCTAGTATCCTAGCGGTGGCAGAAACAAAACAGGATTCTATGCACTGCGTGTCAGCGCTGCAATTTGCTGGCGCGTTGGGGAGAGAAGGTTGACGGTGGAGGCCTGCGGCGTTCTGAAGACGCTAACCCGCCCACATTAATGACTTTTTCTAAAGTTACCTAGAGGATACACTGGCGCGGTCATATTTCAGCAACCATGAAAATTATGGTACAGTGTACTAGATAATTATAGGTTTAAGATGGATTTGCCAAGTCATTGTGCTTGCGGGAAGCAAACACACTTGTGGCTTCGTTTATTTCTGCGTTTTGGTTTTGTTTTTAAAAGAAAGAACAAACGTTTTTCACTTCATGGCACAATTAGAAGTGGTAAACCTAAATAATTCAGGGGGTGAAGCGTTACTGAAGAACATTCGCTGAATGTTGTGTCATGTAAAAGCAGCTTCAAGCCAGGTGAATCCAGAATGAACGCTAGAAAGGCACCTGCCATGATGTTTGGTCGCCAATACGTGACGATACATGCAGAGCAAGTGACAGCTGTTGCCACAAATATGCAAATGCTTGCCCCAAAAATAAGCTTGAACTCAAGCCTCTGCGAGTGCCTGCCGGCCCATGGCAAAGAATTTCGGAGCCCCAGGACCAACAGTTTTCATTTCTGTGATTGCCACTTGAGGTGCTGCTTGAACTAGAAAGAGGCCTATTCAGCCCTAGATGTCCGACCACCCACAAAACATCAGTGATCTGGACACTTCTCAATCACGCAGGGGCCATTTGTAACTTGAACAAATGCCAATCAAATGATAAGAAGCGATCACCACTGGCCTCCTGGACAATGGATACCCGTAGAGCTATTCGCCGAGTACGCCAGCGAAGTGACCTTCAGCGAAGCATCACCCAAGTGCCTTATTCTACAGAGGGTGGCACTAACAATGGAGCCTCTCCCAAACCTGCATACCGCATTTCGGTTCAATACGTTCCCACGATCAGTGAGCACCTGTGCAGAGTCCTAGGAAAAAAGGCATGCAGGTGGCGCACAAACCTGTTTCAATAATCGGATGGCTCTGTCCGCGACCGAACTTCCGACTGCTAAAAGAATAACCTCCAGGGAAGTCTATGTACGGGCTCTCACGTCATTTACATCGGTAAGGCAAAAGTTTTCCCAAAAAGACAAGACAACATCGCATCTATGCGCGGACCTTCAATGCTTCAGGAGACGCTTTTGCAGAAAACAGTCAAAAAAGCGCACCAATAGATAGTTATAGTATACCTGACTTACTTTGATAGTGGACTCGAAGTGCGCATCATGCGCATGCGTTAGTCGTACCGCTTACCGTAAGCGAGCTATTTTTTAGATTTAACGTTACTGTGTTAGCATGGTTTACGTAAACATGGCAGTGCTTTCGGACGCTTGCTTGGAAGTGATTTTAGCGTATTTGTTGAAAATTTCTTTCGATTGCAAAAAACGACTGTTTAAAAAGGCTCCGCTTCCCTTCAGCTAGCTTGATTGATTGATTTGTGGGGTTTAACGTCCGAAAACCACCACTTGACTATGAGAGACGCCGTAGTGGAGGGCTCCGGAAATTTTGACCACCTGGGGTTCTTTAACGTGCACCCAAATCTGAGTACACGGGCCTACAACATTTCCGCCTCCATCGGAAATGCAGCCGCCATAGCCGGGATTCGATCCCGCAACCTGTGGGTCAGCAGCCGAGTACCTTAGCCACAAGACCATCGTGGCGGGGCCCTTCAGTTAGCTTCGATGACCGAGTATTACGGATAATCTAGCAAAACGTTTGAGATAGCTTCCCAATTCGGACGTCACTAGGCCTAACTAGAAGATAAATGTAAAGAAATTCGCAACATAAATGTTTTCTTGGTTGGTGCACAGTTCATATTTATTTACTTTTGATATAACTAAATGAAACTTTTTACTATGCTACCGCAGTGACGCAGTCAAACACTCTCATTTTCTTTTCACTGTTCTTCAACCTATTGTGACGTCCCCGCAAACACGGACTGAACCCCGGTCCTTTCAAGATGTTTTCTCTCGTTTCTTACACCCACGCAAAAAAAAGAAAAGCCTTTGGTGTAACGAATGGGCATTCCGGAGTGGAGTACCTGGAAGAATTATTTCTACTGTTCTCGCCCCCCTCCCCCCCCCGCGCAAACACGCGGACCGGGCGGCGCCTTGTAGTCTACAGACAGTGTGACAGTGTACGGTGAAGGTAATCCGCGCGCACCCTTCAGATTTGTGGCATGGGGGAGCAGCAGAGCACCTTTTGGTGGTTCGGGGAATGCGACCCTGTCGCAGCGCCTGTGCCGAGTCCGACCTGACTTTTCGTCAGCCTCCGTGGCTCCAGGGCTCATTACTGCGTTCTGCACGGGTGGACACCCGCGGCGTTGAATGACGAAGAAGCGGCGGCTACGGAGAATTTCGCGGGAGACACCGAGGTGTATGGAAACGTTGAGACTTGGCCTGGACATCGACTCATCAAGTACCGGAAGCATCGGGACCATCGTTCGCCCGCAATTAAAGTGTCTTGGGACAGCTCGCCCATCTTTCTCTCTCTCTCTGAGGCTTGAGTTTGTACATTGTTACTAGCTCGGCTTTGTTTGGGAGAGGGTTTTCTACTGGTGTAGGCTGCGGGGGCGGCCGCCGAAGACGATACACTCTGTCTGAGAAGAACATATGCCGCGTGGATAGTGGCGATTGGTTTGGTGCCCCGGTAGGGCAGAGTCAGAACCCGAAAAATGCGGCCACGTGTCAAGAAAGGGGAGAGGCGAGGAGAGTCTTTCACAGGAGAGAAAAAGAAGTAGACGGCGACGGAAGGAGACAGATCAGACCTCGGCGCCAAGAACCAACCTTTGGTCCCGACTCGAGCGGCCAACTCCGAGGCCCCGACTACATGGAAATTCTGTGAGACGAACTTCACCTGCTTTACTTAAACGAGCTTTGCGGGAAGGGATGCGGCATATTGAGACATTGCGAGGTTTTGTTAATTTATCACTTTGTCATTTGTGTCGTCGCGTATTTATTCTGTATTGAGGCACCCTTGTATTGTCACCATTACTTCACTTATGTCCTGTTTCGCGTGTCGCGAGTATTTGCTGATGTGTTACAACTTCGAGTAATAGAGATGTCATTCACGGACAATATGTGTGTACGCCATTTGCACTTGCTATTGAAATAAATGCGTCCTATGATTAAGAAAAGATCGTGACGTCTTTGACTTCCCGGCCCCAGCACGATTCCGTGCATGTGAAAAGTGATTGAGACACGTAGCCAAGAGGGAACCGGATAAAAGGGGTTCTGGGCTCTTCCCTCTCTTTGGCGATCGGTGGCGTAGTGGGGACGTCTCAATTGGTGGCAGTGGTGGGATTACTGCTGGGGCAACGGTGCGAGATTTCACCGTCGTATTAGGGAAGGAGAGACAGCACGATGAATAAACATGCTACGCAGGTGGCTCATGGGAGCGCGCTAGAAACGAGCGCTATGATGTTAAGAAGCGTGGTTCCCTCGTTCACGGGAGACGCTGCAGGTACGAACATTAGGAACTTCCTGCAAATTTAAAAACAGGTTGGTAGATTGAGGGGATGGCAAAACAGCCAACTCATTGGCATTGCGCGATATAAGATGCTAGGCGCTGCACATGATTTTGCGTGGAGAGACGATAGTGTCACTGCAACGTTAACCTACCCTGACTTCAGAGCTTTGGCCCTCGAGCGCTTCGACACGGAACCCCTTAGCAACAAGGTGGAGAGATTTAGGAACGCGAGACAAAACACTGGAGAGGAAGCGCGCTCGTTCGCAAATCGCGTGCGATTGCTCGGGACTGCCACCCTGGCTAACTCCAGCGGCGAAGAGCCGGCGAAAACTCAGCTGCGCCGCGAAGTTTTGGCCGAGCAAATGCTGTCGTAGTTTCTACCTGGCCTAAGGGATCCGGTCCGCAGATTTGTTTTGTCTCGCGACCTTAAATCGTTCGACGAGGCCATCGACGTAGCAGCTAAGGAAGAACGTAACGAAAAACTTCCGCAGAGCTCCTCGGTGCCTGTTAGGCATGTCGACAGAAACGCGAACGCGCACGAAATGCGCAGCCGCCTGGATCGCCAGGAATAACTCCTAGAGGAGATTTTAAAGTCACGCGACCCCGTCGGAGAGGATGGGCAAAGAAATGCAAGGTGGCCCCCTTTTTCCGGTCGATGCTTTAACTGCGATGGCTTTGGCCATTTCTGGAGAGAATGTGAGCGGTAACGACGACGCCGACCGTGGAACACGCGTGGTGATCGCCGTACGCCGGAAAACAGTGGCAGCGAGGAGACGACGCTGAAGTCGACAGCTCAGGAAAACTAGGTGTGGCCTCTTCTGGTAACCGCGACAGGCGGAGGTCAATAGCAGTGGTAAACTTTTGCAGGGAGACGAATCCGGTCGTTGAGTGTGCCGTGGGGAAGGGTACGCTGAGGCTGCTGGTAGATACGGGATCATAGGTGAGTCTCGTGAAGAGCTGCGCACTGGGAGGAATAGATGAGAGGTGGCAGGAGACATTGCAGAAAGAGGATAGTGAAATGTCCCTCGTTTGCATAACTGGTGACCCTATACACACCTTCGGCCATTTTAGAGTACCCGTAAAAATGAAAGAAACCCCGTTTGAGGCAAAAGTTTTCATTTGTGTAGACGGACTGTCATTACGGGCAGATGGTATAATTGGCCGACATTCTAGTAGAACAAGATGCCGACCTCCTGCTGAGTGGGGGGTGCCTGAGAATAGGCAACGAACGTGTCCCATTTACCAATTGGGTTGGAAAGCCCAGGCCAGCCGAAAAACTTAGTTCCAGTGAAATGATCCACAGGCCACTGAGGCGGCGTAATGCTAATGTTGTCTCCCTGATCGAACAGGCTACTCTCCCACCACTATGCGAGTCGGTGCTGGCACGTCGGGCTGGCACGTCGGTGCCCCCAGGCGAAACAAAGCTTGTCGAGGTTAGTGGCCTAGAAACAAACGGATTAACTGCAGTACCTACCTGGACCACCACACGGGAAGACGGCGTATTGCCAGTAAGGGTGGCAAACCTAACATTGAAGGAGATCCGCCTCCCTAGGAATAAAGTGGTCGGCTCCTTGGTTGACACGGAAGCCTACGACGCGGTCGCGATGGTTGAGGGAGAAAGAGGAATCCCCGTTGATGAAGGAGATCTGTTGAAGATGTTCGATCTGTCGCACGTAGACGGAAAGGAGAGACAAATGATGGAGAGCATGATAGTGCAGAATCAGTCAATATTCTTAACAGGAACAACAGACTTAGGGCGATGCGAAGCTATCAAGCATAGAATTCACACCGGAGGGGCGGCATCTGTATATCGCCGGGCATACAGGATCCCTTTCGCGCAAAGAAGAGATGGAAAGACGGGTAGACTGCTTACTGGGAGCCGAAATAATTCAGCACTCAACCTCCCCCTGGGGAGCACCCGCACTGCTGGTCGAGAAGCCGGACGGGTCATACCGATTTGTTGTCGATTACAGGGACCTCAACAAAGTGACCCGCATTGACCCATATCCACTTCCAAATGTCCACGAAACACTCGCCCAACTGGGGAAGGCGAAATAGTTCATGGTCGTGGATATGGCCAGCGTGTACTGGCAAATTGAGATGGAGCCTGATGATAGAGAAAAAACAGCCTTCAACACCCCCTCCGGTCCTTACGAGTAGAACCGAATGCCCATGGGGCTTGTAAACAGTGCGGCCATCTGGCAGAGAACCACGGATGTGATCCTCGCAGGCCTACTCAGCAAATTTTGCCACGTGTATTTAGCCGACATTATAGTATACAGCGAGACGTTCGAGGACCATCTGCGGGACCTCGGTGAGGTGTTTTCGAGAGTGCGAGCGGCTGGCTTTAAATTGAAACCCGCTAAGTGCCAGTTTTAAAGCCGGAGGTTAAATAATTGGGACACATTGTGTCCGCGGAGGGCATTCGTGTGGACCCGTTGAAGGTACAGTGCGTAAGGGATTTCCCACCACCTAAAAACAAAACAGAGGTGAGACAGTTCTTGGGACTCTTGTCCTATTACAAGAGCCACGTTCCTTCATTCGCGGAAATAGCGAAACTAGCCGCCTCACCAGGAATAGCCCATTCGAATGAAATGCAGACACCCAGGCGGCATTCGAGCAAATAGAAACGCTGCTCGTAATGGCACCTAGCCTGTGGTTTCCAAACTTCTCAAAACCGTTTATTTTGATGACGGACGCGTCAAAATACGGTGTCGGAGCGGTGCTATCTCAAGTCCATGACGGACTTGAACACCCAGTGGCCTACGCAAGCCGCCAGCCTAATTCGGCGGAGCAGAAGTATGGTGCGACTGAACAAGAGTGTTTGGCTGTCGTTTAGGCAGTGCGTCACTTCAGGTCTTACTTGTATGGTAGGAGTTTCCGAATTGTTACCGACTATCAACCTCTCAGGTGGCTCATGACCATGAGGGACCCTAGCTCGAGCCTTGCGCGCTGTAACTTACTCCTTCAGGAGTACAGCTTCGATATCGTGCATCGCCCAGGAAAGCGGAACCAAAACGTCGATGCGCTAAGCCCTGTGGGTGTGGCGGGTGTGGTCGATTTCACGCCGTCGTCTGATGAAGCTCATTTCCGTGAGGGACAGGGTAGGGATCAGGCACTTCAACAGGAGATCCAGCAATGCAAAAACTCCACAGACAACACCCGTGGGAGGTATCGGCTAGACAGCGCCGGACTATTAAGACTAAAGGAGGGAAGTACCACAGACGTCGGGAAAATCGTCGTACCGAGATCGATGGTTGGTGAACTGATGAGAGTACACCATGATTCACCTTGTGCCTGACACCTGGGAATAAGGAAAACTCTGTTGCGCTTGAAGAAGGTATTTTTTTTGGTTAGTGATGAAAGCGGACGTGGTCAAATACTGTAGCAGATGCGAGTCGTGTATTTTCCGGAAGGTACCAAAGGGTCAACAACAGGCTCCACTTCAAATATTTTCTGATGTACACGAGCCGTTTCAGAGAACTGCGATGGATATTGTGGGACCGCTGCCGTGTACGACGCCCGGAAGTAGGTACATCTTGGTCTTTGTTGATCACCTGACTCGATTCGCGGAAACATTCACGCTGCCAGACCAGAAGGCGGACACGATCGCTAAGGCATTCGTCGAGGGCGTAGTGTTGCGTTATGGCGCCCCGTTGCAACTCCACACAGACCAGGGCACCAACTTCACCGGTAAACTCATGAGGGAGGTATGCGATGTGCTTGGTGTGAAGAGGCTACGAACGACCACCTACCACCCGCAGTGTAACGGAGCTGTCGAACACCTAAACCAAACACTCGTTGGGATCATGTCCCACTAGGTGAGCGAGTACCAGCGGGATTGAAATAAGTGGCTCCCATTCGCGACTTACGCCAATAATACCGCTGTCTACGAAGGCACAAAAGACAGCTCCTACTACCTCCTCTTTGGCAGGGACCCCGTCGTGCCCGGGGTGGCTTTCTGTGAACCAAAGGGGCACTATGGCACACTCGATGACAACCGCGCGGAGCTAACACAGAGGCTTCAACGAGCTCACAGCATGGCTTCGTCCACGCTCCGTTCTGCGGCAGAGTTGCGTAAAAAGAGGCTTGGACCTTCCCGCAGGGACCCGAAATTTAAAGTTGGAGAGAGAGTTTATATCAAGGTCGGCGCGGTCATGCGAGGACTGGCCAGGAAGTTAGCCGCCAAATGGGTTGGACCGTATCGCATCATTGAGCGTCTTTCGTCCGTCACCATGCGCGTGCGTAACATCAAAACGCGCGAAAGCAAGGTCATCCACGTAAACAGGCTGCGACGAGCGGATCCCTCGGGACGCGCCGAACTTGAGCAAAGCAGCCGACCAGAGTCCTCGACACGGTCATCCGGGAGTCCAGCCGTCGGGGCAAGTAACGCGAACATGCCTAACATACCCCCGGAACTGCTGCTAGAGTTAGTACTACAAGATCAGCCGCAGCAACCCATATGTCCAGCAGGGGCCACGGGTCCTAGATACGCCCTTAGAAGCCACGGTCCTGTCCCCGATCTACCTTAGGATAAGAGACAACGCTATGGCCCACCCATACAGCGGACGAACAGGTAAAAGACGCGAGCCGGGATCTTGGGCCACCTGCTATGTCGGGGTCATAAATGTACATGGTGCTTGTTATTTTGATCCCCATGTTTTCACCCATATCCTACTTTCATTACTTTTGTGTGAGCACTGTGTCGAAGCTTTTCGCCCCTCGTGGATTTTCTTTTGATCCCTATGTTTTCACTTATAACTTACTTTCATTACTTTTGCGTGAGCACTGTGCCAAAGTTTTTCGCCCCTCGTGGATTTTTTTTGCTTATAGACCTGTTTCGTTTCAAAAATTGGATTTCGAAAAGGGCATGTAGTTCATTTGATTACTGTGGCTTTGTGTTGCTCGTAATATCTGATGTTGGCCTCTGAGTGAATGATGTGCCTGGAACCGATTGCACCTATGGCATAGGGGAGGAACATAGAGTTAGTGAATGTGAGATTACCTAGACTTCGCCGCGTGTCGGAGAGAGGGTGCGAGGAGGACTGGTCTGGGAAACAATGTGGTTTAGATAGACTGGATATGTGACTGGCATCTTTGGGCCAAACTAGGCAGAATATGCGAGGTGGTTGGTCGAGATACCTAAATAGGCGCTGCACAACAAGTGATAAGATGACCCAAGATAACAGACAAGCTACAGCGTTTTCCGGGAACTACACAATAGTGTCGTGCCTTGATAGAAGGTGGGGAGGGCTGGCTTGTGGGAAGAGATGAAGCAGCCGCGGTTTCGACAAGGCGAGGTGAAAGTTCAGATTGAAATGGTTTCACGGCGTCTCCCCGCATGGAAGTGTCGCGCCTCGTTAGGAGGCAGGGGTCGTTGTGATCGGTATTGGTGTACAACGCCCAATGTAACAGTTGCATAGGACAGCATATACGCTACGTTCTCAGCCAATCCGAACACGCAAATCACGTTGAAGGTCCCTTTCTCTCACCGACAGGTGCAGCAGAGGCCGGGCAGGAGATGGTATGCGAGGGTGATTCAGTGCATATTTAGAATTCAGATTCAGTGCATATTTAGATTCAGAACATAGGTCATACTGCCGGTATGACCTATGTTCTCCCACCTTCCCACTTTTCGTCTGGTTTGACATATTCTATAAGATCTTAAAATTTTGTGCATGTGTGGAATGAAAGCGTATTGAAATGTGTGTATCCTCTGTTCGGTTGTGCCGAGAGTGGACAGTGCAGGCGAAGTGTGTGATGTGCTCGCATGGTAGTGAACTTTCCGCACACATGACTGAACGCTGCGTGCCAAACCATCCGACGAGCAGCATGTGACCAGTGTGCGTTTTGTGCACGCATCATCCACGAGTTTCTGCAGTGATTTTGAAGGTTTCAAGTGTGTTGTGCGCGGTAGAAATACGGAATCAAACTGTTTCGTGGTGGGTGAGGATTCAGCGACAATCACAGATTGGTTCCTCTCAGCGACGCGCTACCGCCTGGGCTGAATCACAAGTGTTCTGTGTTTGCGTATCGTATTCCTAAGACTGCCGCAATGTCTCAATGTCGCTGCACAATCCGAAGGCGCTATGCGCCCGCATTTCTCGTGTTTGAATTTCCCCGCTGGGAAAATTTTTCTGCAAGATGAAGGGATTGTGACGTTCCCGCAAACACGGACTGAACCCCGGTCCTTCAAGATGTTTTCGCTCGTTTTTAAACCCACGCAAAAAAAGGAAAAGAAAACCTTCGGTGTAACGAATGGGCATTCCGGAGTGGAGTACCTGGAAGGATTATTTGTACTGTTCTCGCGGACCCCCCCGCGCAAACACGAGGACCGGGCGGCGCCTTGTAGTCTACAGACAGTGTGACATTGTACGGTGGAGGTAATCTGCGCACACCCTTCAGATTTGTGGCATGGGGGAGCAGAAGAGCACCTTTTTGTGGTTCGGGGAATGCGACCCTGTCGCAGCGCCTGTGCCGTGTCCGACACGACTTTTCGTCAACCTCCATGACTCCAGGGCTCATCACTGCGTTCTTCGCGGATGGCCACCCGCGGCGTTGAATCGGCGGCTACGGAGAATTTCGCGGGAGACACCGAGGTGCATGGAAACGTTGAGACTTGGCCTGGACATCGACTCATCAAGTACCGGGAGCATCGGGACCATCTTTCGCCCGTAATTCAAGTGTCTTGGGACAGCTCGCCCATCTCTCTCTCTCTCTGAGGCTTGTCTTTGTACATTGTTACTTGCTCGGGTTTTTTGGGAGAGGGTTTTCTACTGGTGTAGGCCGTAGGGGCGGCCGCCGAAGATGATACACTCCGACTAAGAAGAAAATATGCCGCGTGGATAGCGGTGATTGGTTTGGTGCCCCGGTAGGGCAGAGTCGGAGCCCAAGAAAAGCGGCCACGTGTCAAGGAAGGGAAGAGGCGAGGAGAGTCTTTCCCACGGGAGAAAAAGAAGTAGACGGCGACGGAAGGAGACAGATCAGACATCGACGCCAAGAACCAACCTTCGGCCCTGACTCGAGCGGCCAACTCTGAGGCCCCGACTACATGGACATTCTGTGAGACGAGCTTCACCTTTTTTACTTAAACGAGCTTTGCGGGAAGGGATGCGGCATATTGAGACATTGCGCAGTTTTATTAATTTATCACTTTATCAATTGTGTCGTCGTGTATTTACTCTGTATTGAAGGCACCCTTGTATTTTCACCGTTACTTCACTTATGTATCCTGTTTCGCGTGTCGCGAGTATTTGCTGATGTGTTACAACTTCGAGTAATAGAGATGTCGTTCACGGACTATATGTGTGTACGGCCATTTGCACTTGCTATTGAATTAACTGCGTTCATGATTAAGAAAAGATCGTGACGTCTCTTACTTCCCGGCCCCAGCACGAATCCCTGCATGTGGAAAGTGATTGTGACACGTTGCCAAGACGGAACCGGATAAAAAGGGGGTTGAGGGCTCTTCCCTCTCTTTGGCAATCGGTGGCGTTGTGGGGACGTCTCATTACCAACCCTCCAATAGGTGGCGCCCCATCAGAGCGGGGGTGGGGGCACGTAAATCATGTAAACGTTATCTAACCAAACTAATAAACGCTGTTTGCAACGAATGCTTGGTGCACGACTACGGAATTTTCTTACCCTCCACTATCACGCAAATGGTAAACTATACCTGCCTAAAATCTTTGATGCCTAGGTCATCGACACGGAAGGTAGCCATACAAAAAGACAGTTCTGAAAGCCCTTGCTTATCCAAAGAACATCGGAACATATTACTCGCTCAACTAGAACCTTACCCAGTTTATATGTGAACGGTCTACGGACCCAGTCAAAAAAACACCACAGCAAAAAAAAAACGACAGCAAGAAAGTTAATGAAGAGGGGGACACCACCAAAAATGTCGCTAGCTTAGGAGCCGGCCAAACAGTACCCCCTGAAGAAAGGACTGCATTGATTCCAAAATGTTGGCCCACTTTGAATATTTTAAATTTCAATTTTAAAAACTTTATACTTCAAGTGCAAAGAAAACCTAATTTATTTGTATGTCATGTAAGAGATGATCTGAGTTCCCCCGTCATTGAGTTCTGAAAATCAGTATATTAATTGGTGTCTACCGAAATTGTTACGACCTACTAACAAGGCACAACTACCGTAACAAACAGATCCTAACATTAAAAGCATGTCGAGCGTACCGTGTGTGCCAATACACGCACAAATAAGTCATGGAAGATTTTTTTTTATTTTGTTGTCTAACATTTTTCACACTGCGTGGTAGAAGAGTATGACTAACATAAATGGCTAATATGACCAGATAAGCCAGATTACCTTACCTGAATTTGATTGAGCTTAAAGTGACTTAGTCCGGATGGGCTCAATGTGACCATGCTCTGGCATTTAACTGGCTAGACAATCTTTACTCCTTCAAATTCACTTGCCGTGATTGGTGTAATGCGAATAAGCTTATTTCGGTTAAATCCGCAGTGTTTTGGGAACATACTCAAACATGCAACAGACTTGAGAAACGGAAATTACTGAAACTTAGGTTAAGCTTCATTACCCTAGATTGGCTTAATGTGGCTTAATCCAGGTTATATTATTCCAGTGTGATATTTGCTGTCGTAATATGGCTATACTCAGTTGCCCAACTTGCTAGGTAATTTCAACTCACTAATAATATACTTTCACAAGACTAGCTTTATTTGGATTAGCTTCATTTAGTTTAGTCCGCATGAGCTTAAAGAGACCGTGCTCCCGCATACAGCAGGCTAGACAATCTCAACTCACACCGAGTTCTTTTCCTCTTGATTAGCTTAATGTGTATTAACTAAATTCACATAGCGTTATTGTGGTCATAGTTGTTCAAATAGCTTGACAATATCAAGTTACTCAAAATAGTTTATTTTCACGCTGCTAAAAAAGTTTTCTTTACGATTACCTTAACCTGGATTAGCCTAACTCGCTTTAATACAGGCTGTCTTGACGCGGCCTTGGTAAGCCATTCAAATGGCAAGACATTCTCATTGCAAAATCACGTATACTCGTGATTAATGTGAATCAAAGCGGAAATGCCAGCGAGTTGGTACCGGTTCCTTACGGCGTAAATATTACGCCAAAAAAAAACGAGGACAAGGAAGTTGGCACCACATGCACTTACTCTTTTTCTGTCTTTCCTAACCTAGATCGCACTGATCTCGCCGCCTCGGCGCCTATTGTGGCCTCGTGTGCGTGGCAGGCTCGAGTGCACACTTGGCATCTCCGAAGACGACTTTGCCCACCAGAGCTCTAAGGTGTGTTTGGGTTTCTGCCCCCTTCCCCCGGCCATGTGACGAGGATGTGAAATATGGATGTGCAAGCAGCTCGATAGAAAAACGCGACAGAGCTGGTTCACTCACAGCGCTGGCGCGAGTTCTACTATTTCCTCTTAACAGCTACAAATTTTGAAGCGTGGAAGCTTGGGCAAGTTGGTAAGACATAATTGAATGCAGGAGCAGCGCAACCTACAAGTAGTTACTTCGTAACTACGGAAGCGAAAAAAATTGCCCGCAGCTTCCCTCGGGGGAACACTGAGGAGGATGCGGAGCATATAATTGGTTAACGGGGTGTTAAAGTGCGACTTACTTTGGTCGATGGCTAAATTGGTTAACGTGGTTGTGAAATGGAGTGTTAAATTGCGACTTACTTGGGTCGATGGCTAAATTGGTTAACGTGGTTGTAGGAGGGGGTGTTAAATGAGTGAACACGTACACACGTATGCGAAAGGGCGGCGCTGGTCGAAGGAACGTCGATCATTGTGTTTGTGGATTCGTTGGAATTCATTTCACCGCGACCTTGGACGTCGACGCGCCGTACAAACTAACCGACGAGCGGCAACTGAGCGAGCGAGCGCCGACCTTGAGTATATATACAGCGCGACGGCGCATGCACTGTCAGCTGTTGAATGTTCTCGAAGCGCGACGGCGCATGCGCGTCCACTGGAGAATCAGGAGAATTGTAGAATGTTCTCGAAGGGGAGAAGCGCGCGCGGCACAGATGGTGGGTGACGGAGCATGCGCGCGTCAGCTGTCGAATGTTCGAGAAGGGGGAGAAGCGCAACGGCGTATGCGCGCGCGTCAGCTGCCGATGTTCTCGAAACGCGACGGCGCATGCGCGCGCGTCAGCTGCCGATGTTCTCGAAGCGTGACGGCGCATGCGCGCTACAATATACAGCTAGCAAATGTTCGTGAAGAGGAGAAGCGCACGCGGTGTGTAGAGGAGGAAGGGTGCACAGATGGTGGAGGAGTGAAGCGCGCGCGGTGTGTAGAGGAGGAAGGGATGTACAGATGGTGGAAGAAGGAGGAGGAAGCTTGCGGACGGCGCCGCACTACAAGCTTCGAGTATTAGATGCTCCGCATCTAAAAAACAAGGACAGAACAGTGCGCTAACTTTCAACAAAGATTTAATGTCGGAGTGATGTACATATATAGGTGAAAAATGAGAAAAATGGGCATGCGTAGAAGGGTGCAGGAACAACAACTGCGATACACTGTCAGCAAAACTCTTGTCTCTTGTTAAAAGGGCTGAGAAAACAAATGCATATGTAACTTAAAAAAGATCGAGATACGCAATCTGCCTTTTGCAACAATGCAACCGATGGGCAACTTACACATATACTATCAAACTTGTTTATTTGATAAGCTTCAATTATCTCACGTGTGGCTTGCGAGTTGCGCTTGCTTAATACCTCGCAACGCTCAAAAACTGGCACGGAGCCGCAGTCTCTGCAGTGGATTACGAGGTGTCCTTGAACTGCGTTGTGAACATTGTTATTGTGCTCTCTTAAACGGTCATTAAGGCACCTTCTGGTTTGCCCTATGTATACCATTCTGCACGAAAGCGGAATGATATATACGACACCAATGACCCAAGGTACAAAGCGCATTCTGTGTTTCACAGTGCATCTTCCTTCAATAGCAGCTGGATTATTCACCAGCTTACAAAGCATTGTAAGCTTTTCTGGGGCGGAAAAAATAACAGTGACACCAGCGCGTTTACCGATTTTTTTCAGCCGATGCGACACGTTATGCAGATACGGAACTGCAACATATTTCATGGGAACAGACGCGCTTTGAGGCTGAGATCGTCCTCCTTGATATTTAATTTGCTTCAAAAGTTTTTTTGCAACAGCAGAAATCAGGGCGCTCGTGTAACCGGCGCTTAAGAGGCGCTCTACCTGTGCTTTAAAACTGCATTGCATCGAGTGCGGGCATGATCTCTTGAGAGCGTTTACCAGGAAGCCTTTAATGATACCCCTTTTCACCAATTTTGAATGAGCTGAGTGGAAAGGTAAAAGGGGTTTACCACTTTTCGGTGAAAACAGCCAGCACAAATGAGTACTTCTAAGACAGAGTGTTAGGTCTAAGAACCTAATCAAATTTCCAGACGGTAACTCATGCGTAAGTTCAAGAGGAAAGAAGTACTTCTTAAACAAATCTAGAAGACTATGGACAACAACTTCAAAAACAGTATCCAAACAATCAATAAATACAATGAAATCATCAACAAACCTACAGACATTCACAACGAGAGACAAGTCGAGATCTTTTTGAATGTGGCGACTTTATGCGCGAGAAAGATGTCACTCAGGACTGGTGCCAAACAGGAACCTATACAAACACCGCTTTTTGAATAAAATGTTGCTCATTCCAAGAAGCAACCGATGACTTTAAATAAAATGAAAGCCATTCCAGAAAACCTTGAACTGGCATACCTGAAGCATTCTGGAAGTTTATCGACCCAAACGAATCAATGCATTCTTCTAAACACTGGAGCAGTTCGTTATGTGGAAGTGAATAATATAGATCTTTCACGTCTATTGAGAAAGCCTTCAGTCCTTTGTCATTAGACCTTAAAAACTTAATAACCGCCTCAGAGTCTTTTACCAGGAAAGGATCGTCAATAGTTAAAAGGTTGAGCTGTTCTTTTAAAAACAAGGCGACCTGTTTTTGCCAGGTCCCGTTCTCAGAAACAATAACCCGTAGTGGGCAGTCCATCTTATGCGTCTTAGCAGCAAAAAGATGTCAAGACTTAGCTTCTTTGATTTGTCAATACATTTAGCAACTTTTTCTAGGCCGTGAGAGCTGCAAAGCCTTTTCACTTTCAACTTAGCTTTTGCTATAGAAGAGTGGCTGGGTTTAAAAACAGAGTTTATAGCCATGGTGGCTTTGTCCTTAAACAAAAGGGAAGGCAAAACAGCAAAGCCACCTTCTTTGTCCGATGGTAAAAGAGCTAAGGACTGGGCTAAAAAAGAAAGATACAACATTTCTAGTGGCCACTGCACTGCTAGGTGGTCTACAGCGTGTTAAAACGTCCACACCATCAGAAACACACCTGTTCATCTCGCTGTCCGGGGTGCGTCGAGCAACTTGTCTGCTGTTGCTGTTGAACCTCGAAAAACGCCACAAGAGCTACTGACACTCGTACGACAACCATTATTACACATCACGAAGGTCAAATGTAGCAAAAGGTTTCCTAAAAACTTAAGGTGCTCCCGACCATATCTCTAACGTAACATCCTATTTATGTCAGTGATCCAATGTTCAAGCGCATTTTCTAGCGCTCACGTAAGCTCTAGAACAAGCTTGACTACGGGTGTCCTACGCGTAATATTTACTGCCCATTAGATCCCAGCGTGACCACATGGCCACGCATTTCCTGACGGGACATTTTAATTTATGTAGCTTTAGAAAACCGCACCAGAATACCAGTAATGTGCCTTGCAATAGCTGAGGGTACCTCTTAACAACAACTATTGGTAGAAGTTTCCTAGGTTTATTGTGGAGGTGTTGAAATAGGCGCGAAATAGTTGTTCAATTCGCCGCATCGGCATGCAGCGCACCTTCAGGCAAACAGACTTTTTGTACTAATTATTTTTCAATAACGAAATGCGAGTAATCCTGAAGATTAGATGCACTGTGTGATCTCGAATGAAAATTTTAAACAGACTAAGCCATGTCTTCCTTGCTAACAAGCGTGCTACTTTCCACGCGTTGCCATACTGTCACGCTAGGTTTCTCGGTTCAGTATTTTGTTAAAGTCCGCTACATCATTGTACGCTCCACGTACAGTGATTCTGCGGCACTCATGCGCCGAGGTTTTAGGTGTGCTATATAAAATCAATAATTACTATCTATATTTACTAGCTTTAAAAGGCTACCATTTGGTTAGACGAAGATGTCACATGTGAGGATTCCAGTTGCCTCATATTAAAAGAACGATTCTTGGAGTTTACATCGTGAAACTCCAATACGAATATGAGGTGCTTCATAGTGGAGAGCTTTGAAAATTTCGCCGCCCTGGCGTTCTGTGCACCTAAGTCGTAGACAGCTTTATAGACTGCCTAGAACCGGCGCTAAACATGTGCTTTTTGACTGCCGTCGCAATGGTGAATGTGACTGTGATGAAAATGAAGCAGAGCATAAAGAACATGGTGAGCGATCGCGCATTCATTTATCTGCTCAGAAGTAGGAGATTGAAGCCTTGACGTGAAGTTACTTTCGAGGGCACAGAAGACAGAAGTGCCTCGCTCTAATGCAATTAACCGACTTAACTGACTCGGGGGAGGCACTCACCAGGGGGATGCAAACGTAGTCACTTAATGGATTGCAACAATAAATAATAGCAACTACTGGATCGCTATACATAAAAAAGTGGTAGTGAGCGACTTTTACTTTGCCAGGTAGTCATAAGCACCATGATCGAACTTCTCTGTACTTGATTATCAAAGTTAAATCCCTTAATGCTACCAGAAAAAGTGCAATAACTAACGAAAAGGTACTTGCCGTCAAAGAACGTCAATTTTTGCTCAAACTATGTGTTGTGGTTTACATTTTGAATGCGAAAACATTCCTCTTAGTTTGAACTGTGCCTCAGGGTAAAAAGCGCAGGTGCAATGATGAGTACTGACACAGCACAGTGACCGCACAGTGCAGTGAATGTTACGTCGGCCTATGCATCGAATGACTCTTATCATTTCCCATCAAAAGCCCAACCAATCTCCAAGTTCATTTTCCGTGGTATGTGAAGACTACAACCATATTGCGCCGCTAAGCAATTTTCGCTGTAGCCTAATAGTCTATGCGGTCACGGGCCATATATTGTAAACTAAGAGCTCGTTGACAATGAAATTATAACTGTAGTCTATGCGGACAGAGATCTCATAAAGATCGAATCTCTTTTCACAATCTTCATAAAAAAACCGGTTCGTAATTGGTGAACGGAACGATTTGTAGCGGTCACGAAACTCGCCAAACATTCTGGTGCAGCCTGTGCCAAGTAATGCTTACACTTTTTCTGTTCTCCCTTTCCAAAGGTGCACATAAGGTACAGAGAGGAGCCACTTTTCCTCTTGCTATTGTTTGTTTTTTCATATTATTTCAGTTTTTGCACAAGAGGATGATCCACATTTTGATGACGATGATTGCATACATGTACGGCTATAACACCAACTCTGCGGAATTCGCCAAGAGACGAGTTATTTATAAGGAAAAGTGGTTATCTAAGTGTTTTAAGTGATTCATTTTTAGCCAGCCGTGGTCGTGCCATTCAGAATTGCTTGGAATCCATAACTCTGAAGAAAGTATTTCGGTATGTTGACGACTTTCTCGTGTTGTTTCAAGCTGGAACCTCGTCGGCCGTTTCATCTTTGACTGGTATTTTTCAGTAAGTGCCTTTCTCCGCTTGTTGTAACACAAGAAGTTCCGGACAGAGGAAACATCAGGTTCCTAGATTTGATGTTAAGGTTGAGTCCTTTCCACGTGTGTTGCGCCTATTAGCCACGCGCAAACAAGCCGATCCTCCCTTTTGGTTCGGCATATTAAAAAGCGGTGAAGCGTGCTATTGCTAAGACTTGCTACACAAACGCTCTGTGAAGGTCCTGCCATCACATGATTCTGTCCAGCCTAATCAGCAAACTAAACGCCTCACTGAGGCTGGTTTCCCGATGTACGCATTGACCGCCGTTGTTAAGAGTCTACTCCGAGAAATCAGAATGAGCCCAGAGAAATGCTCGAAACCGTACAAAGGATAAGAGACGGGAGAAACGAAACTTCGTCGTTATTCCCTATATACACGGCGTCACACACAACCTCAAAAAAGTGACCAGCAGGTGCGACGCAGACCTGGTTTTTTTCTGCCCCAGAAAAGCTTGCTAGGTTGTGCAAGGCTGTGAATCCTGGTTCCAGGGAAGAGCGAGGCTGCAAAATCAAGCATCGGAAGAAGTATGTTCCATGCGTCGAAGGGTGGTGTACTCTCTACCCCTGTCCGGCGGCAAGTGGTACATCGGCCAAACAGGCACGTGTTTAAATGAAGGGCACGCTCACAACGTCTCTTCTACAGTATCGGGCCATCTCGGCATTCATTGCCGAGACTGTGGTTGCGTCCCCGACTTTCAGCATTGTACTGTCATTAGGCGTCATTGGGACCACATTATACGCGAAATTTATGAGGCTGCAGAAATAGAAAGGCTGGACAGTGCATGTGTCAGTAGGCATTCGATTGCTCTATCCCAAAAATAAATAAATTTTCTTCAGAACGCTGGCACACGTGTTGTTCATGGCATGTTCTCACGATAAATACATGATTGTTAGGTGAAATCTGTTTTCTTTGATTTGTATTTTCTCTTTTTTGTTAGATACTGCTCAAGTATATATTGCGCAGTTCCAGCAAATAAATCTTTTTGTAAGTCAATGCCGCTGTCTGTCTCCTTTTTCTTGTCCCTCTTTAAGGGCGTTGTTTTTTGTGTGAACCATTAAGAAGGCTACAAAGGATAGAATCTTCAAAATAGTGAAATTTAATCTAGTTCAATGAAACGCCGCTTTTAGAATGTTTCTCTCCAGTAATTTGAAGCGGATGCATAATAAAAAAGAATTCTTGACTGTTTTGTCCTTGTTACCAAAGTAGCAAAAGGGGGAAGGTGTCAGACGAGCTTTGTTTGTGTAAGAGTTGAATTTTAGGACGGTACAGCGTAATTTTATGAAAATAACTTGCTATTTTCATGTTGAAACGAAAATCCTACCCTAAGGAAACAAGAGAAGATGATACTCGTTTAGATAAATGGTTAATGATTTCCTACTGTCTTGAACGGTCGCATGCATCTGAATCGGTTATGAATTATGAGGTCTGTAGTCGAAATAGTTGAGAATATTGGACCACTAGAATGGTTTTCACCAGCATGTCGTCCATTTTTGGGGTAGGGAAAAGAAAGTAAAAGGCTCGCGATAACTGAGAATAGTAGTAATAATATGTGACGTTCTACGTCTCAAAGCAACGTCATAATAAAATATTACTAATTGTAACGAGTGAGAAACGCACAGACCCAGCTAAAATATCTGTAGCTAGGGCCACATTTGAGGCTGATTGGGTAAGCTTTTCAAATGCCATGTCGCTGAAGAAGCTGAATACTAAATCAGGCAGTCATAATAAGAATGACGGAATTGAAGGTCCCGAAAAAATATTGATGCTGGATTTTTCGCCATACTTTGAGGCATCCGCGCTATGTTTTTTTGTTATAGGTGTCAGTTCTAAATGCATCTGCAGAAGCCCGTTACATATATAAGAAGGTTAATCTTTCGCACGATTCAGATATATGTCGTAAAAAATGATTTCAAAGCTGGGTCTTTCACTACCAATACAAATCCAAAAAGTAGTAAGAAACGAGAGGTGTAAGCTTCAGATGAAAAAATCGTAAACCGGGATTATGTCGAGGCGACGTTTCAACAAGCATGTCTTCCTCGAGGCTACAACAAAACTGATTTCAATGGCACTAGCGCGTCTACCTTTGGTACCCTCTCTTGCATCTTAACAAAGGAGGTGGTGCTGGTAGTGGTTACAAGAGGAAAACGGCACCTAATTTCTGCTGCCCAGCTAGGATCACGGTGCAGTGACCAGACAAAGGAGGTAGAGGCACAACAATAAACAAGCGGGTGTGTGAGAGCGGGGGAGGGGTGCTGGTACCAATTGTGAGAGTCAAAAAGCAACAGGCATTCGACGATAAAAAAGAAAATAAGGAAGAAGTAGGGACGTGAAGATGTACATCTGACAATCGTGATTGCCCGCTTCTGGATTACGCGTGCAGCGGGGGCCTCCCGGCTTTGCACAGGGTTGCTGTTGAGCATGGCACAATTGATTGGGTAGTAAAATAAACAGAAAAAAGACGACAGCTGCACTTAGGAAGAGTAGTTACACTTGGAATTGTTTTGAGTGGTCCAGTGTCCTTCGCAGCTGCAGTGCCGTGAACTCAGTTACTATTTTCATTATAGCCGTTATTGTTTTCTAATGCTTTAATTGCTGCAAGTGTACCAGAATTCTCATTTATTCCTATCGAGGGTGTTAAATCGGTGGATAAGGTATGACTCTCGTTGTTCACGTTCTTGATTTGATTTAAATCCCGTCTCTACAAGCGTTACTGATAGTTTGTCGAATGCATGGTCGGGAAGATTGAGATGTTTTGATAGAGGTAGACTTGGGGCTGATTTTGCATGGGCTCTGTGATTATTGAAGCGAATCCTAAATGGTGTTTCTGTTTGTCCGATGTACTGCATACCACACATGTTACATTCGAGTAGGTATACCACAATAGAGGAATCGCATGTTAAGTTTCCTTGTATGTTAATCGAAAAGTTGGATTGTGTGCTGGTTGCTTTGTGTGTTTCTCGCATCGCCTTACATACAAGACATCGTGACTTTAAACAAGGTCGGCATGAATTATTGGAGGGTGAGGTATTGATTTGAGAGTGGATAAGTGTGTCTTTGAGGTTGTGTGGTCGTCGGTAAACGACGCCTGGAGCGGATGGGAATGCGCGTTTCAGATGTTCACTTTGTTCCAGAATTTCGTAATGTCGTTTAAGAATTTGTTTACATTGGAGAAGTTTGTGCTGTCACTCAAGCAGAGGTTTGCTCGTTGTGGATCTTCTTGCGGTGGTCGCTTCATAAGTAAGTCATCACGCTTCAGTTTCCTCGCTTTTTGAACAGCGTCATCAATTACATGTGGGGGGTATTTTCGTTTCTCGAGCATAAGTTTTAGCCTCTGTGACCTCGTGTCAAAGTCAGCGTCTCTAGAGCAGATTCGCTTAAACCGGTGAGCCTGGCTGTATGGAATACTGCTTTTACAGTGGCGCGGGTGATCGCTTTGGTAATGGAGGTACTGTTGTCGATCTGTTGATTTGCGATATGGGGTTGTAGACGGCTTTTCCTCTTCTATCGTTATGGTGACATCAAGAAAATTTGCGGTTACTTGCGAGTATGTGTGTGTGAAGTGTATGTTCGGATGTACAGCATTGTAACTGTCGATAAAGCTTAGAAGTTCGTCCTCGCTGTGGGTCCAAATATGAAAGATGTCGTCTATGTATCTTCTGTAAAACAGTGGTGTCAAAGAACGTTGTGCAAGAAATTCCGATTCTAGCTTTCCCATAAATATGTTGGCGTAATTGGGTGCCATTTTGGTGCCTATAGAGGTCCCGCTGATTTGTCAAAAATACTCTTGGTTGATCTCGAATGAATTTATTTTGCGGACCATCCTCGTCAAAGATGCGATGGCAGAGAAATCTAGGGTGTTGGATTGGCTATGGTTTGAGTACATGTTTTGTAATGCAGCTATGCCGTCATCGTGAGGAATATTTGTATACAATGAAGAGACAAAAAGTGTAACCAAGTACGAGTTTTTCGGCACACACACAGACCTGAAATATGTCGAAAAAAATGTGCGGCATCTCTTATGTACGACGCAAGGGTGCATGCAATGTGGCTTATTAGTTTGTCCACGTACCCTGATATGGGTTCAGTTATTGTACCGATGCCTGATATGACTGGTCGACCTGGGTTACCGGGTTTATGAATTTTCGGGAGGATGTAGAAGTGACCTATACGAGGTTATGCTGCTCGCATCAGTTTGTGGTCAGTGTTCGTTATCTTTTCTGCATCCAACAGTTTCTTTAGTTCTGTTGATACGATACGTTTGCATTCGTCTGTCGGATCACCAGGGAGGCGTTCGAAATCTTGAGTCGTCTAGTTGGCGGTATGCTTCTTGTAAGTAGTTGGTAGTAGTTGTGTACTGCGTGCACAACTTCGATCCACACCGGCTTCGATGGCACCAAGCTTTAAGTGTTACGCACATTTTTATAAGAACTTAATGATATATATATATATATATATATTGTGACGATGAAACGCGTTTATTTACAGGAAATGGTTGAGATCGGTACAGCTCAGAGCCAGAAAACGGAGACCGTGCTGCTCGTGAGCCAGACCGCTTCGACCTCCTCCTCTTCATGCGCCCATCGAGGTGTGTCAATTCCCCCGTTCGCAGACGATGCCCACTGGGCGAGTCAATAGGAAGGTTGGTGGTGATATGGCTTGAGGCGCGCGACGTGTGTCAGCTGTGTCTTGCTAGAGCGCCGACCATTGCTTGTGACGCCGGAGATGACGTATGTGACGTCACTGAGACGGTCAATGACTACAAATGGTCCGGAGTAGCGGGCCAGAAACTTTTGGCATAAACCACGTTTGCGGACAGGTGTCCACAACCACACCAGGTCACCCTTTGTGTAAGCAACGGAGTGATGGTGGGCGTCGTACCGGGTCTTGGAGCGCTGTTGAGATGCAATGGTTCGAAGGCGTGCGACGCGACGGGCTTCTTCAGCGCGGCATAGTGACTCGGCAACCGATGTTTCCACATCTAACGTAAAAGGCAGAATGGTGTCGAGACAACTGCGAGGGGAGCGGGCGTAGAGCAGGAAAAAGGGCGCGTAAAGGTGACGACGAAGTTCCTCACGTACAATGAGGCGAATCGTTGACGAAAGGTCGGTAGGCACGGAGTCTTGGCACACATCGACAGTGGCGACGGTCGTAACATTGGCAAGGCGTCCGAACTTCGTAGTGATGCGGCGAGTCTTCAGGGCCTCAAACGTTCGGCAGTGCCCAATCACATCGGCCACAGACTCAAGACTCTCCTTGCCGATAAGGAAGTGGTAGACGTCTTCCGCAATTCCTTTGAGAATGTGGCCCACCTTGTCCTCTTCCGTCATGTTGGTGTCCACACACTTGCACAGTTTCAGTACCTCCTCAATGTAGGTTCTGCATGTCTCACCACAAGCTTGAGCTCTCTGCGACAACATTTGCTCTGCACGTTTCTTCTTCGTCGCAGGGTCGCCAAAGCACTTCTTGATCTCCTCCATAAACTGGGCCCATGTTGTCAAGGTGTCTTCGTGATTCTCGAACCACACTAAAGCACTGCCATCGAGAAATAGACCCACGTGGGACAACTGGCTGGCCGCATTCCAGCCATTGGCTCGGCTCACCCGTTGATAGTGGCTGAGCCATTCTTCAACGTCATCGCCAGGTTTTCCTGTAAATGTGCGTGGCTCTCGGTAGTGGAAAGACGGCGCCCTCGCGACCGGCTGCTGGATGTCTCCGTCCAAGTTCATATCTTGAGGTAGTGGTGGCAAGCCCGCTAGTCGACGGCTGCGGCGAAGCTCGTGCTCTTGCGGTTCCGTCGTTAGTAGACGGCTGCTCTCCGGTCTCGCTTGACAGTAGCTGGCTTACCCAGCACCTTCCACCACAACTGTGACGATGAAACGCGTTTATTTACAGGAAATGGTTGAGATCGGTACAGCTCAGAGCCAGAAAACGGAGACCGTGCTGCTCGTGAGCCAGACCGCTTCGACCTCCTCCTCTTCATGCGCCCATCGAGGTGTGTCAATATATATATATATATATATATATGTTGTAATGAATTAATGAATCTGAATAACGGACGCTCGACTGGCAATGAAGAAGACGATGATGATCGGTGGCTGCAGTAGTAGCTCGCGCACGCCGCTCGCCATTAGCCAGACCTGCCTGATAAAGGACATTTTGCCAAGCTACGTCTGAACCTTTCTCGACGTACAACACCTCTATTTTAAGTGGACTTCGCAATCGGACGCTACCCTCACCGTTCACCATGACTGCTCCTGGCCCTTCTCAAGCTGCCTTACCAACGACAGTCTACTGTACTGGCGCGCCTCGGCAACGCGACCCACCAATTTCTCGCGGCAACGATGAACAAGACGTCGAGGACTGGCTCGTCGAGTACGAAATCGTAAGCGCTTCCAACAAGTGGAACGCCTGCGACCAGCTCACAAACGTGCGCTTTCACCTCGCTGATGTGGCCAGCCCTGGTTCAAGAACCACGAAGGCTAAATTACCAACTGGTCCGCCTTCAAGACCACCATCTCCGCGGTCTTCGGCCGTCCCGCCGTGCGCCGGCTTCGCGCGGAACAGCGTCTCCGTAGTCGAGTCCAGCGCAGAGACGAGACCTTTACGAGTTACATTGAAGATGTCTTGTTCCTTTGCAAGCGCGTCGATGAATCTGTAACCGAACGCGACAAAATCAAGCACATCATCGGAGGAGTTGACGACGACACCTTCCAGATGCTCGTCGCTAGGAATCCACAGACCGTCACCGATGTTGTCCAGCTCTGTCAGGAGTACGACGAGTTGCGTAAGCAGCGTGTCTCGACGCCCAGGGCCGCAGAAGATACGGCTGAAGTTTCCGCCCTCTTACACGACGTCGCTGCTGATCACACCGTTTTACTGCCCCAAATCAAACAATTCATTCGTGAGGAAGTTGCGCGTCAGCTTTCTCTTGTGGCCGAAGCATCCGCGCCAGTGACCTCGTTAGACCCACGTCTACGCCAGGTCATTGAGACACAGGTCACGCAGGCACTGCCTCCATCGCCACCTGTCCCTACGCCGCTGACCTACGCTGCCGTCGTTGCTAGACCCCCAGCCCCACCTGTCTCTGGCGCATACCGGGCACCGGGTCCTCCTACCCTACGACGTTGCCTACATACACGGCACCCTATCCCGTTTCGCCCCCTGCACCTTCTGTCGTTAACCCATGGCGCACCTTGGATAATCGACCCATCTGTTTCGCATGCGGTTTCGTGGGACATATAGCACGCTACTGTCGCCGTCGCAACTTCCAGCCTCCAGACCATGGGAATTCTGCAAATTACCAGGCTGCCCAGAATCCCCAGCGACCATCTTCTCCTATCACCGGCTCATTGTCCCCACGACGCCCCGTCAATTCTCGCCGGTCATTACCACCCCGTCGCCGATCTGTCTCCCCGATGCTTCGGCGCACGAGCCCCGCTCGAGAGGAAAACTGACAGCCGCAGTTCCGGAGTCAAGAACTGCGTCGTCGTCGAACTTTTTAAGGCCTCCTCTTTGTCCGACCAACGAAATTGATGTGCTAGTAGAAGGTGTTGCTGTACGTGCACTTGTCGACACAGGCGCCGTCGTTTCTGTAATTAGTGAAAAACTGTGTCGCGACTTGAGAAAAGTTACAACGCTGCTTACGAATCTTGCTCTGCGTACAGCCACCTCCCATTTCATCGCGCCGACAGCTCAGTGCACAGCACGCGTTCTTATTCAAGATATTTGGTACGCCGTCAACTTTGTTGTTCTCCCACGTTCATCTTACGACGTCATACTAGGATGGGATTTCCTTTCTACCCATCAGGCCCTCGTCGGCTGCGCTCGTGCTGAACTCACGTTGACGAATCCGTGCCTTGATATCGACCCCCACAGTCCCTCGAAAGTGTTTGCCGCAGCTGACGTCCGCATCGCGCCGTTGTCCGCCGTCCTAGTGCCTGTGTTTTCCCCTGGTGCCACTAACTCGACGCTCCTGTTGCAACCAACTATAGCTAGTGTGCAACACCGAACCATCGTCCTCCCGTTTGCCGTCATCAACTTTTCCACTGGTTCTGCGGTACTTTATGCGTGCAACGTTTCTGCTTGTCCGTACATCCTGCTACGCGGTGAGTGTCTAGGAAGCCTCGAAACCTTAAATTGTATTTTCGAAGACCCGATCTATCCAGACAAGCCATTTCTACCGACTTGTGGCATTACACCCGCAACTGACGCTAATGAACCTATGGATGTATTCCGCAAGTCCATCGATTGTAACCTCACGCCTGGACAGCAGAAACAGCTGATCAAGCTCCTACAGCGTTTTCGAGCCTCGTTTGACCACAATCAGCCTTCCTTAGGTCGAGCGTCATCTGTTGTTCACCGTATAGATACCGGTCAAGAGACGCCATTACGGCAGCGTCCATATCGTGTGTCAACTACCGAACGCCGTGCCATCAATGAACAGGTTGACGACATGCGGACACGTGGCATAATCGAACCGTCAAGCAGTCCCTGGGCATCTCCAGTTGTGTTGGTGAAGAAGAAGGACGGATCCATCAGGTTTTGCATGGACTACCGGCGTCTCAACCGAATCACGCGCAAGGATGTCTATCCGCTGCCACGCATTGACGATGCCTTGGACTGCCTACAGAAAGCCGAATTTTTCTCTTCTTTAGATCTCCGCTCTGGATACTGGCAGGTACCCATGGCAGAGGCCGATCGTGAAAAAACTGCTTTCATCACGCCCGACGGGCTTTACGAATTCACAGTCATGCCCTTCGGCCTCTGCAAAGCGCCAGCTACTTTCGAGCGGATCATGGACTCTATCCTTCGAGGCCTCAAATGGAACGTTTGCCTTTGTTATTTAGATGATATTGTCGTCTTTTCAACTGATTTTGCAACCCATTTAACCCGCCTCGAGAAAGTCCTCGCGTGTATTTCTGCCGCGGGGCTGCAACTGAATCTGAAGAAGTGCAATTTCGCCGCTCGAAAGCTCACGATCCTTGGCCACGTGGTATCAAAAGATGGCATTCTTCCTGACCCTGCCAAACTTACAGCCGTTTCAGCGTTTCCCAAACCGACCACCATTAAAGAGCGCCGAAGCTTCATTGGCCTTTGCTCTTACTTCCGGCGCTCTATCCGCAATTTCGCGACGATCATCGCTCCTTTGACCAAGCTCCTCGCCGGCTCCAGAGACCTTTCAGCCTGGTCTGCCACCTGTGACGACTCTTTCAATGAACTGCGCCGCCTCCTCACGTCACCGCCCATTCTGCGACACGACGACCCATCGGCACCCACAGAGATCCACACCGACGCTAGTGGTGTCGGGCTAGGCGCTATTCTTGCACAGAAAAAAGACGGCTTCCAAGAGTACGTGGTTGCCTACGCAAGTCGAACTCTTAGCAAAGCCGAAAGCAACTATTCTGTCACTGAAAAGGAATGCCTCGCCATTATTTGGGCGATAGAAAAATTTCGACCTTACGTGTACGGGCGCCCTTTTGACGTCGTGACTGACCACCACGCCCTCTGCTGGTTGTCGTCATTGAAGGATCCAAGCGGTCGCCTCGCCCGATGGGCATTACGCCTCCAAGAATATAATATTCGCGTGGTCTATCGCTCCGGCCGGAAACATTCGGATGCAGACGCCCTATCCCGTTCACCTCTACCCCCTGACACGGACTGCTGCGAAAGTCTAACCTGTGATGCCACTGCCATCACCATCGCCGACATGCCATCTGAGCAACGCAAGGACCCTTGGGTTGCTTCGATTCTAGACATCCTGGCTGGGCGGACGGCTTCCCCCCCTTCTCGCACGTTGCGTCGGCAAGTGGAGCACTTCGCCACTCGCGACGATGTGCTGTACCGACGCAACTACGCACCCGGTGGACGTCAGTGGCTACTCGTGATTCCACGTCATCTGCGATCCGAAATTTGTTCCACGTTTCATGACGACCCCCAATGTGGCCACGTAGGCTTCCTGAAGACTTATTCTCGCATACGTCTCCGATATTACTGGCGTGGCATGTACCATTTTATACGACAATACGTTCGGGCCTGCTCGACGTGCCAGAGACGAAAAACTCCCCCTTGTCACGCCAGCGGTACCTTGCTACCCTTACCATGCCCATCCCGACCATTCGACCGCGTCGGCATCGATATCTATGGTTCCCTTCCCAACACTGCTGACGGTAACCGCTGGATCATAGTTGCCGTCGACCATCTCACGCGGTATGCCGAAACTTCATCCCTTCCCTCATCTACAGCAAAAGACGTTGCGACTTTCGTTCTTCACAACATCGTATTACGTCATAGAGCACCTAGGGAGTTACTGAGCGATCGTGGTCGCGTATTCTTGTCAGACGTCATCACAGCATTGCTGTGTGAGTGCCACGTCGTTCACCGCACTACAAGCGCCTATCATCCCCAGACCAATGGAATGACAGAGCGCTTCAACCGCACCCTTGGTGACATGCTGTCTATGTATATCTCGTCAGACCACTCCAATTGGGACCGAGTGCTCCCGTTTATCACGTTCGCTTATGATACCACCATTCAAAGCACTACTGGGTTCTCTCCTTTTTTCCTCCTTTACGGACGCGAACCTTCTTGCACTATGGACACCATTATTTCGTACAAACCTGACTCCTCAGAGTCCACGACTTTGTCTCAAGCCGCTACATACGCTGAGGAATTGCGCCAACTGGCAAGATCATTCACAACCCAAGACCAAGGACGCCAAAAGCACCACCATGACGCATCAAATAACACTACTTCCTACGATCCAGGTTCACTCGTCTGGCTGCATGTTCCTTCTGCTACACCTGGCTTTTCTACCAAGTTGGTCCCCAAGTATCACGGCCCATATCGTGTGCTACAAAAAACGTCACCGGTGAATTACCTCATCGAGCCACTGGAACCATTTTCTGACAAACGTCGTCGTGGCCAGGAAATTGTCCACGTCTCGAGACTTAAGCCCTGCTATGACCCTCCCGTGTTTACTTGTCCATAGGTCGCCAGGATGGCTCCTTATTTCGCGGGGAGTAATTGTAATGAATTAATGAATCTGAATAACGGACGCTCGACTGGCAATGAAGAAGACGATGATGATCGGTGGCTGCAGTAGTAGCTCGCGCACGCCACTCGCCATTAGCCAGACCTGCCTGATAAAGGACATTTTGCCAAGCTACGTCTGAACCTTTCTCGACGTACAACACCTCTATTTAATATATATATATATATATATATATATATATATATATATATATATATATATATCTGCTGCATTTTCGATGGAGCTGAAAATGCTGTAGGCCCATGTGCTCTGACTTGGGTGCACGTTAAACAACCCCGGGTGGTCCAAAAACTACGAAGCCCACAACTACGGCGTCTCTCATAATCATATGGTGGTTTTGGCACGTTAACCCTTACTTACCAATCAGTCAAGCTTGTCCAGTTTTCTTTTGACGTAACGCAAGGAGCAAACGATCAAGATCTAGGTGGACACCAAAAACAAACCTGTTATACAACCACAATATCCCAATTGTACCGAAACATTATGCTTCGTGCTAGGTCATTGAGAACGTCTGAAAGCAGCACACATCTGCAATATCCCGCCAATCCAGCAGCATGCAAACTAAAAACAAATATGTAAAACAAAAGAGAACTATTACCTTTATACACAAGGATGCAAGCTGTCTGGCGCTGTACGACAAGAAACACTGTCAATGTATTGATAGTTGTCAGCGTCTAGGTAACGCCGACCATGGTGCTCTGTTTTTTGTGCACTGAGGTGAAGAGATTGTCTAAGGGCGTGCGTGCAACTTTTCTTTATTCACTTTTATTTGTCGTTGCGTCACTGGTATAATTTTTTAATTCTTTAAGACCAATACGCAACGTGGTGTTGATCACGCGAACTTAATTGCTGGTGTCCAGAAAAGATGCATATGGGCACACAGTATACTCACGAGAGTGGCATAATAGGAAAGTTGCTGATACAATAATGCATGGACATTTCTGGGCACGGCGGAAGAAATGAGCCCAATGAATACCCATTTATGAACTGATCATGAGAATTCGAATTATCTTAACAGACGCAAGAATAGCGAGCCTCAAAATCCATGAGAAGGCCATAGCATTCTGAACCATTTTTTATAATCTAATCATAACAGCACAAATAAAATTCTGTAGATGAACCCATAATACAAGATATGACCTCGATGCTAACAATAATCACAAATAAACAGGGCAAGATTCATGAGGTGGTGTCTGCTATGCATGTAACGAGGTTCATCTGATCTAATTTTTACTCAACTTTCCACGACCTTAAGTATATTGTAGGTAAACAAGCTGGTAATAACAGCTGGAAGTGTGCCTCATCGTTTGTTATCATGTCTAGCTGTTTCGTTCCAAGAGTTTGACAGGGCTCGATTTTCTTTTCAGTGTTTTAAGGAAACTACTTATTTTCTTCTTTTTCTTTTGTGTGCAGTACTAGCCATTTTATTTATAGCGAGATTGTTACGCCCTGTTACCAACAAACGAGTGTTTGTGGTGTTATCCGACGGCTGTGGAAGGGATAATACTGTGGGATTTGTGGGCTATTCGTGACCCATTTCAAATATGAAGCATTTCTTAGCAAACTTTGGCGACTTTGCATCTATCTGTCTATCTATCTATCTATCTATCTATCTATCTATCTATCTATCTATCTATCTATCTATCTATCTATCTATCTATCTATCTATCTATCTATTTATCTATCTGTTTACGACTTTCATTATCTCTCCTGGCTGTTTCGTTAACGAGTTCTATATAACCTAAATTTGCCTGCCGCTGCAAAACTGCTGTTCACCACGTAGTTTTGTTCGCAGACGTAACTTGTCAGAACCTATAGCAATACATATCTCCACTGAAAGCGTGCAATCTCGCTCAGAACGTTCGAATGAGCCTGCGGCACGTTGCCCGAGCTGGAACATCGCGTAGTGTTTGCCTCCTGCGCGCGTGACGAGTGTAGTCACTGCACAGCAGTCGAACATTAGGCAAAGGTATGCACAACTCTGCTCCTGTAGGGAGCATGTACAGTAATTCTAGCGTTGGCTAGAGTGCCTCGATGCGTGCGGCCCCGTTCAGGGTACGGTGATGCTTTAAATGTTTAACACCATATTAACTGTATGGTCGACTCCACCTCACTGCGCGCGACTGAGGTGTTTTATTCTACGCCACGCTCGTTTAAACGTGTATGCGGCACCAGCTACCTAGTTGGCCGTCTGATTCGTGGCAAGTCCCGCAAGATGACTGCATGCTGCGTGCCACACGGGAAACAAACCATTCTAGAAAGAAATACAAAGCGTTTTCTTTCCCAAACAATCCTAAAAAATTTTTTATTGACAGTGAGATTAAAGAGGACAGCTGACGAATGCATCTCATGTACGCAGCGTGCATCACGCAAACTTTGTTTTTCCTATCAGCTTTCCTTTGCTACGTCGGAAGTTTGGGGACAACTTTCGAAACGGTGTGCGAAACAATACTCGTAACACAGTCACATATTAGACTATTACAAGTTAGGTGCGTGGTTTGCCTTTTTGTGTGTGCACGTGCCTGTTGTACCTTAACACGAATAAACGATTAGTGGGCTGGTAACGAAAAATGGTTTGATGGCGTTTGAACCCTTCTCCTTGTTTTGGCATTGTTTTCGGGGTTTGTTTGGAAATAGAACTTTCGCTGTCGTGGACATCTCATTTTGTTTTGCTTTAACCGTGAAAGTTTCATTTTAAATTTTTTTCGCCTGTATTTACCTGCAAAGATTTTTCCGAGATGTGTTTTCTTGCGCAGCGAGAACTACAAATAGAAAATTCGGTGTTCATGCTTACATTACTACCGATAGTAGGTTTCGACTACATATACTGGCCCGCGATAATTTCCTATTTATTTCAAAGTGGTTATGAGGAGGGAAAGCACCACCCGTAACTGTCTATCTTTACGATGACACTAATAAAGTTGTACACATTCGCTCCGCCACACACAGCGCGCGTCCAAACCACCGCGAGAACCACAATCATCCGAAAATTCCGCCGGGAAAGCCAGGGAAAAACATATGCCGATAAAGTTGATGAGCCAAAGATGCGTTTTATAAGACAAGAGTGCGCGAAACACTCGCCTGGGCACCTAGTCACGGAACAAAAAAACGGGAGTTATGTTGAACTCACGAGTGAGAGTCCTAATGGCCTCAATGTGGTCGCAATTCCACCGGCTAAATCCTCGGCATGATAGTGCAAGAAGGGTTGAAGCAACGACGAGTTGAGCTTCAAGTTGGGGCATTTGCATTTTTTTCGTTCCTCCCATGCGTTGGTTTTTGATGCCCGCTAGGCGTCCTCGAGCATGCAGCCGTTCTAAGGGCTACCCAGACATAGGTCTGCCTGTACTTCGGTACCGGGCTCAGGACAACAAAAACCTGAATACTGACTTGCACCCGAAGCAGCAGAAACTGCAAGATGCGTCAGCGACACCAATGATCAGCGACAGGTAGCCATAGCTCTCGTCCGCAAATGCGCAAAACTCACCTTGGGCGCGCGCGAGGAATAGCTCCAACAAGAACGCGCCAACTTGGGTGGAATCCTAAGAAACGGAAGAATCATCCACCATGATAACTCTTAACTGCTAACTCCTACATGCCGTCTATACCTCCTCAGTTTTTTATATACACTTACTCAATATATGCACTAATATACGCCGATCCTTTCGCATTTCATGCGTAGGTATACAGAGAAGTGAGTTCAGACATGTGTAGTATTTAGGACTCATTTGTAGTAAAAGTGGCGACATTTTTATTGGTTGCTTTTTTTTCATTAGATTCCACGGTACCATCAAGGAGAGGGCGATGGAACAGCCAGCGTACTCAGCGTATAGACTTTTTCCATAGTGTTCCGCGTACCCACGTGGGGTTCTGGGACTGCCTAAAAATGATCTGATACGGTAATACGACCATACGATCACCTGCCTACAGCTGTAAAAATTGTAATTTCCATATGCATAGTTATGCGTGAGCTGACTCTAAATGGATTTAAATTTTATTGGTGCATGTGCACCTGTTAGCTAGTAGTGGAGTTAGGAGGTATGAATTCGGAGGTATGAATTAGGAGGTATGAATTCACAGTATTGTGAATAAATAAATAAATGAAATCAGAACCAGCCTGAGTGAGCCCGGGATTTAGAATGGGACACAAATGTCATGCTCAAATATATTGCATTTTAATTTTTTAGCGTTACATATCTAATTGAACCATCGCAACTACGGGTGCTGTCTTCATTTTTTAAAGGTGGAGGTCCTTATAGTCTATGGCAATCCCAAGTCTCTTCGCCGTAGCCTGCGCAGCGCGCAGACAGACAGACAGACAGACAGACAGACACAGACAGACAGACAGACAGACAGACAGACACAGACAGACACAGACAGACAGACAGACAGACAGACAGTCAGACAGACAGACAGACAGACAGACAGACAGTCAGACAGACAGACAGACAGACAGACAGACAGACAGACAGACAGACAGACAGACAGAGAGACAGACAGACACAGGCAGGCAGGCAGACAGACAGACAGACAGACAGACAGACACACAGACACACAGACACACGGACAGACAGACAAACAGACACAGACAGACAGACAGACAGACAGACAGACAGACAGACAGACAGACAGACAGACAGACAGACAGACAGACAGATAGGACAGAGACAGACAGACAGCTAGACAGACACACAGACAGACAGACAGACAGACACACGCACGGACGGATGAATAGACGGACTATTTGCCTCACTCATCATCATTCTCTCCGTGGATATGCTGTGATTTTTGTTGTTTTCCTAATTCGTTTGCTTCACTAGATGCGTTGCACGCTCGTATAAAAAAGATGGGACATTTATGAGCGCATCTAAATACTGTGTGTCCGCAGCTAGCAGCCGAGTAGCCGCACCCCCAATCAGGATCGATGCGGTCTGCAACTCTTTCATGCAAGACACATTCGTTTCTTGCTGAGGTGGGTGCCTACAAACTCATAACTAGCAAGAATCGTGCGTAATTTTGCGTTTGTGAAAGCAATCTCAGCACAAGGCACCTTTACTCGATAGCAAAACGCCGCGAACCCTCGCGCTTTCAGTGCGCGCATGGACGAGTGGGCCAAATAACGGCGACCGCAGTAGAGGACGACGCACTTGTCTCAACTCTGAACGAATCGGAGGCGAACGAGTGGATCGAGCCACGTTTTCCGCGCTCTAAAGGTCATCGTTTTCACGAAGCACCCCCTCAAAAAAAGCTGGTCTCTCCTGCGGGTGCTAAATTCAGACTCGTTACTTGGGAGAAGACGAAGGTCAATTAGCATGCTGCCAAGGCTGCGTTTACGGCAGGAATGTGCTGTTGACACAAGACGCACGAAGAATTGTGACAGTTGTTCGCGCTTGTGCGGTGAATAATGTTGCGCTTGTTTAGTGCGCATTTCTTTCTGTTTGAACAGTGCGCTTTATTTTCTGAGCTGCGACAGTTAGCCCGCGTTCACTTGCATGTGCTAAGTTCTTACGTGCTTGAGGTGTGCGCTGCAACTTACGAGCTACTTGCAGTTCCTTACATGAATTGGAAATCTGTTGCTGTTCCTGAAACTATGTACAATAAACGCTAACTACCTCTGTAAGACACAATTCATTTTCGTTTAATTTTTATGTTTATATAGGGGAATCAGCCACGTTTCCTTTTTCATAAATGCAGAACATTCACGCTAACGTCGTAGTTTCTCCCATGCATGAGTTAGAGGCCACAGTCACATAATCTGAGCGCAGTCTGCGTGTATTTCAATGAAGCGAGGACAAGATTACCTTTTCTTCGTTTTCAAAATCTTCCGGGTCCATGCCTAGGTCAAAGGCCATTTGGTTGAAGCCGAGGTTTCCGGCGAAACGCGTCGTTTGAAGGGCACGAACATGCTCTTGGTTGAAGACAAACTGCTCGAGTGGCTCGCCACCGAAGTGGCGCTGTAGCGCGTAGTAGTCATACAACGAGCGAAACAGGTCCACCGGCCTCCTCACGATGGTAACGAAGCGCGTCTCATTTCCTGTCACCGACAGCAGCGCCTCGTGGTTCAGGCGCATGTGCATGGCAACCAAGCTTGAGGATATGCCTGCCCCAGTCAAGTTGAGCAACTGCGCAAGTATCACAGGGATTTCTTACCAAAATACGACAGAACCATTATGCAAAAAATGTGCGCATTTAGTCTGAGAACTTATGCTTTGGTTAATTATCCAAAATATTAAGCTTTTTCGCAACATATTTCCGATGGGTTGCATACACATAAGGGTTGCTTATACTCTGCATATAAACTTCAAGTTAAAAAAACATTGGTGGAATTGGACAACATTGTTCGTTCTAGAGACTTGTATGGACGATGCGCAAATGGGGCTGTGTTGAATAGCGGTGAAGTAAATTAGCCCTGCGTGCATTGCTACGTAGCTGGCATGACGTCCTTCTCAGCGAATGTATCTGTTATCGCACAGCCATGCTTCCGCCTGACATTTTTATTCGACTTCTATCCAACTCAATAAATTGCGTCTAGGTAAGGTTTGTGAATGCGAGAAATACATTTTGTATACACCCTTTCACTGTTCACAAACACAAACCCTTGATGACAGTCGGTTTTGTCAACATATGTGTCTTAAAAGCATCGGTGGACAACAAGAACTTCAGAAAATATCCAGCTGATTTTTGCACCTTTCTTCCCTTATTTGGCGAAATATGTTTAAATGAGTGTTCTTTCCAACTTCATGATATTAAACATTTCTTTCTACTTTATGAACGATCCTTTTGTGTAAAAAACGAAAGAGAGACTTTCCTTACTCTTGAAAAGAACTGGAAAACGTGCTTTGAGTTCTGACATTAGGAGCTTGTAAATTAGGTAGACCGGACGTTTTTTGGGGGTACAATGCTTGCAACCATGAAACGGCCTATACTGTACGTCTGGCATCTACGCGAGAGCAGCGCCCGTGAAGGCGTTTCGCACACGGTGCCGTGAGCCCCTCTGGTCGGTTGCACTCATTAGACAGATGTATTGTTTTGTGTGCGTGCACGAGTTCGCGTGTTTGAGGCTCTATGCTGCATGACTAAAGCTCATATTCAGTACGTAGAGCCCACCTGCGCGTTCTGTAGCTACACAAAAGTTTTTATGGACGAAGTTGCTGAAGGCATGGGTCGGTCGTGCTCTGTATATATGCATGTATGCAGTAACCACCTCACAGCATATCAACTAAGTGAATGATGACGAGGGCGACGAAGCTTCAGAGGGTTTTATTGGCAAACCGCGAATCGTCTGCTGGCCGCGTCTGTCCGTCGTCTGTGTGTCTGTTTGCCGCCTGGATGAATGGACAACGGAGGGGCGCATGGACGGACAGACGCACGGACGAACGCAGAGATGAATTCACACACGGGCTGACGGACGGACGCATGGATGTACAGACGGATGGACGCGTGGACGGACAGACATACGCATGCACGTATGCACAGACGGATTGTCGAAAGCAGGTACGGACGCTCGGACGGACGGACGGATACACGGACAGACGGACGGATGGAAGCAAGAATGGACGGACGCACGGAGTGCAGTTGGACTGATTGGTGCTTCAACCCCCTCATCATCGATCACTCCGTGGGTATGCTGTGATTTTTTGCTCTTTAGTTGCGCGGCAACGTAAAGTTGCTTGCCCTAATGTTTAACTTACTTATGCAACCGGTGAAGTTTCCAAGTGTCAGCACCTTAAAAAATTCGGCAAAGCCCACGCACCTGGATATCGACTTCATGCGAAGCGCGCATTGAGAAGGTGACTGTGTTGCAATTTTATGGCGACCAGAATTATATGAACACTCTCGCGTGGATTGTGCCGCCGGCGTCGTCGTCGGCGACGTCGTTGGCATCACTCACCGTATAAATATACGCATCTATATATATCGAAATGCGAGAAAGAAAAAAAAACAGAGAATTACTACAGCGTGCGGAATGGATCCTCTCAATAGCGAGTGCGAGATGTTACCCACTCGGTCACCGAGAAGCACGATCTCGCCCCTTCAAACGGCAAGCTATTTATATTTACCATCTACGCAGGCTCATGGGAATCTGGGAAGGAATTATCGTATTTTCAGCATTACAGCAAGATGGCGCAATTAGCGCGCGTCGCCAAATCGCGCAGCGGCGCATGCTCTAATCTCCCACGCGTACTTTGCCCCGCTTAGAGGAGGGGGGTGACGCTGCCTCGCGCGTCATTATCTCGCGGTGGGAAGTAGGGGATGATCGTACGTCCTGGCTGACGTCGCGCTTTACTTGGAACGATTCTGTTCTAGTTACCAGGTGCCCAAAGGTCACGGCAATCATTGCAGCCTTCGTTTACAAAAAAAAACTCGCGATTTTCAGACACAGCAAAAAAAAACTGAGACGCTTATTCACGTGAATCTGTACCTGTGAGTACGTTTATCCGTAATTCGTGCGTGAGAAACGTGGGGCATTTTTCAATCTACTTTCCATTCTTCGCATGACTTTCCAATTGTAGCTACCATGTTCATTGCTTCGCCTTTGCGGCAAAGCTGTGACTATCGTTATTGAGTTACATATCATGAAATCACGCCAAATGTATGTAAAAATGTTGCACGCACTGGCATATGTTTAAGATTTGCAGATCTTTATATAACCAGCTGCTTGCACTTGCGTATACGCCTGTTGTATACGCCTGTTGCTAATACGCCTGAACATGCGTATTAGCAACACCAGAAGCTGATATGAAGCGTTGATGCTCACGAGGATGCTTGTCCTGGACACTGCTGCATATATCAACTACAGCACATGACAACTAACCACAATTGATGTTAACCCGACGTGACGGCTGTATCAAAGGAGTACATACGTAATATTTATACAATTGGGTAGTGTTAGGAATTAGGTGTCCGGACATGTCACTACATCCGTGACTGTGGCGATATTAGGTAGCATTGTTCTGGCTGGAGCCATCCGAGTCTCGGGAGAAGACGAGTTGAGAAGCCGCAGTAAATGAAAAGAAGCGCTAATGTACATTATTTACATGTTTAGAGTTGCGTGGAACATGAAACAGATGGAGCACACTCGAGCATTTCTGCGCCCGTGTTAACAAACTCTGTTTTCCCAAGATTTCCTACGAGAGAAGACAATTGACTTCCTGTTCCTCCATTGGAATTGTCCTTTCCCACTCCACCCCCTAGCAGGCAGTCATGCCTGTTTCTGGGAAACTTCAAGGGCACGCACACCTTGTTGCACAAGGAAGAGTAACACGGCACCACTGGCTCAGTTCAATGACCTGGAACTCGTCGCGTAGACTCCTACGGTGAGCAAGATTCCAGGTTGACTCATCGGGCGCTGCTAGTTTCCCGCAGGCCCCCAACACAATGCACAAGGCACGGCCGCTGGCCCATGAATATGAAAAGTGCTCTCGCGGAACAGGTACCGATGCAAGGCCCATTGTCCGGTGTAGAACACAGGGAAGGGGGCCGGTCAGGCTGTAATCGTCCCTGCGAGTAGTCAGGTGTATCTAATGGGTTTTAGGACCCGGGGCTCAACAGACTCGCCACACCACCACTGTAGCTGAAGCTGCCTTGGAATTTCGCTCCACACAGGATGACGATTTCCGGTAGAGCTGGTAAGACCGCAGCACTACAGTTGGCAGCACTGCCACCACTATAGACTTTTCACAAAGATTAGCGTCAATTTAAAAGTAGTTCAGAGGCTTGGGGTAGCTCTGTGGTAAAATGTTTCAGTGTCACAGAAAATTTTTGGTTTAGATTACAGGCGGGACCCTGACAATTATTCTTTGCATTCGTCGGGTCGGCGCTACAGATGTCGGGTATTTTTTAACGCTCGCGCGCTAGAATTCTCCTTGTGTGTTCTCGTCGTTCCTGGTAGATACTAAGTGTCAATCACCAATGGCACATATCCGCATACATGTGGCATATATCCGCTCGTGGGTATGTGCCACTGTCTGGCGGGAGGTGTTTGACGACGTGACGTACGCAACGGGATTTCGGCTTAATTCATGTCGGGAGCAGTGCGTCATATTCTACAAACTATCATACCCTCCCATGTTAACTTGATTCACCCCAAGGGGGTGACCAGGAGAGCACACAAACGTAAGCGGCTAGGTAGGTAGATAGATAGATAGATAGATAGATAGATAAATAGACAGACAGACAGACAGACAGACAGACAGACAGACAGACAGATAGATAGATAGATAGATAGATAGATAGATAGATAGATAGATAGATAGATAGATAGATAGATAGATAGATAGATAGATAGATAGATACGCTCAACGTCACGTAAGTTCACTAAGAAATGCTTCGCAATTAATATCTCGGCATGTTGAAAAAAAGCGCAAAAGAACGCGTGTACGCCTTAACCACGCTACAATGCACTCATTGTTTATTAGGGAGGGCCTTCTTGAGCAAGTGACCTCCATACAGGCGCCCTTCAAGCACGTTTAAGAACTACTGCGACAGCCCTTGTAAAGTCTATCAATAGGGAATCAATAAATAGTCCTATACCAATGTATGCTTATTGTAGTCTGCTAGTGAAATTACCTCCAAGTCAGTTGAACAACCTGAACAGAAACCGAATTGGCAGTCATTAGAGAATAATTTTTAGGTAACTATTCAGGTGAGTGACAGACAGTTTATCAGTTATTTCGCTCACGAAGGATAAAACAGAAATAGATAGTTGATTAAAATACTTCATTACTTCCTTTATTAAAAAATTACAGCATGACCGCGGAGTGATTGGTGATGAGTGGGGCGAAGCGCTAGAGGGTTTCATCACTAAACCGCAAATTATTCGCAAATATCGCCCACTACACGATCGAAGACGTGACAAACACTGTATATATTTATACAATAAATTTTTTTGTTCGCAAGTTGCAGCTATACGTCGCTTCCGTTCCGCCTTCTTTATAACCGATTTATGGCTGGTGAAGTGGTGGATCGGTGATGAAACGCAGTGGGATGTTTGCAAGGACGAAGTATTGAGCAGTTTGCAGAGATGGAACTATAGGCGGTCCCTTATAAAGAAGGGATGATCACAGTGAGGAAATCTAAGGTTATTTAACGTGCACCTTGATACCAGCTCAAGACAGCCTTGCATTTCTTATCGGCAACTTCTCAAGAGTATTTGCTTTATGTTCGGTGAAGTAGTGGATCAGTGATAGGGCGTACTAGGATGTTTGCAATGACGAAGTAGTGGGCATTTCGCAAAAGCGAAACTGTAGGTGGTCACGTACATTCATTAGACAGACGTACGTCTTTCGGAGCTTCGCCCCTGAAATGTGTTCTTACCTTTGTGTTCGTAAGAGTAACGGGAAAAATACTAGTTTTAAAATTATTGTAAGTTTTTTGGCAGGTGTTTGAGAGAAAAATTGACCTATAATTTTTAAGTGGCTAGCATGAATGATATCTAATCAAGTGGTTTATTCGTTCTTGAAAAAAACTCATATGGGCTTTTTTGAAATACCATAAAAAGAGGTTGAGAAGAGAGTTCTACCAACTTATGCACACCTCAGGTCAAGCGAAAATTCGTACCGAAAACCGTCGGTCCAATTTACATGTTATTTGAATTGTAGCTTACGGAATCAACGCCCTTCTGTTCATTTACAAATGCTTCCAAGACCTTCCACCCAAATTTGCTCTTTCCTAAAATCTTTATCTTGTTGAGCAAGAGAGAGTGAGAGAAATAACATTCATTTGCACCCGTCCAAAATAACGGGGAGCTGGCTTTTGTCTTTGGCACCATTCATTCCCTGAGCCATTGGCCGGAATCTCTTGGAACTCGGCGGTGGTCAGGGTGAGACAGATGACTTCAAGTTCTTCTTCGGCATTGTCGCTGCGTAATAATGCCTCCCTGGATTCTAAGTTTGCACTCGGATCATTGTAGGAAGGGCAGGTCCATGCAGACTCACCGTCCACTCACCGTGCGGCACTATTAGAGTGCACGCATCTGTGGTTAAACACTTCCAGTTGGCATTTACTGTACAGGTAATGGCTTCAGCAAGCCATTGTGCAATTTTCGCCACATACTTGACTTCTTTAAAGAACAAAGCTCTGAAAGCTGTGGGTCCTTGTATTTCTTTTATATATCTCGTGTTATGTGTCTGCCTGGCTTTATAATTCACTCACCAGGTGGCCTTATGTGTGAGCGAAATCATGATGACGTCACTAGCACGTCACTGAGATTATAGAAAATTCGCATCAATTTCAATAAGTAAATAATAATGAGTGGGCGAAGCGTTCATCCGTCCGTCCGTCTGATGCGTGCTATACTGTGATAGGGGCGGGTGGGCGGACAGATGAACGGACGGACGGACGGACGGATGGACATACCGACAGACAAACGGAATGGCAGGTGGACGGACGGATGCTTCGCCCCCCCATTATTATTCAATCGATGAATATGGTGTGATTTTCGCTCAGCTGTTTAGCTGCTTATCGAAAAATGGTGCTGGAGAATTTTACTGCCAGGGGATCTCTTGAAACATTTTTAGTTTGTCTCCTGTCAAGCGAGGTGTCTTGAGCAGGGGCGGTGAGTCAACGGTGATCAACCGGAAAGTGAGCCCTTGGGTGATCGCTTGCGCCTTTTAGTTCCCCTTCAGACCTTGATAAGCCAGGGACCATATTAGTGAGATTTGCTCGGCGGGTGCTGGTCGTTGTCTCAGAACTTTGGTGTTTGAAACAGAAATCCTGCCCATATTGTAATTCTTAATGGCCATCTTAGAGTCACTTACAATCAATTGTGTGTCTTCTTTGTTATTGTCAGAGCAATCAGAAGTTCTGCCTGTGGGGAAATGGTGTCTTATAGGTGCAGTACGAGACCAAGTCCTGAATATCGCGAGCCACAACCGCTCTGTATGCTCCCTTCTTTTGTATAGTCTTGCCGTATGAGCACGCAGAGACGTCAGAGTCTGCTGTCCAGGCGGCGCTGCAATAAAGGCCAACACCAGCACCCTCATCACCACGCCGGCCATAAATAGGTAGTGCAGAGAGAGCCGTCAGCAATTAAATATGCGATAGGCCTTCCTCTTTCGTTGACCTTGAAGTATGATTTCCTGAAAAGCACGGACCTGGCAAGCTTCTTCCGTCAATCGAATCTCGCTTCAGAAAAGTATAAAGGTCATCAAATCAAACTGCCGGTACAATGCAAAGGATTTTTCAGTTACTTAGTCGTGCTGCAGCTAGTAATTGAAGTGAAAGCGAGCACAGAGTGACCTCGAGTTTGAGGTAATATCTTTGAAGTGTGTTCTGTAACACTTAAATGCGTTAGAATTGGCCATACACATGATGACAGAGCGATGAAGTGCGTACATGAGCAATCTATATTACGATAAATGGCACGAAGCTCGCTATACCGGGCACGAATGGCCCCGGCAATCTTCGCCTTTGCAGTTGTGTTCTTTATCAATTTCTCGCTTCTTTTGTGTTGAAGTGTTTTATTACGCGTGCTAGAATGTGTTGTACAGTTATGTTACGTTCGTATATAGTGCAAATGGAGATACACGCGTGTTCACGTTTTTGCTGTTCAACGAAAGGCAAAAGAGAGGCTTCCGAGACAGCTCCGGCAATTGCGGAAACCAATGACAAGAACCTGAATCTGGTCGCGATCATGTAGCGATTTACCTGTACGACGTACGAGTTCACATTTCTTACTTCAGGTCGGAATTTGTAGCCCTCAAACCCTATTTGCGTAATGCTGTTTCGTGGCGACAACTTCAGTTTATCGGTGGTCGCGGAGTGTGCGATGTCTATAGCGCGCGTCACGTGTCTACTGTCGCACGGCGCGCAGCACGATGAAAGGTTCTGTTAACCTTCATAATCAAAGTTACCGTAGTTTTCCGTCAAGGCTACTCAAAACAATAACAGGAAACCTAGATTATCCCACTTTTTCATGCGACTGGCTGTAACGAACGCGAGCGATTCGCTTACCTGACGCGTTCAGAACGGTTCGTATCCGCCGTTCTCGCCGTTCCGCTTCACGAAGGCTACGCAAATCAGTAATATTGAAGTCCTTTGTGTCCGTAGCAATTTACAAAGCATCAGCAGCGTCGGCTGAGGTACTTCTTCGTAGAGTGCAGAGCTGTTGCGTCTGCTCTTCTTTTCGCCGTCGTACTGGCAAATGAACTTGCTAGCACTTCATGGCGGTTCGTCTACGCGTTCAACTAGCGGAGAGAAATTCGTAGCTCGTTTTCTGAGTGTTCAATGCGCAAATAACCTAATATATTACCTCAATTGTTGTTTTGTACTTGCTTTTTGCCCCTGTTTGCGCAGAGAACTGTGCCGTTGTTTTGTACTACTCAAAACTGTGTAGAGAAGTGACGCTGCATGTCTGCGAAACACCAGATTATGACGTTTATTGGCCTCAAGATCTTGAAGTGGCACCCTTTCGCGTGTGACGCCAGTTTGTGGACTCCGTTCCGAAGCGCGCTGCAGCCCCCGCTTTTCCTGTGTGCGGATTGCCTGCATCTGACGAGACCTTCGTTGAACGAACAGTCTCGTGACGGTTATCTAACACCCGCATTGAATGTTCTTGAGTGAAATTATGAATTTGATTTAGTTGCCTCCCAAAAGAGAGGTCCAAGAAACCTGCCACATGGCTGCCGAGCACACCGATGCCGCCGACCGCATTGCTGGTTTGAAAGTGAAACTATATATGTGTGTGAATGTTCTCCATCATAATATGTAGTTCCGGCTGTGTGACACTAATTAGTTCTGGTGTTTATCTAAAAACTATTTTAAGCCTGTCTTTCTCTCGCATCTGCATGCACGTGATCCAGCTTGCAAAACTCATCGCAGTATCTCATCGACGGTGTGGTAGTGTACGACGCAGCTTACGTTGTTGAATGCGTATACAGTTTAGGCCTGTCATTAGAGATTGCACCACAGTCACGGCTCTGGTCCTGCAAGCGCGTGTACTGGCGAACCCGCCGCACAACGTCGCCGTAGCGATTGAGTACTGCGCGAGGGCGAAGTACTGATTTGTGCCTCGGTGCGTTTCGTCCATCCGTTAAAAGGACGTTAGCTTTCAGAACGATTATAAAAAGAAGGGCACGCCTCTCGTTCACCTTAAGATATTCTTTTGCAGTGCTACAATAGTGAGTGACCAGGAGGACATGAGTGACAGTCGCTGATTGCTGACACTTTGGAATTCCTCAAACAACACTCGGAATATTTACTGCATAGCAGCTGCTTAAATTGCGGCTTCGGCAGTCGATCAGCCGTTTCTGGCATCTACTAGAAATGCAAAGCAGCCTCAGATCACCGAATTTGAGATAGTCATGCTAGGATTGCAGCTATGGGTGTTGACAAAGCGCAAGCCTGTGTTGTATCGCACTAAGAGGAGTCTGGTTTAACTCGGGAAGGGGAATGTTCAGCCTTATTGAACTCCCTGGCCGATGCAAATGACTGCAGGCTGTCTCGGTAACGTTTCTTGAGTGAGACCTACATTACGAAGTAGTTCATATTAATGCCGCAGAGGGCCATCGCTTGGGTACAGGAATATAACATATAATTGTCGCAGATTATATATACCGTGCACAGCACCACAAAGAATAACGTGGAAAAGGCAGGCTGGGTGAGTTCGCGTTCACGCACATAGCACAACAAAAAGCTTGAGCAGCTCCGCCTAAAGTGTCTGCATTGCCTTAGGTGACAACCATCAATGGATTTGCACTAAACAGCGACAGCAGGTGTCGGTTACATTCTTATGGTATAAGCAGTGCGCAAGCCGCACGCTTGTCTTCATCAGTAAACTACGTATATATGTACATACACCCGCCTAATAAAGCCGTATTTTCAGATGTACTGCGCCGCTCAGCTGCGCTCACGAGGCGTGCTTATTCGAGGCGATTCAAAGGCCGCGTCGTCGGCTCCCCATCTAAGGGTTTTCGCGGTATGTTTTCGGGCGGCACCTCATCTGGTGTAAGTCGCCTACACTTGTAGCATAGTCCCTCAGTTCCTTTTACTGGTCACGAAACTTCTTCGTCACTCTATGAAAGAGCTTTGTGTGTTGCTAGCTTTGACCACGGGGTGGAGCCACCAGTGTTAAGGAGGCACCCGCGGCACTCGTGGAAGCAGTCAGCGAGGTGACGACGTCACGGCGCGGTGTGGTTGCGTGTGTGAATCGTGTTGTATCGGCGTGTGTGCTGTGCTTTATATGGGTCTTATCGTATTCAAACGTGACAATTAGTTGGTGGCAGCGTGACAAACGATGCAAAAGACGGCCTGCGTGCCGCACGGTTGCTCCGGCGAACAAGGGGATCCTCGAGGCTGGAGCGGCGACGCGTGCTGTGTTCGCTTTGTTTGTGTTGTTTATCGCATGTGTGCGGTGCTGTGTGTGCCTGTGACCATTTTCGTATGCGACAAACAGCTAGCCGCAGCTTCATGCACGATGCGAAAGACATATTGTGTGCCGCACTGTCGTTCCGGCTATAGAGGAACCGCTGTAAAAGTATCGCCGTTTGTGTTCCCCAGTGACCCCGAAAGCCGTGAGCAGTGGAAGTGGGTGATACCACGTAAAAAACGGGGAACATTCTCGTTCAGTTCACCGAACGTTCGAGTATGCGAAAAACATTTCTATAACGTAACAGGACATTGCTCGGGAAGAGGAAAGCGTTATAGAAGGCACGGTTGTTAGGTTTCCGTGCGAAAGACCGAAGCTGAGGGCCGGCGCTATACCTCGATTATTTGAAGGTCTCCCGGCTTACTTGTCCAAAAAGAAGCAGGCACCTTGGCATCTGCCACACAAGCAGCCGGTCAAGCGTCGTCGGGAGTCTTCGGAGGATTCCAGTGGAGAAAATGCCGCGCAGAGGATCCCCGTGGACGTCTCCGACGAATTGGATGCAGTAAATGACGGTAAATAGTGCAGTTTTACGCGGCTTGCTCTTCTGTGTTATTCGGCACGATGATTTTAACGCAAGTTGAACAAACTTGATGGATTTTCTAAATCTTCGTGTTTTCCCTCTTGTTGGGCAGAAAGTGTGCCGACAGCAAACAAGGCTGAAGACAAAGCTTGGCAAGCAGAAGAGGCTGTGCGCAGCGCTTCGGAACTGCAGAAAGTTGAGACACGGCTCGGGGTGTACAGCAACGACTTGAAGACTGCAAGATGAAGCTGGCAAAAGCAACGCTGTGCAAAAAAGAGCAGCTACTTCGAGGGAATGTTTAAAAAGCTCTCTGACCGCGAGAAGCTGATCCTTGACCAATGTGTCATGAAACGTACTGCAAGGACGTCGAAAGCTGTGCAGTGAGTTGTAAACTGGAGAGTAGAGTGCGTGTTCTTGACAAAACGGCATGAGTTGAGGATGTGCATTTAGGCATTGCCTGATGTTATCTGTGCTGCAAGGATAACTGCATGTTTCGTATGCTGTTGTCAAGTATTTGCATACCAGTATCAGGTACAAAAAGGAATAGTTGTACGTTTGTTTGCTGCTGAAGATCAAGTCAACGTGTGTTTACACATTTGTTCACGAGAATCGTTATCTAACTTTACCGCATACTGCACACTTACATGAGAAACTTGAAAGCAGAATTTCGTTTTGATGAGACTTTGTTTCATATCTTGAAACAAAAACTTCAAGGAAAGCATTGCCTGAGAGGCAACGTAAAAGTAAGGTTTGAAGCTATGGCAGCGCGATAAAGTTTGATGCATATAAATTGTTGACCAGTTTCTACCGTGAAAGTACTGCGAAACAAGTTTTAAATTTTTCTTCATTTTCTTATTCGCAGGAGTTTTGATGTTTGACGAAATGAGTGTGAGAAAGAGTGTCCAGATGCGTGAATAAGACATGGCCCTACTTAGTAAAGTCGACTTCGGCAAGCATACAAGTCCGTCATATCAATTTAAAGACGGAGACCATGTACTGATTTTCTTGTTTCGGCCTTTCCTTGGTGGATGGTCGCAAACTGTTGGCACTTTTTGTGCTTCAGGTGCTGCCCCAGGGCAAATTGTAGCAAAGCTGTTACTGCAATGCATGGCGCACCTTTCCAAGGCTGGTGCATTAGTAGATGCAGTCACATGTCACAACTCTACATCCAATAGATCAGCTTTGCGCTCCTTGGGTAAATAATTTTAAGCACCTCAGTCACATTAGTGTATGTCATGTATGACTCATGGTTTTCGACAATACTCATTGTAACATCGCAATTTTGTTCAAGTATCAGCGGGGATATCATGATCCGTCACGAGTAGTGCACGTGGCGATTGACCCACCTTATATTTTCAAATGCATCCGAAACAACCTTTTGAAAGTCGGAAAATTTTGGGTAAGCAACTTTGCCTTCTTGTTGATGCTGCAAACCAGCATTGTAAACCAGTTGCAAACATGCTGCAAACCAGTTTTGTGAAGACTATATTGCTCCTGGTAGCAGCCTGGTGACCAAGAAGTATTTAATTTACATTATTCCGCTCTGCTGAAGTATGAGGAACAACAGGCAGAACTTTGTACAGTACCAAAGCTGACGAAAGCACATGTCAGTCCAAATTCATTTCAGAAGCTCAGGGTCAAGCTTGCAGTTGATGTACAGAACACATGTTTATCGAGAAGCTTAAAAGTAATAAAACTGGCTTTGTTGTCAAACTTGGCACGAGCAATGACTTGAACCCTACGAATTTATCTTTTTTCCAGCTGTTTAGGGAAAGGACTGCCCCGTAAATGGCATTCGATGGCAAATGCGATGAATGTGAAAAACTGCACACGTCTGCTGCAACTGTACAATTCACCAGAAGAATGAACGAGTTGCTTGACTGTCTTAACACTAAGAGGCCTCAGCGAGTGCAGTACAATGAAGCGCAGCACATCAGTGTGAGTGGTCATTTACGTTGGCTTGGGGGAAAAAATTCTTTTGTCATTGTTGCCGTGTCTAAAAATACGTGTATGCTTTTCAGAAGCTAAAGAAAAACTATAAATGGCTAGACAGGTGGTACGAATACATTCAGACCCTTCCAAAGCAGCGGCAAATCTGCTTTCTAAGCAGGCCAACTAGTGAGGCCTTGCGGTTAACGCTACACAGTGTGGTTGCATTTATTGACCACACTGGCGGAAGGGGTATATGACATGCGTGTCAATTCTCCTCAAGTGCAGGGAGTGATATGCACGGTACCGGAAGTACCGGTGCGTGACGACCACCTACAAAAAGCGGTTGTCAACGCAAACCGAGAGATATGGCGGATGAGTTGAGAGAAAGGCATCGAGGTGGTGGAAATAAAGAGAGAGTTGCATAGGTGGGGTGGTTTTTAACGAGACAGAATTAACTTCGATGGGCGACTAAGTCATGAGGAGGGTTTGTGACTTGCAGGACGTGCAGTAGCTTTTTTTGGGGGTAACGCGCGCCCTTCGGGGTGCACGATAGCTAGTAACGAGGAAAACAACCAGGGAGGCTCTCTGACAGGTGGTATGGACAGATACCCCTATCGGAAAAATTGCCATGGTGGATACTGGAAAACATGGTGGGCGTAGTGGAAATAATAGTGGGCATGGTGGAAATAATAGTGGGCATGGTGGAAATTATGATGGCTATGGTGGGACGTAGTGGAAAATATGGTGGTTGTGCCGGGACATACTGGGTGGTATGGTGTACAGATGATGGGTAAAGTGAAAATGATGGTGGAAAGCAGAGGCTAGATAGTGGGCAATAATGGGACACTCTGCCCACCATTGTGATAATGCTGGGAAGCCCTAAGCATATGGTGGGTGGTGCTTATTATGGTGGGCTACATGGTGTACCAAGCCGAGAAACTCTTCCCACCATTGCGATAATGCTGGGAAGCACTAAGCAGATGATGGGTGCTGCTTGTTATGGTGGGCCACATGGTGTACCAAGCTGAGAAGCTCTGCCCACCATCGCGATAATGCTGGGAAGCAGTAAGCAGATGATGGGTGGGCTTATATTGGTGGGCAATTTATACTGTGTGCCAAGCTGGGATCTGTACACTATATTTTCTACCACCCTGATTTCCACCAAAGGTTAGGCCTACCGACCGAGCCCGTACAATTGTGTTATCCGTGCTTCCGGGTTTCAGAATACACGATTTAGACGATTAAGTATGACAATACAGCGCAGCCATGGCATCAATTAACCTAAATGAAGCATTTTTCATTGTGTATGGTGTCCGCTCAAGAAGCAACAAACATCGATGCGATGCGATTAAAGCACTCCCAGAGAAGGTAAGTGTCTTCTCACCGACAGCCACCGGTCGCACTCGCCGGCACTTCTCTAGCTTTTGTACGAGAACTCAGACGTGGCAATTCGTATGCTTGGTGAACCAATATGATAGCGTAATGTTTTCGGCACACTGCATTCGTTTTGGCCAAGCCGTTATGTAGTTGTTGCTTTAGTGAAAGAGTTACAGCATTGCGCTGGCGCGACCGCCCTTTACATAGCGCGAAAAGCATCCCAATACTCAATCAAATAAATTAGGCGGGCGTATCTATTGAATGAGCCTAGAAGCGTCATAAAGCGTGAGCAGATGCTGCCGTTTAGAACGAGCGCCAAACGAATATTAAACTTGGCAGACCCCGCCGGTAAACTGTTGCTGCTCCCCAGTCCACTTGGTTTTTTTTCTTGAAGTTGTGAACTGTAAAAAATAGCACTAGTGCCATTAACATAGTGGCAATCGTTAGAGGCCGCAGTTGCTTGTGTTTAATAAATGTGCAATCATTAGTAGCAGGTGTAGATTTTGGCTATGTTGTGTACACAACAAACATAAGTTGAACCGTAAGTTTGTTTGCCAACTAAGTATTTAACACACAAGCAACGTCATGTTGGTGTGGCGCAGTGGTTAGCGTCTTCGAATGGGAATCCGCAGGTTGCACGTTCGATCCTCCGTGGCGCCTTGTTCTTTTTTACGGGACGTGTGCTTTTATCTCGTTTTTATAGTTCTTTTTTATTTTTTGTAGCAGCTCGTCATGGTGATTCTGACGTCATTTCGCGCTCAAGCCATAGAGAAAGAAGAATTTCTTTATTTCTTTATGCTCAAGCGTTGCCGGCACTGCAGCACCCACCATACCCACCATGCGCCATGGTGGGCGTTTCCCACCATTCACCCACTACATTAATCCACTATAATGGTGGGTGGTGGTTTACATCATGCCCACCATTCGTTTTTTTCCGATAGGGGTACAATTCCAAAGTGGCACCAGTATCTAAGATAGGTGGAGTACGGGGCAGAAATACACGTAGCCACGAGCGCTGAGCCAATTCAAACATAGGGTATATCAACATGCAGGATGGCAGGAAGAGGCGGAAGTGGGAAGAGATAGAAGAACAGCTAAGAGAAGAGAGGCCGATGGTATACGGTTTTGTAGAAACACATCTTAGGGATATGGAGCAATCTCCTAACAATCTAGAGTACGCGTGGGAATATTGTAATAGAACAGAAGGCAGCAGAAAGGGGGGTTGTATTGGGCCATTCATTCATAAAGGCACAGACTGGCAAAGAGTAAAGCAGGAGTGCAAGAAACATTTATCGCTAGAAGGGAAAGTGGCAGGGCAAAGGACACTCCTTGGTTTGGTGTACTTGTGGACGGGAGGAAAGACCAAAGAGAAAAACCTGGCAATGGTAGAGTGTATAACAAAAGACATTCAGGAGTTAGGAGGAGAGTGTGAGATAACTAAACTAAGAGATATGAATGCGCACACAGAATATATAGATGGTTATACCGACCCGACAGGCAAAATGAAAATGGATATGTGTGAAAAAGATTTGATCATTCGCAACAGTAGTGAGAAGTCTGAAGGGCAAGTATTATGGGAGGTAGGAAGGCTGCAGTCGACGATAGATTATGCACTGATGTCACATATGATGTATGATAAGCTTAGGGGAATGCACATAGATGAAGGTGGCTCCAGAAGTCTGGGTAGTGTTCAAAAACGTATCAAGCTAAGGTTTGGAAGACCAGGGAAAGTGGGAAAGAGGCAAGAGCAACTACAGAAAAATGTTTATTGAGAAAGGCAAATAGAAATAGCTACTAAACAAATTGAGAAAGTAATCACTGAGGATAATAAAACAGTAAGGACATACACAAATCTAATCAGACTGTTCGAGCTAGAGCTTGCTAAGGCACGCGACAAGATACCCTGGAAAAGAAGACACAAACCCAAAAGTTGGTGGGATGAAGATGTTAAGATAGCCATAGCAAAATGTCAGGAATCCTCTAGGGAACACAGACACGCTAAGGAGGGTTGAACCAACAGATGATTTTGCGAAAAATTGGGAAACCTTTCTAAGCTGTAGAATGGATGCATCTTTTCTGATCAATGAAAAGATTAAAAGAAAGGGAGTTCAGTGGCTGGCAGAAGTAAATAAAATAGATAAAAAGGCAGCTGAAAAATTTCGAAACCATCCAAACTCTCTAAGAAAGGAGACAAGCCTAGAGCAGAGGTTTATAATTACACCTCAAGGTGCTAGGCTAGAAGGGGACGAAGCTTTCGAATATATAGGAATAAGGGTGACGGAAAACTTCAACAAGAGAGAGAGAAAACTTTCTTGAAAAGTCAGTCAATTGTTCAGGCATGGCCCGTCGCCCCTAGCTGTCGGCCGGAATTCCTTGGACGCGGCAGCAGCAAGGGCTTGACTGATGAAGTCGCGCTGGACGTTGCGATCTGGGCTGCAGAGCAGGGCCTCTCAGGATTCTACAGTGTGAGAACCATCGTTTTGACTTGGACATGTTCGCACCATGTGGACCAAATTCGCTACCTCATAAAAAATTTACACTGGGACTGGAAAACTGCGGGGTGCCACTTGCTGTAAAGTGCGGGGTTTGGAAAAACCCCGGTCTGTAACTTTCGCCACAAAACCTCGTTTTTCTTACTTAGTGAGTTGTCTGCTCTTGGGTATACTTGCCGATTCAGCCTGTAGTGTGCAAAGATTTCATGGTATGTGCGCATATACTCGTTTCTTTGTTCGGTAACTTGGGAGGTTCCAGGGGTCGACCGGTAGGTGAGACCTTGGGCGACGGAATGAGCCTCCTCGTTCCCTCTAAATTCTTGGTGAGCTGGCGCCCAGACAAGCAGAACCTGCTCTTTGGGTACTCCTACCATTTTTATTATACGGACGGCAGTCTCTGTCACCCTTCCCGATTCATAATTTCTCACAGCGTTTTCGGAGTCGCTGATGACCACCCTGACCCCCTTTTGGCTGATGGCCAAAGCTATGGCCACTTCCTCGGCCTCTACAGTCTCGACACCAAGGACTGTGCAGCACGCAATCAGGCCACCATCTTCCCTGACCGCCACTGCCGTGTGTGCCGCTTTGCTTTCATATTCCGCAGCGTCTGTATACGTGACGTCCTGTCGACCGGTGTACCTAGATTGTTGTGCCTCTGCCCTGGCTTTACGCCTGCCTTCGTGAAAGGTAGGGTTCATATTTCTGGGTAGCGGAGGTATCTTTATCCTGTCCCTAATCTATATCAATATGTCTTTTGAACGCGCCTGCTCACGCGTGGGCTCATAGCCCAAGCTCTATAATATTGCTCTCCCCGTTTTAGATCCGAGTAGTCTTTGATGTTGTGCAGTCACAGTAGCCTCAATTAGCTCATCGAGTGTGTTAGATACCCCCAACTTCATAAGTCTGTCAGTTGACGTGTTTGGGGGAAGTTCGAGCGCGACTTTCACACTTTTCCTGATAATAGTGTTGAGTTTGCCCCGCTCCGCTAGGTTTAATTTTAAATAAGCCGCCACATACACTATCCTACTTATTATGAAGGTCTGCACTAAACTAAGAATGTTCGCCTCCTTCATCCCAGCATGCTTGTTTGCTATTCGACGTCAACAAATAAATGCTTTATGCACCACAATAGACAAGGATGAATCAAGTGGCGCAATGACTCCATTTTCACAACGAGAATGGGGAAGGGCTGAGAAGAGAGTTATTAGTAGCACGTCAACAGGCCGGAATGGCATTCCAATTAGGCTGATAAAGACATTAGGTTCGAAGACTAAGCAGGCTTTGAGATAGGCAGTGAGTAAAATAATAATCGATGGTGAAGTCCCCGTTGGATGGAAACTTAGCAGGTTGAGCATGAGCTATAAAGGAAAGAGGGACAAAGCTGACACAAACAACTACTGTCCTATAACAGTGACATCAGTAGTCTACAGGGTGGCGATGCAGATTATAAAGGAAAGACTGCAGGCATAGACAGAAGTTAAGGCGGTGCTGGGGGAACTGCAGAATGGGTTTCGAAAACACAGGAGGTTGGAAGACAATCTGTTCTCTCTGACGCAGTCCATCGAAAAGCAGAAAAGAAACACAGACCCCCTGTGGCTAGCATTTTTGGATTTTAAGGGAGCGTACGATGGCGTGACTCAAGAATACTGGACACGCTAGGCGTGGATGATGGAGTCACTAATCTTTTAAATGATATCTATAAATGTAACTAGGCAGTTATAAAATGGGAAAAACAGGTATCCAAGTCCGCAGAGCCAAAATTGGCGATTAAGCAGGGGTGTCCTCTGTCACTCTTGTTATTTATAAAGTACCTACAAGGATTAGAAGTCAAATTAGAGGGAAGTGGACTGGGCTACATCTTTTTCGTCAAACATGGAAAACTAATTGAACAGGCACTACCAGCTTTGATGTACGCAGATGATATAGTGCTGATGGCCGAAAACAAGGAAGATTTGCAGAGATTGGTGAACATCTGCGGTAATGGGGGAGATAGGTTAGATTTCAGATTTTGTAAGAAAAAATTAGCAGTCTTGATATTGCCACCATTGATGAACGAGTCGCTGTGGCTCATAACCGTTTTGGGCTACGAAGAAGAAGAGAACGTTTTCGTTGCTCTGTTTCGAGTCTCTGGTGGACCAGCATACAAAATAAACCCCCTCATTCTTTTAGAGCGGGAAGCGCTACGTAGTTGTTTAGGTGTGCCAAAATTCACAGCTAACAATGTTTTGTATCAAGAAGCTCGGATACCCACCCTTGCTTGCAGATTTCGTATTTTAACAGTAAACACCTATTTAAAATTTTCTGAATCCACTTTAAGAAGGCGACAATTTGTATTCTTTGCCGAGCCTGGTGTCTTCTTCAATGAACATTGGTCCCGTGTATATAAACCCCAAGTGCTATTTGTTCAAACACTTCTAGATACTTTAAATGTTAATATATTCGAGATCACACCACCTGTCAAACAAATCGGCCAAGTCCAAATAGAATTTGACGATATCTTCCCCATGAACGCAAAACACTTGCCCTCTAAATATTTGATTGGTTTATTAGAACAACACCTGTCTCAATTATGTACTAATACAGTAATTGCAACGGATGCATCTATGAGTGGCGAGAAGGCAGGTGTGGGTATTTTTTCTCTCTCATTATTCTGGTCATTTTCATTACGCCTCCCAGATTATACACCAATATTTGAAGCGGAATTAACGGCCGTTATACTAGCTATTCGTAAACTTCCTGCGACTCATTCGACAGCTGTGATAGTGACTGACTCGTATTCCGTGTGTTCATTCTTATCATCGTCGTCGACACCAGCAGTACTAGAGACTTTTAAATCATTAATCCCAGCAAATATTCGTCTAGTGCGAATGATATGGGTGCCAGGCCATCGTAGTATATTTATAAACGAGATGGCTGACAAACTTGCGCGAACATCTCTTGATCTTCCGATTGTGCCAATCATGCCTCCTACAGCTTATGTAACAGCAGCGAGGTTTAGAAAACTTTCCCTTCTTGAAGACTCATCAAAAACCATTATACCGAATCCAGATTTCTCGCACCTGCAATTCACATGGAATAATAAATGGTGTCCCACGCGCAAATTGGAAGTCTTGGTAACAAAATTACGTTGCCGTGTACCACCTCTTAATTTCTACTTAAACAGGTCTGGTCTGGTGCCATCCCCTCTGTGCTCAAGCTGTAACGAACCTGAACATATCGACCATTTTCTTATCACATGTCACCGATTCAAAAATCAAAGAAAAAACTGCTTCGAAATTTTATTCAAAAAATTAGGAATATCACTTAATACTCCCAATATTTTGTCTTTTGGGGCCATTTCATTGGGACATAGCGACAGGAACATCTGCAGGGCTCTCTACGAATTCATATATAACACAAGAAGATTACCTTGCTGAGTCAGCGATCAGCTCTCGAATTTTACTAGTCACACTACCATTTATTATTTAGCTGATACACTGCAATGATTCAACTTTCAGGAGAATTTCATATAACGATTCCACCACAAATATTCAACAAAATCTATTATTTCTCCCCCCCTTTTTATTACTTTTTAATTTTTTTATTTTTTTACATTGCGCCAAATCAATTTCACAGTCAAAACACAGTAATCATATTCCCCTAATCTAGAAAATCTCTAGGTATTTACTTGCATTAACCACCGGCTTCTTGGCCAATCCCCCTTAGTGGGTGAGAGCCAAAAAAAAGAAAGGAACAAGCAAGAGTTAACTCCTGGCTGCAGGTCTTGTTTTTGATCGCGACATTACTGGTGGAGGTGCTGGGTACGTGTACTTCGGCTGTGTCGGCCGTCATGGAGACAGCTACATCTCCCAGAGCAAGAAGCAGCGGCCGCCTGCGTGGGTTACCCCCTCAATTTGGTCCCTTGACATCGACACCCAGAAAGATGGCAACTCCGATGACAAGCCAGGCGGTCCAAACTAGCGATGCCCATGTTTTTCATGCGCCACAGACACCAAAGCCGTTCCATGGAGATATCTTCGAGGATGTTGATGACTGGCTCGACCACTTTGATCGGGTTGCCTGTATCAACGAATGGGACGATGTTCGCAAGCTGCGCCGAGTTTACTTTTACTTGGAGAATTCTGCGAAGACGTGGTACGAGAACCACGAGGGCTACTTTGCAACCTGGCAAGAGTTTAGCCGTCAGCTCCGTGACACCTTTCGGAACACCGAGAGGAAGGAGAGGGCTGAACAAGGCATATCCTGCAGAAACCAGCGGCCGAATGAACGAGTATCCATGTTTGTCGAGGACATGCTTCGGCTGTTCAAGGGCGCGGACCCTGCCATGCCCGAGGAAAAGAAGGTGAGGCATTTGATGCGCGGAGTAAAAGAACAGCTCTTCGCTGGGCTCGTGCGCAATCCACCAACGACAGTCGCCCAGTTCATCAGTGAGGCGACCACTATGGAACGTACGCTGCAGCAGCGGTCATCACAATACGAACGCCACATCCCGGCCACCGCATGCTCTATCGGCTCTGACAGCGAGAGACAGGCTCTCGCAGACTTCATTCGAAGTATTGTTCGGGACGAACTGCGACAGCTTCAGGCGGTGTGATCCCATGAACCTGTGTCTGTCCTCGCGGATGTAATCAGACAAGAAGTCCGGCAAGCCGTCACACCCCTGACCCCAATCACACCACTGATTCCCGAGGCACCAGTCCTGACATACGCAGCAGCATTGCGATACCCTGCGCCACCGTCTACAGATCCTGCTATGCGGCCCAGGTACCAGGCTATGCAGTCAATCCACGCCAATGCTTCGAGCCTGCCTCTACGTTTATCCTCTACCCCGGATAGATGACTCATTGGACCGTATACGCAACGCTAAATATTTTTATTCCATGGATTTACGTTGCGGCTACTGGCAAATCGCAGTGGATGAGCGCGACCGCGAAAAGACGGCGTTTATTACTCCCGACGGCCTGTACGAGTTTAAAGTGTTGCCTTTCGGTCTATGCTCAGCGCCAGCTACTTTCCAAAGAATGATGGATATGGTTCTCACAGGGCTCAAATGGCAATCATGTCTTGTTTACCTTGATGACATCGTGGTCTTTAGAGACACGTTTGAACAACACGTCCAACGCCTTCATGCAATACTTTAGGCAATCATAACAGCGGGGCTTTCTCTCAAACTCAAGAAATGTCATTTTGGATATGAAGAACTGAAGTTCCTTGGTCACGTTGTGAGCCATGCCGGCATCCGCCCAGATCCGGAGAAAACCCGTGCTGTTGCCACCTTTCCTGTGCCCACAAATAAGCACGACATACGCCGATTTCTGGGGTTCTGTGCGTATTACAGGCGCTTTGTCGAAAAATTTTCGAAGATTGCGTAACCCCTCAACAAGCTTACAAAAGACGGTCTCTCGTTTTTTGGGGTCCCGATCAGTGTCATGCGTTCGACACCCTCCGAAACCTCTTCCAGGCTCAGCCTGTACTGGGTCATTTTGACGAAAGCGCTGACACGGAATTACACACTGACGCCAGCAACGTTGGATTAGGAGCGGTATTAGTTCAGTGGCATAATGGCGTAGAGCACGTGATCGCTTATGCGAGCAGAACGTTATCCCCAGTGGAGAAAAACTATTCTGCAAACGAGAAGGAATGCCTCGCTGTTGTCTGGGCCATAACAAAGTTCCGCCCATACTTGTATGGCCGCCCATTCAGCGTAGTTAGCGACCACCATTCCCTTTGTTGGCTCGCAAATCTCAAAGATCCCGCAGGTCGTCTAGCACGATGGTGCCTTCAGCAACAAGATTTCGATGTCACCATCGTCCACAAATCTGGGCGAAAACACACCGACGCCGACTGTCTCTCACGTGCACCGGTATAAAATGCCAACACTGACCTTGAAGACGACGACACTTTTCTTTCTGCCGTATCAGCAACCCGCTTGGCTGAGCAACAGCGTCACGACTCGGAGTTCATTCCGCTCATTAACTACCTGGAAGGACGCAATTCCCACCCTCCTCAAAGCTTTGCACGCTCGCTATCCTCCTTTTGTTTCCGCGATGGAGTGCTTTACAAAAAGAACTTTCATCCTACACAAGCTATGTATCTGCTTGTTGCGCCAAATACGCTTCGTGGTGACATTTTACGTGCGTGTCATGATGAGCCATCGTCCGCACACCTCGGCTATACGCGCACGCTGCAACAGATTCAACGCTCCTACTACTGGCCACGTCTCGCAAAGACTGAAGCACTACGTTCGCACATGTCGCGACTGTCAGCGACGTAAGGTTCCACCTTTACGACCAGCGGGACTACTGCAACCAATAGGCCCGCCAAAGGCGCCCTTTCATCAGATTGGCATGGACTTGCTGGGGTCATTCCCCACGTCTTCGTCTGGAAACCGCTGGATTGTGGTCGCTAAGGACTACTTAACACGCTACTGTGAAACGAAGGCGCTTCCAAAAGCAACCGCAGCAGATGCCCAATTTTTCGTGAACAGCATCGTCTTACGTCACGGTGCTCCAGCTGTCGTCATAACTGATCGTGGGACAGCTTTCACCAAAGAGATGCTGCAGGAAGTCTTGCGATTAAGTGGCACGGAACATCGTAAAACAACGGCTTACCACCCGCAAGCAAACGGGCTGACTGAACGACTCAATAAGACAATTGCGGACATGCTGTCAATGTATGTGGACATCAGTCACAAGAACTGGGACGCCATACATCCCTACGTAACTTTTGCGTATAATACTGCTGCTCAAGTAAGTACCGGTTTCACACCTTTTCGCTTAGTCCACGGTCGCGAGGTCACGACGATGCTCAACGCCATGCTCCTGCCCGACAACATAGAAATATACCGCACCTATGCCGTCCAATTCGCGCAGTGTGCAGAAGAGGCCCGTCAAATTGCTCGTCACCGTATTCAACATCACCAAACCGCAGACGCACGCCGCTACAATCTTCGTCACCGTGAAGTTATTTTCAAGCCCGGTGATGAAGTCTGGGTGTGGACCCCTATCTGACAACGTTACCGTTCAGAAAAGCTTCTTCGCCGCTAGTTCGGACCTTACAAGGTCGTACGACGTCTCAGCGACATCACATACGAGGTTCTCCCAGAAGGCTCTTCGAGACGTTCCCGTTTCACCCCGCGAACTGAAGTCGTTCACGTTTCACGGCTGAAACCATACTTTTCGCGCTGTGAATCGCCAGTGAGTGACTGACTTTATTCGTCTCTCCCTTACATTCTTTCCTATATTTCTTATTTCTCATTTGGCTCTTGGCTCCACAACCAACTATGTTATTCCGCCTTACGCCATTCATTTTGCTTGCATGGTAATTTTCATATCATTTTCTTTTTTTTCCTTCATGTACAGCACCGAGACGATGCTTCTTGGGAGAGGGGGCAATGCCACCATTGATGAACGAGCCACTGTGGCTCATACCCGTTTTGGGCTACGAAGAAGGAGAGAACGTTTTCATTGCTCTGGTTCGGGTGAACTCCTGGCTGCAGGTCTTGTTTTAGATGCGGAGCATCTAATACTCGAGGCTTGTAGTGCGGCGCCGTCCACAAGCTTCCTCCTCCTTCTTCCACCATCTGTGCATCCCTTCCTCCTCTACACACCGCGCGCGCTTCACTGCTCCACCATCTGTGCACCCTTCCTCCTCTACACACCGCGTGCGCTTCTCCTCTTCACGAACATTCGCTGGCTGTATAATGTAGCGCGCATGCGCCGTCACGCTTCGAGAACATCGGCAGCTGACGCGCGCGCATGCGCCGTCGCGCTTCGAGAACATCGGCAGCTGACGCGCGCGCATGCGCCGTTGCACTTCTCCCCCTTCTCGAACATTCGACAGCTGACGCGTGCATGCACCGTCACCCACCATCTGTGCCGCGCGCGCTTCTCCCCTTCGAGAACATTCTACAATTCTCCTGATTCTCCAGTGGACGCGCATGCGCCGTCGCGCTTCGAGAACATTCAACAGCTGACAGTGCATGCGCCGTCGCGCTGTATATATACTCAAGGTCGGCGCTCGCTCGCTCAGTTGCCGCTCGTCGGTTGGTTTGTACGGCGCGTCGACGTCCAAGGTCGCGGTGAAATGAATTCCAACGAATCCACAAACACAATGATCGACGTCCCTTCGACCAGCGCCGCCCTTTCGCATACGTGTGTACGTGTTCACTCATTTAACACCCCCTCCTACAACCACGTTAACCAATTTAGCCATCGACCCAAGTAAGTCGCAATTTAACACCTCATTTCACAACCACGTTAACCAATTTAGCCATCGACCCAAGTAAGTCGCACTTTAACACCCCGTTAACCAATTATATGCTCCGCATCCTCCTCAGTGTTCCCCCGAGGGAAGCTGCGGGCAATTTTCGCTCGCGACAATATTTAATGATAATGAAGGTAGTGAGCTTAAAATACAGGAGGTCACGCTAGAAGTAAGTGATAAATACAGATATCTGGGCGTATGGATAAGCAATGAGGCCGAGTAGCTAAGGCAACACGAAATATACGTTACGACTTAAGTTAAGAGGAATGCAGGGGTCATGAGAAACAGGGCACTGTGGAATTACATTAGGTATGATGTTGTGAGAGGAATATGGAAAGGGGACATCGTTCCCGGTCTGACGTTCGAAAATGCGGTCTAGTACATTAGGCCAGAAGTTCAAGCAAAATTGGAAATTAAGCAACGTGGAATAGGTAAGCTTGTGTTAGGAGCTCACGGGAATACACCAAAATCAGGGAGTACAAGGTGATATGGAATGGACATAATTTGAGGGCAGGGAAGCTAGCAGCAAGATAAAATCTGAGAAGCGATTGAGAGAAATGGGGGAGGAGCGTTGGGCTGGGGGAGGAGCGTTGGGGAGGAGCGTTCAGCTACTTGTACATGAAGAATGTCAATACAAAATGGAGGAAGCGAACCGGAAATTTACTGGCAAATATAGAAAACAGCAGGGGCCATACTAAAAAGAATTGTCAGTAAAGAAGAAGGTGAAGGAAGCTGAGATTGATATGTTAATAATTGGCATGATTAAGAAGTGCGCACTAGTGATCTATCGAACTATTAAGCAGGAAATTGCCAAGGAAAGGATCTATGATAATACTCTGGGTTGTTCTCTACTGTTTGAGGCTAGGACGCGAGTATTGCAAACCAAGACATACCGGGCCAAATACTAGGGGGCAGACACGGTACGCAGTGCGTGTGGAGAGGAAGAGGAAACTTCCGAACACTTGATATTGTTTGGTAGAAGGCTTCACGCTATAGTTCAGCATGATGGCGCAGAGTTTTTCAAAGCACTGGGGTTTAGGGACTGAGAAGGCAAATTAGACATTAAGCGGGTAGAATTAACAAGAAGGAGGTTATCTGATTGCTGACTAAAGTCAAGGAACGAGTAAAAATTACACCCTTCACTGCAAAGGACGAGTCCTCAACCTCACTATTTAAAGAAAAAAAATAACTCTATCTTTTGGTTCGCGAAGTATTACGGCTTGGTGGCGTGAGCCACCGCCTGATTTTAAGGCTACAATCATATCAATTCATCCATTCCTCGTTTAAATGCAAATATATACTCTATAATGTGATGACCACCACAGAGGTTTTAGGTTAGAGCATCCGACGCGTTATTTGAAGTTCATAGGTTTGGATCCTGCCGGAGGAAAGTTATCTTTTTATCCACTTTTGTTTTTTCATGTATACAGTACAATTACTTCTCGTGGCTTTCCCTATCCTTTCCCTGACATTATTGTCTGTTAGTTTTCCTTAACTACTATCACAGGTACCTTTATTGCGTAAGTTCCGTGGCACATTATCTGGGTAGCTGATACTTTGCGCATAGCTTACATTAAAATTCGTGGAACCGTCGCACTGCAGGGTACTACAACAGTACCGACTCCGCCATCCTCAGCGTATTTGAGCGAGAAGAACCTTGTTGTACGGAAAATGAGGTTCAGCTCAATGTTTTTGTCTCGCCCTCCACTCATTAGTAGTTCTAATGTTTTTGACATCCTTCGCTCCACACAGCCCAAAATTTAAGCAACAATGCACTTTAGAAGTCACACAGAGTCGATCAGCAACAGCGATCTGGCTTGAGAGTGTTGTTCCGCGCGACCACTACAGTAGAATGCCCGCCACGGCGTAGCCGCCGCGTCAAGCGGACAAAGAAATGTGAGTGTTTGGTAGAGTATACTAGAAGTGTTGAAAGGCATGAGCACGCCTCGCCACCTGATCCCTTCCGCGTTGCCCGTAGTGGTAGCGCTCCAGTCTCATAATACTGAAAGAGCCGCGCACAGCATGCAGGAACTCCTATGCGCTTCGGCTCCTCCGTCACGCTTTCTTGATGCATATTTCTTCGTACCGGCCCATCATTCATGTTTAGCACATGATGCCATAGCTCTTGAAGTGTGACACGCAAATCTATTGAATTGGAGCTTTGTTAGAGCCCTTGTGAGGGATAAAAAATAATTCAGGAAGGGCGTCTTTTATACTGACTTCTGTCTTAACTCTTTATTCGTTGGTTAGGCGTCTACAATATTCAGAATAACTGAGCCGATATATTGGAAGTTAGCTGTGCTCTGAAAGCTGTGAGATTTAAAAACAAACAGCGTGTCAAACGCACGCAGAACTAGGAAGCGATAAGTAAAACGGGGAGAGGAAGGGAATCTGAACCACGTAAAATGAGAAATGTTTTCGTAATTTAACATTTCAAGGTATACTAAAATATTTGCACGCATTCACAGCGACCACCAATTGCCAAAGTTAGTCGTTATAATGCACCCCACCCCCTGAAAAAAATGCTAGGTAGCTTTGCGCCGAACGTTTACAGTTGACCAAGATGAATATAGCTTGTGTCTATACAAATGCGCACTGTACACTTCAGCTTTTCGACAGCATGACGTTTTAAAACTAGTTGAAGTCTAACTTAGACGGACGAGAAATACACCGCATAAAAAGATTAGCTGCGCTAAGGGCCATAGCACGAATACTCTCAGTGGGGTGGTGACGTGTGACCTAAAAGTGCATATATATATATATATATATATATATATATATATATATATATATATCTGTGTGTGGGTGTGTGTTTCCTCTGTACATATACAAGTTAAATTTTTCAAAACGAGATGCGCCCTGCCTGCCTACACTTTGACACTTTATAATAGAACTATGCTTATAATGCAAAACATCGTCATAAGTTTGCTGGCTTAATGGCGTGACGCCAATAGAATATTTGAAATGCAGCACATAAGGCTGTCAATACTAAATGAGAAGTGGATACTATGAAAACGCAAATTAACTGACGGGCTATATATACAATTGGCACTTTTTAATATGGTCATGTGTTGTTTTCAATATACTTAATATGTAATAAGCCTATGCCAAAGCAATAATAATTATCTTCCGCAAAACTGGCATGAAAAAACTGATTCGTCGCCGATTTAAATATTGTCACAACATTACTTATACTCGGCTTTCTCGTGAAACAATCGAGCGCATGTAGGATGAGAAACACTGTGCTCTGGATATCGTAGAGACTGCCGACAACACGAGCGTATGATTTAATCGCTGTTTTGATTCTCCTACTCTCTTTGTAGTTCGTCAGTAGCCACTCATTATGTAGCACCGCTCAAAGCGCGACTTGATTGAGAAGCTAGGCGGATCCGTGCAAATTTCGATTGGCAATTTTTTTGTGGGTCGGCAGTTTCTTGAAACGGTGAATGTAACGACGTGATTTTGACGTGCCTGCATATTCACTCGTGTCGTGCAGCAGGTCCGCCTACCGATAAAGGCTCAGAAAAACATTAAACGCGCAAGGAAACGGGCAATTACACGCTTTCGCCGGCAACGGCGCGCACGCTCTCAATGCAAACGGTCCTGAGATCTTCAGTACCATGGGACTACAGCGCTACCGCTACTGTCACCCGCCGGAGAATCAGCCGAAATGCTGCGCGGCCGCCTCGTTCATTCCGCTGCCCCCTTCTAGTACACTGCAACATTGGTGGCTACGCCGGTAGTTCCGGCATCGCAGACGCTTATGGCGGCAAAAACAGCTGTGCTTGCTGCTGTAAAAAGCCGAAGTACGTCCACTCAGCTGTGAAAATCCAACGGAAGAAGGCATGAACATTTCGGAGCCCCAACTTGCACGCAGAAAAATTGAAGATGGGCATGGTACTGATTATGGACGGAGGGGACGAGGAAAGAAGGAAGCATTGCGTTACATGAACGAAGCCCACTGTGTCAGCTCAAAACATTATCAATACATCAAAGCATGCGGTAAGTTTTAGTACTCTCGGTGTTGTTTCGTGTTTTAACCTCCTGCGTGAACCGGCTGATCTGCGGCGAACAAGTACGTTTTGATCAAAAGCTACGGCGCAATATACCCTGAAGTCTCGGCGAAATTTGTTGCTTGCATGAGCTCAACGCAAAAGGTCAGGTGCTGTGCCGACACAGCTAGCGTTAAAAACGGGTTGACTTGCCAAGACTTGCTGAGTGACGCAATGCTCCCTCCTTTCTTCTCTTTCTCCGCGGCACGGAAACCGAAGATGCTACAGCATTCACGCAACCAAACGCTGACGACGACGACGAAGGCTGGAGAATGGTACGGAAGATCCGCCGAACAAATTGACAAGTAGGGGAACACGCAGAGGCGTAAAAGAGCGGCTTTAGCTCTAATAATAGCAAATGTATTTTTTATTTTTCAACGATTACCATAAGCTCAAGTCCCCCAAGCTCCCACCACTGCAATGGGACGACAATAAAGTTGCTCTGAGACCACACCAAGTATTGTCCATACAAACACTCACCAGCCCACCACTAGCAGAGACGGTTTTTGCAGTGGTCAAAAATAACATTCTAAAGAAATATTCATTCTACGATGAAAACGCGGCTTCGATATTGTATGACTGTACGCACTCCTGCCCAGACACGGCAGCACTTTATACCAAAATCTCCTTTATTACAGTAAACGGCTGACCCCATGCAGTGAACGCATACTTTGCTACAGGTTACGGAGCCATGTGGGGAGCTATTCATAGCCTGACTCCGCATAGCTCGTCACGCGTCTGGTACCCTAAAGGTTTGTGCGTCCGAACTTATACCGTCGAAACCACCCATGCTAGTATGCTGAGTAACTCAAGGACAGTGGTCATTACGTCATACGGAAAATTCGTACCCAAGTACATATATTGTCGAGAAAAAGAATAGGCCCCCTACCCGCATAAAAAAGGTGTACAGGTCTGCGAATACGGTCGGCAGAAGGGGCACACAACGGACATCTGCTTCACGTTTGTAAAATATGTTGGGTTTTAGAGCAAACGGATGGACAAGAATGCTCCCCGTGCTGTGCCTGTGTGGACAAGAGCATATAAACAGAGATAGCAGCAGTCAAAAACGCCTCAAGTCAGCTGTACACCGCCGCAAATACCAGAACAGAAAGCTGGCGCCCAACATGCAACAGTCATTTAAGGACATTCAAAGAAGCCGCCGACAACGCTGGTTTGAATCCGAAGGGAAGATGCACGTTCACTGGTCACTAATTCCCAGGACTGCAACACTAAGCTCATATGCCACGCTCAAATACTACGTCAGTAATTTAAAGGTCTTTTGTTCTGTTGACGATTTTCTTGTGCTTTTATACTGCGATGATCGGGGCATAGAAGCTGCCGTTTGAAACATATTACGTATTTTTGATGAGTGCATGGCACCTCTTATTCTGACGCATGAGCTTCCGCAGGGTGCTTCGTTAAAGTTTTATATTTCACATTAATCATTTCAAGTGATCACTTTGCTTGAAATATGAGCCAAGAAGAAGGAAATCTCTTCTGCCGTACTTTTCGGCTCATTCAAAGCTCGTAAAGACAGGGATTGCGAATCAATCTTTAGGAAATGCTTTCCCAAAGTCCTGCAGCCACACGTTATTCAGCAGCTTCGTTGAGCAGGCTTCCAGGCTGATCAGCGCTGGTTTTTTCGATCATGTGCTGGTTTCGGTGGCGGAAAAGTTGCTTAGGACAAGTAAACAGGGACGAGAAGCACCAGTGATGTGCGTGGCTAGTAGCTCAAAGGGCGTGGCTGTGATTTCTTATCTACATAGGATTTCTCACCATTTGACAAAAATTGGTGATAAAGTAGATGAAAAGGTTGTTTTCTCTTCTTCAGAAAAGATTTGAGCTCTTTGCAAACGGATGAATGTGCAGACCGCACGAAGGAGCTGCTGCACAATCAAACATAGAAGGCTATTCGTGATAGTCATCGTCTATTTTTTCCGGTTGTCATTGGGCAAGATATATGGTGGGCAAACGGACCTGTGCCTGAATGGGTATTTAAAGGAGCATCATTCGAATGTTCACTCAGCTGTGCAAGGTCATTTGTGCATCTATCGCATAAATTGTGGTTCCAGACCGTAATTAGAAAAGTGCACTGTTGTAGCCAAACACCATCAGCAGCTAACACGAGAGAATATAGAGGTCAGTTTGAAGTTTGAAGTTTAGTTTATTTGCAGGAAAAAAAAATACAAAAACTTCCCTGCGGGAGGCAAAGACTAAAGGCTAAATAGCCTGACGAGGTCTTGACCTCCTGATACAGTCTGCATCAGTGCCATATTACACATATTCACACATCAGTAACATACATATACAAATAAGTGACATTATACATATCTTATTTAGTTACACAGCTTATTTCTACATGATATACATTCAGAATATGTTTTACATAAACAGGAAACAATTTTGGTATCAAACGATTCTGTTTAAGTATCATTGTTCATAGTAAGAAAAAAAATCAACTCAGTATACAAGTATTCCTAAATATAAAAGCCTATGGATCTGCTATGTCTTTAGTCAAAAGAAGAAAGGATTTATGATGACATTTAAATTGTTTGGTTTTCAGAGTAAAGTCTATATTCGATTCGTGAAGGTTTAGCAATTGTATGATCTTATAATCAATAGCCTGCTTGCCATAGTTCGTGCGTGTTTTCTTAGTTTTGCGGGTAGAATTTCTGAAGCCATATGTTGTTGATACAGTGCGTGGAAAGGAATCCTGTAGTTTATGTTCGTGGATGTGTTGCATCAGTTTAAGATTATATACTTTCCTAGCAGATAGAATTCCATGTTTAAGAAAAAGCGGCTGAGTGTCTAAGTCCTTGGGGTGACCTTTATATTTTTCTATTACACGGAGCGCGCGCTTTTGCAAGATTAATATTCGATCGTAATTGGTCTTAGTTGTTGTTCCCCATACAAGCATTCCGTATAGAAGTTTGGAGTAAAACATGCTATAATATAATGATTTACATAACCATGAAGGGAGGAGGAAAGCAATTTTACTCAAGCACCCTACAGAACGAGCTAGATCTACCAAGAGACTATTTACGTGCGGTGTCCATGTTAAGTGCTCATGAAACCAGACTCCAAGGAATTTTTGTGTGCTGACTTGTTCGAGTCGCTGATTGTCAAACAAGATTACTATATTATCACTGATGTGCTTGTTAATGGGCCTGAACATAATAATTTTTGTTTTTTGTGTGTTTAATTTTAGTTTGTTTTTTGTTAGCCAGCCTGAAAGTTTCGAGAGATATACATTTGTCGAAGCTTCTACTTCCTGAATGGTGGAGCCTGTGAAAAATATACTTGTGTCGTCAGCGAACATTTTAATTTCGGGTGTATACTGAACCTCTGTAATATCATTTATATATAAAAGGAAAAGCACGGGGCCTAAAATGGACCCCTGCGGAACTCCTTTCTTTACGCTTAAATAGTCTGACTTTTTACTGTCTATGCTAACAAATTGTTGTCTGGATGATAAATAGCTTTTAAATAAGTCAGAGACTATTCCACGAATTCCATAGCGGCTTAATTTCAACAGTAAGATATTATGGTCAACAGAATCGAACGCTTTACGCAAGTCAAGGAAGACACCTAACGTGAATATTTTATTTTCAATATTTTCTATTATGCGGCTTTTTACATCATTTAGTGCCTCTTCCGTGGTTTTATTTTTGCGAAAACCATATTGATGCGGTGATAAGATATTGTACTTCTAAAGATATTTCATAAGGCGCGTATTTATACATTTTTCATAAATTTTTGAGAATACAGGTAATACGGATATCGGACGATAGTTTGTTAATTCAGTAGTGTTGCCACCTTTATGAATGGGTGTAACTTTGGCCACCTTAAGTTTTGTTGGAAAGATTCCAATAAGAAAGGAATAATTTACCAGATATGCTAATACGGGGCTAAGTATAGATGCGACAGCCTTAACTGGAGCCACCCTTACGTCATCATAACCACTCGCAACGTTTGTCTTTAGTTCTTTTATATATCGGTAGACTTCCTCGGGTAATACTTCGTGTAGTACGAGAGAGTTCATGCAACTACTTGTTTCATCTTCATATTGTGTTGAGTCTTCATCACAAACAGCCACATTTACAAAGTATTGGTTAATTGCGTTCGCCAGTTCCTTACCCTCCAGAATGATATTGTTGACTTTTACTTGTTTAGGTGCATTTGACGTTGCTGTTCTCCCAGTTAAGGAAATAACTTGTTTCCATATTTTTGCCGGTTCTGATCTTATACGTGAGAAGGTGGCTTCATAATAGGCAAGTTTAGCCTTCCTAGTGTCACTATTTAGTTTGTTGCGGAATCGCTTGAATTCACGCAATATTGCAATATCTCTAGTAGCAAGAAACCTGTGAAAAAGCGCGTTTTTCTGCTTGATTCGTTTCAGGAGGTCACTGTTTATCCATGGTTTTCTGTTCTTACCCTTTCGTGTTCTGATCTGTTGTATCGGGAAAGCAATATCGTAGCACTCAAGGAAAATAGCTAGGAAAGTATTATATGCGCTATCTGGATTGCATTGCACATATACAGGTGACCAGTCAGCACGTTCAATTAATTCGGTAAACTTAAGCAGTGATTTGTCATCAATATATCTATACCGCGCGATATTTGGACATTTAATTTTATGCTGCAGGTTTTGTGTAGAAATGTAGATAGGTAGGTGGTCACTTAGGTCTGAGCACAGTATGCCCGAGGTGTAATCGCAGCTATTTAGGCTTGTTATACAGACGTCAAGTGACGTGGAACTATTGTGAGTAATACGGGTTGGATATATAATGGCATTCCGACATCCATATGATGCTACAAGGTTTTTCAAGTCAAGCGCGTACAGCTCTTCACTCATCATATTAATATTTACATCACCCATGATAAAATATGGTTTTTTTATCTCATTAAAACAATGCATGAGGTTTTCCATATGACTGAGAAAATGCCTCTTATATCCAGTTGGGGGTCTATACACCACGGCAAGTACAAAAGAATTTGTTTCTATTGCTAGGCACTCTATGTCACCATTACTCACAGAAAGATCATCAAGCATTTGAAAACAATATCGCTGCCGCAGGTATATAGCCAACCCTCCACCTCTTCCTGCGCGATCCAAGCGTGCTATATTATAGTTAGTGAACTGAGGAGACATGTCAGTATTACACAGCCATGTCTCTGTAAACAATATTGCATCGATGTCCACGTGAAGAGAACTCATAAAGACATCAAATGCTTCATGCTTGTTCCTAATACTTCTTATATTTTGATGTAGTATGGTAAAGGAGGCATCAATAATTATTGGTATTGTTGTTTCTATAGTAGACATGGTGAACTCTGGAGATAAGAGTCCTTCCTCTTTCCCCTTTCTTTACTTAATGAGACCTAAATCAATTGGGCTTGTTATCCGGATTACATCTGACGTTTCATCTTTGCGCGCAAGAATTTTTCCTCCACTAAACCATACGAATTTCTATTTTGCAGATTTCTTTTTTGCTATGGCTGCGCCAAGAAGCTGCTTATTCTGTCGCGTCAGGTGCTCGTTAACATAAATAACGCTTTCCGCTCCCTCGTAATCGAGGTGACTAGAAAGGATCCTTTGTTTCTTTGCTTTTGCGAGCACCGCATTACGTTTGTTGCGCGAGACGAGCCGGACAACGATGTTCCGTTCATTCCTTTTTGCCGTCGACACCCTGTGACAGATGTCGATGTCACTGTCAGATATTGGCTCGCCCACAAGCTCACCTATCTTTTTCACGACGATAGTTGAGTCAAGTTCCTCTGGTGCACCCTTTATCTCAAGATTGTTACTTCTTTGATATTGCTCAAGTTCTTCAACTTTCTTTTCAAGCCGATGATTCTCGGCTTTTAGTTTTTCGTTCTGAGAAACCAGTTCTTTTACTTCCGCTCTTAGTGCCCTGATATCGGTTCCTATTTTCTTTACTTCATCGCATGTATCGCAGCAAAATTTCAGGCTTTCTTTTAGTGACCTTATCTCGGCACGTATTTCCCGTTGAAAATCAGACATTAACGTTGCGATTTCTTTCTTGTCACCCTTACTCATGATAGGAACTTCACTTGACAAGTACAAAGAAAAAAAAATGTTTGTCCGGCAGCAGTGCAAAAAGCAAGGAAAGTAGTCGAGGGATACCTCTTTCTTACCTGCAAAGAATTGCAGATGTATTTTTGCCGTCTGATCGCTTTGTGCACCGCTGCCGGACTGTGTGGGAGACGAGAATCTCAGCGCTTATAAAGCCAGCCGAGGATCAGCTGACAGCCTTCTGCGCCGACTCCGTGTTATCTTGTTCCAGCAATCAGGCCAGCAGCGTCAAGATGCCGGTTCTCGATGCGTTGCGGGCCATACGTCGATGAAGGGTAGTTTTGCCGTAGCGTCCAACCGAAGCGTACACGTGGAAATTTCCTGCAAAGAATTGCAGATGTATTTTTGCCGTCTGATCGCTTTGTGCACCGCTGCCGGACTGTGTGGGAGACGAGAATCTCAGCGCTTATAAAGCCAACCGAGGATCAGCTGACAGCCTTCTGCGCCGACTCCGTGTTATCTTGTTCCAGCAATCAGGCCAGCAGCGTCAAGATGCCGGTTCTCGATGCGTTGCGGGCCATACGTCGATGAAGGGTAGTTTTGCCGTAGCGTCCAACCGAAGCGTACACGTGGAAATTTCCTGCAAAGAATTGCAGATGTATTTTTGCCGTCTGATCGCTTTGTGCACCGCTGCCGGACTGTGAAAAGGCAAATGCTGGGTGATCGTGAAAGGCAAATGCTGGGTGATCGATGTATAAGTATGCCTTCGCTTTCTCTGACTAGAAAAGCGAGTTTGGGCTTTGACGCAGTAGATCATAAAATTGTGCTGAGCTGTGGCGTTGTAACCTTATAATGAATTGATGATTGTCTTGCTGTGATGCAATAGGTTGCGTTCTGTCATGAGCATATATTGCCAGCGTTTTCGCTAATGAAATTTCAGTGGAAGTCAGTGCTATTTCTGTCCTTTTCTCTTTTTCTGCAGTTAGTAACTACTCGCAGTCTCGCGCTGTGCAAATATGTTGATTCCCAATCACTAACTAGCCCAAGTACTGCTTTGTTAAGCTACATTTCTAGTACGTCGGGCACTTTCTCGTATTTCTCTGCTGATCCGTGTCACCTCGCCGGCTTCATTGCCCTTGCTGAGTGTGAAGCGCGCTCTTTTGCTTATTGCTTACGCCTCAAGTTCCTGCCGCCTGCAGTCAAGCTGCTGTTCCGAGGCCTGATTCCATCGTCTAGACATAGCATTGAAATTTGCGAAATTCTTCGCTCGGAATGAAAACGTCGAGCGCTCCAGCTTAGGGGCGTGATGTCCTTTCAAGTGAACAATACCGACAGCCCTCGAGGGGCCAAGAAAAAGCGGCTGGAGTTTCGCGTCTCCACTTGCAGAATGACCGAGTTAATCTGGCAGCATATGCTGGCACACCTTCAGGCCAGAACTACAAGGAAAAAACCCTCACCGAGCAACCCAATTCGGACTGCGTGTGAGGCGCCCACCCCGGACTGTGTACAGCGCGTGTTAAGCTTTGGTCGCAAGTTCACCGCACAACCTCAGCTGGCACCACCGGAAATGCTGACTTTTGTCTGGCAAGTAGCCAAACGGGCTCTCGAGGCCGAAAAGGTAGATGTGTTGCTGAAGGCATTCAGGTTTTGTCGCAGTCTACACCAGACCGCCATAACCTGCCTTTTCACCATGTTGTCGCATTTTTCAAAGAGAATGCACTAGCTTTGTTGACCACGGATAAGGATGGGGGTTTTGCTGTGTTGCCGAATGAAGTGCTCCGCTCAAAAGTCAGCAATGCTATTAGTGCCGTGTTCGAATTCTGAAGCGACTTAACGCTGACGAAAGTAAAAACTGAAGCTTAGAAGTTGTGCAACGCACTGAATATAAGTAAACTTGCAAGATCCATAGACAAAAGCAAGATGGTTAGCTCAGATTTATTCTTTACGGTCGAGATCACAAAGTGAACTGGCCACTTCAAGTCATTGTTTCAGAAAATGGGACGAGGCAGTAGGAAGTAACCTTGTTTTTACAAGATAAGCTAAACTTGCTGACCATCGACGACCCGTTTCTGGTGAAAGCTTCTAATGACATCATTTCATTTCTTTCACGTTACAACAATGGGTTAAGTGCCTTCTCCGTTGACATTAAGGATCCTTACTACTCTTTACCACATGACACGCTACTATGGTGCGTTGAGGACTGCTTTAACAACTTTGGTTCAGTTGCATTCCAGAATTCTGCGGGCATACCAGTCAGTGGATTTCTCGAGCTCATTAGCTTTTACTTAAAAACATCGTTTGTATCATGGAACGAAGGCACTTTTATTCAGAAAAGGGGAGTGTGCATCGGTTCATGCATAGCACCTGTTTTGAATGACATCTTTCTCACTCACCATGACCGACTTTTGGGTAGCCGCCTCGACAGAACAGCTGTCGTAAAGGTGTTTCGTTTTTTGACGACTTTCTTGTGCTTTTATACTGCGATGATCGCGACTTCGAAGCTGCCGTTTCAAACATATTACGTTTTTTTAAGAGTGCATGACACCTCTTATTCTAATGCATGAGCTTTCGCGGTATGCTTCGTTAAGGTTTTTAGATTTGAGAATAAACATCTCAAGTGATCACCTTTGCTGGAAATACGAGCTTGGAGGAAGCAAACCCATTCTACCGTACTTGCCGGCTCATTCAAAGCTCGTAAAGAGAGGAATTGCTAATTATTGTTTAAGAAATGCCCTCCGACAGTCTTGTGGCCACTTGTTAATTAGCAGCTTCGTTGAGCAGGATTTGTGTCTGATCAGCGCTAGTTTCCCCGATCATGTGCTGGTTTCGTTGACGGAAACGTTGCTTAGGACAATTAAACAGGGACGAGAAGCACCAGTGAACTGCATGGCAAGTAGCTCAAAGCGCGTGGCTGTGATTCCCTTTCTACATAGCATTTTTCACAATTTGAAAAGGATTGGTTATAAGGTAAATGTAAAGGTTGTTTTCAGCGCTCTGCAAACGAAAAGCTTTCAGCGCTTTGCAAACGAGTGAATGCGCAGTCTGCATGAAGGAGCTGCTGCACAATCAAACACAGAAGGCTATTCGTAGCATCATTGATAGCCATTGTTTATTTGCTCCCGTTGTTATGCGGCAAGATATAGTTTTGGTAAACGGGCCGGTGCGTGAATGAGCACTTAAAAGAGCATCATTACAGTGTATACTTAGCTGTGCAAGATCATTTGGGTATCCATTGTATAGATTTTAGTTGCATACCAAAATTCAAAAAGTGCATTGTTGTAGCCAAATACCGTCAGCAGCTAACACGAGTGACTATGGAGGCAAATCAAACGCAAATGCTGGGTGTTCGATGTATCAGCATGCCTTCACTTGCTCTGACTGAAAAAGAAATCGAGTTTCTGGCTTCGACACAATAGATCCTGAATTTGTGCTGGTCTGGGACATTGTAACCATATATTGAGATGGTGATTGTCTTGCTGTGATGCATGCAGTAGGTTGCGCGATTGCGCAGTGATGTTCTCTCATGAGTATATGTTTCCAGCGTTTTCGCTAGCAAAACTTCAGGTGAAGTCCGCGCTCTTTCTGTTCTTGTATCTTGTTCTGTAGTTTTGTCGTAACTACTCGTAGTCTGGCGCTGTGCAAATATGTTGACTTCGACAGTACGATACCACAGCATTAACAGCCGTTCATACTGCTACGTGGCAGCACTAATTAACTTGGTAGAGAAGAAGACGATGTTTGAGCTGTCATGCAGACTGAGTTACGGGATGTCTCCTGACGGGAAGAGTACCAGAGTCTTGGGAGAATGCTAACATACTCTTAATACATAAGAAAGGAGATGACAAGGGTTTGAAGAACTGCAGGCCGATCAGCCTGCTCTCTGTAGTATACAAACTATTGACAAAGGTAATTGCTAACACAGGAAAGAAAACATTGGAATTAAATCAACCAAAGCAACAAGCAGGATTTCGAACAGGCAACTCAGCAATCGACCACATTCATACTATCAATCAGGTAATAGAGATATGCTCAGAATATAACCAACCACTATACATAGCTTTCAGAGATTACGAGAAGGCGTTTGATTCAGTAAAAATATCAGCCGTTATGCAGACACTGCGGAATTAGGGCGTCGACGGAGTATATATAAGCATCCTGGAACAAATCTATAGGGGATCCACTGCTACCATAGTGCTTCATAAAGAAAGCAACAGAATACCAATCAAGAAGGGTGTAAGGCAGGGGGACACAATCTCCCCAATGCTATTTACCGCGTGCTTACAGGAGGTTCCCAGAAGCCTACAATGTGAACAGTTAGGGATAAGAGGTAATGGAGAGTACCTTAGCAACCTGCGCTTCGCCGATGACAGTGCATTGCTGAGTAACCCAGGGAACGATTTGCAACTCATGATTACGGGGTTAGGCAAGGAGAGCAGAAATGTGGGTCTTAGAATGAATCTGCAGAAAACAAAAGTAATGTACAACAACCTCGGAAAAAAGCAGCGCTTCGAGATAGGTTTTGTGCACTTCAAATTGTAAAAGACTATGTCGACTTAGAGCAGGTAATAACCGCGGAGCCAAACCACTAGATTGAAGTAACTAGAAGAATAAGAATATGGTGGAGCCCATTTCGCAAGCACTCTCAAATTATGACAGGTAGATTGCCACTATTCCTTACGAGGAAGGTATATAACAGCTGTATCTTGCCAGTACTTAGCTACGGAGCAGAAACCTGGAGACTTACAAAGAGCGTTCAGCTTAAGTTGAGGACGACGCAGAGAGCGATGGAAAGGAAAATGGCAGGTGTAACCTTAAGAGGCAAGAAGAGAGCAGAGTGGATTAGGGAACAAACGGGGGTTGAGGATATCATAGCTGAAATCAAGAGGAGGAAATGAACATGGGCCGGGCATGTAGCGCGTAGACAGGATAACAGCTGGTCATTACGGTAACTGACTGGATTCCCAGAGAAGGCAAGCGGGTTAGGGGGAGACGGAAGGTTAGGTGGGCAGATGAGATTAAGAAGTTTGCGGGTATAAATTGGCAGCAACAAGCACAGGACCGGGTTAACTGGCGAAACATGGGAGAGGCCTTTGTCCTGTAGTAGACGTAGTCAGGCTCATGATGATGATGGAGACTGAGTTCCATACTGTATGCAGGCCTCTTTATCCATAGTAAACATATTTCTCAGACGCCCTCTCCCCGTAACAATACCGACGCTAGCGGCATCGGGTATCACACACTGAACAGTCCTAGCACAGCGCAAGGACGGCCATGACGAGTGCGCCGTCGCGTATGCTAGTACCACTTTGAAGAAGCCAGAAGTGAGCTCTTCTGTGACTGAAAAGGGGTGCTTAGTGAACAATCGAGCTCTTGGTAAACTTCGTTCTTACCTATACGGTAGTCCTTTCAATTTTGTCACCGACCATCACGTTCTTTGCTGGCTTTCTTCGCTGAAATATTCTTCATTACGTCTTGGTCGATATGCTCTTTACTTACACGAGCGTGACATTCACGTTGGGTAGAGATTGGGACAGAAACGCACTGATGCCGATGTGCTGTTTCGGTCACTGCTACTTTCTGATGTAGCTTTCTTGTCAATGATCTACACATCACCAATGTCACCCATCGACACCCTGGATATGTCACTCGAACAGCGCAAGGTTGTTTGACTTTCGGCTATGCTCAACTACCTACATAATACATCGGCTGCACCATCTTCGAGAACACTTCTTCGCCAAGCCACCCATTTGACTGTGCGCGACAACAGTCCTTTGCCAAAGAATTTATATGCCCCATGGTCGTAAATGGCCGCCCGTGATACCACAACACAAGCGCTCTGACATCTGCGCTTATACTTTCATGCTGCTCCTCACTATGGTCTGCCGGTGTACTGGAAACGTATACTCGACTCGAGCAACGTTTTTACTAACATGTAATGCACAACTTTGTCTGCCAGTACAATCGCTCTGGCATGGCGTGCCAGCGGCGTTATGTTCATAAGCGCCATTCCGGCGAGTGACAACCGCTTCTCTGCCACGCTCATTCTTTTGCTTTTGGTCGCGCCGGCATAGCCTTATAAGGCCCACTTCTCTGCAATTCCTGAGGTAACAGGTGGGTCTTTGTCAACGCCGGTCATTTGACACGCTATGGCGATACTGCAGTGCTACCAGCCGCTACCACCCGCGATGTTTTTTTTAGATGCGAAGCATTTCTTAGCGTACTTCGGCGACTTTGAGCGTATCTATCTATCTACCTATCAATCTATCTAGCCACTTACGTTTGGGTGATCTCGTGGTCAACCTATTTATTAGGTGTGAACGAAAAGTTGCATGAAAAGGTAGGATAGTTTGACTAATACGACGTGCTTGTCAAGACATGAAAAAAGTCACAATCTAGTTGCGTACGTCGTCAAACACTTTCTGCCAGACAGTGGCACATTCCATGGGCGATCATGTGCCGCTGGTATGCGGGTATGTGCCACAGTTGACTGACACTCGTTATCTGTTCAGAAACGACGTGAACACACATGGATAAATTTAACACGCGAATGTTAAGAAATACCCGACGTCGGTAGCGTCAACCCGATGAGTCCCAGCTGGAATTGAAGCCAAGTATTCTGTGTGCCAATGAACCATTTTACCACAGAGCTACGCCAGGTCTCGGAACTACTTTTCAAATAGACGCTATATTCGCGAAACGTTAATAGTGGTTTCAGTGCTGCCTACCCTATTTTATAAACAATACATAGATATACCATTTTGATACAGCCGTCACGTCGGGTTAACGTCAGATGTGGTTAGTTGCCATGCGCTTAAGTAAATTTATGCAGCAGTGTCCACGGCAAGCATCTTCGCGAGCATCATTGGTTCATATCAGCTTCTGGTGCTGCTAATGCACATGTTCCAGTTGGCATCATTGCGCAAGTGCAAAGAGCTGGTTATATAAACACCTGCAACTGTTTCGCATGTGTCTGTGTGTGCGATATTTCTGCATTAATTTAGCGTCTATTCAAGACGTGTCACTCAATAAAAAAGTTGCTACAAGGTCACCTTTCTTCCACATGCTTCGCATAACGAGGATTCCCAGGTACGTTGGATCTCCCGATTTTTTTTTTCATTCTGCGGAATTTCGTTCTTCGACATGAAGCACCATGCGGACTGCTCAGCCACAAAGAAAGCGTGTTTCTCTCCACCGTTATTCAAGCTCTTCTCGCTCCATGCAGTATCGTTCTCTCCAAGCGTACTCCCCACCACCCGAAAACAATTGGCTTGACAGAGTGGTCAACTACATGCTCGGAGACATGATAAATACATACGTCGCATGGAATCACAGGAAATGGGACGTTGTTTTACCATTTGTCACATACACCTATAACACTTCCACTCAAGCTATCAATATTTTTTTTAATTTTTTTCTATTGTACAGTCGAGAGTCGTCTTCTACCATGTACCCCCTGCTTCCATACCGACCCGATGCTTCCGAATGCACGCCGGTGTCTGAAGCGGCAAGTAAGTGGAGGGCTGTAGACACCTCACTTGTAATCTTACAAACGACGCTCAAGTACGCAAAAAAAAACTGCGACATGACAGTTATGTGACTTCGCACAACTCAGCGACTTATTATCAACTTTGGTTTTGGATACCACTTCATAGCCTTGGCCTTACAAACAAGATCTTTGGACGCTATAATGGCCCCAACTGCATCATAGAATGCACATTCTCTGTTGACTACATAGTTGAGCTTGTGACGCCGTCCCACGACCTCAGACATCGCTGTCATGATGCGATTCACGTCAGCAGTCTAAAATCGTATTACAATCCCCTGATGATTCCTACGCTTGATAGGCCAGCATGAATTGTCTTGACTACCTGAGGCAACTGTATAGAAGAGGATAAAAAAACGCTCAGGCTTCAATTTCTGTGCGCGAGATCTACGCTCGTGTCGGACAGCGCTATCCGGACTCCAAAGTCTTTACTGCTACCAGAATAAACCGTCATACCACGCCACAAATATGATTTTTCTTGTTCTTACAATCAGGTCTGATGATATGTTCTAGTTGCGATTACCTGTGCAGAGTCGAACAGCTTCGCTGTGCTATGCTGAAAATGAATTGGCGAATGCGGTAGCGCTAAGATGAGGCCTTCCTCGGCTGCGTAACGCAGAAGAATGTTGAATACAGTGGAGCTGCCTGCTTTGTGCATCTTCAGAAATACTATGTGGTGGGCTGGCGTGCAGGATGGCTCACGAGCTGCACTGGCATTGTATGATGGAGGCGCAATCCTCTTGCTTCTATAAGAAAGAATGTCCCTGTGGCGTTAGACGACCTATTCGACAATATTCAAGCAATTAACACCAATGAAAGTTATTTCGTAATGCGCAGGGGGTGCAAGTTAGTATCAGTTAAGCATACAGGTCATTACCACGTAAAATCTAGAAACATGGCTGTCGTTTTAATTTTTCTGTGAAGTATAAGTGCATAGAAGAAGAAACATTTTAAGTCTGGCAGAATTAAGAGGAGAGTCTCAAAACTACCGAATTTGATATCGTGAAAAAACACGTAAGATAACAGCCCGATCAGCTGTTGATTTGGAATATATGTGTAGAATGAAGATGAAAACAAAAGAACGCAAAGCCGGTTTAACGAAAGGCTGACGTATGAACGAGATTGTGCGCGGTATAAAAACGCTGGCTCTATCTATCTATCTATCTATCTATCTATCTATCTATCTATCTATCTATCTATCTATATATCTATCTATCTATCTGTTTTCATCCGGTGGCCTGGGAACTGAAGAAGACCCAGAAATCATCATCTTTCTGTGCTTGCAAGTGCAACAACTTTAACAGGAACAAGAGCCGCAGCATTCTCACAATGCCCCTACAACCGAAGCAGTGCCTGCCGGCTCCGAAGATGACGGCAGAGCTCCCAGAGAAGGCATGCCATATGTTACCCCCTGTTTTGGTGGCGTCAAAATTCCAAAATTTTGGGTTGACTAGCTTTTTACAGGTGGAGCCCCAGTTCTCCCTGGCGCGAATCACACAAGACCCGACCCACCGCGATTACGTCGTCACTCAGATGGACACACTATATACCAACAAAGTCTAAGAAATCCTCGCCTATCCATCAATCAGCAACCTCTATGCGCACTTGTCGAATGCACTTATCCACCGCCTGTCCTTGTTGCAATGCACCTATTTACCACCTGTCGTTTTTATGTGCATCTAAATGGTGGTCCCGGACAATAAATAACCAGTCAGTAACACGTTCATAAAGGGTCAGGAACGGTTCGTCTGTGAAGACAAATCCTACCCAGCAAAATCAGTTGGGGTCATCCATGCTGTCGCCAAAAGAAGTAAACCGCATACCGGAAAAATCTCAAAAGAATGAAAGATTTCTAGTTTTCAAAGATAAATTGTGCGTTCCCATCATCAACACTGCAGTCAGAAGCGGCGTTTCATCGCAAGGAATCCAAAACATGCCAGTGGAAGAAAGAGCTTTACACAAGTGGCCGGTTACCGTGCAGCTTAATAATGGCTGCGACACGGTCTTCGTCCAAGAGACAATAGTGCCAAAACAAAGATTACTTGCCCTTATAGAGCAGTCATATTGCTGCATCGCACACAGCGCTACCTCCCGGAAGCTGTGCTTTCGCTGGACACACTTTTCCTTCGAGGAGAGCATCCGCGCTTTGTGCATGATAGATTGCCTTTACGATGTGGTCATTTGGAATCTCCCCGGTACAGCACTGCTGGATACTTTCATAGCAAAACAAAGTAAGGCCGATAGTCCAAGCAGCTGCAGTGACACTAAGCAAGTGATGCCCAGGACATCTGCACCACGCCGTGGTAGATGACACGGGGTACCCATAATAGACCAATCACGGGCATATAAACCCGAATAGAAGGAGAGTGTAATGGAAATTTTTCGTTATCTGGCCAAGGTTAACCAAATTACACCCATATAGGTGTTTTATAGTGTCTATCACTCACACCCATACACCCCATGAAATCGGTGTATCAAGCGGGACTACACCTATACCGTGGGCGGATTTCCGTATTTACACCCTATGGCACAAACATTTTTTGTGGTGTAAAAGGAAATGTACACCCAAGTGGCCTTAAGGGAGTGAGGGTGTAAAAGCGAATGTACACCCAAGTAATCTTAAGGACGTAAGGGTGTAATATTGCTATGACACCCTAACACCCTTAAAGAACCAAAGTAGGGTAAGGGTGTAATTACCCAAATAGCAAAAAGTGTGTAGGGGTGTTCATGCAGGAATATGCCCCAACACCCATGCAAAAAATACCATAACTTGAGTGGCACTCCTTTCCATCAGGCCCCCGTGGAAGCACGTGAAAGCTTACCCTTTAGCTAGACCTTTCATGTGCATATATCCTATTCCAGTGGCTTCTGCGACAGTGTGGTAATCCTGGCCCTAGCACAGCTTTTATGGTGCATATATGAAGCACGGCATATAAGGCTTTCACATAAAACATGTAATCCTAGCTGAATGCGAAGGCATCACTCAAAATGAGCTGTCACACATAACAAAACCTTCACAAAGTCATGCCATAGTGCAAAATGAAATCAAGCTTTATTTTATTAGACACAGAGGACATACAGGCTTCAGAGACAAATTGTACCTTAATCAAAACACTTTTTCACTTGTGCAGAGCACAAGGCTATTTGCTACAAAAGAAGACTGAAAATCAGACGTCAATGTTATGGCATGGAGCTCTAACGACCGATGCATGCATATCAAAGTACAACAGAAGAGCCTTTATTTGCGCCTAAAAATGAAGAAGTAATTTTAACACGCTTCAATGCAGCACAAAAACACAGTGCAGTGAAGCATGCAAACAGCAGGAAGAGTAGTGCAATGCAGCATGCCTTATTTCTCCAATATACTGAAATAATATATCAATGCACACTACAATTGCCTCATTGATACGCCACAGTTAGCATGTGTTGTGGCATGCCTTATGCACAATATGCAAGGCTAGTAATATTCTAATGAATGTAATTACAAAGCAGTCTTAAAATGGCATCTTCATTTCCCAATAACCCTTGTGTGTTCAGACATTCAGAATACTGGGGAAACAATAATACAGAAGTGAGAACAATAGGCAAAATTACAATAACCTAACAGTGTCACTAGATACTAACCATGCAGAATAATTGATTTAAAGATGTAAAATATCAAGCGCATTACATAATATGTCCCCCTGAAACAATGTAACATCAAAGAACATAAAATGAACACACAAAAGCAGGGTGAAAGAGTAACCACGTACAGCTAGCAGTGGTGGAGCAGCCAGGCTACCATCTGGAGCAATATTTTGGACCATCATATCTTGCTTTTCCAGGGGGAAAATTTAAACTTGGAGCAGGTTTCAGGAAAAACAAATGCAGCATTTTGAGCCTGAAATTCTAAATTTACAGCATTGATTGTTATGTGCAGTTTAGCGTCCCAAAACCACCATATGGTTATGACAAACGTTGTAGTGAAGTGCTCCGGAAATTTTGACAACCTGGGGTTCCTTAACCTGCACCAAAATCTGAGCACACGGGCCTACAGCGTTTCTGCCTCAATCAGAAGTGCAGCCACCGCAGCCGTGATTCGATCCCGCGACCTGGTGGTCAGCAGCCGAGTACCATAGCCCCTAGACGACCACGGTGGGGCTCCAAATTTACAGTAGTACAACAAATTAGACTGAGTCACACAAAAGAAAAAAATATATGCAGAAATTATTTGAGATCCACTAATTCATTCAAAATATACGAGAGTGCAGCGATTTCAATAAAAGCACTCTTGAACTATCCAACAGTACAAACAATGCTAACCTCCCTATTTATGAACACTCCTCGACTCGAATCTCGTCCTTCACTTGAACTAGCTGAGCACAGCGCCACCGCTAGTCTAAAAATGACGCTGCGTTTCTCTAGAATCGCTGCAGATTATCCTTGATATTGGGTGACTTGCTCTGCCTAGAGACTGCGCTGGAATCAATTTTCTCAAGTCAAGGTGAAGCATTTATGAAGGGACGTTCTAAAATACAGGGGTAAAACTCACAGTATTATTTGCCGAGCTTGTCACACTGTTTGACAGGCGACGCAAAAATTCCAGATATTCGTAAAGGAAAAGCTCAAGGGGGTGGCGAAAAGAAAAGAGTGGCATACGATTTTCTTTATCGTCGCTTAAAGCTGCAAAAACAACATAAATCACTCTGAAAGACGGCCAGTACTCATACTAGTACTCGTTATTTAATGGCATCTGCATGGCGTAGTAATATAGGGAAAAAATATTTTGTATCCTGTGACAGCGAGTATTAGTGGCCACTACCAAATCATAAAGCACTTTTCCGCAGAGCGAAAGCGTACTCTGGCAAAAGCGACTTAAAAAGCGTTATGGACGTCATAGAAAGGGGGGGAGAACATTCTTTTAAACCGTTCTACTCTATTCTTTTGCTGTGAGGTTAGAATATAGTCAATTAAAAATTATAATTACGGTTGGCGCATCTGTATTAGATTGGATGATTATAACCCCGCCTCGATGGTTTAGTAGCCAAGGTACTCAGCTGCATTTTTCATGCAGGCGAAAATGCTGTAGGCCCATATGCTTAGATTTGGGTGCACAAGAACCCCAGGTGGCCGAAATTTCTGGAGCCCTCCCCTAAGGCGTCTTATAGTCACAAGGTGGCTTTAGGAAATTAAACTGCACACTTCAATCAATTGGATGGTGATGCTCAAACTTACGTTGAATAATGAATTTTATGTTTCTTGATAAAATTAACAATGCTGAGAAATAATTGAGGCTGGTTGGGCATTCCATAATGGGTTTGTGCAAATTTAGGAAATTGTATCCAATTGACATAATTGGCGTGGCTGCTGTTCTCTTGAACATGCAAATATGAATACGAAAATAGCATGTAATATTGTGCTACAGACATTAAACATGTGCTGTAAATAGACATGAATGCCTGAATTGAATAGTCAATTTCGCGACGAAACAACGACCGCACAAAGAAAACACATGGACAGGACGGGTGCTCACTACCAGCTGTTTGTACTGTATATTCATAATATAGCATATATTCATACACACAACCTTAAAAAGGTGGCGAGTCGGCATGAAGTACTGATGGAGTTTGTGCCTCTAAGAAACTAGCAAAGTTGCACCGGTGCATCGCCGGAAATCATGCTGAGCAACTGAAAGGCTGTAAAAAGAAGCATGCGTGGCCCTTCACGAAGTCTGCCACTGAAGTGGTTTACAAAATACCCCTATCATGCAGAAAGATACATGTTAACCAGACGACAAGGCGCTGCATCAATGATCGAGCGAGGTAACACTCCCTTACGGCAAATAATAACGACGGTGCCCGTTCAAGAGCGCATGTCACTTCATGTGGATTCACACCAAGAGCAATTTCGATGGGCTCTCACAAAAGAAACAGGGTATCAATTGTGTTAGCAAAACTTCACTCATCATGTATGAGCTGGAAGCACGGTATCTAGCGATCATATGTCCTATAGCGTGATTGGGTAAGGGACGGCCCGAGTAGGTTGCACATGCATTGACAAAAAGTGGGTTTATATCAGCCTGTTTCCTCAAGAAATAACCAATTGCAAATGAGTGCCCATCCCGTTTATGTGTTTTCTTTGTTTGTGTAGTCGTCATTTTGGCACGAAATTGACTATTGTTTAATGCAAACATGCACCAACTATCCCAACAGCGAGTTCCACTAGATATGAATGCCGCTGCTGCACATGTAAACAACAATAGCACGTGCAGCCGCATTAGAACTGTGAAAAAAAGCAGCGTTATACAGTGCCTCAGAGGCGGCACTTTCAATATATTTCTTGGTAAAAAAAGGGCTTAATAAGCATAGGACCTTTTTCTGTGTTCATGACATGCTGTTAGGGTGATTTCATGCCAAACGCCATGCGACCATTTTGGCGACCATCTCAAATGCATTCGAAAAATATTGTGCTGATTAACTGTACTGAAAGCAGTCAAACGGTAGGATATTTCGGAGCCGAAAAATGTTTGGTCACGTGGTTGCCTTTGGAACTTTCCGGAATGTCGTTTGGGTGTTGTTTGCGAAAAAAATTTTTAAAAGTACGTTCTATACCAAACTTGGTCTACATGTTGAGTAAGGGTTCTTGTGTAAGGTGTTTGAAGCTCAGTAATATTGCAATTATACTGGCACATATGCTTCTAGACATTCATCCAAAATGTGTTGTTTGCAATTTTTCATTGCAATACTGCAGCTTGTATGAATATCTGAGTAGTGAATATTTACTCCACGCAAGGTATACTTTGAGAAAAAAATATTTGAGACCTCTCATGCTGGTAAACTTTGATAAAAAATCCTAAATTCTACAAAATCGTAACTTTTGTCCGTATTGAGATGCAATTCACACCATGTGGTGGCTAACTAAAAATTACCTTTACACATATATTGTAAGCAAATAAACAGTTCTTTTCAAATACCATCATTACATTTTTTTGTTTTAAGGAAGAAAATATTTTTTAGCATTCCCATTGGCGCCTATCTTCCCATTTGGTCATACGACAGCTGCCGCCGTGAAATTCCCTATTTTAATCAATGGGAAAGTTCAAAACTTATTTTCTTCCTTAAAACAAAAATATGTAATGATAACAATCGGCATATGAAAATACCTTTTTTTCTTTTCGATTTAGGTTTGAAGGTCATATTTATTTGGACCACTCGACAGTGCAAATCACCTCTCAATATAGACAAAAATGACGATTCTGCGAAATTTGTAATTTTTTTCTCGTAATGTTTAGCAGCTTAAGAGGTCTCATAATATTATTTCCTCAATATATACCTTTTGTGTAGTTAGTATTCATTACTCAGACATTCATAGAAAGTGCAGTATTACAATAGAAAAAAATGCAAATGTAACACATTTTGGCTAAGTTCTTGAAAGCGTGGAAGACGAAGAAAGTGCTTAACAGCGCAAACGACAAGAATGGAAATAAGAGACGGGAACAGAGCCCTGAACAAACAACCAAAGTTTATTGCAAACAAACTGCAATATATAGAAAACAGAATCTGCGCATAACCACGCACCATAAGCAGAATTGCACATACATGCACCATACAGCCTACCTTATCAACAACCGGTCATATAAGTGGACCCCAGATAACTAACTTCAAAGCAGTTAAGAAAAATTGAGAGTATGCTAACATTGATTGATATGTGGGGTTTAACGTCCCAAAACCACTATATGATTATGAGAGACGCCGTAGTGGAGGACTCCGGAAATTTAGACCACCCTAGGTTCTTTAACGTGCACCCAAATCTGAGCACACGGGCCTACAACATTTCCGCCTCCATCGGAAATGCAGCCGCCGCAGCCGGGATTCAAACCCGCGCCCTGCGGGTCAGCAGCCGAGTACCTTAGCCACTAGACCACCACGGCGGGGCAGAGTATGCTAACACAGGAAGCACCAAGTTGATAGAAGGCTTCACCAATCTCGTGTTCGCGCCGATTTCTATATCTCCTGTGATCAAACACTTGTCAAGAATTGGCTGACAACAAGACTTATTACAATAGTCTGCCAAGTGGCTGGGAAGGAAACCTTTTAGAGAGTTAGCGTGCTCCCTCAACCGATCTTTCACGCATCGCCCTGTTTGGCCAATGTCCACAAGTAAATAATATCTTGTAGAAAATCGCTAAAACACATTCAACATGGCACATAGCGTGTTTCTTAGTGCCCGCTTCTTTCTTAGGTCCTTCACTGTTGACCCTGCGACATAGGCCAGCGAGCTTGTCGCGTGCGCAGAACGCAACTCTTAGACTATTTTGTAGCGTTAGCTACACTGGCCTCGCTGAGCCAATTTCGCGTGACACTGGTCTGCGCATACGCAATGATACTCCGCCACGCGCGGCTCGCCACCGGTGTGCGTGGAATTCGATGCGCTGAGCAGACGATCAGTGGTGTCACGCACCGGAGCCGGCACCTTTTCCAGCGACCTTCTTTAGCCTATGGGAAACTTCGTGTACGTAGGGAATAACAACCTTGCTAGAATAAAGCTTGTTGAGTTAGCTGTTGCTTTGTCTCGTATCAGGCACTCTTAGTGACGTTAGGAGAGTCTCGGCAATAGAAGTTAGCAGGGGATTAGAAAAGCCTGCTTTTTGAAGGCGGTGAAGTTAGAGCGAGAAACTGCGCTCTATCTGGTGGTGACAAGAGCAAGTTAGAATTGCCTTTAGGCAGGAAAAAAACGATGCTTCACTTGACTAGCTTAGAATGGGTGGACGTAAAAAGAAGGCTTTTCCTTGAGCAAGGTTCGTACCGCCAATATACATGGTCAACCAAAAAAAAGCATTTCCGAGTCTAGACATCGTAACTTGTCGTCATGAATTAAACTCCGACTTTAATTCTAGTTGCTTCATTCCCGCCGAAAAACGTCAAATATCTCACTGGTGCAGATGTGTGCATTGGCTCATGTTTAGCACCGGTTCTTTGTGACCTTTTACTCGCGTGGTATTAAAGAAGTCTCAAGGCTAACTTTGATCACACGAGTACAGTTAAAGTGTTCGGCTACGTTGACAACTATTTAGTGTTTTACCGCATCGATCAATCTGACCCTCGGCGAACCACCGATGAGATATTTGACATTTTCGGGCGCGAAATGAAGAAACTAGAAATAACGTCGGAGTTTATTTCTGACGACAACCTACAATGTCTACAATTAGAAATGCTTTTTTTTGTTGATCATGTATATTGCCGGTACGAGCCATGCTCAAGAACGAACCTGCTTTTTACGTCCGCCCATTCTAAGCTAGTCAAGTGAAGCATCGCTTTTTCCTGCCTAAAGGCAATTCTAACTGGCTCTTGTCACCGCCAGATAGAGTGAAGTTTCTCGCTCGAAGTTCACCGCCTTCAACAAGAAGGCTTTTCTAATCCCGAGCTAACTTTCATTGCCGAGACTCTCCTAACGTCACTAAGAGTGTTTGATAAAAGACAAAGCAACAGCTAACTCAACAAGCCTCATTCTAGCGAGGCTGTTATTCCCTACATACATGAAGTTTCCCAAAGGCTAAAGAAGGTCACTGGCAAAATAGGTGTAAGAGTTGTGTTCTGCGCACGCGATAAACTCGCTGGGCTACGTCGCAGGGTCAACAACGAAGGACCTAAGAAAAAAGCATGCACTAAGAAACACGCTACGTGCCATGTTGAATGTGTTTTAGCGATTCTCTACAAGACATTTTTTTTACTTTTGTGCACGGTAACTTTGGCCAAACAGGGCGATGCATAAATGATCGGTTGAGGAAGCACGCTAACTCTCTAAAAGGTTCTCTTCTTGGCCACTTGGCAGACCATTCTAATAAGTCTTGTTGTCAGCCAATTCTTGAAAAGTGTTTGATCATGGGAAGATATAAAAATCGGCGCGATCACGAGATTAGTGAAGCCTTCCACATTCAACAACTTGTGCTTACTGTGTTAGCGTACCCTCAATTTTTCTTAACTATTTTAAAGTTAGTTATCTGAGTTCCACTTATATGACCGGTTGTTGATAAGGTAAGCTGTATGGTGCATGTATGTGCGATTCTGCTTTTGGTGCGTGGTTATGCGCAGATTCTGTTTTCTATTTATTGCAGTTGGTTTGCAATAAACTTTGGTTGTTTGTTCAGGGCTCAGCTCGTCTCTTCTTTCCCTTCTTGTCGTTTGCGCTGTTAAGCACTTTCTTTGTCTACCATACAGCACCAACCAGCCGTATCAAGCACTTTATTAGTTTTGGAGGCGTATGTGCCAGTGAAGTTGCAATAATATTACTGCGCTTCAAACACTTTACACATAAACTTGTACTTAACATGTAGACAAATTTTGGTATAGAAGTAAAGAGCAGTACTTTTAAAATAAAATTTTGCACAAACAAGAATAAAACGACATTCCGAGAAGTTCATAAGGCAACTACGTGACCAAACATTTTTTCCTTCAGAAATATTTTACTGTTTCACTGTTTTCAATGCAGTAAATTACCACAATTTTTTCGAATGCATTTGAGATGGTCGCTCGAATAGCTGGGATGTTTGGCGTAGAATCACCCATTAGTGAATGAACCTTTTAAGCTGGAGACATCTAGGCCGTCTCCAGTTTAGCATATATCTCTAACATTATGCATTGTACACAGTTTTCTACACGCACTGTTGTTAATCTGATGGCAAACTTATACTCATATTGGAAAAATCAATAGGTATATAGGACATATAGCTTGAGATGACGCCTTCCCATAAGAGAAATGTTCTTAAAATGTACAAGATATTTGGTGCACCCTATGAGTAGCGTCCACCACTGCTGCAACCCTTTTAGTGAGGTCGTGAGCCAAACAGCTGCTTTCATGTTGCGATGAAGAGTGCACTGCATCGTCAGCACCCAGTCCATCGTAGAAGACGTAGTGTGCTGCTTTCCTTTCAACATTCTGCTTGTAAGAGATGCACAACAATGAACTATGCATTTAAAAAATACTGGGAACAACCAGAACCTCGTTATGATGTGTCATATAATAAAAAGCTCCAGCTTCCCCACTTTCAGCTTTACCACTATTCACTTTTACGTTTACAAGCATCTGTGCACATTAGTGAACGAATGCAAGTGCCCTGCTTGAGTCTACACCTTGGTGGTGGTAAAAAAGTGCTTCTCTCTTGAATCATGCACCTACCAAGAAGTTTGAAATATACTGGGATGCTCAAATTTCAGCGTTTTTACCAAGTTTTCTTGTTTAGCTAGAATACCTTAACCAATAGGCCACTACAATTGGTGATACAAAATATTATACAAACTCATTCAGACAGAAAAGTAGCAATATTTATCATTTAGTTTGAAGGATCGTTTTGTATACATGTACACATCACAGATGTACAATCTACTGTGTGAAACTAGTGTAAAACATCGAGCAAGCCCAAATCTGAAAGCATCAACAGCACTTATTAAATGACAACTGCCGATGCAACACACAGCACTGTGTATTTGTGGAAGATCACCTCTAAATTTCTTCTCCAGTTACATAAATTTGGTGTAGTGGATAATTTTATAGTATGTCTTTCACAGGTTGCTTATTGGTCAACAAAATGATTACTTTAGGCCTTGAGTAAAACTGACTACTCTCAAAAATCAATAAGACGTGCTAATCGTATTCTTCGAGTGCATGCGTGAGCAGCTGATTCGCAGTTGAATTTTTTAATTCATAAAAACAGCCATGCAACAGAGAATGTATCACAAGTTGAATATATGCTCAATAAGCTCTTAACTGCTGAACTATAAATATGTGTAATTTTAAAAATGCACGAATTATTGGAGAAGTAGCTAATAGGAATATATGCACGTAGGGCTTATTAGTTGGATCAGTGTGTTTGCATTCATAGGGATGAAACTTGCACAGACAAAATGCATGAAACAGACAAGACAAGGTCTGCCTGCTTTCTTTTACAGCCACCTGTGTCGCCATCCTCATTTCGGTTTCGGAGAGCGTGTTCTTAAGTGGCTAACTATGCCTACACCATTATCATATGTGCTGTATCAGCTTAACTGAAAGTTTTGTGTGGGTGTTTGTTGGTACACTTTGGCTAAGCTTTCATATGTAACCACAGCGCCAAAACTCCACACCAAAATATACAGAAATATTCTATTCTACAATATTCTATGTCCCACACTACAATGGTGCGAAAATGCAAAAAGATGTGTGCAATTGAGTGTGGCTGTTCAATCCCTTATTAAAGCACATCAATATTTCTATATCCTGATTATCTACGATATACTAGTATAAATATAAACAAACCTAACAAGGCATAAAAAGTGCAAATCGCTGACCAAACAAGGTACATCTAAATTTTTTGGTTAGCTGCACGATTTTTAACAAAACACATGTCACACCGCTGCAAAGCACAGGCATCAAAGGGGTACTGACACAAATTTTAAGTACTTTTGAATTGTTGTTTTAAAGAGCGTATTTACTCGCATTAAAAACGCACCCCTATCTTCATTCAGTCATTGACATCTTGATTTTCTTTTTCTCCCGCGTAATAAACGCACCTCATTTGTCCACTGCAGTCCCGCTAACTGACAACTGGCGCCTCCTGTACCGTTGATATGCTTCGTTTTTATTATTATTATTATTATTATGCCATTTTTTTCGCCCACCTCGGTTCGCTCACCCCCCCCCCCTTTTTTTTTCTCACCCGATGCCGCATGCCGTAAGGTCTATCTGCGCGCGGCACATCCCCCCGTTTTCTTTAACCATGCGCGACAGCGAGGTTCACGAACGCTGCGACTGTTGACATCGCAGCTGATAAGCACACAGCGAGCGAAAGTCACGAAGCTACCGGCGCCAAGAGACCGTCGCTTCCAGCAATGACGAGTATCGCGGGCAAATCGGGAGTTGGCAGGCAGGCACGCACTTCTGCACTTCGTTGTTCGCATGCACGAAAGCTTACTGTTTCAGCAATAGCACGAAATCCAAAAGCGTTCTCCATGTAGCTCCCAGCGTACACTCCGTTGATTGCTTGATCGGAAACACTCTGCTTGCGGCGTGCACAAGCTTCAAGAAAGCCGTTGACAGAGGACACACTTCACCGCACCGAAGTTGTTCCGTACTTGCCGACGCGCCACAGATTGCAGTGACTCGTGCTGTATCTACTGTAAGCGTGAGTTGAACCGTGCAAGCCCTATAAGTACACATCTGGGACAAAGCAAGTAAAGAGAAAAATAACAAACCACCGTCAGCCTGCAGCAAACACGCATGCGACATGTTACCACCGAATTCAAAGTCTGTTTGATGACGATGGCGATGCGCAGTCTCCCCGAGACCTCAAAACCGAAACCGAAATTCATAGCAGCACGGTTTTATGATATAATTTCCAAGCTATGTCAAGCCTCCAAGATATAGTGTAAATTTTATGCTTGACAACATATTTATTTGCTAGCAGAGCTTCAAAGTCGTTTTTTTTTTTGCCACCGACCTGTGCAGGCGGCAAATGCGTAGCCTTCGTAATGCACATTTTTCTTTTCCCGAGTGAGGCGCGATTGTGGCGTTGTTTCGACATTTTAGAGTCAAAATGTGTTACTTGTGCAACATAGATATAAATAAAAAGTTAGGGAAGGGCGGCGGGGAGGTTGTTCTATATTTGACACATCTCCACCCCTTTGTTATGTTCCTTTGAGGAGCTTTTTTTATTCAAAACCGAAAAAAGCTCAACTAAGCTGCCTTGGCATATACATGCTATCAACGTTTTTCTAGAACAGTGATAAGTATAAATAATGTTTTGATATCACTGTTTTAGAGGAAATGTGAACGTATTTATGAGCCAATTGAGTGTCATTGGAGCTACTTTCAAGTCAGAATTTGGCCCATTTCGCACCAAAAAAAAATGAAAGCTCCCGATTTGGTTTCTCAAGTATGCAACCACAGGCAAAAATGTACATGCATAGGGGTCAGGCCCCTTTTTTTGTTCCCTTTTTATCCCCCTGCGTGCATAAATCTTAGCAACACCTCCGCTGTGCTATTCGCTTTTTTAAATAAAACTCTGATATTCAGCAAGAATCTGGGGACTATGCTCTTTTTACCGTCAAAGTATGAATGACGCTTGCTTTTATTACAAGTCTTAAATTGTGTCTGAGCATACCATTGTGCGATTATCAGTGCATTGTAAAGCCACAGTAACAACTATCAGTAACAATGCTGCAACTAGTCAACTATTCTCCATTCTTGTGACACGGGTACATTGCGCTAGTGTTGTCTACGATCGTTCACGTGTATATAAGTGACGCGCAAGCGTTCATATAAAGGATATAAAAAAGAACAGTAAGTGCCCACAGAGTGGTGCATACCATTGTACGAGTTCCCCCGTGCTTAGCGGATGTGCGCTAAGCTTGTCCTGCGGCGCGGCATGCGTGCGCAGCAGCTGCATTAGAGTAAGCTTAGCCTGTTATTTGTAAACATGCCTAGTTCCTCGGCAATGCGAATGCTGCAAACATTCAATTTGAACTCATCCATGTTCATTGATCTAAATATAACTCACTGATTAAATCAGGGACTTGTGTATTGATGCGAAATACTTCAGTGTGAAAAAATATGTGAACCCCCATTAAAAAATTGGCCTCGTATCTGCATTATTCTGCCAATGTCGGCGAAAGACGATAGTCTTGCGTGTGGAGAGAGTGAACAGGACATTTATTTGGTGTTCTGCGCAAGAAAATCGGTGAGTGGTATTCTGGAGGCACTGCGTTTGAGTGCCTCGAGCGTGCAGCGGAGGCGAACGAGCGTGTCAAGTCACGTCACACATGAGACACGAGCGTCATCTGGCAGTTTTCTGAAAAAAAAACAAAGCGCATGGCTCTGAGTGCACGCCCATCTCAGAGGTGATAAGGTGTAGAACGCAAGGCGACGGTAGGTTCCACCACCGTCTCGTCTTAGCAAAGCGTTGGAAACACTCCCCATTCCGTGCAATCATTGCGTGGTCAGCGCAGTGTGATAAGCGCTACGGTCCTTGAAACTACTTATGTATGCTTTTTCTAGTAAAATACGCACATGCAGTATATATACGTGTTGTTAAGGTGCTGCAGACATGCGCAATAATTGCTTTTTATTTGACAATTGCACAAGCATGAACGCTCAATCTTGAGCAACATTGGTGGGCACTGCAGATGGGGTCGGCCGTTTCAAGTACCAGATGCCGTATAGAGTGGACAAACAGACAAATGTGCAGGCGGACAGACAGACCAAAATTTTTGCGTCGAAGGTCCCCAAGAAAGACTATCGTTTTTAATAAGCCAGGAGCTCTTGTACGAAAAACTTATTGTAATTTTAAATGAAAAAGCGCGCACGATAGCCAGTCGAAAACTGGGTGTAATCGTTTCATATTAAGCTTAAGCGCAACATAATCTCTTTTACCGATGTCTCTGTGAGAATTAGGGAAGAATGGACATGAGCGGCAGCAAAATATTTTTAGTAAGAATCCCAAAAACGTAACCCATGAATTAAGTCCTTGAACATATGAGAAATGTTCTGAATAATGTAAATAGAGGGTGGTATAATAAATATAATACATAGCACGATATATTTCGGCGAATGATACGGGAAACGAAAACAAAGGCCCAAACATCAATATTTTTACCAGAACATTGGCATGCGGTTTGACTGCATTCGTGGAGATGTGATATCTATTGATGCTCTAAACTATATGCATATATGATAGGTGTAACATTCAAGAAAACACCCTTAGGTGTACTTTGTGAACATACACCTATAGTACACCTAAAATTGACAAATGGGTGTACAAAGGGTGGAATTGCAGAAATTACACCCGTGCGGATAAGTTTGGCAGAATTAATAGGTGTAAGATGGGTGATTTATTGAAAAATCCATACTTAAGAGTGTGAAATGATTTGCAGTGCACGCTTGTTTTCCGTGCCGTGTTTGGAGAAATGGACTGAAACAGACGGCGCGATAACAACACATGACGTTTATGACAGAACACGGAAACTAAACTTAGAAATCACTGAGACGGAAAAGGTACATACAATGCAACACAGAGAACTAAGCTTGATTAACAAATGACCAATTAGACTTCAAGTAAAAGTGTTCCAAAACCTGAGGGCCAGATCGGCGGTACGACCGACGCCGATGAGGTGCAGGGCAGGAGGCGGTGGACAGACGCTATGAAATGAGCTCACTTGCCGATGTGCGACGCTCTGGTGACGCCAGCGCTTGATGGCGTGGGTGCGACTACGGAGCAGTCAACCCACATCGGAGACGTGATGCTCCAAGCGTAGAATGGCCAGCCCGTCCAGCGAAGACCTTGCGTCGAGATGCGATGCTCGGCGCAACCGTGACCATTAGCCAGGCCACGTTCATCGTTGTGCCGAATTGCTGACTTTAGAGACGCCTCGCCGAGATCCGCAATGCTCTCGGAAAGGAAGAGAACAGCAGGCCAGGCCGCGCCCCGAGATGCAGTACTCGTGCCAGCAGCGCCAACCCTGCTGGTAGTTGGACGGCAGTAGCATGGACAGCCGCGTTCCCTGGCCAGAACCTATATCGCTTGCGTCCGACGCTTTGGCCCGCTGTCTTCCGTCCGTCGATGCTTCAGCTCGTCCCCAGCCACAAAAATTACCGCCACGTAATAATCAAACGTGGCCCAATATTGGCACGTCACCTCTATCGGCCACCACAGGTCATCAGCTGATTGGTTGACCTCACGCGCACCATTAGCTCAAAACCACACGCACCTTGCCCCGCACTTCCGTCGTTGTCGTCGTTTTCTTCACTCATCACAGAGAGGAATCTGGCTGCGGCAAACAGTTATAATCGGAGGGAGTGCGCAGATACACACCAAGCAAAGCCAATCACATGTGGAACTCGGTGGCTATCATCTGCGCCATGGCTTAAGTCACGACCGCAATCGCCGCTATCTGGCTGGAGCTCTGCATCAAGAGGAGATGAAACGCCATTGCCTGCGTGCGCATCGATGAAAGTACCAATGCACTGACGAAGGTGGTAGCACTTGAACAGGGCTCCACTAACGTGCTTAGCTGTGTTTGCCACAGACAGGAGTTCCCGGCGCACACCGCTTTTATGACGCTGACAAATTGTGTACAAATGCATCGGTCGTTGGCACTTCAACCCTCACGTACCCAGGTTAACCGACGGCGTTACCAGGCTAAAGGGCTGAAGCGATGCAACAAAAAAATCTACTGACGATGACAAGCTAGTGCTTGTCGCAACGAAGTGAATACCAGAAGTAACCGACCGCGTGCATCGTGTAGTGTACATTCTGCGTGTGCGCACGTATTCCGGTGTGAGAGCCGGGAGGGTGTGTGCGCCTTATTGTGAGCTGCTGTAGTGTGCTGTTGCATGAGCCCACGGGACCTAGTTGTGCTGCACCAGCAAGTGCTGTGTATGTGCGCGATGGTGACATACGGGATATTCGTTATGTGCCGTTGTGCCGCGTCAACGCGAATCGTGTCCGCGGACAACGTTCTGAAAACTTAGGGGAATGTGACGGGAGTAGCGAAAAATAAAAAAAACACACTTTTGAATGACTGCAAAAGAAGAATAAAATGTGTGTGTTGCACGGTGACGCCACTCTTCAGGGAGTGGGAAGAAAAGGAAGGTTGTAGAAATGACCGAGAGGCGATAAGGTCGGGCAGCTGACGGCAGAGAAGCGTTAGCGGTCAAGGTTCGGGCCGCGTCTGTTCCTGCGTGTTCGAACATGCTAATGGGGTTGTTGATGCCGAGACGAACAACCCCATTAGCATTTTTGGACTAGTAATATACCTCCATTGTCTATGCACGTCACTTGATACAAAATCTGGTACATGTGAAGCTAGCAAAATGGCCGCGAGTGCACCAAGAACGTAACATGTAGTCATGATTTACGTGACGCGCATGTCATGTTTATCATGTTTGGGCGTGTACTTACCTTCACCATCCATTCGCGTCACGTAATGCCGAATTGGGTTTATGTTATGCTAGCACAACGGCCATCAGAGCATCATGAGCATGCCATGTAGCCATGCTCTTCGCATGTCCTGATTGTCATGCTTGGACGTATCGCTTACCTTCTTTGGTCATTCACGTTACGTAATTTCAAATTCGGTATATGTCAAGCTAGCGTATCACCCACATCATGAGCTTGGCATGTATACATGTTCCCACATGACACGCATGTCACAATTATAGTGTTTTTACTAATCATATACCTTCGTCATGCATTCAAGCCACGTAGTACTAATGTTGGTATATGGGAAGCCAACAAAATGACCACGAGCGCACACGTATTGCTTATCGCCACGGCTTAAATGACATGCATGTCTTGATTTCTACGTTGAGGCCTGCCACTTACGTTCTCCATGCAATCTTGATTTAACATACCAGTTTAGCAATGTCAAGTGAACGAAAACTACCGCAAGAGCAGCAAGGCTATGAAATGGAGATCATCACATTGATTTATTGATATGTGGGGTTTAACGTCCCAAAACCACTATATGATTATGAGAGACGCCGTAGTGGAGGGCTCCGGAAATTTCGACCACCTGGGGTTCTTTAACGTGCACCCAAATCTGAGTACACGGGCCTACAACATTTCCGCCTCCATCGAAAATGCAGCCGCCGCAGCCGGGATTTGAACCCGCGACCTGCGGGTCAGCAGCCAAGTACCTTAGCCACTAGACCACCGCGGCGGGGCATCATCACATTCATGACATACATGAAGCAATTTTCTTGTTATGATCAGAAACTTATGCTCGTCATGCAGTGATGTCATTCCATAATACTTTTGGTACAGATTCTGTCATCGAAACGCCCAGGAAAGCTATAAGTCGTAGGCGGATAGATAGATAGATAGATAGATAGATAGATAGATAGATGCACTCAAAGTTGCTGAATTTCGCTAACAAATGCTTCGCATTTACAAAAAGCCACAGTTTTCTGCAAAAACGTAGCAATGAACGCACAACAAATTGAAAGCAATTTGAAAGACACGCGAAAATTGGCAAGCAAATCAAAACGTGCCCTGCGTTTCTCACGCGCGATTGGCGCATGAAACGTACTCACAATTACAGATAAACGAGAATAAGATTCTCATTTGCGACTTTGCTGTGTCTGACAAGCGCGCTATTTTCGCAAATGCAGACTGTGCAACAAGCGCAGGAACACTTGTGCGCCCGGTAACTACCACGCAATTGTTCCGGTAAAAGCCCAAGGCGTACGATTGTCCCGAAAGCGAGATAAGCGTCAATTCTTTGTGCGGGAAAATACGCGTAGGAGATGAAAGCACGCGCCACCACGTCATGACGACTTTGCGACGCGCGCTCATTGAGTCATCTCGCTGGTAATGCTGAAAAAACGATAGTTCCTCCTGAGATAGCATTCGCCAGCGGCAAGTTGTCGAGATATATAACTAGCCGTTTGAAATTTTAGGGAGGTGCTCCTTCCTGGCTCTGCCGCTAACGCCTCGCACTTACAAGTGAGAGGCTAGACGCTGAAGTCTGCGGGATGGAGTCATTCAAGTGCGAATGAATTTCTTAGCCGGGCTGTGTCAGGCATCCGGCGTTATCAGCGGCGTCCGTGGGGCCGCTCTTACTCTTCGCTCTAACTCCCTCTTCCATTGCAACAGCTGAGGGCATGCGCCGTTATCCTTGCCCCTAGCAACCAGAGCATGTGGTGAGAGAGAGAGTGTAGGAGAGGGTAGGTGCAGTGTTTTACCGCTTCTTATCTCGCCGTTCGTTATTTCTTCTTTCTGCGCCCCATTTCCCCTTTCACTCATAACCGTTCGCAGGCTTGGCGTCTCTCATGAACATCCGTAAATGTGTGCTTCATACGCCGCAGTAAAACGCCAACGTGGAGCCGAGAACGCTGTTTGTTTCGTTCATTCATAGTAGTTTTAACCGTGCATCGTATCTACTACAACCAAAACGCTTGGCACGTTGCTTGCGACTGAAAAAAAGCCACATGCGGTGAATGACGTTATTCGTTGCATAGTTAAAAAACCAAAAACACAGTATTCTTCTAACGCTGGGTTCTCATGGGCGAAACGCCGTATCGACGCTACGCAGTGCACTCACATTTCTTTTTAATTCCCTTCGGGGATGTGGGGGCATTTTTGTCTGAATTATTTTTTTTTTTGTTGCGTTCTTGATATATATAGTAGATACGTACACTTATAGCGAGAATGATGGCAATGTACGTCAGAAGCAAGTCCAGCCGATAGTGTACATATAATTGCTATCGCAATAAAACAGACAGACGGACAGACAGACAGACAGACAGACAGACAGACAGACAGACAGACAGACAGACAGGCAGACAGACAGAAAGACCAACTGACGGACATATAGACAGGCTAACGGAGGGATGGAGAAATGGACAGTTTTACAGTCAGACCAATGCGCGTACGCAAGAATGGACAGACAGACGAACGTGCGAATGGACAGACAGACAGATGGACAAATCGACAACCTGACAGATATGCAGATGGACCGACAGACATGCTGTGAAGTCTCGATATGGTGAATACCAAGCTCTTGCAGTGAACGAACACAGCAGACGTGGTCATGACAAACAAAAAACATTTCTTTAACTACTTCTAGAACGACAATATTGTGAGCCAAATTATTATAAAGTCAATTAGGATCAACCTGCTAAAACACCCTACACAAAAGTAAACAACAATGAACTACATAAACACAATAACACAGTCAAGGCGACGTCGCCAACACTTGACTTACCACAAGGGCCCCCTGCGCGCAACCCGTGGTGCCCCGCACCCGGAATCCACGCTATAGACAACCATTTAAGACAACCGCCACTCGTCTAAGAGACTCGCTCAATTCTCTCCTGCCGCCACCAAGGCTTGCCGCCGAGGCTCACCACCGACGCTACAAATCTAACCATGATGATGACAGCGGTGATCAATGAATGGATGAATGGATGAATGTATCTGGCTGTGACCTTCAGATTGGGTGGTGGCTCATGCCACCTAGCCATGAGATAAGTACTATCGCTGTGTGTTTAAGGATTGAATATCACTCAGGTATCGATTGTAGCCACCTATCAGTAAGCTTCCTAGTGGTTATTTCTACCCGGTTAAAGTCAATTTTGCCTTCACTGTCCCTAAACCCCAATACTTTGAAAAATTAGGTGCCATTATCTCGACCATAGAGCGGAACGCTTTATGTAACATTGTCAAATGTTCAGCCGTTTCCTCCATCTCTCCAACGCACTACATATTGTGCCTGTGCCTTCGTATTTTGTTCGGTACGTCTTGCTCCGCAATACTCCGTTCTTGCCTGGCAGAGCAGAGAATTACCCCGATAATTATTGTAGATTTTTTCCCTTGCAAGTTCCTGCTTGAAGGTTTGGTAGGCCTCCAGTGATAATTTCGTGAGCATTCCCATCTTCTACATGTTTCTCTCTGTTTTCTTCACCTTCTTCTTAACCGATGTTTGCTTTTGGCTTGGTATTCTGCTGTTGTCAAGTACTTGCTTGACAGTTTTCGAGTTCGCTTCCTCCATTTAGTATCAACATTCTTCATTTAAAAGTAGCTCAAAGCGTTTTAGCCCGACGCTCTTCTCCCATTTTTCACAATCGCTCCTTAAATTATATCTTGCTGCTAGCATCCCTGCACTCAAACGACAAAATCAACGCTCGCGAACACAAGGCCTCCTACCACTCAACAGTTGTGACTCCGAAATATGGCTTCTGCACGAGACACGTGTGCCACGTGGCGCAAAAAACTTTACAGGAATTGTCCGCACACTGACATCCACCCAACATTGATTGAAAACATATCCAGAAAAAAATTGATGGCAGATCCACGAGGTGAATGATGATGAGATTAGGTGAAGCTCCTGGAAGTAATACCGTGAAATTTTCTTCTGTTAATTCGCCTGGCGATATGCGTGCTTCCTCACCGCTTCTCATTGTAGATCGTGTTCAAGATCTGCTTCGCGACACTGACGTGCTGCCTCAGCCTCTCGGTCCTGTATGGAAGGATCTTGCCGACGCTGACGTGCCGCTGCAGCTTCTTGTTCACGTACGGCGGGATCTTGCCGACGCTGCCTTGTTGTGGCTTCTTGTTCCCGGACAGCAGGATCTTGCCAACGCTGCCTTGTTGATGTGGCCTCTCTTTCCCTGACGGAAGGATCTTGCGGACGCTGACATGCCACTGCAGCTTTTTGTTCACGTACGGTGGGATCTTGCCGACGCTGCCTTGCTGATATGGCTTCTTGTTTCAGTACAACAGGATCTTCGCGGTGACGTCGCGCAGCTTCCCGGCGCGCGTCAGCTCGCGTGCTTTCACTTCAGGGTCCTATCTGCGAGCGCGTGCCGCCGCTGCCCTGCGCGCCCACCTTTCGGCATCCTTATTCATACGAGCACAAACCAACGGCAACGAGCATCGGCAACGACAGACCTGTATCGATATGGTTTTGATTATAAAACCATTGCTTTAGAAGGCACCTGGCGTCTTTCGTTAAGCAGCTGGCGTCTTCTTTTTGTTTTGCTTTAGAAACATCTGGCGTCTTTTCGTTTTGCTTTTAGAAAACATTTTGTGTCTTTCGTTAGTTTATTCCATCAATGAACGACGTTTTTAACTAAATTTTTTATTGTTTATTCACGCACAGGAGAAACCTCACCAGGCACTACCTTGGAGGTAAACAATGGCTGCTACTGGAAATGAGAGACAGCAGAAGTTGGCTTTTGACACTTCTACTTCTACTAACGTTTCCTACTGGAACATGCCAATGGCTGTTAATAGGAAATGAGAGACATATGAATTCAGCTTTCAGTTAATGCGCACTCTGCGAATTTTTTTTTTATTCTTCAACAACGCACAGAAGAAATTTCCCACCGGCACCACCATGGAGGTCAAAGCATAAGACTGGTTACACACTACGACTACGAGTACGACTACGAAGGACAAACGGGTGTCGCTATAAGGAGCTTCGCCCCTGAAAAAACATCAAAGAATCAGTTACACAAGCTCTAACAAAAGATGACTGCACATGTCCCGAAATAATGCACATGCACTACGACACCACCACAGGTCGACACTGCTTCACTGTCTGGCTCGACAACCTCAACTCAGTAACGGTCCTGCAACCGCAATGTTGCCGTCAGCGCGACAAACCGTCACTCGCACCGTCACGTCTGCCGCTTGCAACCAGCACTCAAGAGAATGCCGGATTGCAAACAGTTGCGTTGGTCCCAGCCATATTGGCGGCCCGACCTCATGATCGCATTCAAGGCCAGCGGCACTGACGATGTGCAGCAGACAGCCAGCCACAGGGGGATGCGCCGAGCCTTAAGCCTAACGAGTTGCTTGAAAACAACGGTATCCACCCAGTACCCAGCCTAGGCACAGAAGAGGCATCAGGAAGAAGACATCTTCTCTGTAAGGTGATCCTATCACTCGCTGCACACAGCAGCTTACCAAGCGATCGGCGTGCAGCATCCCGGTTGATGTCACGATGCCCTGGCGTCGAGTCGCAATGCCAGACAGCAACGACGCCCTGCTCTCTGAGCCCTAAAGAGATATAAAAAGCTATTTACAGAAAATCGGAACACCCAAGAGGTTTTCGTACACCCTCGATTCGGGCCTGGCCTACAACCCACGTGTTCTAAGCTTTGCTCACCCAAGGATGCAGACCGCATGGCTCTCGTCCAAAATAAACAACGTTATTTAAAACCAACGACAACAACAACCCATTGCGAGCAGCAAAAAAAGCAGACCTCAACGTGAACTAAATTCAAACAGGTCACAACAACTGATCTATTTGTTCTCAACAAAGTACACTACCGACTCTAGCAAAGAAGTCTCCCTAGGCCTACTCTATTCTGGCGCTAAAAAAAGGTTGTGCCGAACCACGAAAACTGTCCTCCGAGGTTGCCAGAGCTCTACGTTGGGCAGCCAGAGTGGCGCCTCGAAATGGTGAGCGTCACGCTCTTGGATTGAACAGACACAGCAGCCGCTGTCGGCACAAACCAAACAACACATGTGGCACCACGGACGCCGCCGATCTAACCATGAATATGATCGCAGTGATCAAGGATGGGTGGATGAATGGATATGGCTGTACCCTTTAGATCGGGCGGTGGCTGGCGCCACCAAGTCTTAATACTTAATGAACCAAAAACTAGATTTATTTTTTTTCTTTAAAAAGTGAGTTTGAGGATTCATATTTTGCAGTGAAGGGTTTAATTTTCACTCGCGCCTTGACTTTAGCCACCAATCAGAAAACCTCCTTCTAGTGAAGTCTACCCGCTTAAAGCCTATTTTGCCCTCCCAGTCCCTAAACCCCAGTTCTTTGAATAACTCTGCGCCATCATTCTGAACTATAGGGTGAAGCCCTTTACAGAACATTATCAAGTGTTCGGCAGTTTCTTCTTCCTCTACACGTACTGCATACTGTGTCTACTCCTTTGTATTTGGCCCGATACGTCTTGGTTCGCAGTACTACCGTCCTGGCCTCAAACAGTAGAGAACTACCCCGAGTATTATCATAGATCCTTTCCTTGGCAATTTCCTGCTTAAATGTTCAATAGATCTCTAGTGCGGACTTCTTAATCATGCCCATTCTCCACATATCAGTCTCCGTTTCCTTCACTTTCTTCTTAACCGATAGTTCTTTTTGGTTTGAACACCTGCTGTTATCTAAGTATTTACCAGTCAATTTCCTGGTTCGCTTCCTCCATTTTGTACCGACATATTCATGTACAAGTCGCTGAAAACCTTCCAGGCACAACGCTCTTCCCCCTTTTCTCTCAATCGCTTCTCAAATTTTATCTTGCTGCTAGCTTCCCTGCCCTCAAATAATGTCCATCCCACATCACCTTGTACTCCCTGATTTGGTGTATTCACGTGTGTTCCTAAAGCAAGCCTACCTATTCCACGTTGCTTAATTTCTAATCTTGCTTAAACGTCTGATCTCATGCACAAGACTGCATTGCCGAATGTCAGCCCAGGAACCATCACCCCCTTCCATATTCCTCTCACAACATCATACCTATTGTAATTCCACAGTGCCCTATTTTTCATCACTGCTGCATTCCTGTTACCTTCAGTCGTCACGTATATTTCGTGTTCCCTCAGATACTCGGTCTCATTGCTTATTTATACGCCCAGATATTTGTATTTATCTGTTATCTCTAGCGTGACCTCCTGTATTCTAAGCTCACTACCTTCGTTATCATTGAAAATCATGACTGCTGATTTTTCCTTACTGAATCTGATATCTAACATATCTCCCTCATTACCGCAGATGTCCATAAATCTCTGCAAATCTTCCTTGTTGTTGGCCATTAGCACTATATCATCTGCGTACATTAATGCTGGTAGTGCCTGATCAATGAGTTTTCCTTGTTTGACTAAAGAGAGGTTGAAGCCCAGTCCACTTCCCTCTAATTTGGCCTCTAATCCATGTAGGTACATCATGAATAATAAGGTTGACATGGGATACCCGTGCATACGCCCCCGTTTGACCTCTGCAGGCTTGGATACCTGTTTTTCCTTCTTTATAACTACCTTGTTACCTTTATAGATATCCTTTAAACGATTAGTGACTACATGACCCAAGCCTAGTGTGTCCAGTATTCCCCACAATTTCTTTTGAACCACGCTATCGAACGCTCTCTTGATATCCAAAAATGCTAGCCACAGGGGCCTGTGTTCCTTTTCTGCTATTTAAATACACTGCGTCAGTGAGAACAGATTGTCTTCTAACTTCCTGTGTTTCCGAAACTCATTCTGCAGTTCCACCAGCACCCCCTCATTCTCTATCTATTCCTGCAGTCTTTCCTTCATAATCTGCATCGCCAGCCTGTAGACCACTGATGTAACTGTTATGGGACGGTTGTTGTTTATGTCAGCTTCATCCCCCTTTCCTTTATAGGTCATGCTCATCCTACTAAGTTTCCATCCATCGGGAACTTCACCATCGATTATTAGTTTGCTTACTGCCTCTCTCAAAGCCTATTTAGACTTCGGACCTAATGTCTTTATCAGCATAATTGGAATGCCATCTGGGCCTGTTGATGGACTACTAGGAACCCTTTTCTCAGCCCTTTCCCAATCACGTTGTGAAAATGGAGCCATCGCATTACTTGATTCGTCCTTGTCAATTGTGGTGCATGAAGCACTTTTTTGTTGAAATTTTTCTGTCACCCTTGTTCTTAAATATTCAATAGCTTCGTCCCTTTCTAGCCTAGCACCTTGGGCTGTAGTTATAATTCTCTGCTCTAGGCTTGTCTCATTTCTTAGGGAGTTTAGATGGTTCCAAAATTACGCAGCTGCCTTTCTATCTTTTTATGTACTTCTGCCAGCCACTGAGCTTCCTTTCTTCTAATCTTTTCATTGATCAGAAGGGATGCATCCCTTCTACAGCTTAGAAAGGTTTCCCATTTTCTTTCAACATCATCTGTCGGTTCACCCGCTGCTTAGCATGTCTGTGTTCCCTAGAGGCTTCCTGACGTTTTGCTATGGCTCGCTTAACTTCTTTATCCCACCAACGTTTGGGTTTGTGTCTTCTTTTCCGGGGTGACTTGTCACGCGTCTTAGCAAGCTCTAGCTCAAATAGTCTAATTAGATTCGTGTATGTCCACACTGTCTTATTATCCTTCATGATTACGTTCTCAATTTGTTGAGTGGCTATTTCAATTTGCCTTTCTAGATAAAATTTTCCTGTAGTTGCTCATTTTGTCTCCTTCCCACTTTCACTGCTCTTCCAAAACTAAGCTTGATACGTTTGTGATCGCTACCCTGACTTGTGGAGCCACCTTCATCTATGTGCATTCCCCTGAGCTTATCATACATCCTATGTGACTTCAGTGCATAATCTATCGTCGACTGAAGCCTTCCTACCTCCCATGTTACTTGCCCTTCACACTTCTCGGTACTGTTGCAAATGATCAAATGAAGCCTTTCACACATATCCATGATCATTTTGCCTGTCGGGTCGGTATACCCATCTATATCTTCTATGTGCGCATTCACGTCTCTTAGTATAATTATCTCGCACTCTCTTCCTAAGTCCTGAATGTCCTTGGATATACACTCTACCATTGCCTGATTTTCTTCCCTGGCCTTTGCTCCCGTCCACAAGTACACGAAACCAAGGAGTGCCATTTGACCTGCCACTTTCCCTTTTAGCCATGAATGTTCCTTGCACTCCTTCGTGACCTTTCGCCAGTCTGTACTTTTATGAATGAATGCCCTAAACCACCCCCTTTTCTGCTGCCTTCTGTTCTATTACAATATTCCCACGCGTAGTCCGGATTGTTCGGTGGTTGTTCCATGTGCCTGAGCTGTGATTCCACAAAACCCTATACCATCGGCCTCTCTTCCCTTAGCTGTTCTTCTATCTCTTCCCACTTCAGCCTGTTCCTACCACCCTGCCTGTTAATATACCCTATGTCTGAATTGGCCCGGCGCTCGTGGCTACGTCTATTTATGCCCCGGACTCTACCTATCTTAGATACTGGTGCCACTTTAGAATCGTATCTGTCCATACCACCTGTCGAAGAGTCTCCCTGGCTGTTTCCTCGTTACTAGGCATCCTGCTCCCCGAAGTGCTCGCTTGCCCCCCAAAAAAAGCTACTGCGCGTCCTGCAAGCCGTGAACCCACCTCATGACCTAGCCGTCCATCGAAGTGAATTCTATATTGTTCAAAACCACCCCCCTATGCACCTCTCTGTTTATTTTCACCACCTCAAAGCCGTTCTCTCGACTCATCCGCCATATCTCTTGGTTTGCGTGGACAACCGCTCTTTGCAGGTGGCTATCACGCACCGGTATCTTCGGTATCGTGCATATCACAACCTGTACCTTAGGAGAAGTGGCCCGCATGTCATCAATGCCTTTTGCCAGTGTGGTTGCTAGTCCTGCTGTATCTTCATTTAAGATACCGTTTGAACCGCCTGAAATTATCACGAGGTTTCGTCTGTCAGCTGTAGTTTTGAGGTTTGCGCTCGCTTGCCTCATGACTGCTTCAAGCTTGCGTCCTGGAAACGCCCCTACTGCAACCCTCTTGTCACATCTTACCCTCTCTTTGATGGCTTCTGTACATCGATATAAATTCAAGTCCCCGGCGATTATCACATGCTGTGACTTTTCAGCTGGAGCGTTCTGCACCTGGGAGGCTACTTGCACCTGCGACGCCGGCTGTTTTGTCCCCTCCCAGCCCCACCGCTACCTCGCTGAAGCTGAGCCTGGCGACAATTGAACCGGCTGAACCTTTTTTTCCCAAACTTGCTTGCTCTTCCTTCTCCACCGTTCTGGTTGCCGGTTCCCTACTGTTCTCTCCGTAGGCCACTTCTTTGTTCAGCTTCGCTAGTGCTTCCTCGGCGGACTTCAGTCTTTCTCACATTGCCCTCGTTTTCTCTTGCTCTGTCGCCAACGCAGTCTCGAGATCGGCGATTCTCATCAGCAGTTCACTCTGGGCAACCATCATTTTCTCCATTTTGTTCTCGACCTCACATTGCCTACACTTCGCGTCAGCCTCTTCTCCATCCGCTTCTACACTTGGGTCCACTTTTAAACCCACTCCACATCTTCAACACTTCTCAGTCTTTTTAACCATGTCTTTCTGACACCAATTGTCCCTATACTCGATAATGACTAAACTCGAGCACTGCACTACAAAAAAGGAGAGTCTAAGCTCTACTACGAAAATTTGCGTGTTCAGTGTACGTGCACCTCCCCCACGGTGTGGCAAATGAAAAAAAAACAAAAATTTCGAACCCACACACCCGCACTAACTAATAAATACCTGGTGACTGGCCCCCGAAAAAGCCGTACCATAAAATAAGTGCTACGAAGATTTCAACTGCTGCCTTATAAGTATAAAGACAAGCCCAAAACATGCAAAAACACTTATCTGCGCAGTCAATCCGGAGCGCTCAAAAAACACGTCCGTCCACTGTGACAGCCCGAAGCAAACCGAACGCTCGCGAACACAACGCCAACTACCGCTCAATGGTTGTGACTCAGAAATATGGCTTCTGCGTGAGCCACGTGCGCCACACGGCGCATACAGCAATAAGAAGTGTCCGCACCCAAAAAATACGGACCGACAGATAGACGACAAGATGAACGGAGGATTCACACTCTACCAATAAAACTCTCCGAGCCTTCGTCCTACACATCATTCACTCCGTAAATATGCAGTAATTTTTTATTGCGCTAGCAATTACATTGCCACGTTCCTATCCTCAAGTTTTGTTGTCACTCCTTTACACTAAGCTCAGCGCAAACCATTGATTAATTGATTGATTGATTTGTTGGGTTTAACGTTCCAAAACCACTATTTGATTATAAGAGACACCATAGTGGAGGGCTCCGGAATCAGCACAAACCACGCCTACGATGTTCAAGAAGCTTCGAGGCTTTAGTAGATCGTTTTGATAAGATTACGCCTACTTCGGTAACGTCAAACATTATTCGGGTACCTACGTCCCCGCTAGCGATAACGCTAGGATATTCAATGGTAAGGGAATAAATGCCGAGAAAATTCACCGCTTGTCAGTTGATCGAAGGCCGACTTTCTGTTCGTAACTATCAGTGTCATTGTGTTACTGTTCTTTTGCGTGGCCACAAAGTCGGCGCGAATAAACAGTTTCTTCTTCGACATAGAGTCTGCTCGCTTCCTTCACGTCACGACCACGTGACATTCGGTGGAGGTGCTGCTTCGTTCATGTACCGGATGCACCCGACAAGCCGTGATCTGACGCCATGACTCTACCGCAACACCAGGTGACGAACTAGCGACCTCGACATTCTCATTGACGGGCACAGCTTCACAGCTTTCGTCGACACCAGAGCCGACTATTCCGTCATCAGTGGGACTTTCGCCGCGAAGTTGAAGAAAGTTAGGACTGTTTGGGAACGCCCTGAAATCCGTACAGCAGGAGGTCACCTAGTAACACCAGCAGGAATCTGTGTATCCACAGTGGCTATTAACACCCGCATTTATCATGAAAGTTTTGTCATGTTAGAGGATTGCTTGAGAGATGTCACTCTTGGAATGGACTTTCTGAACCTCCACGGTGTGGACCTGAGAGCAAAGTCGATAACTCTATCCACAAAAATTGGCAGACCCTAAGTACAGTGAGGATCAATGATATGCGAAGCACTAATGAGAAAGTTTGAAATGTCACTTCAAAATCAACCCAACGTTATGAGGCGGAGGTGACTGATTCCATACATGACTTGCTTTACCTTGATTATCATGTTTGGATGTGTCGTTTACATTCGTCATCTATTCACGTCTCGTGATACCAAATTTACTATATGTGGAGTTAGATAAACGACCGCGAGCACGCTGTGAGCGTGGTGTATTGTCATGTACTTACATAACACGCGTGTTAGGATTATCATGTTTGCGCCAGTCATACCTTCGTCATCCATTGACGTAATGTAACACCAAGGTTAGTATATGTGGACCTAGCAAAACGGCCACGTGCGCATTATGAAGAGCCCAATATACTCCAATGTAGCGTTGACGGGTGCGCAAGCTGGGCACAGCGGCGCTACGCTAGCAAAAGGCATGCCAGGTGCGACCGGCGCGGCCAGCGTTCGTCGGTGAGCCCGACGGCAACCGGTGCGGATTGCGACATGCTGCATTTCGCACCGGTGCATTATCCAGGCAACACTGCGTCTACCTCTTTTTTTGACGGAGGGACGCTGTACGTGTTGAAACGCGCATGCGTTAAAGCAACACAGCGCGGTACGCGCATGCGTGTACATGGCAGGACCGATGCCTGGCGTGGCCACGCCGGCATAATCCGACGAAATGAACGCCAGTGAGCACGCACACCGCGCCACGTCGAAATGTTCTGGTGCCTTGACTGTGGCATGTAGTATTGTTCTCACGTGACACGCATCTTATGATCATGTTTGCACCAGTCACAAACCTTCGTCAACCACTGATGTCAACTAATATCAAATTTGGCATAAGTAAAGCTAGCGAAACAGCCACAAGCGCATCGTGAGTCTGGCTTCTACACATGTTCTTAAATGACATCATGTCGTGATTAGTATGTGTCAATTACCTATGTCGTCTGTTCGCGTCACGTAATAAAGAGTTTTGAAAGTATTCGAACGGGCACTTACGTCATGCTCACTGCGAAACCTTCTGCACAAGAAAAACTTCTCGCCGATTCGAGCCAAGTACCTTCTTCTGGTGCCTTTAGCTCAGCGACCAGAACTCCTTTCGGCATTGCACGATGATCCAACGGCAGGACACCTCGGTATTTCACGCACGCTCGCAAGGATTCAAGAAAGGTGCTACTGGTCACGCCTTACCGCTGACGTCACTCGAGGCGTGAGGACATGTCGATACTGTCAGCGAAGCAAAACACCGCTGACAAGGCCAACAGGCTTCCTTCAGCCGATTGAACCACCTCACCGACTATTCCAACGCATTGGGATAGATGTACGGGAGCCATTGCCGACGTCTGATTCGGGAAGCAAGTGGATTGTCGTAGCTACTGACTACTTCACCCGCAACGCCGAAACAAAGGCCCTACCCAAAAGTAGCGCCGAAGAGGTAGCCAATTGCTTCGTTGGGAACATTGTCCTTCGTCATGGCGCCCCAGAGGTTGTCATCACCGATTGAGAAATGGCTTTTACTTCTGATTTGACTCAAGCTATCTTCAGACATAGCCAGACAAGCCATCACCGCACCAGCGCCTGCCAACCACTGACAAATGGTGTCACCAAGCTGCTAAACAAGACAATCGCCGTCATGCAGGCCATGTATGTCGACGTCAAGCACAAGATATAGGACGCCACTATTCCGTCCGGGTCCTTTACGTACAATACGGCCATCCAAGAAACGACGCAGATGACGCTGTACAAGTTGGCCTATAGAAGGAGCCTATAGAAGGAGAAGGAGCTCGACGCTTTGCTTCCAAACGTCACTGACGAAAAGAACCTCGACGTCACCACTTACATTCAGCATGCGAAAGAAGCTCGTCAACTTACCCGCCTGCGCACCAAGAATTAGGAGGCGACCGACAGCCGCCAGTAAAATCTTCGACGAAGCTTCCTTGAGTACCAGCCCGGGTGCCGGGTCTGCGTATGGATGCTGATACGCCGACGTGTGTTCAGTGAAAAACTTCGGCGATGGTACTTCGGACCACACAGAGTAGTTCGACGTCTCAGCCCACTCGTCTACGAGGTCGTTCCCGATGGCATTACAAACTCTCAACGGCGCCGTGCTCGACTTCAAGTCGTCTATGCCGTGCGCCTCGGGACATTTTATGCGTGAACCCAAAGACTGCATTTTGTTGTTGATGTATTTGTCATTTATTGTCTTTACACTGTACCATCGTTTTTTGTTAAAGCATCGGGACGATGTCTTTTTCAGAGGGGGCTAATGCCATGTTCCTTTTCTCAAGTTTTGTTATCAGCCCGTTACATTACGTTCAGCGCAAACCACGCCTACGATGTTCCAGAAGCTTCGGGGCTTTAGTATATTGTTTTGTTAAGACTACGCCCACTGCGGGAACGTCACAGAGTATTCGCTAACCTGCGTCGCCGCTAGCGATAACGCTAGAATATGGCGTGGCAAGGGTACAAATGGCGACAAAATTCACCGTTTGTCAGTTGATCGACGGCCGATGCTGTGTTGGCCACTTTTAGTGCCATTACCTTACTGTCCTTTTGCACGGTCACAAGTTCGACCAGAATAAACAGTTCCTTCTTTGACAAGAAGTCTGGTTCCTTCGTTCACGTCACGACCTCATGACATTATGGACACTCTGGGCTGGACATCCCCACCGGCGTCGGCACGGGCGTCGACGCCCCAGTTGGCGTTGATGTCATGCACCGTATATGTTTACGTACCAATATATATCAAAACGCAAGAAATAATAAAATCCCCAAAAAACACCGGCGCGCGTAATCGAACCCAGGACCTTCACGACTCTGAATGCAAGGCGTTAGCCACGGAGCTACCGAGGGGTATATCCTTCACCGTTCAAACGGCAAGCTATTTAAATCTACCACTTAAAGCTGCTGGCAGGCATCACGGGGAGGAGCTATCGTGTTTTCAGCATTATCGGCAAGATGGCGCAATGCGCGAGTGGTGGCTCTCATCTCTCAGAGGTACTTTGGCCCACGGAGAGAAGGTGATCGAACGACCTCTCATGCGCTCTTATTTCCTGGTGGGGAGGATCACACGCCTTGGCTGGTGTTCGGCTTGCACTAGAATAATTCTGTTGTAGTCACGGGGCGCATACAGGTCACAGCAATAGTTGCACACCCTCCGTTTGCGAAAAAAGCGTGTTTTTCAGACGGAGCGAAGTAACCACTGAGCCGCTTATTCGCATGCATCTGTACCTGTGGGTACATTTCGTGTGTCAATTGTACGTGAGCAACTCGGGACACGTTTCAATCTGCTTGTCATTCTGCGCGTGACCTTCTAATTTGTTCCTATCGCATTCATTGCTTCAACTTTGCGGCAAAGCTGTGACTTTTTATATATGATGTTTGACCACTAACTTGTACAAATCGCTGGTAAGCCTACCAGACATGCAGCCGGTGTCAGCTCGCTCCTTGACGCAGTCTTTTTAGGGTGTTCATTTTCTGATTATCAGAAATCTGTCGAGCCTAGTTCAACTTAAAATTGCGTTGCTACTGTATATCTTTCGCTGAATGTTAAACATACGTGCGACAAACATGCACCTGTGAATGTAATAGGTTTTGCACGCGCTGGCAATAATAGTATAACAGACAATACTGACTCTTATTTTTGTTACTTTCGCGAGAGTAACCTCAATGTGCTTTGCAACAAGTTGAAGACATATGCTTATTCTACAGTGACCAGTTCCTACCGAAAAAACGTGTAGAGCCAAATAAACGTACAGCTTGAATGAACAGGCATAGAATTCACTTAAAACCTAAAGCTAAACAAGTACCGGTAATTACCGATGCCGCTAACTTAGCGAATGTTCTTGAGGCTCTGTCCGAATATCTCGCAGAAGCAAATAAACTGTGTGTCACCAATACTTTGCCCAATTTTTTTAGGGAACTCACAAAAGTTCTGGAACTTTCTAAGGAAGCTAAAGAGGCGAATAACGAGCATTTTACACAACGGTATTGAAATATCTGACTAAGAGTATTGCAAACGTTTTAAATGCTCACTTCTACATTGCGTTCACCTCACCCACGAGTACACATCCTTATTTAAATATACCATGGTTCTCTCCTTTGGATATATTTTTTCTCAACAAGTGTGCTGAAAGACTTCTGCAAGTTAAAATATCTTCTGTGGGTCCTGATAACATTCCTAACTTCTTTTTCTGGCGTTATTCTAACCTACTAGGTGAATTTCTTGTAGTAGTCTTTTAGGTCTTTCTAGAATCCGTGATGCTTCCACCCGATTGAAAACATGCAGGTATTGTCGCGATTTTGAAAAAGGTGACTCTTCTTGAGTCTTAAAGTACAGTTCGATTTCTATATTGTCATCGTCTTGAAAAATGTTTGAGCATATTGTTACCAACTACATTGTAATTTCCTAATTTGGTGTAAAATTATAACTCTCAACTGAATATAGCCATTTATTCGCTCTATTCAGTCCTTGACAAAGGGCGTCAAATGAATTTTGAATTCCTAAATTTTCAAAAGCATTTTGATGTAGTTCCTCAAGGGATATTATTTTGCCAATTACATCTCCTTGGGTGTCCTGGCTTCATGCTGTCATTGTTTACTGCTTTCATAATACATCAGGAGCAGCGTGTTTTGATTGACGGACAAAAATGTAATTCCTTCTCCTTGACCTAGGGAGTCCCCCAAGGAAGTATTCTCTACCTCTATTGTTTCTTAGTTATTACAACTACATTTTAGTTGTCATGCAACCTCCTGCCGATATTCGTCTTTTTGCTTACGACTGCGTTATTTTAACGATATTTGTAAGGCTGAAGATCAGTTGCTCCTTCCTTCAGCATTAAACGGTAATTTTAGCTATACCAATGAAAGAGGCATGAAACTGAATTCTTCTGATTATGTGCACCTGCAAATACCCAAAAGAAGAGTGCTACTAAAATTTTCATACTCTGTTGGCTAAGACCCTTTGATTGAAGTCAACGAATACAAACATCTTGAAGTTACCATTATTAACAACCTTGATTCGTACCCATTTTGAGACATGACATTTTTAGCTTTTACAAAATTATGTATTTTTCACCACAAGCTTGAGCATGCACCCCGCGACGTTGAAACTTGAGCTTATACAACGCTGATCAGATTCAAATTAGAATACACTTGCAGTACTTGGAATCCCTGCACAAAAACCACCATTGATGCTCTCAGAAGAATACAGAGAAAAGCCGAGCGATTCATCTTTTCTAAATAAAGTCGCATATTCTGCTACTGAACTCTTACACTCAAACTAATTTCAAACTCATAATATGAGGCACAAGCTGTCCTGACTGAAGTCTCTCAATTATTTCTGCAACGGGGAGTTTTTCATAAATTTCAGACCCTAAATAACCGTTTTTAGGGCGAAGAAAACTCGTCATTCCCATTCTCTCACACTCTTTTCTTATCTTGCAACAAGTGAACTGTTTAGGTATTCTTTTTTCCCAAACCATTAAGGAAGAAAACCGTAATAGCTTTTAATCATCAGGAGTCACTTCAATCTATAGAGAATTGCTTGCTCACTGTTTCCTAATCCTTTCCGAATGAGAGTTATTTCTTAGCCTAAATTCGTTTGAGATTTTTATTTGTGCATTGTACGAATGTTGATTTTGTACCTTGCCATACCTGCTTGGGCCACACGGCCCGCAATTTGTTTGAAATAAAAAATAAAAATATATCATAAAATGTGGCTATAGTAGGAACACCATTTTATCATGGCTGGGCGTCACACAATGTCTGTCTGCCTTATTGTGTCATAAATAAATATACCAGCCGTCACATACTCTATAGAAGAGTTTTGCGTCATAAACTGCGGTAACTTCAAACAGTGAGATCCCCAACTAGCTGTGACAGGGGTAACAGGCGTCAACTAGAGAAAAATCCGATACGGGGTACATGCGCTCCCACCGGTAATACCACCGAAGCCTAAGGGGGTCCTCGATCTAACCTGTGTGGTGGTCTTGAGTGCTGTTGCAACACAACCTACAGGTACCAGCATGTGGACAGTGGACCAGGCTTCTAGTCTGTTTCCGGACACTCTTCGGCTGCTTCCAACCACCTCAATATTTCCGGTCATTACCTGACAAAAAAGAACACTAGCATAGTAGGTTGTGCGGCTTATATAACATAACAGATCACTCCGCTACTGTTGCGTCTAAGCTAGTCACGTCTATTAGCATTACAGGTAAATCGGCAAGTAGTTCTCCACCGTTCTCACTCTGACGCGCTGTGTGAGCGTTCCTGCGAACTCAAGCCTTCTGAGGGACTAACAACTCTCCTTGACAGCTCAGCACCACTCGCAATTTCCAAATGCTACCGCGTCTACCATTGTCACAAAAAAAGCTGCAAGAAAGTGCAGCGAGTTTTTTGAAGCCAAAGACAAGTGGTATTGTATTGAATTTGCTGACTTTTGAAAACATTTTATTTTGAATAAAGCTGTTTCTTAGTGGTGTAGGACACATAAAACAATAACAAACTACTTGTTAGAACCTTATTTCTCACTGAACAAGCAAGGGAGACACCAAGGAAGATGATTAGATTTTGGGATGTGGGGCCCGATCTCTCTTGTTATTTTGGCTTACGCTTGGGCTTCGTGTAAATACATCACAACTATCGCCTCGTTTGCCTGTGTGCTTTCACGTAACATTAGCGTGAAGGCACGGTGTAGCAACGCAAGGCGGAGCTTAAGTTGGCACTTCGAACATGAATACCGAAAGACATGCTGCGTGAACAGCGACGTCCTACGCACCAACGACGCCCACCTCACCTGTGGTCATCGTCACTTCTCCAACCCAGGATGCTGGCAACTTTTCGGGAAGTGACAGCGAGGATACGCAGGCTGTTCCAGTTAAAAACCATCTAGCAATAAAAATTATAAATGAGTGCTACGCATCTCAAACTAGTGTGGAGAAAAAGGTCGCAGCCCCCATTGTAAAGCCCTTCGTCGACCTCTTCTTTATTCGAACACAAACATATGTCGCTCCTCGCCTTCTACACAAATTTCAACGTCCTCCGCACCCCCAAAGTGGCGCCTTATGAGAAAGAAAACCAAACACTCACATGAGTTACCAGTACAAATTAACTATATGCATTAGCAAGAGTTCCAGGTCAGTCCCTAGTATAGTGTCATCTGGGTCTCCTCCAGCACCTAATCCACCAGAGATGTTTTTGGCGCTGGTACCACGTTCGTGCTATTGAGTGCGTTGGCATCGATGCGCCTGTGCTCTCGGTGAGCGGGTTTTATTTGTATGAAAATTCTCATTGAAGGCGCTTCCAGACAAATGTTGAGCAGCTCTTTCTGAGGCAGCTTTTATTGCGCTTTCTTTTCCTGGCTCTATTTTGCTTGCAAGCATCAGCATTTTGCCACCATCCTCTTCTCATCTTGCCCTTTTGGCGCTGTGGCACTGCCTCATAATTTCGCAGCTTCGCGGTAATCAGTGGTACTGTACTTAGTCCCTTCAATCTTGACTTGTGCACATTTCTTGATGAGCTGAAGCTTGGTGCTGTACAACAAGCTTGCTTTTGTGTCGTCACGTTATTTTATTTCTTATTGCTCTACGAGGTGGCCTTGATTTTCTTCTGTCGGGCATTTATACACATAGTGGGGAGGACTTTTTACCATCCATGTCTGTCAACATTTGGCTTGTACGCATTCTTCACCTCTCTTGAATAGCCGTCTGGATTCATGAAGTCTTCCAGTTTATAGATCACAACAGTGCCTTCCACCAAAAGCACTGGAGCTGGTACAGATGTCTCGTCATTAGCTTGATGGGTATGGCACGTTAACAGTAATTCGAGCAACGCGTGAGTGACCTTTTCTGTAGTGAGAACCCAAGTTTATATGTTGCTATCAACTCCCTCTACTTGTACCGAGATCGAAACATCTAGGTTCTGCACGACAAGATTGACATTGACTACATATTTTTTTATGGTGGTGCCATAGACGGAAAAAGTATTTTTCTTTCTGCTTCTGTTCTCATTCGTTGTTTTATCGATTACACGGGAGCTTGCCAAGCTTTTATAGCGTCATAAATCTTATACTATATATGCTCCCACCTTCGCTAAAATATGTTCCTTGTTTTCTTCAAAATGATCTATGTCAACACTGGTTTCTATCTCCTTATTGAATACGCTGAGAAACCTCTACTGTTCAGTCAAAATTCGGTCAATATTAAAGAACTCACAAAATAGTGTATGATCCAGTACATTACGACGTTCGATGTCTGTGTTGACTGACTGACAATCACTGGCCGGCCATGTCACGAGGTGAAGTCGGAGTCAACAGGGCATCCATCGCAAGAGCTTCGGACAATGAAAATGCAGATATCATCGACATTTCATACATCACAATCTGAGGCAATGGTAGGCTTAGGCCTCACGCATTATCTTTATGGACAGCGACTTCAAAAAATTTCTCGGGACTACGAATGCGGTCAAAATTTGAAAAATCCACTCCGTCTCATTTCCGAAGGTTCTTTCCAGAAACCCGCACCAAATTTTTTGAATAAAAGGACTAGACTAGCTGCCGCCCCCATCGTGAGGCCCACGGTCAACATCTTTGTTTGAACGCACAGATCTAATCCCCTATAATTGATGATGCCACTCCTCGTCTTCTACACAACTTTCAACCACTAGTGTGGAATTGATCTTTGCTCTATGCAACACATCGGAATACTCTCATAATCATATGGTAGTTTTGGGATGTTAAACCCCACATATCAATCACATGGGAATATTTTTTGTGATGCGCCAAGCAAGGCATTTACAAAATATTGCTTAATGAACATTTTTATGCTGAAATTAGAGAACAAATCTCAATACATATCGTGTAATGGGCGCTTATCAAGAAATAAAAGAAGATCAATTTACAGCAAGATCACAACGCTGGTTTAAAGCGCGCGAAAGTACCACTTTATTGCCGCCTAAAGCACCCCTTGTAGTGCCCTAAAATTTGGAGACCTTTGGCCTTCGCTTTTAAGACACACACACACACACACGCACACACACACACACACACACGCACGCATGCACACACGTGCACACGCATACACACACGCACGCTCACGCACACACACACGCACATGCGCGCACACATACACACACACGCGCGCGCGCACACACACACGCACACACACGCACACACACACACAAAACGCGTGCGCGCGTAAGCCGACCTATCTGTAGTAAAGTAGTGACTGTGCAGTGTGGGCACTTCACTCTGCTAGAATGGCGCTCTGCAGTAGTCGAGACACATTTTTTGCAATGTCCCACAGATGGCACAAAGTCACACACACACGCGCGCGCGCGTGCGTGCACGCGCGAGTGGTACCCACAGGTTTTTGATCTAAAGCAAGAGTCGCGTGGCCTCCAAGATACACGCCGTGTGCTCGCTAGCTCAAGGCCATAAAGAGTATCACAATGTCTCACAGATGACAGCACATTATCAAGCGTTTGCTGTTTGCTTGATCAACGCTTCTGAAAATGCATGTTATATTTTCCGCTAGTTGGACAAAGTTGTTCATTTTAGAGCTGTTTGAAAGTTCCTGTGTGTTTTAGCAGCGATGGCTGCCCTATCTAGGCCTTTTTCGACGTAGTTTGATGGCCTCCTAAATGCGCCTACATATAACCGAGTGAGCTTGTTTACGTCGTGACAACTGTTGAAAAAAATTTGTTAAGTAGACTGCTTCTACAACATAACATTCATGTAGTGTTTTCTCCGAAGTAGCTGCAAGTAACATCGTGGCTTCGAGGTAGAACACCTGCTTGTTAGGTGAGTGGCCTGGGTTCAAGCCTCAGTGGGACCAAAAATTTTATTCTTTGTTTCATTTGCGTCTTTCTGATTTATTTGCTCGCGGATGATTTTTCGCTCACAACCAGCAGTGCCGACGCCGATGGCGGAATTTCTGTGACCCGAGCTTCCTAACACTTTTGCGTTAAATGTAAGTTGAACAAATTAGGAGATGTTTTGCACGCTCAAATGCCACTCGAACAGGCTATCGGTGAATGCGATGAACGTTAAGCGATGGCTGGATGGAGTTACATAGCCAGAAGTTTTTTGCAGAAACGGCCTAATGCTTAATTGTTCGAAAGAAAGTCTTTCATGGCAAATAGAAAGAAAGCTGCCTGAGAATATAGAATATTCTCAATTATTAAAAGAAAGCAAGAACAAACTGGAATGCAGAACACGAGGCGAGAAAAAAAGCCTTCGAGAAGAACGAAAGCCACTTTACGACAGACATTTTTAAACAAAGAACACGTACATTCGCGAAAACCATTATATCAGACAACAAATAACTAAAGTACGCTCGCTTCTCTGACACAAACGAAGTAGACGCTCACATTCCTTCTGCAAGCCCTTTAAAGGAATGGCATCGCCATTGGTTTTACCATACAATAAAGATAACTAAAAATAAAAAATAAAATACGAACATGTAGCATGGCCGAGGAGAGTCAGTGTACGCTACAATTTTCGTGTGTCACGATTTCTACACAAACACAACACTGAGTTCATCGACACTGACTTGTATTTCGTGTTTTGACATAAGGGCCGAACCATTGAACCACTCCTCAGTCATCCCGTTTCTCGAATACGTTTTCACTCTTTTGAGTGTCGAGAAGCTGCGCTGAACAGCAGCTGTACTGACTTGAAGCGTTGGCAACACCTTGGGGAGTGCGTGAAAAATCGGAAAGAGGGCTCCGTCGCATTCAGTAAAAGCGTCCATTGCAGAATGGGGCAATTCGTCATTTTGCATACCTTGCCATTTAGTTTTGCAGGTTTCCAATTGCCTTTGAGTGTAAGGATGATTTATGTTGTTATATCTGTGAGGTTAAATTCGAACGAAGGCCAGCTGCACAGATTCATGTTTGCGTTTGAATGCGAGCTTTGGTGACTCAAAACGCAAACTTTCCCGTGTATAGCGATGGTTCGAAAAGCGCCGTTTGGAAGTAGTTTCAGATCATTTATGTGCGAATTGAACAAGGCTAGTCTCTAGTGTTCTTCCTCTAAACTACAATCGTAGCTTGCCCGGTATCTCCTTGTTCCTACTACCCGTGTAATCTCCCATTTTACTCTGAAATCTACCTCTCTTTCTGGACACGGAGAAAATGTTTTTTTGCAACTATGCCTCCACGTTAGTCCCACCTCTTCCATACTAGTCACAACAGCGTCAACTTTATCCAAGGCGACGCTCATCGCCAGATATGGAATCTGCAGATACACAGAGAAGTAGTGCGTGAGTGTCTGACTAACAGCGACGCATATAAGAAAGTTCACCGAACACTTTCGCGGACAAAGGCATTGAGTGGCGGACTCTGTTGCTTTTTGACGGCAGGTGTCCATGAACTTCAAGTGAGCAAAATATCTCGGAAAGCGCTTCTCTTAGCAATGCATCTAAATCGTGGCAAACACGATTCAGTCACTTCGTTCCAGTCACTTCGTTTTACAATATCGGCGCAGCCGGTCGAATGACATATGTAGATGCTTCTACATATTTTTTCAGGACTGCTGGCTATTTGTACGATACCGTCAAGATGGTGTGCACGCTTACCTAATTGTGTCAAAAGGCCATCGGATGTATTAGATGGATGACCCATGCCTCAAACAAAGATTCAGGCAGTTGTTCTGGATGAACGCTTGTACCTCTGGAGGTCAACGCCACCTTTCTTTCTCTTTTCACCCTGTCGGACTCTCAACCTCGTTGCTGGGTCGTCGAGCCATCTAAGTGACTCGAGCGGCGCACACCGGGTGCCTCAGGGTTGTCCGACGGCTGGCTATACAAGCTGAAGACTGTTGTACATTAGTATCTTCCTCTTCTTCTTTATCATCATGTGATCATGTGATATACATAAACCTCCGTCTTTCCTGCAAGAGTACATATCCTCACTAGATTGAATAAGTCCGGGGACGAGGGTCAGTTACTAGTCGAGACCGGCTAGATTCGGTCCCAGGAAACTGAAAGCAGTGGTTGCATCTTCTCCAACTCTCGAGCCCCAACGACCGCAAATTGAGAGAACTCGAGAAATTGTAGTGTTGCCACCTGATTCCATAGACAAATTTATGAGAAGCATGTGGCCTTTTCCCAACAGATTTCGCTGTGCTACGCATACACAAGTCGTGCAAAAGCTTTTCGGGCTTTCTGGCCCGGGCCCAAGGGCACGGCGATAAAGGCACGGAGGGTCAGTCATTGAGGGGTCAGCTATTCAGGTCTGTTGTCGAAAGGATAGCGTGGTTCACTCGACCAGAGGAGACGTGTATTGTTGAGTAGTGTGGTGACTTGGACTGTCAAAAATCTTCAGTAGATGACGCCGTGGTAACAGTGACAAGTTTTCAAGAGGGTCGCCTAAGAGATATGTGTTCACCTCCTAGTGTGAAAGAGAACAAACTGCCAGTGCTGCTGTCTAGGTGGAGTGAATAATCAAGCTGGTGAATATGATCGGAGCTTTGCCCAGACGTGCCTAACAAGGACCAGATATGAGGTTGAGCTATTGGTGAACTTACGATTTGTTTTATTCCGAATTCGATGTCTAAATCGCTGCGTGTTCCTTTGAAGTCAACGATTGGCGCATTGCTGTTTCTGTAAGTAACAAATACAGAGCGTTTGAGCGAAATGCCCTTGCACGGTGGTGGAACCGAACAAACATGTGGTTAGGCAACTATAACTTCAGTCGTTTACCAGTGTCGACGCGATGGAGAGTACTCAATGAGCGCTAATACGGCAGTACTAAAGCTTGAAAACAAGAAGTGGCGCATTCACTCGCACAACGTCGGAATGGCTCGTCTGTCTCAACGCACGGCTGTTGTTACATTGCTTCCGTCGTTCTTTCTCATACGGCCTTGTGGTAAATAAGTAAAGCCATGTCAGGGGCAAGCTCTCTTACGTAGGTGTTGAGTACCCCACCTCAAAGCAATAATTAGATATTCCAACACGTTTTAAAACCACACAAATGAGGAACATTGCCATTTTGAATGCGAAGCACTTCATAGCGAACTTCCGCAACTTTGAGCGTATCTATCTGCCTGTCTCTCAAGCTGCATACGACTTTTAGCTCTCCTGGCTGTTTCAATAATGGTATCTATACAAAACTTGGTATTGCATAACATGACTGTTTGAAGAACATAGTTGGCTGGTCATAACATGCAAATCATGACATAGATCTCATCGATGTCATGGCTTACATTTCATGGCCCTGCAGCTCTTGCGGTGGTTTCGTTCACATGGCGTGTTGCAAACTGGTATGGTATGACATTATTGCATGGCGAACACAAGCGACAGACCCTAACATGAAAATCAAGTCATGTGTGTCACGTAACAACGTGAATAATTCCACGCTCATGATGTGCTTGTGACCGTTTCGCTAGCGTCATATATACCAAATTCGCTATTACGGTACGTGAATGAATGACGAAGGTATGTGACTGGTGCAAACATGATAATCATGAGATGCGTGTCATGTAATAACATGGATACTAGCCATGCTCATGGTACGCTGGCGGCCGTTTAGGTAGCTTCACTTATACCAAATTCGGTATTACGGGACGTGAATGGATGACGCAGGTATGATACTTGTGCAAACGTGATAAACATGAGATGCATGTCATGTAACAACATAATTACATGCTACGCTGATGATGCGCTCGCGGCCGTTGTGTTAGCTGCACATGTACCAAACTCGGTAATACGTGACGCGAATGGACGACCGAGGTAAATGACACGTCCATACATGACAATCACGACATGCGCATCATGTAACAACATGACTAGCTGCTACATTTATGATTCACTAGCTTCACATGTGCCAAATATGGTATTACGTGACGTCATTGAATGAAGAAGGTATATGATCGGTGCAAACATGATGATCAAGATATGCGTGTTATCTAAGGACATCACTACATGCCACAGTCAAGGCGCCAATAAATTTCGACTTGACGCGGTGCGCGTGCTCGCCGGTGTTCACTTCGTAGCGTCACGCTGGCGTTTCCACGACAGGTGCCGGTCCTGCCATATACTCGCAGGCGCGCCCCGCACTGTCTATGAACAGGGAGACGCAGTGTTGTCTGGTAACGCACTGGCGCGAAATGGAGTATGTCGCAATTCGCACTGGTTGCCTTCGGGCCCCACCAACGGACGTGGTCGCGCCTGGCGTCAGACTATAGAGTGCTCGCGTTTTGCTAACATAGCGTCACTCTGCCCATGCAGTGTGCTCGCGCGTCAACGTTAAATCGGGGTATATTGGGGCCTTCATGATGGCTCGCGGCCGTTTTCTAGCTCCACATATACCGAATTTGGTGTTACGTGACGGCCTTTCATTGTTCGCTGCGGTATTGAAACGACAAAGATATTGGCCTGGTGTTTTTCGACGGAACCCTCACATCAGAACTCCATATCAGCGAAATATTAAATTGCTTTTTCAGTGACCTAACCTGCTACCTTCCTATAGTACAGCTTCGGAATATTTGGTTCCAGCAAAAGGAAGCTCTTCTGCAATGCTGTGATCGAGTGGACTCTGACGTGGCTTGGTCAAGAGTTTTCTGAAAAATGGTACGGCTTTCTTGGACCTGAAAAGTGGTCCACAAAAGATATCAGATTTGACTGCGCTGAGTTTCTTTCTATGCAGATACGATAATGACCACGTCTACACCAAAGCGACTACAACGCCAGCAAGACTAAGATCTGAAATAGCAGGTATCTTCCGCTATATCAATCTAGGAATGCGGCGAAACGAGAAAGAAATTGTGCTGACTCGATATAGGTCGTATAGAGTAGCTCATAAAGGGCTGTTTGGGCACTCTATTTAATTGTTCATGACGTCTCAATAAAAGTACTTTGGACTCTGCAATTACGCATATCTCTTTCCAATATCTAGCTCTCCTAATATTTAGAAGTTAGACAAAGAGAAGAGAAAGGCAGGCTATAAAATCAGTCTGCAGAAAACGAAAATAATGTACAACTTCCCAGAACAACAGCGCTTAGAGATAGGTAGCAGTACACTTGAAGTTGTAGAAAAGTAGGATTACCTTGGGCAGAAAGCAACCCTGGAGCCCAACCACAAGATTGAAATGACTAGAATAAAACTAGGTTGATGACATACGTGACCTAATTGTGACATTATTCATGTCTTGACTAGCGCACGTCATGTTTATCAAACCATCTTACTCTCTTCTACACTGTAAACAAAAATAACCCCATAAGGGCGTTTTAAGCAGGTTATGTGCGATTTTTCCACCCATCGAGAAATACGAACTCCCCTGAAAAGGCATAAAATGGGCTGAAACCATTGTTTTACCATGATCATCAAAAATGGTAAACTATGGGAGTTAAACCAGTCTGAATTGGGAGTGACTGAAAACTAAAACGAAAAAGAAATTGGCTTGGGTCAGAAGGGTGTATCTAAATACGCCCAATTGGAGAAGAAAAAACAAGCGACAAGGATCGTTCTAAGCCTCAGCGTCAACGTCGCAAAAGCTATTTCAGTAGGCAAGTTTGAAATTGGCCTCGCCGCGCCGACGCTCTTCAAAAAGTTCGTAAACCACGCCTTACGAACCGGCGTACGAACAACACGCACGCCCAGAGGAGAAAGTGGTCCGGACTATGCCAACTTTTGTACTTCGTGCGCGGGAAAGTGCGTCGCTTCAGAACTACCGTCTGTTCGACGAGGCAGCCAACGGCGGTCGGGACGAAGTTGTCGGTGTTGTCTAGTTTTCAAGCCGAGGACACATGGTAAGTAAATCCGAATGAACTTTGTGCGTTATTTGTTCATATGTGTTTTATTTGTTCGTACGGCAACCCAATCAGTTGTTAGAAGGCTCGCGCTGGGTTCAAATTCGACATTTGTTTTCTCCGGAGGGAAAGCAACAAAACGCACCGGGAATTCACTCACTTCACCGCCTAAGCCGCCGGAAACCTACGCCGCCAAGCCGGAACGAAGATATCTGTCCGATTTTCCCGTCACGTGAAAGCGGACCCTCTTTCCGATCCGCTGCCGACTATCTAAAAACCAAGCGACATGAATAGCTGACCGCCGATGCAACATGGCGGTGAAAGCGTTGGCGGTGGCAAGCAACAGCTATAATTGCAAACTACTCGTGCAGCTCGACGAAGCTTGACGGCTTCAAAGAGGCGGCTGGAGTGAAACGCTGTGCGAACGTGTTTCGCATGAGCTCCGGCCCGATGACCGACTATCGGCGGACGGGCTTTTTTCTGGACTTGGTATCAAAGGGCTCGTCTGCATCAGGTTGCCGTGTACCTACGGACACCACTCGTTTAGGCAAGTTTGTCCCTGTTTTTGGAGTTTCCGAGATTTTCCTATCAACCCCGCGGTGGCAAGGCTAGGCCTATCTCCTAGGCCAAGCCTGGCCTGGGCCGCGTCGCCCGGCGTCTGACTTGCGCCCGGTGACCGTGGGCCTTGTTGGGCTGAAGATGGAATACTACGTCGAAGGGGAGACTATAACACCCGAAGATTTTGAAGCGGGAGAGTGGGCTCCAGTGCTGAAGGCACAGGACCGATTTAAGAAGACCCAGCATGGCGACAACGCCAAGAGTAAGCCTTGCGAGACGCAGGCCGGCAGCGACGGGTGCAAGACGCACGGAGCGCAGCAAGTCAAGCGGGGGAAAGCGCCGGTATGGAAAAAACGCGGACCGTTTCTCAAGTTGCCAGCCACGGATTTCAAGATTGTGTACAGGCCCCAGTACTGGGACTTGAGTGTTGTGACAGCGAGAGAACTCGGATGTGCACTGAGAGCAGCAGCGCGTCTAACGAGTGCGATTGCCGCGGAAGAAGACATTGTGCGGGTTAATGGCACAAACAACACGTTGACGGTGAGCACACCGTGCATAAATCGCAGTGGGGCATATGCGACTGTGAAGACGCTCAAGCTGGGTGATCGTGACCTGCCGGTTTCGGCGTTCGTGGCGCCGTTGGAGAACTCCGTCGGGGAGTGATTGACAATGCTTATGATGGATGCCCAGTGGAAGAAGTTCGGGCGGGATTCCTGAAGAAGAATGAAGGCATAGACATTCTGGATGCGAGACCTCTGGGAAAGTCAAAGGCGATTCAGATTACGTTCGGGGGAAAACGCATACCCCGGCAAGATTACTTACTGGAACTGTCTGTACGCTATGATCCCGTACAGAAATTTAGTCGAGACCTGCTACAACTGCAGACGAGTTGGACATCGAGCGGACATTTGCTATCGTCCGAAGAGCAACCTATGTCACCGTTGCGGGAAGGACCATCCTGCCCCGCCAGAAGGAGAACCACCTACGTGCACGCCGGACTGCATTGTGTGCCATGGTGCGCATCACACAGGGAGCCGGAACTGCAAATTTCGCCTGGCTCGCAAGCCACCGACAGGCCGGCAGCAGAGCATCGAAAGAGAGAGCGAAGCTGGCAACAATAAGCGGTCCTCGAGGGCTACGGAGGGGTCACCGAGGAGTAAAGAAGGCAGAAGCAAAAGCAGAGACCGGTCGAGTTCCTTCCCGCCATTGCCAGAGCGCGGGGGTGGCCAAAATGGTGGACGAGCATCCAGTACCAACAGCTGCGCACGCGACACCAACAAAAAGGTGAGCTTGTCAAGCACGGCCTCCAAGAACGAAACCGCTCGAGAGAGGGAGTTAGCAGCGCTGGTTCAGCGACAGGGAGACTTGATTAAAAGAATTGAAAACAGAATTGCAGAGATGAAACGCGCACTTAGAAACGACCAACGGTAGGGGACACAGGCACCAGCAGTGCAAGGCCTACAGAAAGTGACGCAAGAGGCGTCTGCTCGCGTACAGGAGAGTGCAGCTAGGGAAGTGGAGAATCGGGGGACAGTGAAGAGACCACTGCCGGGGGATGAGGTAGCTAACGCAAAACGATTAGCGGAAACGTCACCAGTAGACATGCCACAGCCTGTTTTTAAGGTCATTAGTCTTAAGTCGGATGTAACAACACTTGCGGATAAAGTAGGCAAACAAGGGAAAAGACAGGATAGGTTGGAGGCTCGAGTCGAAAAGATCGAAGCCAGATTAGACACAATAGAGGAGGGCCTCGGCATGCTCTCCACTGAATTTAGGGATTCCCAAATCCAGGTCATGGGCATGTTTCAGCAGCTTCATACTCTATAGGAGGCAAGACTGCCTCTCGTGGGTGGCCAAGTGCCATTAGTCAACCTGGTGCCTCATCATGGCGCCTCGCCAGCAAATTGAGGTTTGGCAGTGGAACTGCAGGGGCTTTCGTCAAAAGCGGGGTAACCTGCAGTTGCACGTACAAAATCTGGACAGCAAACCAGACATAATAACCTTACAGGAGGGCTAGTGGTTCTGTAAAATTACCTGGATTTAAGGCATTTACAGCGCCAGGAATTGATTCAAGGGGCGTATCACGCGTCTTCACAGCCGTGCTAGTCCATCGAAACATCACTGCCATTCAGCATTCCCTAGATAGCAGCAGGGAAGACTATGTCTTGCTTGAGATTTTGCCTAAACGAAAGCATGAGAACAGTCTGTTTTTACTTGATGTGTATAGTTCTCCAAAAGATAAAGGATTGGGCTTGCCACAACTCCTGATTCAAACTCAACGGTTAGCAGCTCGCGCACCGCTTATAGTGGTAGGAGATTTCAATGCGCCTCACCCGGAGTGGGGTTATATTCGAGCCAGCTCAAAGGGCAATCGGCTTTGGCAAGTTGCCCGGGATCTGCGATGGACGCTGTTAAACAATCCACAAGATCATACGAGGATAGGCAACAGCATAAGCATGGATACCTCCCCAGACCTTACGTTCTTTAGAGGCATCAGTAATGCAAAGTGGATTAACACGGGGCATGCACTAGGAAGTGTTCACTATATCCTTTCCACGACGTTTAGCACTGCGAAGCATAAGACAAAGTGAGGGGGCATAGAATTACAGATTGGGACAGATTTAGGAAAAACAGAGCAGACACTGTAAACGGGAAAATTAATGACCTGGATGCATGGGTACAGGCGCTCAAGGAGGATGTAAATAATACCACGGTAGAAGTGCCAGTCGAGCAGGAGGAGTTAACCGCTGACTCGAGACTATTACACATGTGGGAAGCGCACGCGAGTCTCTTGAGAAGGTGAAAGAAGCAAAAACACAATGGCGTCCTTCGCAGAAAGACTGCCAAGTTAGAACGTAAAATAGAAAATTATACAATTGAGTTGCAAGCCAAGCAGTGGGGCCAGATTTGTGATCGCATGAATGGACAGTTTGGATGCAAAAAGACATGGCAGCTGTTAAGGCATCTTTTGGATCCGGCAGCAACAAAATCGGCGCAACGGGGACAAATGACTCGGTTAATGCATCAATATGAAGGCACAATTGGAAAGTTTATACAGGAACTCCGGAATCGGTACATAACTGATGGAGTAGACGGTTGCTTACCACACTACTCGGGGGTGGAAAACTCAGATCTAGATGAAGAGCTCACAATTGCGGAGGTGGAAATTGCCATGGGGCAGCTGCGTACTACGTCTGCCGCAGTTCCAGATGGAGTTACTAAAAAATTGCTGAGAAACCTATATTTCAAATCGGTCGGGGCGATCACTGACTTGATAAATGAGTATTGGGTGGCCGGGGAGATCCCAGCACAATAGAAGCATGCTAGGATTATATTTATTCCGAAGCCAGGCAAGAAACTCTGCTTGGAAACCTGCGCCCCATATCGCTGACATCATGCGTGGGCAAATTGATGGAGCACGTGGTTCTCAACAGGCTTCAGACTTATGCAGAGGACAAGGCCATCTTTCCCCCAACTATGATAGGTTTCAGGGCCAAATTGTCCACACAGGATGTCATGATACATCTAAAACATGATGTAGTCGATCCCGGGCATGGCACGGGCACCAAAACTGTATTGGGGCTTGACCTGAATAAAGCTTTCGATAATGTTTCGCATGGGGCAATATTGAATAACCTATCGGGAATCGGCCCAGGGGTCAGGACATTTCGCTACATGGGATCATTCTTGGAGGGCCGAACTGCAAAAATTTCAATAGGAGATATCAAATCAGACTCATCGCGTTGGGAGGCAAAGGGACGCCGCAGGGTTCAGTTCTGTCACCGTTCCTGTTTAACATCGCCTTATGTAAAATACCGCCGAGGCTGGAGGAGATACCGGAACTAAAACACACATTTTATGCAGATGATATTACTCTATGGGTAACCAGGAGTAGTGACGCGCATCTGGAAGAAACACTGCAACAGGCAGTTAATATTGTCGAAAAGTTGGCAGGGGAGGCGGGACTTTTATGTTCTCAGCCAAAGTCCGAGCTCTTTGTGGTTCGGGACAAACCCAGAGGGCTACATGCAAGACACTATGTTCCGCCACCGCCGTTAGAGGTAAAGGTAGGGGGTAGGCCAGTAGCTAAAGCTCAAACGATCAGAATTCTTGGCCCATATCTGCAAACTAACAGGAAGAACAGGGTGGCCCTTGAAAAACTTAAGACCACGGTCAATGCTACTGTCAGGCTAATCAGAAGAATCGCTAACCGTAAGAGCGGAGTTAAATAAAAAGAACTCTGTAAGCTGGTACAGGCGTTTGTGCTCAGCAGGATTACTTACGCGACATCTTATATGAAGTTGGATGCCGCAGAAAAAGGTAAGGTCGAGGCTATGATCCGGCAAGCTTACAAGGCAGCGCTTGGGTTGCCTAACAATGCGCCTACAGAAAGGCTGTTAAAACTAGGGGTACACAACACCCTGGATGAATTATGGGAGGCACATCTGGTGATGCAGCACGCTAGGCTTTCTACAACCAAAGCGGGCAGGATTATATTGGAAAGGATTGGCATTGGAGCAGAGGCTCCCATTGGGGACACTAAAATTCAGGTGCGGCGAGAGTTACATAAGGCCCTGTACATAAAACCTTTGCCCAAAAATATGCATTCTATTCATTATACGCAGCGCAGGCAGGGAAGAGCCAGAGCTTTACACGTTGAGTACGGCGAGTACAAAGCGGCAGTCTATACAGATGTTGCGGAATATAAGGACAAAGACGCTTTTGTGATTGTGGTGGTGGACAGGCGGGGGCTCTTGGTCGCCTCTGGATCGGTCAAAACCCGCTCCTCGGAAACTGCAGAGGAAGCGGCAATAGCGCTAGCTATAACTAATTTGCAGTCAGATTTGATTTTCAGTGATTCAAAGACAGCCATCTGAAATCTGGCGAGGGGCAGAATATCGGTGACCGCCGCACGATTTCTGCATGGGGCCACGGGACGAGAAATGAGAGAAATAGAAATTGTCTGGGTATCAGCACACTCTGAGAACACTGGGAACGAGGCGGCTCACCTGAATGCTCGAGGTTTCGTCAGCCGGGTAGGTGAGCCGCCAGTTCCGGGGAGGTCCGCGAGAGATTGGCTGGTGTCCTTTCATGACATAACGAATCATTATAAACTAGAGCGGAGGTTTTATCCGCCCCCGCACAAGCGGTTGACTAAGGCGCAGGAATGCGTCTGGAGAAAACTGCAGACGCGATCTTTTCCCAACCCTTATGTGTTGAACAAAATGTACCCGGAGGAGATTAGGCGCAATGCAAATGGTGTCAGGCTGTGGCAACATATGATCACATACTTTGGGAATGTAGCATAGTGCCGCCGCTGGAGGATATTATGCGTGATCCCTCTCTTGAGCACTGGGAGGCCGTGTTGACCAGCTCAGACCCAGTCGTCCAGTTAAGGGTCGTGGAGTGGGCCACACAGGTCGCCGCCAACCTTGGGTTGATGGCCATCTAACACGGAATCATCCTCAGTTGCTTTCTGACGAAATAAAGTTTTACCATCCATTCATTGACGGCTTCAACGAGGATGCATTCATCGAGATCCTGGTCTGCAATACGATCGCCGAGAACACTGGAAGTAGACGGTGCAGCCATGGTGCAGCTGCAGCCAGTCGGCATGCCCAAACGTGTCTCGTTTTCGTGCACAGCCGGCTGAATCCGGTGACGCCGCAGCCGGTACATTTGCTCGTGCTGTTTTTGCTGGCTTATATTTCCCCAAAGAAAGTTTCAAAAAGTGCGAGCTGCTTCTTTACAGTACTTTGCGTGAAAACTGGAATTCGGTACGGAACATAGCGCTCCGAAAGCAGGCAAACTCGAATTATTTCGCGAAAGCAGCGGCGGTCACATCATTCGCTGGGCCCAGAACAAATTTGAACATTTCCGACACGTGCGGGCGTGGTGACAGAGCACCTGACGTAGTTTTCCGGCCGCTCTAGTGTTTTTGTTTCACTTCTAAACAGCGGCATAGCCAGGGGGTGGTACACACCGTGCCGATGCCCTCCCCCCCTCTCAAATTTGTGTTCGTTTGTACATAGAGCAGAAAACAGCCATTTTTAAAGGGGTGCCTCCCTTCCCCCCGCGAGGAGAAATTCTGGCTTTGCACCTATTTCTCATGTGTTAATGCGGCATGTGTGTTGCAAGCCTGTACTTTTAAAAGCGTCAATCGAGGTGAAGGAAATTTAGGAATGGCCATACATGCAAAGATTATGTGACGCAAATGTGCAGTTCTGTTACTAAGGCTACCGTGGGGTAATCGTAACGCCACTTGAGATCATCAAGAACCTCGCATTGCTTTGGTGTGTTTTTTATTTGGTGCTGTTAACGCTCGGTGTTTCGAGCCACGACGTGTAGCATTCGGCCAGAAAGTTCATCCATGCAGATCAAATGTGAGTTGCTGCAGCGTGCGATCACTCAAAATGCGTGCGTTTAATATTATTCATCAGTTTAAAATGAACCATGAGCAATATGTTTTTCGCAAGTTCAAGTTTAGGTTTTTTTTCTTAAAGGATTCTAGTAACGAGGCTGATTCATAGCTACGATCTGAAACATGTGTTGTAGGAGCATAGTGGCCGAAAGGTTGAGACGTCGCTTTATCTGTTTTTCCTCAACACATGTGAACCATTTGTGTCAACAGTCAACACATGCGAGACCTAAATAAGCCTATTTAGTATCCAGTCAGTAAGTAGTAGTCAGCTTTTTCCTGGGCTTTTCTTCTCTGGCTCATGGGGAGCTCGACTTGGATTATTCAACCGTGATTGGGTTTGCCTTATCAGGGCTAATTGTGCTTGGTTAAATGAAGTGATACAATTATGTTATATGTCTAATTATATTTGGATATACTTAAGTTGACTCACCTCTGCTCATATAAGCGTTACATGGATTAACTTGAAAACAGCAAATGGGATTACTTAATTAAAATTAGCCCTAATCTAATCTGTTTATGCTTGGCTTTTACAGGTTATATTACGCTACACTATGCTTGGGTAGTTTTTTCTACTGTTTGGTGCAACAAGGCAAGTTTAACTTGGGTTATGTGACAAGGGCAAGCTGGGCTGAAGAAATTAAATTTTTTTGTACTTGGCTTCATTTGGTTATATGGTGCTTTGTTATGCTAATTGCTTAGTTAGGCTAATTATGCCATGCTCAGTTAGGCTGATTGGTGAAAAAAAAGCTATGCGCCCAGCACTTCAATTGGCGCTACCTAAGCTGCTGCATGAAAGAGTGGCATAGATTTGATGGAGCGAAGGAAAGCAATACTCTTGTTTTTAATTTTTATCAATGATATTGCGAATGAAATTCCTGTAAAAATCAAGTTGTATGCAAATGATTGTGTCATATTTTCTGAAATATCCAATGTAACCGATCAAATAATTCTGAATTGTGCCTTTTATAACATTGTGAAGTGGTGTGATTTATAGCAGATGTCAATTAACTTCGATAAAACAGTATTTAAACGAATAACCCACAAGAAAAAACCCCTACTATTTAATTATTCCACCGCAAGTTTCACCCTTTCTGAAGCAACTTACATTAAGTACCTTGGCCTTTGAATTACCAATGACTTTATCTAGACTAAACATAATGACTCCGTAATTACAAACGCTAACCGAAAATTATTCTTCCTTCGAAGAGCTCTAAAACATTCTAATTCCACGGTGCGTACTCTAGCGTACAGGACTATCATTCGCCCAGTGTTAGAATATGGAGTGATGATTTGGGACCCCTTCACTTAAGCTAGCATAACTAAATTGGAAAACGTGCAGAAAAAGGCAGTCTGCTTTATGTTTAATAGCTTTGGACGCAACTCTATAACTGAACTCCTACATCGTGCCAATGAGCCTTCAGTTACCGAAAGAAATCGTTTAATACGACTGCAATTTCTTTACCAAATAATTAAAGGGCATTACAAGCTTGATGTTTCCAATATCATTTCCTTTTCTTCTGGGTACGCCACCCGCCAAAGGCATCAACTTACAATAACCCCTTTCCGTTCACAAAATAACTGCTTCAAATATTCCTTTTTCCCTCGTACAGTAACTCAGTGGATTGGACTAACTAATAACCAAGTGATGGAGCCGTCCTTAAAGTTGTTTGCAGCAAATTTGACCTGATTGTTCACATCATGCCGTTCTATTTTTTGTTTGTTTGTTTGGTTTAAGCATTCTTGAGTGCCAACATTGTGAAAATTATATCTGTAACCATCCTGCTAAAATCTCTGTAATAGGGATTGCAGTATGAATAAATCAATAGGTAAAAAAAGAATACTCGGTTGTCGTTTCGGCTATGAGCGCTATAACTCCGTCAAACAAAGTGCTGTGCAAGGGCATCTAATTACGACTGGACAGGCATGCACACTGCAGCAGGCAGTGTGCATAGATGGCACGTCGATCTCTCCTGCCACACAACCCCGTGGTCTGCACACTTTTGCTTACGCCTGTATGTTTAAGACACGTTGCAAGCTGTATCAGGCTGGTGCTGTATTCAACAATGTCTTTATAAACGTGTGAGCTCATCATAGCAGCCTAAGCAGTGCAATAAGCATTTGCAGCTGGATTCTGCATGTTCTGTGTTTGTTAAAGTTATGATTCATATTTTTGTCGTGTTTTTCAAAGTCACATTCAATTATTACTAGCTGGCTTGCAACTGAATTGCTGCAACAAAATATTATTGACGCCAAACTCTGGCACCTTTCAGAAAGAAGATGCAGCCTCATAGCCAAATATCACTTGGCCTATGGCTGTTTCCCTTTGTGGTAACGTATGCATTATTTGTCATGTGCCTACTGATGTTTCTTTTCATTTAGATGAAGCTGTGGCCATAACGTGTCATTGTGACTGCTTTTTCATGCATGCAGCAGTTATAAGAAAACTGTGACAACTCAGCAGGATTTGTATATAAGATAGCCCATCATACTGTGTGATGATAATGTAAGCGAAGAAAATTTTGAGCACAGCTCAGCCATATAGGGATGAGCACTAGCATTCAAAAAATCTGTGAAAATTTTTCCAACCTATACTGCACAATGTTTCCTCCGTCACTGTATTATTGTGGATGTCTCGCTGGGCTCAAGATAGTATTGCATGATTAAAAGGCATTAGGCTGCGAAGTAAACATTGCAAGGGCTTTGATTGGCTTCCTCGCGGCTCTTATTTTTCAATTTAGTATTGTAGGCACAGTATAGAGCTTACAGACAATTTGATTTCACTGTACCAGGTGGGTTCTACACTTAGCAACCAGTATTCAGCTGAGAGGTAGAGCTAGTTTGGGCCCATTTTGAATAGGGCTCAATAGCATTAAGACATAAAGAAATTTTAATGCAAGAAAGCATTGGTATATCAGTCTTTCGCACTTAATTTGTGTATGAAGTGTAGGTTTTTGCCACTATGCAATGCATAGGAAATAATGTACTCAAACTACTTGACATTTTGAAAAACTTAAAATCTCAAATTTTTTTCAAAGGCATTCCGAAATTATCTACACCCGCAATACATGGCTTGAATGAAATTCTTATCAAATATCTGTGGAGTAAACAAGACATTTTAACCAGATTGTGCTAACAGTGAATGTAGAAACAGTTGTTAACATCTAATGGGTCTGCCGTATAGATACTGTATGTCAGCTTTCTAAAGGCCATTGAAAACTTCACGCAGCCTTTCATTTATGAATCAGAATTTCTGTACCCGAGTCTCATATACGTTTGTGTCACAGTGTGTATGAAAGAAACCTAATAAAATCCACTGAATGAGCTAACCTATTTGCTTAATAAAGCATAAGTGAATCAAATTTAGCAAGAGTAAACAAAAAAAGGAGTAGCAAATAACTATAATGAATCTGAAAAGGAGGTAAATGTCGTGGTGCAAGCTTTTGTATGTCGTTTGATTGCCGAGCAATATAGGGATGTTAATAGCTGCACATGGTCCTATGTGTGTCGCAATATTGCCGATAAATGAAGAAACATTTGTGGTCAGTAAAAATTTGCCTTTTCACTGCAGAGCCATTGCTGCTAGTGTGCAACAATTAGTCTGGCAATCAAGGTGGGACCTGTGTCCCAGGAGCTGCTGGAAAATACCCACAAGGATGTGGTGGCTTCATAGGGACACCGCATGTGCCATAACCACAAGGCCAGCTAGGAGTCCTAATGTTTTGGCAAGTAGCGTTTTTGTTTCTCCAGACAAGTCCTGATTCTGCCTGCAGATCAGAAAAATTGAACTCTGAAGTTGAGAGCTTTCAATTCTCTGTTGAGCGTTTAGAGCTTCAGGACAAATGACATAACTGAATAGAAGAAATTGTGCATATTTTTACCAATAATTGGCACTGAAGCATGAGAAATTCACAAGAATTTGGTTCTGTCATTGCCAGAAAAAAAGCTTTTCGTGGAAGTATGACAACTAGTTCAAATTCACTTCTGCTCGAAGATGTATATAATTGTAGAAAGGTGTAAATTCAGTCATAAATTTCAGCTTGAAAATGAAAGTGACAAAGATTTGTAGATTTGAAGGCCCCAATCCAAAAGTGTAACTGTTCTGGTGGTTGATCTGCACGGCAGAATGTTAGCTTGAATTCAACTCACGTTTGAAGTCGTCTGTGTTTTACAAAACGAGGACCACATTACAAACTGCCTAAATAAAAGTCGGAAACCTCGAGAAACGTTGAGATGCAGTGCATATGAAAAGAAACATTGCCGAAGGTGCTGTGCCCCCCGCCCCAATGACACTGAAGCAAGAAGTTCAAACTGAATAAGGCCAAGAAACGGTACTGGTATAGCTGTCTAAAAGCCCTAGTGCCAGAAAATTGCTGTGACAAAAGGTACTCATGCTAGCTATGCTCATTATCAAAACATGTGACGAACAAGAATAAATGAAGGCTAAATGAAAGCAGTAATTTTAATAAAACCACCAGAGAAACATGAATACACTCCAAACAACTGTGCAGTCTCATCAGCAAAAGAAATAAAAAAATATGTGGTGACTCTTACTGCGAAGTGCCGTGATTCTTGAATTAGGGTAGATATGCGGCCACAGCAGCCATTATAGGTGGAAGTATGCTTCAAAATAGTGATTTGTTGGGCTAGTTAGTTTACAATTGGCCTAGAGGAGCGAAGGCTTCGAATCAAAGGAGGACTACTTTGAAGACGTTCAACTAGCAATTGAGTTTATTTTTAAAAGTATCTCAGCGCAAAAACAAATGGGCAGGCGCAGTCACACCTGATTTTCACTGAGCCAACAACAAATGTCTGGGCAAAAAATTGTGTTAACAATGTAGAATACCACAAAATAGGCATGCTTAATCAGTTTTTTTTTATTTAACTGTATTCAAGAAAGTTTATTTCCTTCATTGTCAGATTCACCAATGATGCACTAATGCATGCACATGCGGCAATTTCAATCTTTCCTGCTTGTAATATTTAGCGCTCACACCTGCCCTTACCTCTCTACTTGACATTCTCCTCCTCGAAAAGGACATTGCAGCCAAATGTGCTGTGATGCGCGGGACGGTGTGCACCATTGTTTCGAGCATGCACCGTAGCTGCGTGCTCTCCGAGTCTATTGTAAGGGCATCGGCCTGTTTGGGCAATGTGCGCTTTACCACAGCTGCATGGTATCTTATATACTACTTCTGTAGCACAACGGACAATAGACTCCTTATGCTTTTTTCGACATACTTTTTCCTCTCTTCTTCCACCTGCAAGAAGGGCACAAAGGGAAAAGCTTTCAGGGTGCCGTGAAGACGAGGTCTCTGCCCTGCATTGAAGCTATCCTCTTAAGGTTGCGTGAAATCGTGTAATTGTAGGGAATTACAACAAACTTGTTCAACTTGTTGGACCTCTGTCGTGTTGCATGCTGGGTGAAGCCGCAATCTGCTTCAGAAGAGAGGATGCTATGGCAACGAGCAATGTGGAAAGAAAACCCGAAGTTCGAAGGCACAAATTCTGGTGCTTGAAGCTGAAGTTGACCTGTAAAGCGCATGACTTGGACTGAGCCGATTTGAGGCACGAAAAAGCAATCCGCCTTTTCACCAGTATAGTATAGAAAGAGTCTAAAGGGGGGATAGCTTTTTTTGATTGTGGCTTATACTGCCAGGAAATATGGTCGTCCCATGTTTTCTGGATCGCATTATTGTTGAAAAGGTTCGTTGTAAAGCGTAATGAGGGTGAACCCTGCTTAAAGCACTGTTCAATAAACAACAATGCAATACATTCTATGATTTAACATTGCTTTTTTTTTATTGTGACGAGGGCATTTGCTGGGAGTTTCAGCCACGGTCAAAAAAGCTATCCTTCCATATGACTGCTCCCATACTATACTGGTGAAAAGAAAGATCGCTTCTTCATGCCTCAACACGACACTGACCAAGTCAAGCTATTATAATAAGGACAGCTTTAGCTTTGACTGCCGGATTTTGCACCTTCTAACTTCGGGTTTTTCTTCCACATTGCTCGTCGCCATGGCATCCTCGCTTCTCAAACAGACTGTGTCTTCACTGAGCGTGCCAACATGACAGAGGTTCAACAAGTTTGTTTTAATTTCTTAGATTTACATGATTTCACACAACATTAAGAGCATGTTCAAAGCATAACGAAGACCTCATCTTCTGAGCCCCCTTAAAGCTTTTCCATTATGCACTCTTGCAGGGCACCGAACAGAGAAAGAAGTCTGTTGAAAGAAACATATGAAGCTATTTGTCCCCTTAGCTACGGAAGTGGTATATAAGGCACTACTCAGTTCTGGCAAAGCTTACATAGTCCAAACATGCCGATACTCCAACGATGGACTAGGAGGGCACCTTAACTACAGTGAATGCTCGGAACAATGGGGCACACCTTCCTGCGCATTGCAGTACATTTGGCTGCGATGCACTTTTCAAGTAGGCGGATGGCCAGGGCAGGGCTAAGGGAAGGTGTGAGCACAAAATCTTGCAGGCGGGAAAGATTAAAAGTGCCGCAGATCCAATTGTTAGTGCATCATTGGTGCATCTGACAATGAAGAAAATAAACTGCCTTGAACGAAGTTAAGTCTTAAAACTGATTAAGGATGCCCCCCCCCCCAATCATGGTATCGTAGACTGTTAACACGTTTTTTTTTATCCACATATTTGTTGTTGATTTAGTGAAAATCTAGCCCATTTGTTTTACCGCTGAAATACTTTTCAAAATAAACTCGGTTGCAAGTTGAGCGTCTTCTAAGTAGTCTGCCTTTCATTCCAAGCCTTCGCTTCTCTAGGCCGAATGTAAACTAACTACGCAACAATTCACTATTTTGAAGCATACTTCCACATATAATGGCTGCTCTGACCTCATGTCCACCTTAATTTAAGGATCACGGCACTTCCCAGCAAGAGTCGCCCCATAAATGTTTTGCTGACGTGACTTCACAGTTGTTTGGAGTGTATTCATGTCTCTCTTGTGGTTTTATTAAAATTAGTGCATGCATTTAGTCTTCATTTATTCTTGTGCATCACACATTTTATTGATGCCTTTAAAAACTTCTGTAGGTGTAAAAAGCAGTACAGCTTTAGCAGTCAGGTATTACATCATATTTTTGCTGCAAGCTACACTAATTTGCTCCTAACGATGGTTACCAAAGCTGTGATTTAAACAAAAATTAAGTGGGTGATGTGTGACTGAACTGTCAGGCCAGTTGTGGCGCCTTACTTTCATACTGTCACATGTTAACCCAAGAAAGTGGTCAGCACTCATGATATATATCTCTATGGCTTTTTCTGTATGAAGCAAGCTTGCTAAGCAGTGCTGCTGTATATGCAGTAGTGTGCGGGGGGGGGGGTGTAGCAGACACTAGTCAAGCTTGGAGTCTGCTATATCCTGCGCAGCACCTTTGATACACACCATGCCTCATTCTGGTAGCAAGACCTGCTTTGTGCAAACTGGGCATTGAATAATTGAGCAACCTAAGGAATATGAACAATGCTTAAAATATATTGAAATAGGAGGACATCATGTTGCTCATCTGAACTATACTGCTGCAGCTGTGCCTCATTATTATGTGAGAGGGTGATTTTTGGCAGAAGCAAGGAATAAATATGTTGCTTGCACTGAAGCTGGCCACATAAAACAAAGGGAAAGCTTCGTATCATTGATACTTTTATATATTTTTAAAACCTGGTAATTTTCAATTTGTGCATTCACTTCATTGTTCATTATCTGTGTATTCGTATGTAATATGTTTTACTGCATATGCAATGTTATGTAGCTATGGCATTTATAAGTCGCTGACTGTTTGTTCACATTAGGCGAGAACCGTGGAAAAATTTGAATAATCGAGAGTCCGAAAGAAAGGACTCGTCAGAAAAAAGCACCTTTATTCGGCCAGTACACAGAAAAAATAGTGCACGTTTGCGCACAAGCACAATTACGGGCGACTAAGTCTGCTTGTATTTTAGGCAGTGTTTGGCCATAACTGTAGGTCACAGCACTGTTAAGGTATGTGCTAAATATGCATAACATTTGTGTGGGCGGCACTTCAGGGGAGTCATCCTAAGCCACTGTTTACCTATCCTTGCCCGACTCAAACTTCTAAGCAGCATCAGATTGAAGTCTCCCTACTTTGTTCTTGCAAATTATTACAGCTTCTTTCAATGCCACCTATCACTTGTAAATTCTGAATTCTCTTGTTAGTGCCAACGACACAAATGAAATTGGTAGCGTTGGAATCTTTTTAGCAGCCCTTCACCAAACAAGAAAGCGAGACACAAAAGACGCTTTACCACAGAAATTATTGACAAGCAAACTCTCAAATGCCAAAAGGAACTGAGTTGTGTAAAGCTAGTTCACGCTGTAGCACTCGTGTTTCTTTGTTTGCTGCATACGTGTGGCAAATTCGAGCGATCAACAAGCCGATTCTGAGGATGGCGGGGCTTGGCTTGCAGTTTGGTTGGGGTAGTCATTCAATAAGTACTCGGCCAAAAACGGCCATTACGTTCAGCCCAAAAATGCATGACCTTCGAAATCTGCATTTCTGCATTGACTTTTACGCTGACACAATCTCTAGCCATAGCCACTGCAACCTTTTAGTGCTGGCAACCTAGTGAAACTATTGTAAAAACAACGCGGGCAGCTGGTCATGGCATTCGAAGCCGCACTTGATCAGGCAGCCGGAGTCCGGAAAAATCAGAACGGCGCACCGTGAGGCATCCCTATTCTCGGTCCCGAGCTTGCAATGCTTGAATGGCATAAGTGACGGTTCCACAGAGATGTCCGAATTAATGAGCATGTTCGAGTTTTTCGCGTCTGAAACAAAAAACTGTAGGTGACTGTAATAAATGGCATAATTGCCTGAGCTATGATTCAGTGCGAGCTTGTGGGTTTGCTTGCTGGTACTTCAGCTGTGTTTAGACATTGTGAAGGCTTAGTATTTAAGAACACCAGGCTTTTGGGGCACATTGACTGTACATGTTGCAAAAAGAACAAAGTTGTTTGGGCCAGTGCTGGTCTCTTTTATTCTATAGGGGGTCTGCCTGGCTTGCATTTAGGACTTCTTCATAAATAGGATGTGCTTTGTGAACAGATATTTTATAAATATATATAGGCAGAGTGTGTATGTGTGTATAATAAGTCTAAAAAAACCTTTTTTCTGGCATGATTACATCGCAGGCACACTTACCACGTGCACGCACTGTGGTGGCAGATGTAACCTCTCTGGCGTGCCAAATGTCAGTCATCTCAGTGTTTTGTCAGGCTAGATCAAGTTTTAGTGGACTCGTGTTGAGAGACTCTGCCAGTGCATAATGCAGCAACCGAATGAACAGCAACATAACTGAGCATCAACATTTGAGTTCGCCTTCCAATACATGACCACCTGGCCTAAATGAAGTCTCAACGATTACCCGATTCCCTTACTGCGTTTACTTAGCACCAGTAGACTCTTTCCTGTTTCTCAAAGTGAAATCTATCTGCAATGCACATCACCATGCCACCTCAGAGAAACCTGTGCGCCTGCCCTTTAAAGACTCCTGACTGCAAAAGATTTGTTTGCAACATTTTACAAGAGTTTGAAGCTTTGCTTGTGGTAATACGGACATTGAAACATAAGTACTCTAACAGATTGCATAATCAATACTAGTGCATTGATATCAATATTGTGTCGATTGAAAACGCCCTCCTATGTATTCTAAGAGACAAGCACGACACAGTGTGAAATATCTCGAGACTGCATGCGCTGAAGTATCGGTCTCCCAATCAATGCTTCAGCGCATGAGGTCTCAAAAATGGGCAGACCTGCAGGTGGTGAAGAATGAATAAACAATGGGAGGCCTTTGATCATATCCCCCTGAGATAAAAAGAGGACAACTACGGCCGTAAGCAGCCAAAACCACTGTGAGAGCAGGCCGGCAACAAAGTTAGAGGGTGGAGGGGTGAGGTGGCACTCCTCACCGGGTGCCAGTTAGGGTATAGTGCGCACCCCGCAAATGTTTTGTGTTGTCGGCAATACTCCTTTTACACATAGAACATCACGCGTGACCCGTGTGCATCGAATCAGAGATTTCGATTGGTGCTAATGACTCGGATGAGCACTCACTTTTACTCTAAAACCAAATTTAAAAAAATTATAGGCAGTGGTCTTTAATATCAATTGGTCATAAGTGCCTCCTCATGCTGGACTGTCGGACAACACAAGCATTTGGAATTTCCAAATTTGGTGTCAAGTTTTGTTTAAAAAGCTTTCAGAAATAATCTACAAAGATGCATTCTAGTAATGAAAAAGCCATTGGCAAAACTGTGGTGGTGCTCAATACTTCAAAGGCTTTAGAATGATTTAGCAGCGTCTTGAATAAACCTGTTTTTTCAAAACCTCTTCATATACAAAGGCTTATCAAAGTAAGCTCGAATATTCAGGGAAAGAACACACAGACACACAGAAGTACAGGTTGCAAGAAATACATGGCTACACGACCCATGTGTGCGCTGTGAGTGTTAACGCTGCTAGCAGCCCTGACAACGAGTACGGAACACTTTTCCCGCCTGCTGGAATGCTAAAGCACGTAATATTTTATGAGTTGGAAGCTAACTAATAATCTTTGCATGCTACCGAGGGCATCCAGCCTGACAAAACGATATCCTCACTATGAATGAACAGAATAAGGGGAACTTTAAGGGCTTGTGCACCTGCGTTAGATACATTTGTTAGAACTAATGACAAAACAAGTTGGTAGAGCATCGGACATATTCCAAGTTGGCAGGTTTGGTCTCTGCCAAAGGAAAACTATCTTTTCGTGCACCTTTCTCGCAATTACACTATAATTACTTGAGATAACTACACCTATATTCTTATTGGTTTTCTTGTTATTATCAACATTTCGTTAAGGTTGGAAGACGAGCTCTTAACATTCCCCATTTCTTTGTTCATTCCATACTGTGAAGAGATTTAGTAATTACGAGCACTTTGCATGAAACAAATGTCTAGCATGAATCTTCTCACAGGCACTCAGGTTTCGCCACCCGAATTAAGGCATAAATATTAGGAGGGCTTGAGGAAACAATGAGTCCACTCTCTGTCTACCCTATTTTCAAATTCTGTGATGGTATAGTAAGGCAATACTTCAAACTTTCTTGTTGGGTGCTTTGGCAACAACCTTTAATTTTTTAGAAACTTGTTTTTCTTTTCGAAACTAGCCTTTTACTTTATCTTACATCACCACAGTCATTTGAATTAGTGCCTATAGTGAGTAATGAACCAATTAAAAAAATTCTTTCAGCACGATCCTCCATTCGAATGCCGGTTCTTTTAAAACTCTGCTGTGCCCTATCCTATGCCATTTCGGCTCACCAAGCACTGGACATTTTCTTCATGCAAAATAGATATAATTGTTGTTAAACATGCCTTGTTAACTTAAGTTGGACGCACCATGCGTGGTTAAAGAACATTTTTCTATTGGTGCAATAGCATCGTCACTGAATGTTACAATTTTGCTCAGTTTTGTTTAGTGATGCAATATTGTTGCGCTTGTGCTAGTTCGTTCCTATCTGATATTAGTCCTGTCTCATTGCGCTACTCGCAATGGCTTTTATGTCTAAATACGAAGCAGTCCGATCATCAACTCTTTTTTACAGTGTTCCTTTCTTTCTTCTTTTGCAGGAACAAGCGCAGTTTCGGCCTTACCTGGTGCAGAAAAACAAATTGTCCCTGCGCTTCACTATGATAGACAGCTTGTTTTTCAAGTGTAATCGCCATTTCCCGGAATAGCTTACCTTCTTGTGCCTCATGTGGAATACACTTGAAAAAGCACACAGAGAATATTTCACAGAGCATGCATTATGCAACTTTGATAGAAACAGCTGCATTTCCAAGCCTTCACATGAATTTTTTTAAAAATAGTGGTGACTATTTAACCCTGCTGCTGTTTTTTTCTCACAAAAGTGCTTCCCTTCTGGTACTACCCTGATAAGTTTGATTGCAAATAATGGTAACATTTTCATTGACATTACCTTTGCCTCAAGAGTGGTGGCAGGGTATTTAAACTAACACGTATGTGTTGCATGAATGCTGACTCAATGTGATTTTTTATTGAGTCATGGTTCCTGAATATTCTATTGGTTTTGTGACTGGGGGCAAGTAGGTCATTGAACCGTGCATACATGTTTAGTATGTTGTGCCTTGCAAACCAGTGCAAGAAAGCTCAATGCGAAACTTTGATAAATGTAACAGGTTGGTTGGTGTTACATTCAATGCAGCATTGCTTTTTCATCCGCCATGATCTCTGTAATTGACACCATAATTAATAACCAATAGTATATAGTTATTGTCCACAATGTTTTTTCTAGCCTAATTGTTAATTGAATTACTCCTGTGTCTAACAAAAAAATGAGCCCCTCGAAAATGCTCTCATTTTTTGTTAATTTGCATTTAGTTAGCACGTTATACCTGGGTTATGACATGCCAAGTCAACCAGCGGTTTTCAGAAGATCACAATTATAGCCGAAAAAATTTCACATCTCACAAAGAACTTGTCCTGGTTGTTTATTCTGGTTGCCAAAAGTTTTCGTGCCTATTGTAAGTCTTTAGTTCTGTGCCAACTGAGCTATAGGGCGTCAAAAATTTGTTTTCATAAAATGTTTTGTAATGAAGCAACGTTACTATAAAAATAATTACTCATTTATATATATCAATTCTCTAAGGGATTCCCACACCAGCAAAACTGAATAGTTGCCAAATTCGTTTTTTTTTCAGGAAACATGACAAGCTCAAAGGGCACAAATAAATTTTGTGTAGCTGGCCTGTTTGACATGCTGAAGAATGAAAATAATTTAGGGGCTCAAAGTATAGCAAATCATCTGCGAAAAAAATTGTGATTTTCCCTTTTTTAAGGAGGAAAAGCTCTGTATTCAGCAGCTAAAGTCACCTTGGTGCTTGGGCAAAAACTATGCATAGTGTCTCCATTGAAAGAATGATTTATTAGCTGAAAATCGGTGCAGGTACTAGAGAGTAATATTTTTTCAAGTAAAAAAAAAGTTAAATTTTTCTTTTACAGATTTTGACCAACGTAACTATGCAGCATGATGCACTTGCAAAGGCAATCTTCAGCCCAAGCATATTGATAAACATGTAGACGATAATCTTGGTGCCATACATAAAGCAACCGTAAAGAATATGGAGTTATCATCTGTGTTCCACTGCCAACACAGACGCACTACAAAGAATGTAGCTAGAGTGTGTGACAGGTAGCATAGCGAAAAAATATTTTGTGTGTGGGGTTCTGTGAAGAGAAAAAGTGTCAGCCACGCTTTATGTACATTCGTGTGTGCATTTGTAATCTATACAGGTATATATGCTTACGAATAACTGAAACTGAAAAATATCTGAGCAGCAAGAAGGGGAGGGGGTAGTTGAGCATCTCACTCTCTCTCTTCTTAGTGATGACTCAGAGATGATCTATCCAGCTGTTAGAAAAGTACACAACACACAATAACACTACATAACACTCACAATGCAAGCGAGAGAATACAGTAGGCTAGCCTCCAAGTTTTAGAAAGCTTCCTCAAATTCTGAATATAAACCTCTTCATTTGTGTAGTCATATCACCGGGTTTGGGTCTTAATTAGCAAGATAGTCTCTTGAAAGCTGGAAAAAAACGAATTTGTATTAAAACTGCATTCATCAGTGTATTTTGTGAATGGTACTTGCGCACTGAATATAAATTAATTTTTTATTAGATAAGTCAAACATTCCTTCTGCATTTGCAGAAGTTCATAGGAAAGTAGCGTTTGTTACTGTAAACCTCTAATGCTGGATGGTTCATCTGAAGTCACCACATTGACCATATTCACTGTTATGCATTTTTGTTAGCAATAGAATACTGATAATAAATTCATTTTCTTGTAGCACGAAGTTTGCCATCTGCATTCTAGGCCAGTCGACTTGAGTTAAGGATTGCTTTTGTGAATGCATCATGCTGCTTGACTTGCATAGGTAAAAATCTGCAAGGAGTACTCAATTTCGAAAAAAATATTTCTGAGGTTAAAAAATAATACTGTCTAGTAATTACATCTATGTTTATCTCATACATAACACTTTCAAACGAGCTATCGTGCATAATTTTAGTCTAACACTAAGGTAATTTTTTTGCTGCTGTGTACAGTTTTCCGGAAAAAAAGGGATGTTTGCATATTTTCTTCAGATAAACTGGTACACCTTGAGCACCTAAATTACTTTTATTTTGTAGCATGTCAAACAGGCTCGTTGCACATTTTCTATGTGTGCTCTTTAAACTAGTTAATAATCTGGAAAAAATATGCTTCAACAAATTCATGCATTTTGCTCGTGTGAAAAGCCTTGAAATTGATATACTCAAATAAACTATTTTTGCAGTCGGATCAATTCGTTACCTTTCTATAAATACCATTATATTGAGTGCATTCCACTAGCATCTCTTCAGAAAAAATAGTTTTAGCGTCCTCGATCTCGGTCGGCGAAAAACTACCGACTCTTATAAAAATGCAGCAAAGATTTCGGCAATGAAAATAAACGAGCAGGACAAGTTTCGAGCTTCTAGAAACAGCCCCGCCGCGGTGGTCTAGTGGCTAAGGTACTCGGCTGCTGACCCGTAGGGCGCGGGTTCAATTCCCGGCTGCGGCGGCTGCATTTCCGATGGAGGCGGAAATGTTGTAGGCCCGTGTGCTCAGATTTGGGCGCACGTTAAAGAACCCCAGGTGGTCGAAATTTCCGGAGTCCTCCACTACGGCGTCTCTCATAATCATATGTTGGTTTTGGGACGTTAAACCCCACAAATCAATCAGCTTCTAGAAACACATGAAATTTATTTCAGCTGTACTAGTGGTGGTCGGAGAAACGCTGATTTATTTGAAGTGGCGTGACCCAATTGCGTGCAAGTATGCTAGCTGATGTAGTATGATTTGTTAATGTGTAATGTAGGTTCTGGTGTTTAATGCTGCAATTTTCATTTGCTCTGTGTGTGTGTGTGCTGCTTTGCCCATTGCCATTTTAAATGCAATATGCGAGAAAAGTAGAAACAGACAATTTTGAATGTATTCATTAGAAAGCATTAGCACAGCATACATCAGAAAGTGAGACAGAAAAAGCTGTCTGCTTGTTCAGTCCGGTTTTCACATGCTATATGTTTTGTTAGTACTCTTAATGCATTAGAGTTATATAGAATGTGCATTTCTTCATATGTTCATGAGTGTTTTCTTTGAGCTGGATCAATACGATCGCTAGTAGTACTGAAGTGACAAATATATTGTCGTACACTCTTCAACCTCTCTTGTACTATTGTGATTCGAAGCTGATTTGGGATATTCAAGTGAAAATGGCTTTGCTGTAACTGTAAAGCTGATCCAGTAGTGCCTCCAGGTTTTTTATTTTCTTAGAAAAAAATATAGGTGCATCCATCTAATGCATTCGAGGAAAGCCCATTTATTCTATATGTTATATGTGTGCCACGGGAAAACTGTCCAGAAATCTCAAAGGAAACTTTAGTCACTGTTGTAGCCCTTAATTCAAACAAGTGGCATGAAGTGGAACTCTTGACAAATTATAATTAAGTTCTACATATATGTTATTGGGCATAGTCATCTAAAGTACAAGAGCTGCAAAAATGCACTTTTTAATAAATAGGTGGTCTTTTAGTAGAAGTTTAGCAGATTTCTAGTCAGATTCTCTAATGTGACTGGCAAAGAGTGTTTGAATTTTTGTATTTCAATTGATTTTTTATTTGCAATTGTGTATTAAATATGTGAAAAAATTGTGTTTGTAGTGTTTGTACTTTCAGTGCCTCATGTGGCGGTAATTATTGTGCTCGTGCTGTACAAATCCTGCGGTCAATAACCATGCTCACTCCTGGAAAATGACCCATTGCAATGCCATTTAACCTCTATAAGTATTCTGTAAGTTTTCAGTCTGTGTGCTCTCGTAGCCCATAAACAAGATTTCTGAAAGGATCCGTAATTTGCTTTTGTGTTTGGGTAGTAGATAAGCTTTTGTTCGCGTCTAATTTTTTTTAGAATCCAGCCTGCAGTCATGCAAAAAAGCTTGCTCAGAAGGAGTTCCGGCTGCTGTGGTTACTACCGTTCAATACCAAAAGAACTCCCAAGAGAGGCGAGCTAAAATGCCCTAGATTCGCTCTATATACACCGAAAAAGATGTAAAAATACAAAAAGAGCTTGGTCACGTGACTAAAATAATCCCACTATGCCCCTTCAAAACACCTAGGAGGTAGTAAAATATTGCCTTAATTACACCGAAAAAACTCCCAAGTAAGAACCATAAAACTCCGGGATCGTTTTCACTGAGCCACAAAGGGAGTAAAGTTTTTGCCCGATCTACGCCTTTTGTATGCCCTATCGCATGGGTGTTTTGTTACTGTGATTTCGAGGGCGTAAAAACATGTACAGATGGAAGTGATCTAGAGGACAAGCCAAAAACTACCAATTGGGGTTTTTTTTTTACAGTGTACCAATTTTGGTTCCGGTCAACGGTGATCACGAGAGCACACAGAAGTAAGCTGCTAGATAGATAGATAGATAGATAGATAGATAGATAGATAGATAGATAGATAGATAGATAGATAGATAGATAGATAGATAGATAGATAGATAGACAGACAGACAGACAGGCATAAAGAAAGACAATTAAATAGACAGATACGCAAGTGCTTGCAGCACGCAAAGGAATGCTTCGAATTTAAAAACTACTTGCCTGTATCAAGCTTGTTCAGTGTCCTTTATACTCACTGTATTTAGTTTAATTTTGTTATCTGCGCTATCCTCTGTAAAAGTATCCTGGCTTCTAAGGCTCATAAATGAATTAATTAGTAAAATATTTTTTGACAACTAATTACTGTATATAGCACCAATCAAGAGGAAAAAATGTGTTAAAATGTGTTTATATAAACGTGTCTTTACATGTACAAATTATGTTTGTTGTATATTACTAAAAATGTTGCGAAATTACTACATTTGTTCTCTTTGACTGGCATGTCCACCTAGGCTACTATTAGCTTAAATTAAAACTAGTTTTGAGATGTTCCCAGCGGCAACCCCATATCAAATGGAGCTACTTTTAAACGAAAGGCGTTTTCGTCTGTATAATCGGGGGACCTGTGTGTAGGTCACTGGAACGTTGTTAGTGACTGGACCTCATTCATTGGTTTTGACGCTTTGCAAATGGCTGCCAAACTACAACGCTATACTCGGCGACAGCTTTTCTTGACGTTGGAGCGAAGGCTACGGAGGCGGGGCCTCCGCACATTTGTGTTACTACGCAAGTGGTCCGGCACCTTGGAGCCGATTTCGGTTCCAGTTTCGGTTTTCGCTTGCTCGCTGCGCTAGTGTGTTTAGCAAAATGTATGCATGCAAAATGGGAACGTCGGAGTTAAACTTTGATGAGAGTGCATACATGCAGCAGGTTACTGTGCTGTTTATATACTGGTACATATAAAATTTTCTGTTGTTCAGAACGTTTTCCCAGCATTATTCAGCCTTTATAACATTGAAGTTTAGGTTCTGTGTTCAGCCCAGTATATACGGGTACGCGCCACACGTGATCGAATGTTAACGTTTACGGTATTGAGCCCTGGTACAGGCGAAATGGAAGGCCGGTAGCGGCACGATCCGGCCACGGACCTGTCTTGTTTCAGTTTTGCTTTATTCGGTTTACGCCCTCAAAGGCTCTCAGCAATGATCGGCGCAGACTGCGCCTCAGTGTTCGAGAAGCCTCACAATTGTTGTAGATCGTTGTTAAGATTGCGCGCAAGACGCGAACAGGAAAGCTTACTTCAGAGCTTGCGCGGCCACCAGTGATAAGGCTGGAAAGTTCGATGCGTGATGTATAAAAGACGGCGCGTCCCAACGATGAGCAGCTTTTCCACGGCCGATGCTGTGCTCGCCGCTGCAAGAGAAAGCAGCAGACGCAGCCGGCGTGCGGAAAACGTGTTGCCGTCCAAGAAATAAAAAGAAAAAAACTAGGGCGCACGATAACTTATTTTCCATGAACAGCGTCCCATACTTTTTCTATCCTTATAATGAAGAAAGTTTTATTTATTCGGGCCAAGTAGCTATTAGAATCAGAAAATAAAGTAAGTACTATTTCATGGCGCGCGCGCATGCACGCGATTCGGCTCTATAGCTTCCACAGTGCTGTCAAGAAAAGCTGTCGCTGAGTATAGACGAGTGCGTTATGATTTGCAGCCGCGGCACCATCGAGACAACACCTAAAGCTGCACTCGCTTTTATCGCAGATGTGAATCAGCTCTCCTGATACCGCATTCACCGAGCTTCTACTGCTGAGGTAAAGCGGCGCGCGCGATAAAGCCCTCAGGAGCCAGACACAGTTGTCTTCAAGCACCGTATAATCAGTGGTGGCCAAGCAGAACAACCTACAGTGGAGCCAGCCGCAACCGTCATACGGCGCCTTGGTAGACGGGCAACTCATTAAGCAGTCACACAAAGCACTGCGTCTGATGGCAGCCGCGGTATCATCGAAACAACACCTAAATCAACACCTGTTTTTTCGCAGTTTAGCATTTCGCTTTCCGTCTTCCTTCTTGATGCTGCTGCCACTGCCAAAAAGTGATGATGAATTCTAATATGCTAAATTTTAATTGTCATGTACAGCCCATGGAGTCAGACTCTTTTATTGTATGCAGTGACTGTTACTTTTCATACCGGAAGATGTTAAGGAATTCTGTGACAGGGCTCCAACTAAGGCTGAGGCATATGGCCAAGCTTGGTGCTGTACGTCTTGTAGGAGACAGAAAACTTGACTGCAACCAGCGAGTGAAAGTGATGATTTTTACAAGCAAAACATTCGCACCATGTTAAAAAACATAAATTCTGAGCTTGACCTATTGTTACCACTCAAGGAAGTAGTGACTAATAGAGGACTCCTTGCAATATTGGTGGGAGCAGTATGATGAACTGCGCGAAATTTCCGAGAAACACGAGCAGGAAAAAAAAAAACTCAGACGCCGCACCGAAATACTCGAGAAAAGCGAAAGCGATATTTATCAGGTGTAAGCTGAAATCAACGCCCTTGAATCGAAAAGCCGCCGCCTTAACCCTAAAATTCATGGCATCAAACAGAGAAAAAAAGCTTGATTGGCAAGCTCAAGGATCTCGTCACGCAACTTGAGCTTCAACAGCTATCGGCTAATGACGTGGTCGTGGTTCACCGCCTACCGTCTGAGAAATATGAAATCCCCGGCATTATCGGTCACTTTACAAAGCAGACTGATAGGGAGTGGTGGTGGTTGAGCAAAAGAAACTGAGTGACAGGAATGGTGTGGTCTTTATGAAGGAAAATATGTCCAAACGAACACGTGCCCTTCTGTTTTAAACAAAAAACTGTGCCAAAAGGGCACTGTACGGGTATGTGTGGCACAACAACGGTCGGGTACTTCTTCGCAAAGTGTATGGTAAACAGGCGGTGGTAATTTCCACTGCTGATAATCTGAATAATTTAGGCTAAGAGCCATGTGATTTGCTGAACCAATGGCAGACACCAACGTTCTATGAATTGCCCCAAGTGTGCGAGCAGTACATCGAGAAACCGTTCAAGTCATATAAGTGTTTTCACTAAAATATTCGTTATGTTTTAAACAAAAAGCCGGATCTTTGCCTGTTCCGCGAACCACAATCCCATGCCTTACGAGAGGAGTCGTTACTCTGAGCAGCCACGTGACCCTCGACCGATTCCGGTATGCTACAACTGTGGCGTCCCGGGTCATATTGCACGTTTTTGTGACCACCGCCCATATCAGCGAGTCTTGGCACATGACTCACCCACCTTTCGATCATCCGTTCTCCCCGTCACGGAAACCACGCGCACCTACCGGGTCACGCTACCCCTTGCCGACCTCTGCTCGAAGTTTGACGCCACCACCAGCTCCCCGTTCTCCACGATCGCCGTCGCCACGGCGAGGCGCACGTACACTGCCGCCGGAAAACTAGTCGGTGCGGTCAGTGGGGGTGAGACCGCGAGATCACAGGAGCTATCTACAGATATACCCCCGTCAGCGCTTATGTTGAAGAACAAAGTTCATGTAGTTGTCGATGGAGTGGCTACTATGGCACTTGTGGATACAGGCGCGACAGTCTCGGTGATGAGTGTAAATTTTAAGAACCTTCTAGGACGAAAAGTGATGTTTTCCCTGAACCATGGGGTGACATTTCGTGGTTTAAGTGGTGACGTGTTATGTTCGGTGGGATATTGTACTGTGGACGTCTCGCTGTGTGGCAAGGTGTTTGGCACAGAGTTTGCGATTATTCCGCTGTCTACACATGACGTTATCCTGGGTATTGACTTCTTGTGTGAGTGTGGGGCAACTGTAGACTGCAGAAGTGGCCACCTTTCTATACACGGTACTTTCCCAATGGCGCTCTTGGAAAATTCCTGTCTGGAGGAATCCATCTTTTTCGTCTCCGTGCATACAGTCGTTCCTGCATTTTCTGCTGTGTGTGTTCCCGTGACATTTTTCAGTAACAACTGTGGCACGTTTGACGCCACGCTCAAACCAATTTCCTTGGCATGCCTGAAATAGAACATTCTCATCCCGATTGTAGAGTGTCAGTCGTTGATGGACGTGCAGGTGTGTGGACAATGAACAGTTCCTTGGAGCCTGCAATTTTACCAGGTGGCATGAAACTTGCAGTTTTAAACCCGAGTCATGTACGACGCTGGTTGCGCTTGTTGATGCTACAAACCGAAAGGAACATCTAGGATTAGAAGGTGCAGAAGATGCCCAATTGCTACAAATGGTCAGCAAGTCACTTCACCAAAGCGAACGTCATACACTGCTCGACGTTCTATCTAAGCACCCGAAAGTGTTCGATTTTTCTAAATACAGCCAAAGGCCCTTCATCCCAGCGTCCCGGATACGTCATCAGATCCACACCGAGTAGGCGCATCCCATTAGGCAGAAACCTTACCGAGTGGCACCATCGGAGTGCAAGATCATCAACGAGCAAGTGCAATAAATGCTGGAAAAGGGAATAATACAGGTATCGGCAAGTCCGTGGGCTGCTCCCGAATTCTAGTGAGGAAGAAGAATGGTACGAGGAGATTTTGCGTTGACTACCACCGACTGACTTCTGTTACCAAGAAAGACGCCTATGCACTGCCGCGCATCGATGACGCTCTAGACTGCCTGCATTCCGCGTCCTACTTTTCATCTGTCGACCTGAGGTCAGGTTACTGGCAAATTCCGATGCACGCAGCTGACAAAGAAAAGATGGCATTCGTTACGACCGATGGACTTTACGATTTCAACGTTATGCCATTCGGATTATGTAATGCTCCTGTGACATTCGATAGATTTATGGACTCTATATTGCGTGGTTTAAAGAGGCATATATGCATGTGTTACCTTGATGATGTCGTAATTTTTGGACGTACGTTTGAGAATCACAACACTCGCCTAGACCTCGTGCTCAGCTGCATTCAAAAAGCTGGCCTTTTATTGAATTCAAAAAAATGCCGCTTTGGCGAGCGACAGACATTGGTGATAGGACATCTCGTCGACAAAGATGGCATTAGACCTAACCCACAAAAGACAGCGGCCGTTGAATAGTTCGAGCGTCCTAAATCTGTGAAACAACTGCGTAGCTTCATCGGGCTCTGCTCGTATTTCCGCCGGTTCGTAACCAAGTTTGCGGATGTCGTTCACCCCCTGACGAGCCTTGTACGCAAGAACAGCCCGTTTCAGTGGACCTCCGAGTGTGATGCCGCTTTTCACAAGCTGAAGTGTTTGTTAACTTCACAGCCAATACTTCGGCACTTCAATCCTTTGTCGCCAACGGAAGTTCACACATACGCAAGTGGCATCGGTATCGGTGCCGTTCTCGTTCAGCGTTCTGGCAAGAAGGAACACGTTGTGGCGTACGCAAGTCGTTCTTTAAGCAAGCCTAAACGCGACTACACAGTGACCGAACAGGAATGCCTAGCGGCAGTCTTTGCCGTGCAACGGTTGATTGATTGATATATGGGGTTTAACGTCCCAAAACCACTATATGATTACGAGAGACGCCTTAGTGGAGGGCTCCGGAAATTTAGATCACCTGGGGTTCTTTAACGTGCACCCAAATCTGAGCATACAGGCCTACAACATTTCCGCCTCCATCGGATTCGAACCCGCGCCCTGCGGGTCAGCAGCTGAGTACCTTAGCCACTACACCACCACGGCGGGGCACCGTGCAACGGTTTCACTCATACATCTATGGTCGCCCGTTCACTTTCGTCACAGATCACCATTCCCTGTGTTGGCTGGTCAACCTTCGTGACCCATCCGGCCGCCTTGCACGATGGGCCATTCGTTTGCAAGAACATTTCTTCACCATTTCATACAAGACTGGCCGTCTACACGCTGATGCGGATTGCCTCTTCAGAATGCCGCTACCATCGACAGATTGTGAAGGCGACAACTTTGACCTCCTTATTGCTTCTCCGTCGTCTGGCTTTCCTGATGCCGTGACTTTCGCTGCTGAGCAGCGTAATGACCCGAGCTTGAAAGCTCTCTTGCCTGGAGCGAGAAATTCATTAAGCGAAGGCCGATTCTGCGTCCGAAATGGTCTTCTTTACCAGAGAAACTTGTCCACGACGGGCGCCCGCTTTCTGCTAGTTGTTCTTGCGTCCCTCCAAACGTCTGTTCTGCGTCTCCCGCATGCTGACCCCACCTCTGACCATCCAGGCACCGCACGAACATTTAGTCGCACGAAAGAGCAGTTCTATTGGCCGAAATTGAGCAAGACAATTCAGAACTACGTGGCCAGCTGTGCGCAGTGCCAGAGCCACAAGCGACCCTTCTCGCGTCCAGTCGGTCACCTGCAAGCTATAAAGCCTCCCGGTTCCCCTTTTGAAAAGGTCGGCATTGATCTGATGGGACCATTTCCACGCTGCTCAAAAGGTAACCGGTGGATAATTGTATGCGCCGACTACCTGACGCGGTACTGTGAGACGGCTGCCTTTTGCTCCGCCACGGCAGTCCAGGTTTCGGCGTTCCTGTTGCATTCATTCGTCCTCCGACATGGACCTCCTCACGTGATAATATGTGACCGTGGACGACAATTTGCCGCTGATATTGTCGAATCAATACTTCGTTTGTGTGCCTCCAAGTTCCAACACTCAACTGCGCATCATCCTCAAACTAACGGCCTCACCGAGCACACAAACCGAACGTTCATCAACATGTTGTCAATGCACGTCGCCTCCGACCACAAAAACTGGGATGAAGTTTTACCATTCTTCACGTACGCCTTCAACACATTGAAACACGAAACGACAGGCTACAGCCCTTTCTATCTGCTCTACGCTCGCTCACCTAAACATACGCTGGACACTATTTTTCCTTTTGTCGTCCATGACGATTTAACACTTGCGGAAACTTTGTGTCGTGCGGAAGAGACATGTCGACTTGCCTGCTTACGTACACTGGCAGCGCAAGAGTCCTCCAAAACTCGCTACGACTGTCAACACAGGCATGTAACCTATGCCCCCGGTGATATAGTGTGGGTGTGGACCCCAATACGCAGACGTGGCTTGAGCCATAGGCTACTGGCACACTACGCCGGTCCTTTCGTGATACTCCATCGTCTCAGCGAGGTCAACTATGAAATTGCACGTGTAACCAGTAGTGGCCGACGTTCATGCAAGACAGAGGGGACGCATGTTGCCTGTCTGAAGCCGTTTACACGAAGGATGCAAGAATGACTCGCCCAGAGGGCTTCGTCTGAGACCAGAGGAATCATAAGAAGTATCACTAGCAGGAAAAACAAGGGAAGCGCGGGTAGAGAGTGAATACGACGTTGCCTTCACTGCAACCTCTCGGAGTGGGTACGAGCCATGGCGGTGGAGATCATCATCATTATATACTGTGATTGCGGACGCAGGGCCCATTAAAAACGCCCATTAAGTTACCTTGCCTTATGTAACAATATGGTGAAAAACGACTCTCTATGAAAACCTCAATTTTTTACCTATGATAAATTGCCTATATCTTTGATTAATTTACCCGCTAGAATAACTCAACATTCCTCCTCTTTTATTCATACCTTCTTAACAATAAAAAATTATGCAAATGTGAAAGCAGGTGTTTTCTGCTTTGATATAAGTGATCACCTACCTATATTTCTTTGTGTCAACGTACATATACGTATTAAGAGGTAGAAATAAACTTTTTGTCCAGAAAACTACAGAGGAAAACTTTACCTCGATTTCATAGTCAACTAGAACATACTTTTTGGGAGAAAGTGTTAAGGTGTTGTGACGCAATCAGAGCCTACTAAATATTTCTTCTTTATATTAAATCTATATATGAAACTGCATATCTGGCCATTTGCATAAAGCAAGGGCGGAAAATTCTAAAGCCCTGGATGAGCTCCGAGCATCTTTCTAGATTAGAGGAGAACAAATTATACAGCAGATTTATTCAAACTAAAGACTGTGAGCTAGTTCACCAATTCAAATTATGTCGTAATCGCTTGCATAAGGATATAAAGAAAACTAGGTGTATGTAATTGGTAAACTATTTCACCACCGCAGCTGGATGCTCTGAGCCTATGTGGAAAAGGCAAAAACATTGTCTTAAAAGTAAGTGCCACTCTTGAAAAGATTGCCAAATTAGAGATAAATGGTGAACAGTTCTCAAGTACACCGCTTGCAAACGCTTCCAATTAGCATTTTGTTAGTGTTGCAAACATTCCCGTTGTACAATACAATGTAAATAGCCTTCCTCACAATACAAACACAATTTTTGAACCCTGTATTTGAGCTTGAAGTAATTTTTATAAGTCATCACCCAAATACCAGTAAATCAAATAACACAGATTCCTTTCAGGTTAAACCTAAGAAGCATGTAATTGATGTATTATCCCCCCCCTCTTTCTTACATTTTCCACTTTTGTGTAAACCTGGCAGTCTTTCGCCGCATAATGCAAGCTGGACGTGTGACGGTGTTATTTAAAAAAGTAATAAAATGACAAGAGTATCCGTCGCCTTATATCTATTTTTCCGGTATTTTCAAAACTACTTCTAAAAAGTTTGAATTGATTTACTGAACTTGAAGAAAAGCACAACTTTATAATACTGTTCCGATTTGGTTTCTAACGGCCTTAGCAGTTAACTGGGGTTGTTCGCACGGGAAGAATTGATAATAACAGCACCGAACGAAAATAAATTATTCCTAGTAGTTTTTGTTCCCTTCACTAAAGCATTTATTCATATAAACTATACCTTTTTATTAGAGAAACTGTTATGCTATGATAAAGCGGCAAAGTGGCACAAATGATACAATCCTATTTGCATCATATTCAGCGACTCGACATAAGCCAAGATCTCCCTGGTCCCCTCGCCATGTCTTCGGGTGTGCCACAAGGCAGTATTTTAGGCCCATTGCTGTTTATTTTCTATAACAATGATATTATTACTAAAACCTTCAGGCAAAATTTATAATTCACACTGATGATAGTAGCATCTTTTTATAAGGGAATTCAATTGATGAATTATAAGTGAAACCAGCTTAACCGTACAAAAGTTAAACAATTGGATACGACAAAACGGTTTCATAATAAATAAAAATAAAACAAAACCTTTGGTTTTTCGCACAAAAATGGAAAAAATTGCAGTTAGTAAAAATATTACACCATACTCCTCCCAAATCACCTTCGTATCCAGTTTTAAAGTATTAGGCGTCGCCTTTCAGGCAACATTATGCTGGGATGCACATGCAGATTGCCTAGTAACGAAGCTCTCTCAAGTGATTAGTTTTGTTTACCGCAATCGTCATATACTGCCACATAATATTATGATGCCAATTTTTCACAGTTTGTTTCAGTCCAGACTTAATTACTGTCAGATAGTTTGCGGCATAACTGTTCAAGATAATATACACAAAATACACGTCCTACAAAAAGCTTTTACGCACATTTCAAAATGTTCCAAGACATTTCCACACACGCGAGTATTCCTTAAAATATAGCATACTTCCAGCCACAACACAATATAAATATTGTATTATTAGGGCGTATAAACAAGAGTTTAAAACCGGATCAGACTTTCTTAGGTGCATTTCTAGTTTACAAGGAAACATACTGTATACGCAACGCGGGATAGGGAATACTGAAACAGTGCGATCAACATATGAAAAACAAACACTCGGAAATAACGCAACAAGATTATAAACAGATTAACTTACGAAGGGCTACAACGAGAGTATATGTCTTTTAAAGCGATACACGGTTATTGAAACATAACTCTTGAAAAACATTTTTCTCATGTGTCTCACTTCTAAATGTCACGCTCCTGTATGTTTTTTTAGAATAAATAAAGTCACGTGTGACTAACGTTATGTTAATGCTTTTTTTCTTTTTCTTTGTCCCTGCAAAGGTTTGCGATTTTGCAAAGTTAGATATTGTTCTTTTTCCATGTATATCGTGTAATAAATAATGCTATACTATGCAGGTTTATTGTTGTTGCATCGCTGCTGTTAAGCGCGAATGAGAAGGCCAGTGGCCTCGTCAAGCTGACTGAATGACAGCTTTTTCCCGCGCGCCTCTTCGTATCATTCACTGTACTGATGCGCAACTAAATCCAATGTCTTGGTCAATGTCAAAAAAAAACTCCCACCTGTTTTTCGTTACATCCGACGTTGCCATGTACATAAATGCCGCGCCAACCAGAAGGATGCCAAATTGAAGTTTATGTGCCCGTTTCATGCCTAGTCAAATATTTTTCCAGGTACCTGGGGACAAAATAGAAGTGTACCAGGAAGATTTCTAAGGAATGAATGCTACAAACGCGACAATATAACTCAATTCGATTGATTGAGGTAATTGCATGCCAATATACAATCAATTTCGAGAGACAACAACAAACGTGTCCTATTTGCATGGGTAATTCTGGGCCTTCTTACCTGTTTTTGCCTTATTCAAGTAGTTTGTGTTCAGTTGTAATGAATGAGATGTTTATTCTCAGCAAACTTGTTTCTTTAGCTGAAATTGGTTTGTTTCCTTATATTTATCTGTTTATTTGATGACTTGTACTGACATCTCGCCCTAATTAGTAGCACACTCGATTGTAAACACAATATATATAAGCTAGAACACTAATAAACAACTAAGGGGTATGCATGAAAATATGCAATTCGATTTAGCTACAAAAGACGTTACAAAGGCATGGCTGATCATCATATATAAGAATCGAAAGTAAAACGTGTCCATACAGAGGTAGTGGAGTATTTATAGTACATGGTTTCAGCAAATTGCTAGTAACGTTAGGAACGGCAAGCAACTCGAAAGTTGCAGCGCACACCTCAAGCAGGAGGCACGCATGAAAATGGAATATACACTGAACGAGCACGCACAAACAACTGTCACAGCTCGACGCTTTAATCGCGCTGTTTACATTCAAAGAAAGAGACACGAAACGAGCGTGCAAGTATACCCAGGTCACGCGCTGAGAACTGCCACAATTGTTGCTGCGCCATTTGTCAGAAGGGCGGACCTTCAAAAACGCGGCCATGGCAGCGTCCGAGGCAACCTTCGTCCTGTCCAGAATTAGGAGTCGCATAAGCGCTCCCGTAAAATAATGGGCTGAATAACATACTTGTTGCAGCAGCACAAACTCTCCTCATTAACTACGTGTCTATGAAGACAGATGTTTAAAAGAGTACAAATGAAACAGCAGAAAGCTTTCCAAATGAGTACGAACATTTCTATGCATGTTTTCATAGTGTGTTAGCGTGTGTGTGCGTGTGTGTGTGTGTGTAAAATAAGTATTGAATTATATTGGCCCTATTAATTTTGTAAGTGTGTTGGTTCAGGAATTATTCATCTTGTAGATTGACCACATGTTCGATAGCGTACGATCTTTGTCTTTTTCGTAGAAGAAATTACTCACACGTAAATCTGCAATGCTTTGAAGCGCAATACATTACCTAAATCAGCGCCCTTTTTAACCCAAAAGGCAGAATAAAGCTTTTAAGCTTGTAAAACTTGCCGCTAAAGCTTTATCTTTTACAGAGAGACGATGATGGCAATGAATTCACAGCCTCGCGAGCCCTCACTCGGGCAAAGTGAGTGATGTCATAGTGGCAGTGAGCAGGCCTGATAGTCACGTTGGCATTGGCTCTACTTTCCAGCGAAGTATATGACGTGATAACGTGCTTGCCGAGAGAAATGTTTGTAGCTATGATGTGGTTAAGGAAGTTTTCTAGAAACTGTATAAGTTGTCACCCGAGGCTTTCCAGCAAAGGCTTCGGTATGCAAAAAAGGACAGTGAGCCATGCATTGATTTTGCGTTTCTTCTTAAAACTGATTTATTTGAGTGGTTCAAGGGTGAACATGTTTACGACAATCACGATAAGGTAATAGAAGGCAATTCGTTGGAAAATTTCTAGCAGTGCGTTGAGGATGACGTCAAGTTCTGGCTGCAGGACAAGCTTGGCGAAGCAGAGCTAAACAAGGAAGCAAAGTTGGCTCAGAAGTACTATACTTGAAAGAACTTGAGCAGTAGGGCAGTGCGCATTGAAAAGAGTCGAAGAAAAGAACGCTTTTCAAAAAAGCCTAATGAGCGGAAACCCACTGCGCATCGTAAGGTCGAGAAAGGACCCGTTCTTTACAAAAGACGCTGTAGGGGAAGGGGTTCGAACTGAAGCGCAGAAATCGAGTGAAGTCTCAAACAGCGCACTGACAACACATGAGCGTTTGAGTCAAGGAAGCCGCTAATCTGTGATAACTGCAAAAAAAGGGGCACATTGCAGTAAATTGTGAACAAAAAAGTGATCCTAGAGTCTGAAAAGAGCATGCGTTTGTTAGAGACGTATCAACTGATTGATATGGAGGGTTTAACGTCCCAAAACCACCATATGATTATGGGAGACGCTGTAGTGAAGGGCTCCAAAAATTTCGACTACCTGAGGCTGTTTACCGTGAACCCAAATCTGAGCACATGGGCCTACAGCATTGCTACCTCCATCGAAAATGCAGCTGTCGCAGCCGGGGTTTGATCCTGCGACCTGCGGATCAGCAATGGGTAATTTAGCCACTAGACCACAACTGCGGGGCTTTGTGACGTATCTGCAGGAAATTAGTGTCAATGAAAAACGTGTCAAGCACTTGGAGACTAAGGGGCAACCTTGGACGTTGTCCATCCTTCGTGTGTGCCTCCGGATGACTTTGCAGGACAGTGCACGTGGATCAGGCTAGTCGCCGAGGAGCAGAGTGCTTGCTTAACGATTGCTACGGTTGTCACTGAAGCCTCTTTTGGTAAGCATCGCACTGAAGCGGCTGTGTGTGCCGTGCTTTCCGATGGTCTTCCGTATTTTTTTCGAATAACTTTGAGCAGCTTCTCAAAGAGCAGGGTAGGTTGTTTTTATTCCAGCTTCGCGTACATAGCCCTCGGGTGATCGCAAGCGCGGAAGCTTTTGCAGGATCTTGACCTCGTTCAATATAGCAAAATCACCAGCTGCAAGGCGGCCCAGCGGCGTGATCTTGGCAGCGAGTAGACCGAGCCTCCGACAGGACACTGTCGGGGTGAGTCACTTGAGCCACCCGTCGCTGAACTGAGTAGTGTCGTCTCTATCGACGAAGGAAGCGAAGTGGTGCCGTTGAACGAGAAGGGCAGTACACTGTCGCCTGTAGCTGAAAGTTAGTGTGAGCTGTCGACTGTCGATCGAGAAACGCCTAATGGTGAGCAGCGTAAAGATCTCTTGAATAAATCGCCGATGAAAAGCGTAAAATGGGCACAAAACCAAGAATGTTCGTTTTTATGAGAAAGCAGGGCACTTTTATTGTAGTTACACGAACGTGCAAGGTCGCAAATATGAGCAGCTATTGATACCACAAAAGTATCGTCACAAACTATTGGAATTGGTGCATGAAAACGCGTGGGCACAACATCTTGGCCCCAAGAAGACGAAGGCTAGCATTTCTCTTGACTTTTATCGGTCGAAGTGCTGGAAGGGTACCGAAGGCTTTGAGCGCTCCTGCGACACTTGTTACAGAGCGGGGAAATGCACGGACAAGTTGAACGCATCCATGCAGCTTCTGCCTATTATGAAACAACGTTTTCGGCGCCTAGTAATTGATATCGTCAGGCCGTTGCCAAAGTCAAGGCATGATTGTCGACACAACCTGATGGCCCACCATGTAGCCACAAACTTTCCAGAAGTGATACCACTTAGGCACCTTAATTGTCCTCATGTCATGGATGCTCTGCTTTCTATATTCACAAGCGTCGAATTTCCTTCTGAAACACAATGCGACCGCCGTAGTGTTTTCACCAGGTGCCTTGCCTCTACCTTTTGGAAATGCAGAATAATAGTAGTGCGCAGCTCAATTTATCACCCGCAATCTAATCTGGTGGATCGTATGCATACCATTCTGAAACGAATACTGAGAGCACTTTGCTACGAACACAATTAATACTGGAAAGCGTGTATTCGCTCTCCTATGTTCGCTTTGAGATCAGCTATCCATGAGGGCACTGCCTTTAGCTCTGCAGAGCTTGTACATGGCCGGAGTTTAAGAACGCTGTTGCGAATGCTACGCGAGTCCTGGGAGGGATTTGATCAGGAGCTTAATGTAGTTGCGGATATTATCGATCTCGTTCAGAGAACAGGAAAAGAAAAGCATTTGTGGAGAGTCACATGAAGGCTGCACAAGTGTTTTCGAAGGAGTATACTACGAAAAATCGCCGAAAAAACGAACCTTCGAAGTGGGAAGTCTGGTAATGATGCCGTGGCTGTCCAAAAAGAACGAGCTTGAAGTTCATTCGGAAGAGCCTGCAAAAGTAATATTGAAGCTTTCTGATGCTACTATAAACTGGAATTAGGAAGGCGTCCGAACACAATTTACCACGGTAACTTGATGAATCCATACGTTCAACGTCAACGGTCGTAAATCAGTTTTTGAATGATTCAGAGAAAAAAGGAGCTGAAGTTTTGATTCCTAGAGATGTATTAGAAATGGAATCGGAAATAATCTTGGAGTAGTTGAACCTGGAATCAAGGTTAAGTAAGGTCTAGACGGAAGACTTCAGGGAAATTGTTTACGAGTTTAAAAACGTGTTTTTGAACGTCCTGAAAAACACGACAGTTAGTAAACACAATATCTAGCTTACCACTGAGGATGATGATATGTGTTGTTTAACGTTCCAAAACAGCCATATAATTATGAGAGACACCGTAGTGGAGGGCTCCGCAAATTTTGACCACCCAGGGTTCTTTAACGTGCACACAAATCTGAGCAAGGGGGCCTACATTTCCGCCTCCATCAGAAATGCAGCCGCAACAGCCGGGATTTGATCCCGCGACATGCGGTTCAGCAGCCAAGTACATTATTCACTGGACCTACGCATTGGTGCTAACCTAAGAGAAACCCAATCACAGCAAGCCTACTGATGTTCCCCTTTGCAAAAGATGATCATGACAGATGAGATCGATGAAAAACTGGAGTTGTCAATCATATTGACTGTACAATTGTTCTAATATCAATTCAAGGGCCGGTAAAAGATCCTACGCAATGCATTGATTATCAGCGTCTTAACGCCATAACGCGAGGCCACACTTACCTGATACCAAATATACAGGAGGGGGTAGAAACTGTGTCACAGTGCAATTATATTACCACGTTGCACCTCTTGCGAAAGTATTGGCCAGTCTCCTTACGGAGCGTGCTAGTTGCAATGCTGCATTCGTTTCTCCTTTCAAAACTTATCGTCCACTTAAGCTGAGTTTTGGAGTAAAATGTGCGCCTTCTGTTTTACAGGCTTAATGCAGCGCGTACTCAATGGCTTCTACGAGCACTTAGGAGTGGTGCTGACAGGTTGAAAAAAAGTGGGTCTTACTGCGGAACCTGCTAAACTTTTCTTAGGGTGCGGCGAGGTGTCTTACCTTGGACACGTTTTGGGCGTGGCTGGCGCAAACCTTCAAAAATTGAGGATAGCCGCCGTCGGGACCTATCCACGGGCAGCCACAAAATTTAAGATAAGTTCTTCTTGGGCATAGCCGGATACTACAGGCATTACATGTAAAACTACTCTAGCATTGCCAGCCCTCTATGTTACGCACTTCGAAATTTCGAGCCGGTTAAAATGGCGTGCAACTAAGAAAAAGAGAATGCGTTTTGCAAGCTGAAACAAGCCTTAAGTGAAAAGCCCGTTCTTGTGGCACCCGAATTTACCAAAGGCTTTGTCATTCAATGTGACACGAGTGATCGTGGCATCGGAGCTATATTGTGCCAGGAGTACAGCGCTGGTAATGAAAGGACAGTTTTGTATTTAAGCCGAAAACTTAGCTGCCGGGAAGAGGAATACAGTACTTCTGAAAAAAATATGCTTGCCATGTGTAGGCCTTTCTAAGGCTGGCCTATTATTTCTCTGGTTCTAAATTAGTGGTGGAAACGGGCCACTGTCCTCTAACCTGGTTAAATAACAAGTCGCCTCAATGTGGCTGGTTACTTAGTAGAGCATAATACTCCAACCGAGCAACTTAGACGCATGCTTCAAGAAAAAAAAGCTAAACACTATCGCACACGCATTCAGCCGTTCGTTTTAGGTAGTATTTTCTCCAGCTACGGGCCCTTCACTGGCGAGTCGAGGCGAAATTTTGTCATCAGCACGCTTTTAGCTGAGCGCTCTCGTCCAGAGTGATGTCAAGGAGTCAACTTTATTTTTTATTCTACAAAACTGCGTTGCTCCCCGTGTAATATCTTGAGTTCTGATTTCAAGCGTTTTGTGTCTCACATGCTCCTCTTGATGTAGATGAAACAAAATTCCTACAGACACGTAGCTTAGTATATCTTGCACTATACTGCTATTAGCGTTTTGCCGGATAACCGAGGGCACTTGCTTGTGCCATGTGTTGTCTGTTGTCGAACTGTTCTTGAGAATTAGCAGAACCATTAACAAGTGCTGAAGTGTTACCATACACTGCTTAGTGGATGCTCTATCAACTTCGGTGAGTTTGCCCATTTCTATCTATCTATCTATCTATCTATCTATCTATCTACCTATCTATCTATCTATCTATCTATCTATCTATCTATCTATCTATCTATCTATCTATATATTTGTCTATCAATCTATCTATCTATCTATCTATCTATCTATCTATCTATTTATCTGTCTGTCTGTCTGTCTGTCTGTCTGTCTGTCTGTCTGTCTGTCCGTCTGTCTGTCCGTCTATCTGTCTGTCTATTCGCCTACAACTTTCAACTCTCCTGTCCGCTTCGATAATGGGATCCATAAATAATTTTATTTTATTTATTTTATTTTAATGCATACTGCAGACCTTCACAGGTCCAGGTAGGTGGGCACGGTACAAGTAGCAAGTACATGTTAGGCACTCAAGTCACGTAGAAAAGGAAAAAGGAAAGAATTCAACATACAAGTACAGGTTTACACACCCAACATACTGTTTACGCACAGTAAATCAACCAAAGTGAATTTTAAACAGAGTCTTTTAGAAGGTTCCATTCTTCTACTGTTCTTGGAAAAAAAGAAAATTTAAGTGCATCTGTTCGTGCAAAATAAGGTGTTAGAGTTCCGGGGTGATGGTGTCTTGTAGGCCTTGTCGATATGGGTGTCAGCTACTGTGTAGGGTCAAGTGCTGTTTGTGTTTGAAGAAGTTGGGAAAGAAAATTAAGCCTAAATGTCTTCCGTCGTGACTCAAGGAGTTCAATGCCATTAGCTCTAATTAACTCAGTAGGTGAATCAGTGTGACGAAACTTAGAGTATATATACCTTACAGCTTTTCTTTGGATTCTTTCTAGTTTATTGACGTTTTTCTGTGTGAACGGGTCATATTATCCCACACCAATAAAAGTTGGTGTGGGATAATATGACTGTACAAGAAGACTTAAGTGACTAGTCATAACATGAAAATCATGACATGTCGGTCATGATTTACAAGCCAGGTTCTTGCTGCTCCTGTAGTGGTTTCGTTAACAAAATAAATTGCTAAACAATCAATAAACTGATATAAATAAATTAAGTAATATAAATAAATAGGTAGTATAATAAATAAAGCAAAAATAAATAGGTTGATTGTATTTATTTTACTTTCGTATAAATAATGCAATTGTGTTACAAGTCTATAAAATTTCGCCTAAAGTAAGCTGTCAATGTTTTCAGAAATTCAATACCAAATTCTTAATTTTCCAGTGCTTCTATATTATATTTCCAGAGGTGTTAGTTGAAACAGTTCAAATTTAGGGGCAAAGATTCTGGAGTTTGAGGCTTTCCGTTGGCGTTGTTCGCAGCAGCCGACGATGAAAACTAGGACGACAATGAAGAACAAGCGTGGTCTAGGCCGCAAGTTCTTTCTCGTGGCCCAGTGCATGCAAAAAACCCACTATACGTCATGACGATCACGATAGCAATCGTAAGGATAAATAACAAGCGCGTTCCAGATAACACAGATTGTTTCTGCCGTAACGACACAGCACATGCAAGGAACCCATCAGGCGCTATGGCGATGAAGCTGATGACAATGCCAATTGGGGACAGCCACAAGCTTGTACAGTATATGACATCTCTAGAGGCTCTCCTATATATTTCGTATAACAGAAAACAACCAATAACCACGAGGAAAATGTGGCCAGACCTTGTATTTGCTAAATTAGATGCCGCAAAGGACTAATAATGAAGTCAAAGCGAAATTCACCACTCACGAATACATCTGCCCTATGATCAATGAACATTGTGTCGACCACATGGCACTGATATTCATACGTGATTCGTTTACGCCACGGCTGATCTAAGGTGGCACTGGCTATTCATAATCATCAACGTCATCACATAAATCATCAACAATCATCAACATAAAGTTCGTAGATATGCCGTAATTTTTTAGGGACAAAGCTTTTTAAGACCTCACGATGTCTGCCGTCTCCAGTCTGTCTGTAACACGTCTTTATCTGTCTGACATTTCGGAACCATTTTCCATGTAACCTTCAACCTATAAGCACCAGAGGGCGTTGGTGGTAACTGTTTTGCATGTAAGCTTTAACTTATAAGCGACAGAGGGCGCTGTGGTTAATTGTATATGTGATGGCGCTGCTGTAAACGATATATATATATATATATATATATATATATATATATATATATATATATATATTGTTACGTACAATCCAAATGGTGTACGAATAACTGTTTATTGGGGCGAACTTGTGCCCGAAAAGTAGCAGCGTCTCTAACAGGCGATCAGCAAAAAGGGATCAATCTCCGAGAGAAAAAAACCCTCGAGCGGTGGCCCACTTCTTTTTCTTCAAAATCCCGTGCTGAGGAAGCGCGCGCCGTCACGGCCTTTTCTTGTTTGATCATCAAGCCGCTGATCTCTTGGGGGGCGCACGAACTAGCGCGCGTAGTTTGAATACTGCGTTTGCCTTGCGTCATTATCCCTCCTCCGAAAACGCATCGTCCCGATGCGTAAAAGCAGTGTTGTTGAGATGGTCTGAATGCGTGATTTCCCATGGAGAAATAGGTATTCCTCATAATCAGGTGTGTATAGTTCGATGTTCATTGCCTCTCATAGTATGGCTTCATTCTTACTACATGCACGATTTCTGTGCTCCTTCGGCATCTTGATGAGCTCACTTGTCCTTCCGGTGACACCTCGTAGTTCAAGGAGCTGACGCGACGAAGGACTCGGTAAGGGCCGAAATAGCGGCGCATGAGCTTTTCAGAAAGGCCAGGCGTCCGCACAGGAGTCCAAATCCAAACTAGGTCGCCTGGTGCGTAATCGACTCCTCTCCGACGAAGGTTGTAACGGTTTGCATCCACGCGTTGTTGTTGTTTTATGTGATGTCGCGCCAACTGCCGTGCTTCTTCGGCTCGCTGAATGAATTCGCTGGTGTCAGGCTTGTGCTCTGTATTGTCGCCTACAGGCAGCATTGTATCTAATGGTGTGGTAACTACTCGACCATAGACTAGCTGGAATGGCGTCACTTTAGTAGTCTCCTGCACAGCAGTATTGTAAGCGAAAGTGGCGTACGGCAGTATCTTGTCCCACGCACGGTGCTCTAAGTCAACGTAAATGGACAACATATCGGTTAGAGTTCTGTTGAGTCGCTCGGTTAGCCCATTTGTTTGGGGGTGGTAAGCCGTTGTTTTCCTATGACTTGTGTGGGTAAGTTTCATAATGGACTGCGTCAGATTGGCTGTGAATGCAGTTCCTCGATCCGTGATAACCACCTTTGGGGCACCATGCCGTAGTACAATGTTAGTGACGAAAAATTCAGCTACTTCTATAGCCGTGCCCCTGGTGAGAGAAGCTGTCTCGGCATACCGGGTTAAGTAGTCTGTCGCCACTACTATCCATCGGTTGCCCATTGATGACGTGGGAAATGGACCAAGTAGATCCATTCCTACTTGTTCGAACGGAGACTCAGGTGGTTCGATTGGTTGGAGAAATCCTGCAGGTTTCAATGGAGGCGTTTTGCGTCTCTGGCAATCTCTACATGTCCTTACATAATGCTGTACAGCATCCAGTAACTTTGGCCAGTAGTATTTTGTGCGGATGCGAGCCAATGTTCTACTCACTCCGAGGTGTCCTGCTGCTGGGTCATCGTGGCAGGCTTCCAGGATTTCGGGTCGCAAGGCCGAAGGAACGACGAGTAGGAATTTCTCCCTGCTGTGCTCGAAGTTTCTCTTGTATAAAATGTTGTTTCTCATGAGGTACGAGGACAATCCTCGGACGAAAACTCGAGGAACACGCACGGGTTGCCCTTCCAGATGCTTGATCAGTTTAAGCAACTCCGCGTCAGATCGCTGATATTCAGTCATGTCTGCGGTGCTGACGGCCCCAAGAAACGGAAAGTCGTCTCCATCTTCCCCGGGTGCAGATTCCATTGGTGCGCGTGACAGGCAATCAGCATCGCTGTGCTTGCGACCCGACTTGTATACGACTGTTACGTCGTATTCTTGCAACCTGAGGCTCCATCTAGCAAGTCGTCCAGAAGGGTCCTTTAGGCCTGCGAGCCAGCACAACGAGTGATGGTCGCTCACTGCTCGAAATGGTCTACCATATAAGTACGGTCGGAATTTCTGTATGGCCCATATTACCGCCAGACATTCTTTTTCCGTCGCCGAATAATTTCTTTCAGCTCTCGAAAGAGTGCGACTAGCATATGCGACCACTCTTTCCACTCCGTTTTGCAGCTGCACAAGGACGGCGCCTAGTCCCAGATTGCTTGCGTCCGTGTGAATCTCTGTTTCGGCTTCTTCGTGGAAATGTGCCAGGACGGGGTGGTGTAGGAGTCGCTGTCGTAGCTCATTGAACGCCTCTTCTTGCTCGCTTGTCCAGGTGAAAGGCATGTCTTCTTTCGTCAGTCGGGTTAGTGGCTCCGCAATCTTCGAAAAATCTTTAACGAATCTTCTGTAATAGGCACAAAGTCCTAAGAATCGTCTCACAGCCCTTTTATCTGTCGGTCTAGGGAAACTTTTCTACAGCTGCTGTCTTATCGGGGTCAGGTCGAATGCCTTCAGAGCTAACCACATGACCGAGGAAAAGCAGTTCATGAAAACCAAAATGGCACTTTTGGGGTTTTATCGTCAGCCCTGCTGAACTAATCGCTTCGAGCACAGTACGTAGCCGTTCCACATGCTGATCGAAGGTGGCCGAAAAGATCACGACGTCATCGAGATAAACAAGGCAGGACTGCCATTTTAACCCGGACAGCACAGTATCCATCATCCGCTGAAATGTGGCGGGTGCGGAACACAGGCCAAATGGGAGTACCTTGAACTCGTATAACCCATCTGGGGTCACGAAAGCAGTTTTCTCGCGATCTCGTTCGTCAACCTCTATCTGCCAGTATCCGCTCTTGAGGTCTAAAGAGGAGAAGAATTTCGCGTCTCGTAGTCTGTCAAGGGTGTCATCAATCCTTGGAAGGGGATAGACATCCCGCTTTGGGACGACGTTCAATTTTCGGTAGTCAACGCAGAAGCGCAAGGTCTGGTCCTTTTTCTTTACCAGTACTACAGGTGAGGCCCATGGGCTGGCCGACGGTTGAATTACGTCGTCCCTGAGCATTTCTTCAACTTGGCCTCTGATGACTTCTCTCTCTTTTGGTGACACTCGGTACGGGTGCTGGCAAATAGGTCTAACAGATTGATCGACTATGATGCGGTGTTTGATGATAGATGTTCTTTGCACTTTCGATGACGTGGAAAAACATGAGGCGTACTCCCGTATAAGGCTCTCGATTTTTTGTTTCTGGTTCGGTGATAGGGCTGCTTCGATGTGGATAGATGCGAGTATGGAATCTATACTGTCAGGGTGCAGTGGTGCAGTCTCGGAAGAATTCAAATCCGTAATCGGAACGTAATCGTGCAAGTGACCAACAACAGTTCCCTTCGCAAGGTGCTGCACCTCATTTCGGAAATTTGTCAGGAAGACACTCGTACACCCATCACGCAGTCGTACAATACCTCTTGCTGCACAGATCCCTTTCTCGAGTAATAGCCCAGTATTGATTTCTGCCATTCCTTCATAGTCGTTGTACACATTGCTTTTTACGGTGACAGCGATGATGGATCTTGCAGGTACTGTTACATCATCACCTGCAATCTGGAGCGCATCGAATCGTTTTTCAGTCTCGAAAGTCGCGATGGCGTGTTTCGTCGAAAACGAGACGCACGTTTCCTGCAAGTTTATCACTGCGCCATTGGCCTGCAAAAAGTCCATTCCGATAATTACATCTCTTGAACACTCCGACAAGACAATGAAGCTGGCGACGTAGGTGAAGCCGCGTATCCCAACTCTAGAGGTACACATGCCTGCCGGATCGATAAGGTGTCCCTCGGCGGTTCGCACTTGTGGTCCTATCCAAGGGGTCAGCACTTTTTTCAGCGTTCTGGCAAGTCCCCTGCTCATGACGGAATAGTCTGCGCCTGTGTCTACTAAAGCATTCGTTTCGTAGCCGTCTATAATTACCGACAAATCAGAAGCGACGTTACCATTTCCGCACGTAGTCTCGTGTCCATCATCACATTTTGAAATCGGCACTGGAGGTTGTTTTCTTGCGTCGGCAGCGGCCTTACCTCCCCAGGTCGCCGATTCTAGTTTTCCCGAAGCGGGCTTTGGGGAAGTCGCCTCGGAGAGTTTGAAGATGGGCGCGGACTTGGTGACCGATACCTCAGTGGCGCTGTCGACCGAGACTGATGCTGCTGCGAGGAGTGAGCCCCTTGACGCGTTGACAAGTACTCCTCGATTTCAAAAGGTCGCTCCCCATTCCGTGGACAGGCAGCGTTTACGGGAAAGCCCCGAAGTCCAGCTCGGCGATATGCACACATTCGGTAAAGATGGCCAGCTTCGCCGCAGTGATAACAAAGCGGAATTCGATCAGGAGTGCGCCATATATCAGCTTTTCGGATCCTAGTCTCGGCTGGGGACGGCGTAAATCGAGGTTTTGGCAGATGCGTGCTTGCTGCGGCAAAATAAGGTCCAGGGGCGGCGAAAGGAGTTCCAGGGGCGACGAAATGAGGTACAGGGGTGTTTCTCAGTACCTCGGCGTACGAGACTGCGGGCTGCATCGGAACCGACGCTTGAACAGGCTGGGCTTGTGGCTGCTGCTCACGGACTGCCTGTCTCACCTCCTCCCGAACAACTTCCGCTAATGACGAAACCGTTGAGGGGTTGCCGTTTAGCTTCTGGAGCTCTTCTCGAACCACCGATCGAATGAGCTCTCGTAATACGTCGATGCCATTCCCGAAGACTGCTGACACCGCGTCTACGGATGCGACGTTAACATCTCGATTGTAGTGCCTCGCTCGCTGTTGCAGAGTCTTTTCGACCGCTGTCGCCTCGGTGCGAAATTCAGCGACGTTCCGCGGGGGACATCGGAGCAAACCAGCAAAAATCTCCTGCTTCACCCCACGCATAAGGTGCCGAAGTTTCTTGTCCTCGCTCATATTTTGATCAGACCGGCGGAATAACCGGCACATGTCTTCCACATACATTGCGACGCTTTCATTGTTGCGCTGGTTTCTTGCTTGTAAGGCAGCTTCAGCTCTTTCCTTGCGGTCTGTACTCGGGTATGTGGCCAGTAGCTCCCGTCGGAAATCATCCCACGATCGAATGGTACCTTCATGGTTTTCAAACCACGTTCGTGCGCTGTCCTGCAATGCGAAATAAACTCGGCGGAGCTTCCGTTCTTCGGGCCATCCGTTGCAGTTGGCGACGCGCTCAAAACCCTCCAGCCAATCCTCAGCGTCTTCATGAGGATCGCCATGAAAAGGGTCCGGCGTCCGTGGCTCATCGACAACGACGTGCGTGGCAGGGGCTGGAGACGAAACGGCGTGTGCGGCAGCGGTTGGAGACGACATTTCGGTACTCTCACCGGAGACAGCTGGAGACACTCTGGGCTCTTGTGGCAGGGGAAATTCCGGCGGCTCACCACGTAGACGACGGCTGGAGCGCTGATGAACTGGCGTGAGCTCAGTTGGTTCGACTGCTCGTGGTTCCGGGCTGCTTCCTCGAAGTCCAACTGGGTTTGGGATCATTACCCAGCTCCTCCACCAGAATTGTTACGTACAATCCAAATGGTGTACGAATAACTGTTTATTGGGGCGAACTTGTGCCCGAAAAGTAGCAGCGTCTCTAACAGGCGATCAGCAAAAAGGGATCAATCTCCGAGAGAAAAAAACCCTCGAGCGGTGGCCCACTTCTTTTTCTTCAAAATCCCGTGCTGAGGAAGCGCGCGCCGTCACGGCCTTTTCTTGTTTGATCATCAAGCCGCTGATCTCTTGGGGGGCGCACGAACTAGCGCGCGTAGTTTGAATACTGCGTTTGCCTTGCGTCAATATATATATATATATATATATATATATATATATATATATATATATATATATATATATATATATATAGCTAACCACGTTCCGTACCACACATTCTCTTCTTTCATATCATATGGACGAAGACGAACGCAGGAAAGCGCGAAGTGCTGAGTATCAGCGTCGCTGTCGACGGGAAGCTAGCGTAGAGACAAAAGAGAAAGAAGCGGATGCAAAGCGGCGACAGCGACAACAAAGTTTTACACCACAGACTAGGGCTAAGGAAGCAAAGGCTAAGCGGGAAAAACACCAAGTTGACGGGCAGTTGAGATAACTTGAAGCGGATGCAAGGCGGCAATACCGACAAGAAAATTCTACACCAGAGACGATAGCTAATGAAGCTGTGATTATGAAGCCAAAACGTAACCCGGAACTCGGAACCTCATATCAGCTATAAAGAAGAATCACTGCTATATCACAATCGGTCTCAGCACCATCTCTTTGAATAAAAAATATATAAGTATCACAACCACAATCAGTCTCAGTGCCATCTCAACTTTCATCACAATAATCACCCCAGAAAGCTTCGCCCCATATTTATCTTCAAGCAGCTTGAAATGCAGTGATTTTTTTGGTGCCAAACGTAGTCGTTCCGCTGAAACGGTCGCTAAATTGAATTATTCTTACTTCCCTACATGTACAAAATTTATGATCTCGACGAATGCATATACTATAACAAATCTCGCATGACTGTCGCGATCGTAATATTATACTGCGGTGGCGTGCATGCAACAAGGCCCAACCAATGTCTTCTCAGCTGTACTAACAAGCATTCAACTTTAAAGCACTCTTATACCTACAGGGGGCACCTTTACCTCTATCAACAGTAGCAGAAACGCAGTTGAAATGGCCCAATAATAGTAAAACTTACTGATATATTAAGAAAACGTTCAAGACCTCGAAAAAGCTTTCGTTCTGCTTCGATAATTAACGTATCTAGGCAAAACACCAAATAAATATTATCAGCCACTACAATATCAACAATTAAACCCACAGTTTGACGTGATATTACCAAACAACACAAAAACCTGCAGTGTTACTTAAAGAAACCACAAATATACCAAACGTGCCTATAAAGTGACAAACTCCAGTTGAAAAGCGGCCGGAAAGTGGCCGCCAGACGTTCAGATGGCTCTTCGCTTTTTTTTTCTTTGATCGCCAAGAGACTATATATAGTTCTTTCTCACGAAGGATAGTCGATTAAAAAGGTGCTGCCCCCTCCGCACACTAACCTTTTGTGCATTTAGAATAGCTATGCTAAATATTTTGCTATTTTAATGTCAATGTTTTGAAGAAGATAACACATCTGTCAGCCACGTGATGCCCACCATGCAAATCGAGTCGGTATACTAGGTGTCTACTAAATATGCAGAGTAATGTAGAACTCCTGGCATTGTAGTACGATAGCGCTACTGGTACAATGAATTACTTATTCCTTACCAACGAGACGGCCGTCACATCCAGCGTTCAACGATGACAAGAACAATTACACTCACTGACAATGACGATGATGATTCCCCTACAATGACTCGTACCCACTGAAATGGATTGACCGAAAATTGATTGTGTAAATGATTTACACATTTCAAGTGGTAAACACCGCTCACTACTACTGCTTCCTCTTATTCATCTTCTTCTTTTCAGTACTATAAACAGTCTAGGGCATCGGCCCTATGTTACGTGAATTATCCCCTAATTTAACGAAGGCCTTAATCCTGTCAAACGCTAGGTACCAATTGTGTACAGCACTTGCTGTCCCTATACGTATGAAGTAGGGGCTAACAAAACGAAAGATATATCTAGTTTTCAATGAATGCAACTTTCTGAATAAAAAATTTCTCTTTATTCAAGGAACACCGCTAGGGGGCCACGGAGTGCGGACGTGTTGCGCGTCGGCTCCGCAATTTTCCTATGTTTTTGGTGGATTGTCGAATTTATCGTGGAAAACGCTTGTCACCATCGATCGACGGCAGTTTCAAGGACTTCCCTGACACCAAGTTTTGCCAGGTGGGACCACTTTTTAGCCACGTATTGGCGCCTTTTATTCCACCACGAAAGCAAGAACGCCAAGTCCAGCGTCTCTGCGCACGACGCCATAGGCCGGCCGCTGCGGCGGTGGGGCCTGCAAGCCTAAAGTGTCGCCGGACCTCCTCGGAGCTCCCGATCCCCGACGGCAGCGTACAAGGCCTTTGCCAGGGCTAAATGGATGTCGTAGAGGTAGAAGGAGAGGACATACGGCCGGAAGATTTCGGCGAGGGAGCAGGATGGTGCAGCGTAAAGAGAACGAAACAGGCCGACGGCGCGTCCGAGACAGCGCAAGACCAGAAGACGGAGACGCAGCAACAGGCGGCTGCCGCGGCTACTACAGGGATTGCCCCGGATACTGCCACAGCGGCGCAGAATAAAAAGAAGTGTGCTCGTTACTTGCAGCACCTCGCTAAGGCGAGCCGAATGCCAGAGTTACCGCCCGATGACTACAGGATCATTGTGCGCCCCCGCGGCGGATTCAACGGGGCTGAATACAAGATAGATCGCATTTACTGCTGCCTTCGTAACGCGGCAGGTATCGGTAGAGAAGCGGCTAGAGAGGACAGCATCTGCCTCAACGTTAAACAGAACGTCGTGGTGCTCAGCACTCCGTCCGCGGACAGAGCCAAACGCTACGGAGCCATCAGCAAGCTTTGCATCGGGAACCGAGAGTTCGAGGCGAACGCCTATCAGGCCGCCCCGGAGAACACTTCCAAGGGCCTGATTAGGAACATTTCCAAAGACGAGAGCCCGGAGGACATCGTTAACAACCTAGTGACGCAGCGCAACCCCAGCGTGCTGCATGCCAAGCGAATGGGCACCACGGACAACATCATCGTATTGTTTGACGGTTTCCGTGTTCCCAGACACGTATACTATGGACCTATGCTTGTGAGATGCTCCCTCTACAGAAAGCACATCGACGTGTGCTACGCGTGCGGGAGGCTGGGCCATCGCTCCGACGTGTGTCCCAACCCTGCCGACAAGATTTGCCGTGGCTGCGGAAGCAGTAACCCACCTTCTGACCATCGCTGCGAGCCGCGGTGTCAACTGTGTGGCAAGGATCATCTCACGGGTGACCGCGTCTGCAAGGCGAGATACAAGACTCCTTACATAGTCAAGCGTCGCCGCCTAGAGCGAAAGCGGCGTGAAGAAGAGCAAGCGGCCGCGGCGTCCGACAGCATCTACAACAGCGGCATTAGCACCGAAGGCAACGGAGGTTACTACAATCATTATCCGGCGTTTGACAGTCATTCATCCAACGCCACCCGAAGAGGACGCTCGACAAGCCGAGACGCGAGAGGCGGCGGCGGTAAATCCCGGTCCCGCTCTCGCAGCCGGACACCAAGGCCGAGAAGCATGTCGAAGACGCGCGGTGGCGCCGTTCCGGGCGCCGCAGCTGTCAACCAAGGCACCCAACAAAGTCAGCAGCATCAGACGTGGCGGCAGCCGCAACAACAAGGACTCATGTGCACATGGCAGCAGGTGAGATGGGCGGATGTAGCCGCCTGTCGCGCCGGCGGCGCTGTTTCGGCGGGACGTCCTGGCGGTCCCGCCGTCGGTGGCGGCGGTGGGAGCGAGCTCAAGCTAGCGGTAGAGCGAGCGCTAGAACAACGCCTAGGACCATTACAATCGATAATTTCAGAGCTGAAACGCGAGAACGCCGCTCTTAGAGCGGAAAATTCCAAATTGAAAGGAGAGGCTCCACGAATGCAACAACCGCAGCAACAGTCGACGGCGCCGCCACCACCGACGCCTCGGTCTTCGACTCCGTCGAGACCCGAGGCGGCGGGGACGGAGACGGATGACGAGAGCAGTTCGGGAGAGGGGGCAGGCGGACGCGAAGACCGCCCGTGTACCGCGAAAAGGATAGAACTAGATCCTGCCAGGCACGAATCCACACAGCGGTTTGGCCGTTATGATAAGCTACAGAAACAAATCGATACTATAGAGACCAGCCTCGATGAACGTTTAGCTAAACAGGTGGCTCAGATGAATGACATGTTCAATAGTGCGATAGCTAAGCTCTCTGAACAAATGACACAAATGCTCACCGCGCACACGGCGCGCATAGAAAACATTGAAGCGCGACTCCCGCCATCTGCGGGCAGACCGATTAGAACGGTGAGTAAGCCCTACGCTAGACAGCAACAGAGTCAGCAGCAGCAGAACGCGCTGCCAGACGCCGAGCCGCAGATTCAGCCGCACCCCAGTCGCCTCGACGGCGATGGGCTAAATTAAACACAAGGCATCACCATGGCTAGACACGCGCACACTCACACTAACACTCACAAACAACAGTACACGATCTGGCAGTGGAACTGCCGGGGATATAGGAGGAAGCGGGGAAATCTCGAGCAATTTATTCGAAGCCGTGAGACGAAACCGGACATTATCCTTTTGCAGGAAACAAATTATCCGGCAAAACTAGCTGGTTACAAAGCCATAAATGCGGCCGCGGCGGACAACAGGCGGAAAGAAAAACGTGCTACACAGCGCTCGGCGCGTGGTGGGGCGCCGGGGGCGGCCGCGGGTCGCCGAAGGCGGAGCGATCCGCTCTCGTCGTCGGCGCGGCCGCGGTCGCTGTCGTCGCCCCCGCCGCGTCCGGCGCCGGTCGCCGCCGTGCTAGTTAGACGTAACATCACGGTGGCGCAGCGCGAACTTGAGTGCGTAAGGATACCGCATGTTTTTGTAGAATTAATTCCTAAGCGCGGCCGAGGCCTGTTTGTACTTAACGTCTACAGTAAACCCACGCTACAGCACCGATTTGGGGAGCTGCTCCGGAGAGCAAGCACGGCCGCCAACGGCGCACCTCTGCTAGTTGCAGGTGATTTTAATGCGCCCCATGGGGCCTGGGGATACACGCGTGAAACGCTCAAGGGCAAACACCTTTGGGAAGACTCGCAAGACCAACGGTTTGAACTGATCGTGAACCCCGCCGATCCAACGCGCCGGGGTAACAGCGTGAGCGCAGACACGCTACCGGACCTCGCGTTCGTGTCGAATGTCACCGCGGCGTCTTGGCAAAACACGCAGGAGGACTTAGGGAGTGACCACTCTCTGATAGAGATTACGGTAGACACGGGCCTGAGCGTTCGTAGAACATACTCTGAAAGCACAGGCCGTAAACTCAAATTAGTGCAGTGGGACGCGTTCCGCAAACAGCGAGCAGAAGGCGGGCGAGGCGACGAGCCGATCACGGATATAGACGAGTGGACCGCGACGCTCAATCGGGACGTAGACGCGGTAACGTGCCACATCCCGCCCGAAGCGAAGCTCGAAGTAATCGACAGCAGGCTCCTACACATGTGGGAAGCAAAGCAAGCCCTACTCAAGAGGTGGAAGCGCCAAAGACATAACCGGGCGTTGAGAAAACGCATAGCACGGTTAGACAGAGAAATTGAGGAACATGCGTTCCAAGTCTGTAGGTCACAATGGGAAGACCTGTGCAACGGCCTCGAGCGACAGATGCGCGGGGCGAGTGCTTGGCGCCTTTTCCGGCACCTATTGGATCCGGAAGATACTCGTGCCGCTCAAGGCCATAAAACTCGGAGACTTGTGAACGATCATAAAGGCGATGACCTTCTCGGTGCAATACGTGACCGTTACTTTAAGTCGGCAGAGAGCGTCCAACACCCAGATTATGACGGCGTTGCTAATGAGCAACTAGACGCCGAATTTAGCGAAGCGGAAATTCGGGCAGTCCTTTTTGAACTAAACACCCGATCGGCGCCCGGCCTGGACCGGGTTTCGAACAAGGCTCTCCGCAACTTAGATGACGAGTCAATCTCCCGATTTGTGACTTATGTCAACGAGTGCTGGCAACGCGGTTCCCTTCCTGAAGCATGGAAAAGAGCTCGAGTTATCATGATTCCTAAACCGGGCAAGCAGGTTGCGCTTGATAATCTAAGGCCAATTTCGCTCACGTCTTGTGTAGGAAAAGTTCTGGAGCACGCAGTCCTCAAACGCGTGACTGACTTTCTCGAAGTCCGCGATGTATTTCCGCACACCATGCTAGGATTCCGCCGCAATCTCTCCGCACAAGACGCGTTGCTTCAGCTGAAGCACCACATTGTTGATGACATTACCAGCTCAACCAAGGCGATCCTTGGCCTAGATATTAAAAAGGCCTTCGACAGCGTTAAACACGAAGCAATTTTAAACAGAGTTCAAACATTAGGACTAGGACAAAAACATATAATTACATACGTGACTTCCTTGCCGGCAGACGCGTACGCGTTGTCGTTGGAGATGTGGAACTGCAAGAATTTGAGATGGGCTCGAGGGGCACGCCACAAGGCTCCGTAATTTCGCCATTACTCTTTAATTTAGTTCTAATTGGGCTACCCGAGAAATTATTAGGCATACAAGGATTGTATCACAGTATCTACGCGGATGACATCACCCTCTGGGTTCCCGGCGGAGGTTGTGATGGTCACGTCGAGCGTACGCTCCAGGCAGGTGTAGACGAAGTTCAGGAGTACTTGAGAGGAACGGGCCTCGAATGCTCGGCAACCAAGTCGGAACTTCTAATCTACAAACCTACAAGTAGAGGTCGCAAAACCCCGCGCGACGAGGAAAGGGAGTGCTACAAAATAAGCGTTCTATTGGCAGATGGCACTCCCATTCCACACGTAGACAAAATTAGAATTCTGGGGTTACACCTGCAGGCAAACGGCCATAATGGTGAGACGGTGCGAAGACTACGTCGTTCGGTAGACGACACGATCCGACTCCTACGTCGTATCACGAACAGACGTACTGGTATGCGCGAACACTGCGCGATCCGTCTAGTGCAGGCGTACGCAATAAGCCGTATAACATACGTTGCCCCCTACCTCAAATTGCTAGGCTCAGAAAAAAACAAAATCGAATGTATAATACGAAAGGCTTTCAAGAGAGCAATTGGAGTTCCACTGAATGCGAGCACTGAAAAGTTACTAGAACTTGGACTGCACAACTCACTCGACGAGTTAATTGAGGCCCATGTCGTTTCGCAAAACGAACGCTTGTCGGGGTCTAAGACGGGTCGACACATCCTCGAGTCACTTGGCATCCGGTACCACACTCAGCAGGGAGAAAAAGCGGATGTTCCTGCCTCGGTTCGCGACCGCCTAATTGTTCCGCCGCTTCCTAAGAATATGCACCCGACGCACCACGTCGGGCGCCGTAACCAGCGAGCTAGAGACCTTCAAAAGAAGTACGGCACTAGCGACGAAGTTGTGTACGTAGATGCCGCGAGATATGGGGACGGGAGACACGCACACGCCGCTGCGGTCGTTGACCGTGCGGGCAAATGCCTCGCGAGCGCCACGGTGACCACGGGACATACGGAGGCGGCCGAAGAAGCCGCGATAGCCCTAGCAATCGCCACGGTGCCGAACGCTACGATCGTAATCAGCGACTCGCAGGCAGCAATCCGCGGCTTCGCGCGCGGCCGCGTCTCGCGGGAAGCGGCCCGCATCCTTAAGATGTGCGGTGATGGTGACTCAGCGTCGCGATCGCCACAACAAAATTTAACAGTCTTCCTCCTTTGGACCCCGGCACACACCGATGTCCCGCTTCCGGGCAACGAGGCGGCCCACGCCGCGGCTCGAGGTCTCACTCGCCGAGCCGTGGCACATTCCGTGGCCGCCGCCTCCGCTCCCGAGAACGGGGCTTCTGATCTGCCGGATCGAGACACTTCGACAGACACGCAGCGACAACACAGACCACAACGGTCGTGGGGTGATCGTCTCATCACGTTCCGAGATATTACGCAACACTACAGACTGGAAAGGCGAAAGTTCCCGCCACCGCATGACAAATTAAACAGACACGATGCCGTAAGCTATCGCTTACTACAAACCCACTCTTACCCCAGCCCGGTCGTCTTACGCCACTGCTACCCGCACTTACACATTACCGATCTATGTAAAGCATGCGGGCACAGAGCAACGCTGCGCCACATGCTCTGGGAATGCGCCGGTAACAATGGTCGAGAAACGGCCGCCGTTCGCGATGCGCCTATGGCGGCTGCCAATACCAGGCAACAGGAAGCCTCGAGCTCACTCGTTCCCGCCGCCGTCCCGTCTGCGGGAGCCGCGGGGGACCTTCTCCGTCGGCGACGCCGCCGCTGGGAGGCGGCGCTCAGAAGCTCGGAGCTCAACGACCAGCTCTGGGCTGTCCGGCAGGCCGAAGATGCCGCCCGAGTTCAGGGACTCAGCGCCGCCATCTGAGGCCACCAAGACCAAGCTGCCGGCCAAGCTCTAATAAAGTTTCCTCTCTCTCTCTCTCTTTATTCAAATGCTTTTCGTGTTGCTGTGTTCTTTGTGGTCACATTGCTGAATGCACTACTAAAGTGGACGAGTTTCGACGTCCCGCTTTCAGTGAGCCATATGACTAGTCCAAATTTTGTTTTCTCCAAATGGACATACCAAAAAAATGTTTTAGATCTATCTTGATATTCTGAGTTTTTATTTTATTTATGTCAGACGGAGGATAAATTACTCTGCTATATAAATGAATATTTAGCAAAATTAACTTCACAATAACTCTTAAACACACATATAATAATCTATTTTGATAATATTTTCGTTGCAATGTAATACGAAGTGCACTGAAATAACGTTTTGTCGACTTGAAAGACATACACACCGTTCTTCGTAGGTGGCGTCTGAAAGTGTCAAGTTTTTCTGTGTCGTAAATTGTTGCCAATTTTTCGCGATAGTGATTTTTGGACACCGTCGACTGAATTTTGCCGCCACTTTCGGCATCGCCATCATTCACCATTTGTGTGTACGTAATAAATTGTGGCTTTTCGGCCAGCACGTGTTTAATAGACCGTATGGTTCCTTGCACAAGGTCGGGGAGCAATAGCCGAGCAGGTGAGAGCACTGCGATGCACCAACCATAAACGTCGTCGTCTTCCTGCCTGAGAGTGGTACCCTCTGCTTTTCAGAACAGCGCTGATCTTCTTCATTACATTAATTTCCCATCCTGAAAAAAGCAGAGCCCTAATGGCGACTTAGGGACAGGAAACTACAGTGAAGCCCTAGTATGGTTTCAGCCGGTATAGGTGCACAGTCTCACGTCCGCGGTGTCGTTGATCAGCAGACACCGCAAGTGGCTCAAAAACATAATTGACTGGTGATGAGTGTTGGACAACGCGGTAAGAACCGTGATACTTCGATGTAAGTTTTGATGACTGACTAGGGCCAATGGAAAGGATCCAGAGCCACACGATTGAACCAGGGATATAAGATGCTAGAGCCTTCAAGCTCTCGCAATGGTGTTTCCGGCATTGCAGATCAGAAGAGGCGAGGAATCGAGCAAGCTGCTGACAATCTTCCGTGCACTTAGCTGCTTCCGAAATAGTTGTGGACTAAGTTACATCGGGGGGGTACGCAAGAATGGTGTCGAGCAGGCAGGAGGGATCGTGTCCATAAAGTAGAAAGTATCACGAGAATCCCGTGGTGGTCTAAGTGGCAGTATTGTGGGCGAAGGTCAGGAAGGTGAGAACGTGGTACCAGTTTTAGTGTGCAGAATCGACGTACATTGCCATCATATCGCCCAGTGTTCGGTTAAAATGTTCTATCAGGCCGTTTGTTTGTGGGTGGCATGCAGTGGTGGTGCGTTGAATGATACGGCATTACTTTAGAAGCGATTCGACGGCTTCGGAGAGAAATATGCGCCCTCGGTCGCTGAGCAGCTTACGTAAGGCGCCATGACGTAGCGCGAAGTAGTGTAAAATAAAGGAGCCGACGTCACTCGCAGACGCAGATAGCAGAGGTGAAGTTTCTGCGTAGCACGTCAAATAATCAATTGCGACAATTATATAGCAGTTCCCAGCAGAAGTGATGGACAACAGTGCATGAAGATTGATCTCCATACGTTCAAAGTGCCTCGAAGGACAAATAGAAGCTGCAGAACAGCAGGCGAATGGGAAGGGGTGTCTTTGCGCCATTGACAAGCGAAACAGGAGCGGATGTAGCGGTGGACGAAGTGGTACATTACACGCCAATAGTAGTGGTGGTGCAGGCGTGTATAGGTTCTTCAGTACTCCCGGATGTCCACACTGTAGATGAGCATGAAGGGGTGCACATATATCTCATCGATGATGTCGGGGAATAACCAAGAGCCATCTGCGCCCTTCGGAAAAATGATGTTGACGATATAGCAAACCATGTCGAATTGCAAAAGTTATGAATTTGCCGACGCAGTTTTCGAGGCAGGGGTGCGATGGAAGCCGACATAATAAATGTGTAAGAAAAACGGCCCAAAGTTGTTTCTGTTGTGCTACAGGCATGTCAGCGACAGAGAGAGAGGGCATGTCATAGAACGTAGGGTTTCTCACAAATACCTAAAAGGAAGTTGGTTGGCGCCACCGTCTATGCGAATTTTTAAGGGGCGATGTAGGAGCGCTGGGAATGACGGTGTATGTGTCTGCGAGGCTTGTGTTGGCTGGTGTTCAGCGATGCTTCGGCTCAAAGGTGAATACGACTGCCTAAATAAAGCTTCTCTAAAACAAAACGTTCATTGGCGCATCTCAATCAGGCGTAATTTATTTGAATTGAAAGTCCACCTACCTTGACAGCACGACAAAATGGCGAAACAAACAAACAGACGACAAAAAATTGGCGAAGGGAATGCTCGCTTTGTCGTCTGCTTGCCACGTTTTGTGGCTTTTGGTTACTTCTCACGTTTCGTACTATTGTACATCAACGGAGAAGGTTTTACTGATCAATGCAAAACGTTTTTGCGCAATCATAAAATAAAAAAGCTTATTGCATGCTTTTTTGGTTATGTGTCAATCATTTTAACGTAAAGCCACACGTATCTTCAAGGTACACAAATCCGAGGCAAGTTCGAAGCTCACGTATCCCGTCATTCCCTTGCATAGAGCAACTCACTGGCACCAGATTTTCCTCTATGGGTATGATTGTGAAAAATTCTATGTCATAGAACAATGTAGACGTAGAGGAATCGTCAGTTGGGAAAGGCAGCCGGGAGAGAGTGTCAGCATCAGAATGCTGACGTCCACACTTGCAAAAGACGCGTATGTCGCATTCCTGCAGATGTAGTGCCCAACAGGCGAGTCGGCCGGATGGATCTTTTATGGAGGAAAGCCAGCATAATGTGTGGTGATCTGAGTGCACGCTAAATTGGCGTCCGTAATGATGGAGTCGAAACTTGTCTATAGCCCATGTGATGGCTAAGCATGCCTTTTCGGTCACGGAGTAGCTAGTTTTGGCTTTGGTAAGCGCATGCTTGGCGTAAGAGACGACGTACTTGTGAAATCCAGGTTTGCAGTGTGCAAGCACAGCACCGAGACCAACACCAATAGCGTCCGTGTGCAGCTCAGTTGGGGCGAGTTGGTCAAGTGCCGCTGTATTGTAGGTGAATTTAGAAGGCGTCGAAGTGCGATGAATGCATCGTCACATGCTGATGACAATCCCACGAGGTCACGGCTGCCACGAAGAAGACCAGTTAAAGGTGCTCTAATGAATGCGAAGTTGCAGATGAAACGGCGGAAGTACAAACAAAGGCCAATAAAACTCAGAACTTCTTTCGATGTCGCCGGTTTAGGGAAATCGGCCACCGCAAGAAGTTTTTTAGCATCAGGAAGCACACCCTGTCTGGAGACGACGTGGCCCAAAATAAGGAGCTTTGGAGCACCCAAGCAGCAATTCTTTAAATTAAGCTGCAGATCAGCACATTCGAGGCAAGTGAGGACTGCTTTCAAGCGTTGAAGATGCGTCGGAAAGTCACACGGAAGTATTACAATGTCATTCAAATAGCACGGACATGCCTGCCATATGAGGCAATGGAGGATGCTCTCAATCATGCGCTCGAACATGGCCGCCGCATTGCAGAGCCCGAATGGCACGACACTGAATTCACACAAGCCATCTGGAGTAACAAAAGCTGTTTTTGGGTCGTCAGCCTCCGCTATTGGTACCTGCTAGTAACCGGAGCACAGGTCTAATGACGAGAACTCGGCTCCTTGGAGGCAGTCGAGGGCATCGCCTATGCGAAGTAAGGGGTGTACATCCGTGCGTGTTATGTTGTTCAGCCGCCGGTACTCAACGCAAAAGCGTATTGAGCCGTCTCTCTTCTTGACAAAAAGTACTGGTGACGGCCAAGGGCTGTTAGGGGGCTCAATATTGCCACACTCTAGCATATCGTCCACTTGTGCGGCGATGACCTTACGCTCACCTGCCAACACACGATATGGGTGCTGACGTAAAGGGCCGTGGGAGCCGGTGTCGACGTGATGAGCTATGGTTTAAGTACGGTCCGAAAGATTGATTGATTGATGTGTGGGGTTTAACGTCCAGAAACCACCATATGATTATGAGAGACGCCGTAGTGGAGGGCGAAAAGAACAGCGTCGCGGTGATGGTTACCAGCGTGCGTTGAAGTGCCGTCGAGTCAAAGAACCAGGAGCGTCGTATTGTCCAGATGAAGCTGGCTGAGGTCGCGGCGTCAAGTCCCAACTTTAAGGCTTCATTTCATTATGGTGCCCTCATCGCCTGGAAAACTGAGCTTCGTGGCCCGAGAGACCCCCCACGTAGCGTACGGGGTGGTTGTCTTGAGTGCGCCATGGGTTCTGAAAAGGATGTGTCTGTCCGTGGGGCGGTCGAGTAGCCTGATGCGCAGGCGGAGGTGATTGGGCATATGCGCGCGCGTGGACGCAGGAGTTGGCAGCAGAAAATCATCCAGGAGTGATCAATGCTTCAGCATACTTGAGCGGAGAAGTCACTGGTGGTGCAATGGCAGCGGGAAGCACCTCAGCGACTTGCTCCTGAATAACACGTTGTTTGACGTCCATAGCAACTGCTGGGTGGGAGCAGAGACGCAAGGCAAAAGGGACAGCTGGTGGTCGACTTCTTCACGCACCAATTGCTTGATATCTGGAAGTAAAGGGGCATGGCCCTGCGCAAGGCTAGGAGGCGTGAGAATAGCAATGCTTACACCTGATGCAGTGGTGCGTCGAGTAGAAACCCGTTGCTTCCGAAGTTTGTCATAGCTTTAGCCCAGCTGTATGACGATGGCTACTTTTTTCATGTTTTTAGTGAGGAGAAACTGAAAGGCATCGTCAGAGATACCTTTTAGGACATGCTTAATCATCTCCTCCTCCGTCACAGAGGAGTTGATGCGCCTGCAAAGAGTGACCACATCTTGAATGTAACTGGTGAACTTTCACCGGCTCGTTGAGCTCGTCCTTGCAGGTGCCGTTTGGCACGCAATTTCGGAAGTTCCGGACGACCGAAAATTTGAACGAAGGCCGTTCTAAAGGCCAACTAGGTAGGAAGGTATGTGCTGTAATTACGAAGCCACAGTTTCGGTACGTCATTCAAGTAGAAGATGACGTTGGTAAGCTCGTGCGCATCGCCCCACTTGTTGTGTTTGCTTGCCAGGTCGCAGTCGTCAAGCCAGTCTTCCGCGTCTTTGCCCTCAGTGCCACTAGAGAGGAGGGTTTCGCTGCGGAAGAGAGCCAGCTCAAACAACAGTTAGAGGGGTTCCTGCCTGGGGGTCAGGCTGCTCGTCATCGTCCGGTGCCGTGAAATCAACTGGGGCCAACGTATAGTTGCGAAGTCCCAGGACGACGGTAGCGTACCCAGCACCTCCACCAACTAGAATGAAGCGTTTCCGAGCAGCACATCTTTAAAACACCGTATGGTTCGTTGCCGAAGGCCGGGTAGCAAAAACCTGGAAGGTGCAAGAGCTGCGATGCACCAACCACGACCGTCGTCATCTTCCTGCCTGAGAGTTGTGCCCTCTGCCCTTCAAAACAGCGCTGATCTTCATTACAATATTTATATATGTGAACACGCAAGAAAAGAAAATATTCTAGGAAAAGACTCGAGCATGGAAAATTGAACGTCCGTCCTCTGAAATGCGAGTGTGAGTCGTTAGCCACTGAGCCACGAAGAAGCAGCTTCTTCAACGTTCAAACGGCAACCGATTTACATCTACCAGTTACCGCTGGCCGGGGGAATTATTGTATTTTCAGCATTACCAGGTAGATGAAGCAGTGAGCGCGTGTTGCCAGATCGTCACGACGCAGCCCGTGCTCTCTCCCACGCATACTTTGCCCGGCAGACAGGGGGCGCTCACGTATACGCTCGCTTATCTCGGGGTGGGGACAATCATATGCCTCGGGCTTTCACCGGCAATATTCTGTTGTAGTTACCGGGCACACAAAGGTCACTGCACTCATTTTACACCCTTCGTTTGTGAAACGGGGTGCTATACAGACTAAGTGAAGTAAAACCTGAGACGTTAATTCACCTTTATCTATACCTTAACGTTTTGTGCGTCGTTTGTGCTTGAGAAATACGGGAAACGTTTCAAACTGCTTCTCATTGTATGAGTCACCTTCCAATTTGTTGGCATCGTGTTAACTGCTTCACATTTGTGGCAATGCTATGACCTTTAGCGGCGAAGCTTCTAAGGGTGTGGGTCTGTCCTTCCTTCATTGTCGTACGTAGCCACCGGTGGCACGTACCCGTTCTGTCCTTCCGTACATCCGCGCGTCCATCTATCTGTCTGTCCGTATTCCAGTTTATCTGTCCTTCCATATATGGGTACATCTAGTGAACACTCCAAGTACCGCCATCCCGCATTTGCTGTGGTACGTACCAGCTTCACGCGTCCATCCATCCGTCCGTCCGTCTGATAGTCTGTCTGTCTGTCTGTCCATACAAGAGTACGCCCATGTGACTATCTATTAAGACTCCAAGTACCGCCACCTCCCATGTCGCATCCCCTTTGGCACATACCCGCTCCAAAGCGGGTACCTCCATTTGGCATCTCCCATCTCCCATCCCCTGTGTCATATACCCGCGGTATCACAATTCTTAGACCTGTGGGTCAGCAGTCGAGTTCCTTAGCCATACTAGACCTCCAGGGTGGGATTACAAACGATGGATTGATTGATTGATTGATTCATTTGTGGGGTTCAACGTCCCAAAACCACCTTATGATCGCGAGAGACGCCGTAGTGGAAGACTGCGGAAACTTTGACCACCTGGGGTTCTTTAACGTGCACCTAAATCTGAGCACACGGGCCTACGACATTTCCGCCTCCATCGAAAATGCAGCCGCCGCGGCCGGGATTTGAACCCGCGACCTGAGGCTCAGCAGCCGAGTACCTTAGCCACTAGACCACCGCGGCGGGGCAGGGGATTACAAACAAATTGATTGATTGATATGTGGGGTTTAACGTCCCAAAACCACTATGTGATTATGAGAGACGCCGTAGTGGAGGGCTCGGGAAATTTAGACAACCTGGGGTTCTTTAACGTGCACCCAAATCTGAGCACACGGGCCTAAAACATTTCCGCCTCCATCGGAAATGCAGCTGCCGCAGCCGGGATACGAACCCGCGCCCTGCGGGTCAGCAGCCGAGTACCTTAGCCACTAGACCACCGCGGCGGGGCGGGATTACAAACGAAGCTTCCCTCATATTTTCGTGTGATTCAATATGTGTTGCCTTAATCAGGCTGTGGTTAACTGAAATATAACCCCAGTTAACCTTTCATGATTGTTTGAATAATGGGCAGTGTATTAATAAATAATAAAACATTAGACACTTACTTGCTACATTTTCAGAAGCGATGCAGCAACTGCCGCCAAGATTTTGAGACAATGCTTTAGTAAAAGATAAAAACTAAATTTTTGGCATTGAAACGGTAGTAATAATACTTACTGGTGCTTTAATGGCCAAAATACGATACGTATATGAGGCGTGATAGAGGGCTGCACTGAAAAAATCATTTCCTAGAGGATACAGAACGCGCTCAGCACGTAGCAGGTGTCTCGCAGTCTCCGTTGCGGCATAGAAGGGTGTATAAACTTTCATCCACCTATGGTTCTTTCACGTGAATGCACACTTTTGCGCCCCGCCGCGGTGGTCTAGTGGCTAAGGTACCCGGCCACTGACCCGGAGGTCGCGGGATCAAACTCCGGCTGCGTCGGCTGCATTACCGATGGAGGCGGAAATGTTGTAGGCCCGTGTGCTCAGACTTGGGTGCAGTAAAAGTACCCCAGATGGTCGACATTTCCAAAGCCCTCCACTACGGCATCTCTCATACTCATATGGTGGTTTTGGGACGTTAAACCCCAAATATCAATCATTACACTTTTATGCACGTATCTAAATCTACGTGCTCGTAAGATTCTCGCCTACTTCGAAACGTTAGAGTCACCGTCACGATCAGACTCTCGTCTTCCGGAACGGCAGCCGCGCACTGTAACCACCGAGAGAAATTTATTAAAAACAGAAGAACGACGTTATTTTGATTTGAGCCCACACCACACGGATCGCACGCGAACTTACAGCTCGGGCTTCTCAACCAACTCGTTCATAAAGCGCTCTATGTGCGCGGCAATAAAAAGGTTATTGGCAAGGTGCCATGCTCTAAGAGCCAATTTGAACAGGCGACTGTGTAGTAAAAAAGTGATTTTGGAAACCTATTTTTCGCCACACAGGAGCTTGATTGTGGCTCCCATTACGGGCTTCGTCTTCATACTACTTCGATGTCCGATAATTTAGGAAGTCTTCATACAGTTTTATCACGTGGCCTGTTTTCATCCCAGAAAACAAGGTGCGATTACAATAGCTTCCACGGGATGCCGTTTAAACTTTATTTGTTGCGGGAACCAAAGGTGAAGCACCGATGTCAGAGGTGCTCTATTGGTGAAGTGCAGTATAGCTCCTAGAAGATGTCCCTTAAGGTTTGGAATTGTCGCCTCTATGGTATTTCATCGGTGAAAAGTAACCCGGTTCCACTGAAAACATGAGAGCTTCTAGCGGTGGCCGCTAGGAGTGCTGTTTGATGGAAGTCGGAGATATGAATGCGCACATAAAAGATATAGATGGGTATACCGACCCGACAGGCAAAATAATTATGGATATGTGTGAAAGGCTTGATTTCATCATTTCAAATGTACCGAGAAGTGTGAAGGGCAAATAACGTGGGAGGTAGGAAGGCTGCAGTCGACAATAGAATATGCAATGATGTCACATAAAATGTATGATAAGCTCAGGGGAATGCACATAAATGAAGGTGGCTCCAGAAGTCTGGGTAGTGATCACAAACGTACCAAGGTAAGTTTTGGAAGAGCAGTGAAAGTGGGAAGGAGAGAAGATGAGCAACTATAGGAAACATTTTATGCAGAAAGGCTAATTGAAATAGCCACAAGACAAATTAAGAAAGTAATCATGAAGGATTATAAAACACTGTAAACATACAAGAATCTAGTTGGACGGTTTGAGCTAGAGCTTGCTAAGACGCGGGACAAGTCACCCTGGAAAAGAAGACACAAACCCAAAAGGTGGTGTGATGAGGAAGTTAAGAGAGCCATAGCAAAACGTCAGGAAGCCTCTAGGGAACAGAGACACGCTAAGCAGCGGGGTGAACCGGCAGATGATGTTGAAAGAAAATGAGAAACCTTTCTAAGCTGTAGAAGGGATGCGTCCCTTCTGATGAATGAAAAGATTAGAAGAAAGGGAGCTCAGTGGCTGGCAGAAGTACATGAAAAAGATAGAAAGGCAGCTGTGAAGTTTTGGAACCATAAAAACTCCATAAGAAATGAGATGAACCTAGAGCAGAGGTTTATATTTACAATCCAAGGTGCTAGGCTAGAGGGGGACGAAGCTATTGAATATTTAAGAACAAGGGTGACCGAAACATTTCAACAAAGAAGTACTTTATGCACCACAATAGCAAGGATGAATCAAATAGCGCATTGGCTACATTTTCACAACGTTAGTGGGAAATGGCTGAGAAAAGGGTTCCTAGCACTACATCAACAGGCCCAGATGGCATTCCAATTATGCTGATAAAGACAATAGGTCCGAAGTCTAAGCAGCCTTTGAGAAAGGCAGTGAGCAAAATAATAATCGATAGTGAAGTTCCCGATGGACGGAAACTTAGCAGGATGAGCATGATCTATAAAGGAAAGGGGGAGAAAGCTGACATAAAGAACTACCGTTCTATAACAGTGACATCAGTGGTCTACAGGGTGGCGATGCAGATTATAAAGGAAAGACTGCAGGCATGAATAGAGGATGATGGGGTGCTGGGGGAACTACAGAATGGGTTTCGAAAACACAGGAGGTTGAAAGACAATTTGTTCTCACTGATGCAGTGCATCGAAATAGCAGAAAAGGAACACAGAACCCTTGTGGCTAGCATTTTAAGATATGAAGAGAGCGTACGATAGCGTGGTTCAAGAGGAATTGTGGGGAATACTGGAAACTCTAGGCGTAGAAGATATAGTCCCTAATTGTTTAAAAGATATCTATAAAGGTAACAAGGTAGTTATAAAGTGAAAAAAAACAGGTATCCAAGCCTGCAGAGGTAAAACGGGGGCTTAGGCAGGGGTGTCCCCTGTCACCCTTAATATTCATGATCTACCTACAAGAAATAGAGGCCAAATTAGAGGGAAGTGGACTGGGCTTCAACATTTCTTTCGTCAAACAAGGAAAACTCATTGAACAGACACTACCAGCATTGACGTACGCAGATAATGTAGTGCTAATGACCGACAACAAGGAAGATTTGCAGAGATTGGCAGACATCTGCGGTAATGAGGGAGATTGGTCATATTTCAGATTCAGTAAGGAAAAATCAGCAGTCATTTTTTTAATGACAATGAAGGTAGTGAGGTTAGAATACAGGAGGTTACGCAAGAGATAACATATAAATACAAATATCTGGGAGTATAGATTATCAATGGGGCCGAGTACCTAAGGGAACACGAAATATACGTGACGACTAAAAAAGGTAACAGAGATGCAGCGGTAATGAAAAACAGGGCACTGTGGAATTACAATAGGAATGATGTTGTGAGAGGAATATGAAAAGAGGACACGGTTCCTGGTCTGACGTGCGGCAACGCGGTCTTCTGCATGAGATCAGAAGTTCGAGCAAGATTAGAAATTAAGCAACGTGAAATAGGTAGGCTTGCCTTAGGAGCTCACGGGAATACACGAAATCAGGGAGTACGAGGTGATATGGGATGGACATCATTTGAGGGCAGAGGAGCTAGCAGCAAGAGAAAGTTTGAGAAGCAATTGAGAAAAATGGGGGAGGGGCATGGGCTAGGAAGGTATTCTGTTACTTGTACCTAAAGAATGTCGATTCAAAATGGAGGAAGTCAACCAGAAAATTGACTGATAAATACTTAGAAAACAGCAGGGGGCTAAACCAAAAATAATGATTGGTTAAGAAGTTGAAGGAAGCTGAGACCAATATGTGGAGAATTGGTATGATTAATGAGTCCGCACTGGAACATTGTCAAACTTTTAGGCAGGAAATTACCGAGGAAAGGATCTTTGATAATACTCGGGGTAGTTTTCTACTCTTTGAGGCCAGTATGGGAGTTTTGCGAACCAAGACATATCGGGCCAAATACGAAGGGGTAGACACGGTTAGCAGTGCGTGTGGCGAGGAAGAAGAAACTGCGGAACATTGATAATGTTCTGTAAAGGGCTTCACCCTATTGTTCGGGATGAAGGCTCCGTGTTTTTCAAATCACTAGAGTTTATGGACAGGGAGGGCAAAATAGATAAACTTTAATCGGGTAGAATTAACTAGATGGAGGTTATCTGATTTGTGGCTAAAGTCAAGGCACGAGTGAAAATTGAACCCTTCACTACAAAGTACGAATCCTCGACCTCACTTTTTAAAGGAAAAAAATAAACCGGTTTTTGGTTCATTAGGTATAACGGCTTGGTGGCGCTAGCCACCACCCGGTCCAAAGGGTACAGCCACATTCATCCATCCATCCACCCACCTACCCACCCACCACCCCACCCATCCATCCATTCATCCGCCCATCCATCCATCCATTCATCCACCCATCCATCCATCAATCCAACCACCCACCCACCAATTCATCCGTCCATCCATACACCCACCCACCCAAACCCACCCATCCATCCATCCATCCATCCAACCATCCATCCATCCATCCATCTATCCATCCATCCATCCATTCATTCATCCCTAGCATATACAGTAACTCTAGAAGTCTCTTGGAGAAAACGGCTGATGGAAAAAATGCTATCGTACCCGCACCCAGAACGGTGGAAAAGACACAGAAACAAGTTACGAAAAAACAGATGCGGCCGGTTCAATGGTCAAAAGACCCAGCTTCAGCGAAGTAGTGGTGGGGATTGGAGGGGACAAAGCAATTATCGTCACAGGTGCAAATAACCCAGTGGTGCGGGACACTCTAGTTGAAAAGTCAGAGCACATGGTATTCGCCAGCCACTTGAATTTAAATTGATGCGCTGAAGCAATCGAAGAGAGGGTTAGAGGTGACAAGACGGTGTCAGTAGGGACGTTCGCAGGACGTAAGCTAGAAGTAGTCATGAGGCAAGTGAGTGCAGAACTCACAACTAAAGCTCACAAAGGAAACCTCGTGATAATTGTGGGTGTTTTGAACGATGTTTCATATGAAGATTCAGCAGGACTAGCGACAACACTGGTCAAAGGGGTCGATAAGATATGCGCCATTTTCCCTGAAGCAGAGGTGGTGATATGCACAATATCGGAGGTAGCGCTGCGGAACGACCACCTGCAAAGAGTGGTTGTCGACGCAAGCAAAGAGATACGGTACATGAGTCGATAGAAAGGCCTTGAGGTAGTGAAAATAAACGGAGAGATGCATAAATGAGGTGGTTTTAAACGAGACAGAATTCACTTTGATGTGAGGCTAGGTAATGAGGAGGGTTGGTGACTTCCAGGACGCGCAGTAGCTTTTTAAAGGGGAACGCGGGCCTTTCGGTCTTCTTCGGGATAGCTAATAATGAGGAGAACAACCAGGGGGACTTTTCGACATGTTGTATAGAGAGTTACGATTCCAAAGCGGCTTTAATATCTAAGACACGTAGAGTCCGAAGGAGAAATTGACGTAGGCACGAGAGCAGAGCAAATTCAGTCGTAGGGTACATTATTTACATGCAGGGTGGCAGGAATAGGTTGAAGTGAAGAGAGATAGAAGAACAGCTAAGGCAGGAAGCAGCAGATGGTATATGGAAACACATTTTTGAGACATGGAACAATTACCTAGGAATCTGGACAACGCATGGAAATATTGTCACGGGGTAAGCGTAGGCCGAAGGTAGAAATATATTTACCAATTGTAGACGGAGTACACAATGTCCTTGAACCAAGATGGTGGAGTAGCAAACCCAAACGAGCTGTTGTTCAATCGTCTTTATCGCCTTTATGGTGCCTTTGTTGATGTTAATGATGACTTGTATCAATAGCCGCCGCTGGAGAAAGCGCCGTCTCGGCGCTTAAGAAATCGTGCGATCCTCCGCAGAGAAGTACGGCCTAAGGCGGGAGACGTGTACAATGTCAGTGAATGGCAGAGACGATGAGGATGGAGTGTCCAAGGGGGCGATCTCATAGGTGACCTCGGTCAGTTGGTGCAAGACTTTGTAAGGCCCGTTGTAGCAAGTAAGGAACTTCGAGGACAGGCCAACGTCCAAAGAAAGACCAACAATCTTGGGGAGTAAGAGACAGCTATGTGACGGCCGTCGTAGCGATTCTGTTGAGAGAGCTGCGAGGCAGAAAGGCGATCCCGGGCGATCCGGCGGGCCGCTTGATCCCGAGTAGTTGCATCGCGAGCGTACTCGGTAGGAGTGTCAGTATGCGACGGCAGAATAGTGTCAAAAAGCAAAGTGGGGTGACGGCCGTACAAGATATAGAAGGGAGAAAAGCCAGCGGTGTCATGTCATGACGAGTTGTAGGCAAAGGTCACGTAAGGCAAAGTGGCATCCTAATCACGATGATCTGCGGAGACATACATAGATAGCATTGTCGTCAGCGTGTGGTTAAGCCGCTCAGTCAGTCCATTTGTTAGCGGGTGGTAGGCAGTGGGGAGATTATGACGAGTGGAACACGAGCGAAGAATGTCGTCCACGACCTTGGAGAGAAATGAACGACCACGGTCGGTCAGCAGTTGACGCGGTGCTCCATGATGGAGAAAAAGGTCATGAAGAAGAAAGTCCGCGACATCAGTAGCACAGCTTGTTCGTAGCGCTCACGTGATGACAAGGCGTGTTGCGTATTCCGTAGCCAACACTACCTACTTATTCCCACTCAGAGACGTTTAAAATGGTTCAATAAGATCGAGGCAGACGCGGTAGAACGGGTCTGTTGGAATGTCAATAGGCTGAAGTGGGCCTGGTGGTGCCAATGAAGGATGGTTGCGGCGCTGGCAAGACTCACAAGGTGCAACGTATCGGTGCACAGAGCGGTAAAGGGCGGGCCAAAAGAATAGACGCCGTACCCGATCATACGTGCCGGCTGCGGCAAGATGCCCAGCAGTTGGGGCATCATGAAGTTGTTCGAGCACAGTGGAACGGATCGTTGCAGGAACTACCGGAAGAAGTTCTGGGCTTTCGGTGCTTCTGTTGGGCCGGTAGAGAATTCCGTTATGAAGCGTGAACAGGCGAAGGGAAAGATCTGAGGTGTCAGAAGCTACATGGTTTATAATAGACCGCAAATTGGTATCACTGAGTTGTTCCCTACGTATGTCTGCGAAATCAGAAATGGTGGAGACACAAGCAACAGAATCGTGCGCTGACAGGTCAGGGGGATCGACGGGATGGCGCGATAGACAGTCGGCATCGTGGTGCATTCGGCCAGACCTGTAACTCACGTCAAAGCTATATTCCTGTAGGTTTAAAGCCCAACGACCCAGGCGTCCAGAAGGATCTTTGATGGAGGGCAACCTGCACAGGGCGTGGTGATCCGTGATAGCCGAAAAGTGGTGGCCTAACAAGTATGGCCGGAATTTAACGACTGCCCATACAAGAGCTTGGCACTGGCACTCAGTGGTGAAAAACTTACACTCGGATGGGGAGAGGAGGCGACTTGCGTTGGCGATTACACCATTTTGACCCTGCTGCCACTGGGTGAGGACAGCGCCAATACCGTGTCCGCTGGCGTCGGTGCGAACTTCAGTGGGCGCTGAACGATAGAAATGACCTAAGATGGGCGGGGAAAAGAGCAACGTAATAGGTCGGTGAAACGAGTTGGCTTGCTGGGGACCCCAAACAAACGGCGTGTCCTTCTTCAGTAGCTGTGTCAAAGGATGGGCAATGTCGGCGAAGTTGTGGACGAAATGCCGGAAATAGGAACAGAGGCCGACAAAGCTCCGTACATCCTTCGTGAAACGTGATGTGGGGAAACCTTTGACGACGCGAATTTTGTCGGGATCGTTTTGCACGCCTTTATCACTGACAAAATGGCCTAGTACAGTGACTGTTTGGCTGCCAAAACGGCATTTGGAGGAGTTGAACTGTAGGCCTGCCCTTCTGAAAACTTCCAGAACAGCTTACAGAGGGCTAAGGTGACTTTTAAATGACTGCGAGAATACAATGATGTCATAAAGATAACAGAGGCAAGTTGACACTTTGTAACCCCGTAGCAGGGAGTCCATCATTCTCTCAAAGGTAGCGGGAGCTTTGCATAAGCCAAAGGACAATACCTTAAACTGGAAAAGTTCATCCGGTGTAACACATGCAGTCTTTTCACGGCCTAATTCATTGACGGAAATCTGACAGTATCCTGAACACAAGTCGATAGAGGAGAAGTAGGCAGACCCGTTCAGGCAGTCGAGGGCATCGTCAATCCGTGGCCGTCGGTAGACGTTCTTGCGCGTGACCTTGTTTAAGTGACGGTAGTCGACGCAGAAGCGCCAGCTGCCATCCTTTTTTATTAGAACGACTGGTGAGGCCCATAGACTAGATGGTTCAAAGACGTCTTTTGGGAGCATTTTATCAACTTCACGTAGGATGACTTGTCGCTCTGCATGTGACACTCGATAAGGACGTGTCGGATTGAGCTGTCGTCTCCAGTGTTGATCCTGTGAGTAACAACTGACGTCTTTCTAAAGGACTGTCACCAAAGCTGAAGATGTCCCTGAAGAATGACAAGATATGCCGGAGATCCGCTGCCTGTGCTGGAACGAGGTCTGGCGCAATCATCTTGTCAAAGTCGGCCTCAGTGGAGCTATGTGAAGAGGATGCAGTAGCGGGCAAAGGAGTGTCTGCAATAAATGCAGACACAGAATGTTCACTGATGGAAGAGACGTTGGCTAGGGTCATGCCATCAGGAACAACTCGAGTGCACCAGCTGAAGTTCAGTATCAGTAGCGATGCCGCAATATTTGTAATCGTAAACAAAGTATGTGGAAGGGCAACATTTCGGCCTAATAACAAGTCCAAAATAGGTGCCAGCACATAATCGCCGTCGGGTACCGGAGGAAAAGACCTAATGGTTACATAGGTAACAGCTTTGGGCGCTAGGCGAACGTATTCGGCAATACACAAACTTGGCTGAGGTGTAGTTGGAGTCTCATAGCAATAAGGTAGGTCAAGCTGAAGCGAACATATTCGACAATCAATTAAAGCAGAGTGTCCGGCAAGAAAGTCTATGCCCAGGATGAGTTCATGAGAGCACTTCTCGAGCACGGCAAAAAATACAATTGTAGAGCAGTCAGCAACACTAACACGCGTGGAGCCCATCCCAAGCACAGGAAAAGTTCCACCATCGGCGACTTGGATGAGCGGCACTGTGGGCGGTGTTGAAAAATTTTAAAGGCGGCGGCGATCCTCCGAGTTCATCATCGAAATGTGGGACCCTGTGTCTACAAGGGCAACAAGTGCATCGTCTACTTTAACGTTTATGGGGTTTTGTCGTGTTGGCATAGTCAAAGGATTTAGCTGGCGAATCGTCGATGCAGCATCACCTCTGGGAGCTGCATCGTCTAGTTTTCCCGAGGCAGATGTGCAGTCGGTGAAGGACGGCGAAAATGAGGTGAGCGCGACGATGGGCGACGAGACAGCGCTGAGCGGAACTGGTGGCCGGGAGGGGATGATGAACGACAATGCACCGTTGACGAACCGTTACCACCAGCTGACCGAGGCGACTCTTGGCGAGTTTCGAAGGGGTCATCATCTGCTTCTGCCCGACGGTTGTAGCCTTAGGAAAGCAGACGCCAATACCACCTGCTATTGCAATGGTGGGCCACGTGACCAACATGACGGCAGTTAAAGCAAATGGGCTGGTCATCAGCAGTCCTCCACTAAGCGGGATTCTAATGGGCACAGATGGATTCATCCATCCATCCATCCATCTATCCATCCATCCATCCATCCATCCATCCATCCGTCCATCCATCCATCCATCCATCCATCCATCCATCCATCCATCCATCCATCCATTCATCAATCCATCTGTCCGTCCGTTCATCCATCCATCCATCCATCCATCCGTCCATCCATCCATCCATCCATCCATCCATCCATCCATCCATCCATCCATCCATCCATCCATCCGTCCATCCATCCATCCATCTATCCATCCATCCATCCATCCATCCATCCATCCATCCATCCATCCATCCATCCATTCATTCTTTCATCGATCCATCCATCCATCCATCCATCCATCCATCCATCCATCCATCCATCCATCCATCCATCCATCCATCCATCCATCCATCCATACATTCATTCATCCATCAATCAATCCATCCATCCGTCCATCCATCCAATCTTTACTCAGTGTATCAAATTATCTGAAATAGAAAAGAGACCTTTATACACTCTAAGACAAAAGGGTGTTCAAAGAGTGTGTGGTTCATCCTTCTGGGAACTAATGGGACTTCCACAACCATTCATCTCTTTAAGGACTAACGGCACCAGGTCTAACAGTTAGTCCCCACAGACGAGCTCAACAGACCAACATTTAGCCATCACATTTGCACCTTAGTGACAAACCGTTAGTCCCACAAATCACCTCAAAGGACTAACTTTTTGTCCTCACATTTCACCTTATAGGTAAATCATTTATTCCCACAATTACACCTTACTAGGCGATCGTTACTCCTCAAAGTTGGACCTTGCCGGACGAACGGTTGGTGCACTCAAAAACTCCAATGCGATGAACTTTTGTCCCTAGTTAAAACATTGTTTTTTGTTTATTTTCCGACAGGCCTTATACATTTTTCGCCTGTTTTTCGGCGCAGTGAGTAACAATTCACGCAGAAAAGAACACGGAAAAAAGTAGTTAGCCACCTATGTGTAACTGGTTTCGCAGTCACGGCAACAACGAAAGACAAAAGTGACCCATCTTGCTAGGAAGCGCAGTCACTATTACAAAGAACACACAACACAAGCGCTTGACTACAACTAAACGTTTATTGCAAACGTCAGAGTTTAAAAATGGGGTAAAAAGAGAAAAAGACTAATAAAAGGTAGACAACAAAAAGCACACGTCCCAGTCCCGTACATTACTATCCTTTATTGTCTATGACCTCTTCCAAAAAACATAGTTCTTCGCGCGTGAGCGAAATAGACGGTGCACTAACACACTCAAAATCATTTCGTGCCATTTTCGCCACTTCTACTATCAAACGGGTTAATAAATCTCTATCCCGATATAACACGCACGTGTTATCGAAATAAAGCACACAACCGCACTCCATACAGTGGATCACCAAGTGACCATCAGTACCCTTCTGCACTTTATTGTGGTGCTCTTTTAGCCTCTCATTATTGCGTCTTTCAGTTGTTCCCACATAAACAAGACCACATGACAAGGGCACTCTGTAAACATCTGGCTGTGCACACTCAACATGTTTATTGCGATGCTTGATTGGACATCCTTTCTTTTCTTTTGAAACAGGATAAGTTTTGTGACATATTTAGGACAGTTTTTCAGGAGCAGACATGACCACTCGGACGCCCACCTTATTACCAATCTTTTTAAGATTGTGTGCCACGCTATGGACATAGAGGACAATAGCCATTTTACGCTGCTGCAGGGAAGTGTTAATACGCTGCCTGTTTTGTTTCTTTAGGTCTCTATGTAGCAATTCAGCTACGCTTATAACCATTCGAAGCGGGTAACCTGCTGCCTTCAGTCACAAAACCTGTTGCTCAAAGCTCTTCTTCATGAGGTCAAAACAGGACTTCTTCAATGAATTAAAAAGGCACATTTGCAATAGACCTCTTCTCTACTTTGGTATGGGCAGAAGAGAAAGGCAACAATTGCTCTTTGATCCTGGCTCATAAAGCCAACAAAGGTGGTCATCCTGAAATTGCAACGAAAGATCTAGGAACCTGAGCCTATCACCTTAGGGCACTTCATGTGTTAGTTTCAGAGGCTGACAAACTGTCTCTAATACTCCAAATGTCAAAACAGCAACACTTTGAAACTCTTTGGCATCACACTTCAAAAAAATCAAGTAGTCATCAACAAACCTGAAGATCTTTAAAAACCTTAGTTCCCGACAACCTCTCATCAATTATTCGATCTAAGTGGGCCATAAAACTATCACTAAAGATGGGTGCAATAGCCGAATCAATACAAATACCCTGTTTTTAGAAATAGGTGTTCCCATTCCCATTAACGAATGTGGGCATCAAGTATAATCCAATAAATCCAGAAACCCTCTCACTGACATACCACAAGTGTTCTGAAAGGTCACTGCACCATGCTCAAATATGCACAGTTCGACAAATTGTAGAAGCATTTCATGAGGTAAAGAATAGTACAAATCTTTCACATCTATGGACAATGCCTTAACGACAGTTTTGGCATCCGATACCAAAAAATTCACAATCTGCTCAGAATTCCTGGTGTGAAATGGGTCATTATTTGAAGGTGATTGAGCTTTGCCTGTAGAAAAAACGCCACATTTTTTGCCAAGAACCCTATTCCGAAATAATCACCCGGAACGGCATTCCATATTTGTGGGTCTTGTGAATAAAAACATGTCTAAGCCCAATTTGTCAGTTTTAATGATCTGTTTAGCCAACTCATGCAATAGAAGGCTGTTGCCCAAGTTTTTTGCAGCTGTTCGGACAGATCGCAAGTTTGAACAGCCGTGGCCGCAGCCACAACTCGGCGAACCACCGTGCCGCTAACAAGTCGGCGAGTCCTAAGCGAGCGACGTCGTTCATCTCAAGCAAGCGAACGCGAGACCAAACACGGTGCTGCACGCGGAGTGTCTGCTGCCAGCGAACTTCGAAGAGGAGAGCGAGCGTATACGCTTGGCCGCCGCCACGAACAGCGCCGAGCTGGTTTGGAGCTAGCGCCGAAGAAATCGACGGTAATGCGACCCTTTTCCACAAACTTGAGCGAGTGCAGTGCGCAAACGCGAGTCCGCCGCCGCGGACAAGGGACGGTGCCGAGCTGCTTGCGACCGACTGAAGGGAAAGCCAACTGTGATGGCGACCAATTTTCAGTGAGTTCCGACGCTAGAGAAAGCTTCGCAAGCCCGTGCTGGTGCACTTACAGCGCGCGACATATAACCAAGCTATTTACGAGAACCCGCGACGTGTTTTCGACTACTGCCCACATAGCGACGAAATCTCAGCCCATTTTTGTCAGCCCGGAACTCATCGTGGCGGCGAAGACAGGCGAGCAGTCGATTAGCGAGCGTACGTGAAGCCGATGGCAATGGCGGCCGATTTCCAGGACGTCGCAAAGCACAGGCGAACTGCAGACGCCGAAGCTGACCTTCGCGATGCATTTCGTGCGTGTGACATACAACATGACCCAGACCGTTGCCGGCAAGCGCGATCGATATCGCACATGCGACAAGTAGAGTAGAATAAACAATGATAACCTACTTGCCTTAAAATACAGCGCTGTTTTCTGCCCTGAGTCGGACTGCAGTGTATATCCCATAGGCTTGTTGTCTTTTCGGCTGCCATATTGGCCTTCCCAACTGTTGCTGTCGTGTGTTGGTCGTGACTATCTTAAAGCCAGAGATACACAGCGCGGCGTGCTGACGTGTCGATACTTGCTGCAGACTTCATGGGTGGAGCGAAACGCAAAAGCAGCAGCCCATGCGCATTCAAGCGTACACACAAGCACCACGTCGTAATTCTTAGATCGTCGAATCCAGGCGGCCGTGGTAGAGCACTCCGAGCACAGTGCAACGGGAACCGTCGCCGGCAAAATACGGGGAAAGACTGAGCCAGCAGAGGAAAAGAAGGAGGGCTGGTCACCTTGGCAACACTTTTTGCACTGCCTGCAGTCCCCGGGTGGTTCATTCCTTCAGAGCGTGTTTGGAGATTAAGTGGTTTCGCGCGACACGCTTCCCTCTGTGGTTGCTCCTCAACGGTCTATTCGTTCATCGCGCGAGCCTATTAGGCTCAATTACCCCTTTTCAAGGTAATTTTGCCGTAGAGTGTACGTACCTAATCGGGATACCACTGGGGCATACGACAATGTGAAAAATGAACTTTTGGAGGACATATAATAGAAGTTGCCATGGGTGACGACTGTGTACAGTTTCTGAGAGATATATACTGAGAAAATACAGATTGTATAGAATGGGTAGAAATAAATAGCGATGACATCATTGAAATGAACCAGGGGCTGAGATAAGGATTTCCTTTGCCCTTGTAATATTAATGCTGTACATGGTATGGATGAACAAATTGCTGGAAGTTAGCTACATAGGATTTCATCTGTCACACAAACAAGCCGGTGCGATGGTTGAGCAGAAGCTTCCAGGTCTATTTTATGTATATTATGTTGCCCTATTTGCGGACAGTCAAGGCGATATACAGCGCCTTGTAGATTTGAAAAAAAAGCAAGAGTCCAGGACTAGGACTTCATGCTACAAAATGCGAACTTATGGTATTCAATTATCCTAAGACCAGGCAGTCTCAATATAGGGCCAAGAAATACCGAGGGTAACTAAGTAAAAGTATCTCGGAGTATCCGTGAGTAAATAAAAGAGGTAGATATATGGATGTACAGGAAAAAACGTCAACAGCAAAGGGAAAAAGAAATGCCGCAATAATAAAGCAAAAAGCGTTACGGGGATACAATGGGTGTGAAGTGCTTTGAGGTCTGTGGTGAGGCGTAATAGTTCCAGGGCTATACATTCGGGAACTCAGTGATGTGCGTGAAGTCAGATGTACCGATTGATTTGATTGATTGATATGTGAAATTTAACGTCCCAAAACCACCTAATGATTATGAGAGACGCCGTAGTGGAGGACTTCGGAAATTTTGACCACCTGGGGTTCTTTAACGTGCACCCAAATATGAGCACATGGGGCTACCACATTTTCGCCTCTATCGGAAATGCAGCCGCCGAAGCCGGGATTCGAACCCGCGACTTGCGGGTCAGCAGCCGAATACATTAGCCACTAGACCACCACGGCGAGACGTCAGATGTACCGCCAGAGATGAATGTAAATGAAAACGTCGCGCGTTGAGCGGTTTCGAGAAGAGACAAATTAGGCTGTGAAAGGGGATAAAAAATGCACAAGGGGTGCTGAAAGCTAAGTGAAATTTTAAGAGAGGCTTAAGAAAATGAAGGATAGTAGATGAGCAGGCAAGGTGCTCAGGTATTTTTATAGGAACATCGCGGACACCAACCAGAGGAAAAAAAAGCTGGGAGGCTCACCAGTACGGTGACAGTTTGGCTGGCAGTGTGGGTTACACGGAAGCAATATGCATTAAGCGAAAAGTCTCAGTGGCAGAGAGGTTTTATTGAATGACAAGGATGGAAAACAAGCCTGCTCTCAGTGACTACCGAAAGAGCAAAGATGAAATAAGCCGGGAGAGGTGTAATGATAATTCAAGGGCAAGCGCTTTACTGTTCGAAGCGATGTCTGGTTTTCCTTAAAACCCGTAGTCATAAAGCGAGATTCGGTAAATAAGAAGAACAATGTACATGTAGTGGGGAAGTTAGAGCAAGGATGCAACATGTTCTGATTGAAGGCGGTGATATCCACCCTGGTATATGTGTGTTTGCGAGCCTACATGATGTTTGTGTTTCAGGAACAAACATGGGAAGCTGAACACGTCCACAGTGGAAGCAAGTAAGAGACGGTTAGAATATTGGTGACAGAAAAGTAAAGATAAAGGGCAGAAAAAATAAAAAAATGGCGTCATTATGACTGAGCAGGCAGAGAGATGGAACGCAAGTTTATAGTTTTTTTTATAGAAACAACTTCACAGACATATATACTTGAGTGCAGGGTGTGCTGCTAATTACTGGTAATTATCTACATGCTCGAAATTCTAGACGCCCTTTTCAGCCATTGATGGTGATAAATGGGCCTTGTGCTGGGCGAAATCAGGGATACATTTTCTCATATAATGCACCTACTTCGATTGGAGTCTGCACTTGCATAATTTTCAATTGGTAAATGCCCTGCCCACGTTATATCGTTGCATTAGGCGCTCGTGGTTATAATGCCTTCTCTAACGGGATTTTGTCACACACGGAACCCGTCCTCTAAAGCTATTTTGCTCTATATCACCGCTGGAATTTTTTCTGCGCACTGATCAAGCAAAGCGATGCGCCTGGCTTCTGACCCAGCGGTGCGAAAGTGAGGTGCCTATGTGCACAGATCGTCCCACGAAGTTTTCAGCCTCCTCATCACGCTAACCTTCTTGGAACTGCAGCGCAATACGTTTATTTATCACAGGCCGTGATCACCGCAAACACATACTCTGAAGGGCCCTAAACCACCTTGAGTACTTTTTTAAACATTTCAAGAAAACACGAGGATCCTGCGCCGAATGCCTTCACTATCAATGATGCCACTTGTGACAGGGCTACCAGCCACCGGCGCGCAACAAATTCGAAGACACAGTCTCTCCACCTCTCGGGTATTTCTCGACCTCCATGTGCGTGCGGTGCGTTCGTGCTGTGATTGGTCGAGCAAACAGTCTATCTGCAAGCGAATTGGCTTTCAAAAGGAGGAAAAAAAAGAAGAAATAAGCGCAGTTCCGTCACTATAACTGTCTGTTCTGTGAGGACGCTTCAACCAACACACTCGCGATGGAGGAACGCGGACTAAAGGCACAGTGAGAATGGAGAAAACAAAAAAAGTAGAAGAGGCGAGTATTGAGAAAAAGGTGGCAAAAGCGAGGTAAGAAAGTGCGTTTGCTTGGAAAGAGGAGGTAAGTCAAGAAGGGAAAAACGAAACAGGCTTGATGGGCGGAGAAAGACCCGGAGGGACTTTCGGCGAGAGGACGAAGTGGCTTTGAGGGAGGATAAATACACAGGGTAGTGATGAAAAAAGGAAAAACAGTGTCATCTTGTTTTGATAATCAATCCAGCCTAACTTCACCATTACGTCCCTGCTTCAGAACACTCTCAACAGCTTTGTGTTCGTTTTACACTCACGCACAACTACCCATCACAACAAAATTTCGACCTCCGGGTGCTTTGCGGGCCTTTTAGGGTATGAAATCTCTATAGAGTCCTGATTCGAATATCGCTGGGTAGATACGATGCTACCTTAAGTAGTTAGCCCTGTGTGATTCCGAGTTCACTGATGTGGAAAAGCGGTAAAAAGTGGTTGCGCTGAAGGTTTTGGCTTACTCCATTTACTTTTGCGCTAAGCTTGCGAAGGCTTGCCGGACGTTGCGCTGCATCAGCTGCGGCACGTAGCAGTGCTTTGATGGCACTCAGCCAATAGGTACTACCGTATCAGCCCTCACCCAAAGACACTCGAGCATAATTGAATCACGTTCATCGGAGACTAGATGGGCAACAAAACAAAGTGAGTTGTTCCGGCGTTATTTTCATTCACTTCTGTGTTCGAGTTCGAGCCGAGGGAAATGTCACTTGTTATTGCAGGAATAGACTGCTATGCCACTTCGCTGTGTTTAAAGGTGAGGGTGTACGATGCAGAGTTAACGCATGACTGGCACAAATGTATGGAAGAGCTCAATCTCAAGTTGGCAGAAGAGCTCCGCAGAACACTTCAAGCAAAGCAAAAGTAGGAATTGCTTTGCATGCCTGCAATCGACTAGTTTGTCACTTATTTGTATTTAACGCCTTTTGTGTTCGACGTAGGGTTAATGTATGATTTGCTCAGATGAAAAAAAGAAGCTTAATCTCGAGTTGGCAGAACAAAGACGAAAGGTGCACGACGCGGAGCTAAAACTGGCAACAATAAATGGCGCCAGACCCTGCGCCAGAGTCGCTATGCTGAAGAAGAGGTAGCTGATGGTAAACCCCACGCGGAGGTCTCTAATTAAGGTGATGCGCTTCTGGTAGAAAATTCTGATTTGTTCAGCACACCGCGAATGAAGTGTAAGGCTACCACCTAATTGAAGCTCGAGACCTGTGTTGTTGCTACCACACCGTGCGCCTCTGCACGGTATGGAAGCAGCAACATAGGTTGTGGAGTTTACTTATGTTACTGAGAACGATCTCTGATCGAATAACGGCTTTAAGTGTGATACTGACTTCCACAGGGAGCTGACTTGGAAACGAAATTGCAGGATGCAGCGCCAGGCATTCATTCGCTACACAGTAGCCTTTGCGGCAACGGGCTGATGACCGCGGCATCTTTGCCGAGGGCTGAGGTAGTCAGATTAAGCTCCACGATGTGGTCGCGAGACGCCGGTCTAACTACGCACGCGCTGAGTCTTGATAGTGCTACTAAATGCGTTCACTCGCTCAGCGTGGAAACCACGCTACCTAAAGCCATCGCATGTGATTGGTCTGACTCAGCGAAGAAGCAATTACTGCACTCATTAGAATGGCACCAGTGTGGCGTTGGTAACAAGAAAACTATCGCTGTCGTGACAGATGTTGGCAAGAATATTTCCGTGGCATCTTCGCGCATGGGGTCGCCAGTGCGCTTCCAGGAGCATAATCCTCTCAGAAAAAGTGGGGCGCTTCAAGGTGACCAGGTGGTTTTGAATCCTGCACAGCGCAGGTCCACCAAAAACAAGAAATGCCAGCTGTGAATCGCTGCCACAACAGTTGTTCGAAGAATTTACTAGGCTAAAAGAACTGCCTGAAGAAGTTGATGGCAGCAGTGGCCTTATGATAGCTAGACAGTTTATCACAGCTACCTACGCTCAGAGAGATTGCCCTATGAGGTCGATGGGCATGCACGCAAATGTGACTCGCAGTCACATTACTTTCATTGAAATTTGCATACGCACATTTAACTATGAGTGCCAATGAAGTTATTCAGCCTCAGGGGCATTTGAATGGCGTAAGGTGGATGGTGACATGAAAGCTGTAGTGTCAATATTCACGCCGTTCGGTCCTAACAGCTTTGGAGAGTAGTTTGGCTTGAGCGCGACCAGGGGGAGGTAGTGAGGCCAAACCGATCCCACTATGTATATTGCCACACGCTAGTCGCAGTGCAGACTCAGAAAGAAGAAGTTGTTCGCTGCTGATAATTCTAAAGTGTTCGCTTACATTAACCACCGGCTTCGTGGCCATTCCTCCTTAGTGGGTGAGAGCCATAAGAGAGTGTCATGCAAGCAAGCAAGCAAGCAAGCAAGCAAGCAACTAACTGTACGCTACGTCTCAGCCACTTTATTGTTTTCTCTTCCGACAAACTGGTGAAAGTGCTGGGTACCCCAACGTTTTATGCCTACTGGTTCGAGACCGCAAACAACCTACGTCACTATACAAGGTAATGCTCAAATTTATTGAAGAAGCCATCGCATCCAAGGTCTGCCACCCCAATATGGTGCCCTGTCAAGTACTGCGAAAAAAAAATGTTTTACACGACCGCAACCAAAACTAAGCATGTGCATTACCCACCTGCTGCGTACCATGCGTCCTCAATACGCCTCGCACACCTAACCCTTTCCACGGCGATACCGTTGAGGACGTAAACGACTGGTCGGACCAGTTCGAATGGCTGGCTGCGATCAATCACTGGTAAAATCTCCGTAAGTTTAAAAACATCCACATCTCCCTTCTTGATGTGGCAATAGTGTAGTGCGAGAACCAAGGGCTTCGTCAGCCAATTGATTCAACTTTCATCGGCTACTCAGTGAGGCCTTCAGGAACCCCGTGCGAAAGACAGTGCTGAGCAGACACTGTCTGCACGATTTCAAATGCTGAACGAGATTATTGCCATGTTTCTTGAAGGCATGTCAGGACTGTTCTGACGAGCTGATCCGAAAATGCCAGAGGCCAAAAAAGTACGACTGCTAATGTGCGACGTAAAGAAACACCTTTTCGGGGGCCTCGTGCGCAACCCGCCTACAATGGTGTCTGGGTTCATCCGTGAGGCAACAAATATGAAGCGTATGTTTCGGGGCAGGGGTTATCCTAGTGCGACTGACAGACTTCCCTTTCCACTATGTGCTCACATGTGCCTGAACGTTATCACAGGGAGACCCTTACAAAGCTTATACGGCAGGTTGTCCTAGAAGAGCTTCATAACTGTCATACAGTGGCATTACAAACGTCACAGCTATCACCGCCGTCATTCACGATGAAATCAAGCAAATCATCTCTCTTTCACCACAATCCCGAGCCGAACCTCTCACGCTATCCTACGCGGATGCGCTGCGAGTCAATACGCCGTAGACGGAAAATTTCTCGCATCTACCTGCTGAGCCTTATCGACGTTTCCAAAACTCAATCCACTGCTCAGCTTTGCAGACCAAATGTCACCCTGGCCCGCGGAAGTGCACCGTATGGCGTGCACCTTCTAATCTACCTTTTTGGTACCGCTGGGGCGACGCCGGACGCGTTCTGTGACTGCTACTATCGAGGAATAGTCCTGTGCAGATTACACCTAGATGCCCGTTGCCCATGCTATGATGAGCGCCTGTACGTAATTTAACAGTACGTGGAAGCAGTGATCTCCCTCTTGTCCATAAGCGACTACAGTCACGGTCACCATCACCCCATCGGGCCATATTGCCAAACCACGTCCGTGCAGTGGCTGAAGTCTACGCCGGGGAAACTGGAAAAGGCAACCTCCGGGGATGACGCTGCTGTCACGCGAAGTGAGAAAGATTCTCTGGTGCCACCACCCAATTACCTGGCGCTGACGCCTTCTTCCGCAATCACTAAAAAAACGTCCGCTGCTATAACCGATTCCTTTGACTTTCACCCAGTAACCGCCCTCATCAATACAGAAACTGATTACTTGGGGATAAGTGGTGCAATGGCCACCCAGCTACATAAGGTGCTGACAACGTGGCATGGCCCACAACTGATCACCGCTAAAAGACACGTCGTGTGACTTATCGGCTGGTGCACCACAAGACTTGAAATTTATGCGTCAGCCTTTGTATAGCATCTTTTCTTGTACTGCCCAAATGTTCCCGACCAATTACATTGGGTATGAATCTTCTTCAGTAATATGAAGCGGTCATTAATCTGCGAGATTTGTTCGTAATCATTGCTAACCAAGTTTATACAAATTCGGATGACGTGGGCGAACATTGGCGTGTGACGTTATGCGTTTTCGATGACTGTGTAACGTTGCCGCCTTGTAGAAGTGTCTTCTGTCTTGAGTGCCCACAAGAACAAGCAGGCACAAGCATCGCCGAAGGTAACGTCGCCTTACTACACTACTTGGTCTAGAGGCCACCATAGCTCGTGGTACCGTAGCGCTCCGAAATAGGTGAGGCAGACTCCGCTAACTAAGCGCAGAATCATCACTGAGTCAACAGTCCAACCAGTGCGTCGACACTATTACAGCATATCACAAAAAAAACAAGATGCTTTTTGTCATTAAGTGAAAGAATCGCTCGATAAGGACGCCACTCAACCTTCAACCGGTTTGTGGGCGTCAGCTGTTGTTTTAGTTAAGAAGAAAGGAGGCTCGCTCCAATTCTGTGTGGATTACCGTCAGTTGAAGACCTATACAAAAAGAGGCGTTTATCGCCTTTCCCGTATTGATGACCCTTTGGGTTGTCTGTGACATGCCCGCTACTTTTCTTCGATAGATCTTCGTAGCGGGTGCTGACAGACAGAAGTTGACAAACGAAGCCGGAAAGAAGGCCATTCATAAACCCTGACGGCCCTTACAAATTCAGAGTTCTAGCTTTTGAGTTATGTTCTGCTGCAGCTACGTTCCAGCGAATGACGGACACAGTGTTAGCTGACCTGAAGTGGCATTCGTTTTAGTGTACTGATCAAGAATGACACCGTCTTTACCTGAGGCTCGGTGCAATTTGACGCTTTCCGTGAGCTGCAGACGTCTTCAAAACCCAGCGATCCTTTGTCACTTTGACACAGAAGCAAATACGGAAGTGCACACTAATTTTAGCAACCTTGACCTCTTAGCCATTCTTGTGCAGTTTAAATATGGCGTGGAACGCGTTATCGCCTATGCTAGCCACGCGTTGTTTTTTTGCCGACATGAACTATTCAACAACCTAAAAGCAATGCCTCGTCGTCGTACGGGCTATTACAAAGTTCCGGCCATACTTGTACGAACGGCTCTTCCGAATCATGAATCATCACCATTCTCTCTGCTAATTTTGGAATCTCAATGGTCCTTCGGGTCATCTTGCAAGATGGAGCCTTCGGCTGCAGGAATTTGAATTGACAAACGTGCACTGGTCTGGCCAGTAACAAGCCGACACCGACTGCCTTTCCCGTGCTTCCGTCGAGACCGCTCCAAAGGACTCTGACATTGACTGAGGTTTTCGTTTCGCTCTAGCCTCTTCAAATTTGATCCAACAGTAACGCCAAAACCCAGAACTATGCGGTGGCTGCATTTCCAATGGAGGCGGAAATGTTGTAGGCCCGTGTGCTCAGATTTGGGTGCACTTTAAAGAACCCCAGGTAGTCCAACTTTCCAGAGCCCTCCACAACGGCGTCATAATAATATAGTAATTTTGGGACGTTAAACCCGCCATATCAATCAACCAAGGACCCAGAACTGGGTTTCCTCTCACGACAATATGTTAGGTTCAGTGTGTGCACTGTGATTAAGTTAACCACAGTGAGCACCTAGGAAAGAACGAGTGTTAGGTGTCAAGTGATTGACTTTGATGGATTGATTGTGCAACTCGGCAAGAACACAAGTGAACGGTGATAAAACTATTGGACATCGTACAGCAGTGTGTGACAAATATCATGTGCATTCGCGCAAGCTGCAAGTTGTAATATTTCGCTTCTACCCGCCTGTTTTTTTGCGTTTTCATTGCGTCGGAATGGACACAGCACCCGATTATATTATGACACATGTTCGAATGTATATCATGCTCGTGAAAACTCTTGAATTGTCTTCATGGAATCGCTATGGGCATTAATTCCAGTATTTTTGTGTCTACACTGACGTCTTATGTCGCATGTATTATAAGCGTTTGGTGAGTAGGCATGGTGAGTGAGCCAAATTGACGTGCTTATTCAGGTCTCCTAATTATCGCGTTAAAGCTACATGATGTTTTGAATAGCTCTTCTTTTATTTACAGAGTGTGGAAGCTCACTTTTTAGCTTTATTATGTCAGGTGGCGCCATGAACCGGTTTACTTTGTTTTCTTTCCTTGAGTGCTGAAAAACAATAGGACATTTTAGGCGCTTCGGTTTCAGGATAGCATTAACGCACGCTTTTGTTGCCCGGGAGCTACGCGACCACTGCATAGTTGTGGGAATCCTCCTGCCGGGCAGTTTAGCTACGGTTGTTCACCCGCCTTACACCCAGTGGTTGATCGCGGTCCGCTTTTTGCTGTGTTCACTTCGGCAACACTGTAAACAAGATGTTGGGGAGTCTTGGGTGGTGATTTATAGCACGGTAAGAAGTGGTTGCGCAGCTGTTTACGTTTTTTTATTTACCTTGTGTGGTGCGCTTGAGCAGGCATGCCAGCCGTTGCATTGCATTTGCTCGGGCACGCAGCCTTGGTTTGACGCAACTCAGTTGAAGTGTACGATTGGATCAGCCCTGATTGCACAGACATTACTGCGCCCGCTAGGTACCCTGCGAAGTGCGAAAGATTGATGCGATCAGCTGAGGAAGGACCTGAGCGATACCCTGCGAAGTGCTTCGACACATGAGATCACCCAGTGCTTCTGGTTCCTGTTAACCCAATACAAAGGACCAAACCCCCACATGGGCGACAATGGGATAGGAATAGAAACGTTATCGTGACGACCCCCCCCCCCGATGGCCTCACATACGCCTCTTCCGGGACTTCTTCCGAGGGCATGAATACGCCTCTTCCGGGACCCAGCGTGGCAGTACAACCCCTAGCTCGCACCGGTTTGGCGTATAACTTTGCTGTTCGCGCGCAAAAACTAGCCACCAAGTCAAAGCGGCGTGCGTTGTGAAACCGTGGGATTGGCGGAGACCTTTCATTACGGTCCGGCTTGCTTCAGGTAGCTCTCACAAGTAAGCGTCCTCACAACACGTGAAAGCTTGGCCTATATCACATTAAACGGGGGCCAGGTTAGTGCCTTTGATCGATGTTTTGCTTTCACACTGGCATGCCTTCGGCTACTTCCACGCTAATTCTTTCAAACAAACGCGTATGTAGAACCAAGTGCGGAGTACGAGCGGTTGCACTTACAGCGCACAGGTTTTTTTTGTCCGTCGGTTGTCAAAGTGACAGGACGTTTTTTTTTCTCTTTCCCGTGTTCCCGCCGGCCGGTTTTCACCGCCACTGCGAGCCTTCAGACTTGCGGCCCTCTTCATAGCCAACTATGGAGAACTTCGAGAAGCTCGACGAAGATCTTTGTGGCAAGAAGCTCGATTCTGAGGAAGCTCACATTCTTCGAAGGCGAATCTTTGCAACCATTCATGAGGAAGACCGGAGTCAGCAAGCTGAGGCGCTTGCTCATGAACCCCACAAAAATGAAGCCACTACAACTTTACCGTATGCGCAACACCAAAAAGCGGCACAAGAGGCCTAACAGGAACAGGCATCTGCATCGGCCACTGACGCCAAACAGCAGGAGCTGAAGACCGTACCAACATCTTCAAAGCCGATGAAGAAGAAAAAGACGAAGCGCAAGGTGAAAAGATGGTACACGAGAGCCCCCTCGAAGCTCAACCCGCTAGCTGACTCAAATGAAATTTACATGGGCACCTTGTCGCTTTCAAGCTCTTCTTTGAAGTATACACACCGGTCTCGTCGACACAGAAGTCGACACGACCTTGGTGCTGGAGCAAACAGCCCTTGCCTCCACCACAGCTGTGAGGAAACGCGGCGGCACTATAATCTACAGACCGGCAGGGAACAAGGCAAACTTCCTCGTTGAATCTCGGAATGCCATAGCGGCGTTTCTGTCTGAATTCACTGCTGCTTCGCGCGTCCGCCTGAGCTATCAACGCAACCTTGTTGCCATGGATGTGACCCCTGAGGTTGACCCGTCACAGCTTCTTGGAGTACAGATGGTTCCCTCCATAATTCATGGCTAACTTGCTGGAGGACGAAACTGATGTGGGCATCAGCTACGGGTTCGTTGAGGACTTGGATGCCGCTGACAATGAGGCAAACATCGTCTTGGCTAGTACCGTCGTCTTGGGCGCACGCCGTGGCAGGTGTCTCACCACAGTTTTGATGTAGCTATCGTACCGCTGGAGCTTTCCCTCTTCAAGCTGCACAGGCCACTCAGTCCGCGCCTGCCGCAGCACCTAGAGTGCGTCCGATGTAGCCACTTCGGGCACGCCACGGTGACCTGCTCGCGGAAGCAACGCTGCCTCCGCTGCGGTGGCAGCCACACGAAAGCACCGTGACCTGCGGAGCGCCCTCGCTCGCTGAACTGAAGCGGTACCCATCCGGCTAACAAGCCACGCTGTGCATCCTGGCAGATTCAGCGCAAGGCCCCTGTCATCATTGTCTCCTCTGCAGACCCCATGGCGCACCGCCAAGCGCTAGAGAAGGACAGAACCACTGTCAACAACATCAACAAGCGAGGTAGCACCACAGTTGAGCAGGGCTGCTCTTTTCGGGACACTGTCGCCTATCAATCGGTGTTGTCATTCGACTTTTGCCCTCCTGCCAGTGTGCCTCCTGCTTCTGCAAGCACGAGGACCCCATCACATCTGCTCCGGATAACGCGGCCGCCAAGGTCGACTAGAAGGACGCGGTGAATATTGTGGCGGCAATCGGTGCTATCATTGTGTTCCTGCCGCTGGACTCTTTGGTTCGTAGGCTGTGTGCTGTGACTATTGCAGCGCATGAGGGCATCGCCCCAGTGAATTAAGGCGACTGGATTACGACATCGAGTCTATGACTCTCATCTCTGTTCATCTAAAATTTCTTTATTTTCTGTTTTCCTCCTTTTGATTCTAGTTGAACTAAACTTTTTTTCCTCGTGCTTGGGCTATGTGCTTGGGCGAGTGTTGTGTGCATTCTCCAGCCGGATTACCTCATCTAGGTGAACAGGACTCCAATGTGCGAGTTCAACTGAACAATTCTGTAAGTTCTACTGAAATGTTTTTTTTCGCATTCTGAAAGGTGGCGAAAAATTCAGTACACTGTATTTGACTCAAGCGTACAACCACCTGCTCCTGGATGACGAGGCCAGGAAGCTGACGGTCATAAACACTCAGAAGAAACTATTTGGCTTCAATAGGCTTTCTTTTGGAATTAGCTCAGCTCTGGCCATCTTCCAGAGGTTTATTGGTTCTTTATTCAAGGATCTCCCGGGTGTACAAGCCTATTTTGATGACATCATAGTGGCTGAGAAGCGCAACAACACTTTATTGCTGAAGCAAGTCCTGCTACGCTTACGGGACTATGGTCTCTGGCTAAACCTGAAGATATGCAAATTCAGACAAGGAGTCACCTTTCTTTTGGACATCGAGTTGATGCTAAGGAGCTCAAACCGAAGGATGACAACATTGATGCAGTTCTTCAAGCACTGGCCCCAAATAAGTGAGCGAACTGAAATCCTTTTTGGGCTTAATCAGTATATGCCAAATTTTTCCCCAACTTTTCTACAGTACTAGCACCATTACACAATTTGCTAACTAAAGGAGCACCGTGGTAATATCAGCAGGTACACTAGGAAGCAGTTCTAAAGGTTAAGCAGGCTATAAAAAGTTTAAAGTTTTTGACACACTTTGATCTTAACAAACCTTTGAAGTTGGAATGTGACGCTTCATCTGTAGGATTGGGGCAGTACTTTCCCACTGCATCAATTACACCAACTATCTAATTGGATTTCACTCCAGGACTTTGTCCACAGTGAAACGAAACTACTCCCAACTAGAAGAAGGAGCACTGGCCCTTGCATTCAGCATTACGCGATTTAAGAACCACTTATATGGCAATCACTTTGTTTTGGTGAATGGCTATAAAGCACTGACGGGTTTAAATGAACCAGGAAAAGCCATTCCTCCCATGGCTGCGGCAACCCTTCAAGGGTGTGCTCTTCTATTGGACATTTATAATTACACATTGCAGTATCGCAGGAAAACCAAAAACTCGACTAACTGTCACTTTCGGAGTACCTCAAGGCTCAATAATAGGAACACTATTATTTTAATATATATCAATGATATAACTAAACTACCGGGTTCTCATGACGTGATCATGTATGCTGATGATACAATTATATTTCTACAGGAAAATGTCTAGTACAAAGAGGCTATGGTAAACGGGTACTTAGGTAACCTGCAATTAGAGCTAAAAATTCAACATGTTTTCTTTATATTTATGTAAAACCAGCTATAATATTTTAGACCGATTAATACTCCAGATCAACATCCAGTTTGGACACGTAAAAATACATGAGGTTGAGTCTCTAAAATTTCTCGGTGTCTGATTCCACCAGAACCTTTCCAGGAACACCAAGTTCTCAAATTATAGCGTCTGAAATAAGTAAAAGTTTCGACTGTCTCTACAAGGTGAATTTTCTTGTACCCGTATGGTTGAGAATGCAGATGTATTATGCGCTTGTATATTCTAAACTAACCTATTGTATGCTGGTCTGGAGAACAACTACGACTAGTAACCATCAGAAACTACAAGTACTCGAAAAGAGAGCTTTGCGGTGCATTCTTGGTTACTGCTGCAATCCCCAGGATCTTCCGACTTCACCATTGTTTCGTCACTATGCTTTGCTTAAAGTGAATGACGTCTATTTTTTCGTCTATTGCAGCATATTAAAGTCAATCAGTTACATACTTAAAGCAGTACTTTTACTAGTGATACATACCATCATCGAAAACAAAGCCTGTGGGTACCGAAGATGCGTACTAACTATGGCAAGCAAAAAGTAACTTATCAAGTGACGTTGGCTATGAATAAAGTGTTTTAAAATATTAATTTAGATGTTTAAATGAAGTATTTCTAAAAGAAACAAAAAATACTTACTCTACTCTGGTCTCTGAGAGGTATACCATTTTCACTTCTATAAGCTTAAGAACAGTTTATTTTGTTGTACTTGTAAGTGTAGCTGATGTATCTATTTATTATATCATGTACGTAGTTATATTTTTTGTTAACTGTTGCCAGATTTTACAATGGAGTCGAGGCCTTTGTAAGGCAGCCCAGCCTTCAGCCCCGGCTTCCTCCTTTGTATGATAGGAAAAAAAATAAACTTCACTTTCACTTTGAAAAGTGCTCATGCTTTAAGTCGCCTGCCATTACCAAACACACTACACGATACCAGTACAGAAATTCCGCCAGAGTATGTCTTGTACTCCGATTGCTTCAAAAAGAAAGCGATTAGTGTCGGTGATGTGGTAGGTTTTATAGAAACGGATCTTCTGGTGCAGCAAGAGATCTGAATCAGTAAGGGCTCGCTGAAATTTTTGTCTGCAGAGCAGAGCCATTTTCGGCCGTGCTTCAGCAAGAAAGCTGAGCTCACTTACAACAAAGACTTGGTCTACTGCGGACACCGCAACGTCCTTCCCATGGCTTTAAATCGACTAATCTTGGACTTGCTTCATAAAAAACACCCCGGCTGGCGACCATAAAGAGCATCGCAAGATCACTGCTTTTCTTTCCGGGTGTAGACAGTGAGATTGAGCGATTGGTGCGCGCATGTCCTGCTTGTGTACAGGCTGTGGCGATGCCTCCAGCGAAAACACCTCTACCATGGCCCACGACAGGAGAGAAGTGGAGCCGGTCGCACGCCGATTACGCGGGTCCCATTGAAGGACACATGTAGATGTATATGCTGGTAGATGTTGGTAGATGTATATGCTGAAACAAAGTGAATGGGAGCAGTTCTAACAAAATATGCAACAGCAGAAGTGACAGTGGAGGCCCTGAGGGTAGTGTTTGTGAGGTTCGGTCTACCACGTATTCTTGTGAAGATTATTATACCTCAGTTTATAGGTTTCCAAGCCTGCAGTTTTCTAGCTAAGAACCGAGTAAAACACTTGACGACAATGCCTTATGAACCCCAATGAAATGGTGTAGCGGAGAGAGCCATAAGAACGTTGAAGAAAGGCTTGAAGAAAAACAAAGAAATTCCGCTACAAAGTCAAATTTCACAATTTCTGTTCCATTACCGCCGCACGCCAGTGAATGAGGGCAAGTCTCCAGTGTAACTTTTGCTAGGGTACCAAATACGAACTAAACTCGACTCAATTATGCCGACCACAGATGCTGTTAAAGCCAAGCCGCGAATTGAACGAGAACAGCGATGGCCGGTAGGACAGCGTATTTGGACACGAACGTTCCGGTCACGGAAAAGGTGGATACAAGGTGTCATGTAGGACCAGCTGAGAAAGTGCATGATCACAGTGAACACGACTGAGGGAACGAAACGGCAGCATTTTGACGAAGTGTGATGGCGTGACGTTTCAGCAACGAATCATGCGACACCGACACGCTATCGGCGCGTCAAGAACTTTCGGGTCAAAGCGCAAGAGATTCACCGACTCCGACAACTCAACCTTTGCGGCGCTCAACTGGAAAGCGTTGCGCTCCTGATCGTTTGAACTTTTACGAAGAGGCAAAGCTGTGGCATTGGATATTAACATCATCATCACCAACAAGAAGCGCGGGTCGCCCATCTCGGGACGCCCGCGCTGTGCGGGAGCTAGGGTTCGCCAAAGCTCTGGCTTACCTGGAATAAACAAGGTGCCACCTATTTTCTGGTGAGTGAGCGTCCTGCATTGTAACACATAGGGGCAGTAGGTTACTTCCTCCCACTTTTCTTTACTACCTCAAGTGTTGCGTCTCTTGTGCCGAGTGGGGGAGAATCTGTTTCACAAACCGAAAAAAAACCTGAGTTTTAATACTAAGATTCTTTTTCCACTCGTATATCTCCACACCTGTGCACCAAGATCGACATTCTTTTCCCATGTCCCTCATAATTTAGTGGTGTTTATGGGCTGTGGCTGACACTTCTCAAATTAGCACATATATGAGCAACAACTGTGCCACCTACAAAGATCCACGTAAATATCGCCATAGTCACAATAGCTGTTAAACAAAAAAGATTTAGTGCTCAAGTGTGACAGAAAAGATACGAAGGTCAGGTCATGACACCAAAAAGAGGTAAAAAGATGCGGCTTTTCCGTTTTTGACAGAACAGTATTAAACAGACCGCTTTGAAGAAATTTTGATGTAGGCATCACGGCGTTAATTGTGAGCAAAAAGAAAAACGAGTTTACACTAGCTATGCAGAGTTCAAGAAACAGCGAAGCCAGCCGATCGTGGCTCATTCTACGTCTTTCTTTGCCGTAGACAGAGTGAAGCCGAACCGTATATTTTCGTATACCATGTAAAAAAACCAAAGCTATCCTGGAAAGGCGAAGTATTCAACACAATACCAACAAATTAGAAAGTCACGCGCAGAAAGGTAAGCAGATCGAAACGTGCCTCGCGTTTATTACGCAATAATGACGCACGAAATGTGCTGACAGGTACACAAGAACGCGAATAATAGTCTCAGTTGTTACTTTGCCGCCTCTGAAAAACGTGCCCTTTTCGCAAACTGAGGCTTTGCATTGATTGCAGTGACCTTTGTCACCCCGTAAATACAACAGAATTTTTCCAGTGCAAGCTCAACGCGAGCCAAGACGCATGATCCGTATGATCCTCCCCAACAGGAGATAAAGGCGCGCGGGAGATGGCCTAGTTCCGTCTTTTCTAGGAGCCAATTTGCGTGTGAGAGATAAGATCCGCCGCACGCTCATTACGTCATCGAGCTGAGAATGCTGAAAACACAATAGTTACCTTCCTCCTCGATATGGCTGCCGACAGCGGTAAGTGGTATATATAAATAGCTTGCCGTGTGAAGTCTCAGTGGTTGCTTAGCTGTGTCTGAAAAGCGTGCCCCTTTCGCAACCGGAGGCTTTGCAACGATTTCAGTGACCTTTGTGCTCGCTGTAATTACAACAAAATTGTTTCAGTGCAAGCGGAACGCAAGTCAAGACGTATGATCTTCCCCACCGGGAGATAAGGGCGCGCGAGAGATCGCCCAGTTACCTCTTTTGTGGGAACCAAAGTGCGCGTGAGAGATAAGAGCCGCCGCGCGCTTATTACCTTATTATCTAGCTGAGAATGCTGAAAACACGATAGTTCCCTCCCCCCTCGAGATGGCCGCTGACAGCGGTAAGTGGTAGATATAAATAGCTTGCCGTGTGAACTTAGAAGGAGGTACCTTTGGCTCCATACGCCGGAGTCTTTTTTCTAAACTTTTTTTCTTGGATTGTCATACATATACATAAGTATACATGCACGGTGCATGACATCAACGCGGAACCAGTCGAGACTATTCGTATATTTCCTATCGCAATCAAATGTCCAAATTTATGCGCCATAAAATGACGTGAAATCGTGGCGGCGACTCTCTTGGTGGAAGCGCAGACCTTACAGCACTCGTCTTCAGTTCGTTCGATACCAGGCAAACTCTGCGTGGCGGCCACGCTGGTTCCCTCCGTCTGTCGGCAAGGCTTGGCGGTGGCTGCCCTTCGGCGTTTCCGCGGCTAGGCGAGGTTAAATCCAGGGTGTGTGCAGCTGTGGCTCAATTATTGAGAAGCAATAGTGTGAAAAGTTTTTTTATTTTGCCGACGAACAACGTCTACCTCGACATTTAGGAGCTTTACTTTTAAAACCAGCAGTGCCGGTGAACGAAAGTCTTTGCAGGAGCAAATCGATGACTACTAACTTACCTGAATTCCGCCAAGTCAATATTTAGGGAAAGTGGATGTGCTGTTCGGATTCGTATCCATTGCCATTTTATAGCGTTTAGGTATTGAACTTGCTGCGCCCCCTATGTACGTAAAGCAAGGACGATGGGGGTTTCACGTAAAAAGAAAACAACGACACTCCTTTAACTAAACCCGGTATACGGCAGAGTCGGCCCAAGAACGAGACAGCTACGCAGCGACCATTATTTCCGGTAGCAGCAATCGGCCAGCCCGGGTGGCAGCTTCCATCTATTGTGGCAGCCATGGTGGCAGCCAAGGAGCCTCTCTCGCGGGCAGCATGCAGGCTGGCCCTTTTGAAGAGCGCAAGTGGGCCATGCGCACCGCTACTCCGCAACAAGCGGCACTACTTTTTGATAGCCACCGCTCGTGCTTTCCACACATACCCCCTCAATAAGGCGGGGTTGGCACCAGAGATCTGCACGTAATGTCCGGCTGCAGAGACTCAAAAGGGTTGATTGATTGATAATTCAGGTTTTACGCCCAGAAACCACCTTATGATTACGAGAGATCCCGTAGTTGAGGGCTCCGAAAATTTGACCACTTGGTGCTGTTTACTGCGCACCCAAATCTAAGCACGCGGGCCGACGGCATTTTTGCTTCCATCAAAAATGCAGCCGCCACAGCTGGGATTGAATACCACAACCTGTGGGTCAGCAGCCGAGTACATTAGCCACTAGACCACTGCGGCGGGGCGACACTAAATATTGATGATGTTTGATGTTTTATGGCGCAAGGGCCATTTCACGGCCAAAGAGCGCCAGTTCATCTTACTAAAAATATGGACAGTGATTGTGATAAGCGGCTGTATAAGGGCCATAAAATTCCTCGCAGTAAGGCGGGTAAAAACATACAAGTAATAAAATCATGACCATGCCGTGAAAGGTGTGTGTGGTGTGAATAGATGACAAAAGTTGGTGGTAATAAAAGACGATGGTGGATATGTATGGCATTAGCACAAGTGCCTCACTCGTTCATATCCTTGCGTCCAAGGGCCGTGAGGCACGTGCTTTCTTGTGTAACCACCGCAGCAAAAACCTCTCTGGAGAGGTCATGCTACGGGATGCCCGGGTATATGATATGAAAACTATGAATTTCTTTAAAAAACGCTAACAATGATTTGTGACTAAAAAGCGGTTCCCTACCGACGAACATTGCAGGGTGTAAAGGTATATGTTGTCGGTAGGGTAATGGAAAGTGTTGTTTTCTTACAGTGTCCAATTGTTTGCACTGAATTTGAAATGTGAAGGACTGTTAATGCTTCACCACATCTGTCACACACTGGTGGATTGCCACCGGACAAAAGGTGTGTGTGTGTCGTGTATGTGTGTCCTATCCTGAGTCTCGTTAGTATTACCTCTGTATGACGCGACTTCGATACGGGCAGCCAATGACCAAGGTGTGGCTTAATAACGTGTAGTTTGTTTTGTGTGTGTGTATTCCACTTGCTCTGCCAGTAGTCCCTGAGGTTTTGTTTGAGCGACGGCTTAAGATCAAGGGCCGGGATTGATATGGATGTAATGGCGGTGCTCTCACGGACGGATACAGCGAGCTGATCCGCCCTCACGTTACCTTGGATCTCACGGTGCCCTGGCACCCAGCACACTACAACATGTTGTTTGAGTGTGCAGAGTGTGCACAAAATGGAGTAAGTGAGACAAGGACCAGTTTTTTTTGTTTTTTAAGACTGTAAAGAGCCGTTACCACACTGAGGGAGTCTGTATAAATTACTGCTTTTTGTATTTGTAATTGTTTGATGTGTTTAGCTGCCACAAGTATCGCGTAAGCTTCCGCTGTGAAGATACTTGTGCGTGGATGTAGAGGGCCAGCATCCGAAAAGGATGGGCCGACAGCAGCGTAGGACACAGAGGAGTTAGTCTTGGAGGCATCTGTGAAGAACTCAGGACGTGTGTATTTGTGTTGAAGTTCCAAAAAGTATGTTCGGATATGGGCAATAGGTGCATGTTTTGTAACTTCTAGGAAAGACACATCGCAGTCTATAGTCTGCCACTGCCACGGTGGCGGGTATGCTACAGGAGCCATTAAACTGTGTTCAAGTGACACTGCAGTTTCTTCAGCTAGACACTTCAGGTGCACTGAGATGGGCTGCCTCCTCGAAGGCCTGTTTTAAAACAAAGTTGAGTTCGACAAATCATTAATTGTAGAGTATGAGGGGTGCTCCTTGTCTGCTTTCACCTTAAGGAAATAAACAAAGGACATGTAAGTTCTTTGCAGATGAAGCGACCACTCATTTGACTCAACGTAAAGGCTTTCTACGGGGCTAGTGCGAAAAGCACCCGTAGAAAGGCGGATGCCCAATTGGTGCACGGGGTCAAGCATCTTCAAGGCACTTTGAGTAGCAGACTGATAGACAACGGCCCCATAATCTAAGCGGGTGCGAATGAGGCTTTTATAGAGGTTCATGAGGTATTGCCTATCACTACCCCACGTAGTACGTGACAACAATTTTATAACATTCTTGGCTTTTAAACATTTTGTTTTTAAATACTTGATGTACGGCACGAAGGTCAACTTGTTGTCCAAGATTAGGCCTAAGAATTTATGCTCGGTTTTGACGGACAGACGTTGCCCGTTCAGTCGAATGTCAGGTTCCGAGTGCATGCCTCTCTTTCGAGAGAACAAAACACACGTGCTTTTTTGTGGGTTAAGTCGAAATCCGTTTTCATCTGCCCATTTGGAGACCTTATTTAAACCCAGCTGAACCTGCCGCTCACACATGGCCAAGTTGCATGACTTGAAGCCAAGCTGAACGTCGTCGACATATGTACAATAGAACATATTGCGGGGAATGGACAAGTGCAAAGAATTCATTTTGATAATAAAAAGTGTGCAACTAAGCACGCCACCTTGTGGCACGCCTGTTTCCTGGACAAATGTTTGGGAGAGCACACTGCCCAGACGGACACGGAATGTCCGGTTTGAAGGTAACTTTCGATTATGTGAAACATTCTTCCGTGCACACCAAGGTGAGACAGGTCTCTTAGAATTCCGAAACGCCATGTTGTATCATACGCCTTTTCGATATCGAGGAACACAGAGAGAAAATATTGTTTATGGACGAAGGCGTCTCTGATCTGTGCCTCGATACGAACAAGGTGGTCTGCGGTGGATCTACTTTCTCGAAACCCGCAATTGTTTGTTTCAAAGATATGTACAAGTCGGCAGTTTATCATTTTTTCGAATACTTTGCACAAGCAGCTTGTAAGTGCAGTAGGCCTATAACTTGAAGCTAAAGAAGGGTCCTTGCCCTCTTTCAAAATGGGAATAATAATAGCCTCTTTCCAGGAGGTAGGGATAGTGCCAGAAAACCAGATAGCATTGTACAAACAAAGTAGGGTTTTTCGTAATCCGGCTGGTAGGTTTTTTAACATTTCATACACCACACGGTCAGAACCTGGGGCAGAAGTACTGCAGGAGTTTAGGGATGTTCGGAGCTCCGCTAGACTGAAAGCTTGGTTATATGCCTCGTATCTAGTGGATTTGTGTTCGAGTGTCTGCTTTTCTATTCTTGTTCTGTATTTTTTGAAATTGTGAGTATAGTGGGACGAGCTGGATACCCGTTCAAAATGTGCCCCGAGGAAGTTTGCCTGATCTTCCAAGGTATCACCTTGAGTGTTTACTAGTGGAAGTGTGTGTACTTGTTTCCCTGCTATCCTACCGACCATGTTCCAGACTTTGGCCTCTTGTGTGTATGAATTGATTCCTGACAAAAACTTCTGCCAGGTTTCTCTTCGGGCCTGCCGACGCGTTCTCCTAGCTTGAGGCTTTATTTTCTTGAAGGTGTCAAGATTTTCGGCTGTCGGTGAGTTCCGAAGCAGCCTCCAAGCTCTGTTTTGCTGTTTGCGCGCGTTTCGGCATTCAGAGTTCCACCATGGCACACGCCGTTTTCCAGGGTGTCCATTTGTTTGTGGGATGCATTTTGTTGCAGCATCAATCAAAAACGCGGTGAAGAAGTTGACAGCAACATCAATGTTCAAAGTACATATGCCATTCTATCCTAGACGAGCGATGGTATAAAACTGTTCCCAGTCGGCTCTGTTTATGAGCCACTTGGGAACACGTGGTGGACACTCAGTTACTGTATTTGTGCTCAAAACTACGGGGAAGTGGTCGCTTCCGTACAGACTACTGACGACTTTCCACTGGAGTAGAGACACAAGGGATGGAGATACTATGCTTAGGTTTATGGAGGAGTAGGTGTTATTGGCGAGATTATAATAGGTTGGTTCCTTTCGGTTTAGGAGACACGCGCTCGGCGAGAGAAGGAACTGTTCGATTAGTCGACCTCGCGCGTCATACCGAGAGTCACCCCATAGCCTGCTATGCGCATTAAAGTCTCCAAGGAGAACATAAGGTTCCGGAAGTTCATCAATTAAAGAGTGTAAATCAAGTTTTTGCAGCTGATAGCTAGAAGGAATGTAAATAGTGCAGATTGTGATCAGTTTACCAAAAAGAACCGCTCGAACAGCTACTTCCTCAAGGGATGTTTGGAGTTGTAAGTGTGTGCATGCAATTCCTTGATTCACTATAATGGCAACACCTCGGAATGATGTCATGGCATCATCACGGTCCTTTCAAAAAATAGCGTTTTTACGAAGAAAATTTGTGTGTTTTGAATTAAGGTGTGTTTCTTGTACACACAGCACTTTTGGTGAGTGTTCGTGTAAGAGTTCTTGGATGTCGTCAAGGTTTCTGAGAAGGCCCCTGACGTTCCATTGTATAATTTGAGTGTTCTTGGTGAATGTAAAATAATGCTGTGTGTACAAAAAGCGAGTGGCTGTCTAGACGGGGAGTTTGAGTTCACCTAACAGGGCCGTCACCAGGCCCTGTTATTTGCTTTTTTGTTTTCTTGGCGCGCTCCAAGGAGCCACGCCGCTCTTTCGGCACCAAGGGTGCCGACGTATCCATTGCCTCCTCGGAGGCACTGGATGCCCGCACGTGCGGGCTATTAGTTCGGATTTTGGGCCTCGCCTGGTGAGGGGAGGCCTTGAGACCCGAAGACTCTGGAGTCTCCGGTCTCTGTTTGGGAGTAGGCGGTGTAGCCTGAGCTACAGCCGCCTTGGGGGCACGTGCCACAGCCGACTGCTCGCTCTGCGCGGGCCGAAGGGGTGGCGAGGGCTGGTGCGGCGGTGCCCGCTGACGCGCCGCATCAGCGTATGTAGGTCCATAGAATGGAGCGATTCTTCGCCGTGCTTCCTTAAACGTAATTTTCTCCTTCACCTTCAATGTAATTATTTCTTTTTCTTTTTCCCAGTATGTGCAGGAGCGTGAATATGCGGCATGGTTTCCTTCGCAGTTTACACAGTGTAGCGGTTGTTTGCAGTTTTCAGACACGTGACCTAGGACTCCACATTGTGCACAAGTCTGGCGACAACGACAGGTTTTAGAGCCATGGCCATACCTCTGGCATTGGAAGCAACGACGAGGGTTTGGTATATACGGCCTGATAGATGTCTTTGTGTACCCTGTTTGAATGGAATCTGGTAGTTTACTGGATGCAAACGTGAGTATCAAGTGTTTCGTTGGTATTTCCTTATTATCTCTTCTGATAATAATTCTCTGTACATTATTGACATTTTGGCTCTTCCACCCTTCCAAAAGTTCAGTCTCGGTGAGCTCAAGTAAGTCTGCATCAGATATCACTCCGCGAGTGATGTTCGTGGATCTGTGTGGTGTTACGGTGATTGGTACGTCACCAAATGTTGAGAGGCTGTCTAGCTTTACAAATTGTGCTTTGTCCCGAATTTCGAGAAGAAGGTCTCCGCTAGCCATTTTGGTTACTTTGTATCCAGTCCGGAGAGTTTCAGTAAGACACCTGGTAATTACGAAAGGAGATACGGTCCTGGCTTTCTTTCCGGTTTTTTCTCAGTGAATGACGTAGAACTGGGGAAAAGATTCTATTGGCTGGTTGAAGAAAGTTATGTCGTCGGTGCGTCCCCGCTTTAGGCCGGTACGATCAGACAGTTGAGGGAATGCTCCATGCATGCCGGTTTTATTTTTGTTCAGCAGCGTTGGCGGCCACCCACCACGGAGCCCAACAAGGGGACGCTGTAAGTTTGCAGGTGCTGAAAGCTTGCAGGCGTCAGCCGTGCAACACTGCCATAACCCAATGCGCCTAGACCAAGGTAGGCTATTTGCACAGGGTTAACCCTTGCCGCCAGGAAAATTGGAAGTAAACAGAAGAGAGAAGTAGACAGGAAAGCTAAAAAACTAAGAAAGACGAATATGTAGGGAGAGAAAGATAGGAAAAGGCGACTGCCGATTTCCCCTGGGTGGGTCAGCCCAGGGGTACCGTCTACGTGAAGCCGGGGCCAAAGGGGTGTGTTGCCTCTGCCGGGGGGCCTTAAAGGTCCAATCACCCAGCGTCAGCTCAACCCCCAGGATCCCCTTTTCCCCGGACACGGCAAAGCCACGCACGGCTAGGCGTGGGAGGGAGTAGAAACTCCCCCGTTAGACACTAAATATTGGCTAGGGGAATATCTCGATCTGCAGCAGATGAATCTTGTCGTGCAATAAAGGGTTCGAGATCAGAGAAATGAATAGAGGCATTTCATGTAAACTGCCAACCTGTAGGAAATCTGGGATTTCTGACTCAAAGATTAAGGCCCATCCTACCTATTTGCTCAGAAGCTCAAAAACGTTTAGAAGCTTTACTGAGGGGTTGTTGAGTTTTAAGACCAAATCACTGAAATGAAAATTATTAATATTCCGACACTTACCATATTGTCCAGCCTGTTCTATCCGACATGCATCGAGGTGCTGTCTGGTTCGTACCACGTCGGTCAGACGCTGCCTCAGGTCGTCCGAAAACTTTACACAAGGTCTCCCAATAATGTATGCACGTATGAGAGAGCAATCTCTTGTGTAAAATGCAATTCTTTGCGTGGGTTAGGATAAACAATGTCGTTCGAGTCACAAACGCAATCTCCGACCGTTTCAGATCCCATTCCTTATGACGCTCTGTATGCGTGACAAGCGTGTATTTAAGATTTCGGTGTGCCTTTTCTGCGGCGTTAGCTTGTGGATGATGCATAGACGTGCTTTTGTGAATTCCCAGGGCGTCGTAGAATACGTGAACACCTTGCTGCTGAAGTATACGTTGCGTCGACCATGATCAGTTGGGCAGAGAATCCGAACCTGGTGAAGGTTTCGAGAATGCAGTCATATCATTTCTGCTAAGTCAGCTTGCGCAGAAAACAATGCGCCACATTTCACGAAATAGTGGGCCACAACAAGCAGGTAACACTTTCACTGTGGACTCATGGGTAAAAAGTGATTACGTCACATGCTGCTCTTTGCCAAAGCAAAATACTCTGAACTGATTGCCTAGTGCCTAGCAGTTAGTCACCACATGGTATCGCCCTTTGAGAAACTCTACAACAACGCGCATAGCGTGATACAGCATGTTTCATGACTAGCCAAGTTACTATACGAAACAGCTTCTCGCAAGTTTTATTTCCTGAAGAGCGACTAGATAACGCACAGCTGTGCTAGTACGCCATGAAGAACTCAGTAGAACTTAGGGGGTAGGATGGGGGACAAGAGAGTACAAGTGCATCTGGCGCCACTTGGGAGTCTGCTCAACGTGCGTTTGGAGACTTCCTGGGAACCGAAACGGGCGCTAGCACCCTGCGCGCTCATGAAAGATCACCCCTTCAAAACCAATAAGGGCATGCCACGAAGCTGTCTTATTACCCCCTTTTTCACGTTATTCTCCCTTGGTGCTTCCGTGAGGAGACTCGTTTGACCACCTAAGCGATGCTCATTTTCTTCAGGAAACGAAACACAATTCAGCAGTACTTGTTGAAACACAAAACACAAGTCAGCAGTCAGCACAAGTGAAACATACAAAAACGCGTCAGCAGTACTTGTCTAAACACAATCTTTTGTTAACCTGTGGCTCGTATGAGCCAGAAGCCGGTGATTCTTTCAGATAGAGAAGCCTATGAAAAGCCATGTGATAAATAGGTTGGCAACAGCCTGTGTTTACATGAGCACTATTTTATATTAAAACTACGTATATTGGGGTGGAATCTGACTTATCTTTATTAGGAATCAGTCGTATGTTTGTAGGTGGCCGCATGTATACTCATTAAAGTGTAATAACTTCGGCACCAAGAGAGGTGAAACCTCCAAAACCTATTTCCACTGTCGCCACTGAACTTATCAATTGAAATGTTTGTTTTCTTCTGTTTTCGCCCAAACTGGCTTGTTTATAACACAAGCAGATATTCTTATAGCGATAATTGTAAAGGGAAAGAACTGATGCCGGTGATGTGGCTGAAGAATTGCGGCTGAAAAGCTTTTTACCAACTCATCAAACATGTCTGCCTCCAAGCTACAGCGAGTTTTCATTGGAAGATGTCGGGATGAAAGAATGAAATGATAAAAAAATTGCCCCGTATCTGAATGTTACGCTGCAAATGTCGACGAAGGACGATAGTCTTGTGCCTGGAGAGAGTGAACAAAAAAGTTTGATCTTCTGCGCAAAAAAATTGGCCAATGGTATTCTGGAGGCATGGCGTTAGAGTGCCTCGAGCGTGCAGTGGAGGCGAACGAGCGCATTAAGCCACATTACACGTTAGACATAAGTCCAACCTGGCAGTTATTCTGGAAACCTATGCACGAGCCGTGTGCGCCCATCTCTAAGGTGATAAGGTGTAAAACGCAAGGCGATGGGTAGGTGTCACCACCGTGTCGTTGTATCAGTCAGCTAAGGTAGGGACAGAAAGAACATTTATTGGCAGCTGCTGTTAGGTTTTATAGAGGCTTGCGCTAACGTCAGCAGTTGGTGGGAGACGGCACTAGTACGCACAGTGCCTGCGTATCTTGCACGATACATCTACCTCTGTTTATCAGTTCTTTCAAACATATCACTCAATCACTTGATTGAAGTTGCGATCGTAGTGAAACTTGTTCAGTGGCCTCCTGTTTTTGTTCGAGGGCCTCAATTTCGGTGTATACCGTCCATAGGCGGGGGATGTAGAGGGTGCAGGCACCCACTGTCTAGGACTGGGCTCATGCTCTTTGACGGGCTCGCACTCGCTTTCAGACTCGTCACTTTCTAGTGCGCTGCTCTGTAAAGGCTCCAGTGTCGCACTTAGATGCTTGCGGCTTCGGCGAAGCAGCTGGTTATCTTCTGTAAGCACCCTGTATGACCGTGGCGCTGCTGGTCCCAGTACTTCCGCTTTGCGAGTCCAAAGTTTGTCATGGACCCTTACCACTTGTCCTCTCTGGAGGCCCGGTAGAGATTTGGCACCAGTGTTTCGTGGCTTGCATTTGTAGACGGTTGTTTTCTTCTGCCGGTGGAAGTCCAGAAGTGGTGGACGCTGTCTTCTGCCTTGCAGGAGGTCACCAGGCAACCGACCGTCTTTCAGCGGCGTCGCACGGTAGGATAACAGTCCCAGCCGGAAGTCCTGCTGCGTCTCTTTAGTGTTTTTTCAGAATTTTTTCACGAATTGAACACCCTGCTCAGCAAGTTCATTCGGCTGTGGAAATCCAGGGTTCGATGCAATGTGTTTGAACTCGTACCTGTATGCAAAAACAGCAAATTCGTGAGAGGAAAACTGGGGACTGTTATCGCTGCAGACTCCCAATGGAATACCGTAATGGACAGATCCCACTGAGTCTCTCAACAACAGTACAAGATATGGTGTCGTTTAGCTTTCCAACTTCGGGGAAGTTGGAGAAGGCATCATACACACACAAGTAAGAACTCCCGGCATACTGAAAAATATCGATGCCGACCCTGTACCAAGCATAATGCGGCGTTTCTCACATAAGAAATTGCTCCCGTTGTTGTATATACGCATATTTTCTGCAAACAGCACAACCTTTGAGCATCCCTTTGATGTCAGCGTTGAGTCCGGGCCAGAATACTAGCTGACAAGCTCTTGTTTTAGTCTTATTTAAACCCAAATGGCCCTCATGTATCCGTTGAAGCATTTCCGCCCTCATCGATTTCGGTATGACTACTTTAGTCCCTTTTAGCACCATGCCTTATACCAGTAATAATTCCGCCGCGGATGACTTCATGTTGCCCACCAAGCTACAGTCCTCTCTTATGAATCGCATGACCGACTGAAAATCAGGATCTATCTCAGTGGCTTCAACGAGCCGACCCCGTGTTTTGCTACTCACCTTGTCCGTAACCATACCAATGGCATGCACCTCTAAGTCGTCCTGGGAGGGCCCAATGTCGCGGGGTTTTCGGGAGACCTTGATAGCATGTCGGCCAGCAGCAACTCTTTTCCTCGAACAAATTGAAGGGAATAATCATATTTCAACAGTCGCGGAAAAAAACATTGAAGCCTTGGTGGCACCTCGCCGATTCCTTTCGAGGCAATTGCTAAGAATCGGCGGTGTTTTGTCTCGCCAAAAATTTTCTGGCCGTAGACAAAATAGTGAATTTTTTCACATCCAACTGTTATTCAAATCGTTTCTTTTTCTATTCGTGAGTGTCTCGGCTCAGTGGCAGTCGGGACACGTGACGTGAAGACCCAACGACGCCAGCTATCTCCGTGATGCTGCAACAGTGCAGCTCCTAGCCCATCTTTTGATGCGTCCGTGCTGCGAGTCCGCTTGGTGTCCTGGCTCAATCAAAAATAGATAGTACAGGTGTGCTGCTTAGAACTGTGCAGATAGCTGCCCACTCAGTGGTGTGCTTTTTTATCCACTTGAAGATTGTGTCCTTTTTAATAAGACCGCGCTATTACTTCGTCTTGTCAGTCAGATGCGGGATATACTTGCCAAAGCAATTTGCCACACCAAGCATTCGCTGAGCCGCCCGCTTATCAGAAGGGCGCTGCATTTCCGCTGTTGACGCACTGAATGTGGGATTCGGCTTTATCCCGTCTTGACTGATGATGTCACTCAAGAACTCAACCTCTCTGCATGCAAACTTGCATTTGGCTGCATTAAACGTCAGACCCGCATTCTTTGCTAATTCTAGAGCCCCACGAAGGCGCTCGTCGTGTTCTGCTTGGATTGCACCCCAGACCAGGACGTCATCGACGTACACGCGCACGCCTGGTGCTCTGTGTAAAATTAAGCTCAACGTTTTTCGAAACACTTCAGGCACTGACGCAATGCCAAAGGACAGTCTCAAGAAATGGTAACGCCCAAAGGGAGTAGCGAACGTACAGATGCTTGATATGGCTGGATCCAGTGGAATCTGATGGAAACCTGAGTTTGTATCGAGGCGAGAGAAATATTTAGCACCCGCCAGTTTTGCTTCAATGCCATCTCGCGTCAGCATCTGATAGTGCTTGCACTTCAGGCACTGATTAATGCTCCTAGGGCCCATGCAAACCCTGAGTTTGCCATGTTTTTTTTTCTGATAATGACGAGTGGACTCACTCAATCTGTTGGTTCGCTGATCGTTTCAATGATGTGGGCTTTTTCTATGCGTTGCATCTCCGCCCGCAGTGGTTCGTTTAGTGCCAAGGGGACGCGTCGTGCTTGCTGTATCACTGCTATGCAATCTTCGCGCAAGACCATCCTGTATGGGTGGGCTACACAGCCGGTACCTTGGAAAAACTGTAGGAATTCTTGGGGCACATTGTCAGAGCTTTAGGCATCTACTGTGTTGATTGAACGCACCAACTGTCCCAGCACCTCCGTTGCGTGTAGTCCAAGTATCGCTTGTTTGCTCTTTTTCACCATGAAAAAGGTAAAGGTGGCAGACTTGTCATTCATAACCACTGGCAGGGTGGCCACACCGAAGTGTTTAATGACATCGTCACTGTATGACCGAAGGACGGAGCTGCTGGGCTTCAGGTCACCATTCGCTTGGAATTTGCGAATAAAAGAATACGGCAGCAAGTTGGCCTGGGATCCAGTGTCTACTTTCAAAACAACCTGCTGGTTGGCTACTTTGGTTACGACCGTCCAGTCAGCTGTCCTTTCAACGGCGCACCCTCTGACATTGAGGATATCGAAGTCGTTCTCGTCGTGTACTATGGCACCGACGGCAGGCTCCTTCCGGCACCATGCCGCGAAGTGATTGGCCCTATTGCACGCGAAAAATGTCTTCCCGAACTCCGGGCATTCGTTATTGTCATGCGTTCCATTGCATCTACCGCATGTGAACCGTTGACGCTGTTGCACGGCCGCCACGTGCTTATCATCTTGGGCCCAGGTCTCATTCTGGTGACCTGACACTTTGCCCACTTTGCATATCTGTTCTGCGTTGAGCAGCGTGAGGTCTTTAACTTTGAGCATCTTTTAGTGTAACTTTAGATTATTTCTGCCAAATACAATTTGATCACAAATCATAGAGTCACTAAATGTTGAGAAGTTGCAAGTCTGAGCTAGCTTCCTCAGGTCGCACAGGAATTGTTCAAAAGGTTCGCCTTCGGCTTGACTCTTTGAACGAAACGCATACCTCTCGTAGACTTCATCCTGTTGCTCCTGACAGTACGCTTCAAACTTGCTCACAGCTGTTGCGTAGTCATATTTGTCTTCTTCCGCCGTAAAAGTGAAGTTGTTTATTACCTCCAGTGCGTCATCTTCAGCAACACTAAGCAGCAGCGCCGTCTTAACAGCCTCCACCCGGGATTGTTTGGTTGACGCTGTTGCTTTCAGGAAGAGCTCGATCTTTTGCTTAAACAACGCCCATTTCTTTGCGATGTTGTCGGACAAAAGCAGCTGATCGGGTGGCTTGGGGAGTTCCGTTTTTCTAGCTTACTGGCGTAACGCCTCTTCGTTTCTTCAAGCCATTCCACGGTAGACCAACGGTCGGCCCACTTCCGACACCATGTATCAGCCAGCTAAAGCAAAAACAGAAAGAACGTTTACTGATAGTGGCTGTTAGGTTTTATAGAGGCTGGCGCTGACGTCAGCAGTTTCTGGGAGACGGCACTAGTACGCACAGTGCGTGCACAGCTTGCCCGATACCGTCGTATTAGCAAAGCGTTAAAAAAGCAATCTTTGTGCAATCTTGCCGCTTCATGTAGGCGTTGCATGGCCAGCGCAGTGTTATAAGGGCTACGATCCTTTAAATTACTTATAAATGCCTTTTTGTGTAAACAATACACATACATAACATTGACGTGTTGTTATATTGCCTTAGATATGCGCTATAATTGCTTTTTAATTGACAATCGCACAAGTATGAACGCTGAACCTGGAGCAGTAATTGATGGGATTCTTTAACGTGCACCCAAATCTGAGCACACAGGGAAAGAAGACTGAAGCGATACAGGAAGTACACTGCAATGAAAAATTATTCAATTATGCGTGCATGCGGCTCATCATTGCTGTGGAGTTTGCTTTAACAAGCTTAATACACGCGAGAAGCCGAAGGGCACATACACTTACCATTGGCATCAAATGAAATGCTAAAAAGTGCCAAACTTAGAAATTGAATAGTGCGCTACATCAGTCATCACCACGAATGGGTGCCCATCAGTTAGATTTTGCAGCACTGCGCATGTCCTTGTTGATTACTGGGCAGAATCCACAATACTATTGCTAATGTTTCACGTTGTTCGCGTTTCATTTGATGCCGACAATCACAACGCTCCAACCCGTTTGAGGTGAAGATGGAAAGCGCAGTTCAACTATGATTTGGTGAGAGTTATAATTTTGATATGTTCTTCATTTGTTTGTTTTGTTACCTTGCTTCTACCGGTGATTATATTGGCAATAACAACAACCAGGTGTAATCAACTCCACTAATGTTGACAGTGCTACATACCTGCGGGGCCTTACGTACAGCAGTTGTATCGATTGGACTTTGGTATCCAGAAACTTCCGCTCGCAAGTGCACTGGTTTTCAGACATCGAAACGCATGGGAGTGACCACATTCCAACTTATATGCGAATAAGGGGTCTTACTAACTCCTCTCCTAAGATTATAATACGAAGAATTGATTGGTGCAAATTTTTGCGACCCATGAAAACTACATGCCGTGAAGACCCTGACCAGAACTCGGATGATGTCATCAAAGAGGCGATGACGGAAGCTTCCTGTCTCCTCCCGTTCACCGGCAAGCGTTCAGATATCGACGTTGAACTGCAAAAATTGTGCGCGCTTCGCCAAAGGGCGAAAAGAAGATACAGGCGGACGAAAGCAATATGCGACTTGAGGCCGGCACGACGCATACAGAAAAAAGTCTAACGACGTTTAAACAAACTTGAACAGGAACGCTGGAAATCATTCTGTGAATCATTGATCCCCGAAAGCTGTTGTCACGCATCTGGAGCACTATTCGTGGCCTGCGCTCAACTCCTCAACAAAGACATCCTTTCATGGCTTTAGCCCTACATTTAGGCCACACCCAACTTGAAATGGCAAATGAGTTTTGTACGCGAATCGCTGATATGTCCGTCTTGTCCGCTGGCACCATTAGGAGTGTTATCCCTGAACCCCGCATCTCCGAAATGGACAGTCCTTTCACTATAGAAGAACTTGACGCATCTTTGGCTTCTTCCCGACGATCATCCTCACCAGGACCCGATGGCATCACCTACGCCGCTCTAGCCAACCTTCAACAGGAGGCAAGGGGACAGTTGCTAAGCTATTACAACCACTCATGGCAGGCGGGCATCGTTCCCCAGGATCGGAAGATAAGTCGACTTGTGCCACTACTCAAAGCCGGAAAGTCACCATTTGATTTGACATCATTTCGCCCTGTTGCCCTCACAAGTTGCGTAGGAAAAGTCATGAAAAGAATGATACTTATACGCCTAGAATGTTACCTCACGCGCTACCACGTATACCCAAACTGCATGACGGGTTTTCGGCGAGGTAGGTCATCTCTTGACAACGTGATTGATCTCACAATATTTATTCAGCAACAGAAGAGCCTAAAGCGCATACCACTGACACTCTTCCTCGACATCAAAGGGGCTTATGATAACGTAACTTATAAAGCCATCCTAGACTAGTTTGAAGCTTTTGGAATCGGTGGTAAGATGTTCCAATGGATCCAGAATTATTTGACGAGAAGGTCTTTTTTTTGTACAAACCTCAGATGGACCTACCACCAATCCCTACACCTCCCGTGGCGTCCCTCAGGGCGCCGTATTAAGTCCTGCTTTATTTAACCTCGTAATGGTAGGACTCCGTGAAATTTTGCCAAGTACTATCCTCGTATACATATATGCAGACGATATTTGTCAATGAACTTCGGCTGTAACTCGTCTACAAGTACGTGCAAGAGTCCAGAAGGCTGCCACCCTGACATGCTCATATCTCCGCAAGCAAGGTCTTTTCGTCTCAACGGAGAAATGTGCATTGGTCGCGTTTACTCGCAGAGCCATGACATAATACCCCGTTACCATCTATGAGCAAAATATTCCATACCAGAAGAACCATCGCTTCCTAGGTGTGATTAATGACAAGGACCTTTCGTGGAGTGCCCACTGCAATTACCTGAAGAGAAGGCTAACTTTCATCGTCCACATAATGCAGTTCCTCTGCGGAAAATCTTGGGGCACATCAAAAAGGTCAATGATGCAGCTATACAGGGCACTGTTTCTGGGATTTTTGTGGTACAGGTTGCCGTTACTGGCAAGTACGTGCAAGACGAACATTCGGGCCCTCGAAAGTCTGCAAGGACAAGTACTACGCGTGTGCTTAGGATTGCCGCGATGCACCTCAACCTACGGGGCAATTATGATCGCAAGAGAGCATCCAATTCAAACATACATCACCACTGACAATTTCAGAGCCCACATAAGACACCTCTGCCGAGTTCCTGGTCACCATGTTGCAGTGTTGCCACTTGAAAGACCACAAGCGATGTTTTCAAAGAATATTTCTGCCCATGGAGAATGCCTTCCTTTCGGCTTTACTCCAGCAACGAGACCAGCGTCACCTCTATGGTGCCTACAACAACCACAGGTGTGCCTCACTATTCCGGGAATAACGAACAAGAGCCGTCATTTAACAGTGGTCCTACGACAGGTGACATTGTCGTTACTCAACGAAAAATACGGCCAGAGGACCCACATTTACACCGATGGATCGGTCTCGGCTGACAGCTCCACAGCTGTTGTTGTCATCCAGACGTACCAGGTCACTATAAAGCTCAAACTGTCGCATAGGACAACATCCACAGCAGTGGAGCTTGCCGCCTTACGTTCTGCTATACTTTATATTGCGGAAGCCCTAGCTCAAAATGGGCTGTGTTTTGCGACTCTAAGGCATCCCTTCAGAGCTTGCAATCAGCTTTACGACAAAGGGAGCATCAACAACTAGTGAATGAAATAAGAGAAGTGATTCACGAAGTTTTATCGAAAGGACATGACGTGGTGTTCCAGTGGTTACCGGGACATTTTGGTATTGTCGGTAATGACCTTGCTGATAATGCTGTCCGATCCGCCCACGCGGACGCCCAGACAACCCCGATTCCATTGTCGAGAACCAACGCTGCAAGCGGCCTTCACTCGTTCGCTAACACCATGTCAGAAACTTGGCTGAGTGACCCCAGTGTCAGGAACCGCCGCCTACACAAATTGGAGCCATCGAGAAAGCTTCAAGTTCTATCGGACCTCTCCCGCCAGGATGCAACTTTACTGTGCCGCCAGTAGTTAGGAGTAGCTTTTACAAAGGCGTACTCCTTTTGCATAGAAATGGCGGATAGCTGCAGATGTGAATCGTGTGACACTGACGAGACAATAGAACATCTACTGTGTTCATGTGAACGTTTTTCGAGCGAACGCAACTTGCTACGCGAAACGTTAGAGACACTAGACAGTAGACCTTTCTCCGAAGAGAAGATTCTTGGTTCATGGCGGTACGCGTCGCAGACCAGCAATGCGACGCGAGCACTGCTAAGTTTTCTAAAGACGACAGGACTACGCGATTGCTTATAAGCATGCAATGGACAAGGTCACATCTACACACACGTTGTCCTTCACTTCTCTCTCTCTCTTCTCCTTTTATCTCATCACCCCTTCACCCTGTGCAGGGTAGCAAACCGGACGTGCGTCTGGTTGACTTCCTGCTTTTCATTTCATGCCTTCTTCCTCCTCCTCCTCGACGTCGTTTAAACGAGCGACACTCGCAGTGACTTTGCATCAGATCTTACCCATGTTCTGCGGCTCTCACGAAGAAAACTCTCGGGCTTGGATAGTTTTGATCTCATGGTATTTTTTTTTCATTGGTACTCACCTACCCTTCGGACGCGGGCTGCTTTTAAGGGGCGGATTTAGTGACTGTGCATGGCTCTGCTCTCACTGCTTGGCCGCGACTCTTTTCACGACATGTCGTCTTTGCTCGAATTATCAAAAAACTAAGAAAAACAAAAAAACACGTTCATACATGAATAGCATTCGACAACCGTACGTCTCGCATGCCTTCAACGAAAATGACGCTTTGATTTTGGCTGGTTGGAGCCAGGCTTCGTTCGCAGAAAGCTGCTGCCGCCGCAGGAGCATGGGGGATTTTCGCATACCCACCAAAATGCAATCGTGCTTCAATGTTGAAATCTTCGCTTCAAGGTTCAAAGTCTACAACCACATTCATCAAGACAATCATGAAAGCCTTGGCATCACTCCACCACTGCCAAGCAGCAGCCTACTACACGCGCGGTCACGTGCGATGGCGCTTTCTAATCGGCTCAGAAGAACCTGATTCATGATGACATCAATTAAGAACGCTGTCTTTGGCGACAGAATTTGAGTAAGAGATATTTCGTCTCCTGTTTATCCTTCATGATAACGTACATTTTCACACCCAACCAAAACTGAATGCTTTCTTCACTGCCACTGCTCATTCCATCGCAACTTCATGTTTCTCGTTAGAGTACGTTTAAGGTCCCTAACTGACTGTGAGTTCCCGACAACCAAGCAGTACAGCTTCTCCAGAAAAGATCTACAGCTCGTGTTTCATTCACTACCACGGCGAGAAAGCGGATCACGAACATCGACCTCACTGTCTGCTCCGATGAGGTGGTAAGCTACAACTTATTTTTCTGCTAATAACCCTCAAGATTTTGCATTTGATATCACATGTGAACGTGCTATATTCACTACACGAGATGGTATTACTAACACATATGGTTTATATAGACTGCGAATGGGTCCTAAACACACTTATAAACCTAACGTGTTTTAATTGCCTCACAAGTACTTTACCCCTATATCTGATATCGGCCATTTTGAAGGCGATTGCGCACTGGTATTGAAACAACAAAAGCCAATTCCCCCATCCCTCAAAGGCTTATGTCTGAGCTGTTCTGAAATATAGTGTATTGTTTTGCAACTATGCATCAACACATGAGAGTTGAGATTGAGGAAGTTTTTACGTATTCATTTTGGGCTGTTTAAACAAAACTCGCGAAAAAAATTTCTGCGATATATAAATTTTGTTGCGTAAGTCAATTCACGTAACAATAAAAACAACAACTTCGCGGTAGTTGTCACGTCAGCCGCTGAAATAAAGCGTGCTGTGACTTCCATGGAACATGTCAGCGATGGTGACGCATTTGCTATATATATATATATTTGCTAACGTCATCAAAAAAGTTCATAAGTGGATTCACGAAGCAAAAGTTTGCGTAACAAGAGCGAGGCTACGAGGAAATCTTAAGAGCAGTCCGAACCACTCTGACGAAATATGTGGCTACTCAAAACCTGCAGCCATAGCAGGATACCCGGGTGCGCTGGCTCCTTTCGACTTAATTCACGGCCGTGTAGGGCTCTCTGAGGACTGCTGAAGTGTTTTTATTTATTCGGCGCTTTGAGTTTCGTGTGTGTGGTGTCTCAGAGACGCAGGTCATGGTATTGACAACCACCATCGTGGAATAAGTACGGAGTCACAGTAATAAAGAATCCTATTGGGCGCCAATAGGCCGCGAGATAGAGCAGAGTGGCCGCCGCCTCGCGGCTACTGGCCGAAAAGGTGAAGTGTAAATTGCTCCTTCCGTCATTTGCTAGCCACGTCGTGTGTTTATGTGCGCGTACGTCACGCACGTTTTCAAAGTGTGGTTTGCCCGGTGTTGCCAGTGCGAGTATAACTGTTTTTACGTATGCCTCAAACGACGTACGAAAGCATTTGGTCTTGCTAGGCTGCTAATGCATTGCAATACGATCGGCGAGTGCAACAATACAGAGTGCTGTTTATTGTAGCCGTACCCTCTATTCACCAGCATAATTTCAGAGTGGGTGCCACTTTTAGTTTCAAGCACATGACAAAGAGCTCTTGGCATCCTCCCAAACATGATAACTAATAAGTGCTGGTTGAACGCAGCGTTTTATAGCGACTCGGTTTTATAGCGACTCGGCGAAAAAAAAAGCTTTTAGGCCATGCAGTTGCGCTTTGTCGGTAGGTGTGCACATACGGCACTATCACGCGAAAAGCTTTAGCTATTAATATGTGGTCGTAGTACCACTAAATAAAAATCATAGTAAAACATGAACTTCGAGACAGCGGTACTTAAATGGTACTTAAAACAGTTACCACGCGCAACGGTGTGTTTAGATTTAGGAACGCTATAAAAAGCCCAGATGTTGGAAATAATTCAGGCGGCATGCCTACCTTATAAATAATGTCCTACAATTTTGCTGAAAATTTCATCTTTCTTACATTGTTTTCATCGTTTGTGTGGCATTGTTAGTGACCGAGGAAAGGAAGCCGTAATTCTTTGTCTAAAAAAAACATAATTCCTAATTACCACAATTTTGTTGTAGCACCATCATGCATCGATGAAAGCTTTCTGCTGAACTGTTACAAAAAATTTTTACTGGGGCCAAAAAATTTGCGTACATGTTTTACACGCAGTGTAGCGCAAAGTGCCGTCAGCCACTAACCTCTCCGGGCTACACTTATCGACTATCCCACATTTCTTGGTGAACAGAATGAGAGAAAAAAAAAACATATCCTTTATAAGGTGTGAATGATGGTACTAAACTAATCGCACAGATATACGGGCTTCGTATGATCTTTCTTTCTTTCTCTTTTTGTAGTATGCAGATTAGAAAGATGTAAAAAAGTAGTTCAGTCACACTACAGCAGTGCGTATCTGGCGGAAGACAAGCTAACCATGTACAATGAACACAGCGAAGGGGTGATCCTGGACGAGCATCCTGGACGAGCATCCCTATCAAAGACAGAATGCGCTTTGCTCGCGGTTAGTGGTAACGTTGCTAGGGCGTCGTGCAACGATTCAGTAGCGAAGGGCGCAGATATCAATGTATTTGAAGTCAAACTGTAGTCAGATGTCACGCTGTAGTCAATGTATTTTATCCGCCGACAATCGGCTCAGACCGCGCGCAACGAAGCGCCGCTGCGTGTATTATTATATGCGCTCCGCAGACCACCTATCCACACTTGCGCAGGACGGCGCTGCCAGCTATAGCCCGATCTCGCGGCGAATAGCGTAAAAACTTGCATGAGAAGACTTGTGGTTGGATGAAAACCAACGTGCTACGTGAATGGTTGGTGAATTCGAACGCTGCCCAGAATATACTCAACTTTTCTAGGTTTGTTGCTGTGTTGCTCCCCCCATCATCCAAGTAAAAGTACAACTAAAGAGGCTTGCTCATTGGTACATATTACCATCAAAGAGGTTTAAGGGGTGGTGACACCAAATTTCTAGTCTATCCCAAGCCTGTTGTGGGTTTTCTCTGTATGCAAGGACTCTGCACACGGAGAATCGGACACAAAAAACATGTAGAATATATTTTATTTCACTTCTAAAAGTGTGTCTGAATGCTCACTCTCGCGATCTAGGCTAACCGTTTGCGCAGCAACCCAGACGTTTCAGAATAGGAGATGCAATTGCAGTTATCATGACGTCACACCTGATTTGTAGTGACATGAGCGACTTCCGGCATCTCCGAAACGCATTTTGTGATAAAGGAGAGAACTAGCATGCCTGCTGTTACGAGCGTGCTCGCGTCTCTGATTGATATGTGGGGTTTAACGTCCCAAAACCACCATATGATTATGAGAGACGCCGTAGTGGAGGGCTCCGGAAATTTAGACCACCTGGGGTTCTTTAACGTGCACCCAAATCTGAGCACACGGGCCTACAACATTTCCGCCTCCATCGGAAATGCAGCCGCCGCAGCCGGGATTCGAACCCGCGACGTGCGGGTCAGCAGCCGAGTACCTTAGCCACTAGACCACCGCGGCGGGGCATGTGCTCGCGTCTCTTACAGCGACGCTGTGTGCGTCCGTAAAGAACACTGGGTGCTTTCGAAAAGACACTCGACGCGTCGTTTAGAAACGCTGCGCACGTCCGACAGCCGGGCTGTCTGATCCTCCATAAGCATCTCGGCACCAATAGAAGGCCGGCTCGTCGAGGGTGGGGCGGCTTCCTCGTCCACGTCCTGTACATACGTCATAAATATAAATGCTTTGTTTTCTTCTCGCTGCGTTTTGCCTTGCCACTGCCTTGATGCTACTACAGGTGGCCATGACAACTGTCAGCGCGTTTGTTTTTCTGGCGCTTGGTGTGGCACGTGTGTGAGAGCAGACAAAACTCAAACCGATGTCCGTCACAGCCTTGTGTGTTCACGTGACCAAGCCACCTATGCATCGAAGTCACTGCCCCATTTGGCACCGTGAAACCGAAACCAAAATAGGTCCACATAAGTAGAGCAATAATAAATTATTTAGCGAAACTACACGAATCTTTGTGTGTGTATCATGCTTCCTGGAACTGGAGCAAACGCATACAGCAAAGAAAACGCATGCCACAAATTTAGTGGCACCACCCCTTTAATAGGATCATAGTACCTGCACGCTATTGGAAATAAATCTGGGTGGTACTTTTTAGTTAATGGTGCGTAGAGCCCATTATGTGGCTGCACTGTATTATATTTTGATTGGCTCTAACTGTCCACATCAGCAATACTGTCAACATCAGCTCAGTCCGTGACGTTGCGAAAACACTTCTTTCATCTGACAAGCCTGTCGTGTTTGCCATATCATCCCTTTCGCACATAAAAGCAAATTTTTTCACACCAAAAAAATTGCGCAAGTACCATCTAAGAACTCTTTCGTACTGCGCAGTTGGCAAAAACAACGTGTCGTCGTGAAGAGCGTATCGATTGGTGCAAGGTTTAACAGACGCCTCTCGCTTAATTTCCTTCAGCGCTCGACTGGGTGTGTTGTTATTACCGCTGCTATTTTGGTGCTATAAAGCGCTGTGAAAACCAGTGGCAGTGAATGGTGAAGCATAGCGAAGCCTATGTCTAGGTGTGGTTATCAAGCGGGATCGGCGCCTGTGTATCAACGGTACCAAGCACTCGAGAAGCCTGCATTGTGTGTTTGAGCGGCAGTAACCTTTCGTTCGCTTCGCTTTCTAGTTTCTCAGTCGTGTGGTGTGGAACACTTCAGATTGACAGAATTTCGGCATGTTACTTGAGAAACCTCCAGTACGTATGGTAGGGTACACGTTAAAAAACCCCAGGTGGTAGAAATTTCCGGAGCCCTTCAATATGGCGTCTCTCATAATCATATGATGGTTTTGGGACGTAAAACCCGACATATCAATCAAGTACGGACAGTAGCGAATAAACTATGCGCTGTTTTGGGTTCTTGCTTCGCCACTGGTTCATCAGCGCACTTCTATTTTCTCGTGAGCAGTCCAGTGTTCAGGAGGGAAACAATGAACAATGCTCGTTATGAACCGTGATTTTGTGTTGAAGTCTCCAAAACTTATGAAGAGACAGTGCTCGTGTGACATAGAATTTGAAGACAGCGTTGATAATTATTTTGCCCTGCGAAGTTGCGGTGGTGGGGCTTAGAGTTGCCGTGTCCGAGTGCCTTGATACGTCGAACCGAAGCTGCAAGATGCTATGTTCTGTTGTGGATCTTGTTGCTTTGGTAGCATGCCTGGACTGTTCCTAAAAAAGAACCTAAAGAGTTCTACCTATCAGCGAGAGCCCGTGAACGCCAAGCTTCCCTCCAGCCCACAGAAAGAGCAAAGATTTCACCGGTGCCTTCCTTTGAAAGTAGTTGTAGGCCCATACCGGCAAACTTCAAGTTTTTGAGTTCGTCTGGCCATCGTTTTGCACGGCACTAAAGCCTTGTCAGTAGTGCCTCATGGCCAGTTATTACACCAACGAACGTGCACGCCTGGCAAGCCTTTCATTGCTATGTCATTGGCAGCTTCCAGTCAGCAGATGTTCTTTGCCTGTAGGCCCCAGGGCACATTTGGTCCCTAATGACACTACACTGTAAGCAAAAACTATCCGAGTTCGGCGTTTTTTCCGGCTCATGACCTCTGAAAACTCTCTCGCGTTTAAAATTACTACCTCGTGTAGGAGTAAAAGATGGTACATGACAGTTTTACCCCCACCTCTCAGGCAAGTAGTAAAAGGATGTCAAAATCCAGTTTTACCACATAGGGAGTTTTCTATCGCGTGATTTTATAACCTGCGTTTCAGAGTTTATTACCACGTGACTGCAAGGTGCAGCTGCTTCGGCGGCTTTTGCCCCATACCACCCTTGTGACGCTCTCAGTGAATACTGAAGGTACGCGAAGCCCACAGATGTTTTGTTTTTGTTTTTTTTTTGCATCGCCGTGCCTTTGGACTGACCTCGAGTCAGCGCACTTTTACTGGAACTGGGGGCACCATAAGCACAACAAGCGAGAACAGCATTTTGTGAACAAAAAAAAAGAAAAAGACGGGGAGAGGGGCGCTCTCAAAAAAGAAAAAAAAAGAAAGAAAACCTGCTGTGCAAAGTTGTCCTGCATATTTTCGCAAAATGTTGGCTTTTGCTCGCCGATGGCCTTGGAGACAGACAGTGCAACAAGCTCGGTATCTGTGTGTCTGGTTCGGCTGATGGATCTCACGTGTTTTCTACATCATCGAGCGACCGAGCTCTTCCGAGTGCCTCCGAACCTGCACGTCGCGGGTATCTCGCTTCCGAGCCGAATCGCGAAGAGCTGCCAGTAGTAACAAAATCAATCTGGTGTCCTCGTCCATGATTGCCTACTGGAGAATCCATAAGCAAAATGCTTCACTCTGTCGTCGGCACCGAGCAGCGGCCGTTAGTGACCAGTGGGAGTGTGTCGCCGGGTTAGGTGAAAGAAGCATCGCATATATTTTGTTCCATAGTAGGCGATGTCTGCATGAGTAAAGTGCTGCCCGAATTGCCTACCTCATGCACCAACTGTTCTCAAACATGTAGCACGAAGCCGATAAGAGGCAGACGGAACCAACAAGCGGTGGCCGGGGCGCACGAAGAAAACTTAGACCTGCCCGGACGGTGGTCTTTCGTTGGAAGTATGCATGCACCGCCCCGTCTAAGTAAGATAGCGGTCACGTGTTCATTTGTGTCTGAAATGACGACAAATTTCGCACAGGATATGTGTTCTGTGGTCGCCACCTGTGTTTCATCGGATAGCCGCGCTCCTCGAAAAGGCCTAGAACGCCGTCGGTAAGCAGCTTGTATGCAGGCGTGGACCGCTCTTCTACGCCCGTTGTGATGAATACGTGCTGCTACTGTGTTTGTGCACCGTCGCTCAATGAAAATCATTGAGCTACCTTGGTTTGTGCGTACTTATGTATAATTATGGACTTGTGCATCAGCAGTGCTAACACGTGTGGGGCCATGAGCCCGGTGTGCCAAGTAATTATTCGATAATCAAAAAGGTGAGATCGTGTAGAGTTATAATAAAAGGTCGGTGTGACAATTAGGGCCCTGCAGCCCACCTTAAGCTTACGCTTGCACCTTCAACCGTTGTTGTTAATCGATGCAAAAAAAGAGCTCTTCTACCGGTACTACAGGGCCGGTCAAAAAGTCGTGCCTATATATACCGGATTGTCAAAGTGTACTTGAGCAACGCGTGCAGTGGGTTCGAGTGGTGTATTATTCTGCATTTGTTGTGTGTGCGTGTTTGTCTGTATGTGAATCTATGTGTCACCAATTCTGCCGCTCAATAAATTCAATCAATTCTGCTATTTAATAAATTTGTCGGCTCTAGGAGAATGCACACGTGAATTTTTATTTTTTTACCACCGAAAATAACTCCCAGAAATCACCTCAAAAACCCTCTGAAGGCAGTAAAAATTTACTTTCTCTATACTCGCTCAAAACCTCACTGAGCTAAAAAATTACTACTCTCCCTACGTTCTAAAACTCAGTTAGCTCGAGAATAAATTTTTACCTCGATAGAAGGTGGTAAAAAAAAACCAGGAAAGGTAGTGCGCTAGAGGACAAATGGTTTACCCAGTTCTTGAGGTTATTTCAGGTCATTTTCGTTTAGTGTGTACCGGCTACGAAATTCTCAGCCGTCGGTGAGTTTGCTTTGCGGAACTAAATTTGTTGGTATTCGCGTAGTACTTTAACGTGTTCGAGTTTTTTAGCTTAGCTGTTGTAATGTTTCCCTATGTTGGGTTCAAGAATAAAAAAAATTACTACTACCGTTATATAGATCATATATTTTGAAAAAGGAAAAATACATCAGCAGTTTAAGCGAATTCATATAAGCGGGCTCTTGTTTGAATATTAAGACACGTCTGTCTACTTACCACATTTGGTAGTTGGAAATCTTAATGTGAATTTGTTTTCCAGGAGCCATGTTGCACTTGAAGAATTCGTATTATTTTGAAGAATTAGTTTTATTCAATTACCGCTGTGTCAGCGCTACACTTCACAAGGAGCTATATATTGTGGTATGTAAATCCTACATGGGGCTGCAGTTTGTTTCAAAGGGAATATTGCAGATTTGATCCTTTTCACGAAGTTATCTCTTCATATAGTGAAAGTAGTATAAGGAGTGAGTGTTTTTATGATGACTTTCTAAATATATTGTTTTTGGCCCTTCACATATCACAGAGTTTGTTAAGGTCCTGTGATGCATCGGTTGCACGCACTGGCACATCAAACCATGGAACACCTGTACAAAATTGTAAGAACACATTCTTCCTAAATGTGCGCGTCTCTGCAGCAGCTTGATTCGCTATCAATCAGCGGACCTGGAAATGCTCTGGGAGCATGCACGGCAGCCTCATGTGGAAGGACTGTGATCTGCCTGCTCTCTTCGAGGGCACAAAACAGCCTAATGACTGGTTGAAAGGTCAGTTTGTTTAAGTACATACGACTACGTAAACACCACCTAATGTGCACACATTGAAAACCAGGGCATGGTTCCTAGCAGCGGATGCTTGTATCAATCTCACGGATAATGTTGATTGAACCATACTAAAGTAAATTGCGAGATAATTGAGAATGATGAAAGTGGAGACCCTGGAGCTACTAATGAATGTTCAGGCTGAAAACCTCGTGCTTTTCAATGAGCACAAGTACTTTGATTCATTACTCAGCTCTCGAGCTTGTAACTCACTCTGTGAATTAAGCGCACTGGAAGGAAATACCAAGATGGTGAAAATCTCCTGGCTATTCACTATTTTGAAGAAGAAAGAACTGCCGTACAAGCCTCGGTCAACATAGGGCCAGTAAAGGCATCTTTTACCTGATGGAGCTTTGTAACGCATTTGCACACCATGGCAAATCGCGCCCTCTCTTGCGTCTCTGCAACTTCTGCCAGCGTGTTCTGCGCGCCCACACGAGCTCTTGTGATGGCCTTTTTGAATAACGTGTTGATCCTATGCTGGAGCCGTGCACAGCTGGCAGAGGTCCGATCGACTGCTGAGAGTCATTCGTAATTAATTATCGTTCTCAGCCACAGCACTGACAAAGAGCACAAAATACCTTTCAGATTTACTGCAGGTATCTTGCTTCCCCGCCGAATGTTCAATATAGGCATTGTGGCTATTATCCTGCTTTGCTAAAAACATCTGCTAGGGTGAGGTTGTAGTGGGTATGTTGTGATCGTACTTTCACAAATTCCCAAACACCTAACAGACTCAATAAGAATATTATTTGGTGTTTTACGTGCCAAAAGCTTCATATAACAAATAAACTTTGTAGTAGAGGGCCCTGAAAATGTTGACTATCTGGTGTTTTTTAACATGCACTAACACCGCGCAGTAGACGTTCTCCACGATTTCACCTTCACCGAGTCACCACCACCGCAGCCTGGGTCAAATCCGCGACCTTGGGATCAGCAGCAGAGCACTGCAGCCACTGTTCCACAGAGGTGAACTGCAAAGCCGCATCTTGCAGGAATCGGTAAAGGGGGCGAAAACGTCGACTGTGCTAGTGCTTAAAAAAAGGAATGTTAACAATGCAATACACATAGACAGAAAAAGGAGGTACAGCATAGACACCCTGTTCAGTTGGCTTCTTTGTTTAGGGGCGAAGTTTTAGAAGCCATGGGTCAGTCCCTCTTAGCTCGTACGGGACCATCTAGTTCGACGACACAATCAGCAGGTGCGGATGAACAGACAGACAGACAGACAGACAGACAGACAGACAGACAGACAGACAGACAGACAGACAGACAGACAGACAGACAGACAGACAGACATATGGACGGACGGAGAGACAGACAGACAGACAGACAGACAGACAGACCAACAGACGGACGGACGGAGAGGCAGACGGACGGACGGAGAGACAGACGGACGGACGGAGAGACGGACGGAGAGATAGACAGACAGATGGATGGAGAGACGGAGAGACAGACGCATGGAGAGACGGACGGACGGACAGACGGACAGACAGACGGATGGATGGGCGGACGGAGAGAAGCATATACAGACGAAAGGACAGACTGGCGGACGATTTCCGGTTTACCGATAAAATACTCCGAAGCTCTGTCCCATTCATCATCATTGACTGCATGAGTATGCTGTGATTTGTTTTTGTCTACGTGGGTTTTGTCTTTCATCATAATGAACCACAAGCCCCACTACCCTTCTGGTACACTCAACAAAAATGATGAAAATAGCAGGTTTTCTTAAGATTCCGAACTCGTTAAAGTACAATCCCCCAATGGAGGAACCATAATGGGCGCAATAATAAAAAGACAACTGTCATTTTGCAAGAAACTGCTGTTTCTTATATAATGCAAATTTAAATAATATCATGGTTCATTGTGTGGGACACCTCAAACCGCTTCATGATTATGAGATACGCTGTAAGGGAAAGCCCCGGAAATTTTGACCGCCTGCTGTTCTTTAACGTTCACTGACATCGCGCATAAATTGGGCTTCAACCTTTTCACTCCAGCCACTGATCGACGGAGAGGACGAATGGTAATTTTTTAATGTTGCGTCGCGTGTAGCACTTACTAGCTAAACTTGCTTAGTGGTTTTGACACGTTATTATTGTTTTGCAGTCGTTCATATGTTCAACTTCATTAACCTGCTTCATGGCTTCTACCCTGAATTTCATGACTCCTACCCTGAACTTCTGGCAAGTGATAACTAGGAAAAGCTGCACCGCCATCGACTTTGTCCTGCGTGTTATGATAACAATATACAAGCAAACGAAAAATTTAAATATCATATTTCACTCCCGCAATATCTTCACTTTATTAGCATTCGGTAAATTGATGAACTTAAGTCATCAGTTTTTACTTGGCATTTAAATAATGTTTAGCAACGTTCCTTTATTAATTTGTTTATTTTTAGAGACATCGCCAGTACATTGTATGGCATAATATAGTCACCGCACACGACGAAAATATTCGTAAATTGCAGAAGAGAATAGCTGTTAGAAAGCGAGACAAAACGACAAGTACAAAAACAGCAAAAACGTTCAACAACCTAACGGCGAATACACCAACAAGCATGTCAGCACTACAAATAACAGGAACAGTATCAGTAACAGCAAGTATGCAAAGAAATAACAAGTTTGTTTGTGTCGTTTAAACAGCACGTAACACAGGCAGGATACAATACATATACGTAGGGTCGCTTTTGGTGGCTAATTGGCGCCAAATTTGCTACTTTAGGCCTGACGAGAAAAAAATTAAGTTTGGTGCAATGCTCTCGTTTTGTTTCCTTTTAACACCGCTTGTGGTGCATTTAGAATCCACTTTTTTATTATTTACAGGTAAAATAATTTTCATCGCTTGAGATTTTTCAGCCTTTTCATTTTTCAGCCTTTCCATTGGTACCACTTTTTTCAGCCTTTCCATTGGTATCAATCAATGCGCGCGCATCAATTCCCACCTGCAGTGGCTTTGTGCGCAACAAGCCACTCCGGCCTTGTGCTAACAAGTCACTCCAAGCCACACGGCAGGCCATCGTAGACGGGGTGTTGTGTCCAAGTTGATTGCATGGTGGAAACCACATGAATAGCGCACTGCTTCCGCTACCCGCTGCCCATTCTGGCGTCAGTTTCTAATGCTGATAGCACGGTGCTTTCTCTCTTGTAAAATTTACCGACGACAAATGTCTACTTCAAAACAAACTTGTTCTTGTATTATGGTAAATGTACACTAATGCATTACGTTGTGCACATCAACTGCCTCAACGTTTAGGGCGTACACTGACTTATTCTCTGGAATGTTCGAAAGTTACTTCATCCAGCAACTATCTTATCCTGCATGAAACTTGTGTGGTTGAATTCAACGTAGATAACCTAATAACTTTCAATAATAATCAATCATAATTTTACCAGGTTGCGCAACACACACACACACACACGTATATATATATATATATATATATATATATATATATATATATATATATATATATATACGTGTGTGTGTGTGTGTGTTGCGCAACCTGGTAAAATTATGATTGATGTAAATAATGTTAGAAAATGCAAGGCGATTCGGACAAGAGGTAATAATACAAGTGAACGAAACTTAGGGTCGAGCCTTGTCCCTGCGATGTCCGTGGCTTGCACGCGCTGGGAACGACGGCCGCGAGCGCGGCCATCGTAGGTTAAGAAGGGGACGACGATCATTGCGGGTGCGCTTGTGGCACGTTGTTGCTTCCGCTAGGCTGCCCCAAAAGCTATATAACGCGCTCGCTCCAGGCTCTCTCGTATTCGTGGAGTGAAAATGGTTATAAAAGAAAGAAATGATAGAAAGAATGTACATTCAGTTCGTGGATAGGCGGTGGTTTTTATAGAGATCCTACACAGCTCAAATCACCAATCACTTGTAGCCAATATTCATGTTCAGAAATCATATAACAGCGTAATATTTATTTATTTATTTACAGGTACCTCAAAGACCCCAATGAGTGAGGTTTTACATGAGTGGGGTTTTAATATCATGTATTATGTAAGCCACAGCGTTTAGTCAATCTGTTAGAATAGTTTTGAGCTAGAAAAAAACACTTAAACGCTGTTAGAAGACTTCTATTATCAGTTAAATGCAGCGCTGTATTATGTGGTTGCATTTACGCTTCTTCTGGATGGCAGCTATGCTTTCGAAAGGGTCCATCATACCTTGACATCGAATAAAATTTTTCAGATAGGGCTCAAGGGGTTGTTTCTAGTCTCTGTTGGCAAATATCTTCCAAGACAGCCATCAACTAGAAATCTTGTAGCGCGTTTAAAGTCATCAATACTAGTGTTCCGCAGAGATCAATTCTTAGTACACTGTTCTTCAATAGTTTTGCAAATAACGTTCATAGAATGCTACGCGTTTCTAAATACCAATGTGCCAGTGGCACGGCAACCTTAACATCTGCCAATAGCTTTTATGAGGCGATTACTTTTCTACAATTAGCTGCCTCTTAAGCCATGGGTTGGTTTCCAGATGACCTCGTTAATATAAATAGAACTAAAGCTAATATCATCTGCTTTCATAATGTTTCGAAGGAAGTAGTCGTTGACTATGTTTTTATATACCATGGTTGTGAATTTTCATCACGCTCTTGTAGGCCATCACAAAATTCATTTGTTGGGAAGTACCTTGGCTTAATATACCGTGATAGCGACCTTTTCCTGGAGTAGTGATCTCGCCTAATTATGCAAAATAACTTTACACAGTTTCACGTCTGCTGTATAACATGAGATATTACAGGCTGCTTTCACTACGAACGATAACACGTGCTTTTGTCTACACTATAATGCGTTACGGCATAACTGTATATGGGCACTGTCTTATGTCACAGCAGAATAAATAGTATAATATATAATTGTTAAAAACTATCTATTTTCAATACGAATCGTTAGGGTGTACCATCCCAAAACTATCATATGAGAGACGCTGTAGCGCGGGTCTCCAAAATTTTAACCAACGTACACCTAAATCTAGGCATTGTCGCCTCCAACGAGTATGCATGCGCCCACTGCGGCTGAGAAATCATCCCGCAGTAGAAATAGCTCTTATGACTTGAACATGAATTACAGCGAGGCATTTTCAAAATGTTGTTAATGCCGAACTTTATTGATCTCCTAATTCTAATAGTTGTCTGAAAATATTTGTGGTCCAAACATATACTGGCTCCGTGTGTCACGTTCTTCCCGTGCTTTAAAGTCCAAAGTTCCTTATTACACGCGTGCATGTTCAACAAAGTATGGAATTGGGACACGATCTCTATATGTCCAAACGTAATCCAATTTACTAACCCTCAGCATTTTTCACAATAAATCAAAATACACGTTGAAGAAACTGCTATGGTGCATTTGTGTGCCAATGTATTGCATGTTTGCTGTTGTATCATGCACCTCATTTTCAAGTATGCCGCTGAAAACCAATCTAGTGTGGTACTTTGCTTGGAAAAAAGTCACTGCATTGAAGTTTTTTTTTGTTTCTAACTGCTACCATGCTGGCAGAATAAGCGCCATGAAATACACTTCTGCTCCATCTTTTAACGGTGGCTCTAGTGCTTCGCCGTTTGAACTTACTTCAGATAATATAACACATTAGCAATCTGCGATGTTCACGGCCACTTTATATATATATATATATATATATATGTTTATATATATATATATATATATATATATATAATATAGCGCTTTGTTTCTCGCTATAAAGTACGCATTGCACTTTGTAGGGCCAAGGCATTACCCAATGTCTTTTCTAGAATCCGAGCAAGGTAATGGAATCACCTTTCTTCTCAACTAAGAAGTTCTTTTCCGTGAGACAGTAACCATTACTGAACGAAAAGCCTGTAGCAAGTTTGTTCAATGTTATTTTCGCTCACTGTATTTTGTTGGATTATGTTTTCTCCACTATCCTCTCTAAAATTATCGTGGCCTTCAGGGTGCACAAAGAAGGCTATAACTGAAGCCGTTCTTCGGCGGGAAACATTTCTTACTTGAATAATAAAAAAGAGGTATCAATCGTGCACCTAATTTTTGCGTGTGCACAGTGTCATTATAGTATCAAGTCTTTATTGTATTCAAACTGTAGTCATAAGCAGCTTTTAATATAAGGGGCTGCGAATATTGGAATTAAGGTAAATGACATTTTTTCTTCGCCTAATTTTAGCCTAAATTCTGACTTGTACTCCCCAAAGGAAACCCTATAAATGGGTGCTTACACAGTACACAGCAAAGACATGCACTCGACAGTGAAATGGAAAGGTAAACAAATCTTTTCCAATAAATAACCATCATGCCAGTTAAACTTGACAAAAAACTAGGTGTGTGCCTTGTGGTGAAAAATGGGCCAGCATTAATTTATGTCAATCAGTGTGTGCCCCCAACCCAGATGTCGTGCACTTTTTGTTCACTTTGAACAGGCCCGACTTCATTTAGTGAGCCTTTGAGCAAATAAACTTGAAGAAATGTTCGGTTATTTGTAAAAATTATCTTTTTTCTGCGATAAATAAGAGGTAATGGCTTTTAGTTCACTCGGGTGAGAACAAAGTGTGAGAAGACAGCGCCAAGAAACCGCACGCGCTCTTTACTGCAGTTTCATGATCAAATGGCCTTTGTTGATGATGCTTGTCTTTAAACATCTAAAAATTTTGACGAATGCTTTCTCCAATATTCAAGCATCAACGAAAATAATTAAATCGAGATATTTACAGTGTGTGGACAAGGTGACTTCTTAAGGCAAAGTGGGCTTACAAGACGAGAAAAGACACGAAAGTGCGAGTGAGCCACAGATTTCTTTTGTGCGTGCATAAGTAAACAACGTGTCAACGCGAAATGTTGCGAATAAATAGGAAAACTTCTCATTTATAGAAAAAGTACATACTAAGGGGCAAGCTAGAATGCAATGAAAATACGTTTGGTCACTCTGGGTAAAACACGAGCAGTTTTGTTTGCCACACTTATACCCCACTTCGGCAGGACAAACGTGAACCGTGGGGCGTTCTGCAGGTACAGAGCTGCGCATTTTCTAGGAGAATGAAGTCGCACACAGTGCGACTAGACTGAGGTAGGAACACATTGCTTCAGCCTCTTTGCAGCCGCGCTGTGGGGTCGCAGGCAGATGATCAGTCGCTGAAAAAGAAAAGCCCGGCACCATTGAAGACACCTGTGCAATTTCTTGATGAAATTCAGATGTCAGAAAAATTCAATTTTTACAGAAATATTTTCAGACAGCATTAGCACAGAGTGTTTACAAAGAAGGGTAAGGTTGGATTTTTAAATTTGCAAGAAATTTCGCTCAGGCAACTTTGATAAATATTTGTGATAATTTTCTCAGCTTGTTTTTTAGTGCTATTAGCAAGCTCCTAAATATTTCATAAACTAAGTTTTTTTTTCAAGTACGCTTTAAAAACAGAATGTTACTATCACGGTAAACCCTTATAACGGCAAATTTTTTTCAAGTCCAGAAAATTTTTCATTGTAAAAAATTAGGTAGCTTGAATTTGATGATAGTAAACATGTGCCTGCGTGTGTGGGAGGTACAAAAGCACTGCCGCCCGTCAACAGCTTTATTATAAGCAGAGCAGTATAATATATATTTTTATTAAAATGAAACAGAGCGATATGCACAAGCTTACGCAAGAGTTCACGGGATTAAGGTGGCTTAACGTGATCTGTAATCAGTCAATAAAGAGCGTCTCCAAAGCCAGCCCTTCACTCATCTATACATATTAGGAAATAGGTTCACCTCTAGCACTATTTTTTGTATATTATGCGTGTTTTAGCGCGTATTATCTTAAAGGCAAGATATGGATTGCATGATATACGCTTTACAAATGTCTCATTATTGTTCTAGATGAGAGTACAAGGCTCTCCAATTGTCCTTACCAAAAATATCATTACAAAAATTTTGTTTTGTAATTGTATCACCTCAAAAACTCGCTCTTGTATTGATCAAAACAATATGTTGTTTTTATATTGGTCATATATACACATTCGCAGCTCATTCAGGCTTCAACCTCGGGGTAAAAAGTGCAAGCGTTATGTTCATGAGCTAGGAAGTATAAAAAAAGAGGCGTGACGAATAATGACACCTCAGCCACATGCATCTCCATCTACTGCCGTAATAGATGACTTAAATGTTCAACCTTTGCCCGTAGAATACTCACATACAAGGTGTTGCTACTACTACAGATTTGTCTCATCAATACTGGAATCCACATTGAGCGCTTTTGCTCTTGCAAGCCGCAATTATAAAAATAATACATGATTCTAGAAACGACCCTGTACACTGCTCTCTCAATTTGCAACAAATATTGGAAAATTCAGCCCTACTCTCCGGCATTTCACTTTGAATTTTATTACTATCAGACGTATATTGAACGCTATCTCAGACGTTAACAAATTGGCCTTTTTTACATTGAAATTTCACAATGCGTTGTTGCAAATTACAAGTGTTCAAAATACGCCTATTTTATGCTTGCTTGCACTGAGAGATGCACTCGTAATTTATCTTTTTTTAAGATTATACGAATAATTTTTGCGATTTTTTCTATTCGACATCTTATAAGTCTCTCACGAGGCCGCAAAAATCAGGCTTGAGCATTCTTTCTTCGCACTGAAAGGCATCCATCGACAGGAAATGCGGATACTAGAGCCGAGAGCCTAAGGCCGTCGGCGAGCGAGCGTAAGGTAACAATCCAGTAGACAACGCAACATTACCGTGTAGCGAGAGTAATCCCCAGCGCACATACCTCTAAAGAAGAGGCAGCAAGTAATATTCAGGCAGCTACAAACAAATGGCTTCTTAACCCCTTTGTTTTATCACGCTTTATACCCTCAGTTTACTCCACCTGTTCTAAACTCTGCCGAAGAGAGGACGCAAATCTTTACTATATGCTCTAGTTCTCACACAAATTACAAAAAAATTGGAGAAGATTTTTGAGGCTTTATTGAAATATCATCATCAAATACAGAATGACATAGTTTGTACTTGCTACAGAAGGACGTCCCAAGGTATACACCGTCAGGGGCACCTTCTATCGAGAATGCATTGGTGCAATAGAGGGCAAACAAGTGACGACAACAAGCATAATATGAAGGGACAGTTTCTCAACAAAAGAGAAAAACAAGAATGCAAATACTTTCAAAGTTGCAAGGCATTGAACAAAACGAAAACCTGTAGTTAACATCCATATTGCAAATATTTACATCAATTAAAAAAAATAAAAAAACACAAAAAGTGCTGAAAAAATTGTTATTATGAAAGCTGCATGAAATCTTTCCCTAATTTCATTTCAAATGTTGTTACACTATGAAAAACTTTATTGTTTGAAGGAAGCAATTCTCATAGGCTAATGCACGAAAAATTCAGTGTCTTTTGCCATATTTCGAGTACAATACCGGCAACAATAAACGAAAATCAGGAAAATCTAGTAAAATAAACTAAAACTGAAACTGAAACTGAAATTTGCAGTTGTGAGCAAGCGGGGTGGGATGCTTTTTACTTCAATGTTAAGATGACGTGCACAAAAAATGAGCGTGCCCAGTTTCAATGAACTGGAATGATTCATGAGAAGAATGTTGAGATTACAGTACAAGGGTGGGGCAGACTTCCCCTAGGGACGGGAGCTGATAATTTTTATTGCTTTATTCTGCAAGTGAGCAACCTTGGAAAGATGAGTCATGCAAGTGTTTACCCAAAATTAACAGCAACATGTTAATTGGCTATGAATGAAGGCGAAGTATGAAGCACAAATAATATGCAATGGAAAGTAGGGGCGAGTTTTAATAAGAACACAAACGCCAAAATAACTTTCGGAAGAAATTGGTACAATGTGTATATGAAATTTTAGGTGAGAATCGATGGTAAAACCAAGAAACGTTCTATTGAAGGGGCAAATAACTTGCGAGTCAAATATTAAAAATGGCATAATAGAATGGTCTTACGTGAGGAATGAAATAGCGTGATTGTACTTTTCAGTGGGTTAATTACGAGATGAGTGTTATTGCAGAATTGTAAAATATTGGTGGCGTCACTATTTATTTCCTGACGAGAATTTGCTAAATTGCTACTCGATAAAAAGATGGTACTGTAGTCAGCGTATAAGGTACATTTAGATAAATTAAGACATTTTGGCAAGTCATTAATGCACAAAAATTGGGAAAGTCCAATAAATGAGCCTTGAGGGACACTTTGAATTAACGTAATGGAGTTAGAATAGAAAACACTAACTAAAATACGCTGAGACTTATTCGACAGGAAGTTAGAAATAGGCATTAGTGTGGGACCACAAATACCATAGGAGTCTAGTTTTGTAAAAAGAATTTCATGGTTAATAGTGTCAAGCGTTTTAGAAAGATCCACTAATACAGCCGCCGCAAAGAGGCCCATATCAATGGAATGTTTAAGGTAGTCAGTGAATTCAAATAAAGAGAGTTGAAGGAATATTAGGCCTAAAATCGAACAGATAGGGTGTGAAAAGAATGAACCCTAATTAGACTATTTGTTAGGAGAGTGACAAGCAATTTCTCCAGAAATTTGCTAAAGAAAGAAAGAATAGTGATCGGGCTGTAGTTATTGATCAAGTTTTGGTCACCTTTTTTAAACACCGGAAGCACTTTAGTTCTTCAGAAAAAAATCACCTGGCTTAAACATGAAATAATTACATGAGCAGAGAAGTTAATATGTCAGAGGCAATGATATCATTTTTGATAGATGAATGTTATCAATACCGGCACCTGTACATCTTATTGGATTATTACTTGACTAACTTCATCTAAAAAACAGGCCTTAGATAGGAGTGCGGGACCCGAAGATGTGTGGAAGCAGGGTCGAAGGTAGACACATATGCCTTGGAAAAGTGCACGTTAGAAGCATTGGCAATATCATGGGCTCTTGTTTGTACTCGTGGAGCATCCAACGATTTAAAATCTTCGACTCGGAAGCATGTTGGTGCAGAAATTCTTTGATTGCCTTCCAGTTTGGTGGCTGTCAATTTGATGTTTAAGAATGAAAAAATCGTATTCCTGATCCCCTGATCGCGCATATCGCTGAGCAGTGAGAGACCACGCTTCTCACGTACGACCCAAAAACACAAGTGTAGGTGCCGGAGCAGGCAACCGCCACGGACCAATCTCAAAGGACTTTAGCACGCTGAAAACTAGCTCCATGTATAATGGCGCCAAGTAAATGTTTCTCCTGCTCCTCCTTTGTTGAACAATGTTTACTTTTTTAATTTGTGATGATCAATATCATCAGCCTGACTAGGCCCACTGCAGACTAAATCAACGTTTTTTTGTTGGAGCAAATGTATCTCCCGTGATCCGCCAATAAACCCCGTATTGTGCTCTCTGCTGCCACCTTATACATGTGAACATGTTAATCTCCTCGGACCACTTAACTTTCTGTCTCTTCTTCGTGCATTTGTCATGTCTTGGAATACAGTCAGTCACCCTCAATTACCAGCCGTTATTCTGCCTACGTGCTACGGGCCCGATTCATCTCCATTTCTTCTTGTTTTTCTTAGCACCGGTTTGTTCCCTGACCCACTGTGCTCTTTTTTGCTCGCTTAAGGTTTCACGTAGACGCTTCCGTTTCATCGCTCGCTGCGTCGTCCTCAGTTTAGGCTGAACCCTCTTTGTAAGCCTCCGGGTTTCTGCTCCTTTGGTAAGTACAAGCAAAATGCAAGAGGATTATTGGAAGATTACCCTTCATGATTTGAGGATGCTTGCTGAATGTGATCCACCGCGTCTTTATTCTTCTAGTTAATTATCTCTCATGGTTTGACTCTTCGGTAACTACACAGTAAACTTTTTACACTTTCATGGGTGTGCAAAAGACGTTCTTGCCCTTTAAATCTTTTCTACCTATTTTAACACCCTTTTATTTGCTTGTACACCGTAATAGAAAAGTTTAATTGGCATAACGGTGTTATCATGCCGTTAGTTATCTTGCAATTAGGGCAACAGCTAAAGGGTGTATACCTATAATTGCAATAACTATTGTTCGGTACAACGTCCCAAAGCAGTCATATGACTAGGAGAGGCGCCGTACTAAAGGGCCCTGGAAATTTTGACCACCATGGGCTCTGTAAGATGTACCGAAGTGTCACTACACAGGTCTCGAACAATTTCACCTCCACCAAAATTATGGCTGCCATGAACTGCCGGGATTCGATCCTGTGACTTCAGGGTCAACAGTTCAGCACCATAAGCACCACAACACCAAAGTGAGTGGTACACGCGCAGGAATCGACCTGCATCCATGCTTGCAATTAAAATCCCACGCATAGCGCAACGTGCCTGTTCTACTGCCTTTCATAAAATTACAATGTTGTAGGGATCACATAATCAACGAAATGATCGAGGCATTGACACATTTCACAGGACACTCGAATAATCGAGAAAATGTAAAAGAGAAAACTTTTCTCTTTTTAGTGTACACTTCTACATTGCTTTACCACTTTCTTTTGTCCACATTAAATGTCCATAAATGAATGGGCCACTGTCACGATCTACGGACTGCGCATATTCAAGTGTAGAAGCAAAAACACTTGCTTGGTCAAAAGCCGTTCGAGCGCAAGTCGTTTTCACTAGCTTTTTGAAGACGAAACGTGCTTGGTCGATAAGGAATACAATTTACTACCTTTGGCAACCATGCGGGAGCACAGGTAAGTGATTCTTTAGGGCAAAAAATAATGGCCAGATAATAGCACGGTTAGCGCACGCACCGCCTTTGCGAAGCGAAGGGGAGAAGGGCATGAGAGGTAGGAGAGGTGCACTCCGCCTTTCTTTAGTGACCCCCCCCCCCCACCCCCATGGTGGGCAGGTCAATGCGTGAGCTCCATCAATCATTGCAATACAATCTCGCGTGTACATGTCTGCATTACCAATTGTATATTTTTAATTCAGAAGACATGCGTGTTTTGTGATGATTATTACCACTGTTGTTCATTTCTTCCCAATTGCGTTCACATTGTATTTGCAAACGTTTCAAATTTCATTCGCTTAGATTTTTACTGTTATTTTTAGAGACGATAGTCTTCTTCGGGAGCTTCGACGCAAAAATTTTGGTCTGTCTGTCTGTCAGTACATTTGTCTGTTTGTCCACTCTGACCGGCATCTGGTACTTGAAACGGCTGACACCATCCGCAGCGACTACCAATGTTGGTCAAGGTTGAGCGTTCATGCTTGTGCAATTGTCAAATAAAAAGCAATTATTGCGCATGTATGGGGCACCATAAAAACGCGCATCTATTCTGCATATGCATTCTTCACTAGAAAACGCATACATAAGTAACTTTAAGGACCGTAGCGCTTATCACGCGGCGCTTACCATGCAACGCTTGCACGGAATGGTGAGTGTTTCCAACGCTTTGCTAAGATGAGATGGTGGTGGCACCTACCCGTCGCCTCATGTTCAACACCTTATCAGCTCTGAGATGGGCGCGCACGGCCACGCGCTTTGTTTTCAAAAAGAAACTGGCAGATGGCGCGCATGTCTCACGTGTGACATGACTTGATGCGCTCGTTCGCTTCCGCTGCACCATCGAGGCACTCTGACGCAGCGCCCCCGAAGATCATTCACCAATTTTCTTGCGCAGAGCATGTAAATAATGTTTTGTTTACTCTCTCCACACGCAAGACTATCGTCTTTCGACGACATTTGCAGATTACATGCAGATACGGGGCCATTTTTTGTAGAAGTTATACTATTGTGTGCTTTGCGTATTTATGTAATGTACTTGTATACTTGTATATACTTGTATATATTTTTTGTATATTCAAATGCATTAACAAAGTGATTTAGAGCGCAAATGTAAGGCACTTCTGCGGTGCTGTAGCCATGACACTTGTTAGGACGTGCCACTTGCCAGTCGGGTGCCTCACAGGGGGTCAGTTTTGCATAGAATTTTCTCGTTTTTTCAGGTGTGCTAGTGCTCTGTGTTCTTTTTTTGTGTTTTGCCGGTGCTGCTTATTAGAAAGATGAGCTATACTGAAGCGTGGGCATGTGGCGTCGTATTGTGGAGCACTCGCCAGGTATGTACAATTCTGCTATGAGCGCTTTGATAACAGCGAGAGCGTGATAAGGACGCCGTGCTACGTTTTTCATTACATGTGGACGATATATAAGGGTGGTTTGTTAACGTAGCGAACCACTTTGTGTATGTCATTTTATCAGGGTGAAGGCTAATTTGCGGAAATTTAAGCACGGGCGAGCTTTTTCTTTCGAATGAAGCAAGCTTCGTTGTGTGAAGCAGCGAGTGCGTGAGTGCGTAGTGGAAATTCGGCGGCAGGTTTAGGCAGAGTTGTGGCGGCGCCCGCCTCTGACGACAGTGGTGTTGGAAGGGAGCCCTTCTGGCGATGGACCAATATTTTGGTTAAATAATTGTTGGCCAAAGACGGCATTTATTAGCTGTAAGCGTTGATCAAGTCTAGGGTGCGTATGCGTGGATCTATTTTATTAAGGATTTTTTTTCATGCCTGTTCATATTGTGTGCTAAAAGAGTGAACGTGTCTAAGACAGTTTTTTAAAGTGCTATAATGAATTTTTGCGGGAAGCCAAACGTATTCCGGTGTATGAAACTGCGCCGGAACGCATCTTTGAATTACCGTGTTTCTCGAGCTGGCATGCAGCATGTTGCCTTCTCTTCGGTAGGGCTTGCAAAGCTTGCAATCACGTTTAGGTGTTTATGCAGCCCATTTAGTCAAATGTGAGCTTACGGTATACACCCGCATCTAATGTTGCCTGATGCGGCCAGAACCCATGAAGTTTGTGCCGTTCGTTAAACTTAAACTGTATTTTCGAAGAATTTTTTCGCGGCTAATTTTGATGAAAATGTTGTACCTTAACTTGCGAGCCCTAATTTGATCAACAGTTCATGTGGTCGAGCACATTTGATTTTATTCAGCTTGTTTGAGCAATGCTTGGATTTCGTTAGTTTGTTTAGGTTCAATAAATATTGTATGCGCCTCGCCCAACGATAGTGTTCAAACTTCGCTAAACACTTTTACGTGCACGAACAATTAGAACAGTTTAGACCACCACCTCCTATGGCATTTAATAATAGATGACAAGCTTATACCTGTCTGGTCAGGAACAGACATGAAAAAAAATAAAAAAACTGCACACTGACCACGGAAAAAGCACAACGTTCGTTACTTGTGAATAAGCCTTTCTTCTGTGCGGGGGGCAAACCGTTTTGCTTTCAATTGTGGTCAGCGTGTAGTTTCAATTGTCTTCACATCAGATCATAAGCTTGAGTACATTCTCTAGGCCAACGCTACGGATGTTCAAGGCATCATTGCTGTTTTCATAAAAGCATATATTATTTGTCGCTCAAAACATGCAATAATGTTAAATATGTTGGTATACATACATAAGGCATGCACGTGTTACTGTTAAAATGTAAAACTAGACAAAGCAATTATCTGAGAATCATGAATATAGACTGCATGTTTCCAAGTTGTCGGCATTGAAGCAATTATACAGCTTCGGGAAGCAGTCTCATCAGATGATTATTGTGTATTGCTCAATCGCGGCCAATAGCTTTCAGGATTCTGGTTACTGGAGATTGTTGCAAAAGCTTGCATGCTTTATTGGGATGGCATGTTGTTCAAGATGGGTGCCTGTATGTCTTAGCATTTTCACATTTTTCCCGTTATTCATTCGACAGACTGTAATGAAGGGTATGTGAGGGATGAGTGAGGGGCACTGCCTTTTAGTCACCTGGAATCGTTAAAACTGATTGCCATAATTTAGCAGGAGAGAATAGTATTTAGCGAAACCAACTTTCGGTAATATAGGTATAATCGTCCCAATGTAAGCAGCCGGTAGAAAGTTACATTGGCTGTGTTCAAAGTAAAATTCATAATTTATTTTATGTGTTACCTGCAATAGATACTTGACGAAATCGCATACCGTCATGTATATGCTGTCCTATTAGTGAATTGGCATGTATACGCACTATGCAGGAGCGCTATTCAAGCATATTTTGGGACACATCTGTGATGTGGAAATTGCCTATTTATTTGTAAGGTTGCAGCTGTGCTCATCAAGAACATTGTGGCAGTTTTTGTTGTATCATATCGGGTTTTCGTACATCCTGCTTTTTTTAAACACGATGTTCCTGATCATTCTAAAAAGAGTGTAAAATTGAGCTTTGCTAAGAGGCACATGTCAGTGAATTGTATTTTTTATTTCCCTCACAGTCTATACATGCTCGTCGTAGGAAGAGAGAGTGGAAGACGTCTGGACAAGCCTGTCAGCAACGCTGGCTCGTAGAAAAGTTGGCTTCTGGTGCACAGCAGCTGTGCGTGCCTTCTGTTTCCCGTGAAAAGGGAACTGCACAGAGCCACCTGGTAGCTGTATTCAAGGAACGCAAGCGTTAAAGGTGTTCAAATTTAACCCATTTGTTGTTCCTTAAAAAAGAAGCCGGTGGTCTAAGTTATGTATGTAAACACCACCTTTGCAGAATTGTAGCATGCCTGTGCTCAGATATTCAGCCGGAAAGTTTAGTTGCGGCTTGCATTATTATGTATGTGGCACTGTGAGCACCAGCAAAGACTCCCTGATTTGATGCATTTATTTTGACCAGGGGTCAAAGGCATGGGCAAACATTATAATGGTTGCTCTTTTACTATTAGCTGGTGATAGCAAGATCTGACTGCTCGTTACACCAAGGCGTAATTTTTTGCTATTCCTCACTGGCTTGCACGCAAAATCATGAAAAGCTTCATCAAACTTCGGAACGGGTTATTTAGGAGCACGAAGATATTCAAAGAATTGGTCCATGTGGGACTGTGTAGAAACATGACTGCCTGCAACTTTTCAATGCAGACAGCCCTGCCTACTTCAGTTACTTATATTTAAATATTGTTCGTTGATTAGGCAGATGACAGAATAATTTTCTTACTCTTTGTCCTCCTGCACATAGTCTGCCAAGGTTGTTTTCTGTTTTTAAGGCTGAATTTATACTCAATTAAACAGCACATTTATGAATGTGCCAGTGCTACTCACTAAGCTCTTCTTCCTATATTTCGTTTTTTTTCAAGATATACTGAGTGAGTAGGCCACCAGACTCATATGTCAAGTTTCAATTGATGCCTTATGTGCAACTGGTAATTTAAAAACAATTTTTGTGTTGTGATAAAAAAACAGCACATTAATAATTTTATATTAATGTTTTATATTAATTTTTTATTCTTGGTATTTACATGTATAGAACTATAAATAACCAACTTCCACATTTCACTACCATTCTTTCAAATAACAATGTCACAAGGTTTGCCCTTAACAATAACTTTCTACTGCCAAAAGTTCGCACCAATTATGGCAAACAAACCATTCATTTTACCGGAATTTCTTTTTGGAATAGTTTGCCTTCCGACAATAAAGTATGCCGTTCCCTGAAGGTAATTAAATCGAAGTTAAAAAATCATATCATGTCAACTAACTAGCCTGTTTTGCTGTTTCTTAATTGATTCCTGTTCATTATGAGTTGCGTTCTGTAATCATTTGTCATTGAAGTTAGCACGTTATTCTTACTTTTTGTTTCTGTGAGATTACAAGGGTATATTCTTACTTTATTTGTTTCAATTGCATTTTACTGTAGCTCTGTCTCCCTGCTATGTACATTACAATCATTCTCAATTCTACATTGTACAAGAGGTCCCCCTGCAGTCTCTGACTATGGGACCTCTTTCTGTATATCATGCACATGTATTCTTCTTCATTTAGTACAATAAAACCTTCTGTTCTGTTTCTGTTCTGTTCTATATTCACTGTAACCTTCACTGAACAACTTATTTTAATAGGTTTTGTAACCTTAGTTATTTCTTTGTGGCTTCTTCTGCTAGCTGGGTAAACTCTTCGGCGTCCGTCTCATTGCCATAATTTTCATGAGGAAGCATTGCGTCTAACGTTGCGGTAACATCGCGTCCGTAAAGGAGACTGAAGGGTATCTTCCGAGTGGTCTCCTGACGAGTCATGTTGTACGCGAACGTGACGTAGGGCAAAATGACGTCCCAGTTCTTGTGCTCTAATCTACGTACATGCTTATCATGTCAGCCAGGGTCTTGTTGAGGCGTTCAGTGAGCCCGTTGGTCTGGGGATGATATGCCGTTGTCTTCCTTTGAGCTGTACCACTTTGTCGGAAAATGGTGTCAAAAAGCTCAGCCATGAACGCAGTACCTCTGTTGGTGATGACTGTTGCGGGGCACAGTGTCTCACAACGATGGCTTCGATAAAAAATTGCGCCACTTCAGCTGCCGTTGCCCATGGAAGAGCGCCTGTCTCCACGTATTGGGTCAGGTAATCCGTGGCGACGATTATCCACCTGTTTCCAGTGGCAGACTTAAGGAAGGGGCCCAGAAAATTCATGAATATTTGTGCGAATGGTGTCGCTAGCACTCGGAGAGGCTGTAGCTGGCTAGCTGATTTGATGGATGGTGGCTTGCGACGCTGGCAATCTAGATATGCCTGCACGTAAGTTTTGACAGCTTTTACAAGTCTCGGCCAGTAATAGTTTTGCCTTATCCTCGCCAATGTTCTTGCGCAACCCAAGTGACTAGTGGTAGGTTCCTCGTGGCAGGCTTGCAGTACCTCGCGGCGAAGCGAAGAAGGAACGATGAGCAAGTAGCTGCTGTCGGCGGGTGAAAAGCTCTTCTTATCAAGAACGTCGTTTCGCAAGCAGTACGACGGCAGCCCTCTCGCAAATAACTTCGGCACGCTATTTGTTCGCCCTTGTAAGTAATTTATAGGCGGTAGCAGTTGAGCATCGTCCTGCCACGGTTAAAAAAAGGCGGCAGTGTCCACAATTACCAGAAAGGCCGTGTCGTTGCCGTCATTGTGCGGGGACGCCGTCTCAAAAGGATACCGAGAAAGACAGTCGGCATTGGTATGTAGTTTTTCCGATTTGTAGGCAACAGTGAAATCAAAGTCTTGGAGCCGGAGACTCCATCGTGCAAGACGGCCAGGCGGATCTTTCAACTTGACAACCACTAGAGAATGGTGATCGCTGAGAGCAGTGAATAGGCAGCCGTACAAATAAGGTCGAAACTTCAGGACTGCCCATACCATTGCAAGACATTCTTTCTCCGCCGTAGTGTAGTTAGCTTTCGCTCGGGACAGCGTCCTTCTGGCGTAGGCGATCACCTTTTTGTTCTTGTCCTTCGACAGTACGACCACTGCTCCAAGACCCACATTACTAGCGTCTGTATGAAGTAATGTGGGCGCGTCTTCATCGTAGTGGGCCAGCACGGGGCGTGTTTGCATGCGCTGACCAAGCTCGTAAAACGCCTGTTGTTGGTCTTCGCCCCATCTGAAGGGGATATCTTCCCACGTAAGCTGGATCAATGGCAATGCGATGCGCGAAAACTCAGCAATAAACCGGTGGTGATAGGCACAGAGTCCACAAAAAACAGCAGATCACATGGACAGTCGGAATCGATATGCGGAGCACGAATGAGAAAGGTTAATATGTCACTTTAAAATCAGCACAACGTTACGAGGTGGAGGTAAATGATGCCGTACCCGACTTCCGTGTCAGGATTATCATGTTCGAATGTGTCGCTTACTTTCGTCATCTGTTCACGTTATGTGACACCAAATTCAGTATATGTGGAGCTAGTGAAATGGTCATGAGCACGCTATGAGCGTGCTATGTTGTCATGTTCTTACATGACATGCGTCTCAGGATTATATGTTTGCACAAGTCATATACTTTGTAATAGTTGAAGTCACGTAACACCAAGTTTGGTATATGTGGAGCTAGCAAAACGGGCGCGAGCGCATCAAGAAGGGCACAATATACGCCATTGTAGTGTTGACGCGCGGCCACGCTGGGCACAGCGCCGCTACGTTAGCAAAACGCGAGCAGTATATAGTCTGACGCCAGGCGCGATGAATGCGACCAGCGTCCAAAGGCGTGACCCGACGGCAACCAGCGCGAAATGTGACATGCTGCATTTCACGCCAATGCATTACCCAGACAAAACTGCTCCTACATCTTTACGTGACAGATGGACGTGAGACGTGCTGAAACGCGCATGCATCAAAGCAACGCAGTGCGGCGCGCGCCTGCGAGAATATGGCAGGACCGACACCTGGCGTGGCACTGCCCGCATGAAGCGACGTAATGAACTCCGGCGAGCGCGCGCATCGCGTCACTTTGAAATGTATTGGTGCCTTGACTGTGGCATGTAGTCATGTTCTCATATGATACGCATCTCATGATTATCATGTCTGCACCAGTAACATACTTCTGTCCTTCATTGACGTCACGTAATACCAGATTTGGCATATATGAAGCTAGCGAAATGGCCGTGAGCGCAACACGAGTGTGCCATGTAGCCATGTCATTACATCACATGCATGCCGTGATGATCACGTTTGGATGTGTCATTTACCTATGTTGCCCGTTTGCGTCGCGTAATACTAAGTTTGGCACATGTGAAGCTAGTGAAACGGTCGGAAGCGCATCATGAGCGTAACATTTAGTCATGTTACATGACACGCATCTCACGTTTATCATGTTTCTACCAGTATCATACCTTCGTCATTCATTCACAACCCGTAACACCAGATTTGGTATAACTGAGGCTAGCGATACGGCCGCCAGCGCATCATGAGCGTGGCATGTAATCATGTTGTTACATGACACGCATGCCATAGTTTTCATGCTTGGGTCTGTCATTGTGCTTGCCATGCAATCATGTCATACCATACCAGTTTTGCAACATGCCATGTGAACCAAACCACCGCAAGAACTGCAGGACCTTGAAATGTAAATCAAGACATTTATGAAATACATGTCATGATTTTATTGTTATGACTACTCTGATATGCTGTTCATACAGCATATCAGAGTAGTGGCGGAACTTCAGTGATTACCATCGACCGATCACCTACGGACATTCCCTATCGGAAAAAAACGAATGGTGGGCATGATGGAAACCACCACCCACCATTATAGTGGATTAGTGTAGTGGGTGAATGGTGGGAAACGCCCACCATGGCGCATGGTGGGCATGGTGGGTGCTGCAGTGTCGGCAACACTTGAGCGTGAAATGACGTCATAATCACCGTGACGAGCTGCCACAAAAAATAAAAAAGTATTCTAAAAAACAGTATAAATAACAGCCGTCCCGTAAAAAAAAAACAAGGCGCCACGGAGGATTGAACGTGCCACCTGCGGATTCCCATTCGAAGACACTAACCACTGCGCCACACCAACATGACGTTGACTGGGTGTTAAATACTTAGTTAGCATACAAACTTACGGTTCAACTTAAGTTATGTTTGTCGTGTACACAACATAGACAAGATCTACACCTGGTACTAAAAATTGCACACTTAATAAACACAAGCAACTGCGGCCTGTAACGATTGTTACTATGTTAACGGCACTAGTGCTATTTTTTTTTACAATTCACAACTTCAAGAAAAAAACCAAGTGGACTGGGGAGCAGCAACAGTTTACCGGCGGGGTCTGCCAAGTTTAATATCCGTTTCGCGCTCGTCCTAAAGGGTGACATCTGCTCACGCTTTATGACGCCTCTAGGCTCATTCATAGATACGCCCGCCTAATTTATTTGATTGAGTATTGGGATGCTTTTCGCGCAATGTAGAGGGCGGTCGCGCCAGCGCAATGCTGTAGCTTTTTCGCTAAAGCAACTTCATAACGGCTTGGCCAAAACGAATGCAGTGTGCCGGAAACATTACGCTATCATGTTGGTTCACCAAGCATGCGAATTGCCACGTCTGAGTTCTCGTACAAAAGCTAGAGAAGTGCCCGCGAGTGCGACCGGCGGCTGTCGGTGAGAAGACAATTACGTTCTCTGGGAGTGCTTCTTGAGCAGACACCATACACAATGAAAAATGCTTCATTTAGGTTAATTGATGCCATGGATGCGCGGTATTGTCATACCTTATCGTCGAAATCGCGTATTCTGAAACCCGGAAGCACGGATAACACAACTGTACGGGCTCGGTCGGTAGGCCTAACTTTGACGGAAATCATGGTGGTAGAACATGTAGTGTACAGATCCCAGCTTGGTAAACTATATAAATTGCCCGCCATTATAAGCCCACCCATCATCTGCTTACTGCTTCCCAGCATTATCGCGATGGTGGGCAGAGCTTCTCAGCTTGGTACACCATGTGACCCACCATAACAAGCAGCACCCATCATCTGCTTAGTGCTTCCCAGCATTATCGCAATGGTGGGAAGAGTTTCTGAACTTGGTACACCATGTAGCCCACCATAATAAGCACCACCCACCATATGCTTAGGGCTACCCAGCATTATCGCAATGGTGGGCAGAGTGTCCCATTATTGCCCACTATCTAGCCTCTGCTTTCCACCATCATTTCCACTTTACCCATCATCTGTACACCATATCACCCAGTATGTCCCAGCAAAACCACCATATTTTCCACTACGTCCCACCATAGCCATCATAATTTCCACCATGCCCACTATTATTTCCACTACGCCCACCATGTTTTCCAGTATCCACCATGGCAATTTTTCCGATAGGGGGCGCCCATGTGACCAAAATGAACCCTATATAGACGAGCAACGCTTCTGCCTCGTGGGATTTGGAGCCGGCACGCTGGCGGACATGCAGCTGATTTCCCTGTTTTTCACGCAGGTTTTCGCAAGTTTTGGATTTGCCTTCTGGCTCGCTGCAATTGTCGGCAGTGCAGATCTACAGTCTGGCCAAAACCAAGCTTCAGCTGTGCTGTCATCTTCGGCGAGTATCGCATCCCACGCCTTGTCGGACCACGCCACGAATTCCGAGCCCGCTATCTTCGATGACGAGCTCGGCGCGTGAACTTCAGTGATTGCCATCGACCAATCACCTACGGACATTGGCGCCCATGTGACCAAAATGAACCCTATATAGACGAGCAACGCTTCTGCCTCGTGGGATTTGGAGCCGGCACGCTGGCGGACATGCAGCTGATTTCCCTGTTGTTCACGCAGGTTGCATTGCATTATCCCATTCGGGCTTCTCGGCTATTGTGTGCGTTGCCGGCTCCTCCTACTTTGGCATTTGCTGATGCTCATTGTCGTAAAAGAGCGTGAGCGCCTCGAAGAACGTCTCTTCTGTTTGCTAAAAGGGTGTTTTATTTGTTCCTACTGTTGTTGCTTTCCGGCGATGTGGAACTTAACCCGGGCCCTGTTGAAATGGATATCTTACAAAGCCTGCAAAAAGAGCAGACTGAAATCCTAAATAAGCTAGATTCTATGGAATCCCGGATCGCGAAGCATGAGGGAATGATAGCGGACATAAAGGACAGCCTTGGAGCAACTAAGAAGCAAGTCGAAGACTTAGGCAAAATAGTTACAGAGCATAAGGATGACATTTCGATTCTGCAGAAAGAGTTGAGGAATTTGCAGGCTAAGTACGTTGACCTGGAAAACAGAAGTCGTAGACAAAACCTTTTGTTTTATGGAGTAGATGACAATAAAAAAGAAACATGGGACGAATCCCAGGAATCGATAAAAAAATCGTTGGCGACAAGCTTGGAATCGAAGTGGCATCGTTAGAAAGGGCACATCGCATTGGTGTATACCGAGAACAAAAAAAGCGACCTATCATCGCAAATTTCGCTTCGTACAAAGAAAGGCAAGAAATTTTGTCCAACGCAAAAAAATTGAAGGGGTCAGGTTTCAGCATTGGTCAGGATTTTGCGCCAGCTACTCGGGAAGTGCGAAAGCGGTTATGAGAATAAGGTAAAGCCCACAAAAGTGAGAGCACAAAAGTAATACTGAACTTTGAGAGGCTTTTTCTTGATGAAAAAACGTACGTATGGGATGACGAGAAGAAGCAAGTCGTTCCATTGCGAAAAAAATGACGCGCACCTGAAAAAAACACACGCCCGACACAGCTTCGTTGCTGTTTTAATAAATTGTAGAAGCATAACGAAAAGACGGATGAATTGGCGGGGCTTATCGAGTCTGTTAAAGCTGACGTAGTTATCGGAATGGAATCGTGGCTGCACCGTGATATCAGCGACTGTGAAGTATTTCCAAGTGACTTTGCCGCGTACCGCAAAGATAGACCAAGCCATGGGGGCGGTGTATTCTTACTTGTGCGATGTTCTTTGAAATCTGCTGCCCTTGACATTCAGAGTGATATTGAATCTGTTTGGCGCACGATTAACCTAGATAAAAATTCTTCATTCGCTGTAGGTGCATTTTATCGACCCCCAAACTCGGACTACAAAACACTTCAGTCGTTAAATGAGATTATCTCGGAAGTTTCAAACCGAACATTCCTTCTTGCTGGGGATTTTAATTTGCCAGACTTAGAATGGCATGATGGAATATGCGTACGAGGCACTGGGTGCCGCGCAAACATAGAAATGAAAAATATAATAGACAACTACGGCCATACCCTGTTTGTTACTTGCCCAACTAGAAATAATAACCTTCTTGACCTTGTGTTCTCAAATTCGCCCAGTTTGGTGAATAATGTCAATGTTATTCCAGGAATCAGTGACCACATGGCTGTTGTTACAGAAATAAAAAAAGAATGTAAAAACATCTCAAATAGTGCGGCAAGAAAGGTTTTTCTGTTCAGTAGGGGTGACTACACAAGAATATTCGAAAAGCTAGAAGATTATTTGCCCGTGTTTGAATGCCTAGCTGAACACTACAGTATGAATGATTTATGGCTTAGCTTTAAGGACAAGTTCTTAGCACTCGTAGATAAGTATATACTTGCGAAACAAGCCGGAAAGCTTCGTAAACGCAAGAAGCCATAGATGACGTCCGGTATTTTGAGATTAATTCGGAAAAGGCGACGGGTTTTTGGTAAATTAAAGAAATCTGGAAGCAGTGACCACGTGAAAGAATTACAAGCATTAACGGAGCAGTATAAATCATGTGTGGAAAGCGCAAAAACGAAATATTTCGAAGGGCTCAGCAATAAAATGAAAACTAATTCAAAGTGTTTCTGGCATTATATCAAAGAGTGTGGGTCTGGTCATGTTGGAGTGGCTGAACTAAACTTTAATAATATGGTTGTAGTTGATGTGGAAGCAAAAGCTACCTGTTTAAACAAATATTTCCAGTCTGTGTTCTTGCCCAAGCTTGACGTTAATTCAAAACCACACCCAACCACGATTCCGCTGATGCCACCGGTAGAACTGAGTGCCCGTGGCATATGTTCTCTTCTAGAAAACCAAGATGAATCCAAAGCAGTTGGTCCTGATGGCATCTCTCCTCGTATTCTAAAGCAATGTGTACTGTCAATTTCCCTTTACCTCTATATAATTTATTCAAAATCCCTTTCAACGGGAACTCTACCCGAAGATTGGAAAATTTCTCATGTTGTTCCGGTTCATAAGGGTGGCTCAAAAAACGACGTAACAAATTACCGACCCATTTCATTGACGTCAGTGGCATGCAAAATTTTCGAGCACATTTTATCCAAGCACATATTGACCCATCTTACGGCTAATAATGTATTAATAAATGAGCAGCGCGGTTTTCGTAAAGGTTTTTCTTGTACGACGCAACTTGTAGAGTTCTTTCACGAGCTGTTTTCCAACGTTGATGAAGGTGGACAAACAGATTGTGTGTTTTTAGATTTTCGAAAGGTCTTTGACACCGTGTCACACTCCCTTCTCCTGGCTAAATTACAGACTCTAAATTTCGACCCAAATATGTGTTCATCTGGATAACCAATTACTTGCTGAACAGGCGTCAATGCGTTCTTTTAAATGGGAAGTGTTCATCCTATGTTAACGTTACATCAGGCGTGCCCCAAGGCTCTGTTCTTGGGCCTCTCTTATTTCTTATTTTTGTAAATGATATTTCTGTGGGTATTTCGTCGCGCATGTGTTTCTTTGCCGACGATTGTGTGTTATATCGACAGGTTCAGAACGAAGGTGACTGTGCTTATTTGCAGAACGATTTGGATTGTATTGTACAGTGGTGCCAGAAGTGGCAAATGACGCTAAACCCCAAAAAGTGCGTTCATATGCGTGTTTCAAAAAAAAAACAAAAAACCAATAGTAACTGCGTACACCATAGATACGCATACTGTTATTACCGAACCAACATGCAAATATCTTGGCGTTGTTTTGTCGCATGACTGCTCATGGAATGCCAATGTTGATCACGTTGCTGGCAAAGCGGCAAGGGCTCTAAACTTCATTCAGAGGAACCTAAGATTGGCACCCCGAACATTAAAAAATACAACCTATCTCACATGTATTACACTGATTTTGGAATACGCATGTCCTGTGTGGGACCCGATGCAGGCGAACTTGATTGATAAGCTTGAAAAAATACAAAACAGAGCTGCGCGGTTTGTTTTAGGGCGGTACGAGCGGAGAGGACAGCTGCAGTGCTATGAAAGCTGAATTGGGTTGGGAATTGCTTTCTTTACGCAGGAAAAAACCGCGTTTGAAGTTTCTCTTTTCTGTTTTTCATGGGCGGACTGGGATTGACCGTCATAACTATTTTGGTGAACCCAGCTACATATCTAGTCGACATGGCCACCGACGCAAAGTGAAAGAGTATCGAGCAAGAACGACCATGTTTTATAATTCCTTTTTTGTGATGACCATTAGAGATTGGAACCGGCTGCAAGACAAGCAAGTGTGCTGTATAAACGAAGAATTGTTTTATTCGAGTCTGTAACCCCCCTGCTGTAACGCCTTTTTGAGCAAAGCGGGGCACTAACCGAATAAAAAATAAGGAATAAAGAAGTACAGTCAGGTTATGACACACGAAGTTTGTTATCGATACCATTATTGAAACTGCCAGGAGAGCTAAAAGTCGTAGGCGGCGAGATAAATAGATAGATAGATAGATAGATAGACAGATAGATAGATAGATAGACAGATAGATAGATAGATAGATAGATAGATAGATAGATAGATAGATAGATAGATAGATAGATAGATAGATAGATGGATAGACAGATGGACGGATGGATGGACGGATAGATGGATGGACGGATAGATGGATGGACGGATAGATGGATGGACGGATAGATGGATAGATGGATGGACGGACGGATAGATAGATAGATAGATAGATAGATCGATGGACGGATGGATGGACGGATAGATGGATAGATGGTTGGACGGACGGATGGATAGATGGATAGATAGATATGCTAAATGTCGCCGAAGCTCCCTATGAAATGCTTCGCATTTAAAACGTCGCACTGATTTTTTGTCTGAATGCGTCGGGAAGTTTGCCACGGCGGCAATTTTATGCGGGTTGGGTTGGATCTCTTGGTTGCTCATGAGGTGACCGAGGAATTCAAGTTCGTGGAAGCTGAAGTGGCACTTTTCAGGTATTGGTGTAAGGCCGGCCAAGCGTATTGCTTTAAAACTGCTTCGAGCCTTCGTAAGTGTTCCTCAAAAGTCGCCGAAAAATCAATCACGTCGTCAAGGTACACCGAGCAGGTTTGCCATTCAAGTCCCGACTGAACTGTGTCCATGAGACGCTGGAATGCTGCTGGTGCCACACACAAAACGAAAGGAAGTACCTGAAATTCATAAAGTCCGTGTGCGTAACAAAGGCGGTCTTTTCACGATCTCTCTCATCCACTTCAATTTGCCAGGAGCCGCTTTTCAAGTCGATGAAGTAGAAGTAGTGCACGTTTCGTAGCCTGTCTAAGGAATCATCAATATGCGGCAGAGGGTAGACGTTCTTTGTTGTGATCTGAATGAGCTTCCGGTAGTCGTCGTAGAAACGCAAGCTGCCGGCCTTCTTGTTGACGAGTACTACAGGTGATGCCCAAAGACTGTTTGATGGTTGAATAGCACCATCTTCTAGCATCGTTTTCACCTGTTTTTGAATTGCCTCACGCTTTTTTGGGGCGACACAATAAGGATTTTGGTGGATGGGTCGGGCGTCAGAATCTCTTATCATGCGGTGTTTTCTCAGTGCCGTTTGACCAACTCTTGATGTGTGTCGCCCCGCCGCGGTGGTCTAGTGGCTAAGGTACTCGGATGCTGACCCGCAAGTCGCGGGTTCGATTCCCGGCTGCGGCGGCTGCATTTTCGATGGAGGCGGAAATGTTAGAGGCCCGTGTACTCAGATTTGAGTGCACGTTAAAAAAACCCCAGGTGGTCGAAAAATTTCCGGAGCCCTCTACTACGGCGTCTCTCATAATCAAATGGTGGTTTTGGGACGTTAAACCCCACAAATCAATCAATCATTCAATCAATCAACTCTTGGTGTGGATGAGAAGCAGCCGTGGAACTTGTTGATCAGTGTGAGAAGGCAGTCTCGCTCAAAGAGAGATAACGTTGGACCAACGTCGACAATTGTCGGTGTAGTGATAGTGGACGCTGCTGCTTCCTCCACTAAATGACAATCTTCTGTTTGAGAGTTCGTCAATATAGGCAATAGCCGTCCGTTTTACTATGTGTCGGCGTTCTCTGCTGAAAATTGTCAATAAACGTTCAGCGCATCTTTCAATAACAGTGATGATAGCCCTGGCAACACAAATGCCGCTAGTGAATACGTGCTCCTTCATGTGTTCAGCGATGCCATTACCGTTTTTTAAGATGTCACACAGCACGGATAGGAGGGAACAACATCGTGTCGGTATTATGACGTCGTCATCGGCAATAAGAAAGCGAGGTGGCTGGTGTTCCTCATCTGCAGCAGTGTCCGAGCTTATGACGAACGCCACAGTTCTGTCACGGATGTCAATTACAGCGCCGTATTTATGCGAGAAATCCATTCCCCATATGAGCTGTGTACAACACTCCTGAAGAATGACAAGGGTGGCAACAAAGGTGGAACCAGTGATGAAGAGTCGCGCCGTGCACTTTCCAACCGGTGTCATCAACTGACCTCTTGCAGTTCTTATATTAGGTCCGTGCCTTGGCATCTTCACCTTCCTTAGTCTGTCGGCTAGCTGTAGGCTTAATATAGAAAAGTGGAAGCCGGTATCCACAAGAGCCGTCACTTGAAGGCCGTCAATGTGAACGACGAGGTCAGCGCTGATAACGTCGGTAACGTCGGCAGTTGTTCCATTCGTCGGATTAGTCGTTGCTGTCGTCGTCTTCTGCATCAGTGGCTTCGAGCTGTCTGCAATGTCTGCAATGTGTGTCTGCAATGTCTGCAACGTCATATGTCTGCAGTGTGGGCTGTTCAGAAGTTTGATTATTGCCCCCCACCCCCACCGAGGTTGCTGCGTGTAGTTTCCTCGTCGCGGGAAAGGAGGCCTGCCCCTGGGGATGTCGGAAAAACTGTGACGATTAGGCAAACTGCCCCGCGCAGGAGATGGAGAACGTGGCCCGGGCCACATAGGATTTTGCGGCGGTGTGTTCATAGGAGTGTTGTTGTACGTGTGTCGATCGTCGTACGTAGCGTAATTATGGTAGCGAGGAAATATCGAGTACTGAGCGTCGCGATAACGGCAAACTCTGTAAACGTGCATAGCTTCGCCACAATGAAAGCATACGGGTCGACGGTGAGCGGTACGCAACAAATCGGTTTTCTGACGGGCTTAGTTAAGCGGGGACTCACTATTGAACCACGTTGTGGGCTTCACATTTTGGATAAACGGCATTCATCTTGTCGGCGAGGTCGGTGAGGTTGGGAAAGTCATCGGCGCTGAGAGTGGCTGTTTTTGTAGAATTGGTGGTGGTCCAGTCATTGGAGTCCGCTGTGCCGAAGGTGTTGCGACGTGGCGTCGCACTGCATCAGCATAATTAAGATGTCGTCGCACATCATCATAGCTAGATGAAGAGAGAGCCTGACGGAGCTCATCCCGGACAACATCAGCGACAAAAGACAATGCCGGCATCGGTTCGATTGCTGGAATTAAATAGAGCTGCCGAAGGTCTTCCCTCAAAATCTCCCGGATGACTTCCCGCAGAGGCCTGTCGTTGTCGCAGAGGCTTGCCGCAATCATAACGGGGCTACTCGCTCGAAAGTTGACTGGGTTTTGCTGGTGCAAAACCCAGTCAACTTTCGAGGAGCACACAAAGCGCCTGCAAACAATTACGCTTTTTCGATCGCAGGAAAAAATGATGATGATGATGAATCCACAGACATGGCTCGTACCCACTCAGGGGGATTGGCCAAGAATTGATGACTTAATTAGGTAAGGTTTTTTTTTAAATATCGAAAGCTTTGCGCAGAGGCGGTGTCGTACCCAATGAAGTGAAAACTGAGGGGGCGACTATTGCAGGATAAAAACTGCAACGACTTCTTCGTCTTTTGGCCTCGGCCAAGGACACTCGTGCTGCTTCGTTCTCGTCACCACTGGCACATACGCGCAGCAATATCCAGTTCTTTGTCCCCCTTCTTCGTTTTAGGGGCGAAGCTTCTTAGTCGTCCCTTGTAGCCGTTGTAGGACGTAACAAGTATAACATTTTGACCTCAAAGGTGGTGCCGGTGAGAGATTTCCTCTGTGCTTTGTTGAACAATTAAAATTAGTGCTTGATGTACATGCCAATGGCTGCTCATTGGGAATGAGAGACAGGAGCATTCGACTTTTAGTTAACGCGCACGCTGCGATCCCCATTAGCAGCCATTGGCATGTACATTGAGCACTATCTGACAGAACGAGGTTGCTACGTTATACTCGCTGGGCGCAACCTCCTTGGTTTTAGAAAGGTTTAGCGAGCGTTGGGCCACATAGCCATGAATACAGTGAACTAGTATATACCATGGACTTGAGGTGGTTAAAGTTGGGAAGTAGACCCGAAGCGCTAGCCGTAAGAAAGTGTGCGCGTGCCACCTCTTGTTTGGTCTTTGGAATGTCCGCTGGATGGCGGTGCTTCTATATGGGGAATATATGATGAAAGCATGCGAGATCGTGGTACTTGAAGTTTTGTGAACTAATCAGCTACTTCTATGCAATTGTTACGTTGAGTGTATGCATCGCAGGTGGTTGGAGTGCAATAAAAAAACGCAAAACATCTCTAACTGCTGAAGAATAGTCTGGAGCTGCCTTTAAGAAGGTAACCTATTTTTTTGCATTTAGCTGTAGTAACTAAAACTGGGGTAATTAGATATAGCGGTGGTGCTCAGTTGGGTGTTAGGTATACGTGCTAGTAATTGCGTACACGGCTAACGTCATAACGTAAAATAGTAGATAAAAAGGTAAAGAGCTAATTACTTCTAATTTCATAGTGCAGCTAAAGACAAGAAACTTCGTACGAAGGTGATGACGCGGCTGCATCACACACAGCTTAATCTTAGTCTGGAGTGATTGACCCCGATGACTGCCTCTCCACACATATACACAACGATAAGCCCACGCGACACATTCAGCTGGTGAGCGCTTCTAGGATCTCTCATAATCATACGATTAGTGAACGTAACTGGTGCCTGTACCATGCTATGTTTCAGGAGAAACATTTTTTAATTGGCCTCTTTCTTTAGACAGTGTATATTAGGTGCTAGAGGTAACGTGGCGTAGGACTATTATCAGGGTTTATTACAAAGATGATGATGATGACGATGTTTGATGTTTTGTGGCGCAAGGGCCATTTCACGGCCAAAGAGCGCCAGTTCATCTTACTAATGCTGATGTTTGATGTTTTATGGCGCAAGGGCCTTTTCACGGCCAAAGAGCGCCAGTTCATCTTACTAAAAATATGGACAATGATTGTGATAAGCGGCTGTATAATGGCCATAAAATGCCTCGCAGTAAGGCGGGTAAAAACATACAAGTAATAAAATCATGACCATGCCGTGAAAGGTGTGTGTGGTGTGAATAGATGACAAAAGTTGGTGATAATAAAAGACGATGGTGGATATGTATGGGATTAGCACAAGTGCCTCACTCGTTCATAACCTTGCGTCCAAGGGCCGTGAGGCATGTGCTTTCTTGTGTAGCCACCGCAGCAAAAACCTCTCCGGAGAGGTCATGTTACGGTATGCCCGGGTATATGACATGAAAGCTATGAATTTCTTTTAAAAACGCTAACAATGATTTATGACTAAAAAGCGGTTCCCTACCGACAAACATTGCAGGGTGTAAAGGTATATGTTGTCGGTAGGGTAATGGAAAGTGTTGTTTTCTTACAGTGTCCAATTGTTTGCACTCAATTAAAATGTGAAGGACTGTCAATGCTTCACCACATCTGTCACACAATGGTTTATCGCCACCGGACAAAAGGTGTGTGTGTGTCGTGTATGTGTGTCCTATCCTGAGTCTCGTTAGTATTACCTCTGTATGACGCGATTTCGATACAGGCAGCCAATGACCAAGGTGTGGCTTAATAACGTGTAGTTTGTTTTGTGTGTGTGTATCCCACTTGCTCTGCCAGTAGTCCCGGAGGTTTCGTTTGAGAGACGGCTTAAGATCAAGGGCCGGGATTGATATGGATGTAATGGCGGTGCTCTCACGGACGGATGCAGCGAGCTGATCCGCCCTCACGTTGCCTTGGATCTCACGGTGCCCTGGCACCCAGCACACTACAACATGTTGTTTGAGTGTGTAGAGTGTGCACAAAATGGAGTAAAGTGAGACAAGGACCGGGTTTTTTTGTTTTGTAAGACTTTGCAGAGCCGTTACCACACTGAGGGAGTCTGTATAAATTACTGCTTTTTGTATTTGTGATTGTTTGATGTGTTTAGCTGCCACAAGTATCGCGTAAGCTTCCGCTGTGAAGATACTTGTGCCTGGATGTAGAGGGCCAGCATCCGAAAAGGAAGGGCCAACAGCAGCGTAGGACACAGAGGAGTTATACTTAGAGGCATCTGTAAAAAACTCAGGACGTGTGTATTTGTGTTGAAGTTCCAAGAAGTATGTTCGAATATGGGCAATAGGCGCATGTTTAGTAACTTCTAGGAAAGACACATCACAATCTATAGTCTGCCACTGCCACGGTGGCGGGTATGCTACAGGAGCCATTAAACTGTGTTCTAGTGAGACTCCAGTTTCCTCAGCTAGACTCTTCAGGCGAACTGAGAAGGGCTGCCTCATCGAAGGCCTGTTTTGAAACAGAGTTGAGCTCGACAAATCATTAATTGTAGAGTATGAGGGGTGCTCCTTGTCTGCTTTCACCTTAAGGACATGTAACAAAGGACATGTAAGTTCTCTGCAGATGAAGCGACCACTCATTTGACTCAACGCAAAGGCTTTCTACGGGGCTGGTGCGAAAAGCACCCGTAGAAAGGTGGACGCTCAAATGGTGGACGGGGTCCAGCATCTTCAAGGCACTTTGAGTAGCAGACTGAGAGACAACGGCCCCATTATCTAAGCGGGTGCGAATGAGGCTTCTATGGAGGTTCATGAGGCATTGCCTATCACTACCCCACCTAGTACGTGACAAAACTTTTAAAATATTCATGGCTTTTAAACATTTTGTTTTTAGATACTTGATGTGCGGTACGAAGGTCAACTTGTTGTCCAAGATTAATCCTAAGAATTTATGCTCCGCATTGACAGAGAGACGTTGCCCGTTCAGTCGAATGTCAGGTTCTGAGTGCATGCCTCTCTTTCTGGAGAACAGGACACACGTGCTTTTTTGTGGGTTCAGTCGGAATCCGTTTTCCTCTGCCCATTTGGAGAGCTTGTTTAAACCTAATTGAACCTGCCGCTCACACAATGCCAGATTGCAAGACCTAAAGCCAAGCTGGACGTCATCGACATATGTACAATAAAACATATTGCGAGGGATGGTCAAGCGCAAGGAATTCATTTTTATGAGAAAGAGTGTGCAGCTAAGTACACCACCTTGTGGCACGCCTGTTTCCTGAACAAATGTTTGGGAAAGAACCGTGCCCACTCGGACACGGAATGTCCGGTTTGACAGGTAACTTTTGATTATGTGAAACATTCTTCCGCGCACGCCAAGGTGGGAAAGGTCTCTTAGAATTCCGAAACGCCATGTTGTATCATAAGCCTTTTCGATATCGAGGAACACAGAGAAAAAATATTGTTTATGGACGAAGGCGTCTCTGATCTGTGCCTCGATACAAACAAGGTGGTCTGTGGTGGATCTACCTTCTCGAAACCCGCACTGAAATGGGTCGAGCAAATTATTTGTTTCAAGGAAATGTACAAGTCGGCAGTTTATCATCTTTTCGAAGACTTTGCACAAGCAGCTTGTTAGTGCTATAGGCCTATAACTCGAGGGTAAAGAAGGGTCTTTGCCCTCTTTCAAAATGGGAATAATAATAGCCTCTTTCCAGGAGGTAGGGATAGCGCCAGAAAACCAGATAGCATTGTACAAACAAAGTAAGGTTTTTCGTGTTTCGATTGGTAGGTTTTTTAACATTTCATATGTGACACGGTCGTAACCTGGAGCGGAATTATTGCAAGAGTTTAGAGATGTTTGTAGCTCAGCTAAGTTGAAAGGTTGGTTGTATTCCTCGTAATTTGTGCACTTGGATTCTAGTTTCTGCTTTTCCATCTTTGCTTTGTGTCTTTGGAAAGCTTCAGTGTAGTGTGACGAGCTAGACACCTGCTCGTAGTGTGCACCGAGGGAGTTCGCTTGATCTTCCAGGCTATCACCCTGTGTGTTTACGAGTGGGAGTGAGTGTACTTGTCTTCCTGCTACCCTACGAACCATGTTCCAGACTTTAGCCTCTTGTGTATATGAATTTATCCCTGATAAAAACTTGTGCCAGCTTTCTCTTCTGGCCTGCCGACGCGTTCTCCTGCCTCGAGATTTTATTTTCTTAAAGCTCTCAAGGTTTTCCGCTGTCGGCGAGTTCCGCAGCAACCTCCATGCCCTGTTCTGTTCCTTTTGTGCATTCTGACACTCAGTGTTCCACCACGGAACGTGTCGTTTGCCGGGCAGTCCAGATGTTTGTGGAATGCACTTGGTTGCTGCGTCAGTAAGAAAAGCCGTGAAGTACTGCACAGCTTCATCTATGCCTAACCCGCATATGTCAGTCCAATTCAGGCGAGTAAGCTTTTGAAATTGTTCCCAGGTGGCTTTGTTTACCAGCCATTTGGGAACATGTGGAGGACATTCATTTATTATTGGTGTACTCAAAACTAAAGGGAAATGGTCACTTCCGTATGGATTATTTATGACTTTCCAATGAAGTATTGGTACAAGTGAAGGAGATGCAATACTGAGGTCTATGGAAGAGTAAGTTTTGTTGGCAAGGTTATAGTATGTTGCTTCTTTCCTATTCAACAGACACGCACCCGATGAAATGAGGAATTGTTCAATGAGACGACCTCGTGCATCACAGCGAGAGTCACCCCACAGACCATTATGTGCGTTCAGGTCCCCAAGGACCAGATAGGGTTCAGGTAGTTCGTCTATTAAAGACTGGAATTGAAGTTTTTCGAGACGGTGGTGCGGAGGTATGTACAAAGAGCAGACAGTGACAAGTTTGTTTAGAATAACTGCTCGGACAGCCACCGCCTCGAGGGAAGTTTGAAGGGGCAATTGTGTGCATGCTATACCTTGACTTACTATAACCGCTACACCACCGGATGGTAGCATGGCATCATCTCTATCCTTTCGGAAGATTACGTAGTTACGTAAAAAGTTTGTGTTAGTTCGTTTTAAGTGTGTCTCTTGTACACACAACACTCTTGGATTGTGTTCATGGAGGAGTTCTTGTAAGTCATCGAGGTTTCGAAGAAGGCCTCGGATGTTCCACTGTAATATTTCTGTCTGCATATTTAAACAAGAGAGATGCTGCTGTGTGTACAAAGTGTATCCTGTGTCGGAGTGAGCTCGTTAATTCAGGTGGCAGGACGGTTGTCCGGCCCCGTTATTGGTTTTTTATTTTTCTTGGCGCGCTCCAAGGAGGCGCCCCGCTCTTTTGGTACCAAGGGTACCGTTGTATCCATTGCCTCCTCAGAGGCACTGGGTGCCCGCACATGCGAGCTCGTGGTTCGGATTTTAGGCCTCGACTGGTGAGGGGAGGCCTTGAGACCAGAGGACCCTGGAGTCTCCGGCGTGAATTCGCTAGGAGGCGGAGTAGCCTGAACTACTGCCGCCTTGGGGGCAGGTGCCACAGCCGTCGGCTCGCTCTGCGCTGGCCGAAGGAGTGGCGAGGGCTGGTGCGGCGTTCCCCCCTGACGCGCCGCATCAGCATATGTAGCGCCATAAAATGGCGACACTCTTCGTCTTGCTTCCTTGAATGTGATATTTTCTTTAATTTTCAATGTGATGATTTCCTTTTCTTTTTTCCAAAATGAGGAAGACCGTGAGTAGGCGGCATGATTTCCACCACAGTTCACACAGTGTGATGGTTCTTCGCAATTGTCAGAATTGTGGCCTGACACTCCACATTGTGCACAAGTTTGGTGACCACGACAGCTTTGTGAGCCATGGCCATACTTTTGGCATTTAAAACAACGACGTGGGTTAGGTATGTATGGTCTGATCGACGTCTTTGTGTAGCCTGTTTGAATACTTTCTGGGAGATTACTGGAAGCGAACGTGAGTATTAGGTGTTTTGTTGGTGTTGCCTTGTTGTCTCTTCTAATGGTGATCCTTTGTACATTGGTCACATTCTGACTCTTCCACCCCTCCAGAAGTTCCTCTTCAGTCAAGCTGAGCAAATCAGCATCAGATACTACTCCACGGGTTGTGTTCATGGATCTGTGTGGTGTTACAGTGATGGGAGTGTCACCAAAAGTTGAAAGATTCTGTAGCTTTTCGAACTGTTCTTTTCCTCGGACTTCAAGGAGGAGGTCTCCGCTGGCCATTTTGGTAACTTTGTACCCGGCTCCAAGAGTTTCTGTGAGACATCTGGCTACTACAAAGGGTGATACGGTTCTGGCTTGCTTGCTGCTTATTTCACTATGTATAACATGAAAATGGGGGAAGTTTTCACTTGATCGGTTGAAAAAGCCTAAGTCTTCGGTGCGTACACGCTTTAAGGCGGTACGATCACTTAATAGGGGAAATGCTCTATGCATGCCAGTTTAATTTTCTTCAGAAGCGTTGGCGGCCACCCACCACGGAGCCCAACGAGGGGACGCTACAAGTTTGTGGATGCTAAAACCTGCAGACGCCAGCCGTACAATGCAACTATAACCCAATGCGCCTAGACCAAGGTAGGCTATTTGCACAGGGTTAACCCTAGCCGCCAGGAAGTTTGGAAGTAAACAGAAGAGAGTAGAGGACAGGACAGATAAATAGTAAGAGATAAAGACGAAGATGTAGGGAGAGGGAGATAGGAAAAGGCGACTGCCGATTTCCCCTGGGTGGGTCAGCCCAGGGGTGCCGTCTACGTGAAGCTGGGGCCAAAGGGGTGTGTTGCCTCTGCCAGGGGGCCTTAACGGTCCAATCACCCAGCGTCGGCTCAACCCCCAGGATCCCCTTTTCCCCGGACACGGCAAAGCCACGCACGGCTAGGCGTGGGAGGGAGTAGAAACTCTCCCGTTAGCTCGGGTCCGTGGTGTCGCTACACACTAAACGCCTACTTGCGCAGGCGCCCCTGCGGGGGTTTATTACAAAGAATATCTATCTGCTTTGCATAAGACTGCCTTAGCATGGCCTATATAGAATAGACCCTCTTCATAAATACGCCACCTGACGCTGAGCTTTTCGTCAGATTCGCTTCGCAAAGGAGCGTGGGATAGCCAGCGCCATGATGAAGGCATGGAAAGCAAGCCGTCATATGCGTGAGTGCTGTGATGTTTGTGTTGGCGGCTAGTTCTCCGTATCGTCCGCTGCAATCGCACCACTTTCTAACTTGAACGAGCTCTAGTACGCTCTAATAAGCTTTCTGAGCTGCTTTCGCTGCACAAAGAAAATTATTTTGTACCCTTCATGGGGTTGGACTAGCAGTTTGACTTATTATGACTGGCAAAGCGTGAATCCAGCCTGCAAGAGACTCTCATCGGCGTGCCCTCCCGACGCGGTCCGCGTCCTGCAGGAACGCAAGAGGTGTCTGTGTGCGCTGCAAGAAACGCACATCAGCGTCATTGAGACACCCACTCTGCGTCGTCAACTGCGGTGACCTCACAATGGCGGCAGACTGTAGTTCAAGTCCGCCGCACTAGGGGCACCCTTTTTTGAAAAGGGTCTACAGAAGACCCAAGAAGGGCATATACTAGGCTTACATACAAAACCTTACTGACTTTAACGAATCCCCGTGCTAGTATTAGCATGCTAGACGCTCATAATATTGACACCTGAGATTTTCCCGACTAATTTTTTAAGCAAGTGCATACAAAAATGTTAGTAACAGTGCGCAAAAACAGCAATGCTACTTTCAGGTATCTGCAATTTTACGTAGTAAAAAGGTCACAAAGGTTAGGAAGTGCCCAAAAAAGTTAGTAGCTGCTCCTATTACTAACTATTTGCTTACAGTTACAAGCTAATTACTGCTTTTACAATGGTACACACTTAAGGTACATATACGCAATAGACGCGAATGATGTATTCGAAAACAGTTCAAGTTTAACGAATGGCACGAAATGCCAGGGTGTGGGCCGTATCAGCAAACCTACATTGCGTATGAATTAAAACCAGCTCGAACTTGACGCAACGATCTGCATGAACACCTAGCGTAAATGCAAGTTTTGCAAGCGCTGATTTAGAGAAAGCGGCTTACTGCAACACGCAACAATAATGATAATTCGCTTTTAGTGCGGACGACCTTTATTTTGTATCAAACGTATGTCTCAGTGTTTGCCGAGATTATCGTAACCTTCCTTTATTTCTTGTTAGGAGGTCCTCCCCCCACCAGCTTCTACTTTGCAATCTCAAAATTGGCATTTAGATAAGGTCATCACATATTTTATTGCTAAAAATTGAAAATTCGCCTGTTAGAAAAATATGCAGTAACACTACGACCGCCAAACGAACGTTTACAAATCTAGTTAAGTGGCAAAACTCCCGGCGTCCGCAGACACTGGGGCATCCTCCGGTTTGGGGGAGCTAGCGGCACAAGACGTTTTCAGTAGCAGAAAAAAACGCGTAGTCGGCGTGGCAAGATGCCGGAGCAGTTTTCCAGAATGAGCATCGCTGTCAGTATGACAACTATATTTATTGTTCTGCTGTCTCAGCAATTTAATGCTGAGTAATCCTTAGCGATGGTAAGGCACCGATAGTGTAGCTAAGGCATTGTGGAGTTGCCACAATAAACTATGTTTGATGGCATAACATACGAGTCTCTTCATTTATTCTAATAAATGAACTGCGCCACACGTTCGCGTGGATAATTTGTTCACCTTTATAAAGGTGAATATTTCGACTTAATTGAAGCAAGGCGCTTTCACCCTGTTCGAGAGCCGCCGTTATTTGCAACTCAAGAGAGACAGAATCACCGTGTGTGTAGTTCACGCTACAAAAATAGTACAAAACCAAAGTGTATATTTGTATTACGTATGCAATGCAGTGAGAACAAATTTTCAGATATTGTGTGTAGAGTGTGATGCACACAAATAGCACCAAGTATTTGCAGTGTTAAGCCTACTTATGAAACAAGCTCTACTTTATTGTCATTTACAGCTGGTTTTGCAGAATCAATCAGCCATTGTTGTGCAGTTGGCGCAGACATTTGAGATATATTTGAGGAGTGGGCCAGGCAGCAGCACTACCGGCGGGATGCTCAGTAATCCCTTCTGCTTCGTTCTTCAGGTTTTGGCTGTACTTCAAGAAATTCGGCTATCACAGCGCGGCTGCCTCCCTGGAATCAAGCAAGCCGAACTGCTACGTAGTTATGGACCGGAGCCATCGCCGCTTGCCGACTACGGTATCAGCAGCATCAAAAGCCTTTACACTGCAAGTTGGCCATTGCGACCATCTTCGGTGACGTCACATCACATGTCCATCTTGGAAGCTACAAAAGGGCGTGAACCGGCGAGCCACCCCAGTGGGCCAGGCAGCAGCACTACCGGCGGGATGCTCAGTAATCCCTTCTGCTTCGTTCTTCAGGTTTTGGCTGTGCTTCAAGAAATTCGGCTATCACAGCGCGGCTGCCTCCCTGGAATCAAGCAAGCCGAACTGCTACGCAGTTATGGACCGGAGCCATCGCCGCTTGCCGACTACGGTATCAGCAGCATCAAAAGTCTTTACACCGCAAGATGGCCATTGCGACCATCTTCGGTGACGTCACATCACATGTCCATCTTGGAAGCTACAAAAGGGCGTGAACCGGCGAGCCACCCCAGTGGGCCAGGCAGCAGCACTACCGGCGGGATGCTCAGTAATCCCTTCTGCTTCGTTCTTCAGGTTGGTGATAACCGGCCATCGCATTGTTTTCGTAGTGACAACCCTTATTTGTTGCTGCTGCCTTGCCCACACTTTGTACTAAATGTTGTTACTTATATTTTCACCCTAGCAAAAAGTTTATTACATTGTGGCGACATTGAAACAAACCCCGGTCCCTCCCAAAGTGATACGTTGCGTGAGTTACTGGCTGGACAACAAAAAATAATGGAAACCATGGCATCTATGCAATCTTCTCATGAGAAGATAGAAAAGAAATGGTCATCAGTAAGCGACAGAATGGAGGCAATGGAGAAACAGCTGTCTAGTCTTGCCACATTGGGCGATAAGATTAAAGACATAGAAGACCAAATGTCCCACCTTGATAGAAACTTCGTGGCGCTTAGGGACATAGTAGATGACTTAGAAAATAGGAGTCGCCGAAATAACCTAATCATCTATGGTCTTTATGAACCCAAGAATGAGACACATGCAGAATTGGAAAAGAAATTTAATAAGGACATTGTAGAAGAAAAACTGGGATTAAAGCGGTCAGCATTGAGCGAATTCATAGGATAGGCCGCAGTATGGAAAATAAAAATCGTCCAATTGTAATAAAGTGTCTGGATTATAGAGAAAAGTTGTCAATTTTAAAAGTTTCGCTTAACCTAAAGGCACTTTATTGTCTATTGCGGAAGATTTTTCGCATCATGTCCGTGAGCAGCGAAGGATGCTTTGGAAAACTGCTCAAGACGAAAAGGAAAAAGGGGCTAAGGTAAAGCTTATCTATGATAAGCTAAGTGTAAACGGCGTTATGTACGGTTGGGACAGTGACAAGAAATGCCGCTTTCAGTTGAAAAGTGATAGGCGGGTTTGACAAAGGCAAAATGATGATCGATTCTTGAAACTTCTTAACATCAATTGTAGGAGCGTAGTCAATAAAAGCACAGAGCTTGAGGGGCTAATTATTGCTAACGATCCTGATATTGTTATACTGACTGAGACATGGCTCAGTGATGAAATATACGATAGTGAATTCGTTTCATCAGGATACCGAGTTTACAGGAAAGACCATGGTAGTAGGGGTGGTGGAGTTTGTATAATCTACAAAAGTGCGCTTAACGTATTCTTGATGCCTGAAGTTGCCAACATTGAGTGTTTATTCTGCAAAGCCTATAGTGGCGGCCTTAGGTATATTGTTGGTGCCATGTACAGACCCCCTAACTCTGATGCTTCTACCATGGATGTGTTGAAGGAGTATTTATGTGACCATGTCAAACCTGATGATCGGATAATCCTATCCGGTGATTTCAATTTGCCTGATGTTGACTGGCTAACAATGTCCCCCAAAATTCGTAATGACAAGGTAGGAGAGGCAATGCTTGATATTGCTTTTGCCTTTGACCTTACTCAAGTTGTTGAAGGCTTCACAAGAATTCAGGATAGCAGTAAGACTCTACTAGATCTTTTCTTCGTAAGCGGTAGCATTTTCGAGAACGCCACATCTGAAATCATGCCAGGAATTTTCGATCATCAGGCCGTCTTCCTTAGCCTCAGCAATGTTAAAGTCGACAAAGCTAACGAAGCTTCGTATTTTCGAAACTTTTCCAGAGCCGATGACGAAGCTATAATAGACGTGCTTTCGTTTCATCTAGATAATTTCTCTCGCAGTGATGCGAATGTTCACAATCTTTGGGCTTCTTTTACGAAACTTGTACATGAATGTATTGAACAATTTGTGCCATTGATACGCAAGAAAAACAAACGTGTGAATGCCTGGATAAGTCGTTCTACTATACATTTGCAGAGAAAATTAAATAGGTTAAAGAAAAAACGTCAATATGTAGGCGACTGCGTAAACCCAGAATCCAAAATTTCAAATTTGTCTCACAAAGTTAAAACACAAGTTGCAGCTGACAAAGACAAATATTTTTCAGTTTCATTACCTAGTTTCATTACTAGTTCGCCGCAGAAGTTTTGGCAAGCAATTTCCCCATCTTATACTGATGTGGATGCTTTTACCATTAATGGTGTCCAAATTACTGATGCCACAAAAATTGCAAATGCATTCAATAGGCAGTTTCAGTCCTGCTTTACTAATGATGATGGCAAACTGCCTAATTTTGTGTCACCATTACCGCCGATGCCTGACATTACCGTAAGTGAAAAGGGAATTTTCAACATGCTCTTGAAACTTGATGTAAAAAAATCTGGTGGTGCTGACGAAATACCCAATGCCTTTCTCAAAAGGTACGCTGAATGGGTCGCCAAATATCTTTGCATTCTTTTTACAAAATCGTTGAAAGAAGGACAGCTGCCAATCGATTGGAGGACAGCCAAAGTGAAACCACTTCATAAAAAGGGTAAGAAAGATGAAATTAGTAATTATAGGCCAATATCACTATTGTCAACAGTTTGTAAGTTGCTCGAGCATATAGTTCATAATCATATTTCGGAATTTCTAACTGCTCATAATGCCCTATCCGAGTCTCAACATGGATTCAGAAGAGGCTACTCTACTTGTACCCAATTAGTTCAGACCGTTTACGATTTTGCATTGACAATTAATAATGGTGCACAGACTGACGCAATTTTTATGGATTTTTCAAAGGCGTTTGATAAGGTTTCTCACAAAAAATTAATTTTCAAACTAGACAACATTCTCAAAAACAAGCAGTTAACTAAATGTATTTTATCTTACCTTCATAGCCGGCAGCAATATGTTGTATTTAAAGATAAATGCTCTGAGAGGGTTTCTGTGGAATCTGGCGTCCCCCAGGGTTCGGTACTTGGACCGCTTCTTTTTCTTTTATATATCAATGAGAATGTGAATGACATACCCGTTAACATAAAAGTTCTATGCAGACGACTGCGTTATTTACTCCCAGGTAAAAAATTCTAATGACCAAATAAAGTTAAATGCCGCATTTCAAAAAGTAAAATCTTGGTGCGACAGTTGGCAGATGCCCATAAACTTTGAAAAAACCGTATTTATGCGCATTTCGCACAAAAAAGAGCCCCTCTTGTTCCAATATTGCTGTAACAATATATACCTTGCTGAGGTGCAGTATTACAAGTATCTAGGGGTTTACATTACGAACAACTTGACGTGGAATAAACATATCGATTATGTTGCAGCTTGTGCTAACACAAGACTTTCATTTCTTAGGAGAGCTCTCAAGCACTCCACTCCCACTGTGCGCTTGCTGGCGTACAAATCAACAGTTCTACCCATTCTAGATTATGCAGTCGTTATATGGGATCCTTTTACGTTGACTAATAAAAAGAAGATTGAAAAAATACAAAGAAAGGCAGCCCGTTTTATATACAACAGTTATGGTCGCACATCTGTTAGTGCACTGCTAGCGAGAGCTAATCTTCCACCAATAACTGAAAAAAAACCGAATTTCTCGTCTCAAATTTTTATATCAACTAATTAGGAAGCACTATAAGATAGACACTAGCAAATTATTGTCTTTCTCCTCTGGGTATCCGACAAGGCATCGCCATAACCTCTCCATTATGCCCTTTCAAACACGCAATAACTGCTTCACGTATTCATTTTTCCCGGGAACAGTCGGGGAATGGAACAACCTAACTAATGACGTTGTTTTACAGCCATCACTTGAAAAGTTTGCCTTGTGTTTAACTGCATAATACATATGTGTGCATATGTGTGTATGTATATGTATGTATATATGTGTATATATTTGAAATTGTGTAGAATTAACACCCGTGTTTTTTCCAATCCTTGCGTATGTGACTCTGTTTCTGGAATATTTATTATCCTGTACATTTTGAATTGTATTTTGTCGCCATGGTTGATCATGTATTCGTGAATTTTGTATATCAGTTTTTCCCTTTTTTGTAATTCCGAGAACTGTACTTTGCTTCCGTATTTTTGTTCTTGTTCACCTAGGAATATTTATGATTGTACTTCCCACCCTGTTATAATCCCTCTTGTGGGATTGCAGTATCTACAAACAAATAAATAAATATTTAGAGCATAGGCCTTAATGAATTGCAACTTACTTACACAAACCACTACTTTTTCCTCACTTTTTTTCTTGATCACTAACAATTTGCAAACTCAAATGCGTTAGAATAAGGCCCAAAAATTAGTTTGTGCAACTGAATAGCTGGTGTAGCTGACGTTCATTCAAGTGCAATAGTGCAATTTTATTGTACCGGGTGTTCAATTTAGTTGAAAATCAGGGAATTGCGATATTTGCTTGATGCCTTCAAAATTCTTTTTCTGTAGGCATAGTTGCCTTAGGATGACTAAAGACCGATTGGGACAGTAATTAATATGTTAGTGCACTTATACAGCTATGTAAAATACGAATATTGAAGACCTCCACGCAAAAAAGATAATAAAAATTTATATTTTGAAAGCTAGAAAAAAATAACGCGGGAACAAAAGCGTGCGAATGTGGAACTGCCGCAATATTTTCAACTTTTCTTGTATGTGTGTGCTAGCTGCCCTAGCCCTCAAATGGCGCGCCTACATTTACCGACTGTGAATTACACATTTGCAATCATTCTCTTGGAATAGTGACGTCGTATATTATTATAGAAACCAAGTTTTTCTCATTCATTATTGTAGCTGCTAGTGTACTTCTGCCATTTATTTATTCTGCAGGGTTCTTCGGCGTGGAAGTTACTTGCAACTGTCGTGAATGGGAGTGCGGAGCTCCACGGTCCATGAGGTGTTGCGACAAAAGCAACGAATATGACTCGTGTGGTAGCGAGATTAAAGAGTGGCTTCACTTATGCAATGAATAAGAGGCAGAGACCGAGCTTGAACTAATCAAGGCGTGCAAAGAGACTACAATACAACACATAAATAACAATGTCATTTAGCTCAGACCTAAGATAAACCGTTACTGTGGTTCAAGGGCAAACAAATACAGCCAAATCTAACGCCTAAAGAGCATCAGACCTGTAAAGACACGAACAGCTTTTACAACCTAGTCAAGTGCAGACAAACCATACACCTCTAGCTCCCCTCTCTACCTTTTACCCCGCAGTTCACGCTTGCCATCTCCTTCATGGAACATTTTATTCTTATTGACAAGTCAACAGCAATGGTGCCCAAAATACCACATAACCAAAGAGAAAAATGCAACGCTAAGCCCGACACATACTAGCACAAATTCGATGTAATATCCCGCTAGACTGAGTAGCCTACACCAATACCGACGGGCATCTCAATCACCACCGACTGCAGAGACTCAAGCGTGTGAATCGCAAATCATCAGCCGCGCCACACGTGCCACTGTTGGAGGCAGCACTGCAGAACATCATCCGATTTGGCAACTTACCAGTTCTAGAAACGTTGTGCCAGTGGAAATTTTATCGCCACTGCCTCCGAAATTGGCCTACTAAATTTCAATACCACATCAAGTCAATTGTTCTCAGAACCTTGAGTGTCGAACACAGAATCCTAGTCTCTACTTGTATTTCAAAAGTAAATAAAACAACACATTTTATGTTTTTGTGCAAGCTACTCTACGACTCAGTCTTCGGTTTTACAACTCTTACCTGTTTTATGGTGCCTCTGGTTTTCAGGAAAGCGATCACAATATAGCCGGGAACGAAACATATAGAAGAAGCTGTCAAGAGCCAACCAACTGAAATTGACCAGCCTGGAAACTTATAGTCTTCCCACTCCAGGGCTTTGTAGCGCAGAACAGCAAATAGAAACATCATCTGCAGAAAATTAAGAAGAATAATAACTCCGGCTGTCGAATCCTGTGACAACAATATACTCACGAAAAGAAATAAGGGACTTATATAACTCCAGCACATACGCCAGTACAGCCCCGGAAGATGACCAAGCATTTCTTTGATATGTTGAGAAAAGCGGTTAGTGCCTGAAAAAAAAGACCAATTATAGGTAACTGCAGTGTTCATCGAATTTGCAACGCCTAAAGGCTAATAAGTACAAAGTATCAGGTTAACGTATTGCACAAATAAAGAAGGGTTCGCATCGCACAACCAAATAGTTTCTAAGTAAAGCATGTCACCCACCGTGGTGGTCTAGTGGTAAAGGTGCTCGACTGCTGACCGGCAGGTTAAGGCCGTGTGCTTAGATTTACGTGCACGTTGAAGATGCCCTGGTGGTCGAAAGCTTCGGAGCCCTAACCTACAGACCTATACCGTCTCTCATATTTTTATTGTTGTTGTGAACGGTAGACCCCGACAAGTAGCACATGCATTTTACAGTGTGATACCTTATTCATTCGCCTGTAGCGTTACAAAGTTCCCGTCATGTGTAAAATTGTCATCACTAGAGCCCATTGCATGCTTTTTATTCATAGTAAACGCTGCGATGCACAAAGCTGTTTTCTTTTCTAACATGTATAACGCACATAGTGTGAGCGCAGTCATTGACTGCGCTTGCTCACGGCACTGCGCAATTTTTATCTCACCGAGATTAAATTATCCCCATAAAGGGCCTGCTGAGGTTGCTGGAGCTGAAAGGAAGGAGACATGCAGAGTTACACTCAGAGAGCGTTCATGAACTACAAAAAAAGGAAAAAAGCCGGTGGTCCGTTGCGAAGTCGTAGTTTTGGTAAATGTCACGAAAGGCTCAGTGGTGTGCCAATGCGTGTGGTCGGGGTTGATGCACATGGCAATAATGTACGGCAGGGTGTGATGAAAGGATTCGGTTGAACCATTAGTGGAAGTTGTCTTGTGTATGGTGCTGGTGGCATGCAGAACCTCAGCAACAATAGAGGAAAGGAAGACAATGCCACAGTCACTGATAAAAACACGTAGAACTTCGTGGTGTAAAGATATGTTGCGCAAAAAAAATTAGTGACTTCAGTGGCTGCACCAGCTTGCAGCTAGACCGTTTGTGTCTAGCGAGTCAGAAGGCCAAAAGCTGTCGTAATCCAAAGATCCCCATTCGACGTCCAAGTCAGGGGCAGTACAAGTCTATAGCGACGGCTTCGAATGGCAAAGCGGGGCAAAGAAGAGGTCACAGGAACGTACAATCAGCAGTGGTGGTTCCTATACGTCGTTGACATTGAGCACATGAGGCCAGAATATTGGCAACTGCTGATGAGAAGCCAGGCCAAATGCAGCGACTGCGTATTATGCCGCACATTTCGTGATAGTCGAGATTACCGACAGTAGGTTCATCGTGAAATCTTTCAAGAACCCAACTTTGCAGATAACGTGGTATATCTGGCACTCCTTTTCTTTCCTCTGCCTGATAAGTGTATTGATGTAAAACACCACCATCTGCAATTTTAAATTGGTTAAGTTGTCGATAATGTCGGGTGTTCGGAAGAGCAGGAGCACCTTCCATGTTTGCCATATTAGAAAGGCAGTAAGGGTCAACGTGTCGCTGGGACAGGAGTGTAGGATGCTACAGAATACGATACCGGCTATGTTTTTATATTCTATGCGCGAGTTTGCATCTATCTTCTCGCCTGTGATTTGTTCATGCCTCTAAGTATGTTGCTTTGATGCGTACCTAATTGCCATGGTAATTACATAAAGTAATCATATGGTGACCACTAATAATCTATGTGAACAACTGCGTTTCGCTTATCCTACATGTACATCTGTAATTTAATTATGTTGATGGGGCAATGCACATCCACACATAGACGCCCGTTAAATAAAAATTAGGTAATTTATTATTTATTCGAGTCAGCACTATTCACGAAGTAGTTAGCAAACTAGCATGTTTCAATAATCATTACATTACTCCACCCCCCCGCCCTAACAAGGAGGGTAATACTTTTTGTGACAAGTAAACGGTTAGTATTTAGTTAGTTAATGAGCAGGCTGTATCGTATCGGCAAGTGTGCACTTTCACATGTGCACACAGCACCTTTGCTGTTACCATAGCTGACACACCCTTTTGCCTTCTCCCTATTAACCGCTGTCGATAAACAAAGGCGTCCACTCTTCTGTTGCTGTCCCACTGTGTTATTTCAGCAGCCCAAAGGCTGATACACAGACTCTTGTTTTTTCTAAGAGTCTATGTTCAAACGAATGATGTTTTAATATTGTTTAGGGTTGAATGTGTTAATGCTTAAATGTTAGTAGTAGTAGTAGTAGTAATTTATTTTATTTCTTGAAAGGCAAGAAAAAGGATACAGAAGCAAAAGGCGTTTCATACGCCTGACAAAGGCCTCTGCACCTGTAGTTCGTCACAGATGCACTTTTTTTTTTTTTTTTTTTTGCAGATACAAACAAGCAACAAAAACTCTAACATGTCATGTACCACATGAGCGCTAACAAAAGAAATACAGAAATAAAAAAACAAGCAACACATAATACACTTAGCATAATACAGATGCAGGAACAAAAAATGGATGCATCGTATGCCACAATGAACTACTTACTTTCTTAACATTAACATTCTACCTACTCTTTTTACACAATATAGATTAGTGATGATAAGTTATTTCTTTTTTGATCAAAATTTCTTTAACTTGTTTTTTAAATGTCCCTAGACTGACGTCAAACTGCAAGCCATTTTGGAATTCATTTACTATTCGCGTTGATTGGTAATGCAGTGTTTGCTTTCCGTAATTTGTCCTGGTTCTCGGTAAACGCTGCAAGTTTCTTCTTGCAGGATAACGTTGGTCATTTTCTTTTTGTTTATACCACTTATTTTTGTGTACCTCTTGAAGCAGTTTAAAATAATATATTTGGTTTGCCTTTAAGATTTCATGTTTATCAAAGAGCACTGAAGTGCGCAAACGGTCTATTCTACCCTGGTAATTTTCATAACAGCGAAGTATTTTCTTTTGTAGCATTATAAGTTTGTTATAATTTTTCGCTGTTGTGGTACCCCATACTAGTACGCCGTAACAAAGTCTCGAATAGAATAGGGCATTGTACAAATTTTTCTTCAGCCACTGAGGAATGAGGGAACCAATTCTGTACAGGCATCCTACCGTTCCCGCAAGTTGCCTAACTAAATGATTAACGTGGACATTCCACGTTAAGTCTTCACTGAACCATACCCCAAGAAATTTTTGATGTTTTTCTCGTTTTATGATGTTCCCGTCAAAGCTTATCTTTATGTCACATTTAACATGTTTATTTATTGGGCGAAATATAATATATGTCGTCTTCTTGGCATTTAACTGTAGCTTGTTTTGTTTAAGCCAGTTTGAGAGTGACGTCATATATTCATTTACATTTTTTTCTAGTATTTCTAAGTGATCTGATGTGAAAAATACATTTGTGTCGTCTGCATACATAATAAGCTGTGGTGAGGCGGGTATACATACAATATCATTAACATAAAGCAAAAAGAGCAAGGGACCCAGTATAGAACCCTGCGGAACTCCTTGGGTCAACTGAAGCCGACTTGATGTAGCTGTCTTCATTTGTACTAGTTGATACCGGTTATGCAAATAGTTTTGTAATAGCTTAAGGGTGACCCCACGTATGCCGTACCGTGATAGTTTCCGTAACAATATATCATAATGTATTGAATCAAAGGCTTTTTTTAAGTCCAAAAATAAACCAAGCGTAAATTTCTTATTTTCCATATTTGTAATTATTTGATCTTTAATAATCGTTAACGCTTGTTCAGTAGACTTATTTTTCTGAAAACCATACTGACATGTTGTGATGATGCCATACTTATTGAAAAAGGATAACAACCTGACGTGAATAACGCCTTCAAAAACCTTTGATAATGTCGAAAGTACTGAAACGGGTCTATAATTTGACATATTATTAATGCCACCTCCTTTGTAAATTGGGGTTACCCTTGCAACTTTTAACTGTGCCGGAAACACGCCTGTTTTCAGTACAAGATTTACTATGTAAGCAAGCGCCTCTGATATTAGCGGACATATCAACTTTAGTTCAGCTGCAGTGATTTCGTCTATACCTGGCGTCACATTGCTCTTAAGTTTTTTTATTAGGTTAGCTATCTCAGCACTGTCAGTAGGAAGCATAAAGATTGAATTCTGCATAGCTGTTGTTTCTTCGAAACACGAGTCATCTTCGCTTTCAGAAAAGCCACTGTACGCGCCCGCATTGACGAAATGACGATTTATAGCATTGGCTAGGTTCTCGCCACGCAGCACCACGTTTCCCTCTTGCATTTCTGTGATGTCATATCTTGCTTTCTTTCTCCCAGTAAGGGCATCCACTGTTTCCCAGACCCTTCTTGGGTTATCACATATGTTCTGAAATTTTTTCTGATAATATTCTCGTTTAGCCTTTTTTAAGTCTGATGTAAGTGCGTTGCGGTATTTTTTGTACTCGGCAAATGCTTCGGGTTCTCGTAGGCTTAAAAAATTTTTAAAAAGGCCATTTTTTATTTGAATACGTTTATAAAGCGAGCAGTCTATCCAAGGTTTCCGGCAAGTTTTTCTCTTTCGAAAAGAGACTTCTTTCCTAGGAAATGCCGTGTTGTAACAGTGACGTAATGCATTCAAAAAACCATTGTAGGCCTCATCAGCATCTTTTATCTTATATATATATCATTCCAATCTACTGCTTTGACGAGCTGAAAGAATAAGTTCTTACTTTCACTATTTATGTTGCGTCGGACGAAGGTTTCCTTCTGTTGCTTTTGGTGTTTCAATGACAAGGGTATGAAACAAAAAACTGGCAAATGATCGCTAAGATCACTTGACACGATACCGCTTATGGTCTCCGCTGGGTTCGAATTTGTAACGCATATATCGAGTAATGTTGCACTGTCCCTGGTCACTCTGGTAGGGGAGCATACATGATTTGCACAACCAAACGCAGAAAGCAGTGTCTCAAAATGTACGGCGGGCGTATCGTTTGCAGCAAGATTGATATTAATGTCCCCCATGATAACATAAGAAGTGTTGTGAAGTAATGGGGAAGATAGGAGTGTGTCTATAAACTCTAAAAAACGTGTTTTGTGCCCTTGAGGCGGCCTATAAATGACAATCGCTACAAGTTTATCAACCTTTATAGCCAGACATTCAAAATCTGTTGTGATTACCGACAGTTCTAGTTTTTCATGGGTATATTTTTCTTTTAAATAAATTGCGACTCCACCTCCTTTTCTGTCCGCGCGGCAAAGATGCTCAGATCGATATCCAGGAAAACTTGGGACATTATTATCATCGGTTAACCACGTTTCAGTGAACATAAGCATATCAAAGTTTATTGCCGCGGTGTCTAGAAAAATGCTTATGTCGTCTATTTTACTTCTAATACTCCTGGCATTCACATGTAAAGCAGAAAGGAAATTCTTATTTTGTGGATAACACGATTTTAAATCAAGAACATTGTAATACTTATGAGTTTCACTGAAAACACTCATAGTGAACAACGAAAAACAACATTGGTACACGCAAGATACACTCAACAAACTCAGCACATTTTTTCTATGTCATCTTGACAGGTCACATTAACCACAGCAGAAGATTCATCCTTACGGGCAAGCACTCTACCACCAGAAGTCCAGACAAACTTCCATTGTTTTTCCTTTTTTCTTTGGATGGCGGCTGAAAGCAGCGCCTTGTTAGCTTGAGTTAGGTGCTCATTTACAAAAATAGCAGCCCCTGGTCTAAGACCAAGCATTGAAGTGTCTAATCTCCTCTTTCTACATTTAGCCAGAAAATCATTCCTCTTTCCACGCCTGACGAACCGAGCAAGAATGTTCTGAATTGTAGGTTTTGGCGTGCGAACCCAGTGACAAATGTCAATATCTGACGTGTCAACGGTCTCACCCACGCTATCCCCAATCTTTTGAAGAATACTGAAAGCATCACTACCAGGTGGTACGCCTTTAATCTCCAGGTTATTTGAACGCTGATACTGCTCTAGCTCATCACACTTCTTCGACAGGCGCTCATTCTCTGTCTTTAGTTTCCTGTTTTCACTAAGCAGTTTCTTCATTTCCTGCCTTATTGTCCTGATATCTTCTGCGACGTCTTTAACATCATTGCATACATCAGAACAAAAAGACACTCCCTCTTTCAGTTCCTTCATTTCTACCCGGAAATCACGTTTGAAGTTCTCAAACGCCCTGAACAGGTCACGTAACTCTTTAGAATCTGCCGTATCTTTTCCAGAGCCCTTACTTCCCATTTCCAAAATGTCATGCACAACAACAGCAAAGACGCTATGTTCGGCAACAGTGCACTCCTATGCCAGAGAAACAAATGGGACTAGCCTCACCTGCAAAAGCAGTAGATTGAGCGTCAGAGGTACGCCTTTCTTGTGCACTGCTGCCGAACTAAGCGAGCCGCAGGATTCCGCCGTCTTTTCTACTGTTCGCCGTCACTCCCTCCGTGTCAGCTGACTTGATAGGCTCATGCGCCGAAATGGCTGCGCAGAAACGCCGAAGCGATGTCCGGGGGCCAGCGTGTCTTGCTTGTTCGTTGAAGAAACGGCAGTATTTCCACGAGGCTCGGTAGGCCGACTTGGCAGGGAAATCTGCAAAAGCAGTAGATTGAGCGTCAGAGGTACGCCTTTCTTGTGCACTGCTGCCGAACTAAGCGAGCCGCAGGATTCCGCCGTCTTTTCTACTGTTCGCCGTCACTCCCTCCGTGTCAGCTGACTTGATAGGCTCATGCGCCGAAATGGCTGCGCAGAAACGCCGAAGCGATGTCCGGGGGCCAGCGTGTCTTGCTTGTTCGTTGAAGAAACGGCAGTATTTCCACGAGGCTCGGTAGGCCGACTTGGCAGGGAAATCTGCAAAAGCAGTAGATTGAGCGTCAGAGGTACGCCTTTCTTGTGCACTGCTGCCGAACTAAGCGAGCCGCAGGATTCCGCCGTCTTTTCTACTGTTCGCCGTCACTCCCTCCGTGTCAGCTGACTTGATAGGCTCATGCGCCGAAATGGCTGCGCAGAAACGCCGAAGCGATGTCCGGGGGCCAGCGTGTCTTGCTTGTTCGTTGAAGAAACGGCAGTATTTCCACGAGGCTCGGTAGGCCGACTTGGCAGGGAAATCTGCAAAAGCAGTAGATTGAGCGTCAGAGGTACGCCTTTCTTGTGCACTGCTGCCGAACTGTGCACTGCTGCCGAAATGTTGACTTAGTGAACTGTCACGTAGGTTTTCGCGGGCTGCCGCCACGGTTAAGTGGAATCACATTCTTGGGCTGGATACCTGATCAAATGTTTTCAGCAGTTCATTCTGTCGCTCTCTGTACGGTTCATCTTGTACAAACTTCATCGCACAGAATCCAGATGACACTGCACACAGTTATCGTGTAAAATGTGTGTTTCGCAGGCCTACAGACCTTTACGACAGACTTTTATGCAGAGGTGTGTATAGCCAGGGAGATATTATTGCAAAAAAGGGGGGGGGGGTAATATGAGGCGAGACTGCTCAAGTTGGTATCCGAAAGCTTGCAGTAAACACAAACATCCCGCCGGCGTCCATACGCAGCCTGATTTAGAGAAGCACTTTTTTTGAATATGTGTGCGAATCATTGACGGCGTCAGAAGCAAAAACAAAGTGAAGGAAGGGGAGACCGCAGGTGGCTGAGATGACACTTAGAGGAAAAAAACATGTCAAAGAGCCATCGTTACGTGAAGAATAAAGCAAAACTTCGAAGCAACACATTCTATATATAAGGACAGAATTATGTAAATGTGTTGCTAATGAATGTATCATACTTGTAATCAACCAAGCATGTCTACATTACTGCTTCATTGTTGAATTCGAGGGTCTGTCTTACTAATAATTGAAGATTCCAACACAATTATCTGAGAAATGCGCTCAATTGAATTCCCAGTTCAACACTTCAAACTTTGCCGCCACTTATTTCCATTCCGAAGTCATGAAAATGTAAATTGATCCCGAATTCATTCCAATGCCGCTGTTGCAACACTGCTGTCAATTATGCTTTGAGGGGAGCGGGCGCGTTTCGAAGTCCGAAACGCATTATTAGTAATTCATACAGCCCACCTTGGGTGCAAAAAGTCGTTTTCTCTTTGTTCGATTCAGGCATCGGTATTTGCTAGCCGCACAATTGTAGATCAAGGCTATAAAAATACTCGGCATCATGCAACGTATGTAACGCAGTGCGTCGCCGGTCCATGCCAAAAGGTTAAAACGTATGCGCGTTGTTTCTTCAGCGCAAAGTAGTCGACGCTAAAATATAATGTTCTAGCTTTCTATTGCACTAAAACGAATGGGAAGGGCCATGAACTCAAGGAAGAACTTAGGATATTTGGCCGAAGCATGTTTGAGACGTCGCTTTCGATGATCTTGCGCACTGCCAGAGGGACGCGATACGGTCGCAGGTGAATAATTTGGGAGCCGTCAGTCTGAGTGCGGTGGGTAGTGGCAGTGGTCATACTAAGAACCGCCGAATGAACGTTGAACAACGAAAGATGTTGGTTTAATAGGTTGAGTGACTCTTACTATGACCGGCAATCAGATGTGGGCTTACCGTCGCCGACAAAGCTGAGGAAGAGATGAGTGGCGTTGAGCTTGACTCCACTAGGTATTATTGGCTCGGAAGGGCAACAACTACGACTGGAGGAGGGTGTATAGCTCAATGGACTGTTGATCAACAGGGGTGACAATATTGGGTTTGCGGTCTGATGTAAGGCAGTAGCAAAAGCGGACCATTCAGATAAACGAACAAATCCTAAAATGAATAGTGCCCCGATGTAAGGTGCGGCCGTAAGGTAGTAGAACCACGTCGCCATCCACAATACTGTTGCGTATAAAGCTTCTTTTTCCAGCTCTCGATAGAAAAAGAACATCATCTGAGGTGGTGAGGAGCCGAAAGCACCCTTTAAATTCTGGCAAAGAAAATTCAGTAGCATCGAGAAAAATGAGGCGCTGATTACAAGTTGTAGAAGCGGATGCGAAAGACAGGAATCCTGAACGGAAAATGAGGTCGTGGGGGCTCTCACGAAAATCGCAATGACAATATGATGACGAATACCGTCAATGAAAACATGAACTGTGCACTAGGCGAGTGGCCAAGTATTGGCGTTCGTCGCGGCATGAACAGATGGGTCCGCGTAAGGCATGGTCACTTTGCGGAGACGAGAACGAAGATCAGCGCAAGAAATCGAAATGGCAACGCCCATATCCACGACAGCTTCGACGCATATGCCTTGTACTAACACTACTAACAAGCTCTAAGGTTGGTCTCCAGAAAATGTTGGCTGTCTCGTGTATATAGTTACCCCTCCTAAAACTGCATTGGGAAGTTTCCCGACTATGCATTTGAAAAATTGGAAACTGCTAACAGAACCGGCAAGTAACGGCGTTGTGAAGAAGGTGACCTGTGGTGATACTCACTGTAGTTCACGGTTATACACTTACTGCAAGGAAAAAAGGGCGACAGGTGATAAGAAAACCGTTAAGGCATCCACTGGTTGTTCATTGGAGCAATGTCGCATCCACGTTCCTCTGTAGTGTAGCCGGGTTGTTCGTCCTAATGGCGCCTTGGGAAAAACGAAGAGATGTGTTCCTCGTAGCCGCAGTAGTAATATATTGGGTGAGGAAGACACGGCATAGTGTAATACGGCTGTAGATATATCGGTGGTAACACTAAAGCCACAGGTACATAATCGCCTGGTGTGGGCGCCAGGATCGAGGTAGCTGCTGAGAGCGTCGCCTCGTGGGCGTACGTTGGAACCTGACAAGGACTGCAACAAACCGACGCGAACGCGATCTCTTGCCTAATGAGATCCAGCGAGTTGGTTGGAGCTGAATGTAGTGGAGATGGTAGTGCACAGGAAAAGCAGCTCCCATGAAGCTCTTCACAGTGTCATGGACCTGGGTACATATGAAAAGGGAAGCAGGAAGACAAATGTCCGAGGTATCATAGGAAAGGCGATGTTCGTCTTGACTCTGGAAAATGGACATTACATGACAATTTTTATAGCACGAGCTCAAAACAACGACAGAAGAACAAGAAAATGAGCGCTAACTTGTAACAATGTTTATTTTGCCAAGGGTGAAACTATATACGGTAGACAAAAAAATCATGCAACGAATGATCAGCATTGATAAGATGGGTAAGACATATTGACAAAACCAAGAAAAAAAATCTAAGGAAACGGCAGGGAGGACTCAAACAACTATCATTGATAGCCCGCGCTGATAGCTTCTAGGAACATTAATTCTATCTCAGCTATAGACAAGGAAGGGTTGCTAACGCATGAGTCCTGTTAGCACGCCACTTTTGAACATGAGTCAAGCTGTCACGCTTCTGAGTGAAAATTTACAACACTTCTTTCTTTAAAACAAGTGTACTACTATGAGAAAATGATGAGCATTTGAATCATGACTAGTAGTAACACTGCGCCCATCTGCCATCTAGTCGGAAAACCAGCACGGCAACATTAAATTGGGTGGTGTGACTGGCATTGAAAAACGCAACATTATTTAGAGATTATGGATTGTACTGTATTCTACGCGGTTGTAGTAAACTTGCAAACTTTCTTACTGGGCATTCCGCGCGTATATGAAGTGATGACCTTTTTGGTGAATTTAGAAGGAAACTGGTGACTTTTGACGCTTTTTTATTGTCAATTTGCGACATTGACGTGAAAGTCAGTGCAACCCTTTAGGTGACAGCGAATCTCGACCGCGGTGGCCGCATTTTCGCTGGAGACAAAGTGCTTGAGGCCCATGTGCTTCGACGTAGATGCACGTTAAAGAACCCAGTGCGGTAGAAATTTCCGGAGTCTTTCACTACGGTGTCTCTTTTAATCATATGGTGGTTTCATGGCGTTAAATCAAACAAGAAATATTTTGTTCTGATGATAAATCTTGGAAGCTTCCTTTTTGCGGTTATTTATTTAGGTGTACTCACGCATGACAGATTTAAAATGTAAGTATTGTTTCAACGAAAATCCGTTGCAAACTTGTCGTCTGTTTTTTTATCTTCGTCTTCGTTCTCCACCTGTGAATTTCTTCCACACGTAAAATTCTAACTTCCAGTTTAGCTTATCGCTGTCAACCATGTGGTTCGTAACGGCACGTGAGTGTGGCTTGCGTACAGAGCAGGAAATAATGCACTGATATGTATCATCTGTGTGTTGTTGCGTCATACGTGCGACCGAAGAAACACAAATCACAAATCAGCACAGCAGCGTGTCATCTTCTGATGCAAAGAAGCGCAGCTGCTACCAATGCTATGGCGATCAAGCAAAATAAACTCACCGTAAAACCAGCACACCACCATGGACTCCACGAAAACAATAAACAGGACACCCGTTGCTGTGGCGTAGTTATCCAGCAAGCTTACAATATAGTTGCCACCCTGAAAGACAGATAAATATGATTACTTAAGTGGCAAATTGTCTAATATTTGGCAACTTGTCTATTTTTGTACTTCTGAAAAGTTTACAAGTTATGCTATTTATTCAGAAATTTATTTCGGTGCACGCTGTGTCTGACGTCATTATTATAGGAGGTAGCGAGGAAGAAGAAACTCGTTGCGCCAAAACAAACGAACTAATTCAGTACGCAGGCTAAACAAAGCAAGAAGGAAGTGTAAATGACTATGACAAAAGAACAGACTACCGTTTACGCTTCTGTACACCCATGAACACAGCACTTTACAACCCTGAGATTTAGATTTCATCAATTCATTATGATAGTTGATTCCATCACACGAGATTGATAAGGAAAATGGATGATTTAAAAAGAAGTTCTAAATCATTCATTGTCAAAATTTTACAAGTATTCTGTCCTTCAAGAAAAAAAATAGTCAAATAGTAAAACCTTTTTGTAGATTCTAACTAGGCCACACTAAATTTTGAAGGCAACTAAAATTGTGCGGTATTTCTTTACCTTTCTATTGCTTGTTAGCACCACCATTTTAAGGAGAGTGATAATAAAGGCAAAGTTGTAGCTATTCCAAGCAAATGGAGCTGTTCGGTGTTGTAGGTGCTTAACCATGCTAGAAACGATTTAAAGTTTTGTAATCAAAAGCATACGTGCACGAGCTAAAAAGCATGTTGCCGTTAAAGCAGTCCTGTAATGTGGGGCGGTGCCGATTCTAAGATATATTTAGGAAAACACAGCAATCGTAGAGCTCAAGTTGCTTAATAATTACCGCTCTTTAACAGCTTCCCTACATGAAAAAATTCTGGCAGATCCCATGCACTGTTAAAATAGATCACATACAATGCAGTATGCGATTGCATGCAGAACAGTCTGCTTGTGTCAAAGTTTTTGCTATCAGCCAAGTATTACTGATAGGACCGCAATCTCTGTGTAAATATCAGTGCTTTCTCAATGCTGGTTCATCGAAGATCAAGGTAACAAGTGGATTGAATACACCTGTTAACATTTCGAGGAATAGGTAACACGTCGCTGAGAAAAGCTTTCATAAATCATCGGAAATAACCCATGACTAAACACCCTAGCAGCACCTTGCAGCGTCGCTAAAGCAACTTTGCAAAGTAGTCATGCGATATATACGAGAGAACAGTAGGTAACGAGAAAAACGACATGCTAGAAAATGTATTATGCGGGGTGAGAACGTTTGATTTCACCGCAAACTAGGGCCTTGGAAGTTTGAACAACTCTCTCAAGCCTGTGAATCAAACCTGTGTGCCCTAAAAAAGCAGCCTAAAAATCATCCGCTGTCACCTAGTTAGCCTAGGAAGAACATGTGAACGAAATAGGAAAACCTAACATCCCTTAACAAAACGTAGCAAAAACCCAGAAAAAAACACACTTGACCTCAGAATCGTCCAGCTTTTTTGCTTAAATCTGTCTGTGAATAATTGCAAGCTTCGCAATTTGTAAATTCAATAAATTTCTTAGTAAAAAATGTACTTCGTACACTTCTATCTATCTATCTATCTATCTATCTATCTATCTATCTATCTATCTATCTATCTATCTATCTATCTATCTATCTATCTATCTATTCATCTATCTATCTATCTATTTTGCCACCTAAAACATTTAGTTCCAGGCCGTCTGAATAATGGTATCAATACCAAAATTTGTATGGCATAACATGATGGTATGACGAGCATAATTTACTAGTCATATCATGAAAACTATAACATGTATGTTTTGAATGTCATGATTTACATTGTATGAATTTGCTGCTTTTGCGGTGGTTCCGTTCACAGGACTATTTGCAAAAGTGGTATGGTGGGACGTATCATCACAGCGAACATAAGTGATCGACACTAACGTGGAAATAATGTCATGCATGTAACGACCCTTATGTTATGACGTGTCATTACTTAACGCCACGCTCATGGTGCGCTAGCGGTGGTTCCGCTATAGCTTCACATATAGCAAATTCGGTATTACGGTACGTGAATATATGACGAAGGCGTCGCTCTTGATGCGCTGTCGGCTGCTTCGCTTGCTTTCACAAATACCAAATTTGATGTTACGTGACCTCAATCGATGACAAATATATGTGTCTGGTGCACACATAATAATTCTGGCATGAGTGTCATGTAAGAACATGACAACATACCAGACTCATGATGTACTCGCGGCCCAGTCGCTAGCTTCACATATACCAAATTTGGTAGTACATGATGTGCAGGAACAATGAAGGTAAATAACACGTCCGAACATAAGATACTTGACATGCGTGTCATGTAAGACATGACAATATGCTACGCTCCTAGCGTACTCGCAGCCGTTTCGCTAGCTCCACATATACCAATTTTCGTATCACGTTACGTGAATAGACGACGAAGGTAAGTGACACATGTAAACATCATAATCATGGCATGCGCGTGACGTAAAACATGTCTACATTCTACGCTCATGGCGTGCTCACGGTAGTTTCGCTTGCTCCACATATTGCGCCACGTGAATAGGCAACGAAGGTAAATGACACGTGCAAACATTATAATCATGGCATGGAAAGTACGTACCATACAATTTACGTGCGCTTCGTAACCTTTAAGGTGATATATCAACCTTCTGAATTTAAAGTAACGTATCAACCATCCTGATTCGTGCTTGCCATGTAATCGATTTTCACAGTTCGTGGGATCTGCTTTTTTTTGTTTGCAAAGGTCAGGACTATGATTTTTTTTATTCTGCCATGTTTCACTCTCGCTACATAATGACGAAAAAAAACTAATTAGCCACTCTGATCTCGTGTATAAGGTTCTACACCTAAATCTGTCGTCTGCATGCATTCCATATTTATTTTAGCATCACCAATAATTCCTTCTCTGTCATTTTTGTAAACATCGAACAAAAACGGACGAAGCATAGAGTCTTCAGGCCCCTTCCTGATGTGATTGATGTAACGATAAAAAAATTGGGTACGACAGCAAATAATCTGCTTTTCAAGCAAACAGCTTGTTCGTTGTTCACAGAAAAATTTTAAAATAAAAGTGAGAGTTTAGCACGCAAAACTAAGTCAAAAGCCTTTGAATGCTTGATGCCTGTTTTCAGTCGTAAAGCGAGGAAGCAATTTGATACTGAAGATGAAGCAACTATGCAGCAACTGTAGAATAGCCACCACGAAGCCGTGCAGTGATCTTGAAAACATATTGCATGTATTTTGGTATTCTACAATTTAATTGTTCATTATATGCTCCAAAAATTCAGAGTTGGAATAAAATATAAATATTGAACTATAAATTGAGTCATTTATTTGGTTTCCGCACTTAGACACGGGCACATTTACTATTTTCCACCGCTGGGGAACTGCTGCAGTTATTATTGATAAATTAAATAATACAGTAAAATAATCAGTCCATCATTTGGAAGACAACTTTGGAAACATATGGACTACCGTTTGAGCAATATTGTTTTGAAGCCTCAAGATTCAGTATAAGGTCCAGAGAAGCTACAATCAAGATGAGAAAAAGCAGGTAGTTTGCGGTGTGCGGAAAAAAGAGGAGTGATGCCGTTATCAGTAGAAAAAAAAACGTATTTGAAGTAATCAATAAAGTCATCTGCTACAGCTTCAGGATTCGAGGAGGGTTGACCATGATTAACAAACAATCAGACCATATATGATGCAAGACTAATCAAACTATAGAACCTGCATGGATTTTTTTTTCATTGGCGTAGCGAAAGCATTGCAGAGGTTGTTGTTCTTAGCGTGATCAATTTAGCTTTTTTTTACTTTTCATTGCATTCAATGAAGAAACAGTAATATTGCACTTCGAATGACGATTCTTACAAGAGCGCTTTATGCGACAAGTGAGATGAAATTTATCTTCATGATAGCATGAATGTCTTGCGTTCAATATATTATATTATTGTGGTACACAGTTTAATAAAAGGCATTTATACTAAACCTAGTAAGAAGCACTTCTACTGTGCGAAACTCGCCACAACATTCAAATTCGTAAAATATTGGGCTAAACTGTCCAGTACGGCAGTGTCATGAGGTTTGCATTGTTCAGAACTGTCTACTGAATTGTATATGCTTGAGATGACTTCTACAGTTTTAAGGTCAGAAAACACATCGAGGACTTCACATTTTACAATGTTAAAAATGAGCAAGCATCTTCATAATGAACTCAGGATGCAGATAACTGTTTTTTATACTGATTTAGCGAAACAGTAAAACGCTAGAGCGTTTGAAAATACAGCCACTACTTAAAATAAAAACCAGGGTTTGTGCAGTGAGAGTGTTACGGACAGTATTTATTTAGGAGTCGTGAGTCGGTACGAGACCGGGATCACAGTGTAGAGGGTGCATAAAATGGCAGCCAACTGGGCACCCCAAACTGAGCCACACAACACCAACGTCGTCGTCTTCAGTCTTTAGGTGTTGTTTTAGTGGCTTCACTGGAGAGATTTTTCCACACCCGTCACAATACCATAGCGTATAAAAGGGTACACGAGGCGTTCGCTGATGCTTGCTGAAATAGGGGAAAACATATACCACGCCCTTATAATCGATGTTCACAGTTACGGATCGAGCCTCGCAGCCTCTTACCTGAGTACCTCATGACGCTTCTTCGCTCATCAAAGGATAGACATCTATTTTTTCTGGTTGAGGAGCAGTCGATGGTAGGCATCGCACGCGGAGTGATGTTATCGCATGCACCTTTCGTTCGATGAAGATAGGCAGCTTGTTTCATCTATGCTTCACCATTGTTTCTCGCTAGCGCAGGAGGGATTTTATTGATGGGAGCAGCATACAGTGTACCTACAAAAGTAGATAATTTGAACTTTATAGTTCATACGGAACATGACAGGGACAATGAAACCATGACTTGCTCACTGGATTCTGTGCCGACCGGTTCTGCCCTTGGAATCTCCGACGTCAGCGTAGCTCTGGCCGACTGGGCTGGCCCTACGTCATCTACTGACGCCGACCTCCGACGGAAACGTAGCTCTGACCTACTGGACTTGCCCTACGCCATCTCCTGACGCCGACAAGAGCTCTCGCAAGTGGCGCCGCGTCCTCGGACTCCTGTGACCGTGATTCTATCTTTTTTATCTCTCCTATCCCATCGATATGTCCTCGCTCGCTGGATTAGCACATCTTTTTCTCTATATATACCTTTAATCATATTCTTTTAATCCCTCCCCACCCCTATCCCTTGTGAGCTATTGTTGAGGTGTCGCACCGTGATGCAGACAGTTACGGGGGTCACTTTTCTCTTCCTTTCTCTCTTGGAACCACTCCAATAAAACCATGTAGAAAATGTCCCTATAATCTCTCTCACAACAAAAAATATACCAGACGTCACAGCCTATCATCGCAGTGAATGATGATAAGTGGGGCGAAGCATACGTCCATTCGTGCGTGCACTCATGCGTTCGTTCGTCCGTCGGTGCGTCGGTCCGTGCGACTATTCATCCGCCCGTCTATCTGTCTGTCCGTCCGTCCATTCATCCCTCCATGCTTCCGTGCGACCATCCCTGCAGTCGTCCGTCCGCCCATGCGTACGTTCGTGCGTGCTACCATACGTCCATGCGTCCGTCCATGCTTCCCTTCGTCCTTACGCGCACCCGTCTGTCCGTCAGTGGTTCCGTCGGTTGGTCCGTCAGTGCTTCCGTCCATCCGTTTGTCCTGCATTCCTTCCCCCTTCATTTGTCCTTTCACACGTCCATACATGCGTCCATGCTTCCATACATTCACCCGTTAAGGCATTCGTCCGTCCGTTCGCCCATGCGTCCACCCGTTTGTCCTTACTTCCATCCATCTCTTCGTGCACTCTACCATCCGGCCGCGTGCCCTTGCGTCCGCGCATACCCTCGTTCGTCTTATTGCGCACAATTTCATCAGATCAACATCATCAAAATAAAAAAATGGTGATAAGACAGCGCCGTCTGTTGTAATGTTCGGGCTATACTGCTGGTTACGCCTGACGCAGGACGAAGTTACAGTAAGAGAAACCTCGCTCCGAAAACTGTCGAGGTGGGCCAAGTTTTTTGTATAAAGAGCTGCGTGGTCTGTGCTGTAAAGTATTCGTCTATTGCGAGAATAAAATATTTATGAGCCCTTTGCTTTGGTTTTGTTCTTCATTACACTGCATCGCACCTATTCACTACAATTCTTACAGGCTCTTAACAATGATGTCTGCATAAAGCACGTGTGAAATATGAGCCCTAAATGTTTATTCTATCAAAATTTTGAGCTTGTGGGATGCGCTCTTATTGCTACTTGCGCTATCGAAAACTGACTAAATTCAGTGAAATCAAAAGTCAATCACGCATGATAATCATGCGACATCTGACGAAGAATGGAGCGGGTCGAACACATGCCAAAGGAAGGTAGAAAGTAAGTTACAACAATAATATTTCCTGTACATGAAACACTAAAAAGTATGTGCACTAATTATGTCCCTTGAATCACCATTCTGGTCTCACAAAGAACGCCGAAAGAGAAAGAAACGCCAAAATAAAATAACCTGCTTGATTTTGTAGCTTCAAAAGCTGTTCTAGGGCCCTTATATGGCCAATGCATGCAAACACGGACACAAAAAAGCAGTAAAGACACCTCAAACTCTGCTTCGATGAATCATAAAGCTGCAGAAAATAAGGTGAGGTGGTGTATTTGGTGCCCATTTCTCTGGTAGAATAAAACAAAAGAAATGGCGGCGCACCGCAATTGTTTCGCGCTGGTGCACGTGGCGTGGTGCCTCTCGAAACTATGCAAGCAAGAACAGGCGGCGGCGGGGCAACGCACAGCTCAAAGTTCAAGTCACACGTCGCAGTGCGCGGCCTCCTGTTGCCTGTAGAGCAGTTGATTTCAAGTGGCGTAACCAGGAGGAAGCACACCGGGCCCATGCTCTTTCCCCTGAAATATTTTGTTGATGCGGCATACAGAGCACAAAATGAAACTCGTTCGCATCTGCCTGCACGTTCCCCACTTCATACCAAGGTGTTGCAGCCCTCTACCCACAAAAACATTTTTGCCGAAACCCTTGCTTGAAGAAGGCAGCACCGAACTTGAGGCGTGCTACGTCCTCGCACTTAATCGCAGAAACCTTTCTTTGGTCCTATTTAGTTGTTCGTTAATTTTAGATACTCATGTTTTGTTCCGAGAATACGTGTTATGTATTTATTTTCAACTTCTGTAATATGCCTAAGTATGATTCGAGAGTACCTGAAATGAAGAAAAGAAATGATTACAGGTAAATAAATAAACAAACAAATATATGTACTCCGTGATACGCGACCATTTCACAGGCCCTTCTTTGGAGGTTAGGGACAGAATACCACCGGTTGAGAAAGCTCATCCACTATCGTGAAGCGCAACCACCTCAGTCAGTGAAGAGACTACGCATAATAAACTGATTCTTTAGTGTGTCAGTCTGCGTTCTTAGATACATACGCCTGTGCATGACTTTAAACTCCTTATGTGCAGAAATGCGTAATAGAATTTTCAACAGCTTCATAAATGTTCATCATTATGGGTAAGCTAAAAGCAGACAAGTACTCACGTAGGTGGTTGTCGGCAGGGCGCACGCGTAGATGAAGAGCATGACGCAACCAACGAATATCTCGCGGTGCCGGCGCAGGACCAGAGGGTACTCGTCGCACAAGCCCGTCAGCATTGCCTCCAGGCCACCAAACTGCGGATGCACGTCTCACTATAAGCTTCTGCATTCAGCTCAAGAGATGCCATATTGTAGACACCACATACAGTTTTTTTCCCAGTATTTCACTTCGATTGCAAGCCTCCAATCATTAAACCACTACACAGAGGCAGGTTTTACATTTGTGGTTACTGTATTCGAAGATACACATGTATAACATAATAATGGCGAGTGCTACTAAATCACAAAGTCTGTTAAATTATCTACTTGTAGACATGAAGCAACATGGGGTCTTTTATTAAGCCTTAGTTTCTGGTTTGTTGGCCCCTTTGTGCATTTTTAAGAGAGCCTTATTTTAGTGGCCACGTGCAACTGCTTTCCCGTGTGTACCTATGGCAGTTGAGAACACTTGAAGTGAAGCTAAAAAAAACTGAAAAAAAAACTACGCAACTTTTCTCATCGGTGCAGCTGTATGCTGCTTTTTTTAATGTATCTGCAATTTTTTTCATCTTCGAATAAAACGACGTCGCGTTCAGACCTGCTTTGCTGCGGGTGGCCGGTAGCTTTACCGAGTGATGGTGAAAATAAATTCAATAAAATCTTTCGCGGGATAGCTTATTAAATGCTCCACTTTGCTTTTTCACATGTTGATATTGTGATAGAGTGCACTTTCGTCTGTGCTCCAAGAAATACTTAACAAGGCTCTATTATCCTAAAATTAGTGTGCCATTACAGGTCAAGCATGCATGCATCACCGGGTTTTAGAACGGTATAACTTGCCAGGTGTTCGCACCACATGCAGCTCCACTAGTGATATCTGACTGAATGTCATAAGTGCATTTACCTTTTTGCTGGGGCTGATGCTAACCACAACCACACGAATAAAATACTTTTCATGCTTGAATCATAAATGGAACTTACCGTACTATCCAGGCCGAGAGTGATGAGCATCAGAAAGAAGAGAATAGACCAGAACACTGATCCTTTCATGGTAGCAATAGCTTCAGGATATACAATGAAGACTAATCCAGGGCCTGCAATGGCACAAAAAAACACCAGTATTGGCAAAAAGGTATCATAAACTGTGCGCGAGAAATGGCAACGCACTGAATTTTTCATTCTGCTGTTTGCTAAATTCTTGTTCTTTGGTTATAATATTTCAATTACAAATAAACGTGCACTCTCTGCGCAAATGTCACCGCTGTCGCCTTCATGGTCACTAGGAACTCTACATTGATAGCAACCTCCACGAATCAATTTCTAAACATAAAGAAGACGACATACAAAAAGAAAAGTATATACAGAAAAAACTCGTTTCGTTCATCATCTTTTTTCGTATTCTATTTCAAATAACACATTTTCAACACAATCAGCAGTTCTCTCCAAAAATCACATGTTCCAGCACTGGGTAAAAGCGCGGGAATTGGGGTGATGATTGTGACTGAAGTCATTATAAAACGAATCGACACCTCGTCATCGCTTGGAGGGCGCACGCCATTGCTTCGCCGCGTGTGCAAAAGCCTCCGTTCTGGACCGCCTGCTCCTGGTGAACCGTTCTATGTACTGTGATTTCAACGTTTATCTCAATGTATTGGAAGTATACCCTTACACCGTCTTTTTGTAGGCACAGTAGATACCTGAGAGTAGATACAAAAGTCAGCTAGTATTCTCACTTCGCAGGAGATTGCAATTTGTTGCCATAGCACTCGTTATACTTTGCCCATGTGGTGAAACTCAGTTATTTTTATGCACACTGAAGTACAAAAAGTTTAAAAGTTGTTAGCTATTTTAATATTAGAGGGAATACAGCAAAACGGAGTTGTACAGTTCTTAAAGAGCTTATCCAACCTGAAGAGAAATAAAACTTGGAAAAGACACTGAAATCTTATATGTAGGGCTCCATGTTCTCGCAAAAATAAAGAAAGTTCAAAAACACTCACTCGTAAATAATGTGACAATTTGGATATATCCGATAAAGTTTTTTTCAGCGTACAATAGCCACTTTTGAAACTAACAATTGTCACTTTAGAAAATGCACCTTTATCATCGGTAGCAACTTCGTAATCTATACTTCCGTCATTACAACAAGTTTTGGGGTCGATATTAATGAGATTTAACAGAGAGAGAGTAAACGTTTTTCCTAGAAAAGAGGAAAGCGGGATTTTAGAACCTGTGTGGTTGAGGCTCCATGAACAGGATCAATAGGACAAATAATCATGCAAAGGAAACTATCGGGGATGTTATCAGAAGTAAGTGCCATGTAAATAGGAAGAAGTAAATGTGGACGAGACGAAAACTTGCCCTGAGCAGGGACCAAACCTTCGACCATAAAATAGCGCATTGGATGTGCTACCAAGTGGTTTTCAACGTTTACTGCGAAAACGTACCCTATAAAGTCGAAAGGGGATAGCCATTGTGGTAGTTGGGCAAGATCTCGTTTCGTCTATTTTTCTTTCTTCACAATTACATTACAATCACTTCTAATAAATATCCCTACTCTGTAATTGGTATGATTGCCCGTCAGACGTCAATAACATTGGGGGTACCGGGATGGAATCCCGGCTGCGGCGGCTGCATTTTTGGTGGAGGCGTAAATGTTGTAGACCCGTGTGCTCAGATTTGTGTGCACGTTTAAGAGCACCAGATGGTCAACATTTCTGGAGTCTTCCACTACACCGTCTCTGATAATCATATGGTGGTTTTGGGACATTAAACCCCACATATAAATCAATCAATCAATCAAACCTCAATATAAAGTGTCTAACGAAGAAAACGACCCCATAAATGTAGACAAGGTCTGGCGTTGTAATACGGGTAAATTTAGGTGATTCGCGCTTACATACTTGTGCTTATATTTATTTTTGTTGGCGCATTGGCGCAGTGGTGTATCAACTTCTTTCTGAGGGGTTGACGGGGACAAGGTTCCCTCATATGTATATATATATATATATGTATATATATATATTGTAATGTAGAATACACGAGAGGGCGCTGCGGTGTTGCAGCATGGCGTTGTTATGGAGGTCACCACGTCCACTCTCCCTAACATAAATCTTGAGTTTTCTGCAGTGTGAATGCAGTTCGCGCTACATTGTAAAAGGGAAGTGGTTTCTTGACGTGGAGCACCTTATTTTAGACGGCACCAGTGGTCCCACAAGCGCAAGTGGCGTTCCTGAAATGGGCGTGTTGTGTGTGTAATATACATGGCGCACCGCATCTCTGCGAAATTTGCTTACATACCTCAGGCCCCGCAGCGACATGTAGTCACAGGATACTAAGGTCATTTATTTTGTATGAGTTAACAAAGTAACACTGGTGTCTAACCTTGAAAGAACTGTGCTAGGCCGTTGGTTTTTTCTTCACGGGTGGCAACATCCTACCATGCTCCTACTGTATATGACTGGTGCTTGGTCTGTTTAGACCTCAGTACGCAGCTTCCCTATCTTGCCGCTAGGTGCCGCAAGAATTGCTGGAGTTGCGAATAGACAGAAGAGACAGCACCATTCCTGCCGGCCGACTATCTTATTCTACCTCATCTTCCTCTGCTTCGCAGTCCAGCCTCTAGCGCGCTCCCCAGTTGCGCTGTAATTTTTACACCCGGACATGACTGCAACGTATCATGGCGAGCTGCCGGATTTTATCTGGCGGGTGACACTGGCTGAACCTGGGTAGTCGTTTTTTTAAGGCCACGGTGCGTCTTCTAGAAACGCTCAAGACTCAAGTGGCTGAGCACGGCTGCCTCGTCGTGGCCGCAGGTCTCGGCCACGCTGTGACGTTGCAGGAAGAGCTGCCGAAATAGTCTCTCGCGGGTGCTTATGACTGCTTCTCAGTAGTGTTTGCATGTGTCGGTGCAGCTGCGACCGGTGTTACGACCGGCCCCAGCATTGGGATTCTCCGAAGGTTTGCGAACCCTGCGGGAGATCGTCGGCGCATTCCCGGGATAGCCTGCACCTGAGATGGCCTTGCAGCTAAGCGAGAACAAAGTGACTGTTACGACCAGCCCTAGCATTGGGATTCTCCGAAGGTTTGCGAACCCATCTGGGAGATCGTCGATGCATTCCCGGGATAGCCTGCACCTGAGACGGCCTTGCAGCCAAGCGAGAACAAAGGTTAACGCACTGGTTTTGCGCTAGGAAATCAAGCAAGAGGAGTTGCGGTGAGAACTGGTTCCTGACCGACTATGTCGTCGACCCCCGCCTCCCCATTCAGGCTCTTGCCCCTCACCGGGAGAATTTCGGAATCTGCTGTGCGTTGATGACTATGTTTTGGCATCTTTAGGGCGTCGTGACCATGTTTTGGCATCGTGTTAGGTTGTGCCCCTCCATGTGTTGTGAGGTGTATTTCCCCTCCCTCGTGGCCGAGGTGCCGGGGCCACCGTATTGGCTGACGATGCGGACAATGCGCCCAGTGTTGGCAACGCGGCGCTATAAAATGCCGAAGACGTTTTGTATGTCTCTCTCTCTTCTCTCTTTGGATCAGTTGATCACTTTTCAACATGTAAATAAATCTCTGCCGTTCGTTCGGGCGCTTCTTCACGCTGAATTGTCGGACGATGGATCTTGCGACGGGGCCAGCTACCGAAAACGAGACCGGCAGGACCCGGAGTCCCAACAACTGAATGGCAGCGGCGGGATGCCGATAACCCCGAAAGCGACCACTGGACGGAGTTAGCCCGATGTCCAACAACGGGACGACAGAAGAAGGATGACACGAGCTCATTGACTTCCAGAGGGAACCGAACGGCACTTCTGAGAGGCACAATGCTGGAGGCATGACTGTGAACTGGGTGAGTGCCGGCTTTCTCTGTTAAATATTACCAGGCATTTACTCCATGTGTTAAGTAAAAGCTGGTAGAGAGTGGCTGTCTTGGTCATTGGGTTAACCGGTAACTTACGTCAGGCAGAAATTGTGTGATTGCTTGGTTAAGCTCTTTCTGTCAGTGGCGTCAAGGTTAACAGTGACAGGGCAGGATTCTGTGTAAGAGCTTTTTGAAGCTTTATTTGTAGACTAAGTTAACGGAAAACTTGAGGCAAGGCAGGAATCTAGAGCTGTCGTTGCCGTCAAGGTTAATTAGTTGCAGGGCAGGAATCTTTGTGGAACAGAGACAGCGGTACTGGAGGCAGCCATGAATCTGAAATCCCTGCGAAAGTCCATGTTGTTGCTACTTGCAAGGCAGTTGAATCTGGAGGTGCCGGACTCTCAAAGAAAGCCAGAGCTGATAGAGGCGACTCTCGCATTGGGGGCGGAGGATGACGAGCTGTCAGAAAGTGTCGAGGAAATTCAGGAAAGGCAAGCGGCAGAGGCTGAAAAAAAGGCGGCGGAGGCCAAAAGGAAAGCGGCAGAAGCCGAGGCAGATAAGATACGAAAGCACGAGCTTGAATTGAAGCGCCTCGAGCTAGAGATTAGCCATAATAGTAGAGCAGGAAGCAGTGAGGCATCCGGTACCGCAGAGCGGGTCAGGTTCAAAATGACGGACCTAATGAGATCGTACAAGCTAGAGGAGGACATTGGGCTGTTCCTCGTCAAATTTGAGAGAACTTGCGAAAGGCAAGGTTTCGACCAGGAGACATGGCCCCAATGCTTGTTGTCCCTACTTCCGGGGGAGGCATCTGAAGTAATCGCGCGCCTGACGAAAGAAGAGGCCGACGAACATAGTAAAGTAAAATCGAGCCTTCTTAAGAAATATAGGTTGTCGGCTGAAGGCATCCGGCAAACGTTCCGAGATGCCGTAAAAAAGAAAAGTGAGTCGTACCCGGAATTTACCTACAAGTTAATGGCCAACATGGGGGAATGGCTTAAGGAGGCGAAGGCGTATGGGGATCATGACAGGGTGCTTGAGTGTGTTGGTCTGGAACAATTCTACCAAAGATTGCCAGAAAGTGTGAGGTTATGGGTACAGGACAGACCAGACGTGAACACTGTGGCGAAAGCCGCCGACCTCACGGAAGAATTCGTTACGCGCCGCGCTCTCGGGGAAAGCGTAGAGCCTAGAGGGGAACTGAAGAGAATATTTCAACGGCCCAAGGCGGCGTTGTTCAGAGAGGAGCCGACCAGTGTTGCGGAAACTTCTAAGAATGAGGGTAACAGGGTACATCACCGTGAGGCGTCGGCAGAGGCCAAGAATAGGTTTGAGGCAAGTAAATCGGGAGCTTGCTTGAATTGCCAGGAAACAGGGCACTTTGCAGTACATTGCACGAAGCCAAAAGTGGTTTTCTTTTCCTTAAATAAAGGCGGCGAGAACATGAAACTGTTAGAGCCCTATATGTACGACCTCACCGTGAACGGCAAGCAGTGTCGGGTTCTTAAAGACTCCGCCGCCACTATGGACGTCATTCATCTGTCATTTGTGCAACCCGGACAGTTTTCCGGAGACTGTGCCTGGATTAGGCTATCCGTGGAGGCAAACAGTCAGTGCCTTCCCGTAGCTGAAGTGGTCCTTACAGGTGCATTTGGCACGTTGGAGACGGAAGCCGCGGTGTCGCCCAATCTCCCACCTCAGTATGCTTACTTGTTCTCAAATAAGTCGGATCAAATGCTTAAAGAGAAAGGCCTCACGTTGGGAGAGGGCATAGTACAGGCACTAACCAGATCAAAGGCGAGAGAACTGGCCGCGAAAGCCACAGTCACAGAGGCAACCGAGCCTCACACCGACAATGTACCCAGTCCAGAGTTAGACGTGGAGGTTGACACCCCGATGATAGTGCAACTGGAAATCGCCGTGGCAACAGAGCCATTTCCTAGTAGCACAGAGGATAGCTCAAAGGGTGACCCCTTACAGGTGGAAGAAAATACAAAGCAGTTGTGTGTCACATCAATATCGGATAACTTAAATAGGCTGCTGGGCGTGAGCACTTCCTTCTTAATAGCGGAACAAAAGGGTGACCTAACTCTAAAGAATTTCCAAGACAGTTCGAAAGAAGGGGTCACAAAACAGAACGTGAAATTCCAAGAAAGGGGTGGCATACTCTATCGTAAATATCTGGACAGGAGAGGAGTGAAGTTTGATCAGCTGGTTGTACCTCAGGCGTATCGCCTGGACCTACTTTATTTGTTGCATGGAGGATCATGGTCAGGCCACTTAGGAGTAAAGAAGACGAAAAGTCATCTCTTGCAGGAGTACTAATGGCCCGGATGTTTTAAGGATGTAGAAAGATTTGTAAAATCTTGTGATGCTTGTCAGCGAGTGAGTAAGCCAGGGGATAAGGCGAAGTTTCCAATGAAGCTGGTGCCCGTAATCACGGAGCCCTTTCGTCGGCTGGTTATTGACACCGTAGGTCTCTCGCCCAAGACAATCTCGGGCTACCGTCATATCCTGACAGTAATCTGCCCAGCTACTAAATTTCCGGAGGCGGTCCCGCTAAAAGAGCTAAGTTCCGTAGAAATAGTAAACGCACTTCTGTTCGTGTTTGCCCGTGTAGGCTTTCTTGCAGAGATACAGTCGGACCAGGGCACCGTTTTCACTAGTGCTTTAACTACAACCTTCCTAGAGAAGTGTGGTATAAAGTTAATACACAGTTCAGTCAACCATCCACAATCAAACTCGGTAGAGAAGCTTCACTCCGTGATGAAACGAGTGCTGAGAGCCTTATGTTTTGAACGAAAAACTGACTGAGAAATGTGCTTACCTGCAACGATGTTTGAACTAAGAGCTGCACCACATGAGACAACAGGGTTTACGCCAGCGGAACGTGTTTACTGCCGCAGACTGCGATCTCCTCTTCGTATGCTGAGAGAGTCGTGGGAAGGTTAGGGTGACGAACCTGTAGTAGTGGAATATGTCCTGACCTTGTTAGATCGTCTAACAAAAGCCCAAGAACTGACCAAGAGTGCGATGACCAAAGCACAGCAGAAGGCTAAGCTTTACTACGACCAAACAGCTAAAGCGCGACACTTTGCTGTAGGAGACCAGGTCATCTTGTTGAGGCCCTCCCAAAAGAATAAGCTTGAAGTGCAATGGGTCGGCCTGGCAGAAATTACTCAAAAGTTGTCTGACACCAACTATGGGGTAAAATTACCAGGAAGTCGTAAGGTGTACCATGTGTATTACCGCCATTTGCTCAAGCCGTATAAAGAACGGGAGGCAATCGTGAACACGATGTTGAGTGTTCCGGAAGAAGTTCCACTAGAATTTCCTGAATTGGCTTCAGAACCTGGCGAAGTCAGGGTCGAGCAAAATATCGATGACTCAGTACTGAAGGCGCAGCTGACGACGGAGCAAAAACAGGAATTGCATGCTCTCTTGACCGAGTTTCAGGACAGATTTTTAAGCGAGCCAGGCCAGACATCAGTCTTCACTCTTGACATAGAGCTTACCTCGTCGGAACAGGCAAGATCTAAGACGTATCGGGTGTCACCTCGCCAGCTTGAGCTAATAAAAGCAGAGGTTAACAGGATGCTGGAATTGGGCGTGATTGAGTCGTGTGAAAGTGATTACACTTCCCCGTTAATTCTTGTGGAGGTACCCGCCAAAGATCCGCGTCCTTGCGTAGACTCGTAAGTCAAACCTCATCACCAAGGATCAGACATACCCAATTCCCCACATTGAGGAACGCGTCGAGAGGGTAAGCAGCGCGGAATTTATCTCAACGCTAGACCTAGTGAGAGGTTACTGGCAGGTGCCGCTCACCGAGAGGGTGAGCCGGTACGCTGCAATTATTTCACTATTGGGGACATTTTGCCCTAAAGTGTTGAGTTTCGGCCTAAAGAACGCGCCTTACTGTTTTTCAAACTTAATGGATAAGGTTTTGCGGGGTCAAGAGGACTTCGCATTGCCTTACTTGGACGACGTCGCCGTGTTTTCCTCGTCCTGGCCAGACTACTTGGCGCATTTGAGAGCAGTACTGACACGCCTACGCGCGTGCCCCGCCGCGGTGGTCTAGTGGCTAAGGTACTCGGCTGCTGACCCGCAGGTCGCGGGTTCGATTCCCGGCTGCGGCGGCTGCATTTCCGATGGAGGCGGAAATGTTGTAGGCCCGTGTACTCAGATTTGGGTGCACGTTAAAGAACCCCAGGTGGTCAAAATTTTCGGAGCCCTCCACTACGGCGTCTCTCATAATCAAATGGTGGTTTTGGGACGTTAAACCCCACAAATCAATCAAATGACACGCCTACGCGAAGCAGGTTTAACGGTAAAGGCGCCCAAGTGTCAGCTAGCGCAAGCAGAGGTACTCTATCTCGGGCATGTTATCGGTCTAGGGCATCGCCGTCCCTCTGAAATGAAAGTGGCAGCTATCCGGGACTTTCCGCAGCCCCGAACGAAAACCGATATTCGGGCTTTTTTGGAATAGCTGGTTACTATCGTAGGTACATCCCTAGATATTCCGACATTGCCAGCGCTCTTACTGACGCGTTGCGCAAGTCCGAGCCCCAATTGGTCGACTGGAATGAGGAGAAAGAAAAGGCTTTCCGCGTTTTGAAAGCGGCCTTGTCGAGCCAACCTTTGCTTAGTTCACCGGACTACTCGAGGCCTTTCATAGTCCAATGCGACGCTAGTGATAGAGGCATGGGAGCAGTTCTTAGTCAAAGGAATGAGCGGTATGAAGAGCATCCCGTCCTATGTTAGCCGGAAACTCACCCTTCGCGAACAAGTTTACAGCGCTAGCGAAAAGGAATGTGCGTGCTTGGTTTGGGAAGTCCAGAAACAGGCTTGTTATATTTCCGGAAGCAAGTTCATTGTGGAAGTGGACCATTGTCCTGTCACCTGGCTACAGACCATGTCCTCTAAGAACGGTCGCCTGCTGCGTTGGAGCCTAGTTTTGCAACTATATACGTTTGACATACGCTACAAAAAGGGTGTACTTCATGGCAAGGCTGATGGCTTGAGCCGTTGCCCCTGACGCGAGAGGATGTCTCGAGAACTCTGGCATCTTTTTTTTCCTGACCTAGACAAGGGCTAGTGATTGTTTTTTTGACTCTTTTAGATGTACTTGTTTGAAAACGTTGAAGACACGGCTATCCAGGGTTTTGGGTTCGGTGTGCTTCCAGTGTTGTTGTCTTGTGTCATCTTAACGTATGAGTTGCATATTGAATAAATTGTGTATTTCCTTTAATATCAGTTAAAGAGGAAAAGTGCCTGGTGGAGTTTGGCGGAATTGTCCGGCGCTCACTGGCTGAGTAGTTGTGTTCTCATGTGCGTAGGTGATGTCTGTTGAGCCCACAATGAATTAGGTGGTGCACTCTACTTCTTCAAAGACGGTCGTCACCAAACCGACTGCCGGCGCTGACTTCTCCGGACTGTGGCTGCAAACCTCCGCCCATCGAGATCTTTACCGCCCCCCACGCGAGAGACTGTTACGACCGGCCCCAGCATTGGGATTCTCCGAAGGTTTTCGAACCCCTCTGGGAGATCGTCGACGCATTTTCGGGATAGCCTGCACCTGAGACGGCCTTTCAGCCAAGCGAGAACGAAAGTCAACGCACTGGTTTTGCGCTAGGGAACCAAGCAAGAGGAGTTGCGGGGAGAACTGGTTCCTGACCGACTATGTCGTTGACCCCCACCTCCCCATTCAGGCTCTCTCCCTCGCCGGGAAAATTCCGGAATCTGCTGTGCGTTCACGACCATGTTTGGGCATCTTTAGGGCGTCGTGACCATATTTGGGCATCGTGTTAGGTTGTGCCCCTCCATGTGTTGTGAGGTTATTTCCCCTCCCTCGTGGTCGAGGTGCCGGGGCCACCGTATTGGCTGACGACGCGGACAATGCACCCAGAGTTAGCAACGCGGCGCCATAAAATGCCGAAGACGTTTTGTATGTCTCTCTCTCTTCTCTATGGATCAGTTGATCACTTCTCAACATGTAAATAAATCTCTGTCGTTCGTTTGGGCGCTTCTTCTCGCTGAATTGTCGGACGATGGACCCTGTGACGGGGCCAGCTACCGAAAACGAGACCGGCAGGACCCGGAGTCCCAACACCGGGTCTATTGGAGCATGCATACTTCCGACGATGGGCACAATGGCCGTTAGCAGACTGTCTGTTCTGAACCTGTGCGCGTCTCCGCAAATGTTCAAGTGATGGACCTATTCTCCTGGATGTTCTTCCTCCGCTCGTCTTAAGAGGAACGTACCGTGTTACCAATTAACGGGCGTCTATGGTTTCGAGGCTCGCGCAAGGGGACAGCTGCATATGCCCAAACACTTGTGGTTTCATTTGCTGCGCAATGGACGTATTAGGTACAAGAATGAGAATATCTTGTACGTTCTTATGCTTTAGCGGTGGCGAGCTTTGAGGTGGCATTGTTGAGTGCTGTGGCCCTTGGGTGGCCTTGTGTGGTGTGAGACATTCGATGAGACTTCCGTTGTAGCGGCTGGCGTGTTCTCTTCAGCGCCGTGGTCATGTTCTTCATGATCTTGGTCAGCAAGCCTATGGATCGGTGCTTTGAGCTCTACCAGCACCTTCACTGTAGGCGTGAAGCGGAGGAACACTGGCAGTGCTCAAACAGCCGTTGGGAGCAGAACGGCTGGTAAACACTGGAAGTTCGATGAAGCCAAGCGGTTCGGCTGGTGCGATAGTTGCGTGAGTACACGCAAGTGCTCCGCGTCGTTGTCAGGTGAGGCTTCCGATGAGCCCTAGATGCTGTTAACGAACATACCCGCGGTAGCTCCGGTACTCACGGCGGTGTCAGAGGACGAGCAGTAAGGAGACGACATGCTGCCCAGTTATTACGGCAGGCGCGCGGCGGCATAGATGATCTGCGCTGCTTCTTCGGATAAAGCGCCCTGGAAGCCATTGGCAGCGACCGCGAAATATGTGGCCGTTGCAGCACTCAGTGTGGTGGTGATGTCCTCGATCATGAGAGCGAATTATTCGGTGGTCCTGGAACTCATAGTGGAGGAATTCATGGCCGAGGACCCTTCGACGGCGTCTGTTGTTTTACACAGATACGGTTAAGAGCCGCCGAGGAGGCCTGAATGCCATCCACCGAACGGTGGTGGCAGCGGTGGCCAGTTAGCCTGTGCGGAGGAGGCCTGGGCCGCCGTTTTCAAGCTGCGCTTACCGCGGTTGCGCGGTGGTGCGTGCTCTGGACGACGAAGGAGGGAGGGACGTAAAACGTCTTCTTTGTCGACTGTGTCTTTATAGTGCGGAAGTAGACACAAGAGGCAGCACCCTAGCTGCGGGCCACTTTTTCGTCGCTACTGGTGCATTGTAGTCCTTACAATATATATATTGCAACAAGCGAGTTCACGTAAAACAATTGTTATTAATCAAGAAGCGTTAGCTGCAACGAGCTGGTACAGGCAGGAACCCGGAAAGCACGAGCCACATGGACGTGAACGCCTTCTTTCACGCTGGCACAGAGCTGGCGCCACTATGCTCCGGTACAGTTACTCCCCGCGCAGAAAAGAGCCAACCTGGCGATCTAAGGAAATGACACGACAGGCGGGTCATAGCACGGTTTAAGGCGTGATACGTGAACCGTTTCACGCCCAAGGCAGCGTTGGTCCGAAGGTGGATCGATGGGCTCAACTTCATTGTTGACGGGAGATGTTTGTCGCAGCACACGTTTGTGGCCATGGTATTTCGACGAAAGCTTTGAGGAAAGACTGGGAGGGGTAGACGGGACCCAGAGCCAAACCAACTTTCTTGGGTTATAGTGGGCACTAGATTCAGAGGCGTCGTGGTCAGTTTTCTGGCGCCATTGGTCTTGCGCAGTAATTGAGCGAGCGAGTTGACGACACTCTTCGGCATAAGCAGCTGCTTCGGAAACGGGCGTCGCTTCGGAAACGTCAGGTCTGTACGGGAGAACGGTGCCCATGGAGCATGATGGTTCATGTCCGAACAGGAGGAAGAAAGGAGAGAAGCCGGTGGTTGTTTGTGACGCAGAGTTGTACGCGTACGTTACAAAAGAGAGCACTTGGTCCCAATTAGTGTGGTCGTCAGACGCCTGCATGGCAAGCATATCTCCAAGGGTGCGATTAAAGCGTTCTGTCATGCCAATGGTTCGAGGATGGTATGCCGAGATTTTCCGATGGACAGTGCGGCATTTCTTGAGCAGCTCGTCGACGGCGTTCGAGAGAAACAGGCGTCTATGGTCACTCAGTGATTCACGAGGTGCACCGTGCCGCAAAATAAGATGGTGAAGAAGAAAGGACGCAATGTCTTTTGCAGTGGTAGCAGGCAGCGCAGATGTTTCAGCGTAGCGTGTCGAATGATCAACGGCGACGATAATCCACCGGTTGCCTCGAGGAGTGTTGGGTAGAGGACCATAAATTTCAATTCCGACGCGGTAGAATGGTCTCGCTCGACAGGTTAAGGGTTGAAAAGGGCCAGTACTGCTGTGAGAAGGCGTCTTGCGGCGTTAACACGTAGCACATGACCGAACTTACTGGCGAACGTGCCGATTCATGCCGTGCCAGTAGTATCTTAGATGAAGGCGAGAGTAGGTTTTGAATAATCCAGCGTGGCCACACTGGAGTTCATCCAGCGCAGACCACTGAGCGCAAATGAAAAGGGTGACAAGGAGCCACCTACGGCCATCTGTCGCGTAATTGCGGCGATGCAACAAGCCTTCACGGACAGCAAATTGTCTTGCTTGACGAGACAGGGACCGTGAGGTCGAATCTACCAAACTGTGAGAGAGGAAGTTGAGCAGAGAATTGATCCAGGGATCCTTGCGCTGCTCGACTGACATGTCGGTGATGCTCAGCGATGACGAGTCGCAGATGGCAGTTGATAAACAGGCAAGATCAGGAGGCAGCAAGGAACGGCATAGGGCATCGGCATCTAAATGTCTGCGTCCTGAGTGATGAACAACACGGATGTCGTATTCCTGAAGGCGTAAAGCCAGACGAGCGAGACGGCTAGCAGGGTCTTTCATGGACGCTAGCCAGCATAAGGCATGGTGATCAGTGACAACATCAAACTGGCGTCCGCAAAGGTAAGTGCGAAATTTTCCTATAGCCAAAATGATAGCCAAGCGCTCCTTTTCTATGACGGAATAGTTGAACTCTGCCTTCGTTAGGGCATAGGCGACAACGTACTCGTCGCAGCCATCCTTGCGTTGAGCGAGAATGGCACCGAGGCCGACACCACTAGCATCCAAGTAGGTGCATTGGGATCGAAGTGGCGGAGAACTGGTGGAGACGTGAGTAGCCGGCGCAGCGTCGTGAATGCGACATCGCAATGGGAATTCCAGCCCGAGAGGTCCGTACTACTGGAAAGAAGCTGAGTTAGGGGGGGGGGATGATTACAGAAGCAAAATTGCGGATGAAACGCCGAAAACACGAGCACAAGCTTACGAAGCTATGGAGCTTCTTGAGGGTGGTAGGCTTGCGGTACTCGGCAACGGCACGCAGTTTGGCCGTGTCCGGTGATACTCCTTTTTTCGAGACGACGTGGCCGAGAATTGTGAGTTTGCGGGTGCCAAAATGACATTTTTTGAAGTTCAGTTGCAACCGCGCTGCTGTAAGGCACTGGAGAACTTGTTCCAAACGGAAAAGATGAGTTTTTAAACTTGCAGATAAGACAACTATGTCATCTATATAGCAAAAACAGATGTGCCATTTAAGTCCGCTGAGGACACTGTCCATCATCCTTTCAAAAGTCGCAAGCGCATTGCAAAGACCGAAGGGCATTACAATAAATTCATATAAGCCGTCAGGGGTCACAAACGCCGTTTCGGACGGTCTGGTTCGGCTATTGGCACTTGCCAATATCCAGAGTGCAGATCCAGTGAAGAGAAAAACTCCGCACTTTGAAGGCAATCCAGGGCGTCATCAATGCGTGGCTGGGGATAAACATCCTTGCGTGTGATCTTGTTTAGTCTCGAATAATCTACGCAAAACCTAAGTGAGCCATCTTTTTTTCGCACGAGGACCACTGGCGAAGCCCAAGGACTGTGTGAGTGTTGAATGACACTACATTGGAGCATCTCATCGACGTGTTTAGTGATGACGTCACGCTCAGCCTGCGAGACGCGGCAGGGGCGCTGACGAAGTTGATTATGATGACCGGTATCAATATACTGAGCGACAACTGACGTGCGTCCCAAGGGAGGTTGTCCGTGGTCGAAGGAGGCCTGGAAACGGTCAAGTAGTTGAATGAGCTGTTTGTGCTGGTCTTGCGTAAGCCCGGTGTACGCTGCGCGAGAGAGCGTCTTCATCAGGTAGTGAGGGTGCGGTGGTAGCCGTAACAGCATCCACGGACATCAGCGTCGTATTGGAAGGGGCATGGAAAGGAAAGATGGCATCATAAGCGTCAAGATGCCCAATACATTCTCTATGTAATAAGTTAGCGGGACAAGGGAACAGATTGCACACCTACACGACACTGGAACCATCGGCAAGCGTTATGATGACAAACGGGACGACAAGGTTCCGGCGACGAGCACATTCTTGCGACGGTATAATGTGGGCAGTTGAATCAGGGACAAAGTATCACAAATTAGACACGACGGCGACCGAAAAAGCAGAGATGACGACGTCCGGGGCAACGGTCACCTTTTTTAGGTGAGCAAGGGAGATCTATGAATGTCGTTCTTAACGGGAACAAAACGAGCTGTGCACGGGCGCAATCGATTACCGCATGATTAGCGGAAATAAAGTTCTATCTCAGGATAATTTCATGAGACGCATGCGGAAGGAGGACAAATTCAACGATGTACAGCACCCCCTGAATCACAACACGAGCAGCGCACGTGGCAGAAGGCTGGACGTGCTGCGAACTCGCTCTGCATAAGGAAATAACAACCAGTGGAGTCGTCACTTTTTTCAGTTTGCGGCATAACACTTCACTGATTACACAAATAGCGGCACCTGTGTCGACAAGAGCAGCTGTGGCGAAACCGTCCACAAACACGGCATTCTCGTTAGGGGGTGAAAGTTGAGCTCTTGGAAGTTTCTTCGGTGGCGCAGTTCTTGCCTCGGGAACTGCGACTGTTACTTTCCTCCTGGGCGTGGTTGGAACGGCGAAGCATTGGAGAAGACCAAAGACGGGGTGAAGAAGATCGACGTGGGCTGAAGTCTGGTCGACGTGAGTGGGGGTCAGGTGCATCAGGTGTAACATGTGATTCTGGTTGCCGAGGAACGTTGCCGGAATGTTGAGATTCATTAAAATAGAATCTACGGCGACGACAGTAGCGCGCGACATACCCTGGAACACTGCAGTTGTAGCATACAGGCCGCTTATCCGCAGTACGCCAAGAGCTAACAGGTGCTCGAGGTGGCGAGAAGGGTTGATTTACCGGATAAACTGAAACAGGCGACCTGTAGTAGTTGGTGGCTGGACTGCATGAAGGGAGCGTTGGTTGGGCAGGAGGTTGGCGGACGGCTTCTGCATACGTCAGCGGTGCCGTACCTGATATTGGGGACGGGGGCGAAGAGAGAACCTCGGCAACTTGCGTCTGAATAGCATGGTGAAGTGAGTGGTCCAGTGCTGTGGGGGTCTCGTTGATGGTGGCCACAAGAGAGATCTGTCGAGCAACTTCTTCGCGGATGTACTGTTGAATTTGAGGCATCAATACGGTGTAGTTGGGGCCACTTCTTTTGTACTCCAAAGCCGAAATATCTGCTGTTTGCGTATTAGCGCGACGTGTAGAAATTCGCTCCTTGCGCAGCTCATCAAAACTTTAACAGAGCTGAATCACGGCCTTGACGATTTGTGAATCTTTGGCCACAAGAATGTGAAAAGCGTCGTCATCAATGCCTTTCATTCATTGCCTTATTCTATCAGCCTCTGTCATTCTCGCATTCACTCGCCTACAGAGGCTGATCGCATCTTCAATGTAGCTCGTGAAGATCTCACCGTTTTGCTGAAATCGTCCCCGCAGGCCAAGTTTAGCGCAAAGCTTGCGCATAGCTGTATGACCGAAAAACGAGGTCACGGTCTTTTTGAAAACCGACCAGGTGGGGATGTCGGCTTGGTGGTTGGTGAACCATAGGTTGGCCAAATCTGTCAGATAGAAGATGACGTGAGTCAGCTTCGCAGGGTCATTCCACTTGTTAATCGCCCTAACACGCTCATACTCTGCCAGCCAGTCCTCGACATCGTGATCTTCAGTGGTGGGTAACGCAGAAGAAGTATGCCAGGGCACATGACAGGCGGCGACGTGGGAGAGGCTTGTGGCGGATCGACGCGCTCGGTCATTGCGGAATCAGATGGTAGCTTACGGCTGCGGAGCTCCAGGATGTTACCCAGCACGTTTTCACCAAATGCAACAAGCGAGTTCACGTAAAAACACTTGTTATTAATCAAGAAGCGTTAGCCACAACGAGCTGGTACAGGCAGGAACCAGGACAGCACGAGCCACACGGACGTCAACGGCTTCTTTCACGCGCTGGCACAGAGCTGGCGCCACTATACTCCAGTACAATATATATATATATATATATATATATATATATATATATATATATATATATATTGTAGTGGGTCATGACCATTAGGTGGGGGTGACCGGCACATGAGGGGTCTACTGGAAAATAGAACGACGAAGACAGTGTTTTGTTGGATTGTTTTCGAGTGAGTGACTCTTGTACATTACATTTGGTGGCAGCGGTGAGAACGTTAACCAATGTTTACAAGGAGTAACGCTGCCGCGATAACAGCAACAGTCGGCACTTCATAGATGCACCCTACGGAAGACGACACGTCGTCGACGGCTCTGGAACCTCGTGTCCCGAGTACGCAGGAAAGCTTGGCACAGGCTACGGTAGCCCCAGTATCATCACACATCCCGCCCCCAGCAGCCCATCAGCCTGTTCTGTCAGAGTTTGATGTCCAGGATACGCCTAATCACTTTCAACAGTCAAGTGCTGGTACCATTTTACCTATACCTAACTGCTTGCAAGCTTTTGTATTACAAGGTGAGGCCGACAGACGAGCCCTTATACAAGATTTCGAAACTCGCTTCGCTAACCACTTGCTCTCTTTTGAGATCACCCTCGCCCAGCGTGCCCCGATGGCGGACGTCGTCACCAACCTAGCTGCGCCGCTCTCTGTCATTGAGGAGCAGTCTGGCCTTCAGCAACGTGTGTTTATCACAGTCGAACGAAATATTCCTCTGTCAGCTCAGCCTCGGTGTCTCAAAGCACAACTTCGATGGCACTTTCGATGGCACCACGTCATGGGCAGCATTTTTGGTGCAGTTCGAGTCCGTTGCTGCCCTGAAACGGCTGTACAGTTCAAAATAAAGCTCAGGCGCTCGTTGTGCAGCTCCGTGGCGCTGCGGTTGAATACCTCGAGTACCTCCCGCAAGTCATCCGCTCTAACTATGAAGCTGTGGTCTCGGCGCTGGAAACCAAACTTGGCGACAGTCATCTGCTTCAGATCTACCTCGCAAAAATGAAACACGTCCGGCAAGGCCACCCCTATATTCAAGAGCTCGCTGCTCACGTCGACAGCTTGTCCCGGAAGACCCTGTAGGGTTGCCCTACCGCAACTATGGATCTTATTGCTGCTAATGCCTTTGTTGATGCCATCAGTAACAGAAGTGTCCAGCACTTCGTCCGCGTCGCTCGTCTGATTGACGTACGATAAGCTTTAGCTGTCGCTTTTGACGCGGAGATACACGAACGCTCGCAAGCAACTGAGGATCCATATCGGAGACCACCCTACACGGACGCATGATCCCAGACCCGGCTTTAGGCTCGTACTCGGCTCCACAATCCTACAGCGGTACTCCGGTGCTACCACTGCCACAATGTTGGGCATTTTGCTCGGAACTGCCCTTGGGTGACCGAGTCGCTGACAAACTCAGCTCTTCCTATGTATTCTTCCTCGGTAAACTGCAATGTTTACCATCGAGGGCAGGACCTCGCATAATGGCTGAAGCCCCTCTTCTTTCACATGGCCCCTTCACCGAGATGCCAACTCTGCCAGTGAAGCTTGGAGATCCGCCGCAGCACGTTGAAGCACTAGTGGACACATTGATTTGATTGATTGATATGTAGAGTTTAACGTCCCAAAACCACCACATGATTATGAGAGACGCCGTAGTGGAGGGTTCTTTAATTTCGACCACCTGGGGTTCTTTAACGTGCACCCAAATCTGAGCACACGGGCCTACAACATTTCCGCCTCCATCGGAAACTCAGCCGCCGCAGCCGGGATTCGAACCCGCGTCCTGCGAGTCAGCAGCCGAGTACCTTAGCCACTAGACCACTGCGGCGGGGCCACTAGTGAACACAAGGACTGCATTGGGAGGGGGGGGGGTACTGCATTCAGTTTTTTAGCGACGAGTTTCTTGCATGGAAGATTTTCGGTGAGTCCTGAGCAGGCCGATTGATCCCAACTTGTTCTAGCTGAACGAGCCACTCTACCTACTGTTGGTGAAGTCTACCTGAATGTGTGTGCGCATGGGAAGACAGTGAGACAACGGTTCCTTGTTGTCCCAAACCTTTGTGTACCAGTAATCCTAGGCTGTGATTAGTGCGCAGAGTTTGGCCTTAGTTTGCAGTATAACGGCACTGATTGAACCATTCAACTGACATCTACCGTTTTGACACCGATTCGATCAAACCTCCAGTAAAGCTTGCTCTAGGCAGTCGTAATTTCCATTGAGTCATGTCGTATACAGAACATTTGACAAAGCGCGCTCCGTGCTCGCTGACAACAACCGCATGATGAAAAGTCTGATTATTAAATTTTCCTTGAAAGTCAGCATTCTATCAACGGGCACCAATACGGCTGAAACACAAACAGAAGTGAACAACCTGAAATTGAAAAACCGACCCTGCTTCTCAATCCTGTGATAACGGCGACCTCAGTTACTACCCCCTTGTAGTCTGCTGCGTGGGTTCCTGTTCACAGCCCCGAAAAGTTCTTTGTTGACAAGGACATTTTTGTAGAAAGTACCATTTGTTCCCGACCTGGAGGCGAATTCGCAATGCCGCGAGCCTTCCATCGCTGTTCCTGCAAAACCTTTGCAGTGCTTCTCTTCAACCTGTCCGAGAGTATCATGAGCATGCCATCAGGCACTATCCTTGGTACCTGTACAGACCTTGAAGCACAGTCTGTCGTAGCAGTAGTACAGCCCGTAGCACCTTCGCCACCAACTGCCTCGCCCTTAGACTGAAATGAACTCAACTTCGGCCCCAACTTTGCTCCGTGACAGAAAGCTGAGATTCAAGCATTTCTACGAAAAACCCCTGGCTGCGTGGCGATGTCACCCAGTGCGCTCGGCCACACTCCTTTGGTGCAACACAGAATAGACACCGGCTCTGAAGTTCCTGTTCGGCACCATCTGCGTCGAGTCTCTGCCTCTGAACACGCAGAAATTGCTGAGCTACTGGATGACATGCTTAAGCGTGGTATCATATCGCGCTCGTTAAGTCCGTGGTCGTCCCGCGTAGTTTGTATGAGAAAGAAAGATGGCACAACCCATTTCTGTGTTGTCTATCGACGGCTAGATAGTGTCACCAAGCCTGACGTGAATGTGCTAGCTCATCTTGACGATGCCCTTGGCCGCCTGCATGGTGCTAGTTTTTTCACAACGCTGGATCTTCTTTCTGGCTATTGGCAGGTGGAACTAGACCCGAATGACGCTGAGAAGACGGCTTCCAGGCCGGTAATACCTCACTCGAACTGTGCGCAGTGTGCGCGTGTAGCCTATTTGCCCAGATGTGACCTCGTTGCGGCATGTTTGCAATACCTCAGAACGAAGAGTGGTAGGAATGACAAGCAGGTAGGTAGACTCGTCTGACGAGAAGTTCATTTTGTAAAGGACAATGTTTCGCAGACAGGACGACCATAGTCCTCTTGCAAAGGCTTTGGACGCGTTCTGGCTTTGTCCTTTTAAATAATTATTCAAGCAAAGTAGCTCATGATCGTCAAGCTGGTGATCTGCGATGGTTTACGAGTCGAGGATTCCGAGGAACGCTGTCTCTTCATCAAAAGAAGCAGCCGACTTAATTGGTGATCGAGATAGGCAGTCGGCGTCCGTGTGTCATTTGCCCGACTTATACACCATCGTTATATCAGACTCCTGTAGTTTTAGGCTCCGGCGTGCCAATCGCCCGAAAGCACTTCTCAGACCCTTTAACCAATGCAACAAATGGTGATCACTGATAACCTTGAATGGGCGGCCGTACAAGTATGGGCGAAATTTAATGACTGCCCACACCACAGCGAGGCATTCCTTTTCAGTGGTCGAGTATTTCGCTTCTGTGCGTGACAGAGTTCTGCTTGCGTAAGCGATCACTCTTTTCTCGTCCTCCTGGTGCTGCACAAGCACAGCTCCGAGGCCAACATTGCTGGCGTCAGTATGAGGCACTGTAGGGGCTGCCTCATCAAAATGGGCAAGCACGGGGGCCATGGGTAGACGTTGCCGCAAGTCATTGAAAGCAGCTTTCTGTTCGTCGCCCCAAACAAATGTGACGTCATCCCTCGTGAGACGAGTTAAAAGCGACGCAGTGCGCGCAAAATCTGGGATCAACCAGTGATAAGATGCACAGAGACATAGAAAACGCCTGACTGCCTTTTTATCTGATGGTGTTGGAAACTGTGCAACGGCGGCAACTTTCTCGGGTTCTGGAGGAACTCCTGCGTAATTGACGACATGGCCAACAAACTGCAGTTCTTCAAAGCAGAAGTGACATTTCTCCGGCTTCAGCGTCAGTCCTGCGGCCTGTATTGCTCGCAAGACCATTTTCAATCGTTTAAGGTGTCAGTAAAACGTTGTAGAAAACACAATCACGCGGTCAATGTATACTAGGCAGGTTTCGCGTCTCTCATAATCATATGGTGGTTTTGGGACGTTAAACCCCACAAATCAATCATACTAGGCAGGTTCTCCATTTAAGCCCAGAGAGGATGGTATCCATGAGACGCTGGAAAGTAGCAGGCGCAGAGCACAAGCCAAAAGGTAAAACCTTCAATTCGTACAGTCCGTCTGGCGTCCCGAAAGCTATTTTTCACGATCCCTGGGGTCTACTTCAATTTGCCAATATCCACTCTTTAAGTCTATGGAAGAGAAGTAACGTGCGTTTCGAAGCCTGTCGATTGAATCATCTATGCGGGGAAGTGGGTACACGTCCTTTTTGTAACCTGATTTAGCTATCGATAGCCCACACAGAAACGCAGGCTGCCGTCCTTCCACTTGACTAGAACAACAGGTGATGCCCAAGGGCTTTTCGAAGGTTGAATGATTCATTGATTGATATGTGGGGTTTAACGTCCCAAAACCACTATATGATTATGAGAGACACCGTAGTGGAGGACTCCGGAAATTTAGACCACCTGGGGTTCTTTAACGTGCCCCAAATCTGAGCACACGGGCCTACAACATTTCCGCCTCCATCAGAAATGCAGCCACCAGCAGCCGGGATTCGAACCCGCGCCCTGCGGGTCAGCAGCCGAGTACCTGGTTGAACGATGTCGTCTTCAAGCATTTTTGTTACCTGCTGTTCTATCGCTTCTCGTTCTTTTGAAGGCACATGGTACGGATTTTCATGGATTGGTCCAGCCGTGTCCTGTGTGATGATTTGGGTCTTGGTCAAAAATATTCAGCCAACTTTTGAGGTCGACGCCAAACAGTCGTGGTACTCGGCTGGCAGCACAAGCAGGCGTTCCCGCTGTCGCCGAGTTAAAGTAGGTCTGACGTCAAGGTTAGGTGCTAGGTCACGTGGGTCTTGTGTAGGTGTTGCTTCGAGTGCTCAAAATCAGTCACAAACATCTGCGATCTCGTCGAAATGTGCCAAAGTTGTGCCTTTTGGATGGTGTCGTCGCTCGGAGGTGAAATTGCTCAACAGCAAGTTTGTCGGCCGTCGATGACATTGACTATTCCTCGTGCTACGGAAATCTGGTTAGTGAAATGCAGTGAGTTTAGTTGGTCGGCGACTCCTTCACCGTCGAACGGTACGTCATATGAGGATACATGATTGAGGCGGCACGACTATATTGTGGTCATTGAGAGGAAAGTATTTGTGCTCTGGTGATGTAGGATCAGTCAGACGAGCACTTTCGTAAAACGGAACATCGCGGTCCGGGATGTTCATTATTGCGCCATGCTCCCTGAGAAAGTTCATTCCTATAATAAATCTTTGCAGCATTCTGGGAGAACGACGAAAGTCGCGACGAAAGAAGAATCTTCTATGCTGATTCTTGCTGTGTATCTTCCAGTAGGAAGCAGCAGTTGACCACCTGCTGTTTTTATATGTGGTCCTGTCCATGGCGTTTGTACTTTTCTAAGATGATCATTCAGCTTGTGACTTATTATGAAAAATCAGCACCCGTATCGACAAAGGCTGTCACTTGCTCTCCATCAATATTTACATTGAGGTCGGCGCTCACCATTTCGTCATTGTTAATATTCGTCGGCGTCGAATCGTTCTTTAGCGGAAGCACTGGGGACTTTTTTTTCGTCTTGGGGTCGAGCGGCAGCCTTACCCCGAGAGGTCCCGGCCTTCAGTTTCCCCAGTAAGGGCTGGGCAGCCTTGTTCCCCGAAGGTCAGAAAAGTACGTCGATTCGGTGACGATGTCTGAGCAGGGGATGGAGAGCGTGACCTGTGGGCGGAATTGGGCTGGCGATTAGGAAGCGAGTCGTGTTAGGGAGACCACGTTGAAGGTCCTCGAAAACCAGGGTCGTCATGGCGAACATTGTAGTCGGCGTTGGCACGGCGACCGCCGTACCCTGGCCGAGACGGGCGAAGCGATGTGTCGCGGTACCAACAATAGCGAGCTATATGACCGGCACCACCACAGTTGATGCAGAGAGGGTGCCGATCAACAGTGCGCCAAGCGTCTGCTCTACGAAATTGTGGGCGTCCCATGTCCTCTCGTGGTGGTGAGTAAGGTGCGGCAAGTGGTGGCTGGTGGCATAAAGACATTGGAGACATGGGCCGACATCTGAAAGCCTCCTACGATGGTTGCGGCGAAGATGCGGCTGTAGGTGGCTGGTAGTATAATGTATTAGGTGGGACGGGTGGTGGACGGCGGACAGCGTCGGCGTAACTCAGTTAACGCTGCTCGCGACCAAGATGAGCTGCTGAAAAAGCGTGCCTAAGTTCGTCACGAACGACTGCGTCAACGGCGGTCACTTGTGTATCCACTGTAGGAGTCCAAAGCTTCTGAATTTCTTCTCTGAAAATATCTCTGATCAGGTCACGTAGGAAGCCCTGGTTGTCCAGAGTCACTGAAGCAGCGTTGATTTGGGTGGTAGTGGACGAGCTATCATTCTGCCTTGATCCTTGGTGCAGAGCACGCTCAACGGCACTGGCTTCTTTTATAAAATCGGCTATGGTAGTTGGGGCATTGCGCACAAGTCTGGCGAACAGTTGTTCTTTCTCGCCGTGCATAAGGTAGCGCTACTTCTTTTCCTCCCACATATTGGGATCAGCCCGACGACATAGGTGATTCACGTCTTCAGCAAACATTGCCACAGTTTCGTTAGGTTTGTGAAGCCTTAACTCGAGCAACTGCTGAGCCCGCTCTCGATGGTCGACGCTAGCAAAGGTGTCAATCAGCTGCTGATGAAACCCATCCCATGTGGATATACAGCCTTCTCGATTCTCAAGCGACGTGTGAGGGCTGTCATCGAGAGGGAAGTAGGTGCGGGCGAGCTTCTGGTGAGCATTCCACTAGTTCATGTCGGCACCGCGTTCTTAATGCTCATCTACATCTTCATGTGGGGCACCACTGAAGCGATCAGGTACAAGTGGCTGAAAAAGAGTTACCTGGGCTGGATTGAAAATGGGGCTGTCTTGTATCCCTCGGAACAGCTGTGGCTGGCTAGTGGAGGCCATTGGCAGAGGTACGTAATGCCTGGTAGAATGTTCCTCGAAGGAGGTCACCTCAGAAGAGAGGCCTAGCAACCGCCGACTGAAGCGGTGCACTCGTGTAGTAACAGGTGGCTGCGTGTCGGGACTTGATTAACGGCTCCCAGATGACGTGTTGAGCATCGGCAGGCTTACTACCCAGCACCTCCAACAGTGTCACGGTTCAACGTAAGCAGTTCACCGACACGTTGAGTCCGAGAACCTACGGCGTTTGCTTTTATGCAGGAACGAAGAGCAAGAGAGCTAAACAAAAGCACGTCGGCTTCTTCAGTGTCCCTGTTCACGAGGCTGTTGCCGCGCACATCGTCTTCGTTCTCTGTTTATGACGTGGCAATATTATAACTATATATATATATATATATATATTGTGAAGAAGAAAGAGCGTCATTGGCAAGCAACATCGCCACCGCTTGGGTACTGGGTGCTGGGCTTCGCTCGCTCGGCTCGTGCTGATCATCGCCGGCTTCAGCTTGACCGTTGCTCTTGGACGATCGTGTTTCTTCGTAGGACCACCGTCGCAACAGTCGTCAATAAACCCTTCTTCAATTGGTGGAAGGTGCTGACATTCCCCGTCCCCTGAACCTGGGTGCTGCCATTCGCCGTCGCCTGAACCTGGAGCTGCGCAACCGAACGCTACCTCCCATCATGGCTACCAACAACGCGCAACCTGGCTCTTCCACTCCATCCCCCAGCAACCCCGGCGTTCTTCGTTTGCGAGAGCCCAAGGTCTTTAGCGGAGCTGATGAGACCGATGTGGAAGACTGGTTCGCCAACTATGAACTGGTGAGCGCAAACAACAAGTGGGATGACGCGGACAAATTGACTTACGTCATCTTTTACCTCACTGACGTGGCCGAAATGTGGTATAACAACCACGAAAACGACATCACGACGTGGTTCATCTTTAAAACCTTGTTTGCTGACGTTTTCGGCCGACCCGCAGTCCGCAAGTCCAGAGCCGAACAACGCTTGCGGACTCGCGCACAAAAGCCAACGGAATCTTTCACCAGCTACATCGAAGACATTATTGGTCTTTGCAACCGTGTGAACACCACCATGCCCGAGTCGGAGAAGATTCAACACATCCTCAAAGGGATAAATGACGGTGCATATCAGCTGCTCCTGGCCCGTAATCCTGTCACCATTGCGGAACTTGTCACTTTGTGTCAAAGTTTCGACGAGTTGAGCAAGCAGCGCGCCCTGACTCGGCCATTTTCCTCACACGCCGACTCGCTCTCCAGTCTCACTTCTGTTCCCGACCACTCACCAACCCTGCAAGAGATTAAAGACTTTGTGCGTGAAGAAGTAGCTCGGCAACTGTCGTTGATTTCCTTCACGCAGCAGCCGCCGTCCTCTCGTCTGCCCTCACCACTCCGCGACGTTATTGCCGAAGAGGTAGCTCAGGCTGTTCCCGTCGCTGCCCACCAGCAGCCTGTGGCCATGCCTGTTGCCCATGCGCCGGCTATGCAGCCCGTGGCCGCGCCTCTCACGTATGCCCAGGTGGTACGTAGCAGACCCCGCCAGCAGCATTTGCCACCCATGTCTTCAGTCGCTCCCCACTCCGCCCCATTTTCGACACCTTGGGCCGCACCACGAGTCAGCAATTCCTGGCGCACTCCTGACAATCGACCGATCTGCTACGCCTGCGGTACTCCAGGACACGTGGCACGATATTGTCGCCGTCGCTTCCAACCACTCCACGACGCTACTCGGCCGTTACCGTATGACCCACAGCCCATGCACATACCTGCTCCCTCTCCCTCACCGCAGTATGGATGCACTAACTTTCCTGAGTCTCGGTCACACCAGCCTCAAACTCACTCTCCCCGCTCCCCATCTCCTCGCAGGCGATCACTGTCCCCAATGCGTCCTAGACCCGCTTCCTCCAAGCGGGAAAACTGAACGCCGCAGTTCCAGAGGCAAGAACTGCGCCGTCGTCGAAATGCTCAAGTCCTCGCACTTCACCAGCTAACGTCGTCGCTATATCTGTCGATGGTGTTTCTACCTTTGCCCTCGTCGACACAGGTGCTGCCGTTTCTGTTATAGCCGCCCAGCTATGCCGCTCCCTACGCAAAGTGACCACGCCGCTCTCTGGACTATCGCTTCGTACAGCTAGCGCACAACAAGTTCGACCTCTTGGCACCTGTACGGCCCGCATATTCATCCAAGGCTCTATGTACGTTGTCGAGTTCATCGTCCTTTCGGTGTGCTCGCATGACGTTATCCTCGGGTGGGACTTTCTGTCAAATCATCATGCCATCATCGACTGCGCACGCGCTGAAGTTCAATTTTCGCACCTGTGTGACGAACCTTTGCACGAAACCCTTGAGCGGTCGCCAAAACTTGTCGTGCGTGAGGACACTGAAATTCCGCTAGCCTCTCTTGCCGTTGTCCCGGTTTGCTGCGATGACTATAACGATGCTACAGTAATGTTTACACCTTCCGACATTTTCATGAGCCGCAGAGCCGTTTCCTTGCCTTTCGCTACACTCGACATCACTGCGGGCCGAAGCAATATTTTCGTCCACAACCCCCTTTCTGCACCGCTTACGCTACTTGCCGGCGAATGTCTCGGTCGAGTGGAATACCTCGATTCCTCTTTATTCCTTAACATGCCAGACGAATCATGCAGTAGCGCCTCGACCGAACTTCATGCCCTTTCCCCACTGGAGTGCTCATCGAGTGACACCTTCTCGAGTTCCATCGCCGACACCTTAAGTGCCCATGAACGCGCCGAGCTTCTTAATCTCCTCCAGCACTTCGCGAATTCATTCGACGTTTCTCAGCCGCAATTGGGTCGGACTTCCGCAGTGCAGCACTACAATGACACCGGTTCGCACCAGCCATTGCGTCAAAGACCGTACCGTGTCTCTGCTGCAGAACGTCACGTCATCAACGACCAGGTCGAAGAGATGCTACGCCGTCGCGTTATTCGACCATCGCACAGTCCTTGGGCATCTCCTGTCGTTCTAGTTCGAAAAAAAGATGGATCGATTCGATTTTGAGTCGACTACCGGCGATTAAACAAGGTGACGCGAAAAGACGTCTATCCATTACCGCGCATAGACGACGCCCTTGACAGCCTACAAGGAGCCGAATTCTTCTCCTCCTTAGACTTACGATCTGGATACTGGCAGGTTCCTATGGCAGAAGCTGATCGCCAGAAAACTGCGTTCATTACACCAGATGGCCTGTACGAATTTAACGTAATGCCATTTGGTCTTTGTAATGCTCCTGCCACGTTTGAACGGCTCATGGACAACACACTGCGTAGACTGAAGTGGTCTGTGTGTCTATGCTACCTCGACGACATTGTCGTTTTCTCTCCCGATTTTCCTACGCATCTGCTTCGGCTCCAACTGGTTCTGACGTGTTTAACCAACGCTGGGCTCCAACTGAACCTTAAAAAGTGCCGCTTCGCCGCGCGAGAGCTGTCCATCTTAGGGCACATCGTCTCCAAGCATGGTGTTCGACCCGACCCTGCAAAACTGCGAGCAGTCGCTGAGTTTCCGAAACCTACTACACTGAAAGAATTACGCAGTTTTGTCGGACTATGTTCGTACTTCCGGCGCTTCGTGCGAAATTTTGCATCGATCATGTCACCACTGACCAACCTCCTATGCGGTGATGCAGACCTTTCATCCTGGTCTTCTGACTGCGACGTCGCGTTCGCCACGCTCCGTAGTCTGCTAACATCTCCTCCAATTCTTCGGCATTTCGACCCAACAGCTGCAACGGAAGTTCACACAGACGCAAGTGGGGTTGGTCTAGGCGCCGTCCTCGCCCAACGCAAGCCGGGCTACTCCGAATACGTCGTCGCTTATGCGAGTCTCACACTTAGTAAAGCTGAGGCCAATTACAGCGTCACTGAAAAAGAGTGCTTGGCGCTAGTGTGGGCGCTTCGCAAGTTCCGCCCTTATTTGTACGGTCGCCCATTCGACCTGGTAACGGACCACCATGCACTTTGTTGGCTCGCCACATTGAAAGACCCTTCTGGCCGCCTAGCTCGGTGGGCACTGCAAATCCAGGACTACGACATTCGTGTCATCTATCGCAGCGGACGCAAGCATTCTGACGCCGACGCCCTGTCGCGTTCGCCTTTACCTCCCGACTCGGCCTGCGGAACCACTGGTATCTCCATCGCATCTCTCGACCTCGACTCCTTTACTAGTGAACAACACAAGGACCCGTGGATCGCTTCTCTTTTTAACTGCCTTTCTGGATCGTCAACCACTGCGGTACCACGATCTCTCCGACGTCAAGCTGCTCATTTCGCCATTCGTGATCGGCTACTACACCGACGCAACTACGCCCCCGAAGGTCGTAAGTGGCTCTTGGTTGTCCCGCGCAGCTTGCGATCACAAATCTGCGCCTCCTTTCACGACGATCCCCAATGTGGTCATGCCGGAGTTTTCAAAACTTACGAACGCATTCGCCATCGCTTCTTCTGGCGCGGAATGTGTAATTTCGTTCGAAAATTCGTTATGGGCTGTCCTGACTGCCAACGTCGCAAATCACCGCCTTTCCACTCGTCCGGTGCGCTTCAACCGCTTCCGTGCCCTGCCAAACCTTTCCATCAGATCGGAATTGATCTCTATGGCCCTCTACCGACAACATCAGATGAAAATCGGTGGATTATAGTCGCTGTGGACCATTTAACACGCTACGCTGAGACCGCCGCCCTTCCAAGTGCCACTGCGCGGGACGTAGCATTCTTCATCCTTCATCGCTTCATATTACGACATGGTGCACCTCGAGAACTACTAAGTGATCGAGGTCGAGCCTTCCTATCAGAAGTCGTCACGTCTCTGCTTTCTGAATGCCATGTTGTTCATCGCAAGACCACGGCATACCACCCGCAGACTAACGGGCTCACGGAAAGATTTAACCGCACCCTTGGCGATATGCTCGCCATGTATGTGACATCCGATCATACTAACTGGGATCACATTCTTCCATTCATTACGTTCGCATATAACACCGCGGCACAGTCTACCACTGGATTTTCACCTTTCTTTCTTCTTTATGGACGCGAACCATCCCACACCATCGATACTCTCCATCCATACCGTCCTGACGCATCCGAATGCCCACCTGTGTTCGAAGCTGCCCGAAATGCGAAAGAGAGCCGTGAACTCGCACGCACCTTTACGTCTCGAGAACAACAGCGCCAGAAAGAAAACAACGTCGACTCTTCACAAAGCCCCAGCTATTCCCCGGGATCACTTGTATGGCTGGCTGTTCCTTACCAAACCCCCGGCATTTCCTCAAAACTCGTTCCAAAGTACGAGGGCCCATACCGCGTGTTGGAGCAAACCTCGCCGGTGAATTTTCTCATCGAGCCACTTTCCCCATCTGACGACATGCGCCGGCGTGGACGTGACATCGTCCACGTCGCCCGCCTTAAGCCATATTACAGCCCTCTGCCTCCAGACTCTTAGGTCGCCAGGATGGCTCTTTTTCGGCGGGGGCAAATTGTGAATAAGAAAGAGCGTCATTGGCAAGCAACATCGCCACCGCTTGGGTACTGGGTGCTGGGCTTCGCTCGCTCGGCTCGTGCTGATCATCGCCGGCTTCAGCTTGACCGTTGCTCTTGCACGATCGTGTTTCTTCGTAGGACCACCGTCGCAACAGTGGTCAATAAACCCTTCTTCAATATATATATATATATATATATATATATATAGTCACAGTAATAAAATCATTGCAACTAACAGTGTAGCAATCAGCGCAAAAGCTTCGATCGAGCAGTGCGATTTCGTCGTCGTCTTTCTGTCGACCAAATCCTTCGACACGCACAAGTAATGATGACACTATCCACGCAACAACCAGAAACCCACTACATGCTCGTGTCATTACTCCCCCTCTCGAAAAGCATCGACTCGATGCTGTCAAATGTATGAAAGCAACAGCAAGTCTTCAGCGTGAGTAAGGCGGCTTCATCCTAACCACGTTGACGATGTCTAGCTGGGCCCCACAACGGGAGTAATGCACGCTGGGCTCCGCGATAACTTCGTAGTTAACAATACTGAGGCGCTGAAGAATCCGGTAAGGGCCGAAATAACAACGCAAGAGCTTCTCAGAGCGGCCGCGTTGGCGTACAGGACTGCAGAGCCGAGCATGGCGTCTAACATCGTAGTAACTTCCCAGCCGTGAAGCAGGCGGAAAGGTGTAAATCCTGTAGTTTCTTGCACGGCGGTGTTTTATGCGAAAGTTACAAAAGAAAGGACACTGTCCCAGTTCTTATGGTCTACGTTGACATACATGGAAATCATGTCTGTGATGGTCTTATGGAGCCATTCTGATGATCCGTTAGCTTGTGGATGGTAAGCTCTCGTTCGGCGATGTACGGTGCCGCTGAGCGTCATCACTTCTTCCAGTAGGTTGGTGGTGAAGGCCATGCCTTTGTCTGTTAGAACCACGGCCGGTGCACCATGGCGGAAGACGACAGCATGAATGAAGAAATTCGTGACATCGCTTTCCGTACCGCGCTGGAGTGCTCGTGTTTCACAGTAACGGGTTAAATATTCAGTCGTAACTATTACTCTGCGAATCTCCGCTAAAGATTTTGGAAATGGACCTAGCAAGTTCATGCCAACATGTTGAAATAGTTTTCGGGACTGCTGGCTCGAGATCTCACACGCACGTTCTGGTCGTCTACCAGCTTCCAAAGGTGTAAATTTTATCAACTGGATCCTTCGCTCAAGCTAAAGCTACCATCACAACTTTCCCGCTCCGATGCGACACTGTTAAGCTATGTTCACACTACGTTCGTAAGGCGTCGGTTTTTCATAACACGCGTAAGCGGAAGCACAACAAGCGTATGCGTCTAGTTCAGACTGTGAACGTAAAGGTACCAACGTTCGCAACGAACGCATAAATCGTGGGTGAGAGTGTTAAAGGCTAGGCAACTTTTACGACTGCGATACTACGACCGTTACGACACAGCCAGTGACCGATCAGCTTTCGGGTTTCAACAACCGGTCACGAGACCCGACGGGACTTCCGTCCTCCCGGCTGCAGCAGCATCGCGGAGGCGATGGCGGTAGCTGCCGGCGCGGGAAGTGCTACTTCGCCGTTCCGCGGTGACAATTGGGTTGGCTTTGTTTGCTCGCAACGTGCGTAAAAAGTTTTTCCGCGCTGTCTGCCATACTGTCTTCATTTGGTGTGGTGTGGTGTGTTGGTGTGACGAGAAGGTTGTGAAAGTCGCCATCTACGGCCCTGTCGAGGAATACTTGGCGCACCCAAACTCTTCTCTGTCGCCTTCGCCGTCTTCGGGCGATTGAATACACGACTATAAGCTCATTTTGAGCGTGAATTTCTTCCAACTCGGCCAGCGCTTGCGTGTTGATGGGAGCCATATTGGACCGCTAGTGACGTCGATTCTATAGCGACAAATATGATTGGCCTATCATAAAAATCGTAATGTACGTAGCTGTAAATGTGAACAAAGGTATCGGCATAACTGCGGTAACGTTTTTATAGCCGTTGCGTTCGATACGCCGAACGAGCTGTTACGCACGTTACGACCGTAGTGTGAACATAGCTTTATGCCGCCTTTGGTTGGGTGTTGCAGTTACAAAGCTGTACTCTTTTCGCATTGGTATGGCAGACACTCCTACATGCGACTACTGCGGAGCTTAAGAGACCATGGAACACCTCCTGTGCAGCTGCGCTTGCTACGACACACAGCGATGCCAGCTCCGGATGGTTTTGAATCATCTTGACCCCGGACCATTTTGTGTGCAGAAGATATTAGGACCTTGGGCATCTGCCTCAGTAGCGCAGAAAGCGACTAAAGCACTGCTACTTTACCTAAAGTCAACGAACCTGAGCGACCGCTTGTAGACTGTGTGTGCTCCCCGAGTGTGCTCGTGATTGTGTGTACCTTCTCATCTCTCTGCAACCTCTTTTCTCCCCTTTATCCCTTCCCCAGTGCAGAGTAGCAAACCGGATATGCGTCTGGTTCACCTCCCTGCCATTCCTTGCATCTTTGTCTCTCTCTCTGGTTCTCGGGGTGGCTCCACAGGGTGAAAGATCAGCAGGATTCATGGGCGGAGTTTCGTGACGCTGACAGTCTCGGCAGGTTTTGATGTTGTGCTTGATGGTACGGGACACTTTGGGCCAGTAGTACGTGTGGCGGATACGAGCGAGAATACGCATGAACTCTAAATGCCCGGAATATGGTTTGTCATGGCACGCCTTAAGTATGTCGTCTCGGATCACATATGGTACGGCCAGTAGGACGGTTCGAGCGTTGGGATCAAAGCTCCGCTTGTACACGACGTTGTCACGAAGGAAAATGATGAAATCGTGTGCCTGAATGTCCTTGGTGGCGGTTCAAGAATATCCTCGAGATAGTCAATGACCGGGTGAAGTTCTGTTTCATCACGCTGTTTTTGAGCCAACTCGGAGGCTGTGACGGCCATAAGGAAACTTTAGTCGTCAGTTTGGTCAGAAGGAATTGACTCGACTAAGGCACGTGGTAGGCAGTCAGCATCGGTGTGCTTGCGTCCTGACTTGTAAACCAACGTAAAATGAAATTCTTGTAAGCGGAGACTTGTTCGAGCTAGGCGGCCTGAGGGGTCTTTGAGGCCTGGAAGCCAGCACAAGGAACGGTGGTTGGTGACTACTTTGAACGGTCGCCCGTACAAATACGTTCGGAACTTGGCTACGGCCCACACGACAGCTAGGCATTCCTTTTTGTGGTGTAATAGTTCGTTTTAGCCGATGATAACGCACGACTAGCGTAGGCGCTCACTCCCTCGATACCTTCCGGCCATTGCACAAGGACGGCTCTGAGGCCGACATTACTTGCATCTGTAAGCACTTCAGTGTCGGCATTTTCGTGGAAATGACCCAAGATTGGAGGAGTATCAAGGCATCATCCTACCTCGCAAAAAGCTTCGTGTTGTTCTGGGGCCCACACAAAAGCACCGTTGCCTCTTGTGAGGTGGTTTAAGGGTTCTGCTATTTTAGAAAAGTTCGGAACAAAGCGACGATATTACCCACAAAGGCCCAGAAAACGACGTTCGTCTTGTTTGTTCGTCAGATTTGCAAAGGCAGCGACAGCCAGTGTTTTCTCGTGGCCTGGAGGAATTCCGTCACTGTTGACGACATGGCCGAGAAACTTGAGCTCCTCGTAGCCGAAGGGGCATTTTTCGGGCTTGAGCGACTGGCCAGCTGTTCGTAGCTGCCTCAAGCACGCACGAAGACGCTGAAGGTGCTGCTCGAAAGCCGATGAAAAAACGACGACGTCATCTAAATGAACACGACGAGATTGCCACTTGAGACCAGACAAAACTGTGTCCATTGTTTGTTGAAAAGTCGCGGGAGCAGAGCCCAGTCCAAAAGGAAGCACCTTGAATTCGAAGAGCCCGCCAGGAGTAATGAAGGCGGTCTTTTCCCGGTCACGCTCATCGACCTCAATTTGCCATTAACCACTGCGTAGATCCATGGATTAAAACTATCGGGTGTGTCTAAGGCAGTCCAGTGAGTCGTCGATGCGAGGAAGCGGATAAACGTCTTTCTTTGTCACGGTGTTCAGTTTGCGATAATAAACAAAGAAACGCAATGTTCCGTCTTTCTTTTTCACCAACACAACTGGTGATGCCCATGGGCTTGTTGTGAGGATTCGAGAAAAACGACAACGACGAAGGTGCGGGACAAGGCACGTGCGATTACGAGGCAACTGTGCGCCAATCAGCTGATGACTAGCGGTGGCCCATAGAAGTGGCGTGCCACGATTGAGCCACGGGTGATTAATACGTGGCAGTAGGCTTTGTGGCTGGGGACGAGCCGGAGCAGCGGCAGATGGGAGACAGCGGGCTTAAGCGTCGGATGCAGGCGATCCAGGTTCCGGCTAGGGAACGCGGCCGTCCACGCTGCTGCCGTCCAACCACCAGCTGGGGCGACATTGCCGGCACGAGTACTGCATCTCGGGGCGTGGCCTGGCCTGCTGTTCTCTTCCTTGCCGAGGGCATCGCGGATCTCGGCGAAGCGTCTCCACGGTCAGCCGTTCGGCACAGCGATGAACGTGGCCTGGCTATTGGTCACGGTTGCGCCGAGCATCGCGTCTCGGCACACGCTCTTCGCTTGGCGGGCTGGCCATTCCCCGCATGGAGCATCGCGTCTGCGATGCGGGTTGACTGCTCCGTAGCCGAACCCATGCCATCAAGCACCGGTGTCACCAGAGCGTCGCACATTGGCAAGGGACGAGCGAGACGTTCTGCCGGGCGAGACCCGGGCGTGTGTACAGAGGACCACGGAGCCGGGCGAGGTTCAGGGTGGCCGAGGATCCAGGTGCCAGGGAAGCTGCTGGCTGAAGCGAGGATCGGCGAGGGGTGCCGAGCCGTACCGAGCGATGCGCCGCTAGAGAGGACGAGTTCCTGACAGCATTCCTGAGCTGGACGTGGGACCTGTACATGTCGGCCAGGTCAAGCTCCGGTGTGTCTGTTGGAGATCGAGTCCGTCGGCCTGTACAAGGTCCAAGGACGGGGCCTGCTGAACGGCTCCTGCCTGGGTGCAGTGGCCGGGAGCAGGTTCGTGGTTGAGGCCTACCGGGTGTGGTCCTCGTGAGCCGTCGCCTGATCCTGGACCTCAGGAGTTGCGACCCTGACTGCTGGGTTGGCCGCGACGTCCGACTCAACGGCGCTGCACACGATAGCAAATCCTTGTGTCCTCAGCCATTCCAGCCGTGCCACTTTTGCCCTCGCGCACGTCGACGACCGCATCATGTCGGGACGACGGGGACCCAAACTGTGAGACAGCGGTTTCTTCTTACGAATCGAGAACTATACGCACTAGACACTGAGTTAGCGTAGCCGCGAACTCTGCGCATATTAATGGCGGTATGACTCTCGTGCATGTTGCGTGATGCTGGACGTATAGGGTTGGATATATAGTTTTGTTTTCTCCTGTCACTTCCTTCTCTAGTGTACAATATAAAGCTTCTTTTGTTCGCTTAACTTGTTCATGTTAATCCTTTCTCGTCCACTATAAACAAACATAGTGACGAACGTCCTTAACCATCACACTTGTAGTTGGCTGAATGATGTAGTCAGCAAGTACTTGTTGTACTTGGTTGTGGATGGCGTCTTGTTCTATGTGGGAAACTTTATGGACACGTTGTCGAATAGGCCTTTTGCTGGGCTCTGTTATGATTCTGTGCTTTGCGACGGGTGTCTGTTTGATTTTGGACGTCGTGGCAAAGCGATCACTGAAGGAAAAGAGGAGGGAGCGAAGACTCTCTTGCTGTGAAGTCGACAGTGCGCAGTTCACATCAAGCTTAACCGGAGACTGTTTGTCGTCGCGAGGACCAAAAGACTTGCACAAGTGAAAAGTTAGCTTTCGAGTCTCCGATTTCTTCGAAGTAAGCGATGACACACTGCCTCATGAAGTGCTGGTATTCATGTCTGAAATTTGTTAGTAGAATTTTCGCAGGATCTTGTGTCAATTCCATGAGACCACGGGCGACGCATACTTGACGAGACAAGAGCACGGACACGTTGCCGTTCACAACTTTGAGAGCCGTTTGGTTGATGTCACTCAGCACGTTAACCATAACACTGGAACGGGGCGGTGCTGTCAGTGAATCATCGGATACACGCAACGCCATCATACGCATTTCACAATCCTGATAATGTTCGTTACGTGAAAACGTCACCAGCAATTCTCGGAGATTTATAATAGCCCCATACTCTCGACGGAAGTCTAATCCCAAGATGACCTGGCTGGAGCATTCCCGCAGTATGACGAAAGTCCCGATAAAGGTCGAAGCGCCAATAAGTAATTGGGCAGTGCACCTCCCAACCGGCGTGACTAGATGACTACCCGCAGTACGGAGCTTGGGACTGTTCCATGACGTCACCACTTTTTGGAGAGCAGCCGTGAAGTCGCCACTCATAACGGAGTAATTGGCGCCAGTATCCACGAGTGCGGTGGTCGAGTGATTGTCGATGGTTATAGAAAATCGGCGGAAATCGCTGCGTCACGTTCAGAAAATTTTGTGACAGAAATATGGGTGTCGTCAACGTGTCGTGGCGGAGGATGTTTGTCAGTTCGGTCAACAGCGGCCCTTCCCCCAGAGGGCGCTGGCATCGGTTTTCCGGGCGTGGGCCAGAACTTGTGGACCTGTTTCGTACACCAGAGAACGTGGCGTAACGAGTAGGCGAGCCGAGGCGCCGAGGAGAAGGTGAGCGTGGCCAGTGGCTTTGTGCAGAAGGAAATCGCTGCTGCGCTTCTAGGTATTGCTGAATCTCGCGAAGACGCTCTTCGTTGCTGGGTCGACGCGCGCTAGGGTGTAACCCCTGAAGGCCCATCCAGCGATACGCACACTGGTGGTACAGATGGCCCGCTTCGCCGCAGTGGTAGCAAAGAGGCCTGTTGTCAGAGGTGTGCCTTACGTCATTTTTACGGGTGACTTCACGCGGAACGCCATACTGAAAGTGCTCTCGTAGTTATTTGCAGGTGCGAATTGACGGGGCGACGGTAAGAAAGTAGAGGGTGGCCGGCGTCCGGTAGAAGGCTGAGGACTCCTCAATGCTTCGGCGTAAGACAGAGCAGAGCCTTCCGCACGCATTGGGAGCAATGGTTGGGTCACATTCTTGAGTTCATTGCTAATAATGTCTCCCAGACTGGTCGCACTGGGTTGGAAGTGGGATGGACTTTATCAAGCTCTTCGCGGACCACGCTCCACTCAAGCTCGCGGAGGGCTGATGAGTTCTGTCCACAGGTGAAAGGTGACGCCACGGCAACAGAAGCTTGGCAGTTGTTTTGTAGAGGGCGTTTCTGAAGTGCCCGTTTTATTGTAGTAGCTTCCACGATGAACTCATCGACAGTGCTTGGGGGTTGCGTATGAGTAGAGCAAAAAGTTGCTCCTTGACACCCCGCAGGAGGAGTCAAACGTTTTTCGTTTCATCCATCCGTGGGTCAGCGCGCTTAAACAAGCGTGACGTGTCTTCGACAAACATAGCCACGTATTCATTTCGCGTCGGAACCCGGCTCTGCAGAGCCTGCTCAGCCTTTTCTTCCCTTTCGGGATTTATGAATGCCTGGCATAGCTGTCGCTGAAATTCTTGCCAGTTGGTGATAGACGGCTCATGCTTATCATAACAGATGCGAGCATAGTCTTCAAGTGCGAAATAGACGTAGCAAAGCTTCTTGGTGTCGTTCCAATTGTTGGCGGCTGCGACCAGATCGAAGTGGTCTAGCCAGTCATCTATGCCCTCAAATACAGCACCATTAAACGGCTTCGGGGTGCGGGCTGTGTATACGACGCTGCGGGTAATTACGAGTTGGTCTATGTGGCTGTCTTGCGTCTGACTTGCCGTTGTGGTGGTCATTCTTGCCGAGCTCAAGGGACCGAATTCAGGAGGCAGTCCTAGCAAGCGACGGCTGAGGCGAAGTGCCAGGTTTTCCTCCGGAATTGTTGAGAAAGCGGCGGAAGCTTGAAGCAGCTTGAGTTAAAACTAGTGAGTTGAGATTGTACCCAGCACTTTCACCAGTTTGCCACGGTAAGAAAATCAGTGCAAGTAACATTGTAGCAGTCAACAGAACAGCTTCGATCAAACCGCGCGAGTTCGTCGACGTGTTTCTGCCGAATCCTTCGATGCGCAGAAATAATGATGACACTAGCCACGCAACAGACCCACTACATGCTCGTGTCAATATATATATATATATATATATATATGTGTGTTGATTGATTTGTGGGGTTTAACGTCCCAAAACCACTTCTGATTATGAGAGACGCCGTAGTGGAGGGCTCCGGAAATTTTGACCACCTGGGGTTCTTTAACGTGCACCCAAATCTGAGTACACGGGATATATATATGTGTGTGTGTGTGTGTGTGTATGTGACGTAGGAAGCGATGGTTTGTAAAAGCCGATGAAGAAGAAGTGAGAGTAGAATAAACATGACGTATGAGCCAGGTCACGTCACCCATTCATCATAGCGTCACACGAGTCGACAGGATGAAGACCTCTCAGCCATTTCGTCAGTGTCTCATCATCGACTCATTTCTCCACAAGACGCCCTGACCATACATCGTCTACGGAATCATCTCCTGGCCACACACAGTGAACATCACCATGACAGAACGATCGGCTGACCTTGACATCCCCCAGTGCACCTGATCAGCGGATGATGGACCCGTAAAGGAAACATTCCACCTATTCGCGCTCCACGCCGCCGCTGCATTCTGGTCGGAACGGGAGATGATCACCAACTTCACTGACTACATCTCCGGCGAGGCATTTAAGTTTTACCTCCCCCATATCTTTGAAAATGACGAGTCATGGCAAAAGATCAAAGAAGAGATGATCACTCGCTTTAACTACTTTGACCAAGACCTACTTAGTGCCGCCATCTGGAGAAAACCGCACACTATCGTCAATTCTCTAAGCAGTCCTCAAGCACTCGAAAGCCCAACGTGAATCGACAACTGCCACTAGACGAAGTGGCATATGAGTTGACTTTCAGAAGACCATGCGTGTTTTGGGAAAAACATAACTATCAAGCGTGCCCCTTCTGCACAAAAGTCGGCATTTCGAAAGTCCTCGGTCCAGCACATGATGCGAAACGTTGCTCACCGACCTGATGCTCTTAATTCTTTTTCTCGCATATGCGGTACACCACGCGGTTTTCTATCACGCGGCTCTTCAAGCGCTCCTATCGCTCACCAAATGCATCATTAGGACGCGGCGTCACGGTAGACGACCTGACGCTTCGCTAAAATACCCTGTCAAGACATGCTCCTTCCGCACGGGATCATGCATCACCGTCCGGTGCACACACACTCGACAGTAGAAGAGAAAAAGAAGGCGCAGACGCATGGAACGTCGCACGCTGCAAGGCTCAAGAGCCCCTCGTAGTGTACAGTGCAGAAGAAGCTTCTGAAGAGCTTTTTGCCAACTGCGAAGCATTATCTTCATTGCCCGAATTGCATGACAACAGCCCACATACTACCAGCTGTAAACTGGACGCCACACCAAGTTGTCAAAAAAACGTCCCGAAGTTCAAGAAGGGCTCCCACCGCAACGCGTTCCACAGCAACATCAGCAACACCAGCAAAAGTGTGTCGAAGACTATAATGAAGATTCGGTTACAACAAGCCGTATCGATGCATTCAAATTCATAGTCATAGTTATAGGCAACATTTACGCATTCGAGCAGAGAGCTGAAGTTTGCATTTCCCGTCAGGCGAAGTCGGCCATCTGCTCATGGAAAGACATGCGGGCCGTATGCTTACGAGGCCCAACCTTCCACATGGTTTCCCATCCACGCAATTATTGCCAAGGCTTAACTCTTCGCTGCATAAAAGAATTGAATCCACTATTGATGACTCAGATGCATTTAATACTTTGTGCTGCATGAGTACTTTGCAATATGACTTGGTATTCAGCTCAGCGGCTCCACAAAGGCAGAAGCATTCACAATCAGCATATTGTGAAGAAAGTCTTCTGCAGGAGCGTCTAGTGTTCATCAATCACAAGATTGAAGGAGATGTCAATTCAGTATACAACCTCACTGGCAACACTGAAAACAAAAGCGCAGGTGCGACTTCTGATGACACAAGTACTCTTCAGGCAACCACCAACAATCAGCGGTTTATAAATACAAAATATTCAATTGCAAGAATCCCCTCATAATGTCTTGCACCAAAAACAGCTGTAGTGGTTGGTGTCGTAGAAGCCTGCGGAGGAATCGCTAAGAATTCTGCCACACCACGATCAATGTCACACCCCGAGCAAGTTGATGACACCAAGAAACTACAACATCAACGTACACTTCAACATTGTCAACAACGAAAGCAAACATCATCGAAACCACTCTTAAGGCTCAAAGAACATTGTGAAAAGGCCCATCGTCGTGGACACATTGTTCACCAGAGATCAAAAATGCGCCTTTAATCAAAATATCTGCGACATCACTATGGGAAAATTTCCAAAGGCCACAAAATCACCCCTTGTACTCGGCAGGAACACAGGCAGCGCCCATTCAACCTCGACCAACGCGCACGCAAGCTGCCTGCACGGCCTGTGTATCACCTACGACGAGGAATTTGAAGCCTACATTATCGGAACTGTCGATTCTGCAAAATGTTCGAGCCTCGTTCGTTCTTCACAAGAATGCTAGCTGTGATTACCCCTATCGCCACGTCGAAAGCATCTTTGTGTTATCCAGGACGCAACCACCAGTTTCGGCCACCAGAACTCCTGCGTTAACTGGACTACTGCACTCTCCCCTGAAGCCTTTGAAAGATACGGAACTCCCCTGGAGCATAGAAACAATTGTGGATTTTGATATTTGTGAATTTTTAACCTCTCCTTGTTTACTTTTTTTGTTCGTAATCCGTGCCTGCTTTCGGGGGGAGGAGCAATCGAGTGACGTGTGAAGCGATGGTTGGTAGAAGCCGATGAAGAAGTGAGATTAGAATAAACATGACGTATGAGCCAGGACACATCGCCCAATCAGCATAGCGTCAAATATATATATATATATATATATATATATATATATATATATATATATATATATATACAGAAGAATAACTTCGGTTGCCGCAAGGTTATAAATATAAAAGTAGATGCGCTTTCACATAACAACTGTTTATTGTGCCGACGTTTCGACAGGAACCCTGTCTTTTTCAAGGCATAATTATGCCTTGAAAGACAGGGTTCCTGTCGAAACGTCGGCACAATAAACAGTTGTTATGTGAAAGCGCATCTACTTTTATATATATATATATATATATATATATATATATATATATATATATATATATATATATATATATATATATATATACTTTGTCACGGTGTCCGTTATCCCGGTGTCACCAGAATCCGCGATCCACCGATCTTCACTGGCGCTGGTGGCACTAACGTGGAGGACTGGCTCACCATTTTCGAGCGCGTGAGCGTCCCCAAATAATGGGACGAGGACGGCAAGCTGACCAACTTCGTGTTCTACATTGCGGGTGTTGCCAGTTCGTGGTACAACAACCACACGTCCAATTTCGTTACCTGGTCCAATTTTAAGACAGCAATCATCAACGTCTTCAGCCGCCCGGCTGTTCGCAAGCTGCAAGCCGAGCAGTGCTTACGTGAACACGCTCAGGAGGCTAGTGATTCATTCACTAGCTATATTGAAGATGTCCTGGACCGATGCAACAAATCCAACCACACCATGTTCGAGTTTGACAAGATCCAAAACATCACGAAAGGCATCGACGATGTTGCCTTTACGATGCTGCTCGCCAAAAATCCCGGCACAGTGGCTGAGGTCACACACTGTGCCAGAGCTACGAGGAGCTCCGCCGGCAGCGTTCGATGACGCGTCGCTCCCCACCACGAGCTGCAAAGCTTGCTGGCTTGGATTAGAGGCCAGTTGTGACCAAGTGGCGTTGACGGCAGACCTAAAGTCTTTCATCCGTGAGGAAGTCGCGCGTCAGTTCTCGCTCCTGCCATTTGCCCACCAACCCGCTCTTCAACAATCGGCTACTACTTTTCTCCTTCTCATCCGTCAAGCGATTGAACAGGAAATAGCCGAGGTAATGCCTGTGTACCACCCCCCACAGCCTCCAGTTCCTGCTCCCTTGAGTTACGCGAAAGTGATCACCAGGCCGCCCCAAGATGTTCCAGCTCCCGCCCCTCTGACCTAAGCCGAAGCTGCCGCTCGACCTCAGTCCTTTGCAGCGGGTATGCCCGCTACGTATGTTGACGTAACCCCTCAGCCTCAGCTTCAGTCCACCATGCAGCTACCGTTTCGTCCATTGGCCCTTGTGACATTGGTTAGACCTACTTCGGTGAACAGATGGCGCACATCGAGAACCGGCCCATCTGCTTTGCCTGCGGTTACGCCGGTCACGTAGCCCGTGATATCCATCGCGTACAGCCGGCTCGAATTTCTTCCCCTGTTTCTGGCCAACTCAGCCATCCTTATTACGAAGAACCGCCGTCTATGCCACTTCGGTCTCGCCCAGGTCCATCTCGAAGATAGTCGTCTCCACGACGTCGTTTCCTGTCCCCCATGCGGCCAAGTTCGGCTGCTCATGAGTGGAAAAACTAGTCGTCGCTGTCTCCCAGGCGAGGACTGCGACGCTATCGCAATGTGAAAGCCCTCAGATCAGCCCCTCGAATGTCATTGACGTGCTTGCGGATGATGTTTGTGCATCGGCTCTTATTGAAACTGAAGCTGCCGTATCAGTTATGGACAGTTATGTCTTACTTCGAAAAGTGACGACGCCACCTTCTAGGTTGTTCCTCCGTACTGCTAGTTTGCATCGTATTCATCCAACAGCAGGGTGCACAGCTCGCGTTGTCATTAAGGACGTTCTTTATGTCGCCCAGCTCATCATCATTCTGCCATGCTCTCATGACGTCATCCTGGGATGAGACTTTCTCTCCCACCGTGACGCTCTCATCCATTGTGCCGCCGCCGAAATTGAACTCTCACCCTTCTCGCATTTGACGCCAGAGGACAGTCCCTCGACACTGGGCAAGATTCTTGCTCGTGCTCAGATTTGGGTGCACGTTAAAGAACCCCAGGTGGTCTAAATTTCCGGAGCCCTCCACTACGGCGTCTCTCATAATCATAGAGTGGTTTTGGGACGTTAAACCCCACATATCAATCAATCAATCTGGGCAAGATTCTAATGAAGGTTGATACAACAGTCCCTCCAAACTCGACGACGGCAGTGTCTGTCTATGGTGCCGGTCTCTCTAACACAATTGCACTAGTTTCGCCATCCGACCGCGCTTGTAGCAGGAAGGGGTTGCTAGTACCGTTCGTGACCGTGCAGGTCAAGCAGGGCAACGCCGCTATTTTTGTAACCAACCCGTCCCCGTACACTGTTACCTTACTTCGAGGGGAATATCTCGGCAGAGTGGAACCAGTCGACGACGCACGTACCCGATGACACGCGCTGTCCCAAATCGCGTACCATCAATGCTGTTTCCACTTCTGTTCCATCATCTGCTTATGTGTTTGGCCGCTCCATCGCTGACAACCTTATGGCAGTACAGCGTTCCCAGCTTCTGGACCTGATGAGAGATTATCGTTCTTCTTTCGATGTCGCGTGAAGTTCTCTTGGTCGCACGTCTGTTGTTACGCATCGCACCGACACTGGTGCCCATCCACCCTCACGGCAACGCCCATATCACGTATCGCCTGCTGAACGTCGGGTAATGATGATCAGGTTGACGATATGCTCCGACGTGACGTTATTCGGCCCTCGCACAGTCTATGGGCGTCACCGGTTGTTCTTGTTGCGAAAAAAGACGGTTCTGTGCGGCTCTGTATGGACTACAGACGGCTCAATAAGATCACTCACAAGGATGTTTATCCAATGCCACGCATCGATGATGCGATTGACGGCCTTCATGGAGCCGATTTTCTTCTTCTCTCGATCTGCGCTAGGGGTGCTGGCAAGTACCCATACCTGACGATGCCTGACCAAAGACCACCTTCGTCACGCCAGACGGCTTGCACAAGTTCAACGTCATGCCGTTTGGTCTATAAAATGCACCTACGACCTTTGAATGCAGGATGGACACCGTTCTGTGCAACTTTAAGAGGTGCACGTGCTTGTGTTACCTCGACGATGTCATTGTCTTCGCTGCGGATTTCTCCACGCATCTCCAACGTATGAAAGACGTTTTTGCACGTGTGAGCAATGCCGACTTGCAACTAAATCTGAAAAAGTGCTGCTTTGCAGCACGGCAACTCACCATCCTGGGGTACGTTGTGTCCAAAGACGGCATTCTTCCTGATTCTGCCAAGCTTCTGGCCGTGGCCGAATTCCCCAAATCTGCATCTGTCAAAGAACTGCGTAGTTTCGTGGTTCTATGCTCATACTTCTGATGCTTCATACGAAACTTTGCCACGATCATATCACCGCTGACAAAGTACCTTGAAAGTAACGGGCCCCTCGATTTGTGTGGTCATCCGGGTGCAACGACGCCTTCGCGAAGCTCCGCATTTGTTGGCGTCGCCCCTCATTCTACGCCACTACCACCCTACAACCCCAACGGAGGTGCACACGGACGCTAGCGGTGTAGGCCTCGGTGCTGTCCTGGCGCAGCACAAACCCGGATTCCCTGAATATGTCTTACCACATGCAAGCCGTACGCTCGCGAAAGCCGAGACAAACTACACCGTCATAGAGAAAGAGTGCTTGGCGATCGTCTGGGTCCTTACAAAGTTTCGACCTTATTTGTATGGTCGCCCATTCGATGTCGTCACCGACCATCATGCACTAAGCTGGCTTTCATCATTTAAAGATCGCTCAGGCCGTCTCACTCGTTGGGTTCTTCGCTTACAAGACTAGGACATCCACGTGCAGTACCGCAACGGACGCAAGCATGCTAACGCCGATGCCTTCTCACGCTTTCGTCTACCTCAAGACGACGTGCCCTGCTCAGTAACCTCAATTGCTGTATCTGCCATCGATGTTGACATCCTTGCTACCGAACAGCGAAAGGATAATTGGATCGCCCCGCTGATCGACTTGCTCTCTGATCCGTCTGCAACACCATCCACGCGTTCCTTGCATCATTGATCTCACCGTTTCGCCATCCGTGACGGCCTCCTACACCGACGCAATTACGACTCCGATGGCCAGCAGTGGTTACTCGTCATACACCACAGTCTGCGGCTGGAGATATGTGAATCTTTCCATTCTGATCCGCAATGTGCGCACTCTGGGGTATCCAAAACTTACCATCGCAATCGGCAACGCTACTTCTGGCGCAGGATGTACCGCTACGTGCAGCAGTTCGTTCGCTCTTGCCTCACTTGCCAACGCCGCAAACCGTCAGCGCACATGTCGCACGCCGGTCTGCAACCATTACCTTGCTCTGACTGTCCCTTTGGGCGCGTAGGTACAGATTTGTATGGACCACTTCCTCTGACGTCGGCTGGTAACCGCTGGGCCATCTTGCCGTAGACCATTTACCACGATACGCCGAAACTGCCTCTCTCTCCCTGCGGCTACTGCGCGTGATGTTGCATCCTTTCTGCTGCATCAATTCATACTGCGCCACGGACCACCCCAAGAGCTTCTCAGCGATCGAGGCCGTGTCTTCTTGTCGGAAGTCGTCGAAGCCATTCTCACGGAATGCCATTCTGTCCACCGCAAAACTGCTGCTTACCACCCGCAGATGAATGGCCTTACCGAACACTTTAACCGCACACTCGGTGACATGATTTCGATGTACGTCGCTGCCAACCACACGAATTCGGATAATATACTGCCCTTCGTCCCCTATGCCTACAACACCGCCCCTCAGAGCATGACCGGTTTTTCACCTTTCTACTTGCTGTACGGAAGGAACCCGTCGCACACAATGAACACAATACTCCCGTACACGCTGGATCTACTTACTGTGCACCCATTTTTGACAGAGCCATGATTGCTGAAGAGTGTCGCGAGCTTGCCAAGAATTTTACGACACATGAGCAAGAGCGGTAGAAGAGTATTTGTGATGACTCCACCTTTTCTCAGTACATGTTCCTTCTTGGTGCGCTTGTATGGCTCTCGATTCCTATCTCTGGAGCTGGCCTCTCTTTCATACTACTTCCGAAATACGAAAGCCCATACCGTGTCATCGAGCGCACCTCTCCCGTCAACAATCTGATGGAACCCATTGAACAATCTTCGAACATTCGCCGCCGTGGGCGTGACATCGTCAACGTGGAGCGCATGAAGGCTTATTATGACCCGTTCATAGTAACAAGCTGTTAGGTCACCATGCGGCTCCCTCTTCGACCCCGGGGTAATTGTAGCGAAACCTCCGAACTTTGAAATGGGTCGAACTCTTGAGTACCTATATATATATATATATATATATATATATATATATTATTGAGATTCAACAGACAATAATGCCAAGGAATGTCTAGGGGAAGTTGTTAGAACAAATGTAATGTAAATAAGAAGAAAGAAAAGTGGGTGAAACAATAACCAGCCGTGTTCTAACAACTTCCCCTATACATTACTTGGTATTTTTCTCGGTTAAATTTCAATAATATTGTGTCAAAACACGGAAAAACGAGCCCTTAGATATACACTTCTTTCCCTTATATATATATATATATATATATATATATATATATATATATATATTGTAACGCGGACTGAAAGAGCGAGGAAGAAGACGAGATCAGACGCTCTCGAGCGATGGTGATTCGGCAGTGACGGTAGAGCGCTGACATTTTTCAGTGTAAATAAACCCATCACATCCGTTACAGCTTTGGTGGAGCGGTGCTGGGTAACTTGCAATCCTGGACCCCGCAGCAGTAGTTCTTCGAAGAAGCAGACACTTAGCTCGCCTACCCCCGGACAACATCAGCATGAACGGCGACACAAGAATCCCATTGACGTACTACGCTGCTGCATCCACCAGTGCCACCGACACGGCACAAGGTGGCCGTCGACCTCGACAACCAGACTACTGGGCACCTGAGCCACGAATGTTCTCAGGTAAAACTGATGAAGACGTGGATGCTTGGCTAAAACACTTCGACAGAGTGAGCCGCTACTACGAATGGGGCGCACCGGCGAAGCTCGTGAACGTAGTATTCTTCATTGCCGGGAAAGCCTTGCTTTGGTTTCAGAACCATGAACATGTCCTCTCCACTTGGGATATATTTGTTAAGAAACTGAAGGCTTGCTTTGGGGACACGAATTCCATGAAAAAGAAAGCTGAGCAAACGCTGTCGCGTAGGGCTCAGTTGCCTGGCGAGACGTGCACAACCTACATTGAACAAGTATTGATGCTTTGCGGGATTGTCAACGCAAATATGTCTGACGAAGACAAAGTCGGTCATTTGTGAAAAGGCATCGCCGAAGACGTGTACAATTTTTGATAACAAAAGAAAACTTGAACACTCCTTCGAGTTTCAGCAGCAGTGTCGCGCATTCGAGGCGTTGAAGACTCGGAGAATTCTACCCAAGTTCGGGCGCTTGGACAATGTTCCCACTGTCGCAAGTATGGACGTCGCCACTTGCGAAGACATTCCCTTCCTCGTACGTCGGGTAGTTGGAGAAGAGCTCGTAAAACTTCAAATAGGTGATGTTCACCACCAATGCTCGTTCGCTGCGTGCCCTGAACCTCCTCCCTACTGGATGCGAGAGCACCACGTTGAAAACCGACCACGCACAGAAACTGCAGATTTTGCCCTGCAGCTTCCGTTTTCCACGACGGGTCACGGCCACCACAGGATGTCATCATCTCGACGTGCCGCTGCGGACCTCCGACCGTCGTCAACCAGGCCTCTACCAGAAGATTACTATGCGTCATCACAACATGTTCCTGCGGAGCACGACCCATCTCCGCGTATTTCTGCCACCTCTGCTCCTGCTAATGTAAGCCGACAAGTACCCGTTTGTAACACATGTGGTCTCCCAGGGCATATTTCGCATTTCTGTCCCATACGGCCGCCTGCACCGCCAGCTTTTCGACGTATCCGACTCGTATGTACGAAACGCCTGTGTCGCCACGTTTCTCGATGCACCCGCCTCGTATGCACGAAACCTGGACCTCTCACCCGGCCGACCACCGTCCCCGACAGCATTGGTCTAACGAATTTCGCAGCGAGTCCCCCACCTCCGAGCGAAGCCTGACGCCGCCTCCAACATGGTCCCGCCGGTCGCAGTCTCCCCGTCGTCGGTCAACTTCCCCGCATCAGCTGGGAAACTAACTGGTGCGACCGATGGAGGTGCGGTCGCGGGACGGTCAGTTTCGCCAATTCCTCCTTCTGCTGTGATGTTGATGAACAAAGTGCGTGTGTGTATAGACGGTGTAGATACTCTTGCTCTTGTAGACAGTGGTGCTGCTGTTTCGGTTATGAGCCTTCGTTTCAAATATCGTTTCTTGGGTCACAAAGTCATGTTCACGTGGAATCGTAAAGAAACTTTTCGTGGAGTTGGAGGCGAAGCGTTATGCCCTGTTGGTATTTGTTCAGTTTTACTCACGATTGTTGGACAAAATTTCCGAGTTGAATTCATTGTACTGGCTCGCGGAACTCAAGACGTCACTTTAGAGATAGACCTCCTTCATGAATTCGGCGCTGCGCTTAACTGTGGAACTAGAGATATTCTTCTACAGAGCACGTTGCCCACTGTAATAATTGACAATTTTCCGACTCTGCCCATCGATGCTCTTTCGTTGTGTGAAGAATTGACGATCCTTTGTCAGACAGCAGTGTTTGTACCCGTATGCTCTTCTCATGTCCGCTCAGGACCATGCACTGGACTTGTGGAGCCTGATTATGCAAACGCGATCAAGAAGAATGTGCTGGTCCCATGGTCTGTCCTTACAGCCATCGACGGACATGCTTGCTTGTGGGCGCTCAACGCAGCCTCAGAGCCTGTTGTTCTACCAGCCAGATTAAAACTGGGAACGTTCGAGGAGCAGGCCACAATTGATGTCAGAATGGTCTCAGAATGTCCAGCCATCAGTCAGACTGTGCCCAACTATTCAGCCGAGAATAAACGTACGATTATTAAGTCGTTGCCTTCTTCCGAGCAGAATGTTAGTGAGGAGGTACTTACACGGTACGCGGGAGTCTTTGATTTCGCTCAAAACAAGCGTTGTTCCATGTTGCCCGAATCCCGTATGCATCACCGCATCAACACGAGAAATGCTACACCGATACGCAGAAACCCTATCGCGTATCCCCGTCAGAGAGGCAAGTGATTGCCGATCAGGTCAACGACATGCTGCAGAAAGGCGTTATTCAAGAGTCAAGCAGTGCCTGGGCAGCTCCTCTTATATTGGAAAAAATAAAGACAACTCTTGGCGATTTTTTGTATACTACGGCCGTCTCAACGCCGGCACAAAGAAAGACGTGTATCCGCTACCACGCATCGACGATGCTGTTGATTGTCTGCACTTGGCCGCATACTTTTCGTCCGTCGACCTAAGGTCTGGATACTGGCAATTACCAATGCATCCGTCTGAAAAACAGAAGACTGCTTTTGTCACGCCTGATGGGTCATTTGAATTCAACGTTATGCCGTTTGGCTTATGCAATGCCCCAGCTACCTTCTAGCGATTCATGGACTCCATCCTTCGCGGTCTCAAATGGGAGATATGTATGTATTGTCTCGATGATGTAATTATTTTTGGCAAGACATTTCACGAGCACAACCATCGGCTTAGCGTTGTTTTAGATTGCGCCAAACAAGCTGGACTCGTTTTAAACGCAAAGAGGTGTCATTTTGGTGAGCGTCAAGCCCTTGTGTTTCAAATCTAGTCGACAGGGACGGTATACGACCAGACCCGCACAAAATCAGTGCTGTCCCAGACTTCAAGCAACCTACATCTGTGAAGGATCTCCATAGCTTCGTGGGCCAGTGTTCTTATTTTCGTCGGTTTATCAAAGACTTCGCCCAGCTTGCTCATCCCCTGACATAGTTGCTCCGTAAAAACGCCCAATTTCGATGGACCGTTGAGTGTGAGGCTGCTTTCGAGCAGCTGAAGTATTTGCTTACTTCCGGGCCCCTCTTGCGCCATTTCGACCCGGAGGCACTCACGGAACTGCATACAGATGCTTGTGGTATCGGTGTTGGTGCCGTGCTAGTTCAATATCACGACAGCCGCCGGCACGTCGTGGCGTATGCAAGTCGTACTTTGACTAAGGCGGAGAGGAATTATACGGTCACCGAACTGGACCATCCAGCATCTATAAACTGGAAATTGAATTGAATTGAATTGATGTCACAGAATGAGCGCTCAAAATGGGCGCGCCCCCAACTTTTTGCGATAACGCGCGAGAGAGACGCCGCGAGGTCAACGAAAAAAAAGAAAAGAGAAAACAAGCATCCAAGGCTCCCCGGGCGCGCGACGCTCTCCCCTCGGAAGCGTGGCTTCGCCGATGAACCTCCTCACCCCACAACGGCGGCCGAGCAAGCACTGGAAATTTCTAGAAGGAAAGGGGCGTGTTATGCCGGGTTGAGTCACCTGTCGGGGACGGCCCTCATACAGTCTCGCGCCTTCCCCCAGCCTCCACTGCGCATCGCGCCGACGAAATGATGAGAAGTTTCTGGAATGTCGCGCGGAAGGTATTTAATCGAGCAGCCGAGACGAGAGAGCAGGAGAAGACGGAAGTTAGCGCCAGGGCGCGTAGGGATTCCGCTGTGTAGTCGGCGAAGGTTTTGTCCGTAGCGACAAAGCAAGAGAAGAAGAGGATTTCCACCTGAGGGGTGAAGGCTCGAGCTACAGGCAAGAGCGTGTGTCTACCGCTATCGAGCGAAGACGCGTGGCAACAGCTGCGTGTGTGTGGCCGACGTGTTTCCGGCGAAGAAGTTGAAACTTGAAGAGTGGCCAATTGAAGACGCGAGGTTTCCTGGAAGAGAAACTTCGGCGAGGTTTCCTGGAAGAGAAACTTCAGGGGGCAGCGAAACGACAACAACGCTGGACTTTGAGTGAGTGATTCTCGGAAGAGTATCATTCAGACTTTTGTTCCAAGGACTTTGGACTGAATAGGTTTTCTATCTCTTTAGTCTTTAAGTGTCTTGGTTGTTCAATGCATGCGACTGCATTGTAGTGTGTATTGTTGTTTGTGTCCGCTGTTTTGAGTGTGGCTGATTGTACTGTGTAGTACGTTGTTTGATTGGTGACATATTGTACTCAACTATTGTGGAGTGTGCATACTTGCATATTGTTTTCGATCGGCCATTATTGAGAATATAATTTTGTTTGTTTATCAACTCTCGGCTCTAACTTGTTCTTTGGGCCACAGCCGGCGTCCGCTGGCGTGCCAAAAAGGACCACTTCTAATTTGTCCACGCTTTCGTGGTGCGGTTCGGGGGCCGATACTTCGGCCCTTGGAATTGGCCCGGCGATCGCCTCCCTAATTAACGGGACTTGTGTGACAATTAATCTGGCGTCCGCGAAACAGGACCTTTTGGTGCACAGTGTGTCCAAAGTAGTGAGAAAGAGCCTCGAGTTGTTGATAGTGCTATCGGAACAATTTTGTGTGTTGTTCAGTGTTCTCGTTAACGAGTGCAGGGGAGTGTTCCGATAGATTGATTTAGGCGGATACTTTTTGCACGCGTTAAGGTTTTATTTGCGAGTTGCGAGACACAATGGATCTCGAAATGTTAGTTGCGCTTGGTGAGAAGATGAATCTTTCTGGCGCCGAACTACAGAAGTGGGTCACCCAGAAGGAAAAAGAAGAAAAAGACAGGGCCAAAGAAGAAAAGGCAGCTGAGCTGGAAAAAGAAAGGCTGGTGGTCGAAAGAGCCAAAGCGGAAAAAGAAGCTGAGTTGGAACGAGAGAGGTTGGCAGCTGAGAGGACCAAGAGAGAAAAAGAGCAACAATTGAAGTTGGAGTTGAAGAGAGAAAAGCTGGCTGCCGAAAGGGCGAGAGAAGAAAGAGAGGCAAAGGAGCGACAGCTGAAAGAAGAAAGAGGGGAAAGGGAACGGCAGCGGCAGCACGAGATGGAACTCGAGCGGCTCGGGTTGAAACAGCGAAGTGAAACTGCCGTCCAAGCTAAAGTTGAAAGCAGCGAACGGGAAGATCATGGCTTCCGCTTGAACCCAAGCAAGCTTCTCGTAGCGTTTGATGAAAGAAAGGACGACCTTGACTCGTACCTTCACCGATTTGAGACGATTGCAAGGAGCCAGAATTGGCCGGAACATCAATGGGCAACTGCTTTCAGTACTTGCTTGAGTGGTGAAGTGCTCAGTGTGTACGGTAGGCTGACGCCGACCGATGCAGCCAATTATGCAAAGGTGAAAGCTGCTCTGCTGAAGCGCTTTAGATTTACTGTGTAAGGATTCCGAGACAGATTTCAGACAGGAAAGCCAGCTGATGGTGAGACGGCTACGCAGTATGCCGCCCGACTTTGCCATTATTTCGACAGATGGATTGAACTTTCAGGGACAGCGCAGGAGTACGATGAGCTTAGAGAGCTCCTGATTAGAGAACAATTTCTTACTAGTTGCCAACCAAGCCTGTCGCTGTACTTGAAAGAGAGGAAGGCTGAGTCACTTGAAGGCGTGCTCGAATTGGCTGATCAATTCCTGGAAGCGCAAGGTGGAACTAATTTGGCCAAGGTCAAGAAGGAGTGTCCAGAAGACTCGAAAAATTCGATACCCGAACAAAAGAAGCGTGCGCCGGAGAGTGTTCCGCGATGTTTCCTGTGTAACCGTGTGGGTCATCGCGCGAGCAACTGTCGTACTAACTTTACGAGCCCTACGGTAGTAAAATGTTTTAAGTGTGGTCAGGCTGGGCACAAAGCAGACGCATGTCGAAACGGAGCGAGTCAAACTCACCAGGTATCCTGTGTGCTAGCAGACCCGAAATCCGATAATAATGCCGTCACCGATGGATTCGTAGAGTTGAAAATGGGAGAAAATTCCTATTGTGGGTGCTGTAATGTCAAAACAGCCAACTGGTGTTACGAAGGGAATGCCAACGCTGCCTGGAAAGGTTGCGGGCAAGAAGATTACGGTTCTAAGAGACACCGGTTGCTCCACGGTTATCGTGCGGAGAAATTTGGTACGGGAAAGCGAGTTGACAGGCAGGACGAAACCGGTTGGCCTAATTGACCGTACGATTCGGATGCTTCCCGAAGCAGAGATTGAGGTCGAAACCCTGTACTTTAGCAGGAAGGTTACGGCTTTATGCATGACGACGTCCCTGTACGACTTCGTCATCGAAAACATCGACGGGGCGCGAGGGCCGATTGATCCAGAACGTTTAAGAGAAGACCCGAAGATAGAGCCCTCGCCAACCCAGCGACCACGAGATACAGTGGAGGAGCATCCCGTGACGGATCTCACTCGAGCCCAAGGTGAAGCCGCGGCGCAAGAGACAGCGAATTAGAAGATGATCGTGTTGGATGAGTTCACGTGCTGGGCAGCGGGACGTACGTCGTCAAGACCCCAACCGACCGACAGTGTAAAGGTGACGGAGTCGGCCAGCCAGGCCCAATGCCGTGACATGAACAAGCTGGTAAATAAACAGACAGGACCCTTTGAACGTTATGACCCGTTAACGGGGTCGGAAGTGACAACGATGGCTGAGACACCGCCTCAGATATCGTCGTTGGAAAGGGCTCGCCGAAAAAGAACGAGGAAAAACAAGAAGTGATCGAGTGAGCACCGCAAGAAAGGACGCAAGCGCAGCTCAAAGTACACAGGATAAGTGCTGAGGTCGAATCAGAATATGTTTGGCAGTGCTGAGTGCCATGTGTTGTGTTAATGTCGTTTTATCCTGTGTCACAAGTGTCGAAGTGTTTGTGCTGTGATGTGATGTATAGTATTGTACAATTGTTGTAATGAGAGAACTTTGTACATTTGAATTGTTGGGAATGTGTGGTGGAGTGTTGTACTCATGTGCCTGCGGTTATATTTCTGTGATAAGTGAAGTGCGCGTTTCGTGAAGTGCGCGAGTGCAACCATTGTTCGGTTTAAAATGTGCGCGAGTGCACCGGCATAGGAAAGAAGACGACGACGACCGATTGTGTGGACGCGCGCTTTCGCGATGTATTCGGTGAGGAAGACGATGGGCAGACGAGGCGCGTGAAGTTCGGACCAATGAGAGGCCCCCACGCTGGTTTGGAAGAAGCCCGAACGAAGAACGGGGCAGACGCGGCCGGGACGCGACGGAGGCAAGCAGGCTACCAGGGCGCGGGGGTGGCGGCCGAGTTCCTGAGGCAAGGCTGCTGCGGGCTCCCACCTGGTCGGGCACCCGAGCATCATCTATCGTCTGGCGTTGGCCAGGCTTCTCACCATCTGGCTTTGGCCAGGCTCGTCCCGTTTCCAGGGCTACGTCCCAGCGTCGGAGGACGAACGCTGAGAGGTCACTGACCTTGGTGCGCCCGGAGTTACCTTCAACCACGAGCAACGCTTGGACCTCTGATCTACCTTGTCTGCACCCCATCGCATCAACCCTAGCCGTCTACAAGAGTGCCGCGACCGAACGGTGAGAGTCGTTTTTGCTATTGCGGAACTTACGCATCCTTAGCATTTCGCGGTCATTAGGTTAACTTCTCCTCGGGTTTGTGTGCTTTGTTTGTTTTTCCTCTCATTCCTTTCTCTTTATCTAGTTTATTGAAAATATATTTAGTTGTTTTTCTTGTGTGCATAAACGGTCTCGTGTTCTCTTTACCGATGTGGGTTTTCTCATCGGTTTCTATGCACAAGAACCTACACGAGAGCTTGTGGGCTGACTAGCCTCGTGACAATTGGCGTCCACTACGACAGGACGAGATTATTTATGCAATTAAGGTTTTTACAGAAGGAGAGAAAATGACTACATCTGATTTAACGGCGTTAGCGATACGCATGGGGCTAGAGGGCGATGAGTTGGAGGCATGGCTTGATGAGCGTGAGGCACGAGCTCGCGAAGAAAGGGCAGCTGAGCGAGAGGCAAAAAAGGAGAGGATGGAACAGGTGGAGTTGGAACGAAAACTTGAGGCCGAATGCCAGAAGACGATTCAACTGCGTCTTCAACTTGCTCAGGTGGAAGGGGCCAGGGGATCCGCGGCGTCGGACCATGGTCGACAGGTGCGAGAACCATGTAACGTTAACCCGCACAATTTCATACCCGGATTTAATGAAAACCGGGATGACCTTGATTCTTATCTCAAGAGATTTGAGAATGTGGCCACCGGTCAGGAATGGCCTAAGGATAAGTGGGCCACGGCACTGAGTCTGTGTCTGAGCGGAGAAGCTCTCAAAGTATTTGTCGCTTGTCTCCAGAAGAGGCACTTGACTACGAGAAAGCCAAGCTAGCATTACTGCAGCGTTTTCGTTTCACGGTGGAGGCTACCGGGAGAAGTTCCGGCATAGCAGACCTCAAGATGGAGAAACAGGCAAGCAGAATGCAACCAGGTTGGCAAGTTTTTTCGACAGATGGGTGGAGATGTTCAAGACAGCAAAAGAATATTCGTCTGTTCGAGATCTCATAGTAGCTGAACAGTTTATCAATCAATGCCATAACTGCGTGGCGCTTTTCCTACGTGAGAAAAAATGTCGTAAGCTAGATGAAATGGCTGAGGCTGCGGACAATTTTTTAGAGGCCCAACGACAGTCAAATTTGTTGGTTTTTCGCGACAAAACGGAGAACGGCGCCGCAGGAAAATGCGGAAGTACAGCGGGGAAGTCTCCCACTCGATGTTTTGTCTGTGATAAAACAGGTCACAGGGCAGCAGAATGTCGTGCTCGGACAAGACCATACTGTGACTACTGTCGCAAAACGGGGCATGATATTAATGTATGTACCAGAAAGCAGAACGTCACTAAGAGGACTTCTTGTATCTTGTCGCCAGGAGAAAAGGCAGAAGTAGTGAATGATATACCTGCGGACAAGCAGGAGGAGAATATGACCAGTGCGGTAAACACGCAGACAAAGTCAGAAAAACATCCGATGCCAGTGCTGCAGGGCATTATATTCGGCCAAGCTGCTTCCGTCCTACGGGATACAGGAAGCAATACAATGGTGGTTCGGCGTTCTTTGGTGCCAGATGAAGCACTGACAGGAACCACGACGGCCTTGTTCTTAGCAGACGGGAGCCGGATCACGGTACCAGAGGCGAAGGTGGAGATTTTTTCGCCATATTTTTCAGGCACGTGTATTGTGAAATGCATGTCCTCCCCGCTATAATACATCATCGTTGGCAATGTGCCAGGATCTCGTGCTGCTGATGACCCTGACAAGAAATGGAAAGAAAAACTGGCTGAAGGGAACTTCACTCCAAATGGTGTAGCCGAGACCTTGTATAAGAAGAAAGAAGACCATCTTTTAAAGGCATCACTTGGTAGTATGAAGAGCACAAGCGTCCGGCCGGATTCAGCTGCAGTTAGCGTCAGAAGTTTGAAGATGAACAGGAGGGAGCTCGAGAGGGCCCAAGCAGAAGACAAGACCCTGGAAGCTTGCAGGGACAAAGTAGGGCAGGTTTTTTATGGCAGAGGATCGACCCAGTATTCCTTTGTCATGGAGAATTCATTGTTGTATCGAAATTACCGACTATCCTCTGGCAAATTGATACAGCAGGTCGTAGTTTCTCTCAAGCTGCGAAGTCAAGTGTTGAAGATGGCCCATGAGAGTTTGATGTCCGGGCATCAAGGAGTAACAAGAACGATTGATCGGGTGTTAGGTTCATTCTATTGGCCAGGGGTCCAGGAAGAGATTAAAAGATACGTGCGGTCCTGTGACACGTGCCAAAGAATGTATTCAAAGCACAAAGTAGGAAAGGCTCCTCTTGGGAAAATGCCCCTGATTGACACTCCTTTTGAGCGCGTGGCCGTGGACATTAATAGACCCTTAAAGCCGGTCTCAAATAGGGGCAACAGATACATACTGATCATGGTCGATTTCGCTACGCGCTATCCTGACGCCATTGCTTTGCCGGCGATTGACTCCGCGACTGTGACAGACGGGTTGGTCGAAATGTTTTCCCGCGTTGGATTTCCTCGCCAAATCCTGTGCGATCAGGCCTCGTGCTTCACGTCAGACCTGATGAGAGAAGTAAACGATCTGTTGGCAATCAAACATCTGAGTTCGACGCCCTATCATCCCATGTGCAATGGTTTGGTAGAGCGATTTAATGGGACTTTGAAACAAATGGTGCGCAAGCTATGCGAAGAGGATCCAAAATCATGGGATCGATTGCTTGCACCACTTCTATTTGCATATCGAGAAGTTCCTCAGGCCAGCATGGGGTTCTCTCCTTTCGAGCTCAATTACGGGAGATACGTCCGAGGACCACTCAACTTGTTAAAGGAGCTGTAGACTGGAGAAAAGATCGAAGAGGAGGTGAAAACGACCTATGGATATGTCCTCGATCTCCGGGATCGTCTGGAAAGAACGCTAAAATTAGCCCATGACAACCTGATACGAGCGAAAACGACTCAAAAATATCACTGTGATTGGAAGAGCAAGAGCCGTCAGCTGAAAGTTGGAGACCGAGCTCTTATTTTGCTTCCCACAACAGCGAATAAGTTGTTGATGGAATGGGAGGGGCCGTTTCCGGTCATTGGGAAAAAGGGCGTTACGACTATTGGCTGGACTTGTGGCATGACGCCAAACTTTTCCATATTAATATGTTAAAACGATAAGAAGACCGGCAACCAGACACAATTCCACAAACAGCATTTTTTGTGGTTATGAAAGAGGAGGAGACAGATACCCCTCTACCAGCTTGCACAGTTAAGCCGACTGTGGGTGTAGAAGCGATTCCGATCGGCAGTAGCTTAGAAGAAGACAAACGTACAGAACTTCGGAAGATTCTAACCACCTACCAAGATGTATTCTCTGAGATACCGGGAAAGACAAATCTGTTGGAATGCCGACTTCAATTGACGACCTCTGAACCGATCAACACACCGCAGTATCCTTTGCCGTTGGCCATGAAGGAAGTAGTAGAACAAGAAGTTCAGGACATATTAAGACTGGGTGTGATTGAGCGATCCCATTCGCTCTACAATTCGCCCTTGCTACTTATTAATAAGCCGGATAACACCTATCGCACATGCGTCGACTTCCGTCGCATCAACGAGATACTGGTTTCCGACGCTGAACCCATACCTAGGACCGACCTAATGCTTACAGAGGTGGGCACAAAGATATACTTCTCCAAGTTTGATCTCACAAAGGCGTATTGGCAAGTCCCACTTGACCGGACATCGAGGCCAGTAACGGCATTCTCAACGCAATCCGGTCATTTCCAATTTATATACATGCCGTTTGGCATAAAGACAGCTTCTGCGGTGTTTACGCGTCTAATGAGAACACTCCTACAGGGCCTTGAAAATGTAGTCCAATACATCGATGACGTTCTCATAGCCACGAACACCTGGGAAGAGCACATAGACACCTTGCAACGCTTGTTGCAGCAAGTACGGGAGTCTGGCTTAACCATCCAGCCTCAGAAGTGCGAAATTGCTGTGGAGTCGATAGTCTTCTTGGGACATCGTCTAGGAGGCCGGAATATTCAACCTGTGGAAACTACGGTTTTGAAGATAGCCAGTGCATCTCTACCTGACACCAATAAGCAACTCCGATCTTTTCTGGGACTAGCTGGGTATTACCGAGATTTAATACCTCGCTATGCGGAGAAAGCACAGCCTTTAACTCAGCTGACCAGAAAAATGGAGAAAAACAAGATTTGTTGGACTCCTGAAACAGAAGGAGCATTTCAAACGCTGAAGCAAGCCCTTGCATCTGGGCCGATCGTGAAGGCACTAGACCCAAAACGTGTGTTCATACTCCGTACAGACGCATCCGACGCATGCATCGGTGCAGTCCTCATGCAAGAACACGAGGGGCTGTTGCACCCAGTGTCGTATGCCAGCCGCCAGCTGTTGCCTCGGGAGCAGAATTACTCGACTATCGAACGAGAATGCTTAGCGCTAGTATGGGTGGTAGAAAAATTTCATATTTTTTTGTACGGAGTACAGTTTATCGTACAGACAGATCATCAAACGCTACAATACTTAGCGAAGGCAAAACACCTGAACAGTAGGTTGCTAAGGTGGAGTCTAGTACTACAAGAGTACACTTTTCATATTCAACATATCAAAGGTTCTGAAAACGCAGGTGCCGACTTCATGAGCAGGTTACGGCCATAGGTACGAATTCAGGTGTTGCGAAAGATGGGAGGCAAAGCATTTCAACCAACCATCGGAATATTGTTTACCATATGTGGATTTTTTTTCCTAAGTGTGCTCCTTAAGACTTGTTGCAGTGATACCAGTGTGCATGTGTTCATGCGAACTTCAAGAACGTATCCTGTGTGGTGAAACACGCATCCGGCAGTTTTTTCCGTTGGGAAAAAACTTTTCGAAAAAGGGGCATGTTGTGATAAGTGAAGTGCGCGTTTCGTGAAGTGCGCGAGTGCAACCAGTGTTCGGTTTAAAATGTGCGCGAGTGCACCGGCATAGGAAAGAAGACGACGACGACCGATTGTGTGGACGCGCGCTTTCGCGATGTATTCGGTGAGGAAGACGATGGGCAGACGAGGTGCGTGAAGTTCGGACCAATGAGAGGCCCCCACGCTGGTTTGGAAGAAGCCCAAACGAACAACGGGGCAGACGCGGCTGGGACGCGACGGAGGCAAGTAGGCTACCAGGGCACGGGGGTGGCGGCCGAGTTCCTGAGGCAAGGCTGCTGCGGGCTCCCACCTGGTCGGGCACCCGAGCATCATCTATCGTCTGGCGTTGGCCAGGCCGCTCGTCGTCTGGCGTTGGCCAGGCTGCTCGTCGTTTGGCGTTGGCCAGGCTTCTCACCATCTGGCTTTGGCCAGACTCGTCCCGTTTCCAGGGCTACGTCCCAGCGTCGGAGGACGAACGCTGAGAGGTCACTGACCTTGGTGCGCCCGGAGTTACCTTCAACCACGAGCAACGCTTGGACCTCTGATCTACCTTGTCTGCACCCCATCGCATCAACCCTCGCCGTCTACAAGAGTGCCGCGACCGAACGGTGACAGTCGCTTTTGCTATTGCGGAACTTACGCATCCTTAGCATTTCGCGGTCATTAGGTTAACTTCTCCTCGGGTTTGTGTGCTTTGTTTGTTTTTCCTCTCATTCCTTTCTCTTTATCTAGTTTATTGAAAATATATTTAGTTGTTTTTCTTGTGTGCATAAACGATCTCGTGTTCTCTTTCCGATGTGGGTTTTCTCATCGGTTTATATGCACAAGAACCTACACGAGAGCTTGTGGGCTGACTAGCCTCGTGACAATTTCATGTGTGTGAGATTGAATTGTAATGTCCAATTGTATTGAGTGATCTATTGTGAATGTGACGTGTCATGAGCGACGGACTATGTTACAGTCTTTCAGAGTGTGTGGTGACTGTTCGCGCTAGTTTGTGCGGTTTTGAATATTATAAGATAATATTCTTAAAATGGGGGCAGTGTCACAGAACAAGCGCTCAAAATGAGCGCGCCGCCAACTTTTTGCGATAACGCGCGGGAGAGACGCCGCAAGGTCAACGAAAAAAAAAGAAAAGAGAAAACAAGCATCCAAGGCTTCCCGGGCGCACGACGCTCTCCCCTCGGAAGCGTGGCTTCGCCGATGAACCTCCTCACCCCACAACGGCGGCCGAGCAAGCACTGGAAATTTCTAGAAGGAAAGGGGCGTGTTATGCCGGGTTGAGTCATCTGTCGGGGACGGCCCTCATACAGTCTCGCGCCTTCCCCCAGCCTCCGCTGCGTCGCGCCGACGAAATGATGAGAACTTTCTGGAATGTCGCGCGGAAGGTATTTAATCGAGCAGCCGAGACGAGAGAGCAGGAGAAGACGGAAGTTAGCGCCAGGGCGCGTAGGGATTCCGCCGTGTAGTCGGCGAAGGTTTTGTCCGTAGCGACAAAGCAGGAGAAGAAGAGGATTTCCACCTGAGGGGTGAAGGCTCGAGCTACAGGCAAGAGCGTGTGTCTACCGCTATCGAGCGAAGACGCGTGGCAACAGCTGCGTGTGTGTGGCCGACGTGTTTCCGGCGAAGAAGTTGAAGCTTGAAGAGTGGCCAATTGAAGACGCGAGGTTTCCTGGAAGAGAAACTTCGGCGAGGTTTCCTGGAAGAGAAACTTCAGGGGGCAGCGAAACGACAACAACGCTGGACTTTGAGTGAGTGATTCTCGGAAGAGTATGATTCATACTTTCGTTCCAAGGACTTTGGACTGAATAGGTTTTCTATCTTTTTAGTCTTTAAGTGTCTTGGTTGTTCAATGCATGCGACTGCAGTGTAGTGTGTATTGTTGTTTGTGTCCGCTGTTTTGAGTGCGGCTGATTGTACTGTGTAGTACGTTGTTTGATTGGTGACATATTGTACTCAACTATTGTGGAGTGTGCATACTTGCATATTGTTTTCGATCTGTCATTATTGAGAATATAATTTTGTTTGTTTATCAACTCTCGGCTCTGACTTCTTCTTTGGGCCACAGCCGGCGTCCGCTGGCGCGCCAAAAAGGACCATTCTAAATTGTCCACGCTTTCGTGGTGCGGTCCGAGGGGCCGATACTTCGGCCCTTGGAAATAGCCCGGCGATCGCCTCCCTAATTAACGGGACTTGTGTGACAATTGAATGTCTTGCAGTTGTTTTCGCCGTCCAAAAGTTCAGGCCTTATTTGTATGGCCGGCAGTTCAAGATCGTCACAGATCATCATTCGCTTTGTTGGCTTGTCGGACTACGTGACCCAGCTGGTCGGTTGGCTCGCTGGGCCTTACGGCTTCAAGAATATAATTATTCTCTGACCTACAAGAGCGGTCGATGTCACGCAGATGCCGACTGCTTATCTCGTCTTCCTTCTCCGACTGTGGATGCTGATGATGATGATTTCGACAACTGCCTGGCCGAAATCTCATCCAACTTCCCAAACTTGGACGTCTTCCGTCACGAGCAACAGCGTGACCTTTCGCTGAAACCAATGATTGATGTGACTCGTAGCTCTAAACGCGCCACGCCATTCGTGATTCATGATGCCCTACTATATCGCAAGAATTACTACAGCCATGGTTCCACACTACTCCTCATCGTGCCAGAATGCCTGCGTCTTGCGGTATTTCAAGCCATGCACGATGACATCACGTCTGGGCGCTTTGGATTTGCCTGAACCGTATCCGACAACGTTTTTACTGGCCTGGACTGTGGAAGACCACCAAGCACTACGTCGCAAGTTGTGATGTGTGCCAACGCCACAAACAACCTACCACACCGTTGGCCGGCCCACTGCAGCCGGTTACGTCACCGACATCACCATTCGAAAAAGTCCTCATAGATTTACTGGGCCCTTTCTCCAAGTCTACCACCGGCCGCCGCTGCATTATTGTGTGCGCAGATTACCAGACGCGGTATACTGAAACGATGGTGGTCGCTTCAGCCACATCATCTGATGTGTCATGGTTTCTTCTACACTCGATCATTCTTCGTCACGGGGCCCCTCTTGTGGTGATAAGTGATCGCGGCCGACAGTTTACTGCTGACGTTGTCAAAGAGTTGCTAAGGCTTTGTGGGTGTCAGTATTGCCATTCCACGCCATACCACTCTCAGACCAACGGCCTCACTGAGCGCACGAATCTTACCATCATCAACATGCTTTCAATGTACGTCGCAGTAGATCTTAAGAACTGGGATGCCGTATTACCTTTTGTTACATACGCCTTTAATACCGCGAAACACGAAGTCACGGGTTATACACCTTTTTTTCTTCTCTATTCTCGTCATCCCCAAAGTTTCTTCGATACCATACTTCCTTTTTCGACGTACGAAAGCGCCAGTGTCGCGCAGACTGTGTCGCGCCGAAGAAGCTCGTCGACTTGCTCGGCTCCGAACTCTTTCCGCCCACGCTCGTGCGAAAGACCGTTACGACGCAAGACACCCACCCGTGGCTTTCGCTACAGGTGATTTGGTCTGGCGGGGGACGCCTGTTCGAAAGAAGAGACTTTGCCAAAAGTTTCTTTCTAAGTACTCAGGACCATTCGTCATTACTAAGTGCCTAACTGACATCACTTACGCTGTTGCGAAAGTGGCAGCACAGAACCGGCGTTCGCACAATACGCCCATTGCCCGATTGAAGCCCTACAACAACCGATTGCTTCTACTCGCTCGCTGAGCTTCGTCTGGCCCGGAGGGAAATGTAACGCGGACTGAAAGAGCGCGGAAAAAGAAGAGATCGGACGCTCTCGAGCGATGGTGATTCGGCAGTGACGGTAGAGCGCTGACATTTTTCAGTGTAAATAAAGCCATCACATCCGTAACAATATATATATATATATATATACATATATATGTATAAATATATATATATATATATATATATATATATATATATATATATATATATATATATATATTGTGATGTAGACCCACGGGAAGAACAGTAGCACGGAAATCTTTGTTAGGCCCGTGTGCTCAGATTTGGGTGCACGTTAAAGAACCCCAGGTGGTCTAAATTTCCGGAGCCCTCCACTACGGCGTCTCTCATAATCATATAGTGGTTTTGGGACGTTAAACCTCATATATCATCATCATCAAATCTTTGTTATACCCTGATGAGGGATGAAGACCAGATTCTTGCCGAGCCTCTCGATATAAACGCTCCCGTGCTGTTCTACTTCACTATTGGCAAAGCTACGGCGCCTTTCATTATCATATGTGCATATATCATCATCATCATCATCCTGACTATGCCCACTGCATGGCAAAGGCTGCTCCTATGATCCGCCAATCAACCCGATCCCTTGGTTTTCATTACCACGTTGCACCTGCGAACGTTTTCATATCATCGGCCATTTATATTTGTCTCCCTTTCGTACGTTCACCTTCTCTGGGAATCAAGTTAGTCACCCTTACTGACCAGCAGTTATACTGCCTACTGGCAACGAGTCCGGCACATGCTCATTTTTTCTTCTTTATTTCAACTATGATAGCCTCAACCCTGGTTCGTTCCCTGACCAACTCTGCTCTCTTCTTGTCTTCTAAGGTTAAACCTATCAATATTTTTCATCGCTCACTGCGTCGTCCTCAGATTCAATGGAACCCACTTTGCACGCCTCCAGGATTTTGCTCCATAGGCAAGTACTGGCAAGGTGCACCTGTTCTATATGCTCCTTTTGAGGATTAGTGGCAGACTACCATTCCTGATTTGAGAATGTTTGCTGAATATGATCCAACCCGTCTTTACTCTTCCGCTCCTTTCACTCTCGTGACTCGCCTTGTGGTTACTATACCTAGCCTAAGTAGACACCTTCCTTTACAACTTGTCCGGTCGCGGTAGTCTAGTGGCTAAGCTGCTCGGCTGCTGACTCGCAGGTCGCGCGATTGATTACCGGCCGTGACGGCGGCATTTTCCATAGATGCGAAAATGCTGTAGGCCCATATGCTCAAAATCGGGTGCACGTTAACGAACACCAGGTGGTCTAAATTTGCGGAGCCCTCCTCTACAGCATCTCTCATAATCATATGGTGATTTTGGGACGTTAAAGTCCATATATCATCATCAATTCTTTACAACTTCCCGTGTCTGTCCACCTATCGCAAAGTGCTGTTTTCTTCCGAGACTGTTCCACATTACTTGGGCATAGTGTATAGTAATTTTTAGACATACTTTACAGCTTCCCGTGTCCAGTTTGGAAATCCTGAGCTGTAATTCGTTTCCTGAGTTACTCATCAAGGCAATGCCATTAGCGAGTTGCAGGTTGCTGAGATACTCTCGATTAACGCGTATTCCTAAATATTGCCAATTTAGGGTTTTGATAACCTCCTGTAAACACGCGGTGATTGGCACTGGTGAGATTTTATCTCGCTGTCTTAAATGCTTCTTTTCTAGGATTCTGAAGCTTTCTTTACGGCTAACTATGGTGGCTGTGTATCCACTGTAGATTTCTCGCACTATGTTGGTGTAGGGTTCTTCGATACCCTGCACGGTATCGAAGAACCCTGCAGTAACGCATCCACTTCGGAATTATGGTTCCGTAGTGCCTGCGTTACTGTGTATGTGTCGGCTGAGTTAAACAACTTCTCGTTATCTATGAAGACTATGTATAAGGGTCGGTTGTATTTCTCGCGCTTCTGTATTACCTGTTTGATAGTATGTTTATGACCTATTGTAAAGTAGCCCCTACAAATTCCTGCTCGGTCATTTTGTTGATTGAACTCAAATGTGGCGTTCATTTTATTAGTTTATATTTTTGTAAACAGTTTGAGAGAACGAACGGTAAGCTGAATGACCTGTTATGTTTCAAGTCCTTACGTCTTCTTTCTAATGCTGTTGGCGCTCTTCCAAGATTCTGGTAGCGATCCCGCCAAAATACACTTTTCATATTCGCGGCAAAATCGGGTTATACGTATCAGCATCGTTTCTGCGAAAGTGTGGATAGATAGTCAGTGGTGCTTATACAAATACACATGGTGGCGCTCCGTTGCGTTCGGTCTGAGCCGAGTGTCGGCGGATAAATTGCGCTGACTAATACCTACAGTCTTTTTTGCTGAATCGGTACACAACGCCTGTGCATCTTTAATGTTACTCGTGATAAAGCGCCTTCTGTCTCTCGTAGGCACGCTCACCCTCGGTGACTCTCTTCACGCTTTTGCACTTAATCACGTCTTTGCTATGTTGTTTGTACGTGGTTAGCTTGGGTTCCGACTGGTACGCCCTGCTATAGCGTGACTGAACTATTTATTTTCATCTTTTGTCATCTGCATACTACGAAAAAGAGAGAAAGAAACATTGTAGAAAGCCCGCATCTGTGCGATTCATTCACTACGACCATTCGCACGTTATAAGCACATAATTTTTCCCTCTCATTCTGTACCCCATAAATTGTGGGACAGTCGATCAGTTTAGTTAGGAATGCTTGTGATTTACTACTAAGCTTAGTGCTTACCACCTGCGTGCACGTTGCAAACGCTACGCTGCGTTTACCGCGTGTACACGCACATGTTCTTGTACCAGTAAGAATACAAATAAGTTTTTATAGGAGTTCAGCAGAAAGCTTTCATCGATGGGTTACGTGCATGACAGTGCTACAAGAAAGCTTTCGCGGTGTCTGTCTTTTAATGAGATTTTTCATCTGCGGATATTGTTTGCCAGTGACCTGTCTAACAAATGTACCTCTAACTGCCATTGCACATTATTTGATTATACTAGTAAGAGTGTCACTTATTGTGTCGACGCTAACGTCGGCTATCTCGCTCAGTGCGACGAATCTGTTCTGATGGGAAAGTTTGAATTCCTGTATTTTCTTTCTCACTGCGGCGATGGCGTAGTGGTTAGAGCATCCGCCTCGCATGCAAGAGGTCCGTGGTTGAAATCCCGGTACCGCGCAGTTCCCAACCGGATTTAAAAAATCCGCGTGTTGATGGAACTGCAATAAGAGGCCTTGGTGCGGCCTCACCGGCAAACACCACCGAGAACGCACTCCCTCACCAGAGAAGGATTGGCCACCCTGGTGCAGTATCTGGCCACTACCTCCCACATGCTTACGTCAAATAACTCACGGCCCTCAGTCTCCAGCAGCTGCGAAGCAAGTGACCACGGTGGCGGTCGGATCTGCAACGCAGCAGAGGGTGCTAAGAATCTCTGGATCCGGACAGGCCGCCATTAGAATCTGAACTTGGCAACGTTTAACGCTAGAACCTTATCTAATGAGGGAAGTCTAGCTGTACTATTGGAGGAGCTAGAGGCTGTTAAATGGGATATAATAGGGCTCAGTGAGGTTATGAGGACAGATGAGGCCTACACGGTGCTACAGAATGGGCACGTCTTTTGCTACAGGGGCTTGGCAGACAGAAGAGAACTGGGAGTGGGGTTCCTTATTCACAGAAACATAGCTGGCAACATAGAGGAATACTATAGCAATAATGAAAGGGTGGTAGGTATTGTAATAAAACTGAATAAAAGATACAAGATGAAGGTAGTACAGGTTTACGCGCCTACATCCAGCCATGATGACGCTTCAGTTGAAAGCTTCTATGAAGACGTGGAATCAGCAATGAGTAAGGTAAAAACACAGTATACTATAGTGATGGGCGACTTTAATGCAAAGGTAGGGAAGAAGCAGGCTGCAGACCAGGCAGTAAGAGATTATGGCATCGGTACTAGAAACGCCAGAGGAGAGCTACTAGTACAATTCGCAGAACGCAATAATTTACGGATTTTGAATACCTTCTACCGAAAACGAGAAAACCGCAAGTGGACATGGAGGAGCCCTAATGGCGTAAATAAGAACGAAATAGACTTTATAATGACTGCACACCCAGGAGTCGTGCAGGATGTGGAAGTGGTTGGCAAGGTAAGATGCAGTGACCATAGAATGGTGCGGGCTCGAATCCGCCTAGACTTGAAGAAGGAACGACAGAAACTGATACGGAAGAAGCAAATCAATGAGCTAGCACTGAGAGGGAAAGTACAGGAATTCAGAGTGTCACTGCAGAACAGGTACTCTGCTCTTAGCGAGGATAGAATGAATGATAATCTGACGAGTATCATCACGGAGTGTGCAGTGGAAGTTGGAGGCAGGGTAGCTAGACAGGACACCGGCAAGCTTTCCCAGGAAACGAAGAACCTAATTAAGAAGCGTCAAATCATGAAAGTGTCAAGTACAACAGACAAAATAGAACTGGCAGAGCTTTCGAACTTGATTAATAGACGTATGGTATGCGATGTAAGAATGTACAACATGGAGAGAATTCAAAACGCTGTGAAAAACGGAGGAAGTGTCAAAGCATTGAAGAGGAAACTTGGGATAGGCAAAAGTCGGATGTATGCACTAAGGGAAAAACAAGGCAAAATAACTACCAATATGGATAGGATAGTTAAAATAGCGGAGGAGTTTTACAGAGATCTGTACAGTAGCCGAGACAACCACGACCTTAATACTATAAGAACTAGCAGTAACCCAGATTACACCACACCAGTAATGATAGAAGAAGTCAGAAAAGCTTTGGAGAGCATGCAAAGGGGCAAAGCTGCTGGTGATGATCAGGTAACATCAGATCTGCTGAAAGATGGAGGACAGATTCTGTTAGAAAAACTAGCCACCCTGTTTACGAGGTGTCTCCTGACGGGAAGAGTACCAGAGTCTTGGAAGAACGCTAACATTATCTTAATACATAAGAAAGGAGATGGCAAGGACTTCAAGAATTACAGGCCGATCAGCTTGCTCTTTGTAGTATACAAGCTATTTACAAAGGTAATTGCTAACAGAGTAAAGAAAACATTAGAATTCAATCAACCAAAGGAACATGCAGGATTTCGAACAGGCTACTGAACAATTGACCACATTCATACTATCAATCAGGTAATAGAGAAATGCTCAGAGTATAACCAACCACTATACATAGCCTTCATAGATTACGAGAAGGCGTTTGATTCAGTAGAAATATCAGCCGTCATGCAAACACTGTGGAATCAGGGGGTAGATGAAGTATATATAAACATTCTTGAAGAAATCTACAGGGGATCACCTGCTACCATAGTGCTTCATAAAGAAAGCAACAGAATACCAATCAAGAAGGGTGTAAGGCAGGGGGACACAATTTCCCCAATGCTATTTTCCGCGTGCCTACAGGAGGTTTTCAGAAGCCGAGAATGGGAACAGTTAGGGATAAGAGTCAATGGAGAATACCTTAGTAACCTGCGCTTCGCCGATGACATTCCATTGCTGAGTAACTCGGGGGACGAATTGCAACTCATGATTACGGAGTTAGACAAGGAGAGCAGAAAGGTGGGTCTTAAAATTAATCTGCAGAAAACGAAAGTAATGTACAACAACCTCGGCAAGGAGCAGCGCTTCGAGATAGGTAATAGTGCACTTGAAGTTGTAAAGACTATGTCTACTTAGGGCAGGTAATAACCACAGAGCCGAACCACGAGATTGAAGAAACTAGAAATATAAGAATGGGGTGGAACACATTCGGCAAGCACTCTCAAATTATGACAGGTAGATTGCCACTATCCCTCAAGAGGAAGGTGTATAACAGCTGTATCTTGCCGGTACTTAGCTACGGAGCAGAAACCTGGAGACTTACAAAGAGGGTTTAGCTTAAATTGAGGACGACGCAGCGAGCAATGGAAAGAAAAATAGTAGGTGTAACCTTAAGAGACAAGAAGAGAGCAGAGTGGATTAGGGAACAAACGGGGGTTAAGGATATCATAGCTGAAATCAAGAAGAAGAAATGGACATGGGCAGGGCATGTAGCGCGTAGACAGGATAACCGCTGGTCATCAAGGGTAACTGACTGGATTCCCAGAGAAGGGAAGCGGGTTAGGGGGAGACAGAAGGTTAGGTGAGCAGATGAGATTAAGAAGTTTGCGGGTATAAATTGGCAGCAGCAAGCACAGGACCGGATTAACTGGCGGAACATGGGAGAGGCCTTTGTCCTGCAGTGGACGTAGTCAGGATGATGATGATGATGAGGATGATGATTTTCTTTCTCACTGCTAGCTCGTTATTGCGTTCTTGCGTATCAGTTTCTGCCTGTGCTTTTAAAATAAAGGTGAATTCGAGTGCTTACCATTGTTGAGACGCGGCACTAGGCAAAGCTGCGCAAGTGAACAACTAGGGTCCCAAACAACAACTGACTTTTATTATCACCCTTCTTCTCGAAGATAACTTTCTCGTGCAGGCGCATGTGCTCTGTGCCCTGCAAACAGAAGCGCCGCTTTGCGTCACCGCAGAACTCCCCCTTTCCTTGTGAGTGCGCGCACAACGGCCGGACTCGGACGACCCACTGCGGTTCATAAGTTCATGCGCACCTCGGGTCTCGTACACCGTCCACCCAGCGTGAACCGTTTGACGACTTGTTGGGGCTGCGCTACGTGGTCTGCCGGGGGTGCCTGCGAAGGACCTCGGGGTGGCGGCAGGTGCTTCGCTGTCAGAGTCCACGTGTGCTGATATTACGCAGTCTAGAGAAACCACGTCGTGACGACCGGCTCTGTCGATTGCAATGTGCTTGTCTGCCCATCGCAGCACCTTGAAAGACCTGTCGTATGGGGGCCGGAGTAGACGCTGTATGGCTTTGTGCCTCACAAAAACGTGAGAGCAGAAGGAGTGTTCCTGGCCCACGTAGACTGGCTGGGATGTGGGCGGACGCGGAGGAACAGCACGTAGCTTGCTCATGATGTCTCGCAGTCGCAGGAGGTAGTCCGCGTTTGTGTACACGTTCTCGTCCTTACTAGTAGCGAAAAACTTCCCTGGGAGGCGCAGCGTTGTTCCGTACACCAGTTCAGCTGAGCAGCATCCAATATCGGCCTTCAGAGCCGTCCTAACGGCCAACAGAACAGACGGCAGTGCCTTTACCCAACTGTGACTCGCAGTAGCCGTCAGGCTCGTCATCAGATGACGATAGATTCTTTCCACTATACCGTTCCTTAACGTATGGTTCGCCGTGTTTCTTATGCGGGAAGTGCCCATCAGCCGAGTGACGCTTGCAAATATGGCGGACTCAAACAGTGTTCCGCAATCCTTAGTCACGGTTGCCGGCACTCCAAAGCGGGCCACCCAGTGGAAGATAAATGCGCGGGTGATGGTATCAGCAGTCACTTCTGGAATGCGCACGACCTCCGGTCATCGCGTGAAGCGATCGATGCAGGTTAGCAAGTAGCTTTGCCCCTGACACAACGGCAGTGGTCCCACAATGTCAATATGCACATGGGCAAACCGGCAGTCTGGCAGAGGGAAGGATCCCCAGGAGGTCACAGTATGTCGCTGAACTTTAAAGCACTGGCATGCGAGGCACTCTAGTGTGCAGTGTCGGATATATCAGTTTATTCCTGGCCACACGAACCTCGCTGTGCATAGCCGATGCGTGACTCGAATTTCTGGGTGCGCCAGGCTGTGCAGCTAGTCAAAAATGTTGCGACGGAGGTTCGAGGCGTCGAACAGTCGGGCCCTGCCTGTAGACATGTCGCAGCATACGGATCGTGTGGGTTATACCAACCATTGCAGCTTCAAGGCACTGGGTGAAGACATCAGTAGGCGCTTCAATTCTCCATCACTGCGTTGAGCCGTCGTAAATGTGGTGAAGTTCATGCCACTCTGAAGGCTGATCGCATTCCATGGACTTCGCGGAAAAGCATCGGCAGCAGCTTTATCAATGACACTAACATGGCGTATATCTGTCGTGAATTCTGCGATGTACATTTGGCGAAGCTACCATGGCACGTGCGCACCTAAATCGGTGTTCGCGTGCAATGCGTAGGTGAGTGGCTTTTGATCCGTGAGCACAAAACATTCTTGTCCTTACACATAATGTCAGAAATGCCGGATAGCCACGTATATGACCAGGAGTTCCCTACCAAAGGGTGCTGTACTTCATTCGGACGGGATCAGCTTTCTATAGAAGAAGGAGATTAGTCACCACACTACGCTCACCCTGCGCTGCAACACGGCTCCAATCGCTGCATCGGAGGCGTCCACCATGACGCATTGAGGAACACCCGGCTGCGGGTAAGTGAGCATGGTAGCAACTGCGAGAGCTTCCTTAATCATTCGGAATGCTTGTGTGGATTGGTCGTTCCACTGAATGGGAGTTGCCTTAGATCCAGAAGCCGCAAGTAAACATTGGAGAGGGTGAAGGATGTTGGCGCATCTCGGGATAAACCTACGGTAGAAATTCACGAGTCCCAGCAACTGTAGAAGTCAACGGAGGTTTTTCGGATGTGGAAACTGCCGTACTGCTTCCACCTCGTCCTTCTGGGGCTCTACTCCAGCACTTGAAATGCTGTGGCCCAAAAATGATAGTGTTGATACCCCAAGCGCGCACTTTGCCGTATTGATAACGATGCTGTTCTCTGTCAGTCGCTGAAGTACGCAGCGCAGATCCTGCTCTTGCTCTTCAGGAGTGCTGGTAGCAGTCAGAAGACTATCGAGGTATACGTTACAAAAGTCTAGGCCACGGACAACGCCATCCTTAAACAGTTGAAAAGTTTGGCTGGCGTTGCGTAAGCCGAAAGGCATGCGTACGAACTCGAACATTCCGAGCACCGTTGTTAGTGTTGTCTTGGGAATATGCTCCGATGCTATGGGTATCTCATTATATGCTTGCACTAGATATATTTTAAAGAAAATGGTAGCACCATGCAGGAAGGTGGCCATGTCATGAATGTGTGGGACTGGGTAACGGTCTAGCACTGTTACCCGGTTCCGCGCTCGGTAGTCCCCGCAATGGCGCCAATCACCATCTGTTGATTTTGGGACCATATGAAGAGGGGACGCATATGGGCTGAATGAAGGATGTACTATACCGAGTTCCATCATGTGGGCAAATGCCTTTCGAGCGAACCGCAGCTTCTCGGGTGACAGGCGCCGTGGTCGCGCATAGACCGGTGGGCCTGTGGTTTTAATGTGATGCAGGACGCCGTGCTTTACTTCTGGAAATGCCTGTTGCTGTAGCGTCAGCTCTGGGAACTCTTGTAGTATTGCTGTGAAGTATGCTTCTCCAGCCGTACTAAGCAAAGCCGAGCTGATAAGGGGGTGCTAGCACGACGTGCCTTGTACCGCTCCCCGACAAAAAGGATCTTGAAGCCGTTTGTTGCGGACGTCGACCAACAGACCAAAGAACTGGAGAAAGTCTGTGCCTATTATGGCGAATTTGTCCTGCCATGGTGGTCTAGTGGCTAAGGTAGTCGGTTGCTGATCCGCAGGTCACGGGATCAAATCCCGGCTTTGGCGGCTGCATTTCCGATGAAGGTGTAAATGTTGTTGGCCCGTTTACTCAGATTTGGGTGCACGTTAAAGAAGCCCAGGTGGTCGAAATTTCCGGAACCCTCCACTACGGCGTCTCTCATAATCATATGGTGGTTTTGGGACGTTAAACACCTGAAATTAATCAATATTGTTACGGAAAAAAAGAGACCTCATAAAGACGAGACTGGGAATTAGATATATTCAAAAACCAGCGGTAATGGCGTGCCCGGTTTACCAGCGATCGAGCGGAGACAAGTATTCGTCTTCCTCGTCAGGCACACACGTCATCGCCCCCTAGAATATCAATATACATGCATGTAGCATAACCCCCGGCGGCGCAAGCGCCGTCTCAGCGCATTTAGATGTCAACGTCACTAGGAGAGTTGTAGGGCTTGAAGCGCGCAACATGTACAATATCGGTAGCCTGTTGGGCACATGAAGGCAACGGGGTGGCAGGACCAATTTCATATGTTACACGCGTAACCACACGAAGGACTCGGTATGAGCCTGTGTAGCGAGTAAGCAGTTTTTCTGACAAGCCAACTTGACAGGTCGGAGACCAGAGCAGTACCAAGAACCAGGAGGAAAGTGTATGTCGCGGTGTCGTTGGTCATACAAGCGCCATTGCTTCTCCTGAGAGGTCAGAAGGCGAGTACGGGTGATTTCGCGTGCGTGAGCGGCCCGAGTGATAGCGTTCATGGCATATTCACTGGTCGGTACTCCAGGGGAAGGTATGACGGTGTCTAGAGGCAATGTTGGTTCTCGGCCAAACAGCAGAAAAAATGGAGAGTAACCAGCAGTGTCATGGCGCGAAGAATTGTAGGCAAATGTGACGTACGGCAACGCGAGATCCCAGTCGGTGTGGTTGGTAGAAACATACTTAGCGAGCATGTCTGTAAGAGTTCGATTTAGGCGCTCCGTGAGTCCATTGGTTTGCGGGTGGTATGACGTAGTCAGCTTGTGTCTCGTTTTACAGGACTGCAAGGTGTCGGCTATGACCTTCGACAAAAGGTGCGGTTACGGTCTGTAAGCAGCTGCCGTGTGGCTCCGTGTTGCAAAATCACGTCCTTGAGGAGGAAGTCGGCGACATCTGTGGCGCAGCTTGTTGGGAGAGCTCGTGTGATGGCATAACGCGTGGCGTAGTCAGTGGCCACGGCTATCCACTTGTTACCCGAGGAAGACAAAGGAAAAGGGCCAAGTAGGTCCAAGCCAACGCGGAAGAACGGTTCTGACGGAATATCAAGTGGTTGAAGGCGTCCGGCGGGAAGTGTTGATGGGGTTTTGCTGCGCTAACATTTCTCCCAAGCCGCAAGGTATCTTCTGACTCAGCGTGCAAGCCCTGGCCAGTAGAAGCGTCGGCGTATTCGGTCGTAAGTGCGTGACACATCAAGGTGACTGTGATGATTCGAGAAAAACGACAACGACGAAGGTTCAGGGACGAGCGAGACGGGAAACAGCAGACCGAAGCGTAGGACGCAGGCGATCCAGGTTCCGGCCAGGGAACGCGGCTGTCCACGCTACGGTCGTTCAACTACCAGCTGGGGTGGCGTTACCGGCACGAGTACTGCATCTCGGGGCGCGGCCAGGCCTGCTCTTCTCTTTCTTGCCGAGGGCATCGCGGATCTCGGCGAGGCGTCTCCACGGTCAGCCGTTCGGCACAGCGATGAACGTGGCCTGGCTAATGGTCACGGTTGCGCCGAGCATCGCGTCTCGACGCAAGCTGTCCGCTGGACGGGCTGGCCATTCCCCGCATGGAGCATCGCGTCTCCGATGCTGACTGCTCCGTAGCCGCACCCATGCCATCAAGCGCCGGTGTCACCAGAGCGTGGCACATCGGCAAGGAATGAGCGAGACGTTCTGTCGGGCGAAACGCAGGCATGTGTACAGAGGACCACGGAGCCGGGTGAGGTTCAGGGAGGCCGAGGATCCAGGTGCCAGGGGAGTTCTGGCTGAATCGAGGATCGCCGAGCGGTGCCGAGCCGTACCGAAAGACGCGCCAGACTCGGACGTTGGCCGCGAGCTCAAGAGCTGCAGTGTGCACACGAGGGTACCTGGCGGTGCCCTGGCCAAGAAGAAGGAACGTGGGAAAAAGAGCTCGAGGGTTGAGGCCACGAAGGCAGACGAAGCGGTGCGCCGCTCGAGAGACAAGTTCCTGGCAGCGTTCCTGAGTAGGACGTGGGACCCGTACGTGACAGCCAGGTCGAGCCCCGGTGTGTCTGTTCGAGGTCGAGTCCGTCGGCCTGTACAAGGTCCAAGGATGGGGCCTGCTGAATGGCTCCTGCCTGGGTGCAGTGGCCGGGAGCAGGTTCGTGGGCGAGGCCTACCGTGTGTGGTCCTCGTGAGCCGTGGCCTGATCCTGGATCTCAGGAGTTGCGACCCTGACTGCTGGGTTGGCCACGACGTCTGACTCAACGGTGCTGCACATAGTAGTGTATCCGTGCGCCGTCAGCCGTTCCACCCATGCTATCAAATAAATTGTTCATGTTAATCCTTTCTTGTCCGCTATAAGAAAACATAGTGACGAACGTCCTTAACCACCACAGTGACCAGCAGTCGGAAGGTCAGGAACTTCATGTAGAACTTCCGAACGAAGGTGTTTTGGAATGACAAGCAGCAGAGCCGGTCCATCGGGCTCAAAACTTTGGTGGTATAATACACCATTGTGGAGCATGAATGAGCGATCGGACTGACTGGAAGATGGTGATTCGAGGCGCTCAATGATAGCACGCAAGGACGCATCATAGCGGTGCTCGTCACCGATGCATGTCATTTGCGAAAGGGAAAGGACGCAAGGCTCGGTGTCGGTGTCATGCATAGTGCTCGACTCAGCGACCGGGTAGCGCGAGAGGCAGTCTGCGTCCTGATCTAGGCGTCCGGACTTGTACGTCACCGTAAAGGTATACTCTTGGAGTCACAGAGCCCAGCGCCCGAGCCGGCCAGTAGGATTCTTCAGTGACGTAAGCCAACATAGCGCACGATGGTCAGTTATCACAGAGAAAGTAGTGCCATATAAATATGGCTGGAACTTTGAGACTGCCCAAACAAGAGCAAGACATTCACACTCCGTAATAGAATAGCTGCGCTCAGCAGGTGTGAGGAGGCGGCTAGCGTAGGCTACAACTCGGTCGTGTTCCCGTTGCGCTGGGCTAACACGGCTCCGATTCCGTGACCACTAGCATGGTTTCGAACTTCCGTCGGAGCGAATGGGTCAAATTGAGCAAATATGGGTGGATTCATCAATAGCGTGATTAGGTGAGAAAAAGCAGCAGCTTGGTCGGTACCCTACGTAAATGTGACGTATTTCTTTAGAAACTCTGTGAGGGGTCGAGCGATGGTTGCGAAATCTTTTACAAACCTTCTAAAATGGGAGCAAAGTCCTACAAAACTCCGGACGTCTTTGGCTGACTGGGGTACAGGAAAACTGGTGACTGCACGAATTTTCTCGGGGTCCGGCTGCACACCAGAGGCGTCGACAAAGTGGCCCAACACTGTAATTTGCCGGCGTCCGAAGCGGTACTTCGACGAGTTCAATTAAAGACCTGCAGTGCGTAATATGTCAAGAATAGCTGACAAACGCTGAAGGTGGGTCTCAAATGTTGGGGAATATACAACGACATCGCCAAGATAACAAAAACTTGTTGACCATTTGAACCCTTGTAGCAGAGTCCATCATGCGCTCGAACGTGGCTGGGGCGTTGCATAGCCCAAATGGCATAACCTTGAACTGATATAGGCCGTCTGGAGTTACAAATGCAGTCTTCTCTTGGTCTTTTTCGTCGACAGCAATCTGCCAGTAGCCGGAACGTAGGTCTATTTTGGAAAAGTATCGAGCACCGTGGAGACAATCGAGAGCGTCATCGATGCGGGGTAAAGGGTAAACGTCCTTTTTCGTGATTCTATTCAGATGACGGTAATCCACGCAGAAGCGCCACGTGCCATCTTTCTTTTTAACGAGCACAACGGGGGACGCCCAAGGGCTCGAAGAGGGTTCAATAATTCCTTTGGCTAACATCTTGGTGACTTCTTGTAGAATTATTTTACGCTCGGTGGCAGACACCCGGTATGGTCGCCGATGAATGGGATGAGAATCACCTGTGTTAATGCGATGCTTGACGAGTGAAGTCTGGCCAAGTGGATGGTGGTCGATGTCGAATATGTCGCGGTATTAAGCCAGAATGCGGCATAGCGCGGTTGTCTTCTCAGGTTTGAGGTCCGGGGCGATCATGGAGCGTAAACACGCATCGAGGCACTTGGCATCCTGCGAGTGATGTGGGTGCTCGGGACATACTTCTGCCGTAAAACAGGTGACGTGGTCGTCAATTAAGGGCCTTAGTGTGGCGACCAAAATTCCTTGAGGTAGCACTTGTTTCATGAAACCCAAATAGATAACAGGTAAATATGTTCGGTTAGAGGCCATGCTTACGACAGAGTGTGGGACAGTAATGTCACGCGCCAGGAGAACATCAGTATTCGGCGTCACGATATAATCACCGTCGAGCACGGGAGAGGGTGTTGCCAATTCGATGATTGTGAGAGCTTTAGGTGGTATGCGGAAGAAGTCAGTGGTACACAAGCTGTTCGGGAGTTCAGGGTGAGAATCCGGGAGAAGAGGAAGTTCTAGGCAGAGAGTACCGGCGGCACAATCGATGAGGGCAGAATGCGTCGATAGGAAGTCCATGCCGAAGATTGGGTCGTGGGGGCAATTTTCAAGCACCGTAAATAAAACGGGAACATGACGGCCGGCAATACTAACACGAGCGGTACGCATTCCAGTGATGGCCACAGTTCCACCATCAGCGACACGGAGGGCTTTAGTTGCTGCAAGCGTGAGGACTTTTTTGAGCAGGCGATACAGATGAGCACTCATTATGGACACTTGAGCTCCGGTATCGACTATCGCAGTCAAAGAAATACCGTCCACATACACCTCAATCAAGTTCGTATCAGTGGGGAGCGTCAATGGAGGATTTGGATCATTCGTAAGCGATGCAGCACTACCTCCCGGAGCTACATGATCTAGTTTTCCGTCCGAGAGGATCCACAGTTGACCGGTGACGGATAGCGGCGTGGTTGGGGCGATGGGGAACGGCGGCGTTGAGGTGGCGGCGAACGAGCAGTGGAGCGGCGGTAGGGGATGTCGGAAGAAGGGTACACACGACTGGTCGAATACCGACGAAAGTCCTCGTATGGTCGATTAGAGGAAAATCTGCTCCAGTTTGAGGGCGTCCAAGTGCTGCGGCAGTAGCGGGAGATATTGCCAACTCGGTGGCAGCGGAAGCAGATCGGCTTGTCGTCTGCAGTTCTCCATTCCGCCGGATCGCGGGATCACGGAATAAATTGTAAGTCATGGTGTGGTGAATTTGTTGTCATTCGTCTGGAGACGGGTCGCGAGACAGAGCAGGCCACAGGAAAACCAAGCTTTGCAATTTCCTGCCTCATGACGGCTTGAATAACGGAGACCGGTGGAGGCGTTTGTGTGGCGCCATGGTCGAGCGGATGTGGAGGAAATGGTGCCCGACTTCACGTCTCAAGCTCCCGTCGAACTATTCGTGTCTCGCTGTCCTGCATGGGTGGTGTGGAACCGAGATCGGTGCAAGTGGATGTAACAGCCGTGTTTGGTAGCCGCGTAAATTGAGGCACAACACGGCGGCTTTTGGCAATTTCGAAGCGACGGCATTCTTTGATAGTCATATCTACGGTCGTGACGTTATTATAGACGAGCAAATTGAAGGCGTCGTCCGCGATGCCCTTAGGTATGTGGCCCACCTTGTTACTCTCTCTCATTCGCTCGTCGGCTTTTCGGCACAACGCGAGCACATCCTGTATGTACGAGACATACGACTCTGTTGACGACTGCACACGAGTGGCGAGTTATTTTCGCGCTTCCATTTGGCGACCGGACGGGTCCCCAAAGATGTCGCGTAGTCGCTCCTTGAAGGTATCCCAGCTGGTGAGCTCGGTCTCATGGGCGTCAAATCGACCCCGTGGGGTGCCGTCCAAATAAAATATTACGTTGGCGAGCATCATGGTAGGGTCCCATCGGTCTGTGTGGCTAACACGCTCGTACATACGGACCCAGTAGTCGACGTCGAGCCCAGGTTGTGCGGAGAATGTACCTGGATCACGGGGAGTGGGCATCGTCAGGTATGTAGTGGCTTGAGCTACAGTTGGAGACGCTGACAGGCTGTTGTCATTGGTAGCCATGGCCGGAGACTGAATGGTGCGGCCACTGCGAAGCTTCGTTGTGAAGACGGGGAACCTTCCACCTCCATCAAATATGTCACGGAAAAGAAGAAACGCCGTAACGACGAGGCTGGGGATTAGATATATTCGAAAACCAGCAGTAATGGCGTTCCCGGTTCACCAGCCATCGAGCGGAGACAACTCTTCGTCTTCCTCGTCAGCCACACACGCGCGTCACCCCCTAGAATATCAATATACATGCATGTAGCAATATTATGGCGAATTTGATGCTAGCGCCCATGAATACCCAGCAAAAAGTTCCGCCGAAACCGAAGTTCAGCGACCGTGAACGATGGCCTTATGTTTTTATCGCCACGTTAATGACAGTTTGCAAGGGCGATGCACTAGGTTTCTTTCTTTCAGCTTGTGACGCCGGTATAACGCTGACCTCTGCGCCTGTGTCCACTAAGAAACGTGTTCCGTTGTTGCGGTCGGTAATAAAGAATACCGAGCGACGACTTGGAGGCAACGTAGTAGCGCTGGTCACCCTCGATGCCTGCCTTGGCTGTTTCCCGAGTGCACGCACAGTGGCACACATTTACACGCACTACTTTTGAACCTGCGATGATACCAGCAGTTATGCTCGAGCTGCTTTTGTAATAGCGGCGTGTTAGGCTCAGTTATCGTTTGCGCCCTCCTGCTTGCGTGCAAAGCTGATACTGTTTCGTCAAAACTAGAAATCTCTCGCATCTCTTGAAGTTAGTTTTGAGGCTGTTGCGCTTGCGCGGCCGCCATGGGTTTTGGCGGGGTCATTGCTACCAGTTGTTCAGCAAGTTCGGCGGCTGCGGTTAAATCCTGATCCTCTGAAGCCACGACGACCATTCGGACGCCTGAGGGCAACTTTTCCAAAAAACGTTCTCGGAGCAACTCTTCATCTGTCGGGGTTGATGTCTCACCGAGCAACTGTTGCATGTGCCGCAAAAGCTCGCTAGGCGTATGGTGACCGGGTTCTGTGCCGCGAAGCAATTGCTGCAGTCGTTGTAGTTCAGAGGACTTAACTCACTGAACAAGGGTTTCTTGTAGCGTTGCACATGCGTTTTCGACAGGTGGTGCGAGCAACAGATTCCTGATTTCACTGGATATGGTGGGCGGCAGACTGCTGACTACGTAGTCGTATTTCGTAACGTCTGCGGTGATTCGTCTGGCTGCGAACTGAGATTCCACTTTTATTAACAAAAGTGTGGGGTCCGCAGTCCAAAAAGGGGGCATCTTACTGCAGACTAAAGAGAGTGTCGTAGGGTCATCAGTCGTAGACGTTGAATCCATATTGCAGCTGGTTCAATACTCTGGTCGCTGTGGCTGTATTTCGGGTCACCAATGTTGAGACGTGGCGCTCGGCAGAGCTGCGCAAGTGAACAACTCGCGTCCAAAACAACAACTGACTTTTATTATCACCCTTCGTCTCGAAGATAACTTTCTCGTGCGGGCGCATGCGCTCTTTGCCCCGCATACAGATGCGCCGCTTTCCGTCGCCACATTATTCTATGGTCACTGCATCAGATCTTGCCAACTGCTTCTACATGTTATAAGATGCCTGTGTTTCCGCTCAGAATGAAGTTCATTTTATTTTGAGTTTCGCCATTAGGACTTCGCCACGTCCACTTACGCTTAGCCCGTTTTCTGAAGAAGGTATTCAATATCCGTAAATTATTACTTTCTGCTAACCCTAGTTACTCCCCTTTGGCATTTCTAGAGCTGATGCCATATTCTCCATCTGCTTGATCTCCAGCCTGTTTCTTGCCTACTTTGGCATTAAAATTGCCCATAAGAATAGTAAAGTGTCACTATACTTTCATATTGACTGGCTCAACATCTTCGTAGAGGCGTTCAATCAAATGATCCTCATGGCTCGATGTAGGCCTGTACCACCTTCAGCTTGTACCTTTTGTTAAACTTAATTATGGTACTTGCCACCCTATCACTCATGCTATAGTATTCTTCTATGTTGCCAGCGATATTCGTGTGTATGGGAAACGGCACTTCTAGTTCTTGCTGTCATAAAATCAGTGGTAGCATAGGACGTGTTCACTCTTATACACTGCCACGCCACGGTGGTCTAGTGGCTAAGGTACTCGGCTGCTGAACCGGAGTTCGCAGGATGAAATCCCGGCTGTGGTGGCTGCATTTCCGATGGAGGCGAAACGTTGTATGCCCGTGTACTCAGATTTGGGTGCACGTTAAAGAACCCCAGGTAATCAAAATTTCGGAGCCCTCCACGACGACGTCTCTAATAATCAAATAGTGGTTTTGCGACGTTAAACCCCACAACTCAATCAATCACTCTTAAACACTGTATAAGCCTCACGTGTCTTCCTAACTTCACTGAGCCCTATTACGTCCCAATCAGCACCCTCTAATTTCTCAAAAACACAGCTAGATTAGCCTCTTTAGATAGCGCTCTAGCATTAAAGGTAGCCAAGTTAAGATTTTAATTATGGGCTGTCCGGACCCATAGATTCTTGGCACCTTCCGCTGCTTTGAAGATTAGTCCGTCACCTTTAACAGTTGCTTCACAGCCACTGGGAACTCACGGCCAAAGGTTAATTGCTGAATTCGGGCAAGGTTGTGGCCAGGTACTGCACCAGGGTGCCCAATCCTGCTTTCGCGAGGGAGTGCATTACCGTCAGATGGTCACCACTGAGGCCACACTCCAGACCTCTTGCTTCTTTAACGATTATTTCATTACGCATCTTAGATTACACAATTGGGTCTGGTTCAGCATCTGCATTCGAACAAAATTTTGTTATTTCATGCTAAGCTGCAGCGCTGTTTCTAAGTAAGGGCTTGTGTTGCACTTTGCTAGCACGGTGAAATACCGCCTGTCCACCTTTCAGCTCTCAACGTCACCTGTCTCGTCCCTTGCCTGGCTTTCTTTCTCCAACTGTTCAAAAGTCCATTTTAAAAACCGGCGTGGCTTGGAACATTTTACTTTGCGAGCTTAGGCCCGCCTAAAGCCCTGAATGGCCCTCCATCTTCCACGTTTTTCTCATCTAACTTCTTTCTGTCTCGCTCAATTCTCACGACGTTTGCTCCAAGGTGTCCACAACGATGGAGTTTTGCTCATTTAGAATGCTCGTACCCCTACTTTGATGTTTTTTGTCAAGTGACTAGTTGCGAGCACCTGTTTCAGCGCCATTACAGCCACCGAACTGATAAGCGGCCTCGTCGGCAGAAGAGCTCACCGCGAGAACTTTTAGCCGAACTTGAAGAAAGAACACGCTAATGGAAACAATCAGCCTGATTACATGCCCGGTGCATATTAACTGACTAAATGTATGTGTTCATTAATATTTTGCACTCGAAACGGTGAAATAGGGTTTTGAGTTCTTTTCACCGTTTTTCTTGTTTCTTTGCTTTTTAAGAGTGGACCAGGGACACCTAGAGCTATAACTTTAGTTGTTCGATGTAGCAAAATGTGCACTGAAAACAAATCTGAGAGGCAAATTTATTATGCCGACCCAATCATTTTATTTCATTAAAATTTCATTAGACTTGGTTACGTGCAGGCAATGTACATATTTGTGTAGTAATTCAAGAATTACTTGCTGAACTTCCATCCGTGTGCAGCTTTGCACGCCTTTGAGGACAGTTCTTGCTGATGCGCGCAGCCTTCTAGTCAAGTGTTATTGTTTAAATTTCGCGGCCTTTTAACAAGAAGGAATGAGCACGCAAATATTACTTTGGCAAAAGTATATAGCACAGGCAGATATTGTTTGAACAAGCTCACATCTGTCTCACTGGAATTTGTTATTTAGGCAATTAATATTTGAGCTACAAATATGATTATGGCTATTTATTGATTTATCAATAAAGGAACATTTAGTAGTAACTACTAAAGTACACTGGCAAAAGTATGAACTAAGTTTGCTTCGCTTAACCTCGTTCCTCTATTTTAAAACCACGCTGCGTGATAACTAGGGCGCTATATATATATATATATATATATATATATATATATATATATATATATATATATATTGTGAGCGCTGATTGTGTTGCTCATCATTTTCACTTTCACCTGCGCATACAAAGCACCGTGATCATCATCATCGTAGCCGCTCGCTGCTTGTTCGGTGGCTGGCTCGCGCGTCTGGGTTGACAATAAACGGTCGCTCCTTCGTACCTGACGTCGTCTCACAAGTGGTGGAGCGTGCTGTGATTCCCAAGTCCTCGTGCACTACCGGTCACCTCTGGAGCTCCGATCAGGTCGACGGCTGTGCTTGCCAACAGTGATGGCGCAAAACGACCCACCCCCTGCCGCCTTCTTCGCACCACCCGCTCAGCCTGCTGGGCCTCTCCACACCGTGAGTACCTCGCAACGAGACCCCTCCAGTGTTTTCTGGCCTTCGCGGTGAGGACGTAGAAGAATGGCTGGACAGTTACGACCGTACCAGTGCTTGCAATTACTGGGATGAGGCACATAAGCTGCGCTATGTACCCTTTTATCTGAAGGAGGTTGCTAAGACGTGGTATCATAACCACGAACGCGACTTTCCTGATTGGTCAGCATTCACGGTGCAGCTGCGTCAAATATTCGGCACTTCTACAGGACGCTCTGAGGTAGCTAAAACAGAAGCTCGATACCCGCATCCAGGGGCCTGACGAATCGTACACATCGTACATTGAAGACGTTCTGGCCCTCTGCCGCCGCGCCCAAAAGGACATGCCGGAGGCCGATCGTATTCGGCAAGTAATGAAAGGCATCAACTCCGTCGCCTTTAATGCTCTTGTCATGCAGAGCCCGACAACAGTTCAGGACATTATTACCACCTGCCAGCGCCTGGACGCACTTTACTCAATGCGCCTTCCACACGCCTCCTATGACACTCGTCTTACTGGCGAGCATGAGCTGCGAGCTCTAATTCGCACCATAGTGAGAGAGGAACTTCACAGCCTTGTTCCTGCCAGCGCACCGACTTCACCTGCCCGCTCACCCCCTCCTAACCTGCGGGAAATTATAAAGGACGAATTGGCGTCGATGACGAGCGTCGCACGTGCCCCGCCTCCTGTGCCCTTACATGTGCCTACGTATGCCGAAGTCGTGTCACGGCCTCCTCCACCTACTCCACCTGTAACTACGGACGTCGTATACGACCATTGGCCGCGATGGCAGCCAAGGCACCACCACAACCACACTTTCCTGCCTGGCGCCCTACGCGCCCCGTCTGTTACTACTGTGGCATAAGAGGACATATCTCCCGCTTTTGCCGTCGGCGCCAGCAAGATGAACGACGAGGTTATTCTTCGTACGAGAGTGACCGGGCTGCGAGGTCTGACCCCTACGTTCCAGGAACCTACATTCCCTCGTCACGACGTTCGCCTTCGCCTCCTTTGTCCCACGGTGAACCTCGTTCTTCCCGCTCACCCCGCCGTCGTTCACCATCGCCCTTCCGCCGTACTACTTCGCCTTTACGTTCTGCCCGGATGCCCCTCGACAGCCACTCGGAAAACTAGCAGCTGCAGTTTTTGGAGGAGAAACTGCCTGTCGTCGAAGTGTCCCAATTCCTCCTGCGCGCCCTGCAAATTTACTAACTGTTTGTGTAGAAGGCATTTCGGTTTGACGCACTCGTGGACACTGGAGCAGCCATTTCAGTCATTGATCGCGAACTATGTCATCGTCTACGAAAAGTGCAAACTCCATATGTTGGTCCGGTGTTATGTGGTGCTAATGAAAATAGAATTTACCCTATTGGACAATGCACTGTTCGTGTTCTGATCGACGGAATTCGCCACCATATACAATTGGCTGTGCTTTCTTCATGTGCTCATCCGATTATATTGGGCTGGGACTTCCTGTCAGCCGCTTCCGCTGTCATTTCGTGTGGTCCGCCCGTTATTCGCATTACGGACACTGAAAATTCTAGTGCTTACGATTTTTCGTCGCCTCACCTTGTTGCAGCTGCAGACTTTGTACTGCCCCCGGCCCAAGAACGTATCCTCACCATTAGATCCAGCGATACCATTGACGGTGACGCAGTGGTTGTCCCCGATCAGCGCTGCATTTTCCGAGGAATCGCCATCGCATGTTGTCTAGTGCGGTTTTCGCGTGGTCATGCCAGTATCACCCGCCTACAACACGACAACAGAGCCACAACTACTGCCAGAGGGGTCCACTGTTGCCAGCCTTATCGACATAGCACCGGTATGTGTCGTCACTGTATCGTCTCCGCCGTCAGTCGCTAAGTGTACGCCACCAGGAGGCTCATCTAATGCGCTTAAAGCCACTTTGAGTCCATATCTCACTCCAACGCAAACTAATGACTTAATGGCCCTTTTAACAAAACACAAGACTTGTTTTGACGTTTGTTCGGACGGCTTAGGTCAAACTACGGTGACCTCTCATCACATCGCCACAGACGGTTCTCGTATTATCCGCCGTCGCCCTTACCGCGTGTCGTCTTCAGAACGCAAGGTCATCGAGGAACAAGTCAATGACATGCTCGCACGCAACGTTATCAGGCCTTCCACAAGCCCTTGGTCTTCTCCTGTTGTCCTAGTTAAGAAAAGGGACGGATCAGTGCGATTTTGCGTTGATTACAGGGCACTAAACAAAATTACGCGCAAGGATGTATATCCTATGCCTCGAATTGACGATGCACTTGACACCTTACAGGGTGCAGAATATTTCTCAAGTCTCGACCTACGATCTGGGTATTGGCAGATCCCGATGCATGAGTCTGATAAAGAGAAGACAGCGTTTGCTACTCCTGATGGTCTCTTCGAATTCAATGTGATGCCTTTTGGGCTCTGCAATGCCCCAGCCACATTTGAGCGGATGATCGATACGGTGCTGCGTGGCCTAAAATGGAAGACCTGTCTTTGTTACCTGGACGACATCGTCATCTTTTCATCCAGCTTCTCGCAACACCTAGAACGTCTAGACGAGGTGCTCACATGTCTAGCCAAAGCCGGTCTCCAGCTAAATACCAAGAAGTGTCGGTTTGCGAGCCGCAGCATCAAAGTGTTAGGCCACGTTGTCAGCAAGCTTGGCATCGAACCTGATCCCGACAAAGTGGCCGCTGTGCTGCACTTTCCTAAGCCCACCACGCTCAAAGACCTTCGCAGCTTCCTCGGCTTAGCCTCTTACTTCCGCCGTTTTGTCCGTGATTTTGCCACTATCGCGGCTCCTCTTCACAAACTCCTGACCACAAGTGCATCATTTCTTTGGACAGATGACTGTGAAGCTGCTTTCCAGACCCTGAAGCGATGCCTCACGTCAGGGCCAGTTCTTCGCCATTTTGATCCCACAGCCCCTACTATATTACACACTGACGCAAGTGGGCACGGAATCGGCGCTGTCCTGCTGCAGCGTGACCAGGCTTCACAAGAGCAAGTCGTGGCTTACGCGAGCCGTACTCTCTCCCCCAGCGGAACGCAATTACAGCATCACTGAACAGGAATGTCTCGCTATCGTATGGTCCGTGCAAAAATTTCGCCCCTATTTGTATGGCCGCCGCTTCACGATCGTCACGGATCATCATGCGCTCTGTTGGTTGTCATCATTAAAAAACTTGTCAGGACGCCTCGGTCGTTGGGTGCTCCGACTGCAGGAGTATGACTACAGTGTCACATACCGGTCGGGTCGCAAACACCAAGATGCCGACGCTTTGTCACGCTGTCCGCTGTTGCAAAATCATGACGCATCTACCTGCTGCGCAGCACCTCCCAGCCAAGAGACCAAGCAGATGACCAGTCTTAGTCCCATCGAGCCCACTGCACCGGATGACTTCCTTCAATCCGCAGACCTCACCTCGCTCCAACGTGCAGACACATACTGCCGTACAATCATCGATCGGCTCACCGGCTCATCTCGTGCTCCCAACAGCCGCTTGCGACGACAACTCACGCGTTTCAAACTTCATGACGGAACGCTACTTCGACAAACTTACCATCCTCTCGGTAGCCGATGGGTCCCGGTCATACCTCGCTCACTTCGACTCCAAGTCTTAGAAGCCTTTCATGACGACCCGACGGCTGGCCACTTGGGTTTCATAAAACCTACGATCGCATTAAGGCTCGCTGCTTCTGGCCTGGCCTCTCCACTAGTGTTTCCAGGTACGTCACTTCCTGTTCATCATGTCAGCACCGAAAACGTTCGACAACTCTTCCCGCCGGCCCTCTACAACCTCTCCCGTGCCCATCCGCTCCCTTCGAGTTCGTCGGCATAGACTTATACGGACCCCTTCCGCTTACCGCCGCCGGTCACCGCTGGATTGTTACTGCCGTAGACCATCTTACTCGCTACGCTGAGACGGCAGCTCTTCCTACTGGAGCTGCCAGCGAAGTAGCCGACTTTGTTCTGCGTGCCATTATCCTGCGCCACGGCGCCCCTCGTGTTCTCCTGAGTGACCGTGGCAAGACATTTCTTTCTCGTGTGCTCGCTGAAGTTTTACAGGCCTCTGACACAATCCATAAGACCACCTCGGCATATCATCCGCAAACAAATGGTCTTACTGAGCGTTTTCATAGAACTTTGTCAGACATGATCTCTATGTATGTCCAACCCGATCACAAGAACTGGGACACAATACTACCTTTCGTCACGTTTGCCTATAACACTGCCCTACAACGCACTACAAGTTACAGCCCGTTTTTTCTTGTGTATGGCCGTGCACCATCTTTTGTTCTAGACACCAGCTTTTTGTCCACGCCTTCTGTCCCATCTGCGTCCCTTCCGGAAGAATTCGCTGCCCGTGTCAACCACTGCCGCACAATCGCCCGCGCCAACACCTCTACCATTCAGGCCCAGCGAAAAGTTCGTTGTGATGCGACACGTCGAGTTGTGTCATTCTACCCAGGCGACGAAGTGCTCCTCTGGACACCTGTTCGCACACCCGGCCTCTGTGAAAAATTCATTCACAGATACCTGGGTCCTTACACCGTGCTTGAACGAACATCGGCCGTAAATTATCGCGTCGCTCCGGTTACTTCGGCTTCTGATCGCCGTCGTCGCGGGACCGAGATCGTCCATGTGTCTCGCCTGAAACCTTACATCCGGCGCTCATACACTTACTAAATGAACGTCTTGCAGACCGCTTTCGTGTAGGGGGGAAATAGTGTGAGCGCTGATTGTGTTGCTCATCATTTTCACTTTCACCTGCGCATACAAAGCACCGTGATCATCATCATCGTAGCCGCTCGCTGCTTGTTCGGTGGCTGGCTCGCGCGTCTGGGTTGACAATAAAACGGTCGCTCCTTCGTACCTGACGTCGTCTCACAATATATATATATAGATTGATATATATATCCAGCCTACGCATGACATGTTTCTTAGACAATAGAGCAGTTCGCAATTTTTGTACGTGTCAAATCTATTTTTCAGAACAACTCGGCATTATCGTTTTTTTAGTTATCAGCTCTCGGTAGTTTCTTTGCAATGTACTAGCATCTGATAAGTCAATTTAAAATGTAAGAGTGCGCAGTAAATATTTTTCTAACCATAGTGAAATAAAGTGCATTTTTCTAAAGTCATTATTCGTGCTATTGCGGTATTTGGATAGTACGCATGTGTGTTGCAGTTTATATTTTCACGAACCTACATGCCGAAAACTCTCGTTGTGTTTGGTTCAATTTACTTCACAATTTACATTAATGTTAATGGTAGGTTCGTTTCTAGGTGAGAATAATATATAGGTTGTTTTTTTTGTCGCGTTCAAGCGTTCGTTATTTTGCTTTTACCGATTTCAAAGGCGGCTCAGGCTTCAAATGATGTTAATTTTTGTGATAGAAAAACAGTCGTGTCATTAGCATATACAATAGGCTCGGGTGATTGAGGTATATTGACAATATTATTAATCTAAGCAAGGAACAATACTGGCCATTTATGTACCTTCTGGACACTCCTCATTTGAATTTCAACTTTGTAGATATTGTTTTCTTCATCAGTACATAGCGTTAGTAGTCTTCTTGGTAACGTCTGTAGTGCTACTCCACTAATTCATTACCTGCATAGTTTCTTAGTCAATGGACTGATTTCTATGTAGTCAAATGCCTTCTGAAGACCGAGAAAGAGCCCAAATGTGTATTTCTTGTTTTTCTATATTTGGCATTATCTCATCTCTAAATACAGCAGCACTTGTTTAGTTGTTTTATTTCTTGAAAACCATGCTGATTTTCGCTGTTATTTGATGCTTATAAAAAAGTCTGAAAGTCTATTTAAATTACTTCTTCAAATACTTTTAATACTGCTGGCAGCACAGATACAGGACGATAATTCCCTAAAATATTTGCATCACCACCCTTACGAACAACAGTGAATTTTCACTACGCTCACCTGCTCAGGAAATACAGTTTCAGTTAGGGTGATGTTTATAATATAAGCCAACACATGAAAACTGAGCTGTGATGTTAATTCAGCTCGACAGAACCCATTGTTTTATTACTGATGCAACGTTATTTTAAGCTTACTGAGTAAGTTTCCTGCTTAACCCGAGCTTGTCGCTTCGAGAAAATTTTATGATTTTCTCGGCACAGTAGGTTTTTCAGTAGTTAGGCCGTTATCTCTTTTTACATTCGTTGATACGTTACAACGAACAATTGAAAGGGTGAGAATCCCGCATTTAGGAAGTGTGAAATCATAACACTGGCCTACCATTCACCACTGATTGTCTCACCGTTATTTGTTAGGTCTTGTGTACTACATTGTCCGTTATTTTAATTGATAAGCGCATTTATGACTTTCCATAGTTTTCTCAGACGATCGAGCATTCGTTCAAAAAAGTTTTCATAACACTGTATTTTAACTTTCATTTTTCTGAGAATATAAACCGTTTTTTATAATTTATATTCGTATCAAATCTGTTTTCCGCGAACTGAAGAAATCATGGCACAAGTTATTTTTTACTTGAATGCGCTGGTGAAGATAGCGATATATCTAAGGCTTTCTGCATTTTTCGTTTGGATCCTACCAGCGCTTCTGAAGTGAAAATGCTGCGTCGTAGCTAGAACTCAACAGACGCAGGAATCTTTTATAAAAACATTCAGAGTCGCCTTGCGTATGAACAGTTTTCCAGGCAATGTTCTGAACGAAATGAACACAATATTCTCGAGTTTTTCTGTTTTTACCTCGATGAAAGTACCCCTATTTTTTGACAAAATTTAAAAGTAAGTGGTGCAAAAACAAAGATGGGCATATGTTCACTTATGCCATACGAAAGCACCCCGGTTTTCATATGTAGCGAATATACATTTGAAGTAAATATACAGGAGCGTAATACTTTTTATTTGAATTTTAGTTGGAAACCTTATAAAATTTACTATTCCTTATGTAAGTAAGAAGGTTTTAAAATATTTGGAATAGGTATAAACGAAATAGACATCGATATTTACATCACCCATGAATATGTAAAAATAATTCAAGGCAACAGTTGATGATTACACAAGGTCAAGAAACTAAATGAGTTTCCTTTTTTGGCCATGTCACGGCATATATACACCAAATATTAAAATTGTCCAACACATGTGGTCATGAATTCAACGTCATCGTTCATCACACCATATTTGTCGAGCAGTTCACTTCAAAGCGCTTCCTTAAAAAAATAGCAAAGCCTCCACTTTTTGCAGATTACGAAAGTAGAGTTCAAGACGATAGCCGGGAATTAATTGCGCATCTTTTTATAGGTAATCCAAGTCTGAGTGAAAACTAGCGAATCGAATGCAATATACAGTCAAGAACCAAAGAAAAACAGTAATATTATCAACCTTTTTTATGCTTCTACAGTTTGTATATCATGCAGAAAACAAGTTTTTTTTTTCATAGTGAAATGTTCTAATCAACCCTTCGACCTCGTTATACTCTCGGTTTTCTACAAGAACAGCCAGGTTAAATAGTTTTTTTTTATTTTTCATGCAACAACCTATGCCTAGATTTTGAATTTAGCCAGGCTTGCCTCATTCGCAATTTAAATCGCTCGTTAGCCTTAATCTTTATGTTCTAGAGCTATGGCACCAGATGTCCAGAGGGGATACGCCATCCCGTACAAAGGAAAGAGTTGTAGAGGTCAAATAATTGAAAGGGTGAGCTCTTCGATCAAGAAAAACTATTAGAAGTCAACTGCATATTTAGACATTTCTAAAATTTTAAAATCTGCGAGCATCCCTTTCTTCTTTAGTGTTTTTTTCGTGCGCTAAAAACTGTAATTTGACGTACCAACATGCCCGAAACTCTACGTACCTAGGCTACGGGGCCTTGTATCATTGACAGTGCTGAAAGGAAATTCTGAGATACAGTATAGGTTACCCCCTATAGAGGTTCTAAAGCTTAGTTTAGGCCGGCAACTTGAGTACGGGTCCTCAATGGTACTCGAAATCAAAATGTGAGGTCAAATGAGATTCGTATTGGCACTGATTTTGCAAATAGGTATTTACAGGCGCTTATAAAAATCAAGGCAGAAAAGTCAAATATAGGCGTTTATAGGTAATATGAAAACGCCGAAACAGCTTTTCTCAACCTCTAATCTATGCTTATATATGAAAATGGCAAGACAGGAATACAGAAAACATTATAGAAATTTACCTATAGTCCAGTCCCTAAATATGATCTACAAATACCTTGCACAATACCTAAATTCACAAGTTAGTATTAGGTAGACAGATTCGGTGGGCTGTTGTGGGGCACAAGGTATACGGAGCTGCAAATCAGGTAGCCAGCTCCCGTTCCGCCATTCTGACTGGTCGGTTCTGCGAAGGGGGGATGCGGAATACACGAGCGTGGGAAAGAAATGTGACTGACTCCGTCGTTCACACGGTTGACTAGAGCCGTCAAAGAGTCAACCCGTCCCCGTCCCCCTGTTTGGCATAAATGGGAAAAAAGCTGACCAGAAAGTGTGTCTCAGAAGGACCAGGTGACGTGCGGTCACCGAGGTTCCAAATGAACTGTTTGGCATTCACGTGTGTCGTAAGAACACGGAAGTATCTTTCCGACCGCCAGCCTGACTGAGCCACAGTTGCGTATGCACATTCACTGTTTCGTGACAATACGAATTTCGACGCATGCGGACGAACTTTGACCCCCGCTTTTCGTCTTTACTGAGTATTGTTGGGATGGCGGAAGGCCTCCCTGCGCACGCACACACTCTTGACTCATAGGGCCTGACGAGTTCCTCACCGCGTTTAGGACGACTTCAACGAAGCAACATGTAGAGCGCGAGCAGAGTGAGCTCAAGCACAGGAAACGGCTACTTGCGAACATCAGCCAATACTTGGGCTAACAAAGGAATGAGCAGGACGACACGTGTTGCGCAGAAAACCTATATGCCCTCGTGTGTTGTATTTGGAAACATGGTTTTCACCAATGCAGTGTCTGTTAAGAAAGTATTTCTGATATTGGTTGTGATAATGTGAGCCCCCACGTGTGATTGGCTTGTGTGGAGACCCATTGTTTCACTGGAGATTGAAAAGAAGGTGTATGGATATGAAACAAAAGGGAGGTTCGGGATTGCATCTCGGCAGATATCTAAGTGCTGCAGTAACGCGTAGCTTCTCCAAACAACGGCTCTTCGCTCACGCTGCCAGCGAGCACTCTAGTCATTAACGAACGCCATTTCCTAACCTCAAATAGCTTCCATCCTTAGCTACAGTTGAAGCTAGTCGACGAAGCGGAAACTAAGTGGCGCAGTTTAGAGGAATGGAGAACCCGCAGCGAGGAAGCCCCTAAGCCCGGCAAGATGACAAGCCGCTCCTTCCTTTTGGGACCGGAGGGTGTGCTACGACAAGTATCACCAAGGTGCTCACTGCCTTTGCGAGCTACTGGTGCGCTTCGTCAAGCAGCAGTGGCATACGGTACGAGCCTGCTAGTCAAGTTTGGCCAGGAGTTGAGGGACACGAGAGCGCTGCGCGTCAGAAACGAGAGTAGAGCCAAGTATCTTCGTTTTGCGTCTGACTAACCGAAGAGGCGCTGTAGTATGCTGCTTCAAGAGCAGAGCACCAGAAACAGTCTACGTGACTGACTGAGGCAACGACAGGAGTGGTCTGTCGGAGCTCCTGGGGCACCGGAAAAGCTCATCGCAACTAGCTAACAAGATCATCGGCCGAAGCATCACTGCAAGGTGAGGCCTGATGTGTGCTCTTTTGGGGCTCTGTTTTGTTTTTAACTAAATGCATTTGCATTCAGGAACACTCTTGTAGATGGCGTATTCAGATAGAAATGTTATGGAAAGTGATAGCGTGAATGAGTCGGAATACCCCCACCGCTTAATTCTTAAGATTGAAGTGCTAAAGCTCAAGCATGTGGTAATAAAATGAGGTCGTCGCATGCCACATCTGAAGAGCCGAAAAACCGGGACCAGCACACCAGTATCGGAAAAAGCTGAAAGCAGTTTTTGCGCCCATGCCTACTAGTAAGGCAATAATGCCAGCCTGGTCGATGCTCTTTTTGCGGCATTGAGCGCACCTGAGGAAATACAGGGCACGATTTTGCTACCACTTTTCAGTGACAAGATGGACACAATTGTTGCTAATAAATCAGAAGCTGGAGTAATGAGGTACACAGATATCATATTGAGAGGGCCAAAGGAGCTGTAGGTAATTTTGAGCGAGTGTACCGGCAAATGCTGGTGAAAAAAAAAGAGGCAGATGAGCGTTGGAGCCTAGTGATGGTGCGTCTGGAGACTACATTCGCCTACTAAATTAGAAGTAGAGAGGTGCAGTCGTTTGAAAGTATTGAGAAGTTGCTTATAGCTGAAAGGCTAAAGCAGTTCATGCGAATTGATGTCCGCTACGGCAGCAGGATAGAAAGATGAACTACTAAAAGTTCATAATCGTTCAGTGAACTGGTAATCAGCAGGAAGTAAAAGGCTGGCTGAAGTCTAAGGATATATACTGCGAAAGCAGCCGCTAATTTTGAAGAAAGCCACGGTAATGGCAGGAAAGGCATTTACCGTATTTCGGCACAAGGAAAATTGAATTGCACGGAGCAAGCGAAACCTTTTGCTAATGTAATTTCCAGCCGAATAGAAGAGCGTGTTTTGACGGCAGAAAACCAGGACTCTTTCAGAGAGGTTGTGAGCACTCACGTGACACAGCTGCTAATAACGCAGCAGCTTTATGCGCAGCTCCCCAAAACGAGCGATCATTTCAAAGCAGAGCTACACAATCACGACTTTCTGCCGTTAGAAAGAAGTCGCTGATGAGGGATCCGTGGATTGAGTTTCTCGTGGGTAACGAACCCTCTTTCGCACGCGTAGACTCGCGTGCGGATATTATGGTGGTAGAAGCGAATGAAGTGCGTGTTCAAATTTCGGGCCAGAGTACTCACACAGTAAAGCTAACAGACGCTATTTGGCAAGGTGTTACCGCCAGTCCACTGTATGTACGACTCGGTCTTCTAACCGTACCATTAAGTACTGCTCAGCCTGTCCAGCTGCGATGCGCAGTCCCTCATCAGTTGACTACGAGTGTATCCGCATTACTTACCACAGGAGAGTACGAATGTCTGCACCACAGTTGGCAAAATATACTGAAGAGTCTGAAGGAGTGTAATGCGAGTGTGAACTGTGTAAGATAAGCTAATAACTGGAGCAGTGGCCACAAATGAGAGAGCCAAAGCACGTGTCTCGAGGTTGTAGCTCTATCGCTGAATGCAGTGCACACTGGAGCAATCACCGAGCAGTGGACACCAAGTTACTAACAAAGAGAATCATGCGAACACCTCAGTGGGGTAAAAATGTGAGTGGAAACAGGAAACTTGAGCAAGAGAGCCGCAAACGACTCATTCCGCAGCTGCGGAAGGTACTATTGAGGAAGGCAAGCGGCTTCGGTGATTCGGTGGAAATTCTCTATATCTAGAGTAGACACGAGGTGATTCACTGGCTGATGGGCGATGCCAGGGGAAACAGGGGTTGCACGTCAAAGTAACTGATATGCAGTTACTGCGCAGTTACTGTGCAGTTACTGTGCAGTTACTGTGCAGTTACTGTGCAGTTACTGCTATGCAGCAAGTGGACGGGAAGCCGCCCCGCCAGTTAGTAGTGCCCAAGTCACGTCGACAACAAGTGTTAGCACACGACAGCTCTTGCGATGGGAAGTTCTCGGAAAAGAACACTCAAAAACACATTAAAGCATTCTTGGCGATGGGGCGGTTAGCATTAGCGTTTGCCGGTGGAACGAGCGGGTTCTACGTCTTTCGTATTCCCTGTTCAAAAGTGAAAGCCTTCAGGACAGCACCACCGCGTATATGACTCAAGTGTAAAGTGCAGCCGTATATTCGGCGAATAATCCTGCTATCAAATTTGCTGAAAGTAATTTTGTTTTTGGGTGTTCATTTAGGTTTGAAACTATCTTCTTGCGTGACGAGAGGTTATTTTAGCAACAAGGTTTTGTTAAGCTTTGTTAAGGAGTTTAGAAAAATGGGTTACCGACAGGTGGTTCTGTTCTGAAAGGCTTTTAGTAGAAAGTCGGATATTTATAGGAAACAGCAGAACGAGCTGTCTCTGAAAAGAGTTCATAACAAAAAGTCGTGAATTGCAGAGGAATAGGTGGCGTATCATTGAGTTAAAGAGGCCTTCACGTCGACTTCTGGGTCGACAACAACCAAGGGCAAAGCGTTTCGTTTGGCGACGGACGCAAAGAGAACGGAAACTGGAGGTTGCATCTCCAAAAAGGATAGGTGAATATGAATGACAAATCGCAATCCTTAGTGCGAGGCTGAGCCAGTCGCAACAGTAGGAGTCCACAGTTTGAATAAATGAGAATGTGACATCAAATTCTTGGTAATAAAGGCACACTGAACCAGGCTGCTGATTTTCTTTCGCGTCTCTGATGGTCATTAGGTTCGGTGCATTGAACTGTTTAGTGGAAATGAGACGTTCGGTCATCAAGTATGGTAGTGTTATTTTTCTGTATTGCCACTGAAGTGGTTACGGTGAACCGAATACTCGTGCACGTGTTTGTGTCGCACGTTCAGGATAAGTATTATGCGTGATGCTAAGTGGTTTGAACAGGCGAGAGACTGATAGATTCTGCGTCTTGTGAAAATGTCTTTTTTTTATTCTATCAGACATTCGTTTTTGTTATTAATGTAGTTGTTGCAGTACGACTTGCCCCAAATTGATAGAAGTGTTTTGTAGGTGTATGATATGTTTTTTGTGACCATACTTCTGTAGACAATAACGCAGCGCTTGTGCAATGAGTTCAGAAGTATTTTTTGGCTCGGTGCGATCTATTGAGACTAATGGTAAATTCCGTTGGGAGAGCAGGAGCACTCAAAAGCACGCTGAAAGTGCTCTCTTGGGAGCAGGCGTGTTGCAGTGGTCGAGCAGGTGCTGGAGCACTGTCATTCATTTGTAGGGCGAAAGTGCTTTTGCTGCGCCGAGAGCAGCCAGGAGCAGTTCGCGGTGCTCTCACCTGAAAATCAGAGTAGGCAGGCCTCCCTACAGAGGATATGCCGGGACCTGGAATGTTCCGAACCCATGGTCTCCCCACGTTTTACTTTCTTCCCCTGCCCTCCGGGAGTGCGTCCCATTCCAGTGCAGGTTGAGTGGCCCTGCTCTCAGCGCTCCGCCCCCCACTCCTCAGTGCCCTGCCCCTTTACTCTTGTTCTCTGAATGGAATTCGCCATAAGATGCGCATTACGCTGCGTCCGTCGCTCCCTCTGAGCGTGTTATGGTGGCCCCGAGGGCGCACGAAATGGGTCTGACATATTGGTACATTGATCATCTGGTATGGTGAATTTAGGATACGCAAGAGACATAATGAAAGAACTCTGCACAGGGTGTGCACCCTGTGTCAAGCTAACGCGAACTTAATACTGTGGATTTCATTGAGCGTGCCTCTTAATTGTTTTCTTTCAGATAATAATTTTTAGTAATCGGCATATGTGTTTATGCGTCTTTTTTTTCAGTAGGATCAAAAAGTTCACCCTTTAAGATTGAAGTGAAGCTCGGCTCGCCAATGTGCGTGCACCGAGAGTGAGTTGATTATTCTGAGCGATTTTTTATCGGGTTTGTCAATATCGAGTGTCCATTAACACTCCTTAGGAATGTCATGGATACTAGGACTGCTGCTGCAGGCAATGAACTGAAACAAGACCTGGATAAGAACACAACACATTAACTAAACCCACGTACGACAATCCTTGTATATACAAGTATACGAAATGGCAGCAAACAAATTCAAATAACTGCAGTCTAAACTACTAACCTCTAAACAAATTTCTTTACAGACTAAACTGTCCTAACTATTGCCAGACATCTCTACAGCCTTAGCGCTTTTTATGGTGCTTCTCCTTATCTTACTTGTCGCAACTGACGCGCTGCTCGTCAACGTCCTTGACGGGTTTCTCGGCCTTCTCTACGAACGTCGCTGTTCATGCCGCTGCCGACGTGGTCGCCTGCCGTCGTCGCCTTACGACGTTTCTGACGCGGCGAATTTGTCTTGTAGTTTGGCCTATAGCGGCCGCTGGCGATGCGCAGTGCTGCATGGTGACGTAGTCACACTGGGAATGACTTCGGCGGCTTGCTTCGAAAGAGGTTTGCGCCAAGAACTTCGGCAGTTGCTGTGCGTGGCGCCTGCTTCGTGATCGGCCTTCCTTGAAGCATGTCGAGGTCTACTTCTACTTCTCAGGATCCCCGCGTCACAGGTTGCCGAGTCACTGTCCTGTCGCTGCCGTCGTCAGTACGCTAGCTGGCCATGCGTCTTTTTCCCGCCAAGCCTACGTCGACAATGCCAGCTCGCCGCTGTTCGTGCGCTGATCGCAGCTGGGGTCATACGCCTCGGGAATCGCAGTACGATGTGCGCGCTCGTGCCACTTCGACTCTTGTCCATTCCTCCTCGTCTTTTTTTAAATGCGAAGCATTTCTTCACGAACTTTGGCGACTTTGAGCGTATCTATCTATCTATCTATCTATCTATCTATCTATCTATCTATCTACCTATCTATCTATCTATCTATCTATCTATCTATCTAGCCGCCTACGACTTTGAGCTCTCCTGGCCGTTTCGAGAATGGTATCAATACCAAACTTGGTATGACATAACATTACTGTATGAAGAACAGATTTTACTAGTCATAACACGAAAATCATGACATGTATGTCATGAACGTTTTGAATTATATTTCATGGTCCTGCTGCTCTTGCGGTATTTTCGTTCACACAGCATGTTGCAAAACTGGTATGGTATGACATGATTGCATGGTGAACTCAAGCGACACACCCTATCATTAAAATCATGACATTCGTGTCATGTAATAACATGACAACACGCCAAGCTCACGATGCACTCGCTGGCATTTCGCTAGCGTTACATATACCATATTTGGCATTATGGTACGTAAATGAATGATGAAGGTATGTGACTGGTGCAAACACGATAATCTTGAGATGCGTGTCATGTGACATGACTGCATGCTACGCTCATGATCTGCTGGCGGCTGTTTCGCTAGCTTCCCTTTTACCAAGTTTGGTATCACCGGCCGTGAATGAATGAAAAAGGTATGACACAGGTGCAAACATGATAAACATGAGATGCGTCTTGAGAGAACATGACTACATGCTATGCTCATAATTCGCCCAAGGCCGTTTCTACAGCTTCACATGTACCAAACTTAGTATGACGCGACGCGAACGGACGACATAGGTAAATGACACATATCAACATGATAATCACGACATGCGGGTCATGTAACAGCATGACTACATGCCACACTCATGATGCGCTCGCGGCCATTTCGCTAGCTTTATATATGCCGAACTTCGTAATATGTGACGTCAATGAATGACATAGGTATGTGACTGGTGCAAACATGATAATCATGAGACGTGTGTCATGTGAGAACTTGATTGCATGCCAGAGTCAAGGCGCCAATACATTTCGACATGACACATTGCGCGTACTCACGGCCGTTCATTTCGTCGGGTCACGCTGCCATTGCCACGCCAGGCACCGGTCCTGCCATATACTGGCATGCGCGCGCCACGCTGCATTTCTTTGACGCATGCGCGTTTCAGTGCGTCCAGCGTCCCTCCGTGACGAAAACAGAGACACGCAGCGTTGTCTGGGTAACGCATCAGTGCGAAATGCAGGACGTCGCATTTCGCGCTGGTTGCTATCGAGCCGTGCCGATGGACGCTGGTCGCGCCGATCGCGCCTGGCGTCATACTATAGAGTGCTCGCATTTTCATACCGTAGCGTCGCTGTGCCCAGCGTGCGCGCGCGTCAACGCTACATCGGAGTATATTGAACACTTCATGATGCGCTCGCGGCCGTTTTGCAAGCTCCACATATGCCAAAGTTGGTTGTACGTGACGTCGATGGATGATGAAAGTATATGACTGCTGCAAACTTGATGATCCTAAGACGCGTGTCATGTAAAAACATTAAAATATAGCACGGTAATAGCGTGCTCGCGGTCGTTTCGCTATCTCCACATATACTAAATTTATCACGTGACGTGAATAGATGAAGAGGGCAAAGGACACATTAAAACATGATAATCATGACATGGCAGGCATGTACGGCATAATTAACTCCACCTGGTAACGTTGAGCTGATTTGAGCTGATTTCAAAGTGACGTATGAACCTTTCTCATTCGTTCATCGCAAATCGTCGATTCCCACTATACGTGAGATCTGCCAATATTTTACCAATGACGCATCTGTTAATATGCTGTTCTTTGAATTGGTCGTGTAGATGAGAGCCCCCACGTGTGATTGGCTTGTGCGGATACGCCTTGTTTGACCGACGGTTGAAAAGGGGCTGTTTGGATATACAATAGGTGAGTGGAGGTTAGGGATTAGACTTGAACAACCGCTTGACTGCTTCAATAAAGCGTCTCTCCACAGGGCAACAGCTCTTTGTTCGCGCAGCAACTGAGCAATGGAGTAAGTGAGCGGCGCTTTTCCGAGCTTCACACATCTTCCCTTCTTGATAGTTTGGAAGCTACTCAAGGAAACCAACTTGTGCCTTTAGGCGTTAACGTGGGTTTGAATATGGTGAAAAGGCTCTATAGAAGTCAAACGCCAATGGACATAGTACAAGCTCTGAGCAATGCACAGAACTCAATAAACTGGATTAGTCAAGCTACGTTTCACTGTCTTCATGTACAGATTTATATACGGCGAGGTGAATCAGCTTTTCTTTCACATAAAAGTATTATATGCCAGCCTCCATCCCGGCTCCGCTGACGTACTTCCATCAGAAATGTGGCGTTGTAAATTATGATTCATTGATTGATATGTGGGGTTTAACATTCTAAAACCACCATATGATTGTGAGGGAAGCCGTAGCGGAGGAGTGCGGGAATTTCAACCACCTGGGGTACTTGCACCCAAAATGCACCCAAACCTGTACATACGAGCCTACAGCATTTCCGCCTCCGTCGTAAATGCAGCCGCCGTAGCCAGGATTCATTCCCGCGACCTGCGGGTCAGCGGCCGAGCACTTTACACACTAGACCATAGCTGTGGGGCACGTTGTAAAAAACAAGTTAGCAGATCACACAGCAAAGCAGCACCACATACACAAAGTGAATGATGTTAAAGAAGCTTGCTTGGTGATGCACAGCACGCTTCTTGGTGAGAACATTTGTGTAGGAAGGCTTGTTAACGAGCCAGCGCGTGATGTCCACGTCAAAGGCGGCGTTGTTGAGCATATTCTGTGGCCGGAACTCACAGTGTTCGCCATGCCAATCTGACCGTTAACCACCTACCTCTTTGTGCAATACTGGCTGCTGCCATGAGTCAAATGCCTAACGCTCATGAGTGCAGACTTGGAGCTATCGGGAGTTCTTGAACGGGCTTGAGAGCAGACAGGTGAGGGGACTTGGCTGAATATTGGTACCCGTGCGTAACGCTCATAGTAGAAACTTGTCAGGTGCTGCCGTTCCTACAAAGTGGTGATAACGAAGTGGATGTAATCTCTAGAATCCCTCTCACCATGCCGCCATGCCTGGTCGTTGTTTTCTCTGCTATCGACGCGGAGAGAATGCACGCTCACGCGCAGGCAGACCGAACACTTCTGAAGGCACTGCGCCGTGTCGCCTTATGGCAGACAGAAATTACGTGCCTTTCTTTTTTTCTTCAAGAACCACTACCACCCCCACCACTAAGACCCTCCTTTTTTCCTCTCTCATTCACATTTATTTCTCTGCCCCTTCAGCTTTATCGCTTCTGGCATTGTTGAGCTGATCTCCTGAGAGAGACACAGTTACGACGCCACATTTTTCACTTCACTTCTGTTTTTTTTGAAAGCCACTTAGAGGAGGCCAGCACGTGGGCCACTTAAAACCGGCGCCAAGGGTGGTGGCGTGCCATCGGTTTAAGCACTATTAGGTTCGCCGCAGAGGCTCTTTCGAGCGGCGGCCGCAGAAGTGTTTCACTGACAAGACTGGTGTGAACACCGGCAGTCGCCGAACGATAAACCACGAGCAAAAGTATGATATGTGGGGTTTAACGTACGAAAATCACCATATGATTATGAGAGACGCCATAGTGGAGGGCTCCGAAAATTTTTACCACCTGGAGCTCTTTAACGTGCACCCAAGTCTGAGCACACGAGCCTACAACATTTCCGCCTCCAACAAAAATGCAGCCACCGAAGCCGGGACCCGAACCCACGACCTGCGGATCAGCAGCGCAGTACCTTAGTCACTAGACCACCGCGGTAGAGTACGAGCAAAATTAGCAAGCTCGTAAAAATAGCAGCAAATCCACGTGGTGCATGATGACAAGGGGGGCGAAGAGGACAGACGGACAGACAGACGCACAAATGGACGAACGGACTTATGGACGCTTCACCCGACTCACCATGATTTACTCCGTGAATATGCTGTGATACCGTTTTTAACGACATATAGTTCAATGCAACTAGCTACTACGACGACTACGACGACACAAGACATATGACCTTCGTTATAAGGAGCTTCGCCCCTAAAATTTCCCCCACTTCCCTGAAAGGAATTGTGAGGAAATGCGAATGCATTGCGTAGAGCCCATAACGGCGTTTTGCACGTGAGAAAACAGCGTTAAAAGAATTATGTTTTTTTACACCATGCAGCCAATCACGCCGTTCGCTCCACGTGGCATTTTTTTTTCTGTCGTGAGAACCGTGGTATGCATTTCCTACTCTATAAACTAGCGTGCACGGTACTTGGCGTGCATCAACGATACCACTGACAATTTGTGGGTAGGTGAGCTTGGAAGACTACGCTCTGATATTGCAGCGAAGCACTGATTCAAAGGGGCCGCCCACGCTTGCGGTCGAGTAGTTCCACCAGACTTTGTACGACGAACGTTGGGTTAAGGCCCCAAGGTATGCCGTAGACAAGAAGTACACTCTACCAGATTTTTCGGCCAAGGTGAGACATGTTTCAAGTTTTGCTCCATCAGAAGACAACAACAGATGTCTCTCTGAAGAAGTAGACGTACTCAGGCGAGGTAAGCCGCCCATCAGAAGTCTACACTTGAGCAGGACAATTTCCTATCTCCGAGAGAATGAACTCTGTGTTACAAATAAGGTTGTTTAGCGGTCCTCATGAAATACATGTACCTGAAAAAAGCTGTAAGTGCTCTCACACCTGTCTTCCAAAAGTGCAGTGGTATTGACCTTGTTTAAGTAAAATCCAAAGTGAGAAAATTGTGCACTCAGCTTGACTTGTGTGAAGAGGCAAAAAAGATTGAAAGAAGTGAGAGTTTGGCCTTAGAAATGTTTTTCTCGGCAAAGACACACAAAAATGACGTGTCATTTTGGGTAATCATTTAAGAGAAGGGCTCTTCGCAACAAGCCTTAGAGTTGTTTTCGCACAAAAAGTTAAAACTCGTTGCAATATTGATCCTTTCATGGTCAAAAGTTCCTTCTAGTCACAAAATTTTTCAGAGTACCTAAATTTAAATGCATATACATCAAACACTTGTATCATTCTTTTCCTCGTGATGTCTTGTACTCATGGGGAGAAGAATGTATCGTTTAGCTTGGGGACATAGCTTTGCAAAATGCAACTGGAGCTAGCGTTAGCGGTTTTCTTGATGTGCTAGCTATCTATTGGACTTCTACCTATGTAGAATTGAGTAGTGATGCGCATGAAGACAGTGGTGTGTCCATAGGATCTTCGATTGCTCCGATTCTGAGTGATCTGTTGTTAGCTAGATACGACAAGAACTTGAAAGAAGGGCTGAACCGTGACCGTGATGGGAGGATTTTCAGTTTCATCGATAACTACCTGGTACCTTTAAAGTGTGACTCAGCCAGCATAAGTGAGCGTTCATCAAATGTACTAGCTGCTTTTAGTGAGTACTTAAGTCCACTTGTCCCGGCATACGAAGTGCCAACAAACAATTCCATTCGCTTCTTAGATTTGAAACACGTGTTTAGCGCAAACCACGCATGCTGCATGCATGAGCCTAGGGCTAAGAAGCCGCTTTTGCTTTTTAAATTGGCGCACAGTAAGTAGGTCAAGAGAGGCATAGTGAACTCTTGCTTCACAAACGCCCTAGACAGATCCGGCTTTCATATGGTGAACACAAGCTGCCAGAATCAAGTGGATCGTCTAAGAGAAACTGGCCATCCAGATTCGCTTCTTGTTTCTGTGACAGAAAATAAGAAAAAGAAGGAAAAGTCCAGAAGTGGAAAAAGTGCTGATAGCAGGGACACAGGCAAACGCGACAAAGTCGCGGTAATTCCTTACATGCTCCAGTTGTCGCACCGCATAAAAAAAGTCGGCCAACACCTAGGCGTGCGGGTTGTTTTTTCAGCCCAGCACCAACTTTCTCCGCTCGCTAAACTTGCATGTGCAAACACTAGGCCTAAGCATTCCTGCAGTGGGAGGCCTGATTCTCAGTTCGTCCGATGTGTCACGAATGTAGTGTACAGGGTATCGCTATCATGTCGTGCGTGCTACATTGGGCAGACTGGGAGGTACCTCAACGAGCGCCTGCGCGAACACACACGCAATGTTCGCAATGGCGACGAGGGCTCCTTAGCTAAGCATGTCAGCAGGCGTAGTTTTCATACGCTGTTTAAAAATACAGTTCTATTGTACAGACACAAAACAATCCCACGCGCATGATTGTTGAACAAGAGAGAATGGCTCAAGCAGCTGACAACTGCGTGCGAAAACCACCAGTTGCACTCCTGAATATGGAGCTTTCATTTCTAGCAAATGACGTATGCATGTGATTCATCTGATATTCTGCCTCGTGCTTCACGTATATGATTGATTGATTGATTTGTTGGGTTTAACGTCCAAAAACCACCATTTGATTATGAGAGACGCCGTAGTGGAGCGCTCCGAAAATTTTGACCATCTGGGGTTCTTTACCGTGCACCCAAATCTGAGTATACGGGCCTCTAACATTTCCGCCTCCATCGGAAATGCAGCCGCCGCAGCCGGGAATCAAACCCGCGACCTGCGGGTCAGCAGACGAGTACCTTAGCCACTAGACCACTGCGGCGGGGCTTCACGTATATGATGTCTCACAATTTTTTTTTCAAATACTACTTTTTTTCCTTTCTTCTCTTTTTTCCTGGTGATCATATGTATATGCAATGCGGAATGAATAAACCTTCAGTTGATCGTCTGCGCTGTCCTTGTGTTTTTGCAGTCCGTGTTTTCTACCGCATAAAACACTTAAATCATGTATCACTAAATAGTCCAATCGTCCTTTTTAATACGGCAAAAGATGCTACGAAATGAACATAACAAACAGCGTTTTCGGCTAGGTGTTAGCGTTTCACACAGGCGTCTCGAGCAGATATTTCCAGATGTTCTTGAGATGCACCCAGCCTGCAAGCAGTCGAGACTGAGGCGTAAGCGGACGAGAAAGCGGACAGGAAGGAGAGAGAGTGAACGGCGGGAGAAGGGGTGGCAAAGCACTGCCCCTACCCTCTCCTACAATCTCTCGCACCACATGCTCTGGTTGCTAGGAGCGACGATAAGCACGTGTACTCGCAGATGTAGCTATGGGTGAGGGAGTGAGAGGGAATAGCTAACACCTGCCGGCACGCGGACACCGCCGCGGACGTCAGGGACGACGCCGGATGCTTGACATAGCCCGACTAATAATTGCGTTCGAATTTGAAAAAACTGAGTAGTATAAAGCCGCCCGCATCTTCTCGTGGAGGGAACTTGAGTAAAGGCGTCTCAGAGTGGTGGGATGTTGAGTGATTAGGTACGGTTTGAGAATGCTTTAACGTTGTTAAGTCTTTATTATTCCTACTTATTGAATGCAGCAAAAGCGTTGCCTTCAAGGAGTGCAGGGACACTTTTAGTTTGTGCCCCTAATGGTTGAAGGTACTGTTGCTTCTATCTCATCTACTCGATTTACGCTAAGCGTCAAATCAAGCGAAAAGCCAAGTAAAGATGCCCTTGAATGAATTCCGAACGCATGACTCAGTGCCTACATATACGGGGTAGCCAGTGAATCGTTGCGCAGTGCAAGCAGTAGGTTTTCAGGGGTGAAGCTCATGAAGGCGTGGCTTGTGCGTGTCATGTATGAAGTAGGCACTTCTCGTAGAGTCCTTGGAATTACGGCTGGATGGCAGCACTTCTTTATGACGAATATATGATAAGAAGATTCGAGATGTCGGTACATAAAGTTTTCACTAGATGGACGGAGGAACGGATGGACATTCAGACAGACGTACTTGTGGACAGATAAAAGGACAGACGGATGGGCAGACAGACGGACGACAGACAGACAAACGCAAAAAATATGGAAAGACGAACGGATGCACGGACCGATAGACAAATGGACGGAGTGATATGCTTAGTGGCGCAGCTACTACGGGTGGCTGGTGTTATTCAGGAATGACCATCTGAATTTCCTGCTGAATCGCTCTGCAGATTGGAGGCAGAAGTGTAGTTGACAGCTTTTCCGTATGTTGCCATAGAGCGAAAGCCAGGAACGAGACCTGGCGGGGAATTCACTCACGCACGAACGACTTTATTGCGTTAAGCGAAGTGGTCTAGTTAGCAACTGTGTTCAAGCTCGCGACTACCACATTTACCATTGAAGATTTGAGGTACATCCACAGAGCTTGATTTCGATCAATTGGGCTGCATGAATCAGTAAAAACCTGGGCAAAACCATCAAAGATCCTAAACAGCAAACGTAATTTCACAAACGATGATACCATCGCGAGAAGAAACTGAGCCATCTGAAAGACATGAGCCCACGAGAGGGAACTGAGCCAACGTGACTACGCCACCTATGCTTGTATTGGGTTTCTGCCAATAAATTTAACGATAAAGATATTTGTGTGAAGATGTACATAATCCCTGACGCCCCTTCCTGTTTACAGAACGTCTTAAGTCGACAAGCATTCATTAGGCAGTACGCTTCGACATTGAGTATTAGGGCTGCATCAATAAATTGCAGAGTTAAAACAAGTTTCCCTCCATGTGTCCAATTGCTACCAAGGCTTAAATGTTCCACACCAAATGTAGCAGTGCAAGTTAGCATATACTATTTCAGGCCCTGTGTCACGTATGCTTCAAGTGAGTACCTTTCAGAGGAAGATTTATTTCACGACTTCTGCCATTCAGGTCTACTTATCCGTCGAATAGCTTGTGCAAACAAGTTTTGCAGTAGTGTCTTACCATCGGTGGCAACGTCCTCGATATCCTTCTGCAGCACGTTGGCCATATAGCCGAGGACCGAAAATATGACAAAGCCAGCCAGGAAACTTGTCAGGCAGTTGATTATACTTGTCACAAGAGCGTCCCTGTAATAAAAAGGCGTTGAATTTATAAAATGAAGCTGGGTGAACGCAGCTCCCAATAAGCCAACACACTTCATAAACATATTACTTCATTCATTTATATTGAGGTAAATTTTGATTATTGAAAAGACATTGGTAAGAGAAGACGTGCTCGCAAACCTAGTTTAAACTACCTGTAAGTAGAAAATGATATAAGCACATTCAACCGGATAGCAGAAGACGCTCTCCCTATGGAGTGCATGAAAGCACGTTTCCTAACATTCTTATGAAATGTTGTTTCGCTGAAGTCGGTCCTCTAAATTTTCTAACTGAACTGGCGTCAAGCATTGCAGAAGGTGGTTTAGTTAGAACAAAATAAATATAACAAATGTGCCATTGTGTTCTGCGACACCCTTTCCACTTGTTTCTTTTGCAACCTGGTTGAAAAGAAAGAGCGGTGAAAATAAGCGAGCTCTATCTGTGAAAAATTCGTGTTTTAATTATCTTACTTCATTAGTAGCTTTGCGTCTGACAACACATTCTCCGGAAACCCATCTGATAATTATCAAATGCCCAGTACAATGAATGCTAAAGTTCTCTAGCAGACGAACTGGCACGTCTTTCCAAACGGCCATTCTATATAATAAGACGTAGTGCTCTACGTCGGTAAACCACCGCAGAATAACATGCCACCGTGCTTTAGTAGCGCTGACATCGCTCCTTTTGGATCACGGCCCTGTTCGCGGGAGAAAATGAAAGAGTGGGGAAGCTGCGATAATACGGTAAAGCGTAGAAAGTACGTTTTACAGCCAAAAGTTTTGCGTTACACCCGCCTGCTAAGCACCCGTTATACTGTAACCGCTTCGTGATTAACAAAAATAACGAAAAAAATTATATTTCTAGTGTTATTGGAAATCTTCAGCCTTTTTCTAAACAGAATCAGTCGTTTGGTTGTCTTAGTACAACGTGTTCTTCTCTAAATGACATATTTCATAACCTGAGTGGTGGCACGCCATGCCTGCAGTCTCACGTAGCAAGAGATTCCTTGCAGTTCAAGCATCATTGCTATATGGATAAGTTACAGTTCGCAAGCTGGATTGCATTTCGCCCATTCAAAAAAGAATTGGCCCAGAACCTCGAACAGCAAATAATGCAGAGGCACCAAGCTTTCTGTTGGGAAATTTTTATTTGGTAGGGTATGTCATAGTGGTGCGATCAATGGCAAGCTCCATACCTATTATCGTCTAATCATTAAATAAATGGAGCCAGCTTGGAGTACATGCAAAAAGCTGTCCGGTCCACCTATTTTAACATGGCACCAAACAATACAAAGCAATCCCACGGCCTTTGCTCAAAGAACGTCTAAACTTGGTGTAACTTCAACAAGCTCAGTTGAATGGCGAACCATTACTTCAAAAGAACACATTACACTATCTGCTATGAACGTTGTTTAGCGAAATTACCTGGAACTAGCTCGTCCATAAATACATGCTAATGCCTCCATAGAAAAACTCATTACCCTAACAATTCGTTGGATTGTCGTGTGGGAGCGGAACTGAAACAAACGTTTTTCTGGGGCACGAAACACTATAAATATGCATTCTTCATGCTGTGCTGACTTTTATAAATGGCAGTGTAGCACGTGTCTCTTTTGAAATTTCGCCAGAGCACTGCACAGTGCAGGGCCTGCGCACCCTTGACCTGAGTCGACGGTGCTCTCAGGTGAAAAATAATGCTCATCAGGCAAGACGTTTCAACACAAAAAGAAAAAAATTATATTGGTGATTGATATCAGGCTGGTGTCTATTGACTGGGTTTGTCGATTTCCAGTTATCTCGTACTTTTCAAAATAATGCAGGTTTTCAACTTTAAACGCGATTACCTGAAAACTTATGTTTTGTATGTTTTTTCCGCAACCACAGCTTCTAGAATTATAGATTTCAGCCAGTATTCAGATAAGCCAATAGGCAATGTGTTGAAGCAAAATAATTGATGTGTGAGAAAATGCTATTTTGTAACGCGGCGTCTAACAGCCATTATCGAGGGATAACTCGGTACCTGAAGTAAAAGTTTGCAATAAATGCACTTTAGGCTTTTCAGCACAAAATGTGCTTTAGTAAGAAGAATGACTCAGCATTACAATGATAACAAAACAGTAACTGCAGCTCTTACAGTTATAGAGAAAAATGTGCAGAAACTTCGCCCAAAATACAAGTCTTACCCTGTTCCCTTAAGAATGTACTTGGGCTATAAAAACGGCACTCTTCATTTGGGTGAGCTTGCGCCTAGGAAACGAAAAGGCAGAGAGCAAGCAGTACACGCTATACGCTTGGAACTGTTGCAAAGCCTCGCCACGTTTGACTAGTAGCTAAGGTACTCGGCTGCTTACCTGCAGGTCACGGAATCGAATCCCGGCAGCAGCAGCTGCATTTTGGATGGAGACGGAAATGCTTCAGGCTTGGCTGCTCAGATTTAGGTGCTCGTTAAATAACCCCAGGTGCTCAGAATTTTCGGAGTCCTCCACTTCGGCGTCTCTCATAATCATATAGTCGGTTTGGAACGTTAAACTCCACATATCATGAACTGTGGCAAGCTGATTCTAGGCAAGATTCATGCGGAGAAGGCAATCGCGTTAATGTATTATAAATGGGCTTTATAGCAGCAAAAACAACTTGGCGTCACACAAGGTGAATTGCATAACGAGTTAGTCATCATTTACTCCAAGTCAGCACGATAGTGTAAGACATATTTGTACATCCTCATCGAAACAAGAGCCATCCAAGATTTTTCGACGTGACGCTACAATGCTGTGCCGGCTGTGGACTGGGGTAGCGTTTACTAAGTCATTCAGCCATCGTATTGGCACGGCGGATTCATCCATGTATGAAAGCTGCAACTGTATAGAGACTATTGAACATCTCTTGTGTCACTGTGCTCAATTTGATGAAGACCGCCGGACTCTCCAGTGTGCCTTGAATAGACTCGATGACCGGCCAATTAATGAAGCAAAGATATTAGGAGCCTGGTCGCGCAGCACATCAGCACAGAAAGCCACACGAGCCCTCCTGAGATACTTGTCAGCAACTTCATTGAGGGACCACCTGTGAAACTCGGTATTGTGTGTATGATGTGACATGTGTCTATTCTTCTCTCTCTCTTTTACTCCCCCTCCCCCTCCCCATGTGTAGGGTAGCAAACTGGACGCATAGTCTAGTTAACCTCCCTACCTTACCCACATTCCTTCTCTTTCTCTCTCTGTACATCCTCATGCGCGACGTTATCGAAAAATTGTACGAAATACGTATCAAGTGCAAATAGGCTACCACGCTTCTCCGAAGAACAACCAAGCATGTATAGAAGATGCCGTTCAATTTGCATTCGCACTGGACTAGTGTGGTGATATCTTTTTATGCAACTGTTGTTCACGGAGCGAAACATTCTATAAATTATTTCACCAGGCCAATGGTTTAGAATGGTAAAAAAACTAACTTCTTCGATAAGCTTGGGCTTAACTTGACAATGACAATACAATTGCCTTCAGGGCTTTGGCTTTGGGGTTCAGCGACAAGGACGCTTTTGATGCCTTGTGCGTGTTCTTTTTTACGAAACAAAAGCAACAAGACTTTGTGTAGGTATTTTTGTATTAGTAATAAAGCAATATTTTACCATAAAGCATTTCATTTCCTTTTATATATTACTATTTCTAGTCATCGTCACTTGTAGTTTAGATAACAACCATACTGCCAGGTCTGATTGAGAGAAAAACAGTTAAAGCTCTCTTTTAGAATTAGGTGTGGTATTTTTTTGGGGGGGCATCAATAATCAATCCTGAAATATTACACTACCTCATACTGTCACGACATCAAAACAGAGGTCCTGACGCAGAGATTAAGACACCAGAAACAGGTCGGTCCTTCTAATAGAATGCGCAAGAGAGTTCTTATTTTCATCCATTTCATTGTCCTTCAAGGCACATGCACAACCGCCATTGTCTTTCTTTTTGACAAGCACGTGACATTTGCCTCCCTCCGAAAGAGGCATCGTCCCAATGTGCTGCTTAGGCGCTGCTACCAGGCGTATGAAGTAGTCGAGTCAACACAGTGAGCAGGAGCTAATTAACTTGATAAATACTGTTCCATACGACGCGCACGCCTTCGGGTAAATGCTGTTGGTGCTTAAAACTACAGTCAGTGTCGGGAACAACTTCGTAGTTCATGTTGTTCAAGCGTCGTGTGACGCTGTATGGGCCAAAGTACAGTCTTGGCAGTTTTTTAGACAGTCCACGTCGACGTATCGGAATCCACACCCAGACCTTGTCGCCTGGTGTGTAGCTTATGAACTTGTGTCGGGGGTCGTATCGTTGTGCATCTAGATGATGTTGATGACAGATGCGCACACGCGCGAGCTGTATGACTTCCTCGGTGCGCTTAGTAAATTCTTCGGCGTCTGCATGGATGTCGTCACACTCATGCGGCAACATGGCGTCCAACGTTGTCGACGCTTCGTGATCACAGATCAGACTGAATGGTGTCAGTCCAGTGGTTTCTTGTCGAGCGGTAATATATGCAAAGGTCGCGTACGGCAATATCTGATCGCAGTTTTTATGTTCCATGTCAACGTACACGCTGATCATGTGTGTGAGGGTCCTATTGAGGCTCTCCGTCAAACCGTTTGTCTGCGGATGGTATGCAGTTGTTCTTCGGTGAGCTGTACCGCTGACTCTGAGATTCGACTCCAAAAGCTCTGCGGTGAAGGCAGGCCCTCTGTCTGTGATCACTGCTGTCGAAGCGCCATCCCTAAGAACGATGTTTTCGATTAAGAACTGAGTGGCTTCTTGTGCTGTACAGCGCTGCATAGCTTTAGTCTCCGCATAACGGGACAGGTATTCGGTGGCCACAATAATCCTTCTGTTCCCTGTTGTGGAAGTTAGAGAGGGATCCCGGATATCCGTTCCAATCTGGGTGAACGGCTTCGCTGGTGCTTCGACTAGATGTTAAAGACCGGCTGGCTTGCTGGAAGGTGCTTTGCGTCTTTGGCAGTCGGTGCAAGTTTTCACGTGATGGTGAGCAGCAGCAGGTAACTTTGTCCATTAGCACTTGCATCGTAGTCGGCACAATGTTCGGGCGTAGCTTAGGTGACCAGAAGTTGCTTCATGATGGCACGCTTCCATAATTTCTTTTCGAAGAGAGGCAGGCATGACGAGCAAGTGCGGGTTGGTGAGAAGTATTTCTTATAGAGAACATTGTTTTGCAAGCAAAAAGATGGCAGTCTTCTGGCAAATAACCATGGCAAGTCTTTACGTCGTCCTTCTAAATATTCAATGAGTGGCAACAGCTCGGGGTCACTGCGCTGCTCCCGTGCAATAGTGGCCGTGTTGACAACTCCCAAGAATGCCGCGTCGATGTTTTCGTCATCACGAGTGACAGTCTCCACTGGCGACCGTGAGAGACATTCGGCGTCGGTGTGGCGGCGCTTCCCATATTTATTGAAGATGGTCATGTCGAACTCTTGAAGCCTTAGGCTCCAGCGCGCCAAACGGCCAGATGGATCTTTAAGGTCGGTGAGCCAGCACAAAGAGTGATGGTCACTAACAACCTTGAAGGAGCGGCCGTACAAATATGGACGAAATTTCATGACCACCCACACCACGGCGAGACACTCCTCAGTAGTCGAGTAGTTCTCCTTTTTGCGAGAGAGAGAGTTCTGCTGGCGTAGGCTATTACTCTTTCACAGCCGTCTTGCCACTGCACCAGAACGGCACCCGGACCTACATTGCTGGCGTCAGTGTGAAATGCTGTAGGGGCTTCCTGGTCGATGTGTGCAAGGACTCGAGGTGTTTGCAGGCGTTGTCGTAGTTCATTGAATGCCATTTTCTCTTGTTCGCCCCAAAAGAAGGGGACATTCTCACGTGTGAGTCATGTCAATGGCACCGCAATAGACGTAAAGTCCTTGATAAATCGCCGGTAATAGGCGCAAAACCCTAAAAGCGTCTCACGGCCTGTTCTTCGCGTGGTGCAGGAAATTGCGTACGGCGTCTATTTTGGCAGGGTAAGGTCGAACACTCTCGTGACGGACGAGGTGGCCTAGGAAGCTGAGTTCGTTGAAACCAAAATGTCATTTTTCCGATTTTAAAGTAAGGCCAGCCGAACGTATGACTTGGAGGATGGTGAATAAACGGCTGAGATGTTCCTCGAATGTTGATGAGAATACAATAACATCGTCTAGATATACCAAGCATGTTTGCCACTTCAGGCTTGATAGCACGGTGTCCATGAAACGCTGAAAAGCGGCTGGCGCCGAGCACAACCCAAAAGGAAGCACATTAAATTTGTATAGGCCATCTGGCGTCACAAAAACCATTTTTTCACGATCTCTCTCGTCGACTTCTATCTGCCAGTAGCCGCTTCGGGAGTCCATTGAAGAGAAATAGCGTGCATGACGCAGCCGATCTAGTGAATCGTCTATGCGTGGCAGTGTATAGACGTCTTCCTTCGTGACTTGGTTCAACTTGCGATAATCAATTCAGAAGCGCAAGCTGTCGGGTTTTTTCTTGACCAAAACCATGAGGGATGCCTAAGGACTTTTTGAAGGTTGTAGGACGTCATCCGTGAGCATCTTGTGTACTTGCTTCTGCATCTCCTCGTGCTCTTTTGGGGCCACATGGTAGGGGTTCTGCCGAATCGGTCCCATGTCGTCTTCAGTAATGATGCGGTGCTTGGTCAATGGTGTTTTCTGGACCAATGATGTACGCGAAAAGCAGTCTTTGAATTGGTGTAAAAGGTCAAGCAGGCGCTTCCTATCGAGTGTGGTAGCATGGAGCAAATGTCCACCAACAAAGTTGTCGAGACGAAAACAGTCGCGCCATCTAGGTTGCAAAGCAAAACAATTCGCTGCTCGGTCTACATCGTCGTAGTAAGAAATTGCGGTACCCTTCTGGATTTGACGGCGCTCGTTGCTGAAGTTTGTGAGGACCACTTCTGCCTGTCCACCAGTAAGCACCAGGACGCCCCTCGCGATGAAAATGCCTTGTGTGAACAAAAGAGCAACTATGTTCTCCGCTATCAAATCTTTATAGCAAGGCCACCCACTGGACACCGACCCAAGGCAGCAGGATCTCGCTGGGAGTGTCACATCTTCGGCCCTTCGCAAATGGCCGCATGGTTCATCGGTGCTGTTGTCGGCATACGAATGTGCGCAAAACGTCACCATACGTTGACGGATTTTGATAACAGCGCCATGATCTTGAAGAAAATCCATGCCCAAAATTAACTTTTTACAGCAGTCTGGCAACAAGACGAAAGTGGCCACGAAGCTAGAGTCCGCGATGCGAAGTCGAGTGGTGCATTTACCTGTGGGAGTCATCAGCTGGCCACCAGCACTCCTTACGTGACAATATAATCAATCCTTGGCCCATAATCCCGAGCGGGTATGAGCCATATTTGAGGTATATTCATCATGATGATTAGATGCAACTCTTATTCAAAATATTATTATACATGTACCCTGCAAGTGTGCTTATAGCAGCTACCTGAAAAATGTATAGAAATGTGGCTGATTCGTCTCTATAGGAATCGGTATAACATGAAATTGAAATGTGTCGCAGTTCAGCGTTTATTGTGCAATGTTTCGGCAGCATCAACAAATAACGAAGTCACGAAGTCACGCAAGCAGCTCAAAACACACCTGAAGTCAAAGCACGCATGAAATTAGCATACAGATAACAAGCGCAGATCAACAACTGTCACAGCTCGCACTTAAAGCGCGGTGCTCAAACAGAAAGATAGACGCGTGAAAGCAGCGCACATTTATACAGGAGACCAGCGCGGACAACTGTAACAGTTCTTACTTCGTCTTGTGTCAGCAGTACGTTGCTTTTGTGAACGCCGCCCCGGAAGCAAGCGAAGTGACGCTCTTCCTCACCTGAATTACGATTCTAATAAGTGCGTGCACACGAGAGAACACGCTTCGTAGAGGCGGCGCTTGACTACTTTTAGAGAGCGCATAATGCGAACACTTCTCGCATTCGTGCTACTAATAACAAAAACGCGCAAAAGTTTCGAAGCTCTGAGAACCACCATAAACTTTCATGATGTACACAGGGCGTCCCAGTCACATCGCAGCGCGATTAAAAAAAAGAATCTTGTAACGTGAAGCAAACATACTGCATAAGTGTTTCTAGTATACTCAACTAGCCGCAACTATTTTTTCGTTAACGTTAAACTAATTGGTCTAGATACTTTAGTTACTCGAAAAATACTCTACTCGCCTAAGTATAAAAATGTCAATAAAACAGATGTTCATGTCTGTCTGTGCAGCTTCCAGCAGTGTATACATTACCAGCTCATTAATTTGAATAAATGAATTTCACGAAACATAAAAACAGGTGATTGCACTCATATCGCAAAAGAAAGCATCACCCTCAAATCATCTTACTTGAAGCAACCGCTTGGCGTTTTTTTCCGTTGCCAGGCCCTGCCGCAAAGGTCTAGTGACTAAGGTATTCGGCTTCTGATCTGCAGGTTGCGGGATCAAATCCCGGCTGTGGCGGCTGCATTTCCGATGGAGGCGGAAATGTAGTAGGTCCGTGTACTCAGATTTGGGTGCACGTTAAAGAACCCTAGGTGGTCTAAATTTCCGGAGCCCTCCACTACAGCGTCTGTCATATTCATATGGTGGTTTTGGGACGATAAAACCCACATATCAATTAATCAATCTTTTTTGTTGCCAGAGACAGCGTTTTGAACATTGGAAAGGGTATGAGTCGGGTGCAAAAACATGTGTGGCAGTTTGCAGGTATTTCTTTCACGTGATTGCACATGCAGAACGCCGCTATCACCTCACGGTCAGCTGTTCGTGGCCGGGTGACTGGTCTGATTACAGCGACTACGATCTGACTCTGCGACATCAAGGCGGCATGTTGGTTGCCTGGTTGTTCCTCAGAGTCTTGGCGCAACTTACCCTCGGGGATCAGCTATGAAACGCATCGTGCCTCATTTGTGAGATGGAATTGTTTTACCAGCCGGGTTATTTAGATAGCAATGTTTAAACAAAGAACTAATTGGTAAAAGATAACATAGAAATATTATAGAGGTAGTAAAAATAAGCTAGCTAACATGGTTTGAAATAAAGGGAATTTATTCCTCACCTTAACATTCCGTTCATTTTGTTGTCTTTCGAAAATCGCATACGGCCTCGCAAACGTTCCTGTGGCTCAATCTTTTTTCTGTTGCTTCAAAGGAAAGGACCACCGAAAAGGATAAATTTAAAGCCAACCTACGGAGAGGTTTTTCTAACAGTCTCTTTTTTGATTTGTATGCAACGTGCTTGTTAAGAGAAAATGATGAAGGATTTCCGTCTCGTTCCAATAGAGGCATATGGAAGACGGTACCAGACCAGACCTGTGTAGATAAAAATTCAGGGGAGGGGAACTCGGCATCGCAGTCTCGTAATTGATATACCCACCATTCTAGAAGAGCACCATCGAATATTCGAGAGCTACTAAAGATGAGAAAAATCAGATGTTGCCAAGCGAATTATTTCAAAATTTTGATATGATATGACAAATACTTCAAAGCTTGCCACGAAGATAAATCCTAGCGTCGACAATATGCAACTTATGGTATAAATATGTGAGGCCACTGCGAGTGCGTCTGCGTATTCATCGAGGATTAACCTTAATGCTTTGGTATACACACCAAGCGAATGAGTTGTAAATATCTTGGTGCAAACGCGTAAAATACTTTTAAAGCATTGGTGTTATTAGGCGCGGTTAGTGAACTAAACACCGACAGGCAGTCTGAAAAAATTATAGCACCTGTTATTTATTGAGGCAATATTCATAATACAAAGAAAATTGCAAGTAATTCCGCTTGATAAATAGCTGTAAAATTAGGTAAACAACTTGAAAAAGACCGAACCGATACTGAAGATGCAGTTTCTTCTGACGGGAGGTGGCAGACAGCACGATTTGTCTTCTTTTATTTTTACAACTTTTTTCTGCATTGCTGCTGGCTATCTCAAAGTGAGATTCGACGAGGGCGCTTCTTTCTGATGCCCACAGTGATGTAGTCATGGGTTGTGTAACGCGATTTTGTTGAGAGTTTGTGTCGCCGAAATTTCAATTTTGGCGTCGGCACCGTTGGTTGTGAGGGAAAATTGAGAAAGAAGCAAATAGAGTAAATGTAAAATTTTCGGTCTCGCTGAGGATCAAACCCAAGCTGTTCGCGTGGTAAGCAGGTGTTCTACCACAAAGCTACTGCCACGATCCCTTCTCAGGCTTGGTTATCGCCCCGTTACACTACGGACAGCGCAAACCACGCTTACAATGTTCGAGAAGCTTTGAGGCTCCCTCAGGGCGCGGGATCAAATCCCGGTGGTGGCGGCTGCATTTTAGATGGAAGCGGAAATGTTGTAGGCCCGTGTGCTCAGATTTAGGTGCACGTTGAAAAACACCAGGTGGTAGGAATTTCCAAAGCCCTCCACTACGGCGTCTCTCATAATCAAATCATGGTTTTGGAACGTTAAACCCCACAAATCAATCAAGCTTCAAGGCTGTAGTTGATCGGTTTGCTAAGATTACGCCTACTTCGTGCACTATACAGGTTTTCCCAGAACCTACGTCGCCGCTAATGATAACGCTAGAATATTCTATGGCCAGGGTATAAATGCCGACGCACTTCGCTTCTTGCCATTTGACCGAAGGCTGACGTTCTGCTCGCTGCTATCAGTGCCAGTGTCCTGCTGTAATCTTACTTTCCTTTCGCCACAAGTTCAGTCCAAATAAACGGTTTCATTTACGACCTGAAGTCTGCTCTTTTCGTCAACGTCACGACGCCGTGATATCTGGTGGAGGTGCTGCCTTATTCATATACCGCACGCCCCCATCAAACCGTAATCCCAGACCGAGCAGGAAAGGGGGCGTCGATGCTAACCCCGAGCAACGAACAAGCTGCCAGCAACTGGGTCTGTTGCCAGAGTACGGGCCTCTACCAGCAAAAATATGACAGACCACGTCCCCGACAACAGACACAGCAACAATGACAGCTCCAGTGCCACCTTCACCGATTTTGCTCCGGCAGCCCAAGGAGTCACCAAATTTTTCGATATACATCTCTCGAAGTCCTGAAACATTGGCTGGAGATATAGGACAGTGTCGCTGCGTTTAACAACTCAAGCACCGAGGACAAGCTGGGACATGCCTACTTTTACTTGAAAGACTCGGCAAATACATGGTTTCAAAAACAAGAGTGTTCACTCCAAACCTGGAACGATTTCCACAGTGCATTCCTGCACACTTTCGCGAGTATCATCCGCAAAGAGAGGTCTGCTTCTTTGCTGGAAACACGGGTGTAGCTCCCAAATGAAAAAGTTGCAATCTTCATGGAAGAGATGACCTGACTGTTCCGACTTGCCGTTGACGACAAGGCCGAAGACAAAAACGTTTGGCTGCTCATGCGATGTGTTAAACAAGAACTATTCGCAAAGCTTTTCCGCAATTCAACTACGACGATTACCGAGTTCCTCGCGGAAGGTACAACTACAGAAAAGGCGCTCGAGATGCGGACACGGTAGTGTCACCAACGCTCAATGACAACAGACTACGCCGACGTTCAAGCCCACATAGCCGATGATCTGCGCGATAATATCCGCACGGTTGTGCGTGAAGAGCTGCGTAAGATGTCCCGAAACACAGCATCAAGTGTACTTGATAGCTGACATTGTTCGTGAAGAAGTCCAGCAAGCGTTGGGAATTCCCGAACTTCCAGCGCTGTTTCATCCGGAGGTTATGAACAACGTTGCTGCAGTGCGTCGTAGCGCTCCCCCACCACGCCCACGTCAAGACGCCATACCACCGCAGTTCTACCGCCGGACACCGCCGCCACCACCACCAACGCCATACCACCCACTTGCAGACTGGCGCAACACGCTGAGGAAGGCAGACGTATGGCGCGCCCCCGATCACCGCCCACTCTGCTACCACTGCGGAGATGCTGGCCACACTTAGCGCCCGTGCCAGTATGGACAGATAGGACTGCGTGGCTTCGCCGTCAATGCCACCACGTCTTCAGCCAGGAGAACGGCCACGTGATATCACCGACTACTTGGCAGGAACGCAATGGACATCAAAAATTTCTTCCCATTCACCGTCGCCAAGCCCTTGCATGACACCGAACCACCGGCAGTACTCTGCCCGAGCGCGGTGCTGGTCTCCTAGCCCGTCTCCAGGAAACTAAGGGCAAAAACCGATGGAGGTGCGATCGCTGTGCGACGAACTACCAAAGGTCCTCTGACAACGACGACGCCAACCAGGCAAAGTCCTGACGCCGAAACCTCTCCTACCAAAGGTGACCTGACGACGCAACATGGAAGCAGCGGATCAAGCCGACGCAGCCATGACCCGACGCCACGCCCTAATTGCAAGGCGAGATGGCGAACTAGCGACCTCGACGTTCTTATCGACGGCCACAGTATGACCGCTCTCGTTGATACTGGAGCCGACTATTGCATCATCAGGGGGTCGGTCGCCACGAAGTTGAAGAAAGTTAGGACAGCTTGGGAAGGCCCTGAAATTTACACAGCCGGAGGTTATCTAGTGACACCGGCAGGAATCTGCGCAGCGAGAGTCACCAATAATGGCTCTACATATCCCACAGACTTCGTAGTCCCACAGCGGTACTCGAGAGATGTCATCCTTGGCATGGACTTATGCCTCTATGGTGCACTCGTCAACTTCAGAACAACGTCCATAACGTTATCCGCAGAAAAATCACTACTACCACACACGCCATCAAGGAACCATGCCTTGAATGTAATGGAAGAACAAGTCACCACTCCACCTCACTCCAGTGTCATTATAGCAGTCGGCGCTCCGAAATCGCCAGACGGTTTCTTCGAGTTTAAGGTGATGCCCCTTTGGTCTTTGCTCGGCACAGGCCACTTTTCAATGCGTCGTGGATACAGTACTGGCAAAATTGAAGTGGCAGACTTGCCGTGTGTATTTGGACAATGTCGTTGTGTTTTTCTCGACTTTCGATGAGCACCTTCGGAACTTTGAAGCTGTACTTCAAGCCATCAAGACGTTCGGCTCACCCTGAAGCCAGAAAAGTGCAGATTCGCGTACGAGGAGCTCTTGCTCTTGAAACACGTGATTATCAAGTCTAGAGTCCTTCCCAATTTGCAGAAAACAGCTGCCATCACCGACTTTCCACCGCCCACTGACAAGACGCCAGTGCGGCGCTTTCTAGGCTTCTGCGCCTATTACAGGCGGTTCGTCAAAAACTTTGCCCGCATCGCCGATCCACTCACTAACCTCACTAGGGCCGACAGGAACTTCAAGTGGGAAATGCCGCAGAAACATGCCTTTCAGGAATTGAAACAGCACCTCCAGATGCCTCCGTTACTTTCCCACTTTGATAAATTCACCGAGACAGATACTGATGCAATCAGCGTAGGTCTCGGCACCGTTCTTGTCCCAAGAGCTGATTGACTTGAAAGGGTTATTAGTTTCGGCAGCTCATCGCTATTCAAAGCTGAAGTCAATCATATCACAACAGAAAAGCAGTGCCTAGTCATCATCTGGCCAGCGTCAAAATTTCACCCCTACCTTTACAGGCCCTTCAAAGTTGTGAGCGACCACCAGGCCTTGTCTTGGCTAGCTACTTTGAAGGACTCTTAAGGTCACCTCACATGATGGCACCTGATACTTCAAGAATATGACATCTTCGTTTACAAGTCCGGAAAGAAACACTCCGATGCCGACTGCCTTTCTCGACTTTCCTTTTGCGTTCAGCACGAATAAACAGTTTTGTTTTTGACCTGAAGTCTGCTCCCTTCGTCAACGTCACGATGCCGTGACACTACTATGTTACTTGCAGCCGCTGAGAGAAAGAACACTACATAAATCCCACGAAGTGGAAGGAGTCTCGTTAACGAATTTCATTCGAGAAGTGTCACAAGAAAAACGAGTCGATTCGGCAATTTGTAGGTGCAATTGGGAGGCCGTCAAAGTACGTCGAAACAGGCCGGGATAGTGCAGCCATCACCACTAAAAACGCACAGGAACATTCAAATAGCTCTAAAAATGAACAACTATGTCCATCTAGCGGAAAACATATAATGCCTTTCCAGAGACGTTGGTGCAGCAAACAGCAAACGTTAGATAATGTGCTACCATCTGTGAAGCATTGTGAGACTTTCATGCCCCTTCAAGTAACTTCCATTTGAATGCACTTGGGGCCGCAATTCGCTGTCGCGTTCGACTCTTAATGGTGAAGCTTAAGGGTCCATGAATTTTTTTTCGTACTTCGCGGGCTTTCTTTATTTATTTATTAACAAAAAGAAATGAGCACGCAATTAATACTTTGTTGGAAGCAGCACAGACAGGTGTCGTTTCAAACTGCACACATCTGCCTCATGGGCATGTTGATAATTGAGGTGTACTTGTTCAGTTGCACGTAAGATTATGAGTAAGCACCTATTAGTTCTAACAATTTATTAGTAGTGGCTTCTACAGTACTCCACACTATTAGCACCAGGTTCGCTTCGAATAACGCCGTTCCTTTTTTTTAAAACCTTGCTGCGTGATGATGGGGACACTGCGTACAAGTGACTTGCCATCGGAATCCTCCCCCAGCGTACGTTACGTGGCACAGTAGTTATCCTTGCGTGCTGCGAATTGAGAGGTTGCTTCTTTGGTGCCGCGTAAAAAAGTCTTACCTCATCGTTTCCTTTTCATTGCGATCTGTTATTATATAGTTTACAACGTCATTTTTATGACAAAAATACGTCAGAGGATCCGTGTTGTACCCCGGCAATACCCTCTTGATTTAAAAAGGCTCCAGAAATGCTCTCCTTCCAGCTTTTGTTTCAATAGTCCTGCGCAGCCTGCGGGTTTTCTACGCAATCTGTTAGTGCAACGTAGTACCCTTGACGCAAACTCTTCGGTGGAGCCATAGTGCACCCGGCAGAAGATATTGTCAGGTTGAAAATAAAAGACCATTAATCTGTTTCTGAAGAGATAAGATTGGGGGACCCTTAAGCTTCGCCTTTAAGAGTTGGATGCGATATCGAAATACAGCCCCTAGTGCGCCCTTCAACCACCAAGTGCATGCTTATTCACAGCTATTGTCACACACACACACACACACACACACACACACGCACGCATGCACACGCACGCACACAAACACACACACACACAGTAGGTTGTACCAGCGCGCGCACACGAGTGCTGCATATAGTTTTTTTTTATCTAAAGAAACAGTCACATGGCCTCCAAGCACGGAGTAAGATAAGAGAGGAGCGCTGACTCCACTCGTCTGGAAGAGACACATCTTCCAAAGCCGCTTCATGGTTGGTGGTTCGTCGGCCAGGTGGCACTACGAATTAAGGCAAGCGTTTAGTTCGTTCAGTTCAGCTCACACTAGCACGGTGGATGGGCGTGTTTTTGAGCCTCCTGATCGACTGGGCAGACAAGTGGTTTAGCATGTTTCGAGTGTTTTTTATAATTAATAAGGCAGCAGTTAAAACTTTTGTGGCCCCTATTACATTGTACGGCTTTTTTGGTGGTCAGTCACGAGGTAAATAATAGTTTGTGTGTGTGTTTGTTTTTTGTTTTTTTCTGTTGCCACAGCGTGTGGAAGGTACATGTACACCGAACACGAAACTTTTTGTAGTAGAGTTTAGACGTTTTTTTTCGTAGGACAGATTTGGTCGTGTGCCGTGTTTTGTAATTATCGTGTGGGACAATTCATAAAGACGATTGGTGTCAAAAAGGCATGATTAAAAAAGGTGTAAAATGTTCAGGATGCGGGGTGCGTTTGAAAATGAACACTAGTGCAGATGAGAAGGGAGAGAACGCTGACGCCACGTGTAGGATATGTGCGGTCGATGAAAAAAATTGAGAAAATGATGGTTGTCTTGAGTGAACTGCTGAAGAGAATCACCGAGCTGGAGAGTGCGTGGGCAACAGAGCAAGAGAAAATGAGGACTATGAGAGAAAGGCTCAAGTCCTCTAAGGAGGCACTAGCAAAGGTGAGCAAACGAGAGGCCGACGAGGAGAACGGTGGGGGCACCGGCAACCAGCACGGCGGAGAAAAAAGAGCAAGCAAGTTCGGAGAAAGCAGGTTCAGCTAGCTCAACGGTTGCAAGACTCAGTTTAAGCGAAGTAGTGGTGGGGCTGGGAGGAGACAAAGCAGCCGGCATCACAAGTGCAAATAACCCGAAGGTGCAGGACACTACAGCTGAAAAGTCACAGCACGTGATAATTTCCGGGTACTCGAATTTGAATCATTGCGCAGAAGCAATATAAGAGATGGTTAGAGGTGACAAGAGGGTTGCAGTAGGGACATTAACAGGATGCAAGCTGGAAGCAGTCATCAGGTGAGCGACGCAAAACTCAAAACTACAGCTGATGGACGAAATCTCGTGATAATTGCAGGTGGTTTAAATGATGTCTCAAATGAACATACGACAACACTAGCAACCACACTGGCGAAAAGGTTCGATGGCATGCGTGCCACTTCTTTTTAGGTACAGGAAGTGATACGCATAATACCGGAGGTACAGGTGCGTGACAGCAACCTGCAAAGAGCGGTTTTCATCGCTAACAAAGAACCTATGGCAGATGAGTCGAGAGAAAGGCTTTGAGGTGGTGGAATCAAATAGAGAGGTGCATAGGCGGGGTGGTCTTCAACGAGACGGAATTCACTTTGATTGGAGGCTGTCTTCAGCTGGGTCGGCGACTGGCAAGACGCGCAGTAGCTTTTTGGGGGGCACGCGCGCCCTTCCAGGTGCAGGATAGGTAGTAGCAAGGAAAACAACCAGGATGACTCCTTGATAGGTAGTATAGACAGATACAATTCCAAAGTGGACCATATATATAAGACACGTAGAGTCCGGGACAGAAATCGACTTAGCCGCGAGGGCGGAGTCAATTCCGACGTAGGGTATACTAACATGCAGGGTGGCAGGAACAGGTTCAAGTGGGAAGAGATGAAAAAAACATCTAAGGAAGGAGAGGCCGGTGGTATACGGTTTTGTAGAAACACAACTTAGGTATATGGAACAACCTCGTAACAATCCGGACTAGACGTGGGATTATTGTAATAGAACAGAAGGCAGCAGTAAGGGTGGTAGTATTGGGGCATTCAATCGTAAAATTATAAACTGACAAAGGGTCAAGCAGAAGTGCAAAGAAAATTTATGACTAAAAGGGAAACTGGCAGGGCAAATGACGCTTCTGGGTTTGGTGTACTTGTGGACAGAGGCAAAAGCCAGAGAGGAAAACTAACAAATGGTGCGATGCATAGAAAATGAGGTTAACGAACTAGGAGAAGAGTGCAAGGTATATATATCAGGATATATGAATGCGCACATGAAATATATGAATGTATATACTGACGCAACATCCAGAATGCTAATGGATGTGTGTGAAAGGCACGATTTATTCATTTGCAGCAGCACCAAGAAATGTGAAGCGCAGATAACATGGGAGGTGGGAAAGCTGCAGTCGACGTTGGATCACGCAATAATGTCACATAGGCTGTATGATCGGCTAAGGGTGATAAACACAAATGAATATGGGTCCAGAAGCTTAGGTTCTGATCACAAATGTATCAAGATGAGTTTTGGAAGGAAAATGAAATTGGAAAGGCGGAATTACGCGCAGCGGCACGGTAGTATATATGCAGAAGGGCAAAAAGAATGAGCAACGAAAGAAATTGGGAAAACAATCACCGAGGATAATAAAACAGAGTTGACATACACAAATCTAACTCAATTTTTCAGTTATCGCTTGCTAAGATACGAGTAAAATCAACCAGGAAAAGCACACACGAACCAAAGAGCTGGTGGGATGAGGAAGTTAAGGGAGCCATAAAAAGACGTCAGGAAAGCCTCCAGGGAACACATGTATGCATACACTACCACTAAACAGAGGGCTGAACCGAAAAATTGTGTCGAAAGAAAATGGGATAACGTTTTGAGCTGGAAAAGGTAGCTTCTTATTTGATCAGGGAAAAGATTTGAAGAAAGGGCGCCCAATGAATGGCGGAAATGAAAAAGAGATAGAAAGGCAGCTGCAATGTTTTGGAACTATCTCAATTCTCTGAGCAATAAAACAAGCATAAAACAGAGGTTTAAAACTAAAGTTCAAGGGTTCAGACTAGAAACGGATGAGGCAATAGAATATATAAAAGCAATGATGGCAGAAAAATTTAAACGCCAAGAAAGCGCTGCATGTACCGTACCAGATAAGGATGGACCAATTAGCTCGGTGGCTCCACTGTGGCGACGAGAGTGGGAAAGCGCAGAGAAAAGAATTCCTAATAGCACATCAACAGGCCCTGACGGCATACCAATCATGCCAATAAAGAAACTAGGACCAAACTCTAAGCAAATGTAAGAGAGGCAGCAAGCAAACCAATATTTGATGGTGAAGCTCCCTATGGAGGAAACCTGAGCACCACTAGCATGATCTATAAAGCAAATGGGGATAAAGCCGATATAAACAACTACTGTCCTACAACAGTGACATCACTAGTTTACAGGCTGGTGACACATATAGTAAAGGTAAGACTACATACATGGGTGGAGAATGAGAGGTTGCTGGGAGAACTACAAAATGGGTCCCAGAAACAAAGGAGGTTGGAGGACAATCTATTCATTGATGCAGTGTATTGAAATAGCAGAAAAAGAACACAGGCTCCTGTGGCTGGCAATTATAGATATCAAGGAGGCTTACAATAGCTTGGTTCAAAAAGACTTGTGGAGAATACTGGACACACTAGATGTGCAAGATGCAATAACTAATCTTCAAAAAATATCTATAAAAGTAGCAGGGTGGTTATAAAATGGGAAGAACAGGTATCTGAACCCATAGAGATGCAACACGGGCTTCGACAGGGATGGTCCTTGTCACCCTCGTTATTTATGCTGCATCTCAAGGGACTAAAAGCCATATTGGAGGGAAGTTGACTCAGATTCAGCCTCTCTTTTGCGATGCAAAGAAAACAGATTGAACATCCTTTACCAGCATTGATGCATGCAAATGATATTGTAATAATAGTCGACAACAAGGAAGATCTCCAGGGATTGATATACATCTGGGGTAATGAGGAAGATAGGTTAAATTTGAAGTCCAGCAGGGAAAAATCGGCAATCACGATTTTATTAACAACAAAAGCAGTGAGCATAAGATACAGGAAGTCACGCTAGAAGTCGTGCCTAAACACAAATATTTCGGCGTATGAATAAATAATGGGGCTGAATATCTAAGGGACCACGAAAGATACCTAATAACTGAGGGCACCAGGAATGCAGCTATAAAGAAAAATAGGGCACTGTGGAAATACAAAAGGTATGGCCTTGTGAGAGGAATTTGGAAAGCTGTCATGGTCCCGGGTTTGACAATCGGCAATGTGGTCTTCTGCATGAAATCATAAGTTCAAACAAGATTGGCAATTACACAACGTGGCATAAGTAAACTTGCATTGGGAGCACACGAGAATACCCCAAATCAGGAGGTACAGGGAGACATGGGATGGACATCGTTTCAGTGCAGGGAAGCTAGCAGCAAGATAGAATTTAAGGAGCGATCGAGTAAAATGAGTCTTGAACGTTGGATCCGGAAAGCTTTATGTTACTTGTACATGAATAATGTCCATGGTAAATAGAGGAAACGAACTCAAAAATTGTGAAGCATGCGTTTAGACAACAGCAGAATACCAAGCCAAAAGAAAACATCAGTTAAGAAGGAGGTGAAGGAAACAAAAAGGGAGATGTAGAAGATGGGAATGCTTACGAAATCATCACCGGAGACCTAACGAACTTTAAGCAGGAAATTGCAAGAGTAAAGATCTGCGATAATTCTCGGGGTAGTTCTCGCCTCTTCGAGGCTACAATAGAGCATTGCGGATCAAGTCATACCGAGTCATACACAGCCGTATACATCCATCCATCCAGTGGCGAAGGAGAGGGGCTGCTTCGAGCAGAGCCGCGGGTGGGGGCTCCGTCCGCCATTTCCGTTCAGTTTCATACAATAATACCTAGAAAGGAATCTGGCGCTACGATCATGTACTCTCATAGAAATTATGGGAAGTACAGGCTTCAGATTGTATCGCGTTAGCCAGTGAACATCTATGGATCTTTTTCTGCAGTTTCAGTTTTGTTCTTCGCGTAGAGTGGGTAGTGGGGTGGGTGCACAGGACTGAAGCTGCACCTATGTTGTTCAAAGTAGCTGAAAACTGCTAGGTCTCTCAATTTACTGTAACACTGGAGCTGTAGAGGTCGTGCTTGACAGTTTAAGCGAAGCGTCGTCCACTCACCGCTACGCATAGATGCAGCGTCCCATGCCATTGTCGGATCCATTTCACGTTTATGCTAGTGTGTCTTGCGAAAACTCGTTGATATCGACTGCACAGCGACGGCGACGCGAAGTAGACTCGACTTCACATGAAACCGAAAGGTGCGTTTGGGACAGACAACTTGAACAGACACACCTGGCATCGCGGCAGACAAAGCGTTCATGCATTTCTCAATTGATACTATGCTGTTATTTGCATAGATAGATATTTCGTACTATCGAAGGCAAGCTAAAAATGTTTGTTTTGAAATGTAGTAAACAACAATTCATTGCATCTTGATGCCAAATCTGGAACGCAATGGCAGAGCAATGCATACCCTGGTGGTTAATTTGTCCGGGTTTTAACTACTGCCTAGTCTCAAGAACCTTTTGTGATAAAGCTTTCGTACGAGAAATGAAAGCAAGTATCAATTTATTAGACCTTCATATTACTTTGTTTTACACTAGGAAAAGCAGCGCCATGCTTCTCAAGAACGTGATACACTCGAAGCGGATCCGAAGCCTATACTTTCTATCTTCGCCATGCGAGCACAAGTGCCACTGAAAGAGCCCGCGTTGACACTAGTGTCGTATTTCACTCTGGGCATTGTTGTATGAAACTGTTTGGTCGTTGCCGACGGCACGGACGCACGCTTGGCCGCGTTTATGGGTATGCTCATCTATCCGTTTTGTCGTATGCTCCGCGCATGCCTTACTCTGGCTACCGATTCTTTCCTGTGAAGAGCGTGACTATTGCAGTTTGTGGATGGATGTTAAGAAAAGAAATAACCCAAACGTAACAATTGACATTTTCAAATGTCTGACATCTTTAACGTGGACCAGAGAGAATTATACAATGCCAGTAGTAGGCTCAAAAGCAATATATATATATATATATATATATATATATATATATATATATATATATATATATATATATATACATACATACATTATTATTGTGTTAAAACACGGAAAAATGAGCCCTTAGGTATACACTTCTTTTCCTTATATATATATATATATATATACATATATATATATATTTATTTATTTATATATATAACATATATATATATATATATATATAGTAGTCAAGTAGACCCTCAGGAAGCGACTATATATATGTATATATAGCGACTATATATATATTTATTTATTTATTTATTTATTTATTTATTTATAGTAGTCAAGTAGACCCTCCGGGAGCGGTCATGACGTAGTTTATTTCGACGTTTCGGCCTAGAGTCTGGCCTTCATCAGGATTCAGTAGCGTCATGGCTCTCAAGTCTCGAAAACCTTTTGCGTCAGACCTGATGAAGGCCAGACTCTAGGCCGAACCGTCAGAGTAAACCATGGTCTGGCCACTCCCGAAGGATCTACTTGACTACTAACTGCAACGCTACGGCCAATCAACCAGCATGCCTGCCTATATATATATATATATATATATATATATATATATATATATATATATATGCCAGTGGTGAGGACAACGAAGCAGCAAGAGTGTCTTTGACCGAGGGCAAAAGACGAAGAAGTTGTTGCAGTCTGTTTTCTGTGATCGATAAAGCATATTTGTTTGAGGCACTTTGTGTGCTCGTCAATCCCGCGTCGTCACACTGGCAGAGGTGCTGGGTACGTCTTCATGCTTAGCAATCTTCGCGGACCCGACATTCGACCCCGGAATTGCTACCACCCGTCGACACACCAGTCCACCATTTCAGCCGCCATCTGCGAGGCCTGGCTCCCGAGCTCAATCCCTTGCAGAAAGTGCCAGCAATCGCTTGCCTCCGTCAGGCACCATGGCCACTGCAGCTTCATCGCACATGACACTTCAGAATTTAATGATCCATGATTTCTTTCATGGTGAGACCTATGAAGACTCACAAGACTGATGATGTGTGGCGCTTTATGGCGCAAGGGCCAATTGATGGCCAAAGAGCGCCATTTCAATGAGTATAGAGATGTGGACAATGATATGTTGCGTGGCTGTATAGGGGCCTTAAAATTCCTCTCAATAATGCGGGTAAAAACATAAGTATTAAAGACATGACAGTGACATGATCTGCATAGTAAAAAGCGTGACAAAGGTTGTGATAATAGAATCGTGTAAAAATATTTGGCACTCGCACAAGTGCCTCATCAGCGCCCTTGTGTCCAATGTCTGTGAGGCAAGGGCTTTCTTGTATAGCCGGCGCAGCAAAAACCTCTCTGCAGAGGTCGTGCTACGGGATACCTGGGTATATGATATCAAAACTATGAATTTCTTTTAAAAACGCTAACAATAATTGATGACTAAAAGCGGTTCTCTACCGACGAACATTCAATGGTGTAAAGGTATATGTTGTCGGTAGGGTAATGGAAAGTGTTGCTTTCTTAGAGTGTCCAATTGTTTGCACTGAATTAAAATGTGGAGAACTGTTAGTGCTTCACCCCATCTGTCACACAATGGCGGATCGCCACCGGACAAAAGATATGTGTGTGTCGTGTATCTGTGTCCTATCCTGAGCCTTGTTAGTGTTACCTCTATTAGACGTGATTTTGATACTGGGGGCCAATGGCCAAGATGTGGCTTGATAACGTGTAGCTTGTTTTGTGTGTGTCTATCCCACTTGCTCTGCCAGTAGTCCCTGAGCTTTCGTTTGCGAGACGGCTTAAGATCAAGGGGCGAGATCGATAAGGGTGTGGTGGAAGTGATTTCGTGGACGGATGCAGCAAGCTGATCCGCCATCACGTTACCTTGGATTTCGCGGTGCCCTGGCACCCAGCACACTACAACATGTTGTTCGAGTGTGTAGAGTGTGCATAAAATAAAGTAGAGGGAGTTGAGGACAGGGTTTTTTTGTTATTTAAGATTGTGCAGAGCCGTAACCACACTGAGGGAGTCCGTATAAATTACTGCTTTTTGTATTTGTGATTGATTGATGTGTTTAGCCGCCACAAGTACCGCGTAAGCTTCCGCTGTGAAGATACTTCTGCCTGGATGTAGGGGGCCAGCATCCGAAAAGGATGGGCCGACAGCAGCGTAGGACACAGAGGAGTTGGACTTGGAGGCATCTGTAAAGAACTCAGGACGTGTGCATTTGTGTCGAAGTTCCAGGAAGTAGTTTCAGATATGGCCAATAGGTGCACGTTTTGTAACTTCTAAGAAAGACACATCGCAGTCTATAATCTGCCACTGCTACGGTGGCGGGTAGACTCCAGTAGCCATTAAACTGTGTTCAAGTGACACTCCAGTTTCCTTAGTTACGCCCTTCAGGCGAACTGAGAAGGGCTGCCTCATCGAAGGCCTGTTTTGAAACAGAACAGAGCTCGACAAATCAATAATAGTGGAGTAAGAAGGGTGCTTTTTGTCTGCTTTCACCTTAAGAAAATATACAAAGGACTAGTAAGTCCGTTGTAGATGAAGCGACCATTCATTTGACTCAACGTAATGACTTTCTACAGGACTGGTGCGAAAAGCACCTATAGAAAGGCGGTTGCCCAAATGGTGCACGGGATCCAGCATCTTCAAAGCACCTTGAGTCGCAGACTGATAAACAATGGCTCCGTAATCTAAGCGTGTGCGAATAAGGCTCCTATACAAATTCAAGAGACATTGCCTGTCGATACCCCATGTAGTACGTGACAACACTTTCAGAACACTCATGGCTTTTAAACATTTTCTTTTTAAATACTTAATTTGCTGTACGAAGGTCAACTTGTTGTTCAAAATTAGGCCTAAGAATTTATGCTCGGCATTAACAGACAGACGTGGACCATTCAATTGAATGCCAGGTTCTGGGTGCATACCTCTCTTTCGGGAGAACAAGACACATGTGCTTTTTTGTGGGTTCAGTCGGAATCCATTTTCTTCTGCCCATTTAGAGACCTTGTTTAAAGCTAGCTGAACCTGCCGTTCACACATTGCCAGGTTGCATGACTTAAAGCCAAGCTGGACGTCATCGACATATGTACAATAGAACATATTACGGGGGATGGAAAGGTGCAAGGAATTCATTTTGATAATAAAAAGTGTACAACTAAGTACACCGCCTTGCGGTACTCCCGTTTCTTGAACAAACGATTGGGAGAGAACACTTCCCACACGCACACGGAATGTCCGATTGGACAAGTAACTCTCAATTATGGAAAGCATTTTACCGCGCACACCCAGGTGAGACAAGTCTCTTAATATGCCAAAACGCCATGTTGTGTCGTAAGCCTTCTCGATATCGAGAAACACAGAAAGAAAGTATTGTTTGTGGACGAAAGCGTCTCGGATCTGTGCCTCGATACGCACCAGATGGTCAGTGGGAGATCTACCCTCTCGAAACCCACATTGGTATTGGTCAAGCAGATTGTGTGTTTCAAGGAAATATAAAAGTCGGCGGTTTATCATTTTTTCAAAAAGTTTACAAAGGCAGCTGGTTAGTGCGATTGGCCTATAACTTGAAACAGAGGAAGGGTCCTTGCCCTGTTTCAAAATAGGGATAACAATGGCTTCATTCCAGGAAGTAGGTATGGTGCCAGAACGCCAGATAGTATTGTATAGGGAGAGTAAAGTTTTTCGTGTTTCAAGCGGCAGGTTTTTCAACATTTCATACATGACTTGGTCATGGCCTGGTGCAGAATTACTGCACTAATTTAGTGATTTTTGTAGCTCAGCTAAGTTGAAAGGTTGGTTGTATGCCTCGTATTTTGTACAGTTGTATTCCAGTTTCTGCTTTTCGATTTTTGCTTTATATCTTTGAAAAGCTTCAGTATAGTGTGAGGAACTAGAGACCTGCTCGAAGTGTGCACCGAGGAAGTTCGCCTGATCTTCCAGGCTGTCACCCTGTGTGTTTACGAGTGGGAGTGAATGTACTTGTCTTCCTGCTACTCTACCAACCATGTTCCAGACTTTAGCCTCTTGGGTATATGAAGTAATCCCCGATAAAAACTTGTGCCAGCTTTCTCTTCTGGCCTGCCGACGCGTTCTTCTGGCCTGAGACTTCATTTTCTTAAATGTGGCAAAGTTTTCGGCTGTCGGTGAGTCTCGATGCACCCTCCATGCTTTAATTTGCTGCCTGCGTGCATTTTGGCACTCTGAGTTCCACCGTGGCACACGTCGTTTTCGATGATGTCCATTCATTTGTGGTATGCTTTTTGTTGCTGCATCGATCAGAGACGCTGTAAAGTAGTCGACAGCCGCATCAATGTCTAAAGTGCACATGTCGCGCCAATTTATATGTGTGATGGTATAAAACTGTTCCCAGTTGGCTTTGCTTAATAGCCATTTTGGAAACTGGGGCGGGCATTCAGTTGATGTAGGTGTGCCCAAACTACGGGAAAATGGTCACTTCCGTAGGGATTAGTGATGACTTTCCAGTGAAGTAGAGGCACAAGCGATGGAGATACTATACTTAGGTCTATTGAGGAATAGGTATTGTTAGCGAGGTTATAATAGGTTGGTTCTTTCCGATTCAGGAGACACGCGCTTGAAGAGAGAAGAAACTGTTCAATCAGTCGACCTCGGGCGTCACAACGACAGTCGCCCCATAGCCTGTTATGTGCATTAAAGTCCCCTAGAACAAGATAGGGTTCGGGAAGTTCATCCATCAAAGACTGGAATTCATGTTTGCGTAATTGAATATGTGGAGGTATGTATATAGAGCAAACGGTGACAAGTCTGCCTAGAAGCACCACTCGAACAGCCACTGCCTCAAGAGACGTTTGGAGTTTCAAGTGTTTACATGCTAAACCTTGCTTAACTATAACAGCTAAACCTCCAGATGATGCCACGGCATCATCATGGTCCTTTCGAAAAATAATATAACTACGTAGAAAGTTGGTGTGTTTAGATTTTAAGTGTGTTTTCTGTACACACAGCACTTTTGGTGAGTGAATGTGTAGAAGTTCTTGGACATCGTCGAGGTTTGTGAGAAGGCCTCTGACATTCAATTGTAGAATCTGTGTTTCCATATATGATGGAAAGTGGTGCTGTGTGTACGAAAATGAAGTGGCTGTTCAAGTGAGAAGTTGTAACTTAAGTAGCAGGGCCGTTGTCGGGCTCTGTTATTGGTTTCTTGGTTCTTTTAGCGCGCTCTATGGAGCCACGCCACGTTTCCGGCACCTGAGGTACCGTGTTTGTGTCCATTGCCTCACGTGAAGCACTGGACGCCCGCGTACGCGAGCTGCTGTTGCGTATTTGCGACCTCGCCTGGTGAGACGTGGTCGGTCGACCCGAAGACCCTGGAGTCAACTGAGTCTCTGGCTTGGTAGGTGGAGCAGGCTTGGTTGCTTCCACCATGGGGGTGGCCACCACACCTGATGGCTCACTTTGCGTGGGTCTAGGTAGTGGCGGAGGGTGATGCGACGCTGCCCCCTGACGCGCCGCATCAGCGTAAGTTGTGCCGTGAAAAGCCGAACACCTTCGGCGTGCTTCCTTGAAGGAGGTATTTTCGCGAATCTTCAGTGTGATAATGTCTTTTTCTTTTTTCCACTGAGGACAAGAACGTGAATATGATGCGTGGTCTCCGTCACAGTTTACACAATGTAGGGTTTCATTACAATTGTCAGAGATGTGGCCTTGGGCACCGCATTTCGCACAAGCAGGTCGACCACGACAGCTCTGAGAGCCATGGCTGAACCTTTGACACTGGTAACATCGGCGGGGGTTTGGTAAGTAGGGTCTGATCGGTGTCTTTGTATAGCCAGTTTCTATTGTTTGTGGTAGTTCACTGGTGGCAAAGGTCAGTACCAAGTGTTTCGTGGGGGTTTTCTGATTGTTTCTTCGGATGACGATTCGCTTCACATTGGTCACATTCTGTTCTTTCCAGACCTCGAGGAGTTCAGCCTCAGTCAGGTCAAGGAGGTCTGTGTCAGAAACAACTGCACGTGCAGAGTTCATGGATCGATGAGGTGTTACGCTTATAAGGATGTCGCCGAAAGTTGCAAGGTTCTTTAGTTTGTGAAATTGTGTTTTCTCTCGGAGTTCTAAAAGAAGGTCACCACTAGCCATTTTTGTAACTTTGTAGCCATCACCTAATGTGGCTGTCAGGGACCGCGATACTATGAATGGGGACACTGTTCTGGCTGTTTTGCTGGGCTTCTCACTGTGTACAACATGATAACGAGGGAATACTTCTTTGGGTCGGCTGAAAAAGAAAAATTCTTCGGTGCGTACGCGCTTGGAAGCGGCACGATCATCGAGGAGTGGAAAACTTCTCTGCATAATAGAGGAATGTAATTCAGTTACGATGGCGGCCACCCACCACAGAGTCCAACGAGGGGACGCTACAAGGTTCATGAAACGAGAAACATGCAGACGCCAGCCGTACATCGCTACAATAACCTAATGCGCGTAGGGCAAGGTTGGCTAGTTGCACAAGGTTAACCCAAGCCGCCCATGAAATTGGGGAAGTTACAGAAGAAATTAGAAGACAGGATAGATTTAAAGAGGAGAAAAGTCCAAGGCGTGAGGGAGAGAGAGATAGAAAAAGGCGACTGCCAATTTTCCCTGGGTGGGTCAGCCCAGGGGTGCCGTCTACGTGAAGCCGGGCCAAAGGGGTGTGTTGCCTCTGCCGGGGGGCCTTAAAGGTCCAATCACCCAGCGTCGGCTCAACCCCCAGGATCCTCTTTTCCCCGGACACGGCAAAGCCACGCACGGCTAGGCGTGGGAGGGAGTAGAAACTTCCCCGTTAGCTCGGGTCCGTGGTGTCGCTACACACCAAACGCCTACTTGCGCAGGCGCCCCTGCGGGAGACTCACAAGACTGGCTGAATCAGTTGAAACCGCTGCTTCGTTGTATATATATATATATATATATATATATATATATATATATATTGCTACGGGGCGCCACAAAAGAACATAATAGGAAATAGGACGATGTTAAAGTGAGCTAGTGTAGGCTGGATTCCATAGTGCATGCCTGCCTGTTTGCCTAAAGTAAAGGTATTTTTCAGACGCCTTCCCCAGTAACATTTTGTGGAGGTGCGGATCTTCCCACAGTCAACATCTACGACGACTCTACGCAGTGGACGTTTCTTGGCTGCCTTTGCGATGTCTAGTCAAGACGAGAACGAGGATTCTTCGGAGACTAACCCAACCGTGCTTCGTCCAACTACGCAGAACCAACAGCACTGTATCCAGCCGTTACTAACCACGCCGTCGTCCTTACTTAACCACGTGACCAAGGCACCTTTTCGGGCAGCGACAGTACTGACATAAAGGAATGGCTTCAGCTGTACAAACGGGTGACCGCTCTGTACAACAAGGATCGGACGCTCATGTTGGCAAATATTATTTTCTACCTTGATGACAAAGCTAAAGTTTGCTTTTCCAACCACGAGGAAGGTATTACGAGTTCAGACATCTGTAAACAGAAACTCATCAATCTATTCGGCCAGCCCTTTGGGCGCCGTCGTGCTGCGCAGAAAGACCTAGCGTGCCGACTCCATTCCTGCACCGAGTCGTACGTTACATACATACATGCGCTCGCCCTCTGCCGGAAAGTTCACGACAAGATGCAAGAATCTGAAAAGGTCGCGCAAATACTCAAAAGAATTGCCGATGACGCCTTCAATGTGCTCGTGTTTGGAAGCTCATCGACCGTAGATGACGTTATTAATGAATGCCGACACTTCTAGGACGCGAAAAGTCGCCTTATCCCTCCTCACTTTTTGCGTCTTCCCAACACGGCTGCAACATCTACATGCGAAGAAGCCCGTTTGCCACCAAGCCCTGCTGCTTCCGAAAATATTGTGCGCATCGTGCGCCACGAAATCGAGGCAGATTCTCCCCTGTTTGACCAAGTCCAGATCCTCGACGACTCTGGCACCACGATTTCTTTGCTCAAGAGTGTGGTGCGCCAAGAACTGGCCAATGCCGGACTTGAAACGTTATGCCCCGTTAACAGACCTGACTACCGACTGCCCAGTACACCTAATATGCCCCGCGGACCGAACAACCGCCTACGTTAGCGCAACTCGGCAGAATGGCGAATTGCGGATGACAGGTCGATCTGCTTCAACTGTGGACGAGTCAGCTATATTTCACGTCAATGCCGCACTTCCTGGGATTGGCAGCCATGGTCGCATTATGCCAACACCCGACGCCCACCTGCTGGTTCTCGGATGCCGATCTAAGCGGAACAAGACGATGCTTCGCCATCCAGCACCACCCAACCGAACCGTTCTCCGTCGCCCTCTGGACGCATGTCCCACTCAACTAACCGATGTCGCTCCCCCTCACCCTCCTACAGCCAGTCCTTGGTAAACTGACGGGCGCAGCACCTAAACGTGAGCCCACTTCGATGACCTGACCCGAAATTCCTCTACATATGATATCTAGACACAACATTTTGATTAAAGTAAATGTTTACGGCACTTCTATGGCAGCACTCATTGACACCGGCGCTCACATATCAGTCATAAACTCCAGCCTTTGTGCTCGACTAAAGAAAGTGCTCACTCCTGCTCTGATCACTGTTGTCCGAGTAGCCGATGGTGCAATACCAGCGGTCACTGGGCTGTGTGCCGCCCGCGTGAGCGTTCCTGGACGTCATACCATTGTTCTGTTTTACGTACTGGACCACTGCCCACACGACATCATTTTGGGACTATATTTTTTGTCAAAGCATTCCGCCCTAATTGACTGTTCTGCTGGCGTTGTTCAGCTCGTCCTAGCACACGCCGTTGACCCTCCTGATCCCGCGCTGCCAAAGCTATGCTCCGCCGACTTTGTTCGCCTATCTGTTCGAGCTGTGACGTATATCGACGTCTTTTCTAACCCACCTGTGGCTGACGGCGATTATGTGTTTTCACCTAATCCTTCAGTCTTGTGTTCGCTCGTTGTTGCGTTCCCCCACACCATCATCACAATGAAGGACAACGTGGTATGTCTCTTTTTTGTGAACTTTGGACTTTGCTCTGAAGTGCTGCCACGAGGGATATCTCTTGCAACCCTTGCCCCAGACGATGACTACCACATATACACCTTAACACAGGATACACCGTCATCTGCCAGAATTCAGTCGGGCAGTACACCAGACTGCATAACTAAAATGATTGCCTCTGATCTCCCGGGTGAGCATGTGTCTGTGCTTCGTGGCCTTCTTGCGTCGTGTCAAGACGTGTTTGATCTTTACGACCGACCCCTTGGTCAAACGACCATCGTAAAGCTTCGGATCAACACCGGCGATGCAAATCCAGTAACCCGGCGAGCCTATCGGGTTTCCTTCCCCGAGCGCCACGTGATCCAGCAAGAAGTTGACAAAATGCTTGCCCGAGACATCATTGAACCTTTTTGAAGTCCTTGGGGTTCGCCCGTTGTGCTCGTGAAAAAGAAAGATAACAGCTGGCGCTTTTCTGTCGACAACAGAAATCGTAACAAAGTTACAAAAAAAGACGTGTACCCTCTGCCACGGATAGATGACGCTCTTGACTGCCTTGGTGAAGCAAATTATTTTTCTTCCATCGCGCTTCGTTCCGGGTACTGACAGATATCAGTTGATGATCTGGACTGTGAAAAGACGGCATTTATAACTCCCTACGGGCTATATCATCTCAAATTAATGTCGTTATTGTTATGCAATGCCTCGGCTACATTCGAACAAATGATGGACGCTCTTCTTCAAGTTTTCAAGTGATCAATCTGCTTATGTTACCTTGATGACGTCATTGTTTTTTCGCCAACTTTCGAAACTCACCTCGAGCGTCTCTCAACAATTTTTTCGGTTTTCCGAAAAGCAGGGCTCCAACTAAACTCGTCGAAATGTCACTTCGGCCGCCGGCAGCTCACTGTGCTTGGACACCTTGTCGATTTTTCTGGTTTTCGTTCCGATCCTGAGAAAGTCCGCGCCATCAAGGGTTTCCCTGTGCCGACCTCTGCGAACGAGGTTCGAAGCTTTGTGGGCCTTTGCTCTTACTTTCGTACATTTGTGCGGAATCTCGCTGACGTTGCATGCCCGCTTACGAATCTATTTTAAAAATGTGACTTTTGTGCGGGGGCCTGAACAAGCCAGAGCATTCGTTGAACTGACGACTAGACATACGACGCCACCTATTCTCGGCCACTGTGATATATGCGCTTCAACGGAAGTGCGTACCAACGCCAGCAGCCACGGAATCGGAGCCGTTTTGGCACAACGACTGCATGGCTGCGAGCGCGTTATTGCATATGCTAGCCCTATTTTATTGCTGCAGCAGAGCGAAAATACTCCATCACAGAAAGCGAATGTGTCGCGCTCATTAGGACAGTGGCTAAATTTTCGGCCGTATTTGTATGGACGCTCGTTCAAGGTTGTCGCTGATCACTAAGCCTTATGCTGGTTGTCATCCTTAAAAGAACCTAGTGGACGTCTCAGCCGGTCGGCTTCTCGGCTACAGAAATATTTCTGCACGATTGTGTGCAAATCAGGCCGCCACCATAAGGGGGCTGATTGCTTGTCGCGTCATACAGTAAACCCAGCAGACCTTTCTCAGAGCGATGAGTCTACTTGCGTTTCGTCACTTTTCGCGTTCAGCAAAATCGGAGATCAGCAACGCCGTGACTCACCTCAGAGATAAAATCTTTCGGCTCGGTGGTCCCACAACTCCTCTGTCTCTCCGTATGTTCCTGCTCCAATATGGCGTTATATATCGCTACAGCATGCATCCTGACGGGACTGAGCTGTTGTTGGCCCTACCACAACTTATGCGTCAGACTGTCCTTGTACAGTTGCCTGATATTCCGACAGCTGGTCACCTGTGAGATTCAAAAACTTGTGACCACATTCGAAGTCGCTTCATTTGACTCGGTACTTACCGATCCGTCTGCCGTTACGTCACCTCATGCAAATCGTCTCAACACTGCAAAAAACCAGCAACCATTTCAGCGGGACGCCTTCAGCCCATTCAGATCCTATCCGAACCATTTAATAGGGCAGGTGTTGACTTACTAGAACCATTCCCTTTATCGGCCAGCGGAAACAAGTGGATAGCAGTCGCCACGAATTACACCACTCGGTATGCCATCACGCGGGCCCTTCCTACCAGTTGTGCGACCAACGTCGCTGAGTTTCTCTTAGAAGACGACATGCTACACCGCGGCGCTTCTCGGCCAATGCTTACCAATCAGGGTCGCTAATTTTTATCACAAGTTATCCAAGACATATTGCACTCTTGCGCTACAAAGCACAAGTTCACAACGGCGTATCATCCTCAAACCAACGGGCTCACGAAGCGGCTAAATAGAACCATCAGGGACATGCTCGCCATGTACAGTTCTTCCGACCATCGTAACTGGGAGTCCGCCCACGCATTTGTGACATTTGCCTATTATACGTCCCGTCATGATACTGCAGGTTTCTCGCCATTTTAACTCATGTGCGGGCGAGAATCTACGTTGCCTTTTGACACGCTCTTTTCTGCCATTAGCCACACGTCCGAATGTGCCCGCCTAGTGATCTCTAGAGCTTTAGAGGCACGTAAGATAGCTCGCCTGCGTCTAAGCGATTGGCAGAAACGACAACGACTGGTCTACTATTCCTGCCGTGTCGATGTCTCCTTCAGTCGTGTTGACACAGTCCTTTTCTGAACGCGGTCATGGTGAGTTGGCCTGTGCAAAAAGCTGACTTCGCCGTACTCGGGTCTGTACCGTGTGGTGCGCCAAGTCACCATCGTGACATATGAAATTGAACCTCTTAATTTCACCAGCGCGCGATCGTGTTCTGACGTTGTTCATGTCACGAGGCTGAGGCAATATTACTCGGACCAAAGAAACACTGAGACGGTGCCTTCGCTGCCTGGGGTGATGCTACGGGGAGTCAGAAATGAACATAATAGGAAAGAGGATGACGTTTAGGGCGAGCTCCTGCAGACTGGGCTCTATATTGTATGCCTGCCTGTTCACCGAAAGTCAAGGTATTTTTCAGACGCCATCTTCCCGTAACAAATATATATATATATGTATATATATATATATATAAATATATATATATATATATATATATATATATATATATATATATATATATATATTGTAAGAATTGTTATATTGAACATATTACGAGCTGGCAGCTGACCAGTAGTCCCTCATATACAACCTAACGGCACCAAGTCTGCCAGTACGGAGACCATCGTTATGAATAAGGGAAAGAAGTATATACCTAAGGGCTCGTTTTTCCGTTTTTTGACACAATAATAATGAGATCTAAAAGACAATATAGCAAGGAATGTATAAGAGAAATTATCAAATCTTTGTAATGTAAATAGAAAGAAAGAAAAGTGGGTGAAAAAATAACTTACCGTGAGCAGGAATCGAACGTACGGCCTTCGAATAACGTGTTTGACGCTCTACCACTGAGCTATCATGACGCCTATCCTCCCAGCCACTTTATTGGGTTTATACGCGAAGTTAAACGTGAGAATGTCAGTCAGCGCCACCTGCCACCATAGCGGCAAGTGTGGCACGCTCTTTTATGAGCCTTTATGGCGTCACGTAGCACATTAACCTATTAGGATCTGGCAGCTCGTATACAACCTAACGGCACCAAGTCTGCCACTACGAGGCCCTCGTTGATGAATAAGGGAAAGAAGTGTTTACCTAAGGGCTTGTTTTTTCGCGTTTTGGCGCAATAATAATGAAATCTAACAGACAATTGCGCCAGGGTATCTTTAGGCGAAGGTATTAGAACCAATTTAATGTAAATAGGAAGAAAGAAATGTTGGTGAGAATATAAGGTGCCGAGAGTAGAAATTTAACCTATGACCTTCGAATAGCCCTTAGGTGTACACTTCTTTCTCTTATTCAATAACGAGGGTCTCGTACTGGCAGACTTGGTGCCGTTAGGTTGTATACGAGGGACTATTCGTCAGCTGCCAGCTCGTAATGAGTTCACCCGCTACGTGCCGCCACACAGGCTCATAAAACAGTGTGCCACACTCGCCGCCATGTATACAGGTGGCGCTGATTGACACTCCCACGTTTAAATTCACATATAAACCTAATAAAGTGGCTGGGGGCATAGCCGCCGGGTTATCTTCGTGGTAAAGCATTGGACGCGTTATTTGAAGGTCGTAGGTTCGATTCCTGCTAACGGCAAGTTATTTTTTCACCCATGGGCCCGGTAAGAAAGAAAGCGTAGACCGAAATAGGCGCGCAAAAAAGCAAAAAAAGTGACTTGGGGGCTATATCCTAATCGATAGAATACTACCACGTAAGAAGTTCAAGAAGGCATTCACTGGTTTTCCGTGCGAAGAAAGTTTATGTCGCCTTTCAAGCACTGACTGTTCTGACAAGGGTATGTCGTCAAGACGAGCTAACGCAGCAGCTAGCGGTAGTCTTTTCACGCTGTAGCATGGGCAGTGACAGACAACGTGCTCTATCAATTCATAGCTGCCTCACTGACCGCTTACTTATGCATTGCGTTCGTTAAGCACCGATGGTGGAACACACACAGCATATGAATGGCGCCAAATGTCTTGTATATTAAAGTTCCCGACTAATATTCATCACGTCAACGGTGGCGACTACGATAAAGCGGATGCCTTAATAAGGAGTCATGTGAACACCGTCATGCCCAAACTAGACGTTGATCTCCCCGCTTTGGCAGCCGCTCCACGTGAATCTGGTGAATTCAAACACCTGTTGACCACGACCACTACTGCCCTGCAACACAAGTGTATTCTGGTTTCCGGATCCGATGACAGGGTTTGCTGTGACACAAGCGTCGGTAGAGCCCGTCTGTTCATACCTGCGAGCCTCCATCGCCAGGTGTTCCAGTCTTTGCACGAACTGTCTCATCTGAGGAAAATGCAACCCAAAGACTGGTGAAGGCAAGATTTGTGTGGCTGGGCGTAGATCAGCACATCCGACGCTAGGCACATGAATGTGTAGCTTGCCAGCGCTGGGAACACTCCCCACTTATGATTCTCGCTTTAATCCTGTCCACCTGGACATGAAGTTATGAAGCATGGAGGCTTGGGCAAGTTGGTAAGAAATAACTGAATGTATGAACAGCACACCCTAAACGTAGCTAAATTGTAACTACGGAAGCGAAAAACCAAAGATAGAAAAGAGCACTGTTTTAATAGCGGAGCGGTGTACATATATAGGTGAAAAAAGAGAATGGGCATGCGTAGAAGGATGTTGTTAACAACCACTGCAATACAATGTCCGCAAACTCTTATTTTTTTGTTGAATGAGCTGGAAACACACACATAGCCTAAAAAGTGAGGAAGGCACGTAATCTAATTTTGCAACAGCGAAACTGATGGGGAACTTAAGCATTTACCATCAATCTTTCTTATGTGATACGATTCAGTTATCTCACGCATGACCTGCGAGTGGTGCTTGCCTATCAATTCGCACCGCTAAAAGAGGGGCACGCAGCCGCAATCTGGGCAGTGGATTCCGAGTGGTCCTCAAACCACATTGTGCACATTAATCATATTGTCACGGGGTCGTGACGTGGCCGAAGACAGGAAACTTTGTGTTGGAATTTAACTGTTTATTTGGGCGAACCTGTGCCCGGTAAAGGGAAAGTCTAATTACAGCAGCAGTCTTGCACAGATAGCAGTCTCGGACTGATAGCGGCGAACGCAGCGTCGGCCTTCAATCAACAACTGACAGGCGGCGAAGCGCGTCGGCATTCGTACTCTTGCCGTCGAACGTTCTAGTGCTATCGCTGGCGGTGGCGTAGGTTCCAGAACAATCTGTACCGTTCGCACAGTGGGCGTGATCTTATCGAAATGATCCACTACAGTCCGGAACCTTCTCGGAAACTGCAGGCGCGGTTTGTGCTGAGAATCGTGTGGTGTTTTGGGACAATAACAAAAACTTCGGAAATGAAACGTGGCATTGCCCCCCTCTGAAAAAAGGCATCGTCCCGATGCTTTAACTAAAGATGAAAGTACAATAATAATGCAAGAAAGTACAATTAATAAATTACGATACAACAATAATACAAAAAACTGGTTCAGTTTGTTAACGCGCATGAAACGGCTTGAGGCGCGCGACATGGACGACTTCAGGTCGCGATCGGCGTCGTTGAGAGTTCGTGATGCCGTCGGGGACAACCTCGTAATCAAGTAGGCCGAGACGTCGAACCACCCTGTACGGTCCGAAGTACCGTCGCAGAAGCTTTTCACTTAGTCCACGTCGGCGTATCAGCGTCCACACCCAAACACGTTCACCGGGCTGGTATTCCACGAAGCGTCGTCCAAGGTTGTAACGGTGGCTGTCGGTCGTCTGTTGATTCTTGATACGGAGACGCGCAAGTTGTCGGGCTTCTTCGGTGCGTTGAAGGTACTCGCTCACATCGAGGTTTTCTTCGTCGGTGACGTTGGGTAACATGGCATCGAGCGTCGTTGCCGGGCTCCTTCCGTGGACCAATTTGTATGAAGATATCTGCGTCGTCTCCTGCATCGCCGTGTTGTATGCGAAGGTCACATACGGAAGAATGGCGTCCCACGTCTTGTGTTCGACATCGACGTACATTGACAGCATGTCGGCGATCGTCTTGTTAAGCCGCTCCGTGAGACCGTTAGTCTGTGGGTGGTACGCTGTCGTCTGGCGGTGGTTTGTTTGGCCGTATGCCAAGATCGCTTGAGTTAAGTCGGCAGTAAATGCCGTTCCTCTTTCGGTGATAAGGACCTCCGGGGCGCCGTGACGTAGGACATTATTTTCGACGAAGAACTTAGCTACCTCGGATGCACTGCTTTTTGGCAAGGCTTTTGTCTCGGCGTAGCGGGTGAGGTAGTCGGTAGCTACCACGATCCACTTGTTTCCGAAAGCCGACGTCGGGAACGGCCCCAGCAGGTCCATACCAATCTGCTGGAAAGGTCGGCAAGGTGGATCAATTGGCTGCAGAAGTCCCGCTGGCCTTGTCGGCGGTGTCTTGCGTCGCTGACAGTCCCGGCATGTTCTCACATAACCAGTGACGTCGGTGGTAAGACGTGGCCAGTAGTACCTTTCTTGTACCCTCGCGAGCGTGCGAGAAACACCGAGGTGCCCTGCCGTCGGATCGTCGTGCAGGGCCTGCAGGAGTTCTGGTCGCAGAGCTGAAGGCACCACAAGGAGGTACTCAGCTCGAAGCGGTGAAAAGTTTTTCTTTTGTAGAAGACCGTTTCGTAGAAATAACGACGCAAGTGCGCGCTTGAATACCTTCGGGACTTCGGCGGTCCTGCCTTCGAGGTATTCTATTAGGGCCTTAAGTTCTGGGTCGGCCCTCTGTCGTTCAGCGAAGTCGTCGGTAGTTATAGTTCCTAAGAAGTAGTCATCATCCGGGTCGTCGGGTAGCGGTTGGTCGACAGGCGCACGAGAGAGACAGTCGGCGTCGGAGTGTTTTTTGCCGGACTTGTAAATGACAGTAATGTCATATTCTTGAAGTCTCAGGCTCCATCGTGCGAGGCGACCTTAAGGGTCCTTCAAGGTGGCTAGCGAACACAATGCGTGGTTGTCGCTCACAACTTTGAAGGGTCTGCCGTAGAGGTAGGGGCGAAATTTCGACGTAGCCCAGATGACGGCGAGGCACTCCTTTTCTGTTGTGGAATAATTTGCTTCTGCTTTGGATAGCGATCGGCTGGCCTAACTAATAACCCTTTCAAGTCCGTCAGCCCTCTGCACAAGAACGGCGCCAAGACCTACGATACTTGCGTCAGCATGTATTTCTGTTTCGGCGAATTCGTCGAAATGGGCAAGTAACGGAGGCGTCTGGAGGCGATGTTTAAGCTCCTGGAAAGCGTGTTCCTGCGGCGTTTCCCACTTAAACTCCACGTCGGCCTTGGTAAGGTTATTGAGAGGATCAGCAATGCGGGCGAAGTTTTAGATGCGGAAGCATCGTATACTTGCGCCTTGTAGTGCGCCGTCCGCGCCGTCCGCGCCGTCCGCACCGCTTCTCGAACATTCGACAGCTGACGCGCGCGCATGCGCCGTCGCGCCGTCGCCCACCATCTGTGCCGCGCGCGCTTCTCCTTCGAGAACATTCGACAGCTGACAGCGCATGCGCCGTCGCGCCGTCGCCATCTGTGCAGCGCGCGCGCTTCTCCTTCGAGAACATTCGACAGCTGACAGCGCATGCGCCGTCGCGCTGTATATATACTCAAGGTCGGCGCTCGCTCGTTCAGTTGCCGCTCGTCCGTTGGTTTGTACGGCGCGTCGACGTCCGAAGTCGCCGTGAAATGAATGCCAACGAATCCACAAACAGAATGAGCGACGTCCCTTCGACCAGCGCCGGCCAAACTGTTGGCGGAACCGCTTCCGCATCCTCCTCAGTGTTCCCCCGAGGGAAGCTGCGGGCATTTTTTTTCACGAACAGCCTATAATAGGCACACAGGCCCAGAAATCGGCGCACGGCTTTCTTCTCAGTGGGCGGCGGGAAGTCGGCGATGGCGGCTGTTTTCCGTGGATCGGGACGAACTCCAGACTTGCTGATTACGTGCCCCAGAAACAAGAGCTCCTCATACGCAAATCTGCACTTTTCTGGCTTCATTGTGAGCCCGGAAGTCTTGATGGCTTGAAGTACAGCTTCAAGGCGCCGAAGAGGCTCGTCGAAACTCGAGGAAAACACGACGACGTCGTCCAGGTAAACAAGGCAACTCTGCCACTTCAATTCTGCCAGTACTGTATCTATAACGCGTTGAAAAGTTGCAGGCGCTGAGCAAAGGCCGAAGGGCATCACCTTAAACTCGAAGAGGCCGTCCGGTGTTATAAACGCCGTCTTCTCTCGGTCTCTTTTGTCGACTTCCATTTGCCAATAGCCAGTCTTGAGGTCCATTGACGAAAAGTACTTGGCGTTATGGAACCGATCAAGTGCGTCATCTATTCGTGGGAGAAGATACACGTCCTTTCTTGTGATTTTGTTCAGGCGGCGATAATTGACGCAGAAACGTAGGGTCCCATCCTTTTTCTTCACTAACACCACGGAGGATGCCCATGGACTCTTGGACGGCTGGATAATGTCATCCCGCAGCATTTCTTTAACTTGTCTTTTCATGGCCTCACGTTCTCGCGTCGAAACCCTGTACGGACTCTGACGGAGTGGTCTGGCATTTTTTTTCGGTTATGATGCGATGTTTCGTGATTGGGGTCTGCCGAATTTTCAATGACGACGAAAAGCAATCTTCGTATTGCAGGATCAGGGCCTTGAGCTGTTCTTGCTTATCGTTCGGAAGTCTGGGATTGACGTCGAAAGCTATGGGAGGGGCTTGGTTGCTCTGAGCAAGTTCCACAGAATCGGCGAGGGCAAAAGCACTGGTGGCTTCGACAAGTTCTTCGATGTATGCGACCGTTGTTCCTTTGTTCACATGTTTGTACTCATTGCTAAAATTCGTGAGCATAACCGTTGCTTTGCCTCCCCGCAGCTCTGCAATTCCTCCTGCGACGCAAATATTTCGGGTGACCAACAGATGCTGACTGCCTTCAACGACGCCTTCCAAGTCAGGTGATTCAGGAGCGCCGACTGAAATAATGACGCTTGAGCGAGGCGGAATGGTGACTTGTTCTTCCAGCACATTCAAGGCATGGTGTCCTGACGGTGTGCGCGGCGGTAGTGCTTCTTCTGTGGATAACGTTATCGACTTTGTTTTTAGGTTGATGACAGCAACATGGAGGCATAAGAAGTCCATGCCAAGGATGACATCTCTCGAGCAACGCTGTAGGACTACGAAGGCTGTAGGATAAATACGGCCGTTAATGGTGACTCTCGCTGTACAGATTCCTGCAGGCGTTACGAGATGACCTCCGGCTGTGCGGATTTCAGGGCCTTTCCAAGCTGTCCTAACTTTCTTTACCTTCGCGGCGAACGACCCACTTATGACAGAATAGTCGGCTCCAGTATTGACGAGAGTGGTCACATTGTGGCCGTCGATAAGAACGTCGATGTCGCTAGTTCGCCGTCTCGCATTACAGTTAGGGCGTGGCGTCGGGTCACGGCTGCGTCGGCTTGTTCCGCTGCTTCCATGTTGCGTCGTCAGGCCACCTTCGGTAAGTGAGCTTTCGCCGTCAGGGCTTTTCCTGTTTGGCGTTGTGTTCGGAAAGCTCCGTCGCGGCGTCGTCGTCGTCGGAGGATTTTTGGTAGTTCGTCGCACAGCAACCGCACCTCCACTGGTTGCTGCCCTTAGTTTCCCGGATACGGGCTAGGAGACCGGCCCCGCGTTGGGCCAGAGTACTGCCGGTGGTGCGGTGACGTGCGGCGGCTGGGCGAAGGCGAACGCGAAGGGCTTCGTGGTGTCCACCGAGTTGCTGTCAGGTAGTCGGCGATGTCACGTGGTCGTTCTCCTGGCTGTGGACGCGGTGCATTGACAGCGAAGCCACGCAGTCCCATCTGTCGGTACTGGCAACGGCGGTATGTGTGTCCGGCCTCGCCGCAGTGGTAGCAGAGCGGGCGATGGTCAGGGGTGCGCCAGACGTCAGTCTTCCTCGGTGCACTGCGCTGGGCCGCTGGCGAACGGTATGACGTCGGTGGGGGTGGTGGCGACGATGGCGTCTGTCGACGGAAGTGCGATTGGGCGGCGTTTTGGCGTGGACGGGGAGGAGCGTTGTGGCGCAGTGCAGCGGCGTAGCTCATAGCTTCCGGCTCGGGCAGCTGTGCGTGGGGAATTTGAAGCGATTGCCGGACTTCTTCTCGCACAAGGTCAGTGATCGAATCCACTTGAGGCTGCGCCGAAGGCAACAGTTGGCGCAGCTCTTCCCGCACGATCGCTCGGATCGTTTCACGCAGGTCGTCGGAGTCAGTGGCTTGAGCAGCAGCGCATTCTGGAGTCAGGCGACGATTATACTGTCTGGTGCGAATGTCCATGGTTTTTTCGATGGTGGTCGCCTCGGATACAAATTCTTGGACGGTGTTCGGTGGATTCCTCAATAGTCCCGCGAAGAGCTCCTGTTTGACCCCTCGCATGAGGAAACGAACTTTCTTTTCCTCGGACATGTCCGGGTCAGCGTGACGGAATAGGCGGGTCATATCCTCTGTGAAAATTCCAACCTTTTCATTTGGTAGCTGAACCCGGGTCTCGAGTAGAGCAGCGGCCCTCTCTTTGCGAGCGACGCTCGCGAACGTTTGCAGAAATGCGCCGCAGAAGACATCCCACGTTCGGAGCGTGGACTCCCGATTCTCTAGCCAGGTCCTTGCGGTGTCTTCCAGGTAGAAGTACACACGACGGAGCTTTTCTTCGTTGTCCCAGTGGTTGAGGGCGGCCACGCGGTCGTATGTTTCTAGCCAGGTTTCCGGGTCCTCAAACGATGAGCCATGGAACGTTGGTGGTTCCCTGGGTTGATGAATGACGATCGCGGGCTGGGACGCTCCGGTTGTCATTGTCGCTGCAGTCGAGGTCATGGTCTTGGTCTTCCGTGCCTTGTCTTGTAGAAGGCCGTACTCCGGTGGGAGACCTTGCTGTCAGCGGCTTGTTCGCTGCTCTTAGTTGGCGTCGGTGTCTTCTCCGCGACGGGGGCTGGGTTCACGGCTTGACGGGGGCGTCCGGTACATGAACGAAGCAGCACCTCCACCAGATGTCACGGGGTCGTGACGTGGCCGAAGACAGGAAACTTCGTGTTGGGACTTAACTGTTTATTTGGGCGAACCTGTGCCCGGTAAAGGGAAAGTCTAATTACAGCAGCAGTCTTGCACAGATAGCAGTCTCGGACTGATAGCGCCAACGCAGCGTCGGCCTTCGATCAACAACTGACAGGCGGCAAAGCGCGTCGGCATTCATACTCTTGCCGTCGAACGTTCTAGTGCTATCGCTGGCGGTGGCGTAGGTTCCAGAACAATCTGTACCGTTCGCACAGTGGGCGTGATCTTATCGAAATGATCCACTACAGTCTGGAACCTTCTCGGAAACTGCAGGCGCGGTTTGCGCTGAGAATCGTGCGGTGTTTTGGGACGATAACAAAAACTTGGGAAATGAAACGTGGCAATATTGCGCTTTCTTAAACGGTCATTAAAGCACTTTCCGGTTTGTCCTATGTATATATAACTGCAAGATAGCGGAATAAGGCATACGGCACCAATAACTCAAGGTAAAGTGCCCGCTCTGTGTTTCACAGAGCATCTTATTATACTCTCAGCTGGATGAAAGCTTTGATAGCTTTCCCGGGGAGGAAAATACAAAAGCGAAATCAGCGCGTTTTCCTGCTTTTTTTAGCCTATGCAAAACTTTGTGCAGATAAGAGGGAGGAGGAGGAGGAAGAATAAATGAGGAGAGACAGGGAGGTTAGCCAGTTCTCAGACCAGCTGGCTACCCTGTACTGGGGAAGGGGGTAAAAAGGATAAAAGATGAGAGAAAAGAGACGTAAAAAAGGAAAGAGAAGGTCATCAGACGATCCACGACGCTGTTTACAGTCTGTCTCTAGAACCACTTGCCCGCAGAAAGCGCAACAACGCTCTCAATGTCTTGCGTGCAGAGGACGGTCTCGGTCAGTGTCCTAATACCCTTTCTTCCAACAATTGGCGATTGTCTATTCTATCTAAAGCTTTCGACAGTTCTTTTCTTGGCACACTGAAGCGGGGACACTCACAGAAAAGATGGGAAAAAGTCTCTGCGCAGCCACAGTTGTCACAAGTCAGGCTTCTGGCCATTCTGATTCGAAACGAATAAGCATTCGTAAAGGCCACCCCAATCCACAAACTGCACAAAAGTGTCTCCTCTGCTCTGGTTATTCCTGATGGAAGATGGAGCTGTAGGTGTGGGTTCAGATTATGAAGGTGGACGTTGGTGAATGCCGGTGAATAACACTGAGCGAGTGTCAGTTCTCGTGCAAGTGATCGAAGCCTTGCAGCGGCGTCCGTTCTTGATAATGGTATAGCTACACAAGGGGCATCATCATGAGCAGCTCGGGCTGCTTCGTCTGCACGGTCGTTTCCATCAATGCTGCAGTGGCCTGGTATCCATTGATACGCTATGTCATGTTGTTTCTCTATAGCCCGGTGATGAAGCAGTCGTATTTCAGCAATTAGGTGTTCGTTTGGTCCATGACGATATGGCGAGGCAATGCCCTGGAGAGCTGCTTTGGATTCGGAGAATATTGACCATGTCTGTTGCGGTTCTTCAACTAGGAACTCCAGAGCGGCACGAATAGCGGCCAGTTCTGCCGCCGTGGATGATGTCAGATGTGAGGTCCTGAACTTTATTGTGATGCATTTCTCCGGAATTACCACTGCGCCTGTTGAACTTGTTGAAGTGACCGACCCATCCGTGTAAATGTGAATGCGTCCAATGTGTTTCTCATGCAGAAACAGTAATGTTGTTTGTTTTAGGGCCAAATTTGACAAATTTTTTTCTTTCGCATTCCGGGGATGGTTATCAGGGCTTCCAGTGGATGTAGAATCCACAATGGTAACGGCGGTCTTGCTACGTGTGTGACGTTCGTGAGAATCACCATGCGATGTGGGGCAACAATAGAGCAGAACGCAAAGCATGGCCTGGAAGTTGGAAGGGAGGCGAGGTGATGCGATTGAATCCGGGTGGCATGTCTTATGTGCGTTTTTAAAGCATCGACACGAATGTAGGTTGTGATAGGGTGTTCATGAGTGATTGCGACAGTCGTTGCTGATGATGCGCATCTCGGCAGCCCAAGGCATATTCTCAGTGCTTGAGCTTGTAATGACTGGAGGACGTGTGCGTTTGTTATGCGGGCCTTGCCAAGCACAGGTAGGCTGTAGCGCATGAAGCCAAGAAAAAGTGCAGCATACAGTTGAAGCATGGCTCGTACCGATGAACCCCATGATTTTCCCGCAAGAAACCTTAGGACGTGGGTGATTATGGTCAGTTTCTTCTTCATGTAAGCGATATGAGGGCTCCAAGACAAATCACGATCTATTATTACTCCCAGGAAACGGTGAGTCTTGAAAGCTGATTGTGTGTCCATTAATTCTGATGCGGTATGGCGTCATTGTATTGCGCGTATACGCAACCAGTAAGAATTTCTCAGATGACAGCTCTAGTCCTCATCCTTGAAGGTAGTTTGCCATCAATGTAGCCGCTGTCTGAAGTCTGGCTCGTACGTGTAGACGCGTGACCCCTGATGCCCAGATGCAGATGTCGTCCGCGTATATCGACAGATGTATGGAGTGTGGCAGGACGTCAACGAGGCCGATGAGCGCAAGGTTGAAAAGTATGGGGCTTAGGACCCCACCTTGAGCTACGCCGCGATAAGTATGATGTTGCCTTGTTGCGCTATCTTCTCTCTGAACGAAAAAGGTTTTGTCCTTCAAATAGCTGTAGATTCATTGGTAAACGCGGCCTCTCAATCCAATGCTGCTCAAGGCGTCCAGGATGGCTTCATGTAGTACATTGTCGTATGCAGCCTTAATATCCAAGAAAAGTGCCACTGATAATCTCTTTAGGCTTTTCTGCTGTTGTACAGACGTGACAAGATCAACAACATTGTCTATGGAAGACCGTCCACGTCGAAAGCCGGTCAAAGCATCTGGGTATATATTGTTAGGTTCCAAGTACCACTCCAGGCGAGTCAGCACCATTCTCTCCATCACCTTTCTAAAATAGCTGGCAAGCGCGATGGGGCGATAAGAGGCCATGTCCAGAGGCGATTTGCCTGGTTTGAGCAGGGGCACAAGGTGGCTGCACTTCCACGAAGGAGGAACCAAACCATTGCTCCACGAGTCATTGTATACAGCTAGAAGGACACGCCAAGCTGTTCGTCTTAGGTTAGCAAGGGCCTTGTAAGTGACTCCATCGGGTCCAGGCGATGACGAGCGTTTGCATGCTGCCAATATGCCTGAAGCTCCTCTAGAGAAAACATATTGTTCATCCGAGCGTCTCTTGACACCGGCGCGTTTCGTAGGTTACTCGTGTTGATCCCGGACCCCTTGTTTGCAACCCTGGCACAGAAGTCTTCCGCTACATCGATTTCACGCCGGCCTTGGTGGAGAGCAAGGCATTTGAACGGACGATGCTGTTGTGGCAATGTTCGTAGGCTGCGGAATATTCTCCATATTTGCGAAAGAGGTTTGTGGGGATCGAGCGACTCGCATATAGATTTCCATCGTAGTGACTGTAGTGCATTGATTCGACGTTTAATCTTCTTTTGTAGACGTCTCGCTTCCCTCAAGTCGTAGATGGATTTCGTGCGCCTATAACCGCGTTCGGCGCGACGACGGATTGCGTGAAGTCGCTCCAACTCCATCATATATTTGCAAAAATCTGGCAAAGCTTCACAATTAAACATTGCCTCATGGATAGCCGCCTTCATTATATCTTCTAAGCTTTCAAGAGAACCTTTTTGGTTTCTCTCGCATTGCTTCTCTGTGGATGATCTGTACATTGACCAGTCTATCCGTGAAGTGGGCGCGATGGGCGACTTGCTTAGCTCCTTGATTTTTATATAGGTGGGGATGTGGTCACTGCCATGCGTTTCATTGTCCGCAAACCACTGCACCTTGGTACTTAGGCTACTCGACACAATAGTTAGGCCGAGACAGCTACTATATGTCAGACCCCGTAAAAACGTGAGAGTGCCGTCATATAAACAATATAGTTGGTGGTCAGATGCAAAGGAGGACACATCTCTTCCCCGACGGTCCATCTTCTGGCTTCCCCACAGGGTTGGTGAGCGTTAAAATCACCGTTAAAAATCCATGGCCTAGGTGTCGCTTATATAATGGCGCTTAATCTTGCTGGGTCGAAGCGGCCTGAAGGCGAAATATATAAAAGACTGCAACACAGTTCTTACGCTCTCAGTCAGGTGCTGGATGACGAGCGGCATATAGGCACCACACTCCTACAGTACTCACTGAAATCCTGTCTATAAAGATTCCAAAAATAAAGTACCTGTGACAGCCATGCAGCGCAGAAGTACTGCCTAGAGCCAGTAAAAACGTGCTCAAGAAGAAAAAAAAGGAGAACGCTGCTGCCTCTGTCGTGCCAGCCTGGTGTCCGTAGCCGGCATCAGCTTATTCATACCCCTATCGCAAAAAGCAGTGGCACTGGCCTAGCGTCATACCTGATTACTGGACCAGTGTCCGGTGTGGCACTGACACTGGGACAGTGCCACGCTGCATGAGGCATGCTGGCACTGCACACTGGGACACCCATTGTAGGTCAAAATCTGGCTTTTAATTGTGTTTAGAAGTTGTGGTCATGCGCACATCATAATTAGAGCTGAAACACGCACGCAGTGCAAAAAGAAAAAAAACTGAAAAAAAAACTAAGTGAGCCGGAGTCGAACGTATATCCTTAACATATCACGTGTTCTAAGCCAGACACGGCGCCCACTACTCCACACCTAAAACACGAGCGTGACATTATTTTTCTTGATCTTAAAAGTAATTCAGGTGTCCAATATTTTGAATTTGTTGTTTACATATGCAGTGTTTCATGTGTTCGTGCTCGCGCTAAACTTGCGATTGTTAGCTCAGTCTTTGCGGGTTGCCTTGGATCACATCCATCTGGCACGTTTTGCGGCAAAGCTTGTTAGCGTAGCTGCAGATGTGTTACGTCAATCGTAGTGACTCGCTATGCGGTTAGCCATACCTATGGATAAAACAGCGTTCATCTGTACTGCTCGCTGAGCACTGTAGATTTCGCCCCTCGATAGTTTGGAAGTATTTCCTGTCCTCATCGTTTACGTTCCGCGAACGACAGCCGCAGCAGTTCATCTCTAGCCGAAACGACCACTAGGCTTAGGGCCGTACTTCTTGTGCCACGGTTGCTGTGAAGATCATAGGTATTCAGATAGAGAGAGTCTAATAATCGTAACAATGTAGTTTTGATCATAACTGACCCATGAATAGTTATATTTTCACCTTTGTTTACACAAATCGGAAGCTAAAAACACTAAGATCGGGCATTGCAATGGATATTTGCTGCCGGGGACATGCGGCTTTCTGCGGTACGAACTGCTACGACTCACTACTAGAGTAGGTAAGTCTTGATTATTAGACTGATACTACTGTCATTTTTGTTACAAATTCTGAGTTCTATCAATGCCGTTTACGAAGTACATTGACGAAATTCGATCAAACTTCGAGAAAAACGCACCCGCTCAAAGGGGGCATCCATGTGTGGGCTGGAACCTTTTTTCCCGAAATTCTTACATGCCCTCCCTATGCCCCACCTCCAGGAGCAAGCATGGGTAAAACACGACGCATAGGTTCTGTGCTCCCTGCCCCTCTACAGGAACAAATTTGTCGTTTGTCCCCCCCCCCCCCCCAGCAAAACCCTGGCAGCGCCTCTGACCCGTGCGATCAACATATGAATGCTTTAGCATACTCGCATCCATTGCCTAAGGAAACTGAAGCTATATATGTGTAGCACATAGATGGTATACCACCATATCCGGTAAATTTCACGCTCGACATGTCGTGATTCAATATGAAGTCTTACAGAAATTGCGCTGATCGCGCCTAGTTTCTGCCATTGGGCAGCTAAGATTACCAGTGTGCGGTAGAGACTGTACAGCGTGACTAGTGCCACCCAGCGTGCTTTCAGACACTGGGCTACGCTATACAGTGTGTCCCCGTGCCTCGCAGTGCGCTGTAGTACACTGGGACACACTGAACAACGTTTCCAGCGTCACCCAGCGCGCTGAAAAGCACTGGGGGACACTGGAAACGCAGTTTTTTTCAATAGGCACCCGTTCAGAAGCAGGCATGAAAACGAAAAAAAATAAAAGAAAAAAAACGTTGCCCCCCTCCCCCCACCGTCTCGCCAGCTCAGTCCCGGCGCCAGCATCACCTGACGCACACGTGTTGACCGTCGCCTGCCGTGCCATTTGTGCATCGCCGTTTCGTCCCGCTGTCTTGTAACGGTCGTTTTCCATGAGATAGTCTGGGACAGAAACAATTTAGAGTGCCTTACGGCACTCTTTATTTAAGATATCATACATCTCCCTGCATTTGGGCAAACATTGGAATGTGCAGTTCCAGTGTTACTTTTTAAATTTCAACAATAGAGTACAAACAATTTTCTGTTTATCTGTTGTCTAGGTAAGACATTGTGTCATGCAATAAATAAGAATGTACTAGTGCATGCGCGACAGCTTACTGAAACACTAGCCCATGTATGTTGATGCTCGTGTTCAACAAAACAAGTTAAACTAATGATTGTAGGAAAGCATGGCAAAAATAAACAAATGGAAGGCAGTGACACACAGAAAAATTCAAATTGAAAATCGATTGGTTTTTGTTTGAAAAGTGGTTGCGTAATTCGATGGTGAACTTGAACATAGAGTACAAAAGTCCGAAGCCAGGTGCAGAAGTAAGCAGGAGAGCGCATGCCACCAACATTTGCTCACTCTGTGGAATATTTAGTACAGTTCTCACAATCCTTCACGGATTTGTAACAGTGGTTCATGACCAAGACAACCAGTGTACTGCTGTGGATATAATGTACCAGCTATAAAAATCCCCATTTTCTAGAGCTACTGCATGCAGCAAGAATAAATATTTTGTGCTTCGTTCTGCACCATTTATTTACCCCAACTTTACCCGGACGTTCACGAAAGAGATGTGCAGAAGAATGAATTATTTGAAAGGAGACTGACCTGTCCGTCGCTAATTTGTGCACGTCATGCTTGACCTCGGCGCGTGTTTCAGCATTCACTTGAACAGCGGTGTGATGCTGAATAAAGGTAGGAGTAGCCACTTCCCATAAATAAGATTAGTTACAGACTTAAAATGAGTAAAACCCGCTCTCTATCGCAAAATAATGCGCATATATTCTAATTGCGGAAATAAGTAATCGTCGAAATGCTAAAAAGGCGCTGCTGTTCCAGCATGCAGCTCACGGCAGTTCGTGCGTACGAAATGCAAATATCAGAGTGGGCACGCTAGAATATTCATGCAACCTTTACGTGCGAAAGCGCATTGTCTTCAAACAGCTGAGAATAGGCTGTTGTAAATCACACGCATGTAGCTCGCGATACAAACAAGCAAAATTGCTCACAGCACACGCACGTGCGAGAAACAAACGTAGGTTTTGATAACCGAAAAAACAGCATCGTCGCGCTGGTATCCACGAATTTTGGTGAACGAAACACCGCCGGTTTGCGAAGAAGCACTAAAACGACGCACGAACACACCTTAAACGTTCTCGCGGAACGGCGCACCACGAACCGAAGTCAGAGCCCGAAGCACTCACCGTGGTTGTCTAAAGTTCATTGAGCCCTGCAAACTATTCGGTGATTATATTCACGCGCATACATATGGCATATTGCACAAAACAGTTTAAGGTTTATGCCCCGCGAAAAAAAAACTCGCCTTCGTGTTGTGGCGTTGCGGTGCAATGGGTAAGACATCTGCTTCACGTGCATACGGTCCCGAGTTCGATTCCAGTGTTCATTGTGCTTTTCATCTTATTCGCGCAGATGCAGATGCTTGTGATACTAATGGTTTCCTAATCACCTTTAGTCATAATATTCACCACATTTTCGGCGAGAAAGCGCTCTCAATTGCGTAAAATAATATGTTCTTTTCTGCCACCACGTCAGGACCAGGCCACCTAAGGAAATGTCACGCGTAACCGCAGCCCGTACTTTGCCAGGAAAAATTTGACTTAAAATCATTGTAATCCTTTTTCCAGCTATTCTGAAGGCCACTTCGAATCGGGCTGCTTTCTCTGTGACCCGGCTACGGAGCCGCATAAAAGCGGCCATAATTTGACTTGGTTTTCTATCTGCAGGCGTGTATTCCAGCCAGAATTTGACTAATATTGTAGGAACTGGAACGTTTCAAAGCTGAGATAGCTCACCTTGATTTTTGATTTGCTTCAAAAGCCTTTTCCGAACAGCACAAATCTGGGCGCTGGAATAACCAGCGTTTAAGAGGCGCTCTATTCTTGTTCTTTCGCTTCGGTAGCTAAGCTGCTACACTATAACTAGTTCTAGGCTGTGCTGATGGCACATTCACCAGGACACTGTCAGCCCTCTGCCACGCTTCCACGAAAAGGCTTACATGCGGACCTGTGATGACAGGTTCAGCCGCTAGGCGGAGGCCATTCTTATCGCGAACCTCACTGCCGAGACGGTTGCAAGTGCATTCGTGTATCACTGAGTAGCCTATTTCAATGTGCCCTCCACGGACAATAACAACAGGCCACGGCTGACAATTGTAATCCGCTCTTTTCGCCACCATCAGTCAGCTCATGGGCACCTCACGCAAATGCATGACGCCGTACCGCCCCATGAGCAATGGCATGGTGGTGTGCTTTCACCGCCAGCTGAAGGCTGCCCTCACGGCAACCGAAGAACACAACTGGGTGAAGACCCTCGCACTCGTTATTTTGGGTATACGGTCCACCTTGAAAGAGAACATTGGCTACAGCGCCCCTGAGCTGGTCTACGGCACGGCACTCAGGCTGCCAGGAAAGCTCTTTGCGCGTGGCTCAGAGGAGGCCCCCATAGCTTCCGTCGACTATGCACTTCGCCTATGCAACGTCATGAGCCAACTGCACGCGGTATCTCCACGGCCTTCAGAGTCGCGGGTTGTGCACGTCAACTCACAGCTCACATGGTGTCCATATGAGTTCGTACGATACGACGCGGTCCGGCAACCTCTTCTGCCACCCTATGATGGGCCCAATAATGTTCCGCCGTGGCCAGGAACAATTCACAATCAGGAGAAGCAGCTACGAGGAGGTTGTGTCGTTAGACCGCGTCAAGCCAGCAGACATGGCCCGTAACGACACTGTATGGCCTCCGCTAAGAGAATAATCGCTAGAGCTCTCAGCTCCAATGCCAGCCTGCCTAATTTCGTGAGGTGCCCTCCCGGCTGATGCACAGTAGGTGGCTATAAGAGTGCCCACTCGCCTGGATCTGTAACCCCTCTCGGCAACTCACTAGGCGGGGGTAAGGGGGGGGGGTGTATTGCTGTGACGGCAGCCAAGCCAAGCCAAGCCGCCACGCAGTGCCATCGTGCAGTGCACTCCAGAGAAACCGAATAAAACCAGTTGATGTTGGGGATCCACGCCACGTGGTCGTGCCTGCTTCTCCAGCGTGAACACGCATAGTCTTTCTTGGGGACGATAGTCTTTCTTGGGGACCATCGACGCAAAAACTTTCATCTGCCTATCTGTACATTTGTCTGTTTGTCTACTGTCTCCACGAACCGGTTACTCGAAACAGCCCGATCGGTACCCCGAACGGCCGATCCCCCGTGCAGCGCCCACTAATGTTGTTCAAGGACCAGCGTTCTTACGTGTGCGAGTTTTGAATAAAAAGCAATAAATGCGCATATCTGAGGTACCATAACAACACGTCGATGTTTTGTATGTTTGCCTTCATACTAGAGAACGCATACACAAGTATTTCTAAGAAACGTAGCGTTAAACACGCTGCGCTGACAGTGCGACGCGGGGCTCAAAATAGCAAGTTTTACCAACGATTTGCTAAAACGACACGGTGGTGGCACCTGCCCATGACTTTGCGTTCTACACCTCATTGCCTTTGAGAACGCACGTATCTTTTCCCGCAGGCACGCCGGACTTCCTTCGTTTTTGAAGATAACTGCCAGATGGCGCTCGTGACTAACGTGCCTCGATGTGCTCGTTCGCCTCCGCTGCACGCTCGAGGCACTCTAACGCAGCGCCTCCAGAATACCATTCAACAATTTTTTTGCGCAGAACATCAAATAAATGTTTTTTTCACTCTCTCCACACTCAAGACTATCGTCTTTCTGTGACATTTGCAGATTACATGCAGATACGGGGCCAAGTTTTTTTTTACTGCATTCACTTTTGCCTCATTCAGAAGCAAAGCACTTGAACTCCTTAGTTTTTCAAACATACATTATTGTGAAATTTATTTTTATTCAGGCTAATGTTACGTTACCTAATTTTTCATTTCTTCACTATGATAATTACCCCTATTTAGGAAATAGAAGCGTTCCCTAGCATTCTTTCTTTTATAGTCCTCATTATAGTCCTCCTCTCGTCAGCCGTGACTTTACAATTTTCTCGGGCACAGATATTTATGATGCGCACCAACCCGAGCGTGGTATATCTTTGTGCTATAGAAGTGTGTTTTATTGACAACTGATTATGGAGGACAAGCACAACAAGAGAGAAGGCAGGGAGGTAAACCAGGCACACGTCCGGTTTGCTACCCTGCGCTGGGGGAATGGGAAGGGGGCATAAAAATGAGAGAGAGAGGAAAGAGAAGAGAAAGAGAGAAAAAATGGCCGCATATCCACGGAGTGAATGATGGATAGTGGAGCGAAGCATCCGTCCGTCCATTCGTTCTTGCTTCCGTCCATCCATGCGTGCGTCTGTGTGGCCGCCCTTGCCTCCATCCGCCCATCAGCGCGTGCGTCTGTTCGTGCGTCCGCACGTTCATCTGTGCGTCCGTCCCGGCTTTCGTCCATGCAACCGCTCCTGCGTCCGTCCATGCATCGATTCGTCCGTGCAGCCATCCGTGCGTCCGTCCAGGCACCTGTCTGTGTGTCCGTTCATTCACATACTCAACACTCCGAGTACCACCATTTCGCATCTTTTCATCATATATTCCACATATAGAAGCACCGCCATCCAGTAGACTTTTCAAAGACTGAACGAGAGGAGGCGCACGCACACTTTGTGACAGCTTGCGCTTTGTGTCTACTTCCCACCTTTAACCACCTCGAGTTCTTGGTATATACTAGCTCACTGTATTCATGGCACTGCGGCCCAACGCTCGCTAAACCTTTCTAAAACCTGGGAGGTTACGCCCAGCGAGCATAACGTAGCAACCCTTTGTTTTCTTCTGTGCGTTGCTGAACAATAAAAATTCGCAGCATGCGCGTTCACTAAAAGCCGAATTCTCCTTTCTCTCATTCCCGCTTAGCAGCCATTGGCATGTACTTGGAGCACTATTTTTATTGCTCAACAACGCACAGAAGAAATCTCTCACCGGCACCACATTGGAGGTCAAAATTTCATACTTGTTACACACTGCTACGATGGCTACGAGAGACGAACGGGTGCCGCTATAAGGAGCTTCACCCCTAAAAAGGCTGTCAGTCAATGCGCTTACGCGCATGCAGCGGTGGCCCTACAGAAAAGTTGAAGGTGTTCAGATAGGCCTGTAATCCTCAAAAAGCACAAGACCGCTTTGACTGCTTTTTGAGCCGACGAAAGGCGAGGACGGTGCTCCAGTAGCCACTGCATAGAGAGTGGATGATCGTCTAATCGTCGGAATGTGTCCGAAAGCTTCTGCCTCTCAGTGGCAAATCGAGTGCAATGGCATATCAGATAGTCGATGTCTTCTTCGGTGGCGCAGACGTGGCATTCCGCATTGTCGGTCCATTCAATGAGAGTTGTATACTCTATTATGAAGGCAACACCCAACATGAGGCGACAAAGAAGCGAAGCTTCACGTCGACGAAGTCCGGATGAAGGTCGAAATTCCAGTCGAGGGCTAATTTGGCAGAGTATCGCATGTCTTATGCTTGGGGTGCTCCATTCCAGCAGACACAGACTACGTGCGAGGTGACGAAGTTACTTTGCAGCGTCTGTCCTTGACAAAGAAATCGAAAGGGCGCGCTCTTCTTGGTGCGATGTGCGAGTCGCGTTATCTGCGGAATCATTGCTACTCATCCCACAATAGTCATGTAGCCACTGAAACTTCACCTCGTGGCATGTTTCTGTGACGTCGTGAAAAAGCTTGACAACCTCGTAATTTAACTGTTCATGGCAACCTCGTCGAAGGACTGACTGCATGCTCTGTAGGGCCGGTTTTGAGTCGGAAAACACAGCCCATTTACTCGGTCTCTGTGATTTGAAATACTCTAGGGTGCCACGCAAAGCCGCACGTTCTGCCGCCGTAGACGTAGTGACGTGTGACAGCTTGATTCGCAGAGCGATTCTTCTAGCTGGAATCACCACCGCACCACCAGAACCAGACGCTTTGGTTGAATCATCGGTGTATATGTGCACGTGGTTATTGTACATTTTGTGCAGGAGGTGCAAGCTCAATTGTTTTAGGGCTGACAAAGACAAATTAGATTTTTTCTGTATTCCTGGAATTGAAAGACGTACTTGAGGAAGTGCCAGGCACCACGGGGGATGCACCAGGTTTTCAGCAGGCGTAAAATTTGATGTAAACGACGCACGATGTGCAAAGAAAATTGCACTAAATTTCGTGCAGGGCCTCTCAGCAGCGAGGGTTGCCAAGAGATGGGAAGGATTTCTAGCATGTTGCCTGAACTACGTACGCCATGTTTCAATGATCGAGTAGCCCTGTGCAATGGCAATATATTGAGCTGTCGATGCGCAGCTGGGTAAACCAAGGCATATCCAAAGCGCCAGGGCTTGAATATTTTGAATGATGCGCAGGTTTGTTTTGCACGTGTTAGATATAATATGTAGGCTGTACCGCAGGAATACAATAAATAATACCTTGTACAGCTGTAACATAGACTCGACAGACACTCCCAAACTTTTCCCGGCAAAAAACTTGAACAAGTGACAAAGGGCGGTCAGCCACTTTTTCACGTAGTTTACGTGCGGGGTCCAAGATAGGTTTTGGTCGATTATGACTCCCGAGAAACTGTGGCTCCGGCTGCATGCCACCAACTGCCCATTAATTGATATGCCGTAAGCGGACATTGGCTTTCTGGTGAAAACCACGACTGCACACTTTCGACTTGCGAGTTCGAGCGCTTGTTTGCGTAGGTGGTGCGATTTCACTGATGCTGCCTTCTGATGTAGAGCACGAAGTTTATGTTGAGTCAAACCTGATGTCCACACACAGATGTCATAAGCATAAATGGAAAGTCGTACACTGCTTGGTTGCTTGCCAACTATACCAACGAGTGTTAGGTTGAACAGCGTCGGGCTTAGCACTCCACCTTACGGGACTCCTCGGCGACAGTAATAGTCAGGTGTCGGGTCATTTTCTGTGTGCTTTTGAAATGATCTATTCTGTAGGAAGCTCTGAACCCACATATATATCTTGCCACCGAGTCCAACTCCTTCTAATGCGCTGAGAATGGCTTCGTGGGTGACATTGTCGTACGCCTCTTTTACGTCATGAACAAGAGCAGCAGATCAGCGTTTGCAGGCCTTCTGGTACTCTACATATTGTAGCCAAACGTCGGGGTTGTTCAATGTTAGGTGAATTGGACGACCAGGCAGACAAATATGTTTGGGTGAAACTCCGCGGAGGTAATCGATGAGAAGTCAACACGATGATTTTGGGGAGCACTCATTGGGGGTTTATTTAGCTAACGCAACTTCAATTCACAAAATGCACTAGGTCACAAAGACAAAACATATAAAATGGTGGCATACCCCTCGGCTTGCATGACTGGTCTCCGGTGGTGAGATGCGCAGTTGATCTCGACTCCGCTCACCTCAAAAAAGAGCCCGAGTCGCTGCTTAAATAGCGTTTTTTAGCGTCCCCGGTTGCGCGGATCAATCAAGCAGGCCGAGGATAACAAAATCAACATGAGTTTTCGTGGTTGCCTGAAGCCTGCCTCGCGACGAGATCAGTTCACCTTCTGTACACACCACTTTCCAGCAAGCAGAGGCGACGCGCACATATGGTCCCCATTTTCGGCCTCTGGTCGTCCCGCGAAGTACCCCCGCTGTGTGCCTGCAGTCGTTTGCGCACGGGGCGCGCGCGGAGAGAACGAATCCTGCCTCGCGACAAAACTGTGGCAGCTTCTGGAAACGGTTGCATTCTCTGAAACGGCCTTGACGAGCTAACAAGCGCTCAAACTTCGGTCCCCTTTTGCCCCGGAGGACCGAAAATGTGGCTCGCTCGTGTGAAGTGAGGGGGGCACAGTGGCTAGAAGAAGGAAAAAGGCACCTAATTTCTGCAGTCTGTTCCAAAGCACGGCACGGTGCCCGCTTTGGCGCGAAGCGCACAGTGACTGACCAGACGCGGCCCTTTCTGTTCAGACTCATTCTTTCTCAAGGCGCGCTCCCCGGGACAAGTTAAACGGCGCCGCTAACAAGGGCATCTGGCAGAGAACAAACTCCAGCTGTAGCTGAAAAAGAACAAAGTTTTCCGCGAGACAATGCCCTCGCGACAACATGTCACCATGTCAACTTCATTGTCAATTGATGAGCGGCCTTGTCTGAACGCGGACATAGCATCTGGATATATTTCGTAGAACTCTAAGTACCATTCCAGACGCGTTAAAATCATTCTTCCCTGACTTTTTTTTCACACAGCTCGCGAGGGCAATCGGGCGGCAAGAGGAAATGTTTAAGGGTGACTTGCCGGCTTTGAGAAGTAAATTCAGGCGACTTGACTTCCATTTCTGTGGAACCATGCCAGTTTGCCAGGAGTCTTTGTATAGCACCAAGAGTGCCTTTCAAGCTTGATCTCCTTGGTTACACAGAGCGCGGTAAGTGATGCCGACATGTCCTGGCGCTGAAGAACGTGAACACATAGCAAGCGCAGCCTTTAATTCTTCAATTGAAAACGAACACTCCATTCGGGGATTACGTGAGAATACTGAAAAGTCGGGCGTCTTCGTCCCAGTTGAATTTACCCCGCAAGCAATCCTCCGACAGAAAGAATCTGCGGCATCAATCTCTTCGCAGCGTTCGTAAAGTACCAGAAATTTAAATGGGTAGCGCTGAGTTATGGTTCTACAAAGACCCCTGACAGTTCTCCAGATTAGTGAGAGAGGCTTTCTGGGATCAAAGAAATCGCAAAAAGATACCCATCTTCGCTTATCCAACTTGTCCATGTGATGCTGTAGCTCTTTTTTGTGCGTCTGGCCACTCTCGGAACAATAAATGACTTCGTGCGTCTATAACGTCGTTCTGCACGACGACGAATTCCTCGGAGTTTTTTTACATCATTTTTTATATAACTGCGAGAAGAGCTCACCGGAAGCGAACGCGCGGTGGACTGTAGGGCACTCTTTATTGCGTCATTTAGGTTGAAGCGTGAGCCGTCAACATATTCTTCCATAATTAACTTGTTATTTTTTGCCAATTCGTGCACTGGGCGGCTCTGGAGGACTTGAGACTTATAAAACCGTCAGTCTCCAGGTATGTTGGGATGTGATCACAACCCCTTGTTTCCAAATCCGAAAACCAGTGTACTCTGCTGGCGAACGAGCGTGTGACGTAAGTAAGGTCCAGGCAACTATTATAGGTTGATCCATGCAAATAAGTAGAGGTGTCGCCATTCACGAGGATAACTTCACATTCAGAAGCGAAAGACACTAACTGTCTACCTCTAGGGTTGACCCTGGAGCTTTCCCATAAGTAGCGGTGGGCATTGAAGTCGCCAGTTATCTCCAATGGCTGGAGAGCTGAATTCAAAATTTCGTGCAAACGCTCGTGGTCAAGGCGTCTTGATGGAGGTGTGTAGGCTCTAATGGTTGTGAATGTAATCTTCTTGTTTTTTACTGTAAGGAAAACGTACTGGTTTTCTTTGTCAGGGGGTACAGGGTGATGAACATAAGTTAGGTCGCGCCGAATGAACACAACAACCTTGCTGCGCTCTGCATGGGTAGCAGACATAAAGCACTCATATCCAGACAGTCTCATGTGTGAGCTGACAGGTTCGGTTCACAAATCACAAATATTGAAAACAGGTTCTTGAATACATATTGCCAGAACTCTGACATACACGCCCTAAGCCATCTGGCATTCCACTGAATGACAGATGCGTTGTTGACCTCCTCTCGAAGAATAACATGTTGCGGGCCATTGTTTTACCTTAGAGCTGCAAGCACCATACTTAAGTGTAAGCACATAGAGTGCACTCTGCGCTTACGGGGTGTTCATGTTGCTTAGGCGCATGCGCATTGTGCTCATAAGAGTCTGGAACATGTTAATGACCTGGTGATCCTCACTTGTCTTTGCATCAGTGGTTCGTGAGGGCATCGAGGTTGGCGTTATTCGATGTACCTTTGAATCAAGCTGTGTTCGCGGAAGGAATGGCCACTCTTCAAGGGGTGGGAGTGTTGATCCTGCTTTTGTTTTCGGTGTATCCGTCTTCGCAGAGCTTGATGATGGGGGGAGAGGACAGTTGTTTTTGCTTGAGCTGACGTGTCTCTATCGGCAGATGTCACGTTTCGTGATGATCTTCTGTGGTGACGCCGACATCGCCTTCTCTGTGCGACGTCGCTTTCTCTGTGCAGCAGCGGCTTCTCTGTGCGTTGAATTGTCGCGCTACATGCGTTTCAGCACCGCACGTTTATTTCGCACTTGCGGGCAATCTTTAGACGAGATTTTATGAGCGCCTTAGCAGTTGGAGCATTCGAACGCAGTTGCGTGCCAGGTGTCTTCTGAAAAAGGTTCGGCACACCGCGGGCACACAACATTGCTGGTACATACTTCTTTTACATGTCCCAGCTTGAAACATCGGAAGCATTGTAGAGATTCGGTATGTATGGACAGACCTGGTGGCGAACGTGGCCAACTTTGACGCGCGGTGGACGACTGTCTCCCTCAAAAACAATCTTCAGGCAACGTGAATGACCGAGCCTTGCGATGTGCTTGATGAGGATGTCGTCTGTAGTTGGCTTTATCAATATTGGAAAATCGTCAGCGGAAATGAAAATGTCTACGTCATAAATGACGTCAACACTGCCCTTACAGTCAGTGGGGATCACTGATTTAATTGTGACTCTGTCGATTTTCGAGATGCTTTCTAGGCTTTGCAGCGCACTACGGTGTAGAACATCAACTGCCAGAACATTCTTCCGTGAGTTGATCTTCACGTCTTTAATCTAATTTGGAGCGAGTCCTTCGAGGTATGCAGAGAGGACTTGTCTGTTAAGCCGCCGTAGATTGGCTGAAGGGCCCACATCCATGAAGAGTATAGTGTGCAGCCAACGCTGCGCGGTAGCCTGCACGGTGGATAAACTTGCCATCGACGATGTTCGCAACAGTCTCCTTTTTGCAATGCGGCTCATGATGACTGTGTAGTCGTCATTCGATGACTCGAAGCCGTCGGAGTAAAGCTCCGTTGTCTCGCTGTCTGTGCCGCATGAGGTGGTCTCTCGTTTCCTAGCCGCTGCCGGACGTAGCGGTTGTCCGCCTAGAAAATCCTGAGAGGCTTCTTCAACCATTCTCGCAAGGAGGGAGCGGGAGCTCCCAGATTTTGCGGAAAAACAAAATGAAAATTTGAGACAATGCTACAAGTGTGCTATGAAAAAGACACTTTGTCGTCGTCCCTTCGTCAACCATTATGGTTCATATAAAGCCGGGTGCAAAAATATTTTTATATTCCGGCAGCTAGTATAGAATAACACAACATATTAACTATTGAAACATGTATCGCACATCATCATCATCAGCATGACTACAACCACTGCAGAATAAAGGTCTCTCACATGTTCCGCCAGTTACCTCGGTCCTGTGCTTGCTGCCGCCATATTATACTTGCAAACTTCCTAATCTCGTCTGGTCGCCATACATTCCGTGTCCCCTAAGCCGCTTGCCTTTTCTGGGAATCTAGTCAGTTACCTTTATGACTAGCTGTTATCCTGCCTACGCACTACGTGCCCAATCCATGCCGAGTTCTTCTTCTTGACTTTATCTAGGATATACTTAACCCCGGTTTTGTTCCTATTCCCTCTGCTATCTTCTTGTCTCTTTAGGTTACACCTTTATTTTTCTTTTCCATCGATCGCTGCGTTGTCCTCCACTTAAGCTGAGTATACCAGAAGTTTATTTATTACGAATTGCATTTCATTATAACCTCTATTCTAACATGTATTAGGAAATCCTAATGAAATGTTGTCCGGTGAGCCAATTCTGTAGCTGTATAGACGCATTCTTTGGCTTCCTTATCAACATCAGTTAATGCTTATATCAATAGTTGCGTTGTAATCCATACCTAGTGAATATCTGTCATCACAAACAAGGGAAAAAACAGAAATTCGTAAACTCATGCTGTGAAACTCACCGGTAACAGTTGTTATGAAACTTGTTGTAGCTTGATAACGCTAGTAGCGTGCCAAATCCCGGCCCAAGTGAAAAAAATATTTGTGTTGCAGCATCAATCCATACCTGCAAAAAACAAGTAAATAACTGAGACCCACGTTAATGATAACAGCACAAATTTCCACAGAAAAACCTTGGTGAGCCAGAAAAAGTAGAGTGAGAAATGCCGGGACCAACCAAAGGCGCATGATAAGGCGGCTGTCAGCGCTTCTGGTCGTTTTGCTTGGAAACTTATCAAGCAGATTTGTCTGTGTTCTTGTGAATGCAGTAATATGTAAGGATAAAGGCTAATAGGCTTGCTTAAGAAGGAGAAATTGGCAAGTTCAACCGTGCATATATTTTGCATGATACTGATTACCATTTTACCACTTTTTGAACAGATGAAAGCTTGAGACTGAACCTTTATATATAAAGGTTCACTCTCAAGCTACATAAACTGTTCTCACAATGCATATAAATCTACAAGCAGGAAAAACCTGCATAAAGAAAACTAGTGCATCTCTAAGAAATTGTAGTTTTTTTGAAAGCTCGTCAGAACTTGGACGCTCACAAGTTGCAATGTTAAAGCAGAACAACAGCAAAAACGGCAAACAGGGATAATGACACAAGGTGCCTCGTGTAAGTGTATTTGTCCTTGCCTGGTCTGTCAGCGGTGCTGTTGTTCTGAAAATATGAACCAGCTGGCCCAGAAGTACATTTTGACATGTTAAAGTAGAGGTTTTAACAACAGGCTCAATGCCTGGTACTTGTCATGACTCCTGCGGAAGAGACATTTCTCTATCATCTCTTTACACTCACTAGTAGACAAAAGAGCTGTAATCACCCTATTGAAAGCGATTGCAATAGGGTGACTTGCATAGGAATAATTGCTGCTTTGAGCACTTTCTTTGGAATCATAATCAACGTGCTAGTAAAAATTGAGAAATAACAGTCACCTGTCTCCACACGTACTTCGAATGTCCCACCGAAGCATTGATTATATCGATTTGCATAACAAAACAATCAAACACCGGTTACGCAAATGTACCACCGTATGTAGCTAGAAGCCGATGATCGACCACATAATAAGGCTTCCAACCATTGATTATGAATGTGAAACTCTGGTGCACTTCATAATTTAACGAGATAACGTGAAACAGTTCATTTTGCTGAAATGTCGGCGTTGTTTCCGGCGTCGTTGGTTATTTCTGCGTGACCGAAAAATTGAGAAAGATGCAGATGAAAAACAATCCTGGGTGCCAGTGAGCATCGAACACGAATAGTTTGGGTCTGAGTAGTGAGTGAACGCTCTGGTCGTTCGCATAGCAAGCTGGCGTTCTACCACACAGCCCTGCCTCTGGATGTAAATACAGTGAAGGTAATTTTCATTCTTTACAAACACACGTATCCTGTATAAGTGCTGCACTACACAACATGAAATATTGCCGTATAATGCGTCGTACAAGCGCACATTGCCATGGAGTGCCAGAACATGGGATTATCATAATGACTTCATATCTTAAAGGCAATCAACCACTACAAAAGGCCAAAAGGCTACTTGAGTGTGAACCTTTATATAACTGCACCTCAAGGCCACGTAGTGGGTGCATATAGCAAGTTTGAAGAGGTTTTATACACAAAGTCTTTGAAGTACGCACTGGAAAGAATATCGCTATCAAGCTCAATTCTTAAAGGCGAAGCTCAAGCTCCGATGTTTCATAACTTAATTCATGCAAATACAACGCCTACTTCAATTCATTCGACCTTTCTGCCACATGTTCAATACTATTTGCGCTCAACTCCTTCACACTTCTATACTACTTAATTTAACGAATCATCTCTCCCAGCTGCCCTCCAGGACTGAAATTGTCTTCCAGAAGTTATTACACTTAAAATATTCCGAAAATTCAAGCAGTATGTGAGTACGCTTTTTGCAGTTTTTTCATGTTTTCTAGCAATTTTCTTTGTTATTATGCAATTGTATAGATAAAAAGGTAAAAAATGTTGTGTTTTTAATGTTTTTACACACCTAAAACTTCTATATTAAGGCACTTTTTTCCTCTTTCAGATTTTGTATTACTATTTTAACTTCCCGCATCATTACGCTCCGTGCCTTTTATTCTCATTGAACATTGCTAACGAAATATAGTTTTTTCTTGTATATTTTTTATATCCTACAAAATTTTGTGCAGAACATCTTTCAGTTTCAGGACACTGCTGGTGTCACGGTAGGCACCGGCCTGGTACTTTGGAGCGCTATTAGAACTCAACAGTTCTTTCTGATGAAGGAAAGATGTACGTGCTAAAAAGCGAAACGGCATTGTCTCGCGTAGCACCATACCTGTTGGAAGTTTCCCTTCTAGAATGTGCTAGGAAGATTCAAGATTACCTTGACTTCATGGGGTGAGGTTGTGCCGCTACGAGGATGAGTCTCCATTATTTTGCTCCGATGGCCCAACAAATGCTAGAGGTGACGCAGGAGAGGAAAACAAAATGCTGGCAATTCTCGGTTCGGCCTTTTGGACCTCACTTTTAGTCGAAACTCTTTCAGCAAATGATGGTAGGTTATTTAACCGTTACTTGAGATTTAACATCGGAATCGGAGCACGCCTGTTTAAGGGACGAACCCAGGTAAAGCCAGGGCTTTTTTTTTTCGCTATACTCATGTCACTTCAACAACGGCACTACGGTACTGGCGTTCTCGCTTCTCTTAGCGGCCACAAAAAAAAATCTCTGAACAGGGGTTGTGTCAAGCTGACGTTTTGACAAGCGGAGAAGTGTTTCTCGAGGCTAGAACAGATCTGTTCTGTTCCATCCTAAGGGAAGACAAGGCCACTTGTCGAAACGTAAGATTGACACATCACCCTGGTAATTTATTTTTCATCGCGAGCTTTATTCTTTTCGTTTCTACATTTTTTTATTAGTGGCCTTCAAGAAGACATGCCCACATCAAATGGGACAAAATTTTCTGCATAAAGTCACAAGGCTATAGCATGCTGGCTATTCAATCCCCCTAATCAGCGCCATATGTTTCTCAGTCCTCAGAAAAATGCAAGCATGCAAATGAGAGCACCAAGACGCAGACTATCAGGGCCGGCCGCGACAAATACAGGTGGTTGCATATGAGCAAGGTCGAAGCCACAATCTGAAGAAGATTCCAAAATGGCAAGACAACCAAGTAGTGTGTTCTGTCGCTCTGAAAGTACGTATGATGTGCAAGCTCGACAAAAACGACATGGAGGAGAGATGATGTGACGTAAGCAAAATCAGAAGTATGTGCTATATCACCGGAAGGTGGTATACAGCATACCACTCTCATGTGGGTCTGTGTACATAAGGTAGACGGGACGCTTGGTGAACAACAGAGCCAGGGAACACGCGAACAATGTTTAGGCGTGTGCAGTCACCGGCTACCTTTCAGCCAATTGTCGTACACCTGGGTACCGTGTACGCTGTGACAGCCCTGAAGTGATTACCAAATGGAAGGACACAGATACTTGCGTTATCATAGAATCTATAGCCACAAAATGGAAAGCATGGAATGTATCGGCATCCGATCAATTATGCTGTCTCGGGTAATAAAGCCACCCGCATCTTACGCCGAGCGGAGTTCGAGTAAAAGCGTCGCGGGTAGGGGAGTATCTTGTGAATGTTGCGTAATTGGGTACGGTTTGGGAATGCTAAATTGTTATTTCGATAATATATGGTGTTTTTTGGCGCAAGGGCCATTTGATGGCCAAAGAGCGCCAGTTCATGCGACAAGAAATGTGGACAATGATTGTGATTGGCGGATGTATAAGGGCCATAAAATTCCTCGTGGTAAGGCGGTTAAAAACATACAAGTGATAAAATCATGACCATGCCGTGAAAGGTGTGTGTGGTGTGAATAGATGACAAAAGTTGGTGATAATAAAAAACGATGGTGTATATGTATGGCATTAGCACAAGTGCCTCACTGGTTCATACCCTTGCGTCCAAGGGCCGTGAGGCAAGTGCTTTCTTGTGTAACCACCGCAGCAAAAACCTCTCTAGAGAGGTCGTGCTACGGAATGCCCGGGTATAAGATATGAAAATTACGAATTTCTTTTAAAAACGCTAACAATGATTTATGACTAAAAAGCGGTTCCCTACCGACGAACATTGCAGGGTGTAAAGGTATATGCTGTCGGTAGGGTAATGGAAAAAGTCGTTTTCTTAGAGTTTCTAAGTGTTTGCACTGAATTAACATGTGAAGGACTGTCAATGCTTCACCACATCTGTCACACAATGGTGGATCGCCACCAGACAAAAGATATGTGTGTGTCGTGTATGTGTGTCCTATCCTGAGTCTCGTTAGTATTACCTCTGTATGACGCGATTTCGATACGGGCAGCCAATGACCAAGGTGTGGCTTAATAACGTGTAGTTTGTTTTGTGTGTGTGTATCCCACTTGCTCTGCCAGTATACCCTGAGGTTTCGTTTGAGAGACGGCTTAAGATCAAGGGCCGGGATTGATATGGATGTTGGGGCAGTGCTTTTGTGGACGGATGCAGCGAGCTTATCCGCCCTCACGTTGCCTTGAATCTCACGGTGCCCTGGCACCCAGCACATTACAACATGATGGTTGAGTGTGTAGAGTGTGCATAAAATGGAGTAAAGTGAAACGAGGACAGGGTTTTTTTGTTTTTTAAGACTGTGCAGAGCCGTTACCACACTGAGGGAGTCTGTATAAATTACTGCTTTTTGTATTTGTGATTGTTTGATGTGTTTAGCTGCCACAAGTATCGCGTAAGCTTCCGCTGTGAAGATACTTGTGCCTGGATGTAGAGGGCCAGCATCCGAAAAGGAAAGGCCAACAGCAGCGTAGGACACAGAGGAGTTAGACTTAGAGGCATCTGTAAAAAACTCAGGACGTGTGTATTTGTGTTGAAGTTCCAAGAAGTATGCTCGAATATGGGCAATAGGCGCATGTTTAGTAACTTCTAGGAAAGACACATCACAATCTATAGCCTGCCACTGCCACGGTGGCGGGTATGCTACAGGAGCCATTAAACTGTGTTCGAGTGACACTCCAGTGTCCTCAGCTAGACCGCTCAGGCGAACTGAGACATTGAAGGCCTGTTTTGAAAAAGAATGGAGCTCGACAAGTCATTAATAGTAGAGTATGAGGGGTGCCTCTTGTCTGCTTTCACCTTAAGGAAATATACAAAGGACATGTAGGTTCTTTGCAGATGAAGCGACCACTCATTTGACTCAACGTAAAGGCTTTCTACGGGGCTGGTGCGAAAAGCACCCGTAAAAAGGCGGATGCCCGAATGGTTCACGGGATCCAACATCTTCAAAGCACTTTGAGTCGCACTCTGATAAACAATGGCCCCATAATCTAAGCGGGTGCGAATAAGGCTTCTATACAGGTTCATGAGGCATTTCCGGTCACTACCCCACGTAGTACGTGACAGCACTTTTATAACATTCAAGGCTTTTAAACATTTTGTTTTTAAATACTTTATGTGGGGTACGAAGGTCAACTTGTTGTCAAAGATTAAGCCTAAGAATTTATGCTCGGCTCTGACGGACAGACGTTGCCCGCTCAGTCGAATGTCAGGTTCCGAGTGCATGCCTCTCTTTCGAGAGAACAAGACACACGTGCTTTTTTGTGGGTTAAGTCGAAATCCATTTTCATCTGCCCATTTGGAGGCCTTATTTAAACCCAGCTGTACCTGCCACTCACACATGGCCAAGTTGCATGACTTGAAGCCAAGCTGAACGTCGTCGACATATGTACAATAGAACATATTGTGGGGAATGGACAAGTGCAAAGAATTCATTTTAATAATAAAAAGTGTGCAACTAAGCACACCACCTTGTGGCATGCCTGTTTCCTGGACAAATGTTTGGGAGAGCACACTGCCCAGACGGACACGGAATGTCCGGTTTGACAGGTAACTTTCGATTATATGAAACAGTCTTCCGCGCACACCAAGGTGGGACAGGTCTCTTAGAATTCCGAAACGCCATGTTGTATCATAAGCTTTTTCGATATCGAGGAACACAGAGAGAAAATATTGTTTATGGACGAAGGCGTCTCTGATCTGTGCCTCGATACGAACACGGTGGTCTGTGGTGGATATACTTTCTCGAAACCCGCACGGAAATGGGTCGAGCAAACTATTTGTTTCAAGAAAATGTACAAGTCGGCAGTTTATCATTTTTTCGAAGACTTTGCACAAGCAGTTTGTAAATGCTATAGGCCTATAACTCGAAAGTAAAGAAGGGTCCTTGCCCTCTTTCAGAATGGGAATAACAGTAGCCTCTTTCCAGGAGGTAGGAATAGTGCCAGAAGACCAAATAGCATTGTACAAACAAAGTAAGGTTTTTCGGGTTTAGTTTGGTAGGTTTTTTAACATTTCATACATCACACGGTCAGGACCTGGGCAGAAGTACTGCCGGAGTTTAGAGATGTTCGGAGCTCAGCTAGACTGAAAGCTTGGTTATATGCCTCGTATCTGGTGGATTTGTGTTCGAGTTTCTGCTTTTCTATTCTTGTTCTGTATTTTTGGAAAGTGTCAGTATAGTGGGACGAGCTGGATACCCGTTCAAACTGTGCACCGAGGAAGTTTGCCTGATCTTCCAAGGTATCACCCTGAGTGTTTACGAGTGAGAGTGAGTGTACTTTTCTTCCTGCTACCCTACGAACCATGTTCCAGACTTTGGCCTCTTGTGTATACGAATTTATTCCTGATAAAAACTTGTGCCAACTTTCTTTTCTGGCCTGCCGACGCGTTCTCCTGCCTCGAGATTTTATTTTCTTAAAGCTCTCAAGGTTTTCCGCTATTGGCGAGTTCCGCAGCAATCTCCATGCCCTGTTCTGTTCCTTTCGCGCATTACGACACTCCGTGTTCCACCATGGGACGTGTCGTTTGCCGGGCATTCCAGATGTTTGCGGTATGCACCTGGCTGGTGCGTCAGTTAGAAAAGCTGTGAAATACTGCACAGCTTCATCTATGTTTAACCTACATATGTCTGTCCAACTCAAACGTGTAGTGTTATGGAACTGTTCCCAGTCTGCTTTGTTTATCAGCCATTTGGGAACGTGTAGAGGACCTTCATATGTTGTTTGTGAACTCAACACTACAGGAAAATGGTCACTACCATATAGATTATTTATGGTTTTCCATTTGAGTAGGGGTAGGAGTGAAGGTGATACGATGCTGAGGTCGATAGACGAGTAAGTTTTGTTGGCAACGTTATAGTATGTTGGCTCTTTCCTATTCAACAAACAGGCACCGGAAGTGAAGAGAAATTGTTCAATGAGACGACCTCGTGCATCAGAGCGAGAATCGCCCCACAGTCCATTATGTGCATTTAGGTCCCAAGAAGTAAATAGGGTTCAGGCAGTTCATCTATTAAAGACTGAAATTCACGTCTTTCAAGACGGTGGTGGGGAGGTACATACAAAGAGCAGATGGTGACGAGTTTGTTTAAAAGTACCGCTCGAACAGCCACCGCCTCAAGGGATGTCTGGAGTGGTAAATGTGTACACGCTACTCCTTGGTTAATAATAATGGCTACGCCACCGGATGATGCCACAGCATCATCTCGGTCCTTTCGGTATATGACGTAAGCACGTAAAAAAGTTGTATTGGAGGATTTCAGATGTGTTTCCTGTACACAAAGCACTTGAGGTGAGTGTTTGTATAAAAGCTCTTGGACGTCGTCGAGGTTTTTAAGCAGGCCTCTGACGTTCCAATGTATAATTTGTGTTTCCATATTGGAAGTAAAGTAGTGCTTTGTGTACGTTAAGGGAGTGACTTGTTTAAGCTGAAAGGTCGAGCTCAAGTAGCAGGGCTATTATCAGGCCCTGTTATGAGCTTTTTAGTTGTTTTTTTTGGCGCGCTCCAGAGAGCCGCGCCGCTCTTTTGGCACCAGGGGTGCCGCCGTATCCATTGCCTCCTCGGAGGCACTGGATGCCCGCTCATGCGAGCTGGTTTTTCGAAGCTTTGGCCTCGCCTGGCGAGGTGAAGCCTTGAGACCCGAGGACCCTGGAGTCCCTGGTCTCTGTTCGATAGTAGGCGGAGTAGACTCAACTACTGCCGCCTTGGGGGCAGGCGCCACAGCCAATGGCTCGCTCTGCGCAGGCCGAAGGAGTGGCGAGGGCTGGTGCGACACTGACCCTGGCGCGCCGCATCAGCATATGTGGGGCCATAAAATGGCAAGACTCTTTTTCTTGCTTCTTTAAATGTAATGTTTTCTTTTATTTTTAAAGTGATGATCTCTTTTTCTTTTTTCCAGAAAGAACAGGAACGTGAGTACGCGGCATGACTACCGCCACAATTCACCCAGTGTGCAGGTGCTTCGCAGTTGTCGGACGCATGGCCCACGACTCCACACAGAGCACAAGTTTTCCGGCCACGACAGCTTTGCGAGCCGTGGCCATATCTCTGACATTGGAAGCAACGGCAGGGGTTGGGAATATATGGCCTCACAGATGTCTTTGTATACCCAGTCTGAATGGTTTCCGGCAAATCGCTCGAAGCAAAGGTCAGTACTAGGTGTTTGGTTGGTATTTCGTTTTGATCTCTTCTTATCTTAATACGCTGTACCTTTGTCACGTTCTGGCTCTTTCATCCTTCCAGAAGTTCAGCTTCGGTCAAGTCAAGCAAATCTGCGTCCGACACGACCCCGCGAGATGAGTTCATGGACCTGTGTGGCGTAATACTGATGGGTGTGTCTCCAAACGTTGTGATGGTGTTCAGTTTATCGAATTGGTCTTTGTCACGTATTTCAAGGAGTAGATCTCCACTGGCCATTTTGGTAACCTTGTACCCGGCACCGAGAGTTTCGGTTAAGCATCTAGAAACTACGAAGGGGGATACAGTTCTGGCTTGCTTGTTAGTTTTTTCGCAGTGTATAACGTGGAAATGAGGAAACATTTGTCTTGGCCGGATGAAAAAATTGATGTCTTCGGTGCGTACCCGCTTTGAGGAGGCACGATCACTGAGTAGAGGGAATGCTTTCTGCATGCTAATTGTATGTTGTTCAGCAGCGTTGGCGGCCACCCACCACGGAGCCCAACGAGAGGACGCTACAAGTTTGCGGATGCTGAAACCTGCAGACGCCAGCCGTACAACGCCACTATAACCTAATGCGCCTAGACCAAGGTAGGCTATTTGCACAGGGTTAACCCTAGCCGCCAGGAAGTTTGGAAGTAAACGGAAGAGAGTAGAAGACAGGACAGATAAACAGTAAGAGATAAAGACGAAGATGTAGAGAGAAAGAGATAGGAAAAGGCGACTGCCGATTTCCCCTGGGTGGGTCAGCCCAGAGGTGCCGTCTACGTGAAGCCGGGGCCAAAGGGGTGTGTTGCCTCTGCCGGGAGGCCTTAAAGATCCAATCATCCAGCGTCGGCTCAACCCCCAGGATCCCCTTTTCCCCGGACACGGCAAAGCCACGCACGGCTAGGCGTGGGAGGGAGTCAAAACTCCCCCGTTAGCTCGGGTCCGTGGTGTCGCTACACACCAAACGCCTACTTGCGCAGGCGCCCCTGCGGGCCTAAATTGTTATTTCGTCCTCATTATTCCGATTTATTGAATTGAGCAGAAGTATTGCTTTCCACGAGTGGTGGGACGCTGATGTTGTATTGTGCCCCACTTCTAGGCGAAGGTATACTGTTGCTTCCATCGCATCTACTCGAGTCAAGCAAAGCGTCAAATCAAGTAAAAGGCAAGTAAAGACGCCCTTGACCGAATTGTGAACACTCTAGCTAGTGCCTACATATACTGGGTTGCTAGTGAGCGATTGCGCAGCGCGAGCACTCACTTATTTATAGCAGGAGCGGCCTGCGTCGGCTTTCCACGGTAAGAAAGAGGGAGGGGAGCGGCAGTTGGGACGAGGCGTGAGCATGCGCGGTGGGGGTGTGGAGGGTGCTGCCGACGCCGGATCCGTGACATCGTGTGAGTAAGAAATGCTCCGAAATTAAGATTGACTACCTTCATTACAAGTTTTGAACTCCTTTCTATATTTCACCTTATTTGGTCTATGTAATCTTTGACCCCACGTTATTTATCTGTAGATTGCCACACGTACTCGCTCAGTGGAGGGTTTCAGTGAATGCCAGTTGTTACTGTCAGCAGTGTCATCGTATTTCTTTGCTTCGTGCACACGTTTAACTTTAGCTGCAACCATTAGACATGCAAGATCACCAACTAGTCCGGATTGAAACCATTATAAATACATCGGAGCTTGCGCCACCACGAGTGATATGGCTTGAAAGTTTGACACGCGGTGTGTAAAAAAAAACAGCGCCTCTCAATGGTAATCAGCTGACAGACGGCTTGCGCTCTGTTCGCTGCTATCATTGCCAGTGTGTATTAGTGTATTCTGACTTTCCGTTTACGGAGCACAAGTCAAGGTCTTGGCCACGTGACCATATCTTCAGTAGTTTTCTTGAAATGTTTAATGTGCTTATTTATTTACGGGTCATAAGCTATCATTCTCGAGTGCGTCACGATACGAAGCTTATAATGCTCACGAGCTCCACTGCGAGCGTTTTTTTTTTGACTGGGAAGACGACTGCAGCATCAACGTCTCTCAAGACAAGGAGAGAAAAGAATGTATAAAAAAATGGTGGGTTAGTTACCTACATTTCATAAAGTTTGTACAATTATCTGCCGGTACAGTATTAACGGCCAGTTTTTTTTCTTTTAACGCCTGCTCCAGGAAGCGACCTAGATTTTTTCAGTTTCTTTTGATGTAACAAACATTGCAGTGATGCCTATTCTCGTATTTTTAAGCGCCTGTATGTGGTAATCTTTCAACTGAACTAAAATCACGTATGGCTAATTTTCCCACTTGTTTTCTCGACGGCCTCCATGTAAAAACCAAAGGTGGTAACGAACTTGGCCGTTTCGCCGAGACTCCCGCTAACACACTTTACCTGTGAAATGGCCTTCCATCACGAATAAATATCGCGTTGGTGGTTTGGAAACGGACGTTTCCTTGATGAAACGACTCACGTCAAGGGTCATTATATTAAAGCAATAATTATTTCCCGTCAGAAATAGATTATCCAGTGATTTTTATGCCACTACAAATTGCGATATCTGAAAATGCCTGGGTGACCGGGGTGCTCTAACCTGGCCTATAATGGAGCGATGAGGAATGAACTAGCGATGACTCGGGCGCTCCTTGTCGCACTCGCGCGCTGCCTGTGGCTGCGGCTGCCAGACTGGTGCGATAGGGAGATAACGAAATCGTGGCTCACGCAATGAATTGTGGGCCAAGCGCCCGTCTGCACCGGCTGGCGGTTTCAAGCACCGTGATGTCATGCGGGCCTTCTTGCCAGTGGCAGCGCTTTTTTGCGTGTTCCACCTTGAACTCGTGGTGCCCTTTTCTTACAAATCGCTGCGTAACACTTTGGAGTGCTATGCAGCTTGATTGAATAACAAATGCAATCACGACGAGATAGCTATAATCGCACAAGCGCTGATTCTTTCATTAAGGTGGCTTGCTTTCTTGGACACATGCTTGTTGTTTTGCAGCGAAGGTTATATCGCGCATGGTTAGTCTCATACAAAGCTTTTCTGCACATCATGGGATCACGAAATATCGGTTCACTTGTTTTCATGTTGCTCACGTACCTGTAAATTTATTCATCAACTTTTGGGTTGCAAAGATGCCCTCTGGGCTCGATATAGCGAATGGCCGTAGTAATGTGTTTTGAACGCTGTAAATGAAACGTGCTCGTAGTTCCCTGGCTTTTTTTACCCCTCTAAATATCTAAAGGGACGACACCTCTTTAATTGAGGTGTCGTCCCTCACACGCTCGAACAATGTCTTTCAATGCATGCAAAATTATCCGCACCCAGTGTACAGTTGTGCAAGATAGCCTTTAAAGCTACGAGTCATAGTATAACATGTCATATCGGCACTTCACGCTTAAAAGTCTGACATAACGGAAATGCCATACCATGGTACTCGTTGCTTCAAAAGCGACTGCAGTCGTTCCACGTCGCATGATACCATTATTTCAGTGCCCGTTTAGTTCTGTGGGCTTTTTAAGCACTCACCTGTTTCAATAAATTCGACAGACAGTTGGCGATGTAGATTGTACAATATAAATGTACTATATCCGCATACTTGATCCCGAAAAATACGCGTACATACGTAGACGTCTTACCTATTTGACATATGACAGCATGTGAACATGTATGTGTAAGGAATTTTGAAGTGTTCTCGGCAAGTGTATGCGTTCGAAAATCTTAAATCTAGGTGATTCTTCAAAATATTACTGCGTTTTTCAATGCATAACGGCACGCTGTGGTCGAAACCCATCTCTCAACGTTCCTCGTTTTTGCCCATGTCTAGATCTCGCTTCGGTCCCTGAAATGCGTGAAATACCATATGTCCATTCACACACATAAAAAAAGAATTGAAGAACACAATCATTGATCAAGTGGCAGCACACGTGTCACAGAATCGCACGTGTTTCTACCCCGATCACAAAGCGAAAGGATAGGCCTCGAACCGAAAGTACCGTAGCAGAGACGTGCCATTTCGTTATGCACCTATTGCCGCACGGCTACCTAAAGCGTGTTGGATGCCTGACCGGCGTGCTAATCACCTCTGTATGCTCTTAAGGTGCGTTCACACTTGGCCTCGAAGACAGCGAAACCGGCGATCTTTCCAGAAACTGGCTCGTTTCGCCGCCTAAGCGGCAGGAAAACCAGGACCACGCGGCCGGCGCAGAAAAATTGGTCCGAGCGTGATTTTCTCGTCATGCGAAACCGGATCCAGTTTCCGCTTGACAGCCTTGGCAGCGCTAGATCAAACCACGTAACCTAACCAGCCGGCCGCAGATTCAACATGGTGGCACAGGAATCGACGGTAGCTGGCATCGGCTCAAATTGAAAACTACCTGTGCAGCACGACGAATTGATGGTTTCAACGAGGATGCGCTCATCAAAAGCCTGACTTCGATTACAATTGCCAAAAACTTAGGAAATTAACGGTGCAGCGGCAGCGAGTCGGCATGCTGCAACGTTTCTCGCGCTTGTAAATAGTCAGCTGAATGCCCCGCCTCCACTGCTGGAGCATTCGCTCGTGTCGTTTCTGCTGGCTTATCTCACACAACAACGTTTGCACAAGTGCAAGCTGTTTCTTTTCACTACTTTGCGTGAATAACTGGAATTCGGTAGAAACTTTTGATCTCATAAAGCAGGCAAAATCAACTAATTGTCAAGCTATCGATTGCTGCGTTGGTGGGATGGGGCAGAACTAATGTGAACATCTTCAGCGCGCGCGGTCGGGGTTTTCAGGTCGCTCTGGCGTTTTCGTTTGTTTTTTTTTCAACTCTCAAGTATGAACGTGGCCTTACAATCTGTTGGACGTCTGTCAGATGTGGCTTTTTGCGCAAATAGCCGTACAGCAAATCGCATCCGGTTGGCGCCATGTGTCCAGCACTTCACACCGCTTTCTGTATAAGAGACGCAAATCCGCGTTATTTCTGGATGATTCAGATTTTCATATGGTTTGGATATATTCGTGATTTCCGCATATACGGCTTTCCGTTAGATGAGTACTGCTGCGGGATTTTCGCATGATATCGCTTTTCATATTACAATAAATCAATATTTGCAGACTCCGTCTATACTGAGCTTTTAAGTAGAGGTACCCACTAACCGTAACGCAGGCATCACGCACTAGACAAATGATAGCAACAAGACGGAAAAAAGAAACTATGTACTGGAAGTCAGAGACAAAATAATTCAAGTTCCAAGGTTACTGTGATTCTGTATGTGCGCGCCATTTTCCACATAATTCAAAAGGTGGCGGTAAGTACAAAATACATAATTAGCGTTAACAGCGGAAAACAATATAGGAGGCTTGTGTTCCAAGGTAAAAACGGTGTTTTAAAGCGAAGAAGGAGCTAAACGATTGATTGATATGCGGAGCTTAACATCCCAAAACCACTATACGAATATGAAAGACGCCGTAGTGGAGGGCTCCAGAAATTTTGACCACCCGGGGTTCTTTATCTGCTTCCTTGTGCTACAAAAAAAATCGATAACAGACCTATCACATGTGGCTATGCGAAAAGCCACATGTAGGCATGGCCACACGTTCATTAGGAGATTGCGCAAAACGAGACTGAGGGAAGACTTGCCTCGCCTGAACGGTCACCCGAGCACGCATTTAGACATGCGTTGTCAGGAATGTGTTTATGCACCTCCGCTAGCAGCGCTAGGATTTTGTTCATACACCAAAGTCTAACTGCAAGACAAACTGTTGAAGCACAATCATTTGAAATACGAAAACAAAACTGCATCAGCCATCTTTTCATGTTGGATGAAGAGATTTCTCTCTTTTATTCAAACATTTATTTACGTTTGCTTCTAACTTCTTTGCTAGATATGAATAATGCATTCTTATCACATTTGAATGTGACATGCGCGAATTTGTGTTCTTTAAAGAGATTTAACAGATGAAGGCGGTTGCCTTAGCAGGTGTATTTTCAGAAATAAAGCAGTTGTTAAATTGTGTGTGCCTTTCCTTCGTCATTGATTGCTTGAATCATAGCGCCTAAAACATAAATCTTATACTGGTGTCACACGGGCACTTTAAATCACGATTGGCACAAAGCGAGAATAACCAAGAACATGATTAGGTAATGTTACACTGCCACAGTTAATCGCGATCCGAGTCGATTGAAATAAAGACTATTGCAATCCGCGCATCGTGATCTGGTTGACATCTTAAAATTTTGCTGTCATCTTCGCCTCTTGGCCGAGGTTGTTGACAGCACAATGCAGAAGAAAATGAAGCATTTATATATTTTAAAAAATATTACAAAGCTAGATTTTTCAAAAGTTAAGATTTTAACTGTTTAAATTAGAAGAAGATCTCAAATTTTACAAATATTTTCTTATGTGATAACCCCATTATAGTTATGAGAGAAGTTGCCGATTAGCAGGCGACCATTGTCATCAAAGCTTGCTTCAACTGTCACACTGTCGGAATAGTTAGAGCACCTCAAAGCAAATTGATTATGAGTGTCGCCAGCTTGTCGACTACGTCGCAGTTCATGCGCACTTCCTGGTCGAATGAAGGAAATGAAGGGACCTTCACATCAGTTTACCGCTGTCAGGAGCGACTGTGGCACTTGTAGTGCCAGCGTGGAAGCTCTGGCATGCACGAGGAGATGGCCGCTTCACTTCGACTTAATGGCTATGAGCGTGTGCCATTAGAAATAAAAGTGATTATGAAGAATCTCGCACAGCATTGCAAGTAAGTGAAAGGAAAACTCCATTGAATGATGAATTTATGAAATTACTTTTGTAGCGGCACGCTATGTTTTACGTTTGTACGGTGCTTGCATGAATAACATTGTTGATAAGAGGCTCTATAGAATTATCATACCTTTAGTTTTGCTACTGTTATATAAATGCCTAATAATATTTGTCAGTGGCACGAATGAGGGCACGTTTGCGCTATCTCGTGCATTTTATCTGACTGAAGCTTGAACCAAATTTGTTTGGGCCATGTAGTAGCGGCCACAAAGTCGATCGCGTTCAATAAAGCTGATCCTGATGGCCCTGATCGCGATCAAAAGTGCCCGTGTTACACTGAAATTACAAGCGTTGTTCAGTGAAAAAGGAATTATACTCTAATCATTGATTGATGGAAAAGTTTCAAAAAATATCAAATGGCTCAGAATTAAAGTTATATTAACTAATCAAAGCAGCTCACATTTTAAACAGGCCGGCAATAATAATGATACAATACTTTAATCTGCCCAGTCCAACGTTGCTAATGGGTATATATTATATACACATTTAGTACGCTCTACATAAACATAAAAAACAAGGGAAGAAGAACCTCACGTCGCTAGACAACAACTTGTCCCACTGCGGGTACAGGTAATACTTGATGCCGTCCAGCGATCCGTCAAGGGTGACGCCGCGAAGCAGTAGGATGAGCAGCACAGCGTACGGCATAGTGGCCGTTACCCACACCGCCTGCGAGCATGGAAGGAGATCACTCGGGTAGTAAAGATTATAAAAATTGCATGTCTGACACATTGCTCATTCGAAACTGGTCAGCGATTCGCACGCCAGTACAAGTGTCCTTTTAATAATCAAAAATGTCCGTTGTGGCACAACTACCTTTACAACTACATTTTGTTGGGGAACGTGTGTGAAGTATACGATTACAAATGCACCCTATACAAAGGACAGCTGGCGCTCTAGAGCAGAACGTTTGCCAAACCATGCGCCTGTTCATCGACAAGTTTTCAATATATATATTTAGTGTAGAGTTTATCTAAGTTAGATATGGACACAACATGACTAAAATAACTTCAAAAGCACTGCCCATGGGCATAGAAAAGTGGCAGTCAGATGCCTGTCTGCACAATCTAGGTCCAGCGCTCCACAATATCACTGCTGAAAACAGAAAAAAAGTGTGGTGGTTGGTTACATCAACGATAGGATAATGGATACAGAAAAAACAGTGGTAAAGCATGTAGGAATTGGTTTCTTCGTTTCAGGCTCCAGTCTCTATAATCTCTTCCCGTACTCGATTTTCACCCAGTTGAACTAACGCTTTTGTAGTGAATGTTTTATGTAATACGACACCAACTCCAAGCGCAGGAGTTACCGATGGACTTATCACTGATAATAATTGCATTATTTTACCTTTCACAGCAAGTATACCACGTTATAACACCTGCTATTTCGTCTCAGCCTTAAGTCACAATAACTTTATCATAGAAATTTATGGCATGGACAATGCTTTCGCGGGCTAGCTGGAAATTCTTCGAAAAGCATTACACAAATTCAACTCCTTATTTTTTTTTCACTGTACAAGTTCCCCGTTATACCTAGTTAACTTATGGTTGGTTATCCAGAATGCCATATGTTATCGTTAGAGGAAACTGAAAACAGCCATTAGTATATGTTTGACATCAATCTTAAGGTATAAAATGAAAGGTTGGGAAGTCTTTCAAAAAATGGGAACTTTATTACAAAACATACCTCTGTAAGGCAGTAAATACGCTTAAAAATTGAAAATTTTATTGAATTTTTAAACAAATCTAATGCTATTATTAATATTTATGAAATTAACTCTTAACAGCAAATATGTCCTGGGCCTCCGTCATAGCTGAGTCATTTAGGGATTATTTCTAAAAAATACGGAATGATAAGCCCAAAGCTTAATCGCACACCTTTATCTACTGTACCCGTTAGTTTGTTTATTTGTTTCGTGTGACGACTGACAAAATCTAAATATAAAAACTCCAGCGCAGAGCTAGATAGAAAATATAAAGCTTGCAGGTACATCTTGGTGCACGCACTCTTTTCTAAGTTTTATGTTGCTGGCCTATTGCATGTGTAGATTGTGCATAGCTTGGTCCGCGCCAGATTGTTAAAGAGCATTGTAGGTAATTTTCGAATCGGCTGTTAACTTTCAACCCGCCAATGCGAACAGCTGAGTATAATCTTGATCCAACCTGGTGACACGTGATAACACTCGAATATTCGTTGCTTAATGTATATATGTATAAGCGCCTTGCAGTTGCACAGTTTATTGACTTCTGATGCCCATTTCGCCGGTATCAGCGTAGTAGAGGGTAGATTGCCAGTTGTAGTTTGTTTTTCCGTTCACTGGCCCTGATTTCAGGCAAATAAAAAGTTCCATCTTGGATACGCCATTTCCTGCATTTGTCGTCATTGCGACAACGAGAAAATATAATGCAGAAGTATTGATTAATTAAATAAAGTAAATTATGATCGTCGGACCTTTCCAAGTTCGCTAAAAGCGGAAAAATGAGTAATGCACAATAAGGCGATACGACAGATGTCGATAATTGTCACCCCTTTTCTACTTTGTGTACCGCGAGCCAAGTTAGTAAAAATTATTTTTGAATTGTGCTAACAAATATTGCAACAAATTCACGTTGTTGAATATTTCTGGTACTCGATGACTAAACAGCGTGAAGAATAGCACAAAAAAGAAGGGACACAAACACGGCGCCGGAAAACCACCTATTGTTTATTGCAAAATAGGTGCAAAATATATTGGAAAAAATCATATTTTGCCTTAGCCATGAAACATAACAGAAGTGCACTTACAATAACGCCTACATGGCAAACATTATCATGATGCACGTAATGTCGTGGATTCTAGATATCTACACTCACTGCATGAAGCTAAATTGGTGGTGCACTAAAAGAAGGAACATCGCGATGTTTATTTTAAATGATTCTCTTATCTCGCGTTCACGCTGCTCCTTTAACGCCCCATTATGACACATTTATTAACGATTCGCTAAAAACCGCCATCTTTAGCGTTGTCAGCCAAGTGGCTACAAGTAGAGCCTTTCAGAGAGTAAGCATACTCCCTCGACCGATAATTTATGCATCGGCTTGTTTGGCCTATCGAACAGTGCACACAAGTTGAATTTGAAACGACCTCGCTGAACATATTCAGGACAGCACATGAGTTTTTCTTAGGCCATTAACTACTGGCCGAGTGGCACAGCCCAGCCACCATTCCACGTGCGCAGGATAGAAATTTTCATATTTATTTTGCCTGCTACCTCTTTAGACTATGCGATACTTCATGTAATCTATTGCAGTGTTAAGGGAACTATCAGAGCGCATGGTCTCGCGATGCGGCCAGTACTGCAGTTGAGCGCTGGCAGGAAGAAGCTCGTGGACGCATGCGCAGAGGCTTGAGGAGCGAGATATTAAACTGCATTGTCTGCCACGGTGGTGTGCACTGGCCATATCATCAAGCAGCCTGTTGATGTCATCGTTTCTGCAGGTAATTGGCCGTTATTTTCCTAAGCGTTGTGGGATTCCAACCCATGAGCCTTCTTTGGCGGTAATGGTGTTCTAGAAACAGAGTTCGACAGCATACGGTGTTTGCGCCCCGCCGCGGTGGTCTAGTGGCTAAGGTACTAGGCTGCTGACCCGCAGGGCGCGGGTTCAAATCCCGGCTGCGGCGGCTGCATTTCTGATGGAGGCGGAAATGTTGTAGGCCCGTGTGCTCAGATTTGGGTGCACGTTAAAGAACCCCAGGTGGTCTAAATTTCCGGAGCCCTCCACTACGGCGTCTCTCATAATCATATAGTGGTTTTGGGACGTTAAACCCCACATATCAATCAATCAAGCATACGGTGTTTGCACTTTTCTGTACGCTGCGACGGCGAATGCCATAATGAGGCCGTAAAATGCGTGTTTATTTCAGGATAAAAAAGAACAAGAAAACGAAGCACTCTACAGTGACTTCCGCGCAGCCTATGCGGGCTCAACACAATAGAACAAACAAGAACGAGTTCAGGAGTGCTGTGGGTTAAGCTAACTACCTCAAGTGCTTCTTCTGGATGGCTTTTCATTACTTGCGGCAACACTCAGTCGTCGGCGCCGAAATGCACGCGTGAAACTTCACGAGCTGCTACAGGCACGCGAGTGCCGCGCTGGCCACATTATGACCACATCGTGAGGCCACACGCTATGATATTTCTGTTAGGTGTGAAATAGATTGTACGTAGAAAACTGCCTTGCTAGAGTGACACGTGATAAGGTAGCTGTTGCTTTGTATCTTATGGTGCACATTAGTGCATCTAGGAGACTCCGTTAATTGAGCTGTAAGATAGAAATTTCAGCCAGCTGGATTACGTTCATGTTTAAAAAGTTGTTTCAAGCGCACCGAAAAGACATGGACCGAACAGGCTGACAAAACAGCGCTTACTCACACAAATGAATGTTTTTTTTATCAAAAAACAAGGTATTTAAAGTGGACAAACACCCCACCGCGGTGGTCTTTTGGCTAAGAATCTTGGCTGCTGAGCAGCAGGTCACGGGATCGAATCCCAGCTGCTGATACTGTATTTTCGATGGAAGCAAAAATGGCATAGGACTGTGTGCTCCGACTTGAGTGCACGGTGAAGAACTTCTGGTGGTCGAAACTTCCACAGCCCTTCATAAAGGCGTCTGTCGTAATTGTATGAGAGTTTTGGGATGCTAAACCCTGCATATCAACCATAAAAATGGATAAATAGTTCTACGTGCATGTGCAACGTAGCAGGGAGCAGTAAGACATATATTTTGTGTTGGTGAGTTGCTGCTTATCTTCCCTTGCTGGCGCCACTTGACCATGCGGCAGTGGCGGTGCACGTTATTCGCCACTACGCAACCCCTTTACGCTTTGCGTAACCAAACATACACTTTCAGACGTGCTTTCGAACTCCCGTTGCACCATCCCGAAAGCAGGTGCTTCTTTTTTCTCCGGCCGTCGACACACCAGGTACGTCAACTGGTGATCAGCGGCAGACTTTAGCGATCTGGGACAGGCATAAGTAAGTCGCCAGAAAAAACAGTGCGTGCCTTCACCGTAAAAGTATGGTTCATAGTCACGCAAGATGGCGGACGTATGCGCTACCCTGGTCCTGTAAGTTACTGAAGGCCGCACCACCGAAAGCTATAGCCCTCTACCTGGAGTCTACTGAGTGATCGTCATGCGCTCGGTGGCTCGTTAGCTGCGTGCTGGTTCTTTATTTGATTTGGATTAAGTCATTCATCCATTACTCTTAATGATGAAGAATATAACTTCCTTTTAAACAAGACATGAAGCGTGTTGTTCTGTAACACATGTGCCCATGCGCACAGTTTTGATGACTCATTCTCTCCTATATAGGACCTTTCTTTTTCCTAATAAATTTCAATCGAGAGTTCAGCGCTCTTTCCCTTCTCTGTCGGTATCTAATCTGTTGCGAGGTAAAGTATTCCACGATTGGATTCATATCTTCAAGCTTTGACAACAAAGTACTTGCGTAGATTTGAATTGGGCACAGTGGTCGGGAAACATACGCAAATAATCAATGTAGTAGGCTTTGTGGGGCACTGCTGAAATATCGATGGACGTATATGTTGAGTTTGTGAGTTATGGATTCCTTGGATGGATGGCGGCACTTGGCCATGGAGCAGCGTGGTGCATGTTATTTGGCACTACGCTGAGCCTTTGCGCTTTGCGTTACCGAATAGACCAAAAAATATTTTTGAACTCCCGTGGTCAGTCTCTAAAGCAGGTCTTTTTTTTTCTCTTCTCCCTGCTCTGGTTGTTGGCACGCTAGAGAAGTCGACTGTTGATTGGCGACACGCTTAAGCAGGTTGCTCGCTGAACCATAAGGCGGCTTTGCCGCGTAACTTCGAATCCTAACCAGGTAAGCTGGTGGCATATGCACTACACTGCTCCCGTAGGGAGCATGCATTTGTACAGTGACTCTCGCTCCGCCAACACCACCTGCTCGGCTTCCGCCACTCTTCGCGAAGCGGCGACGGCGCTCATGCGCTAACCTACCACGCATACTTTGCCCCGTCGGAAGTGGGGTGTTCGTATAGACGCTTGTGCATGTGCGCGCTTAATTTGCGGTGCGCAAATTGTACGCCTTGGGCTGTCATGGGAACGCTTGCCTTGTAGTTACACGGTGCGCAAAGGTCACTTCGCTTGCGGCAGAGGACCTCTTCGCAAAAAGAGCGCGCTTTTATTACACAGTGAACTGTGACACTTGTTAGTTCCCAATACTCTGCAGGTGTGGTTACGTTTTGCGCGTCATCTTTGTATAAAAACCACGTTTACTGTTGAGCTGTAAATGCTGTGTGCTCGCGGTCATCCTGTGTGTGTTGTTTTAGAGCGTTATTCTTGCGTGAGCAGCGGGCATTACGTTTCGATCGGCTTGCCGTTCTCAGGGTGGCATTCCAAGTTGTTACTATCGCAATGATTGCTTCACCCTGGCGGCAAAGATGACTTCTTTAGCGCGATCGCGCTAAAGAGTTCGTGTCGCAATAAAACCGGCGTCGGCACGTTGGTTGTGCACGAAAAATCGTCTTGCGTCTGTGACCAAAAAATCAAGTTACCGAGAAAGCCGCGGGAGGCCGCTACTTGTCCACGCATGCGTGCGCGATCACACCGAGAAGCCGCGCATTCGAAAAAAAAAGTTCTCATGGTCACGAGGCGCGGTAGTTTCTTTGCCCTGCCACTCCTCCCTGCTCAGCTTCCAGTGCTTTCCTCGAGACGAGAGAAAAGAGAATGCAATTGCAGCATAGGGCAAATCTTTGTAACTCCATTAGCACTGGACGTAGTCTTAAAATTTTCGCGGCGTTGAATTCGTGAGGCAATAAGCCCTTCTAGCAAATTCATTCCGTGGTTACTTGAAGAAAGTTCTTCAGGGCCCGTTTAACGAATTTTATTCGACAGATGTCGCCACAAAAACGAGCCCATTCGGCGATAATAGCGCGCACTGGTCCAATCTACTGTGTGCCTGCTTGTGTGCGTGCATGTGTATGTAACAAAATATAATAGTAAGTATGCACTTAGCGGTTGAAGGGTACACTAGGGGCCGGATTTCACTATCGCGTTGCACTCCTAAAGGCGAAGCATAAGGGTCCCTATATTTTTTTGCCATTCCTCATGCTGCATTCAAGGTTTGCACAGACTTGACACAAACTGACAAAAAAAAAAACAGAGGGTGATTCGTCCTTGGGAAAGCAGTGAATTTCTTCATTTGTCTATTTGTCGTTAGCTCACTCATAAGGCTCAAAGTTGAAGTGTAAATGTATACTACGCGAGGAACTGCGTGTAGTGTGAATGTATTGTAATGTGCAAAAGCAAAAAAGTAATGAAAGAAACGCATTTGACATAATACATTACGGTGAAGTTATTTGCCAACCAAAAATTCATGAAAATACAGGGCATATAAGTTTTACAAAAATATACTGCTCGACGTTCGCAAAGCGTTGAATGTCTTACAAGAAGAACCGAATATAGGATTATTCATTTAATCTCTTTCTATAAATTGTTTTATCTGTAGCCAGTGCTTTTGTGTATACCTCCCCAGTCACTATAAGTGTGTGATGGCTGACACTTTCAGTCCCTTTTTCGGGCACAGCCGGGACATTCCGCGGAGCCACCAATACTGTATTATGTGAAAAACTGCATCGAATGGTGGTAGGCATTTCACATATGTACGCGTAATGCATTTATTGTCACCAGAAGTCACTTCGGAAAGCATTTGTCATTGTTTAGTGTAATTTTGATCATTTCCAAACTGTGACGTGTTCAACTGCGACAGGGTAGTTAACTAAATCGCCATAATCTGTATATTCCAGCCGTGTATTTATTGGGTAATACTGCCTATTCTTGCAACACAAATAAGCTAAACATTGCTTTTTTCGTTATTTTCTGAAACTGTGATTTTACAGCAGAAGTTATTTACCGAAATCTTTAACGCAGCATTCATGATCCATGCACACTACGGCATGGCCACAAGAGCTTCTGAAGCGGCCGCCATTATTTATAAAGCGTATGTCACACGTGTAGCATTGCGAAAGGAAGTGCCACCAAAAGCAATACTAGGTTGTTTGATACATCAAGATACAGGTCTCGTGAAGACATTCACCGCATTTCAGTGTCCAGGCGCCGTTGCCCTGGCGCTGCACGATGTCGGCGCTAATGACTCGTTGCCAAGCGCTGATCTCCGAAGGGGCTCCGGGAATCCTTGCCGATGGTCTCAGATGGCGGGAAGGTTTTTCGCTTTATATGCCATTTCTTTTTTTGCTGATTATAACTGACTTATTCGAGCATTATTCGCCTTTTTTTTCCCACGTCACTAATAAATTTTGCGTTGGGGAGTTTCAACTAAGACGAAAAAAGTACTTGGGGAGGAATCCTAATAAAGTCAAAAAATGACACAACTAAGATTTTACGAAAGAAGCTGTAAAATACGATAAAAAATGTACCCACGTAGAAAACTACGTTGGGAAAATGCCTATATTTCAGGTCCAGCTGAAAATACACTATAGCGTCTTCACTATAGAAAAGCGCATAAGGTACACAAGCTCTAGACGCATCAGGTTCGCATTCTCATTGTAGCTATTTCTTAGCTATAGGATGACTGACAATCAAGTATTCACGAAAAAATCAACAATTTCGGATAATGGCCCAGGCGTAGCTGGCCGACTTTTTTCTGCATATCTTCATCCTACATGATCTCTCTTTTTTTTAACAACTTGAGAAACATTTGTGGAGTCCTCCATATGGGCATTGAAAAAAAAAACAGGGGTGGAACGAAGCGTGCAGGGTCTTTTAGCTTCATTAAAGTGTAATTTAGGTTGGTTGGTTGGCTCCTTAGCATCTTGGCGCAACGCACTCTTGGGATAGGCCATGAATCGGATGGTGCCTTACTTATTAAACTAATTCACTTCTTTAGAGAAAGGTGTGAAAATGTATTCGAGTCAGTACAGGTAAGCTTCAAATTGTAAGATTTAAAAAGAAAGAACTTTAGAACACTTACATAAACACACACAAACGTCATTACCTATACCAACTGAATTTAGCTCACTTTAGCGTTCCAATATTTTAGGTTCTCATAAAATATTTATTACACCGTTGAAAATGCTCCTGTGGCTAAAACAAATGTAATTGTGCCAAAATAAATAATGAGAGGAAGTGACAAGTCTTAGTTCAACTTTCATAGGAGTTGTTCTGGAAGTCTTTTTTTTTTAATGTCGGATGCTGGCAGCCGCAGCCACTACGCTTCAGCCCATGAATAATGTGGCGAGATTGGGACGGCCCCGACGGCCACCCTCACAACGTCGTCTCAACTTTCCTCCCACTCTCGTTACACCTTCTATAATATAAAGAAACCCACCACAGAATATCGACGTGTTGATATTGTGCCTCAAATATGCGCAATATTTGCTTTTTAATCGACGAGCGTGCAAGTATGAACGCCAAAACGTGAGTTGTATTAGGAGAGGGAGGGGTGCAGCGGATGTGGTTGATTATTGGCCTTTCGAGTGCCATTTCGGGGGACAGACAGACAGACAGACAGACAGACAGACAGACAGACAGACAGACAGACAGACGGACAGACAGACAGACAGACAGACAGACAGACAGACAGACAGACAGACAGACAGACAGACAGACAGACAGACAAACAGACAGACAGACAGACAGACAGACAGACAGACAGACAGACAGACAGACAGACAGACAGAGAGACAGACAGAGAGACAGACAGACAGACAGACCAACATTTTTGCGTCGGAGTCACCCAAGAAAGATTATCGTCTTTTAAAAAGCCAGGCTGAGTGCGTGCCAGTGCACATGTGTCAAAGGGACATGGCACGGTGCACGTGTAGGAGTATACATAGGACACAGTTTTCCCAACGGCATAAACGTGATGAACCTAGGGTTATCAACTTCCGCCGCCCCGCCAGATAAATGTGAACGCGGCGCCGGACTATAGCCATTTCTCCTTAAATAGAATTTCGAAGACTTCGGCATTTCACAGCAGCTATTTCTTCATCGTTCCTCATGAAAAAATGGCACGCGTCAACAAAACTTTATCATTCCTGAATCTTTAAAATCAAACAGTACTATTGCATCAGGAAACATTTGTCTGAAAAATACGGCCTAATGAAACAGGTTGATTGATTTGTGGGGTTTAACGTCCCATAACCACCATTTGATTATGAGAGACGCCGTAGTGGAGGGCTCCGGAAATTTTGACCACCTGGGGTTCTTTAACGTGCACCCAAATCTGAGTACACGGGCCTACAACATTTCCGCCTCCATCGGAAATGCAGCCACCGCAGCCGGGAATCAAACCCGCGACCTGCGGGTCAGCAGCCGAGTACCTTAGCCACTAGACCACCGCGGCGGGGCCTAATGAAACAGGTAAGCTGTAAAAGCTTCGCCATATATTCTTTAAGGGGCAAAGCGCCTTGGCTTGTTGGTGTGTGATGTAGTCGCTGTTTTTCACGTAATCACGGTCCATTATAAATTGTGACAAAGATAATTACGTCCAATACATCAATAAAATTATGGTAATATTAAAATACAAGGAACCAAAAGCTCCGCCTTCAAGAGTTGAACGCGAGTGAGCACTTTAAAGCAATCAGTGCATGAAACCTTTTTTATAATTGCAATGCAACTACTACGCGGCCTTAAGATAATAAGAGCGGTAGCGTGTGTACCACGAAGTTATTATGATAATCACATGCTCTGACGCCCACTGGCACTAGCAACATTATTACTGCAGCCTTTTGTAATGGGGTAGCGGCTTTGAACGAAGCAGCCATTATTATAATCGCACATTCTTACGCTCGTAGGCATTGGACGCTTGCACCATGCATTATTAACGCAATATTTCATGTTGCCTTGTAAAGCATGTATACAGGACACGTGTGTTTTTAAAGCATGAAAGCTTTTTCACTGCATTTTCAAAGAGAGAAAGTTCTTTGCACTGTATGCGCTAGCCCCCTCTCTGCAGGGGTTCATGCGTGAAGTATCGGTGATGCATGCGTTTTCTGAGAGCCAGATTCTTCAATGCACACTCATTCTCTAGTTGAAAAAAAAAAGAACTATACTATGCCTTATTGGGTGCGCTTTTTCCGGCCTCACTTTTCCGCTCACTATGTATTGGATTGTCTGATCCTGATGTGCTATTTTGGGTAACGAAAATGTCTATTTCACCAATAACCAAGATATTTTTTACAAATGAAGTACATAAAGAACAAATACCTGTACCAGCCTTGTTAAATACCAAAGACGTAATTGTATTTTGAATTGACTGCCACCTTTGTGAAGTTTCAAAAACAATAGAACATTGCTGCAGTAGTTGTAGGGAAGCCATCATTTTTTGGGACGTTCAGCACAGGCCTTTTATGAAAACGACTGGATTTGAATTCTTATCGTGTCCGCTCTCTTGTACCATCCAAACGCTAAGATATGTCAATTCAAATGCCGTTGTAAATGGGCATGCGTAGTTTGTGAAAAACTCGCATGTTGGACAGGCATGCGGAACCGATGGTGTCTTCGCGATTTATGTACAAATGACTGTGCAGCTGAAAGACTCTTATGAACAACAGCAATTTCCGCAGGACTGCTATACTGAGGTCATGAAATATCCTGCTCAAATACCACTTCAGACATTGTGTTGTATAAAATTTCCTCTGTAACGTCAACTGTAGATTTGTCGAAATGACCCTATGTATGTTGTACGCTACGTATGCACGCAAGCCGCATTTGTGCTAAATACCACGTACGAACAAAAAAAAAAGCTGCGTGGGCCGATACATTGACTTTTTGCACATTGCCAAATTTCTTTACCGTTGGCCGTTACAAATATCGCGCGCTCCCGTATTTCTCAATGCACTTTTCAATTCCTAGCAGCACTTCCTGCTGCGTAAAGTTACAAAAGAGGTCCTTGATGTCAGCTCAGAAACACACAAACTGCCCACCTTCAACCAGAATACCACAACGGTGTTTGAGTTTCAGATAAGGTAGAGGTCCTCGATCGGCAGCGCTGACACGTGTTACTGCAAAATCAATGCAATTCGTGTTGCCACGAAGCCTTGTTTCCAATTACCGAACGGAATGCTTTACCTTCTTTATGTGTTTTCTTAGTGAAAATGGTCAGAGGCCGCATTTTTTCTATACTTGACTGCTTTTGCCAGTTTTTTCAGTTCTGTTTTTTACAATGTTTTAACACGTTTCTTTGAATCCACAGCCAACAGTGCTGCGTCAAGCGGTTGGAGGTGCTTTTCAATTGCATCACCGGCCTTCAAGGCGTATTCTTTATTTGTTAAGACCACAAACTCTCATGACTTGTCATAGTGAACCATCTTACGTTCTTACTCATAAGCCAATCAAACATAGTCTTGTCTTCTGTGTCTTTCCTCCAAGTACGCTTCTTATGAAAAGCTTGCTTTATAACTGTCATCGCTTCCGCTGCACAGGAAGCTCGATCTGGTTCCCAGACCTTTAGCACCATGCTCTCAGACATACATACAAGGTCAATAAACTTCGTGTTTCAGTAAGCTTCAGTTGTTAGACGCGCTTTTCTTGCGTCAGTCCAGTTTTTCATTCTCAACTTTGCAGCGCAGCCTTTACTTGCAGTCTGCATACGCTGCAGGTTTCTGCGGAGACGGTGCTACCACCTATAGCCCGATCTTGCCACCAATACGCAGCACCCGCGTTCGAGGGAGACGAAACGAGGTATGAGCCGAGCCGAGCATGCGCACTGGTGGTGTGCATGGCTTCACCGTCGACACCGAAGAACGACATCGTGCTACTCAGAAATGCTTCACGTTTAAAATTTTTGCGACGGTACTTCGGACTGAACGGGGTATTTGGACGTATCGGTCCACTTGACTACTAGCTCTCTTGTACCGGACGGCATCACGAACTCTAGCCAGAGGCGTGCGCGACCTGAAGGCGTCCATGTCGTAAATCTCGAGCCATTTCATGCGCGTTTGGAACCTAAGGACTGTATTTTTGTAGTTGTTGCTTTATTAGTGTAACTTACTGGTTGCACATATTGCTTCATTGCTTTACTTTCAGCTCTTTTTCAACCATCGGTACAATGCCTTTTTCACAGGGGGGCAATGCGACACACATTTCTCAAGTTTCACTTCATTACTCGTAAAGCGCTGCCTTGCAGGACTTCACGCGATGAATGACTAAGAACCATTTAGATATTATCCGAACCTTCCTATTTGATTACGTGCACAGCGCGAACAATACAGATTTATTCCGGATCTTACGCGGTCGCGAACGATAAAGCCCGAAACATATATGCAACAATTTTCTGGCGTTTTTCATTGTTTCGTAAGCCGGCGTCACTCGGCGTCAACGCTGCCTGTGACAGTGGCCCAAGGGTCCTCTTCGGGGCAATTCAGATATCTGCAGCGCCGGCGCCGACGTCAGAAGCAAGTCGATGACGGTGGAACCAATCAGCGCACGGCTTCCAGCGAGTTCTGCTACGTAACGGCATCGTCAAAGTGGCTGCTGCCCGCCTGAGATCTATTATGTCGTCGCAGTGCTCTGTGTGACCAAAAATTCTAGACTGATGCTTATATTCGACTTAGCTTGTTCCTCAGCAGCTTCGACAGGAAGCGCTCGGGATTTCTTCGAATCGTTTTCGAGCGCCACCCTCAAGTCAATCTGGCAGACAGCAGGCCTGAGTGTATTGGCTGAATACGAGGCCTCGAAGATGCACAACAACTTCCAAGCTCAGGGGCTGTATATCGCGAGTTTCTGGTTCTTTTTACTCGGAACATCTGACACTAGAAGTAAAAAAATATTTCGGTGGTACTGTGATTTGTTTTTCTCACCTCAGAAATGCAAATAAGACACGAGACTCGTTTTCATTATTATTTCTTGTTGCTGCATTGACCGACACTACACACTGCTTTGCGGGTCTCGGGTTCATTCTCTTCAACAAACACTGCGACGCTGGCCTTGGCACTCCTCTATGGCTTGCCACTCTCTCTGGCGGCGTTGACGCGATGACGCTGAGGGGAGAGGCGCCGGGAAAACGTTGACAGAAACGCTTCATATGTTTTGAGCTTAAGGCTGGAAAGTTCGACGGCACGTGCTCACGCCCGTCACCCCTTAGTTGACCGACGGCCGACGCTCTGTTCGGCACTATAACTGTCAGTATGTATTTATGTACGGTTTCTTGGTCACAATTTTAGAAACAGTTTCATTTTTGAAACACGGACTGCTCCCATCGTCGACGTCGGTACCCGGTGGCGGGGTCGCATATGCCAGTGGCTCACTCATGAAGCCCGGCACCAGTTTAATCGTGACCGAGAGAGAGTGTCTGGCCATCATACGGGCTTTACGGTGGTTCTTTTGACGGTGTAGCAGACCTTCTTGCTCTGTGCTGGTTGTCAAACCTCAAGGACCCGTCAGGTCGCTTTGCTCGGTGGGCTCTCAAACTCCATGAATAAGACATCCGCGTAGCATGTAGCTCTGGCCGCCAAAACTCCAATGCTGACGCACATTTCCTCTTACCACGCGCCGTATTTCACCACTTCATATCTCGGACACGGCTTGGGAGCACTGAAATGACCCAAAAACCACAACAATTCTGAACTTTTTGTCACGCCCTCTGGCTGCAGCGTCCCAAAAAGCTCTCCTCCGCCAAGTGCTGCATTATGCTATCCGGGACGGCATTTTATACCGCCACAACTACCACAACGACGGCCGGACATAGTTATTAGTCGCACACCTCACCATCTTCGTCAGGACCTATGCTCAGCTTTCCACACTGATGCGCAGTGTGGTCACGGTTAAGCCAATTATTTTGGGTTGACATGTGGTAGTGGTGTGATGAATAACTGTGCGTTCGGATAGTAGTGATTGCAACAAACCTGACGAAAATCACTGAGCAGTTCATGAGGGGCGCCATGGTGGATACCGCAGTTGTCTATAATGAATGAAGCAATCTGTTTTGCTGTTGAGCGTTGTAGGGCAGCAGTTTTGGCGTATCTTGTCAAATGATCCGCGGCGATGACAATCCAGCGGTTGGCAGTGCCCGTGCATGAAAGAGGCCCGTACAAATCAATGCTGACACGATCAGATGGCTAAGCTGTACAGGGAAGCGGCTGGGGAGGTTCTGTGGAGAAGTGAGAAACTAGCTTGCGTCGTTGGCATCCCTAGGAAGCACCTATAGAAAGACTTGGTAGACATAGTTTTTTTTTAGTTGGGCTCTGAAGAATATTTTAAAGGGAGGAATCGCGAAGCGTCTGAGACATGTTAGTTTCAGCTAGGGTTAAAACGTTTCTTTTTAACTTCATTCAGGCACACTTCTTGTGAATGCATGATTTGAACAGCGAGGTACACAATTGCATCGTATATAGCGAATTGCATTTTCTCTAACAAACGAAAAACTGTACATGTTTCTATTTACTTTCGGGACGCTGTCTTTTATCAAGATATCCTGCAGAGAGCGTGAAGAAGGAGGTACTAATTCACGCCTATACTCTATTTGTTTCCGAATTTTCATTTTACAACGTCCCATGAGAGTCAAGAACCAATAATAATAATATAAGATCAAAATAGTTCATAGTTATACGTGTAGAGCACTCACGTGAAGTTTGCGTGCACGTCTTGTAAATAAACTTTTCACAGCGAAAGCTGTTAGGAGGTCAGAACAAGGGTGCTGCGGCAGTACTATGGTGTATTTGAATGGGGCAGTGTGCTGTCTAGCACCAACAGCTTGGTTCTTTTTGTGATAACGGCCAGCGCTGCCACAGGACACCATCCTACGACGGCGCCACCTGTCGCCCCCTCTCCTCACGCAATTTAGGAGAAGCGATACTTTATGAGTACAATACTTCAAAGATTGTTAGTTGCTGTTGCCGCGCTGGTAGTAAAACGTATAAGAATGATTAGTTAAGTGCATAAAAGTGTAGAACAGTGTTCTTCATTGAGCGCTTTTTTATTTTTTTTCTTCATTACTACTACTTATTTTCTTAGCTCATGCAGGTAAGTGGTGGTCTTGGAAAATCAACTGATTGGAACGTTATCCTTTAGGACCTCCTTGCTTGTTTGGTCGCATGCCTTCAATTTAGTGTGATAGCTAGGTACGGGGACTTATGAATAAATTGAATAGTGTTGTGCTTTTGTTTGCATTCTTGGATCAAAACAGTAAACAAAGAGACGCTCTGGGTCCATGTTCTGCGATAGGATTTGTGCGTGCTCGGTTTACCAGGAGCAGCTTTATTTGTGTTACTTATGAATGCACATGTGTTGGATGTTTTTAATGTTGCAGACATTTTTAGTTTTAATTGTGTGATGTGAATATTTTACTTTAAATCTGTGGAATGTTTCGCAATGCACATTTAGATTACGCGCGCTGGGCACAGCGTTCGATGGTGGCACCTTACTGGTGGGGTCATTGCGAAAGCGACCACCACTCTCCCATTCGTTTGCTGCAAAGACATCACGCAGCCCCATTCTAGTACACCATAGCTGCACACCGCCACGAGTGCCCGTAACTGATATTGCGCGAAAAAGGGAAAAAAAGAAATAGGAAAAACTATCCATGACACGACAGAGTTCCAGCCTGGGTCCTATTTGTGGCAGCCTAGTGTTCTACCACTGAGCAACGCTGGTGCTAAAACCTCCGCTGAAAACTGACCATGTGCATGTGCCATGTCAGGTGAGGAATCGCCTTAACAGGTGTTTTAAAGTGTTTTAGAACAGTAGAGCACAGACCAGGCGTCACACAATGCTGAATACTTAACAAGCGAGTCGCCGATTACTTCAATAATTACAATAGCTTAGGCATGAGTTTTCATCATCGTCAGTCGCAGAGTCAACGAACTGCACGTAATGCCTTACAAGTTCAAAACGGGTACCGCGCTTCTCCGGAATATTGCGAATTATGTGATAGCGGGCGCTCTCTATAATTTATGTCTCATTGAGTGCCATGTTAGGGCACTTGTAGTAGTTGCTCTAAAACAGTGTACACTGCGGAAAATTTCGCTTATTTACGGATAGAAAAGCGGACATGGTGTCATGAAAAGAAATCGCTCCACCTTTTCACCTTTATCAAGGATACAGCACAGGTTAAAGAATCACAGACTTCTCCACTTCGCGAATATTATGGATACAGCACACGTTTACCAAAGATGTTTAATTGAATAATGCAAAAAACAAGTGTCCCCTCCGTTAACAAAAAATTAGACAGAAGTAATCATTTGCAATACGGATGACCTTCAGAAATTTATCCTAATATGCCCGTCGCATATCATCATTGCATCCATCGCCGCGACGTGTTCTGCACCGTTTTATTCTACGAAACTGTATTTGTTCCCAAACTGCGGTTTAGGCAGTTATCGCGGAAAGAGGAACCAATCGACCGCGGCGGCCGCACTGCCATCGTCACTCATCTGTCTGCTGTCGCTGCTCTAGTCACTAGCCTGGCTGCCCTCCTCAAAGGCCAGGACGCACACACGAAACGGGACTCGGCTGGCGCTGCCTATTTATCTGGTCTTCATATTGGAGGTAAGTGCCCAACTTCTCATTTACTCGTCGTTTGGGTTACAGCTCGTGCCACTAATGATCTGTGTCATGTAGCACCTACGCAATATCTCAGATTAGGCCACTTGGAGTGAAGTCGGAGGCTATAAACGCAGCGCTCCTTGGTCGATGTCGCTTTCACGCAGCTTTTATCACGCACGCTTTTTCTGAGACGGAGTGCGTACTGAGAGCTGAACATACAGCATTTACGGAAATCGCGGATTGATTGTGTTGGTCGCGTTTACATTTCGAGCGTGAAATTTTCATTGCGCTCTGATTACGTTTCCACAGCAGTTGCATTACTCTATGTCGACAGTGTTCGGGCTTGTCAGCACCGTAGTGCAGTAGTGCAGCCCTGTAATGTGTGAGCCTCGCTTTATGCCAGCGGTGTTAGGTGAGCCCACGGACGGTGAGCCTCTGTTTATGGCGCCGGGACGGCGCTGCGTCGTAAGACAAGACGATATCTACCGTGAAATCTTGGCGCGCTGTAGCCTACCTGCGTGTTCTCCCCGTCGGGCCGAAGTTCATCTCCCCCGCGTTGTCTAACAAAAGGTGGCTGGCGGCAGGTAGCACCGAGGTGCGAAGAGCCAGAGAGAACTTTTAACCAAATAATCGTAAAACAGCATGTGAAATCTTCCAGAAAGCTACAAACCACGACTCAAAACGCGTTCTGAAAAATAATAGAAAGCACCTGTGCTTCGTCTGCCGTGGTGGTATAATGGTTACGGTGGTCAGCTGCTGACCCGAAGGACACGTGTTCGATGCCGGCCGTGGTAGTCGCGTTGTGATGGACGGGTAGTGGTAGAGACCCGTGTACTGTGCAATGTCAGTGCACTATAAAGATGACCACAAGGAAAATTTCCGGGCCCCTCCACCACGGTGACCTTCATAATGATATCGCTATTTTGGGACGTAAATCCCCAGGAATTATTTTTAAATATCTGGTAATCTCCAATTTGCTTAGTACAAAATTTTCCGTGTAGAACATTCGTAGAATTTTCAGTAAATGAGGAATATGATCCAATTCGAGATTTATTTTTTATAGAGAGATAACATTTAGTGAAATATGATAGTTCGTATTAGCTGATTATCAAAGTTTTTTTGTGTAGGCGAAGAGAAATTCGGGATGTGTACAGCGTGAAAAAATATTTAGAGCTGGTGAAAAATTTATAAAGTTGTGGTTTTTTCTACATGCTTGGTTGTAAATTTAGCATTGAGGACGTCCTAGCAACAAACTATGGTAAATAACACATTCAGTATTAACCTTCATTGGTTACTGTCAGAGAAAGTCATCAAATCGCTTTTTTATTTTTTGATGTGGTTGCTGGACTCTGTGCTTGCCCGTGTTTATACCTTGAAGCAATGCATCTTAGTGGTGAGTACTAACTGCACAGGCATGAGCAACATTTAGACAACATATCAATTTCGTCCGTGCTTACTTTAATAGTTTGCTAACTAGTACTAGACTGCATGAGTAAACGAGAGATCCAAACCGTACTATGGTGCATTTACCCACATGCAGTTATCTTCTGACAGTTCGAATAGTGTGCTTATGCAACACTGATAAGGGATACCGAAACATGCGAGAACTTATTACGTGTGCGATAAGATTTGGAAGTGGCAGGAACTTCATAATTGAGAAAAGGATCTTCTGAAATCGAAAAAAGAGCATACGTTGTTGTTATGAACCAATACAGCTGTATTAAAGTGACAATGCCTGCTATTAAAGTGGCAATGAGGTGCTACCGGCCATTGGGTATTTGCAGCAAAGCTTAGACGCATGGATGAAAAAAAAGGAATACAATGACACACTACTGGCATTTATTAAAACCTCTGCAGATTATATGCCTGATGTTATCTCCAGTTAAAGGCTGCTGGTCAAAGATTGGATAAGTGAGAAAACACTTGAACCATATTGAGGCACTTATATGAAGGTAGTTGATTCTTTTAAGGTGAAGCTTCATATAAAAGTTGTGTTCTCTCTCTTCAGTTCAGTTTGAAGTTTGTAGGGTGAGAGCTACTTAATATCATTGATGTCACTTCCACCTTAAAAGGATGGAGTTGATACCTTATCGTTGTTAATGAAATAGAATCAATTCATTTTTTCACTTGGAGACAGAGTTGATACCCTAATATTGTGACTGAAATAAAATCAATCATTTTTTTAAATTGGAAAGATACCTTACAACTTATTTCAGCAGAAGCTTTTACATTCACAAAAAGTATGCCTTTTTTGCGCACTCCCAAGTCTATGTGCTTTGGTTATTACTAGCTTATATATGATAAAATGGTTTACATGATGGGTTGTAATAGTGTCAACTTTTGTATACTGAGTCGCAAAACTCTTATTCTTTTCAGAGAGAACTGAAAGATTACAGGGCAAGTAAATGGCTCAGGTGATTAGTGTCATGATGTTTTTGAAGCCCATATACACTTACTTTTATATTTTATTTCATACATTTCATTTAACACACTTGTTGTAAACATACTGTTTTTTAACTTCTGTTAGTGTTATGTTATACCTGGTATATAATTATTATTCACAGTGCAGCTGAGGCAGAAAAATACCTTTTTAAAGTGTGGCATTTAAAAATTCTCCTGGACTAAATCCAAATACAGTACAGGGAATCTCATGATTTGTGAAGATCGCTTTCATATGAAATGGCAGGCTGTCTTGGCTGCATTTTTTTACTCCTTGAATCAATAGTTACTAAGTTTATATATTTTTGTGCAAACTTAGAAGCTGTCAGCATATCAAAGGATACCAGATATGTCAATCGCACTGATGCCTCAGGAGTAGCTGATGGGACAATATTATGCCTGCACACATATCTGTGCTTTTAGGAGCACAGAATTCAGGTTTATGAAAATTAAGTGCATGCCACGTTGCCAGGATTTGCATATTATAATTTCTGCCAGGTAAAACAGCACTTCATTATAGCTTGTTGGGTCATATATGAGTACATACTTATTGTTTATTACATTGTTTTATATGAGAATAGCCAATATTGCAAACACTCGACAGTGCTCCAATACGATGCCTGAATAGTCTTTTCCGGAGCATTTACAACCACTAGTGTGGCTATGTACACCACCTGAAATTCCAAGGTTCAAATGCAGCCGCAAGTGATGTTTACTGTACCTTTTCATTGAAATTTTTCGTTCGTTATGAAGCTGCTATTATTCGCAACAGATGTACTGTTGTACTGTCTCTTTATTGCTTACTCAAAGATTTTCAAAGTGCATTCTTGCTGTTCCTGAGTTAACGTAGGCAGTGAATTACATGTGGGTCATACCCACATCCCACAGACAGTAGTTTGCAGGCATGCGCACATATGGCTGATGAAAAGATTTGACATCATGTTAGAAGAGCATGTCATATCATTCATGTTATAGTGTCATGACACAGCAGTTACAATGTCACAATCACTATTTTTTCTCCTCCAGGTGCTGCTTCTATTGTTCTTGAACCAGCTGTTGCCTCTCATGCCAGCGCCACTATGACTGTTTGTGCCACAAGCACCTTGGTGACCTGATGTTGCAGGAATTTGTGTCACCGCATGACCAGCAAATTATCAAGTGCCACCATTTTCTGCATCCTCCACTGCCAATTCTGGACGGTTCAGCGTTCAGTCCAGCAGCATGGAACAGTGACAGGTGATTAAGCAGCTCATAAGGACACTCATAAGGACACCCATATCTTTGTTGCATGAGACGATAGCACTACAGTCAAGATTTCATACTCATTGTTAATGTTCTTCCACGTTAGTGAGTGTGAAACAAACATTTATTATGTAGATGATGTTTACTTTGTTGTCATTATCCAGTTTGAAATTTGATTTCGACATGGCACATTCAAAACGTAGCCTTCAAAAGGTGGCTTTCAAGACCCTCAGTTGTAATTTCTGTGTGGGATTTTACGCTTGCAACCTTGAGATGTAGTGAGTGCAAACATTTAGTGCTGGCAACCTAGCAAGAGTATTGTAAACATCGCTGGCACATTATTACTATGTTTGACAGCCTACTTAATTAGACAGCTAGAGCACAAAAAGTCAAAACAGCACCCATTAAGGCATCCGAATTTTCGTTCGTAATTTTACATTACTTCAGTGAAATGAGTGGCAGTGCCATAAAGGAGTTTGTATAAAAAGTCACCAACTTTGCCTTGATTTTGAGAGCACATGCTTAGGCCACTTTTCAACAAGTAAGATCAGTCCCATCATTACCAACTTGTATAAAAATTAGGAAGTTTATTCCGTGATGAGTAGCAGCTTTTCCGTTGCAAGGCAAGGCCTCTAGCTGGAAGTTCCTAACATCATTCTTGAATATGAGTGCGTCTTTCGTAAGTCTTTTCATGTGACACTAGACTTGCTGGCTTTCTTGACTATATAGATTTGTTGATTGACATGGGCTCTCTTGTTGACAAATTGTTTCCATATTTTTCTACAGCGCTTGATAGGGTTTCTCGCTACATATTTTATTAACACAGCAGAGCATTCATCTGAATATGCTCACCTAGGTTTAAGACTTTCTTTTGTGCAGACCTCTGTTTACATTGGTTAATAATGACAACTTTTCTTCTGCTTATGTGACATCTGCTGTATTCCAAGAAAGTTTGCTCAGTGGAGGCCTGTAGCCAGAAGGGTGCCCCAGGGGTTTGTCCCCCTTTCCCAAATTCGCATGTTGCGTGATGTCCTACTGACCATAAGTAACGAAGGAAGTCATTTTTCATGGCCATCAACATGTGTCACCCCCTCTGAAAAACATTCCTGGATACGGGGCTGTCTCTTTATGAGCTCGATATTTCTTCTTTCTCGTTCATCATTGTTTGTTTTTACCTCGCATTGTCTGCATGTGTATGAAAAGTAGAGTGTTTCAAGAAATGTGTCTAATATTCTTTATAAATTATAGAAATGAGCTACTTGCGTGCGAGTTGCGGCATTGCCTTTCCTGTGACAAAAGGAATCTTCAGATAGGCACAAACTATAATTGCGGCAGTAATTATAGCAATTAGGACAATTATTTATTTCCACCAGTGGTAGTAGCTGGTCGAGTCAAATGGGCAAATTCAAGTCCTTTCTACGAAAAGTTTATAGCTACTTTGAAGTTTTGGAAAAACAGCCACTGACAATCACCGTGGAGTGATGCAATTTGCCTAATTTAGCTGTCGAAATGAAAACCGATGCACAGACAGCACATCTACCATTCATTTCGACAACGCCTTCAATGACGACACTGTTTTTTCTAGTCGTTATCAACCGTCAGTTTAGACACTTTGCTTTGTGCCCGCCTACCGACGCTCAGTTAATCTTCTCTCTGAATGCAAGAGAAACATTGTTGCCATGGAAGGCATTGTTGAAGTGAATGATAGGTGCACTGTTTGGTGCATCAGTTTCGGTTTCGCCAGCTAAATTGAGCAGAATGCATTGCTCTGTGGTATGCACATGCAGAACTACATACAAGCACACAAGAATGTACATAAAAATGACTAAAATCGCCTTCCCCTCACGCACCACCCCCACACAAAAAATATCTTTCGCTATGCAGCTGGTCTCCACACACTAGCGACATTCGTTGTAGCGCACTTATGTTAGCAATGGAATGCAAATGATGGCGCCATTACAATTTTAATTGCTCTGCATCAAGCTTGCTGTGAATACCTCAGGTCTGTGGGAGTCTGTTGAAAATTGCCCGTGCGAGTGCTTCATGCCGCTTAAGTTAAGTAGGATTAAAGCTGCTGGAGATACATAATTTTAAAAAATACTTCTCGAGTTTAAAATATAATACCTTTTAGTAACTTCACCTATATTGAGGTAGTACGTAGGGCTTCAAAATGAAATGTGCATATTTTTTGTCTGACCACCAAGGCAAGCTTTTTGATGCTGAATACAGAGCTTTTTAAAAAAAATGAAATTCACAAATTTTAGACTATCTGCTAAACTTCAGTGCGTAAATTACTTTTAATTTGTAGCATGTCGAAAAGGTCACCAGCACATGTTTTATTTGTGTCCTTAGAATTTGCCATGTTTCCAGGAGAAAATTCCAAATCTGGCAATAATATTCAATATTGCTCGTAGGGAAAAGCTCTCGAAGAATACATATACATAAGTCAATATTTTTTGTTAGATCGCTTCATTACCTTGCTGGAAATGCCATTTACTGCGTGCATTCCTAAACGACTTTTGAAAAAAAACTGTCGTTTGATGACATTTAGCTCAGTCGGTGCCATATTACAGACTCTCATAACTAGATGGCAAACTTTTTGGCAACGGAATTAAAAGTGACCAAAACGAGTTTCGAACTTCGAGAAATGTGAAAATTTTTTCTGCCATAATCATGGTCAAAAAAATGCTTGGTTATTTGGCATGGCATAACCATAATCGTTGTATTGTTTAATATATTGAATTACTCTTTTGCTCCTTTTGCCTCAACTGATATTGTTAGGCAATATTTTCATGTTTCTGAACTTGTTTGTGCTTTCAGCCAATTCATTCTGTATGATATGTATTATCATTTATTTTGTGTGGTCCTTTATTTTTGTGCTGCAAGCCAGTGCCTCTAACAAGGCCTATTAGGAGTCTTGAAATGAATCAATTAATTGTGCTCGCACTGTTTTCGCTATGTACTCGCCTGGTTTGGTTGCGCTGACAAATGTTTTTTTTTGTCTTTTTCAGAACAGAAGTCTGCACAATAGTATTACAATAGGAAAACAACACAGGTGCTTTGCGTATGTGGCAGTTATGATATTCCGTCTTTGTATTTATATTCCAGATACAAAGCCGCCAAAATAAAAAAAAACTTTACAGTTTTTGTTCACACAATTTGTAGCCTGTCTGTGCTGTATATCGTTTTATGATTATGGGAAATTGAAATTCAATATCAGGGAACAGAAAACTTGTCCTCGTTGATTTTTAAACATTTGAATTAACTTTGTAAATTTGTCAGCATGTGCAGGTGCTTTCAAAAATTCCGAGGTAACGCTGCCACAGGATTAGTTGGAATAGTGGCCTAGGAAATTTTGAATGACCTTGTACTTGCAGAACAAAGATCTGCTGATTATGTATGTCTCGTATTGACGCTAATGGAAAAATGTTTGTTATTTACGGACTTGTAGCAATAGTATTATTATTAATGTGCAAGAAATGTTCCTACGGAGCAGGTGTTGTTCCGTAGCAGCCATTACTTTGCTTTTTCATTGCGGAGATCTCCGTGAATGTTGAATGAGTTGTACGTGCTATGTGTTCTACGTGATCTCTGGTGTACTATTTTCTTTTTACGGAAGTGGTTGGCAGCATGTACCTACACCTTTTTACGTATTCATGGGAAAATACTTTTTGCAGTGTAAAGAACTTCTACAAAGGTCGCTCTGTCAGCTTACACTGGTACTGGTGTGCATACCACGCAGGCTTTGCGTTTTAAGGACGATTGTCTTTCTTGGGGACCTTCGACGGAAAAATTTTGGTCTGTCTGTCTGTCTGTACCTTTGTCTGCTTGAACCTCAAACGGCACCAAACGGCCAACCCCATCCGCAGCGCCCACCAATGTTGCTCAAGGTTTAGTGTTCATAGTTGTGCAATTGTCAATTAAAAAAAAGCAAATATTGCGCATATCTGACGCACCAACACAACACGCCTATGTTTTGTATGTCTGCCTTTATACTAGAAGAGGCACACACAAGTAACACTAAGGACTGTAGCGTTTAACGCGCTGCGCTGACAGTGCAGCCAGATGCTCAAGAAGGTGTTTCCAACGCTTTGCTAGGACGACACAGTGGTGGCACCTGCCTGTGGCTTTGCATTGTACACCTTATCAACTCTGAGACAGGCGCGCATCTTTCTCCGTGGTCGCGCATGCCTTCGTTTTCGAAGATAGCTGCCAGATGTCACTCGTTTCTATCGAGCCTAGATGCATTTGTTCGCCTCCACTACACGCTCGAGGCACTCTAAGGCATCGCCTTCTAAATAGCATTCACCGATTTTCTTGCGCAGAACATCAAATAAACGCTTTGTTCACTCTCTCTAGACGGAAGACTATCGTCTTTCGACGACATTTGCAGTGTAACGTCTAGATTTGGGCCAAATATTTTCAACACAATTTTAACTACACAGTCGAAAATGGCAGATCCCACGTACAGTGGGAATCGATGACATTCGAAGCACGAATGAGAAATGTTTATATGTCACGTTAAAATCAGCACAATATTACGAGGTAGAGGTACATGATGCCACACATGACTTCCGTGTCATGATTATCATATTTGAATGTGTCGTTTACCTTCGTCATCTATTGACGTCCCGTAACACCAAATTTAGTATATGTGGAGCTAGCAAAGCGGCCACGGTCACGCTATGAGCGCGGTATCTTGTCTTGTTTCTACATAAAACGCACGTCAGGATTATCGTGTTTGCACCAGTTATATTTTCTTCATCCATTGACGTCACGTAAAACCAAATTTGGTATATGTGGAGCTAGCAAAACGGCCGCGAGTGTATCATGAAGGGCCCAAAATACTCCAATGCAGCGGTGACGCGCGCGCACGCTGTGCAAATTGATGCTACGTTAGCAAAACGCCACGCGCGACCAGCGTCCATCAGCGCAACCTGACGGCAGACGGCGCGAAATACGACACTCTGCATTTTGTGCTGTCGCGCCGATGCGTTACCCAGACAACACTCAGTCTTTCCTCTTTTCGTGACAGAGTGACACCGGATGCGCTGAAACGCGCATGCGTCAAAGCAATGCAGCGCGGCGCGCACCTGCGAGTATGTGGCAGGACTGGCACCTAGCGTGGCAACTTCAGCGGTACGCCGGCGATCACGCACACCACGTCACGTCGAAATGTATTGGAGACTTGACTTTGGCATGTGGTCATGTTCTCATACGACACGCATCTCATGATCGTGTTTGCACCAGACACATACCTTCGTCATTCACTGGCGTCGCGTAATCCTGAGTTTTGTGCATATGAAGCTAGCGGAACGGCCGCGAGTGCATCATGAGCGTAGCATGTACTCGTGTAGTTACATGACACGCATCTCGTGTTTATGCTGTTTGCACCAGTATTATACCTTCGTCCTTCATTCGCGTCCCGTAGTACCATAGTTGGTATATGTGAAGCTTGCAAAACAGCCGCCAGCGCATCATGAGCGTGGCATGTAGTCATGTTGTTACATGACACGCTTCTCACGATTATCATGTTTGCACCAGTCACATACTTGGTCATCCATTTACGTACCGTACTACCAAATTTAGTATATGTGACGCAAGCAAAACGGCCGCGAGCGCATCATGAGCGTATAACGTCGTCATGTTGCTACAGGACATGCATGTCATGATTTTCATGTCAGGGTCTGTCGCTTGCGTTTGCCATGCAATTATGTCGTAAATTATCAGTTTTAGAACATGTCATGTGAACGAAACCACCGCAAGAGTTACAAGACCATGAAATGTAAATCGTGACATTTATGACATAAATGCCTTGATTTTCGTGTTATGACTAGTCAAGTATGTTTTTCCCACAGTCATGTTGTGCCTTACCAAGGAAGGAAGAAAACATGAAGAAAAGAGCGGCAGGGAGGTCAACCAGTCTATAGGCAGCTGGTTTGCTGCCCTGCGCAAGAGAGGGGGATGGGGGAGATGAAATATAGAGAGCAGAGAGGGAAGAGAGATAAACACAGCACATTCTGCAGCACACGCGCTTACTCATAGTCCAGTCTTGTCTATTGCGGTGTGTGAAATTGCTGTTACAGCCGCTTGTTCAAGTACGTGTCGCGTAGCAATTTCAACAGAGCTTTTGTCGCCTTCTGTTGCAATGTCTCATCCCCGGCATTTGACAGAATAGTGTTCACAGACATTTGGCTGGTGTCGATGCGCGCAAGAACGAATGCCAGTGACTGTCTCTGGATGTCATACAACGGACGGTTGCACAGGATGTGGTGTAGCGTCTCTTCGCAACGACAGGCATCGAAGAGGGCATTGTTGACCTTCTTCGATGCCTATGAGAAAGGAATGAGATTTTGTAAATGCCACTCCCAGCCATAAGTGATAAAGAAGGGTGGCTTCTTTATTGCTGCGGAGAGCTTTATCGCTGCGGAGAGCAATGCGGAGAGCCAACGTAGAGGACAGGTGGTGTTGACGATTCGTCTCGTTGCTTGGTGAGCACCATAATGAAAACGTGATTTCACTCGCAAGTCGTTGAAGATTACTGGCTGCATCGGTCCGCGAAAGTGGTATGGCTTCTTCTCATGTTCCTTCAAGAGCTGCCCACGTCGCAGTATCGGCATGTTCGTTCCTTATGACGCCGAAATGACTTGGAAGCCACTGAAACGACACATGATGCCCCCTCTTGTGTGAAGCGTGGAAAAGGCATCGAATATAGAAAACAAGCTGTTCGTATGGCCCGCGACGCAGTGCTGAGAGCACAGATTGTAAGGCAGCCCTTGAGTCGCTGCAAATCGACCATTTTTACGGTGGTTCCCAATTGACCTCACAAAGTGCAGCGCGCAAAGCAGCTAGTTCCACTGCTGTAGATGCCGTGGAATGGTCAGTCCTAAAGCTGATGGTAACACATCTTTTTGGGACAACTACTGCCCCTGATGAACACTGGCGATTTGTGGAGCCATCATATATATATGTACACTGCCTGAATATTTCTCGTGCAAAAGAAGAAAAGACAGTTGTTTCAGCATGGGCGATGAAAGCTCAGATTTCCTCCGGATCCCTGGTACACTAAGATGCACTGTAGGTCGAATAAAACACCAAGGGGGCATCGGTGGTTAAGATGCAGGTGTAAATTCCGAGGGAAGCTTTTCGTTGTACTTCACCATCAATTTAGCGAACGATGCTTGGCGTTTCTCTGAAGGCAACAGTGCAAGGTGATGACAGGAGCACGTGCAAAGTGTCTGATGTGCGTTCTAAGGACTTCTACAACCACGTGAGTTTGTATCGATTAGATACCAGCAATTGCAATTGTTGCCTCTGTTGACGTACATCTGGGCAGACCAAGGCACACTCTCAGTGCTTAGGCTTGTACTGCCTGTAGCACACGAACATTGGTCTTGCAGGTACTGCTAAGCAAGGGCAGACTATATCTCAGGAAACCAAGAAACATGGCTCTGTAGAATTCAATCATTGCTTCTCTTGACATCCCCCATGTCTTTCCTGCCAGGAACTTAAACAATTGGGAAATAGTGGTCAGGCGTTTCTTCATATAGGCCACATGCAGACTCCAACACAGGTCTCTATCAATATTGATGGCCAGAAACCGGTGGGTTCGGGGTAAGAATTCGGTCGCCCGCCGACTGAGATGACATAAGGGGTCATTGCTTTGCGAGTGAAGGCCACCAGCGCACAATTTTCTGGTGATATGTTGAGACCTTATTAAACAAGGTCTCAGCAACAAGTACTTGGCAATCATAGTGCTGCTCTTTGAAGCCGGGAACGTATCTGAGGACGTGTGACTTCCAGACACAGGTGTCGTCTGCGTATATGGAGATTTCATTGGTACTTGGCAAGTATTCAGCAAGGCCTATTAGTGCAAGATTGAATAGCGTGAGGCTAAGAACTCCGCCTTGAGGAACACGTCTGGAAATATAGCGTCATGTAGTTGGGCCATCTTCTGTTAACTCAAAGAATGATCTTGCAGCCAGGTAACTCGAAATCCACCGAAAGACTCGACCATTAAGGCCAACGACCACAAGAGCACCCAAAATGGCTTCATGTAGTACATTATCATACGCACCCTTCACATCTAGAAACACGGCTGTAGATAGTCGCTTACGGGATCTTTCGTGCTGGACCTACGAAACTAGATCAACGTCATTGTCAATGGCAGAGTGGTCGCGTCGGAAACCAGCCACGGAATTCAGATAAATCTAGTAGTATTAAAGATACCACTCCAGGTGACCTGGTATCATCCACATCAAGTTTGGTATCTATACCATTATTGAAATGGCCAGGAGGGCTAAACGTCGTAGGCAGCTATAGATAGATAGATAGATAGGTGAATAGATAGATAAATAGATGGATAGATAGATAGGTAGATAGATAAATAGATAGATAGATAGATAGATAGATAGATAATAGATAGATAGATAGATAGATAGATAGATAGATAGATAGATAGATAGATAGATAGATAGATAGATAGATAGATAGATAGATAGATAGAAGATAGATAGATAGATAGATACGCTCAAGTCGCCGAAGTTCGCTAAGAAATGCTTCGCATTTAAAAAATTCCGCAGATCCCACGTACCTGGGAATCAAATTTATGCGAAGCACGCGGAGAGAAAGTGACCATGTTGCATTTATTTAGCTAGTGACAAGTCATGAAATGACGCTAAATATATGTCCAAATGTTGCACACAGAGACATATGTCGTAGAGAACGTGTGTGTTGAAGAGTTGCGGATGTTTGTATAACTAGTTTTCCACTTGCAGAACGATGTCAGCTGGAAATGTGCTTTAGAAACACCAGACGCTGAAATGAAGCGCTGATGCTTGCGAAGATGCTGGCCCTTAACACTTCTACATAAATAAAATTCAGCGCATGGCACCTCACCACTATTGACGTTAACCCGACATGACAGCTGTATGAAAGGAGTACATATGTAATGTTTATAAAATTGGGTAGGCAGCACTGCTATCACTATTGGCGTTTCACGAAGATGGGCGTTTATTTGAAAAGTAGTTCCGAAACCTGGCGTAGCTCTGTGGTAGAAATATTGACTGCCACACAAAATGCTTGGGTTCGATTCCTGCCGGGACCCTGCAATCTATTATTTGCATTCGTCGGGTGGCCAACGCTGCCTATGTCAGGCTTTTCTTAACACTGACATTTATTGTATGCCTTCGTTGGGTCGACGCTACCGATGTCAGTTATTTCTTAACGCTCACACGTTAAAATTGCCCGTGTGTGATCTCCTCATTTTTGAGTACATACTAAGTGTCAATCCCCTGTGGCACATACCCGCTTAACAGCAGCACATACCCGCCCGTGAGTATGTGCCACTGTCTGGCAGGAAGCGTTTCACGACGTACGCGACGGGTTTGCTACATTATTCAGGTCTTGACCGACGCATCAAATTTGTTAAAACATCTTACCCTCGCTTGCTAATTTTAGTTCACGCCAAGTTCAGGGGATGACCACGAGAGCAACCAAACGTAAGTAGCTAGCTAGCTAGATCGATAGATAGATAGATAGATAGATAGATACGCTCCAAACCGCCAAAGTTCGCTGAGAAATGCTTGGCTTTTAAAATTTTTACACCCAGACGGGTGTAAATTAGCTTGTCCCATGGACGACACCCTAAGGGTGTTAATTCATTACCTTCCAAAAAGGGTGCTTTTCCATGCAGCCTTAGAATAGGGTGTACATGTGAAAACTGTAAGGTGTTACAGAAACACCCTTAAAAAGGGTGCCTTCCATGTCCTTCACTTTTTTAACACCCACTGAGGAGGGTGCGAAAAGGGTGCACAAGAGTGTTGAGTGCCCATGGTAGGGGTGCCAGTATTCTTTCAGACTGCACTAATAGATATCAGCGTGCACTGATTACACACTGCTTGAAGAAAGTGGTCCTGACTAGCAATGGTGTGCCACCTGTCGAGCTCCATTCATTGCGTGTGGGCAAAATTATAAACACGTATTATCGTGTATGAACTTCTGCCGAATCTATATATACTTCCCAGTATATGCAAAATGCTTGTTATAGAAAAGTAAGCCTTGCTGCCCTTACATATTGCACTCATTTAATGGGCAAACAAAACTTATTTAGTAGTTGGTGCCATCGCTGTAAACTTTTTTCTCCCACACAACTCTGTCACCAGACGTGTAACATGTTTACTTATACGCACAGCACAGACGCAACACCTCAAATGTTTATTATACTTTTTCAGTTTCACTTTATTGACAATTCTTTGAAACATACAATTACACTGGTTTCAGTTTAGTATACTGCTTCAAGTACATAGAGACTACAAACTAAATACACACAAATATATCCCAATAACTTTTTCAAGTATCTACAATCCCAGTGGTTTCAGTTTAATACTCCTTGATGTTCAAAATCGGGTAATATAAATGAAATGCAAGCAAATATATACTTATAATTCTTTCAAATATATGCAATAACCATGATTTAACTATATACGCCTTCTTGTACACAATCGTTCCCAAGAAGTGATGCGCACGAACATATATGCCGATAGTGCTTTCAAAAGTATACAATCACAGTGGCTCAAGCTTTGTATTCCTGGATGTATAACAATTCGTTATGAGGAATGATGTACATACAAACAAATACGGGTTTTCGCACACATAAATTCAGCAATTACTTAAAAAACCAATACAATAATTAGAAACAGAATAAGCTGAAACCAACATGAAACTGAGTCAGGACACACAAAAAACAAAAGAGGTAATGAATAATTATGGCTAATTACACAGCTGGGTCATTTCATGCCAAATGTCCAAGCCATTTTGGCGACCACCTCAAATGTATTTGAAATACCTGTGCTGCATTGAAAATTGTGCACTTCAACAACATTTAGGAGAGGAAAAATATTTGGTCACGTGGCTTCCGTCTGAACTTCCTGGAATGCCGTCTAGGTGTTGTATGTGAAAAATTCTATTTTAAAAGCACCGCTCTTTCTTTCTATATGAAACTCGTTCTACGTGTTAAGTATCATGAGTTTAATTTGGCGAGTTGGTTCATCGTGGTTGTGTTCTAGTCAGAGCGCGACAACTTCAGGAAGAAACAAAATGTACAGAAAAGAGCACCGACTGTCAACTGAATTTTATTGAACTTGGTACGACTGCTTTTATACGGTATACAAGAAAAGTGCTCATGCGCGACGACACATGTGTGACCACTACAATATAATCTTAGCTGAGAAAAGAATACTCACTCTCGGAAAGGGTAAGTGAAAGTGTAGTGATGCACTGATCTTTGCCTTCCTGATAAAAAATACTTCTACAAACTTTAGATTGCCTATAATTAAACCTATTCTCGTGACAAATGATGCAAGATTTACTATTCCTGTTGCTATTTACTACACACACTTTTGAAAGCTTGCAAGAAGTGGAAAACATAGGAAACATAGGACATAAGAAAGAAAAACACGGTTTTTGAAAAAGCAAGAAGAAAAAATGAGAGATTTTAGAACTTTTTTATCAGGAAGGCCAAGGATCAATGCATCAGTACACCTTCACTTATCTTTTTCGAAAGAGAGTATTTTTTTCTCGGTTAAGAATATTTTGTCAAGGTCACACATGCGTTGTCTCAGATGAGCCCTGTTCTTGTGCTCGGTATAAAAGCGCTCGTAGCACCTTCCATTAAATTCAGTTCACAGTCAGCGCTCTTTCGTGCCCTTTTTGTGATCAGATGTTCATTATAAAAATAACTTTATTTTCTTTCAACTTACGTATAAAGATGAGTTTTTAGATGCGGAAGCATCTTATACTCGCGCCTTGTAGTGCGCCGTCCGCACCGCTTCTCGAACATTCGACAGCTGACGCGCGCGCATGCGCCGTCGCGCCGTCGCCCACCATCTGTGCCGCGCGCGCTTCTCCTTCAAGAACATTCGACAGCTGACAGCGCATGCGCCGTCACGCCGTCGCCATCTGTGCCGCGCGCGCGCTTCTCCTTCGAGAACATTCAACAGCTGACAGTGCATGCGCCGTCGCGCTGTATATATACTCAAGGTCGGCGCTCGCTCGCTCAGTTGCCGCTCGTCGGTTGGTTTGTACGGCGCGTCGACGTCCAAGGTCGCGGTGAAATGAATTCCAACGAATCCACAAACACAATGATCGACGTCCCTTCGACCAGCGCCGTCCTTTCGCATACGTGTGTACGTGTTCACTCATTTAACACCCCCTCCTACAACCACGTTAACCAATTTAGCCATCGACCCAAGTAAGTCGCAATTTAACACCCATTTCACAACCACGTTAACCAATTTAGCCATCGACCCAAGTAAGTCGCACGTTAACACCCCGTTAACCAATTATATGCTCCGCATCCTCCTCAGTGTTCCCCCGAGGGAAGCTGCGGGTAATTTTTTTTTATTGTATCAAACATGCTGCAAATTGCATCTCATATAGACAAAAATCACGATTTTGTGAAATTCCTGATATCTTCTCGTACATGTCAGCAGCTTGAGAGGTCTAAGGATATTTTTCTCTTCAAAATATACCTTTAGTGGAGTGAGTATTGACTGTTCAGAATACACAGTGGCTCAAGCCACTGTGTATTCTGAGCAGTCAATACTCACTCCACTAAAAGCGCAATGTTGCAATGAAAATGCAAACATAACACATTTTGGCCTGATTCTTGGAAGCGAATGTGGCAAAAATATTCCAGTAATATTACTGAGCTCTAATTACCTTACACAAGCACAGTTACTTAACATGTAGACCGAATTTGGATTAGAAAAATAAGCGGTGCTTTTAAAACTAAATTTTTCACAAACAACACCCAGACTGCAGGAAGTTCAGAAGGCAGCCACATGATTGATTGATTGATTGATTAAAACTTTATTTTTGTCTTGAGAAGACGCAGGGGAGACCCCGCGCCACCCGGCTAATCCCACGTTGGGACCGTCAAGACGAGCTTGGCGGCTCGTTCTAGCAGTTCACTGTTTTCAATGCAGTAAGTAAGCACATCTTTTTTTTCAAATACAATTCAGATGGTCACTAAAGTGGCTGGGACGTTCGGTATGAAATGGTCGAGCTATATTTAAGCAAAGTATCTTACATAACATTATTTATTCATCTACCATGACCACACTAAAAAACGTTGTTCAGGAATTGTGACACTAAAGTTTTCAGCGTCGTACTGCCTCAACCACTTCGTCGATAAACTCCAAATTCAGGTAGAGAAAAAGCCGCTCTATCATGGCGGTTGTTAAAGGCCTTGCGGCTGTAGACAATATTTAAAACAAAAAAAATTAACTCGTCAGTGCTGTGACTCCTTCTTCGCCATTACTGACACAGAAGATTTTTCGGTCATTCACGCGGAGGTTCAGGAACTAGGCTTGCTCTAGGCTGGGGCTGGGGTAGACCACGCAGGGCGTCAGTGGCACCCTCTCGTCCTGTAATAAGAGCAAATGTGATTTCTCATAAAATGATGTTCCTGCTGTTCTGGCAGCGCCATATATAAAGAATGTGTAGTGCGTATCTTTTGAAATAACGTGTAATTGACATTACACTTAAATCGAAGAATAGAACCCATACATTCCAATAATTTCGTATGATGCAGATAAAATCGTTTCCCAGCCTACAGCAAATTCCCGTATTGAGGTGAAGTGTAAGACTACAGCTTAAAAATAGCACTTACGAAAGCTTGAACTCACCTAACAATCAGATTCCTTATAGGGTAGTGAGCAAGTGTGAAAAACAATTTTTAACGTACAACGTTCAGAACATGTAGCATTAATCGAAACGCACAAGAAAGTTACCTCTTCATGTACAAACAGTGAAGGCATGTCTGCTTTCTCTTTTACATGAGAATAAATGAGCTTGGTCGTGGCACCAGCGAAGAGGTCTTCAAAAATCAAATGATTTACTCACTTTATTCACGCCTGTAACAATTTCAGGAATTGTTACAATACACCAATCAGTAAATTTCTGGCTGCCTTTATAAGGGCATCAAAAATGAACAATTTCCTCGTTCTTTCTACCCTCGCAAGAAGCTCCGTCCATGGCATCTAATCCAAATTTGATGCTGTGCTTCCTAAATGCCTGCTTTCTAGACGTAGGGCTGCGAACGTGTATTTTGTGCACCTAATTTAGCACAAAAATTCGTCCTCTATAATTCCATTATCCTAATTCATTGTAATTTAATGAAAGATGCGATAGCTCGTCCAGTTTCTAAAGAGTTGCGGGCCTGCAATAGGCACTGCCTAGCAACATATGAAAACATTTGTTTTGTTTTTAAATTTCTTCAAAGCTTGTTTGCAGAAAAATTGCCTGGCATATTTCGACAATCAAGCCCATTCTCTCATGGTAATCAGGGGCACACTATTGGCAATTATTGACCGCGGGATTTACAAACGTAACCCGTGCTTAAGTACTCACTTAAACACAATCAAGCAAGTACGAGCACTTGAACGATAGCAGCGCGCGCGGACGCCGTCTACGTTGCATCAGTCATGGTTTATGCTAGAGCTACCGCACATAGCTTCCACAGTCACGTATACTCTCTCGATTGTGTTGTAACGCCGAATGGTATCGCAGATGTAAGCAAAGCACGAAAACAGCAAACATAACCGAGAGAAAACAATGCACATTGATGACCACAACAACGCGCCTTTGGAAGTCTACTGGATCTTTCCTTGTTGCTGGAGACACGTGTCCTAAATATTTTAAAAGACCGACGCGCACGTGCTGGGAGCATCGCGGCATATCAGCACCTCAAACTATACCGTCTTTAGGCAAAAAAGCCATTTCGTACAGTGCGCTTCTGTACATAATTTGTTCTTTTTTTCTTTTTTACGCTTACACCTGCAGAAGCACGTTGATTTGTAGGGTTTAACGTCCCACAACAACCATATGATTTTGAGAGACGCCGTAGTGGAGGGCTCCGGAAATTTCGACCACCTGGGGTGCAGAAGCACGTTACACATTTGGGTATGGATAGAAATGTCATTACGAGGCAGCCTAAAGCGCATCTTGAAACAATATCAAGAACTTTCAGCAGTGCAGAGACAATGCGCGATCAGCAACTAATCGCGCCCTTTTTAAGTGATCACTTCACTCATTGTATGGACGATGCAGGCACTTGCACAACATCGCATATAGCAGTGAGAACTCGTTAAGTCACACGTTTATTTGGGCATCTGCAACAGGCCCGCGAACGCACGCTGTTGTAAATGGCTGGCAGCCCACTTCGGCAGAGCTGCTGCAGGCACCCAGCTAGCGCTGTGAGATTACTAGCTACGAAAATAGTACACTCACCGTTAACAGGCCCACGATGTCCGTGTCCGCCACTCCATGAATATTCCTTAATCCGAGCGTCACTTCGAACATGGTGTCATGTGTGAACACCATTGAAGATCGATTGATTGATTGATTTGTGGGGTTTAACGTCCCAAAACCACCATTTGATTATGAGAGACGCCGTAGTGGAGGGCTCCGGAAATTTTGACCACCTGGGGTTCTTTAACATGCACCCAAATCTGAGTACACGGGCCTACAACATTTTCGCCTCCATCGGAAATGCAGCCGCCGCAGCCGGGAATCGAACCCGCGACCTGCGGGTCAGCAGCCGAGTACCTTAGCCACTAGACCACCGCGGCGGGGCCACCATTGAAGATCCTCCTGTTCGCTGGAACTCACACACCGGCCAACACCCCAGAACAACGCAACGCATTTGATAGCCAGATGAGACAGAGAGAGAAGAAGGAGGCACTGGCGGCGGCAAGGCAGCTGTCGACGCAACTTTTCCCCTATCTACACGGTCGTTGCCGGGGCAACGCTGGCTGGGGTGAGTGGGAAGCCCGCTAAGAGGGCGCCGAGAGGGAAACGCTATGACGCATATGGTGGGTGGCGTCTTCGACATGGAAGGCAATCGAATTGCGCTTCAGGAATGACTCCTTGTAAATAGCGACTCTCCTTCCACGCAGCCGCACAGCAATGCAGGTTATTTACGAGCCTTGCGTTGTTTGAGTATTTCCACAAAACGCGACTACAGTCGGCGAAATATTGTGAAGCAAAACTTGCGGAAAAGAATGTGCACCCTGGAACGGCCAGAAACGAGAACTATTTCGTGCTTGGTGGGATTAGCGGGAGAGCATCACTACACCTTTTTTCAGATGAATTTCTTTTCGCATCGTTCGTGTCTGGCAATTCCGCATATAGTGCCGCAAACACTATTCAGTTTTCAGTTCAGTTTTATTTCCTTAAAGGCCCCCATTCAGGGGGTGTTACATAAGGGGTGGGTTTACAATTCAAAACAGCGGAGATTCAATTAACATTGCAAACAAACAGTTAAAATTGAATTAACATGGCAGATGATCGGTGAGGCGTTCCAGGAAGGTAGATGATGAGGCAATTGTGACAATGTCGTAGGGCAGGCCGTTCCAGTCTGAAGCTGCTCTGAGGAAAAACGAAGCAGCAAACGTAGTGGTGCGTGATGGCGGGCGGGCAACTTGAAGTGAATGACTGGTGCGGTGGGAAATGCGTGAGGCGGCTGTTATATAAGGGGCTTGGTTGAGTGAAGAATAAAAAAACTTATGATAAAGGGTTAGGCTAGCAATGCGGCGACGATAAGAAAGGAGTGATAGGCCAGATTCATGTTTCAATGGTGAAATGCTGATGTCATATGAATATGAGGAATGGATGAAACGGGTGGCCCGATTTTGAACACCTTCCAAGGCAGTGATTAGGTATGCTTGATGGGGGCTCCAGATGGCAGATGCGTATTCTAATTTTGGTCTTATAAGCGATTTATACGCGAGTAATTTAACATGTGGTGGGGAAAGGCGAAGGTGGCGTTTAAGAAAACCCAGTGTTTTGTTCGATGCTGAAATGATGTTTGTAATATGGGCGCGCCATGATAAATTAGAACAAAGGGTGACTCCTAGATATTTATACGATTCTACTAATTCGATACATGATTTAGAAATAGAATACTGAAAGCGAGAGGGATTGTGACGACGAGAGAAGGACAAGAGTTTGCATTTAGTGGGGTTGAGAGTCATTAGCCAAATATTACACCAGTTTATTATATTGTTAAGGTTGCTCTGAAGGATGTGATGGTCATGACAATTAGTAATAGTATGATAGATTACGCAATCGTCAGCGAACATGCGAATGTTACAGGAAACATGCAAGGGTAAGTCATTAATATATATTAGGAATAGGAGAGGACCGAGAACAGACCCTTGTGGGACGCCTGAGGTGACTGGGAGTGGTTTAGACAGGTGGCCGTTAAGATAGACAGATTGTGAGCGGTTAGTTAGAAACTCCTCAAGCCACATGAAAATGTTAGGATGCAAGTTTAGTTTTGAAAGTTTCAGTAACAGACGCTGGTGAGGAACCTTGTCGAAAGCTTTTGCAAAATCAAGGAATATTGAGTCGGTTTGGATATTACAGTCGAGATTAGTCTGTAGGTCATGAACGAATTGTGCTAATTGGGTTTCGCAAGAAAGGCCCTTTCGAAATCCGTGCTGTGAAGGATGAAAAAATTCGTTGGAGTCCAAAAAAATTGAAGATTTGTGAGTAGATGACGTGTTCCATGATCTTACAAGGCACGCTGGTTAATGAGATGGGGCGGTAGTTCAAGGGTGAGTTTCTGTTACCTGATTTGTAGACTGGAACGACCTTGCCTGTTTTCCAATCATCCGGCATGATTCCTGAGGTGAGTGACTGTGAGAAGATAAGACATAAGTATGCTGCGCAAGTCGATTTCACATTCTTGAGGAGTTTCGAGTTGATGGAATCCATACCAGCTGATGAAGAAAGTTTTAATTTGTGGATTATAGATGAAATGCCTTCTTCGAAGAAGGTGACAGCAGGCATGAAAGTTTCTACGTTAAATGATGGCGACTGTGAGGGCATGTCAAGTTCAGTAGTGAAGACAGATGCAAATGCTTCGTTGAATATTTCTGCGCAATCATGGTCAGTCACTGTCTCGTGTGAATCATTCGTTAGTTTAATATCGGAAGGATGTGTGGGGTTTAGAACTTGCCAGAATTGCTTGGGGTTCCTGATTAAGAGATTAGGTAAGTCTATATGGTAAAACGAGTATTTGGCTTTACGAACGGATAGCAAATATGATTTTTCAGCTTCGATGTATTTTTGCCATGCAGTAGGCTTGCCGTTGCGTTTGGCGGTACGAAAAAGTTGTTTCTTTTTGTTTTCAAGTTTTTTTAAATGCCGAGAAAACCATGGTTTATTGCGGTTAGTTTGAAAAGTAATCTTCGGGATAAACATATCAGAGAGGTGATTTACTTTGTCCTTAAAGATCAACCAGTTGTCATGAACTGAGCGCGTGTGAAATGTAGATTCATACTGATTAAAAGAGTTACTGAGATCTTCAGATATTGCACTATAGTTACCCTTATCATAAAGAACAATTGTTTTATTAGTCGTCTGTTTTTTGGTCGAGGTAAATGAAAATAAAGCATGTATGACCTTGTGGTCGCTGATCTCAGGAAGGTAAGTAATAGATAATAGGTTCTCGGGGCTATTGGTTAATATCAGGTCGAGAATATTTGCTGATCCTCGTGTGACACGGGTTGGTTGGGCGACTAATTGTGTAAGGTTAAAGTTGAGACATACATCGAGGAAGTTTTTCGCCTCTGCATGACATGATAATGTAGAGGTAACTATGTTTTGCCAGTCAATATTAGGGTAGTTAAAATCACCGAACAGAAGAATGCGAGCCTTTGGGTAAGCGGAAGTAAGTTTTTGAATGGAATTGTTCAGATGACATGGAAAATTTGGATCCGTTTGCGGGGGCCTGTAGCAGACGCCAAGTAGGACAGTTACGGTGTTAGTACGACAAATTAGCCACAAGGATTCGCTATCGGAATCGACGCTAACAACGGAGCAAGATATGCCCCGATGAACTGCGATAAGTACTCCGCCCCCCCGTGAGCCATTTCGGTCATTTCGGTACACGTGGAAGTCCTGTAAGTCAGTTAATATTTCCGCATCCGTTATATCGCTGGTAAGCCACGTTTCTGTTAAAACGAGTATGTTGCTTTTTGATGACGAGATAATGTTGGATATGAGTTCACGTTTTGGAAGAAGGCTACGTATGTTAGTGAACATTACGGAAAACGAGAGAACATGACATGGGGAAGCCGTTTGGCGTTTTATTGCTCTTTGTTGGCGGGGTAACCGCTATGCAATTTCTTTAACCATGTGTGATGATGCGTCAAATATATAGCGCTTCGACCCGACGTGCAGCGTTTTGAACCGCAAGGAGAACTTGTCCGAACGTGCTTTTGCAAATGCAAGTAATTGCTTGCGCGCATATTGAACGGGGCGGGAAAAGTCCTCCCCGATGCTGTAGTTAGTGTTCTTCAGTTTCCTGCCGTTTGATAAAAGTGCATCTCTGGTTTTGTATGATAAAAATTTCACAATTATGGGACGATTTCGGTTTAGTGAATGAATACCGAGACGATGTGCGCGTTCTATGTCGTTAGGCTGCACTGTTAGTCCAAGGTTATTGTTGCAGATATCGATTATCATTTTTTCAGATTCAGCCCACGTTTCATTCCTAGTGGGGTCAGGGATGCCGTAGAATAGAAGGTTATTCCGGCGCGACCTGTTTTCAGCGTCATCCAGGGAAGTTTCTAGCTCTTGAATTTTTTTAGTCATGTTGATTACGTTAGTCTGTGTTTTTTCGATATCATTTCTGAGGGGAAGAAGAGTTTGGTAATGTGTTTCGAGATCGCCCATTCGTTTGTTTAAGTCTGTTATTCTTTTATCCGTTGTGCTTAGTTGAGATTTCAAACTCTGAACTTCGGCAATCAGCTGGGCCTGGCCGGCACTTAGCTTTTGTAGCTCAGTAAGAATAGCAGCGTTTCCGTTAGGGCCAGGATTAGTTTCGACGTCACCCGATAAGATCAGCAACGAGTGAATTATATGAGCACACTCAACAGCAATAGTAATACAGCAGTGGGGGCTCGGGAACTGCACCAGGAAGTAATTACTCGACTTTTTAGCGAAGAGGACATACGATTTACTGACCTGCATTGCAAAGGTAAGTGGATTAGATGGCTGCATTGTGGTGCAGTCACCGAGCCCACGAAGTGGCGTCAGCGGGTGATGTTCCTTTATACTTGATGATGCTGTGGTTGATGACGATGCGGCCTTCCATAGCACGGTGATTTCCGGTGATAGCAGTTCCTCCGACGTAATATCCGGTGGGGACGAGCAGTTGGTGCGTAGTAGGCGGCAGGAGCCTGGCTCGCTTTCGGAGCCCGGCAGCACAAACATAGATGACGCCCCCGAGGATAGGCCTATCATGTTCGACAGCTGCAGGCTGGCAAACACAAGTATGGTCGTCTGCATTGCAAAGGTAAGTGGATTAGATGGCTGCATTGTGGTGCAGTCACCGAGCCCACGAAGTGGCGTCAGCGGGTGATGTTCCTTTATACTTGATGCTGTGGTTGATGACGATGCGGCCTTCCATAGCACGGTGATTTCCGGTGATAGCAGTTCCTCCGACGTAATATCCGGTGGGGACGAGCAGTTGGTGCGTAGTAGGCGGCAGGAGCCTGGCTCGCTTTCGGAGCCCGGCAGCACAAACATAGATGACGCCCCCGAGGATAGGCCTATCATGTTCGACAGCTGCAGGCTGGCAAACACAAGTATAGTCGTCTGCATTGCAAAGGTAAGTGGATTAGATGGCTGCATTGTGGTGCAGTCACCGAGCCCACCTAACACTAAATGCGTAGTCGAAGCTACACTAAATGCGTAGTCGAAGCTAGAACAAATTAATCAACAGTCGCGGATGTTTAGAAGGCTTATCGCGCACCACAAAACGTGCCGAGGTTGTTACCAAACTTCTTGCTGTCCATATGATCAGCACATAATTCCATATGGTTGCCCGATGAGCTAGCAAAGTACCTGTAGCAAAGGCAAGGCACGTTTTTTTAATGTTGTTATTATAAACTATGGTTGGGCATAAGCAGTCACAGTTTCTCGTGGGAATTGGTCATAACCCACGCTTTTCAAGCGTAGAAGCGCCTCAGCGTACCAAATGAGCTACCATAGCAAGTTCGTAAGCAGTGATGAGGTACGAGAATGTGCAGCTGTTTTCCATGTAATGAATAGTCCATGTAAAGTCCGTTGACCACCACCATTCCTTAAGCCACCATTCATATATAAACTCCCAGTCTGAACAGGTGTGGGACCTTAAACACTAAGAAGCAGTGCCCCGCCCCCACACACAAACGAAATTTGAGGGCACACGGGCTGATACACACGCATACTTATTCACAGGCGCACACACATACGGCCACACACACATGCGCGACCGTAAATTCACGCGTGCATGGGCGTACACATGTGCACAGACACACTTAACACAAGCACGGACTCACACATACACGCGCACGCACACATGCACGGGTGTACACACAATCGCGCTTACACGCGAACACATGCGCCGGCTCACGCACCCATACTCGGGCGAACTATATGTGAGTGTATATAATTCATAGCAAACATGTAGCTTATAACCAACGCTAAGGAAAGCTTTCATAACATGGATTGCACGTAATTGCAATCATAGATGAAACGCGATTTGCTTCTGCTGGCATTCTGCTGTACTCGTAGAGCACCTTCACACATTGTAAGTTAATTAGGCCATCATTTTACGCAAGGTCCACATATTCGTACAGTATCTACGCTGTCCGGCCACCAATCCAAAAGTCGCGGGTTTGATGCCGGCTGTGGCAATCGCATTAAGACGAAGGCGAAAAGGTATAAGCATGTGCACTGTGCGTTATCAGCGCCCGTTAAAGAACACCAAACTGTCAAAATCTCTGGAGCTTTTCTCTATCGCGACCCTCATAATTATATCGTGGTTTTTAGGATGTAAAACCCCAAATATTATAATGATGTGTTCTTCTTTTGCTGCATATTCCATCTGATCAATCGTTACCTGCAGCTTTCTTAGGCACAAACGCACCCTTAGAGCCTATTTTAGGGTGCTATCAAGGCAAGCACCCAAACAAAGGGGTGCTTTTTTAAAATCGACCACTTATGCGTTTTAAATGATGTTGGAAAGGGTGCTCTCCCGTAAAAGCACCATTTTTACACCCCTTTCAGTGTAACGTTTTAACTGTGTAATCATGTATACCAAGCAGCTCGGTTTTTATCGCAAATAGGTTGCTTACAGAGATCTATAGCTTCCCACTGCCTTGAAAACGATTGCCTCCGCATTTCGAGAGGGCCAGTAGGGCACGTGATAAAGAAGATATTACTTAGCCACGAAGATTGCTCTGACTACAGTGGTTTTGATATTTTACGTACCTTCTTTTTAACAATGCCTGGCTAATTTAACAAAGCAAACAAGAATTGACACACACAATCCGGCCGAAGGGCACCCTAAAAAAGAACTGTCAAGCGTACCTTTCCGGTGCTGCGGACGCCCTTCCACAGGGAGAAGTAGACGAGCACGAAAACTGCGAAGAGACACAGTGCCAATGGCCACCGGACGCCACCGATGTGGTCAATACCATCCGACAGATGAATTTGCAGTACCCGCCGCCTGCGAGGAGAGATTACACCATGGGCTGCAGGAACAAATGTGGGCTTCTTTTCCCATAATTTTCTAGATGAAATGATAGCGGGTATATTTCATACTGTGCCATAATCTTGGCATTTAAGAAGGACAGATATTACGAGGAAGGCCCTAATGTGAATGTCTACCAACTAATTTGCCGCATGGCGTCGAAGTCATGAAATGGCTAACAAGGCTCAACGCCTTTATATAATGTACGAGCCCTCACAGATCGCGTCTAGCAATGCTCGAAACATTATGGTCCACCACAAACTAACCATATATTGCACTATGTTCAAATAAATGCAGAAGCACAAATAAAAAAATGGCAGCATATCCGCGGAGTGAATGATGGAGAGTGGGGCGAAGCATTCGTCAGTCCATGCGTCCGTCTGTGTGACCGTCCATGCGTCTGTTCGTGCGCCCGTTACTGCATTCGTTCATGCATCCGCCCCTGCGTCCGTTCATGCGTCCATCCATGCATCTGTCTGTGTGACCTTTCGTCCATCTATTGAACACTCCAAGTCCCATCATCGCGCATCTTTTTATCATATATTCCCTATATAGAAGCACCGCCTTTCAGTGCACATTCCAAGGACTAAACGAGAGGTGGCACACGCACACTTTCTTATGGCTTGCGCTTCGGGTCTACTTCCCACCTTCAACCCCCTTGAGTTCATGGTATATACTAGGTCACTGTATTCATGGCACTGCGGCCCAATGTTCGCTAAACCTTTCTAAAACCAAGTAGGTTACGCCCAGTGAGTATAACGTAGCAACCTTTTCCTGTCAGATAGTGCTCAATGTACATGCCAGTGGCTGCTAATGTGAAATGAGAGACAGGAGGATTCAGCTTTTAATTTATTACGGCTTGCGCGCCGTATCTGCTTCCCCCCTTTAACCACCTCGAATTCATTCATGGTATATACTGGTTCATTGTATTCATGGCCCTGCGGCTCAACATTCGCTAAACCTTTCTAAAACTAAGGAGGTTACACCCAGCGAGTATAATGTAGCAACCCTTTCTTGTCCGATAGTGCTCAATGTACATGCCAATGGCTACTAATGGGGATCGCACTGTGCGCGTTGACTAAACACCGAATGCTCCTGTCTCTCATTCCCCATTAGCAGCCATTGGCATGTACATTGAGCACTATTTTTATTGTTAAATAACGCACAGAAGAAATCTCTCACCGGCACCACCTTGAAGGTCAAATGTTATACCTATTTCGGGTATGTGCCACTGGTGGTTACGTTCTACGAGAGACGCCCAAGCCACGCCATGAGGAGCTTCGCCCCTAAAAACCACCAACAAATTATATTTGTTCAGCGAAAATCAGAGCAAGATTTTTACACCTCTTTCAGATCAGAGACCGCCGTTGCCACATTAATGTTGAGGCGGATTATAGCAGAGATGACATTTCGGAAAAGCGTGGGCAGTTTTATTATTCCACTTGTATTAGTCGTAAAAATGTCACAGTTTCATTACAAGGACGAAGCAATGAATCCAATGAAAAGAAATTGGAATGTCATACAGGTAGGTAGGTAATCAACTTTATTGATTCACGAAGGAATCAATTGAGGGGGGTGTGGTTGGGGAAGTGGAATCAGGATGACGACGAGCCCTCGAGCCGCTCTAGGTGGCCGGACACTGCTGTGCTTGGGCGACCCTTCTGGCCCAGTTCACTGTCCGGAGCTGTAAACCCGGTTGCGAGCTGCGCAGAGCAGCGTCCCATCGCTCCTGGTGTTCTGACCCTTGCCACGGAGGCTTGGGTTTCTTTGGACAATTCAGAAATATGTGCTGGAAGTCGGCTCTGGTGCTAGGTCATTGTTGCAATGAGGCGAGGTTTCGCCATGTGTAAAAAGGGAGAGAAGAAAAGGAGTCGTTACTGTAGCCGTTTGAAGTCTGCGCCACAAAGCCTGGTCACTTCTGGAGAGAGATTTATGTGGCGGGGGATACGTTAGGCGGGAATTACGCTAAAATAGCGTGATATCGTGATAGCTGAGGAGTCAATTCCTGGCACTTCGAAGCGAAGGCAGGTCGCTGTGAGCCCGGTTGGCGAGTGCTCGGGCTTGGGTGTGAGCGGCCGTGTTGCCTGGGTGTCCACAGTGCGCAGGGACCCAGAGGAGGGTGATGAGGCGATCAGGCGGAAGAGATGATTCAAGAATTTTAGCAGGCGGAGAATGAATTCGGAAAGCGGCGAAATTACGAATTGCAGTTTTTGAATCAGAAAAAAATATACTCAGCGGAGGAGTGAACAATGGCTAAAGCAATTGCCGCCTCCTCTGCTTCCAGGGATTCTGTCGAATTTGGAAGGGACGCACTAGAGACCAATTTTTGAAATCCATCTACGACGGCTACCGCGAAAGCTCGATGATCTACATGTTCGGCTGCGTCTACATAGTCTGCGGGAGAATCAGGAGGAAAGCGCTTCTGAAGGGACTTGGCTCGAGCTTCCCGTCGCGGCCGATTATGTTCTGGGTGAGTATTTTCGGGGAGTGGCGGGATTAATAGGTTGCTGCTAACAGTGACGGGAACTGCGTGCGTGGCCGTGGTGTGACCAGGAACGTTGATTCTAAGTCGGCGCAGGAGTACCTGTCCTGTTTCTGTGAGTGATAGTCTTTGATATTGGCTGAAAAGATGCGCCTCTACAAGCTCTCCCAGAGTGTTGTGCACCCCAAGTTGAAGTAGCTTATCCGTGGCTGTTGATTTAGGGAAATGGAGCGCAGTTTTATAGGCTATACGAATGAGTCTGTTAAGTTGCTCGATCTCCGTAAGTGAGAGATGGAGGTAGGGAATAGAATAGGTAATTCTGCATAGACAAAAGGCCTGTATGAGGCGGCGTGTGTCTGCGTCACTCATGCCGCGATGACGATTGGATATGCGCTTAATGAGGGAAGCTGTATTTTAAACTGAGGTGCGGATTAACTCTATGGTGTCAGCGTTCGAACCATTGTCGGAAATATTAAGGCCTAAAATATTGATTTTATTGACCCTGCGAATAGGGGTGTCATCAAGCCTGACTTGAATGTGAATCTTGCTTTTTAAAGTCAATTACTAGGAGTTCCGATTTAACCGCTGAGCAGGTGAGCCCAATACTGTTGGCGTGTTTAACAACACTGTCAGCGGCCAACTGAAGCTTTGATTCAATTTCACCATGGTTCCCAGTATTGACGCAGATGGTGATGTCATCCACGTTCAAGGAGTGATTGATGGAAGAAAGTTTGGCAAGTTCCCGCGCTACCGGTATGAGAGTAACGTTAAAAAGGAACGGGGACAAAACCGATCCCTGGGGCGTTCCCTTGCTACCTACCGTGAAGGGATTGGTTTTGAAAGTGCCCAACTGTAGGCAGACGGACCTATTGCTGAGAAAGGCAGAGACATACCTGCGCGTGCGAGAGCCTACGTTTAGTTCGCTAAGAGATTGTAAAATCGAGGAGTGAGAAACATTATCAAAAGCCTTAGTCAGGTCCAATGAAACGATGACTCTGGTGATGTGTGAAAAAGTAGGATTTAGCACGTCCTCCTTAAGCTGCAGCATGACATCCTGAGTGGAGAGTCCCGCTCGGAAGCCGTACATGGTCAGGGGAAACAGTTTTTCTTGTTCCATGTAGCGATTAAGACAATTGAGAATTACATGCTCCATCAGTTTTCCTGTACATGAGGTAAGAGAGATCGGTTTCAAATTATTAAGGTCTAACGGCTTATTATGTTTGGGTATGTAAGTCACATTAGCTGACTTCCATTCCTGGGGCAGCGTGGAATGTCATACAAAAATATATTCATATTTATTGCGTACAGCGTCACAAGTGTATCACGTGGTTGTGAAAAACTATTAGTGAAGGGCTCCTAAAATTATAACCGCTTAGGTTTTTTGATTGATTTATATGTGGGGTTTCAGGTCGCAAAACCACCTTACGTTTATGAGAGACGCCATAATGGAGGGCTCAAGAAATTTCGACCACCTGGTGGTCTTAACGTCAACGTATTTTTTAACGTCAACGTATTTCTTTAACGTCAACGTTTAATGTCAGCAGCAGAGTATTTTAGCCACTATATTACCTCGGCGGGGCCGCTTGGCGTTCTTTATTATCCACCTAAACTAAGAACATTGACATCAAGCATATTCGTCGCCATCGAAAATGCGGCTACCACGGTGGAAATGCGATCCCGCGAGTCTCACCAAAATCAACGAGGAGCTCGATACTTGCGGCTTTCCGCTAAAGTTGAAAGTTGGACACTCTTGAAAGATGCACAGGTATACACAGGATAATTTTAACTAAAAAGTATCACAGTTAATCCGCCGTTGTGTTTGAGTAATCCGCTGCAAGTGCTCGCAACGCAAAACCCGACATTCTTACGCCCAGTTCACACTTACTTTATTAATGCACTCTTTACAGTGAGCGGAAGTCTCTTGCCACCGAAACACAGCTTCGTTTGCTCTGGAGAGCTCTTGCTGTGCTGTCTAGTTCATGAACGTGTTCAATTAGACCAACTCTGATTGGCTGGAGCGCACCACCTATTTCCGGTCTTTCTTCCGCAACGTCATTTTGATGCCATGCTGCCTGCACAACTCTCGACACAAATGAGAAAGACGAAATGTGTTTCGGCAAACGAATATTGTCCCCAGACACCTAGATTTGGATGCATAATTCTGAGGCCGTGCATGGATGCTAAGCACGTAAGGACGTTAGACCATGAATTCGGTTCAATGCAGCTGGCCGCCTACGCCCCTGATTGGTCTGTACGCATTCTTTGCATCGCCCTTCTAGCATTTCAACACTTTTGTAAAGACGTTCAGACTTCTCAAGCTTATTTAGGAATATTGCTACTCTACATTTAGTACGCTTGGTTTATTTTTACGCTGGGATTGTGCTGACGGGTTAGGTGCACCGACGTGGTCAACCACGCCATGATGTCACGACTCAGTGTTTTCTTGCGTAACTGACGCGCTCCGAAAATTAGACATGTCCATGAATCGGATACAGCGAGAGTAGCTCTCATAGACGTGCTCCGCGCTATCGAATATGACGTCTACCACAGGGCTAACGCGGGATGAATGCGCTGCCACCCGGTTGTGTCCCCCGCTAGCAAACGCTTCTGCGCTATTCGGTTGTGTAGAATTCGATGATTTACGTGCGCAGAAAGCAGAAAAAAGCGTTTTTTATTTGCTGGCAAGCCTCTGTCTTGTAATGCATGGAGATTAGCAATAACTATCGACGTTCGCAGCGTTGGTGGGTTGGTGCAAGACCGCGACAAGCTGGGTCACACCTACTGCTTCCTCTTCGATGAACTGCCATCGTTTACAACATTCAGTTACGTGTACGGCCACATGACAAGGGAGACGGGCTTGACCGTCATTTTTTTTTCTTCAAGTAGCTTTTGTATTGGTTCGCAGTGGCCAACCTGGCGGGAGAAGTCGAGAGTGATCGGCGAGCTGAGGATTTTTTCAGCGAATCTTGCAGCCCCCGAATTGAATTCAGCGCTCTGTCGGCGGCCGTAATTCTCAGTGTGAACGAGCCAATAAATATTTGCGGGGTTTAAATTCGAAGCATTTTAGGGGCGAAGCTCTAAAAGCCATGGGTTCATCCATGAATGTCTGTGACCGGTTCAGAAATATCTAGTTGTATGACTCACTCAGGAGGTGGTGCTAGTGTGAGTGTCAGAGAGATGGACGAACGGACAGACAGACAGACAGACAGACAGACAGACAGACAAACATATATGGACGTACAAAAGAAGATATGGACCTACGAATGGACGCAGGGGCGGAGGACAGCTGAACGGATGCATGAACGGACGCAAGCAAGAAAGAATGGACGGACGTACGCACGGAGGCACGGACGGACAAACGAAAACAAGGGTGGAAGGAACATAAACCCAGTCATCTTTATTTATTTACGTACTGCAAGCACTGTTGGCGTGTGTCGGCGTATCTTTCTAGCCGCCCACGTCTGGGTGTATCATGTCACCCCCTTACCTTGGTGTACACGAAAATTAGTGTGCGAGGGTAAGATTCTTTGTCGAATAAAACTCGCTGGTCGTGACATAAAGAATGTCAAAATGTCGTTACGTACGCCGTCAAACACTTTCCAAAAAAAGAGTGGCACATACCCGGGGGTGGCTATGTGCCGCTTCTATGCGGATATGTGCCACAAGTGATGGAAATTGTGTATCTACTCAGGAAAGAAAATAATAAACATGGGTAACCTAAACGCTTGAGCGTTAAAAAAGCTGCCATTGGCAGCGTACACCAAATGAATGCAAGAAATAATGTCAGTGTTCTAGCAGGAATCAAAACTTATCATACTGCGTGGAAATGAAGTACTCTGCCACAGAGCTGCACCAGGCCTTGAGAGAGCGAGACAATAAAGAGAAACGCCGGAAAGTTAACCAAGGCTGAGCCCCCGTAGGCTACCCTGCACTGTGGAAGGAAGGATGGAGAAGAAATGTTATAGAGGAGGAGAAAAAGGTCACTCACTAGGTCGACGCGCAAGAGTTCCGTGTTTCGTATCACAAACAAAAAAGCAGGCCGGTGTCTTTGAGAAAACGCAACAGCGCTTCCGTTGTCTTTATAAACTCGGATGGGCAGTGCCATGGTACTGAAGTCTTCTCGACAGTGCAATCATGTCTGTCCAGTTATTTAGAACACTGCGGAAGTGAAGAATCTCATTTGTGTATGTCCGGCTGTAACAAAGCAGGTGTTCAGTAGTCTCATCGACGTCGCAGTCATTGCACTCCGCACTGTCGGCCATGCCAAACCTAAATTAGTAGGCATTTTTGAAAGCTACGCCCAGAAGCAGACGGTACATCACTGTACTATCCTCCCTGGAAAGACCAGAGGGTAGCCGCAGTCGTAGAGACGGGTCGAGAGAATATAGTCCATCATGTGCGAACAGTGATGACTGCCACTTCTTGAGTGTCATGTATAGCGCCAGCTTAATTAAGTATCCAGCCGTGTCAGTTCTATATAAACGTATGGAAACAGGGTTTGTTTGCACATGTGCTTTTCTGGCTGCTTCATTGGCGAAGTCGTTGCTAAAGATACCGCAGTGATTCGGTATCCACTGGAACACAACTTTGTGCCATTTGTTGGTCGCTTAGTGCAGCATTTCTCTGATTCCTGTCACAAGTTATTCTTACGACTCTCTACGACGTGCTGACGAAAGACCTTCTGGAGCCAATTTAGAGTCGCACAATACTGCCCATTGATTATGCGCTTGATGCTTGATATTGATGGTACCTCGTAGGGCTACAATTTCCGAACCAGTCGATTTGCTCACGCGACAAAGTTTGTAAGTGACGTTCATGTGTCACGGTAGGAAGACGGTAGTGCCCGTGGAGGTCTGGGTAGTAGAGCCATCCGTGAATGCGTGAATTCTGACTATGCAAGAAAGTGTGCAAACAGTTCACAGCTGCTTGCTTCAAGGCCAAGGTAGAAAGGACATTCCTACTTCTTATTCCTGGGACGAAAATGTGCTTGTCGGATTGTTATAGCCGCCAGAAGGCGGACTGTGAACGCGCCGAGATTATAAAACCGAAAGGTAGCTTAGCCTGGCAGGAGCTGACGAGCTTAGAGAACGACACCTGCGGTTTCTGTTCATGTAGGAACGCCACATGGCTCGATATCATTCGTGAAATATGCCGAATATCTGCTCTCAGTACGTTCGTTGAGACCTATGTCGTAGCCGGATGATTTCGAGCTAATATAGCTGTTCCAGCTATTGAGGTAGTACGTAGTAGGCCGAGATAAACACGCTGTGTCTGTGCTTGCACGCTTTCAAGTGCTCGAATGTATGACTTGCAAGTTTTAGTAAGCAGACAAAGCTGTAGCCCAGTACACCTATAAAAAGTGCTTGGTATAGCAGTAGCACGGAACTCAGCAATGAACCCCATCTTTTTTCAGCGATGAAACTGAAAACGTGGGCACTGGATACGAGTTCCGCTTTGAAGTGAGTCACGTGAAGGCTTCTAAAGAGGTTGCGGTCAACAATGACACCTAGAAAGCGATGACTACACTTGTAAGAATATGCTCGCCATTAATGCTTAACGGAAAAATTGTCATCGCCTCGCGTGAAGGCCACCGGTGAACATTTGTCGGACGATTTTGTTGAACCTTGCGTGGGAAAATTGTCAGATGCTTGTAACGCTGCCCTCTGTATCCTTGCTCGAACTTGTACGCGTGTGACTGCTGACGCCCAGACACATATGTAATCAGCGTAAATTTTAAAACTGACCGTTCACGGGAGAACTTCCGCCAAGCTGAGCAAGGCAAGGGTGAAAAGAAGTGGGCTTAAAACACCACCTTGCGGGACGCCAAGGCACGCGTAGTGCTCTGAAGTCGGGTCATCTTCAGTAAATACAAAAAAGAATCGTCATTTCAGGTAGCTTGGATCCATCGAAACATTCGCCCTCCCAGTTCAATTACCAGTATTGCGTATGATATAACTTCATAGGAAACGTTTTCATATTGCCACAGGACATTGCCATTGCTCCGCGTAACGCGGACGCCGGGAACGATGAGAAAAGCTAACGGCACAACTACGAGCGATGAAGCCTGCCGCAATGCATGAGGCCCTGCATGCACATGAGACTCCACCGAACAGCCAACGCGCGTGAAGAAGAGAACGAGGGTGCTCTAGGCAGAGGCTCACAAGGACTACCGACCTTCGGATCTTTTTGACTGCTGTGCGTCGTTCACCTTGGGCACAAGTTCGCCCCTTAATAAACAGTGTAAATAGAACATCCTTGTTGAGAGGCTGCTACGTTTTTTACGTTTTCTGGTGGAGGTGATGGGTAGATGATACCAAACCCCAGGAGAGAGCAAACTCCAAGCCCTGACCATCCGCAAGCCGTAGGTCTTGTGCCGGTACGCCAACGGACCAGTCACCATAATCGAGGGAATTCACCAAAGCTTGAACCACTTCCCTTTGTGCCAAGGGCATCGGCGACGGAGACGAAGGACGCCACCACCATGACTAGCCAAGTTGAACAATCACAGCTCATTGTCAGCCCACCCGCCATACCGAAGGTTTTTCATGGTGACTTGTTCTAGGATGCCGAAGACTAGTTGGATCATTTCGAAAAGGTGGGGAACATAAATCAATGGAACGGAGCAGGCAAGTTCCACAACGTCTGCGCCTTTTTGGGAGACGCAGCGCAAGTGTGGTACCAAAACCACGACGCATCTCTGACGCCCTGGGAAGAGTTGCCACGGTGGCAACTACTGTGCACGTTTGGCAACAATCATTGCCGGGAAAAGGCAGAAGCAGCTCTTCGTGCACGGAACCAACGCACAAACGAAACTGTCGTATGTAAATAGAAGACATGTCCCACCTGTTCAAGCGCGCTCATCCCAACATGACTGAAGGCAAGAAGGTGCGTCATAACATTCATGGGGTAAAACAAGAGCTGTTCGCGGGACTCGTTCGCGATTCGCCGCGCCATGTTGCTGAGATTTCGTCGGAAGCAACAACAATAAAAACGGCGCTGCAGCATAGATCCCAGCAGTACGATCGTGACGAAGCCTGCACATCAGCAGGAGTCTTCACGGCAAACGTTGTCGATAATCTTGACACTCTGTGGGAGCTCGTCCGGTCAGTTGTCAGGGAGCAACTACGCAAGCTGCAGTCATCCGCTTCGCCGTCTAATGCGGATGTTGTCTGAGAAGAAATTCAGCAGACAATACGGGAACTGAAGAGCCATGCACCACGGACACAACGCGCAGTAACTTATTCTGAGGTGCTCAGGCGGCCTGCTGTCCGCTGTTCGCCTATCGAGACGCCAAGTACTTAAGCACTGACAACACGTAGCCCACGCTATATCGTAAAGAAAACTTGCAGCGCAACTCTTACGACAGAGACAAGACCTCGGAAAAGCAATGTATGGCGAGATGCGGAACGTGGGCCCCTGTGCTTTTACTGTGGAGAGGCTGGCCACCTGTACTGGTTTTGCCGGTACCGTCAAGCTGGTCTTCAGAATTGGCGATCAATGCACCGTGTCTGCGAAACATTGAAAGGCCGTCCGCCATCGGGGAATACCTGTGCTCACATCAGAGCTTCGGCCTGCATCATCGTCATCTACCACGGTCACCATCTCCTCTACATCAGCGCTCGCCAAGCCCACGTTCAATTCTAAACGCACCTAGGCATCGTTCGCCTAGTCTAAACCCGGGAAACTGTAGTGGGTGACCTGTGGAGGCGAGGCCGCTGGTGATTCGAAATATGAAGATCCTCCACTGCGACACCGGGGTGACGACAACGACGACTGTCTCCAGATAAAGAAGTGCAGTAATGAGAAAATAACTTCACACTTGCCGTTAGTAATTGACGGGCTAGAGCTTATGGCTTTATTCGATACCGGTGTGGATTACTGTGTGATAATCTACGATTTAACGAAGCGACTCAGGAAAGTTCTGACAAAATGAAGTAGACCTCAAGTACGCACGGCAGGCGGTCACCTCAATACGCATCTCGGCAGATGCGCCACAAGATGTTAGATTCGAGGTTTCACTTATGTCGGTAAATTTGTTGTCCTGCCTGTATGTTTGAAAGAAGTTATACTCGGAATGAATATTCCGCAAGCAAATAGTTCCGTTAATATTTGCAGAGGTCCAGCATATCATTTTCTGCGGAATGGGTTATGAAGGTAGCTCAAGCAGACGAGCGATACACCACGCCACTGTGCGTCGTCGATGATGATGTGACTGTACCACCGCATAGCAGTGTAATGGTTCTAGTCAGAAATGATACGTTTGGCGAGTATGAAGGTGTGGCAGACAGCAACATAGATGTTTTACTGAAAAGAGGTGTTTTTGTGGCACGAGGGACTATCCAGCTACGAAACGGGTACGCAGACACCCTGCTGACTAATTTCGGGAACGTATTCCAGCACATCTGAAACGGGACACCAATAGCCTTTCTTCATTAGCTTTGTGAAGCCACAGAAATATGCAGCCTTGAAACAACGTCAACGGATATGAAACCAACATCTGATGTCTGCGACGTAATATCTGTAATTCCTAACCTTTCAGTGATGCAACGTCAACAGCTATACGACCTTGTACGGGAATTTGGCAGCTGTTTCTTCAATTGTTCAAAGGTACGGCGCACGACCATTACCAAACACAGGATCGTAACGGACGAGACAACCAAGCCGGTACGCCAGCACTCATACCGTGTTTTCTCAAAAGAAAGGGAAGTTGTCAAGAATGAAGTACGGGAGATGCTTGAAGATGTTATTCAATCTTCCAGCAGTCCATGGGAATTTCCTGTAGTACTTGTCAAGAAAAAGGATGGCACACTAAAGTTCTGCGTCAACTACCACAAACTAAATTCTGTGCATAAACGGAATGTATATCCCCTCCCGAGTATTAGTGACACATTATACCGACTTCGGAGTGCCAAGTTCTTCTCACCGCTGCCTCTGAAAAGTGGATACTGGCAGATCGAAGTTGATGAACGTAATCGCAAGAAGACTGCTTTTGTTACCCCGGAAGAACTCCATGAATTCAAGACTCTCCCTTTTGATATCTGTTGGGTGCCGGCAACGTTCCAACGCATGAAGGACAATGTTCTTTCTGGATTGAAGTGGCAGTGTTGCTTGGTGTACCTTGATGACGTGGTCATCTTCGCCGCTACATTCGAGGAGCATATCAAGCGCCTACATACTGTTAGAAGCAATCCGCTCGGCAGATTTACCCATCAAGCTAGCGAACTGCTAATTCGGTTTCACAGAACTTCGATTACTTGGGCACGTTGTCAGAGCTCACGGTGTTTGCCCAGATGCCTAAAAGACAGCCACCTTGCACGCTTCCCCTTGACAGCAGACAAAAAGTCAGTACGGAGATTTCTTGGTCGGTGTGCTTACTCAAGACGATTTGTCAGAAATTCCTGGCAGATCACAGAACCCTTGACGAAACTTACGAGAGAAGATGTATCTTTCTAGTGGGAAAGCGAGCAACAAAGCTCCTTCAACAAAGTAAGAAAACGGTTGCGAGAGCCCCCAATCCTTTCTCAATTTAATGAAACGGCTGACACGGAAATACATCCAGACGCCAGTAACATCGGCCTTGGATGCATCCTACTACAGTGGTAGATTCGCGAAGAAAAGATGATAGCATACGCCAGCCCGACTCTAACAAAAGCGGAGACCAATTATTGGGCCACAGAGAAAGAATGTCTTGCCGTTGTCTCGGCCATCAGTAAGTTTCGGTCGTACTTGTATGGTAGACTATTCAAGGCAGTCAGCGATCACCATGCCCTTTGCTGGCTCGCCAACCTCAAGGACCTAACTGAACAACTAGGAAGGTGGAGCCTCATACTGCAAGACTTTGATACAACTGTGGTAAACCGATCTGAGAGGAAGCATAACAAAGCAGACCGTTTGTCCCGGGTACCTGCAGACACAGCACTATCAGAAGAAGAGGACTTTCCATTTGTAGGTTTAGTCGAGACTTTTGAGATAGCAGAATTTCAGCACGTGGACAAAGAATTGCTCCTGCTCATCAAACACCTGGAAGGAGCTGACGTACAAGTACCTCGTATATTTTCTCGAAGCCTCGCGTCGTTCTGCCTCCGAAAAAATGTCCTCTACAAGAAAAACTTCAAGCCCAACCGTGAAAAATTTCTGCTTGTCGTGCTTGCAACTATGCGGCACGAAATATTACAAGCGTGCTACGCTGAGCCTACGTCTGTACATTTGGGGGTCACTCGAATGCTTGCACGAATCAGTCTACATTATTATTGGCCCAAGCTATTGTCTTCAGTACAGCGCTATGTTAAAACATGCCGCGAGTGCCAAAGACAGAAAACGCCTCGTGCTTAGCCAGCGGGCCTTCTGCACCCAATAGACCCACCGAAAGTGCCTTTCCAACAAGTTGGAATGGATCTCCTTGGACCATTCCCGAGGTCTTTACTTGGCAAGACGTGTATTGTTGTAGCGACTGATTATTTAACGGGATACGCTGAAACACACTTCTTGCATCGGGGAACGGCGGCCGAGGTGGCCGAATTCTTCGTACAGAGCATAGTACTACGGCATGGCGCTCCGACTGTTGTAATCACCTATCGCGGACCACATTTCATGGCGGAACTCATGGAGTGCCCGCTGAACATGACCCACACTGTTCACAGGAAAACTACCGCATATCACCCTCAAAGCAACGGCCTAACTGAATGCCTTAACTTGACTCTAGCTGACATGGTAAATATGTATGTGGCTGTCGAACACAAAAAGTGGGACGAAATTTTACCATACGTCACTTTCGCCTACAACACCACCGTACAAGAGACATCCACGATTACCGCGTTTCAACTATTTTACGGTCGTGTAGTTATCACAAAACTGGACGCTATGTTACCTATAGACCAAGATGACCACCCTTCCTGATCTTGACGACTATACAGAGAGAGCGGAAGAGGCCCACCAATCAGCAAGGCACCGAATATGTCACCAACAACGAATAAATGCCGACTGCTGCAACCGAAAAAGGCTTGAAACACAGTATGAAGTTGGCGACAAAGTGTGCATATAGACCCCAGTACGACGAAAAGGCCTCTCTGAAAAGCTCATTTGTCGATATTTTGGCCCTCGCAAGGTAGTACAGCGACTCAGTGCCCGCATTTATAAAGTCAAGCCTGCCGAACACGGGCATTCGAAACGACGCAACCCCACCAAGCGTGTACACATTGTGCGCATAAAACTGTACTACGACCGATGGGAAGACTTGCCGCCCCACTTGCTTTCCGTACAACCATTTCATTCTTTCAAACCTTCCGGGATGGAAACGCTGCATACATTATCATCGAAAGGATCAGGGCAAGGCCTCTTGAGAGGGGGGATAATGCCACAAGAAATTGCTATTGCTCCGCACAACGCGGACGTCAGGAACGAAGAGAAACGCTAACAGCACAACTACGAGCGATGAATCCAGCACTAATGCACGGGCCGGCCCTGCATGTGCACGGTACTCCACTGAAAAGCCAACGCGCATGAAGAAGAAGAGAATGAGTGTGCTCTAGGCAGAGGCTCACGAGGACTACCGACCTTCGGATCTTTTTGATTGCTGTGCGTCGTTCACTTTGAGCACAAGTTCGCCCATTAATAAACAGTGTACATAGAACATCCTTTTTGTGAGGCTCCTAAATTTTTTACAATATGCACCTTTCACATCAAGAAATAGTGTAAGTGTAGTCAATTTATGAATTTCTGTTATTCTACTGATGACACCAATCAATGACGTTGTCAATCGATGAACGGCCTCGTCGATATGGCGCCATGGGGTTGCGGTAAAAGCCATGCCGTTCAAGGAACCATCCCAAGTGCATGAGAATCATGCAACTTATAAGTTTCCCATTGCAGCTTCCGAGAGCAACAGGCCGGTATGATGTCAGCACCAGAGTGGATTTTTCGGCTTCAGAAGTGGCACAAGACGGCTGTGTTTCCATTCTTGATTACCGTGCCATCTTCTATCACCGAATAGGTGACGCAGTCACATGCGTTATTCCATAGGGAAGAAGAACGCCTACACAGTGTCACAGCACCTTCCAGCTCTTCCATAGAAAATATAACATATGTACTTATTTCTCGTAGACCAGGGATATCGCATAAAACCATAATGAAGAAGGACTGTTCCGCCAGCGATGCTCATGCAAAAATTCTCTGCAACGTCAATTTCACGGTAATTTTGACAAAGTGCGAAAGCCTTGAATGGACGACGTTGCAGGGTGCATGAGCCAAGACCTTCTAGAAATCTGCATATTTGAGACAGTGGCTTGCGTGGGTCTAATAACTTACAAAAGCTTTCCCATCTTTGATCCTGCAGCTTGACTATTCGGCGCTGTATCTTTTTCTGCATACGTCTTGCTATTCTGAAGTCAACAATTGACTTGTTACGCCCGTATCTTCCCTTTCCGCGGCTACGTTACGTCCGAAGCCCTCTAACGCAATGTCAAGTTGCGTGCTCTTCAATGAGTGTGTAAAGCGGCGCGTTCAATTTCGCATCACATCTGCAATTACTTCTTACCTAGAGGAGAAATCATTTCTGCAAGTGTCTTCTACTTGATCTTGATAAAGTGCCCACTCAATATACTGATAGACCGGCGAGGACGACGTCTGTTGGCCATCAATGCTGACATAAGTGGAAATGTGAGTGCTACCATGAATTTCGATAAAAGTAAACCAACGCACTTTTGAACTTGGCCAACACTGCACTAGATTTAGGTCAAAGCAGCTGCTGTGCGTCGTTCCTCGCAGGTATGTCGGGCTGCCATACTAGAAGGCGCAGGTTATGGTCTGAAGCAAAAAACATCAGTGATGAGCCCTTCCAGTTTATCCTCAAGCTTACCCACATCGAATAATGTCCATTGAAATCACCTGTTAAAATGCGAGGGCCTGGAATAGCTTCCATTATTTCTGTTTGTCTCTTACAATCAAGTAAACCTGCAGGAGATATCTGTACACCGATGGGTGTAAAAGACAACCCCTCCTTTCTCAGAGTAATGCACTCGTACTGTATCTCATCATCTGGCGGTATAGCGTAGGCAAAATAAGTAATATTCTTGCAAATGTAAACAATAATTTTGCTGCTCGTTCCATTCGAGTTACAATTGAAAGACTCATATCCTGATATTCTAAGAGTCGATAAGTTCGGCTCAAGGATTACCATTATCACGAAGTGGTTTTTAAAACTGACTGCTGGAAATCTGATATTCGGGACCTCTGGCCTCTCACATTCCATTGAAATATGAAGGCGTTTCAGATTTCCTCTGCAAAGAATTGTTGTCGCCGTTGTGAAGCCATAATAATGCTGCTAACCTTGTTAAGAAATTTACTTCTGAATGCTTGCTAGCACCGGGCTGATGGGATCCAGCAGCTGCAACGCGGTTCGTGCTACTGGTGTTGGCACGCTCTCCTCGAACACACAAACGGTACTCACGAGGAATCAGACAATGGTGACTATTTGTTTATCCTACTGTGTTGGTTTAGAGGGTTTGTACGAAGAGTGCTTCACTGAAGATGTCTGATGGCGCTCTCTAGTGGCGTGTAGCCGTAGGAGTTCTGGCCAGGCGTCACCTGTGTCGCTGTTGGAGGCTTCTTTTTCCTTCGACCCTACTGCGGTTGTTCCAGAAAACAGAAGCGGAGGTGACTTTGAGCACGCTTCACGAGGCAACGGTGCTTTGGAGTTCTTGGAGCGCCGTCGACGACGTTATCGTCGTCGTCTAATAGATGCGGCTGCTTTTCGATGAGACGAGTCATCTTGAACCATTTTCTTCGGCACTGCCATTTCCTTTCGAATAATTGGACTGTCCTTCGAGGTGCATCGTGATAGCCGTCACAATTCGAACATATCCGCATATTGGCGCGACATGTATTTGTGGTGTGGAGTTCAGTGCATGGACGTCAGGCTTTGCCCAGGCGGCACTGGAAATTATGCTGCCACCAGCGCCCCATCGACGTGCCTGCCATAAATAGGTAATGTAAAGAGAGTCGTCCGCGAGCGAACGTGCATAGTCCTTCTTGTTTATTTGTTCTTGAGGGGCGGTTTCTTGAAAATCAAGGACCTGGCAAGCTTTTCCCGCCAATTAAACCTCGCTTGAGAAAAGTAGGAAGTTCATAATAGCGGACTGTGGGTACAACGCCAAAGATGTTACAGTTATTTCGGTGTGCTGCAATTTGAGTGCAAGCGAGTATTGCATGACATATCGAGTTCAAGGCAAACACTCCGACGAGCGTTTTTTAGCGCCTAAATGCGCTTAACTTGGGCATACACTTGATGCCAAGATGATGAAGTGCATATACGAACAAACTATCTTACGACCTGGGGTACGAAGCTCGCTTTATCCGGCATAAATGGCCGTGACGTTTTTCGACATTGCTGTTGCATTCGATATCCATCTCTTGCTTCCTGGGCGTTAAACAATTGCTAAAAAGATAAAATGATGGTTGTTTTTCAATTCTATATACAGGCTGTCCCGCGCACCTTAAGCCAGAGGTGAAAATATGCCAAAACACATAATTACGACGTGACTAAATACATTTTGCTTACCGGTACTTGAAGTTGGACTATTTTTTGTGTTCTCAAATATTGCTTCATTAGAACTGTTTAGAGAATAAACTTTTTTAAGGGACAAAGATGAATGAAAAAAAATTCAATGATGAAGCTGTAGACCGGTTTGCAAATCATTCAGATATAGTTTTGAACTTTATATATGTTAAGTACTAATGTTTTTTTGGCTAAATACAAATGACCGCGAAATACAAAAAATTACGACGAGGCCAGCCCGCTCCGCTTCAGTGCGCACGACGAATCTAGTGCTCCCTAACGTTCCACGTATGAACGACCATAGCTTTTGCTTCATTCTGCTGTCTCGGCAGGGCCGCAACGATAGTGGTGGCCTTACGATGGACACGTTTTGCTATAGGCCACAAAAACAATAACTGCTAGGACTGCTTATCGCTATCATGAACCAGTGCGAGGGAAGCGTGCCACTGGTATGCGGAACGTTAGAGAGCACTAGAACCATCTAGGCACTGCGCTGTGCTCCCGACCGGGTTGCAGAAACTAGGTGCCTTTTCTTATCTTCTAACCACTACCACTAGAATCATCGTGTGCACTGACGCGTGAGCGGGTTCGCCTCGTGATTTTTTAGATGCGGAAGCATCTTATACTCGCGCCTTGTAGTGCGCCGTCCGCGCCGTCCGCACCGCTTCTCGAACATTCGACAGCTGACGCGCGCGCATGCGCCGTCGCGCCGTCGCCCACCATCTGTGTACTACGCAGAGTGGACGTGCTTTGCTTCACCGAGACGTGGAACACCAATGACGTCGACGTTGCGGGATACGCTTCGGTCGCGCGCACGCACGGGTTCCAACGACCTGCGGGCGGTGTGGGAATTTACGTCAAGCGTGACGTCGACAACGATGACGACTCCTTCATTGACCTCCGACTACAGCCCGGCGTTTAACAACGCGCCAACGGCGAGCACTGCGTTGCTACCGTCTGTGGCGTCGACGTCATGACGATGTACCTCGCGCCAAACCTCTCTCGTGCCGCCGTAGAAAAGTACGTTGACGAGGCCGTGCAAGATTACAGAAAACAACAACCGCAACATCGACCGTTCATGCTAGTTGGCGACTTCAACGTCGACGTCATCAAGGACGATTGGATAGTCGAATACATGGCGTCGCGACACTCGTTGAAACGCGCAACGCACGACGACTGCAAACACCACCAGCTGACCACCATTCGCGGAACCTGCATCGACCACGTCTTTGCAAATTTCGACCTACGACCGATGCAACCCGATCCACTCACTCTTTACTTTACCGACCACAAAGCCATCGTCCTCAAAGTTCGTCGCAATAAATAAAACACCGCCCTTTCGCATACGTGCCGTACGTGTTCACTCATTTAACACCCCATTTCACAACCACGTTAACCAATTTAGCCATTGACCCAAGTAAGTCGCAATTTAACACCCGTTAACCAATTACATGCTTCCGCATCCTCCTCAGTGTTCCCCCGAGGGAAGCTGCGGGCAATTTTTTTTGTATTTGCGGGCATTCGTAATAACCAGAAAAGACGAATACTTAACCGATATAAAGATCAGCACTATCTATGTGGACGTTTTGCAAACCGATATACAACTTTCTCATTGAACTTTTTTACCCATCTTCATTCCTGCAAAAGTTAGTTAATTAAACAGGTATAATAAACAATATTTGAGAACACAGAAAAGTTTAACTCCAGGCAACGGTGAGCAACATATATTTGGTCGCGTCATTTTCACGGGTTTAGGCATATTTTTAAACATTTGTTAAAGTTACGTGGGACACCTTCTATACTGTAGCGAATGGAGATACATGCGTGTTCACACAGTGAACAACCAAAGGCGAAACCAAGGCCTCTGAGATAGCTCCACAAATTGCGGAGACCAACGGCGAAAAAACGTGATAGTGGTCGCGATCATTTCGCTATTTACTGGTTTGACATACGTGTTCACATTTCCTAGATAAAGCCGGAGCTTAGAGCCTTTCAAGCCCTACGTTCGTAATGCTGTTTGGTGGCGACCCCTTCAGATTATCGGTGGTTGCGGCGTGGGCGATGTTTGTCGCTCACATCACATTTATACTATTGCACAGCGCGCACCCCGCTCGGAGGCTCTGCCAAGCTTCATAATGAAAGTTAGCATGATTCACATGGTAATTATCGGGCGCATTGTCATATCACCTACATTATCACACTTTCTCATGTGACCAGCTATGGGGAACGGGAATAATTCGCTTACTCAGCAAGTTCGCGACGGCCCGCATCCAATGCTCTCGCCATTCTGCTTCGCGAAAACTCAGGAAATCAGTAAAACTGAAGGTCTTTACTTCCGTGGCAATCCACAACGCAACAATAGCATCGACCGGGTTTTTTTTTGTAGAGCATGGAGATGTTGCGTCTGCTCTTGCTTTCGCCGACGTTCTGGCGAAAGAATGGGCAAGCCCTTTATGGCAGTTCGGTGACGTCTCTGACAAGCGGAGAGAAATTTATTGCTCTTTTTCAGTGTTTGATGCGCAAATACACCTAATATTTACCTCAATTGTTGTTTCATACGCAGTAGTTGTACCTGGTGGCGCAGCAAAGTATGCAAGAGAGCCGGAATTTGCACTACTCGAAGCTGCGTCGACAGGTGGCGCCACGTGTCCGAAAAAATTAAGAATCTAGGGCCAAACTTTGAGGATACATTAAGAAAGGCAGCGAGCAAGGCAATAATGAATGGTGAACCACCCATCGGGTGGGAACTAAGCAGGACGAGTATGATCTATAAAAGAAAGGAGGACACAGCTGATATAAGCATCTACCGTCCTATAATAGTGATATCTGTAGTTTACAGGCTGGTGATGCTGATAGTAAAGGAAAGACTAGACATGAGTGGAGAATGAGGGGGTGCTGTGAGAACTGCAAAATGGGTTCTGTAAATGAAGGAGGTTGGAGGACAATCTGTTTTTATGGATGCAGAATATTGAAATAGCGGAAAAAGAACACAGGCCCATGTGCCTGGCATTTCCCAATATCAAGGGAGCTTCTGATAGTGTTATTCAAGAAGACTTGTGGGTGGAAAAAACTGGACAACTAGGCGTGGAAGATAACTCTCTTCCACGCCTAGAAGAGATAACTACTCTCCTAAAGGATATTTATCAATTAACAAGGTAGTTATAAAATAAGAAGAACAGATATCTGAACTTATAGAGATACAACGCGGGCTTCGACAGGGATGCATTTGTCACCTTTGTTATTTATGCTCTATCTACAAGGACTAGAAGCGAAGTTAGAGGGAAGTTTAGTCGACTTTTGCCTATCTTTTGCCAAGCAAGGAAAACATATTGAACAGTCATTACCAGCATTAATGTATGCAGACGATATAGTATTAATAGCCGACATCAAGAAGAATCTGCAGGGATCAATAAACATCTGTTGTAATGAGAGAGATAGGTTAAATTTGATGTTTAGCAGGCAAAAATTAGTAATCGAGATTTTTAATGGTAACAAAGGCAGCGAGCTTAATATATAGGAATCACGCTACAAATAGTGAATAAATACAAATATTTGGGCATGTGAATAAGCGTAACAGGAATGCTTCTGTAAAGAAAACAGAGCACTGTGGAAATACGATAGGTATGAAGTTGTGAGAGGGATTTTGAAAGATGTCATGGTCACAGATCTGATGTTTGCGAATGCGCTCTTGTGCATGAACTCAGAGGTTCAAGCAAGATTGGGGAATAAACAACGTGGCATAAGCTGATTTGCTTTGGGAGTGCACGGGAACACCCCAAATCAGAGGGTACAGGGTGACATGGGATGGACATCGTTTGAGTGCAGGGAAGCTAGCAGCAAGATTGAGTTTGAGGAGTGATTGAGCAAAATGAGAGAGGAACGTTCGGCTTGGAAAGTTTTCAGCTATTTGTAGATGAAGAATGCTGATACTAAATAGAGGCAGTGAACTTAAACATTGTCAAACAAGTATTTAGACAACAGCAGAATAACAGCAGAATAACAGCAGGAGGTCCCCTTTCAGCCTTGTGCTATGGGACCTCCTTCTGTATATACTACCCCAGTGCGTGTATATTTTTTGCGACAAAAATAACAAGCCAAAAGGAAACACCCCTGAAGAAGAAGGCGAAGGAAACAAAGAGGGACAGGTTGAAGTTTGAAATGCTTAAGAAATCATCACTGGAAACCTGCCGAACTTTCAAGCAGGAAGTTGCAAAAGAAAAGATCTACGATAAATCTCGGAGTAGTTCTCTGCTCTTCGAGGCTAGAAAGAAAGTATTGCAGACCAAGACGTACCGAGCCAAATACGAAGGCACAGACACGGTATGTAGTGCGTGCAAAGAGGAGGAGGAAACGGCTGAACATTGGATAATGTCCTGTAAAGAGCTCTACCATATAGTCCAAGATATTGGCGCGGAATTTTTCAAGGCATTGGGGTTTAAGGAGAGTGAAGGCCAGATTGACTTTAAATGGGTAGAAATAACAAAAAGGAGGCTAACTGATTTGTGGCTGTGATCAGAGCGCGAGTGAAATTGAATCCCTAAATACATAATGAAAATACATAAATTTATGGCTAGATGGCGTAGGCCACCGCCCGGTCTAAAGGGCACAGCCAGATCATTCCATCCATCCATCCATCCATCCATACACCCACCCACCCGCCCACTTGTCCATCCATCCATCCATCCATCCATCCATCCATCCGTCCATCCATCGTTTGATTTCTGTCGGGCACTAACGGTGTTATTCTTGCGCACGATGCTCACGTGACCCAACTTCATACATTTCCTGCTCTGAAGTGGCCTCGGTACGAAGAGACTAACAGCGTGCCGATAGTGTCCCATTTCAACGTGTGACGGGAGGGTTTCACCCTTGAATCTAACCTTCACGCAACGTGACGTGCAAAGACGAAAAACCCTTGTGATGGTGTCTTGTGTAGTGGGCTTGATCAAGATTCTCAAGTCTGTGTTAACAATTGCCTCGTCAACATCATAGATTACTCCAGTGCTAACTTCTTTACTGAGTGGTAAGTGAGAGCAGACTTCTACGCCATTGAGCTTTGTAGCCTTGCGCAATATATCTAGCGCACCCGCGTCATTGATATCAATGGCTAAAGTATTCTTACACGGGGTCACTCTGACGTCTTTGATTTTGTTTGGCACCAGTGCCTCAAGCTGTGCAAATTCTGATTGCCTGTTCACCGCCTCATATTGTCAGTGGCAAGAACTGGCATGAACAGGACGGTGAATGCCTCGATCCCACGCGAAGATTTTATGGTGGACGCGCTCTAATCGGAAGGCGTGCTCAAAAACCGTCTCTTAGCCTTGCGGCTCCTCACCAGCTCGAAGGTTTTGTAACCGGACTCTTCACTGCTAACATAGTGTATGGTATCGTTGCTGTGAGCGTCACTCTCGGTGCCGTTGCGCCTCCTGGAGGCGGCTGCTTCGGGCTTCGTGGGGTATGGCGGATGCATGCGCGACTCCATCAACATCGCACGATGTTATCCGCCAAAAAATATAAGAACGAAAAGACTCTACGTTCTACCAGAGAGGCACTACGTCTTCCTTCCCAGGCCTCAGATATACATTTCAATAGTCTTTCATGTTTGCGTGACGTGAATGGTGGCTGCAGTACTGGCTATACGATTTTTTTAACATTACATAAGTACTTTTATGATACAGCCGGCATGCTGGGCAAAAGTAAATTGTAGTTAGGCGCCATCCGCTGAGTTTATTTGTCTAGCAGTGTAGAGGGCTACACTACTCACGTGCAGCAGCTCTAACAACAGCGCTTCATATTGCCACAATCCCTCTTCAAGTTTGGTTGTCGCTCCATTTCACTCTCAGTAGTTCTCAGCGCATTGTACTCAGATTTGAGTGCACGTTAAAGAAGCCCAGGAGGTCGAAATTTTCGGAGCCCTTCACTACGGCGTCTCTCTTATTCATATGGTGGTTTTAGGACGTTAAACGCCATATATCAATCAATCAATCAATCAATCAATCAAATAGTTCTCAGCGCAAACCGTGCCTACAGTAATCGAGAAGCATTAGGACTGCGTTATATTGCTTTGTTAAGATTACGCCCACTTCTAGTGCATTTCTGAAACCTGCGTCACCGCTAGTGCTAACGCTAGAGTATTCGATGTCAAGTGTGTGAATGGCGACGCTCTTCGCCGCTTGTCAGTTCATCGACGGCTGACGCTCTCTTCACCGCTATCAGTGCCAGTGAGCATCACTGTAATCTGACCTTCAGTTTACGGGCCGCAAACTTGGCAAAAACAGTTACATCTTGTAATTAGTGTCCGCTTCCTTCGTCGACGCAACGCTTTCTCTATCTATGCCAGCCAGATGCGCCATATACAGCTGTTCACCACCCTCTTCTCAAGCCCCTTCCCGCTGTGTCCCATCGCTTAGCTTTCATGTGCGCTTTGCGGTCATGGGTGAGAGTAACCTCTCGTGCAGTGCCTCACAACGGGAATCATAGGAACTAATTTTTTGTTCAGTTGTGTACAGATCCGTGGGGCAGCGTCTTGCATCCCTCGTGTTCACATTATTGGCAGTCACGCCGGTTCTGTAAAATTTACGGTGCTTTGAGATATCGTGTCGGCGTTTGTGGTGCTATTCGGACAACCATTTGGGAAGCGTCACTGCAACGTTTCTGCGTGCGCTGCTCTGTCACGCGGCTGCGGCCACGTCTCGCGGTAAAAAGAAGCAGCATGCAGGACCGAATCTCACAGACGTATGCTATTGGTGTGGGAAACACGTCTAACGCATTTCGCATGTAAGCACTAGAACGCACGTATGGCGCGAGCAGCGTGACCCCTGACATGAGCAGCGCGATCCCTCATTTAGCGCCACATCACGACTACTCCCTGAATTAGGGCGGACCGACGGCTCCCGTTCAGAAGCACGCTTTTGCACTGGCATTGAATTAGAGGAGGCGTTGGTCCACGTCACGACCCCGTGAAAATATCAGCTTACCGCTTTTCGTATTGCTGATACCCATGTTCCTGGCGACATCATTACGCAAATGTGAAGAGCTGCTAATATAAAACATAAGCGGCTGCTTAACGTGTGAGTGCGCTTGAATTCGTATATATTTAGTGCCATTTTATAACATCTCGCTAATAAAAAGAATAAAACAAATTCACCTTCCACACTCACTTACTCTCACACTTCGCAAAACATCAATTACCAAAGTACGTGGTATCAGCAAATTTTCTTTTACGCGAAACTGTTATTGATGCCGTGTAGGACACCGGCATAAACCAAGACTCGGCTGACGTATTTCCATCACAGACATGGCGTAGTAATTACAGATAAGGAGATATATAGGGAAAAAAAACGAGATGCAAATGTTGCGTAGCAGGGCGTCGAACCAGCGACCTTTCACCTCGCAGCATGAGACGCAAGCCAATTAGCCATGAAACGTATATTTTCAAGCTTGCTAATGGCAATTCATTTATATACCCTGCATACCGTTGGCAGTCCTCAGAGCTCTTCAATTTGAGAGACGCCATAGCAGAGTGCTCCGGAAATTTGGACCACCTGATGTTTTTAACGTGCGCTGACATTGCACAGCTCACTGACGTAAACCATTTTACCTCCGCCGTAATGTCCACCGTCGCCGAGATCGATTGAGTGACCTTAAGATCAGCAGCAGAGCACCGTGGGCACTAATTTACCATGGCAGACCACCAGCAATATAATTTTAGTAATTTCGCTCACAAGTCATGATTCCTGTCCTCCTTTAAGCGTTTACAAATTATTTCTTTCTAGAATTTTGCAAAGTTTAATAGAATAGCAATAGGATGCTTAAAAAACAGTCAAGATTGGTCACCTTTTCTTATACCGGGATATCTTACCTACTCATTGACTTGGAAGTGAAGCGGTTTGGGCTAGTTGGTATGACATGATGATAGTTGTGCTCGTCTCCTTCTTGTCCCTTTGTCGTCGTTCTGTTCTCGCGCTACGACTATCATCTTCTTAGTGAACTAGTAAAAACGTCCCTTTTGAAAATGTCAATGCTAAGTGCCTCAGAAACGAAATGTCCAACAATTTTGAGATGGAAAACCGAATTTATTTCAACCAGAACTGCTGTTTTTCAGAGCGAACTGAACACAACGTCCTTTATTGGCATGTACAGGAATAACCAGAAACAGCAACAAAGGGCATATACTTTGTAATATTGTATACGCAAAAGCTGTTTGATGGCACTTGTATATTTCTCAGGAGTAGTAACTGAAATAGTTGACTTAATAGAGGAATCACTCGAAGGCTTGCCTTTGGAATTTACACTACTAAATGTAACATGAGTCTGAGAGGAATTTGTAGACCTGAAGAAGTTTGCACTGATTTTTAGCATTTTCCTTATGCTTTGAAAATTATATTTCATATTAGAGTTGTTTTGACTGCTTGAGCAAGACATTCCACACATTACAATATGACTTATACTGAGCAGCCAAACAAACATTGAAACGTTTTTGCAGGTCTTTCAGTTTAATTTTTTATTGCGATATCATATACATGGATACTTTCGGCAGGATTTTGTCGCCAGCGTCGGCGACCGCAGTCATTCACCGTAGCGTAGACGTGCTTATATATACGAAAACGCAAAAAAATGGGTAAGCCAGAAGAAGACTCCAGCAAACGGATTTCAACGTGCAACCTCTTGCTTGTGAGTGCATGGCGTTAGCCACTAATTCACAAAGGAGCACCTCCAACATTAAAACGCCAAGCTATTTATGAATACCGATTACCACTGACGTTGCAGATCTCGGGGAAGACATCGTGTTTGCAGGATTACCAGTGAGAAGGCGCAATGAGCGCGCGTCGCCTAGATTTACTGTATATGCTACCTTTAGGTAGCAGAGTTGCGCCACTGTTTTCCGGGCGCCGCTCACTCAGCCTACAGGACTTCAGCGCCCCTATTCGCCGAGCGCCATCACTTTGTCATAAGTGGTTCAAATGCACGGCGGAGAAGCCAACGCTGGGATGATTCCGGGCAGATCAAGCCTGGTTGGCATCGGCTGTTGTTTCACATCAGCTGTCGTGAGCCACGATTGTAACGCGAGCGCAATAGAGAGCCGTGCGTAATATAGGCGTCACATGGCACTCTCGATCGCTGTTCAGCTCGATTCAGTTGGAGGCGATACAACTACACCTGGCTCCCTCACACAGTTAACGAATGCGTCCGACATGATGAAAAAATTTGTTCCCTTACTGGTTCGATTGCATTCAAAAGTGCTAAAATAATTTCATATTTGTAGAGGAAAAAAAGAGTGGAAAAGGCGGAGCTAGTATAACCGATCATAAATATGTATCTCACTGGTTCAACGAGCTACGCACTTTGTTTTATTATTACATACGAAGAATGTAAGCAACAAATCAAGGCTTCTTGGTTTGACCTGAGCAACCGAGTTTCTCTCATACTTTAAAAATTTTAAAGAAAACGAAAAAATAAATAAAGTCACGCTAGTACCATAATCACTCATTATTGAGAGACTATGTAGCACTTTGAAGCGCGAGCGTTGCTCCTACGTGGGTGTGAGTGGCTTTCCCGCAAGACATTTGAACCCAAGATGGCGTACCTTGGTGCAACTCTGCTACCTAAAGGTAGCATATATAGTAACTCTAGCGTCGCCAGATCGGCACGACGCAGTGACGCACGCTCATGCGTTCATCTCCAACGCGTACTTTGCCTCGTGGAGGAGTGGGAGTGGTAGACGCTCACGCGTGCTCAGCATATCTCGAGGTGGGGAAAATCGTATGCCTGGGGTTTTCACCGGAACGATTTTCTTGTATTTTCCAGGCGCACAAAGCTTCCTGAATTCACTGCGCAGCGTGAGATAGCAAAAACGGCACGCTTCTCAAGCACCGCGATGTAACAACTGCGACACTTAGTCGTGTTCATCTCTACCTGTGAGTATGTTTTGTGCGTAATTTGTGCGTGAGAAACGTCTGGCACGTTCGATCTGATTGCCATTCTTTGCGTTAAATTTCTATTTGTTGCTATTGCATTCATTGCTCGGCCTCTGCTGCAAAGCAGTGACTTTTTTTTCTCGCGCAGGATAGTGGACCTAAACGTACGGTAAGTTTGAAGTAAATTGCTGCATTAGACAATGGTATGCAAGTGCAAGGAGCTTTTGCAAAGATGGAAATAGAACTTCCAAGAGTTGGTTCTGTGTTTTTCATTCATTCAATCGTTGACCAAGCCATGCTTGATATTGTGTTAACAAAGCCAGCGCAGATCTAACCTCGAGAAAATATAAGTTAGGCTGGATGGAAGAACTTCGGCTGAACTGAGATAAACGAACATCAGTGGTCTGTGATTTGGGTATCTATGACGTCCACCATTGGAGAAAGTGCGATGTTAGTAAGAGCATCGTCAAGTAGCATAGTTTCTATATTTATAATACCTAATGAGAGATGTAATACTTGATTGAAATTGAAAATAAGAAGTGCCATTTATATGTCCATAAAATAAGTAATATTATCATCAACCGTCAAAGATTGTTTATGCTCAGGAGTTATACGGGTAAGAAGCTTGAATAACCCGGTCACGAAATCAGGAACTGATGAGGATGAGAAAGAGTAGATGCAACATAGCAAAAACTTGCTATGATGAGATTTCTGCTGTATATAAGTTTTAATCCATACGTGTACACAGTGATGTAGTTCAAGGGCGAGATCCGTCCTACGTTTATAAGTTATGTGGGCTGAAAAATATAGCAGCAACATCATGGCCATCTAAAATGCAGTCGTAGTATGAAGCTTTTTATATTTAAACACCATACAAAATTAGTATCAGAACTATTGAGCCACGCTGCTGAAACACAAACAACGAAAGTGGTGGATTAAATGGGTCAACGAAAGCTGAAATTCTGTCGCCATTCCTACGCAAACATTGTGCGCTGATATGAACGACATATTTCTTGCTGTGACTAACGCAGTTATTGCTATTGCTAGTAACATCAAGCTCACAATTAAGTACATTCCGAGATATATGTAGGATAGCGTCTACTTCAAGACACAAACACCAGCCTGTGAAGCTAATCTGGCTGCCCTGGAGTTTGCTCATTTGGTAGCTTTGATTTGGTACTTTTCAGGTCATAATAACTGCTATATATTTTCCTTTTTTAGAGCAAGTGGTTTACTGAACAAACGCTCGTTGTCGACTGTGAGATTTTCATTGATGTAAATGGGCCTATTGGAAATGCCAAACAGCCCAATTCTAAGGACCACCAACAGAATTCGGGACCCTTACTTAGAAATTCATTCTTTTTAACGCATGAGCAAAAACGGTTAAGAGTGTTCTTGTCAGTTGCTTTACTTGTAACAAGGTGTGCAATATCAATGTTCCGAAAAAAGTAGGGCACTGCATTGCTTCCGGAACCTTCTTCAAGATGTCCGTGCACTCCTTACCCTGTTAGATTAGAACGCTTTTTATTTCAAAGTTATTCATTCTGCTGCGCCACTTCAAGTCTGCAGTTTTTCATTCAGCACTTCCATTCGGGCAGCTAGAGCCTTGTTAACGGTCACAACTTCATTATATGACGCTCTGAAAGTGTCGTACTGCTTGCTCGTGAAGTGCGCGCTTTCAGCTACGGAAGCAAGGTTACGAAGTCTTTGATCCTCGAACGTCTTGCCAATCTTAACAGCTAGATCGTCAACAAGCGAATTTAGATAATATTGAGCAAACATGCTAACTGATCAACTTTTTGGAAGTTAACTGTTAGTAGGCACTGCAAAATGCATACATCTAAGAAGCAAACACGAGAGCAGCAGCCAGAACTACAGTGGCATGGGACGTTGGCGAAGTAAAACGACTAACAAGGAGTAAAAAAAAAAGCTAAGGCTTAGAGAGCTTTTTTGTACGTTTCATGAACGGACGCAAGCAAGAAAGAATGGACGGACGTACGCACGGAGGCACGGACGGACAAACGAAAACAAGGGTGGAAGGAACATCAACCCAGTCATCTTTATTTATTTACGTACTGCAAGCACTGTTGGCGTGTGTCGGCGTATCTTTCTAGCCGCCCACGTCAGGGTGTTTCGTGTCACCCCCTTACCTTGGTGTACACGAAAATTAGTGTGCGAGGGTAAGATTCTTTGTCGAATAAAACTCGCTGGTCGTGACATAAAGAATGTCAAAATGTCGTTACGTACGCCGTCAAACACTTTCCAAAAAAGAATGGCACATACCCGGGGGTGGCTATGTGCCGCTTCTATGCGGATATGTGCCACAAGTGATGGAAATTGTGTATCTACTCAGGAAAGAAAATAATAAACATGGGTAACCTAAACGCTTGAGCGTTAAAAAAAAGCTGCCATTGGCAGCGTACACCAAATGAATGCAAGAAATAATGTCAGTGTTATAGCAGGAATCAAAACTTATCATACTACGTGGAAATGAAGTACTCTGCCACAGAGCTGCACCAGGCCTTGAGAGAGCGAGACAATAAAGAGAAACGCCGGAAAGTTAACCAAGGCTGAGCCCCCGTAGGCTACCCTGCACTGTGGAAGGAAGGATGGGGAAGAAATGTTATATAGGAGGAGAAAAAGGTCACTCACTGGGTCGACGCGTAAGAGTTCCGTGTTTCGCATCACAAACAAAAAGCAGGCCGGTATCTTTGAGAAAACGCAACAGCGCTTCCGTTGTCTTTATAAACTCGGATGGGCAGTGCCATGGTACTGAAGTCTTCTCGACAGTGCAATGACGTCTGTCCAGTTATTTAGAACACTGCGGAAGTGAAGCATCTCATTTGTGTATGTCCGGCTGTAACAAAGCAGGTGTTCAGTAGTCTCATCGACGTCGCAGCCATTGCACTCCGCACTGTCGGCCATGCCAAACCTAAATTAGTAGGCATTTTTGAAAGCTACGCCCAGAAGCAGACGGCACATCACTGTACTATCCTCTCTGGAAAGACCAGAGGGTAGCCGCAGTCGTAGAGACGGGTCGAGAGAATATAGTCCATCATGTGCGAACAGTAATTACTGCCACTTCTGGAGTGTCATGTATAGCGCCAGCTTAATTAAGTATCCAGCCATGTCAGTTCTATATAAACTTATGGAAACAGGGTTTGTTTGCACATGTGCTTTTCTGGCTGCTTCATTGGCGAAGTCATTGCTGAAGATACCGCAGTGATTCGGTGTCCACTGGAACACAACTTTGTGCCATTTGTTGGTCGCTTAGTGCAGCATTTCTCTGATTCCTGTCACAAGTTATTCTTACGACTCTCTACGACGTGCTGACGAAAGACCTTCTGAAGCCAATTTAGAGTCGCACAATACTGCCCATTGATTAAGCGCTTGATGCTTGATATTGATGGTACCTCGTATGGCTACAATTTCCGAGCCAATCGATTTGCTCACGCGACAAAGTTTGTAAGTGACGTTCATGTGTCACGATAGGAAGACGGTAGTGCCCGTGGAGGTCTGGGTAGTAGAGCCATCCGTGAATACGTGAATTCTGACTATGCAAGAAAGTGTGCAAACAGTACAGTGCTTGCTTCAAGGCCAAGGTAGAAAGGACATTCCTACTTCGTATTCCTGGGACGAAAATGCGCTCGTCGGATTGTTAACGCGCCGAGATTATAAAACCGAAAGGTAGCTTAGCCTGGTAGGAGCTGACGAGCTTAGAGAACGACACCTGCGGTTTCTGTTCATGTAGGAACGCCAGATGGCTCGATATCATTCGTGAAATATGCCGAATATCTGCTCTCAGCACGTTCGTTGAGACGTATGTCGTAGCCGGATGATTTCGAGCTAATACAGCTGTTCCAGCTATTGAGGTAGTACGTAGTAGGCCGAGATAAACACGCTGTGTCTGTGCTTGCACGCTTTCAAGTGCTCGAATGTATGACTTGCAAGTTTTAGTAAGCAGACAAAGCTGTAGCGCAGTACACCTATGCGTCTCTCATAATCAAATAGTGGTTTTGGGACGTTAAACCCCACAAATCAGTACACCTATAAAAAGTGCTTGGTATAGCAGTAGCACGGAACTCAGCAATGAACCCCATCTTTTTTCAGCGATGAAACTGAAAACGTGGGCACTGGATACGAGTTCCGCTTTGAAGTGAGTCACGTGAAGGCTTCAGAAGAGGTTACGGTCAACAATGACACCTAGAAAGCGATGACTACACTTGTAAGAATATGCTCGCCATTAATGCTCAACGGAAAAATTGTCATCGCCTCGCGTGAAGGCCACCGGTGAACATTTGTCGGACGATTTTGTTGAACCTTGCGTGGGAAAATTGTCAGATGCTTGTAACGCTGCCCTCTGTATCCTTGCTCGAACTTGTACGCGTGTGACTGCTGACGCCCAGACACATATGTAATCAGCGTAAATTTTAAAACTGACCGTTCACGGGAGAACTTCCGCCAAGCTGAGCAAGGCAAGGGTGAAAAGAAGTGGGCTTAAAACACCACCTTGCGGGACGCCAAGGCACGCGTAGTGCTCTGAAGTCGGGTCATCTTCAGTAAATACAAAAAAGAATCGTCATTTCAGGTAGCTTGGATCCATCGAAACATTCGCCCTCCCAGTTCAATTACCAGTATTGCGTATGATATAACTTCATAGGAAACGTTTTCATATTGCCACAGGACATTGCCATTGCTCCGCGTAACGCGGACGCCGGGAACGATGAGAAAAGCTAACGGCACAACTACGAGCAATGAAGCCTGCCGCAATGCACGAGGCCCTGCATGCACATGAGACTCCACCGAACAGCCAACGCGCGTGAAGAAGAGAACGAGGGTGCTCTAGGCAGAGGCTCACAAGGACTACCGACCTTCGGATCTTTTTGACTGCTGTGCGTCGTTCACTTTGGGCACAAGTTCGCCCCTTAATAAACAGTGTAAATAGAACATCCTCGTTGAGAGGCTGCTAGGTTTTTTACGTTTTCTGGTGGAGGTAATGGGTAGATGATACCAAATCCCAGGAGAGAGCAAACTCCAAGCCCTGACCATCCGCAAGCCGTAGGGCTTGTGCCGGTACGCCAACGGACCAGTCACCATAATCGAGGGAATTCACCAAAGCTTGGACCACTTCCCTTTGTGCTAAGGGCATCGGCGACGGAGACGAAGAACGCCACCACCATGACTAGCCAAGTTGAACAATCACAGCTCATTGTCAGCCCACCCGCCATACCGAAGGTTTTTCATGGTGACTTGTTCTAGGATGCCGAAGACTAGTTGGATGATTTCGAAAAGGTGGGGAACATAAGTCAATGGAACGGAGCAGGCAAGTTCCACAACGTCTGCGCCTTTTTGGGAGACGCAGCGCAAGTGTGGTACCAAAACCACGACGCATCTCTGACGCCCTGGGAAGAGTTGCCACGGTGGCAAGTACTGTGCACGTTTGGCAACAATCATTGCCGGGAAAAGGCAGAAGCAGCTCTTCGTGCACGGAACCAACGCACAAACGAAACTGTCGCTATGTAAATAGAAAACATGTCCCACCTGTTCAAGCGCGCTGATCCCAACATGACTGAAGGCAAGAAGGTGCGTCATATCATTCATGGGGTAAAACAAGAGCTGTTCGCGGGACTCGTTCGCGATTCGCCGCGCCATGTTGCTGAGATTTCGTCGGAAGCAACAACAATAGAAACGGCGCTGCAGCATAGATCCCGGCAGTACGATCGTGACGAAGCCTGCACATCAGCAGGAGTCTTCACGGCAAATGTTGTCGATAATCTTGACACTCTGTGGGAGCTCGTCCGGTCAGTTGTCAGGGAGCAACTACGAAAGCTGCAGTCATCCGCTTCGCCGTCTAATGCGGATGTTGTCTGAGAAGAAATTCAGCAGACAATACGGGAACTGAAGAGCCATGCACCACGGACACAACGCGCAGTAACTTATTCTGAAGTGCTCAGGCGGCCTGCTGTCCGCTGTTCGCCTATCGAGACGCCAAGTACTTAAGCACTGACAACACGTAGCCCACGCTATATCGTAAAGAAAACTTGCAGCGCAACTCTTACGACAGAGACAAGACCTCGGAAAAGCAATGTATGGCGAGATGCGGAACGTGGGCCCCTGTGCTTTTACTGTGGAGAGGCTGGCCACCTGTACTGGATTTGTCGATACCGTCAAGCTTGTCTTCAGAATTGGCGATCAATGCACCGTGTCTGCGAAACAGTGAAAGGCCGTCCGCCATCGGGGAATACCTGTGCTCACATCAGAGCTTTGGCCTGCATCATCGTCATTTACCACGGTCACCATCTCCTCTACATCAGCGCTCGCCAAGCCCACGTTCCATTCTAAACGCACCTAGGCATCGTTCGCCTAGTCTAAACCCGGAAAACTATAGTGGGTGACCTGTGGAGGCGAGGCCGCTGGTGATTCGAAATATGAAGATCCTCCACTGCGACACCGGGGTGACGACAACGACGACTGTCTCCAAATAAAGAAGTGCAGTAATGAGAAAATAACTTCACACTTGCCGTTAGTAATTGACGGGCTAGAGCTTATGGCTTTATTCGATACCGGTGTGGATTACTGTGTGATAATCTACGATTTAACGAAGCGACTCAGGAAAGTTCTGACAAAATGAAGTAGACCTCAAGTACGCACGGCAGGCGGTCACCTCATTACGCATCTCGGCAGATGCGCCGCAAGAGGTTAGATTCGAGGTTTCACTTATGTCGGTAAATTTGTTGTCCTGCCTGTATGTTTGAGAGAAGTTATACTCGGAATGATTTTTCCGCAAGCAAATAGTTCCGTTAATATTTGCAGAGGTCCAGCGTATCATTTTCTGCGGAATGGGTTATGAAGGTAGCTCAAGCAGACGAGCGATACACCACGCCACTGTGCGTCGTCGATGACGATGTGACTGTACCACCGCATAGCAGTGTAATGGTTCTAGTCAGAAATGATACGTTTGGCGAGTATGATGGTGTGGCAGATAGCAACATAGATGTTTTACTGAAAAGAGGTGTTTTTGTGGCACGAGGGACTATCCAGCTACGAAACGGGTACGCAGACACCCTGCTGACTAATTTCGGGAACGAATTCTAGCACATCTGAAACGGGACACCAATAGCCTTTCTTCATTAGTTTTGTGAAGCCACAGAAATATGCAGCCTTGAAACAACGTCAACGGATATGAAACCAACATCTGATGTCTGCGACGTAATATCTGTAATTCCTAACCTTTCAGTGATGCAACGTCAACAGCTATACGACCTTGTACGGGAATTTGGCAGCTGTTTCTTCAATTGTTCAAAGGTACGGCGCACGACCATTACCAAACACAGGATCGTAACGGACGAGACAACCAAGCCGGTACGCCAGCACTCATACCGTGTTTTCTCAAAAGAAAGGGAAGTTGTCAAGAATGAAGTACGGGAGATGCTTGAAGATGTTATTCAATCTTCTAGCAGTCCATGGGAATTTCCTGTAGTACTTGTCAAGCAAAAGGATGGCACACTAAAGTTCTGCGTCAACTACCACAAATTAAATTCTGTGCATAAACGGCATGTATATCCCCTCCCGAGTATTGGTGACACATTATACCGACTTCGGAGTGCCAAGTTCTTCTCACCGCTGCATCTGAAAAGTGGATACTGGCAGATCGAAGTTGATGAACGTAATCGCAAGAAGACTGCTTTTGTTACCCCGGAAGAACTCTATGAATTCAAGACTCTCCCTTTTGGTATCTGTTGGGTGCCGGCAACGTTCCAACGCATGAAAGACAATGTTCTTTCTGGATTGAAGTGGCAGTGTTGCTTGGTGTACCTTGATGACGTGGTCATCTTCGCCGCTACATTCGAGGAGCATATCAAGCGCCTACATAGTGTTAGAAGCAGTCCGCTCGGCAGATTTACCCATCAAGCTAGCGAACTTCTGATTCGGTTTCACAGAACTTCGATTACTTGGGCACGTTTTCAGAGCCCACGGTGTTTGCCCAGATGCCTAAAAGACAGCCACCTTGCACGCTTCCCCTTGACAGCAGACAAAAAGTCAGTACGGAGATTTCTTGGTCGGTGTGCTTACTCAAGACGATTTGTCAGAAATTCCTGGCAGATCACAGAACCCTTGACGAAACTTACGAGAGAAAATGTATCTTTCTAGTGGGAAAGCGAGCAACAAAGCTCCTTCAACAAAGTAAGAAAACGGTTGCGAGAGCCCCCAATCCTTTCTCAATTTAATGAAACGGCTGACACGGAAATACATCCAGACGCCAGTAACATCGGCCTTCGATGCATCCTAATACAGTGGTAGATTCGCGAAGAAAAGATGATAGCATACGCCAGCCGGACTCTAACAAAAGCAGAGACCAATTATTGGGCCACAGAGAAAGAATGTCTTGCCGTTGTCTCGGCCATCAGTAAGTTTCGGTCGTACTTGTATGGTAGACTATTCAAGGCAGTCAGCGATCACCATGGCCTTTGCTGGCTCGCCAACCTCAAGGACCCAACTGGACGACTAGGAAGGTGGAGCCTCATACTGCAAGACTTTGATACAAGTGTGGTAAACCAATCTGAGAGGAAGCATAACAAAGCCGACCGTTTGTCCCGGGTACCTGCAGACACAGCACTATCAGAAGAAGAGGACTTTCCATTCGTAGGTGTAGTCGAGACTTTTCAGATAGCAGAATTTCAGCACGTGGACAAAGAATTGCTCCTGCTCATCAAACACCTGGAAGGAGCTGACCTACAAGTACCTCGTATATTTTCTCGAAGCCTCTCGTCGTTCTGCCTCCGAAAAAATGTCCTGTACAAGAAAAACTTCAAGCCCAACCGTGAAAAATTTCTGCTTGTCGTGCTTGCAACTATGCGGCACGAAATATTACAAGCGTGCCACGCTGAGCCTACGTCTGTACATTTGGGGGTCACTCGAATGCTTGCACGAATCAGTCTACATTATTATTGGCCCAAGCTATTGTCTTCAGTACAGCGCTATGTTAAAACATGCCGCGAGTGCCAAAGACAAAAAACGCCTCGTGCTTAGCCAGCGGGCCTTCTGCACCCAATAGACCCACCGAAAGCGCCTTTCCAACAAGTTGGAATGGACCTCCTTGGACCATTCCCGAGGTCTTTACTTGGCAAGACGTGTATTGTTGTAGCGACTGATTATTTAACGGGATACGCTGAAACACACTTCTTGCATAGGGGAACGGCGGCCGAGGTGGCCGAATTCTTCGTACAGAGCATAGTACTACGGCATGGCGCTCCGACTTTTGTAATCACCTATCGCGGACCACATTTCATGGCGGAACTCATGGAGTGCCCGCTGAACATGACCCACACTGTTCACAGGAAAACTACCGCATATCACCCTCAAAGCAACGGCCTAACTGAATGCCTTAACTTGACTCTAGCTGACATGGTAAATATGTATGTGGCTGTCGAACACAAAAAGTGGGACAAAATTTTACCATACGTCACTTTCGCCTACAACACCACCGTACAAGAGATATCCAAGATTACTCCGTTTCAACTAGTTTACGGTCGTGCAGTTATCACAAAACTGGACGCTATGTTACCTATAGACCAAGATGACCACCCTTCTGATCTTGACGACTATATAGAGAAAGCGGAAGACGCCCACCAATCAGCAAGGCACCGAATATGTCACCAACAACGAATGAATGCCGACTGCTGAAACCGAAAAAGGCTTGAAACACAGTATGAAGTTGGCGACAAAGTGTGCATATAGACCCCAGTACGACAAAAAGGCCTCTCTGAAAAGCTCATTTGTCGATATTTTGGCCCTCGCAAGGTAGTATAGCGACTCAGTGCCCGCATTTATAAAGTCAAGCCTGCCGAACACGGGCATTCGAAACGACGCAACCCCACCAAGCGTGTACACATTGTGCGCATAAAACCGTACTACGACCGATGGGAAGACTAGCCACCCCACTTGCTTTCCGTACAACCATTTCATTCTTTCAAACCTTCCGGGATGGAAACGCTGCATACATTATCATCGAAAGCATCAGGGCAATGCCTCTTGAGAGGGGGGATAATGCCACAAGAAATTGCTATTGCTCCGCACAACGCGGACGTCAGGAACGAAGAGAAACGCTAACAGCACAACTACGAGCGATGAATCCAGCACTAATGCACGGGCCGGCCCTGCATGTGCACGGTACTCCACTGAAAAGCCAACGCGCATGAAGAAGAAGAGAATGAGTGTGCTCTAGGCAGAGGCTCACGAGGACTACCGACCTTCGGATCTTTTTGATTGCTGTGCGTCGTTCACTTTGAGCACAAGTTCGCCCATTAATAAACAGTGTACATAGAACATCCTTTTTGTGAGGCTCCTAAATTTTTTACAATATGCACCTTTCACATCAAGAAATAGTGTAAGCGTAGTCAATTTCTGAATTTCTGTTGTTCTACTGATGACACCAATCAATGACGTTGTCAATCGATGAACGGCCTCGTCAATATGGCGCCATGGGGTTGCGGTAAAAGCCATGCCGTTCAAGGAACCATTCCAAGTGCATGAGAATCATGCACCTTATAAGTTTCCCAACGCAGCTTCCGAGAGCAACAGGCCGGTATGATGTCAGCACCAGAGTGGATTTTTCGGCTTCAGAAGTGGCACAAGACGGCTGGGTTTCCATTCTTGTTTACCGCGCCATCTCCTATCACCGAATAGGTGACGCAGTCACATACGTGATTCCATAGGGAAGAAGAACGCCTACACAGTGACACAGCACCTTCCAGCTCTTCCATAGAAAATATAACATATGTACTTATTTCTCGTAGACCAGGGATATCGCATAAACCATAATGAAGAAGGACTGTTCCGCCAGCGATGCTCATGCAAAAATTCTCTGCAACGTCAATTTCACGGTAATTTTGACAAAGTGCGAAAGCCTTGAATGGACGACGTTGCAGGGTGCATGAGCCAAGACCTTCTAGAAATCTGCATATTTGAGACAGTGGCTTGCGTGGGTCTAATAACTTACAAAAGCTTTCCCATCTTTGATCCTGCAGCTTGACTATTCGGCGCTGTATCTTTTTCTGCATACGTCTTGCTATTCTGAAGTCAACAATTGACTTGTTACGCCCGTATCTTCCCTTTCCGCTGCTACGTTACGTCCGAAGCCCTCTAACGCAATGTCAAGTTGCGTGCTCTTCAATGAGTGTGTAAAGCGGCGCGTTCAATTTTGCATCACATATGCAATTACTTCTTACCTAGAGGAGAAATCATTTCTGCAAGTGTCTTCTACTTGATCTTGATAAAGTGCCCACTCAATATACTGATAGACCGGCGAGGACGACGTCTGTTGGCCATCAATGCTGACATAAGTGGAAATGTGAGTGCTACCATGAATTTCGATAAAAGTAAACCAGCGCACTTTCGAACTTGGCCAACACTGCACTAGATTTAGGTCAAAGCACCTGCTGTGCGTCGTTCCTCGCAGGTATGTCGGGCTGCCATACTAGAAGGCGCAGGTTATGGTCTGAAGCAAAAAACATCAGTGATGAGCCCTTCCAGTTTATCCTCAAGCTTACCCACAACGGATAATGTCCATTGAAATCACCTGTTAAAATGCGAGGGCCTGGAATAGCTTCCATTATTTCTGTTTGTCTCTTACAATCAAGTAAACCTGCAGGAGGTATCTGTACACCAATGGGTGTAAAAGACAACCCCTCCTTTCTCAGAGTAATGCACTCGTACTGTATCTCATCATCTGGCGGTATAGCGTAGGCAAAATAAGTAATATTCTTGCAAATGTAAACAATAATTTTGCTGCTCGTTCCATTCGAGTTACAATTGAAAGACTCATATCCTGATATTCTAAGAGTCGATAAGTTCGGCTCAAGGATTACCATTATCACGAAGTGGTTTTTAAAACTGACTGCTGGAAATCTGATATTCGGGACCTCTGGCCTCTCACATTCCTTTGAAATATGAAGGCGTTTCAGATTTCCTCTGTAAAGAATTGTTGTCGCCGTTGTGAAGCCATAATAATGCTGCTAACCTTGTTAAGAAATTTACTTCTGAAGGCTTGCTAGGACCGGGCTGATGGGATCCAGCAGCTGCAACGTGGTTCGTGCTACTGGTGTTGGCACGCTCTCCTCGAACACACAAACGGTACTCACGAGGAATCAGACAATGGTGACTATTTGTTTATCCTACTGTGTTGGTTTAGAGGGTTTGTACGAAGAGTGCTTCACTGAAGATGTCTGATGGCGCTCTCTAGTGGCGTGTAGCCGTAGGAGTTCTGGCCAGGCGTCACCTGTGTCGCTGTTGGAGGCTTCTTTTTCCTTCAACCCTACTGCGGTTGTTCCAGAAAACAGAAGCGGAGGTGACTTTGAGCGCGCTTCACGAGGCAACGGTGCTTTGGAGTTCTTGGAGCACCGTCGACGACGTTATCGTCGTCGTCTAATAGATGCGGCTGCTTTTCGATGAGACGAGTCATCTTGAACCATTTTCTTCGGCACTGCCATTTCCTTCCGAATTATTGGACTGTCCTTCGAGGTGCATCGTGACAGCCGTCACAATTCGAACATATCCGCATATTGGCGCGACATGTATTTGTGGTGTGGAGTTCAGTGCATGGACGTCAGGCTTTGCCCAGGCGGCACTGGAAAAAATGCTGCCACCAGCGCCCCATCGACGTGCCTGCCATAAATAGGTAATGTAAAGAGAGTCGTCCGCGAGCGAACGTGCATAGTCCTTCTTGTTTAATTGTTCTTGAGGGGCGGTTTCTTGAAAATCAAGGACCTGGCAAGCTTTTCCCGCCAATTAAACTTCGCTTGAGAAAAGTAGGAAGTTCATAATAGCGGACTGTGGGTACAACGCCAAAGATGTTACAGTTATTTCGGTGTGCTGCAATTTGAGTGCAAGCGAGCATTGCATGACATATCGAGTTCAAAGCAAACACTCCGACGAGCGTTTTTTAGCGCCTAAATGCGCTTAACTTGGGCATACACTTGATGCCAAGATGATGAAGTGCATATACGAACAAACTATCTCACGACCTGGGGTACGAAGCTCGCTTTATCCGGCATAAATGGCCGTGACGTTTTTCGACTTTGCTGTTGCATTCTATATTGATCTCTTGCTTCCTGGGCGTTAAACAATTGCTAAAAAGATAAAATGACGGTTGTTTTTTAATTCTATATACAGGCTGTCCCACGCACCTTAAGCCAGAGGTGAAAAATATGCCAAAACACGTAATTACGACGTGACTAAATGCATTTTGCTTACCGGTACTTGAAGTTGGACTATTTTTTGTGTTCTCAAATATTGCTTCATTAGAACTGTTTAGAGAATAAACTTTTTAAGGGACAAAGATGAATGAAAAAAAATTCAATGATGAAGCTGTAGACCGGTTTGCAAATCATTCAGATATAGGTTTGAACTTTATATATGTTAAGTACTAATGTTTTTTTTGGCTAAATACAAATGACCGCGAAATACAAAAAAAAATACGACGAGGCCAGCCCGCTCCGCTTCAGTGCGCACGACGAATCTAGTGCTCCCTAACGTTCCACGTATGAACGACCATAGCTTTTGCTTCATTCTGCTGTCTCGGCAGGGCCGCAACGATAGTGGTGGCTTTACGATGGACACGTTTTGCTATAGGCCACAAAAACAATAACTGCTGTGACTGCTTATCGCTATCATGAACCAGTGCGAGGGAAGCGTGCCACTGGTATGCAGAACGTTAGAGAGCACTAGAACCATCTAGGCACTGCGCTGTGCTCCCGACCGGGTTGCAGAAACTAGGTGCCTTTTCTTATCTTCTAACCACTACCACTAGAATCATCGTGTGCACTGACGCGTGAGCGGGTTCGCCTCGTGATTTTTTTGTATTTGCGGGCATTCGTAATAACCAGAAAAGACGAATACTTAACCGATATAAAGATCAGCACTATCTATGTGGACGTTTTGCAAACCGATATACAACTTTCTCATTGAACTTTTTTACCCATCTTCATTCCTGCAAAAGTTAGTTAATTAAACAGGTATAATAAACAATATTTGAGAACACAGAAAAGTTTAACTCCAGGCAACGGTGAGCAACATATATTTGGTCGCGTCATTTTCACGGGTTTAGGCATATTTTTAAACGTTTGTTAAAGTTACGTGGGACACCTTCTATACTGTAGCGAATGGAGATACATGCGTGTTCACACAGTGAACAACCAAAGGCGAAACCAAGGCCTCTGAGATAGCTCCACAAATTGCGGAGACCAACGGCGAAAAAACGTGATAGTGGTCGCGATCATTTCGCTATTTACTGGTTTGACATACGTGTTCACCTTTCCTAGATAAAGCCGGAGCTTAGAGCCTTTCAAGCCCTACGTTCGTAATGCTGTTTGGTGGCGACCCCTTCAGATTATCGGTGGTTGCGGCGTGGGCGATGTTTGTCGCTCACATCACATTTATACTATTGCACAGCGCGCACCCCGCTCGGAGGCTCTGCCAAGCTTCATAATGAAAGTTAGCATGGTTCATATGGTAATTATCGGGCGCATTGTCGTATAACCTACATTATCACACTTTCTCATGTGACCAGCTATGGGGAACGGGAATAATTCGCCCACTCAGCAAGTTCGCGACGGCCCGCATCCAATGCTCTCGCCATTCTGCTTCGCGAAAACTCAGGAAATCAGTAAAACTGAAGGTCTTTACTTCCGTGGCAATCCACAACGCAACAATAGCATCGACCGGGTTTTTTTTTTTGTAGAGCACGGAGATGTTGCGTCTGCTCTTGCTTTCGCCGACGTTCTGGCGAAAGAATGGGCAAGCCCTTTATGGCAGTTCGGTGACGTCTCTGACAAGCGGAGAGAAATTTATTGCTCTTTTTCAGTGTTTGATGCGCAAATACACCTAATATTTACCTCAATTGTTGTTTCATACGCAGTAGTTGGACCTGGTGGCGCAGCAAAGTATGCAAGAGAGCCGGAATTTGCACTACTCGAAGCTGCGTCGACAGGTGGCGCCACGTGTCCGAAAAATTAAGAATCTAGGGCCAAACTTTGAGGATACATTAAGAAAGGCAGCGAGCAAGGCAATAATGAATGGTGAACCACCCATCGGGTGGGAACTAAGCAGGACGAGTATGATCTATAAAAGAAAGGAGGACACAGCTGATATAAGCATCTACCGTCCTATAATAGTGATATCTGTAGTTTACAGGCTGGTGATGCTGATAGTAAAGGAAAGACTAGACATGAGTGGAGAATGAGGGGGTGCTGTGAGAACTGCAAAATGGGTTCTGTAAATGAAGGAGGTTGGAGGACAATCTGTTTTTATGGATGCAGAATATTGAAATAGCGGAAAAAGAACACAGGCCCATGTGCCTGGCATTTCCCAATATCAAGGGAGCTTCTGATAGTGTTATTCAAGAAGACTTGTGGGTGGAAAAAACTGGACAACTAGGCGTGGAAGATAACTCTCTTCCACACATAGAAGAGATAACTACTCTTCTAAAGGATATTTATCAATTAACAAGGTAGTTATAAAATAAGAAGAACAGATATCTGAACTTATAGAGATACAACGCGGGCTTCGACAGGGATGCATTTGTCACCTTTGTTATTTATGCTCTATCTACAAGGACTAGAAGCGAAGTTAGAGGGAAGTTTAGTCGACTTTTGCCTATCTTTTGCCAAGCAAGGAAAACATATTGAACAGTCATTACCAGCATTAATGTATGCAGACGATATAGTATTAATAGCCGACATCAAGAAGAATCTGCAGGGATCAATAAACATCTGTTGTAATGAGAGAGATAGGTTAAATTTGATGTTTAGCAGGCAAAAATTAGTAATCGAGGTTTTTTATGGTAACAAAGGCAGCGAGCTTAATATATAGGAATCACGCTACAAATAGTGAATAAATACAAATATTTGGGCATGTGAATAAGCGTAACAGGAATGCTTCTGTAAAGAAAACAGAGCACTGTGGAAATACGATAGGTATGAAGTTGTGAGAGGGATTTTGAAAGATGTCATGGTCACAGATCTGATGTTTGCGAATGCGCTCTTGTGCATGAACTCAGAGGTTCAAGCAAGATTGGGGAATAAACAACGTGGCATAAGCTGATTTGCTTTGGGAGTGCACGGGAACACCCCAAATCAGAGGGTACAGGGTGACATGGGATGGACATCGTTTGAGTGCAGGGAAGCTAGCAGCAAGATTGAGTTTGAGGAGTGATTGAGCAAAATGAGAGAGGAACGTTCGGCTTGGAAAGTTTTCAGCTATTTGTAGATGAAGAATGCTGATACTAAATAGAGGCAGTGAACTTAAACATTGTCAAACAAGTATTTAGACAACAGCAGAATAACAGCAGAATAACAGCAGGAGGTCCCCTTTCAGCCTTGTGCTATGGGACCTCCTTCTGTATATACTACCCCAGTGCGTGTATATTTTTTGCGACAAAAATAACAAGCCAAAAGGAAACACCCCTGAAGAAGAAGGCGAAGGAAACAAAGAGGGACAGGTTGAAGTTTGAAATGCTTAAGAAATCATCACTGGAGACCTGCCGAACTTTCAAACAGGAAGTTGCAAAAGAAAAGATCTACGATAAATCTCAGAGTAGTTCTCTGCTCTTCGAGGCTAGAAAGAAAGTATTGCAGACCAAGACGTACCGAGCCAAATACGAAGGCACAGACACGGTATGTAGTGCGTACAAAGAGGAGGAGGAAACGGCTGAACATTGGATAATGTCCTGTAAAGAGCTCCACCATATAGTTCAAGATATTGGCGCGGAATTTTTCAAGGCATTGGGGTTTAAGGAGAGTGAAGGCCAGATTGACTTTAAATGGGTAGAAATAACAAAAAGGAGGCTAACTGATTTGTGGCTGCGATCAGAGCGCGAGTGAAATTGAATCCTTAAATACATAATGAAAATACATAAATTTATGGCTAGATGGCGTAGGCCACCGCCCGGTCTAAAGGGCACAGCCAGATCATTCCATCCATCCATCCATCCATCCATACACCCACCCACCCGCCCACTTGTCCATCCATCCATCCATCCATCCGTCCATCCATCGTTTGATTTCTGTCGGGCACAAACGGTGTTATTCTTGCGCACGATGCTCACGTGACCCAACTTCATACATTTCCTGCTCTGAAGTGGCCTCGGTACGAAGAGACTAACAGCGTGCCGATAGTGTCCCATTTCAACGTGTGACGGGAGGGTTTCACCCTTGAATCTAACCTTCACGCAACGTGACGTGCAAAGACGAAAAACCCTTGTGATGGTGTCTTGTGTAGTGGGCTTGATGAAGATTCTCAAGTCTGTGTTAACAATTGCCTCGTCAACATCATAGATTACTCCAGTGCTAACTTCTTTACTGAGTGGTAAGTGAGAGCAGACTTCTACGCCATTGAGCTTTGTAGCCTTGCGCAATATATCCAGCGCACCCGCGTCATTGATTTCAATGGCTAAAGTATTCTTACACGGGGTCACTCTGACGTCTTTGATTTTCTTTGGCACCAGTGCCTCAAGCTGTGCAAATACTGATTGCCTGTTCACCGCCTCATATTGTCAGTGGCAAGAACTGGCATGAACAGGACGGTGAATGCCTCGATACCACGCGAAGATTTTATGGTGGACGCGCTCTAATCGAAAGGCGTGTTCAAAAACCGTCTCTTAGCCTTGCGGCTCCTCACCAGCTCGAAGGTTTTGTAACCAGACTCTTCACTGCTAACATAGTGTATGGTATCGTTGCTGTGAGCGTCACTCTCGGCGCCGTTGCGCTTCCTGGAGGCGGCTGCTTCGGGCTTCGTGGGGTATGGCGGATGCATGCGCGACTCCATCAACATCGCACGATGTTATCCGCCAAAAAATATAAGAACGAAAAGACTCTACGTTCTACCAGAGAGGCACTACGTCTTCCTTCCCAGGCCTCAGATATACATTTCAATAGTCTTTCATGTTTGCGTGACGTGAATGGTGGCTGCAGTACTGGCTATACGATTTTTTTAACATTACATAAGTACTTTTATGATACAGCCGGCATGCTGGGCGAACGTAAATTGTAGTTAGGCGCCATCCGCTGAGTTTATTTGTCTAGCAGTGTAGAGGGCTACACTACTCACGTGCAGCAGCTATAACAACAGCGCTTCATATTGCCACAATCCCTCTTCAAGTTTGGTTGTCGCTGCATTTCACTCTCAGTAGTTCTCAGCGCATTGTACTCAGATTTGAGTGCACGTTAAAGAAGCCCAGGAGGTCGAAATTTTCGGAGCCCTTCACTACGGCGTCTCTCTTATTCATATGGTGGTTTTAGGACGTTAAACGCCATATATCAATCAATCAATCAATCAATCAATCAATCAATTAGTTCTCAGCGCAAACCGTGCCTACAGTAATCGATAAGCATTAGGACTGCGTTATATTGCTTTGCTAAGATTACGCCCACTTCTAGTGCATTTCTGAAACCCGCGTCACCGCTAGTGCTAACGCTAGAGTATTCGATGTCAAGTGTGTGAATGGCGACGCTCTTCGCCGCTTGTCAGTTCATCGACGGCTGACGCTCTCTTCACCGCTATCAGTGCCAGTGAACATCACTGTAATCTGACCTTCAGTTTACGGGCCGCAAACTTGGCAAAAACAGTTACATCTTGTAATTAGTGTCCGCTTCCTTCGTCGACGCAACGCTTTCTCTATCTATGCCAGCCAGATGCGCCATATACAGCTGTTCACCACCCTCTTCTCAAGCCCCTTCCCGCTGTGTCCCATCGCTTAGCTTTCATGTGCGCTTTGCGGTCATGGGTGAGAGTAACCTCTCGTGCAGTGCCTCACAACGGGAATCATAGGAACTAATTTTTTGTTCAGTTGTGTACAGATCCGTGGGGCAGCGTCTTGCATCCCTCGTGTTCACATTATTGGCAGTCACGCCGGTTCTGTAAAATTTACGGTGCTTTGAGATATCGTGTCGGCGTTTGTGGTGCTATTCGGACAACCATTTGGGAAGCGTCACTGCAACGTTTCTGCGTGCGCTGCTCTGTCACGCAGCTGCGGCCACGTCTCGAGGTAAAAAGAAGCAGCATGCAGGACCGAATCTCACAGACGTATGCTATTGGTGTGGGAAACACGTCTAACGCATTTCGCATGTAAGCACTAGAACGCACGTATGGCGCGAGCAGCGTGACCCCTGACATGAGCAGCGCGATCCCTCATTTAGCGCCACATCACGACTACTCCCTGAATTAGGGCGCACCAACGGCTCCCGTTCAGAAGCACGCTTTTGCACTGGCATTGAATTAGAGGAGGCGTTGGTCCACGTCACAACCCCGTGAAAATATCAGCTTACCGCTTTTCGTATTGCTGATACGCATGTTTCTGGCGACATCATTACGCAAATGTGAAGAGCTGCTAATATAAAACATAAGCAGCTGCTTAACGTGTGAGTGCGCTTGAATTCGTATATATTTAGTGCCACTTTATAACGTCTCGCTAATAAAAAGAATAAAACAAATTCACCTTCCACACTCACTCACTCTCACACTTCGCAAAACATCAATTACCAAAGTACGTGGTATCAGCAAATTTTCTTTTACGCGAAACTGTTATTGATGCCGTGTTGGACACCGGCATAAACCAAGACTCGGCTGACGTATTTCCATCACAGATATGGCGTAGTAAATACAGATAAGGAGATATATAGGGAAAAAAAACGAGATGCAAATGTTGCGTAGCAGGGCGTCGAACCAGCGACCTTTCACCTCGCAGCATGAGACGCAAGCCAATTAGCCATGAAACGTATATTTTCAAGCTTGCTAATGGCAATCCATTTATATACCCCGCATACCGTTGGCAGTCCTCAGAGCTCTTCAATTTGAGAGACGCCGTAGCAGAGTGCTCCGGAAATTTGGACCACTTGATGTTTTTAACGTGCGCTGACATTGCACAGCTCACTGACGTAAACCATTTTACCTCCGCCGTAATGTCCACCGTCGCCGAGATCGATTGAGTGACCTTAAGATCAGCAGCAGAGCACCGTGGGCACTAATTTACCATGGCAGACCACCAGCAATATAATTTTGGTAATTTCGCTCACAAGTCATGATTCCTGTCCTCCTTTAAGCGTTTACAAATTATTTCTTTCTAGAATTTTGCAAAGTTATAATAGAATAGCAATGGGATGCTTAAAAAACAGTCAAGATTGGTCACCTTTTCTTATACCGGGATATCTTACCTACTCATTGACTTGGAAGTGAAGCGGTTTGGGCTAGTTGGTATGACATGATGATAGTTGTGCTCGTCTCCTTCTTGTCCCTTTGTCGTCGTTCTGTTCTCGCGCTACGACTATCATCTTCTTAGTGAACTAGTAAAAACGTCCCTTTTGAAAATGTCAATGCTAAGTGCCTCAGAAACGAAATGTCCAACAATTTTGAGATGGAAAACCGAATTTATTTCAACCAGAACTGCTGTTTTTCAGAGCGAACTGAACGCAACGTCCTTTATTGGCATGTACAGGAATAACCAGAAACAGCAACAAAGGGCATATACTTTGTAATATTGTATACGCAAAAGCTGTTTGATGGCACTTGTATATTTCTCAGGAGTAGTAACTGAAATAGTTGACTTAATAGAAGAACCACTCGAAGGCTTGCCTTTGGAATTTACACTACTAATTGTAACATGAGTCTGAGAGGAATTTGTAGACCTGAAGAAGTTTGCACTGATTTTTAGCATTTTCCTTATGCTTTGAAAATTATATTTCATATTAGAGTTGTTTTGACTGCTTGAGCAAGACATTCCACACATTACAATATGACTTATACTGAGCAGCTAAACAAACATTGAAACGTTTTTGCAGGTCTTTCAGTTTAATTTTTTATTGCGATATCATATACATGGATACTTTCGGCAGGATTTTGTCGCCAGCGTCGGCGACCGCAGTCATTCACCGTAGCGTAGACGTGCTTATATATACGAAAACGCAAAAAAATGGGTAAGCCAGAAGAAGACTCCAGCAAACGGATTTCAACGTGCAACCTCTTGCTTGTGAGTGCATGGCGTTAGCCACTGATTCACAAAGGAGCACCTCCAACATTAAAACGCCAAGCTATTTATGAATACCGATTACCACTGACGTTGCAGATCTCGGGGAAGACATCGTGTTTGCAGGATTACCAGTGAGAAGGCGCAATGAGCGCGCGTCGCCTAGATTTACTGTATATGCTACCTTTAGGTAGCAGAGTTGCGCCACTGTTTTCCGGGCGCCGCTCACTCAGCCTACAGGACATCAGCGCCCCTATTCGCCGAGCGCCATCACTTTGTCATAAGTGGTTCAAATGCACGGCGGAGAAGCCAACGCTGCGATGATTCCGGGCAGATCAAGCGTGGTTGGCATCGGCTGTTGTTTCACATCAGCTGTCGTGAGCCACGATTGTAACGCGAGCGCAATAGAGAGCCGTGCGTAATATAGGCGTCACATGGCACTCTCGATCGCTTTTCAGCTCGATTCAGTTGGAGGCGATACAACTACACCTGGCTCACTCACACAGTTAACGAATGCGTCCGACATGATGAAAAAATTTGTTCTCTTACTGGTTCGATTGCATTCATAAGTGCAAAAATAATTTCATATTTGTAAAGGAAAAAAAGAGCGGAAAAGGCGGAGCTAGTATAACCGATCATAAATATGTATCTCACTGGTTCAACGAGCTACGCACTTTGTTTTATTATTACATACGAAGAATGTAAGCATCAAATCAAGGCTTCTTGGTGTGACCTGAGCAACCAAATTTCTCTTATACTTTAAAAATTTTAAAGAAAACGAAAAAATAATTAAAGTCACGCTAGTACCATAATCACTCAATATTAAGAGACTATGTAGCACTTTGAAGCGCGAGCGTTGCTCCTACGTGGGTGTGAGTGGCTTTCCCGCAAGACATTTGAACCCAAGATGGCGTACCTTGGTGCAACTCTGCTACCTAAAGGTAGCATATATAGTAACTCTAGCGTCGCCAGATCGGCACGACGCAGTGACACGCGCTCATGCGTTCATCTCCAACGCGTACTTTGCCCCGTGGAGGAGTGGGAGTGGTAGACGCTCACGCGTGCTCAGCATATCTCGAGGTGGGGAAAATCGTATGCCCGGGGCTTTCACCGGAACGATTTTCTTGTATTTTCCAGGCGCACAAAGCTTCCTGAATTCACTGCGCAGCGTGAGTTAGCGAAAACGGCCCGCTTCTCAAGCACCGTGAAGTAACAACTGCGACACTTAGTCGTGTTCATCTCTACCTGTGAGTAGGTTTTGTGCGTAATTTGTGTGTGAGCAACGTGTGGCACGTTCGATCTGATTGCCATTCTTCGCGTTAAATTTCTATTTGTTGCTATTGCATTCATTGCTCGGCCTCTGCTGCGAAGCAGTGACTTTTTTTTCTCGCGCAGGTTAGTGGACCTAAACCTACGGTAAGTTTGAAGTAAATTTCTGCATTAGACAATGGTATGCAAGTGCAAGAAGCTTTTGCAAAGATGGAAATAGAACTTGCAAGAGTTGTTCTGTGTTTTTCATTCATTCAATCGTTGACCAAGCCATGCTTGATATTGTGTTATCAAAGCCAACGCAGATCTAACCTCGAGAAAATGTAGGTTAGGCTGGATGGAAGAACTTCGGCTGAATTGAGATAAACGAACATCAGTGGTCTGTGATTTGAGTTTCCATGACGTCCGCCATTGGAGAAAGTGCGATGTTAGTAAGAGCATCGTCAAGAAGCATAAAGTTTCTATATTTAGAATACCTAATGAGAGATGTAATACTTGATTGAAATTGAAAATATGAAGTGCCATTTATATGTCCATAAAATAAGTAATAATATCACCAACCGTCAAAGATTGTTTATGCTCAGGAGTTATACGGTTAAGAAGCTTGAATAACCCGGTCACGAAATCAGGAACTGATGAGGATGAGAAAGGGTAGATGCAACATAGCAGAAACTTGCTATGCTGAGATTTCTGCTGTATATAAGTTTTAATCCATACGTGTACACAGTGATGTAGCTCAAGGGCGAGATCTATCCTACGTTTATAAGTTATGTGGGCTGAAAAATATAGCAGCAACATCATGGTCATCTAAAATGCAGTCGTAGTATGAAGCTTTTAATGTATAAACACCATACAAATTTAGTATCAGAACTATTGAGCCACGCTGCTGAAACACAAACAACGAAAGTGGTGGATTAAATGGGTCAACGAAAGCTGAAATTCTGTCGCCATTCCTACGCAAACATTGTGCGCTGATATGAACAATGAATGTTTTGCTGTGACTAACGCAGTTATTGCTATTGGTAGTAACATCAAGCTCACAATCAAGTACATTCCGAGATATATGTAGGATAGCGTCTACTTCAAGACACAAACATCAGCCTGTGAAGCTAATCTGGCTGCCCTGGAGTTTGCTCATTTGGTAGCTTTGATTTGGCACTTTTCAGTTCATAATAACTGCTATATATTTTCCTTTTCTAGAGCAAGTACTTTACTGAACAAACGCTCGTTATCGACTGTGAGATTTTCATTGATGTAAATGGGCCTATTGGAAATGCCAAACAGCCCAATTCTAATAACCACCAACAGAATTTTGGACCCTTACTTAGAAATTCATTCTTTCTAACGCATGAGCAATAACGGTTAAGAGTGTTCTTGTCAGTTGCTTTACTTGTTACAAGGTGTGCAATATCAATGTTCTGAAAAAAGTAGGGCACTGCATTGCTTCCGGAACCTTCTTCAAGATGTCCGTGCACTCCTCACCCTGTTAGATTAGAACGCTTTTTATTTCAAAGTTATTCATTCTGCTGCGCCACTTCAAGTCTGCAGTTTTTCATTCAGCACTTCAATTCGGGCAGCTAGAGCCTTGTTAACGGTCACAACTTCATTATATGACGCTTTGAAAGTGTCGTACTGCTTGCTCGTGAAGTGCGCGCTTTCAGCTACGGAAGCAAGGTTACGAAGTCTTTGTTCCTCGAACGTCTTGCCAATCTTAACAGCTAGATCATCAACAAGCTAATTTAGATAATATTGAGCAAACATGCTAACTGTTCAACTTTTTAGAAGTTAACCGTTACTAGGCACTGCAAGATGCATACATCTAAGAAGCAAACACGAGAGCAGCAGCCAGAACTACAGTGGCATGGGACGTTGGCGAAGCAAAACGACTAACATGGAGTAAAAAAAATTACAGCTAAGGCTTAGAGAGCTTTTTTGTACGTTTCAGGAGCTCCCTACAAATGAAGGCCGACATGCGATGGACCACCATATAACGTATGTGTGATTGTAATTGTAGGTTAGAGTCGATCGCTTCCAGAACACTCGTGATATCGTGCCGGCCACCGCACACTCCAGTGCCCTATGACAAACATCCAGGGAGACGATAGATTTAGATCAAGAGAAATTGATTTAGGTCGTCATGAAGCAGAACAGTTCTTTCGTAATAATTTTTGTCGCAAAAATATTGTTCTGCTGAACAATGTGATTCATGAAGGCGTCATGCTAAACTCAATAAAATATCCTGTAGGGCATCGAACAGTGAGGAGCCACCTGTCAGTTAGGCATTTCGTGGTGTTTTTGACCGTCTGTTATATTTTTACAACATCCTTAGTGCTTTAAAAAGACACTAGGTTCTTCTGCGGTCTCTTGGTTCTTATCCTTACTGCTGATTGGGGTTGTTGGAGAGTAGATTTGAAAATTACAGTGACATAACCCACGCTGGGAGATTAGCCGAGAACTGGGTAGTTTTTTAAAAAGAATTTCCTAATGATTGGTATACATACTTTATATTTAATTATGTAAGAAGTAATTGAGTAACAAATTGCACATAATAAAAATTGATGAATAAAAACAGAGATAGTGATTCTGAGGTAGGAAATTTGAGGAAAGAATAACTAGGAAACAGAAAACGCAATTCAAAAACTAAGAGTATGAGTTGGATCTACCATCTAAACTTTTTGAACCTTGATCAAAGTCGTCCAAGGCATCGCCAACCTTCCCGTCACTCTGGTCAAAGAACCAAGGCAAGATGGATAGCATATTTTTACATAATGATCTATCAGCAGTTCGTATTTGTACATTATGGTTCATTCTAAGGAGTAGGCAGATGGCACATGAATTGTTTTTTCCGTAAAGCACAGTATCGGTTGAAGAAAATGAGATAATGCACAGTTGTCTCGTTGACTCCACAAAAAGAACAGTTAAAAGAAGCTGCCAGACAACCTCTCTGTAAATAAAACTTGGATATGGAGTCTGACAACTAAGCCTAGTGATTGCAAGTTTAGGTTATCCTGCTTGACATAGTTAACTTGCAATGGCGTCTGAGGAGCTGAAATTCAAATGTTGCCTTAGTACTGAAGCAGAAAACTCTTCTCACAATATTTTTCTCCCTATTCCTGCAACTATTACAAATTTTGATGCAGGCAATACATAAGTAACCGCGTAATTCAAAGATGCTTTTTCTAGCACATCTGCCATTTCATTCAGAAATAGGCATTTGTGCCCTAGAAGCAAAACAAACTTAATCAAGTTTATATTTTGAGGAATTAGGAATTTAAATGTACTCACACTAGGTGAGTCGTCAATGGCTGAGAGGGAATAACACACCGATCAGGATACCGACAAAAATACTGCGGAACTTGTTGATGCTTCTTAATTTGCGAATAGCTAGAATAATTGCTTAACGTTCCGCTACGAAGATGGGCCCAAAATCTGGAAGGTGTAGGGAAAGGAGGCCAATCCAGATTACCAGAGAAAATAAGAATTCCGCATCTTTTCTCATATAGGCAAGCATCAGTCACGACGAATGTCATCCGCGTATGTTCCAGGTAATCACATAAAATGGAGGTCTCAAAACTTGGGACGACATTATTTAGGCATTTCTTGGAATATTAATCATACTTATGCTAATAGAGTTGCGGTTGTAACTGACTGAAGCCACATCACTAACTTGAACATTTAGTGTATCAAGAAGATTTTATATAGCCAGAATTTGAGGCGTACGAAATGTTGACAACTATGATTAAAAATATAAGTTTGGACAGGAAATAAAAATTGTATCTGAAAGTCTTACGATGTATTCGTACAGACTAAGAAATAATTTTTCCGTTAACAATGTAAACCTGGCCCCGCCACGGCGGTCTTGTGGCTAAGGTACTCGGCTGCTGACCCGCCGGTCGCGGGATCGAATCCTGGCTGCCGCGGCCGCATTTTCGATGGAGGCGAAAATGCTGTAGGCCCGTGTACTCAGATTTGGGTGCACGTTAAAGAACGCCAGCTGGTCGAAATTTTCGGAGCTCTCCACCACGGTGTCTCTTGTAACTATAGAGTGGTTTTGGGACATTAAACCTCACATGTCAGCCAATCAACATATCAAACCTGGTGAAAAGTCGGGGTGCCCGAGCTTCCTAATTAAAATCTTCATTGCTACAAGTTAAGAAAGATCTAAACAATGCCTGAAAGTTTGTCTTTCGATCATTATGAGAGGATAAAGCCAATAAGCAGTCGCCGCAGCTTATATTGTGCACCCAAAATCCAGAATGAACTGAACCTATATGCAATATGTTGACAGAAGCGCTTTTTCACTTTTGTTTTTTTGCGAATGCCTTTTGCTGCAGTACATACATTCGGGGCGTTAAGCCACACAAGGTTTCGGAGCGTTAAGCCACACAAATCAGTCAATCAGTGTATTTTACATTATCAAATTGTAAAGTATTTGCTAGATGATAAAGAGCGTCATGTTGATAAAGTCTTTTATAGGGAATGTCACTCGCACCTGTGCAAGAGTATCAGAGTCAACGCCGTCGTATTCACTATCCATGAGACGGCTTCCGTTGCTTTCAGCTACCGGTGACAAGTGCATGTGAAGCTCTATTGTTACATAAAACTAGAGACGTTCATAACGTATGAATAAATAAAAAAATTCGATGATCCAACGTGCAGTGGAAATCGATGATATGCGAATCGCAAATGAGGAAGGTCGATATGTCAATTTAAAATCCCCACACCTGCCTGTCATGATTACCAGCTTTGGTTGTGTTGTTTACCTTCGTTATCCATTCACTTCTTGTGATGTCAAATTTGGTAAATGTGGAGCTAGTGAAATGGCCGTGAGCATGCTATGAGCGTGGTATGTTGTGATATCCTTAGATGACACGCGTCTCATGATTATCATATTTCCCCCAGTCATATATATACCTTCGCCATCCATTGACTTCACGTAACGCATGATTTGGTATATTTAGAGCTAGTGAAACGGCCACGAGTGCATCGTGCAGGGCCCAATATACATCAACATAATGTTGACGCGCGTGTACGCTGGAAACAGCGATGCTACGTTAGCAAAACGCGAGCACTCTATAGTCTGACGCCAAGCGCGACCGCCGCGACCAGCGTCCATCGGCGCGGCCCGACGGAAATCGGCGTGAAATGCGACATGCTGCATTTGGCGCCGATGCGTCACCCAGACAGCACTGCGTCTGCCTCTTTTTGAAACGGAGGGATGCCGGACGCTCTGAAACGCGAATGCGTCAAAGCAACGCAGTGCGTGCCGGCGAGTATATGTCAGGACCGGCGCCTGGCGCAGCAACGCCCGTGTGACACGACGAAACGGACACCGGCGCGCACGCGCTGCAGGTCACGTCGAAGGGTATTGGTGCCTTGACTGTGGCATGTAGTCATGTTCTCACATGACACGTACTTCATAATTATGTTTGCACCAGTCACATACCTTCGTCATTCATTGACGTTACGTAATACCAAATTTGACATATGTCAAGCTAGCGATACGGCCACGAGCGCATCATTAGTGTGGCATGTAGTGATGTTCCATGTCACGCATGCTGTGATTATCATGTTTGGTTGTGTCCTTTAGCTATGTCGTCTGTTCGTGTCACGTAATACCGAATTGGGTACACGTGAAGCTAGCAAAACGGCCGCGAGCGCAACATGAGTGCAGCATGTAGTCATGTTGCTACATGAAACTCATCTCATGTTTATCATGTTTGTACCTGTCTCATACTTTCGTCATCCATTCATGTGTCGTAATACCAAATTCTCTATAAGTGAAGCTAGCGAAACACCACAAGTGCGTCATAAGCGTAGCAATAATTCATATGCCGCCTGTGGCTTGGAGTGGCCTTCACGAACGCATACTCTTATCTCATCGGGATGGCCAGCTCTCCTACATGCACTTACTGCAGTTGCGAAGAAACCATCGCGCACCTTCTGTATGAGTGCACCTATTTCAACGTGCAAAGACAAGAACTCACTGCAGCTCTGGATAGACTAGACAATCGGCCTTTGTCGGAACAAAGGATTCTAGGTCATTGGCCAAGCCCATCCTTAGCCCAGAAGGCTTTGAAAGCTTTGCTGCGCTTTTTGCGGACAACTGGCCTCAGAGACAGACTTTAGTGTCTTATACTCTTTGATGTTGCCTTTCCTCTGTCGCAGTTTTTTTTTTGTAATTTCTCCTTCTCTTCGCAGCATTTCTTTTTAACATCTATCATTCCCCTCACCCCTTTCCCCAGCACAGGGTAGCCAGCCGGTCTAAGAACTGGCTAACCTCCCTGTCTTTCCGCCTAAACTTTCTTCCTCCTCCTCTTCTTCCTCCATGTTGTTACATGACACGCATCTCATGTTTATCATGTTTGTACCAGTATCATACTTTGTCATCCACTCACGTCCCATAATACCAAATTTTGTATAAGTTAAGCGAGCGAAACGGCCGCCAGCGCATCATAAGTGTTGCATGTAGTCATGATGTTACATGACGTGCATCTCACAATTATGATCTTTGCACCAGATACCTTCGTCCTTCATTCATGTACTGTAACACCAACTTTGGTATATGTGACGCTAGCGAAATGGCCGAAAGCTAATCATGAGCGTGGTATATAGTCATGTTGTTTCATGACACGCATATCATAATTTTAACGTTAGGGTCATTCGTTTTTGTTCGCCATGCAATCATGTCATACCACACCAATTTTGCAACAAGTCATGTGAATAAAACCACCGCAAGAGCAGCAAGACAATGAAATGTTGGAGGCGGAAATGTTGTAGGCCCGTGTGCTCAGATTTGGGTGCATGTTAAAGAACCCCAGTTGCTCTCAATTTCCGGAGCCTTTCACTACGGCATCTCTCATAACGATATGGTGGTTTAGGAACGTTAATCCCCACCTATCGATCATTCAAGACCTTGAAACATAAATCATTACATTCGAGACACACGAGTTATGATTGCCATGTTCTGACTAGTCAAATAGTCACTTAATAGTCACTTATGACTAGTCACTTAATACAGAAATTTGGATTATTTATTACTTTCTGTGTCCCAATTGCTTAGAGTACACTATTTGTGTCCTTTTGTTGTTGTTTTTTAGGAATGTATGTGTCTCCTGATGCTTTCCTTACCTCATGATTGATTGATATATGGGGTTTAACGTCCCAAAACCACTATATGATTATGAGAGACGCCGTAGTGGAGGGCTCCGGAAATTTAGACCACCTGGGGTTCTTTAACGTGCACCCAAATCTAAGCACACGGGCCTACAACATTTCCGCCTCCATCGGAAATGCAGCCGCCGCAGCCGGGATTCGAACCCGCGCCCTGCGGGTCAGCAGCCGAGTACCTTAGCCACTAGACCACCGCGGCGGGGCTGCTTTCCTTACCTCACCTATTGTATATATTGCGATGTTTTTTAGGTATTTAATTACTATTTACTGTCCTGTTCTTTCTTTATATTTGTAATGGTTAGATGTGTGATCATAATTTGCAAATTGTATCTGTATATAATGATGTTCTCTAATTCGGCTAAGTTGTGTATGACATGTTATTTTGAGTTTTTTATTTTATTTTGCCAGACTGTATTTCGGAGCAAAAGCCTCCGTCAGGCTATGTAGCCTTTTGCTTTTGCTTCGTTTTTTCTGTTGCACGTACAAAAAATAAATAAATCTCAAATCTCAAATCTTAAATATGCTCGTCATATAGTTATGTTATGCCATACCAGTTTGGTATGGCATCTATACCATTATCTAAACGGCCAGGAGAGCTAAATGTCGTAGGTGGCTAGATAGATAGATAAATAGCTAGATAGAGATAGATAGATAGATAGATAGATAGATAGATAGATAGATAGATAGATAGATAGATAATAGATAGATAGATAGATAGATAGATAGATAGATAGATAGATAGATAGATAGATAGATAGATAGATAGATAGATAGATAGATAGATAGATAGATAGATAGATAGATAGATAGATAGATAGATAGATAGATAGATAGATAGATAGATAGATAGATAGATAGATACGCTGAAAGTCGCCGAAGTTCGCTAAGAAACGCTAAGCATTTAAAACGAATTTGTCATTTGCCCTGCCAGCCACCACTGAATACCTGAAATGCCGAATGTCACGAATTCGCGGTATACCACGTAAACGAAAATCCTGCAACAGACAATGTTCTTTAAGGCATGCTCACATATTATGTGCCAACTCTTGGATACGTAGAAACAATAAACAATTATAGAAGACCGAGTTTACAGCACTCAGCCGTAAAATAATCAAGAAGTGAGAGGTGTTTCACGTGCCTCGCTCTCTCTGCCATTTATTACACAGCACGTGGTTCTAGGTAAGAATACCTTACGTAAGGTGCCAATAAATGTGACGTGCTCAAAGCTGCGTTCTTAGCAAGTAAGTGGCAGCCTGCATCAAAGGCATCAAGCGTCCGTGACTTGCTTATTCGCAGTAGTTCGGTACCTCGGAAATGCGCGACAACCAATAGTGGAGGATTTTGTTGAAAACGCGATTGCAAATTTTTATAATAAAAAAATGGCAGCATATCCACAGAGCGAATGATGGAGAGTGGGGCGAAGAATTCTTCGGTCCATTCGTTCTTGCTTCCTTCCGTCCATGCGTCCGTCAGTGTGACCGTCCATGTGTCCATCAGCCCGTCCGTGCGTGCGTCTGTTCATGCGTCCGTCCCTGCGTTCGTCCATGCAGCCGCCCCTGCGTCCGTTCATGCGTCCATCCATGCATCTGTCTATGTGTCCATTCGTCCATCTATTCAACACTCCAAGTACCACCATCTCGTATCTTTTCATCATATATTCCCCATATAGAAGCACCGCCATCCAGCGGACATTCGAAGGACTAAACGAGAGGTGGCACACACACACTTTCTTACGACTTACGCTTTGGGTCCACTTCCCACCTTTAACCACCTCGAGTTCACGGTATATACTAGTTCACTGTATTCATGGCACTGCGGCCGAACGCTGGCTAGACCTTTTGAAAACTAAGGAGGTTACGCCTAGCGAGTATGACGTAGCAAACTTTTTCAGTCAGACAGTGCTCAATGTACATGCCATTGGCTGCTAATGGGAAATGAGAGGCGGAGAATTCGGCTTTTACTTTCTTACGGATTGCGCTTCGTATCTACTCCCCATTTTTAACCACCTCGAGTTCATTCATGGTATATACAAGTTCATTGTATTCATGACACTGCGGCTCAACGCACGCTAAACCTTTCTAAAGCTAAGGAGGTTACACCAATCGAGTTTAACGTAGCAACCCTTTCTTGTCAGATAGTGCTCAATGTACATGCCAATGGCTGCTAATGGTGATCGCAGCCTGCGCGTTAACTAAAAGCCAAATGCTCCTGTCTCTCATTCCCCATTAGCAGCCATTGACATGTACATTGAGCACTATTTTTTATTGTTCAACAACGCACCGAAGAAGTCTCTCACCGGAACCACCTTGGAGGTCGAAATATTATACTTGTTACATACTACGGGGGACGAACGGGCGCCGTTATAAGGAGTTTCGTTCCTAAAATCAGTCATATTGGAGAAATAAAAATCGCCATCATGGCAAAATGTGTGCCCTTCTTGTGATCCTTCTGGTTTAACGTCACTGGAAGATTGTGTTTTTCAACCGGCATTGTGCAGACACTGCAAAATGCAATTGATCCAAAATGAAACTAAAGTGTGAATTTGGGATTATTTTAGTTATGCTTGTATTTCTCAGTTTTTTCGTTTGGAAATAAAATAATAATAGAAGCTGGTGGTGTTGGTTTGTCGACTGTTTACTTTTGGGGGACAATTAGTGGGAGATGAAACGTGTAATGAAGATAAAATGACTGCTATTGAGTGCACGAGCGCCCGAAGTAGCGATCTGGCTGCGTGGGGATTTGACCATGGCATATATTATACGGTGCACTCTGAGCATGTATTCACCTTTTCATAAACGCCTCCCTGGGTGCCACCATAGCCCTCCTTGGGCTGTTCAAATTGACGCGTCCCCTCGAAAATGCACTGACCGCGCTGCGCCCCTAGCCTTTGTACTCCCGCGTACAGCCCATCATGGCGGTGTTTTTTTTTCCTTCCTGTGAAAAGTATAGTAGGTGGGTAGGTGGGTATAGTAGTATAGTAGGTGGGTAGGAATGACCACACAAGGACTTCACTATACCGTGTTGATAAACACACTTAAAAATGGCCCGAATCTACATATTACAATGTAGAAAACATCGAAAGACGATAGTCTTGTGTCTGGAGAGAGTGAACAAACCGTTTATTTGATGTTCTGCGCAAGAAAATAGGTGAATGGTGTTCCAAAGGCGCTGCATTAGAAAGCCTCGAGCGTGTAACGGAGGCGAAAGCGCATCTAGGCACGTTAAACACGAGCGCCTCCTGGCAGTTATATTCGAAAACGAAGGCATGCGCGACCATGGAGAAAGATGCGCGCCGCTCACGGAGGTGATAAGGCGTAGAACGGAAAGCGACGGGCAGGTGCCGCAACCATGCCGTCCTAGTAAAACGTTGGAAACACCTTCTTGAGCATCGCGTTGCACTGTCAGCGCAGCGTTGTGAACGCTACAGTCCTTAAAGTGTTTTGTGTGCGTCCTCTTGTAGTATAAAGGCAGACATACGAAAAATAGACATTTTGTGGCGCCTCAGATATGCGCAATATTTGATAATTTAATTGACAATCGCACAAATATGAATGCTAAACCTTGAGCAATATTGGTGGGCGCTGCGGATAGGGTGCGTTCAATGCCGTTTCAGGTATCGTTAGAGCGGACAAACAAACAAATGTACAGACAGACACACAGACAGACCAAAATTTTTCCGTCAAAGGTCCCCAAGAAAGACTATCGTCTTTAAAAAGTTGGCAGATCCCACATACAGTGTGAATCGATGATATGCGAAGCACGAATGAGAAAGCTTGATATGTCGCTTTAAAATCTGCACAACGTTAAGAGGGGGAGGTAAATGATGCAGTACATCCTTTCCGTGTCAAGATAATCATGTTTGGATTTGTCGTTTACCTTCGTGATCTATTCACGTCACGTGATACCAAATTTAGTATATTTCCAAGTTTAGTATTTTATTTCCAAACGACAAAACAGAGAAATACAAGCATAACTCAAATAATCCCCAAATTACAATTTAGTTTCATTTTGGATCAATTGCATCAATCGTGTCTGCACAATGCCTTTTCGAAAGTCTTCCAGTGATGTTAAACCAGAAAGATCATAAGGAGGACACATATTTTGCCATGATGGCTATTTTATTTCTCGACTATGACTGATTTGTAATTAAATGAAAATCGCAATGCCAGTGAAATGACCGCGAGCACGCTATGAGCGTGGTATGTTGTCGTGTTCTCTCACGAAACACGTCTCAGGATTGTCATATTTGAACCAGTCATTTATTTTCGTCATCCATTGGCGTCACGTAACACCAAATTTGGTATATGTAGAGCAAGCAAAATGGCCGCGAACGCATCATGATGGGCCCAATATACTCCGATGTAGCGTTGACACGTGCGCGCGCTGGGTAGAGCGACAACCAGCGCGGCAACCAGCAGCACACGGTTACCAGCGCGAAATGCCACATGATGCATTTCGCACCAATGCGTTACGCAGACAACACTGCGTCTCTCTCGTTTCATGACGGAGGGACGCCGGACGGGCTCAAACGCACATCCGTCAAAGCAACGCAGCGTGGCGCGTGCCTACGAGTATATGCCCGGACCGGCGCCTGGCGTGGCAACGCTGGTGTGACGCGTCGAAATGGACGCTGGTGAGCACGCACACCGCGTCACGTTGAAATGTATTGGCGCCTTGACTGTGGCATGTAGTCACGTTCTCACATCACACGCATCTCATGATTATCAAGCTTGCACCAGTCACATACCTTTGTCATACATTGACGTCACGTAATACCAAATTTGGCATATGTAAAGCTAGCGAAACAGCCGCGAGCGCATGATAAGTGTGGCATGTAGTCATGTTGTTACATGACTAGGCATGTCGCGATCACCATGTTTGTATGTGTCATTTACTTATGTCGCCCGTTCACTTCACGAAATGCCGTTTGGTAATTGTGAACCTATCGAAACGGCCGCAAGCGCATCATGAGCGTAGCATGTAGTCATGTTGTTACATGACATGCATGTTATGTTTACCATGTTTGTACCAGTCTCTTATCTTCGTCATCCATTCACGTCCCGTAATACCAAATTTGATATAGGTGAAGCTAGCGAAATGGCCCCAAGCGCATTATGAGCGTGGCATGTAGTTATGTTCTTACATGACACGCATCTCATGATTTTCATGTTTGCTCCAGTTGCATACTTTCGTCATTCATTCAGGTGCCGTAATACTAAATTTGGTATGCGGGACGCTTACGAAACGCCCACGAGCGCATCACGAGCTTGGCACGTAGTCATCTTGTTACATGACACGCTTATAACAATTTTCATATTAGGGTCTGTCACTTGTGTTCACCATGCAATCATGTCATACCATACCGTTTTGCAACGTGCCTTGTGAACGAAACCACCGCAAGGGCTGCAGGACCATGAAATGTAAATACTGACATTCATGACATCCATGTCATGATGTTCATGTTATAACTAGCCAATTATGTTTTTCATACAGTCATGTTATGCCATACCAAGATTGGTGTCGATACCATTATCAAAACGGCCTGGAGCGCTGAAAGTCGTTAGCGCCTATATAGATATATAGATAGATAGATAGATAGATAGATAGATAGATAGATAGATAGATAGATAGATAGATAGATAGATAGATAGATAGATAGATAGATAGATAGATAGATAGATAGATAGATAGATACGCGCATAGTCACCGAAGTTCCCTAAGAAATGCCTCGCTTTAAAAAAAACCGATTTATGACACACTAATTCCCTGCTTCTGTTTTCTCGAAGCACACTAGGCGCAGAAAAAGAGAGTTGCCATTTTTAAGGAGTCACAGAATTTTTGTGAAGCGCGTTTCAATTGCCTTCCGTTTCGAAGGTGCCACCGTATGCGTCATGCATATTGCGTATATGCCGTTTAGCGTCATTGGGGCGGGTTCCCTGCCCACCCTGGCGGCTGTGTGTCGCGCGTCGCCACCGGTGCGGCGCTTCCTCCGCTGCCGCCGCCTGCTCTCCTTCTTTTCGCGATGCCCACGATCATAGGTGGCGCGCCGTGCATTTCAAGATGCCTGCGGAAAAATGATTAACCCGTGAACTCTCATGCGAAAAGATAGGACGCACAGACGTACATACTCCCCATGCCGCTTGAACTGGATGAACTCTAGATCATCAAATGAATGTATATCCAACTTAAATACTTTTCCAAACGATAAGAACTGCTGAATGTTCGCTACCCTATTTTTCGCCTCAGTGCGAAGGATGATGATGCTAGCTGATTGTCCATGCATCAAAGACGCTTTGCGTAACCCTTTTCATGCTACAGAAAACTACGCAATCTAGAATTCACGTATGAACTGAACGGCACTCTTAGATTATTTTTGCAGAGGCTGCATGCTTGGCGGATTTGCTGAAGTATTAGACCACCAGCGAGTAGCTCGCCGTCACGGCTGCACAGGACCGAATGTCTAAAATGCCTTTTGTATGCCTAAAATTGCTTTTGTGCACTTAAAAATGGTAGTTTGAAGTACGGATACGGTGCGATATTGCGAGCACGTACGTGATAGTCTATTAAATGTTTATGACACACCTCACCGGTAAACAGAAAGCCATAGACTTTCGACGGCGTGCGCTGTTACGGCGGCTACCATGTGCTGTTTTCCCTCATTTCTGTTTGCCGTTCTCGGGCTTTGGTTACATCTGCGAAGATGTTCGGCGATATGACACAAGGGTGGGGGTATACCTGACTGTGGGAGCTATGTGCGATATTTCTAGCATATGCCACGTTTAATGTCTGACCTTAACCTAGACGGCTTCCGTGTGCGTTGGCGTCGTTCCAGTCCTCGCACTCTCATGTCTGTGACGGAGCAACTAAAGGGGCCCTGCAAAACTTTTTTATCATGGTAAGAAAATGCTGCCAATCGGTAGTAGAAGCTCCCGAGAACGATTCAACCAAATATTATAGCGCAGGATGCTGGTTGCGATTCACAATAAATTATCAGAATCAGCTCAAAATACGTGCTTTTTATTGAGAAATAACGCAAGAAGCTGAAAAAGTACTCGTAGAAGGCGTTCTATCAGCCATCTGCTTGTTGGAACATCCCGCGCTCGGTCGTTACAGGAATCGCCGTGGGAGGCCACGACTTGTTCATGCCTTTCCACGCGATCAGACTGCGATAACCGCGTATTTCAAAAAAAAATGGAAAACTGTTTAGGCTCATGAGGCGCTTGTTACGTATTTTCTTTGCTCATGCCATCTCCATTGCATAGCTTCGAGCGCCTTCATCAGAACGAGAGAAGATTGCGACTGCAGCGTGCGACAAAGATTTTTAATCTTTGAATAATTGATATGTGGGGTTTAACGTCCCAAAACCACTATATGATTATGAGAGACGCCGTAGTGGAGAGTTCCGGAAATTTCGACCACCTTGGGTTCCTTAACGTGCACCCAAATCTGAGTAAACAGGCTTACAACATTTCCGCCTCCATCGGTAACGCAACCGCTGCAGCTGGGATTCGACCCTGTGACATTCGGATTAGCACCCCAGTACCTTAGCCACTAGACCAACGCGGCGGGACAGCTCGTTAAGTTTACTTGCACTTCATGGATTCTTAGCATTTTGCGGCGTCCAGTTCGTGATGCAGTAATTTGTTTTAGTTCAACCATTCCATGGTTAGTTGAAAAAGTGTTGGAGGGCCGCTTTAATGATGAATTTAAACCCCGTTGTCAATAACCGATCACGGCGTGCCCCTGACTTCCAGAGGCGGGGCTTTGTTGTGGGAGTTTGTCGACTCCTGAAGACAACTTTGAAGCAACCTCTCAAAAAAGAAAGGAAAAGAAGCGATTTCATACGTGTTAGTCAATCCCTATTGCAAACCCGTGTCCTACAATTTTTTTTTTGGGGGGGGGAGGGGTGGCGAGAGCACTTGTTTGGAGGCTTTTAAAAAAATTCATATATTTATTCCTTATATTCGCCGAAACATTCTGCTGCAATCCAAATTTTGGAAGGCGAGGACTAGCATTACCCTCTGGCTACGGGCCTGACCTATGGCGTTACGATGTCCCCGCATTCTTCTACGTGAAAATGTGTTTTTGTTGCAAAGTTATTTAAAACAAAACGCTCATGCTAAACGTGTGTATACAGTAACCGTGCGTTGAACAAATGTATTTTTGAAATTGAATAAAAATCCGTTTGTGTTTGTTAGCTTTTTCCTAAATCCTGGCTCACTTCTCCAGCATCTTCACTCCAGTCGACAGCCACACGCGTAGAAGCAAAGGTGTCGCTATGGTTCTCACCACTAGTCATGCGAAAGTCAACAGGCGTGTTAGCACTGTCAACGAGTCAGTCGGTTCCATGGTTTTCTTGCTTCGACAAGACGACGTAGTAAAAGAAGTGGGTGGCACTTACGCAAAGTAACTTGTATTAATTGCGTTTGTTGAGGGAAGCGAGCTCACGTCATTTTGTGCTGAAAGTTAGTGACCAAGCCACAATTTGGTAGATACGTGGAGTTTAACGTCCCAAAACCACCATATGATTATGAGAGACGCCGTAGTGGAGGGCTCCGAAAATTTCGACCACCTGGGGTTCTTTAATGTGCACCCAAATCTGAGTACACGGGCCTACAACATTTCCGCCTCCATCGGGAATGCAGCCGCCGCAGCCGGGATTTGAACCCGCGACCTGCGGGTCAGCAGCCGAGTACCTTAGCCACTAGACCACCGCGGCGGGACACCAAGCCACAGTATACAAAAGGTACTATTTTTTTAAGTTTCGTTCTGCGCGCTAATGGCAAAAAAACGTGATTCCTTACTGTGACTGCTTGCATTTACTTTTTGTTCTAAGCCTTTTTTCTGTCTGTGTAAACCACTTATTTTATATGTTTTGCAAGGTATTTATGATTCCAGTTTCTCATCTTGATACCACGTTCTCTTTTTAGATTTCATTTTTCATGGCTGCTCACTCTGCATAAAAGTGACAACATAACAAGCTAAAAGTGTGATTCCGCTAGCTGTCACTACTTTTTGACTTATTCTTAATTATTAGAAATAAAAAGGGGAACATAATGGTGATATCTGCTGTTCATTTTTCGTGATTCGACACTATGCATGTCACACATATTTTGGTTGGCGACACTTACACAGACATAGAAATCAGATATACCTCATATGCCTTGTTGGAATTCACAGAACATTCTTTTGCTGTATTTGTATTATTCTGTTGGTATAGTGTGTTGTTTTGAGTATTGTAAAATAATGCCGAAAATGTACTACTTCTTAGCACTTGCTTGGCCCAATGTCAAGTAATATTGTAGTTGCTTAAAACGAATACCTCACTATTTCCAGCAGTAGTTGTACAAAAAAGTAGATAATGGGTCAGTTAGCTTGAAATAGCTGCACAGTCACTTGTCCCACGTAGGAGCGTCACCGGCAAGAGTGGTCCGACTCTCTGAAAAGTGGTAGTGTGATGCTTCGCTGAAGAGTCCTTTGGCTCTACCTGAGAGCGTCAGGGTATTATAATATAGCGCGCCGGCTATGACCCACCAAAAGAGTCACCGTGCATGCTTCTCTAAAGAGAGTCATATACACCGCAAATAAGAACCTTCCGAAAAGAGTCACGCATATTCTTTCTTTTTTTTAAGCGCATGACAAGAAGAAGCATGACGTTTTCAGTTTTCATGCGACGTAAACCGAACACTCTTTCGTAAAAATACCTGTACACTGTTTTTTTCCTAATATCGCGATTAAGCATCTGCGCACTGGTCTATCAATGTGCTTTCATTAGTTACTTCACGGTCATGTGAACATTGATTGATTGTTAGTGAAGTGGGGTAACAGTCCTATACGGTTTTATCATAAGAATAAGCGTGGGCATACGGGGAAACAAAGAGAAGCAAGCGCCATTTACTCGTGTTAAAGTCCTGTAATTATTCATCAATTAGAAGAACGCCTTGCGCAAGGACGATGTTGCACCTGTTATGGAATATGGGGATTTAAACATTAAATTAACATGTCGTGTGCTCGTCACTTGTCACAATTTGTCAAAAGATAGAGTACTGACTATTTCATTTCAAAGCGGTAACTTTTGTTATGAAGATGACACTTTAGTTACTCAACCTGTCGACTTGTTCAGACAATCTTTTAACAGGCGATCTATATGCTGCCTTTATTCCTCACCGATAAAATACAGAAAAGTGAACGAAAAATGTGTGGGTTAGTTGAGTATTTTTCGTCTAAAATATTTTCAGCGCTCGATTGTATATAGCCTGCATGTATTCGTCAGATAGACAGTATTCCTTCGCACATAAAGAAATGCACATAATTTATCGGCGCTCGGTGAAAATCGTCCCTTTATGAAAATAAAAAGAAGCATCGTTTATGCACCACGCCACTCTCATTGCTCAGAGGCCGATAAGTGATTTCACTGCCGTCACTAGCGCCATACCTGGAGCAGCAAGTGAATAACGGTAAACATTGCGAGTTGGCACATTGACGCCGTTTATCTCGTAGCCACACGCATCTTGTCTGCCTGCCAGAATGCGATTTGTGTCACTAGTATGAAAAATTGACGCATCGGTTTTCGGAGGCGTCGTCGGGAAGCCCATTACCCTCTAGGCGATATGAGCAGTGCCTGGAAAGCGATAAGCGAAAAGTGGTATTGATCAGGCCGAGGGAGAAAGAGGTGCATCTCAACTGCTGGCAGTGCAGCAAAGCCAACGCCACAAGACACAGTTTCTAGGAGGCAGTTTTTCATCTTCGGGCGACTTCTTATTCTTCCGTGTGGTGCATCGCGCAAGCACACAACGAAACTTTGCGAAAGTGCCAATGTTCACTTACCTGCGTCTAAGACAGATCCAGTTTCGTTCTTTCGTCAGAATTCACCATAAGCAGAGGTATCCTGTTGATTGATAACTCTGGCTAAACCACTGAAGTAAATAAGGAACAATTGTAGCATCAGGATTGATGCCACATTAATTTGGAATCAGGAATGTGGCTATAACTTTATCTCTCAAGTTGCACAATAGCAGGATTGTCGCTCGTCGTCTCATGCGGGAGAGTCTTATCGCGGGAGCTGAAACTGTCCTTATATCTCTGAATGATTGAGTGAGCCACCATTCTCAACTAGTTATGCTGGCAGAATAGTGAGAACCGTGAAGCGCACGACTTCAGTTGCTGGCCCAAAAGTGACAGCCACTGACACTCGCAGAACCGCAAAAAGTACGCATTGCCAGGCAGAACATTTTTCTGTTGATTGATTTCAAGGGTTCAACGTCCCAAAACCCCCATATGATTATGACAAACGCCGTAGTAGAGCCCTGCGGTAATTTCGACCACCTAGAGTCCTTGAACGTGCACCTTAATCTGATCACACGAGACTACAGCATTTACGCCTCTATCAGAAATGCATCCGGGATTCGATCCCGCGACCTACGGGTGAGCAGCCGAGTACCTTCGCCACTATACCTACGTGGTGGGGCAACATTTTTCTGTTGTCCGCAGGCAGTTTCGATACGACATTGCGCATGATGTATTCGCTCAGATGTTTTAAGGGCGAAGCTCCTTAGGGCATGGGCTGTGCGTCCCCTGCAGCCTGTATGCAGCCACCTCTAGTTTAGTTCTTGCAGTGTTCACTAGATGGCGGTACCATCCCCTGTATGTAGCCACCTCTAGTTTAGTTCTTGCAGTGTTCACCAGATGGCGGTACCGTCTCCTGTATGTAGCCACCTCTCGTTTAGTTCTTGTAGTGTTTACTAGATGGTGGTACTTGTAGCTGATGATGAAAAGATGCAAGATGTTATAAACTAGAAAGCGGTACTTGTAGTTGATGAAAGACGCGAGATGTTATTAATTAGGAATGATGTCACATATGGCGCGTGTCATTGGTTGAAGGCAATCGTTCGATTTAGTGCGGCGACGTACGCTAGGGGGAGCGATGTAATAAAATCGAGTGGGCAAAATATACGGAGGATTCATGGTTTACCTGGTCTACCTCCCACTCATCATCCCCACTCATCATCATTCACTTCGTGGATATGGCGGAATTTTTTTTCAAACGTTTCTGCTGTCCCATGTGTGATGGCGTATGAGAGTGGTGATATTGCGCCATCTATGGTATGGTAACACTCGACACTGCTCGGGGTTTGTCCGCCACGGTGGATAAGGCATTATGGGGCTCCACTGCTGTCCCAAAGATCTAGAGTTCTTATACTACGGCGCCCCTCATGATGAAAAACTGCTTTTGGCATATAAAACCACAGATAATCTTATTGCTCTGGGTAGCCTCGGAGGAGGCAAGAACAATGCCTGATTTTTTAAACTCAATTCAGCAGGCTTCGCCACCATTTAATAGACAAAAATTCAGAAGATCAGCAAATCCAGAAGGCGAATCTTATGTAGTCTATGGATTCACTTGCATTTCAGAACACCACGGAAAGCTTTCTTTATGATTATGAACTTGACCGACCATATCGAGAACGAAGCTTCTCTTCCGTCTATGCCGAGCAAGCACCATGAGAGCACCCAAGTGTAGGTGCCTAGATAGATAATATTATTACCTGGGTTTAACGTCCCAAAGCCGTTATGTAATGATCAGGGATGTTTAGTGAATTTAGGCTGTAGATATTAGAACTTTGAAAGAACTCTGGTGGTTCTTCCTGTGTCCAATGGTGAGTTGTTTTCCTTCCACGGTCTCTGTCACATAGCTTAAATGGCTTCATTGTATTTGGCACTCTCGTGCAGAAACGGTGTGTCATCAAGTGATCTTGTGGAGCTGGTGTGCATCGCCTAATGGCTCGTTCACACTGAGAAATCTGGCGACCGAAATCGCACCAAACCCGATTCGGCGGCAGCGAGATGCGACGCATATCTGCCGATCATTGTCGGACCGGTTGTTGCGGCGTCTACCGCCGGATGGGCTCGCCGCGAACCAATAGGAGCTATAGACAAGGGATTTGAAAAAAAATGGCGGTCAAGTCCGACTCGCACTTCATATCACAGGCAAGAAACGTTGGCTTAGCAGAAATGCTAGTCAAATGGGCCCGCGACCAACCCGTCCTGTATAACAAACGCTACCCCAAGCACAAGGAGAGCTTGCTAAAGGACGACTTGTGGAGTAACATAGGAAATGAACTCTGATTGTAAGCTAAGTGCAAGTTCTTGTGCTTGTGTTACTTCTTTCGCTCAATCGCGAGCTCCTTGTGTTGCTGTTTCATTTCTCGTCAGACGTACGACGTGCGTTGACCGCGCAAAACGAAAAAAGTCCAACTCTTCGCGGGCGTACTGAAGTTGCGAGCCGGTGACAACATCCGGGGAACAGCGCAATTATCCCGTGCTCGCCCCGTAGTTGATTGTTCAGTCGGCACTTCACGCGCTATAGCTATCGGTGAACAACACTGCGTTGCGGCGATAAGAGGATTTTCCTTTCTGTAGAAGGGAGATCCTTCAGTGTCAACTAGAAATAAATAGGATAGCGTGCTTGAAGTTTCACGCGAAAAAAAATTTACTTGGCAATAGATTCATCAAATTATGCTGTCCCTCTGTGGCTTGTCGCACTCATAACGACCCCAAGAACCAAAAGTTAATATTTGTGGGCGACACAGCAGCAAAATACTTCATTTTAATTTTGCACGTAGATCACATACACTAGTTCTTTCAGTGGGTATGGTATTAAGTGTCTCAGCGCATCACTAACCGTGTGGTCCCGAAAAAAGACTAATTTAGGTTTTTATTATACTTTAACTAGCCTAGACCGGCAGCTATTATTGTTCCTGCCCTGACAGATGTCTTTTGATTTTTACAATTTTCGCTTAGTAAACGGGGTCAACTCATACTTCACCTTCACCTTCGATACTCATAATTTATTGCTGCTAACTGATGGTGGAGCCATTGCTGCTAATTGATTGATAATTCATTGCTGCTAATTTATGGTGGGGCCAACTGCCCCACCATCAATTCAAAACTCAAGTGAAGGCTCCTAAACTTTTTTTCGAAGGATTAAAAAAACTCGGCGATGAAAACTGATTTAAAGACTAAAAAAATTGGCCCCGTATTTGCATGTAATCTGCGAATGTCGTCGAAAGACGATAGTCTTGCGTGTGGAGAATGCGTACATTTAATTTGCTGTTCTGCGCAAGAAAATCGGTGAATGGTATTTTGGAGGAGCTGCCTTAGAGTGCCTCAAGCGCACAGCGGATACGAACGAACGCATCAAGTCACGTAACGCGTGAGACATGAGTGCCATGTGGCAGTTTTCTCGAAAAACAAAGCGCGTGGCTTTGAGACGGGTGTGCCCCGCCGCGGTGGTCTAGTGGCTAAGGTACTCGGCTGCTGACCCGCAGGGCGCGGGTTCGAATCCCGGCTGCGGCGGCTGCATTTCCGATGGAGGCAGAAATGTTGTAAGCCCGTGTGCTCAGATTTTGGTGCACGCTAAAGAACCCCAGGTGGTCTAAATTTCCGGAGCCCTCCACTACGGCGTCTCTCATAATCATATAGTGGTTTTGGGACGTTAAACCCCACATATCAATCAATCATTGAGACGGGTGTGCACGCCCGTCTCAGAGGTGATAAGGTCAGGAACGCAAGGCGATGGGTAGGTGCCACCACCATCGCGTTTTAGCAGAGCGTTGGAAACAATCACCTTTCGTGCAAGCGTTGCATCGTCAGAGCAGCGTAATAAGAGCTACGGTCCTTAAAATTACTTATGTATGCATTTTCTAGTAAAAGATGCACATGCAGAATATACACGTGTTGTTATGGTGCCGCAGACGTGCACAATTATTGCTAAATAATTTACAATTGCACAGGTAGGAACGCTAAATGTTGAGCAACAATGGTGGGTGCTGCGGATGGGGTCGGCCGTTTCAAGTACCCGGGGCCGTTAAGAGTGGACAGACAAAAAGACAGACCAACGTTTTTGCGTCGAAGGTCCCCAAGAAAAACTATCATCTTTAAAAGAACGATGCGATGATGATAGCAGGCTAAAAGTTCGGAAGAAAAAAATAACTTAATTTGAATAACCAAAACAGTGTTACTCTAGTATGAAAGAAAAATTGCAAGATTCGTAGGCGCACTCTCCTTGAATCGAAAAAACGACACTTCGAAACACAGTACGTGTGGCATAAATAAACCTAAAACAATAACAAACGCGTTATGATTTTTTGAACTGTAGGTGGCGAGCAATATTTAAAAAATTCAATACGACAATCTCCCTTCTAACGCAAGAGCGTTAAAATGCAAGTTTTGCAGAAGTTCTGTCTCCTGCGTACGCATAAATGGTTGTGGGTAGGAAACTATCATCTTTGCGTGACCGAAAGAGCATCTTTCTGTGACCTAAAAATGATGAAAGATGCAAATAAAATAAAACATTCTGGGCATGAGTGGGGATCAAACCCGGCTAGTTTACGTGCCAAGCGTGTGTCCTTCCACGCCTCTGTTTTCTTCTTTGATGGTATATATTCAAATGCATAAAAAAGGTTCACTCAAAATGAAACAGTACTCTCAAGAATGTACATTTTTTTGAACATCTAGGAATCGCTTTTTGCAACGATCTCACCTGGCATGCTCTGATTTGTAATATTGCAACAGGTATGAGCTGAGAGAGCTAAGAGGAGAAAGACGTGAACTGGTGCAGATACAGGTGGCGGGCTTTCGATTGCATGTCCTGTAAGAGGGGATTGGCCACACTTATTACTTTTGGTTCTTTATTAGCGGTAGCATTTTTTTGTTGATTTTTAAGGAGCCATCAATGCCAGTCTCCGGTCCCGGCCAGGGCTTGCCCTGGTCGGCCAGTCGTTCTGCTGAATCAGTACCACTGGAGTGTTTCCTCAAGAACGGCGTAAGCAGTTTGCCTGTCGCGCTTGTGCCCACTGATGGTGGAACCATTCGGTTGAGTGGAACCGAGGTGTTTCAAGAAGAACTTCGTAAAATAAGCGGTCATTTTCTGGACATCTAGGAAGTGAGGCGTTTCGGCAAGACTGGCATACTATGCAGGTTTTTGAATATTTAATGCTTAACAGACTTACTGGCCGCCACGAGATTTGCGTTCATTGCTGTTCGCGCTTTTATCTCCCCTCATCTTGCTTGCGTGAAGGACATTGTTCGTGGTGTTCCAACTAACATTAGTCCTGAAGCATTCTTAAAGACGGTCTCTCCGGCTGGCGTGATATCTGTCTACAGATGCACCAGATCTGTAGGTGACACGCGAGTCCCTACTGAAAGCGTCATCGTTACCTTCGCTGGTCTCACACGCCCCTCTGAGCTTAACAGACTTACTGGCCGCCACGAGATTTGCGTTCATTGCTGTTCACGCTTTTATCCCCCCTCATCTTGCTTGCGTGAAGGACATTGTTCGTGGTGTTCCAACTAACATTAGTCCTGAAGCATTCTTAAACACGGTCTCTCCGGCTGGCGTGATACCTGTCTACAGATGCACCAGACCTGTAGGTGACACGCGAGTCCCTACTGAAAGAGTCATCGTTACCTTCGCTGGTCTCACACGCCCCTCTGAGCTGAAGGCCTGGCCTTATCTATTCCGTGTTGAGGCGTTGACACCTCGCCCACTGCAATGCCGTAAGTTCTGGCGATTTGGACATAGCGCTAATGATTGCAGGTCCTCATTGAGATGTGCGAATCGCGGTAAGGCACATGCCGCATCAAATTGTCAGGTAGACAACTGCAGGTGTTGCCAATGTGATGGAACACACACAGCCACGGACAATAGCTGCCCTGCACGAGAACGTGAAACACAAATTCTAGATATTATGGAAAAACGCCGTTGCTCCAGGTCTGAGGCCACATCCTTCATTAAAGAGGGCGAAGTGGGGTACGCTGCTGCTACGTCACGCCAGTGTGGGTCAATTGAAGCGATGATCGCTTCCGCAGTGTCGGCAGCGATAGATAAAGTCATGCCGATGATTATGAAACGGCTTTTCAACACCTTTGCTGAAGGCCTGACAGAGATGCTCGCTGCTAGGTTGAACAGCCTAATTCCCGCCTTCGCTGCACACACTGTCACAGTCCAGGGTGAAGCTGAGCATCTCGATACTGAATAAAATAATCGGTGTCAAGAAGATGTTACCCCCAAAACGCTCGTCAGCGCTCAGTCGCCGACCCCTGTGGGGCCCAGTGGGTCGTTTGGTGACACGAGGCTTGGTAATATCATTCATAAACGACGCAGTGCTTCATTGTCTCCAACCAGTTTGCCAATGTACAAACCTAAAAAAGTTACTACTGATGCCAACAACGAGCAGGACGTTTTGCGTTCTGCAGTCGAAGTCCATCTTAGCGCCTGTAAAAGTTCTCCAGTGGAATCACGTTCCGTATCTTCCGCTTACATAGACCTTATTTATCTAATGCAGCATACAAATCCTAATATAATTTTACATCAAGAGTCTTGGCTTTCAGTAAACCAAACATTTTCTCTGAAATAATTTCGAACAGTTACGCTGGATTGGCTAGGTAGGGGAGGTGCATTATTGGCCCTAATATCTTCAAAAATGTATCATCATGTTACTGTAACTTTTTAACATATTTGTGTGGATTGTTAATTGTTAGGAATAGATTGTTTTTTACCTGACTCCAACAGCATTATAGTGATTAATGCGTACTTTCCAAATGGAGTAACACGCACAGATCACCTAGATTGTGTTATCAAGAATTCTTCGTCCAATTCAATTTTATTGGCAGGGGATTTTAACTCGCATCATACTTCTTGGGGGTTTAAAACAGATGGCAGTGGCGAAAGATTGTGGAATTGGTTGCAGGATAATAATTTTCGCTGTCACAACTCTGGACTAGTTACCTTTTTACGCGGAATAAGCTCATTCATATAAAACCTAACTTTTTCATGTGGCCAGTTTATAAATTCATCGTGGGAAACGTTTGATAATGGTACGAGTAGTGATCACGTACCGATTACCTATGAAATAATGCTACCACAACTCACCTCTGCTATCCGGCAACAACGTTACAGCAACTATAAAATTTATAAAACTGTTTTCAACTCCGCGCTCTCGTCATTGAGAGGACGCGTCGGACAGCAACGAGCTGCTTCAGTAGTAGCGTGTTTAAGTGACCCTGCTCAGCCGGCAGAGAGAGAGAGAGAGAAAAAAACTTTATTTGCGCATAACGCGGAGCATTCCAAATGGTCGGGCCCCTATTCCTGGGCTCCGCTGGCCCTAGCCATCATCTCAACCCGTTGGAGTAGCCAGCGCTGATCAACAATGGCCAAGCTGGACAGCAGCGCCTCCCATTTTTCCTCTGTGTTGTTCATACTGTGGTGTTCTTCATTGTAATGCGTACACTCCCACGTGATGTGAAACAGAGTTGGTGTGGCCCCACACCACGGACATATATCTTTGTATGCTGTGGGGTAGTATACCTGCAGCCTGTGTAAGTTCGTGTATGTGTTTGTTTGGATTCTGCGTAGTGCCACCGATTCCATTGCTGTGAGTTTCTTATGTGGTGCTGGATACACTTTTCTTTTGTCCCTGTAATACTGAAGAATTGTACCAAAGTTAGGATCTAGAAGCGTTGGATCCTCTATTGCAGTGTGCAAGGAAGCTCAGTAATTTGTGAAGCCTCGAGCCGCCTCATCCGCAAACTGGTTCCCGGTGACGCCCTCGTGCCGTGGCGCCCAGATAATGGTTTGGGTGTATTCAACTGGAAAGTCCTTATGAGCTTTGGTTAGAATTTAGAAGGCCTTCATACATATTCTACCTTTTTCGTAATTTTTACTTGCAGCCTTCGAATCTGTGATTATTGTCATTGGGGCTTTTCGCTCCCTGCCCTCCTTGATTGCCAGCGCGATCGCTATCTCCTCCGCTTCTGTGATAGAGGCTTGGGCTATGGATGCACAACTTGACATGAACATGAATGACGAAGCCATAACAGCCGGCCGAGTTTTCTGTTAAGTATGGCAGCACACCGTGAAATTCAGCTTTGTGGAACGAAGATTGTACCTTGCGTATGAATGACGTAAGGCTGCTTAGAAACGTTTACGTCACAACCATACTCCAAAAAATTGTGTCGTCTCTAAATTCCACGCAGCGCTGTTTAAACGTACAGTTGCTATAGCTAAAGATGAACACAATTCTGACTTACATTCGCGTTTATCAAAACCTGATAAAAGATCTGCCCTGTCCAGGTTTCTACGGAACGAAAAATTGACGCAGGTGCCAGTATATTCGCATTCAGTAGTGCTGTCTCCTAAAGAGACAACAGATTTGTTAGAGGGCATCGTGAAAGGACTTGAAGCGCGTTTCGCTTCATCATGCTTGAGACCTGTGACATTCAAAAGCGCCACCTCGGACTTTCGGGAAATCACTATGGCGGAACGGACAGATGTCATACTAACTGTAAATCAAGCGGCTCCTGGTACAGATCAGATTACAAACTCTATGATTAAATTGATAATTAATTCCCATCCCGATGAGCTTTTGAATATTGTTAACTGCTCCTTACAGCACACACGAATTCTAAGCCCATAGAAAATTGATAAAGTTGTGTTGCTGCGAAAAAATCCAAGCCTCGGATATGTCCTGGATAACATTCGGCCAATTTTGCTTACTCCAAACCTAGTCAAAATAACTGAAAAAATTCTTTCTAGAAGGCTCAGTGAATTCATCGCTCTTCAGGACATCCTTTCACCAAGGCAAGTAGGATTTAGACAGAGGTGTTCTATATGGTCGGCTCATGTTGATTTGGAAAGCCAAATTCACCTTGCAAAAGTATCTTGTGAGCTTTCTGCATTAGTCACGTTAGATATTGCAAAAGCATACGATAGCGTGGAACACAGTACATCAATTTTTAGATTAGTGGACTGTGAGGTGCCCAAGCACATTATATCTTGAGTTCAGGAGTTTCTCTTTGAGAGACAATTCTTTTGTTGCCCCGAGGGAATTACTTCTGTCTCATATAAGAGAACAAGAAGTGTTTCGCGAAGATCAGTCCTGTCACCTCTTTCATTTATTATTTTATTATCATCTATTCCCGTTCATAAAGATGTTCCTCTTTACGTCTACGCCTATGATATTGCTTTTTTCTCGTCATCCCGAGATATCAATAGTTTGTATCAAATATTACAGTCATATTTGAGTGAGCTTGAGGTATGGCTTGGCGGGATGTCTTTTTCACCTAATGTTAGCAAATGTGCTCTGCTTGTATTCCCTCTATGCGTTCCCGTATTTCTTTCGCTTCATTATCGAAATGATCTGATTTCACAAGTAACAGCACTAAAATATCTTGGCATTGTTTACGTGGACAATTTAAGTTGGCAGCAACAAAGAGAAACACCCGTAAAGCAGAAAGCGCCCTAGGACTGCTACGCCGGTTTTGCAATAAGAATTCAGGGCTGCGCAGGGATACCTTACTTATGAAATACAAACTTTACGTATGCCCAATTCTGCAGTTTGGTTACGTTTTGTTTTCCGAAGGTGCCGAGTACAAATTAAGACCTTTTATATTGCTAGAAAGGCAAGCTCTGCGGATTTGTCTTGGGCTACCTTGGTGTGTCGCGTATAACGTGCTTTATTTGGAAGCTCGAATCATTCCACTTGATGCTAGATTTCGACAGCTTATTGTGCAAACATTTTTAAAACTCTACAAGCGCCCCTCTTTTGTTCACAGGCAGTTTTCATCAAATACCCAGTTTCTTTCTTTAAGCGCCCGTGGTTTCGTTATCAAAGACCCCAAGTCATTTTCGTCGAGTTTCTGTTATCAAATCTTCACGTTTCCCTCCAGCATTTAACTCCCCAAAGCTTGCGTTCGGTGCCAGTTGACTTAGTTTTCGATGATATTTTTCCGAACACTGCCAAGCTACTTCCAAAGCATGTTCTGGAGGGCCTCCTTCGAGACCATCTCTGTGATTTTCCCAGTTATGCAGTAATTTCGACGAATGCAACACAAAATCTTCAGAAGGCTGGAGTAGGTATTTTTTCTCATCAGCTTAATTGGTATTTTGCGCTCCGATTGACTGACTACACACCAATTTATCTCGCAGAATATCCGGCGATTACATTGGTTCTTTGAAAACCTAATTATCAGCAATCCGAATCTATTATTATTTCGGATGCTTTCTCTGTATGTACACATCTAACGTCCGCAAAGCAGTCTTCTCAGGATATTTTGGTCTCTCGTAACGCATATTCTATCAGAAGTTCGGTTTATTTGGGTCCCAGGGCCTGCTGGAATTGTATTAAATGAAATTGCTGATTCGCTCGCTTCGGCATCTTTAAGTTTGCTGGTGGTGCTAGTAGCTCCGCAGTTTTCTTTATTACTGCAGAACGATTCAAACGCCTCTTAATCTCAAAAATCAACGAAACATCGCTCTTACAATCTGAAGAAGTTCGGCACTTGCAATTCACATGGAACACCGCAAAATGCCCTTCCCGTCAATGTGAGGTGACCCTCACAAGCTTTTGCTGTAGAGTTCCTTGCTTAAATTTTTATCTCCACAAATCAGGATTTTCATTAACTAACCTATGTGCAGTTTGCAATGAACCGGAAACAATAAATCACTTTCTTCTCACATGCCACCGCTTCGCCTCACTGCGGCGTATAATTCTTGAAATACCGATTGCATGCTCGGATTGCTAGTCGATACATCCACTATATTATCGTTTGGAGCCAGTCAGTTGGGTGTTGGCCACGGTGGTATTCTGTCAGCGCTACATAAATTCATTCTGGCAACCTGAAGGATACGCTGCTTGTGGTACTGCCAGATATATTCAATTCTTTGTCCCCCTTCACCATTCTTGTTAATTTGTTTTTTTATATTCTGGTTTATCGAATTCTTCTGCACTATTTCACGTTTTCTCAAAGGAACATTATTATTGTTTTTATCTAAATTCTCTCTTTTATTTAGCAAGCGTTGTACAAAAAATATCTATTATAAAGTAAAGTGTGGCCAATCCCCCTTGTGGGTATGAGCCAAGATCTCCTAGGCGACAAGACAAGACGCACGCCATTATTACTGGACCATCAACATCGCCCTGCTAATAAACACCTTTCGACTTTAACCGTAACAGTCTTGTGGCGGAGGTGCTGGGTAATCGCCCAAGACGACGGAGCCAGTGCCGCAAAATCCTTGCCAAAGCCGACACCTCGCGCGACGGCCTCCAACACTACCAGAACTCGCGATGTCGAACAACGGTGACCTACAGTCATCTTCGACTCCTCCGGCGCGAACAGCCGGTACCTGGATGCGTCGGTTGGAGCCACGCCCTTTCTCAAGGAATTTCGGCGAGGACGTGGAAAAATGGCTCACACACTACAAACATGTGAGTAAGTGCAACGGCTGCGATGCTACTGCTCACCTAGAGTATGTTGCTCTCTTCCTGGCAGACACTGCCTTCGTGTGGTTTGAGAACCACGAAGAGTCCCTAACAACCTGGGATCACTTCGCTATCCTACTCTCAGAGTGCTTTGGGGATTCCACTGCAAAAAGAAGGCGAACGAAGCAAATATTACTTCAGTGTGCTCAAGTGCCAGGTGAGACTTGTACCACGTACATTGAGAGGATCCTGAAGTTGTGTAAGACGGTGAATCCTCGTGTGTCCGAAGAGGACAAAGTCGGGCATCTTCTGAAAGGTATTTCCGAAGACGTGTACACCTACTTGATTGGCAAGGAGAGTCTCGATTCGGTAGCAGACGTAATCAATCATTGCCGCACATTTGAGACATTGAAGCTACACCGTGCGTGGATATATTTTTGCTTAGATTCATCATTCTTCGGCATGGCCCTCACAGAGTGATCATTAGTGATCGTAATCGTCAGTTCGTTGCGGACGCCGTCGAAGAACTCGTTCGTTTGAGCGATTCGCAGTTCCGCCATTCATCCTCTTATCACCCTCAGACGTATGGGCTGGTAGAACGTATGAACAAGCTCTGACTAACATGTTGGCCACGTATGTATCATCTGATACAAGGAATAGGATGACGTTCTCCCCTTTATTACGTATGCGTATAACCCAGCCAAACATGAGACAACCAATTAGAGTCCTTTTTACCTCCTTTACACACGTTCACCTTTAAGCTTCATCGACACTATTCTACCAGTTGACTTCCATAGCGAGTACTATGTCTCCAAGACACTCTGTCTACCCTAAGAAGCCCGGCGTATTGCTCGTCTTCGTATTGTGGCTTCGCAAAACCGATTGAAGGAAAGCTATAAGAGCCGCCACCAGTCTTTCGCATACTGCAAAGGAGACTTTGTGTGGTTGTGGACGCCACAACGTAAACGGGGCTTATGCGAGAAGTTTTTACCCCATTACAGTGGCCCATACATTAGTGATGATCGCTTGAGCGATTTTACATACGTGGTAGCACGGCTGACATCAGTTGGCCGTCGGTCCAACCGGACTTAGCTGGTACATGTCGCTCGCCTTAAATGGTTTCACCCTAAACATTCAGAGTGATTCATACTCGCCCAGTCGTCTGGGAGCCGAGAAATGTAACTGGTATGAGCCAAGAGAGAAGAAGAGCAAGACGTGAGCTGGTGCAGATACCGACGCCATTATTACTGGACCATCAACCTCGCCCTGCTAATAATCACACTTTGACTATAATCTTAACAATATCATAACATCAGCATACCGGTAGCGGGGTTTTCTGAGACATAATCTACCTCAGGCCCCCGGAAGGTGAAGTTACTCGCCTGTCAGTTACTCGTAAGCCCAAAACTGTAGTATGAATCATACGTCTAGACCCCACATCAATCACATGTTATCGACTCCCTCGAAGCTGTGTAGAATCTCGCTTATAGATTCATACACTCATACTCTATTCATATATTACTAGCATTTCAGTGCTTAAGGCAGTATCCAGTTTACTAGTTTTTCTGATTGTCCATGCACTTCCAGTCTCACTCTTTTTTCAAAGTTATTTTACAGCACCAAAAATGAATCTCAATACGTCGTTCCCGCTACACGCTTTTGTCTCCGCACCTGTCATCCGCAATACGTGGCACTCCGACGTGTCCGAACAGCTCACTTCTCTGCCGCCTTCATCCCAAGCACTGACAAAAAGTGGAACTGCCTTCCTGCGGACATCGCAGCACTTAGCTACCCGCCTTTGTTTCAGCAACGTTAATATGAGCCTACTCGGTGTGAAAATCTCGTGACAGATCATCAACCCACCTCCTATTTAATGTGTCTTTGGGGGAACCCTTCAGGTAAATAAACTGAACTCAACTGAAAATAAGTGCTAAGATGAACATAAAATGGCACTAACAGTATGAAACAAAAGTACAATCGCACAGCAAGCATCAGCGTGCTAGCGTTACTTAGAAAAAACTCGATGAGTAAGGAAGCTTAGTAGAGCAGTGAGAGTTTTTCAAATCGCGTTATACAGAAAAGGTAGTGAGACCAATTACCTCACGAAGACAAAATATTAGTCCGATTTAAAGTTCATTGCATCATAAACGTCTGTTAGTTGAACAGATATTGTAAAAGATTTTGAGAGCTTGAAGAAATGGTGGGATTTGCAATACGGTCTGGCATACGTGTATTTCATCGGCTGCCCATACCCATGAGAAAACAATATTGAAAGGCACTTCATCAAGTGATGACTTAAAAGATAACGTACAGTGTAGAAAATATTATCAAAATGTTTCATCCGAGTCCACTGAATGACATCCTAGGACGGCATATCATCTTTGTAGTTAACGAAGCCGTGTTCGATTGTCCTCGGCACATCACATGAATGGCAGTTAACACAGAAAATATGAATACTTTTTGCTTGTTTATACATTGAAAATAACTTCCTCTGCTTGCAAAAGCAGTGAAAGTAACTTCCAAGCTTTACAAACACACGCGTCTTGTCCTCTAAACATGGTTTACAATACATGGCTTGTTGCCGGATAAATGCGTGGTATTAGCGTAAATTGCCATCAGGCGTCAGCATATGGGATTATCATAATGACTTCATACCAAGCTCCAAAAATTTCCTACACTCTGTGTTTTCAAGTACGCACTAGCAACAAAATATTGCTATCGCGTTCAACTCTCAAATGTCGAGCATAAAGGCCCCCGATAATAAACCAATCTACTGGAATTTCCAACACAACTTCATATTATTTGGAAATATTTCACAGAAGTGAGCCTCCAACTTTTCAACATAAAGGAAGTTGTTTTGTTACTCACTTCACCTTATCTTGTTACGCCAGCTAAGGCGCTAGCTACTATTCCCAGCACCCACAAAACCAGCCCTCTATTGAGTGGTATTTGACTTCACTGTTTAAAACTGATTGCTGAGGCTGCTCGCAAAAGCTAAACTCAATAATTGATTGATGCTTCAAAGCTGACAAACTTTCGGCACGGCTACAGTGCCCTAAAGCTTTTATGAGAAAGGGACAAAATATTACTGTGAAATTACCATATCAGTTTGATTGTTCTTAATCTAAGTGAAATAACTGCAAATTATTGACAAAATAAAGAAATGCTCAGGGAAACGCCAAATTATGAAATCCTGTCAATGCTGTTTTTGGGCAGGAAGTTCTACCACTTCACTCTACGTTGTTTCGCCTATTTTATTACGAAAACACTCAAATAAACATAACCTTCTCTGTCTCTTTTCATAAACTCAATAAAATATTTCATACTAAAATAACTACAATTTCACATAAGGTTTACAAGCATATGAATAATTTGCTTTCCTGAGACGTTTAAGAATGAATATCTCAGTGACATACAGTGTTTATGCACGTGAACTGTTCTAATTTTCTAAAATGACTAACCAAGTCGATAGCTTGAGGGAGGCTTGTCTAGAGGAATGGTAAAAGACGAACAAAATGAAAAAGCACCAGCGAACATCGAAAGGTTAAAAATAATTTAAAAAGAATAATAGTTTTGCCACATGAGCGAAGCAACGAAAGTGTTAGAAACAGATCAGAATATCACGCCAACAGCGGATAATACTAGTTATTGGAGAGTGCCTTAGTAACATTCACTTTGCTGACGCCATTGCAATGCTGAGTACCTAAGGGTACGAATTAGAATTCATGATTACTGAATTCTGCAGAAAGTCAGGCATTAAAATTATTCTACAGAAAACAAAAGTGACGTACAACAACCTCGGAAAATAACAGAGCTTCGAGAAAGCTTGAAGAACACGTGAAGTTGGAAAAGTGCACGTCGACTTAGAACAGGTACTGACCAGTGAGCTGAATTACGCGATTGAAGTTACTAGAAGAATAACAACAGGGTGGAGCACAATAAGAAAGCATTCTCAAGGCATGAATGGTAGATTGCCACTATCTCTCAAGAAGGAGGTATGGTACCGGTACCCATTTACGGAGCAGAAACCTGGAGGATTGCAAAAAGAGTGCAACCTAAGTAGAGAACGACAAGGCAAGCAATGGAAAGGAAAACAATAGGTGTAACCCTATGGGGCCAAGAAGAGAGCATTGTGGATCAGGGAACAAACAAGAGTTATGGATATGATAGTTTATATCAAGAAGAAGATATGGTCATGGGAAGGACCCGTAGCACGAAGGCAAGATAACCGCTCGTCATTAAATATCACAGATTAAATTCTGAGAGAACGCAAGTGGGTGAGTTGGAAACAGAAAGTTGGATGGGCATATGAGATTAGGATGTTAGCGGGTATAAAGTGGCAGCTGCAAGCACAGGACTGATATGACTGCCGGACCAATAGAGAGGTCATTGTCCCGCAATAAACATAGACTTATAGAGATGTGTGCCAAGTCGGTCGGCACTAAGCAGTTTTGCACCTGAAAATTCATAACATCAGCGTTGACCCAACGAAGACATACAATAAATGTCATGGTCGCAACAGGAATCCAAGCCCAGTATTCTGCGTGGCAATCAAGTATCAACCACAGAACCACGCCAGGTCTCGCAGTTGCTTTTCAAGCAGCCCGTAATGTTCGTGAAATCTAAATTGTGGTTTCAGTACTGACTATTCAATCTTACAAACATACTTGTGTACCTCTATCATACAGGCTAACAACAATTATAGGGAAGCGTCATCCACTGAAGCTAACTTATATCTTAATGTCCAGTACTGCCAATATCACGGGCACTAGCGCTAGATACAACTTCTGGTTTTACCCATGTTGCTGTTGGCGTCGTTACGCAACGGTAAATATGCGAATGTTTAACATACGTCTGTGCGTACACATTTGTACATATTCTCCCATTTCTTCCTCAAGTTTTGTGATCGGCCTGTCACACTTTACGTGATTCTCAGCGCAAATCACGTCTGCAGTGTTCGAGAAGCTTCGGGACTGTAATAGATCATTTCGTTAAGATTCCGCCGGCTTCGCGAACATTACAGGTTATTTTATAAACCTACATGGCAGCTAGCTATAACACTAGAATATTCCACAGCACGTGTATAAATGCCAACGCACTTCAATGCTTGTCAGTTGATCGCTGGCCGATGCTCTCTTGACCACTGGCATAGCCGGTTTGTTGTTATATTCTGACCTTCATTTGCCTGGCCACAAACTTGGTCGAATAAACAAATTCATTGAAACATTGAGTCTGCTGCCTTGGTCGAAGCCACTACCTCGTGACAGTTGGTGGAGGAGCTCGGTGTCCCTGAGTCAGCGAAGCCGCAACCCCAAGCCATAAGCTACTCTGCAGCAGCACCAATGCTACGCTCCCCCCCCCATCCCATGTTCACGTCAAAAGGCCACTGCATCGGGGTTTCTTCACCAGACACCGACGCCACCACCACCGACGATATATCACCCACCTGCGTTCCAGCGCTACGTACTGAAGAAGACCGACCTTTGGCGTGCCCGTGACAACCGCCCACTCTGCTACCACTGCGGAGAAGATGGCCACACTTACCACTAATGCCGCTATCACCCAATCGGCCTACCCGGCTTCGCCATCAATGCACCGTCTCCACAGCACGGTAAGCCAGCACATGACATCGCTGACTATCTGACCACCAAAGAAGGGGTACCTCAACGCTCCTCCCGTTCGGCATCACCTGGATTTTACGGGTACATTGAATAACGATAACCGTACAGCAGCCCCAATAGGGGCCATTCCGTGAGCCCCTATTCGGAAGACTAAGGGCAGCAACGTAGAAAGCCAGTTGAAGGGCTTAAGTTGTCGGAATACATTCGGCAGAATTAATGACGGCGAAAGCGTTGGTGGCTTGCGGTTGTTCTTCGATGTGGGCAGCGGTCGTACCATTGCTCAAGTGCTTGTACTCGTTGCTGAAGTTCGTGAGCTTCACTCTTGCGTTACCTCAGCGCAGCTCGGCTATTCCTCTGGCCAAGCAAATTTCGTGGTTGATCATCAGGGACTGAATGCTTTCAACGACACCTTGCATGTCTGTGTTTCTTGCATGCCACTGCAGACACTGCCACACGTGCAAGAAATTTTGTAAACTACACCGGTCGAACACGCGACCGGTGTAGCGTGCCCCGCCGCGGTGGTCTAGTGGCTAAGGTACTCGGCTGCTGACCCGCAGGTCACGGGATTGAATCTAGGCTGAGGCGGCTGCATTTTCAATGGAAGCGGGAATGCTGTAGGCCTGTGTGCTAACATTTCAGTGCACGTAAAAAACCCCAGGTGGTAAAAATTTCCGGAGCCCTTCCCCACAGCATCTCTCATAAACATAAGGTGATTTTAGGACGTCAAACCCCACACATCAATCAACTTCGTGGCACTCGCCTGCCCATTCATTGACCTTTTGAAACACGACGTCCCGTTTTGTTGCCTTCCTCTCCAAGCTGACGCCTTCTCTCGACAAATGTGCTAACCGAAACGTGGCTCCGTGCGCATGTGCAGGGCTCAGAAATTTTTAATCAAGCGAGTCATTTTGCAATTTATCGTTGTGATCGAACTGCGCATCGGGGTGGCGGTGTTCTGATAGCGATATCCAAAAACATATCTTCTTCTTGCATACACATTACCACCACTCTTGAAACTATCTGGGCTTTGCTCACTATTGGCCATCAAAAAATCGTCCTAGGCGCATGCTATCGTTTCCCTTTGTCGTCCTCAACATTTGTTAACGAATTCCACGACGTTATGAACCACATCGTAACACGTTTCCCCCGTTATCCCTTATTTTTACTCGGCGACTTTAACTTTCCGAACATAAATTGGACTACACAACCAGCTTCCATTTCTCCTTTTTCGACACAAGCTTCTGAGTTTTTTAACTTTTGCTCTATCTTTTCTTTACCGCAATTAGTAGAACATTCAACTAGAATATCATCTCACGCAGCTAACACCCTTGACTTAATCTTAACTAAGCGGCCCGATTTTACTTCCGACATAACGTACTTGCCCGGAATCAGCGATCATTCTCTTCTAAGTTTTTATTTTAATGCATCATTCCCAAAAGTTTCAAACAACAAAAAAGTAATTCGTGGCTACAAAAAGGCGAACTTTCAGGCTATTAAGCACGAGTTATCCATCTTTCTTGATACTTTTTTGGCAAAGTTCGATGATCATTCTGTTCAAACTAACTGGGACATATTTGCGTGTAAAGTTTACGATCCAACAGAAAAATTCATACCGAAACGCACTATCACGTGTAATCATCGCGCCCCGTGGTACAACGCCCACTTGAAAAGGCTGTCTAACTGTAAGAAGCGCCTTTATCGTTCTGCCAGGAAATCGCCAACTGATTCCCGATGGGAAGCTTCCAGATTAGCATCGAACGCTTACATATCTGCACTAAAAGCTGCTAAATCTTCATTTTTATCCCAAACCTTGCCATCCATGCTTAATAATAACGTTAGAAAGTTTTGGAAAGTCATAAATCCGCCACATGATAACCGTATTTACTTAGAAGACGCATCGGGCAATTCCATTACCTTGAGTGATTGTGCGGCTGTGCTCAATGATACATTCACGAAAAACTTTTCTGTTCCTTCCACAATTATTGTTCCTAGCGTGCAGACATATAATTTTCCTGTAATGTCCTCCATCTGTATCGAAGCGTCAGGTGTGGCTAAGTTGATTGCTGGACATAAATACCATTCTTCTCCTGGTTACGATTTAATAGACTCGAAAATTTTGAAGAATACAAGTTCATTTAGTTCTATTATTTTAACAAAAATATTCCAGCAATCACTTGACACATCTACGCTACCCATACAATGGAAAGTAGGTAAGGTGGTTCCACTCTTCAAATCTGGCCAAAAAACATCCCCCGCAAATTACCGCCCTATATCTTCAACTAGTACCTGCTGTAAATTACTGGAACTTATCATATTCTCACATCTAGTCAATTTCCTTGAATCAAATTCGTTTTTTACATCTGCGCAGCACGGTTTTTGCAAATCGCTCTCATGCGAAACACAGCTAATATCTTTTACTCACAAGCTACATCGCATTTTAGACCAATCATCAAAAGCTGACTCTGTTTATTTAGACTTTTCCAAAGGCTTTGACAAGGTATGCCACAAGCTGCTACTACACAAACTAAGCAAACTCCAACTTGAGCACACCATAATGAAGTGGATTGTATTTTTCCTTAAAAATCGCTCGCAATTTGTTTCAGCTAATAATCATAACTCTTCACTCAGCCAGGTTTCCTCTGGTGTCCCCCAGGGATCTGTTCTTGGACCTCTTTTGTTTCTTATTTACATTAACGATCTGCCTTCTCTTATATCCTCTAATGTTCATTTGTTTGCCGACGACTGCGTAATTTTTCGGGAAATAACTGCTGACAACGACTCCTACTCTCTCCAATCAGATCTAACTAGTGTAAGCCACTGGTGCAAAGAATGGTTAATGGAACCTGATTGATTGATTTGTGGGGTTTAACGTCCCAAAACCACCATATGATTATGAGAGACGCCGTAGTGGAGGGCTGCGGAAATTTGGACCACCTGGGGTTCTTTAACGTGCACCCAAATCTGAGCACACGGGCCTACAACATTTCCGCCTCCATCGGAAATGCAGCCGCCGCAGCCGGGATTCGAACCCGCGACCTGCGGGTCAGCAGCCGAGTACCTTAGCCACTAGACCACCGCGGCGGGGCGGTTAATGGAACCTAATGTCACTAAATGTAAAGTAATGCGTGTATCGAGAACTACTAGTTGTATGCCTATGTATTACCTGAACAATACACCACTTGAAATCGTTTCCTCTTACAAGTACTTAGGTGTTCATATTACCAACAATTTCACTTGGACGAAACACATCAAATGCATTATTAACAAGGCAAACCGCATGCTAGGTTATTTACGTCGAAACTTTTTTTCAGCCCCGTCTTCTTTAAAACTTCTTCTATACAAAACACTAATCAGATCAAAACTAGAGTACGCAACACCAGTATGGGATCCTTGCCACGACAACTTACTCACCACACTTGAACTTGTTCGGAATAATTCAGCCCGTTTCATTCTATCAAATTACAATAGAACAGCAAGTGTAACGGCAATGAAAAGTAGTATTGACCTCCCATCTTTAGCATCACGACGTCGCATTTTTCGCCTAACTTTATTTCATAAGGTTTATTACTGTGCTTCTCTCCATGCTGAACTGCTTTCACAACCTCAGTACATATCATGTCGAATTGACCATTATCATAAAGTTGGAGTTATTTTATCTAACACTGAATATCTTGCTGAGTCTTTCATTCCAAAAACATCCCGAGAGTGGAACCACCTTCCCGCCGATGTAGTTTCCATACGCGTTAATCACCTGTTTCATCAAGCATTAGCTAATATTGTATAATCAGGATAATCTATGTTTTTTGTATTTGAACACATGCTCTGTTTTTTCTATGTTTTGTACATCTTGTTACTCCCACTCCCCTCTTCAATGCCCATGGCCTTGAGGGTATAATAAATAAATAAATAAATAAATAAATAAATAAATTATTGCTCTAATGACACCACCAATACTTGCACAATTTGATTTAGATGCCTCTACAAAAGTGCGCCCGGGCGCTAGAGGTAACGGCATCGGTGCAGTTTTGGTCCAAGCTCAGCGGGGGGTGGCTGTGCTATTCCATATGTAAGTCATCTGCTTTCAAAGTCACAGCGTAACTACACTAAAACGGAACGGAAACGACGTGCCATTGTCTTGGTGGTTTCAAAGTTATGTCCCTACTTGTTTTGCCACGCACTCCTTGTCATCACAGGACTCCATGCCCTCTGTTGGCTTTATTCCCTGAAGGACGCCACTGAACAACTTGGTCGTTGGGCATTGTGTCTTCAGGAGTAGTCCTACTTAGTTGCCTACAAGTCTGCACGCCTCGGTTGCAGGATGCCGATTGCTTGTCCTGCTACCCTAACGTCCAACCAGATGAATTGGTCGTCGAGGCTAGTCCCAGCATCATGTCCCTGTCTAAACCTTTATAGATTGGTGGTGAACAGCGTCGCGATGCTTCCTTAAAGTCACTCCTTGACTGTTTTGAATCTGACTCTAACGACACATCTCTCCGCTTGTTCGTCTTCTTAAATGGAACGCTGTACCATCACACCGTCCGGCCAGATGGCCTTGAGCTACTTCTTATCTTGCATAATCATCTGTGTTTACTGGTCCTGCAAAAGCTCCACAACAAACCAACTGCCGGCCACTCAGGCTTATCTCGCATGTAGTCTTTAGGCACGGCCGAACTTCTCCCCCACTCCAGAGAGGCGGCACCCATGTGTCAACAGCCGCAGATATAGAACAAAACAGGCCTCATTATTTATATATTTATTTATTTATTTAGTGTACCCTCAGGGTATACGTACATAGCAGAGGAGTGGGATGTGAATAGCAATAAAGAAAGAGAAAAAAATTGGCAGAACCCACGTGCAGTGGGAATCGATGATATGGTAAGCACTAATAACAAAGGTTGATATGCCACTTTAAGATTAGTACAACGTTACGAGGTGGATCTAAATTATTTGATTTATTTGTGGGGTTTAACGTCCCAAAATCACTATTTGATTATGAGAGACGCCGTAGTGGAGGGCTCCGGAAATTTTGACCACCTGGGGTTCTTTAACGTGCACCCAAATCTGAGTACACGGGCCTACAACATTTCCGCCTCCATCGAAAATGCAGCCGCCACAGCCGGGATTTGATCCCGCGACCTGCGGGTCAGCAGCAGAGTACCTTAGCCACTAGACCACCTTGGCGGGGCCAAATGATATTATGAGGGAAATGTAGAAAATGAAAAACATTTATTTACCAAAAAAAATCAGGCTATCCTACTCACTATATTTGCCCGATAAAGTTGTGTATACTAGGCAACAAAAGCAAATGGTCGTGTCTCAGTTTTAAATGACTGCACTTGAACTTGAAAAAAAAGACCCTCTTTTGTTCCCGTACTCCACCAACAATACAATTCTGTCAGAGGTAACTCAATACAAGTACCTTGGTCTCTGGATTACAAAAAATCTATCCTGGTCAAAGCACATAGATTTTGTAGTAGCTAAATCTCTCCGTAAACTTTTTTTCCTAAGGCGTTCTTTAAGATCAACCACACCAAGTATTCATCTCCTCGCTTACAATGCCATTACCCGTCCTATACTGGAGTATGCTGTGGTCATATGGGACCTGTTCACTCAGACTGATATCCAAAAACTTGAAAGGGTGCAAAAAAAAAGGTTGTTAGGTTCATTTATAACTCGTATGGTCCTACTTCGATTACAAAACTTCTCTTGAAAAGCAAATTTCCAAACATTCCGGACCAAAATCGAACATTGCGCTTAAAATTTCTTTTCCAGTTAATAAAAGGTCACTATGCAGTTGACACATCACATATCGTTCACTTTTCATTGGGTTACGGAACAAGACAGAGACACAATCTTACTATCTCTCCATTGATGCAACGAACAAATTGTTTCAAATATTCTTTTTTTCCGAGGACTATCGTGGATTGGAACAATCTACATAACGATGTTGTTACCCTAAATACATTGCCTGCATTTGAAGAGTCACTGCATAAATGATTGTTATCTATGTTTGTACCTTGCTTTTTGTTGATTCTCTTGTCTCGAAGAATCACTGTAGCTATCAGTTACATAAGTTTGTATTACATTTGTTTTTTGATTGCTTGTTTGCCTGTTTCCACTGATGTATATGTTTATGTTTTGTACCACCCCTGCTATGATATTGTAAAACATCGCAGTACCAACAAATAAAAAAACGGATTATGTACGCGTCTGAACATTTAAAGCAATGTCCGGTCGTAAAAAAATACACCATATTCTGCCTAGAAAAACCATGTGTAGATGAGAAGCAGCGGGGGCTAACACTTGCACTGGCGGCGTTGTGGACGCTAGCGCTCATCAAGGCGTTGCGCAGGAGAGAAACCTGTGGAGGCAAAAAGAACATGGTAATGTACTGTTGTTTCCTACCTAAACATGCCAATCTGTGCTAATGGGCAATGAAAGACAGAATACACTGGTTAAACACACGCAGTGTGCTTTTTAGTTGGCGCGCACGCTGTGAATGTTTATTGTTCCACAACATGCAGCCAAAATCTCAAATTGGTACTACCTTAAAAATGTCAGTATCTAGAGCCTATATGTACTGGCTAGCCAGTGAATGGTTGTGCAGTAAGAGCAGCCGGTTTTTTATCAAAGTGTTTCATGGTATACTTCGACGCAAAAGTTGTCTCTCGGTCGACTTCAAAACCAAATTAGGCTAATCATGACAGTTTCCGGTAGGAAAGATGGAAAAGGGAGGACATGCTGCTTAAGGTTCATCATGCTTTCTTTATGCGCAACGTGAACTACATAATATCGGCTCTTAATCGGACACAATCAGAAAAAAATAAGATAGATACACTTACACTCCAAAGCAAAAGGGTGTGTGGTTCGTCCTTTTGGGGACTAATGGGGTTGCCACAACCATAAATCAATTTAAGGACTAAGGGCACTGGGTCTAACTGCTAGTCCCCTCAAGGGGCTAACATTTATTTCTCATATTTACACTTTAGTGAGTAACCGTTAGTTCCACAGTTCACCCTAATTAACTAACATTTAGTCCTCACATTTGCACCTTAAAGAGCAACTGTTAATCACCACATTTACACGTTACCGGGCAATGATGATGATATATGGTGTTTTTTGGCGCAAGGGCCATTTGATGGCCAAAGAGCGCCAGTTCATGGGACAAGGAATGAGGATAATGATTGTGATTAGCGGCTGTATAGGGGCCATAAAATTCCTCGCAGTAAGGCGGGTAAAACATACAAATAATAAAATCATGACCATGCCGTGAAAGGTGTGTGTGGTGTGAATAGGTGACAAAAGCTGGTGATAATGTAAAATGATGGTGGACATGTATGGCATTAGCACAAGTACCTCACTCGTTCATACCCTTGCGTCCAAGGGCCGTGAGGCAAGTGCTTTCCTGTGTAGCCACCGCAGCAAAAACCTCCCTGGAGAGGTCTTGCTATGGGATGCCCGGGTATATGATATGAAAATTATGAATTTCTTTTAAAAACGCTAACAATGAATTGTGACAAAAAAGCGGTTCCCTACCGACAAAAATTGCAGGGTGTAAAGGTATATGTTGTCAGTAGGGTAATGGAAAATGCTGTTTTCTTAGAGTTTCTAAGTGTTTACACTGAATTAACATGTGAAGGACTGTTAATGCTTCACCACATCTGTCACACAGTGGCGGATCGCCACAGGACAAAAGATATGTGTGAGTCGTGTATGCGTGTCCTATCCTGAGTCTCGTTAGTATTACCTCTGTATGACACGATTTTGATACTAGCAGCCAATAACCAAAGTGTGGCTTAATAATGTGTAGTTAGTTTTGTGTGTGTGTATCCCACTTGCTCTGGCAGTAGTCCCTGAGGTTTCGTTTGAGGGACGGCTTAAGATCAAGGGCCGGGATTAATATGGGTGTAGGGGCAGTGCTTTTGTGGACAGATGCAGCGAGCTGATCCGCCCTCAGTTGCCTTGGATCTCACGGTGCCGTGGCACCCAGCACACTACAACATGTTGGTTGAGTGTGTAGAGTGTGCACAAAATGGAGTAAAGTGAGACAAGGACCGGTTTTTTTGTTTTTAAGACTGTGCAGAGCCATTACCACACTGAGGGAGTCTGTATAAGTTACTGCTTTTTGTATTTGTAATTGTTTGATGTGTTTAGCTGCCACAAGTATCGCGTAAGCTTCCACTGTGAAGATACTTGTGCCTGGATGTAGAGGGCCAGCATCCGAAAAGGATGGGCCGACAGCAGCGAAGGACACAGAGGAGTTAGACTTGGAGGCATCTGTAAAGAACTCAGGACGTGTGTATTTGTGTTGAAGTTCCAGGAAGTACGTTCGGATATGGGCAATAGGTGCATGTTTTGTAACTTCTAGGAAAGACACATCGCAGTCTATAGTCTGCCACTGCCACGGTGGCGGTTATGCTACAGGAGCCATTAAGCTGTGTTCAAGTGACACTCCAGTTTCTTCAGCTAGACCCTTCAGGCGAACTGAGAAGGGCTGCCTCATCGAAGGCCTGTTTTGAAACAGAATGTAGCTCGACAAATGATTAGAGTAGAGTATGAGAGGTGCTTCTTGTCTGCTTTCACCTTAAGAAAATATACAAAGGACATGTAAGTTCTCTGTAGATGAAGCGACCATTCATTTGACTCAACGTAAAGGCTTTCTACAGGGCTGGTGCGAAAAGCACCCGTAGAAAGGCGGATGCCCAAATGGTGCACGGGGTCCAGCATCTTTAAAGCACTTTGTGTTGCAGACTGATAAACAACAGCCCCATAATCTAAGCGGGTGCGAATGAGGCTTCGATACAGATTCATGAAGCATTGCCTATCACTACCCCAAGCAGTACGTGACTACACTTTTATAACATTCATGGCTTTTAAACATTTTGTTTTTAAATACTTGATGTGCGGTACGAAGGTCAACTTGTTGTCCAAAATTAAGCCTAAGAATTTATGCTCGGCTTTGACAGACAGACGTTGCCCATTCAGTCGAATGTCAGGTTCGGAGTGCATGCCTCTCTTTCGAGAGAACAAGAGACACGTGCTTTTTTGTGGGTTAAGTCTAAATCCGTTTTCATCTGCTCATTTGGAGACCTTGTTTAAACCCAGCTGAACCTGCCGCTCACATATTGCCAAGTTGCATGACTTGAAGCCAAGCTGAACGTCCTCGATATATGTACAATAGAACATATTGCGGGAGATGGACAAGTGCAAGGAATTTATTTTGATAATAAAAAGTGTGCAACTAAGTACACCACCTTGTGGCACGCCTATTTCCTGGACAAATGTTTGGGAGAACACTGCCCACATGGACACGGAATGTCCGGTTTGACAGGTAACTTTCGATTATGTGAAACATTCTTCCGCGCACACCAAGGTGGGACAGGTCTTTTAGAATTCCAAAACGCCATGTTGTATCATAAGCCTTCTCGATATCGAGGAACACAGAGAAAATATTGTTTATGAACGAAGGCGTCTCTGACCTGCGCCTCGATACGAACAAAGTGGTCTGTGGTGGATCTACTTTCTCAAAACCCGCACTGAAATGGGTCGAGCAAATTGTTTGTTTCAAGGATATGTACAAGTCGACAGTTTATCATTTTTGGAAGACTTTGCACAAGCAGCTTGTAAGTGCAGTAGGCCTGTAACTCGAATGTAAAGAAGAGTCCCTGTTCTCTTTCAAAATGGGAATGATAATAGCCTCTTTCCAGGAGGAAGAGATATTGCCAGAAAACCAGATAGCATTCTACAAACAAAGTAAGGTTTTTCGTGTTTCGATTGGTAGTTTTTTTAACATTTCATACACCACACGGTCAGAACCTGGGACAGAAGTACTGCAGGAGTTTATAGATGTTCGCAGCTCAGCTAGACTGAAAGCTTGGTTATATGCCTCGTATCTAGTGCATTTGTGTTCGAGTTTCTGGTTTTTCTATTCTTGTTCTGTATTTTTGGAAAGTGTCAGTACAGTGGGATGAGCGGGACACCTGTTAGAAGTGTGCACCGAGGAAGTTTGCCTGATCTTCCAAGCTATCACCCTGAGTGTTTACGAGTAAACGTGTGTGTACTTGTTTTCCTGCTATCCCACCGACCACGTTCCAGGCTTTAGCCTCCTGTGTGTATGATTTGATCCCTGACAAAAATTTTTGCCAGCTTTCTCTTCTGGCCTGCCGACGCGTTCTCCCGCCTCGCAACTTTATTTTTTTGAAGGTGTCAAGATTTTCGGCTGTCGGTGAGTTCCGAAGCAGCCTCCAAGCTCTGTTTTGCTGTTTGCGCGCGTTTCGGCGTTCAGAGTTCCACCCTGGCACACGCCGTTTTCCAGGGTGTCCATTTGTTTGTGGGATGCATTTTGTTGCAGCATCAATCAAAAATGCTGTGAAGTAGTTCACAGCAACATCAATATTCAAAGTACATATGTCATTCCAACCTAGACGAGCGATGGTATAAAACTGTTCCCAGTCGGCTCTATTTATGAGCCACTTGGGAACACGTGGTGGGCACTCAGTTACTGTAGTTGTGTTCAAAACTACGGGGAAGTGGTCGCTTCCGCACAGATTACTGACGACTTTCCACTGGAGTATAGACACAAGGGATGGAGATACTATGCTTAGGTCTATGGAGGAGTCGGTGTTATTGGCGAGATTATAATAGGTTGGTTCTTTTCGATTTAGGAGACGAGCTCGACGAGAGAAGAAACTGTTCGATCAGTCGACCTCGCGCGTCATACCGAGAGTCACCCCATAGCCTGCTATGCGCATTAAAGTCTCCAAGGAGAACATAAGGCTCCAGAAGTTTATCAATTAGAGAGTGTAAATCACGTTTTTGCAGCTGATAGCTAGGAGGAATGTAGATAGTGTAGATTGTGATCAGTTTATCAAAAAGAACTGCTCGAACAACCACTGCCTCAAGGAATGTTTGGAGTTGTGTGTGCATGCAATTCCTAGATTCACTATGAAGGCAACACCTACCGGGTGATGTCATGGCATCATCACGGCCCTTTCGAAAAATAGCGTTTTTACGAAGAAAATTTGTGTGCTTTGAATTAAGGTGTGTTTCTTGTACACACAGCAATTTTGGTGAGTGTTCGTGTAAGAGTTCTTAGATGTCGTCAAGGTTTCTGAGAAGGCCCCTGACGTTCCATTGTATAATTTGAGTGTTCATGGTGAATGTAAAAAGTGCTGTGTGTACGAAAAGTGAGTGGCTGTTTAGACAGGGAGTTTGAGTTCAATTAACAGGGCCATCACCAGGCCCTGTTATCTGCATTTGTTTTCTTGGCGCGCTCCAAGGAGCCACGCCGCTCTTTCGGCACCAAGGGTACCGACGTATTCATTGCCTCCTCGGAGGCACTGGATGCCCGCACGTGCGGGCTGTTTGTTCGAATTTCGGGCCTCGCCTGGTGAGGTGAGGCCTTCAGACCGGAGGACTCTGGAGTCTCCGGCCTCTGTTTGGGAGTAGGTGGTGTTGCCTGGGCTACAGCCACCTTGGGGGCAGGTGCCACAACCACCGGCTTGGTATGCGCGGGCCAAAGGAGTGGCGAGGGCTGGTGCGGCGGTGCCGCCCGACGCGCCGCATCAGCGTATGTAGGTCCATAGAATGGAGCGACTCTTCGTCGTGCTTCCTTAAATGTAATGTTCTCCTTCACCTTCAACGTAATTATTTCTTTTTCTTTTTTCCAGTATGTGCACTAGCATGAATATGCGGCATGGTTTCCTTCGCAGTTTACACAGTGTGGCGGTTGTTTGCAGTTCTCAGACACGAGGCTTAGGGCTCCACATTGGGCACAAGTCTGGTGACCACGAAAGGTTTTAGAACCATGGCCATACCTCTGGCATTGGAAGCAACGACAAGGGTTTAGTATGTACGGCCTGATATATGTCTTCGTGTACCCTGTTTGAATAGATTCCGGTAGTGTACTGGATGCAAACGTGAGTATTAAGTGTTTTGTCGGTGTTTCCTTATTATCTCTTTTGATGATGATTCTCTGTACATTAGTGACATTTTGGCTCTTCCACCCCTCCAAAAGTTCAGTCTCAGTCAAGTCAATTAAGTCCATGTCAGATACCACTCCGCGAGTTGTGTTCATTGATCTATGTGGTGTTATGGTTATTGGTATGCCACCGAAATCTGAAAGACGGTCTAGCTTTTCAAATTATTCTTTGTCACGGATTTCGAGGAGAAGGTCTCCACTAGCCATTTTGGTTACCTTGTATCCTGTGCCAAGAGTTTCGGTAAGACATCTAGAAACTAGGAAAGGAGAGATGGTCCTGGCTTGCTTTTCAGTTTTTTCACAGTGGATAACATGAAAGTGAGGATATGTTTCTTTTGACTGGTTAAAAAAATTTATATCATCGGCGCGTACCCGCTTTAAACCGGTACGATCAGACAGTAGGGGGAATGCTCTATACATGCCTGTCCTATTTTTGTTCAGCAGCGTTGGCGGCCACCCACCACGGAGCTCAACGAGGGGACGCTACAAGTTTGCGGATGCTGAAACCTGCAGACGCCAGCCGTACAACGCCACTATAACCCGATGCGCCTAGACCAAGGTAGGCTATTTGCACAGGGTTAACCCTAGCCGCCAGGAAGTTGTGAAGTAAACGGATGAGAGTAGAAGACAGGACAGATAAATAGTAAGGGATAAAGACGAAGATGTAAGGAGAGAGAGATAGGAAAAGGCGACTGCCAATTTCTCCTGGGTGGGTCACCCCAAAGGTGCCGTCTACGTGAAGCCGGGGCCAAAGATGTGTGTTGCCTCCGCCGGGGGCCTTAAAGGTCCAATTGCCCAGCATTGGCTCAGCCCCCAGGATCCCCTTTTCCCCGGACACGGCAAAGCCACGCACGGCTAGGCGTGGGAGGGAGTCAAAACTCCCCCGTTAGCTCGGGTCCGTGGTGTCACTACACACCAAACGCCTACTTGCGCAGGCGCCCCTGCAGGGGTACCGGGCAACCGTTAGTCCTCAAAGTTGCACCTTGCCGAATTAAACGGTTGATCCACTCAAAGAGTCAAATCGGATGAACTTTTTGTCCCCAGTTCAAACATTGTTTTTTGTTTATTTTCCGCCAGGTCTAATACTTTTTTGCCTGTTTTTCTGCGCAGTGAGCAACAAATTGCGCAGAAAACAACACGTCAAAAAGTAGTTAGCCACCTATGTGTAACTGCTTTAGCCGTCACAGCAACAACGAAAGACAAAAGTGAGACATCAAAATCTTTATTTTTTCACATACACGTGAAGTTAATTTTCCAAATATTTCAAGTGAACTCATGGTGAAGTGTACAAGTCCAGTCTCGTTGTCAAATCGTGTTCACTCCTTGGGGAGCTCCTCTGACGGAAGCGACAGATGACAGACATTGCAGACGCCAGTGCACGCAGCCTCTTGCCTGTTGTGTTCCCACGGCTGCACGTACAAGAATAATAAAAATAGTTAGGCAAACGTCACAGAAGATGAAGATGCACGCACATGACAAGTACGAACACGTTAATATAAAAACAAGCGTTAAAATATGACACACAAACAACTTTACCTTCACATCTCGCACAGTCTTTCTCAAGCTGCCCCGACGAAAGAGATGGATGACGGGCATCGCAGACGCCAACGCACAGTCTTCAGCACGGTTTCTGCCCACGGCTGCACAATAGGTATGTAAAATAGTGAGTCATACGTGACAGAGGATAAATACAATTGCAAATGAGAAATACGTGCAAGGTGAAATGAAAACGTTTGTGAGATATAACATGCTAACAATTACACCGTGATGTCACACATCGTCAAAGACTCATTTCGATACCCGTAGCGCAACAGCTTAGGAGCGGTGGTCTCAGTCACAACTCTGCAAACCACCGTGCCGCTAAGAAGTCGGCGAGTCCTAAGCGAGCGACGTCGTTCAGCTCGGGCAAGCGAACGCGAGACCAAACGCGGCACTGAATGCGGAGTGTCTGCCGCCAGCGAACTTCGAAGAGGAGAGCGAGCGTATACGCTTGGCCGCCGCCACGAATAGCGCCCAGCTGGTTTGCAGCTAGCGCCGAAGATATCGACGGTAATGCGGCCCGTTTCCACAAACTCGAGCGAGTGCAGCGCGCAAACGCGAGTTCGCCACCGCGGCCAATGGAATGCGCCGGTCTGCTTGCAACTGACTGGCGGAAAAGCCAACTGTAATGGCGACCTATTTTCAGCGATTTCTGACGCGAGCGAAAGCCCCACCAGGCCGTGCTGGTGCACTTACAGTGCGCGATATACTACAACCAAGCTCTTTACGAGAACCCGCAACGTGTTTTCAACACAGCGACGAAGTCTCAGCCTAATATCGTCAGCACAGAGCTCATCGCGGCGGCGAAGACAGGCGAGCACTCGATGAGCGAGCGTACGGGAGGCCGATGGCAATGACGGCCGATTTCCAGGCAGTTGCAAAGCACTGGCGAACTGAGGACGCCGAAGCTGACCTTCGCAATGCATTTTGTGGGTGTGATATACAATACGACGGAGCCCGTTGTCGGCAATCATAATCCGTATCGCACACGCTACAAGTAGAGTAAAATAAAGAATGATAACCTACTTGTCTTAGAATCAAGCGCTGTTTTCTGCCCCGAGTCGGACTGAAGTATATATCCGATAGGCCTGTCTTTCTCGGCCGCCATATTGGCCTTCCCAGCTGTTGCTGTTGTGTGTTGGTCGTGACCATCTTGAAGCCAGAGATATACAGCGTGGCGTGGTGACTTGTCTAGGCTTGCTCCACACTTCATGGGTGCAGCGAAACGCTAAAGCAGCAGCCCGCGCTCATCCAGGCGTACACACAAGCACCACGTCGCAATTCTTAGATCATCGAATCCAGGCTGAGAGTGAAACGCTACGTTGCACTCCGAGTGCAACGCTACGCAACCGTCGTCGGCAAAATACGGGGAAAGACTGAGCCAACAGAGGAGGAGTAGGACATGTGTTCTGTGAAGAACGAGGGTTGGTCACATTGGCAACGCTTTTCGCGCTGCCTGCAATGCTCGGGCGGTTCATCCCAGTAAAGAATAAATGGTTTCGCGCCGCACGCTCCCCTCGGTGGTTCCTCCTCAATGGTCTAGCCGTTCATCACGCGCGCCTATTGGGCTCGGTTACACATTTTTCGGGTAATTTTGCCTTAGAGTGTATGCGCAAAATTATCAAGAAAGTACTCGGTATCTGTATAACATCCTGTACAGAGATAACTTTTAGGTTAGGGGTTCATAATACCATAGATGTGCTAGCAGAAGCACAAAAGATGGGAACCATCACCAGATTATCCGGTACAAAAGCAACGCAAGCCTGCCACCAGGCGATAACAAATGCGAGGTAGTTCAGCTCGACAATCATGTCAGGGAAACGTTCGTTTTGACCTACGCCCAAGAAAAATGAGCCCACAATTTAACAAGAGTAAAAGGCTCGCAAGGGCAACAGCATTACTAATTATACTGATGGACACGGAAGCATTCGTCGATGTAGCCCACCACGAAATTGCTGGTAGATTTTCAATCACTTTTGTGGGCCACAAAGGAAACCGTCTTTCGTCTGCCTCACTCTATGCATTGATGGCAGAAGTAGCGGAACAGCTGGCGTTGGCTACAGAGGTACTAAATCCTAAACGCACCACCACTTACGCTGACTTCGAAACTTCTGTACGGGCTTTTCAGTCGGCTATAGTCTCAAATAAAGCAGCTGGGGTTTCTAAAGGCCGGGCCCTGTGAGGCGAACCTGACCACATTATATGGTTACCGTCTCCATTCGGTTCGGGTGTTATAACACCCCCTCCCCCCGAACCCAAATGAGATCACTAATGATCGTGAGTGAGGATTCATAGGCCGCAGCAATCAGAAGCACTCTAATGATTCGAAACCACTCGAGTTTGGTGATGAGCTCGTTATATTTCACGGAATTACCTCGTACTATAGGGGCATTAGACGAGTGTTCCCACCCCCTCCATAAACGTATTACAATTTGTGCTCCAACTGGACTCTTATCCCTGAAAGAGCTTCTTAAGTATGGTACATACGGAGATGAACCCTACATACCCAGACTGCGGAAAAGTTAGTTCATTAAAACACGTGCTCTGGCGACGCACATCGTTGCAGGAGCACTGTCAAGAAGCCTGGTGGACGGCTGCTATCAACGACCCCAGCTACGACGTCCAGCTCCTGGGTGTCCGGAAGGCCCGCGAGGGGGCGGAGAGACTCGGCCTCCCCGTACCAAAATGGGCGACGAGTTGTACGTTTACGCATCTCAACTTTTTGTTCAGAACCAAATAAATGTCTTGTTTTTCTCTCTCTCAGGGACGCCCAAAACGACCAAAGTCCATCCACATCCGCAGTGCTCACCAATATTGATTTGGTTTAGGCGTTCATACTTGGGCATATTGTCGCCTAAAGACAAGTAGTGCACGTATTTGAGGCACATTTTTAAATGCCAATATCTGTATACTATAACAGTCATATATATATATATATATATATATATATATATATATATATATATTGATTTGTGTATGGAACTGTCGCCCCGACACAGCTTATTTGGCACCCAAAAGAAGAAGACGACAACGTGGTTGTTGTGGGTTGGACTCTCGAGCTTCTCTCGTTGGCCTGCATGACTGTGCGCTCTTTAGGCCGTTAGCAAGACCAGCTCTCGGTGAATAAATCTTCCCAAAACGATATATATATATATATATATATGTATATTCACATAAAACCTAAATATTAAATTCACTTATAAACCCAAAAAAGTTGATGGGGGAAGGCCGCCGTGATAGCTCAGTGGTTAGAGCATCGAGCGCGTTATTCGAAGGTCGCAGGTTCGATTCCTGCTCACAGTAGGTTATTTTATCACCCACTTTTCTTTCTTTCATATTGTCACGTAAGAGTGAGGGTAGCCCGAAGACAGGAGACCGGGAGGTTAGTAGAAATAGAAGGAGATCCGTTTATTTGGCGGACTTGCGCCCACTAAAAGAGAAAACAGACACACCGGCTTAGCGGGAGGCGAACAGCGCGTTTGACGGCCGTCGGGGAACAGAATGTTCCACTGGAACCCAAGAACGCGTTCACCATCCGAGATACAGTCACCGTAGCGTCTGGCGATATCTCTAACTAATGGTCGACGTGCGACGCAATACGTCTCGCGGCATTGCTCCCCTCCTCAACGTAAGCATCGACCCGATGCTTTGTTTAAAATAAAACCAAAACAAAAGGACGTCCTGTGCGAAAGTAAATGGCAAATAAGCAGGAATCACGCACACATAAACAAAACAAGAGATGCAAACAGGGAGCCTCCTTTAGCGCGTTGATAGGGCTTCAAACGGGCGACGTGTACCACTTCTTGTCGTGCGCGGCGTCGTTGGGATGAGCTAGCCCCATCAGGGACCACTTCATAGTCCACTTCACTCACTCGACGGATGACTTTGTATGGGCCGAAATAACGGCGCATGAGTTTTTCGCTTAATCCTCGGCGGCGAACGGGCGTCCAAACCCAGACTTTGTCACCTGGCCTGTATGTTAAATCGCGTCTCCGCAGGTTGTAGCGTCTTGCGTCATTTGGCTGTTGGTCTTTTATGCGCAGAAGAGCAAGCTGCCGGGCTTCTTCTGCGCGCTGAAGGTAGGTGGCCACGTCCAGGTTGTTTTCATCGGTGACATTAGGCAGCATGGCGTCCAGGGTAGTAACGGCATCCCTCCCATGGACGAGATCAAATGGTGTCATTTTAGTGGTCTCCTGCACCGCGGTGTTGTAGGCGAAGACCACGTAAGGCAGAATTAAGTCCCAGGTCTTGTGTTCTGTGTCCACGTACATAGCGAGCATATCGGCAATGGTCTTATTCAAGCGTTCCGTGAGACCATTTGTCTGCGGATGGTACGCAGTTGTTCTTGGGTGATCTGTATGACTGTAATGTAAAATTTCCTGAGTAAGGTCAGCCGTAAACGCCGTTCCCATGTCTGTTATTAGTACCTCAGGTGCGCCATGACGGAAGAGAATTGATTCGACGAAAAATTCGGCAACTTCTACGGCTGTGCCGTTCAGTAGGGCCTTAGCTTCAGCGTATGGGTAAGGTAATCAGTGGCCACTATGATCCACTTGTTACCGGATGTTGACGTGGGGAAAGGTCCAAACAGCTCCATACCAATCTGTTGGAATGGTCTCGACGGGGGTTCAATTGGCTTGAGAAATCCAGCTGGTTTTGTTGGAGGTCTCTTCCGGCGCTGACATTCGCGGCAACTCTTGACCTACCGCGCAACATCTGAGGAGAGACGGAGCCAGTAGTATCGTTCTTGAATTCTGTGGAGTGTTCGTGTAAAACCGAGGTGGCCTGCTGTGGGTTCGTCATGTAACGCTTGTAAAATTTCTTCTCTGAGGCTGCTTGGGACGACAAGAAGGTAAGCTGCCTTATTTGGTGCGAAGTTCTTTTTACCTACCACCCCGATTTGTACACAGAAGGAGGATGTCCCACGCTTGAACAGTGCAGGCGGTATGGAGGCCTTTCCTTCGATGTAGTTGATCAACTGTTGTAGGATCGGGTTTGAGCGCTGCGGTATTGCAAAGGTGCTGCTGCTGATAGGCCCAAGAAAGGCATCGTCGTCTTCATGGCTTGGTGGTGCGCCGACAGGGGCTCTTGAGAGGCAGTCTGCGTCGGAGTGCTTACGACCAGATGTGTAGACTACCTTCACGTCAAACTCCTGAAGCCGTAGACTCCATCGAGCGAGGCGGCCAGATGGGTCTTTCAAACTGGCCAACCAGCACAACGCATGATGGTCCGTGATGACCTTGAAGGGTCTGCCATATAAGTATGGGCGGAATTTCGAGGTGGGCCTTACTATCGCAAGACACTCCTTTTCAGACGTGGAATAGTTCACTTCCGCTTTCGACAGTGAGCGGCTTGCATGCGCGATGACGCGCTCGCAGCCCTTGTGCTTCTGAACGAGAACGGCACCTAAGCCGATGCTGCTGGCGTCTGTATGTATCTCCGTTTCGGCATTTTCATCAAAGTGGTCCAGCACAGGCCGCGACTGTAAACGTTGTTGAAGTTCTTTGAATGCCTCACGTTGCTCAGCTTTCCATTCGAAAGGGGCGTCCGACTTGGTGAGCTTTGTCAAAGGGGCAGCAATGTGTGAAAAGTTCTTGACGAAGCGTCGGTAATAGGCGCACAGTCCTAAGAATCGGCGCACTGCTTTCTTATCTGGCGGTTGAGGAAACTGTGTGATAGCGGCTGTCTTCTCGGGATCTGGTCTTACGCCATCTTTGCTTATAACATGGCCAAGGAACTGTAGTTCTTCATAGGCAAAATGGAATTTTTCTTGCTTCAGTGTCAGCCCTGATGACTTAATTGCGTCCAGTACCGTCCGGAGCCTTTTCAGGTGGTCGCTTAAGTTGGAGGCGAAGACGACCACCTTGTCCAGGTATACGAAACATATTTGCCACTTGAGACCTGCCAGTACTGTGTCCATAACACGCTGGAAGGTTGCTGGAGCGGAACAAAGTCCAAATGGCATCACTTTGAACTCATACAATCCACTCGGCGTGATGAAGGCGGTCTTTTCTCGGTCTCTTTTATCAACCTGAATTTGCCAATACCCTGTCTTCAGATCAATGGACGAGAAGTACCTTGCATCACTAAGACGATCTAGGGTATCGTCGATCCTTGGTAAAGGGTACACGTCCTTCTTGGTTACACTATTCAACCGTCAGTAATCGACGCAAAACCGAAGACTTCCGTCTTTCTTTTTGACAAGGACGACTGGTGCCGCTCATGGGCTTTTCGATGGCTGAATTACATCGTCGTGTAACATTTCCTCAACTTGCTCTCGGATGGCCTGACGTTCACGTGCCGACACACGATAAGGGCTTTGATGGAGAAGGCGGATGTCTTCTTGTGTTATGATTCGATGCTTTGCCAGAGAAGTGTGTCGGACCTGTGAAGAAGTGGCGAAACAGTCGTCATAACGTCGAAGGAGGTCCTGGAGCAGTTGCTGCTTGCATTGAGGCAAGGAAGGGTAATGTCGAATGACAGCTGCGAGTTGTGGGTCTGTGGGCTGATGGTCGGTGGATTCGAGAGGGCGAGGGTGTCACTGACTTCCGCGATTTCATCGAGAAAGGCAATGGTCATGCCTTTGTCCAGGTGATGGTGTTCTTGGCTGAAATTTGTTAGCAGCACTGGGCCCTGTCCATTCCGGAAGTCCGCAATGCCTCTTGCGATTGCGATATCACGGCCAAGCAAAAGCTGTATGTTACCTTCGACGACGCCATGGGCACTTTCGGCAGTACCAGTGGTTACGGGGATCAGGGTCGTTGATCGGGGTGGGGTGCTCACGTCATTCTCGAGCACACGGAGGGCTGTGCGATTATGTGGTGCCGAGTATGAATTTATGGCTTCATCCGAGAAAAGTTTGATGGATCTGTACGCCAGGTCAATAACTGCGTGATGTTGAGTCAAGAAGTTCATGCCGAGAGTGACGTCACGGGAGCACTGTGGGAGCACCCAGAAAGTGGCAAGATATGTGTGACCATGGAATGTCACCCTTGCAGTACATCGCCCCGATGGGGTGAGGAGGTGGCCTCCCGCTGTGCGGATCTGCAGGCCGTCCCGAGCCGTCTTAACCTTCTTCAGTTGTGCTGTCCATGGCCCGCTGATGACCGAGTAGTCAGCTCCTGTGTCAATCAAGGCAGTTACCAGGTGGCCGTCGATAGATACTTCAAAATCGGTGGCACGTGGGCTGGAGTTGCGCGTTGGTTTTGGGTTCGGGTTACTGCTTCGTCTTGTTGCTTCGTTTTGCTTCGTCTCGCGGCTTGGGTTGTTGTGCGTTGTCGTCGTCGTAGATGATGTACTGTCGTCATATATGGTCGTCGGTGGAAGGTCTTCAGCTTTTCCTCTTGAAGCAACCTCACCTCCAAAGTTTGCTGGTTTTAGTTTCCCCTACGGGGGCTTGGGGACCTTCTTCGTTCGTTGTTGCTGCGGTTCGGTGACGTGAAGCGTGGGGATGGTGGTGATGGAGAACGGCTGGACAAGTACTCTGTATTGCGCAAGTAGTCTTCGATTGCCGGAGGTCGTTGTCCAGGGCGTGGCCGTGGTGCCTGAGATGAGAAGCCATGCAGTCCCATCCGCCTGTAGGGGCAGTGTCGAAGAATGTGGCCGGCCTCACCGCAGTGAAAGCATAGGGGATGGTCGTCGGGAGTTCTCCAGGTGTCGCATTTTCTTTGGCTCGGGTGTCTCTCGTATGTAGGGTGGGTGGGTAAGGGCGGACGGCTACTTGAGGCTGCAGCGTACCGTCGAGGACTGGGCTCGTTTCGTCGGGGTGGCCTAGTGTTCACTGCAGTGGCGTAAGTCATTGCTTCGGCCACTGTTCAAGTCGTCGCTGATGAAGAGCCAAGCGCCTGCTGGACTTCTTCACGCACTATGTCCAAGAGAGATGCTCCTTGGGAAGGCTGGGGGGGTAGGAGGTAGCAATCGGCGTAGTTCTTCCTTAACCACTTCTCGAATAGCTTCCCGCAGATTGTTGGTGGTTAGCCCACCTCGAATCGGTTCCGAGTAGAGCGAGCTGAGCTGAAACGGGCGGTTGTATTGCCGAGTCCAGGCGTCCGGGGTCCTTTCTATGGTGTGCGCTTCTTCAGTAAATTCGGCGACTGTTTTAGGAGGATTCCTTATGAGACCGGCGAAAAGCGACTCCTTCGCCCCTCGCATTAGGTATCCGACCTTTTTGTCTTCGGTCATGTCTTGGTCCACTCGCCTAAAAGACGTTTCATTTCTTCGACGTACACGCTTAGGGTCTCATTGAGCTGTTGGGTCCTCGATTCTAGCAGCAGCTGGGCCCTTTCTTTTTGCATGATGCTGGTGATGGTCCTGAGCAACCCATTCTTCAGAAATTCCCAGGTGGTCAGTGTGGTCTCATGGTTTTCATACCACGTTTTGGCGGGGCCGTCCAGGGAAAAGTAAATGTATCACAGCTTCATTTCTTCATCCCACCTGTTTATGGTAGCCACGCGCTCGAATTGGTCGAGCCATTCTTCTGGGTCTTCAGCGGCATAACCATGGAAAGTTGGGGGCACCCGCGGCTGCTGCAGCATGACAGGGGTAGGTGATTGCGGGGTGCTCATGGTGGCTGTGGAAGCGTCCTTTCGTGGTCGCGTGGGGTCCGGTAGCGGTCCCAGCTCAGGTGGCAGGTTTCGGAGGCGGCGACTGCTTCGAGTATCTGTGTCTTCAGCGTCCTCGTTCTCTGCAGTGGCTGTTTTAAGGTCGTTTTTGTGCATACCCAGCACCTCCACCAGATGTCACGTAAGAGTGAGGGTAGCCCGAAGACAGGAGACCGGGAAGTTAGTATAAATAGAAGGAGATCCGTTTATTTGGCGGACTTGCGCCCACTAAAAGAGAAAACAGACACACCGGCTTAGCGGGAGGCAAACAGCGCGTTCGACGGCCATCGGGGAACAGAATGTCCCACTGGAACGCAAGGCGCGTTCACCATCCGAGATACAGTCGCCGTAGCGTCTGGCGCTATCTCGTTATCAACGAATGGTCGACGTGCGACGTAATACGCCTCGTGGCAATATTTACATTACATTTTTTCTAACAACTTCCCCAAACATTCCTTGGCATTATTGTCTGTTAGATTTCGTTTATATTGTGTCAAAATACGGAAGAACGAGCTCTTAGGTATACACTTTTTTTCTTATTCATTATAGAGGGTCTCGTACTGGCAGACTTGGTGCCGTTAGGTTGTATACGAGGGACTATTGGTCAGCTGCTGCTCGTAATAAGTTCACGTGCTACGTGACGACACACAGGCTCATAGAAGGGTGTTTCACACTCGCTGCTTGGCTACAAATGGCGCTGACCGACACTCCCACGTTCAAATTCACATATAAACCCAAAAAGAGTGGATGGGGGGAAGGTCGCCATGATAGCTCAGTGGTTAGAACATCGAACGCGTTATTCGAAGGTCGTAGATTTGATTCCTGTGCACGGTAGGTTATTTTTTTACCCACTTTACTTTCTTGTTATTTACATTACATTTGTTCTAATAACTTCCCCTATACACTCCTTGGCATTATTGTTTGTTAGATCTCAATAATATTGTGTCAAAACACGAAAAAATGAGTCCTTAGGTATACACTTCTTTCCTTTATATATATATATATATATATATATGGCACGACGGGAGCGTTGTCAACAAGAATAAATATATTTATTTCCCAACAGTTTTGGGAGGGGTCCTCCCTTCATCAGGGGATGATTATATATATATATATATATATATATATATATATATATATATATATATATATATATATATATATAAATAATTCAGCGTTTCTTATGCTGTGCTTATATTGCAACCCTATGCGTGACAATGCGGGTAATGGTACGAACCATTCGCCTTACATTCTGCAATTCATGGTCTCTGTGATTGCGCGCACAAGCCACGTGCTCACTATATTAGAGGCCTTCCTATCGTTTCCCAAGATTACTGCCAGTCGGCGTTCATCTCTCACGCAGTGCCTCCAGGTTTCTATTCACCAATTATCTCACCCACAACATTGAATAAATGTTTCATTCACTCCACCGAGATGCAAGACTTTTAATGATATCGGCAGTGAAGTATGCAGATACAGGGGCATTTTTTTTCAAGCGCAGTCACAGCTCAGCGCAGTCACAGCGAAAGGTATAAGAGCAGGCTTCCAGAGCTTTTTCAAAACACTCAATGTGTAAGTACTGCAAGCACACTTTCTTGATACCCACCAGGTCATTAATAATATTTTTGTGGGTAGTAGGCCGGCATTCGCTATGCTATTTTTCGTCATTATTCTGAGTAGCGTGGTATGCGCTAAACATTTGCGAGGAATTTTGTGCCAATTGTTCATGCAGTGGCTGTCAACGATGAGGATGCATGAATGAAGTGGCTATGCGCCACAGTTATTAGGGGAATGATTTTTTGTAATGGAGTGGAGTATTGGACGGCCCACTCGTTACTCTACTTGCAATGTGCGGTGAATGGTTGTTATTTCGCTGTTTTAAAACACTTTATATATCGTAATAACGCGATTGCTTTACCGACCTCAAGCCTGCTTAAGGCAAGTTTGCCAACAAGTCACAAGCTTGGGCGTATCACAGTGGTAAAATACTGGGCTAGCACCTGGCGGACTCGGTTTCAAGGCCACTGTGTCATTGGTGCTAGGTTTTTTTTTTTAATTTCGCGCGATGTGGTTGCGGACACCGGCGGTGGCAACAGCAGCAGCGGACAACTGCGCGTGACCTGCGTTGTGATCTCATGACAGCTTTCGCTCTAAAAACTCCCTAGCAGACGCTGCCTGCATCGGCGTTGCGAGGCGAGGGAGGGGGCACGTAGGTGAGAACAGAGTGGGAGGGGACGTGCACGTGCTGTGTTGGCGTTAACGCCGTGATGTGAAATACTGATATGTGAAATAGGGGGAGTGAGCGCAGGTTAGCAGATGCTCCCTGTGACGGCGTCACGAGGCGAGAGAGGGAGAGCATAGGAGAGGAAAGAGAGGGGGAGTAGACGCGCAGTAAGGGTGGTCACGCCACACACCGTATTGAGCTAGGCAATAAGCTGCTGCGCATGTAATGATAGGCCTGCGTACACTAGCCCCTCGTCGTTTACCTACATAGAACTAAATAATTTTTTCCCTAGAAACAAAACGTCTATACTAATTCGATGCATCCATAGCTTCAAATTCCTGTTTGATATGTTTACACAGCAGGAAAAAAACATACCCAGCATTTCTTTCTCGTTGAGCCTGGAACATTTTGCCCCGCCATGGTGGTCTAGTGGCTAAGGTACTCGGCTGCTGACCCGCTGCGGAAACTGCATATTTCATGGGGGGAAAAAGGCCGTAGGCTCGTGTGCTGAGATTTCGGTGCACGGTAAAGAACCCCAGGTGATCGAAATTTCTGGAGACTTCCTCTATAACGTCTCTCATAATCATACGGTGGTTTTGGAACATTGAACTCCACATATCAATCGAGCCTGGAACGTTTTATTTTCGAATTGGTAAGAGCTGAGTTCAACCAAAAAGCTATTTCTTGGTTACCACTGCCTGATTTGACTTCCTGAATTTTGTCTCGAAAATTTTCGCACCTATACGAACAGGATTTTACGGGGAAACTTCATTTAGGGGTTGTAAACAGAAAAATGAAACTGCACAAAGCGCATAGAATACCAAGCAGCAGTACATCCCAGACGTAGATGTTGATGTAGATCCTAAATTTATGGCTCACGTCCACCATGGGGGACTGGTAAAAAATCTGGTAGCTTATTTATGTCCTAGTGAAAAGAATAATTTCTCGTTCAGTACAACAAAAACTATTGTACTTGTACAATATTGTTGATAAAATATAGGATGAAATATTTTTTACAGAATTAGCAATAAATTATTTATAACCGAGAACTGAGAACATTCATTATTGAGGTTATTGAGTGAATCTATTTGACTGTTCGATGAAATTTCGCACGGCCTCGCACACTTTCCCGCTGCTGTGCCTAAAGGTATGTGCACCTAGGGATAGTAAATTTGACGATGTCAAAGCTAATCAAAGATTTTTGACGTTTTTTTATTGATATGTGAGGTTTAACGCCCCAAAACCACCATATGATTATGACAGACGCCGTAGTAGAGGGCTTCGGAAATTTCGACCACCTGGGATTCTTTAACGTGCGCCCAAATCTGAGCACACGGGCTTACAACATTTCCGCCTCCATCGGAAATGCAGCCGCCGCAGCCGGAATTCGATCCCACGACCTGCGGGTTAGCAGCCGAGTACCTATACCACCACGGCGGGGCTTTTGACGTTTTTTTTTAGAGATATCTTTCTTAATGTTGAAAAACGACCGACCAGAGATCAAGAAGTGTTTTATAGTTTGCTGTTCTCAACCAAAAGAACAAAGTGGGAAGTGAGTCAAGCCTGCTCTGAATAAATAAATTTTAATGAAGGAATACGACAGCGTAATTACGTGATTGAAACTTCGAGACTTTTGGTATGGCATGAGGAAGTATCCCAGGATGTCATTAGACAATTGAAATTTGGGGAGTTTCTTAAATATGGTGTAGGGAACTTTCGTATTATCATTTTCGTCCGAAGTTTAGCCGCTACAACACAGGTTGTGTAAGGGGTATTATTGATTGCTGGTCCGTACTCAGCTTCACAACAACAACGTTGTCGTCTTCGTCCATACAGAGTTATTTCAGCGGCTCTGCCACAGTGACATTTGCATATCTGTGACAATATTGTTCCTGTTACTGACAAAAACATTGTAGATGCTCAAAACGCACTTTATGATTTTTGTAGGCAAAATTCCTCACCATAGGCCACCTATAATTTTAATTGTTCAGAGGATGCGTAAATAGGTGTAGTACATACAGGTGATGAATCATTTACATGTACTCATCGGGAATGAACAGTAGGTGAAGCGTCATTCTGGCTAAGTCATGAAGATCACCTTTGCCATTTATCTTCTCATGTGACACTTGGTGCATTATAGGACCAGCAATGGTGTGTTTGTGTAATCCTAAATGGAGCGCAACACTAAAGACTAGACAAGACCGTGACGACGATGGCAGGCCAATGACAGCACGATGGTTGAAAATGACAATGATTATCTGAGAATTGCAAAAATTGCAAAAATTATTGGCAGATCCCACGTACCTGGGAATCGACGTTATGCGAAGCATGCGGAGGGAACGCAAACGTGTTGCGAGTTTTTATTGAGTTACACGTCGTGAAATGACGCTAAATTTATGTTCCAATATTGCATGCACAGAAATATGTTGAAGGGTTGCAGATGTTTATATAACCAGTTGTTCGCGCTTGCGCAACAAAGCCAACTGGAACATGCGTATTAGCAACACCAGAAGCTGATATGAGGCACCGATGCTCCCGAAGATGCCGGCCTGGACACTGCTACATAAATCAACTTCGGCGCATATCAACTAACCCCAACTGACGTTAACCCGACGTGACAACTGCATCGAAGAAGTACATTATATACATATATGTATATATATATATATATATATATATATATATATATATATATATATATATATATATATATATATAGAATTGTTCCTAGACCTGGCTTAGCTCTGTGGCAATATGCTTCATTGCAACGCAGAATGCTTGGCTTCGATTCCAGCTGGGACTGACATTTATTTGTGTTAGCTGCGTCGACGCTACCGATGTTGGCTATTTCTTAACGCTCGCGTTAAAATTGTCCACGTGTGTTCTCCTTGTTCCTGAGTAGATGTTAAGTGTGAATCACCTGTGGCACATAACCGCAAACCAGCGGCACATACCCGCCCCTTGGATATGTGCCAAAGTCTGGAGGGAAGCGTTTGACCAAGCACGCGGCGGGACTGTGATAATAATTCCTGTCTTGACCAGCGCGCCATATTTGTCAAACCATCTTCCCTTCCCATGCTAATTTTGGTTCACGCCAAGTTAGGGGGTGACCACAAGGGCACCCAAACATAAGCGGCTAGACAGATATATACGCTCAAAGTCGCCAAAAATCGCCAAGAAATGCTTTGCATTTAATAACAGAATCATTACGGCATCCAATGGTGACCTTCACGTTGTCTTGACGAAGCATTCCAAAGGCAAACATTACGAGCCTGCGAATCGCGAATAAACTACCAATACATTACACTCATTGGTACTGAATCCGAAGTGATGTAACCTGCTTATAAGAGCTATTCATAAAGAAATGTGTTCAAGAAAACACGAAAGGCAGAAAGGAAAGTGATAACTGAGACATAAGAGGGAAGGCTCACTCGAAGTACTCTTGAGCAGGGCTAGTGGCCAGTCCCGTGGCATTGGCACGTTCGGCAAGCGTGCGACATGTCGCTGTATTCCAGGGGTTGTCACAGCGCGTCCAGGGTAGCTCCGATGCCAGAGATGCCACAAGGTAGTAAAGTGCCCAGGCGATCACTGTGTTGTAGTACATGGCCATGTACAAGTCAAGAATGCAGATGGCGTACCCGATTCCTGCAGAGGATGCAACGAGCAAAGACCATGACGGCGATGCTCTTTCGAGCGCAGAATCATGTTTGCCGCTATTTTCATCAGCAGCATTTTTGCTCAAGAGCATCTATCTATCTATCTATCTATCTATCTTTTTATCTATCTATCTATCTACCTATCAGCCTACGTATTGGTATTAGTGGCCTCGTGATCAGCTCACGTGGGTAAGACGGTAGAAAAATATTTTTATGGAAGGGTAAAATCGTGTGACGAACATGTCTGACTGTTCATGTCATGTATAACATGAAAACTTTCCAGTCTACGTGTGAAGCCCTTTCTATTTTTTTTTCTTTATTTCCGGTTCAACATCACAAACGGGTTGCTAAGATAAATATATTACAATTCACAACGAACAATACAATAAACTTAAAAATAACTAAGCCCGTCAAGCATTACTATAACACATCACGTCCTAGAATTCCTTCATGGTCAGAAGGGCTTCTACCCTTTCTACCCATGAAGGTACACATTCGTCTGTTCTTACTACCTCAAGTAATCTTGAGATGCTTTCTTTGAAATACTCTCTTGCTGGTCTTCTGTCTGGGTCACAATGAAATCCAGCCATTCTAGAGCGCCATATACTGTGCAAGGCAGTCATTATGATAAAATCGAAAGGTAATCCATCCTCATTCTCTATTGCCAAATACCTGATCCCATGAGGGTCTAACGGGAACTCTTTTTTGATTGTCCTTTGTAATACGTCCCAAAAATAAACTCCTTCCCAACAGTGCAGAAAAACATGGTCAATAGTTTCCGGTTTCTTACAGGTTAGACAGTGTGATCCCCAAGGCATATAAAACCCCCGCTCCTCTAGGAAGGTTCTTACAGGAAGTGTTCCCGTGTGTAATTTGAAAAAGAACGTTTTCGCACTTGGAGCTGCGCGCATTTTTTTAACTCGTTTAAGTACATTCTGACCCTTGCATGCTGTATATAGCGCTCTGTACAGTGGGATGGGGAGCATCGTGTCACATAAATCTTTGTACAGTTTTTTCTTTCCAACAGACCACAGGTAGTCAGTTGAAAACCGAACACACAAAAACCGCACGCTGGCCACAACTTCCTTCATGTATCCTTGCACAGCCCCTGTGGTAGCATGAGTGCTCACAACAAACTCGGGCAACAGTCTACTTAGTTTTGTTTGACACACTGTTAATAGGAAATGATCTCTTGCCTCGCGAAAAAAGAAAAACCTATTTACTAACTGCTTGATAAACAGATGTCCTAGCCCAAGGCCTCCACACTTCACCCGTCTGAACAAATTCGTGCGACTGCACCTTTCCCAGTTAGAGCCCCACACAAACACTGCAAACACCCGATGTAATTTTTGCACATTGACCCGGGAACAGTACAGCACTTGCATCACATACCACAGCTTAGACACAAAAAACCAGTTGCATGCAGTAGCCCTAGCAAACATGGACAGATAGGTTGCATTCCACCTATTCGCTTTCTCTTTAATTTCTTTCGTTTGCTGTGTCCAATATTCATCAGTACTTTTGTATGACTCGAGCGGTACTCCGAGATATTTAACTGGCGTTCTTGTCCATTTAATGGCTGCAAAAAATTCTGGTGTTGAAGGCCAATATCCATGCCAGAAGCCGAGGCATTTGCCCCAGTTTATATGGCTTCCTGTAACTTCGGCGAAAGATTTAGAAACTCTGATTGATTCTTCAATACCGTCATAGGAAGTGCTACAAATCGCAACATCATCAGCGTATGTGAGTAATTTGACCTCTGATGATTGTACTCTAAATCCATTAATGATGTCATTCTGCAATATCGACTGACATAAAGTTTCAATATAGATGCAAAACAAAAGAGGACTAACAGGGCAACCTTGACGCACTGAGCGCTCGATTCTTATGGGGGGGCCCAATGTCTTGTTGATAATTAGTCTCGTACTACCGTTCCGATATGCCATGGCTACTCCGTCAATAATTATCTTACCAACATTAATGTGCTTCAATACTGCAAACAAAAGAGCGTGGGAAACGCAATCAAACGCTTTCTCCAGATCCAGCTGGAGTATGGCTACACGAGCATGACAGGTGTCAACATATTCGAGCACGGATCGCATTTTATGAATGTTTGTAACTATGGACCGACCTTTTATTCCACACGTTTGGTGTGGACCGACGATATCTTTTATTACTGACTGAAGTCTGGCCGCCAAAATTTTCATTAATATTTTGTAGTCTACGTTTGTCAGTGCGATTGGCCTGTACGCTGTGACGTGCCTGAGCTTTTCAACCTCGTCTGTTTTCGGAATCAGAACGGTACGCGATTCACCAAAGGATGGTGGTAATTTCTTTTCCTCATATGCCTCATTAAAAACGCCCGCGAGTATTGAAGACAATTCGCTTTTAAAACATTTGTACCACTTGGCACAAAGACCATCTGGTCCTGGAGATTTCCCAGGATTTAACTTAACAATCGCCCGTTCAACTTCAGATGCAGATATAGATAATTCCAAAGCGTTTTTCACTTCCTCACTCATTTGCGGCAGGCGTCCTAAATATTCGTCTTTAAATCTTTCTAGGTTTGCCTGTCTACACGCAAAAAGTTTTTCAAAATGACTTGAAAATACGGATAAAATGCTGTCCGTATCAGTTACTTCGTGACCATCCTTCTCTATTTTTCCGATATGATTCCGTCTAGCGTTCGTTTTCTCCACCCCTAACGCTCTTTTGGTTGGCGTCTCTCCAGCCGCTAAAGCCTCAGCCCTAGCGCGGACGAGTGCACCGCGGTAGCGTTCCTCGTCATGCAGTGCAAGTTTCTGCTTAATATTGCGTATGTCCATTTTATATTCTCCCGGTTGTTTGCACTCCAAGTCTATAAGTCTTTCCAAAGTCTTTCGGAGTTCTTTTTCTTTCTTTTTCTTTTCATAACTCAATGTGCAAGAACGATCAATAGCTTTTATTTTTATTCGCTGCTTGAACTCTTCCCATTGTTCTGCAAGTTTAGCTCCATCATCCATATTTATATCATTGATGCAGTTCATAACCTGATCTAAGAAATATTCGTCAGTAATCAAAGTGGAATTCATTTTCCACAGCTCCCATGAGAAAGTTCCACCTTGTGTTTTCTCTCCCATATCACATTTAACTAAACAGTGATCGCTAAAGTGTATTGGGTAAACAGCATATGTCTTGCAGTGGGCTATTAATTCAAGCGACACGTAAATGCGATCAAGGCGCGCATGGCTATTCCCCTGAAAATGTGTGAAACGCACCTCCCGCGTTCCCTCCATACAGCTGCCCACGTCTTCTAACTCGAATTGAGTAACTACGTCCGCTAGCGTCCTACTACTTTTATCGTAATTGGCGCGTCCGTTTGCTCGATCTCGCCCATTGAGGACGCAGTTAAAATCACCAAGTAATACAGACTTCCTTTCCAACGTGAGGTGCTGCTTTAGGTTTGAAAAAAAGAGTGATCGGTCCTCACAAATGGTTGGTGCATAAATACACACTATACGCCACTGACATTCATTGAATACAAAATCACAGAAAACCAATCTACCAGATGGGCAAGCGAAGGTATCTTGCACTACCAGACCCGGTAACTTCTTAATGAACAAAACGCAGCCTGCAGACGTGCCTATTGCTTGACTTACAATAGCGTGGTAACGCACCGTAAACCTCAGCACCATGCACCGGGTCTCCTCCTCACCGTCTACTTTTGTTTCTTGTACAGCTAGTACATCCAGATCATGATCCACAAGTAGCCTGTAGACTTGGCTCTGTTTCCGCTTGGTGGCTAGACCTCGAACATTTAACGTTGCCACTCTAAGTTTCGGTGCAACAGCCATGTCTACACAGTGAAGAAGTTAGCCCGGGGCATGGTGCTTACCTTCGGCGTCTAGCATAGAGCTAGACATCTTCGGAGCCTCCAGGTGGACCCGTGCCACTGGAGGACAAAGGTGGCCAGTGTTTGTCCGATATCGGGTTGGGACGCAGCCTCGTGCTGCTGCGTCTGAACGAAGTCGCCTTCGCAGGTGGCCCCTCTTCTTGCTTTTCGCTGGACGCCTCACGCCGTCCTGCAGACTGCTCGCGGGGTCTTTTGCTTGGCGCCCCACCACTGATGCTCTCGCACGACACTGGAAGTTCGGTTAATTCCACCGGCTCGGGCTCCTTCGATGAAGTGCTTGTGAAGCCTTCTTCGGTTTGGCCGGCTGGCTCTTGAGTAACCACCTCCCCAGATTCTATGTCTGCTTTGGCTGTTGGTTCATCACCACCAGTCGGTGTATCTGTACCTGTTGAAGCTTCAGGGTTCACCGCGTCGCCTGCACCTTTCGCCGCGTCTTCAGCCTCGGTCACGTCCATCACCAACTCTGCTGTGTCGTCACCTTCGGCTGATCCGATAGCCGATGCGTACGTGCGCATGCACGCATCTTCGCTGTGGCCGAACCGCCGACAACGCGAGCATCGGGGTACCTTACACTCTCTTCTAACATGGCCGGTACCTTGGCAGCGCAGACACTGCATTGGCCGACCAGGTGCAACCACAAGTGCCAGTTCACCAGCCACTCTGATTTGATGGGGGAGGTCTTCAACCTTCACGCCACTCTTGAGCTTAAGAAGCACAGTCCGTGTGGTTGAGCCCTTGTCGCTGACACCCTGAACACGCCAATGCTCCCGTGTGACTTGTACGACCTTCCCAAAAGCCGCCAACGCCGTTCGCACGTCTTCATCGTTGACGCCGTACAGCAGCCAATGAAGACGCAGCCGCACCTGCTGATCCTGGGGGTCTACGATGATGCAGCGTCGGCCCTTGACTTTTAGCTCCTTCACATCCAGCAAGCGTTTCGTAGCGTCCGCGTTGTTCATGGTGACTGCCCAGACATGATTAATCTGGTAGGCCCCCAGTGCCAACACCTCCGGCAGCAGTCCTGTAGGTCCGAGCGCGTCTCGGAAATCTTCGACTCGATACGGTCTGCCGCGCACATCACCGTGTAAAAACACGGTGTTTTGCGCGACGCGTCCCTTGGGCAGTGGTGGCAAAATGATCTCATATCCTGCGTCTTGGTCTTCGGTCATCCTGTTACCGCGGCTAGTATGTGCCGCAAACGCCGCTCCTACGGAGCACATGATTCCTGCGTCCGACGCGCGTGAGTGCCGACGAAAGAATGGTGTGAAGCCCTTTCTATCATAAAATTCTTGTCAGATCCCACGTAACTGGGAATTGACGTTATGCGAAGCATGCGGAGGTAAGGTGACCGTGTTGAAAATTTTTTGATTGAGCGACACGTCATGTAGTGACACTAAATAATTGTGGAATTGCTGCACGTACAGATATATGTTCAAGAGTTGAAGGTGTGTAGATGACCAGCTGTTTGCACTAGCGCAACGATGTCAACTGGAACATGCGTATTAGTAACACCAGAAGCTGATATGAAACACCGATGCTCGCGAAGATGCTGGTCCTGGACACTGCTGCATCAATCAACTTCAGCGCATGCCACCTAACCACAATTGACGTTAACCCCTCTTAACAGCTCTATCAAATGAGTACATATTTAATGTTTATTAACTTGGGTAAGCGGCAGTGCAACCACTTTTGACGTTTCACGAAGATTTGCGTCTATTCGAAAAATAGTTGCAAGTCATGGTGCAGCTCTGTGGTAGACTGCTTGACTGCCACGCAGAATACTTGGCTTTGATTTTTGCTAGGACCCTGAAATTTATTATTCGCATTCGTCGGGGGCAAACGGTGCCTATGTCAGACATAATTAATCGACGTAGCGCGTTAAAACCATAGGACAAGGGAAGGGACAGAAGGGAGCACTTACTTCCAACAAAATTTCATTTAGAGGAGCGTACATATATATGCTCACGAAATTCGAATACAACAAACAAACAGATGTAAAACCCTCTATTGCCATGCGCTAAAAACTTATGATCTCAAAAACGACAATTCTTCATCACAAAGACCGAGAGAAGGAGTGCTGACGCAGTTCAGCCCTAATCTACTAATCCTTTTTGCTTCAATAATCTCCCTTGTCACTTTATTTCTGTTTTTTACTATGATTACCGTACCATGAAAAAGTGGTTTGCAGCCACACGTGCTGCAATGTAGTGCCAAAAAACCATCTCGACCATTTTTTGCGTTGCAAGCGTGTTCGCGGAACCGGTCATCAATACACCTGCCAGTTTGTCTTATGTAGTGTTTACCGCATGAAATAGGTATCTGATAGATTACAAATTGCGCGCATGTGACAAACAGTGTTAAGTGCTTTTTAGAGCATCCCGGTTTTGCATGTGAAACAACTCTCATACACAAGTACGAAAGCTTTTTCGGGGCAGAAAACACCACCTTTACATTGGCCCACTCTTCCACCTTTTTCAAGTTGTGGGAGATTCCATGCAGATAAGGCACTTACGGCAAGCTTCTGACGTCTTACTGGCTCAACATGAGCGAGAGCTTGCTGCAAGGACTGAAGCTTGACCAGCATTCTCGCGACGGAAACCTGTACGTGAGAGGGGTAGCCAGCGTCCAGAAGTCGTTCTGCTTGTTCCTTGAAACTAGCTGCCATCAGATGTGGACAAGACTTCTGTAAGGCATTACTAAAGCATGTACTTACAATGCCTCGTTTTACGAGCTTAGTATTGGCGGAGTGGTACGGAAGCAAGGGCTTGTTACTCCCCGGTTTGCACGTCCAACAAATGTGGTCTCGGTGAAAAATGAGAGCGATATCTAAAAATCTGAGAGTGTTATGAACAGGCAACTCATGGGTTAAAACAAGGGGACTAAACCGCTCCTTGATGAAGTTGAAGATATCTAGGGCACAAAAAGTGGGGTCACAGTCAAGAAGAATGAGGAAGTCGTCCACAAATCTAAAGATGCGCATGATTGGGTTGTCGCTAAGGTCACCGGAAACGGTTCTGTCTAGCATGGCTAAAAACAAATTACTTAAGATTGGAGCAATACATGATTCAGTACAAATGCCCTCCTTTTGAAGGTGGGGCTTCCCGTTCCATTGAATAAAAGTAGATTGCAAATAAAAGGATAAAAGTTCTAAAAAGCTACTAGACGATATACCAGCACTATTCTCAAATGTTATGCTACCAATCTTTTCAATGCACTCTTCTACACAACTAAGAATCGATTTGTGAGGCAACGAATAATACAGATCTTTTACGTACAAACCGAGGAGTAACGAACTTTTGCTTCTGTACCACTCCGCTCATACTAAGCTCGTAAAACGAGGCATTGTAAACATGTGCTTTAGTAACGCCTTACAGAAGTCTTGTCCACATCTGATGGCAGCTAGTTTCGTGAAACAAGCAGAACGACTTCTGGACGCTGGCTACCCCTCTCTCGTACAGGTTTCCGTCGCGGGAATTCTGGTCAAGAAGTTTCAGTCCTTGCAGCAAGCTGTCACTTATGTTGAGCCAGTAAGACGTCAGAAGCTTGCCGTAGTGCCTTATCTGCATGGAATCTCCCACAACTTGAAAAAAGGTGGAAGAGCGGGCCAATGTAAAGGTGGTGTTTTCTGCTCCGAAAAAGCTCTCGTACTTGTGTATGAGAGTTGTTTCACATGCAAAACCGGGATGCTCTAAAAAGCACTTAACACTGTTTCTCATATGCGCGCAATTTGTAATCTATCAGATACCTATTTCATGCGGTAAACACTACATAAGACAAACTGGCAGGTGTATTGATGACCGGTTCTGCGAACACGCTTGCAACGCAAAAAATGGTCGAGATAGTTTTTTGGCACTACATTGCAGCACGTGTGGCTGCAAACCACTTTTTTATGGTACGGTAATCATAGGAAAAAACAGAAATAAAGTGACAAGGGAGATTATTGAAGCAGAAAGCATTAGTAGATTAGGGCTGAACTGCTTTTAGCACTCCTTCTCTCAGTCTTTGTGATAAAGAATTGTCGTTTTTGAGATTATAAGTTTTCAGCGCGTGGCAATAGAGTGTTTTACATCTGTTTGTCTGTTGTATTCGAATTTCATGAGCATATATATGTACGCTCCTCGAAATAAAATTTTGTTGGAAGTAAGCGCTCCCTTCTGTCCCTTTCCTTGTCCTATGATTCTAACGTGCTACGTCGATTAATTATGTCTTACCAACATACCCAACTTTATACTCTAGCCTCTGCCAGGTTTTTTAAGCATAACATTTATTTTATGCTTTCGTTGAGTCGATGCTGCCGATGTCGGGTATTGCTTAACGCTCACGCGTGAAAGTTGCCCATGTGTGTTCTCGTCGTTCCTGGTTATGCACTAAGCGTCAATCACCTCAGGCACGTACCCGCGTATCAGCGGCACATACCCACCCGTGGATATATGCCACTGTCGGGGGGAAGGAAAGCTTTTGACGACGGACGCGACGGGATTGTGACATAATTTATGTCTTGACCAGCACGTCATATTCGTCAAATCATCTTACCCTGCTATGCTAACTTTGGTTCAGGCAGAGTTCAGGGGGTGACAACAAAAGCACGCAAACGTAACCGGCTATACTCGGTGACAGCTTTTCTTGACAGCACTGTGGAAGCTATAGAGCCGAACCGCCTGCATGCGCGCACGCCAGGAAATAGTACCTATTTTATTTTCTGATTCTAATAGCTACTTGGCCCGTATAAATAAAACTTTCTTCATTATAAGGATAGAACAAGTATGGGACGCTGTTCATGGAAAAGAAGTTATCGTGCGCCCTAGTTTTTTTTTTATTTCTTGGAAGGCACCACGTTTTCCGCACGCCGGCTGCGTCTGCTGCTTGCTCTTGCAGCGGCGAGCACAGCAGCGGCCGTGGAAAAGCTGCTCATCGTTGGGACGCGCCGTCTTTTATACATCCCACATCGAACTTTCCAGCCTTATCACTGGTGGCCACGCAAGCTCTGAAATAAGCTTCACTGTTGACGTCTTGCGCGCAATCTTAACAACGATCTACAACAATTGTGAGGCTTCTCGAACACTGAGGCACAGTCTGCGCCGATAATTGCTGACAGCCTTTGAGGGCGTAAACCGAATACCGCAAAACTGAAACAAGACAGGCCCGTGGCCAGATCGTGCCGCAAGCGGCCTTCCATTTCACCTTTACCAGGGCTCAATACCGTAAACGTTAACAATCGATCACGTGTGGCGCGTACCCGTATATACTGGGCTGAACACAGAACCTAAACTTCACTGTTATAAAGGCTGAATAATGCTGGGAAAACGTTCTGAACAACGGAAAATTTTATACGTAACAGTATATAAACAGCACAGTAACTAGCTGCATGTATGCACTCTCATCAAAGTTTAACTCTGACGTTCCCAATTTGCATGCATACATTTTGCTATAATAAACACACTAGCGCAGCGAGCAAGCGAAAACCGAAACTGGAACCGAAATCGGCTGCAAGCTGCCGGACTACTTGCGTAGTAACACAAATGTGCGGAGGCCCCGCCTCCGTAGCCTTCGCTCCAATGTCAAGAAAAGCTGTCGCCGAGAATAGATATATAGATACACAGATAGATACGCTGAATGTTTCTGAAGTTCGCTAAGAAGTGCTTCGCACTCAAAATCATATTTGGCCTGTTGGTGTGAATCTATCTTAGTAGGAAGCGCAGAAGAATTACACGGAAACATGGACCATTAAACAGGTGTGGCACATACCATAATACTACGGGATGCGTGTATGCTCCATAGGTGACTGACGGCTTATGTCTAACCAGGAACATGAAGAACGGACACCGGTAATTGAAATGCGGATACCGTTTAAAAAAACTAACATCAACAGCGTTGGCCCGATGAGGGCAAAATAAAAATATTAGGGTCCAAGCAAGAAAATACACAATGCAGGCGTAACGTGGGTGAAACGTAATTTGTGGTTGCTGCACTCGCGATGGAATTTTATAAAAAGTGGTTATGTAGTCCTATTATACAAGCGTCACGTCTGGTTAACGTCAATCGCATAGTTAGGTGCCATCTATTGGAACTGGTCTACGTAGAACTTACCAGGGCTGCCTCTTAGCAAGCGCAAGCGCTACATAACGGCTCACCGCTTAAGGGATTGGTGGTATCTCATTTGTGGTCCGCTTCGTTAGGCCTCTGCAAACAATTGGCTATATGAAACACATGCAACGGCTAAGCATCTGTACCGATGTTTAGAGGAATTTCCTAACGCTTCAATCTCAGTAACAAAATTACACCGTAGTCACTTTTCTTCCGCGTGCTTTGAATCAAATCACTTTCCATGGCACTAGAAATCTGTGCAATTTTAAATGATAGCTTAATTAGAGGCAGCATTATAAATGCGTAAACATAGACAATGATGAATGTGTAAGTTTATTTTCCTTGACATTTTCAAGCAATATAGGTGACCATTTTAGAAAAATATAGTTAGAATGTATATGCAATTTAACGGTTTTTTAACATCCATCGGAAATGTCGTAGCATTTCCTTTGCTTTAGCACAGTGCTCTCACTTGTACTATATCACATACGGCTTATGTAAGTGTTGATTTTCTCTTTAAGGAAGCTGCTGTTTTACTAAATTGTTGCCAATCCCAGGATGTCCTTTCGTTATACTTTCTTATCTTGCGTACACGTCTTTCCAAACTGGATTTATCGATTTTCTAGGCTTCATAGATTGAGTTATAGTAGCCAGCTTGAAATCTGTAGTTTATTTATTTTTAAAACTGTTGATTAGCTGTCGATTTATACGAGCACAGGCACTCGTATGAAACGAACAGGAAAAAAAACACAATACAAGCGCTTTCAACTGCAGTTCAATAAAAAAAACGAAATATATTTCACGCGTACAATACCACCCATGCATCAACACACAGAAGTACTACTGAATCACTTACGTCACACTTCGGGTAAAGCTGAGCATGAAAAAGAACAGAAGTCACAAAAATATACCTGACAATTTTAGCAAGGCTATATGCTGTGCGGTGTGGTATAAATAAAAAAACAACTTTATAAAATGGCGTGAGTAACGGCTCTGTTACATATTTAGTACCTTTTTATAATAGAGAAGGCTTCACAAATTTTGCTCATCATCTTGTCCAAATGGCAGAAGAAAAGTGCGGCACATTAACTGTGCATTCAGATTGCAAGTAGGGCACGGCGGAGTAGGTAGCAAACAGGGCCTTCAGGCGTATTTGTGCGCTCATTGGGGTGCAGATTCAAGCAGCTACGCGTCCAACCAACGCAAACACGACTACGTGGGATGCTATGGAACATCCACTATCCATATGTTTGGAGGCGTATTCGTTAGCTGTCAACCCCGAGTTCCACTTGATGCGTCTGTGAACTGTTACGCATTTTCACGCACCTTGTTTTTGGCAAAAAGAATGAAGCTACCTGAACCACACGCCAATAACCTATTGAAGGCTAAATGACAGACCATGCAGATATAGTATCACAGCAACTTTTGTCATCTCTCTCTCTTTCAATGTGGTCACGTGTCTCTTCTCGTTTCTCCTTTGGACTTAGATTGCGGAGACTGTGGATGGTCAGCTAGTTTCGCAGGCACCTCCGTTTTGTTCTGTCATTAGCACTAGATAGCAGTAAAAACTTCTAAAGCACTTCATATTAGAAAAAAGGTCAAATGTGTGGGTCAGCCATCGCCCGTGTTAACTGATAAAGAAGTATATTTAAGTGAAATAACAGTTGGTTGAGTGAATGTTGCTTACAGAAGACTGAGCGTGGAGCGAAAAATACAGCAAACAAGCAAAATGAAAACACAAGGAAGCTCACTACTAGCAACTGAATTATTTATTCTAAAAAAAACATATTTAGGACATAGCCAAACTAAATAGAACTAAAGGAGTCGGCGTGTAAATATAAAAGAACATACAAACTTTCAGCACGATCAGTTGTCTTGTTGTTCATGAAAGCTATCTTTCATTCGTATAGAAAGATAGATCGGTGACTAGTGTAATAAGGCCTCTACCACCGGATAATAAATGTCTTTAAAATCTCCCTCTGCGTTGACCCCTTACGTGTCTACATCGCAGTTTTCTAAACAAAAAAAGCTTGCAGCTGCCTTTGCACGTGTTGCAGTGCAACACCAGATACCTGCACGGCGTACCAATCAAGAGACTGATGTGGTCGCACATAAAAGCACGTTTCTTTTTTGTCACCAACTGGCCCAGTTTCCAGTCTATTTATAATAGCACGTTCCAGTTTGCCTATCACAAAACATCTGCCCACACGGCAATGGTATTCTACACAGCACACTACGTGCGCACGAAACAAACTGTTTGACGTTTTTGAAGCTACATTTTTTATTGCATTGCTCGGGCTTGCGTAATCGCTTCCTCAACACTGAGCAAATGCGACGCACTTTTTCCTCCGCAGAACGCCGCGTTAACTCCGTACCTGGAAGCCACAATCTCAGTGCCATAAGTGAGCCAGAGAACGTAAGGGTGTATGAATACTTTTTTCCAGTAAAGTCGCTTCCCAGGCTGTTTTCTCCAGCACCGTTTGATATTTTTCCAAGTGGCCGCTACGACTTTCTCAGGAAAACAAGCTTAGTAAAAACTTTTGTTAATAAAGTGTGTACGTGACTTGTGAACGTTAATTTTGGCAGGTCAACGCAGTGCCACTTTTTCCCAGCCGGCAGTGTCCTGAGCTGTACTCAAGAAGTAACTTCACAGTTCAAATGGACAAACATCCAACAAACATAATCTTCTTGAAAGAACAACTGCAAATACAAAAATTTGAGATGATTGTTGTACAACTTTCACGCATAGCCACAAGTGGCTTCTCCGCATTGAGCCGATAGGACAAAATACCGGCCTATAATTGGAATTCAGTATTCAATACGGCGCTGTATGTCATGTAGTTTTCTAATAAAAGGTCGAAGTGCCCTACATAGTACCAGTTAGAAATACTAGATGTATATTTGCTCTTCAAAACGCGTCGTAGAAATGCAGCGCCACCCGCATTAGAAGGGAGCTAGACATCATGAGGGTAAATACCGGTTGCTGTATATGTTCTGTTTTGTTTGCTGTGTTGCGTACTATTACTCTGCTGATGTTCGTTCTGCATATGTGACGTGGTTCAAGTAATTTATGCAGTTCACTGTTTTTACAAAATGCTCAACATAATTTTTTAAACATTAGTCTTAACGCAGCAGGAGTGATTCTATTCTTAGAGAGAGTTGATGCACTCTAGTCCTACCAGATTTTAAAACTCTGAGAGATTTGCGCAACTCCCACAGAGGGTGTATGAACTCCAATTAAAAGGCGCACATGACTGTACTCTGGCGAGGGAGCTTGTTCACTCACGTTCAGCCAGAATACCACCACTCTGTCGAGAGAGTGTGCTTACTCTGTGCCGAAGAAAGTTTCCAGCACTCCTGAAAAAAGAGTGAAATATGGGACAAGCTTCTATTTCCGCTCAGAGAGTTTCCAGCACTCTCTTGGGGCAGTGAGTGTATAAGTCATGACGATGAAGACGATGTTTACCATGAATAAGGACTGGCTTGTGAAGTAGATGAAGTCTCGTTGTGATTACAATGCTGTTCGTATGACTGTAAACAACCAACAACCGCCAATGGAACTAGCCAGGCCTCATCTTTGTGAATTTCAGGCTAGATTCGATGCACAAAGCAGTAATAATCCAAGCACAACAAAATTGACAACTCGACACAACACACAAGTTATGACCAATAAACACTCTATACAACTGTAGCCCACTTGGTACTCACATGCGTTAGTGGTCCCTGTCACGGGTGATTTATTGTAACATCGAATGATCACCTTTCTTCGCCCATTCATCATTATTCGCTTCGTGGAGTTGCCATCATTTTTTTTCGGCCTCCGCTATTGACAATCAAATGTATGTTTACTGTACCTTCAACTGCATTCAAAGAGTCGCACATTCATCAGAAAGGTTTCCTTCTGAAAGTAAACTAAAAATTTACACCGTAAAACAACTGAAAAAAGCAAAAGCGCGCCTTGTGAGTACTGTGAAACGCCCAGTATTCTATATCAGACACACCAAACCTTATAGGTCTCGGGCCCTTATTCTCAGGCTATTGCAAACGGAGTTGTACTCTTACATAAGACCCTTAGGTGCCATTTATCCCGAAGTGTTCCCCAATTGTTCTTGGCCTGTGTGCGGAAATGTATCCACGCTTGCACACATGTGGTAGTGTAGGACTGTGTAGCCTAACACCGATATAGTTGGCCATGTGAGAGGCGGCCCTCCAAAGTTGTCTGGTATGCGACCAACTCCGGGCCATCCAGCATTCCCGCAGAGCAAAAAACGAGCTTCGCCTGGCAGTCTTGATGTGAAAGTCACCCAATACGCGATAACTTGCGTCTTGCCACACATCAACAAAGTTTCCACCCCCCCCCCCCACACACACACCAAACTTCGAAGGCATGTTGCATTCTTTCCAAAAAGCTAAATATGTCGATGTTTGTTTAGTACTAACAACAATAATGATTGTTGATGTTTAACGGCCCCATTAGAGCGCTGCACGAGCCTGAGACGGCCTGATCCACCGACTGCGCCGTGCCGTTCGAAGCGCTTTCTGTTGGGACCGGGCCGGGCTTAAGGGTGCGGGCCGTGGCTGGGCCAGGGCTTGAGGCTGTGGGCAGGGCCGGACTTGAGCCCAGTGATTGAAAAACCAAAGTCGAGACTTCGAGCACATAAAAGCATTATGCATTGCATGGTCTATTCTGTGCCAAACTGAAATGACACGCGCTAGGAGTTGGGGGAAATCGAAGCTCACTATGATCAAGTTCATGTTACCTCGGTGTGATACGGTACAGAACCTACTGAATTTAAGTGGAAATCCTCGGTTGGAAGACCTCACTATACGGCCATGTAGATTGACGTCAAATTATAGGGGCCCTTTAAGTAGGCCAACAATAAGCTTGTGCAGGACAAAGTAGCAACGCTGTCCTTTGTATTGATGTACAGACAGAATCACACTTGCCTATAGAGCACTGCAGTGCATGGCTCTCGACGCTATTGCTACCCACGGCGTCTACCCAACGTTAGCTACCATTCTGTTCATGCTCGAATTAGAGCACAAAGGCCTAGCTTGCAGTAGCGCCATGTTTGGTATAATAGAGGCGTTGGTGTGTACATATTTCTGCAGAAAACGGCAGCTACAGCGCCTGACTTGCTGCTCTGAACAAGCGTGATTTCATCTGGGTTACACAAAACTGAAGAAGCACTACTGCTTCAACAGACTCACCAAAAGTGTGCAAGCTCATGTCGAGGATGCTAGATTTTTTTTAAATAAAGCTTCTTGAAATTATATGAACCATAGCAGGGTTTTAGATTATAGCAATGTTCTTGTGGCCGTCTTTCCGACATTTTGGTGTTATTGATGAGTGCTGCAAAGTAGATTGTGCAATGCATGCGCGCGCATAACGGCCTACGGTTGAGGCTCGTTCACGCCAAAAGTGGGGCGGCTTAAGCGGCAAGTTGAGAAAGTGGAAAGGGGGGAACCTCCTCTTCAGGCGGAAAATGCGGCAGAAAAACAAGGCAAAAAGGACGATCACTGCCGAAGCAATTTATTGCAGCCTGCCGAAACTCCCCGTTTTGCCGCAGCCAGTCTGAACGCCATACAGTGGAGGTGCGGTGGTGGCGCGGGTTCCTCTTTAGGAGGAGCCTTGTCACGTCATAGCAAAAAGTGCGCGAAAGCGCGAAATGCCCGCCTCCTCTGCTGCGCGGTGATCCAAAGTACGCGGGTGGTCTGAACAAAAGCACGCTCTCGCCGCCTTGCCACTTTGAAAGGTGCGCTTGCCTGCTCTGCAGCGCAACCTCCGATAGGAACCTGCCTTTGGAGGTAGCGTTTATTTTTTCTTGCACTGACCTTACTTATGTAGCCACCCAATGCTACTTGGTATCATTTCACGGTGGCTATAAGAACGTAAGTCACCTGAAATAAAACCTTATCGTTCAGACAGTTTTCATCTGGTGTATACTTCTTGAATGCTGTGCGCTCCACCTGTCGTCACGACGTAGCGAAGGCAAAGAGAAACCCACCCACTTAAAACTAAGAACTTCACTGCTTCAGCAACTGCGTACCAGGTGCCACCGGTTGACTATCGGAAGGACGAGTGGCCATCGTACGTCATTTGCAAGAGTCTTACTTTGAAGGCAACAACATCACGGAACATGAGCAGAAGGAAGCACTTCTCGTTTTGGCTCGCGGATCAAGTTCCATTGACGTCCTCTGTAGCGGTGCGGTTCTCAGAAGTTGACAAGGAAGCGGTGGAAATTTCGCAACGCGTCTTTGATCTCCTGCAAAACGAAGGTGCGGAGAACTTCAGCTTTTTCACTCGTTTTGAAAATGAAAATGAATTTCTCTGCAGTGTATCGTCGAGCTCTGTCCACTTGCCGACAACTGCAACTTCGGCAGCATGATGGGGTGAATGCTGCAGGACAAGATAGTATGCGGAATTCGAAACACAGAGCTACAAAAAGTACTACTGTGTCGATGAAAACTGATTTTGAAGGAAGCCAAGGGCATGGTGCTCGCATCAGAGGCGGCGGTTCAAGGCATCCAGCTTATAGAGAACTTCGATGCGAAGATGGAACCAGAATTACATGGTTGGCTGAAGGGCGGCCAATAAGTAAGCAAGTTTGCAACAAATGTCGAAAGTGTGCAAAAAAAACTTACTCATTTTGAACTTTTTCGTACGAAAACGCTAAGTGGTTGAAGTGCAGAAAAATGGGGCATACACCCGTATTAGGGCTAATGGAAGGAGGCACAGTACTTTCGCGCTAAGTGAAGGTTCCGAAGAGAAATTTTGCATGTGTTGAAGAAAGACAAGTTCATCAAGATCTGTGGGGACTATAAGGTAACCGTTAATTCTGCATACGTCACTGAACAGTATTCGCTTCCAGTCATCGATACATTTTTGCAGCGCTGCACAAGGAAGCCGTCTATAGCAGCCTAGACTTATAGGCCGCCTGCAACCAGATTTCATTAGATGACGAATCAAGAAATTCAGCCATAATTAGTGTCCCCAAATGGTTGTTTTGCTACAATCGCTTAGCTTTCGGGGAGGCCGAATACACCATCTATCTTCCAGCTCACTGTGTAAAATGTGTTTGGTGGTCTAAATGTACATCCATATTTAGAGGATGTCATTGTGGCATAAGGGAAAGCAGAGAGCGGTATATGAAAGCTCTGCTCTAGTGGTTCCGTAAAGGTTGCATAAAAATAAGAGAGGATAAATGCTCCTTCAAGTAGACGTAAGTGTCCTATCTGAGACACAAAACCACGAATTACGGACTTCAGTCACAGAAGAAAAGGTCAGAGCTTTGTCAGAAAGGCGAAGCAATGAACATAATAGGAATGAATAAGAAGGTCATGCGCAGAATAGCAAGCAGATCGAAACGTGCCCGGCACTTCTCACGCCCAGGGTACTATGGCACCGACGAACCAAGCAACGCAGCCAATTCACACGACGGAGAAGCTGCAGTCGCATTAGATCTCAGCAGGGGCTTTTTAGGGTCCACATTGATGACACGGATAGCATTAGGGGGCCAATGCAGCATTCACAATCAAAATCGTTTACGTCATTGCAACCACTACTTTGCCAAAGCCAATATCGACGGTACCAGACCAGGGACTAAAAGCAACGTGACAGCACTCAGTGAAGACAACTCGATGGAGCGTGGTGAGGTGTCTCAACTGTGCGAAGAGTACCAGATGAGACAACTGTGTGAGTCGTCCTATGAGTGTACCAAGTTCCAGTGCGTGTGAATACTAGTGCCTAAAGTATAAGCGTCTGGTTGGGACGCATTGGCGGTGTGCAGGTCTGTAATAAGTTCGTGTCACTAGCGACTGTTCGAAAACATGCGAAGAGCACGTTTGACCACCCGTGCCACAGTCTTCAAAGCAAGCGGGTCGCAGTGTTTGAATGACAGAAGGTGTGCGACATTAACCCTGTTATGTTTACAGTGATTGCCTTTGTTATTATTGTGTTGCGTTGTGTCATGTCAAGACTAAGGGTTATCCGTGACACAACGTACTGAAAGCTGGGAAGAGTATGGTAAGACACTAAAACCCAAACCGAAACTGAAGAGAACCGAAGGTGACGAAGGTGCGCGTACACAGAAGAACTTGGCCCGTGTCGACTAGTTGACATCAGTGCGTTCGAGAACGCGGCAGCTAGCAAGAACACAGTTTTTTTAACCTGAGGAACGGAAGAGGACCGAGCTAGAGTACCAGCCAGCCGGGGTGACCTCGGCGTGTCCTCAAGGCGAGCGAGTATTCCTAACCCCATTTCGCATTGCTGTTTTTGCGGTGAACGAATCAGCCATCTGGGCGAGCAGCTTTTCAGAGGCGGAGATCCTGGCCTTGGTGTTACGTCTGAACGGACCCGGCAAAACTGTTCACAGAGATCATGGTAATGGCACCACGTACTAGTGGGCAGCCCGGAGCTGAAGGCGTGGAGTCGGCGACACGTCAGGTGCTACGTGGGTCTACGAGTTCCTGAGAGAGCAGTTCGTCGTCTGTTCATGCGCCGTCATGAAACTTCATCGTACACGCTACTACAACTCGTCGTGATTCTACCGCTCAGTGCGTGTATCGTGTAGAATAAACGACACCGGTTGAGAGTTAAAGAATATGTTTACAGCACAGACTAATTTCTGCCATAGTGTTCCTTGCGAACGCTTTCGCTGGTCTTCGTCTTCTTCTCTGTGTTCACGCGCGAGCTCGTGCCTTTGCGCACTAAAGAAACAATCAGCATTTTTCGCCCCCAAAAATGCACGCAATTTAAGTCTTTTGAGAGAGCGAAAGCTCAATGGGGTAGAGATGTTGGACAGCTCTTCATATGACAGATCTGTTGGCTGTCTTCACTGAACTGGCTCAGACGAACCAATAGCGTCCTTGGTGTAGCTCAATGATGGTTCCCGTCCTGCAAAGTTGCCGTGATGCTCTATCTTCATAGACGAGCACTGGTTCCCCTTTTTAAGGTGGTTCAAATCTCAAGCTTGTATACCGGCATGGTGCGCACATCGGAGGCTCAGCTGATAATCTTTTCTCCATCTTCTCCAAAAGTCTTCAATTAACCGTGCGCGATGCATTAATCTTCTTGTGTGTGAGGCTTTCGAGCTTGAAAGGTTTACTTCTCATTGGTTGTAAGGAATACTAGTGATTCTTTTCCCAGTCAAGAAATGAGCTGGTGTCAATACTTTACTTTCTTCTGTTGATGATAAGCATGTGAGGGGCCTCGAATTTACCATGGCTTCTGCATCGTTCAGCACTGTGGTCAGCTCGTAATACGTGAGCCTTTGCTGGCCAAGAATCTTCCTTAGAGTAGACTTCAGTGTCCTGACCATTCTTTCCCAGGAGCCTTCCCACCATGCTGCCCTTTCTGCAAATAACTTCTATTTGAGCTTTCTTGTGAGCAGTATTCTTGAAATTCATCGTTGAATTACACAGTTAATAAGAATGCGTTTTGCTTCGAAGTCTTCTTGAAAGTTTGGGTGGGATTTGTCGGTAAATATACCACCCGGCATTCCACGGTGGGAGGTGAACATACGAAAAGCCAGCATGAAGCTGTCCGCTGATACATCCAAGATCAACTCTAGGTGTATAGCTGTTGCGACCGCGCACGTCAAAAGAACTATGTAACTTTTTTCAAAATGAATTGTTGGACCGGTGAAATCTATTTCCACAGTTTGAAAATAATCGGAACGACACACCCTCTCTCGTGGTAACGGGGCCACAAAGGCGCTCATTTATTTGGCTCTGTACTTCGCACATATGTTGCGATCCCCCAAAAATTTGGTTAGCCTCGGGGTACCCCAAAGTTTTCTCTAATTTCACTTAGCGTGTCTTGTACACCTTCTCGAAGAGTGCGCCGATGACAGTCACGGACGAGAAGCTTAGTGAAGTCATGATGCGGAGAAAAAAGAACAGGATGTTTCAACGTTTTGATTTCTAGTGCTAGTTGCAGCCTGCCTCTTATACGCAGTTGCCTTTCCGCATCCAGAAAAGGATGACGTGTCTTGACACTGGAACGTGGATTTAACAAGTTCCCCTTGTCGACTTCGTTATTCTCTCACATACTACTTCTTGCGGTACTTTAATCCAATAGTCTTCAGCCTTATTCATGTCCTTGTCTGTTATGCTCAATGATTTCTTCCAAAGGTACGGATTCCTACAACTCTCAATGAATATAAAAAACCACGCTGTAATTCGCTGGACTCATATAAGACTGGAGTGTCTTCCCAGGTCAATATTGGAGAAAACTTTTGCACTTGTAGACTTGCACGATGCTTGGATCGTGGAAGTCGGTTTCTCCACCCGGCGCATTCAGTGTGTTCATCGGTAATGCTTCTTCCTCCTCCTTTCTTCATAATGAACCCTGTGACCATAGTCTGTAGTGGCTCAGTGATTGCAACGTTGTGCCCCGTGTGAAATAACCTGCGGGGTTGTCAGTCCCAGGACAATGTCACGATCAATTTTTGTCAAAGATACGTTGAATTTCTGACACCCTGTTGCCTTTACAAACTTATGCAGTTGCGATGACGATCCTCGGATTTAATGTAGGGCGACAGTTGAATCAGTCCAGAAGTTCACGTTTATATTCTGTTGAAATGTCTTGAGGGTCTTAATAAGGAACGTCACCAGTCTAGTTGTAAGTACCGCATCAAGGAGTTCACGTCTGAATAGCGTAACTGTCTGTAAAATTGCAACTCTTCATTTAGTCATGAAAAGCGCCGTAGTAAGGTCATTTTTCTGTCCAACAAATCTCAAATAAGCGCAGGCTTCATAAGCTTTCTGACTGGCATTTCTAAACAAACGTAGTTGTGTAGTTCCATTTCCTGTCCAAAAATTCACCCAACTGTTGATGGCCGTCTCTTGAATATGTGGTAATTCCGAGCACCAGTTACTCCACTGTATATCAAGATCTTCTGGTAGCTCATTATGCCTATCAATTTTGCTTTTCCACAGCTCTTGAAAACGTATCTTCGCTTCGTTAATGAAAGGTGATATCACCCCTATAGGCTGGAATAACATAGATACCGTGTGTAACGCAGACCTCTTGCACATCTGTCTCTCTCTATGCAAATATCCAAGCCTTATTCCAATATCCAAGTGTCCGGTATATTTTGCGTAGTGCTGATGGTCTCGAGTGTGTAGATTTGGGAGTTTACGGTTTAGGACCTAGAAGATAATTGTATTTTGTTTGGATGTTGAGAATGCATGTAACTATGTGTGAAGTCAATAAATGTTTTTTCCTTGTCTCATTTGTCCGTGCCTCAGGGCCCCGAACCACTACAATTTGCGAGCCTCTGATAGAATGGCTCATTAGCAGTACATCCATTACTAGGATTCAGGACTGAGCCATAGATAAGGAAATGTTTTTCGCACTTGGCTGGGAGTTATGAGCTGAGAAGAATTATCTCCGAGAGTGTGTAGAGAAAGAGTGCTTCCTAGCTCGTGATGAACGCGCGCGGGAAAGATTAGGCAAAAGAAAGCAATGAGTGACAGCGTCAGCTTCAGGAATAAAGCTGTAGCTGGGACTTCGGGGAAGCACGGCAAAACAGTCTGCTGAGGTTACCAAGCCAGGTTAATCTAGCACGAGCACTACACGTACACCGGAAGTGTGTAGCTCTTATAAATTGATACTGCCTTTCAACGAAGCACAGGGGTATTCTGACACCTACCTGCAGCGGTTCGAGCGCGTAGTGACGTACTAAGGCTAAACCGTGAAGAACGGGCTCTGTCGTTAGGCCTATGCAAGACTGGAGCGGCCTTAACTGTTATTGATCAGTGAGATACAACACATGTGTTTTATTATGATCAAGTAAAAGTGGCATTACAGCAGCGATTTCGGTACACTGTATTAGAGTACTGACAAAAAATTCCGGAAGAGAAACCCGAAGAATGATTCTGGCCTGCTGTGCACTGCACAAATCGCTGCTTATTTTTACCATTGACTAAAATTGTGCCAGACAAAACAGGTACTCAATCCTGTGGAACTGATTACCTGCAAAAGGTTTACCAAAGGCTATTTTCTCGCCCTCAAAACGTATACCAAAAAAGAAAATTATCAACATTATCATCATTATAGTTAGCCTGGTTATGTCCACTGCAAAACAAAGGCCATTCCCGTGTCCCGCCAGTCAACTCGTCCTGTGCTCCCTGCTGCCAATTTATACCCACAAACTTCTTAATCTCATCCGTCCACCTAACATTCTGTCTCTCTATAGCCCACTTGCCTTTTCTAGGTATCCAGTTGGTTACCCTTAAGGACCAGCGGTTATCGTGATTACACGCTACATGCCCAGCCCATGTGAATTTCCTCTTCTGTATTTCAACTATGATAGCCTGAACCCCGGTTTGTTACCTAATCCGCTCTGCTCTCTTCTTGTCTCTTAAGGTTATACCTACTACTTTTTCCATTGCTCGCTGCGTCATCCTCAATTTGAGCTAAATGCTCTTTGTAAGTCTCCAGATTGCTGCTCCGTAGTTAAGTACCGAAATAATACAGCTGTTATATACTTTCCTCATGAGGAATAGTTTCAATCTACCTTTCATGGTTTGAAAGTGCTTGTTCAATGTGCTCAACCCCATTCTTATTCTTCTAGTTACTTTAATCTCGTCGTTCGGCTCCACCGTATAATCTGTGAGATCACTGATAGCCTCATAGAAGCATAGATGCTCAAGAATTTAAGCGGAGAACAAACTCAAAAAGCGCGTGAAGAATGTGCACCCTATTGAAAAAAATGTCCATCAGAGGAATGGTCGATTCCACCTTGCATCATTTCGGCGGATTATGCTGCTGGAAATATTGGTGGCGCATGGTATATGGTGGCGTAAGGTTCATACAATAATGCAGGCAATGCTGGAGTGCAAAATGATATTAGAAGTGCCAAGGCGAGTTGCCACCAAAAAAACTAAAAAAACAATTTTATAAAAAAACTGAAAAGGCTCCTCTGAAAAAAACATGGCCACAAGAATTTCAACGCGCAACGAACGGAATTTCAACTGACAATGGCACCATGCTGACATATGCAAAATCCACTGTACAATGACTAGTCAGCTTACTAACTGACCGTGTAATTTTAGTTTTGTATGTAGCGTACTCGAGATAAACGGCGTCTACACCTGCTTCTAAACTTTTCGCATTTTTAACACAAAAAATCGCTGCGTGTGACAATTGTCACTGCAATAATATCAACAGCGCAATGTTTTTGTTGCAATTCACAACCACAAGAACAAAACTGAAGTGCACCGAGGAGCGGGTACAGATTATCGGCGATTACCGTCAAGTTTAATCCGTTTCTCCCTGGTTCCAAAGTGCGACTTCTGCTAAGGCTTTGTTACGACTCTCGGCTCATTCGTCAGATACGCCCACACAAATTATTGAGCATTGTGATGTTTTCTGGGCAACGTACAGCGCCATCGCGCCAGCGCTCTGCTGTAGCTCTGTCGTTAGCATCAACTACATACCCGCTTGGTCAAAACAAATGCAGTGCACGAGTGTTGAAGATTGGGCGAGTTGGTTCGTCGTACTTGAACTGGTATAGCGCATTACGGGGAAGAAGAACACAAGAGGACATAGCGCTCTGTCCTCTTGTGTCGGTCTGCTCGGCCATTTCTTCTTCCCCGTAATGCGCTACTCTAGTTCAAGAATGCAGGGCACTAGAAACATTATGTCATGTAGACTGTATGATTGACTAAGGTAGATCAACATAGGTGAATATGGGTCCAGAAGCAAGATAATGTTCACAAACGTATAAAGATGAGTTTTGAAAGAGAAATGAAAATGGGAAGCAGGCTTTATGAGCAACCACGCGGTAATATTTATTCAGAAAGGCAAATAGAAACAGCAACTGAAAAGGTTGAGAAAATATTCACCGAGGATACTAAAACAGACTGGATCTACACAAAATATCTCGATTGTTTTGAGTTATAGCTTGATAAGGTACGAGTTAATTAATCTGGAAGAGAGAGACACAGACTCAAGAGCTGGTGGAATGAGAAAGTTATCAGAGCCATAGTGAAACGTCAGAAAGCATCCAGGGAACGCAGGTATGGTAAACAGAGGGGTGAACGGAAAGATGATGTTAAAAAAGGAATACTTTTTTGAATGGCAAAAGGTAAGCGTCCAATCTAATCAGTGAACGGATTCGAAGAAAGGGAGCAAGAAAAAGGATAGCACAAAAGCTGCAAAGTTCTGAAACTTTGTATAATATCTGATTATTACGACAGCTACGGAACAGATATTTATTACTACATTTCAGAGTTAGACTAGAATGGCATGAGGAAATGAAAGACGTAAAAATAGTGGTGACAAAAAACTTGAAACACAAAAATAGCGCTGCATAGACCATATCATGTGAGGATGGATCAATTGATGAAGTGGCACCACTTGGACAACAAGTGTGGGAAAGGGAAGAGAAAATGGTTTCTAATAGCACATCAACAGGCCCTGACTGCGTCCCAAAAATTCTAATAAAATAATTAGGACTAAACTCTAAGCAAGCAATATTAGAGGCAGCAAGCAAAGCATTATAGATGGTGAAGATCCTAATGGGTAAAAACTAAGCAGGATCAGCACGGTCTATAAAAGAGAAGCGGACAAAGCTGATATAATTAACTACCGTTCTTTACCAGTGACATCAGTAGTTTACAGGCTGGTGAGGCCAATAGTAAAGAAAAGACTACAGACATGGGCCCAGATTGAGGAGGTGCTAAGAGAACTACCAAATGGGTTCTGTGAAGGAAGGAATTTGAATGACATTCTGTTTTCATTGACGCAGTGTATTGAAATAGCGGATAAAAAACATAGGCTCTGTGGCTGGCATTATAGATATTGTTACAGCAAGTTGCGGTTAAATGGTTTTATTTACAAGAAGTGAGCGATGGTCGTTCGTGGCAACGCATTGCGATCTTGCCAAGACTGCCCGTCTTCCTCTCTTTCTATTCTCTGCCTTTCATGTGTCCGTTACATTGCCCCGCAAGCAGACGAAGCCCGTTGGCCAAATTACGATGCACAGAGGGCGTACAAAGGTTTTAGGCAAGCAATGTGAGTAGGCTGTGTTCTGCTCGATCATCGACCATTCAGCAAAAGACGAGCTATTATGAGCTTGAGCTGGCTGAAAAGCTCCAAAACTACAAATAGGCATATTGTGACAGACGCTTTTGACACAATCCATGCTTGCGTTGAGGTGTTCAAAGCAACACCAAGTCACCTTTTTTCGAAATACTGGTTCGCTACGGCCGTCGTATTGTTCCTTTGAACGAGGTTGAGAGGCCAGAGTCTGAAGACAAGTGACTCAACGGGCTTCACCAGCGAGGCACAAAGTGTTCGATACAGAATCGTCATTGTGTAGAAGTATGGGTAAGAATGTGCAGCGTCATCATCAGCGCCATTCATCATCATCGTCATTTTTCTAGCCACCGCGCTGCGCCTCTCGTGCAGCTCACGCGACAGCTCGAGGCGCGAGTGGTGGAGAACGAGCATCAGGCCTGGCGGTTCAGACATGGCAGCCGCCGCCGCTCCGCTTCGGCAATCGTCTTTCATAATAAAGTGGCGAGAGAACGACACGACCACGTTGGCCGCCGTCCCGTCTTCCTCTCTCGCTACCTTGGTGACCTGAAGGACACGCCCTTCGGCGAGCTACCAACTGCCATGCTTCCGCCGCTCTACCCGCCAGTGCTGCCGTTCCACCCGGCCTTACCCCAGGCATGGCTCATGCGGCTCGACGCCGTTCTCGCTGTGAATGGCGTCACGGACCAGCCGCTTATGCACGCCATCTTGCCCGACGCGCTGCCGGTCGAGTTTTGCCATCTTGCTACCACATCGATCACGAGCCCGCAGCCTTATGACGCCCTCTGCACTTCGCTACTCACCTGCTACGAACTCGCGTACCGACCGCTTCTAGGGTCCCGCGACTTTGGGGCTGTCACTGCATCGCAACATGTGCTACCAACCGGCACGCAACCCTTTAATAACCACGACCTCACCACTACGGCTACGACTCCCTCTACCTCAGATCCGGTCACAGGAACATTGAATCCTGCACCCGACCACGACGACAAGGTATAGAAGACGCTCGCACTTCCACTGACTACACCACCTAGAGGTGCGTTCCGTTGGCGCCCACGTACAAAGGCTCACCGAAGGTGCCTGCCACATGCACAATTTCCGTGACATCAACGGCACGCGACACCTCAGCGACCCCATACTCCACGACGGCTACCTTGCCGCGCCCCTCAGAGTCTGGGCACGAGATATTTTCACCCATTATTCGGCACCCGATCCCGAAGCTTCCACAGGCGACATTATGCAATGAACATGATCTTCCATCAACCTTGGCAATCTGTGCATCCTGCAAGCAGCCACTACCATCTACCTTGACGTCTCCCGCAGCTGAAGTTGTTGCCCGCGACATGCTACAGCAGAACTTCCGAGATGCTGCTACAATGACCAAAGACCAGATGAAAGATTTGCTAACGACAGAATAGCCAGCACAATCTATAACAAACACGCAGGCGGACATCCACCAGGCTTCCCCGACGAGCACGGGTGCGCCAGCCAAGTCTCCGGTAGAGCCCACGCCTTCCGGATCCCATGGCCAACCTCCGGAGCCTTGGAAGGGCGACACCACAACGCAACAATCTACCTTGAATTCAGAAATCACCCTCATCATGACCCAGGCGACTACCGCCTTTACGCGGAACATCGGCAGACCGGTCACAGTGGACCTAACTGCCTGCAGTGACTTCCGTGCGCTATTTCGACCACGGCGTTTCCACGCCCGTCGACTCGGTCATACGCGCCGGCATGTCAGCCACACTGCAACGCTCAGGTCGGTGTTCCATCGACGGCTACGTCCGGGCCAGAACTGCCAGCTCACTGCTCCTTATCAACAGCCATGTCGGCGCCAGATGTGCTGTTTGAGACGCCGCCGCATCCATTATGTTTCAGTACTCGGTCGTCCTTGTTCCGCTTCAATGTATAGCACCATCTCGCCACCATCATCGGCTCGGCCTTTCCGGCACCCTCCCATGGCTCCACCTGTGGGTGCCTTTGTCATACACGCATTCTCGAAGCACCGGGTGTGCTTTCGAGTGATTCCGCCAAGTCATCGTGGGACGCTCGTGTTTATGGCCACAGCGACCCGGCGCTTCCATCTTTGCCCGCTGCGTTTCTCCCAGTGTCGCCCGCCAGAGACCCACTGGTTGCCGATTGTCCCTTCCCGTTGACGACCTTAACTGCTCATGGACCCCGTTTCGTTTTGCGAACCTAACTCGCTTGTATATACGCTCTCATTATTTTCATTCTGGCTTCATTCTGCGGGGGGAGTAATCTGTAGTGTCATCATCATCGCCATTGATCATCATTGTCATTTTTCTAGCCACCGCGCTGCGCCTTTCGTGCAGTTCACGCGACAGCTCGAGGCGCGAGTTGTGGAGAACGAGCATCAGGCCTGGCGGTTCGGACGTGGCAGCCGCTGCCGCTCCGCTTCGGCAATAGCCTTTGATAATTAAGTGGCGAGAGAACGACACGACCACGTTGGCCGCCGTCCCGTCTTCCTCTCTTGCTACAAATGTGTTCAAATGGTTTAGTGGCAACCTGGCATACAACAAATAAAATGGGCAAAACTTCGTTCTTTCATGTTTTGCCGTGTTGTACGTGTACGTTATCAAAGGCAGCACGTTATCCCAATTCGCGAGGTTAGAGGAAACATAAAGGCAAGCATGTTGGTCAGCGTTCTGTTAGTCCCTTCAACGAGGTCATTCATCTAAGGAAGATTAGGTGTGGAACGACAGAGCTGTGTCGCACACATGCGATGAACTTCTTCAACGTCATCAGCAGTGAACTTGCGGCCGCGGTCACTGATAATAGCACGCGGTAGGCCATGGCGAACGACCATGAAGTGGAACAATAAGATTGCCACTGAAGCAGCGGTAGAAGAGACAATGGCTGCGGTTTTGACTTACACCATTAGATGATCCACGCAGACAATAATGTAATGTTTCTTGTTGTTAGATAACGGAAATGTACCCAGAATGTCAATTCCTACTTGTTCAAAATGCGTGCTTGGTAGTTTTACTGGCTGAAGGGGGCCTGGTGGTACGGGGACTGGGAGCTTGTTTCGTTTGCACGTCTCGCAGCTAGCGACATAGCTTTTTGTTGTTTTGTACCTCTTAGGCATGTAAAAACGTTTCTGCATGTGGTGCAGAGTTCGTATGAAGCCGCAATAATCAGATGTCGCATCGTCATGCATAGCACGAAGAGCATTGGAGCGAAAGCTCTCGGGGACAACTAGCAGGAAACGTGCTCTGGGTCTGGATTAGTTAGTTTTATAGAGCAATTTTTCTCGAATCGTAAAGCAATTTCTGTCTTGGGAAGTATGGGTGGCAGGAAAAAAAGGATCCAGGTTGAGATCATTGCGTTGTTTTTCTGCAAGTCAGCCGCGTCGGGGAACGTGCTTGTAACAGTGGCAACGCAGTCGTCAGAATTCTCAGCATCGCAGTTGGTAGTCACAAGAGGAATCGGGAAAAGCAGTCTACGTCAGCGTGACGAAGGTTACTCTTGTACGACACCCTTAAGTCGTATTCATGAGGTCACAGCACCCAACGTGCGAGGTGGCAAGAGGGATCACACAAATCGACCAGACACCATAATCAATGATAATGAGTAATTATATTGAATAGCATCCCGTAAAGATAACAACGAAACTTCTGTACGGCAAGAACAGCTGCCAGACACTCATATTCCAGAACTGTATGATTGCGTTCACATTTGCTCTGGCAACGGCTGGCAGAGCCTTGCTGCCATGAAATGCTCTGCGTGACTGTGACGTTGTACAAGCACCGCTCCTACGCCGATACCGCTAGCGTCAGTGTGAACCTCAGTCAGAGAGAATGGATTGAAGTGACGAAGCAGTGTACTGACATTAGTACAAACTTAAGATGAGAGATTGCGGCGTCACACTCTGGTGTCCTGTTGAAGGTCGCATCCTGTCACAAGATCCTTGTCAGCAGGTGAACCATCTCCGCAAATAGTGGAAGAAAACGATGGAAATATGAGCATAGGCCAACAAATAAGCGATGTTCTCGTGCTGACTGGGGTTGTTTGAAAGAGCTCGATGGCTCTATTTTGCGAGGATTGGGTCTGACGCCATCCTTGGCGACTGAGTGCCCCATCGCCAGAGTTTGACGTTCACCAAAGCAACAATTTTTATAATTCCGAACCAGCGCGGCTTTTTCAATGCAGTTAAGAACAAAACAGAGACAGTTGTCATGATCTTCAAACGTACGGCCGAAGATCGCAACATCGTCAAGGTAGCACATTCACATCTGCCATTTCAGACCTTGTAAAACTGTGTCCATAAATATTTCAAAGGTGGCAGGAGCATTACAATGACAAAAAGGCATGACAATAAGTTCAAATAGACCCTCTGGACTTATGAAATCAGTTTCTATTTTGTCGATTGGTTCCATAGGTATTCGCAAATAACCGGATCGAAAATCAAGTGTTGAAAAATAGGAGGTGGCATGCAAGCAATCTATGACCTCATCAATCCGCGGTAAGAGATATACATCTTTTTTCGTCACAGTATTTACACGCCTTTAATCTACGCACAATATCCAGGAACTACGCTTTTTCCTGACAAAATTACCGCGGCTGCCCACGGACTGAACGACTCTGGCACGACACTCTTTTTTCATCATATCTTCTACTTGTTCGGCAATAACTTTGCACTCAGAGGATGATACTCGTTAGGGACTTTGGCAGATGAAGTGTGCAGAACTGGTGTGTATTCTGTGACGAGCGCGGGACGAGGGTGAATTAAGTACTGTATCTCTGTGTTTGAAATTCAAAACAGTAACATGCCTGGGAGGCACCAGTGCCAGCACTTGCCGGTCCCTTGTACTGGGAGCCTTGCTGATTATCCAGAGCAATAGATCTTTAATATGGGAAGTATCACAAGGCGAGAAAGATGTGGTGAGGTCCGTAACTAGTGCCGGGAGAGGCACTAGTTACGCCTCGCACGTTGCGTGCTGCGGCTTCAGAAATACGACCTTACGTTGTCATGCGCTATCGAGCTGCATGAGCCTTCATTGAAGAGAGCATCTACATCCCGCGAAGAAGCACACCTGGCCTGGCAGGACAATTCAGCACCCGCAATGTTGCTACTACTATTGTCAAGCACACAACAGAACAGTGCACAAGTATGTCCTTCTTAGAGCAGTTCTTGCCCAGAGGCCTCACTAAAAGGTCCACACAAGCAGCATCAACCGCTGTAGAAGTGACTCTGACGAGTTTCAGGCACCAAGATGGTGCTATCACTTCATCATTCACACTAAGTGTGTTCCTGTCTTCGAAACGGTAGTCTTCTTCGGAAAGCGATGGTATAAACAAATTAATTAATGATATTTCCCCACTACCACAGAAAACCAATACCGAGAATGACACAGTGCGAACAACGAGATAGAACCAGAAATGCAGATAAAATATTTTCCCAGCAAATCAACCACTGACAACACATACACCAAGAGGATGAAGCCACTCACCGCCTACACCACGAAAGTTGATAGTATTGTTCCATGAAAACATGACTTTGCCACCTAAGTGGTTTCTGAAGGCGATGCTCATCGCAGACGCGATCACCCCAGTTTCATCTAACGCCATCGTGGGTATTCCATCAATCAACCCATTCACTTGCTTTTTGAGCACAATAACAGGCAGAGGCATATCTTGAAAAGACCGTCTGGCGACCTCACCTCCACTAGCCGCGGGTGCTAGTTTCCCAGTGGCGGAGAGGAATAACGACGCAGAGGAGATGGCGAGTGACGAGAACGGTTGGATAGTGGTGCCAAACTCCGCTTGGATGCTGGCGAATCGCTGCGTCTGGTCTCGCTGAAAAACGGTTTCTTGGAAACAATTCGCTCGTCTGCAGGTCATATGAAGCATCGGGTCTTGGTCTTGGGATAGGTCTTGGTGGCGAAGACGTGGCTGGTGCCCTTCGTGATGGGCGGTGTTTGCGGCAATACTGAGCGATATGCCCAAGGAAGGCAAAGTTGTAGCATATGGGAGGGTCGTGGTTTATACTATATTCATCGGAACGAATCCTGGACCACAGCTGTCGGCGAGGAAGTTCCTCATCACGCAAATAACAGATTTCTGACACCCTTTGGAACTCATAGTATTGGTGATGAGTTGACCCTCTGTAGTAGAGTCGGTGCTTTCCTTGCCGCAGCGGGACGTAGTCTGGTTCAGGGTCCTGAGTTTAAGAACGTGGATGTCTTTGTCGTAATCAGGTGTCAGAGGTAGGACCGCTATCGTAGAGACGTGGCTGTTACCGAGGCATGGTATCAGAATCCTCAATGCCGTCTGCCACTCGGTGCTAGGAGAATGAAGCAATGTTTCGCTTTAACTCTGGAGGCAGGTAGAGGGTATGAGTGCTTGAGTGGTGTGCCAGTTGTGCACATGAGCCGAATTGTTCAATTACTAATTCCCGGATCGTTGATGCAATATCATGAGGCTGGTTGCTCTCTATAATTATGGTAGTCGTCACATTAGCTGGCCTGCCGAACTTCAGCGTCATGCGCCACATCACCAGTTGCTCAAAAGTACGGCAATGGCAAATGACATCGGCGACACATGTCGGGGTGTCTTTCGCGATGAAGAAACTCTACACATCCTCACCGATTTCTTTTAGAATGTGCCCGATTTTGTCTTCTTCAGACATTGTGGAGTCAATGATCCTACATAGCTTTATTGCTTCCTCTGTGCAGTTCCTGCAAGTTTCACCTGGCAATTGCGCGCGTTGCATTAGCGTCTTTTCTTCTCTTTTATTTTTTGTTGTGGGGTCACTTAAATGCTCTTCGATTCAGAAATGAATCATTCCCACATTGTAAGCGTTTCCGCACGATTCTTCTACCACACTAACGCAGCATCCGACTGCAAGAACGTGAAGTACGAAAGCTGAGAAGCGGCATCCCATTTGTTGGCGGCGCTCACCCGTGTGTATTGATTGAGCCAAGCCTCGACGTCTTCATTTGGTCTGCCGGCGCAGTGACGAGCATCTCTCAGTTCTGAAGCCAGACTGGTCGGCGCAGAAGTCGACAAGAGTCGATATTCTTCTTCTTTGTGGGACATGTCCAGCCCGGGTAGATTCGGTGTAAGTCCAGCAAGGCTCTGGGGAAAAACTTGCGGATCAACCTCCGTCTTCGCATGTCGACTACCCAGCGCTTCCACAACAACTGTTACGGTGAGTTGTGATCAAAAGGTTTCGTTTACAAGAGGTGAGTGATGATCGTTTGCCATAGTGCACTGTGATCTAGCCGAGGCTATTCGTTTTCCTCTTTTTCTCTATTCTGCCTTTCACATATCCGTTACAATATCAAGAGAGCTTACGATAGCGTGATTCAAGAAGACTTGTGGGGAATAATGCACACACTGGATATCGAAGATGAAATAACCAATCTTCTAAGGGCTATCTATAAAAGTAACAAAGTATATATAAAACGGGAAGAAAAGGTACCCGAAAAATAGAGTTCTAACACGTGCTTCAACAGAGATGCCCTTGTCCACGTTGTTGTATATGCTCTATCTACAGGAACTAGAAGCGAAATTAGAGAAGAGCTGACTCAACTTCAGTCTATCTTTTGCCAAGGAAGCAAAACACGTTGAAGAGTCATTGCCAACATTGAGATATGTAGATGACATAGCCATTATGGCCAACATTAAGGAATACGTGCAGGGATACATATACATCTGTGGTAATGAGGGAGATATGTTAAACTTGAAGTTCAGTAGGGAAAAATCGGCAATCCTAATTTTAATGATGATAGAGGCAATGAACATACGATACAGAAAGTCACGCTTGAAATATTGGATCAATACAAATATTTGGGCGTATGGAAAAACAACGAGGCTGAGCACCTAAAAGAGCACGAACGATACACAATGACTAAGGGTAACAGGAATAAAGCAGTGATGAAAATTGGTGCACTGTGAAAATACAATATGTAAGACGTTGTTAGAAAGATTCAGAAAGGTGTCATGGCTCCAGGTTCAATGTTCGGCAGTGCAGTTATGTGCATGAAGTCGAGGTTCAAGTAAGATTGAAAATACAACGACGTGGCATAGGTGGACTTGCTTGGGAAGCTCACGGGAGTACGCAAAGTCAGGGTTTACAGCGTCATACTGGATGGACAGGGAAGTTAGCAGCAAGGTAAAATTGGAGTAGCAATTCAGAAAAAAACAGGAGAAGAGCGTTGGGCTAGGAAAGTTACCAGCTTCTTGTACATGAAGAATGTTGAGGATAAATAAAGAAAGCGAACTCGAAAATTGTCACGCAAGTATTTTGATAACAGCAAAATACTAAGCCAAAAGGAAATATTGGTTAGAAAAAGGTAAGGGAAACAGATAGGGACATCTGGAAGATTGTAATGCTTACAAATTCATCACTGTAGACCTATTAAACTTTTAAGCAGCAAATTTCAAAATATCCACGATGATTCTCGGAGTAGTTCTCTGCTGTTCGAGGCCAAAACGGCAGTATTGCCGACTAGAGCGTACCGAGCCAAATACGAAGGCGCAGACACGTTATGTAGTGCGTTTGTTGAGGAGGAGAAAACGGCTGAATTTTTCATAGTTTTCTGTAGAGCGCTCCATCCCATAGTTCAAGATAATAACGCGGAATCCAGCAATGCTTTTGGGGTTACGGACAGTGAAGGCAGATATACTTTAAACGGGTAAAACTAACCAAGAGGAGGCTAACTGATTGGTGGCTACAATCACGTTGCGAGTGAAATGGAATCCTTCAAAACACAGTGATAGTACTTAACCTAATGGGTAGGCGGCATGAGCCACCACCAGATATAAAACGCACAGCTGGATGCACGCAACCATCTATCTAATATTTCATGGAAAGATGCGAGATAGCGGTAAATGGAGTGTTCGCTAGATGGACGGATGGACGCACAGGCAGACAGATGTACGGATGGACGAATGGATGGTGCACAGACAGAATCAGGAACGGATGGATGATTGGCCGCACGGACGGATGCATGAATGGATGGACGAACGAACAAACAGACGGACGCACGGACGGACGTACAGACGCTTGCACGCATGAACGGACGCATGGACGGAAGCACGAACGAAAGAATGGATGCATGGAGAGTCGCATGGACGGACGCATGAACAGACAGAAGCAAGAAAGAACGAGAACATAGATGCGCGGACGCACTGACGGACGCTTCGCCCAAATCATTATCATTCAGTCCTTAGATATGCTGTGATATTTTACGCTCCACAACAATGGAATGGATAGCATCGTTGACGCCGTTGCAACCACCACTTTTCTATAGTCATTATCGACGATCCCAAACAAGGAATTACAAGCAACGTGACAGATCTCTGTGACGACAACTAGCTGCAGCATGGCAAGGTGTCAGGGTGCCATCACAGTGTGAAAAGGACCAGGCGTAGACGAAAAATATATGTGAATCTTCCTATGAGTGTGCTGAGTGTTTGCCCGTCGTTGTGGTCTAGTGGTTAAGGTACTCGGCTGCTGATCTGCCGGTCGCGGGATTGAATTCCGGCTGCGGCGGCTGAATTTTCGATGGAGGCGGTGATGCTGTAGGCCCGTGTGCTCAGATTCCGGTGCACGTTAAGGAAGCCCGCCCAGGTGGTCGAAATTTCTGAAGCGCTCTACTACGACGTTTCTCATAATAAGGTCGTGGTTTTGGGACGTTAAACCGCACATACCAATCGGGTGTGTTGAGCATCGGCACGTCTTCAAATAGCAGTGCAAGGAGTATGTGCGCCTAGTTGTGGCTCATAGGTAGTGTACAGGTGTGTATAAGTACATGTCACTTCTGGCTGTTTGGAAATGCGCAAGAAGTCCAATTCACTTCCCGGACCAGAGTGTTCCGATCAAGCGGCTCGCAGTGTTTGAGTGACTGAAAGTGTACAACGTTGACTCTGTGATGTCTGTACTTAATTCCTTTCTTATTATTGCGTTGCGTTGTGTCTTGTCAAGACTAAATGTTATCCGCGGCACAACGTACTGTAAGCTGGAGGAAGTGTGGTAAGACACCGAAAACCCAAACGGAAACTGAAGCGAACCGAAGATGGCGAAGGTGCGCGTGAACAGAAGAACGTGACCCGCGTCAGCTAGTTGACATCAAGTCGTTGGAGAACGCGGCAACTAGCAAGAACACGGTTTGTTTGACCTGAGGGACTGAAAAGGGCCTAGCTAGAGTACCAGCCATCCGGGACGAGCTTCGCGTGCCCTGAGGGCGAGCCAGTGTTCTCGACCAGGAATAATGGTGCTGTTCCTCCAGTTATTGAGCCATCATCCTGGGCGAACAGCTGTTTTAGAGGCGGAGATGCTGGCCTTGGTGTCACGGCCAAACTAACCCGCGATTTGGTGGTGGAGATCATGGTCATGGTACCTTGTATGAGTGGGCCCATCGCAACCCGGAGCTGAAGGCGTGGCCTTGGTGCTACGTCGGGTGCTACGTGGGTTCACGAGTTACAGGGAAACCAGTTCGTCATCTGCTTATGCGTAATCGCACAACTTCATCGTACAGTCTATTACAACTCGTAGTGATTCTACCACTACGTGCATCTGTTGTCGGCAGCTTCATGGTAGTCTGAGTGATTTTCGACGAACATTTACTTCGGCAGCCACCGATGCTCTCGTGTGTGTTGCTTTAGAAGTTTACGGCAACGGACCTAAAAAATATTTGTATAGTTTGGCTGTTCAGAGTGCATGTAATTGTGTGTGAAATCGAATAATATTTCTTGCCTTGGTTGTCCGTGTCTGAGGGCTCAAAACCACTACACCCTCCCACTGCCGTGCCTATTGACAGTGTGGGTAAGGATATGCAGACATTACCAAACCTTGATTGCCACTGTAGCATAGGTGTTACGTTTATGTCAATGGGCTTACCTTTGAAGATTGGGAATATGTTCTTCCATATGGTGAGACAGCCGCAGCGGTAGTACTGACCCATGGCCAATTCCAAGTAAAAAAGAGGCAGACCACCGAACATCAGCATCACTGTGTAAGGTATCAGGAAGGCGCCTGTGAGGAAATGAAAACTTTATTTGTGTTTTTCTAAGAACGTCAAACTGAAATTTACTGGTTAAACAATCTTTCAGAGGTAAATTTGGGCAAATATAGAGCCTCATGTTGTAAGTAATCGCGAAGTAAGCGTAGTACAAAAACTAAATTGTACTGAGACTCGGAAAATATACACATTTGGTTTTCTCTTCATGCACCCAACAGAGTTTACAACATAGTTTACAAGATAATTCTAAGAAATTATTTCTTTTCTGAAAGAGTCGTCATTTCCTTCAAGCTTACTTTTGTTCTGCATGTAATATGTGCGTATTTAGATGTTATTACCGTGCAATGTACCATTAACAATCACGTTGATTCATTGTGTGCAAGTGCACGTTTCTTATGCCATGAAATGAGGCATAACACTATTGACACAATTCTCATTGTCCTTTTTGCTCTTCCTTACAGTCGTTATTTCGGACATATAATGGTATCACCTAACCAAAATATGACAAAATAGCCGGCTTATGCATAATACATCCACAGTATGCGGAGCAGCCGGTTACATTTCTCGTAACGGTAATTTCTCGCACACCTTTAAAGGAACCGATAACTGCACAGAACATCAAATGAGATGCCTGCTCCGATAAAAAAGTTCTCCGTCGCATTTCCTCACACCAACCCTGTTTTTTTTTCGAGAGGGGAGGACTTGTATTTTAATTATTTTTGGAAAGTCACGAAAGCTGACCTGTGCCACCTATGGCGGCAAAAAAACATGAAAGTTCCGATGTACCTGGTCCCATCTCCGTTGATAGCAGCATGCGGTTGGCAATTTTGTTGGCATTGTAATATGGTTGCTTACCTTTATATCAACAAAAATATTCCACAAAATACTGCATCAAGTTCTGCGATATATAATATGTGCTAAAATGACGCTGCCGTCGAGTAACGTAATGTTTCCACGCTTATGAGTGCGTTTCGAGCCAATTTTCAGCGTGCTCATGCAAGCATCCACGCAATTTCCCGGTCTCTAAAATATGTACAAACGTGGTTTAGCTACTTACATTTCGTCTCAGAAATAACGCGTATCGTACTCGCTACAACCGTGCATATGCGTAAGGACGTTTTTGGTGACTGGGCTTGGCTAGTGTATCCAGAGAGTAACAATGCCGAGACAGGTGACCATGACACAGGTGCAATAAACCTTGGGCGCATGTGCGCACAAAGTGATAAAAATCCAGAAAATGTGTGTAATGGCCTGTTACCCCATTGTAAGACCTTTTTATTTTCAAAACAATGGGGAAATGCTCAAAAGGAAGGTGCTTAAGCAGAGTTACAGGTAGTCTTTCAAAAAGCAGATTCGCAAACTGCTTTGAGGGCTAGCGGCATTGCTACAAATTCTTAGCGTGGCTATAAAAAACGTACATCTGTGTTTAATGCATTTCAGATCAAGGAATGTTCCTTTTTATGTAACTACGTGCTACTGGGGTTATGTACTGCAGTTTCAAAAACCTACAAATGTGGAGCTTTTTTCATGCCGTAAAGAAATGGTCGAGAAAAAACAATTGTCGGTTCCTTTAAGTTAATAAACAGGCCTGGCAGCGGAACTGACCGTAAAATCCTGATTTTTAGCAACAGGTTGCACGGAAACGTTGCTCAATTACGCAAACTCGCCTCCTTCTCGATGTCTCATCGCTTCGCCATCTTTCCGCTTCCCCTCATCATAGCTTAGAGTTTATGCTTTCGCTGCATGCTTGCCAGTTGTGACGATAACTCAGAAGGTGCTCAACGCCGTAGAACGAAGTCGACAACAAGAATTAGGAATAGCAGGAGTAAGATCAAGACGACAAGAAAATGAACAAGGAAGAGAAAGAGTGGAAAGACAACAGTCAGGAGGATGATGACGCTTATGTCTAGAGTAAGTTAAAATATGGCAAGGTAGCCGCGAATGGACGCATAAATTACGCCTAAATGAAGGAAGAAGAGAACGGAAAAATAATGACCATGGTGCTGTTCCCGATGCACAAAACTACGACGAACAAAATGATAAGCCTAGACGAAGCAAAGAAGATATTGGGAGGCCTTTAACTTGAAGAAAAAGAAGACCAGTATAGGCACAGGAACATCAAATTGGGCATCTTCGGGAATTGTGCCATATTTCTCGTCTCCAGCAACCGTGTACTTTAGACCAACAAACGTAGCAAGGTACACGGATTCCGTAAACACCGTATTTATTTCTGTGGGTGCACTCTTTCGCTATAATAACGGTTTTTAGCAAGCTACAGAAACACGTTGCGGAAACACGGCACGGCTCTTTTCCGTATGCGTGTATGATGTTTCTACATGCGTACTCGTCAGCTGGTTCCGCCTTGCCGCCTTTTCATAACGTGTTCCCGTAGCTTGCTAAAAACCTCTAACAAAACGTGCTAATCATGATTCGACAAAGAGCAAAACGCGGCTAGTCACTTTCGCGAGTGACACCGTGAGCTCTGCTTCGCTGAGCTACACCTCTGCGTCTTGTAATAAACACATTCTATCGCCACAACTGCCGAGGTGGGGGGTAAGCTATTTACTACCAAGTGACATGGGAGAGACACCACCATCCAACGACTTAAGCGCAACAATACGAGCTTTCGCTCAGCGGTCGGCTCACGTGCTTGGCACCATTACCTCGACAAATGAGCTCGCATGGACATAACTAGAAGCCACCCGCAGTGGCATCACCTTATTGCTACAAAAAGCCGCGGACCTTTACAGAGAATCCCAAAAATGACGTGGGTTAATGCTTTTGCTACTATCAGTGGTTCAGGGGATCCAAGATTGGGCTCGGCAACAGCGCTGACGGTGCCATGCATAGGAGTCCTCTTTCCTTCATAATCCAGATTAGTGAATACTTGTCTGGGCCATGTCGCCGAAGTGATAACTGTTTTCTAGTGCTGTTGTCTTACCCACTGTGTATAAAATGTTTTTTTTGGTTGTGCTTTGCCTGCTGACATTGACCTGCTGTGTTACGGTAATGTCGAGGCTAATCCTGGTCTCCCAGATAAAAACTGTTATTCGAAATATTGAAAGATAAACAAAACTATATTTCCCACAGTTTAGGGCATACACATGGCACGTAAACTGACCGAAAAGGAGCTCGTCAGAAAAACTGAACGTATTGATGACATTGATGAACAACTACAAAAATAAAAGGTCGAATGTATGCAATCGTCAGTTTTTAAACCTAATTCGCAGGTATCAACACTTTGGGATCATACAGATAATTTAGAAAAGCAAGGTCGTAGAAGCAATTTATTCATATATGGCCTGTATGAGCCAACTGAAGAGCAAAACGATGAGCCACCTATAATCGTATAACAGGATAATTATGTGAAACATTTCAGCACCGGGGTAGACACCATAAAAAGATGTCATAGATCAGGAAATAAACACCGAAACAAGTCATGTCCTGTCGTTATTAAAATGCTTGACTATCACGAAAGAACGTCTATATTGAAATCAGCACATAAGTTAACAGTACTGTTCTATCTACATCTGATGTAAACTTTTCTAAAAGGCTTCGTAAAAGGCAGAACAGTTTTATGATAATGCGACAATAAATATTTCTCTACTTGTTTTAGATCAGGAGAAAAATGCACGCTTTCAGACACCCATAGCGAATGCTGGCTGACAGTATCCAAACACCCTGTCTTCAAAGGTCCTCAATTCAAATTGTAGGGGCACAATTAACATAGTCGATCATTTGAAGACTCCCGTTCTTTCACATTATCCTGCCGGTGCAGTTCTGGCCGAGGCCTGGCTAATTGACTCAATATATAAGAGCCAGTTTGCTTCTTCTGCCTATAAAGAGTTTAGGAAATACCGCGACAGCAGAGGTGTAATCGTTTGTATTATTTTCAAGTCGGTAAATATCCTGAGAATGCTGAGCCTACAAAATATTCACTTCATTTTTGTACAAGTTATTTCAATGGCTTGAGATACACTCTAAGCCGAAAAAGGACTAAATGGGGAAATGCCATTGGTCCTTTAGGGGACTTAATAGGCTGCCACACATTTTAAGCCAATTTCGCACTAACTGCGGGAGCAACTGCAAGGATTCAACTGTTACCCCCTAGCACTTACTCCACTTGGTTTAAATGTTGGTCCAAATAGAATGCTTAAGTGGGACTAACAGTTAATCTGTCTAGATGAATGGCAAAAAATGCCAACCCTGCACTTGTAGAGGATATTTTCACGTAAGAGTCAGGGTAGCCCGAAGACAGGAGACGGGAGGCTCCTAGTAATAGAAGGTAATTTGTTTATTTGTTGAACTTACGCCCACTAAAAGAAAATACACACATCGGCTTAGCGGGCGGCGAACAGCGTGTTCGACAGCCGTCGGAGAACAGAATGTCCCACTGGGTTGCAAGTCCCATTAACCATCCGAGATACACCCCCCCCCCCAAAGCAGGTATAACAGTCGTCGTAGAATCTGGGGCTATATCGTAATCAACGAGCGGTCGACGTGCGGGCCACGATCTTCGCAGATGAATCGCGGTGCGTCTTGGATCATGATAAGGCCGGGCTCCGGTGATATCAGCATGCGCAACACTATCCGCGATACACTTCGCGGCATTGCTCCCCTCCTCAAGGTAAGCATCGACCCGTTGCTTTGTTTAAAATAAAACAAAAACAAAAGGGCAGGCTGTGCGAAGGTAAATGGCAAATATGCGCGAATCACGCGCACATAAGCAAAACAAGACATGCAGAGAGGGAGCGTCCTTTAGCGCGCATGATAGGGCTTTAATACGGGCTACGTGTACCACTTCTTGTCGTGCGCGGCGTCGTTGAGATGAGCTAGCCCCATCAAGGACCACTTCATAGTCCACTTCACCCACTTGACGGATGACTTTGTATGGGCCGAAATAACGGCGCATGAGTTTTTCACTTAATCCACGGCGGCGAATGGGCGTCCAAACCCAGACTCTGTCACCTGGCCTGTATGTTAAATCGCGTCTCCGCAGTTTGTAGCGTCTTGCGTCGTTTCCCTGTTGGTCTTTTGTGCCCAGACGCGCAAGCTGCCAACTTCTTTTGCGCGCTGAAAGTAGGCAGCCACGTCTAGGTTGTTTTCATCGGTGACATTAGGCAGTGTGGCGTCCAGGGTAGTAAAGGCATCCCTCCCGTGTGCGAGATTAAATGGTGTCATAGTAGTGGTTTCCTGCACCGTGGTGTTGTAGGCGAAGACTACGTAAGGCAGAATTAAGTCCCAGGTCTTGTGTTCTGTGTCCACGTACATAGCGAGCATATTGGCAATGGTGTTGTTCAAGCGTTCTGTGATACCGCTTGTCTACGGGTGGTACGCAGTTTTTCTTCGGTGATCTGTATGACTGTAATATAAGATTGCCTGAGTAAAATCAGCCGTAAACGCCGTTCCCTTGTCTGTTATCAGTACCTCATGTGCGCCATGCCGGAGGAGAATGGATTCGTCAAACAAATTTGGCAACTTCTATGGCGGTGCCGTTCGGAAGGGCCATAGCTTCAGCGTATCGGGTGAGGTAATGGTGGCCGCTATGATCCACTTGTTACCGGATGTTTACGTGGGGAGAGCTCCAAGCAGGTCCATACCAATCTGTTGGAATGGTCTCGACGGGGGTTCAATTGGCTTGAGCAATCCAGCTGGTTTTGTTAGAAATCTCTTCCTGCGCTGACAATCACGGCAACTCATGACGTACCACGCAAAATCAGGAGAGGCAGGGCCAGTAGTACCGCTCTCGAATTCTGTGGAGTGTGCGCATAAAACAGACATGACCGGCAGTGGGTTCATCATGTAACACTTGTCCAATTTCTTCTCGGAGGCTGCTTCCTTCTCGAAGGAAGGGGACAAGAAAGACGAGAAAGAGGGAAGAGAGGGAAAAAAGGGGTTGGGGGAGAGACTGACAGTAATTTCACTGCAGCGTGTAGAACTCTACCGCATGTCAGAGGCGTTCACACAAGCCTGTCTTTCTCAGTAAACGCAGCAGGGCTTTCACTGCCTTGTGGGCTGTCGAGGCATGTGTACGTTGCTGTAATAGCACCTGCACAGAAAGAGGCCGATCATCCAGTCGCTGCATTGCGTTGGCAAGTACTTGTTTCTCTGAGGCAAATCGAGGACAATGACACAGCAGGTGTTCAATATTTTCGTCGGTGCCGCAAACATCGCACGCCGCACTGTCAGTAATTCTGATTAACGTGGTGTAAGCTTTCGTGAAAGCGACTCCCAGCCAAAGACGATAGAGAAGCGAAGCTTCACGTCGATGTAGGCCGGGTGGAGGCCGGAGTTGTAGTGAAGGGTCGAGCTCGTGCAGTCGTGTACGTCGTATGCTTGGTGTGTTCCACTCAGTCAGTGTGAGACTGCGGGCCAGTTGACGAATCTGCCTCGCCGCATCCGCTCTTGAAAGCGGTATCAGAACGCTGTTCGCTTCTTTATGTGACGTGCGAGCAGCATGATCTGCAGAATCATTGGCGCCGATACCACTATGCCCAGGTAACCACTGAAAGACGATGTCATGGCCTTTTTGTATTAACAGGTGGTGAAGTTTCGCGGTTTGGTAGGCCAACTGGTCGTGCCATCCGCGTCGGAGAACTGATATCAGGCACTGTAACGCTGGTTTTGAGTCAGAAAACACAGCCCATTTACCTGGTCTTTCTTCTGAATTGATGTGTTCCAGTGCATTGCGCAGAGCCTCGAGTTCTGCCGTCGTGGAGCTTGTCACATGTGAAGTCTTAAAACACCGAGTTATCCCTTGTGATGGTATAACCACTGCTTCACCTGAACTAGACGGCGTAGTAGAGCCATCCGTGTAAATGTGCACGTGGTTACTGTAGTTTTCTTCCAGTAGGAATAGACTCAGTTGTTTCAGGGCATGTGTCGGTAAGTCCAATTTTCTCCTCATTCCTGGAATCATTAAGTGAACTCGCGGCCGGCTCAAGCTCCGAGGAGGAAGCAGTGGCTTTGATGCAGGTGCGTATGTCTCAGCAAACGATGAACGATGTTTGGAGACAATAGTGCCGTATGTCGTGCGGGGCCTTTCAGCAGCTAGGCTCGCCAGGTGGTGAGAAGGGGTCCTGGCATAATGCCTGAGGTGCATGCGCATTGTCTCGGTAATAATATGCGTATTTATCGAGTGATCTTGAGCGATGGCAATGGTTTCAGCCGTTGAAGCACTGCGGGGTATTCCAAGGTATACCTCAAGTGCTTGGGCTTGAATGCTCTGAATTGCGCGCAGGTTGGTCTTGCCGGTGTTAGACATTGCAGGTCTGAGCACTGCTGTTATGCAAAGGTGCTGCTGCTGATAGGCCCAAGAAAGGCATCGTCGTCTTCATGGCTTGAAGGCGCGCCGACAGGGGCTCTTGAGAGGCAGTCTGCGTCGGAGTGTTTACGACCATACGTGTAGACCACCTTCTAGTCAAACCCCTGAAGCCGTAGGCTCCATCGAGCGAGGCGGCCAGAAGGGTCTTCCAAACTGGCCAACCAGCACAACGCATGATGGTCCATTACAACCTTGAAAGGTCTGCCATACAAGTAAGGGCGGAATTTTGAGGTGGCCCATACTATCGCAAGACACTCCTTCTCAGACGTTGAATACTTCACTTCAGCTTTCGACAGTGAGCGGCTTGCATACGCGATGACGCGCTCGCAGCCCTTGTGCTTTTGAACGAGAATGGCACCTAAGCCAATGCTGCTGGCATCTGTATGTATCTCAGTTTCGGCATTTTCATCAAAGTGACCCGGCACCGGCGCCGACTGTAAACGTTGTTGAAGTCCTTTGAATGACTCACGTTGCGTAGCTTTCCATTTGAAAGGGGCGTCCGACTTGGTGAGCTGTGTCAAAGGGTCAGCATTGTGTCAGAAGTTCTTGACGAACTACCGGTAATAGGCGCACAGTCCTAAGAATCGGCGCACTGCTCTCTTATCTTGCGGCTGAAGGAACTGTGCGATAGCGGCTGTCTTTTTGGGATCTGGTCGTACGCCATCTTTGCCTATAATATTCCAAGAAACTGTAGTTCTTCATAGGCAAAATAGCGTTTTTTTTCGTTCAATGTCAGCCCTGATGACTTAATTGCGTACAGTACCGTCCGGAGCCTTTTCAGGTGGTCGCTAAAGTTAGAGGCGAAGACGACCAGATCGTCCTGGTATACGAGACATATTTGCCACTTGAGGCCTCCCAGTACTGTGTCCATTAGACGTTGGAAGGTGGCTGGAGCGGAACAAAGTCCAAATGACATCACTTTGAACTTATACAACCCATCTGGCGTAATGAAAGCTGTCATTTCTCGGTCTCTTTCATCAACCTGAATTTGCCAATACCCTGTCGTCAGATCAATAGACGAGAAGTACTTTGCATCACTAAGACGATCTAGGGTATCGTCGATCCTTGATAAAGGGTACACGTCCTTCTTGGTTACACTATTCAACCGTTGGTAATCGACGCAAAACCAAAGACTTGCGTCTTTCTTTTTGACAAGGATGACCGGTGCTGCCCATGGGCTTTTTGATGGCTGAATTACATCGTCGTGTAACATTTCTTCAACTTGCTCTCGGATGGCCTGGCGTTCACTTGCCGACACACGATAAGGGCTTTGATGGAGAGGGCGGATGTCTTCTTGTGTTATGATTCGATGCTTTGTGAGAGAAGTTGGTAGGACCATTCTTCTGGGTCTTCAGTGGCATAACCACGGAAAGTTGGAGGCACCCGCGGCTGCTGCAAAATGACAGAGGTGAGTGATTGCGGGTTGCTCATGGTGGCTGTGGAAGCGTCCTTTCGTGGTCACACGGGGTCTAGTAACACTCGTAGTTCAGGTGGCAGGTTTCCGAGGCGGCGGCTTCTTCGAATATCTGTTTCTTCAGCATCCTCGTTCTCTGCAGTGCCTGTTTAAAGGTGGTTCTTGTGCGTACCCCGCACCTCCACCAGATTTCACGTAAGAGTCAAAGTAGCCCGACGACAGGAGTCCGCGAGGCTCGTAGAAATAGAAGGCCATTCATTTATTTGGCGGACTTACGCCCACTAAAGGAAAATACACACATCGGCTTAGCGGGCGGCGAACAGCGTGTTCGACGGCCTTCGGGGAACACAACGCCCCACTGGATTGCAAGGCCCGTTCACCATTCAAAATACGCTCTCCCTCCAAAGCAGGTATAACAGTCATCGTAGAATCTGGGGCTATCTCGTAATCAACAAATGGTCCGACGTGCGGGCTACGATCTTCGCAGATGATACGCGGTGCTTCTTGGACCACGATAAGGCCGCGTGCCGGTGGTATCGTAATGCGCAACACTATCCGCAATACGTTTCGCGGCAATATTTTTTGTTTATTCCAATTTATTCAGCACAGTAGAACGCGGTATATTGGCCATGCAACACACACATATATACAGACGCACTATTATTTCAAAGTAAAACACCGCTAACACTGACCGTCCGCGCTACACTACAGAGAATGAACTACTGGATATATATAGCACAGTATTTTGACCTTCCATGTAGAGCCAGTGGGCGACTTTTACTCTCCTTAAAGAATAATAAACATTGACACCGTAACGTGAAAATTTGCATGGTCTAATTCGTAGCCCCGAAGTGCACCGATCTTTAATTATGGATCCATCTAACCTTCAACATTACCCTTGTCAGACAACACAAATTATCAGCTGGCATTCGATCAGGCCTGCTTAACAGCGTTCGCAGTGCTGGTGCACGAGTCCGCAAACACAAACATAGCAGTGGCACTCATGCTGGAATGCCGGCGAAGCAGCCAGGCGGCCCGCCGATGCCACCGTGTCGGCTTGCCGACGGCGTAGCTAGGCTTAGGAGCAGTACGGCTAAACGACCACCACCGATCGCAACATGCGGCTCGCGTGGAATTTTCATCATCGATATTTTATAGTCCCAAATGAACAATAGCTATGTGTCCAACCTTCGCGACGTCTTACGGAGTGATGTAGATATCTGTGTAACACTGTGACGAGATCATTCGCAGGTACGGTTCTTTCATCGTGCTGGTAAGTTGCTCACTGTGCACGCTGGCCGCAAGATTAGTCGTATTCGTGATCACGTTCACGCTTCATGTTTGACAAAAATTGTCGTATGGAGCAAAAGACATAAGTTCACCAGACCTTTAATGAAGGATATATTATTTTCTGCGAAAGAAAATTGTATGTGTCGTTTCCTTTGCGTGTGCCGGCAATGCACTCACACCGGCAGCTAGCTTAATACCGATGACTTAAGAAGCCTACTTTTTCTATATATCACTTTGAAACGGCGGCCAGTTATTGTGTGGGTACACGACCAGTGACGAAAAGTGTACTTTTATAAGCGTTGTCAGTGTTCTTTGTAGTTCTAATTCAGCACATTGAAGTGATTTATCCTCATTGCCCGTGTTCGCGGAGACTTTCCCTTGGTTTCGATCCGCCCGTGCCTGCATGGTGGAAACGCGAGGGCGCTTGCTGTGGGCACTGACTGCGTGTTGTACTTGGCTATTATAACATCTTCTATTCGTTTCATAGTGCTTCGCTTTCACAGTGGTGTATAGCCGATATAACTTGTTTTCGGGATCGCCGACCGCACCGAGCATTGCAGTGCAGCTTCGACAGAAGGCGATCGCGGCGCAGTTACCCTTCCCGTTGGTCGCTTCATTGCCGGGCGTTTGCGCACGACACGCACTGTCCCGAATTTAGTCCCTACTGGACGAAGCGTTCGTCCGTTGGTTTAACGACTTTAGTTAAGCCAAATTCGCCGAATTTCGGCTTAGAGTGTACATTATAGGATAGAGACCACCAAATGCTTCGGTTTCCATCCGTGAGGTACTCGAGAACTAGTACTTGCACGAAAATATAAGACTGAGTGAGCGCATCGTTTTGATTCAGGAGACTTTCATTCACCTAATGTACACTCCCTACATTCACACTCCCAAAACCTTATCTTCTTAGAAAAGCAATAATAAGCATTGCGTTTACAATGACTTTCTTCAAGTTGCACAGGATTAGGCAAGAATTCAAGGACCTTCAAAATTCATGTTGGTCTTATTTTTTTTGTCAGCGGATCATTCGATGCTCGAGCAACCTGCGAGTAAGTTTCAACAATTTCAGACCACCAAGCCGTGGTCTTTAGCCGACATAATACTACACAAGACAAGAAACTGCAGCATTTATCTTTCCCTGATTTCTCAAGGGCAGATGGCCTTTCAATCATTCCTGTTGAAAAAAGGTTTACTGGCGTGCGTTGCGAAAGCGGCTCTACGATGAAAACATGATCGGTACAGAGCAACGTTCAGGCAGATGCCGGCGATGATCAGCACGAGGCGAGCAATAGGAGGCCAGAACGCAGTACCCGAGTGGTGGCGATGCTACTTGCCAATGATGCGTTTTCTTCTTCATAATTCCCCCCCCCCCCTTTCCGAAGAAGAGCCATCCTGGCGACCTAAGAGTCTGGAGGCAGAGGGTTATGATATGGCTTGTAGCGTCAGAATCATCGCCATTCATCATCATCGTCATTTTTTCTAGCCACTGCGCTGCGCCTCTCGTGCAGCTCATGCGACATCTCGAGGCGCGAGCGGTGGAGAACGAGCACCAGGCCTGGCGGTTCGGACGTGGCAGCCGCCGCTGCTCCGCTTCGCCAATCGCCTTTGATAATAAAGTGGCGAGAGAACGACACGACCACGTTGGCCGCCGTCCCGTCTTCCTCTCTCGCTACATTGGTGACCTGAAGGACATGCCCTTCGGTGAGCTACCAGCTGCCACGCTTCCGCCACTCTACCCGCCAGTGCTGCCGTTCCACCCGGCCTTACCCCTGGCATGGCTCATGCGGCTCGACGCCGTTCTCGCTGTGAATGGCGTCGCGGACCAGCCGTTTGTGACGTAAAGGAGCGTGTGAGTTCAAATCATTCTTCCGCTTTTCGGGCAGCTTCGAACACAGATGGGCATTCGGATGCGTCAGGATGGTATGGAAGGAGAGTGTCGATGGTGTGGGAAGGTTTGCGTCCATAAAAAAGAAAGGAAGGGGAAAATCCAGTGATAGACTGTGCCGTGGTATTGTATGCGAACGTGATGAATGGAAAAATGTGATCCCAGTTAGTATGATCAGATGGCACATACATCGCGAGCATATCGCCGAGGGTGCGGTTAATTCTCCGTGAGCCTGTTAGTCTGTGGGCAGCATGCCGTGGTCTTGCGATGGAGAACATGGCATTCAGAAACCAGAGCCATGGCGACTTCTGATAGGAAGGTTCGACCTAGGTCACTTAGTAGTTCTCGAGGTGCACTATGTCGTAGTATTGTCACGAGGTTGTGACACACGCAGCACTTGAGAGGAAGCACGCAGGAGTCAGGGCGGTGTCAGGCGAACTGTTTATTGGGCGAACTTGTGCCCAGCAAAACAAGGCCAAACACAACTTACAGCAACAGCGGCGTGAACAGTCGTCGGCCGACAAAAAAAGACTGACCAGTGGCGCACTGCGCCGGCTTTTATACACGCGTCGTAACGCGTTCCAGAGTGGCATACAAGATAAACGCGGCCTGCGTTGCGCTTAACAGAAAGTGATAGCGGCTTCCTTCGTAAACCAAAAGAACCGCACGTGTCACTCTTTTATACACGCGTCATAACGCGTTCCAGAGTGGCATACAAGATAAACGCGGCCTGCGTTGCGCTTAACAGAAAGTGATAGCGGCTTTCTTCGTAAACCAAAAGAACCGCACGTGTCAGTATGAAGCTATGGAAGACGAAGGACGCTACGTCCCGCGCAGTGGCACTTGGAAGGGCGGTGGTCTCAGCGTAGCGTGTTGCATGGTCCACAGCGAATACGATCCACCGATTTTCATCTGATGTTATCGGTAGAGGGCCATGAAGATCAATTTCGATCTGTTCACAAGGTTTGGCAGGGCATGGAAGCGGCTGAAGCGCACCCGACGAGTGGAAAGGCGGTGAGTTGCGGTGCTGACAGTTAGGGCAGCCCATAACAAATTTTCGAAGTCAATTTTACAATCCGCGCCAGTAGAAGCGATAGCTAATGCGTTCGTAAGTTTTGAAAACTCCGGCAGGGCCACATTGGGAATCGTCGGGAAAGGAGGCAAAAATTTGTGATCGTAAGTTGCGGAGGACAACCAAAATCCACTTACGACCTTCAGGGGCGTAGTTGCATTGGTGTAGCAGCTGATCTCGAATGGCGAAATGAGCAGCTTGACGTCGGAGAGATCGTGAAACCGCAGGGGTCAACGATGCAGAGAGACAGTCAAAAAGCAAAGCGATCAACGGGTCCTTGTGTTGTTCACTGGCACAGGAGTCAAGGTGGAGAGGTGCGACGGAGTTGGTACCATTGGTTCCGCAGGCCGAGTCGGGAGGTAAAAGCGAACGGGACAAAGCGTCGGCGTCAGGGTGCTTCCGTCCAGTGCCATAGATGACGCGAATGTCGTAATCCTGGATGTGCAGTGCCCGCCGAGCAAGGCGGCTAAAAGGATCTTTCATTGTAGGGAGTCAACAAAATGCATGGTGGTCCGTTACCAGGTCGAAAACGCGACCGTACTAATAAGGGCGGAACTTTCGAAGCGCCCGCACAAGCGCTAAGCACTCCTTTTCAGTAACGCTGTAATTTTCCTCAGCGTTAGTGAACATGCGACTCGCATAAGCGACGACGTATTCGGAGTTGGCCGGCTTTTGTTGGGCGAAGACAGCGCCAAGACCAACCCCGCTAGCGTCTGTGTGAACTTCCGTTGCAGCTGTTGGATCGAAATTCCGAAGAATGAGAGGAGAGGTTAGCAGACTACGGAGCGTGGCGAACGTGACGTCGAAATCCGGAGACCAGGATGAAATTTCAGCGTCCCCGCGTAGGAAGTTGGTCAGTGGTGACATGATTGACGCGAAATTTCGAACCAAGCGCTGGAAGTATGAGCATATTCCGAAGAAGCTGCGTATTCGTTCAGTGTAGTAGGTTTTGGGAACTCAGCGACTGCACGAAGTTTTGCAGTGTCGAGTAGAACACCATGTTTGGACACGATGTGCCCTAAAATGGAAAGCTTTCGCGCGGCGGAGCGGCACTCTTTAAAGTTCAGTTGGAGCCCGGCATTAGTTAAACACTTGAGAACCAGATTGAGCCGAAGCAGATGCGTAGAAACAATTTTAGCGCCCTTTAACACGTTCAAATAAAGTTATAAAACACTGAAATAATTTACCTGGTTTGGTTCTTGATACCAGTGTGTCTGGCTTTTCGGAGGCACATGTACGATATTATTGTTCTTTTAAGTGCGAACTATTTCTTGGCGAACTTCGGCGACTTCGAGCATATCTATCTATCTATCTATCTATCTATCTATCTATCTATCTATCTATCTATCTATCTATCTATCTATCTATCTATCTATCTATCTAACTATCTATCTATCTATCTATTTATCTATCTATCCATCTATCTATCTATCTATCTATCTATCTATCTATCTATCTATCTATCTATCTATCTATCTATCTATCTATCCAGCCGCCTACGAGTTTTAACTCTCCTGGCCGTTTCAATTATGGTAGTGCTACCAAACTTGGTATGGCATACGATGAATGTATGAAGAACACATCTGACTAGTCATAACGCGAAAATCATGATACGTCTGTCAAGAATGCTATGATTTTCATTTCTTCGTCCTGCAGCTCTCGCAGTGCTTTCAGTCACATGGCATGTTTCAAAACTGGTATGATATCGCATAATGGCATGGTGATCACAAGCAACAGACCCTATGATGAAAATCATGACATGCGTGTCATGTAAAAACATGGTTACATGCCACGCTTATGATGCGCTCGCGGCCATTTCGCTATTGTCACATATACCAAATTTGGTATTACAGTACGTAAATGGATGACGAATGTGTGTGACTGGCGCAAACATGATAATCATGAGATGCGTGTCGTGTAACAACATGACTACCTGCTGCGCTTTTGATGCGCTGGTGTCCGTTTCACTAACTTCACTTAAACCAAACTTGGCACTACGAGATGTGATTGTATGATGAAGGTATGATACTGGTGCAAATGTGATAAACATTAGATGCGTGTCATGTAACAACATCACTACATGCTACGCTCATGATGCGCTCGCGGCTGTTTCGATACCTTCAAATGTACCAAACCCCATATTACGCGACGCGAGTGGACGACATAAGTAAATGAAACATCCAAACATAATAATTACGACATGCGTGTCATGTAACAACATGACTACATGCCGCATTGATGATGCGCTCTCGGCCGTCTCGCTGGCTTCACATACGCCAAATTTCGTATTACGTGACGCCAATGAATCAGGAATGTATGTGACTGGTGCAAGCATGATAATCATGAGATGTGTGACGTGTGAGAACATGACTACATGCCACAGTCAAGGCGCCAATATATTTCGCCATGACGCGGTGTACGTACGCTCCGGCGTTAATTTTTTCGCATCATGCCGGCGTTGCCACGCCAGGCGCCAGTCCTGCCATATACTCGAAGGCGCGCGCCGCGCTGTGTTGCCATGACGCATGCGCGTTGCAGCGCGTGCGACGTCCCTCCGTCACAAAAAGAGGAAGACGCATCGTTGTTCGGGTAACGCATCGTTGTGAAATGCAGCATGTCACATTTCGCGCCGGTTGTCATCGGGCCACGCCGCGGAACGCTGGTCGCGTTTGGCATCAGACTATACAGTGCTCGCGTTTCGCTAACGTTGCATCGCTGTGCTCAGTGTGCGCGCACGTCAACGCTACGTCGGAGTATATTGGGCCCTTCATGATGCACTCGCGGCCGTTTTGCTAGCTTTACGTATACCAAATTTAGTGTTACGTGACATCAATGGATGACGTAATGTATGACTGGTTGAAGCATGATTATCCTGACACGGGTGTCATGTAAGAACATGACAACATACCACGCTTATAGCGTGCTCACGGCCATTTCACTAGCTCCACATATACTAAATTTGGTAACACGTGACATGAATAGATGACGAAAGAAGAAGACACATCCAAACATAATAAATATGCCACGGAAGTCATGTACGGCATCCTTTAACTCCACCTCGTAACGTGCTGATTTGAAAGTAGCATATCAACATTTATCATTCGTGCTTCGCATATCATCGATTCCCACTGTACGTGGGGTCTGCCAATTTTTTCTCTAATTTTTTACTGCGCTGCTCTCGGGAGGTAGCGATATTTGTTTCTGCTGGTGCGCCTATTGTGATATTACTCTTTATATGCCTTCATTTTGTATTTATGTAGTCCATTTCTGCAGTAACCGTGCATTGGGCTGTAGAACTTGAAAATGAATTATTATAGCATCCGAAAGCTTTCCGCGCAGTGCCCTGTTCCAACTTTATGACTGATATCTATACTCTAACATTTTGAATGTAGACAACACTCAAACGCCAAACGCCCCCCCCCTCTCACAGGGTTCAGTTGTAATCTCATGGCCGATATCTGTGACTTCATGAAGTGTTGGGTGTGGTTTGTTGCTTTAGAGAATACTTTCACTACAGACTTGTCTAGCAGTCTTCCATACAGGATTCAGTTGCAGTGTTAAGACAAATATCTGTCACATACTGAAGTGTCAAGCACAGTTAGTTGCGTTAGAGCATTTTTAGTCTACAAAAAATGCCAAAAGCATCCTACGCAATGATTCATTCCTATCTTTGACTAGTAGCTGTTGTTTCATTAAGAGCCAGGTGTGCTATGTTGCATTAGAGGATATTTCTGCCACACATATCATCAGAGAGCCTTTTAAACAAGGCTCTATAGCTGTCTTATGACCTAAATTTGTCACATCATGACGTGTCAGGTGCAGTTTGTTGCCTTAGGGAACATTTTGGTGTCAGGCAACGTTCAAAGGCCTTCCAAACTGCATTCAGTGGTAAACTTATGACGAATATCTGTGAATTCTTGAAGTGATGGGTGTGGTTTGTCGCCTTAGAGAATATTTTGACTGCAGACAACCTTGAGACGACTTCCATACAGGATTCAGTTGCAGTTTTATGCCTTCGATACAGGATTCAGTTGCACTCTTATGAACGATATTTGTCACATCATGAAGTGTCAGGCACAGTTAATGGCGTTTGAGCGTATTTTGACAACAGACCATGCTCTAAAGCACTCTACGCAGTGCTTGCTTCTTATCTTTAGTCCAGTAGCTGCTGCAGTATTAAAACCTAGGCATGGTTTGTTGCATTAGAGGACATTTCTGACGCAGACATCATTCGAAATCCTTCTACACAGGGCTGAATTGTAGTCCCTTGACCTAAATCTGTCACATAATGAAGTTGCAGAAATTTTTATTATGTTAATGTGTGCTGTAAATTATGAATCGTAAATGTACCGAATGTACCAGCATATTCATAATAAGAATAATAAATTTTATGGTATTGGTATAGGAACCAGGTGATTTACAAACCTGATTAGGGGGTCGCCGCTCCTATAGCCACCGAAAAGGGGAAGGCGAAATGTCGACTTTATAGAATAACAATAAAAAGGGGGGCTATGTCAACCTCTGCATTGACATAACAGGAAGGGGAGGCAATGCAACGAACCTTTGCCTCCCCCCCTGCTTAAGGATAATCCTGTGCACGCCAATGACAGACTTACAGTATCCTAGGCGTGAATTTTCTTTCGCTGGAGCGCCCCACGCACTGATGCTGATTTTTGGTGCATACCGCTGTAGTTATTTTGCTCGCTGTGATGTCAATGACTTCTCAAATAACCAAGGCTGTGGCCTGAGAAGCACAACCAATATTTTAACATACTTCCCTATCTTCCGCTCCAGTTGAAATCGCGTCATTCTGTACTGAACATGCAGAGTATTAAGCCAAAAGATCAAGCAACGCTGTGTACCAGCTTTGAACGCGTGAGCTATGGTGGCTATAAGGAGAGGTGTCAGCATCGTCCCGGCCACGCCCTGAAAGGAGGCGTGCTGGTATTTCATTACGCCGCAAGGCTGCGCGCAAGTCGCCACTGAGGTCGGTCGAGAGCGCTCGTCAGCCGCTAGGGCGGCACTTTTAGACTCGCTTGCTCGTGCGTTCGCAAGTCGGAACGTTTGCGCTGTGGCTATTTTGAATTACTCGGGATCAATACGCGCCAATGGGACCATACCACAGTGATGAGTAAACAGCAAATACACTGTTTTGCACCTGGATGCAATGTGGGATGTGCTCCAGCCCGCAAACAAGAGAAGTAAGCGTCTCTCTTCTCAGCTCCTGCCGACGGTGAACGGTGCAAGGCCTGAGAGCGTGCGATTACTCGCGCTGACAAACCACTTAAAGAGAACTGCGTTGTGGCGAATCTTATCCCGAAGAAAGATTCATCGTCCATAACTACAGGCATGTTATCAACGGGTTCTTAGCAACTTGGGAAATAGCTGTACTTAGGCAGGGCGGGTTCCTGAGTGAATCAACTGCCGAAGGACTCCGTGTCACTCTAACCAGCCCCCTTTGCATCCTGCACAATGTCACGGAAGCACCTGATGACGTCTTCCTTTTGGCAAGACGCGCTTAAAATCTTTTTGGTATTCTGAAGCTCAAATGATTTCTCTACACCGACAGAGTTTTTGATCTCTGTGAATTGCCTCAGTTTTTACTGTTTGGCACAGTCACCTTCCAGTGCAAACTTAACTTCTGGTAACTTACCCAGTAAATCAACAGAGTAAAATAGAAAGTGCGAAAAGTTTGTCTGATTTTGAAAGAGGCAGCCGAAGTAGGCCTTGCTTACATGCATCTGCAGTGAGCACAGTCAACTAAAAAGTGTGACTGTGATGCGCATTTTGTCATTATCTGCGAGAAACACTAAGAAAGGGGCATATTTATTTCAGCGAACTAGTTCATCTTGGCGAACTTCATGCAGCCGCATTCAATCTCGCCACCTCAGCGTTGTGCTAGGCCGCCTCCCAATGCTTGTTCGAAGGGTATAGACTTGCCGCTTCACTCTAACGGCAAGTCTGCCCTGAAGGCGCAATGCTGTAGACCGGTGGCCGGCGCCGTTCACAAGAGAGCTGTTCAAAGTGCATGGCAAGCTTAATTGGCAAGGCATTTTAGTCTCCGACAAACATAGCTGCCCTTCCGAATGCAGTTGTCAGCCACCTCGAATCTATCAAGCGGCCAACGTGCGCTCTGTAGCTCGTAAGGTCCGAACTGATGCTTCCATTCGCTTTAGACTCATGTCCTTTAGCTTTGACAACACCTTAGTCGAATCGATTTGGCACCGCTTTTGAGAGCCATACTGAAATAACTGATGTTGTTGTAGGCTTATAGCAAGCCTTCCCGAATCTTTTAGGGCCTACGTTACATGTTGAATAGCTGTTTTTAATGCTGGATAGCGAGCGCCACTTGTCCAAACGCCTGCTTTGGAAGATGTCATTTTAAAGTGCTGGGCGCTTTTTGAAGTACTGGACAATATAAAACGATCTAATAACTGCCAGAACGCAGTCTGGGAAGAACACGTATGACATAGCGTGAAAACCGCGGAGCAAGAAGCAAGGTGCTCGAAGTGTCCTCCGACAGACGCAAAAGATGCGGAGAGGCGAAAGCAGACGACGCGGCCCCGCCATGTCGCTCCTCCCTCGCTGATTGGCTACGTCCCTCTCCAGCAAAGGGCAAACGGCATCGAAATGGGTCTCGGACCTATTTTACGAACGGCGAAGAACGGCAGACGTGCGCGGAGGAAACAGCCGTGCACGGCTGCCTTAAAACGTCAAACGTCAAACGGCGAAGCATGCTGGCCGCTAGCGTGAACCGGCCCTTGGGCTACTCGCTGCACACAAGCATGATGCTGAGTGAAGCTCGCGCGAAGAACGCGCAAGCGCTTGCATACTGCGCGGGAGTTAAATCTGCCCTCCATGCATTGGAGACAGTTAACAAGTGATGTGCTGCACGCAACTAGCCAGCGATTGTTGCTTCCACGTGGCGGTACGGCGCTTCAGGGGAACGGTGTGAGTTCAGTGCATACGGAGCTTAATTCACTCACACAACGAACGTCTATTAACACGCAAAAAAGCCTAACTTTCCAGGGTTGCTAGCCCTTTTTAACACAAAAATACACAGAATTGTTTGGTCGCTAACTGCACGTTCAAAAGGGCGAGTCCATCCACATACAAAGAACTACTAATATAACGGCAACTTATTGCGCACTTTCGAGTTCGTTATAAATAGGTTTACAGTATATGTACCGCTGTTTTCAGATGGTATCAAACAACAAAAAAAGAGAAGATTCCACGTTCTGTAGAAATCGATGATACGCGAAGCACGGATGAGGAAAGATTATATGTGAGCTGTAGTGTCCCAAAACCGCCACATCATTTTGAGAGACGCCGCAGTAGAGGGCTCCGGAAATTTCGATCACCTGGGGTTCTTTAGGATTCACCCAAATTGTAGCACACGGGCCTACAGCATTTTCGCCTCCAACGAAAATGCAGCCGCCACAGCCCATACTTGATCCCGTGATCGGCGGGTCAGCAGCCGAGTACTTTGCCACTAGACCACCGTGGCAGGGTGATGAAAAAGGTTGATACGTCGCTTTGCATCCCCAGAACATTACGAGACACATAGATGTAGTACACAGTAAACACAAGTGGAAATGTTATGGACACTTAGGTATCCAGATAAGACTCAAGTATGTTGTTTATAGTTGCGTAACGACGGCACCACTAACGTTTGCAATACCAGCCCTAGCAGTGGTAGGCAGTAAATTACGCCGTACATAAGTTTTATGTCAAGGTTGTCATGTTGGCGCCTGGCATTTGTGGTCGTCGTCCATTGACGTCACGCAATACCAAATTTGGTAAATGTGAAGCTAGCGAAACGGTCAAGAGCGCGCTATGAGCGTAGCATGTGGTCAAGTTTGATACCCATGACACACGGGCAAAAGTAAAGTACTTTGAAGTAAACCCCTTTTGTTGCCTAAGGGGACCATTTGCAGAAAGGAGTGGCGCTGATGACACACGGCGCCGGACTACTGCTTTAGGCGGTGCCTCAGAAGAACGCTGCAGAAAAAATGGCGCTGTTTGTGGAAGCAGCAAGATTAGAAATATTAAAAAGAATCTGCGCATGTACATCACATTCAGCGACGTCGGAGCATAAAACCGTTTTTTTATTGTCTGGTGGCTTACAATGCGCATACCTGTAATTTTCTTTCGTTTTTTTGCGTTTTTAGCAGCAACTTAAGTTCGTCTGGCAAGTATGAACAGTCGGTGTTTTGCTGTTTTTGTTTTTTGTCATGCTTTTTACATGGCTGCTTCCAGCTGATCAGTGACGGCGTGCCGCCTTTCATCGTGGTCCTGCGATGTCTCAGTGCAGAGACAGAGATAAAGCAACAGTTGAGGTGGGCCTGACTCTTGTCACCCTCGGCTTCATCGAAGATGAGCTAAACGCTGCGAAGGCAAGAGTGATGAGCCTCAAACAAAGACTCGTCATGAACAGCTTCATTTTGACTGCTTCCGCACTTCCCCCCCCCCCCTGAGCCATCAACCGCGAAAGGTGGGCCCATGTGCGCAACGAACGCTGGTTCGAAGACACATTGCCGTTATTAGGCGACGGCCACTCTAAGCAGTGTTTTCGAGTGAGCCCGACACAGCAACTGCCGCTGCCAACCCCAACATGATCGCGCTAGTGACGTAATGCAGGCGTTTGAGAGTATGGACAGACTATAGGCCTTCACTTTTCAACAAATCACACTGCTGCTGAAAATTAAAACATTTTTTCAGCACAAAAAAAAATACTGACAGTGCACCGCAGTGTTGCGACACGTTTTCTTCTATTGATAAATTATGCACACTGTATGCGAGAGTACTCCCTTCCTGCCAGAAAAGTAGTTGCGGGATCTGCTTTTGCGAAAAGGATCTTTGCCGGAAAGGAGTTACTCCTTTGTCGTGTGTTACTGCGCCCGAACGCCTTTCCGAAAGATGTCCCCTTGTCTAAAGGACTTCAGGGTGTCCGTGTGTCAGGGGCATTAAATGACACGCATATGATGATTATATTGTTTCGACGTGTAGTTTCCTTTGTCGGCCATTCACGTCACGTAAACGAAATTCGGTATATGTAAAGTTAGCCCAGTGGCCGTGAGCGCGTCATGAGCGTGTATGGAGTCATATTCTCACATGCGACAAACGTCATGTATCTGTTGTTTGCACCAGTCATGTACCTTTGTCATCCATTCACGTCACGTATTAGCAAGTTTGGTATATGTGCAGCCAGCAGAACAGCCGCAAGCGCGCTATGAGCGTTACATGCAGTCATGTTTTACATGACACGCATATCATGATCATATTGGGACACATCATTTATTTCATCATTCGTTCGCGTCACATAATACCAAAACTGGCAAATGGGACGCTAACGAAACATTCGTGAGCGCGTCATGAGCGTGGTATTTAGTCATGTTCTTACATGATACGCATATCATTATTAACATGCTTGCACCAGTCATTTACCTTCGCCATCGATTCACGTCACGCAATATTACATTTCATATTGTGCAGCCAGCAAAACGGCTGCGAGCGCGTGATGAGCGTAGCATGTAATCATGTTTCACATAACATGCATATCATGATTATTATGATGATGATGATATATGGTGTTTTTTGGTGCAAGGGCCATTTGATGGCCAAAGAGCGCCAGTTCATGAGACAGCAATGTGGACAATGGTTGTGATTAGCGGCTGTATTAGGGCCATAAAATTCCTCGCAGTAAAGCGGGTAAAAACATACAAGTAATAAAACCATGACTATGCCGTGAAAGGTGTGCATGGTGTGAATAGGTGACAAAAGTTGGTGATAATGAAAAACGATGGTGGACATGTATGGCATTAGCACAAGTACCTCACACGTTAGTACCCTTGCGTGCAAGGGCCGTGAGGCAAGTGCTTTCCTGTGTAGCCACCGCAGCGAAAACCTCTCTAGAGAGGTCGTGCTACGGTATGCCCGGGTATATGATATGAAAATTATGAATTTCCTTTAAAAACGCTAATAATGATTTGTGACTAAAAAGCGGTACCCTACCGACGAACATTGCAAGGTGTAAAGGTATATGTTGTCGGTAGGATAGTGGGAAGTGTTGTCTTCTTAGAGTGTCTAAATGTTTACATTGAATTAAAACATGAAGAACTGTTAATGCCTCACCACATTTATCACACAATGGTGGATCGCCACCGGACAAAAGATGTGTGTGTGTCGTGTATATGTGTCCTATCCTAAGTCTTGTTAGTGTTACCTCTGTTAGACGTGATTTTGATACTGGTGGCCAGTGGCCAAGGTGTGGCTTGATAACGTGTAGTTTGTTTTGTGTGTGTGTATCCCACTTGCTCTGCCAGCAGTCCCTGAGGTTTCGTTTGAGAGAGTGCTTCAGATCAAGGACCGGGATTGATATGGGTGTAGGGGCAGTGTTTTTGTGGACGGATGCAGCGAGCTGATCCGCCCTCACGTTGCCTTGGATCTCACGGTGCCCTGGCACCCAGCACACCACAACATGTTGGTTGAGTGTGTAGAGTGTGCAAAATATGGAGTAAAGTGAGACAAGGACAGGGTTTTTTTGTTTTTTAAGACTGTGCAGAGCCGTTACCACACTGAGGGAGTCTGTATAAATTACTGCTTTTTGTATTTGTAATTGTTTAATGTGTTTAGCTGCCACAAGTATCGCGTAAGCTTCCGCTGTGAAGATACTTGTGCCTGGATGTAGAGGGCCAGCATCCGAAAAGGAGGGGCCAACAGCAGCGTAGGACACAGAGGAGTTAGACTTAGAGGCATCTGTAAAAAACTCAGGACGTGTGTATTTGTGTTGAAGTTCCAGGAAATATGTTCGGATATGGGCAATGGGCGCATGTTTTGTAACCTCTAGAAAAGACACATCGCAGTCCATAGTCTGCCACTGCCACGGTGGCGGGTATGCTACAGGAGCCATTAAACTGTGTTCGAGTGACACTCCAGTGTCCTCAGCTAGACCCTTCAGGCGAACTGAGAAGGGCTGCCTCATTGAAGGCCTGTTTTGAAAAAGAATGGAGCTCGACAAGTCATTAATAGTAGAGTATGAGGGGTGCCTCTTGTCTGCTTTCACCTTAAGGAAGTATACAAAGGACATGTAGGTTCTTTGCAGATGAAGCGACCACTCATTTGACTCAACATAAAGGCTTTCTACGGGGCTGGTGCGAAAGGCACCCGTAGAAAGGCGGATGCCCAAATGGTGCACGGGGGCCAGCATATTCAAGGCACTTTGAGTAGCAGACTGATAGACAACGGCCCCATAATCTAAGCGGGTGCGAATGAGGCTTTTATAGAGGTTCATGAGGCATTGCCTATCACTGCCCCACGTAGTACGTGACAACACTTTTATAACATTCATGGCTTTTAAACATTTTGTTTTTAAATACTTGATGTACGGTACGAAGGTTAACTTGTTGTCCAAGATTAAGCCTAAGAATTTATACTCGGCTTTGACAGACAGACGTTGCCCGTTCAGTCGAATGTCAGGTTCCGAGTGCATGCCTCTCTTTCGAGAGAACAAGACACACGTGCTTTTTTGTGGGTTAAGTCGAAATCCGTTTTCATCTGCCCATTTGGAGACCTTATTTAAACCCAGCTGAACCTGCCGCTCACACATGGCCAGGTTTCATGACTTGAAGCCAAGCTGAACGTCGTCGACATATGTACAATAGAACATATTACGGGGAATGGACAAGTGCAAAGAATTCATTTTGATAATAAAAAGTGTGTAACTAAGCACGCCACCTTGTGGCACGCCTGTTTCCTGGACAAATGTTTGAGAGAGCACACTGCCCAGACGGACACGGAATGTCCGGTTTGACAGGTAACTTTCGATTATATGAAATATTCTTCCGCGCACACCAAGGTGGGACAGGTCTCTTAGGATTCCAAAACGCCATGTTGTATCATACGCCTTTTCGATATCGAGAAACACAGAGAGAAAATATTGTTTATGGACAAAGGCGTCTCTGATCTGTGCCTCAATACGAACAAGGTGGTCTGTGGTGGATCTACTTTCTCGAAACCCGCACTGAAATGGGTCGAGCAAATTGTTTGTTTCAAGGATATGTACAAGTCGGCAGTTTATCATTTTTTCGAAGACTTTGCACAAGCAGCTTGTAAGTGCAATAGGTCTATAGCTTGAAGCTAAAGAAGGGTCCTTGCCCTCTTTCGAAATGGGAATAATAATAGCCTCTTTCCAGGAGGTAGGGATAGTGCCAGAAAACCAGATAGCATTGTATAAACTAAGTAAGGTTTTTTGTGTTTCGGCTGGTAGGTTTTTAACATTTCATACATCACATGGTCAGAACCTGGGGCAGAAGTACTGCAGGAGTTTAGGGATGTTCGGAGCTCCGCTAGACTGAAAGCTTGGTTATATGCCTCGTATCTAGTGGATTTGTGTTCGAGTTTCTGCTTTTCTATTCTTGTTCTGTATTTTTGGAAAGTGTCAGTATAGTGGGACGAGCTGGATATCCGTTCAAAATGTGCCCCGAGGAAGTTTGCCTGATGTTCCAAGGTATCACTTTGAGTGTTTACGAGTGGAAGTGTGTGTACTTGTTTCCCTGCTATCCTACCGACCATGTTCCAGACTTTAGCCTCCTGTGTGTATGAATTGACCCCTGATAAAAACTTCTGCCAGCTTTCTCTTCTGGCCTGCCGACGCGTTCTCCTGCCACGAGATTTTATTTTCTTAAAGCTCTCAAGGTTTTCCACTGTCGGCGAGTTGCGCAGCAACCTCCATGCCCTGTTTTGTTCCTTTCGCGCATTCTGACACTCAGTGTTCCACCACGGGACGTGTCGTTTGCCGGGCAGTCCAGATGTTTGTGAAATGCACTTGGCTGCTGCGTCAGTAATAAAAGCCGTGAAGTACTGCACAGCTTCATCTATGCCTAATCCGCATATGTCGGTCTAACTTAGGTGTGTAATCTTTTGAAATTGTTCCCAATCGGCTTTGTTCACCAGCCATTTGGGAACATGTGGAGGATATTCATATGTTATTGGTGTACTCAAAACTAAAGGAAAATGGTCACTTCCGTATGAATTATTTATGACTTTCCACTGAAGTAATGGTACAAGTGAAGGAGATGCGATACTGAGATCTATGGAGGAGTAAGTATTGTTTGCAAGGTTATATTATGTTGCCTCTTTTCTATTCAACAGACAAGCACCTGATGAAAAGAGGAACTGTTCAATGAGACGACCTCGTGCATCACATCGACAGTCACCCCATAAACCACTGTGCGCATTCAGGTCCCCTAGAACCAAATAAGGTTCTGGTAACTCATCTATTAAAGATTGCAAATAATGCTTTTCCAGGCGGTGTTGCGGCGGTATGTATAGAGAGCAGATAGTGACGAGCTTATTCAATAGAACTGCTCGAACAGCCACTGCCTCTAGGGGTGTTAGTAGTGGTAGATGACTGCATGCTACTCCTCGATTAACTATAATGGCTACACCACCAGATGACGCCACAGCATCATCTCTGTCCTTTTGGAAAACAACATATTGACGCAAGAAACTTGTATTCTTGGATTTTAAGTGTGTTTCCTGTACACACAGCACTTTTGGAGAATGTTTGTGTAGAAGTTCTTGGACGTCGTCGAGGTTTCGAAGTAGTCCTCTGACGTTCCATTGTATATTTTGTGTCTCTATTATGGGAGTAAAGAAGTGCTGTGTGTACGAAATGAGTGTGGCTGGTGTCTAAAGAGAGAAGTGACTTATCTTACAGAGCCTTTAGAAGGCCCTGTAATTACCGTTTTGTCTTTTTTAGAGCGGTCGAGGGAACCCCGCCGCTCCTTTGGCGCAGTCTGCGCCGTTGCAGTTGAAGTGTCCATCGCCTCAGGAGAGGCGACAGATAATGTTTTCGTTGTAGGCTTCGTCGTGACAGACGGAGCCTTAAACCCCACCGGGCTGGAGGTCGAGGGGACCTCTTTAGTTTGTGTGGTGCCCTCGCTACTGCCAAGATTCACAGGAGCCTTCGGTGGGGCTGTATTCAAGGAGGGTGGGGCAGCCGAGGCTGCTCCCCCCATGGGGGCTTGTGGCGTTTGTCTCGGCACGCTGGGCGTGGTCCAAGGCATTGCCGAAAACCGAAGTGGTGCTGACCCCCCTCGCACCATTTCGGCATACGATGTGTTCCCAGCGAAATGCGGGGAAACGCGCTGCCGCGCTTCACGGAAGCTTATGTTCAATTTAAACTTTGTACTGATAATCTCTTTTTCCATTTTCCAGGCCACGCATGACCTGGAATATGCAGGATGGTCACCCTCACAGTTTGCGCAGTGCACTTGTAGCTGGCAGTCATCGTCAGCGGTATGACCTTTGGTGCCACATTTCGCGCAGGTAATCTGTCCTCGGCAGCTCTGGGAGCCGTGCCCGAACCTCTGACACTTAAAGCAGCGCCTCGGGTTGGGTATGTATGGTCTAACTAGCAGTTTAAGATATCCTGTTGCCATTTCAGTTGGGAGGGTGCTAGATGCGAAAGTTAGTATGATGTGCTTCGTTGGGATTTCCTTATTTTCTCTTCTTATTTTGATACGCTGCACGCCCCGCCGCGGTGGTCTAGTGGCTAAGGTACTCGGCTGCTGACCCGCAGGGCGCGGGTTCGAATCCCGGCTGCGGCGGCTGCATTTCCGATGGAGGCGGAAATGTTGTAGGCCCGTGTGCTCAGATTTGGGTGCACGTTAAAGAACCCCAGGTGGTCTAAATTTCCGGAGCCCTCCACTACGGCGTCTCTCATAATCATATAGTGGTTTTGGGACGTTAAACCCCACATATCAATCATTGATACGCTGCACCTGAATGACGTTTTCCTCTTTCCAGCCTGTTAGAAGTTCATCATCAGAGAGGTCCATCAGGTCTCCATCTGATACAACACCCTTCACTGTATTCAAGGTTCGATGCGGTGTGATTGTGATAGGCTGATCCCCAAATGCTGTGAGTTTATGTAGTCTCTGGTACTGTGCGTTGTCTTTTAATTCAAGTAACAGGTCACCACTGGCAGTCTTTGTGGCCTTGTAGCCTGCGCCCAGCGTTTCTATGAGACATTGGGACACAAGAAAAGGTGAGATACTTCTAGCTTTCTTTTCTGTACTTTCACAGTGAATTATGTGGTATTTGGGGAAGTTATCTTTTTTGTTTGGAACTAACTCAAAAATTGCATCGGTGCGCCACCTTTTGGAGGGGCGATTAGTTGTAAGAGGGCTAGGGGTTCCCATAAATTTGATAGCTTATTCGGCGGCCATGCCAGCCACCCACCACCGAGCCCAACAAGGGGACGCTGCGAGACGCGAAGGAGGCGCAGGCGCCAGCTGTACATGGCCGCTATAACCTAATATATCTACCCAAGGTTGGATATTTACACTAGGTTAACCCTTGCCGCCAGGAAAAATTGGCAGTAAAATGAAGTGAGGAGAAGACAGGAAAGATGTAAAGTGAGAACAAAAGACGAAGATGTAGGGGTAGAGAGATAGGAAAAGGCGACTGCCGATTTCCCCTGGGTGGATCAGCCCAGGGGTGCCGTCTACGTGATCATGATTATTATGTTTGGAAGTGTCATTTATCTTCGTCGTGCATTTGCGCCTCGTATTACCAAATTTGGTGTATGTGACGTTAGCGAAATTGCCGCAAGCGCATCATGCGCATGCCATGTAGTCGTGTTGTTTTTAGACAGGGATGTCATTATCACCATGTTTGCAGCAATCCTATGACTCCGTCATCCATTCACGTCAAGTGTAATCAAAGTTGGTATATGTGAAGCTAGTGAAACAGCCGCGAGCACACCGTGAGCGTATGGGGTGTATACATGAATTACATGACATGCATGTCGTGATTTCCATGTCAGGGCGTGCCACTTATGTTCGCCATGCAGTGTTGTCATACCATACCAGTTTTGCAATATGCCTTGGGAACGAAACCACCACAAGAGCAGCAAGACCATGACATGTAAACAACAACATTCATGACTTACACGTCCAGATTTTCATGTTATGAATAGTTATTCAAGCTCGTCATAGAGACATGTTATGCCATAAGAATTTTGGTATAGATCTTATCATCGAAAAAGTCAGGAGAGTTAAAAGTCGTAAGTGGCTAGATAGATAGATAGATAGATAGATAGATAGATAGATAGATAGATAGATAGATAGATAGATAGATAGATAGATAGATAGATAGATAGATAGATAGATAGATAGATAGATAGATAGATAGATAGATAGATAGATAGATAGATAGATAGATAGATAGATGATACGCTTATCCTCAAAGACGCTGAAGTTCGCAAAGAAATGCTTTGCATTTAAAATCTGAACAGGAAAATTATTTTTGACTTCAGTGGGGCTGTTTTCTGTACGAATTCGTAATGCCATTGGCCTATAGGTGGTGCGCCGTGCAATCCAAGATGGCTGTGGAAGGATGTTCACCCCGTGAACTCGCATGAAAAAAAGATAAGACGCATGGGCGTACCCCCCGCCGTGCCGCTTTCAGCGGATACTCTTGATCGTCAAATGAATGTACACCAAACAAAACTACTTTCCCAACCAATAGGATCTGCTGAATGTTCCGTCACCTCATTTCTCAACGCAGTGCGAAGGGTGGTGGTATCAGCTAATCGTCCGTAAATAAACCATGCTTTGCGTAATCCTATGCATGCTACAGAAAACTGCACAAACTATAATTCACGTATGAACTTAATGGCACTCTGAGATCGTTTGTGCCGAGCCTGCCTAGCGAATTGGCCGCAGTAGTAGGCCACTAGCGACTAGCGTGCCATCGCGGCTGCGCAGTACCGAATGTTTACCATAGCTATGGCTTTCAAACATGTTACATCTTTGTTACTTGCGCTATCAGCATTATGTAGCTGCTTCTTCAATGGAACACAAGCATTTAACATCCCATTAGGTAGCGTGAGCTTGTGTCACAGCCGTGATCAGACTCTATTACAGTGCGCAATTTCCTTCCCTTGGATGTTGCAGGTTTGATCAGCGTGATCAAAAGAAGGATGTTGAAACGAATACACGTATACGCATTTCGCAACGTGAAAACTGCGAAAATTTGTCGAACCACAACGTCGTTCGGACGGCACCAGTGAATTGCAGAAGTTAGCGGGGTCTTCAGCTGTAACTGCACATTTCATTGCTCTAACCACTTCGCTTCGCATCGTCGAGCTCGAGCGTGTTAGGAGCATGCGGCACTTTGTAATACCCACTTTAATTGGGATGAAAGTGTGCTTTTATTTTGAGCTCGCTGAAAGATAATACATAATAAATGCAATGAGGTGGCTTACGAGCGTGAAAAAAACATTAGGGAGTTTTAGAATAGCGCCCCACGAGCCCTTGCGGTGCGGTCGCTGCCACTGCGCATGCGTCGTAACGCGAGTCGGCGTTCGCGTTTGTGGACCACGCAAAATATCCGAAATGGCATGCGGTGATGGCGGCCCGCATGTGGCCCGCAAGCGCTGGTTTCGAGACTACGGTGCCGCTGCGATCGTGCGTTGCGGTTCACAGCCGAGCAAGCGCTATTCTAAAACTCATATGGCGCCCGCAACGCCCGCAGCGCTTGCAAACGGTATTCTAAACCTCCCTATTAACGCACTACGGGACGTGAAGTGCAACTCTCTGCTCGTGATCTAGCAGCCGATCGTTAATCGTTGCTGTCACTCTGAGCGCGTTAACAACTATCTACGTCCAGTGAAAAATCTTAGACGTCAAGACGGTTTCTTTGAACACACTGCTGAAAGTAATCTGAAGAATTCTCTCTGCCAAACGACTTCGATAGCGCCAACAACGCGTCATTCACCACGCACAACACCCACACTGCGTCACTCACCACGTTTATCTGGGCGTGCGGAGATGATCATTTCGCTCCCATTGCAGGAGAGAAAGGATTCGCTTGAAGTGTGCTATTATCTATCAACAAACGTAAAAAAAAGTGGCGCAGGGTAGGCCAAGGTTTGGAAGCGCAAATCGCGAGCCTGTGCTACCTTCCACGTACAACGAATGTTATGAAATTCATGCACTACAAAACGACTGCCGTATGCTATACGTACGTAGAGCAAGGCGAGTTTTAATTGAATTGGTCAGACGTTAACATTTAACTATTCAAAGTGGCTGCTGAAAATATCGCGAAGCTGATGTGTGTACTTAGCGGGGTATAATGGAAAGCACGAGCTGCCACGTATTTTCACGAAACCTTCACTTCTCGCAAGAACGAGTGAGATTTATCGTGTCAAGGACGGTTCGCGACTCGCAAGAACGAATGAGATTTATCGTGTCAAGGATGGTCCGGTATATTCACTGATGCACGAAGCATACAAAGTGCTTTTTGTTCATTTCTTGCTAACACGTTAACACAGCGGCTAGCACCACCGAACAAGGCAGCATTGGGAGCCTAAACATACTGATCATCCTTGAAAGGACGCTCCTGAATTCCGCTAGGTGGCACTACAGTCTATGAACATTTCGAATAGCTTTAATCATTCAATGGACAGCGGAACTTGATATTCGCTTCAGCGATAGCTACTGTGCATTCATCCCAAGCACAAGCAAAGGGTATCTGTCAAATGTACGAACAAGCCAACGCGACCTAATGAATACACTAACTAGATGGTTCTTAAAAAGACTGGAAATGAAAGCTGTCGAAATGAAAGCTGCGCTGCAATAAAAATGGAAATTCTACCTATGAAAAATTGTCCTGAAGGGCGATAGCGTCCGTAATAGGGCTAGCTTGTTAAGCTAAAGTGAAAGCCGCAAAGGATTCATTCTAGAAAGCTGAGTATATTTGTGCTGAAGTGATTTTTTATGTTATGTTTTGTAAATGGGTAAATTGGGACACTTCGCACACACGTTGAGTATACATTTAGCATCTAGCGATCATGCAAGGCGCAATACTTATCCGACTTGAGCGCCGCAGCATATAGCGATCAATAATCAAGAGATCAGAGCAAGTGAAAAACCAATTTGCTGTCCCTGCGACATGTCATTGCCAAGTAAAATATTACCGTAGCCTACTTCTATACATAGCTGATAATACCACCACTAAGAGCAGCACTAATGTTGAGCAATATCTCATGAGTTTTCGAGATTAAATGGCAGAGTTGTACAAATTTTTACAGCTGCCCTACAAAAAGGTAAAAAGAGAGGAAGTGCAAACACTGATACTACAAGTTAAAAGAGTGAACCCTCACGTGTCGCCTCTCACTCGAGAATGCGCTGATGTGTACTTCGGTCTACCCTCCCCTTTTCCGGTCATCATTTTTATAGTATAGGCGTTTTTGGTGTCTTGCCTACCGTCCGTGTAGCCCCAAAAGAGCTGCTAAAAATACAAAAGAAGCACGTAGTTCTCTCTCAGCATTTTTGTCTTTAGCGCACTACATGGGCCGGAATGGTGATTTCCGTGACCTCATCTGCGTGACTACTGTCGATTTCTCCATATACCAGAAAAAAATATTCGTTGTGATTTGGGCTTTTACCACGTAGCCGCCCGCAAGTTATTCCTTGTATCACATGATTATTGCAAGTAAGCAAACAATTTCGCTTCATTTTGTGCGTTTTTGACAGTACAAGTGGAGTTAAGAAGGCGTAGCCGACAGACGCCAAATCTTGAGAAACTCAACGCACAGTGTTCACATTTAACGCGTGCTTTACGAAGAATTGAGTGGGTAGTAGAGATCACCTGTAAAGAAAGTAATGCAGAACCAATGGAAATGTGGTGGATAATTTTGATTTTTCATATAGGGAACTCTTTAGAGCGGAGACAATGCCGGTCTCCTGGGAAACGGTGAGACCACTTCCGCAGGTTTTTTTTTTTGCCATAGTTAATATATGGACACTCAAGTTGGACAGTATTTCTCCTTCGACGTCATTTCTCGTACGAATTCCTAATTGACAACATCACTCTTCGCGTTATAGATAAGTACTATATAGAGTGAATGCTCGCGAGGGTTGACGGAGAACACGGTGCCACAGAAATGAAAAAACTGGCCTTCTCCGTCGCATGGAGGGCTCTTGCGATATCAATCCGCGCGTCAGTTGCCCCGTCGATTCCTTTTCAAGAAACTCTGAGTTGTCGTATCAATGTGAGTGAGTGCTCATTAGTGTGAGTAGGTGGAAGATAAGCGTGAGTTGGCATGAGTATGAACTTGAGTGAGTGCTTATGAGTGTGAGTAAACATTAGTACGAACGTGGGTACTCAGTAGAGTGAGTAGTCACATGAACGTGTGTGAGCGCTCATTAGTGCGAGTAGGCGAGAGTATTAACGTGACTGAGCGCCTAAGAGCGCGATTTGGCATGAGTTTGTACTTTAGTGAGTGCTTATGAGTGTGAGTAGACGTGAGTATGAACGTGGGTACTCAGTAGAGTGAGTAGTCGTATGAACGTCAATGAGCACCTATTAGTGTGTGTAGGTGTGAGTTTGAACATGAATGAGCACCTATGGGCGTAAGTTGGCATGAGTATAAATTAGAGTGAGTGCTTATGAGTGTGAACAGGTGTGAGTATGAACGTGGGCACTCGATAGAGTGAGTAGTCGAAGAAACGTGAGTGAGTGCTCAATAGTGCGAGCAGGTGTATGAACGTTGATTGATTGTTTTTATGTGGGGTTTAACATCCCAAAACCACTATAAGTTATGAAACACGCCATAGTGGAGGGCTTCGAAAATTTCGACCACATGGGATCCTTTAAAGTGCCCCAAATCTGAGCGAACGGGCCTACAACATTTCCGCCTCCATCGGGAATGCAGCCGCCGCAGCCGGGATACGATCCCGTGACCTGCGGGTGAGCAGCCGAGGACCTTAGTCACTATAAAACCATGGTGGGGCTAGGCTAATGAGTGTGAGTGAGCGCGTAGAAGCGTGAATTGGCATAAATAAGAACTAGAGCTAGTGCTTATGAACGTAGGTACCTAGTATGAACGTAGGTACTCAGTAGAGTGAGTAGTCGTAGGAACGTGAGTGATCGCTCATTTGTGCGAGTAGGTGTATGAACGTGAGTGAGCGCGTATGAGCGTCAGTAAGCGTAAGTATGAACGTGAGTGAGTGCTTATGAGTGTGAGTAGGTGTGATTATGAAATTGATTGAGAGATAACTAGTGTGAGTAGTACCAAGTGTGAATGTGAGTGAGTACTTTTTAGCGTGAGTGGACGTCAATGTGACAGCGGGTGAGTATCCATAAATGTGAGGGAACGTGAGTGAGTTAGAAGGCTGGAAAAATAGGGGGAAGCGAGGTTGAGTCAGTAGTCCCTTGAAGTGCTGACCTGTGCCAGTGGCTCGAGAAAGAGACAGCGCAGCGTAGAAGAGAAAAGGGGGGGGGGGGGGGGTAGGTGACATGCATGGACAATAAAGGTGGTCACTCCCTACACTAGATTGAACCCCGCCATAAGCTGCTTCGCGTCGAAAAAATTCAGCAATGGCATGTGGAGACACCACATGCTACATGTTCAAAAGCAACGTCTACAGGTTTATCGCTGCCACAACCGACGGCGCTTAGGTTGATGCTCCACTCGGTTAACAAGATCCCAATGAGTGCGGCCGTTTCGTGGCTTCCGGCTGAAGGCATCATGGACGTTGCCAGCGTCTGCCATTGGAACCGCTTGGTGGTTTGCACATTAATGAGTATATTCGAGGCACTGTAATCATGGTCCACCAAGAGTTTAGTGACGTATGTTCGCCATGAATATGACATTGTTCAAATGGAGTCTGCCAAAGGAAAAGGAAAGTAAAAAATATTTGCATTGTATCAGTATGTTTCACTGTAAATGCTTTTGAAAGACAACAGTCATGCGTCTGTAAGGACTGGATAAAGCGTTTATATGAAATAAACGTTTTTGCGCCATCTGGCGGTAAGTTATCTTCAAAAAGAAAGAATCGCCTGCAATATAGCGAGCGCGCGGCGTGTGCGCACAATCCGGAGGCCCTAATTTCTAGAAGGCAAGGCAACGGCTTGCAACGGCTTGCGCAACTACAATATCACCTTAACAAAGTGCAGGAAACACTCGCCTTTTCGTGCATAGTGGTGCATTGTCAGCGCAGCATATGAACCTTACGTTCTTTATGATTACACGTGTAGCACAAAGGAACACGCCAAAAATATTGACTGTGGAGGTTGTGCCTCAGATACGGGCAATATTTCATTCTGATTGACAATACGCCCAAGTATCAACGACGAAACATTGCAGATGAATATTGGTGGGAGCAGTGGATGTTGTTGAGTTTTAGTCGTTTAGAGTGACAAACAGACCATTCGACCAACTTTTTCCGCAGGAGTATTCCAAGAAGGACAATTGTCTTTAAAGTAATCACCATATCCTTAAAGTGAATGATGTTCGAGGAGCTTGGTCGGACGTGCACGGGATGTTTCTTGGCGATAGCATTGCTGTAAGAAGGCAATGGTAACGAACCGGCGCATGGTGTGTACGCCAAAGGCAGCGTTATTGGGCATATTCTGCTACCAGCACTGAACAGTGTTCTGCACGTTAACCACATGCCCTGTTATGCCATACTGGCCGCGGTCGTGTGTAATATGCCTAACGTTCATAAATGACAGACGTGGAGCTATCACGTGTTCTTCTACGGGCTTGAGAGCAGGCAGGTTTGATGACTTGGGAGGATACCGGTACTCGTGTGTGACACTCATTGGAGGAACTTGTGACGCACTACCTGCCTACGAAGCGACGAGAAGGAAGGGGACGTAGTCGGGAGGATCTTTCTCGCCCTGCCAGCTTACCTGACTTTTAAAGATGATAGTCTTTTTTGGGGACCTTCGACGCAAAACTTTTGGTCCGTCTGTCTGTCTGTCTGTCTGTCTGTCTGTCTGTACATTTGTCTGTTTGTGCACTTTTACCAGCATGGGGTACTTGAAACGGCCGGCCCCATCCGCAGCGATGACCAATATTGCTCAAGGTCCAGCGTTCATGCTTGTGCAATTGTGAATTAAAAACCAATTATTGCGCATGTCTGGGACACCATAACAACACGCATATATTCTGCATATGCACCTTTTACTAAAAAACGCATACATAGGTCACTTTAAGGACCGTAGCGTTTATAACGCTGCGCTTACCTTGCAACGCTTGCACGGAATGGGAAGTGTTTCCAACGCTTTGCTAACACGAGATGGTGGTGGCACCTACCCGTCGCCTCGCGTTCTACACCTTATCACTTCTGTGATGGGCGCGCACGGCCGCGTGCTTTGTTTTTCAAAAGAAACTGCCTGATGTTGCTCATGGCTCACGTGTCACATGACTTGATGTGCTCGTGAGCCTACGCTGCCCGCTAGAGGCACTCTAACGCAGCGCCTCCGGAATACCATTCACCGATTTTCCAGCGCAGAACATCAAATATATGTTTTGTTCACTCTCTCCACATCGTCTTTCGACGACATTTGCAGATTACAAGCAGATACTGAGCCAATTTTTTTCTCTAGTTGGCATTCCTTCGCGCTCGGCCAACCCGAGCAATCCTTGACACACTTCCCTTTTTCACTCTCTTTCATATATCTTTCGCTCTCTCACTACCAATTCCCCACGTGGCGTTTTTGAGGTGACCTCCTAAGACGGAGACAGTTATGACGCCACCGTTTTCTCTTCAGTGTTCTCTCTTTCAAAACCACTTCCAGGAGGCAAGCGCGCGGGGCATGCAAAACTGACCACGATGATGATGATAATCGGTCGCTGCACACTTGGAAGTAGCTGGCCACAGATATTCTGACCAAACCGGCTCAATAAAAAAATTCAGAGAAAGAAAACACGGGCGGATAGAAACTACGAACACAGTGCTCTCAAAAGTTCCACGGCTGATCGGTCTGGATGGATGAGTGGACTGACCTATCCGGGAGTGCCTTTTAGATTGGGTAGCGGCTCACACCACCTAGGCGTGAAGTTAAGTACTATCACTATGATTTCTTTAAGTGGCAGTGCGCCATTTAGCAGGATTCTTGAACTCACTGGAGATAGCGACATTGACCTGCAACCGCGAAAGTGTACACGCTAGCAACACTGGTGTACACACTGGCAGCCGCCGTGTGACAAGCTAGGAGCAAGCTCCTGATATGTTTCCATGCCCATAGTCAAACCTACCATTAGAGAGACGACGACATAATGCACCCCACCGACGCTTTACCGACTCAGCTATCGCAGCAAACGAAAGACGCTCTTCAAAGAAGTATAAAATTTGCGCATCTCATGTACTTTACCGTGAAAGACTTGTCTCAATTATTTCAAGCTGCGCATAACCTGGTGATCTATTAGCACGTTTTCACTGTTTCACTGGTGTTCATGACAGCGGCTTTTTATTCTTACATGTTTTTTTTCTGTAGAGTGCTTTTTGGAGTGTTGAATCATTCTTTCTCGCTACTTTTTTTTCCATTTTTCGCTGTATATCTGCACCTATCTTATTTCCACTGTATTAAATTTGTGCATTAAGATTTAGGTTGACGTAACCATTGTATTTTCACAGCATATTGTGTTTGCGCATTCATATTTTACATATTTATACTCTGCGTATATGCGTACTTAATCACTGAGTGCTGTGCATTATTGTGGAGAGGGCAGGGGTTGGTACTCTGTGAGGCATTCAGTTGCCTTTTCATCACCCCTTCTCATTCAACCATTCAATAAAAGAATGTCCCATGTTTTAGTAGGAGCCACCTCTCGTATAGTTATAAGAATGTTCGTTGGATGGCTGTACTTCCTTATTTATTTATTTATGTATTTATTTATTTATTTTTCCAATTACTGTTAGCCTTTCGGCTGTTACAGGGGTGGGACATACTAAAAATGACAAACATCAGTACATTCAAATCATACAGCAATTTAAACAGCGACACTTGAACTTGGAAATGTTAGATGACATACATTGGAAACACCGGCATTGAGGCTGAAAGAAAAACAGTGCAGCGTAGTAAGCATACAAATGAATTGCAATAAATTAACATAAAAGACCATGCTTAAAAAAATATCTTCGAACCCTTCCTCAAATTTTTCCAGTGAATCACAATGAACCAGTGGTAATGGCAAAGCATTCCACTGACGAATCGTTTTTGGAAAAAAATCGCCCGCAGCTTTTCTCGGGGGAACACTTAGGAGGATGCGGAGCATATATTTGGTTAACGGGGTGTTAAAGTGCGACTTACTTGGGTCGATGGCTAAATTGGTTAACGTGGTTGTGAAATGGGGTGTTAAATTGCGACTTACTTGGGTCGATGGCTAAATTGGTTAACGTGGTTGTAGGAGGGGGTGTTAAATGAGTGAACACGTACACACGTATGCGAAAAGACGGCGCTGGTCGAAGGGACGTCGATCATTGTGTTTGTGGATTCGTTGGAATTCATTTCACCGCGACCTTGGACGTCGACGCGCCGTACAAACCAACCGATGAGCGGCAACTTAGCGAGCGAGCGCCGACCTTGAGTATATATACAGCGCGACGGCGCATGCACTGTCAGCTGTTGAATGTTCTCGAAGGAGAAGCGCGCGCGCGGCACAGATGGCGACGGCGCGACGGCGCATGCGCTGTCAGCTGTCGAATGTTCTCGAAGGAGAAGCGCGCGCGGCACAGATGGTGGGCGACGGCGCGACAGCGCATGCGCGCGCGTCAGCTGTCGAATGTTCGAGAAGCGGTGCGGACGGCGAGGACGGCGCGGACGGTGCACTACAAGGCGCGAGTATAAGATGCTTCGGCATCTAAAAATGAATTCGCATATACATTGACACGATGCTGTGGCACTTCGTATATGTAATCGTTTACACTTCTTAGGTTTCTTCCGCGGCGTGGCGTTAAGTATTTTGTTTTGTTTATGTTTAATTTACTTTTTGACAGTAAAAACAAGAACTTCATTCTTGCCAATTGCCGTCGTTCAGCTAAAGTGGGCAGTTGAAGTGGGCAGTTATGATGAATATATGACAGAAAGATGCGAGATAGAGGTACTTGGAGTGTTCACTAGGTGGCCGGTGGCACGGAGGAACTGAAAGACAGGCGGACAGACAGACCGACGAACGCACGGACAGACGGACAGGCAGGCGAACACATGGAAAGATGCACAGACGGACATGCGGACGGACAGTACGGTGCACGGACAGATAGAAGCAACAACGAACGAATGGACGAAATCATGGACTGACTGGCAGACGCTTCCCCGCACTCTTCCTCATTCACTCCGTAAATATGCTGTGATTTTTTTAAAGTTGGGGAGGGCGGTACAGCAGAACGACTAACTTTGGCAGTTCGTAGTCGCTATGAATGCGTGTAAATATTTTAGTACAACGTGAAAAGTTGAATTACGAAAAAACTTTGTGGTATAGGGGGTTCAGATTTCCTTCCTCTCTCCTCTCTACTAATGGCCTCCTGCGAGCATTTGTCGCGGTATTTTTTTTATATCACAGCTTTCTGAGCACAGCTAACTTCTTATATTTTGGATCAGTTGTTTTGAATATTGTAGATACTTAACGAAAGAAGAAAGTGTTAGGAAAAATCAGGATAGGACACACCCTCTCTCTGAATAATTTTCGTTCTCTCAGAAGAACTTTTATGGAGCTCAATTTCAGTAGATTCGCGTGTCATACTTCAAGGTTTGTGATATTATGTGCTAGACATGAATGATGGGCAAGTACGAAGGAATTTTCACCAAAAAGCGCGCTGGAGGAGCCGAAGCACACATCAGTTCCTGCGAGTTGCGCGTGGCTTTTTCACCACTATTCCTACTGCAGCGCCACTGCAAAGGGCAACGCGGGAGGTATCAGGCGGCTAGGTGTGGTCACGCAGCTAAACACTTCTACAGTACACTCTACGAATGCATAAAGCACTATAGTTCTTTTTGGCGTATAGTTTAAAAATTTTACAAGAAATAACTGATTGTGATATAATCTCTTCCTCCTGAAAAATCCGCCGCATTGGTATCGTGCTCACTTGCTGACTGGGAAAACGTATGTTCAATCCATGCGAAGTGATACAAGTACCACTTCGTAATATAATTTACCCAAACGTACTGATTCCCTCACCGGTAATAGAATTTTATCATAAGGCCCGTGTGCTCAGATTTGGGTGCACGTTAAAGAACCCCAGGTGGTCTAAATTTCCGGAGCCCTCCACTACGGCGTCTCTCATAATCATAAAGTGGTTTCGGGACGGTAAACCCCACATATCAATCAATCAATCAAGAATTTTATCATATATTTCCAACAAACACTAAACTATTACCCACCAGGTACTCAAAGGGTTGTCGGAAGACCACCTCAAGAGCGTGCGGATAAATCCAGAGGTAGCCACAGATGCTTCTGTAACTGATGAGAAGGCCTTGAGTAGGAATCTATTCAACGGATCTTAGTTGGTTCTTTTGTCTTCTCTAGCATGACTGCTCAGCACGATCCAGGCAGAATTATTGACAATCATTCTTGTACTGCGTGAACTCGCATCACATATTTCTTCAGTAGTGGTGTTAACAGATTTCTTTACCGTGTGCACGGCGCTAGCAGCATCTCACTCGTCGAGCTGCCTCGCAGAACTTTATTCGTATAAGCCAAACCATGCGCGAAACATATATCTGCTTTGGGTACCAGGCCACACTGGAATATAAATAAATGAAACGATGGACAACTTAACAACAGCATCTTTTAAAAGACCTGCCCTAAATACTTTAAAACCATCCCGCGATAACACGTTCTCACGATTGAGAAACCTTTGTCTGCACGAAGAGCATAATAAATCTTGTGTGCTGAGTTACACAACGCGCCTTAGGTATTCGTGGAAAAGCTTATCGTGCAGCACAAGACAATTGGAAGTCACAGTAACAAAATTGTGATGCAGGATACCTTATTAAGTTTTTACTTGCACAGGCCTGGATTCTTTCCTTCCCCGCAATGTGTCTTTTGTAATGAAGCAGAAACGATCGAACACTTCTTCTTAGAGTGTCAAAGATATCAGAACCTAAGGCGAACAATTCTTCTGAAACGCCATTTGAAAAACAAAAACAAAAAAACAAGGAGGGCTTTGAGCTTTCTTCATCGTCATTGCTCTCCCTAGGGTCGTCGGCACTTGCGAAGTGCGACAGGGTCATTAACGATGCTATAAATAACTAGTAAAAAGAATTAAAAGAATTCTATGTTAAATTATCAGTACATCTAAAACATTTCGTCTCATGTTTTGTTTCACCTTAATTATATCAACTAATTAGTTCATATGTTTAACTTCAAGTACTGTTGCATTGAAAGACACCAATATTGCACCAAATAATTTTGTTTCTGTTTCTATTATATTCGCATTGTATCGCCCTCTTTTCTACTCCCTCTGTCTTCTTTTATTATTTCTTTATTTCGTTTCGACAGTTCTACTGCCACATGCCTTGTGGCTTATTCCCTGTTGTGGGTAGGGACAATCTTCCGAGAATCATCATCAACAACATCATCATCATCATCATCAATCCATGTCACAGAGTTGGCGAACGCTTGAGGCACGTGTACAAAGCTTTCATTACACGTTAAGAATCAAAAGGTAATGAAATTTTGAGACCAATTTCGCGCGGCTTTATCGAAATCATGGCCTAGTTTGGCCACGGAAATCTCCGGATAATAATGCTAAAGTAAAAACAATGCCAGCGTTCAATTAGCTCCGTATTCATTTTTTATAAGGTGCCAGAAATTTAAAAAAAAACCTTGAATGGTGGCAACGCTGTAGCTCTGCCCGATGCATGGTAAATGTAACTTTCTCGTATTTTGTTTTTGTTTTCTCCCCAGTTGCAATATTTGACGAGCCACTGTCATGAAGTTCACTTTCATTTTTATACAATGTTGGTCTTCTCAGACAAAATAGATTTGCCTTAACCTTTTGTTTTCAAATGTGATACACCATTGAATTGCCTAGACGCAATGACCCAAGTATTCTTGAGGGCAGGGATAAGGAAAATGTAAACACAGCTGGTACAGTAACGTACATAGAGCAACTGGTCGTGTGCTTATATTCCTGTACATGACAAGCAGTTTGACCGTACCTCAAACTGATTCACCTTGGCAATGTTTTGCCTGAGAGGCAGAATGGACAAGACGTGGACTTCTTAATACACGTCCATCTTCGAGTTGATACCCTCCTGTAGCACTAAGGCCCCCTCCAAGAGACAGAGACTGTCTTGAGAAAAAGGCTGTTATAGACGTAAGCATTAAGCATAAACTTGGCGTGAAACGCCAATAAACCACTGTTGGAGCACCCAACTGATCAAAGTAAGTTGTTTCAAAGCAAAAATTGTAGAACATACATGTGATATTGTTGAAGGTGCATACCACAATCCAGTTCTAAAAAGCTTATGAATATTGCAAAGTGATTGTCAGTATAATAGTAGGCGATAATAAAAACGAGCACTCGGCATCGCTGGGGCCCGTAAGATGCCTGAGGCACACGTACCACGTCAGAAACGTTATGGAAGCCCGAGAAAATTTATGACGCCCAAGTAAATATTTTTGAGAGCATAAAAAGATATACACAATGAAAACTATTATACGCGCTGCTGCCAAAATAATTGAGCACACTTAATGTTTTTTTTTTGCGTACCTACCTCCGCCGTTGCGGTAGCAGATATACGGAAATCGCCACACGTTTCCAAGGTCTACCGCAAAACCGATGACGGCGAGGAGAAATTCTATCTTCTTGTCCCATTTCTCTCGACCATCGTCGGTGAGCACTACTACAGTCATGGGCGCCACTGAGGCCACGGGCGCACAGCTGGTTCGCGCCATGCCTGTGCGAAGGGGGACCGGCACTTGCTGCTCACGCGGCTCCATGGTTCCGACTCATCGCACCCCAGCTACGCGACACAAATATTGGAGGAGGCGGGCATGGTCACATGGCCAGGCGGGTCCCGGGAGGCGGGGCTTCGCTCGCATACCTCGGACCCCCCTGGCTAAGAGGGGCCACGCTGCCAGATTAAGTAGAGACAGAAAAAAATTGGGCACCCAACATTATGGCGTTTCTCTCGACAGGCCTTACATGTGAGATGATCCCCACTCATTTTGCGCATTTATTTCTCTGATGAAACGACATATTAAGTGAATCTTAAGGATCCTATTTAGAATATACCAGGACATCAGTGATATCCAAGTTGATTGTCACTATGTCAAGGAATGAGTGTTACCGCAATCAAATTACACAAGCAGCGGCTGGTTTTCGTGTTGCAGCTTTTGCACTCCACCCATTACGTTCAGAATATTTCACCTTCGGTAGTGAGTGGTATCTAGATATATTATTGCATGTATACGTGGCAGACTAAGTATTTTTGTAAAGCTCTCATTCTTCTTTAAACACAAAAGATCGATACTAATACAGTTAGTTTTAAGTTGCCGCTATTGCCATAGCTGATGCTGGCTGTACCAAGTCGCCAACCAAAGGGTAATTATTCTACTTGTAGCGTCGTTTTAGAATTTTTCGCGCAACTACGAAGGCGGTAATGGGAAGTATGCGAATGGTAATTTCTGTCATTTGCTTGCCATTGATCAGTGAAAAATGAAAAAGAAATCATGGCTCATCCCTCCGTGAGAGGAATCGGTAACACACGAAAAAAAAAACGTCTTTACAGAAGTATTATAATGTTCGTGGCATACATTGATATAGAAGAGCTTGCGAAATGTCTATTGGTGTTTAACTTGGATGCATCCCCGTGGACGCTGAGTCATACATCTATATCCTGACGACAAACGTCTGTAATTATAAAACAAACTCTCGTGGTCATAATGCTTGTGGCAGCGCTAGTATTCAACAATGAGAGCGTGACCAGAGAAAGTGATGTGGCAGCCAGAAGAGCGTCATTGATTGGATGCAGCACTTGGCCTAAGGCGGCTAAGGTCCCCTATACTTCCGGCATGTTGAAGTTACGCAACACCACTACCCAACCAGCGGGAAACACAACGCGCATCGTGTCTTCATTTTGGCAGGCCACAAATATTCACGGGGCGAGTGTAGGTGGGTACCGTGAAGCTACATTCAGAAAAAACAAGCGCGTTCGAGAGTTTGCAGAGATATATGTTTGGTCTGAATTGATGTCAGTTATGAATGACAGAGACGCTTTAAAGCCCTTGAAACCTCGCAAAGTTTTCTTCATTTCACCTCGGTAGTTCTCCTCTCCTTCGCACTTTCTTTTCAAACCTAATGTCTCCTACAGCACTACATGGGCCTTATTTTCCGGCACTGGCCTGGCCCAAGCCCGTAGTTTCCAGCCCAAGCCTGGCCCGGACCCATGGTTTATAGCCAGAGCCCAGCCTGGGCGTTAATCATTAAACTTATCCAGGGAGCGCGTCTTCATTACCAGGCCTTGCCTGGGCCCACTACGGTTTTCGATGATCGCTATTAATGATACCTTGCGCTTCGTAGCGGGTTACCAGAATGGAATCCACTGTCTACGTAAGATTGCTGCGATTGGCATAAGATTGCTGTGATTTGATTTGATATATATTCAGGCATGTTCCTAAATAAACGTGGTTCGAAGTTTGCGCTCATGTTGTCTACATCCCTTTGTTTTCGTAGCAGAGCTGCACCATCCTGACATCACCAGACCAAGCATCGAGCACGATGTCCATGTGATCTCTGCATCACGTCTATACTGATATAAGATCGCCGTCACCGGAACAATAAACGCTTTTCACTGTTCGACTACCTGCCTGCTTATATGGTGGCAGCGGTGCCTGTACACCATGCCGATTCCGTCGACACTGCTTCCTCCTCCGAAACCTCTGGATACATCCGGTGACGCGTGGTTAGGATGGACCACATATAAACGCGAGTTCAAACTGTCTCGCACCGCTACTGAGTTCACAAAGCAGGCGAAAGAAGTGCAAGCAGTGACGTTACTTATAGTTGTGGATGAAGATGGCAAAAAGGCATACAATACTTTCAAGTTTGAAGAGGAAGCTCAATAGAAGGGCTACTATTAGCCTGCAGTATTTTCTAAATAAATGAAACTAATTCACAAGCTTAATCTGGTAGGATTTCCTTCTACAATTGTTAAATGGGTTGAATCATATTTAAGTTCACGTACACAGTTTGTTGACATAAACGGTGTTTATTCTAACCCTCTCCCGGTTAACTCCGGTGTTCCCCAGGCAAGTGTCCTTGGGCCTTTGCTTTTTTCTTATTTATAATATAGATATTACAACATGTGCTAAACAAGGTGTAGAAAGCCGCTTATTTGCCGATGATTGTATATTATTCCGTTCAATCAACTCTTTAACGCTGCACCAATCTGTCGAAGCCATCCATATCTGCGTGGTGTGACCACTGGGGAATAAATTTAAACCCTGATAAAACTATGTTCATACGCATCACTAACAGGAAACAGCCGTTTATTTTTCCGTACAGTTTAAAAGAGACCCCAATTTTACAAACAGAAAGTTACAAATATCTTGGCGTAACAATCACTAACAAACTAACTCGGTCTTCTCACATTAAAAAGATTTGTTTATCTGCACGTAGAAAATTAGGCATGCTAAGGCATAGACACCGTAGTTGTCCCCCAGTACTAAACTTCTAGTTTATAATACAATAATCAGGTCTGGTTTGGAATATGCATGTGAGGTGTGGGATCCACATACTAAAACAGATATTAACAATCTAGAGAAAATCCAAAGGTTAGCCGTCCGCTTTATTTTCAACCGATTTCGCCGATCTGATTCCCCATCTGAACTAATGCATGATAACAAAATTCAAACTCTAGAATGTCGCAGGAAAATTGCTAGACTAAAACTTCTTTTCCATCTATCCAGCAAAAAAAGTGTACTTGAGCTATCAAATATTCTTTCTCCGTTATCTTCGCGTCCAACTAGACGTAATAATTCACAAAAATTCACTCCTATCTTTGCTCGAACTATCAATTTCAAATACTCATTCTTTCCTCGCACATTAACAGAATGGAACGAACTACCACATCACATTTTTAATCTGTAAACGAGTTAAGGTGTATTGAAAATTTTTTTGAAACTTAGATCTTGTAACATAATGTATTGTATATTTACCTGTTAGTTTGTGCCTCCTGTATTGTTACTTTTTTTGCCCATATTCTCATACTGTACCCCCCCCCCCTCCTGCCTGGGCTATTTTTAGCCTCCAGTATTTTCTAAATATATAAATAAATAAGAACGACATCGATGTACTGCTGCTGATGTTCGAAGAGTTCTACAAACCTGCGACTAACCTAACTTTAGTGAATTAAGTTTTGGCTCCAGAAACCAGAAAGAAGGTGAATCTTTCAACGAGTAGCTGACAGAGCTCAAAATTTAACGAAAAATTGTAGGTTTGGAAATTTAGAAGCGAGTTTGCTTCGGAGCCTTATAATCCTGGGCATACAGAACAAAAGTCGGCAACAAGGGCTTATTGCCGAAAACCCGTCGTACCAGAAAACTATCAAAATTAGCCTTATTCACGAGGAAAGCCAGGAGCAATATCGCCAGATCAGTGAGGCTGCAGTGCTGTCAGAAAATGAAGCCATTTGCGCAGTTTCCACACGGGCGCTGCCGTGGACACGGTGCGGTTATCTTAATCTCATGGTGAGACCTGTCCAGTGATAGGAAACGCATGCAGAAAATTTGGTTGCTTAAATAGTTTCGCGCAGGCATGCAAGTCGACAGCACCAAAACGAAGACAGAAAGGGCCAAGAATGAAAGAGCTACGCGAAGTGCATGCCGAGAATAATGACGACTACTTTCTGGAAACCTTGACAGTCAGCACAATAATATATTGCTGTCGTTAACATTGAAGGCGAGGCATTCACATTCAAATTAGTCACGTGCGATAACTGTTACGTGGTATTGCAAAACGATATTAGGGAGCTACCAGACAAGCTACAGCAGGCTTGCGATGCGACATTAACAGCATTCTCTGATAAGAAAACCTCTGCAAAGGTTAGAATACATCTGCTTTTGTCGGCCAATTCACGGTCGTATGAAGAACACTTTTGTGTAGTGGAACAGGACGCACCCATCACCGTAAATGGATCAGTATGCAGAACGCCTTGCTTTTGTCTGTCACATACAAAACGTTCACGCTGAAGAGCTTTACTCGGCAGCACAACCATACGCAGAAGTCTTGTAAGGACTGAGCGAGCTAAAAGGCTTGGAATACACTATGGAGCTTACGCCCGGTGTCGTCGGTGTGTCGTTCCGGCAAGGAAAGTCCCAGTAGCCCCTCAAAACAGGGTAAAAGAAGAACTTTGCCGCATGGAAGACCGAGGAGTCATAAAACAGGTAACTGAGCCAACTGAGCGATCTAACTACATGGTTACTGTGGCAAAGAAAGACAAAGTTCGCCTCTGTTTGGATCCAACTGCGGTAAATAAAGTCCTGCTGCGTGAAATTACTTCATGCCAACTCTCGAAGACGTAGTGCTAAGGCTTCCTAGGTATAAGCTTTTTTTTAGTGCTTGATGCGTCTTTAGTATTCTGGGAAATCAAGCTCGCAAAATCGAGTTCGAAGATTTGTACAATGAGCACACTATATAGCCGCTATCGCTTCTTGCGCATGCCTTTCGGTATCGCTTCCACGCCAGATTGATTAATTTATATGTGGGGTTTAACGTCCCAAAACCACCATATGATTATGAGAGACGCCGTAGTGGAAGACTCCGGAAATTTTGACCGCCTGGGGTTCTTTAACGTGCACCCAAATCTGAGCACACAGGCCTACAACATTTCCGCCTCCATCGGAAATGCAGCCACCACAGCCGGGATCTGAACCCGCGACCTGCGGGTCACCAGCCGAGTACCTTAGCCACTAGAACACCGCGGCGGGGTATTTTCCACGCCAGAGATATTTCAGCCCGCGATGCACCGTATGCTAGAGGGACGGCCGTGCGACGCAGTTGTCATGGATGATATCTTGCTGTGGGGGAAGGCTATAGCACCACCACGACCTAGAACAGCTATTGACCCGCAGTTGTGAGCATAACTTACAGCTAAATTTGAAAAAAATCCTCCGTTTTGCAGACTGAGGTTTGCTATCTGGGTCACATATTTACCACTGAAAGTCTGAAGCTGGACCCACAACGCGTTCAAGGAATTCTGGACTTGGACCCACCGAAGAACAGTAAGGAACTAAAGTTTTTTTTTTGTCACCATGAATTTCGTTCGGCGCTTCACACCCAACATGTCTGTCGCAACTCCCCTGCTCCGAACTTTGCTTCACAAGGATATCGCGTGGGTCTGGACTGAAAAGCAGAAAGAAAATTTTCACAAGTTGCGTCAGTCTCTATTGACAGCACCGATACTGGGGTATTTCGTCACCAAGAAGCGAGTGCCACTTTCGGTGGATGCAAGTCAATTGGATGCAGGCGCCGCTCTTATGCACGGTGGCCTACCCATTGCCCATTTTTTTTAGATCCCTCACAGATACCCAGGTCAAATATGCACAAATGGAAAAAGAAACCCTTGCAATCGTACACGGTTGCAGAAAGTTTCACGAATATTTGTTTGGTCATTGATTGATTTGTGGGGTTTAACGTCCCAAAACCACCATTTGATTATGAGAGACGCCGTAGTGGAGGGCTCCGGAAATTTAGACCACTTGGGGTTCTTTAACGTGCACCCAAATCTGAGTACACGGGCCTACAACATTTCCGCCTCCATCGGAAATGCAGCCGCCGCAGCCGGGAATCGAACCCGCGACCTGCGGGTCAGCAGCCGAGTACCTTAGCCACTAGACCACCGCGGCGGGGCTGTTTGTTTGGTCAGCTCAGCGTAGTTGTCGAAACAGATCACCGACCTTTAGTTTTTACATTTTTCAAACTTCTGCATCTGTGTCCACTGAGGCTGCAGCGCATGCGTCTAACATTGCAGCGATACCCGATACACGTGACGTACAAACCAGGAAAAACGTTTGTTGGTGATAATCTGTCAAGATTTCCTATCAAAGAATGCATAGAAAAGGAAAGAGGGCATTTTCAAGTAAAGGTGCTTGACTGTTTTTCAGGATCGGAGCAGCGCTTGAACGACCTGCTAGCAGCGACAAATGACGACAGCACCCTGACAAAGCATCGTGATTATGCAGAGATGACATCGCCCTTTAGGAAGTAGGAAGTTCCTGATCAAGGGCGCGCGTACTAATCCTACTAAGAGGAGATACATGCGAAGGACGGCGTGCTATTCCGCCGGAATAAAGTATTCATACCTCTGTTTAAAAAAGTCGAGATGATGAACCTTCTTCACACGGCGCATGCGGGAGCACAGAAAACGAAAGCCAGAGCACGAACGGTTATGTTCTGGCCTAAGATGTCAGGTAATATTGAACAGTTTTGCAAAGAATGCAAGGCGTGCCAGACATAGCCGAGGAAAATAAAGACGCCACTTTTGTGCCATGAAGTTCCAACGCTGCCGAGGCAGTTGTAGGAATCATTTTTCTTTTCTACTGTGGTGTACGCCAGTTTGCCCTAATCATAATTTCTACTCTTCTGTGTTGAGGTAAGAGAGATGCGTTCGACAACTGCGCGCATGCTCACATCATGGTGCTCCGAAAATTTTTCGATACATGTCTTACCAGTCAAATTGTGCACTGATAATGGTCAACCATTAAGTAGCGCCAAATTCAAGAATTATCTGAGAAAGCTAGGAGTTGCGCTTGTTAATTCAAGTCCTTATCATCCACGTTCTGATGCGATCACTGAGCTACCAGTACAGGAAACGAACAAGCTTTTAAAGAAGTGTTCCTTTGGCATACATAACTTCAATAGAGCGCTGCTCGAGTGACGTAACACATCCCGTGATGATGTGTTGAAGTCTCCTGTGCAGAGGCTTATGGGACGCCAGACCTGGACTCGTTTGTCAGTACCAAGCAGCCACCTGGATCCCCAGACAGTGCCCAGTAGTGTGGTCTATGAACGACTTCGTGACATACGTCAGAAGCAGACGATGTACTAGAACCGTGGTGCGAGGTACCTATCACCGCTGTCACATGGCCAGAAGGTCACTACCTACGACACAATCACGTGGAACTGGTCACCAGCAGTCTTCTTGTGGCCTGCTGATGAACCCCACTTTCCATGATATGATTGATTGATATGTGGGATTTAACGTCCCAAAACCACTATATGATTTTGAGAGACGCCGTAGTGGAGGGCTCCGGCAATTTAGACCACCTGGGGTTCTTTAACGTGCACCCAAATCTGAGCACACGGACCTACAACATTTCCGCCTCCATCGGAAATGCAGCCGCCGCAGCCGGTATTCGAACCCGCGCCCTGCGGGTCAGCAGCCGAGTACCTTAGCCACTAGACCACCGTGGCGGGGCAACCCCGCTTTCCAGTCTTGGAAACTGAAGATCGTAAGGAAACAAGAGCAGATTTAGCAAGTTGGTAGATTCCACGTACAGTGCGAATCGATGATATGCGAAGGACGAATGAGAAAGGTTGCATCGTAACATAAAAATGGCCGCAACGTTACAAGGCAGACTTAAAATGTGCCGTACATGACTTGCATATCGTGATTAAGAGGTTATCGCCTGGCAATTGTGTTCGCCGTCCATTTACGTCACATGATACCAAATTTTGCATATGTAGAGCTAATGAAACGGCTACGAGCGCATCATGAGTGTAGTATGTAATCATTTTCTTACATGACACGCATATCATGACATCACGGCTGCACCTGTCATGTACCTTCGTTCTCCGTTCGTGTCATGTATTACCAAATTCAGTATATGGAAAACTGCGGAAACGACCATGAGCACTTCATGAGCGTAGCATGCAGTCATGTTCTTACAAGACAGCATGTCATGATTATTATGTGCACTAGTCATATACCTTCATCTTCCATTCATATCACGTAATACCAAATTTGGTAGATGCGAAGCTAGCGGAATGACCACGAGCACATCATGAGCGTTGCATGTAGCCGTGTTCTTACATGACACGCATGTCATAATTTTTGTGCCAAGAGCCTGTCACTTGTGTTCGCCAAGTAGTCGTGTCATGCCATACCAGTTTTGTGATATGTCATGTGAACGAATCCACCACAGGAGCAGGAGCAGCAAGACCATGACGTGTAAATCATGACATTCATGACATGCGTGTGATCATTTTCATGTTAAGAGTGGTCACCTATGCCCCCGATACAATCATGGTATGACATACCAAGTTTGGTATGAATATCATTATCCAAACAGCCAGAAGTGCCAAAAGTACTAAGCGGATAGATGGATAGATAGATAGATACGATGAAACTCGCTGAACTTCGCTAAGAAATGCATCACATTTAAAAATTACTCTTGTAAGGTGTGGGTTGAGGTAAAAAGTTTAATGCAGGAGAGACAAGCACCCCCGCTTTGTTTCGAGACTAATGCTGCAACCTTCTATGAGAGTGAAGCAGCGAATGAGACGAATGAGTATTTCATGACCTGTGCCGAATAAAAAAACTATAGCTGTGCAGTTCCTTGTAATATAATAAAAGAATGCAGTCTTACAAACTTCATGCCCTTATCTGCAGTGACACCACATGAATTTATGCAATTGATGCACGAGATTAAGAATAATGTAGCAGCAGGTTTTGACGAGGTAAAGGTAACTGAATTAAAATACGTTCCTGTTATTGTAGCCCTTGTCATTCTGTATATAATAAACAGAATATTCCCGAATGTTATTTTCCTAGACCACCTAAAATAAGCGAAAGTATGTCCTGTATTTAAACGCGGGAATAAAAAGGTAAATAATTAACCACATGCCCGTATCCGTCTTTCCTGTCCCATCTAAAGTATTTGAGAACACAATAAACATCCGTTTGTACACGTTCTTTAACAAGTGTAATGTGATCAATAAGGTTCATTATGATGTTTAAAAATAACAAATACTGTGAAGCAGCATTGACTAGTTCATGTTACTACATTAACGAATTCAAAATGTTGAACATTACCTGCATTTACTCGGTTGATTTTTATATTTTACGAAGGTGTTAGATTCTGTATGCCATGAAGTACTAACGCGTAAACTTTGCAAGTTTGGCCTACGTGGGATGGTTCTTGAGTTACTGAAAGATTATTTACCAGACTGCTATCAGTTTGCTAGCATAAACAACAGCACATCTTCTTACGCAAATAAGATAAGAGGAATACTGCAAGGGTAGATACTTGGCCCTTCGTTAGTCATAATTTATATAAATGACCAGTTTGATAATTCCCGTTCACCGAAGGTAATAATGAATGCAGATGACATTGTATCTGAACATTGTATCTTGGCATGGAGAACTATCACACAGACAAACTATAAAAAATTACTAGTTCTCTAGAAAATAGTTTCACGAGCATTCTATCAACACCAGGGCATTATCAGGGACTTGAAAATTAATCCACTTTTTTTAATATGAAATCTTAAACTTAACACAGCTGTATTACTTAAGACTTTTGCGATGGGTTAAGCAAAACAAGTCCTATTATATTCAAAACACACCTGTAAGGGCTGAATACTACATGCTTCAGCAACGCCTATAAATCCAAACACCATGTCAAACTATGGCAAACAATACGTTCAATACCAGATACCTACAATTCTAAATTGTCTACAGGTTCTTGTAGATTGCAATTCCTTTGTAAAACCATTATGAAACCTTCCTTATGTATCATGACATTTATTACGCTGCTTACTGTTTGTTTGAATTCTATTATCTTGTTTATAAATTTGCACTATGCACATGTTGTATTTTCACGTTGTGTAACAATGAAGTTCTGTAGAAATGTTGCTTTGTGATGAACTTCTTTTCTTTGATTCATACTGCGTATTAAGACTATACATATGTTTGTTGTACTTTTATGCAATATATCTGAATCACTCGTTAGATATCAAGGTGCTCAACGACCTGCGTGCCAACCTGTATTTAAGACCAGAGGTCCTTTGACAGGCTCTATAGCCGTTAGTCTCTGTTCTTGCTCCTGTAAGTTTTTTAAAGGCAAGTAAATTTCAATTAAATTTAATTCAAATATGTGGACTTTATTCCTGATCTTGCGGCACGCCTCGACATTCACTTCAATGGCAGTCTGATGGTGCCTAAATTCAAGAGAGTACCTAGTTTGTATACACAGAAATTAAACGTTAAGTATTGGTATTTAGTAACCACTGTATGTCCCAAAGCCGGGTGCATAAGTGAGAATTGCAGATATACATGATCATCGAATGACGAGTGGTACATATTCAATGTAAAAAGACAGGACGTACAAAACAAGGAAGGGAGGTTGGTGGTGTCCCCACTTCGTTCTTGTATTTGTAAGCCAAAGCATGTCAGTTGCAAGCCCTGTCGTGTTGGAAGAATTATTGTCGAACTGCTCCAAAAGTGCTGCAGCCCCAGCGTGCAGCTCATGGCAGTTTCCGCGCACGAAATGCCGATGTTGGGTACACACGTTTAAATATCTATGTAACGTTACCATGCAAGCTCACGTGAACTTCGAACGGTTGACAATAGGAATGCTCTTGCTGACACGCGTGTACCTTGTGGCAAAAAACATTTTACCCCTACCTTCCCGAAGTTAGTCGAGAGGAAATGCGATTGCACTTTTTGCGCCAGGTACGGCGTAATAATTTTAATGGCGTAAATAATGACGAGAGGAGGATTTGCACCATAACAATTTATTTACAGGTGCATCAGCCAGCGAAAGTAAGGCGCGCGCTTGACTGCGTTTGCGTATTCGTACGAGTAAGCGGACGGGAAAGTAGAGCACAAAAAGCAGAGAAAGCGAACGGCGAGAGGAGTAGCGAATCACTCCACTTTTCATTGTACTTGACAGCCATAATGTCAGGCTCTGTCATCAACGCGAATGCTGCCAAACGCTACAAACGCGTTTGAGACGCACTGCGTGAAGATGATGGCAAGTCTCGTTGAAGTCAAGGAGGTGGGAACTCCGGTTGCAAGGGGCGAAGATAAGCGCGCACGTCCGTAGCTATTGCCGACAGCTGCCGACGCCGACGCGTCATATGGTGGGGGCTCCGGTTGCCAGGGACGCGCGCGCCCGCGGCTGTTGCTATGGGAGAGGATGGTCGACGGATCTCGACCGACGCGTGACATAGCCCTACTGAGAATTGCATTCGCATTTATAAAATGCTCCCATCTTCCCGAAGATAATTAAATGCGAATGCATGGCGTAGAGTTCATAACGGAATTTCGCACGTGAGAACCCAGCCTTAGAATAATGTTTTTTTTCTTACACCGTGACGCCATTTGTGCTGTTGTCCACACGTGGCATTTTTCTGTCGCGAGAATTGTGGTATGCCTTTCTAGCTCTTGTACCTCTCTTGGCGAAAAGTTTCTGTGGCAGCACAGTCAAAGCTACGCGGGCGGAGCTTCTGCAAATGTGTTACTATGCGAAGTAGTCGGTCTTCGTGCGATTTGCGTCTCAGTTTCACGAGTGCAATAAACATGAACTCTTTCGCACGACCACCAAGCAATCAATTTTACATTTATTTTTGAGTAAATAAGTAAATTGCTCATTAACAAGGGTAAGAACTATTTGGAGGTATTGAGATTTATTTTAGAAAAAAAAGTATGGCCGAGCAGGTGCTGGTACATTAGAAAAAAGAATAGCCTAGAAATTATTTTCCAAATTTTAGTGCATACTTGGTCGGCGTCATTGTTTTCCATTTTTTAGAGACACAAGAACTTTTTCGAGACGCTAACGTTATTTTTAGGGGACGCGAAGACAACGATGGGAACCAAAAATCTTGGCACAATTAGTCATGAGTGAACACCTGACGTTTGTAAAAAGAAGGGCGTAAAACGCGATCTTTACACGGCCAAGAACACTGTTTTCGCACACTCAATAGGTTAACATACAAGAATGCATTTGTTACCCACGCAAAGCATGAGGAACGATGCTCTATTACGACACAAAAGGGAATGGTGTTACGATGCGTGATCTTCGGCATTATCGTATTAGCTTTATTAGGCAGTCAAAACACAGACCAACTATGCAACGCAATTTAAGAAATGTTCATTGGTTTTACGTACAGTTTCTAATCAAACTTCTTCTTCCAATCAGGTGGTCTTGCTCAACACTGGCAGGTCTCCAGTGTGACTTTCAAAGCGGCCATAGCAATTACAGTCCTACTTTCGCTGATGATATCAGTCACACACAAATTCTCGGTGATTGCATGTGTGGAAAACAAAATATTTCACGATGCACCGCTGTCTTTGTTCCTCCCTGCTCGATGAATACAGATCACATAATGAAGATGCACTCATGCTCACTCACAAGCTTTGATGTGATTTTGCTGCAACCGAGCGACGCCATCATTGTTTACCGGTGCAGGGAAAAGGTGAAACGGCCCCATAAAACTAGAAACAGCAAAAAACGACAAACCTACGAAGGTGATGCTGCCTAATAATAATACTGCGAACAATCGTGACCATAATATTTATAACCTTTCTTTTGATATTTTTCATTAGGCTACGCAGTGTAAAAATGTTAGCGTTCGTTGACTACATGCAGGTGCGTCGTAAAAACAGTGTGCTTGGGCTTCATAGCAATGACTGTGCTGCCACAGAAAGTTGTCGCTGAGTATAGCGTGCACGTTCAAGGAATGCTATGAATAAAAACAGAATAAACAGTGTTTTCGGTTCGGCGTTGGCGTCTCACAGCGGTGTCTCGTGCGTACATTTCAAGATGTTCTGTTCGCCCACCCAGCAACCAGTTGAGAGTGAGGCGCGAGCGGACGAGAGAGTGGGGTGCAGGGAGAAGAGCGAACGGCGGGATGATGGTGAAGCACTGCACCTGTCATTGTACCTGACGGCTCTAATGTCAGCGTGTTATCAACAAAAATGCTACACAAAATCTGGCAGCACGAACGCTACAAATGCGTTTCAAACGCACTGCATTCAGGCGGTGCCAAGTCACGTTCAAGTCAAGGAGGTCACGACTCCAGTTGCTAGGGCCGCGAATAAGCACGCGCGCCCGCAGCTGTTGCTCTCAGCGGCCGACGCTGAAGCGTGACTTCGTGGGAGACCCATCGCAAGGGACGCGTGCGCCCGCAGCTGTTGCTATGGGAGAAGGCGCTGGACGGATCCCCACGGACGCCTGCCATAGCCCGACTAAGAAACGCATTTGGGTTTATTACCTGAAGTATCTGCCAGCACTTGCGCATACCTGCACACACTCTAGAAACATACGTGGATTTCGATGCTTGGAGATACCCGTGTCGTGCTGGCATCCGCAAACTTTAGGTGAGCAAAACATCCGCAAACTTTAGGTGAGCGAAACATCCGCAATTGTCGGAGAAGTCTTAAAACGACAGATATTATTCGTTCCTATGGCACCGCCAGTTATAGACTTCACTGGGTGTCGAAGGTGTTCACTACAGTCGTTATGAGTTTATGACGTTCGGCAAAATTATTTGCTCGGTAAAATTATGAACCATCGCTTTCTTTTTTCAAATATAAAGTGAAGGAAAGGTCTGACACACAAGTCGCCGTGTACCAGGTAAGTTTTTCATGCAGTCGAACATATCAAAGGCAAATCCCCTGGTGCATTATTATGATGCTTCTTCAGCAGTAGAATTCATTGAAAAAGGAAAAAAATAACTTGTTCGAGTACCTCTCCTACATAGTGCGTGCCATTTTTTGCTGACACAAAAATCTTGTTTGTCCATAATGATAGCTACTCAAGAGAAGTAGCTTAGGCATCGCGCATCTCAAGAAAAGTAGAAAAGTAGATAAACCGTGAATATCGCTCACTACATCATCAAAGACGTGACAAACACTGTTTATATTTACACAAGAACTTTTATTATCCACAAGCGATAGCTATACGTCACTTTTGTTCCCCTTCATTACAACGGCTTTATGGTCAGTGTGGTGATGGATTGGTGATGGATTGGGCATGGTGGGATGTTTGAAAGAATGAAGTAGTGGGCAGTTTGCAAAAGTAGAACTGTGTGCAGTCATGTACAAACAAGTAATGGATACAGTGGGACAGTCTATGGTTCTTTAACACGCACCTGGATACGAGTACACGACAATCTTGCATTTCATATTGGCTATTTCTCAACAGTACTTGCTTTATGGTCGGTGAAGTGGTGGATAGATGATGGGGCGTACTGGGATGTTTGCAAGGGCGAAGTAGTGGGCAGTTGGCAAAGGTGGAACTATAGGTGGTCCCGTACATACATACATACATACATACATACATACATACATACATACATACATACATACATACATACATACATACATACATACGTACGTACGTACGTACGTACGTACATACATACATACATACATACATACATACATACATACATACATACATACATACATACATACATACATACATACATACATACATACATACAAGGGATGTATTTCGTTCAGATTTGGGCGCACGTTAAAGAACCCCAGGTGGTGGAACTTTCCGGAGACCTCCACTACGGTGTCTTTCATAATCATATGTTGGTTTTGCGACGTTAAACCCCACATATCAATCAATAAATCAACAAAGGATAGAAAGACCCACGCCCTTGAGAGCTTCGCCCCTAAAATAAAACTTATATTTCATTTACAGCACAAACTAACTTGGTTTTAGACAACAGCGACACACGCCGGCCAAATATGTCATGAAGTTAAGCCATGTCATGTGACGTGACGAAAAAAGGCAATTAGTTTTTGAATGGATGAACACGACAAGTAGCGCACAATATTCATAAGGTAGTAGGTCTGTATCTTTCTACAGATTGAAAAAAAAAACGGCTCCATGTTGGATTGTGCGCAGAAGTAAAAAGACTGAAGTCAAAACCTTGGCTATTTCTGAGGGGTCATGCCACAGTGTGCAGCGCAGAAAAGGCTAAGACGGCGCCTATAAAACGTCTATAGACGATATGAGTAAATGCTTAAAACAATAAAACACAACTTGCTGCAGAATGTAGGCGTGTGCTTCTAATAAAGTTGCTACCGCTTATTCACGACGGCTTAGTGCTGGCATAGATGCCGTCTTCTTCAAAGGAAAAAAATTACGGCACCCTAAATCTTCGCCTTTAGGAGTTGAACGTGATAGCGATATTCTGTTTGTAGTGTGTTCTTCAAACACTTCGTGCACGAAACGTTTTTGAATTTGCTATGCATTCACTATACGTGGCCTTAAGAGACTAGGCGCAGTAGCGTGTGTGCCTTTTGTAGTAGGGCACCACTTTCAACCGTGGAGCTATTGTGATAAGTACATGTTCTGGTGCCCTTTAGCAATGGACGCTTCACCATGTAATATTAGAGCAATATTTCATGTTGCACTGTGAAGGATATGCACAGGACGCGTGTCTTTGTTAAACATGAAAGCTCGTTTCACTGCAACCTGGTTTGGTCACCACTCTGCTTCATGTTTTTTTATCATTTATTTATTTCATTTGCATCATTTTCCATTTTTAGGTCACGCAAGAATGTTTTTGCGCTTAACCAACGACGCCGGAATTTCTGCAAAACGAGCTTTTTGACGCTACCGCGTTTGAACTGAGAGTTGGTGAGGCAGGCAAACGGCGCAAATAATCACCCAACTACAGATCAATTCATCGTAATCGTAAGGTACTTTTATATAATTATATATTCGTTATGCTTCACAGTAAAGATATTCGTGGAATGATGTCTTAAGACTGGTGCGCACCGGTGACCATTTGCGACTGGCGACCAAAAAGCGACTGATGTTCACACCAGCAAGGGCTGTATGCGAGCGACCGAAAGTCGCAAAAGCGGGGAGTCACGTCCGGATCTCGTTATCAGCGAGAACTCTAGAGACCGCTGAACACCGCCAGCTGAGTGAGCGGAGCAAACCGGGTGCGCCGCATTTATTATTTTCGTCCCTTCTCGCACAGCGTTTCCAACAGCGTCAAGTTCGAAGAACCAGACATTGTCATGGTGCTGATGCGCTGTGGCATGGTGTCAGCGCTGGCACCACACATGCCTACAAAGAAAAAAGAAACCGGTAGTGGGTGTGACCGTCCATATACATCCTTATATGGTAAATGGAAGCCACATATGCTGACATATGCGCTTACATTTGGCCACATATACTGACATATATGCTTATATGTGGCCACATATAACCTATTAATGAGCCATGTATGGCGATTCCGTAAGGGTTGGCCGGACATGCAATCCGCCTGCCTCCGGAGCTGCACTGAGACGACGAGGAGTATTTCCGAGAGTCGTACGTATTCAGAAACGGTCCTTGAATTTAAAATGACTTGCCACAGTCTACAATACAGCACAAAGGCGTCTCAAAGGCGGTGTTTTAAGTCATTGCCAAGGCATGAAGCACAAACGCGTTTCAAACGCGCTGCATTGAAGGTGGCGACAAATCAAGTTCAAGACAATAAAACGGTTCTGAATACGGGGAAAAGATAGTGCACAATTTATTTTCTCTTTACTTTGATGGTGTTTACCTTCTTACGAATACCGCCACGTAAATTCTACACTTTGCTCAAGCTGCTGCGCCCCGCCATCTCCAAGCCAAGTATTCCGTGGTGGCCATGGTGCCACAGACCCAGAGGAAAGCACTAGTTTGTATCTGGGGGCAGGAAGCCAGCGCAATGAAACACAAAAAAAACAAAAATTGGGCATCGCTGATTGGTTCCAGCAGCTTTGCGACTGCAGTTGCGCGACAGAAAAATCGGTCAGGAAGCGACTAGCCAAAGCAGTCGCTTTGCGATCGTTTGCGACCGTTCGCGACTGTTTGCGACCAGTCGCAAATGGTTGCGCGACCACTTCTAGTCGCCGGTGTGCATCAGCCTTTATACTTTCTACACTTGCAGGTGCTTGAGCTTTTACAGCCTTGCAAAGAGCCCCAGAGGTCACTACCTGGCTTCAGGACTTCTGGCTTCTCTTCTTTGTGCAAACGAGGCACCTGCTAGAAAATAAAAAGCGTCACAATGTAGTCACCGTAGAGGCTGTTGAAGTTGCCATACACCATGAAGAATATGAAATAAAAGAAGCTGTAGAGACGAAGAAGAATATGTGCCGCAGTGGGTCACGCCGTTAGCAAGAGGAGCCGAGCGCGAGCTGTGCCCCCGATCACTTTGTTTCCTGCGTCGGTTGCTGCCGCCCGCTTTCCGCATCAATAGACCTGCTGTGCAAGTACTACTTGCGCCAATAAACCCCGTTTCAGAGTGGTGGAGGTGCGGGGTAACTCAACCTGGAACTCCGCAACAGGAAACTGCCTGCCATCCCAGACATGGCTGAAGAAAACACCCAGCAAGGTACGACCCAGCCTCCGATGGTCATCGTGCCCACTGCGCTACGCGTGCGCGATCCACCTTTTTTCGACGGTACTGATGAGCACGACGTAGAAGATTGGCTGTCGACATTTGAAAATGTAGGCGCAAGCAACAAGTGGGACGACCCTTCGAAGCTGCAATATGTACCCTTCTACCTGAAAGAGGTGGCGAGTGTCTGGTTTAACAACCACCACTCGGAATTCACCACTTGGTGAGCCTTTAAGCTACGCATTACCGATGTGCTCGGTCGCCCCGAGGTACGCAAGCTCCGTGCCGAACAGCGCCTACGGGGACGCGCACAGCTTCAAAGAGAAGGCTTCACAAGATACATCGAGGATGTGCTCGACTTGTGCAAGCGCCTTGACCCTTCAATGATCGTGGCAGACAAGATCAAACATATTTTAAAGGGGATGGACGACGACGCCTTCCAGATGCTGCTGGCCAAGGGCCCACGTACCGTGTCCGAACTCGCCACTCTTTGCCAGAGCTTCGAGGAGTTACGCAAACAACGGGTCATGACACTGCGTGACCCGTTGAAACTCTCGCGGCATTGAGCCTGGGTGGATACCACAGCACAATCATGTCCGAAATCAAACGATATGTGCGCGAGGAGGTGGCCCGACAACTTTCGTGCCTGTCGTATCTACCGGCAACGGAACACTCTTCTGAGCGTCTCGCGCCCGCCAACAGGCAGGTAATACAGGCGCAGGTCTCTGAGGCATTGCCGTCCGTCTCTCAGACAGCAGCCCTCACCGCGCCATTGACTTATGCTGCTGTTGCTGCTACTCCGCCACGACCTCCACTTGGGCTGACTCCCCAGCCTGTACGAGTATCAACGACGCCATTTCCAGCAACAAAACAGCGCTACAACGGAAACCCTTGGCGCACAGTTGACAATTGCCCGATCTGTTACGCATGCGGATATCCAGGTCACGTGGCGCGCTTCTGTCGCCGGCGCTTCGCAACGGGCCCGGCTGCACCTCCAAGGTACCCTGACTACACTTTACCGGCCCCGTACAACGCGCAACGAGAACTGCCACGTCAATGCGACCGACAATCAGTGAAACGCGACCCGTCACCAACCGAACTAGACCACCGCCCTGCTGCCGACTACCGATCATTCGGTCCCCGTCGCTCATCCTCACCACGCCGCTACCGTTCTCCGTCCCCTCTGCGTCACCGACCGAACCCTGTAGAGACGGAAAACTGACTGCCGCAGCTCCGGAGGCACGAGCTGCGAAATCGTCGAATTGTACAAGACGTCGCCCGTCCCCCAGAAACGTTCTGGAAGTGTTTGTTGAAGGTCTACGAGCTCTTGCGCTTGTTGATACAGGTGCCGCCGTATGTGTGATGAGTCAGAAACTCTGCCGTTCGATACAAAAAGTAACGACGCCGCCTTCCGACGTTTTTCTGAATACCGCATGTGCGCAACCAATTCGACCAGTCGGAGCATGTACGGCGAAAGTAAACATTCAGGACGTCCTGTACCACATCGAGTTTCTCGTGTTGACTACTTGTGCCCACGACGTGATACTTGGATGGGATTTTTTGTCACGCCACCACGCCGTAATTGACTGCGCTCGCGCGCAGGGGGAATTATCTGTGTTTTCAGATGCGCCATCTACCGACAATGAGCGCACTCACCTGGTCTAGCTTCTTGTTGCTTCCGAGGTTGATGTTCCTCCTCTTAGTGCCATCGTTGTCCCCGTCAATCGCACTGAATTGTCCGGTTTTACCGTTGTGTTCTCCCCATCTGACGTTTACAGTCGCCGCCACGGTACGTCTCTGCCGTACGCCGTTCTGCCACCTCACCAAGATACTTTCGGAATTGTCGTTTGCAATCCTAGCTCATTCCCTCTCACCTTAAGAGCTCACGAAACACTTGGCTATGTTCATCCTATTGATGACAACGTTATTGTGCCTATTGAGTCCCACGACACTGCACAGCAACTTCAACTGAACGCCGTTACTCCTATTTTTACGCGGAATGACTACTCCTCGGATATCTTCAATCGTTCCGTCGACAGCAAGCTTCCTCCGGATCAACGGGACCAGCTATTAACCCTTCTGCATGAATTCCAAGATTCATTTGATATTCCTCAAAAGGCACTGAGTCAAACTAACACCATCGCTCACACAATTTACACTGGAACGCACCCTCCTTTGCGGCAACGCCCCTACCGCGTATCACCCAAGGAACGAAGTGTAATTGCCGAGCAGGTGGATGGTATGCTTCAGCGCGGTGTCATCAAACCATCTTCTAGCCCCTGGTTTTCACCTGTCGTGCTAATGAAGAAAAAAGACGGTTCGATTAGGTTTTGTGTCGACTACCGGCGACTGAACAAAATTACACGGAAAGATGTATACCCTCTTCCCCGCATCGACGACGCTATCGATTGCCTACAAGGTGTCGAATTCTTTTCTTCGCTGGACTTTCGTTCAGGTTACTGGCAGGTTCAGATGGCAGAGTGTGACCGTGCCAAAACAGCGTTCGTTACGCCGGATGGCCTATACGAATTCATGGTTATGCCATTCGGTGTGTGCAATGCACCTGCAACGTTTGAGCGAATGATGGACAGCACTTTACGCGGCCTTAAATGGCACATATGTTTATGTTACCTCGATCATGTTATCGTATTTTCTCCTGATTTCCCTACCCGCGTCCACCGTCTGCGCACCATTCTTCAGTGTCTTACCAAGGCAAACTTCCAGCTTAATCCAAAGAAATGCCGCTTTCGGGCTCGCCACCGTACTATACTTGGTCACGTTGTGTCGAAGGATGGAATTTGCCCCAACCCAGACAAACTTCAAGCCGTAGCCGACTTTCCGAAGCCGACTTCACTCAAAGAATTTAGGAGCTTCATCGGCTTGTACTCGTATTTTCGTCGTTTCGTCCACAACTTTGCAACAATATTAGCCCCACTTACGTAACTACTGAACGGTCATGCTATTCTTTCTAACTGGACCCCGGCATACGACGAAGCTTTCCTTACACTGCGCCGCTTACTTACGTCCCCACCGATTCTACGCCATTACCACCCAAGTGCCCCCACTGAAGTGCACACAGATGCCAGTGGCGTTGGTCTGGGAGCAGTACTCGCGCAACGAAAGCCCGGTATTCCAGAGTACGTCATCGCATACGCAAGCCGCGCACTCACAAAAGCGGAGATGAACGACTCCGTAACTGAAAAAGAATGCCTTGCAATCATTTGGGCGTTAAGCAAGTTTCGTCCTTACTTGTACGGACAGAGTTTCGACGTTGTGACCGATCACCACGAACTTTGTTGGCTGGCGTCGCTAAAAGATCCTTCAGGTCGCCTTCGACGTTGGGCTCTTCGCCTACAAGAATCTGACATTCGTGTCGTCTACCGCTCAGGACGAAAACACTCTGATGCGGACGCCTTCTCACGATCACCAGTGAGATCCACCGCAGACCTGCATTCGGACACCAACTTCTCCATCGCTCCCATTTCCGCCACAAGCATGTCATCTGAACCACGGAAAGACCCATTGATAAAATCTCTTCTTAACATTCTTTCCGTCGCTTCAACGTCTGCGTACCCACGCGCTGTTCGCCGCCAAGCCACACATTTTGCGATACGGGACGCGCAACTATACCGCATAAACTACCACGTGGATGGTCGTAAATGGCTCTTGGTTATACCACGCCACATGCGATCTGATGTCTGCGTATTTTCATGCCGACCCACAACATGCTCACGCTGGTGTGTTGAAAACATATCAGCGGATCCGCCAGCGTTACTACTGGCGAGGTATGTACACTTTGTACGAAAGTACATTCGGTCTTGTTCATTATGCCAGCGACGAAAGACAGCTCCCCATTCACCCGGATTATTACAGCCTCTACCGTTTCCGGCGCGCCCTTTCGACCGCGTTGGTATTGATCTATATGGTCCCCTTCTTTACACTGCCACTGGAAATGGATAGATCATTGTCGCCGTCGACCATCTGACGAAATATGCTGAAACACATCCATTACCTACGGCTGGTGCACGTGACTTAGCCAATTTCATTTTGCGACGCTTCATACTGCGTCACGGGGCACCACGTGAACTACTAAGCGATCGAAAGCGTGTCTTTTTATCCGAAGTTGTACAACAACTCCTTTAGGAATGCCGCACGGTGCACCGCACCTCTACAGCCTACCACCCGCAGACCAGTGGTCTAACAGGCGCTTCAACCGAACGCTAGTAGACATGCTCGCCATGTATGTCAATTCCGACCAATCAAACTTGGATGTCATTCTCCCATTTGTGACCTATGCGTACAATACCGCGACGCAGTCAACCACAGGCTTCTCTACTTTCTTTTTTCAATATGGGCGTGAGCCATGCTCCACCCTTGACACCATTTTGTCGTATCATCCCGACGTCTCAGAGTTCAGCCCTCTTTCTAAAATTTTGCACCATGCTGAAGAGTGTCGTCAGTTGGGCCGATCATTCACCTCGGACAAGCAAGCATTCGAAAAAGACCGCCACGACCCCGACCAGCAAGTCGAGACTTTTGCCGTCGGCTCGCTTGTCTGGCTCCGACTGCCCTTCCACTCCCCAGGTCTGTCGGCTAAGTTCGCCCCCAAGTTTCACGGTCCTTATCGCGTCGTCGAACGTCGATCTCCTGTCACATACGTGATCGAGCCCGTCACGCCATCAATAGACAGGCGATGCCTTGGTCGTGAGACTGTCCACGTGAGTCGTCTCAAGCCATATCACGACCCACTCCTAATCTCGTCACCTTGACTTGCCAAGATGGCTCGTCTTCGTCGGCGGGGTATTGTAGAGAGGAAGAAGAATATGTGCCGCAGGGGGTCACGCTTTTAGCAAGAGGAGCCGAGCACGAGCTGTGCCCCCGATCGTTGTGTTTCCTGCGTCGGTTGCCGCCGCCCGCTTTCCGAATCAATAGACCTGCTGTGCAAGTACTACTTGCGCCAATAAACCTTGTTTCAAAGCGATCCTCGCTTGGTGTGCTATAATGCTCGGTATGTGGCCAGGAAGTGCATACTGACAACTAATTGTACAGCATGAAGGAATGCCTGACTTGTGCTAAAGAGCACTGTTTCAGACGGACTTCAAGCCGATGTTACAAAGCATGAGACTTGGGTGGCGTTCTATACCCTTCGGCGTCACTCCTATCATTTGACCCAATGTCTTTAAAACAGGATAACGCTTGAGTTTAGTAGAACATTCAAACCTGCATTACAAAGCAGCTTTCAGCATACTACACAAAGTAAACACAAATGTGTCACGAATTGGTTGCGTTGATCACTGCCAAGAGCTCCCAATATCAGTGGTCAGGTTGTTTTTTTGTCTGACCAGAATATACTTCGTTTTGAAGGGCCCGAAGCAGGAAATGAGTGACTAGAAATGCAAAAGAGTAAAGCCTTGCGGCATGTGAGAGAATCCATGGAAATGGTCAAGTGCATTTTGTTGTACGAAATAAAGTTTCTTTACCTCGTAATGCGGTGCATTTATTCATTTGTTTTCTGAATTGAGCATGAAATGACGATCGAACGTTGGACTACCACGTATGCTATGGTTTATTACTGATTTGGCTGGTGTGAATCAAGTTATCTGCTTTAACGCATAATGAGGCCTACGAACAAAATGAGAAAAGCGCACAGCAGCGTAATTAAACTCCGCGCTCACCCTAGTAGCGCATCGATACGGCATTTCCAAAAGACCTGTTTGCTTTCTGTTGGAAGATAACTGTGTACCTCGTATTCCAAAATCCCACAATAACAGTTGCGCAATACAAGCTGAGCAATACTAAAGAGCTGCATTATCAGCTAAAGTTGTGTTTAATTCGGTAACGCGTTTTTACTGCAGCGGAGCATTTTTTTCCCGGCTGAGCGCGCAGAACGACCGTGATCACTGACGGTGCCGCTGACCGGAGCGTCCCCCCACGGCATTACGCAAATAGCAGCCTTTCGTTGCCCGCTCATCACACCTCCCCTTCTAGCCACCATAACGCCAGCAACTAAAGGTAGAAACGCATGCCGCACCCTCAGGCAGCCAAAAAACGCCAGGCCTGCGAAGGCGCTACACGACCACCACGAAAGCTAGAATATTCGCCTTTCAGATCTTCCTTAAACACTTATTGGTTAACACCTGCAAGAACACTTGCTGGGTACCCACTACGGCATTATTGTGAAAGGCGAGGTATCCTCTAAACAATTGCAAGGAATTTTGTGCCGGTTGTTCATGCAGAGACTGACGACTATGAGAAATTATGCCTGTAGTAGATGTGCGCCACAGTTGAATAATATGTGGGGTTCAACGTCCGTAAACCACCATATGAATGTGAGAGACGCCGTAGGCTCCGGAAATTTCGACCACCTGGGGTTCTTTAACGTGCACCAAAATCTGAGCTCACGGTCCTACAACATTTCCGACTCCATCAGATATGCAGCCGCCGCAGCCGGGATTCGATCCCGTGGCCTGCGGGTTAGCAGCCGAGTACCTTAGGCACTAGATCACGGCGGCGGGCATGCGCGCCACGTTTAATAGGTGATCAATAACAAGCTTTTGTAATGGGTTGGAGGGTTGGACAATTCAGTCGTTACGCTATTTAAATTCCGTGATGCCTAGTTGTTCTTTCATGTTCTAGAACGGTTAATAACTAATATTAACGCGATTCCTTTCCCGACATCAAGCCTGCCTAAGGCGGATTCTAAGGCAAGGCCAGTATTGTATCATTGAGCCACCGGCGTGGCTCACTGGTATTATACTATGCTGGCACGCAGCGGACTCGTGTATGACTCTGTGTCCTTAGTACTAGGTTTTTTTTCTTATTTCGGGCGACAGTGCTTACGGACACCGGCAGCGACCGCAACGGTGGACAACTACGGCACAGCGCGTGACCCGAGTTTTGATCCCTTAACAGCTTTCTCTGTATAATGCGACAAGCAGCGGAAGCCGGCGTCGCCATAGAACGCGTCTTTCATTCAAGCGGAAAAGTATCCTCGCCTAAAGTATACGTATCAGTAACCATGCAAGCATATTCTACCCAACAGACGTGGTTTTTATTGTTTGTTCAGCCGGCACGTAAGCTGTTTATACTGTTTTGTGGAAGGCACATTGCAAACAGACACAATGAAAAGATATGGGACTTGGGTGCAAACTAAGTCAGGTGCCGGATAACGAACGGTACATAGGCGGCACGCTCCGGCGTACTGACTAAAATCCTGTCTATAGGGAGCCCAGCAATAAAAAATACCTGTGACATCCGCGCGGACGGAAGTCACACATACAGCCGGTAACAGCAGGCGCAAGAAGGAAAAAAAAGAAAAAAGGCGAGAGCCGCCGTCTCCGCCGCGCCAGCCTGGTGCCAGGAGCCGGCATCAACTTACACAGAACCGTTCAGCCACAAGCGTGAGCGCGGAAAAAAAGAAAAAGAAAAGCCCCCTCTTCTGTCCTTGGCATGCCAGCTGGACGCCCGACGCCGGCATGATGTTCTCCGTCGCTTGCATGCCGTGACATTTTTGCGTCGCCGTTTCGTCCCGCTGTTTTGTGATGGTCGTTTTTCTACAAGATGGTCTTAGACGGAAACATTTTTCAGTGCTATATGGCACACTTTATTTAAGATATTGTTGCGTGAAAATGACACGAGACGTGTCTATTTAAAATCTATATTTAAACTGATGCGTATGGCGTCGGCTAAGATGAAAGCAGCACGCACAACCAACAGACCACTTCCTCGTTGTCGTCTTCTGACTGCTGATATGTCAGCTACGTAGCATTACCCCCCCCCCCCCCGGCGGTAAAAGCGCCGTCTCGGTGCACATTAACTACGGTCTTCAGTAGGCAGGTGGTAAGGTTTTAGCCTCCTGACGTGCACAACATCAGTGTGTGTGGTTGCAGGCAGATTTGTGATCTCAGATGCAGGAATGATCTCATAGGTGACGTCGGTTACCAGGCGGATGATACGGTAAGGACCCATGTAGCGAGACAATAACTTCTCTGATAAGCCAACTCGACAAACTGGGCACCACAGGAGAATAAGAGAACCGGGTGAGAAGTGAACGTCAGCATGCCGGCTGTCGTAGATGGCTTTCTGGGTGGCTTGCGAAGCCGAAAGTCTGGAGCGGGCAATCTGACGTGCGTGGTCGGCACGAGCAATAGCGTCGCGTGCATATTCGGTTGACGGCGTTGTAGCGGTTGGAAGTACGGTGTCGAGTGGTAACGTCGGATCACGGCCATAAAGCAAATAAAAGGGTGAATAACCAGTGGTGTCGTGCCGCGAAGAATTGTACGCGAAGGTTACGTGAGATAGCGCCAGGTCCCAGTCATGGTGGTCGGAGGACACATACATCGCGAGCATGTCCGTTAGGGTCTGATTTAGCCGTTCGGTAAGGCCATTTGTTTGGGGATGATAGGAAGTGGTCAGCTTGTGGTGCGTCGAGGAAGAGCGCAGAAGATCGTCGATCACACGGGACAAAAATGCGCTGCCACGATCCGTGAGTCATTGGCGAGGAGCGCCATGGTGTAGGATGACGTCGTGAAGCAAAAAGTCCGCAACGTCAGTAGCGGTGCTGGTGGGGAGCGCTCGAGTGATGGCATACCTAGTCGCGTAGTCTATAGCAACGGCAACCCACTTGTTGCCCGATTTCGACTCGGGAAAAGGACCGAGAAGATCTATACCAACACTGAAGAAAGGTTCGGTTGGGATGGAGATCGGTTGAAGAAGTCCAGCCGGGGGCGCAGTAGGTCGCTTCCTACGTTGGCATTTATCGAAGGAGGACACGTACCGGCGAACGGACCGGGCGAGACCGCGCCAAAAGAAGCGGCGAGGCACGCGGTCGTACGTCCGAGATACACCCAGATGACCTGCAGTTGGTTCATCGTGAAGCTCGTGCAGCACGGTTGAACGCAAATTTTTCGGCACGACAAGAAGGAGCTCAGGGCCATCTGGCTGGAGGCGACGACGGTACAGCGTGCCATTCAGGAGGACGTACATGCGAAGTGACGTGTCGTTCGGAGCAGATTCGAGACGGTCAATAAGTTGTCGCAGAGAAGCATCACGACGTTGTTCATCACGTATCTGAAGAAACTGGGACATTGACATGACGCTGAGGCTAGGCTCGATGTCTGGTTCGTCGGGCTGATCAACAGGGTAGCGGGATAAGCAATCGGCGTCCAGATGGAGACGTCCAGACTTATAAGAAACCGAGTAGGAATACTCCTGTAGGCGTAATGCCCAACGACCAAGTCGTCCAGTGGGGTCCTTCAGAGAAGAAAGCCAACACAGCGCGTGATGATCTGTGATGACACGGAAAGGACAGCCATACAAGTAAGGACGGAATTTCGAAACCGCCCAAACAAGAGCGAGACATTCCCGTTCTGTTATAGAATAATTGCGCTCAGACTTACAAAGCAGACGGCTTGCGTACGCGATTACACGGTCGTTGCCCCGCTGAATTTGCGCCAAAACTGCACCGATTTCGTGACCACTAGCGTCTGTTCGCACTTCTGTGGGAACATCGGGGTCGAAATGTGCAAGAATAGGAGGTGTCGTTAGAGCAGTGATTAGCTGAGAGAAGGCGTCAGCTTGAGGAGGGCCCCAAGAAAATGGAACGTCTTGTTTGAGAAGGTCGGTGAGTGGCCGGGCGAGTGCCGCAAAGTTTTTCACGAACCGACGAAAGTAGGAGCAGAGGCCCACAAAACTGCGAACATCATGGACAGAGCGTGGGACTGGGAAGTTTGTTACAGCGCGTACTTTCGCCGGGTCTGGCCGTATGCCGGCAGCGTCAACAAGGTGACCCAATGCGGTAATCTGACGAAGACCGAAGTGGCACTTAGAGGAATTGAGCTGCAGGCTGGCCCGTCGAAATATGGATAGAATGGTCGAAAGGCGTTCAAGGTGGGTCTCAAAGGTAGGTGAGAAAATGATCACGTCGTCCAGGTAACACAAACATGTCGACCATTTAAATCCTTGTAGGAGCGTGTCCATCATTCTCTCAAAGGTCGATGGAGCGTTGCAGAGCCCGAAGGGCATGACCTTGAATTGGTAAAGACCGTCAGGGGTAACGAAGGCGGTCTTTTCTCGATCCATTTCATCTACAGCAATTTGCCAGTAGCCAGATCGAAGGTCGAGAGATGAAAAGAAGGTGGCGCCATGGAGGCAATCAAGGGCATCGTCAATGCGTGGTAGAGGGTACACGTCTTTTTTGGTAATTTTGTTGAGGTGGCGATAATCAACGCAGAAACGCCATGAGCCGTCTTTCTTTTTTACTAATACCACGGCAGATGCCCAAAGGCTCGTTGATGGTTCGATTACGTTTTTCGTAAGCATTTGGCCACTTCTTTCTGAATCACTTCTCGCTCAGACGCTGACACGCGGTACGGCCGATGGTGAATGGGCGCAGAGTCACCAGTGTTGATTCGGTGAGTGACAATTTTAGTCTGGCCCAAGGGACGATCGTTAGTGTCGAAAATGTCACTGTATGAGGCCAAAACTTGGCAGAGGGCGTCGGCCTGGTGAGGCGACAGCTCCGATCCAATCATGTTTCGAAAAACAGCATCGTCTGATCTGGGTGACCGTAAGACTGCGCTTCGATCAAGAATAGATACAGCGACAACACTGACATCGTCTTCTGTTATGGCAGTTAGCTGGGCTAGAGACATCTGGCAGGGCAACACTTGAGGGATGAAACCAAAGTTAAGGAGCGGAAGTAACACACAGTTATCCATTATGGTCGAGACGGTATAGGGCACAGTAACACTGCGCGTCAGCCGAACGTCAGTAATTGGCGTAACGATATAATCACCGTCAGGAACGGGAGGGGTCGAAGACAAGGACACGTGCGTGACGGCTCGAGGTGGCAGGCGAACGAAAGTGGTTGGGCTCAAGCGGCTGGTGGGCTTTGCAGAGTAGTCGGCAAAGATTGGTAGATCAAGGCTGAGGGTACCAGACGAACAATCAATTAAGGCCGAGTGTGCCGAAAGGAAATCAAGGCCAAGTATGAGGTCATGAGGGAAGCGGGATAGCACGGCAAAAAGGACCATGGCGTGACGACCGGCAATGCTGACACGAGCCGTGCACTTTCCGATTACTGGTACAGTACCACCATCGGCCACACGTATTGCCTGCGTCGTAGATGGCGTCATAATCTTTTGTAAGCGGCAGTGTAGATAAGCGCTCATAATAGACAGGTGCGCTCCTGTGTCAATGAGGGCGGTCACAGGAACATGGTCGACTTGTACTTCAAGCAGGCTATGGTGCGTGGCAAGCGTCAGTAGAGGATTTTCGGCCGTCATTGGTATTGCAGCTTCACCTCTATAAGCTGCAATATCTAGTTTTCCTGCTGTGGTCGTCCAGAGAAGCTCGGCGAGGAAAAGCACCGAGGTGGCGGAGAGCGGGATTGGCGACGTAGCGGCGACGGGGAGCGAGACCTGCGGCGACCGGACGCAGGGGCGTCAGGGTAGCGGCGACCGGGCAAAGGGGCGTCAGTGGAAGGCTCGTAAGATGACGACAAATAGAAATTGAAGGGTGTGGCGACTTAACGTCGAGGGGTCGTCGGATGCTTGAGCGCCGAGGTAGAGAAAGTCTGACGTGGTTGGTTTGACCAACGGCGGCGGCAATAGCGAGAAACGTGCCCAGGCTGGTGGCAGGAAAAACAAATAGGCCAGTCGTCGGGTGTTCGCCATTCCGAAGGGTTACGGAAGGGCATTGTTGGAGGTGAACGGCGAGCGTGTCCTCGGGAGTAGGACGGGGCTTCAGGGCAAGTCAAGGGACATGCTGATGGAAGTCCGAGATTCGCAAACTCCTGCCTCACCACAGCTTGTATTAACGCCACTGACGGCTGTTGTTGGTCAGAGGCGAGCGTTGCGAAAACGGGTGGCTCAAGAGGAGCCGGACAGACGGCTTCGATTTCCCGACGAACAATGCGTGTGACGTTGTCCTACGTTGGAGACTGGCGGGCGGCTTCACACGATGAGGTCGCGGCCGTGTTGGGCAGCCGGGTGAATCGCTGAGTAATACGGCGGCTCTTGGCATCTTCGAACCGCCGGCACTCTTTAATGATGGCGTCGACGGTGGCAACGTTGTTGTAAACTAGAAGATTAAATGCGTCGTCTGCTATGCCTTTCAGCATATTGGCCACTTTCTCCGACTCACTCATGTGCTCGTCAATCTGGCGGCATAGGGCGATGACGTCGTGAATGTACGCGACGTACGACTCCGTCGACGTCTGTGCACGAGCCGCCAGTTGATTCCGCGCTGCGATCTGCCGCCCAACGATGTCGCCAAAAATGTCGCGGATCTTCTCTTTAAAGGAGTCCCAGCTCGTAATCCCCGCTTCGTGCGTCTCGAACCACACTCGCGGTGGGCCATCGAGGTAAAAAAGCACATTGGCAAGCATAAGAGTCGGGTGCCACCTATAGCTTGCGCTGACCCGTTCGTACCGGTTGATCCATTTGTCGACGTCCACGCCATCCTGACCGGAAAACACACCGGGATCACAAACAGGAGGTAGAACCACGTATGTAGAAGTCACGGTAGGGGCAGGTGGCGAAGACGATGGTTGTTGAACCTGTGACATGCTTGGACCTATGATGATGCGGCCGTTGCGGAGCTTCGTGATGCAGACGGGGAAGTACCCAGCACGTCCACCAAAAAGATGTTACGTGAAAATGACACGAGTGCACGTTAAAGAACCCCAGGTGGTCAAAATTTCCGGAGCCCTCCACTACGGCGTCTCTCATAATCATATGGTGGTTTTGGGACGTTAAACCCCACAAATCAATCAATAAAAATGACACGAGGCGTGTCTATTTACAATCTATATTTAAACCGATGCGTATGGCGTCGGCTAAGGTGGAAGCAGCACGCACAACCAACAGACCACTTCCTCGTTGTCGTCTTCTGAATGCTGATACGTCAGCTACGTAGCAATATGATACATATTCTCTGCATTTTGGCACACACTGGGATGGGCAATCCCATTGTTACTCTTTTGACTTCACTAAAAGAGTACAAACAACTTTCCGTTCATCAGTTGCGAGTTATGACACTGTCATATACTAAATAAAGGAGTACTACTGCATGCGTGACAGCTTTTTGAAACACTGGCCTATATGTTGATTTGATTTATTGATATGTGAGGTATAACGTCCAAAAACCACCATATAATTATGAGAGACGCCGTAGTGGAGGGCTCCGCAAATTTCGACCACCTGAGGTTCTTTAACGTGCACCCAAATCTGAGCACATGGCCGTAAAACATTTTCGCCTCCATCGTAAATGCAGCCGCCGTAGCCGGGATTCGAACCCGCGACCTGCGGGTCAGCAGCCGAGTACCTTAGTCACTAGACCACCGCGGCGGGTCTGGCCTATATATGTTTAACCTTATGATCTACCAAACAAGTTGAACTGATGATTTTAGGAAAGCATGGTAAAAAAACAAATCGAAAACTGCCAGACAGAAAAAAATAAAAAATGAAAATCCATTGGTCGATCTTTGATTAGTGGTTGCATAAGTCGATGATAACATTAAGTACAGAAGACGGAAGTCCGGTGCAGAAGTCAGCAGGGGAGCCCCGCCGCGGTGGTCTAGTGGTTAAGGTACTCGGCTGCTGACCCGCAGGTCGCGGATTCGAATCCAGGCTGCGGTGGCTGCATTTCCGATGAAGACGGAAATGTTTTAGGCCCGTGTGCTTACATTTGGGTGCACGTTAAGAACCCCAGGTGGTCGAAATTTCCGCAGACCTCCACTGCGACGTCTCTAATAATCAAATACTGGTTTTTGGACGTTAAACCCCACATATTAATCAATCAATCGAAGTCAGCAGGAGAGCGTATGTCACCAATATTTGCTCAGTATTTTGAATATTAAGTACAGTTCTCATATTCCAGCATGATTTTATAAATGTGAACCACGATCAAGACAATCAGTGTACTGCAATAGAGAAAATGTGCCAGCTATAAATATCCCCATTTTCAAAAAAATAACTGAGAGCAGTAAGAATAAATATTTTGAGGTTCTTTCCGTACAATTTCTTAACCCCAACTGCACGCCGACGTTCGCGAAAGAGATGCGCAGAGGCATTAGTTATTTGAAGGGAGACCGACCTGTCCGTCGCTAATTTGTGTACGTCGTACTTTAGCTTTGTGCGCGTTTCGGCATTCACTTGGACAGCGATGCGATGCTGAGTAAAGGCGAGAGTAGCCACTCTCCATAAATAAGATCTGTTAAACACTGAAAATGAGTAAAAAGCACTCTATACAACGAAATAAAGCGCATTAATTCTAATTGCATAAATAAGTAAGTGTAAAATTGCTAAAATTGTGCTGCAGCCCCAGCGTGCAGCTCGTGGGAGTTCGCGCATACGAAATGCAAATGTTAGAGTAGGTATGCTAAATTACCCTAGCAACGTTTACGTGCGCAAGTGCATTGTCGTCAAACAGCTGAGAATAGGCTGCTGTCACTGACACGCATATACCTCTCGACACAATTCAGCCAAGTTTCTCACAGCACACGCACGTGCGAGAAACATACGCAGGTTTCGACAGCCTGAAACAGCCTCGTCCGCGAATTTCGGTGAGCGTAACACCCGCAGTTCACGGGGAAGCACTAAAACGACGCACAAACACACGTTAATCGTTCATGTGGAACGGCGCACCATGAACAGAAGTCGGAGCCGAAAGCGCTCACCGTTTTTGTCTCGAACTCATGAAGCCCTACAAACTATTCGCTGGTGAAATGAATCCACATGGCACAAAAACAGTTGAAGGTTCTGAAGACGGGTTGCAAAAACCCACTTGGTAAATATATACCCCGCAAAAATACTCACCGACATGCGGTGGCGCTGTGGTGCAATGGGTATGACATCTGCTTCATGCGCATGCGGTCCCGAGTTTCCCGTCTAGGGTTGTGCTTTGCATTATACCTCGCAAATATAGGTAATTGTGATACCAATGTCTTTCTAATCACCTGTATTCGTAATATCCGCCGCATTATCTGAGAGAAACCGCTCTGAAAAGTGTAAAATAATACTTTTTTCCCGCCGCCGCATCAAGGCCGGGCCGCCTACGGTAAGTCACGCCTAATCGCAGGCCGTATCCTGCGAGGAAAAAAATTATCTAAAATCTCGGCTATTCTGAAGGTCAATTCAAGAAGGGCCGGTTTCTCTGCAACACGGCTACGGAGCCGCCTAGCAGCGGCGATAATTTGACTTGATTTCCTGCCTGCGGGCATGTAGCCTAGCCAGGATTTGCCTTAGCGCGTGCATGTGTTTCGCTTCTTCAATCAATATAAATATTTCCAGACTAGCCCAGGCAGACGCTATCTTGAGCTGATGACGCGGTTGGCTGGCTGGCATAGACGGGCATAGACAGAAAACTATAGTTTTCTGCAGCGAGCAACTTCAGCTGATAATCTTGCTTTTGAAAAAAACAAACAAAAACAAATTGGCAGCAAATGCACGGAGTGCATGATGGAGAGTGGGGCGAAGCATTCGTCCGTCCATTCGTTCTTGCTTCCGTCCGTTCATGCGTTCGCCTGTGTGACCGTCCATGCGTCCACTCGCCCGTCCGTGCGTGCGTCCGTCCCTGCTTTCGTCCATGCATCCGCCCCTGCTTCCGTTCATGGGTCCATCCATGCATCTGTCTGTGTGTCCGTTCTTCCATCTATTCAACACTCCAAGTACTACCATCTCGCATCTCTTCATCGTATATTCTGCATATAGCAGCACCGCTATCCAGCGGACATTCCAAAGACTAAATGAGAGGTGGCTCTCCCACACTTTCTTATGGCTAGCACTTCGGGTCTACTTCCCACCTTTAACCACATCGAGTTCATAGTATATTTTATTCCACTGTATTCATGGCACTGCAGCCCAACGCTCGATAAACCTTTCTAAAACCATGGAGGTTACGCGCAGTGAGTATAACGTAAATACTTTTTCTTGTCGAATAGCGCTCAATGTACATGCCAATGGCTGCTAATGGGCAATGAGAGACAGGAGAATTCGGCTTTTACTTTCTTACGGCTAGCGCTTCGTATCTACTTCCAACCTTCAACCACCTCGAGTTCATTCATGCTATGCACTAGTTCATTGTATTCATGGCACTGCGGCTCAACGCTCACTAAACCTTTCTAAAACTAAGGAGGTTACAACCAGCGAGTATAACGTAGCAACCTTTTTTTTGCAAGATAGTGCTCAATGTACATGTCAATGGCTGCTAATGGAGATCGCAGCGTGGACGTTAACTAAAAGCCAAATGCTCCTGCCTCTAATTCCCCATTAGCAGCCATTGGCATGAACATTGAGCACTATTTTTATTGCTCAACAATGCACAGAATAAATCTCTCACCGGAACAACCTTGGAGGTCAAAATGTTATGCGTGTTACATACTACATTGGCTGCAAGGGACGAACAGGTGCCGTATTAAGAAGCTTCGCCCCTAAAAAAGGTAAAACAATACAAATTTGAGACCTTCACACTTCATATGTGAAAACTTCGCATTCTTGTGATGTTCAAGTACCTCACATTTTGACACAAGAAACAGTGCATGCAGCCACGTTACGCCCATTGGCTTCCGATCATGGCTTAGGCGGCTTGCGGAGAAGGCATCGTTAAGATGGACGCCGTAGAACACAACGCTGATGTCTCTACGCAGCCTGGCGGTGGAGCAAAGCGCACATCGAGAAGCCCTAAAACTTATTACGCGTGGTAAGCTAATTCATAATTCCTGTACTATGGTTCACCAATTTGATTCTGCACTACCAAAGCTACGGGTTTTAAGAAAGCCACAAGCTTGCGCAGTGAAACATAGTCCCAGATATTAGTGTCTCAAAATTTACAGGGTCGCATGACATTGGCGTTTGTTTGGCTTGTGCGATGCCACATCGATACGCGATATGTTTTTTTTATTTCATCGCATTTATTTCCTACCTAATTAGTTATTTGTGTCGATTACCGGCGGTAACTATGGCTTCAAATCAATACGGCAGCACCCATTCAGAAGCGACCACCCGCTTCGATCTGAACTTGCTCCGGCTAAACGCCCACAGCGCTGACAGCAGCAAATAAATGGTGAAGTAAGCCTTCAATTTTTTTCGTCTTACTCTCAGGATGAAACATCAGGTGCGTTTTGTCGTTACTCGCGAGATATGCTGTTTGCGTAACCGTATCTGATAAGCCTAACTCATTGAGGCCAGAGCTTTGGCTGTACCGCTAGACTAAAAACGCTGCATCTGATGATGATGATGATTCCACAGACATGGCTCGTACCCACTCAGGGGGATCGGCCAAGAATCGATGACTTAATTAACAAATGACGCGGGTTTTTTTTTCTAAAAGAGCGAAATGCAAAAACCAAAACTAGGCTAAATTTAGGTGGAACGTATCCTAAATTTCCAGAACAGTTATAATCAAAATGGGACAATTCCGTATTGTAACATGAGCTCAAACAGGCCGTTTATAATCCATTATGAGCCAAACACTCGAATTGTTTTAATCAAGCTGAGCCATATGCGTTCAACTAGCACTGCGCCAACAAATCTAATTTAAATAACCAGCATGGTCCGAACCAAAATGTTTCATTCGTGTTTTAATTACTGTGTTATCGTGGTTACGTATTCAATTAGGTGTTCTAGCGCGGGTGGGCATTCACTGAAGGAGTTGTTGTTTTACGACAAAACTGGAAAGTAAAGAGAAGGAGCCCGACTTGCCTACTTCTTTTTCCATCTTAGTGATGCTTTTGTTCTATAGCGCAACAGTATCTTGTACTCAGTTTACTCCAACACGATATATTTGAAATAAAATAGGTATTAGATAAATATATCGGGCTTCTATTTATACCTTAAACAATAAATGGTCAGAAATGGCAGGACATACAAGTAACCGGAACAATTTTCAAGGCCTTCAGTTGATGCCACGAACAAGAAAACACTGATGACAGTTCAGAATAGTGCCCCATTTTCCAAGCAGGACCACTTGATCTTCAAGTATAGTAATCGCCATTACTGCCATATGTCGAAGCACAGAAGTGATGAAAGCCAGAGTATGATGTCAATTCTATCGCGAAATATTGCTATACTGTACATTGGAACCATTTAACACATATTTCAAGAGCTAATGTATGACAAAATTAAATGTTTCAGTCTATATGAGCCCAACAAAAACTTCACACCACAATACTGACAGTATTCACTATGTAGAACTATGTAGATTCGATGTATTGCCGCATTCAACCTGCAGATGAGAGCTCGCACAGCCAGAGAGGAAGACGAAGCTCATGCCCGGTCCTCTTTACGAGCGCCTTTCATTTTTAATTAAAGTGAGCTCTTGTATATCGAACTCCTGCTGTGTCAGCGTCGTGACACTGGTGGAAGTGCTGGGTACATGTCCAGGACACCTTCCAACAGCCCGGGATCTAGTCCACAAAGACTTCCGCTCGTCGAAACACCCGTTCACCGAGCCAGCCGCCGCCTGTTAGGCCTGAGCCCAGAGTTCGGTCCTTGGACGGAAAACATGACCGCGCCGGGAAGCAGTTGCCCCACCATGACGAGCCCAAGCATGACACAGGTGACATTTTTCACCCCTAAAACTCCTGTGGACTTCCATGGCAACACATATGAGGACGCAGATGACTGACTGGCTTGAGGAGTTCGAGCGCACAGCCAACGTTAACGGGTAGAACGCCGCACAGAAGTTGGGGTACGTGTATTTCCCTCTTCAAGACGGGGCTCGCACGTGGTTCACGAATCGCGTGTGGTCAACGTGGGACAAGTTCCGGCGGAAGTTCCTGGACACCTTCGCAAACACCGAAAGGCGGGAGCATGCACAACGACTCCTTGAATCACGGATTTAAAAGCCCAACGAGTCTGTTGCTATGTTTGTTGAGGACATGGCTCGTCTCTTTCATCGAGCCGATCCCGATATGTCCGAGAACAGAAAGATCAGCCACCTCATGCGTGGTGTTAAAGAGCAGCTGTTTGCTGGTCTCGTATGGAACCCACCTTCAAGCGTCGACGAATTTTCGAAGGAGGCGACCGCCATAGAACGCGCACTACAGCTACGGTACCGCCAGTACGACCGTCCAAACAACAGCGGACAAATCAGCACAACCGCCGTGACCACTGTGACTCCTGACGAGCGTTCTTTGCGTGACCTGATACGCGAAATTGTGCAAGAAGAGGTGAAGAAGCTCGCCGCCACACCAAATGACTGCGCGATTGCGTCCGTCACAGAAGTTGTTCGCCAAGAAATAAGGCAAGCGCTTTCACTTCCCGAGCCGAACACTGAACTAGTTAGGCGAACATATGCAGATATTCTCCGTCGACAGCCTAGATCTAACGTGCCGCCACCTCAACAGTACCACCAGCAACAGCCGCCAACAGTGCCTTGGTACTACAGGGAAACGTCAACGCCGATGCGACCCCCACTCCGCAAAACCGACATATGGCGTACCCCTGACAACAGGCCCCTGTGCTTCCATTGTGGGGAAGCAGGCCACATCGTGCGGAATTGTCCTCATCGCGTTGCCGGGTATCAAGGATTTCCGTCCACTACCCCTCGGCGCTATTTCGACAGAAGACGCAACGTTGAAACGAGCGCGACGATCCCGCGAGACGTTTCTCCTGGGTTCCGGTCACGCTCGCCCTCCCCAGGTCACTTTCCCCGATCTAATAGAGGTAGCACCACGGACATGGCGAGAGGAAGGTCTCCCAGTCCACGCCGGGGAAACTAAAAGCAGCGACCTTAGGGGGGAAGGTTGCGAATTGCCGAAGATTTTAAAATCCCCCATTACCGCCGCATGAAGTGCCGCACATTTCGAATAAACCGACGAAAGACGAGATTGTCACCGCCGACATTACACTTTCAATTGACGGTCACGACGTGACCGCACTGGTCGACACTGGTGCGGACTTTTCAATAATGAGTGCGAATCTGGCCGACCAACTCAAGAAGGTAAAAATGGAATGGACGGGGCCGCAAATTAGAGGAGCCGGAGGCCAGCTGCTGACACCTACCGGAAAGTGCACCGCACGAATCAAGATCGGGGATTCATCATTCGTGGGAACCTTCGTTATTCTTTCTGAGTGTTGTAAACAGGCCATCTTGGGTGTGGATTTCCTGCGGGAGTTCGGTGCCCTTATAAATATACCGGACGGTGTACTGACCTTCTCAGCGGACTATAGCGCAGCGCTGCAGCGCAAGCCCATGCGCGTGATTGACGACGTGACCATGCCACCGTTGTCATGCCGCCTCGTCTCTGTCACGTGTAACACGCAGCATAGTGGAGAAGGTGTCGCGGAACAAATATCGACGCTTTTACTCTCTCGAGGAATCGCTATTGCCAGAAGTCTCGTCAGTGTAGTGTCTGGGCAAGCAGAGGTCCTGTTGACAAACTTCAGCAACGAGCGTCGACACATTGCAGAAGGTACCAAAGTTGCATATTTCGAAGAAATTGTAGAATTCCGCGAGTGCTTCGCAGTACATTAGGCAGAGATGCCGGCCGCTTCAACACCACTGCCTGTCGACGTGAGCACAGATTTATCGCCAGCGCAGGGGCAGAATCTTCTAGATATTCTCGGCCAGTTTGAAGATTGTTTTTCGTCGACCTCGAGGGTAAATCAAACGCCACTGACAAAGCACCGAATTATAACGGAAGAGACGGCAAGACCAATTCGACAAAACCCATACCGCGTGGCACCGAAAGAACGCAAAGCAATCCAAGAACAAGTCCAGAAAATGCTCAATGATGACAACATTCAGCCGTCAAAAAGCCCTTGAGCATCACCGGTAGTGCTACTTAAGAAGAAATACGGCAGCTTACGCTTCTGTGGGGACTACCACAAGCTGAACCGCGTGACAAAGAAAGACGTATACCCACTACCGCGTATTGACGATTCACTTGACAGGCTGAGGCATGCACGCTTCTTCCCGTCGATGGACCTGAAAAGCGGTTATTGGCAAATCGAGGTCAATGAGCGGGACAGAGAAAAGACTGCTTTTGTTACGCCTGACGGGCTTTACGAGTTTAAAGTCTTGCCCTTCGCATTGTGCTCAGCCCCAGCAACATTTCAGAGACTGATGGATACCGTCCTATCAGGCCTTAAGTGGCAGACGTGTCTGGTATACCTCGATGACGTAATTGTTTTCTCACCAACATTCGAGGAACATCTAAGACGGCTGCTATTAGTATTTCGAGTAATACGGTTCGCTGGCTTATCGCTGAAACCTGAGAAATGTGATTTCGGTTTCAAAGAACTCCGATTCTTAGGACATGTGGTGAGCCATTAAGGTGTTCGTGCGGACCCCGACAAGATCGACGCCGTCCAAAAATTTCCGGTGCTAACAGAAAGGAAGGCCGTAAGACGTTTTCTTGGCCTTTGCGCCTACTACCGCAGATTTATTACCAATTTCTCGCACATAGCATCGCCCTTAACACGCATAACTAGAGACGATGTTCCATTTTTATGGGGCGAAGAGGAACAAGCAGCATTTGACGGTCTACGACAGCGCCTGCAGACACCCCCTGTGCTTGCTCACTTTGACGAGGACGCTCCAACCATGATCCCCACTGATGCCAGCAACGTAGGTTTAGGCGCTGTACTCGTCCAGTGGCAAGACTCAGCCGAGAGAGTGATTGCATATGCAAGTAGGATGCTTTCCCGTGCCGAGTCCCATTATTCAACAACGGAAAAGGAATCTCTTGCTGTAGTATGGGCAGTTCTGAAGTTTCGCCCAGACCTCTACGGCCGTCCCTTCCTCGTAGTCAGCGACCACCACTCTCTTTGCTGGCTGACCAACTTGAAGGATCCATCCGGTCGGCTAGCGCGCTGGAGCTTACGCCTACCAGATTTGATATGACGGTCGTCTATAAGTCGGGATGACAGCACTCTGATGCTGATTGCTTATCCAGGTCGCCTATAAAGCAAGATGATGTCTCAGAAGATGATGACATGGCATTTTTAGGAGTGGTCGACACGGTCACCATTTCGTCTAAGCAGAAAGAAGACAGTGAGTTGCTCCCTCTTATTAATTTTCTTAACGGCCAGTCTACAAGCGCTCCCAAGATACTTGCAAGGAGCCTGCCATCATTCTGCTTGCGCAGTGGTGTTCTATACAAGAACAACTTTGCCCCCAGCGGAAATGCCCACCTACTTGTCGTCCCGACATCCATTCGCAATGAGATCCTGAGCGCTTGCCACGATCAGCCAACCTCCGGCCACCTCGGATACATGCGCACATTGGCCAGAATCCAACAAAAGTACTACGGGTCGAAGCTTCCAGGAACGGTAAAACATTACGTTCGCACGTACCTCGATTGTCAATGACGAAAATCGCCACCTTTAAAACCAGCCGGATTGTTGCAACCAGTTCAAGTGCCCACCATGCTTTTTGCACAAATTGGAATGGATCTCCTTGGACCATTTCCGACTTCGCATACTGGAAATAAGTGGGTAATTGTCGCTACGGACTATCTTACTCGCTACGCAGAAACAAGGGCTTTATCAAGTAGAACCGCAGTGGAAGCGGCACGATTTTCCATTAAAAATATTGTTCTGAGGCATGGTGCTCCTAGAATTACAATAACAGACAGAGGTACCACTTTCACGGCCATGCTCCTCATGTCAGTGCTTGAGTTGAGTGGAACAGCGCATCGAAAAACTACCTCCTACCACCCACAAACCAACGGCTTAACAGAATGCCTCAACAAGACAATTGCTGATATGCTTAGTATGTACATCGACGTGGATCATAAAAATTGGGACAACGTGCTACCATACGTGACGTTTGCCTATAATACGGCGCAGCAGGAAACTACACGGGTCACGCCATTTAGTCTTCTTTATGGCCGTGAAGTGACGACAATGCTTGATGCCATGCTGCTGCACGACTGCGAGGATACGGACACGGATGTTCAAGCCTTTACCCAACGAGCTGAAGAGGCACGGCAGCTAGCACGCGTGCGAATCGCCCGACAGCAGAGTTACGACGCACAACGTTATAACCTGTGACACCGATACGTCACTTATCAACCAGGCGAGAAAGTGTGGGTCTGGAGCCCTATTCGCCGACGCGGCCTTTGTGAAAAGTTACTGAAAAAGTACTTTGGTCCCTACAATATTATACGGCGCCTAAGTGATGTGAATTATGAGGTCATCCCTGACAGTTGCTCGCGAGCTCAAAAATCTGAAATCGTACACGTTGTGCGGATGAAGCCATATTGCAGTCAGCCAGTTGCGTAATACGTCAACTACATACACCGCGTATTCTGTAGCCGAGCATCGGGTCGATGCTCTGCCTGGAGGGAGGCAAATGCCGCATTCAACCTGCAGAGGAGAGCTCGCACAGCCAGAGAGGAAGACGAAGCTTTCGCCCGGTTCTTTTTACGAGCACCTTTCATTTTTAATTAAAGTGAGCTCTTCTATAACGAACTCCTGCTGTGTCAGCATCGTGTCAGTATTTAGGCAAAGTGAACATACTGCAAATGATTGTTTGAGCAGGCCAACCACATTGTCAGTAGAAAAATAGCGCGTATTTTTCAGTATTTCTCAGTTTCATTTAAAGTGCCGCGCCACGGTGGTCTAGTGGCAAAGATACTCGGCTGCTGGTCGCGGGATCGAATCCCGGCTGGAGCGGCTGCATTTCCGATGGAGGCGGAAATGTTGTAGGCCCGTTAGTTCAGATTTGGGCGCACGTTAAAGAACCCCAGGTAGTCGAAATTCCCGGAGCCCTCCACTACGGCGTCTCTCATAATCTTATGGTGCTTTCGGGACGTTAAACCCCACATATCAAATCAATCTTTTAGAAAGAAAAAAACGCCTCAAATATCAGACATGCAACCTCGCACAGCATTTCGCGCGCGTCGCATGCTTCCTCTGGGAAACAAAAAAGATAGAAAAGAAACATTGCAGCGAGAGACAGGAAAGAACGTGTCGAGAGAAGCAGCCATGCCACTGCCACAGAAAGCGTTCGAGAGCCACAAAGTTAAGCTATCCGCCGGCATGTGCGTCTACTGATCTTTCGTATAGAGCCACAAATTATACGGTCAATACGCCAAACTTCTTGAAGTTGAAGTTAAGTGGCTTTTTCAAACACCCATGTTACATGCAATGAGCGTGCCAGGACCACTCAGCGAGCAGAAGCCGTAAAGACGATGAGCAGACGACATGGCGTTGATAAATACACGTGGAGGGGCTGATCGCTTTTCCGAATGGCTCGGGCCCTTGTAGCCACCTCAGTGCTGAAGAGAACTTCTTAAACAGAGTATAGGCATAAAGTCTCCCGCAACGAGACTCTCGCTATGAATGAAGAAAGAAGTGTATATGCATGAAGTAGTTTTCTGTGTAAGACACAATATTAATGAGAACTGACATAGAATTATGCCAAGAAAAGTGGACGGGATATGATTTGAAGTAATTGTGTTGAAAAATTGGAGAAAATTTGGGAGAAAAGATTGATTGCCGTAGAGTGGGACCAAAACTTTCCCTTGCATGATGATGTCTTATATTTTAATAATATTGTTCCTTATAGAAACTTGGAAACAATGATAATATGTGCTCGTTTACAAGTCCGCCATCGTGCTGTTTTGTGTCAGAATTTTTTTTTCGAAGAAAAATATATTGCTTTCGTAAATATGACTCACAAAAATAGTTTCTTTTTTACAAGCTGTGCATACACCCCCGGCAAAATTGAATCACTACTGCTACACTTTGCCGGGATGCTGCATCGTTTTGGATGAAAAAAACACATTACGTCACCGGAAGAGGTATTCTTTTTTTCAAGACTGCTGCGAGACAGGATCCAGGAGCGCTAAGGCAATCTTCACTCACTTTGCAACGCAGTACTAACGAAGGAAATGCGCTTTTTATTTAATGCTGGTGAATGTCACACAGGCCGATCGAAGAAGGCGCTCAACGATCGTTAGCTGGCTGCATGGCCGCATGATTAGGTTCGTTTGTCAGTGGCGCGGACGGGCGTTCCAATTACCTGCTGCCAAAAAGTCAGTTCCTTTCTGCTTGAAGCAGTGAAATGGGCGGTACAGTATCCTATAATGAGAGCATTCTTCATGGGACGATCAACTTTCGATGGAGATGTCAAAAACAATAAAAACTGCGTGAGTAGAACGAGCACGCTCTCTACGCTCAGACGAGAGTGCAAGGTTAAGCGGATAGTTTCGTAGGCCGCCAGAAGTCCACCGGCCTCATCTCTGAAGTATCCCGAAGTCATGCAGTTGCCCACCTGAAAGAAAACTGAAGCGTTGGAGTAACACAGTCGGTAAGTGTGTGTCTGGGGACAGGTGCGTGTCTCGGTACATGTGTGAGCGTGCATGCTTTTGAATATGTGCGTTTGTTTTCGGAGGTGGGTACCTGTCTCTGTACGCGGGGCTCTTTTTCTCTCTAAATGTGTGTGATTGTGTATGTGCTTGTTCGGTCACAATCACTCTCATGAATGTGCGTGTTTGTGCATCTTTTTTATTTTTCTATATATGTGCGTGCTTACGTGTGTGCGAGTGCTTGTGTGTGTGAGTCTGTGCATGCATGTGTATGCATTTGTGTGTTCATGCAAGCTTTGCGTGCGTGTGCGTTTTTGTGTCTCCATCTGTGCGTCCATGTAGACATGTGCATGCATGCACGTAGGGTATCGGATATATACAATAGAGGGGACTCAGGCCCTGCTGCAATTTCAGCGCTTTAGCAAGCATGAGAATGATGGGTACTACAAAAATTTATCAAATCTTCTGGGAATGATAATTAAATCATCACTTGACACCTCGCCCCGCCGCGGTGGTCTAGTGGCTAAGGTACTCGGCTACTGAACCGCAGGGCGCGGGTTCGAATCCCGGCTGCGGCGGCTGCATTTCCAATGGAGGCGGAAATGGTGTAGGCCCGTGTGCTCAGATTTGGGTGCACGTTAAAGAACCCCAGGTGGTCTAAATTTCCGGAGCCCTCCACTACGGCGTCTCTTATAATCATATAGTGGTTTTGGGATGTTAAACCCTACATATCAATCATATCACTGGACACCTACTGAACTTTTAGGCAGAAAACTTCAAGGAAGAGATCTACGATAATTCTCGTCGTAGTTCTCTGCTCTTCGAGGCTAGAACGGGAGTATTGAGGACCAAGACGTACCGAGCAAAATACGAAGGCACAGACATAGTAATGCCACCAGCACATAGTGGGTCGACAGCAAGAGCAGCTCCCAATCTGGAGGAAAAAAAATTGCCCGCAGCTTCCCTCGGGGGAACACTGAGGAGGATGCGGAGCATATAATTGGTTAACGGGGTGTTAAAGTGCGACTTACTTGGGTCGATGGCTAAATTGGTTAACGTGGTTGTGAAATGGGGTGTTAAATTGCGACTTACTTGGGTCGATGGCTAAATTGGTTAACGTGGTTGTAGGAGGGGGTGTTAAATGAGTGAACACGTACACACGTATGCGAAAGGGCGGCGCTGGTTGAAGGGACGTCGATCATTGTGTTTGTGGATTCGTTGGAATTCATTTCACCGCGACCTTGGACGTCGACGCGCCGTACAAACCAACCGACGAGCGGCAACTGAGCGAGCGAGCGCCGACCTTGAGTATATATACAGCACGACGGCGCATGCACTGTCAGCTGTTGAATGTTCTCGAAGCGCGACACCACATGCGCGTCCACTGGAGAATCAGGAGAATTGTAGATGTCGAACGCGGTGTGTAGAGGAGGAAGGGTGCACAGATGGTGGAGGAGTGAAGCGCGCGCGGTGTGTAGAGGAGGAAGGGATGCACAGATGGTGGAAGAGTGGGCGACGGCGCGACGGCGCATGCGCGCGCGTCTGCTGTCGAATGTTCGAGAAGCGGTGTGGACGGCGCGGACGGCGCGGACGGCGCACTACAAGGCGCGAGTATAAGATGCTCCGCATCTAATAAGATCGCGTGCTTCTTCTCTGTTCAAGAGCCAGCCACGAGTGACGCATCGTCCTAGAGATTTCTACTCGGTGGTTTAATAAATCCCCCAGTACCTGTGACTCATAGAGAAATAAAAAAAGGTTAAGAGTGGACACTCCCGGAAACCCCAGCGGCCCAATCGACCCTAGCACACCTGGTGGTTGGTGAGAGCAAGTGGCGTGCACTTCCTGTTTCGGTTTCACTGGCGCAAATTTTGAATTACTTTGCGTAACCGACGTTTGGCTATGACGAAAGTTCATGATTTTAGACCACTTTTATTCGCCCAAATGGATAATTTTTGTTGGTCGTTTTGATTTAGTGATTCCCTGTTTTGTTTTGTTCAGTGGTTCGTGCGAATTGGTCGTGACGTAATTTTTATTTCGATTAAGTTAAAATAAAAAGAGATGCAGGTAATGATAATTCACTACGGTTTTATTCATCACGCTTGTCTTTTTCTTTTGGAACAAGTGATCAATGTATATATCAGTCAAAGAGACAGAGTATCCGCAATGTTTTATTCAAAGGCAAGGTAGAGTATGAGAATATAAAAAGCACAATATGACAGAGGTAGACAACAAATGCATCTCGCCTTACAAATAAATTGTAACAAATATTGTAACAAATACAGAGAGAACACAGACAACGCACACATCGCTAGAGTTGGCAGAAGCCGAGAAGCTGGTGAAGTATGACACACCGGGTCAGTGGGTAAGTAAGGATCTATGGCAAAAACACAGCGCACAATGCTGATGAAGAAGGAAGAAGTGACATATACACAGCAATGAAGTCGCGAATCACGCCTGGGGTTAACCGAAATAATGCATAGAAAAAAGAGCGCACAGAAACCACACGACACAATATAGCAGAAAGGCAAAGGTGAAGTGTGCTGGCTGTGCTTAAGAACAGCTAGCCCAAAATTAAAAAAAGCAGACTTGATGCCTGCTTGTCCTCAGAAAGGTAGGGCTTTGCAGCTTGCTCACTACGTGAAAGACAAACTTTATGCTACAACACTGGCAGGTCTTGTGGCTCTTCTTATGCGTCGCCTTCATCAAAAACTTAAGATCCCAAGTGATTTGCGTCTGGGTGTTGCTGTGACGCTTGCGAGCTAAAATAGATTGTAGTCATCACTTATCCAGAATTGTGGACCTTGATTGTTGCTACGAGAGCGGTATTACAGCGCCAATAAATAGCAGAAGGAAACCACTTTGGCTCATTATTTTTCACAAAGGCTCTACATCGTACGTTATCACTCACAAGCTATATAAAAATAAAATGACAGCGTCCGCAGCCCCATCAAACGATACAAGTATGGGTATTCTTTTGAAAAATTTGATGGGCGAGATGAGGAGGTTGATGAGAAGCTAAAATACGGAAAGCGTGATAACGTGAACCGTGCCCACTTCATACTTTGTTCTTTACCCACTCGAAGACATTTCAACAAACGGTTTTGTTATGGATATATTACTTGAGCTTGAGAGATAAAGCATTCACAGTGACCAAGCGACCCACAGTAAAGTGTACAGTTTGCCCGCATTTGCTACAAAAATACAGACAGGATACCCAACATTCTTTTTAAGGTTATGCAAATCACTTCGAGTGAATACACAGTGTCCCTACTCCTCATAGCGGGTAACCAAAACAATGTATGCAACGAAGGAGTGGTTAGTCCAGTTGAACTTAATGTAAGCATATAAGACTATAATGAAGTCTGCTGTAACGAAGTAATAACATAACAAAGCTATTACAGGATTCGGCTCAACTCGAATACTTTAGTGTAAACCCGCCGCTAATTGCTAACCTTTGAACTTGTCAAGCTGTATGCCTGAGATTGAAGACTGGAACCTAACCCTATCTAAGTTTCGGTTCAGAAAACGCACATGCCAACATAAACGAACCCGGCAAAACATTTTCAGAAACTTCGCGCGACACCCAGCAGAGCAGAAATGAAAATCGCCAAAACTTGACAGATGGTGATACAAAACATCGCACACTTTCAGGTGATGTGCAGTGGCCTCAATTATGGCAAGAAAGTGAGATTCAAGTTGTTGTAGGTATGCAAAAGCTGCTTCTGATGGCACACTGAGATTCCCAAAAAGTTTGCTGTGGACGTGGTTTGCTTTAAGCATTGTGAATTACTGTTGGGTACCCTTAAGCGTCTCACTGTCGTCTTTCAGTAACTGTGGGCAACTGCAACCGTCACACGCATTCCGATGGAAGTGTTTGATGAGAAAACCAGCTACATATTATGCAGCGGAGTCATCGATAAAATGGGAGTGAATGTTGGTCGCGAGTTCAGAGGGATCGTCTAGGGCGGGAAAGCTGTGGCTGTGCACACTCCTCATTATCCACAAGAGACGCACTGCTGAGAGAGAATGGCGAGAGCTGCTCCTGGAGGAGGTCACATTCATCATCCTCGACATTTCCGTATTCTGACAGCTTGAAGAGTTTTCTTATGCCGATGTGCTTCAGGCCACAAATCAGTTGTGCTACATTGAGGTTGGTGTTGCAACCCTGTTTTTGCCTAATGTGGCCAAATATGTTCTCCAGAGGAACCTGTTGAAGCCTGCGTGTTAACAGGTATTCAAAATTGTAATTTTTGGAGAGGTCGTCCCATAGTTGACAAATTGCCTGAATTGTAATTTGCCTACCTATGATGGTTTGTGGTTGACGTCTGCCAACAAACTGCCATGATGCAATCCAGGGAAGCTGGCCTCGAAGGAAGTCAATCAGCTCTGAATCATTTTTCATGATTGCATGCCGCAGCATTTGCGAAGTTCTTTTTTTACTCGAGCTGTTCAACGCATCAAAAAATCCTGTCCATACGATCACAAAATTGAGTTGTAGTGATGGCCGAGGCAGGCAGCACCTTCGCATACACCATTGCCGTGATAGCAATCAAAACTGATGCACTGAGGACCTGAGTTGCTCTGCTGGCCTTCATATAAGAAAAAGGTTTCTGATGAACGTGCCGTTCAGTCAACTTTGGAGCCAATCGCAACCGCAGCTCATGTGAGGATTGGTAAAGGCTTACAATGTGCGACCAGTTAATGATGTCATCCCCAATGTATAACTTGTGTGCTTGGACATTATTGCGCGTTGTTTTAATTAAATGCGGAACATCAAAAATGTAATACACCCACTCACCATTAACTTCAAAAAAAAAAGGTTTTGCTACAGTCACTCTTAGTTGGTTAGCGAGACTTACATTTGAACTGCCCTGGTCACAAATGACTGCTTTCACTTCAATATTAATGCTCCTAAGCTCCAAAATGAGTGACACCAGCAAGTTATGCATAACAGATGATGGTGTTGATGTGTGCCTTATAGTAAAAGTAACCGATTGAACCCATTTTCTCGAAACACCACAATAAGAAAAACCAGTGCTCGATCAGCGATGGTTGAAGTGCGATGAGTGCCATCATCTGTAAAACCCTGAACAACGTCTCTTGCAGCATCATAGTGCAAATTCTTTTTGAGTGCTATTTAGTCGAAAACTAAAGCGCAAACTCGGTTTCGTTCATTCTAAGCTTGAGTATTTGTTGCAATGGAAGAAAGGATTCCTAGAATTATGGCTGGAGTCATCTTTACATTAGCTAGCCACCTCCTTAATGAACGCCGGGAGGGCAAAGAAAAATATGGAGCCAGAAATCAGTATGCTCGCGGACCTCGGAAGTTTAAGTGAAGAGCGAATTTCTTGAACCCCATGGGGAACCGCTTCCCCTTGCGTTTGGGCCTCAAGCGAACATGTGCAGAAAGAAGTTTAAAAACCTCCTCGGTGACATGCGGTCGGATAACTCCAAGGGCCTTTGAAGTCGATGACGGTGCTTGGTGAGGCTGTCTCCGCAATCTTTTGATAGTTTTCCGCTGTGCTGCTACTTTGGCTTGCAGATGTTTAATGTTTTGCTTGTACTTCATTGATGGAGACATTGTCGCTGGCACACAGGAACGCACTGCAATAAACAAAAAAATTATGTAAAAGCGAAGAACAACTAATCCCATACGAGCATTTTCCTCGCTCTTTCATACCCAAGGTGCACAACTTTTTGTGGTGCAAAGTTTTCGATTCCACTACCTAAAAACAAACCATTCACAATGTTGACAATGCACAAAAAAATGAAAATCACTGAGAGCCCACCCTTACATTTTGTAAGTGCACACGTAGTGTCCTTTTGAAGATAGTTTTCTCAGAATGTCCTAAACATAATATAGCACATTAAAAACAGCTGCAATAAAAGTATAGTCACCATTTTCTTTAGGGCACGCAGGCGTAGAGCTGTTGGCGGAGACGTCTTCTGGAAGGTCTTGTGAAGCTCGTTCAGTGCCTCGGACAGTGCTGTCGGAATAATCTTGCGAGCGGCCTGCGGAAGTCTCCATATCAATCCACTCTGGTGTTGAAGTGAACATGCAACTTACCGGTCACACAAGTTCCTTTTGTGACAGCTGAACGGCTGGTTAAGGTTTTCTCCGGCAAGACGAAGTCAGGAAAAATTTTTTCACCAGCTACAAGAGAGCTGCCACCTGCAGAGGTTTGGTCAACAGTCAATTTGGGTAAAAAAAAAGAAATCGCGACACTACACGCACCCTGCTCATCGGGGCACTTCAATGTGTGAGAGCCGCTTTTTGAAGCCTCTACTGCGGGTCCCGAAGAAATGAAATTACGACAATGTGTCAGTAAGAGGCTTAGAATAACACAAACTGAAGCTCATCCGCACCTTGCAGTGCAGCTTCTGCAGCCATGTCACAGTCACTACTTGAAGCGACGCTCATAGAACCTGCATATATGTGCAGTTGGTACAAGTTACAAAGCTTGTAGCATGGGGAAACTTAAACAGCTCTTTCAAACGCATAAATTGGTCGAACGTGGAAGGAAAAAGAAGGCACCAACTACGAAGCAAGTAATTTGTGAATTTTAGAATTATCAACAGTGCCAGCTTTCACTGATGAAAGGTATACGTACATGTGCACTCAGGCTTGAAGATAACGTGAAATAGCCCTTCAAAGTCTTTCAAAACAAGTTGCGCAGGTCAAGAGCATCAAAAAAACGACAGAAGTGTAAAGCTGCTGTTAGTAAGGTAATAGCCCACAATTCACAAAATTTAAGACTTTCCAAGTGTTACTCCTATAGTGAGGTTTCTCCATCGGCTACAAAGATCTTCACGGTTAACTGTCACCACTGATTCAATACAAGTGACTGCCATTGCACATATTTGAGTTTCAGTCAATCAATTACATCGTGCAGCTGGTTTCACACTCGCAACAGCCTTTCTTGTAAGCCTTGTGTGCCCAGGGTCCATGAAACTTTCAGCAATAAAATGGTCGCTACAAACCCTGTACGTTGCGTACAATAGGCTGGCCTGCTTACTAAGGAGATCATCGCGTCCAGCATACTGTATCCATGCTTTCATCCTGCATTGGCAATGAACTATCGGCTGAAAGGGGAAGTGCTTGAATAGTGATTTTTTATTGTTACCCTCACTGAGCAAGTACGAACAGTAAGCCTAAAGACATGCAAACCATACAAAAGCTTTAACACACATGCCGTCCCGTGGTATGCGGAAGAAACTCGTCCCAGGCTTCTTGTGGGTTCTGCCATTGTTGAAGCACCACGATACACAGCAGTAGCTGCTGTAGCTTGGACCGCCAGACGGCATGGCGTCAGCGCGGTCTGAAAATGTTAATAAGGGGATGCTTCGCTGTCAAATTACGAAAAAGACATGTGCACGTCATAAGTGTACCAGCAGACCCCTTTGAATGATTAGCTAATCGATGCACAATACAAAACCAGTGATACATCTCTGACCCATAAAACTCTGACTTACAAAGATAGACGCCAAGACCACGTACAAAGATCTTCAGAAGTTTCCTGGCCGCTATCCCTTGTAATGCAATGGTATTGCGGCCTGGGAACTTTAGAACACCTTCGTGCGTACGCAGTATCAGCAGTAAATCGAGAAGAAAAATCGTACTTGAAATTTGCGCGGTAAAGTTATATTGGAAACGTCAAAAAAATTTGTGGGCAGCTTGCACTAGTGGCACAAGGCTAGCGAAGAAACGAAGATGATGGCCACTTGGCTAGTCCAGATTTGACTCCGGCACACCAAGAATTATTCGTGTTCCGAGCCTTCGGGAAACGCGTCGTGAAGCATGCGAGGCCCAGCGAACGCTTCTCAATATTTTGCACCGAGCCACTGAGCCTATGACCTAGCTGCCCAGCTATGCTCAGCGCACAGACGCTCGCGTCCGTGGCAGACGCAGCACACGTCGCCTCGGCTTGACGCCGTGCCGCCTTTGCTATACTGCATACGTTGCACAATGTTCCCGTCTAGCCACCGCATAGAGCCGCAAACTTTTTTTAGCGAACCTCCCCGTCCTTACAAGCTTCAGAAAAATGTTACAACTGCGTGAAAGAGACGCCACGTAAGAAACAAACTCGCACACACGAAGCGCAACGTGTGTGTGTGCATCTTTCTATGATTGTTGCATAGTGTCTTATTCGCGCAGGTGTAAGCGTTTTCTGAAAAAATGACCCAACAAGCCTAGCAACATGTCATTCAACAAGCTTCGCTTGAAAACGTGCCTCACCTGTTATCTCACGCACGAAAACGCCGACGCAGCCGACGTTGACGAAAGCGACGAAAGCTTCCCGCTGTCAGTCATGCATGGGCTTGTATCTAGGTGGATGGTGTTTACGACAGTACGACTGAAGAAAAATAATCGCGTAAGGTGTGTTGAATAAATTGTTTTTATGTGTAAAGAACATACCAGATTTGGGCGTATAATTATTATTTTGTAAAAACAATTCTGTTGCATTGATTATAACTGTTTTTTGCGCTTGCGTCCTTTGACGTTTGGTGAGAGTACTAGTTCGTTACGTAGTCGTGACGCACTTCTTGAGGCCAGGTTTCGCGGAGTGTCCTCTCTTGTCTTTTCCTTTCTCTATGTGTGACTCATCGTGACAAATTGGTGGAAGTGCTGAGTAGTCTCACGGATGCTGCAGACCCACCCCACCCCCAGGAAGCCGTGATACGAGTCCAGTGCCAATCAATACTCCCGTGCATCGGACCAGCCGCCGAATTGGGGATTGCCTCCGGAAATCAACGACACTGCTCCCACCAGGTCGACAAACGTTACCAGCGCTTCAGTGCAAACCTCGTCAACAGGCACGGGAAGCAAGACGTCGAACCGCTATACGTTGGAAAGCCCACGGGCACCGGCCACGTTCCATGGCATGGAGCACGAGGACGTTGAGGACTGGTTGGTGGACTTCGAGCGCGTAGCCACCTTGAATCAGTGGGACGACGCGGCGAAACTGGGTCGTGTCTATATCTATCTCGAAGACGGGGCACGTACGTGGTATCAAAACTGAGAGGAGCAGCTGACGACATGGCCCGAATTCTCTCGTAGTCTTTTGCCGACCTATGCCAGTGCTATTCGCCAAGAACGAACCAAACGGGCTATTCTGGCCCACGTCAAGTTGCCAAACGAAACTGTGACCACGTACGTCGAAGACATGACACGCCTCTTCTAAAGGACCGAATCAAAAATGACGAAGGAGAAGAAGTTGCGTCACTTGATGCGCGGTGTCAAGGACCAGCTTTTTGCCGGCCTCGTGCGCAACCCTCCGAAGACGGTCGCAGAGTTCTTGTCCGAGGCCGTGACAATGGAAAAAATGCTGCAGCAGCGATCCAATCAATACGACAGGCAAGTCAGTGGCATGTCTACTGCCGACATTTTCACCGCCACTAGAACCAGCAACGACTGTCTACGTGAACGCATGCGTGATATAGTACGTGAAGAGTTGCAAAAGGCTGGTGTAATACCTCATCCTACGGTTAGCTCTATTGCAACTGTGATCAAGGATGAGCTGCACCAGGCCCTCCGGAACACCTTGCCTCCTGATACAGCTGTGCCAGCTCCTGCTGAAACCACTGTGAGACAACCTACGCGGAAGCCTTGAAACGCCCTGCTGCATCGCCGCCATTACTCGTCCATCCTGTTCCTGCTGTTTCACTACAGTCAGCGCAGCACATACCGTACTAGGAAGGCACGTACACGCCACCGCTCTTGCCCTTTGTCCTTGGCGTTTCTGTCGCCCATCGTTCGGTGCCACCAGTTCAGTACATCGACGATCAGCGCACGTCTCCTCGAAAGTCTGTTGTTTGGCGCACACCTGATCGCCGGCCTCTGTGCTTTCACTGTGGAGACGCTGATCACTTGTACCGCCAGTGCCCATATCGCCGTCTTGGGCTTCGTGGCTTCTCTGCGTACTCACCGCCACCCCGTTACGGCCAGAGACCGCGCGAAATCGAAAACTACCTCGCCCAGCAGCATGCACCACCGTCTGTCGTGCGCCAGTTGCGCTCGCCATCACTGCGGCGATTTTCATCAAAGCCCAAGCGGTATTCTACCACACGGTCTCCCAGCTCCCGCCGATGGATGGATGGATGGATGGATGCTATGAGCGTCCCCTTTATAACGGGGTGGTGACAAGTATGCCATCAGGCTCGACAAAAAAAAACTTTTTTCTTTTTTGATGTTGGCCTAATGCCTCTACTTCGATAAATTCTATCTTAATGGAAAAAAAGGTAAGTTTTCAGCTTAAGTTCTCTGCCATTTACGGCACACTGTCCATATTTTATTTTTCCAATATTTATTTTTGTCCTTTCTCTCTAATTTTCTGCCACCAATACTCTAACCGTCTCTTACTTATTTCAATCGCGGGTGTGTTCAGCTTTCCATTGTTGTCCCTAAAACCCAAGGCTTCCTGTAGGCTCGTGCCCAAACGTACACCTGGGTGGATATCTCCACATTCAATCAGAACATGCTCCGCCGTTTCCTTATCTTTCCCGCAGCATGTGCATTGTTCTTCTTCTTTACTGAATCTTGCTTTATAACTACGCGTTCTAAGGCAACCCGATCTCGCTTCAAACAGTAAAGCGCTTCCCCTTGAATTATCGTAAAATGCCTCCCTCCTTATTTCATTTTTGCCCTTTCGGTAGTTACTCAAAGCCGGTTTTTTCTCCATAGCTGCCATCCAGTAAATCCTCTCCGCCTCCCTGACTTTTCCCTTAACGCTCTTTGTTGACATATGGCTTACAATACCAGCCGTATATTTACTAGTGAGTCTTCTAGTTCTTTTTCTCCACTGTGTGTCCACGCTCTTCCTATACAAATAACGGAACACCTTCTCTGCCCATCTACTCTCCTTCATATTTCTTAGCCTTTCTTCGAACCTTATTTTGCTCTGCGCTTCCCTCGCCTCAAAACCTGCCCACCCCATATCGCCCTTTACAGCCTCGTTTGTCGTCTTCCCGTGAGCACCCAACGCGAGGCGTCCCACAGTCCTTTGATTTACATCCATTCCCGATTGCACCTCTGCCCTCATGCACACCACTGAGTTCCCAAAAGTAAGCCCTGGAACCATTACACCCTTCCACAGACCTCGAAGCACCTCATACCTATTGTATCCCCACAACGCTCTGTGCTTCATTATTGCCGCATTCCTCTTTCCTTTTGCTGCCGAGGCTTTTTCCTGTACCTCCATGTATCTATCACTCTCATTTACCCATACTCCAAGGTACTTGTATTCGCTTACCCTCGGTATTTCTTGGCCTTGTATGGACACCGTCTGATCACAGGGATCATTGAATACCATCAATCCACACTTCGTTACACTGAATCCTAGTCCAAGAGCTTCACCTTCCCTTCCGCATATATTCGCCACCTGCTGTATATCATCTCGACTGTCCGCAAATAAGACGATATCGTCCGCATAAAATAAACCTGGAAGCTTCTGCTCAATCATCATGCTGCCCTGTTTGTGTGACAGATTAAAACCAATGTTGCTACCTTCTAGCGCTTTTTCCATACTCACCATGTACAGCATGAATAACAGCGGGGACAAGGGACATCCCTGTCTCAGACCCTTGCTAACCTCAACGTTCTCTTTGCTACGCATTCCTTCCCACTCTATGCAAACTGTATTTTCTCGGTATATCTCCCTCAAAAGCTGTATACAGTCGTCGCCCATGCCCATTCCTTTCAATATATCCTACAAAATTTCCTGATTAACGTTGTCGTATGCCCCAGTGATGTCTAGAAAAGCCACGTACAAGGGCCTATTCTCTATTTTAGATATTTCTATACACTGAGTGAGAACAAACAGGTTATCGTCTAACCGCCTGTCGACTCGAAATCCGTTCTGAAGTTCTCCCAAAATATCGTTATGTTCGGCCCATGTTTCTATTTTCATTTTTACTGCTTGCATCGCCAACCTGTATAGTACCGATGTAATGGTTAGCGGTCTATACGAGCGAATCTTGTCCTTTTCTCCCTTGCCTTTATAGATTAAGTTCATTCTACTTTGTCGCCAACTGTCCGGTATTTGTCCGTCCTTTAAGCTTTTTTCTACTGCTTTTAACAATGCTTCTTTAGTGTTATGTCCTAGTTCGTTAATGAGGCTAACGGGAATCCCATCTAAACCCGCGGCAGTGCGCTTTGGAATTTTTCCTTCGGCCTTTTTCCAGTTGAAATTATCAAGTACTAGCTCTTCCTCTGTTGCTTTCTCCGCCACACTTTTACTCACCGGGGAGATCCCCTGGACGCTCTTTTGAAACGAATCGGCTGTTACCTTTTGGATGTAACCTAGCGCTTCGTACCCTTCCAATTGATTTCCTCCTTCATCTAGAATATGTTGTTGCGTTGTGACAGACTTCCTACCTAGCGCCTTTATGTGGCTCCAAAAAACCCTAGGCGCGGCCTCCTTTTTTTCGTGTATCTCTGTCATCCAGCGTTCACTTTCACCTTTAATTTTTGCCTCTACCAATTTCTGTACAAGGGATTTTTTCTCTAAATATATTTCCCATATTTTTTTGACTTCGTCCTGCGGCCGCTTCTCCTTTTTTGCCTTTCTATGCTCCCGTGATGCTTCGCGCCGCTTCTCGATCGCCTCCCGGATTTCCTTGTTCCACCAACTTTTTGGCTTCCTTTTTCCTTTCTAGCAAACAGTTTTCTTCTCTTTCCCTATCTCCTTCGTCATTAGATGTAACAGCTCACTATACTCCCAGTCCTTGCCTGGTATTTCGCCTACTTCTTCCTCGACTCTTGCGGCTATATTTATTATTTGTTTGTCATTTAAATACGAGCTGCCAGACTTTGATTCCATGCTCATATTTTCAGTTTCGTATCCCATTTGTAATGTTATTCGTTTATGATCACTACCCAAGCTGTTTATGCCTTCCTCGTCTATCCTCATTTCTGTCAGTTTGTGGTAAATTCCTTCAGTCATGAGACAATAATCAATACTTGATTGCTTGTTTCCGACTTCCCATGTGATCTGGCCGTCACATTTAGGCCCCGTGTTAACTATCTCCAGACTATGTTGCTCGCAAAGATCTAGTAATAACTTCCCATTGGTGTCTGAATATCAGTCAAGGTCATGTATGTGGGCATTCATGTCCCCTAGAAGGAGGATTTCGGCCCCATTACCAAATTCCTTAATATCCGCACTCATGCAATCCACTATCTCCTGATTCTTTTCTCTGCAGTTATTCCCCGTCCACAAGTAGGCTACCCCTAGCCACGTTTCCTTTCCACCTACTGTGCCCAGAACCCAAAGGTGCTCTGAACACGTCTGTTTCACTCTAACCCATTTGGCTCCGCGATGAATTAGCATTCCTACACCCCCACCTTTCCTTTCCGATATGGTCCTGTTACACTCTTCCCAAACATAATTTTCAATATGTGGTGGCTCTTCCAAGTCTCTAAGGTGTGTTTCTGTAACCGCATACACGCCTATCTGTTCTTTGTTTAACTGCTCCTCAATCTCTAACCATTTTGCCTTCTTTCTGCCACCCTGCATGTTTATGTAACTAATTGCAACACGCGCCTTTTTCCTTTTTCTTTTACCTTTTTTTCTGGTTTTTCGCAATTCTACCTGTCAAAGCGTCCTCCTGGTTGTTTTCCCTGTTACTAGCTACCCCGGACTCCGAAGGGCCCGTGAGCCCCCCAAAAAAGCTACTGCGCGTCCTGCCAGTCGCCAGCCCACCTCGTGTCCAAGCCTCTTATCGAAATGAATCTTGTCTCTTTGGAATCCACCCCACCTGTGCACTTCCCTGTTTAAATCCACTACCTCGAAACCCTTCTCTCGACTAATTCGCCATATCTCTTTGTTTGCGTCGACAACCGCTCTTTGCAGGTTGACGTTGCGTACTGGTACTTCCAGTACTGTGCATACTACAATTTGCACCTTGGGGGACACGGCGCGCATGTCATCCACCCCTTTCGCCAAGGTCGTCGCTAGTCCTGACGATTCTTTTTTCAGGACGTCATTTAGCCCTCCCGCAATTACAACGAGGTTACGATTGTTAGCTTTAGCTGCGAGTTGTTCACCCGCTTGACTCATTACTGTCCCCAGCGTTTGTCCTGGGAACGTCCCTATCGCAACTTTCTTGTCGCCTTTCACCCTTTCTTTGATTGCCGCTGCGCATCGGACTAAATTTGAGTCACCGGCGATGATGACCTGTTCAGACATTCCTTCTGAAACCTGCACCTGGCTGCTGACTAGGTGACTAGCGTGAGTCACGGCTGCTGGTTTGCTCCCTCCCTCCCTCAAAACTACTTCCCGGTAGCTGGGCCCTGTGGCCAATGTATCTGCCTTTGTCATGCCTGTTTCCTTCATCTCTCCCGCATGGGGGGTCGTCGCCATATTGCTTCCGCCGTCACCTGCGTCTTCGTTCCCTTTCACGACCTTCGATAGGCCCTTCTCGGCTGACCGGAGCCTTTCTTCCATGGCTGACGTTTTCTCTCGCTCCTTCGCCAATGCATTCTCCAGCTCTGCGATTTTCTCCATGAGCCCACTCTAGACCGCCATCATATTTTTCATTTTCTCCTCGAACTCGCACTGTCTACACTTGGCGTCATCTTCTGCTTTCTCCTCCGCACTAACTTCCACCTTCCAACCTACCCCGCACTCTGAACACTTTACGGTCTTTTTGACCATGGCTAGCTCAGTTTACCGATGCCCACGTGTTAGAAAACTGTACCAAAATACACTGGTCTAAGCCAAAAAGAACCACAATAATAAATAAATACGCTACACTTCACAGCACCTGTGCATGCACGTGGTCGGTCTACGCGCAGACCTCAGCCACGTGGTGGCTGGAGAAAAAAAAGACACAGTACAAAATACTAAAAAACGAACACCGTAATAGACCTAATCAAGCTTTACGCTAGCGCCTTACGTTCTCATAACGCTACAGACAGAGGCAAGCTGGAAACATGCAAAAACACTTATCTGTAGCTGTCATTCCGGAGCTCTCCAAAAACACGTCCGACCTCTACCACACTCTCCGTCCATTCTGAATAATACCGACGAGAAAACTAGCCCAAGCGACCTCTGGGGGCGAGGTCGCTGAACGTTGAAGCGCTGAAGACCTCCTATTGACGCAGAACCTTACAGAAACCCTTCCGACATCACATACTGCTGCAAAAGATGGCCGACTTTCACTCGACATAGCAGTGACAATTGATGGTTGTGCAGTTAATGCGTTAGTGGATACCGGCGCCGACTATTCCATACTGAGCGAGAAACTAACAACGCAGCTGAAAAAAGTCATCACGCCATGGATTAACTCGCAGATTCGGACAGCTGGTGGCCACGTCGTCACTCCACTGGGTGCCTGCACAACTATAGTACAGATTCAAGGGTAAATATTCATAGCAAGCTGCCTAGTTCTACGCAAATGCTTCCGTGACGTCATCCTGGGAGTGGACTTTCTACAGGAAAATGGAGCTATCATTGATCTGCAAGAGCGCCGCGTCACGTTCTCAGCCCAGCGAGCAATCAACGTGCAGGATGACGGAAGGCGTGTCGACGTACTCCGTATTTCCGAACAGAGCGTGACGCTTCCTCCACGAGCAAGTGTTCTAGTCGACGTGACATGCTGTGGTTTGAGTGATGGCGATGTGGTGGCCGAGACAAATTTAGAACACCTCCTACAGCAAGGCATTTGTGTAGCTAGAAGTGTAATACACCTTCGTGATGGCCGATCTGAATTGCTCATAACCAACTTTAGCAACGAGCATTGACATCTTTTCCGTGGCTTTTCGATAGCGTTTGCCCACGAAGTAGCAAACGTCACCAACTGTATCACGTCAGAACTAGTGGATACCGCCGACACGTCAATGAGTAATATTGACATCAATTCTAATCTGTCCACCGATAACCAGGCTGTGCTAGAGCGCCCTTGTTCGAGTTCAGGTCTTGCTTCGCAAGTTGCTCAAAGATCCGCCAGACGTCCATCACTCAACACAGGATCATCTCGTACGAGGACGCACGCCCGATACACCAGAACCCCTACCGCGTGTCGGCTAAAGAACGTGAAGCGATACGTACGCAAGTCAGCGAGATGCTTGGCGATGGCGTTATTGAACCATCTAAAAGCCCGTGGTCATCTCCAGTCGTACTTGTCAAAAATAAGGACGGGTCGCTACGCTTCTGTGTCGACTACCGAAAGCTTAACAACGTGACCAAAAAGGATATGTATATGCTGCCACGTATCGACGATTCGCTGAATAGACTTCGTCGTGCCCATTATTTCACTTCTCTCGATCTCAAAAGCGGGCATTGGCAAATCGAGGTAGATCAGCGAGACCGTGAGAAAACAGCCTTCGTGACTCCAGACGGCCTATACCAATTTCGAGTGCTCCCTTTTGGCTTGTGTTCGGCGCCGGCAACTTTCCAGCGAATGATGGACACTGTCCTCACAGGGCTCAGGTGGCAGACTTGTCTTGTCTACCTTGATGATGTGGTGGTCTTCTCTACCACGTTCGAGCAGCACCTTCACCGCCTGCGCAGCGTGCTGGAGGCTATCCGATCGGTGGACCTCTCACTAAAGCCACAGAAATGCCACTTCGGCTATAAATAACTAAAATTTCTTGGACATGTAGTCAGCGCCGAAGGAATCCGGCGCGATCCGGACAAGCTTGCCGCTGTTGCCGAATTATCAGGTCCTGTCGATAAGAAAGCCTTCCGGCGCTTCCTTGGTTTGTGCGCCTACTACCGCCGCCTAATTCATGACTTTTCACAGATGGCAGAACCTCTGACTCGTCTCACAAGGGACGACACGCCGTTTCTCTGGGAAAACGAGCAACAAGCAGCTTTTGATGAGCTGCGACAGCGCATGCAATCAGCGCCCGTTCTCGCTCATTTAGATGATGATGCTGACACTGGGGTCCATACCGATGCTAGAAACATTGGGCTCAGTGCAATGCTCGTTCAGTGTCAAGAGGACACGAAAGGGTCATAGCCTACGCCAGCCGCTCTCTATCCCGTGCCGAGGTGAATTATTCAACTACGGAGAAAGAGTGCCTCGCAGTCGTGTGGGCAATCACCAAGTTTCGCCCGTGCCTTTATGGTCGTCCCTTAAAGATAGTGACGGACCATCCCGCGCTCTGTTGGTCGGCAAGCCTGCGTGACCCTTCTGGATGGCTAGCACGGTGGAGCTTGCGGCTGCAGGAATTTGATGTCACCATCGTCCATAAGTCCGGCCGCAAGCATGAAGACGCTGACACACTGTCACGCGCACCCCTTCGTGTCGTCGGTCAGGAAGCAGAGGAAGACGAAGGCTTCCTGGGCACCGTTAGCGCATCAGACTTGAGCAAACGGCAGCGAGATGAAGTAGAGATTTGTCCAATCATTGATCATTTAGAGGGCCAGGGCGCTATCATACCACGTCATTATTCCCACTTGTTGACGTCGTTCTGCCTGCGAGACGGCGTGCTGTACAAGAAGAACGCTCGTTCGAGCAAACGTGCTTACCTCCTGGCGGTTCCTCGAGACATGCGAGACGACGTCCTCTTCGCTTGCCATGACGAACCCACATCCGGTCATCTGGGCTACTCAAGGACACTTGCCAGAGTGCGCGAGAAGTACTATTGGCCAGGACTTTCAGCAAGCATCAAGAAGTACGTCAAGAGCTGTCGGGAATGTCAGCGCCGAAAGCAACCATCTGTTAAGCCAGCTAGTTTTCTTCAGCCAATCGAAGCACCCTGCACGCCGTTCGACCAAGTTGGCATGGACATTCTCGGGCCATTTCCCCTGTCTGCGGACAGCAACAAATGGGTGATCGTCGCGACCGACTACTTGACACGCTACGCTGAGACGCAGGCGATGTCACGAGCCACGGCTTCTGAGGTAGCACAATTTTTCATGCGCCACATCGTGTTACGACACGGTGCTCCTTTCAGTGTAATAACGGACAGAGGGACGGCATTCACGGCGCAGCTCACGAACGAAGTTTTCAAACTGAGCAACACCAGATACCGAAGGACAACTGCGTACCACCCGCAAACCAATGGACTTACCGAGCGACTGAATAAGACCCTCGCAGACATGATCTCAATGTACATCGACGTACAGCAAAAACATGGGACCGGATCTTACCTTACGTGACCTTCGCGTATAATACCGACGTGCAAGAGACCACGTGATTCACGCCATTTTGGCTTCTCTATGGCCGCGAAGTGCAGACCATGCTAGACTCTATGCTATCGTGCCAAGACGAAGACGAGTTGGCAACTGACGCTGAAGAATTTGCAGAGCGTGCTGAGGAAGCCCGGCAGCTCGCGCGACTGCACATCGGCCAGCAACAGCAGGCAGACGCGCGACGCTATAACACCCGCCACAGAGAACTGTCTTACAACCCCGGAGATCAAGTTTGGGTGTGGACGCCCGTTCGCCGCCGTGGCCTTAGTGAAAATATACTGAGCCGGTACTTTGGCCCATATATTGTGTTACGCCGCATTAGTGACGTGAACTACGAAGTGGTTCCGGACTCAACACCCCATGCACGGAGCAGGACACGACTGAGGCGGGATGACGTTCATGTGTTGCGCATGAAACCATTTATTGCGCGTTGCTCGTAACTTTTCCTTTACCATACAGCATTCTTTGTGTTTTTGTTTATTTGTGTGAACTTGCTTTCTTGTTCATTGACGTTTCTTATATTGGCGCGCTCTTTAATTTTCACTTTCACTTTATCCGAATTTCCAAATTTTTTTTCACGTGCCTATGTAGTAGCATCGCGGTGCTGCTATGTACTTTTCTTTCCTCTTTTTGGGACTTGTTTTTTTGTTTTCGGAAGGGAGGATAATGCCACCAACACGTAGTGGGTTGACAGCAAGAGCGGATCCCAATCTGGAGGAAAAAGAAGATCGCGTGCTTCTTCTCTGCTCGAGAGCCATCGTTTCTTAAAGAAAGACGTTGAATCCATGTTGTAGCCGCCGGACTAGCTGGGTCACCGGCAGCGGCGAAGGAGCCCAGGGACTGCGTTCATGCCTGCGCCGGCGTTCCTTGTTCCATCCTCAGGGTTGCGGTCAAGTAGCCGGCGGTTACTTTTAATTTATTAGATCTACCTCTTGTTCCGCATCTGTTTTAGTGCATTGATAAGTGTAACTTGTTCTTATTTCATGTCTGTTTCTTCTCCGGGCCAGAGGCCTGCCCTCTGGTCAGCCTCTGTTCCCCCTCAAGATCTTTCCCCCGGAGTTGTTTCTCCACAATGGAACCCGTAGCGTTCCTGTCACTTTGGTGCCGACCACCGGTGGGTTCATCCGCATGAAAAATCCCAAGACAATCCAAACGGAACTTCGTGCGACCACTCCCCACTCTCCACTGATAACAGAGGTTCGTCAGTTTGGACGCGAGGGGATACTACGCTTCTCACCAGACAAGGCTTGCTTGCATCCAAGACCTTCTGGAGTGCACTACTTTTGCATCACACCCAGTGAGCTCTTTTATCCCACCTCATCTAGCTTGCTGCAAAGGATTGGTTCGGGTGGTAGACGCAAGTCTGAACCCAGCGGAAGTCTTGCACATCTTTTCCCCAGCAGTTGTTATTTCTGTTTACCGCTGTACCAAACAGGAAAACTAACAGAAAGTTTCCAATGAAACTCTTTTTGCCACATTCGCTGGAACAGATCGCTATTCGGAGATCAAGGCATGGTCGCTTATCTATAAGGTCGAAGCTTTGGCTCCCGTCCGCTGCAATGTGCTAAATGTTGGCGCTTTGGGCACAGTACTAAAGGTTGTCAATCGGAGACTCGGTGCGGCATATGTGGGGCCATATACGGGGCTGGTCATAGTACTGCTGAGTGTCAATCAGACAATAAGACATGCTGTTTATGCGAGGAAAATCACGCTGCAGACGATCCTAACTGTCCTGCAAGATCAAAGGAACTTTAGGTGATTGAAATCATTGAAAGGAGACGATGGTCTCGTAGAGAAGCAATTGCAGAAATTCAAAGCAGGAATCAGGGTTATGCCGGCATAGCAGCTCGTCCACCTCTTTTTATAGATGCATCACTTTCTCAGTCCGTTTCTGCTGTGGTAGAAAAGGCCGTAGAAAAAGTATTGGAAAAATTTTACTCCATTTGTCTGACTCACTCATTAATATCATGGATTCACAGATGGCGGGCGCATCTGATCGAATAACTAAGCGTATCCAACCTCCTAGTGCCTCAATTATTAAACCTGCCGAACATCAGTCAGATGCCTCTATCGATAATGAAGCAATGCCTTCCATATCTAACACAACTGAGCAGAAAGGTATATCTGATTCAGATTCAAATAATAATCGGGATGTAGATATGGATGCTCGCCTTTTGAAACGCACCAGATCAGCCACTAGCAAACTTAATAATTCTTCTCATCCAAAAACAAAAAAAGAGTGTGAAGGAACCTAGAACAAAAGCGGACTTCTTAAAAGATAGTATCTTAGATCAAGCAGTTGCTACTGCTTGATTATCATCATAGGGTGCCTCAGAGCACTTCAGTGGAACTGCCGTTCAATTTTCTCTGCAACTACAGAGTTATTATACCTAATTTCTCAACAATCTCCAGACGTCATAATCTTACAACAAACCTGGCTGTCTGCTGATCAAAACTTTTATCTAAAAAACTATCAGTGCTTTGGACTGGACTGAGACTCACGTGGTAGTGTATTAATGCTTTTCATTTCATCCAAAATTTGTCATAAAGCACAGTTAGTTTACCAACAAATATCACATGATTATGAAGTATTGGTTCTGGAAATTCACTTTCCTGGATGTGCGCCACAATCTATAGTCAACAACTACTTTCCGGCTGGAATACAAGATGAAAGAGCCCTTGACGTGACTGTGAGTTTTTGAAAAACAGTACCCTATTCGCGGGAGACTTCAATTCCCATCACGTTTCATGGGGATTCCGCACTGATTCATCAGGAAAACGGTTGTGGGACTTGACTAATCGGAATAACCTTATTTGTTGGAACTCCAAAGTTCCGACATTCGTTCGATGTAATTCAAGGTCCGTCTTAGATTTGACATTTGCTAGCTCAAGTGTGACAATATCATCTTGGACTGTTCTTGATACCGCTACAAGTAGTGATCACTGCTCCCTGGTATTCGAAGTCAGCATTCCTTTAGTGACGGTAGATCGCCAGGTGCAAAGTTTCGTAAACTACTCTAAATTCAAAAAGAACTTACAGTCAACGCTGTCTTCTTTGCCCATAGTGGAAGCAAATTAGAAAGCTATGAGCCTTTGTTCCACCCTAAATTGTACAATCAAAAAATCACAGTTCACTACATCTTCAACAAAGGAAAAATTCATATCTGCCTGGTGGAATGTGGATTGCGCCAGAGATTATAAACGCCACAATGCTGCATGGAAAAAAATCCTTACAAACCAATGTCCGACTAATTAGAGAAATTATTTATTTGCTAAAGCTACCTTTAAGAGAACAGTTTCATTAGCGAAGGACGATTATGAAGAAAAACGGTACAGCTATCTATCCAAGAGCGGCAATAAGAAAGCTCTATTCAGATTTCTCCGTAATCGTAAAGCTATTACAGCGCACGTAAATATTGACTCAGTTATTTTTTCTCCAACTGAGTTGGAAGATACATTAACTGAAATTGCATTAGGATTAGAGAAGAGATTTGCATCACAAATCAAAATAAAGTGTGCAAAACCGTCATTCGGAAATGATTTTATTGAAGTAAGTAGGGATGAACTTGCGCACGTTGTTCGTATTCTGCCAAACACAGGTCCTGGACCAGATGGGGTCACTTCAGAAATGTTAAAAACATTATTCGACATCTCTCCTGAACACCTCCTTAACGTTGTCAACTGTTCACTTGAAAATATTTGGATACCTCCTGACTGGAGACTTGCAAAAATAATACCGCTTCTTAAAAAACAGGGACTAGGAATGCAGATAGATAACATTAGGCCAATCGCTTTAACATCACACGTAGTTAAGTTATTAGAAAGAATACTTTAAATTAGAGTTACAAAGTTCCTTACAGATAATGCGATACTCAGTGCGTGCCAGACTGAATTTAGACCAGCTTACTCTATATGGTGGGCGCATGTTGATTTAGAGGCTTGAATAAAGCTTGCTCTACACAGACGACAATATGCGGCCCTAGTAACCCTTGATTTAGCCAAGGCATATGACAGCGTTGAACATCCTATTCTTATCAATGTCCTAAATGAGCTTACGTTCCCGCAGAACGTAACAAATTGGATATACAAATTTTTAAAAGACAGAAAATTTATTGCTTCCAACGAGGTGTTTCTACGCCGAAGTATAGCCAAACGAGAGGTGTTCCTCAAGGCTCTGTTCTATCGCCTGTGCTATTTAACATTTTGTCAAGTTCAATACCACTGAGTGATAAGGTACAATTTTAAGTATATGCAGATGATATCGCATTCTTTGCATCTGACAGCGACATTTGTTTACTACATTCGACTTTACAATGTTATTTGGCAACATTGGAAACCTGGTTTCAGAAAATTCATTTGAACCTGAACGTAACTAAAAGTGCTATAATACTTTTTCCATTGGACGCACCAGTTTCTATTTCTCTTTAGTACCATCAAAAAATAATTCCCCAGGTTAACTGTATTAAATATCTAGGTGTACTGTACGATCAAAAACTGAGCTGGCGTGACCACAATGAATATAATAAAATTAAGGCTACACGCGCTGTTGGAATGATAAGTAGGCTTGGCCACCTCCGTTCCGGTCTTTGCGGGGATACGCTGATCATGATTTATCGCATGTACGTTTGTCCGATTCTTGAATTCGGATGTGTACTATTCTCTGGTGGGCCAGCATACAAATAAACCCCCTGAGCCTCTCAGAACGGGAAGCTCTACGTAATTGTTTAGGTGTGCCAAAATTCACAGCTAACAATGTTTTGTATCAAGAAGCTCGGATACCCACCCTTGCTTGCATATTTGATATTTTAACTGTAAAAACCTATTTAAAATTTTCTGAATCCCCTTTAAGAAGGCGACAGTTTGTATTCTTTGCCGAGCCTGGTGTCTTTTTCAATGAGCATTGGTCCCGTGTATATAAACCCCAGGTGCTATTTGTTCAAACACTTCTAGATGCTTTAAATGTTAATATCTTCGAGATCACACCATCTGTCAGACCAATCGCCCAAGTGCAAATAAAATTTCACGATACTTTCCCCATAAACGCTAAACACTTGCCCTATAAGTATTTGATTGGTTTATTAGAACAACACCTGTTTCAATTAAGTACTAATATAACAATTGCAACGGATGCATCTATGAGTGGCGAGAAGGCAGGTGTGGGTATTTTTCTCTCTCATTATTCTGGTCATTTTCATTACGCCTCCCAGATTATACACCAATATTTGAAGCGGAGTTATTGGCCGTTATACTAGCTATTCGTAAACTTTCTGCGACTCATTCGACAGTTGTGATGGTGTCTGACTCGTATTCCGTGTGTTCATTTTTATCGTTGTCGTCGACATAAGAAGTACTAGAAACTTTTAAATCAATAATCCCAGCAAACATTCGTCTAGTGCGAATGATATGGGTGCCAGGCCATCGTAGTACATTTATAAACGAGATGGCTGACACACTTGCGCGAACATCTCTTGATCTTCCGATTGTACCAGTCATGCTTCCTACAGCCTATGTAACAGCAGCGAGGTTTAGAAAACTTTCCCTTCTTGAAGACTCATCAAAAATCATGATACCGAATCCAGATTTCTCGCACCTGCACTTCACATGGAATAATAAATTGTGTCCCACGCGTAAATTGAAAGTCCTGATAACAAAATTACGTTGCCGTGTACCACCTCTTAATTTCTACTTAAACAGGTCTGGTCTGGTGCCATCCCCTTTGTGCTCAAGCTGTAACGAACCTGAATATATTGACCATTTTCTTATCACATGTCACCGTTTCAAAAATAAAAAAAATGCTTCGAAATTTTGTTCAGAAAACTAGGAATATCATTTAATACTCCCAATATTTTGTCTTTTGGAGCCACTTCATTGGGACACAGCGACAAGAACATCTGCGGGGCTCTCTGCGAATTCATGTATAACACAAAAACATTACCTTGCTGAGTCAGCGATAAGCTCTGGAATTTTACTAGCCACACTACCACTTGTTATTTAGCTGATACACTGCAATAATTCAAGTTTCAGGAAAATTTCATATAACGATTCCACCTCAGATAATCAACAAACTCTATTATTTCTCTCCCCCCCCCTTTTTTTCTCTTTTTTACATTGCGCCAAACTAATTTCACAGTCAAAACACAGTAATCATATTCCCCTAGTCTAGAAAATCTAAAGGTATTGACTTGCATTAACCAGCGGCTTCTTGGCCAATCTCCCATAGTGGGTGAGAGCCACAAAAGAAAAGAACAAACAAGCAAGCAAGCAAGCAGCCATGACTGACGCATCGTCGTAGAGATTGCAACCCGGTGGTTTAATAAATACCCCAGTACCTGTGACTCATCGTGACAGTATGTAGTGCGGTTGGAGCGGAGGAGGAAACAGCTGAGCATTTTATAATGTTCTGTGAAGAGCTCCGCCCTATAGTTGAAGATAATTGCGCCGAATTTTTCAAGGCATTAGGGCTTAGAGACAGTGAAGGCAAAGTAGACTTTAAGCGGGAAAAATAACCAGGAGGCGGATAACTGATTGGTAGCTACAACCGAGGCGTGAGTGAAATTCAATCCCTAAGCACACAGTGATAATACTTAACTTTATAGCTAGGTGGCGTGAGCCACCACCCGATCTAAAGGGCACAGCTGGATCCATCCGTCCGTCCATCCGTCCGTCCGTCCGTCCGTCCATCCATTCATCCATCCATCCATCCATCCGTCCATCCATCCATCCGTCCATCCATCCATCCATCTATCCATCCATCCATCCATCCATCCATCCGTTCATCCAACCATCCATCCATCCGCCCATTCGTTCATCCGTCCGTCCGTTCGTCCATCCGTCCATCCATCCATCCATCTAAGGCGCTCACAGGTGAGCGACTAGATCCGCGTGTAGGAGGTGATTGCTGCGGAGCATCGCTGGTTTATTGCGCTCGATTTAGAGATGTACATGGAACTCGACAAATAATACATAGTGACTCTGCTGTAACGAAACTATATTCCTAATTTCATGTGCAGTTTATTTGCAAACAGATCTTTAGTGATATAAATTCACCTACAGCAGCTAACGTTAACTTGCGGAAAGTGGTTGAATTTTGACGTGACAGCACTAAGGATCTGGTTTCGTTAATATTTGGTGTCGGTGGTGTCGGCGGCGGTATCTGGTTCAGAACAAAAATGCAGCGTGGTCCATGAGAGAAAATTTGAGGTGTTTGCAATAAGGATAGCAGCCCGAGGGGAAAGACGCGCTAACTATTAGGAAGTATGTGTGCGTGTTATTGTATGAGCATGTATTTAAAGACAAAGAGCTTCAAGCACAAAATAAGAAAAAGGTCACTACAACGTAACAAAATAAATAGGCAATAAAAGGCATACACATTGCGCCACCTAAACCAACTGCGTTTTCACAGGAAGAAGGGAGGCCGACCAGTTTACTCAATTGAAAGGTCCGTTAAAATGTCCTGAGGCAACCGAAGGGCAAGCACGTGGAAGCGTCACGACGTGCCAGTGACTCCTCTTCAAGAAATTTTATTTTCCCCTGTTCCGCTCACAGGTCAGCGTCTTTACATTGTCCATCTAGGTCTCTGCACTGGCTGCGCTCTCATGTTGCGCCAAATAAAAAAAATTGAAGGCACAACCAGGGCAGCATGGCTGAAAAAAGAGGAAAAAAAGTCAGCAGCGAAGATAGTAATCTCTGCCATCATCAACACAGAAAATCGGGCTAGTTTTTGAAAGGGTGCCTTCTCCTTTTTGCCTTTCTTTCATTACAATGTCCCCTCCTTCTTAGTATGTTTAGCCGGGCTGTCATGAAAGTAAAAATTTAACTTCACCCCCCCCCCCCGACTAGCACATTCTAGGCACTATAGTATGGGCAGAGTTCTGTTTTCATCCCCCTGCCTTACTTGTGTGCATACCTATGATGGCATATTTATGTGATACTCGATTTCATACATAAGGTGCAACGCCGTAGAATTTGTGCAAGAAGTTCAGTCAGAAAATATTGGCAGATTACGCGTACAGTGGGAATCGATGATATGGAAAGCACGAATGAGAAAGTTTGATATGTCACTTCGAAATCAGCACAATGTTACGATGTGGAGGTAAACGATGTAGTACCTGACTTCCGTGTCATGATTATTAAGTTTGTATGTGTCGTTACCATCGTCATCTGTTCACGTCACGTGATACCAAATTTAGTATATGTTGAGCTAGCGATACGGCCACAAGCACGCTGTGAGCATGGTATGTTGTCATGTTCTTACATGACATAAGTGTCAGGAGTATCATGTTTGCACCAGTCACATATTTTCTCATCTATCGACGTCACGTAACACCAAATTTTGTATATGTGGAGCTAGCAAAACGGCCCTGACCACATCAACCCTATTGAAAAAACGTTCACCATAGGAATGGTGGATTCCACCATCCACCATTTTGGTAGATTATGGCGGTGGAAATGTTGGTGGCGGGCACACGGTGTATGGTGGCGTATGGTGGAGCGGACGGTGGATGGCGCGCTCCAGGCGGCAATGCTGAAGCACGAAGCAGCGTCAGAAACACCGTGACGAACTGCCACTAAAGAAATAATTGTATAAAAACGATGTAGGAAGCACCCGTAAAAAAAAGGCGCGACAGCGCGGTATCGAATCTGCCACCTCTGAATTTCAAGCTGAGCACACTAACCACTGCGCCAGGCCGACAGATGGCGACATGAATGTTAAAGAAGCAGACAACTCACAAAGTCTTTGTTTAACTTTAGTTCTGTTTGTTGTTTACTTGGGAGAGACGGGAACTGCACCTGCTACTAAAATTTGCACATTTGATAAACACTAACAACTGCTGCCTGTAACAATTGCCACTGTGTTAATGGTAATAGCGGTATGTTTTTGTTAAAATTTACAACCGCAAGGAAAAAAACAACAGCTCAGTACACTGAGGAGCAGATCGAGTTTATTGGCAGTTACTGCCAAGTTTATTATTCGTTTCTCGCTCCTTCCAAAGAGCGAACGCTTTTATGCACATTCGATAGAAACGCCCTCACAATTGATTTTGATGTTTTTCGCGCAACGCACAGCGCAATATTGCCAGCGCATCGCTGTTGCTCTGTGGTTAGGAACAACTACATAACGGCTTGGCGAAAACGAATGCAGTGCGCCAGAAATTTTATGCTATTATATTGGTTCAGTAAGCATATGAATTGACATGTCTATGTTTTCGCATAAGAGCCAGTGAAGTGCCGGTGAGTGCGACCGGCAACGGTCGGTGAGGGGAGGCGTGCCTTTGGTGGAAGCGCTGCGAGCGCGTCGCTTCGATGTTTGTCGCTTCTTGCGCGAACCCCGTACACAAAAAAGGCTTTATTTAGGTTAAATGATGCCCCAGCTGTGCTTTATTGCTAGTTTTACTTGTTAAAAGTGTGTAATCTGAAACCCAGAAGCACCGATAAAACTTGTATGGGATCGGTTGGTATGACTAACCTTTGGTGGAAATCATGGTGGTAGAACAAAGGGGTAAAAGTCAAATTGGCTGGGGCTTATCTAGACGCATGTCGAAAGTGAAAGTTTATGCATATTCGCACGCACTTTTTTAACCTAAAGGTACGGCTCAAACAATAGAGTGTTCAAGAATTACCAGAGTAGCGTTTCAAGAGTGGCGACATCAAGTGACCACTGTATTCTGCTCTAATGATTGGAAAGCGCAATTGCGAACTGGAGCCCATTTCTTTTTCGACAACTGCGCTCCGATGTAAAACATTTATTGTCGTGTTCACAGTGACAATTCTAATCTTCTAAACGTCACAACAAATAACACATCGTGGATGTCGAACTGATGTAAGTACGTGCGCAAAATGTAAACATATTCCCGGCCGCATATTTTATGCTCCACAGAAACTGAAGCGTTGTTGACACTACAGGAATAAAAAAACAAAGGGGGAGGAGGAGGAGGAATAAATGAGGAAGGACAGGAAAGTTAGCCAGTTCTCAGACCGACTGATAACCCTGTACTGGGGAAGGGGGTAAGGGGGACAAAGGATGAGAGAAAAGAGATGTTGCAAAAAAAGGAGAGAGAAGGTCATCAGACGATCCACGACGCTGCTTACAGTATGTCTCTAAGACCACTTGCCCACAGAAAGCGCAACAACGCTCTCACTGCCTTGCGTGCAGAGGACGGTTTCGGCCAGTGTCCTAATACCCTTTCTTCCGACAATTGGCGATTGTCTATTCTATCTAAAGCTTTCCACAGCCCTTTTCTTGGCACGCTGAAGCGAGGACACTCCCAGACAAGATTGGACAAAGACTCTGTGCAGCCAAAGTTGTCACATGTCGGGCTGCTGGCCATTCCGATAAGAAATGAATAAGCATTCGTAAAGGCTACCCCAATCCACAGACGGCACAAAAGTGTCTCCTCTGCTCTGGTTATTCCTGATGGAAGACGGAGCTGTAGGTGTGGGTCCAAATTATGAAGGCGGACGTGGGTGAATGCCGGCGAATTCCACTGAGCGAGTGTCAGTTCTCGTGCAAGTGAGCGAAGCCTTGCAGCGGCGTCCGTTCTTGATAATGGTATAGCTACACAAGGGGCATCTTCATGAGCAGTTTGGGTTGCTTCATCTGCACGGTCGTTTCCATCAATGCTGCAGTGGCCTGGTATTCATTTATACGCTATGTCATGTTGTTTTTCTATAGCCCGGTGATGAAGCAGTCGTATTTCAGCAATTAGCTGTTCGTTTGGTCCATGACAATATGGCGAGGCAATGCCCTGGAGAGCTGCTTTGGAGTCGGAGAATATTGACCATGTCTGTTGCGGTTCTTCAACTAAGAACTCCAGAGCGGCACGAATGGCGGCGAGTTCTTCCGCCGTGGATGATATCAGAGGCAAGGTTCTGAACTTTATCGTGATATATTTCTCCGGAATTACCACTGCGCCTGTTGAACTTGTTGAAGTGACCGACTCATCCGTGTAAATGTGAATGCGTCTAGTGTGTTTCTCATGCAGAAACAGTAATGTTTGTTTTAGGGCCTAATTCGACAAATTTTTTTTCTTTTGTATTCCGGGGATGGTTATCAGGGCTCCCAGTGGATGTAGACATCACAATGGTAACGACGGTCTTGCTGCGTGCGTGAAGTTCGTGGGAATCACCGTGCGATGTGGGGCAATAATAGAGCAGAACGCAGAGCGTGGCCTGGAAGTTGGAAGGGAGGCGAGGTGATGCAATTGATTCCGGGTGGCATGTCTTATGTGCGTTCTTAAAGCATCGACACGAATGTAGGTTGTGATAGGGTGTTCATGAACGATTGCGACAGTCGCTGCTGAAGATGCGCATCTCGGCAGCCCGAGGCATATTCTCAGTGATTGAGCTTGTAATGACTGGAGGACGTGTACGTTTGTTATGCGGGCCTTGCCAAGCAGAGGTAGGCTGTAGCGCATAAAGCCAAAAAAAGTGCAGCATACAGTTGAAGCATGACTCATACCGATGCACCCCATGATTTTCCCGCAAGAAACCTTAGGGCGTGGGTGATCATGGTTAGTTTCTTCTTCATGTAAGCGATATGAGGGCTTCAAGACAAGTCACGATCTATTATTACTTCCAGGAAACGGTGAGTCTTTCGATAGCTGATTGTGTGTCCATTAATTCTGATGCAGTATGGCCTCATTGTCTTGCGCCTATACGCAACCAGTGAGCATTTCTCAGATGACAGCTCCAGTCCTCGTCCTTGAAGGTAGTTTGACGTCAGTGTAGCCGCTGTCTGAAGCCTGGCTCGTACGCGTAGACGAGTGACCCCTGATGCCCAGATGCAGATGTCGTCCGCGTATATCGACAGATGTACGGAGTGTGGCAGGACGTCAACGAGGCCGATGAGCGCAAGGTTGAAAAGTATGGGGCTTAGGACCCCACCTTGAGGTACGCCGCGATAAGTATGATGTTGCCTTGTTGCGCTATCTTATGTCTGAACGAAGAAGGATCTGTCCTTCAAATAGCTGCAGATTCATTGGTAAACGCGGCCTCCCGATCCAATGTTGCCCAAGGCGTCCAGGATGGTTTCATGTAGTGCATTGTCACATGCAGCTGTAATATCCAAGAAAAATGCCGCTGTTAACCTCTTTAGGCTTTTCTGCTGTTGTACAGACGTGACAATATCAACAACATTGTCTATGGAAGACCATCCACGTCGAAAGCCGGTCAAAGCATCAGGGTATATATTGTTATGTTCCAAGTACCACTCCAGGCGAGTCAGCACCATTCTCTCTATCACCTTTCCAAAACAGCTGGCAAGCGCGATGGGGCGATAGGAGGCCATGTCCAGAGGCGATTTGCCTGGTTTGAGCAGGGGCACAAGGCGGCTGCACTTCTACGAAGGAGGAACCAAACCATTGCTCCACGAGTCATTGTATACAGCAAGAAGGGCACGCCGAGCTGTTCGTCCAAGGTTAGCAAGGACCATGTAAGTGACTCCATCCGGTGCAGGCGATGACGAGCGCTTGCATGCTGCCATTGCTGCCTGAAGCTTTTCTAGAGAAAACATATTGTCCATCCGAGTGTCTCTGGACACCGGTGCGTTTCGTAGGTTACTCATGTTGATTCCGGACCCATTTTTTGCAACCCTGGCACAGAAGTCTTCCGCTACATCGATTTCACGCCAGGTTTGGTGGAGAGCAAGGCATTTGAACGGACGATGCTGTTCTGGCAATGTTCGATGGCCGCGGATTATTCTCCATATTTACGAAAGAGGTTTGTGGGGATCAAGCGACTCGCATAGTGACTTCCATCGTAGCGACTGTAGTGCATTGATTCGACGTTGAATCTTGTTTTGTAGACGTCTCGCTTCCCTCAAGTCGTAGATGGATTTTGTGCGCCTATAACGTCGTTCGGCGCGACGACGTATCGCGCGAAGTCACTCCAACCCCACCTCTTATTTGCAAAAATCTAGCAAAGTTCCACAATTAAACGTTGCTTCTTGGATAGCGGCCCTCATTATACTTTCTAGGCTTACAAGAGAACCTTCTTGGTTTCTCTCGCATTGCTTCTCCGTGGATGATCTGTACTTTGACCAGTCTATCCATGAAGCGGGCGAGATTTGCGACTTGCTTAGTCCCTTGATCTTTATATAGGTGGAGATGTGGTCACTGCCATGCGTTTCATTGTCCGCAAACCACTGCACCTTGGTACTTTGGCTACTTGACACAAAAGTTAGGTCGAGACAGCTACTATATGTCAGACCCCGTAAAAACGTGGGAGTGCCGTCAATTGAACAATATAGTTAGTTGGTGGTCAGATGCAAAGGAGTGCACATTTTTCCCCCGACGGTCCATTTTCTCGCTTCGCTAGAGGGGGGATGTGCGTTAAAATCACCGGTAATAATTCATGGCCCAGGTGTCGCTGTTATAAAGGCGCTTAATCTTGCTGGGTCGAAGCGGCCTGAAGGCGAAATATATACTGCCACTAGCGTGAAGTTCACGTTTTTACGCTTAACTGTCAGGCACACGTATTGGTTGCTGTCGTCGGGTGTTACTGGATGCTCAATATATGTGAGTTCGCACCTGATGTAAACAATGACCTTACTGGTTTCGTTACGGGTTGCAGATCTGAAAGCCTCGTATTTAGAAAGTCGTATAGTATTGTGAAGACGTGGTTAACAAATTACGATAATTGGAAACCAATTCTTGAAATCATATGGTCGAAAATCCGAAATGCGGGGTTTAAGACCTCGGGCATTCCATTGAAAAATTTATGCCTCTTTCACTTGTTTACGGAAGGGCTGCAGAGAAAGAGCCATGGTGCTTCTCTAGATTGATAGCACCGGATTTAAAGCGTCCAATATTTGATAGCGCTGTGGGCAGCCGGAGTCTGAATATTATTCAGGAGTAATCGAATTGTCTTTATGAGGGTCTTAATCACGTCTATTATTTCGTTGTCTTGACTGTCATGACTTACTCGCTCTGAAGTAGCTTTCAGCGGGCGATGATGCGGCTCTACTGGCGGTGTCACTGACCGCAGCGCAGGCCACGCGTCAGGGTCAATGTTTCTTGCGTCTTTCTGAGGATGCTTGTTGTTGGCACTTGTTGATGCTTGTGGTGGTGAGTGCGTGATATGGGGTAGTGGTGTATCCTTGGCCTTGGCAGAGGATGTCCTAGGAGTTTTCCTATGGCGCGAACGCCAACGTCGCACTTTGGCAGCAGCCTCCCGGTGGGTGCAACCGTCTCTGGCCATCTGCCTCAGCACTTGCATCTCTTTCTTCATATTTGGGCACTGCTTTGATGACGCCTCATGAGGACCTTGGCAATTGCCGCATTTGCGATGTTCTGCCTGGCAGGCTTCCGTATTGTGCGACTCCGAGCGTCGGGAGCACACAGCAGAACTTGTGCAAACAGCTCTTACGCGTCCTATTTTACATCACTTCCGACACTGAAGAGGTTTCGGCGTTAATGGCCGTACTGTGTGTAGAAAATGACCAACTCTTACTTGAGTTGGGAGGCTGTCATCCTTGAAAACTAGTTTCAAGCATCGTGAGTTCCCGAGACAGTGGGCTTGCAAGATTATAGTAGCTTCCGTCACTGGTTTGATTAGAGCGGGAAAAGCAATATCGCTGATAGAAGTGTCGACGTCGTAGATAACGCCTGCCCTAGAGTCATTGCCATCTGGTATGAAAGAACGTACGTTGATGCTCCCCAACACATTGACCCTAGTCAATACGTCGAGAGCAGTACGTTGCGTAACGTCTATCGCCAGAACGTTTTTGCGGCCATTGATTCTCACGTCTGTTACCATTGATTCTCCCGTCTGTGTCCCGAACGAGCGCCTCAAGTGACATAGACGCGACCTGGCGATTAAGTCGGTTCATGCTGTCAGCGGCATTCAGCGGGACAAACAAAATAGTTTGAACCGGTGGCTCTTGAATATTCGTGATGGCCTTACTTTGGGAAGGAGATGTCGTAAGCAGCCTCCTCTTCGCCTTGTGTCTTGCCACGGGCACAAAGTCACTTTAATCGGAGCGCTCATCACTGGCCGTAGAGTATATCAACGTGTCCTCCCTGTCGACGTCACTTGGGTGGCCGGAGTGCTTTCTTAGATGTGCCACAGACGACGCGGAACGTATGGGTGAAGGCCCTGGTGATTCTCTGTCCGTTTCCGCAGGCAGAAGAGCGGCGTCTTCCACGAGCACCAAAGAAAACGAGAAAAAAATAACAGAGCCTGATGATGTTGATCCTTGATACTCTGGCGCACACCCACAAAGAGGATCGGCCAAGAACCGGGCGGCAGGATCTTAACTAAAGGCTAATTGTTTTTCAAACAAAACGTAATTTTGGGCCGAAAAAAAATATAGAAAAAAAGCCGAAAATCGAAAAAGGAGTATAGCTGAGCAGGAAGAGACTGAAACCAGCGTTCCACTCAGGAAAAACTTCGTCTTCTTCCTCAAAAAAAAACGTACTTGAAAGCGATATGAGCGGCGTTGGTTTTTTTGACCGTAAAAATACATATCTGCGCATTCAAGAATGAAACACTACAAATAAGTGATTTCACATACTGTGATGTGCTTTTCCTCATGCCATCATCATCCATCAAGCTTCCATCATGCCACCGTCATCAACCTTGCTCACCAAGCCTTCCACCAAACACGTTTTGCCTCGCCACCATGAGCCGGCATTTTACACCGTCACTACCAGTGCCTCGCCACTACCACCACCATCTGCCACCATTTTTTCCACTCTAGCCGTCATCGGCCGGCATTTTCCACCGTCACCACCATTGGCTCGCCACCACCACCACCATGTGCCATCATTTTTTCCACTTTCACCGTCATCAACCATTATGCCCACTACAGTTTACATCATATCCACTAATATTTCCACCATATTCATTATTCTTTTCACCATATCCACCAACAATTCCAGCATCCACCTACCCAACATTTTCAGTAGGGGTGAAAAGCCCAATGTACTCCAATTTAGCGTTGACGCACGTGCGCGCTGGGCACAGTGACACTACGTTAGCAAAACGCGAGCACTCTATAATCTGACGCCAGGCGCAACCGGCACGACCAGCCTCCATCAGCGCGGCCCGACGGCAACCAGCGCCAAATGCGACATGCTGCATTTCGCACTGATGCCTTACCCAGACAACACTGCGTCTCTCTCTTTTAGTAACGGACGCCGGACGCTGCGTCCAGCGTCCCTTGAAACGCGCGTGGCAGGACTGGTGCCTGGCTTGACAGCGCTGGCGTGATGCGACGAAATGAACGCCGGTGAGCACGCACGCCACGTCACGTCGAAATGTATTGGCGCCTTGACTGTTGCATGTAGTCATGTTCTCGCATGACACACATATCGTGATTATTATGTTTGCATCAGTCACATGCCTTCGTCATTCATTTCGTCACGTAATACCAAATTATATACCACTGAAACTGGCGAAACAGCCACCAGTGTATCATGAGCGTGGCATTTAGTCATACTGTTAGATGACACGCGTCTCAGGATTATCATGTTTGCACCAGTCACATTTCTTCTTCATCCAATCACGTACCACGATACAATATTTGGTATATATGACGCTGCCAAAACGGCCATGAGCGCATCATCAGCGTGGCATGTAGTCATGTTGTTACATGACATGCACGTCATGATTTTCTTGTTAAGGTCTGTGGCTAGTGTTCACCATGCAATTGTCATATCCTACCAGTTTTGCAACATGCCTTGTGAACGGAACCACCACATGAGCTGCAGCACCATGAAATGTAAATCATGACATTCATGACATACATGTAAGTATTTTCTGGTAATGACTAGTCAGATATTTTCTTCATGGAGTCCTATTATGCCATACCAAGTTTGGTATTGATACCATTTCAGAAACGGCCAGGAGCCCCGCCACGGTGGTCTAGTGGCTAAGGTACTCGGCTGCTGACCCGCAGGTCGCGGGATCAAATCCCGGCTGGGGCGGCTGCATTTCCGATGGAGGCGGAAATGTTGTAGGCCCGTGTACTGAGATTTGGGTGCACGTTAAAGAACCCCAGGTGGTCAAAATTTCCGGAGCCCTCCACTACGGCGACTCTCATAATCAATTGGTGGTTTTGGGACGTTAAACCCCACAAATCAATCAATCACAAACGGCCACGACAGCTAAAAGCTGTACGCTGCTAGATAGATAGATACGAAGGTCTTAGACAGATATATACATAGTTACATATAGATACGCTCAATGTCGCCGAAGTTCGCTAAGAAATGCTTCGCATTTATTATGTTTGACGTGGCGCTTCTCACACTTGACTAATTGTTGTAGACGCTCGTGCGAGAAGAGCACGAACGCTTCTGCACAGTGTTGTGAAAGCTTACAAATAAAAAGTTGGCAGATCCCACGTACAGTGGGAATCGATGATATACGAAGTACGAATGATAAATCTTGATATGTCACATTATAATCTGCACACCATTACTTGGTGGAGGTAAATTATGCCACATATGGCTTCCGTGTGATCATTATCTAATTTGGATGTGTCGTTTACCTTTGCCATCTATTCTCGCCACGTGATACCAAATTTAGTAAATGTGGAGCTAGCGAAAGAGCCGCGAGCACACTATGAGCGTGGTATGTTGTCATGTTGTTACATGACACGCATGTCGTGATTATCATGTTTGGATGTGTCGTTTACCTTCATAATCTATTCACGTCACGTGATACCAAATTTGGTATATGTGGTGCTAGCGAAACGACCGCGAGCCCGCTTTAAACGTGGTATGTTGTGTTCTTACATGACAGGCGTGTCAGGATTATCATGTTTCTACCAGTCATATATTTAGTCACTCATTGACGTCGCGTAACACCGAATTTGGTATATGTGGAGCTAGCAAAACAGCCGTGAACGTATCATGAAGGGACCAATATACTCCAATGTAGCGCTGACGGGCGCACACACTGGGCATAGCGACGCTACGTTAGCAAGTCGCGAGTACTCTAATATAGTCTGACGCCAGGCGCGACCAGCGTCCGTCGGTGCGGCCCGGCGGCAGCCGGTGCGAAATGCGACATGCTGCATTTCGCGCCGACGCGTTACCTAGACAACAATGCCTCTCCCTCTTTTCGTGATGGAGGGGGACGCTTGACGCGCTGAAACGCGCATGCGTCATAGCAACGCAGCGCGATGTGCGCCCGCGAGTATATGACAGGACCGGCGCCTGGCATGGCAACGTCGGCGAGCTCACGCACCGTGTCACATCGAAATGTATTGGCGCCTTGACTGTTGCATGAAGTTCTGTCCTTACATAACACGCATCTCATGATTATCTTGTTTGCATTAGTGAACAACCTTCGCCATTCATTGGCGTCACGTAATACCAAATTTCGTATAAATGAAGCCAGCGGAACGGCCGCAGGCGCATCATCAGTGTGGCATGTAGTCATGGTGTTACACGACACGCATGTCGTGATTATCATGTTTGGATGTGTCATTTAATTATGCCATTCATTGGCGTCGCGTAATACCGAGTTTAGCACATGTGACGCTACCAAAACTGCTGTGAGGGCATCATGAGCGTAGCATGTAGCCATGTTGTTACATGACACGCATCTCCGGTTTATCATGTTTGCAACACTATCATACCTTCGTGATCCATTCGCGTCCCGTAATACCAAATTTGGTATATGTGACGCTAGCCAAATTGCCATGATTGCATCGTGAGCGTGGCATGTAGTCATGTTGTTACATGACACGCATGTCATGATTTGCATGTTAGGTTCTGTCACTTGTGTTCGCCATGCAATCATGTCATACATACCAGTTTAGCAACGTGCCATGTGAACAAAACCACCACGAGAGCTCCAGAACCATGAAATGTAAAACATGACTATCACAACATACATGTCACGATTTTCAAGTTTTGACTTGTCAAATATGTTTGATACAGTCAGAATATGCCATACCATGTTTGGTATTGATACCATTATCGACGTATACCAATTTACGTATAGATACCATTGTCAAAATGGCCAGGAGAGCTAAAAGTGGTCGGTGGCAAGATAGATAGATAGATAGATAGATAGATAGATAGATAGATAGATAGATAGATAGATAGATAGATAGATAGATAGATAGATAGATAGATAGATAGATAGATAGATAGATAGATAGATGCGCTGAAAGCCACCGAAGTTCACTAAGAAATGCTTTGCATTTAAAATATCAAGAAATGAAGAATAGAGAAGCACGGGACGTTTCTATCTCTGACACACGAAGTGCAAAGAGAGATATATCATCGCCCAGATGCGAAATTCATCGTACTATTGCTTAGTGAGAACGAACTTAATGCAAGAAGTCTCGCTATAGACTTCATGGCGTTGAATTTGATGTATGAAACGGAGTATAGAAAAAAAACATTCCTAGAACACGTGAAGATGGGCTCAGAGGTGTCACTTTTATGTGGGTGCCGTAATGATCCCCTATGATTTACGAATATACATAAACCCCTCCCGTCCTCCCACTGAGTGCGATGCTGAGTTCGAGTTTGCTGCTGCTTGCTAATGTGTGTGTTCGTGTGAGTACGGGGAATTTCGAAACCGAATGTTGGCGAAAATGAAGAATTTTCTAAAGAAAACACTTCGTGGGAGCTTAGTTTACCATGATATATTCAGTAGCACATAGATGGTTAAAGCAAGACGGGAAACAACGCGGACCAACTTGAGGATTATGCCACGTCATGTCTTATACTAGATGTTCCACGTAATTCTCATAAGAAGAATAAAAAAACGATGTGCTCTAGGAGGTGCTGACTTCTCTACATTAGTATAAGGCATGTGCTCTTGTAATACTCAACAAGAGGGGCTTTATTTAGGTAACCATTTTATTGTAGTTAGAGGGGACAAAATATAGCAAATAACCCAAGGATCATAAGGTTATCTGTCGTGAAATCTGCCTGGCTGTTTTTTAGCGTAAGCTACATTGGCTGAGGTTCAGCAGTTTCACGTGGATTACGGTAAGCAGTTCTGCGCAAGCGCGAGTAGCAGTGACGTAACACGGCACACACCTGGCGCGTCGACGGCCTGGAAGTCTCTGGAGTAATGTATCACTAGTGGGCTGGCACTTGTCTCGCGCGAGATCACGGGCTCACTCACTCGCTAGTCCATGCATCCATCCGTTCGTCCATAGCTCACGCTATGTATATCCTGGCATAGCCAAGCTAATTCACTCTAATTATTTTCCCGAGACGCAAAACACGCCAAGAAAAAGAAAGATGTGCTCACACGAAGCTACATCAACCCATTGCCAAGGTCGCCAATATAGCGAACTAGACAACTATAGTCGCCACATAAAAAGAAAAGGTTAGTGGCTATGCCAGTGCCAGTGTCACGACCTTGTTTTTGGTCCAGCGGTCTCGCAAGTGCACACAAACGCTTCGAAGCGTTCGGTTCATGTTATATTGAATCATTATTCTACGCACCTGGGTAAGTGAGTGAAACAATAGAGTGTGCGTTTGTGTATATGCGTATACGTGCGTGTTAACACTTGAGCGAAACGACGCTGGTTTCAGTCCGCCGGCTGTCACAGGGGCTCTTATCGTCGTGTCGTTGAAATGACGCCAACAGTTGGGCAATTGTAGGTGAAAGACGCCGTCCACGTTTGTGCTCCTTGCTCTTTGCCAGCCGATTTTCGTCACCTTGCGCTAGGCGATGCTGACCGTACTTACGCGTGCAATTGTCTCGCTTTTTGCGAACATGCATGAAGGGCATCGTCTGGTGTCTTTTGACGAACTATTGGCGAGAAGAAGGGAGTGAAACCTCCACCTTAAGGATGTTCTAACGGCTCTAGATTCTAAACAGTAAAGGATTAGAGTCAATGAAGAGTATCTTAGTAACCTGTGATTCACTGATGAAATTGCGTTGATGTGTGACTCAGAGAACGAATTACGACTCGTGAGTATACTGAACTAGACAAGGAAATCAGAATGGTAGGTTCGAAAAGGTTTGAAAGGTTGAAAAACCAAAGTAATGTTCAACAGTCTCAGACGAGAATGGGGCCTTGCGACAGGTATACTTAAAGTAAGTATTTAGGGCAGTATGCTTAGGGCAAGTAACGAAATCATATCTTGAAATTGTAGTATTATAAGAATACCAATGAGGTGGAGCACACTTGGCTGGCATTTTCGAATAATCAATCACAGTTTGCCACTATTCATTATGAGAAACATATGCAACACCTGCACCTTAGCAGAACTTACCAGTGGAGCAGAAACATTGATGCTTATGAAGAAGGTTAAACTTCAGGATGCCATGCCCCAGCAAGCCACAGGGGCAAAGTGGGTCAAAGAGCAAACAGTTGTTAAGGACATCTTAGTCTAAATGATGTATAAATGGACCCAGGTAGTGAACATAGCTCCTAAATAAGATAGCCGCTGCTCATTTAGAACTGGACTGGACTCCAAGTGAGGACAAAATAATGAGGCTGTTTCCATGAAATCGTGTCTCATGCTCACTTCACTCTTACAAAAAAGATGTACGCTGGCATGAAGCATTTGGAAGAGGGGTGCATTACACATATGGTTTTCAATGTGACAGGTCTCAAAAATGTTAGTAGCTCCACGTTATCGAGAATAGAGTGGTAACCACCCCCAAGGATATGACACATGTACGTAGCTAGCCCGGCTATAAAATGTGGAAAAGCATGTAGGTGAAAATGAGGAAAGTGCTACCACAACTCTCATGAAAAATTCCGTGTCTTTGTGCCTGTTTATAAATATTTTTGACCAAAACTGCTCCGCAGGGGTTTATGCAGTTGGATTAGTAAACTTAAGCACAGACTGCACTTGATTAGGCGTAAAGCACAGAGAGAGGATTGCAGTAAGTTGGAAAAAAGGTGGAAATGGAGCACCACTGGAACAGGAGCACAGCAGCATCTTGAATAAAACTGAAAAGGACGGTAGGCAGTGTACTAGTTATTGAAAATGTGCGTACGCCCCTGTGGTCTATTAGAGTTAGTGAATGGTCACTGAGAGGAGAAGCGTGCAGTTGGAGACAGCTGATAACCATAGGTGATGTGATGAAATAATAAAATCTTCAGGCATAAAATGGTGTCAACTGGTACAAAGCTGGTTGAAAAATTGGTGAGACCGTTTTCCTGCTGTAAATATGAAATAAGCTACTAATAAGGGTGAAAACGAAAATAACACACGGAGCAGACCTTTTATTATATTGCCATACAAAAAAGCCTGCATTCAAGTGCTACACACATCACTCTATACAATGCAGGAATTACAGTCAAGTAATATGCAAACAGCCTCTTTAAAACAAATGAATCCAGCTGGAGTATGCCTGACAGCCTTGTGAGCGTGAGCTGCAATAGTAGGGCCAGTCAATGATGTGAAAAAAGTAACCTTCGAAGTAAGCGGTTAACAGACCGCTTACTGACCAATTGTTTTTCTCAGGACTCTTGTATTTATAGCTAAATTTCGAGTATAAATTTGTGCCTGAATATACAGTTTTGAATATAAATGCTTTTTGAAAACTTTCCTAATATATGTGATTTCAAAATCAGTGTACAAGAAAAACGCAACAGCAGTTCGGTGATGGAAGTGACATTTTGATTTTTTGAGAATATTCTAGAGCAGAAAAACTGGTGCTTTGAAGCAGCATTGATTGCTTTTGAAACAGCAAAAATGCTGAACAGGAGCAGGAGCAACTATTGGTGCTTTCAGAGCCGATATCAAAAAAATCTGAATAATGCACTCCTGGATTTTACTGCATCATTCAAACCTCCTATATATGTATTAATATTTATTATTACACATAGTTCACATACAATATTCATTGCGAATTGCAAGACTTACAAATAGGCAGAAGAATGGTCTTTCTACACCAAGTAAGCGCAGTATTCGCTAAATACATTGAATATGCTTGTTCTTAGGAAATAAACACAGTCAAAGTTGACAAAACTGCTAGATGTAACCAGTCAAATATTACAGCTGTCACAGCAGCGGCTAGTACGACTAAGAAGTCTCGCACACAATTCACCAAAATAGTCTGCTTTTAAGGTACAAATGTTCAACTATCTCAGATATACATAGAAAACGCGAGTACATTTAGCATGTGGCTAGAATACAGCTACCGTACAAGTTGTATAATAGACCCAAGTATACAGCTCGTTTTATTTCAATTAGGCTTGCTGGATGGCCACACGGTATAACTACATTATTTTTGGCTTCCTTTACGCCATTTTAGAGTAGGTATTTAGCAGTTACTTATAAACATACAAAATAATCTCATTTATACTCTACACAGACTTGTCACCACAATATCTTTACCTTAAACTTGCCTCCAAAACAATTTAGTCAATGTGTTTTTTTTGTTTCCTGGTTTTTCCGGAAAAATAATTTTTTATTCTTTCTTCATATCTCTGGGAACACGTTTCTTTTTTTGCGCACAGGATAAGCATGTATATTATATGCGCATTTCATCTTTTGTTTTTTTCTTCTTTACCACCACTTACGCTGCAAAACACGTAGAGACGCCTGGGTGCCCTCAAGTTGATTGATGAGCTTTTTTCGCTGGTCTTCCAGACAATTTTGTCACAAATGAATCAATAATGAAAGGAAATAAATTATTGCACTTTCCAGCAGCACGGAGCGACCTTTCTCTTCTGGAGCAGTTGGAGCAGCACGTCTATCCCTGGCAGTTACACTTCTCAAAAGGCATGCAACTTTTTTACAGGGAAACAAACTGAGCACAAGTTGTCATATCATACAGTTTTCTGCCTAAATATCTGAATGATGTGCAAGGTATCTTGATTGCAATGAAAGTTCAAGACGGCAGGAAATTCAAACAATTTTCATGGTAAACAGTTCATCTGTTTACGCACTTTTATTATCACTTACACTTTAGGCAGAATAAATGTATGTTAGACTGTTGAAAGATAAGATGATATTTCACTAATATAATAAGCCTTGCACCTTCAAAAGTGATTGTAAAAAGCAAGCCTAGATTCCTTAATGGCCATATTATATTGTAGAACTATAGGTGTTGGGGCTGACCTAAGTAATTTTGATGTAGCCATTCATTCATTTTTTACTTATTTTATTACCTGAAGGTGTGCAGGTTATCAAAGAGGGGAGTTGCTTACATTCGTAGCGTACAATGTAGTATGAGGCTAAAAAAGAGAAGTATACATTGATGAAATACAGCAAATAAGCAATAAATATTGCACAGTACGAGGAGAGAAAATGAAACAAAGGATTAAGCATACAGAGCATGTGTACCTTCTGCAGTCACGTTGCAGAACGCACATTATTCTCAACGCGGCGAAAAGCTTGACGTAGTTTTTTTTGTGCAGGGCCCTTCATTGCTCTTCGTGAAGGAACACGAGTACATCCTCTGTTGAGGCCTGGCCTTCTTCTCGAAGTGCTTGTTGGCACCTAGAAACATATTTTGCCTCGGCACCTAGAAACAGATGCTCTAGAGGCTCTAGAAACAGATGCCGTCGTTGTTATCATAAGATCATTGAAAGTCTGCTTGAATAGCGGCTTTTCCCATTTTTAGCAAGCCTGTCTACGTGTTTCAGGCAAGTGAGGTCATTGCCAACTTGCTCTTTGAAGTTCTGATAAAGCTGCTGCAAGAAGCTCAAGTGGATCGGTCTGGGCTTCCTGGAAGAAAGTGAGAACGTAGCAAGAGCACTTGTGACAGGCTGCTACACTCTCACCGATTCTGTTCTTCGGCATCTGCATGCACATAGAAATTGTAAAATGCTCTGGCAACTGACTTTAGCAGAGCGACTCGAATAACATCTATATCACCTACTCATACTAATCAAATTGGATTGCGATGCCAATTGGGGCACTCTCCTGCATACTTATTACTTTTCAGCACTCTTAGCTAGAAAAACGTTTTGTAATGTGCTCGCTCTTTAGCTTATTTTCTGTTATGACAGCTTGAACCTGTTTTGTACTTTACTGCTCGTAAATCGTCACTAATGCTACGGCTTCTTTACACTTAGCCCGAAAGTTCAAGCGATTTTCTAATCCTTGTAATAGCAAAATTATATTTTCGCTTCTAAATGGATATAACAGAACTCATGAATGAACTGTTTTTAAATGACATGCGCATGCATAAAACACATTGCAAAATCAGCATGACAGGGACACCAATGTTGGCGTTTTAGTATACTAGCATAAAGAAGAAGTTCACTGAGCAATCCTAACTGTTTCAACATGATATTATTGTCTTCTTACATCACTATTACAGCTGTAAGAAACCTTGTTTATGAGTATCAAGTAACATAATTTAAAAATCCATCTGTTGCAAAGTCATCTTTAAAAAAGAACAAGCCTCAGATTCACACAGATTTTTGTTACGATGTGGATATGAACTTTGGATTATGACATGTTCTTTGAAGTCGTGGCCTTCAAACCTATTTTACTTAAATGCACGGTATGTAGTTATGCATATATTTATATAGACTTCTTACAAGTCAGGTTACTGTAGTTCTTATGGGGTAGTTCTTATGTGATACGATAATTATGTTTTTCATTGAAATAAAAATGCAACAAGGCTTTTTAGTTGACATACACGTTTTTAAAAAAGTTTCTCAGTCACTAATTACCTGTTGCCTGATGACACCTTTACTATGTCATTACATATGTATATTCATATGATCACGTCAAACGCACTCAAATAAATGTTCTGAAAAAAAAACAATTGACCGCATATCTGCATGTTACACTGCAAATGTCGTCAAAAGACGATAGTCTTGCGTGTGCAGAGAGTGAACAAAACTTTTATTTGATGTTCTGCGCAAAAAATATCGGTGAATGGTATTCTGGAGGCGCTGCGTTAGAGCGCCTCCAGCGTGCATGCAGCGGAGGTGAACGAGCGCATCAAATCACGTCACACGTGAAACATACGCACCATCTGGCAGCTTTCTTAGAAAACAAAGTGCACGGCTTCGATACGGGCATCCGTGCCCGTCTCAGAGGTGATAAGGTGTACAACGCAAGGCGACGGGTCAGTGCCACCACGGTGTCGTCTTAGCGAAGCGTTGCAAACACTCGCCTTCCGTGCAAGCATTGCATGGCTAGTGCAGCGTGATAAACACTAAGGTCCTTAGAACTACTTACGTATGCCTTTTCTAGTAAAAGACGCACATACAGAATATATACGTCTTGTTATAGTGCCTCAGATATGCGCAATAATTGCTTTTCAATTCACTATCTCACAAGTAGGAACGCTGATTCTTGAGCAACATTGGTGGGCGCTATGGATGGAATCGGCCGTATGCAGCAGCGGCTGTGCTGTTTAAAGTACCCGGTACCGTTAAGAGTGGAGAAACAGACAAATGCACAGACAGACAGGTACACAGACAGGCAGGCAGACCAAAAATTTTGCGTCGAAGGTCCCCAAGAAAGACTTTGGTCTTTAAAAATCTCGAAAGGATTGCACCATTGAGCACCTAAATGCATAGAGAAGCTGGTGCCGTATCAGGCATCACTGTTGGACCTCAAACTTATGAAGCCTCACTTACAGAAGTAATCTAGGATAAATATCTGGGATACATTATAAAATAAAGAAATAGGCTGACAAAACGTGCAGTTAGGCACATGCAAGAAAGCGAAGAAGTGGAAAGAAATGCTGACACAAGAGTGCTCCATTGTTAAAACTTTGTCTTAACACGAACCAACATTTTGTTAGCAGTTACTGAGAGATATGGTGTGAAAATAAGCAGATCATTTAACCTCATAACCTCATTTAACCTCAGATCATTTAACCTCACAGTGCATAATATAGTAATGACGAAATACACCCATTGCTACCTTTTTTGTAAGCTTACGTGGATAGTATTTTTCAAGTTCGAAGCGAATCGTGGTCCAACATTTTCAAATCGATTTTGAATTGTATATGTCATCCTTTGAATTGTATTGTAATCATCTAACCTACACATTGTTTTTTTAAACATGGCATGTGCAAATGCCTTTTTGTTGTTGTTGTCGAAATAAAGCGCAAATAACTTTAAATAGTAGCAAGATTTGACTATTGGTAGAATGGAAGTGATAACCAGAATGATATGTCACGTTATAATAATTACTACACTTGGAGCATGTAAGCTGCTATAACAAGCTTTTAAACTTGAAAAATGGTGAGTCGATGTTAGGGTAACAAGTTCATTTAACCTTGAAGTGCCAATTTCCGGCAGTTTTTTTTTTTGAACAAATGTTTTCACAGGCTAGCATTTGTTTGCTGTAGAAAAACTACTTTGACAGGTGGTCACATATGCGAACTAACATCCATTTATTATTTTATTTTGAGTATTTCGAAATTCTAAATCATTCAAATTCGAATCGGAGTGAATTTCAATAGCGTAATATTCATTCGAATATTCGAAGCAATGTTCTAAGCACTAACCTACCTATTCGGCATTTGTCCTTTTATTGCTGGGTCGGAGAACATTTTACAACGAAAAAATTATTTCATGGCAATTTATGTCTTGAAAGATCTTGTGTTTTTGCCTTGCATTAACAGCACCACAATTAATAAGATTAAGTGTTGTGAACGAGATTGCAGCATTCCTTGAGTTCACTTGATTATTTTGCATGTGTGTGAAGCGGATGACGGCCTCTGAAAAAAGGCGCGCTGTGACTGCACCTTCCACGTACTGTGACTGCGCGGAAGGCGCCGCGCAGTTACAGCGAAAGCTAGAGGAGCGACCTTTCAGAGCCTTTTCAAAACACTCATTGGTAACTACTGGAAACACACTTGCTTGATACCCACTAGGACAATAATAATAATATTAATAATAATAATAATAATAATAATAATATTAAACTTTTGGGTAGTAGGACGGTGTTCGCTATGCTGTTTTTTTGCATTCTTCTGAGAGGCGTGGCATCCGCTAAATACTTGCAAGGAATTTCGTGCCAATTGTTCACGCAGTGGCTGACAACAATGAAGAATTATGGCTGAAGTGGGTATGCGCTACAGAAAATACGGGAAAAAGAACAAGCCTTTTTAATGGGTTTGTTGGTGCATTGTGACGACAGAAAATAGCGCAAAGAAACGGGGACACAAGACGAGGACTCACGGCACAGGCGCCGTGTGTCTTTTTAATGGGTTGGAGCCTTGAACGGCCCACTCAACACGCTATTTGCTTTCTGCGACGACTGGTTGTTTTTTCGCTGTTTTAAAACGCTTCATGGGTCGTATTAACGCGATTGCTTTCCCGACATCAAGTCTGCCTAAGGCAAGTTTGCTAACAAGTCACAAGCACCAGCCTACCTCTGTGGTAGAATACTGGTCTCGCTTCCAGTGGACCCGGGTTCGAGCCCCACTATGTCTTTGGTGCTAGTTTTGCCAACAAGTCACATGCATCGGCGTATATCAGTGGTAAAACACTGGACTGGCACTCAGCAGACCCATGTTGCCAGCCCCACTGTGTCTTTGGTGCTAGATGTTTTTTTTTCTATTTTGCGCAATGTGGTCATGGACGCCAGTGATGGCGGCGGCGGACAACTGCGCGGGACCAGAGGTGCGATCTCTTCACAACTTTTACTGTAAAAAATATTGAGTATACTTGGGACTGTATCATTTCGTACTTTTCACCTTCATAGATATACGACTCCAACAATTCGTGATCATCATAATCTAGAGCATGTGATCACCAAGATCATCATGAGTTTCCTTACAAACACGAAAGTGGATGACTAGTTGTGCTGGTAGACTGTCCAAGCTTCTTGAAGGCCTGTGTTACACTCTGGTAGTGGTTGCCTCTGGATCATTCGAACTGTCGGGAATGTACCCATGTCTATTGTGTCTTGTGGCTTTGAAACTGCCTCATGAAGGCCCTTAAAAATCAACACCAGGGCATCTGTCACCTAGAGCTAGTTTTTCAAGTTCATACCAACCTTTTTTGGAAAGCAGTGGTGCATTTGGAAACACCCCTCTGTGAACTTTGTGAAAGTGGCTGATGCTTACAATAGGCACCTTGCTGCCCGGGCCTGCATGCGCATGCACCAACATCTGGGTAAACATGGTAGTACTTGTTCTCAATAGCATTCGGGACTAAGTATTGCCCATCTCCATCATGTCTGATCTTGCACTGCATGCCTTCTGGTAACCTCTTCAACAGCCTATCATACAGGAGCCTGTGATTGGACACACGTGACTGTGCATGACCCAGGGTTCTGTGTTGAAAGTATTTCTCCCTCACAACGAGGACAAATTCAGTGATAGCCACAACATTTAATGCTTTCGTTCTGTACACATTGATGTCCTTCAAAATTCCTATAGAGACTTCTGTATAATTGTTTGTGTTGTGACCTCTAGTCATAATTTCTACCCTTTAAAGTGCAACCCATTATTCCTTTCGTTGAAGTAATGCTTTGACACAGCTACTATAGCCCTTGTGTTGCTAAGGGTGAAGTTCCTGTAGTGCTGCGCCTAGGACCGCTGCTTGGGCGGCATACATGACCTGCATATGTGCACAATATTTTATGAAACGGTTGCACAAGGAAGGGAGGTCACGCAGAGAAATAAAAAGTCAAAATGCCTCAGGAGGACTGCCTGTTGGACTCTGACTTTGGTAACTTGGCGCGAAACAGTTGATGAACACAAAAAAACAATATGCATCTGTGTCTGTTTTGTTTGAGTCTGTTCTACCTCTAATGATTGGCAACATTAGACATAATATGGAAAGACAATGCATTAACTGGTGGCCTCCATTTCACAGAGTACTGAAAGTGTTGAGAATTAAGAAAAAGGTTGATTGATGAAAGCTAGGCAATAAAAAACTATGACACACTGAAAACATACACGCACCCTCTCAATGCATTCACACTATTCAACATGACTACTCATTTGTATGAAAAACAATGCCTAATATAAAAAGAGATCGGATACAGTAGACTTCCATTTATTCACCAATGGTTATTAATTCTGTTTTTCGTCGTTTTTTTTCGATCCCAATTGAAGCTTTACAATTCGCACTCACCATATGCCCAAACTAGGGGTGGTGCCAGGGGTGAGCACTGGGAAACTGAAGCGCCTCAAGACTTTCGCCAGCTGCCTTGTTGCACCCAAGAAAGAACATAGTCGTAACACGATGGCTCCCCTCCCCCCCCTGAAATAACTGACTTGCGTGGGTGCCCAGTCCCCTGGCAAAATAATGTGGTGTCGCCCTAGTTTCACACCTTCACCTTCTCTAACCAAAGAATAAATTTCTATGGATTTGTCCCTTAAACAATCAACAAGCATGCACTTGAGCCAATGGTGACCCTTAGTCGAAAACTCTGGTACCTTCCGGAAAATGAACATCAGCCCCTTCTTTTCATATCAACTGACTCCATTTTTTGCAAGTGTCAGCCAGCACCATTCAGCCTGGGCCACATGAAAATGGCACAGCAGTTTCTGACATCTGGCCCGTTCTCAAACAATGCTGCCTTTTCATTGGTGCTGTTGTCGGTCATGGAAGCTTCTGGCGCGTGCATACAAGAAAACAACCAAACATAACAAGAGTCCATAACCATGAAAATGAAAAGTTTTTCGCACATCTTGAACATGCAGAAACCAACTTGTGAAAGCTATAGTTATAACCAATTCTTACCCTCCCCTGTTCACAAGCTCTGCGGAGTTGGGCGGCAGAAATGATGAAATTCCAAGATTTAGAAACACAACCACATGATGTAGCATGAATGTTTAAAGTCAAAAAATACTTTATTTTTTGCCACAGTTCCTTTCACAAGTCTAAAATTTGCATCGCTGAAGTCATTGCATCATGGTACAAGGCCAGATTTTGTGGCAGAACGTAGCAATACGGCTAAGCAAAATGTCACTATTCATATAAAACATTCTACGAGTGCTATGCATTTTGTTAGCTCGGCACTGGACCGTGGCAGCTACAGTGATCACAGAAATTAAGCAAACTGACGTATTGTTACATCGCGACCTGAAACTGCGCTTAAGGCAAACTCCTGTTTTGTTTTTTGCGCTCATCTCTCTTTTCTTTTATACGTGAACATAAATTAGAGATTAAGAAGGGCTTTGGTGACGTATTTAGTGTCTATTAGCGCCTAATTTGGCATTGGCGTAAAAGTGCCTATCAATGCCCCATTTTAAAAATTGGTTTCCATGTGAACACTATTTTGTCTCCAGCTTCAATTTTCAGCGCAGGTTAAGACAGCTGTTCATGCTACTGGGAGAAATTATTTGTAAATCTGTGAGGTTCAACCTAGTCCCCTAGCTTGACCAAATTCTGGAAAATAACTGCCAGCAGCAGTGAAGTTGTGCACGCCAGCCAGCATACGTCACCGCGCTGGCATGCAAGGAGTGCTTTGTGAATGCAAGACCGTGGAGAACCATCAGGGAAAAGGATAGTGAAGAAAAAAAGATGAGAAAAAAGTGTAATGCTCACACAGCTTCTGTTTTGTTTGTAAATTCCTTTCTAAGATGTTCAAGGCCAAGAAATACATCGGCTGTACGTGATTCTACCATGCCAACAGGAGGCATTGCTTCCTTCTGGTCTTTTTAACAGATTGCTTACCCCCTCTTGTTTTGCCCTTCAAACCTTTCTGAAGAAAAAAAGACACCCACCTAGGTGTTGTCTTGTTTTTGTTATCATAAAAAACAAAAAGTTCTCGTTTTCCTTCTCAGTGATACAACAGGTCTTTCATACTTTCTCTTACATGTTTTAGCAGGCAAGCCTCGACCAATCCCGTGTGGCACAGTGTTTGATCTCCCTCGTCTTTTCATGACGCTTCATTCCATTCTGTCACAAAGCATGCATAAGATAGCTTTTGAGGTGCAAGAAATCAGTAGAAACAAGTCATGCCCAGTATCCGACAGCAGCTGACAGCTATATATTTAGGGAGCCAGAAAATATAATAAATACAGAATTATCCAAGTCCTACGGCTTCTAAAGCAAATGCGATTTCAGCTGTAGTCTAAAACAACATGATAAAAAAGAAAACAAGTTCAGTCAGTGATTAAACATTTTTGCATAGTATTTGGCGCAAACTTGTGATTACACCTACTGCAGAACTAGGAGAGAAAGATTATGTTCTTACCTGTTCTCGATTTTTTACTGTCCTGCATATATATATGTATATATATATATGAATGAGATCTAACAGACAATAGTTTACGAGCCACACAGGCTAATCAAAGCATGTTCCCCACTCGTCGCTATGGCTACAGATGGCACTGACTGACACTCTCACGTTTAGATTCACATATACACCCAATAAAGTTGCGGGGAAAATAGCCGCCGTTATAGCTCAGTGGTTAGGGCATCGAAAGCATTATTAGAAGGCCGTAGGTCGGATTCCTGCTAAAGGCAAGTTGTTTCACCCACTTTTCTTTTCCTATATACATTAAATTGGTTCTAATAACTTTCCCGATACATTCTTTGGCATTATTGTCAGTTAGATCTCATTATTATTTTGTCAAAGCATGGAAAAACGAGCCCTTAGGTCTACACTTGTTTCTCTTATTCATTAACGAGGGTCTCGTACTAGCAGACTTGGTGCCTTTAGGTTCTATACGAGAGACTATTGGTCAGCTGCCACTCATAATAGTTTCACGTGCTACGTGACGCTACACAGGCTCATAAAAGTGTGTTCCACACTCACCGCTATTGCTACAGATGGCACTGACTGAAACTCCCACGTATAGATTCACATATAAACCCAATAAAGTGGCTGGGGCAATAGCCGCTGTGATAGCTCAGTGGTTAGAGCATCGAACGCTTTATTCGAAGGTCGTCGATTCCGGCTTACGGCAAGTTATTTTTTCACCCACTTTTCTTTATTCCTATTTACATTACATTTCTTTGTGAAATGCTTAATACAACACACACACAGGACAAGAGTGACATACACATGACAGCTCCCAGATAACTGTGAGACAGGTTGTAGCGGCAGCTGCATTGGCGTCATAGAGAAGAGCTGTGGAGAAAGGAAATGACCTCTCGCTTCATGCGGGCATGTAGGCACAAGGCGTATTTGCTTGAAGATAGTTTACTGTTTTTGAATCGTAGTCTCCGGGAAGTGGCACAGGTGTTTTGGCTGGGGGATCGAAGGTGTCGGATGACAGGTGAACTGCCGCAGAGTAACTCGGCACATGAGCAGCAGTGGTTTCTTGTTCAAGACAAGTAGTGGTTGGACAACTCACTTCTCTGGTGAGTCATGTACCATCAGGGAGGACTTGAGATGCCTGGGAAAAGGGTCGACCAGCCCATTTGTTTGTGGGTGGTAAGAGGTGGTGCGGAGGCGTGTTGTTCACAGAAGCTTGAGGAGTTCGTTTAAGAGTGCCGAATGAAACTGCCAACTGTGAACGGTGACTAGTAGATAGGCAGCCGAACTTTGAAATCAATGTTGACATGAAGTCTGCTGCAATTGTGGGCGCTGATGATGTGACAGACTGTGTACAGCATGGAGCAGATCTCCGAAGGGAAGTCGGTATGAAAGATCGGGATATGATGTGCCATAGAAGTATCACACACTACCGATATATTGACACAATGCGACTTCAAGTTACACGCGCTAGCCGATACTTGTGCTCTCCGGATGGTTTGCGACGCACGAGCCTGCGGGGCCCAACTGCGCGTGACCTGTGTTGGAAAAAAGAAGAACGTGGAGGAAGAGACAGAAGAGAATCCTCGAGACGACTAAGAGATTTCGTTCTAGTGGTGTCGTTATTCTCGGGCACAGGTTCGCCCTGCCAACGTTAGTCCATTAGAAGTGTTCGTTGAACCGTGCGTTACAAATTTGGTAGAAGTCCTGGGTACAATGCTAAGCCCTCTCGAGCGACAGAGCTCAGTCCAGAACCACAGTGATTTGGACCCAACGAGCTGACGCCTGTTCATCTGCGCTGCAGTCGACGCCGACGTGGTGGGGGTCGTGAATTTTCACCTTTATCGACTTCCCTTAGAACCTCAGCGGCTGTGAAATCAGGTCACTCCGGCCAACATTGTAGCTAACCAGCCAATGCTACCAAAGCCTTTCCACGGCAAAAGCTACGAGGACGCAGAGGACTGGCTTCAACACTTTGAACGCTTCGGAAAGGCTAACGGATAAGAGGAAGAACACAAACTTGAAAGTGTTTACTTCGCGCTGGAAGATAGCACACGAATGCTGTATGAAAACCACGAAGCTACCTTCCGGTCGTGGGATGACTTTTCACGGGAGCTTCTCGCTTCTTTCGCAAACACACACCGCAAAGAGAGAGCAGAAGTTGTGCTCCAGACAAGAAATCAGCGAAATAACGAAAGTGTCACCATGTATGTGGAAGACATGTCTTGCCTATTCCGCGGAGCGGATCCAAATATGAGTGAAGACAGGAAGCTGCGTCATCTGATCCGAGGCGTGAAGCAAGAACTCTTTGCCGGACTAATACAGAGCCCGCCGGGCACCACCGCCGAGTTTCGTTCCGAGGCGACTACGATGAAAAGGACGCTACAACAGCGAGCAAGGTTATACAAACGGGATACGATCGTCACTTCCTTGGACATGTTGCCAGCAGTCTTCGGTAACGGCATAGAGCACTACGCGAGCTGGTGCGGTCTGTAGTACGAGAAGAGCTCCAGAAGCAGCACCATGACCAAAACGCTCCAATGTTTTCGTCTTTGGCCGATGTGATCCTTGAGGAGGTCAGGCAGGCAGTACGCGAACCTTCGAGCAACGCACGGTCAGAACAGCCACTACAACAGCAGACGAGAATGACGTATGCCGGTGTGCTACTGCGAAGATCTCTAGGACGTGCGGACGTCCCGACGGCTACACCTATGCAGTACCCGATGCCGCCGAGCATCCTGCAGCCAATGCCAGAGAGGAGAGTCAGTAAGAGCGATGTTTTGCGCACTCCCGACAAGATAGCGCTTTGTTGCCACTGTGGGGAGGCTGGTCACCTCTACCGAACATGCCGCTACTGCCAGCCAGGACTACGTGGTTTTCCTGTCAATGCACTTCAACCACGAAATGCTGAACGTCTCTTCAATATTGAAGAATACCTGTTAGGTCGTCAAAGCTCAAGTGGCTTCCAACGACACCAATCTCGTGCAGCGACAACGGGGAGGTATTGGTCACTTAGCCACCGACCTTCAGCAAGCTCTTTAAAGTCTCGTTCCCCAAGCCCGTGTCGGGAAAACTAGAGTGAGTGATCTGTGGTGGCAAGGCCGCTGTTGACGCTGATGCAGAAAAACCTACATATCTGACTCTGAACGACGACCTACTCAGAAACTGACGCTTCGACAGTGACGTTGCTTCCGATTTACTTGTGTTTTTTGACGGCTACGAAGTCGTCGGACTGGTAGATACAGGCGCAGATTATTCAGTGATAAGTAGCCGACTTTCTAAAATACTGCAGAAAGTGCAGACTCCTTAGAAGAGACCACAAGTTCGCACAGCAGAAGGGCACCTTATCAACCCTACTGGAATATGCACAGCAAGAATTGGAATACGGTTTCATGTTCGTCGCCAGTATTATTGCGCTACTGGAATGTTCAAGAGACTTGATTATCGGCATGAATTTCTTACGATCTAAACACATTTTAATTACCTTGCGAGAATTTTCCTTCTTATTCTCGACTAGACATGCGATTACTACCTTCCAAACGGAAGAAAACACATATGACTTTTGTACTGCAGATGATGGCGTCATGGGCCGCCAAGATTGACCATATCTGTCCCAGTAACCAGCAAAGCATTCAGTGAATTCAAAGGATTTGCTGACAGCAACACTGCCTTAATACTCTAAAAAGGAATCTACATGGCCCAAGCCCTTGTTAAGTTACGTGACGGATGTACAAATGTTCTTGTTCTACTTAGAAACTTTGGAAATGAGGTGCGGCACGTTGCAAAGGGAACCATCATCGCCAGGCTGAATGATCTCGTACAGTTTACGGAGCTGCGAACTTTTGAAATTAATGAGTCTGATTTACAAGACGTGGAGTCTGTCCTTGCAGCCATCGACATAGAGCCAGGGCTACTACCAAGCCTAAAAACGCAAATTGAGGGTCTTGTAAGGGAATTTGCCGAACGTTTCTTGTTGTCATCTAATGTTCGACGCACTCCTATCGCCAAACATCGCATCATTGTCTACGAGTTAGTGAGGCCAATATACTAGCATCCCTTCCAGGTGTCACCAAGAGAAAGAGAAGCTATTGTTAATTAGATTAGAGAAATGCTCAAAGACCTCGTAGTCCAGCTTTTATCAAGTCCATGGGCGTCACCTATTGTTCTTGTGAAGAAAAAGAGCAAATCTGACGTTCCTATATTGATTGCCGGAAGCTCAACGCCGTCACCGAACGGGATATTTATCCTCTTTCAAGAATTAATGACACTCTGGATAGGCTGCGACATGTCAGGTCTTAGATCTTAAAAGTTGATATTGTCAGATAGGAGTTGACGATAGATATCGCGAAAATACAGCGTTTGTAACACTGGACCGTTCATATGAGTTCAAGGTACTCCATTTGGCCTTTCTTCAGCACCCGCCACATTCCAACGGTTGATAGACACAGTGCTTTGTAGTCTGAAACGACAGTCGTGTCTGGTTTCTCTCGAAGATGTTGTAGTCTTCTCTGCTACCTTCAAGCAACGTTTGGAAAGGCTCCGGGTCATGCTCAGTGTAATCAAATCAGCAAACTCAATAAAACTGCAGAAATATCATTTCGTCTTCCGAGAGCTCCTTTTTCTCGGCCATGTCATCAGTACAGAAGGCGTTCGCCATGACCCTGTAAAAACTGAGGCCGTAGCAAAATTTCCGAAGCCAACAGACAAAAAGGCTGTTAGGCGATTTTTAGGTCTGTGTGCCTATTATCGACAGTTCGTTCCGAAAATTTCACGAATCGCTGAACCACTTACGTGGCTGATGAAAAAGGAAATCCCTTTCCTGCAGCTTACTGAACAAGAGGTTGCTTTCAAAGAACTACGAAACTGTCTACAAAGTCATCCTGTTCTGGTGCAGTCTCACGAGGAAGCAGATACCGATACCCACACGGATGCAAGCAGTTTAGGTCTTGGGGCCGTGCTCATCCAATGGCGAAAGGGACGAGAACTAGTCATTGTGTATGCCAGTCGCGCTTTTTCGAAATTTGAGGTGAACTACTCAGCGACCGAGAAATATTGTCTTGCCGTGGTATGGGCTATCAGCAAGTCTCGACCATATTCATATTGTTGGCTTTGGAGCTATAAGCGGCAATCAGTCGCTCTGCTTGCTGACTAATCTAAAGGAATCATGTGGATGGCTTGCACGATGGAGCCTGCGATTACAGGGGAATGATATCACGCTGGTGTATAAGTCAGGTCGCAAGCACAGTGATTCAAATTGCTTGTGACGTGCTCTGGTTCAACCTGCTGCTTGTGCTTCCAGTGAGGATGGTTAAGATTTTGTTTTCTTGGGAGCTGTGACAGCATCAGAGATGGCGCATCATCAGCGATGCAACCCTGAGCTACTCCTCTTGATCAAGCACCTACAAAGAGTGTCTGTCGATGTTCCACCACTTTTTGTCCGCGGCATCTCACCATTCGTCCTACGAAATAACACCCTCAATAAAAGGAGCTTTGACTATAACACAGCGAAATTCCTGCTTGTCGTCCCTTCACTTCTGCGACCAGAAATTTTGGAGGCTTGCCATGATGATCCATCAGCTGGAAATTTAGGAGTAAACAGAACATTAGCCCGTATCCACACTAAATACTTCTGGCCGAAGTTGCTTAGCTCTATACGACACTATGTCAGAACCTGCCGGGACTGCCAAAGACATAAACCCCCCCGCTAAAGCCACCTGGTCTTCTTCAACCGATAGAACCACCAGAGGCCCCATTCACACAATTAGGAATGAACTTACTGGGCCCATTTCCTACGTCGTCATCAAGAAAACGGTGGATAAAAGTTGCAACCGACTATTTAACACGATATACCGAGACAGCGATTCTTGTTAAAGGACCAGCCGTTGATGCAGCTGAATTCTCTGTCTCCAACATCGTTTTGCGGCAATGAGCTCCAGAGCGTTGACCACGGACTGAGGAACTGCATTTACGGCAGACCTGATGAAATGTAGTGTGACATTGACGCGCACCAGGCATAGGAAAACGACCGCATATCGTCCTCAAGCGAATGGTATTACTGAACGACTGAACAGAACGCTTTCTGATACGTTGTCAGTGTACGAGGATATAAAACACCGTACTTGTGATAAAATATTTTCCTATGCAACATTCGTCTATAACACTGCGATGCAAGAGACAACACGGATGACACCATTCCAACTTGTTTTTGACCGGACGGTAACGACACCTTTAGATGCAATGTTATCTATTGACGAGGCGTCCGAGAATAATCATGACGTTCACGACTACATACAAACAGCAGAAGTAGCCAGACAGTTGGCACGATATCACATTCTCCAACAGCAGAAAAACGGCAGGCACCGATACAATCTGCGAAGAAGAGACGTCCAGTACGCACCAGGAGACAAGTATGGGTGTGGATTCCTGTACGAATACGTGGCCTATCAGAAAGACTGCTTCACCGCTATTTCGGGCCGTACAGAGTGTTCTGCCACGTCGGCTCGCCAGAGGGACAAGATATTTCATCACCACGGCGGCATCGCACGGAAGCTGTGCATGTCGTCAGGATGAAACCATATCACGACAAGCAACGAAACGTCCAGGACACAACGTTGCTTGACGTTAACTGCATCCACGATGAGGTGTTATGAATCACCACCATGTGAGCAGTTCGACACAAGCATCGGGACGATGCACTTTGGAAAGGGGGCAATGACCTAATGTGACTTCAAGTTACGCGCGCTAGCCGATAGTTGTGCCCTCCGGATAGTTTGCGACGCACGAACCTGCGGGGCCCAGCTGCGCGCGACCCGTGTTGGAAAAAAGAAGAATAAGGAGGAAGAGAAAGCAGAGAATTACTAGGAGATTTCGTTCTAGCTGTGTTGTTATTCCCGGGCAGAAGTTCGCCCTGCCTACGTTAATCTTTAAAAGTGTTCACTGAACCGTGCATTACAATATCATCATTGATGTCAAGACCACGTCCTCCAGTTTCAGGGACGCGGACAAATTTTGAAGTAGGCTGACGTTGATGAGGGAAGGTTCTGCGGTTGGCGTGGAGAGTGCATCGACGCTTCTCAGAACATCGACAGGAACGTTCTCGGTGCTTTCGACAAGACGGATTGTTGTGTTTAGCTCCGAGGTATAGAAGAACGTTGACTCTTGCGTGGGGAGTAGTAGGGCACTGATAGGTTCATAGCATGCACAAGGGGATTATGGTTGATCAAGGCACTAAACTGACAACCTTCTAAGAAGTGCCGAAAGTGTCGGACAGCCAAGTATACGGTGAGTAGTTTGCGGCTGAAAATGCAGTTGTGGGTGTGGGCAGGTTTCAGCTTCTTTGAGAAGAAAGCGAGAGGAAGCCACATCCTGTTGATGAATTGTTGCAACACGGCGCCAACACCGTTGTTCAAGGTGTCTGTCATGAGAGCTGTCTGTGGATCTGATTTTGGATGTTTCAGCAGTGTAGTACTGGTAAGGGCAGGGTTGACTCTTCTGAACGCGTGGCTAGCCTTTTTAGTCCACTTCTATTTGGAGCTTAGTAGAGCATTCAGAGGGGCCACAAGTTGTGCAAAATGGGGTACAAACCGTCGATATAGACTAACAAACACGAGAAATAGGCAAAGCTTGATCATCAAAGTCGTTCGTGAAAAATCTTTGATACGAATCTTACACGGCAGAAGTCAAATGCCGTTCACGTTGACTACGCGCCCAAAGAACTCGAGTTCCTGCTGAACAAATTCACTTTTGGCAGCATTGATGACGATTCTTTAGCTAGCAAAGCAGGAGAACAGCCACAGGTGTTGAACATGCTCTTCGACGGAAGAACTTGTGACAAGGAGGTCGTCGATGTAGTCGAAGACTGAAGGCAAGTATTTCGTGACGGAGCCGATAAAATACTGGAACGATTGCCTAGCGTTCGGTAGGCTGAAATGAATGCGCGAAATTAAAAAAAACCTAAAGGAGTGTAATGACTACCTTCAGAATTTCTTCTTCGACGACTTGCAACTGAAGGTAGGCGCGAACAAAGTTGAACTTAGAAAAGGTTCTTGCACCTTGCAGCATAACCGTGAAGTCCTGAATATTCGGAAGCGGGTAGCGATTAGGAATGCGACCATTCGCCTGTTCTTTTTGGTAAAATCCACAATTTATTAACGGATAGTATAATGGAATTCGCGATGGGTTTTGGCGGGAAAACATCCCCATTAAAGCTTTCGGCCCGAGTTTTAGAAGTAGGCGTTGCAGGAAAGAACGCCAGCAGTGCAAGTGCGCCCATTGCTGCAGCAACCAGCACTTGGAGGTTCGCATACATGACTGATTTCTTTAGGCTGTTTTTATTAATTTCTTCAAATTTCCGAAAAGAATGATTAAATCGAGACACGCTGATGTGGCGAGAAGCAAGCGATAAGCTGCCCGCACGTCACAGGTGTACTGCAGTGACGTACGTCGTGTTCGCAACAAGCAGATATTTCAGCTTATCATGAGACCTTTTATCTATCCTTTTATTTTTCATGCTCGAAGTAGCGAGGCAGGGGTGCTTCAGCAACTACTATTTAGTGTCGCTTAAGTACATTGCCTAGTGGCTCGTAAGGGACGTCTTTTCGGTGGTTTTGCGGCGAAATCAGAATCGAGAATTGGCACACTGCACCCAAGTTTTCCAAACAATTGCACTTGTCCTGAGCACTGCTTAAAATTATTCGTTCAAACTTGGATCGCAAAATACGGAATCGCGGAAATACTTGAAATTCATCAGCTTTTCAATATAACCGAGTTTGAATTACCGAGGTTTCACTGCATTTCATTCCTGTGTAGGAAGAAAGTGTAACTTTGAGGGCTTATTTTCTTTGTTAGACACGATAATAATAAAAAGTATCAGACGATAATGCCAGGAAAAGTATAAGGCTTGTTCTTAGAAGAAATATAATACCGAAGAAATGAAAGTGGACCAAAAGATAACTTGTCACTGGCAGGTGGTCGGTTATCCAACCGGAGGCATGTTTTCTTTCCATCCACTTTTTCTTGTTCACATGTGCACTAAAATTACTTCTCATAGTATGCCCAATATTTTCCCTAACATTATTATCTTTAGTTCTCAATACTGCTTGAACATTGATTACTTTTTATCAAAAGTAGACGCACAGCCCATCAATATTCATGCCTGAAGCGGACAATGATGATGCTATGTTGCAACATGTACCGCACCTGCCTTGTATCATGCGTTATGTTTTATGTAAAAATTTCTTTTCAGATAATGAAATAGGCGGGTTGCGGATGCAAGGCGTATACTTGTTGACATAAATCTGTGCTTCATTAAAAAAGGAGGTCGACTCGTTCAAATTTTACAGGTCATTTAAGGAGAGTTCAGAAGCTGTATTTCTTGCAGTACAGTGCAAAAACGTATCGGGCTGCTCTTCGAATGCTTCTGGGCTCCCTCGTTGAAAGTATCAAAACAGTCTTAAAGAAGAAGATTTAGATTGAAGTGCACGTTTGCACTTCTAGCTAAATAAAGAAAATACATGTTTTTCCCTGTATTCTGCTTCAAAAGTAAAATTTTACTGCTCCGAAAATTGCTCCAATTGTATTTTGGCTATTGCACCCCTGATATTGGTATATTTCAACATTGTAAGCTACATAGAAAAAGCCGCCTCTGTGATTTATTACGTGTTCAAGTGAGCTACACACATTTTTATGTTCGCCGCAAATGCGTTCAAAGAAATTTTTTCCTGTGTACAGCGTCAGTACTTATGAAAAGGAACATGCAAGTGTGTGGCCTGCACGCTGTGGCAGCTGCTGGCAACACGTTCAAGCGGGAGCAAGCGCAACCACAGCCTCTTGTTGCGTCATCTAGTGCAAGCAAGACAACCAGTCATAGGTCATAAGGAATAGACGGCAAGACTGCAACGCCCTTCCCCGTCAAGGTGATTATGGAAGAAGCCCGCCTGAATTAGCTTTCTTGCTTGAAAAGGTACTTCAAGCTTGAATCCATAATAATCTTTTTCGAAAGGACATACTTTGAAATTTGTTTTTTTTTTGCCTAGCGAGCATTTTTTTTTTCTTTAGCAAGGCTTCTCTACCTATTCTGCGATGCACATTTTTGCTTTATATTGCTTTGATTGATATGTGGGGCTTAACGTCCCAAAACCACCTTGTGGATATGAGAGATTCCGTAGTGGATGGCTCCGGAAATTTCGACCACCTGGGGTTCTTTAGCGTGCACCCGAATCTGAGCACACGGGCCTACAACATTTACACCTCCATCGGAAATGCAGCCGCCGCAGCCGAGATTTGATCCCGCGACATGCGAGTCAACAGCCGAGTACCTCAGCCACTAGACCACCGCGGCGGGGCGCTTTATATTGTTGTTATTTATGATTGTTATATGTTAAAAGGTTACTTCAGAGAGGCACGTACTTTTCTGGCTTATATATGTGTATGTGACAACATAATCATTTCGATGTAAATGTTTTTAATTCTGTGCAAGCTATTTGAATATTATGTGTTACGTAACCTCTACAATAAAGGTTGGTTATGAAACCGAGCTTGGGAACTGGCGTTATTTTTCGGAAAAGTGTAATGTATAGTAACTACTGTTGGACTTTCTGGGAAGCATACATGAGAAATTCCTAGTGATTGATTTGTAACACATTTTACCCCTAAATTAACGTGAAGACAATGTAGCAAGCACCCAGCATTGAACAGAATTCCCAGATAAAGCAAGCACATAAAGAGGAGACATAAAGTTAGTAAAAAGTTCGCAGGTATAACGTGGCAGCAGAAAGTACAAGACCAGGAAGATTGGCGCATCAAAGGAGAGGCCTTTGCCCAGCAGTATTAGTAGCAAGTTATGATGATGATGAACAATTAGCATTCGCAAACAATACCCAATCACGCAACACTCACGCGATCCCCCCCCCCCTGTGATACATTTACTCGTGTTCCCCCATGGGAAGATACGGGTGGCAATTGTTTTTACTTCATTGCGCACTACACAAAATTTGCAGGAGACTTGCTATATCAACAAAATAGCCACAGCTCATATGCATTTTATAGAGAGTCGGGGTATATATGTCTGGCATTTTCTCTCCACTTCATGAGGATATTATTTTTTGCAGTCTTTCGTTGAAATGCAAAAACAAGTTAGCGTGGTTAGCATGCGCTGATGAGAGAGCTAGTTATGACTCTAAATTTATTTTATATTGCTCTAAAATATTTCTCGAGAGTATTAAAGGTGCAAATATCCAGAAATATACACAGAAACGGTTAAATTTATGGCCCAGAAAGAAGTTCTCAAAACACCTTTTGTAGTTATCTTGTGTACTGCAGGTGTCTACGCAACAACCGAAGATTTGACAGTGCCTCGTTTATGCTGAACGCCTATTTGGCTGAAACGGGCCATGACCAAACCTTTCAGGTCCGGTCCGGGTACGGCCTGTTTTTTACAACACGGGCTGGGCTCGGGCAGGCCCAAGCATGGGTTATGAGGGCCGGGCCAGGCCTGGGCTGGAAAAATCGGCCCGTACAGTGCTCTATTAGGGAGAGGCCTCAGCCTCTTACGCAGCCAGTTGCACAGGTCTAAACGCGCTAGCGCTTGCCAGTGCCTTCTCACTAGAATACACCGCGTTAATTGTTCGCGAGTCTGCAGAATCTGGTTTCCCAACGCCAAGAGGTAAGGAGCAGAGGCCACAGCATCTAAACGAGCCCCTTACGTAGGGTAAGATGCGCTAGCACGTGCGCGAATTCTCGCAGAACTCAGGCCAGCTTTTTCGCATGCGCAAAGGAATAGTCGCACCAAGCACCGAATTGAACTCTGCCATAAGCGGCTCACGTCTGAAAATAAAAGGAACAAGAGCATGAAGGTAATTGTGACGCTTGCCCGAGGAGTTGGTGGCTTGAAAAGAAATTGGCTCATAAATGAAAGGTGCACGCTCTTTTAATTTTCATTTATATGTGAAGCAGCGTATTACAGAATTCAAACCACTGAGTAAGCATGCTCGCTGCTTGGGCAAAACAGCTGTCTCAGGCACTGCCACAATGCGCTCACATGCTAGAGCATGCCGGCCTGTGTAGGATGATGTGACTTCTCTTCGGTGGTGATACGGAGAAGCTGTCATAGGTATTCACTGGAGCAGCAGTCATTGCCTTGGCTGTTGGCAGCACTCGAGAGTCTTTGTTCACCGCTTCCATCGGCATAGCTTTTTTTCTGTGGTATTAAAGGTCATGTCTGATGATTGTAACAGTGTTAGATGCATTGCCTCGTCGTTTATGCCTCTCACAATGCGGTCACGAAGCATTCTATCTCGGAACATGCCGAAAGCTCAATGGTCAACAAGTTTGTTCAGAAATACGTGGAAATTGCCAGCTGTTTCAACGTAATCATGTACCCTTAAATTAAATGTTGCGACCACTACTAATGGTTCCGAAGACTTGCTTCTTGGGTAAGTTGGTACATACCTATTCAACCACAAATGAAGGCAGAAAACGTTAAAGTTGGAAAAAAGCAGTGCGGAAAACAGCAACAGAAAACGCAGACGTGGCAGATCTGGTAAGCGAGATAGCACGCGAGTTAGCGCAGAAAAACAATCATGCACGGACTTGGGAGGAAGGGTTTTTCGGAAACGAACGTCAGTTGTTAGTGCCACGTCTCTGTTTTCTCTCTCTGTTTACGGCCCTCTGATTGTTTTGAAATTTCGAAGTTTTGTGGCTTCATTTCCAGCACAACTCATGACATCGGCGAAAAATGCACTTAGAGTAAGTGAAAGCAGGTTGACAGGCTTGTCTGATGGCTTCAACGGTGACAGCAGGTTCCGCAGTAATGAACACGTGGCCGATCTTAAACAGTTTAGCTGAACGTCATTGGCTATAGGAGAAATTGTTCTACTCCTTTTTGATTCTAACCCAAGCTGGATGTTTTGACGTCAAACGGATCAAGCTTGTCGATTACAGGCATTTGGAACGCATACACTGCTTCAGCCAGAGAGCTTTCAGGCAGAACCAGCAGACCGTAATTCCTTCTAGATCACCACTCTTACAGCCAATCGCTAGGAGGAGCTTCGCTAGGCGAGAAAGCACGTGAGTTACCGTGAAAAAAAACACTGCCCTTTCTTTCCTATAAACTCATCTTTTTATAGCAACATTGGGATGACGTGACATGCCGCAATATGCACTCTGTTGGTAATAAAACATCAGTACATCAGCGCTTGTTCAGCTGACACATTTGCTACAAGGTCCAAAATGGAATTCTTCCAGAAGGGTGAAAGAGAATCGACGAAAGTAATGCGTGCACTACTGACTGATAAGCAGCCCTACCTAGGGTGCACAACATAATAAAAAGACAAAAGAAACGACGTGGTCTAGGCAACAATTTATCAAGGAAGCGCATTTCTGACAAATACAAGAATGGACACGCATCATTAACACAACCTAAGCAATCTGAACACCAACACACATAAAAAACTTCTTTTAGTGTGACTCTGATTAAGTTAGTTGTATGGTTCACACCCGTGCTATCGGGACTATATCCTTGTCTTCTTTTTAATATTCGAAATATCAATAAGTAAGATACAACAAGGCCACACTTAAGTTCTTTTCGAACTCGTATCAGTAGACGCACAGACGATTTCACAGAAGCTGTCCATTCCGCTTATAGCAAGCGGGCTAGGGCTGCTTTTTTCGCCGAGTCACTCGTGGAATTTTTTTTTGCAGTCGCTTTTAACGTTTTTTTTTAGTGACGGGGAATGTGGGAGGCCTTATTTTTTGTTTTAGTGCTAATATAGCCATTTTTGACACCATTTCATTAACTAATGGCGCATTTGTCGTTTACTTTGAGGATTTCAGTGTTGAAGTCAGACGCGGGTCTGGGGAATATATGTATATCGTTAATCGTGCACTGCCACACACGCATTCACCGAAATGTATACACTACTCTAAAGTCAATGCTTCGAAGTAACTGTGTTGTTTCTTTTATAGTTGTTCGTTTAGTGGCCATACAAAATAAATATTGCTATTTTTTGAAATGCCATTCATGTTTATGAAACATTTAATTAGAACTAAATATGGTTTTACGACGTGAAAAAATAAATTGCCATTTTCTCTGTTCCCCGCCTAGGTAGCGCCGCTTTTGATGTGGAGTGGCTTTTTTTATGACGGTTGTTTGCTTGTAAGCTTGGTGGTATATACAGTTTTTATACAGATTTTATTTTCGTGAACGCATTGCTTTACTTATTAACGCTCCTCAGGCATGCCAATTTGAATTACTTTCAAACATGAAATTGCTATAACGAAGAAACATTCGTAAGATAAGTTCAGTGACGAAATAGATGAATAATGTCGGGAAGTATTGTGTGAACTGCTGTCCCTTCAATATACGTCACACTTGGCGTCTGGATTCATGGGCGATCCGACAGGGCAGTTGAATGCGGTGGCGAAGCGATCGAAGTTCATCAGGGCAATGTTGGTCCTGAAAAACAGACGTCTAAATTATATACAAGCACAATCTGCACAGCTAAGAACACCACACTGTTGAAATGCGTCCCGCTTAAATGAACAATTCATCTTCAGACGTCTCAGAGACAACACCTTCGTCGTCTATAATGAAGCTGTCAGCAATCGGCTTTTATCAATGGTTTGAGTATTGGAGGATATTACACATACTAACGGTGTAGGGACATAGTGATTTGTTTGTGATGAATGGCTGGATAGTACGAGCACCCCCTTTTCATCAGAGTTATGGCATGTGTGCAGCCATGCTTGGAAAAAAACTCGTTTTTAAGTTGGCCTAATGTTTTGTTTACCTTATACAGATATAAGTTACAACAAAAAGTCAAAATAAATTCAGAGCCTCGTACTCATCTTTGTCTTTTCTGTCTCTGCTAACTATTTATTTGCAGCGCCACGGCATAAAATTTAGTAAATGTCTACAACATGGCCTCCAACACTTTAGCGAACAGAAGGTCCATCTTGCAGGTGCTCGATACGCTGCTTCCTATTGCCGGCCGCTGGTTCATTTCAAAAGAAAAACTGAAAGTAAACGAACTTCAGTCAGCGGAAAACCACGAATGTCTGAATACTGCGAAAGCAGCAATGCTGTGTCTGTTCTTTCAGTCTTCCGTCTGACAAGAAAAGAAGAGCTATTTGGCGGCTAACTTCAGGAAATCCCTCACAAGGTGTACGTAAACGGCTGAACGTGTTGACGTTGCAGATACAAATGTAGTGTACTTGCGTAACTTATTTTACGGACGTATACCTTAAAAAGTCACAGTGTCGCCGCAAGGGCACAGCAATGAACGCGATAGCAACAACTTCGAATGTACTACCGAGAATGGCAAGCAGATCGAAACGTACAATTCACTGCCGTGATTGCAGATGTTCTCCTTTTTTTGAGCAATGGGAAATGCTAGGAAAGCACACGTCACAATTAACTTGAGAAATTATTTAAGCATATTGTGTAGCAAGATCTGACATTACGTGTATTAGCACCCTCTCTTTGGCTTTCTTTGAACGTGAAGTGTTCGTTAATAAGGTGAACCGTCTTTCGTATGTGTTTAGATGGTGGTGGGTAATGTTTGACATAATATTGGGTATCATTGCATGCTTGTGTAAGTGTTGATATTTCACGCAAATTATGAATAGAGCTTAGATGGAGGTTATTAATCTGTCCTCTTGGGTCAGCCTAGTCAGACATTTCTTCTTTACCGTAATGTGCATAAGATGTTCAAATACGACGAGCCAACTCACCCATTCTACACTCGTGGTGTTTTGTATGCAACACCCGTTCCGCATTTCACATCCGGTCTAGTGTGCTTATTCTGTTATATTTGTGCCACTGCACACCTCTTGGATGTTAACCTACTCTCACAAGAGCAAGTCCTACTCAAGCAGACAGGACACGCTAACCTTTAGCACAGGTTTTATCACGCGTCATGGGTAGATGTCTACGCTCACCTGAAGCTTCCAATAAAAATAAGAAACAAGAAGAAAGAACTGAACATGTCTCTTTATGATAAATATTAAGCCCTTCCATGACATATAAGAAGGCAAGATGACACCTTCTTTTCCCGCCATAGCTATCTCCGACACATCTACAATTTTCCTAGTTGTTTTTGTCAGAATGGCGATACATAACTACTCTGAGAAAAGAGAGTGCGGGTTGGTGTCACATTTTTCGCATTTGGCAGCAAGTTGTCTATCTGTCTGCTTTCCACATGTAGCTTGTTATTGCGCAATTTTTTCTGACGTCACATAAGATACCAACAAGTCATCGCTTTTAGACACTTCGTCCACATCCTCCTCGCATGCTATGCTTTCTCACATTCCTCATCGCCGTATGCGGGCGACACGAGAAGCATGGAGCTGCACATTTTCCTGAGCGGATCTCTCGCATAGTTTTGAAAGCAGCGTACTTGATGTGCGAAATGGCGTTCAGAAGTAGAGCTGTACTTTTCGCAGAAATCGATGGGCTCTATACCATACAGCTAATAAATACGTTCATGTAGAGTGATGTGAAATTGCGCACGAAGATGCATTTCGTTAAGCTCCATCATTTTTTATTCCAGGGCCTGAGACATTATTACACCATTGTTAGTTATTATTACCTGGAGTGATTTCCATTTCCTTAATACAGTGACTACCGTACCACATCATAGAATCCGTCCCGTGAACCTCGCGATTAAACCCAGTGAACTAAAAGCTGTCTTACCTTTGGTGCTTCGGAATATGATTTGAGGGATACAGGTAGTAAAATACAGCATGGCGACGACTTTTCTCACACATTGTCTGAAACGCGAAATTGATAATTTTATGAGGTTATGTCATTAGAAAAAATGAAAGGTACGAGTGTTTGTTATGCATCGAAACGTAGACATTAGGCATAACAAATTTTGTAAATATTCAAATCCGGAAAAAAAATTTCGTAGTGTTACGTGTAAATGAATAAGCTTCTCTACGTTAACTCAAGCAGTAGTATGACCGGAAGACTTTCTATCTCTCTCGTAAAACCACCATACCCCCCTCCCCCCAAAAATCACAGCATATACACGGAGTGTATGATGATGAGTGGGTCGAAGCATCCGTCCATTCATTCGTTCTTGCTTCCGTCTGCTCATGCGTCCGTCTGTGCGACCGTCCATGCATATGTCTGTCTATCTGTCCGTACATCTAATGAACACTCCACGTACCGCCATCTCGCATTCATTTATAATATATCCAGCCTATAAAAGTACCGCCATTCAGCGGGCATTCCAAGTACTAAACAAGAGGTGGCTCTTACGCACTTACGACCTGTGCTTTGTGTCTCATAGCCACCTTTCACCGCCTTTAGTTCATGGCTATATACTTCTTCACTATACTTATGCTACTGGGAACCAACTCTCGCTAAACCTTGCTAAAACCAAGGAGATTACGCCCAACGAGTTTAACGTTGTAGCCCTTTCTGGTCAGATAGAACTCAAAGTACGTTCCTCTGATACTAGCTTTTTTAGTAAGCATCGAATGCAAGCCAAATTTTATTAAAGATTAAATCAGCAGTACTCGTGCTTGTAAAATATTTCATGAGAAATAGCTATCTATGATTAACGTGCGTGCCTTTCCTCCTCTATTCAAAACGGTGTGCGCGTGCCGCTCCTCTATACCGGCCGTGGAGGTGGCTATCTACCACTACGACGACGACTACATAAATCGTGGAAGCACGGCCTACGGCATAGGGAGCTTCACCCCAAGAAGTAAAAGTACGGAACAACGTGGTAATACTGGCATTTGAACACAAGCGCCCTTGTTCCGAAGGGGAGTGCCATAATACTATGCATCAAGAAAGCGAATGTCTCAATAATATGTATGCGTTGTGCCCTCGGATCAAAGCTACTGTACAAATGAAACACCCTCTATAAAGGCTTTGCGAAATTTCACAATAATGTTCTGGCTCAGGTTTCATTGTCTAAAAAATGTGATACGAATATGAGTCATGCGGTAGCGAAATTTTGACCACCTGACGTTCACAACCAAAAGGAAAACCGATAAACAGCTAGATGTAGCTCGAAAAGACCACGAAAAACACAAACATTTCTCAGACACAAAGCAAGCCAGAGGCCGAAAATTTCACACAACTTAGGCAATCGCACCCGCGACTAACTCATACCTAGGGTGGTTGCTCTACCAAGTAAGCTATTCAGAAAGCAATGAATTGGCAGCGCGCAGGAAAATCGGTCGACAACTGCAAACACACCGTTCTAAGCAAAAGCTGCCTTGGTGAGAAACCTGCATGTATTCTCTGCGTCATCATGCCACGAATGGGTGGTTAGCAGTTTTCATTTTTCAACCATTCCGCTACCTTGCAGGATGCCACAGAAGTGGCATGCTGATCTGCGAGCGTGCATCTATTTTCAACTACACAGGCCTCTCAGATTTTCACCTCCACGAAAAATACGACCGACCGCCGTGGATGGGATCGAAACCACGACCTCCGAGTCAGCAGCGGAGCACCATAACCAATCTGCCGCCTCAGAAGTTGGCTGAACAACAGTGCCCTCTAGGCTATGCAGAGTCGACATTAAGGATGGCGATCATCAGCGAAGCATACACTGATGTTCTTTCGCTCATAGCAATATTCACCTTCTAGTAGGCAACTTCACACGATGATGAGCGCGGGGAATATGGGGAGAGACGCCGTGCTCCCCGGAAATGTTTTAGGCATGGGAGCAACCTATTAAAAAATACAGTTCTCGCGCCCCTGGGCCCAAGAAAGGGCGGAACATCACGGTGTCCCAGCCCCTACTTGGACGCGGCCAGCGGCTTCCGCGGGTCCCCGATAGGGGTTCCCGCGAAAGCTCCTCAGGATCAAATAAAGTTCATTGTCTGTCTGTCTGTCTCGCGCCCCACTTAGACAAATCAGCAAGGAGATCACGCGTGCGTTGGTTTCGCATCATGTCAATACTCTGAAGTGACAAAGCCTTGTCACTTGCCTGCCGCCTTCGTGCGCCAACCTATTTAAGATAACGGTAGCCTTTCTCGAAGTGCGTTCGAGCCATCACAGATGAATAGCAATGTTTTCTATTTCACGATGTATCAAATATAGGGATAAAATCTTACCAATCTCCTATCACTTCAGAATTCAATAAACTTTGCAAACTGTTCAACTTTTCACAGGCATTATAAATTCAATGTCGTCAGCAATAACTGAGGAAATAAGCCAGCAAAGCATTATCTTTATTTATGCTTAAGAGTTGCTTTGGAGCCTATGTACTGATCATTTAGCCTTTACCAATCAGGGCACAGCGTGAGGCTGTTAGGAGAAACTTCTACGAGTTAGATTTATACGGCGACTGTGGTGGCATAGTTCTTGCAGTTCATCAAAAAAAAAACTGGTGCACGCCAGTGTGCGGGAATGCGGGTATGCACTAATGAGACCCACGAAAGGTCGTCGCTCGCACACACACTTGTACGAAGCGTTTATTCAGAATGCATGCTATCTCAGTTGTCGACAATCAGTCGTCTTCAGTTTAGAAGCATAAAATTACATGGAGGTCCTTGCAATTTCACCTTGCCACATTTCATCGTTGCCTTTCACTGTTTCACACAAGACGTCGTAACGCTTGCAGCAATGCAAGTGTTGCGCTGCAAAGCGTGAAGCTTGAATTCGCGGCAAGGAGTGATCAATCAGTAATGAGAGAGCTCTTCTGAATTCGTTACATACAGAATAATATAACCTGGGGTTTAACATGGCAATACAACGATACCATTATGAGGGACGCTGAAGCGGGAGGTTGCGGAAATTTTGAGCACCAAGGGTTCCTTATTATGAACCTGAATTTACAATCGGGAGTCCGAAATATGTCGCCTATATTAAAAATGCAGCCACTGTGGTCGGCATTCGATCCCGCAATCTTCGGTTCAGGAGTCGAGTAGCATGATCACCGTGGGGGGGGGGGGGGCGTGAGAAAGAAAGAAAAGTAGAAAAAAAGAATAACAAAAAACAAAGAAATAAAAAACAAAGATGATATAGGAGGTGTATCATCCCAGCACCACGATATAATTATGAGAGGTGCGGCTCTTGATGGCTCAAAAAATTTAGACTATCTGGTGTTGTCTAACAAATACTGACATCGCACAATGCACTGTTTTCTATCATTTCGCCTCCATCGAAATGCGACCACCGCAGCCGGTATTCCTGCCGTGACCTTTGGGTCAGCAGCTTAGCCCTATACAGCCATTGTTCCACACAGGCAATGAAAAAAAATTAAAACAGGGATAAAGGAAAATGATTGATCAATTATAGAAGCAAGAAAAAGATAGAGAGGAAAACGTCAGGCCGTCGACAGCTGGAAGAGCGGCCCTTCAGAGCCTTTTCTAAAAGCATTCTTCGGGTAGCTGCTACAAGCACACTTGCTCGGTACCCGCTACACACTAAATAGTCATAATTTTTGTGTAGTAGACCAGCATTCACGATGTTATTTTTTTTCATTCTTCAGAGAAGCGTGGTATCCGCTGTACACTTGTTAAAAACTTTGTGCAATTTTTTCTATGCAGTGGTTGATGACGATAAACAATTATGCCAGAAGTGGGTATAGGTGATCAAAAACAAGTTTTTCTTATGGGTTGCAGCATTGTACGACCCAATGTTTATGCCATCGCATTGTGTGACACCTGGTTGTTCAGTAGTTCTAAAACGCTTTAGTTCTCGCATTAACGCAACTCTTTTTGCGATATCGCTAGACCAGCTTAAAAATGAGTCCCAAGCACCAGCGTGGCTCAGTGGTCGAACATTGAGCTGGAACGAGCAGACCTGGGTTGAAATCCTATTATGGCCTTGGTGTTTTTATTTACTTAGTTTTTTCTGTTTCTTGTGATACTGATTACAGACACCGGCAGCGGCAGCGCACAACAACAACGACCCACGTGACTCATGTTCTGACCTCATAACAGCTTTCGCTGTAAAAGAAATAGCAGGATGCTTCAGCTTAGCCTTCAACAGTGGGTCATGCTAACGTTATCTAGCCTCTTTCGCATCGTCATCTTAACTACTAACCTGCTTGGCATTTAGGTGCATTTAGGTGTACGTTAAAGAACCCCAGGTGATAGAAATTTGCACAGCTTTTCACTACGGCATCTTCAATATACAAGTGGTGGTATTGAGACGTTCAAACTTAATATTAATTCATAAGTAGCGTGAGCATGAGTGTTTAAACGTTTCAGCAAACAGTGTTTGATGGATTGCAGCTTATAATACGTGCGAAAACGCGGTAAAATGAAGGTTCACGATTTCTTAGATGCACAGGCATGTCATCTTGTTACAAGGTCGCTATGAGTGTAGGAAGTTTTCTGCATTCCTTCTTTGCAAATAAACATCTGTAAAACGCGGTATTTGTAGTACCGATCCACCCGAATGATTTCTTGTTTAGTGTCACTGTTTTTGTTATTGCGCCGGGCTCAATATTAACAGTGTACTCATAACGTATTGTAGTCCCCCTTACTAAACTGCAATTATTAAATTGCGAGCTGGAAAATGCTTTATCAATTTGTAGCCTGGTTCTTGCAAGTTTAAAATTCCTAAAACAAGGTAGAACACCGGCGACTACAAAAAAAATTTCCGAGCGTTATCAAAGTGAGCATCCCAACTCAAATAACAGCAAAATACAACTACATGGAGTTTACGTGCCCTAACAAGTTCTACATTTTTAAATAGGAGACTGAATTCCCCAACTGAAAAGGTTTACTGATTTTAGCAAGGCATTTGACTATCTTAGGTATAACATTCTTCTGCATATAGCTATCATTGTATGTAATACGCAAACGTCTACTTGCTTTGAGAAAACCATATCTCGCGAATAGAACTGAGGGTGTATGTATTGACAACGTCATATCTTCCATCTTATCACTAAAAATAAAGTACAGCAAGGAAGTGCTTTGAGCCAGCTAATATCTAACGTATATATTGTGACAACAAAGCACGTTTATTCCAGACTATGGAGAATGATTGCGAGAAGTACAGCTCAGAGCCAAAAACAGGCGACCGACCTTCTCGCGAGCATGTGACGCCTCATCCTCGTCCTCTTCACGGGCCCACTGATACAACTTTTTATTTTCCCACTCGCAGACGGTGGCTACTGAGAGAGTCAGTAGGAATGTCGACGGTAATAGGGCTTAAGGCGTGACTTGTGTCGGCTGTGTGTTGCTAGACCACTGAGCGTTGCTTGTGACGCTGGAGATGGCGTACGTAACGACACTGTGGCTGTACAATTTTACAACTCATCGGGACTAGTAGGCCAAAACTTCTGGCACAGACAGAGTTTGTGGATAAGCGTTCAGAACCACAAAGGTCAGCTTTCGTGTAAAAAACAGCTGGTGGGTGTCCTACTGGTTCTTGCAGCGCTGTTGAGATGCGATGGTTTGGAGCCGTGCAACACGACGGGCTTCTTCAACACAGCGTAGTGCATTGATTCGGCAACGGACGTTTTGACATTCATCGATGGCGATAGAGTGAACTGCGAGGGGAACGAGCATAGCGCAGAAAAAAGGGCGAACATCCTATCATCTCGTGCTTCACGGTGCTGTACGCATACGTGATAGAAGGCAGCACTTGTTTACTTTTTTTGTGCTTGGCGCCAACATAAAGCGACAACATGATCGTTAGCGTCCTGTTAGTTAGCGTCCTGTTGGTGTGCTCTACGAGGTCATTGGTCTGTGGGTGATAAGAGGCCACATGGCGGTTTGGCTGGCAGACAGGCGAATTATCTCTTTAATCGACGTCTGGAACAATCTGACGTTTCTGGTTGCTCATGAAAATACATGGGAGGGTCATGACGTAGAAATATAAGGCAAATCATAAACTGCGACACGTGAAAGACTGTTGCTGTAATCACTGTCGCTGTTTTGCCGTAGTACGTCAGGTGGTCGACGCAGAGAAGACACGTCACTTAGCACTGACTGAACGCAGTAATAGACTTAGAAGGTTGACGACAACAACCTCGAAGAGAGAGATAGGCAGCGGAACGGGATGGAAAATTCTGCGCAGCGCGATCGTGGCACGCTTGCGACATTCACATTGTTCGCAACCCGCTACGTATTTTTCTGTGTCGCGTCACATCTTGGGTCAGTAGAAACTTCGCTGAACGCGATGAAACGATATGGCGAAGCTTTTGTGTCCACTGGTTGCGTCGTCGTGGCAGAATCGAAAAACATGGCAACGTAGTATGCGTCGAACTACCTAAAGCAAGTGCTCGACTTGGCCGAAATCGTTTCCGTAAAAGATGTCATCGTGAACTAGAAGATATGTTGAATTCGCGGTGGCAAACCGGTCCTCGTGGAATGGTACTCGTGCTGTGTGGCCCGCAACGCCGCGAGGCCAGCGAAATAAGAGGCAATAGCGGCGATAAACTGATAAAAGTTGTCAGCTACGCGCTCCGTGGTTGGTTGCGGAAGCTGTGACAGGCAGTCAACGTCTGCGAATCGGTTGAAACTCTTGTATCAGACAGAGAACTCAAATTGTTGTAGCAGTAGAGCCTACCACGCGACTCGGCCAATAGGTCACGTAGCTCAACCAAATAGTAAGGAGAGGATTGGTCGGTGATGGCTGAGGAGGGGATGTAGGGACAACACTTGTAGTTGTACGGTGAAAACGGCAGCGAAGCACTCGAGCTGAGTTCAATACACCTTATCGACCCAACGGTTGTGTAAGGGGGTAGGCTGCTGAAGATCCACCGCTGAAAGAAAATCTTTCGAGGTCGTCGGCGATGGACCTGGCCACTGCGCTGGCCACTCCTAATCTTTCGAATTGCCGCTGAACAGGGCGGCTTGCCATAACTCAGCAAGCACGCCACTTCATAGAGTCCTTCAGTTGTCATCGTTTTTTCTCGTGGCCTCTCGTTGCGGATTCCGAAAGTATTTTGCTGTACCTTCCCGAGGTGCCTCACGAAGAGTGGGCCAAGTCGGGAGACGCTCTTTCGTTTTGCCCCCTTCTTGGGCATTTTGTGAAGAAGATGCCCAAATAAATAAATAAAGCTTAAAATATGGTCATGTCGGCCCCTTTGTGCTCACATCGTAGGCAGCCAAGTGACGGTTGCAGCCCGGACCACAGGTAGTGCAGATCGTAGAGGTTGGGGAAAGTGCCTGTTTGAAGCCCCCTTAGGTTCACCGCCTGCGACCTGTCGAGACACAGTTGAGGTTCCCGATATATATTTCGGCCGCGTACCACCTCTTGGTACGCGGCCGACACCCCTTCGGCACACAGCAGTTGGCACACCTCTGTTTGCCTGTTACATCACTTCCTACTTCGGTTGTTGGAATAACATAGGTAGTGTTAGCAAAAACGATTTTGCCTGAGCCTGTGACCACTGGCGTTGCTCCGCTGTTGTATCAAAAACAACGCTGGTGGCTGCTCCTGCATGGCCACGTGCAAGTTGCTTGCGACAAGGTGGGCGCGCTCGTTGTGGTTGGGCGGGGTTTCATTGTGCCTTCGACTGTTCGCATGCGACTGTTGTGCCTGCGACTGTTGGCTGGGGGTGGGGCTAACTTTTTTGTAACAAATGTGCCTGGAGAACTACTTAAGAGATTTGTCCGTGATCGTGCCCGACATGAACTGGCATTACACTCCAGTTTTTTAAATGTGTACCTATGCTCCGACTTGCCGGGCGTACGGCTTGCATTGGCGACGACGTGTCGAGATGGTGACCGAGACTGACGCGGGGTAGGTGGCGTTAGGATGCACAAAGGCCCGGGTGTGTGTGCAGCTAGGTTTCTCTGCCGGCCGAAGAACTCCAGTTGTTTCGCTGGTAGGTGTGCCACTCGTTCATTGGGTTAAGTGCCTGGTTGCTATAGTCGGGCCATCGGCTTCGACACTACCTACAAGACTCGTGCAAACATCGTGGATAGCTGAGGAAATAATTCGGACGTAGATGACGTCATATTGGGCAAGTATTGAGCAACATTTGATGATATGTCTACGAACACCACACTGGTGTGACACGGGCCATACATGAGGCATAAGGAACGTCGCGGGCAGTTGAGGGTACGCGTCACACTATTTCCACTGACAAGCATAAGGCGTACGGCTGTTGCCGTTGCGCTTGCGGGTGATATAAGGTGACTCGACATAAAAAGACTCCGGTGGTCGAGGCTGAGGATAGCAGTTGGCATAGCTGCAATTGTCAGAATTTACAGCGATAATGACTGTGGATGGTGCATCGCATGGCCGGTCTCGGATACGGAAACATGGCGACGAACTTTCTCGCATACAAAAAAGGCAAATAATTGAAAAAAGGTCAGCAGGCAAAAAGCCTTGGCAAACATCGACAGTGCGCGATCATCGTGATATTTCCAAGGCGTTCGAACTTCGATATGATGCGACTAATCTTGAGGGTCTCAAAGGTTTGGGAGTGGCTGATGACATCAGGCAGAGAATCGGGACTATACTTTCTGATAAGGAAGTGGGAAACGGCTTCCGCAAATGCCTTTCAGAATGTGGCCCACCTTGTCCTTTTCGGTCATGTTGGCATGGACAGATTTGTACAGTATGAGTACCTCTTCAATTTGCATTGCACAAGTCTCACCACAAGCTTAAGATAGCTGCCACAACATTTGGCCTGCGTGTTTCTTCGTCGCGGGGTTGCCAAAGCAGGACTTCGTGATCTCCTTCCTGCATTGGCCAGAGGTTGTGAATCTTGAACCATGCTAGCGCTGTGAAGTCGAGCAATAGACCGAGGTGAGACATCTGCCTAGTGGCTCATCATCTACATTCTGGCTAACCATCTGCACCATCGCATATGCAGAGACTTATATATCATCTGCTCCGCAGACGGCATTTGGCTGCTTATTCGCTGAAGCGTTCGCAGTCCTCTGCTCAGCCCGGTGAGAACAATGGTGACCGACAGACGATATTCATCTGTTCTTGAAATCAGAAATAACCATTCAAAAACTGAACTTGTGTCTACTTGGGTTCATGTGGAATTTTGTTTTTCATAAAAGCATCGATAGAAATACTCCAGTTTTCTTGTAACAGACGACACTAGTGTTGCTACAGCGTGTTTGCTTTAAACACCCATGTTTATCAGATACACATAATTTTGCTTGAAAAAAAGATAACACCTAATATGAATGTAAAATATGACTTCTGTTGTACACATAAGGATCATAAGTTTACGCCCTATGTGCACTGCAGGACAAAATTATCTTTGAATTATCTCGGATTCACTCGGCCCTGTCAGGGCCTCCTAATTTCTTGAGCATGCACCTGCTTTTTGGCCATCGCTGCCCATGGCCAAGTTCTCAAAGGCATTCAGGCACTCCGATGACCATAGTCAGTCCTTCGCATCACATGACCAATCCCAGTCGTATAATGCTATACAAATCCAATTATGAGCTTTAGTGATGAACACGAAATATTTGTCAGCACGTTCTTGCTTTTTTGTTTCATGCCAAAAAAATAAGTCCACCCGGGCCAAGCACTAATCTACATATTTTCGGACAGCAAAGTACATACACTGCTCAAGCGAACAACGGCAGTACCGTATATTCATCTGTTCTTGAAATCAGAAATACCCATTTAAAAACTGAACTTGCGTTTACTTTGGTAGACGGAATAATGGTTTTCACAAAAGCATATCTATGGAAATACTCCAGTTTTTCCTGTAACAGACGGCACTAGTGTTGCTAAAGCGTGTTTGCTTTAAACACGCGTGTTTTCTCGGATACGCATAATTTTGCCTGAATAAAAAGATAACAGTTAATTATATAATTGATCATACTTTTTTTTCAAAACTTGACTCCAACTTCAGGATGCAATCATTACACGGGATAAATTTCCCGTGAATAAATATTCCTAGAACCGAAAACGCAAAAAAAGCCGCTTATCGGAATTCTTACGATAGCTATCATGAACATAACGAAAAATAAAAGTAAATTAAGGCCTACCTTTGTAATAAAATGAACGTATTACGCAGGAGCTACATGCATGGCACAATGCTTTTTTATTTTTTAGCTCTCTGACCTCCTAACGTTCATTCAGACTCCGAAGTGTCACTGGTGTCACTGCCGTCACCGCATGATTCCCTGCCGGAACCGGCAGTGTCTTCACTGCCCCACAGAAGTTCATCTTCCACTCCGTCGAGCACGTTGGAAATTCCAGTCTTTTTGAAGCACTTGACTACCACCTCGTCGGCAGCGCGGTTGCCCTGCTCTATCAAGCGCCTTCAGCTTGAACGCGGCAGTAAAGCTCGCATACCACCCCATGGTGAAACGGCGCTTCAACTGGCGATCACAAAGCGCACACACACAAAAAACGTGGTCTCAGGAAAAAGAAAATATTGCTGCGGGATGAATACAGGTCGACCAACAGGTGCCCACCGCTTTGACAGTGCGGGATGTCAAAACAAACATGGCTGCTGACGGGCGAAGCGACCGCATTTTTTTTCTTCTTTTCGTCAGTTATGGAGGTTGTGAGTACGTCACGCGCGTCAAAGCAGTTTCTTCCATTTAAATAAGGAATTCTTTCATTTAAATCACTAAATATACAGCATTAGCGTAGTGATGCCTGCTTTCAGATCACAGAAACAATGATAGGCGCGTTGAGATGCCACAGACATAAAAACACATGGCAGGCATTGAGTGAAAACTGCGGCATTTGCCCTAACTGCAATCCTAAATGGCACGTTTCTGCCAACGGTGGGCAAAAAATTAAGAATATGTTTGGTGCGTGCAGTTGGCGAGTTTCGAAGAGTTTTTAACACAACATTTGACAGATAATAAAAGCGATGATCATCGGCTAGACTTGGCACACGACATATCGATGCGGCAAGTCCAGGGTGCGATCATTACGCGGGAAAAAGTTGAATTTAGGCGACAAAATTTAGGGGTGTGTTCAATACGCGAGTAAAAACGGTAATTTTTTTCACAAGCACAAGCGGTGATATCAGTAACATTGATTTTTTCTACTTTGCGACCAACATCCTATATAATGTAGGAACTGCATTTCAATTGTACTGTTTTTTACACACGGTATTCTGCTTTTTGTGTATGAATGAAACAGACTGGAACCTGAAAAAAAGCCGTTGGCAAATTCACTTGCACGTGGTCTATTTGAGTAGCCGTTTGGATTGAATATGTTGGCGCTCAGATTAAATCTTTGTCACATGAAATAAATAGCTTAGCGCTCACATTATTTCAATGGCGGGTGGATTATTCAAGCGGGCGCCTGGATTAAAGTAAGCAGAAAAACCTGTAGTCGTGTACGTAGATTTTTCTTATGTTTTTATCTTACCATAATTATTTATATGAAGTATACATGAACTTCACCCAACAACCTTTGTACCTCCTTTTCCATATGAGGCGTACACTAAAGAGAAGTCACAATTTTCATGTATTGAGCAGTCAGTTATTGATGCGTTAAGACGATGGCATTAGGAGGTTGCTTAGCTCAAATTATGGTGTCAGCAGCGGTGTTGGCGTCGGTGTCGGCGTTCGTGTCGGCGTCGTTGGCTGTGAGTGATGCGTGACATGAAAAATGGGGGCAATGCAAATAAGATAAATAAATTATGAAAAATGGAGCAGAATGTGGACATAAGCAGGGTTGCTTGGGTCTGAGTGGAAATCGAACCCGGGATGTTTTCGTGGCATGCAATACATGGCAATACCTATGCTTGTGAAATACAACGAAAAGAACTTCCTCTGCTTCGAAATGCAGTGAGAGTGGCTTTCACGCTTCCCAAACGCGCGCATCTTCCATAAATGTTTCACAGTGCAGCATGAAATCATCATCATAATCAGCCTGACTACGTCCACTGCAGGACAAACGCCTCTTCCATGTTCCGACAGTTAAGTCGGTCCTGTGCTTGCTGCTGTCAATTTATACCCGAAAACTTCTTAATCTCATCTGCCCACCTAACCTTCTGTCTCCCCCTAACCCACTTGCCTTCTCTGGGAATCCAGTCAGTTACTCTTAATGACTAACGGTTATCCTGTCTATGCGCTACTTGCCCGGCCCAAGTCCATTTTCTCTGCTTGATTTCAACTATGATATCCTTAACCACTGTTTGTTCCTTTATCCACTCTGCTCTCTTCTTGTCGCTTAAGGTTACACTTACCTTTTTTTCTTTCCTTTGCTCGCTGCGTCATCCTCAATTTGAGCTGAACCCTCTTTGTAAATCTCCAGGATTCTGCTCCGTAGGTAAGTACCAGCAAGATACAGCTGTTATATACCTTCCTCTTGAGGGATATTGGCATTCTAGCTGTCACATTTGAGAGTGCTTGCCAAATATGCTCCACCCCATTCTTATTCTTTTAGTTACTTCAATCTCGTGGTTCGGCTCTGCGGTTATTACCTACCCTAAGTAGACATACTTTTTTGCAACTTGAAGTGCACTATTACTTATCTGGAAGCGCTGCTATCTTCCGAGGTTGTTGTACACTAATTTCATTTTCTGCGAATTATTTAAAAACCCACCTTTCTGCTCTCCTTGTCTAACTCCGTAATCATGAGTTGCAATTCGTCCCCTGAGTTACTCAGTAATGCAATGTCATCGGCAAAGCGCAGGTTACTAAGGTATTCTCCACAAACTCTTATCCCTAGCTGTTCCAATTCTAGGCTTCTGAAAACCTCCTGTAAACACGCGCTGAATAGCATTGGGGAGATTGTGTTTCCCTGTCTTACACTCTTCTCGATTCGTATTCTGTTGCTTTCTTTATGAAGCACTATGGTAGCAGTGGACCCTGTGTAGATTTATTCCAGAATGTTTCTATATACTTCATCTACGCCCTGATTCCGCAGTGTCTGCATGACGGCTAATATTTATACTGAATCAAACACCTTCTCGTAATCAATGAAGGCTATGTATAGTGGTTGGCTATATTCTGAGCATTTTTCTATTACCTGAGTGATAGTATGAACGTGGTCGATTGCTGAGTAGCCTGTTCGAAATCCTGCTTGTTTCTTTGGTTGATTGAATTCTGATGTTTTCTTTACTTTGTTAGCAAATATCTTTGTAAATAGCTTGTGTACTACAGAGATCAAGCTGATTGGCCTGTAATTCTTCAAGTCCTTGTTATCTCCTTTCTTATGTATTAAGATGGTGTTAGCATTCTTCCAAGACTCTGGTATACTTCCGGTCAGGAGACACCTCGTAAACAGGGTGGCTAGCTTTTATAGCACAATCTGTCCTCTATCTTTTAGCAGATCTTATGTTACCTGATTCTCACCAGCAGCTTTGCCTCTTTGCATGCTCTCCACAGCTTTTCTGACTTCTATCTATACTGGTGGGGTGTCATCTGAGGTACTGCTAGTTCTTATAGTATTAAGGTCGTGGTTTTCCCGGCTACTGTACAGTTAAAACTCCTCCGCTGTTATAACCATCTATCCATATTGGTAGTTATTTTGTCTTCTTTGTCTCTAAGTGCTAAGTGCAATTTTTGCCCATTTCAAGTTTCCTCTTCACCGCTTTGATGCTTCCTTCGTTTTTCAGAGCGTGCTCAATTTTTCATATGTTATACCTTCTTACATCGCATACCTTACGCCTATTAATCAACTTCGAAAGCTCTCCCACTTCTCTTTTGTTTCTTGTACTTGAGACTTTCATGATTTGACGCTTTTTATTGAGATTCTTCGTTTCCTCAGAAAGCTTGCCAGTGTCTTGTCTAACTACTCTGCCTCCACCTACCACTGGACACGCCGTAATGATACTTGTCAGATTATCATTCATTGTATCTATGCTAAGGTTGGTTTCCTCACTAAGAGCCGAGTACCTGTTGTGAAGCAAGAATCTGAATTTCTGTACTTTCCTTCTCAGTGCTAGCTTATTGATTGGCTTCTTGCGTATCAGTTTCTGTTGTTTCTTCTTCAAGTCTAGGCGAATTTGAGACCGTACCATTCTATGGCCACTGCATCGTACCTTGCCAACCACTTTAACAACCTGCACAATGCCTGGGTGTGCACTCATTATAGTCGATTTCGTTCTTATTTTCGCCATTTGAGCTCCTACATGTACATTTGCGGTTTCCTCGTTTTTGGTAGAAGATGTTCGAAATTCGTTATTATTGCGTTCTGCCAATTCTACTTGTAGCTCTCCTGTGGCATTTCTAGTACCGATGCCATAATCTCCTACTGCCTGGTCTCCAGCGTGCTTCTTTCCTACTTTTGCATTAAGATCTCCCATCAGTATAGTATACTGTGTATTTACCTCACTCATTGCGATTCCACGTCCTCCTAGAAGCTTTCAACTGAAGTGTCATCATGGCTGGATGTAGGCGCGTAAGCCAGAACCACTTTGATGCTGTGTCTCTTATTCAGTTTAATTACGATACCTACCACCCTTTCTATATTGATATAAATTCCTCTAGGCTGCCAGCTATGTTTCTATGAATCAGGAACCCCACTCCCGGTTCACTTCTGTCAGCCAAGCCCTGATAGCAAAGGACGTGCCCATTCTGTAGCACCGTATTGGCCTCATCTGTCCTCCTAACCTCACTGAGCCCTATTATATCCCATTTAACACCCTCTAGCTCCTCAAATAGTACAGCTAGACTTCCCTCACCAGATAAGGCTCTAGCGTTAAACGTTGCCAAGTTCAGGTTCCAATGGCGGCCTGTCCGGATCCAGAGATTCTTAGTTCCCTCTGCTGCGTTGCAGATCTGACCGCCGCCTTGGTCAGTTGCTTCGCAGCTGCTGGGTACTGAGGGTGGTGAGTTAATTGAAATTTTGAAATAATTGAAAATATGCAGCATCATATATTGCAGAAATAATGCGTGGTACATGCGTCCGTTTCCAACAGGCGTCGGAATATGTGATTATCATATCATAATGGCTCCGTGGTTGAAAACCAGTACCCCCTTACGAAAGGCACGCACGCTAATGCACATACTCCCTCAAGGCCATGTATAGTGGGTGCATAGCCAATTCGAAAAGGTTTCTTGCACTAAGTGTTTGAAATACGCACTAGGAACAGGATGTTGCTATCGCAGTCAACTCCTAAAGGCGAAGCTTTGGTGTCACATAGATTTTTTTTCACATGGTCTCGTCATGCCATGTAGATTTCGGTATTCATATTATTCGGCCATAAAAGCACGAGGACATACGCAGCCAGTGTTATATACAGACCGATAGGTATGCTCTGGACACCTTTATTCGCCATCCTATGCTTCGTGCGCTGTAAGTCGGGCCTAAACTATTTGTTACCAGCTTCACGTGTGCTAGCCCTACCACCAAAATGGTAAACTGAACCAAATTACCACAAATTTCTGTGAAAGCAATGCCTCTTTGCATGTTATGCAATACAAGTGAAGGAGAATGTTTCAATCAATATGGCCTCTACAAAATCAGTGCCTCCACTCTGATCAGCAGCTAAACATCAAGGCAACCTACAAAGCGTCAGTTTTCGATGGCCCACTTACTAACCTCCTCGCCACTATATCCAGTGTGTTTTCGTCGCTTCCTAAGAAGCACGGCAGCACGTGACAACTTGCTTGCGATGAGTGCTACGCACTGGTACCACTATCATCTCAAGCCCTTCCATCTGACTGCTTCCAACCCCGTTGAAGGACGCCTGATGGCTCGACGTCTGCCATTTATGAGCATTTGGCATTTGACTCAAAGCAACGGCCAGTATGGTATAAAGGGGCATTATTATTATTATTACGTTAAGTTTTATTGGCGCAAGGGCATCTAAGGCCAAAGAGCGCCAGTACAAGTGTTGTTTCAATTCGGTTATTAGTTTAAAAATTAAAACAAATGAATAAAACATGATTAAATATTAAAACAAATATCTACGAACCATATAAATTGCAGTATATTTAAAAGAATGTCACTTTATTTAAAAAGGAATGTCACTTTGCTAAAACCTTCATTTTGTTGGCTGAAATCTGTGCTGATAAATTTGTCTGCAAGGCCCAAGACCCTCGCAGCTGAGGTCCTTGCCTGAGCAAGACCTGCGAAGGCTAAGACATACTTTTTATGCACCAGGCAGTACCTCACACTTGAGACGCAGCTGGTGCCTAGGATGGAATGATATCATTGTTAAAAATTTCACTTTTGCAAGATAATGAAGAAGTCTCTTAAGGTCGACCACTGCATCAAGTGATAAAAACAGCACTGGATGAAGTGGGATATGATGTCGATAGAGCTCCCTGAAATGGGTCAGTCGTGCTTGGTGAAGCACAGGACATTGTATGAGAACATGCACAACGGTTAGACTCTCTCCACAGTGTATACATGTAGGTGGATCAGTGCCTGTCAAAAGGTGTTTATGTGTGGCATAAGTGTGGCCTATTCTGAGCCGTGTTAGAGTGACTTCAGCGAACCTGTTGAGTTTTTGGGGGATAACTTTCCTCAGCTGGGGTTTTACAAGGTGGAGTTTGTTGTCGACTTCTCTGTCCCATTCAGCTAGCCAGTGGTTGCGTAGACCTCTACGTACAACAGGTTTTAGATCTACACCCGGAACAGAGGTTATATCTATTGTTTGCCGACCAGCGGCTTCTCGTGCATTCTTGTCCACTATTTCATTGCCCGCAATTTCAGAATGACCTGGAACCCAGCAAATAACAATAGAAAGTTTTAAGTTGTAGGCTGCATAGATTCCGTTAAAGAGCTTGTTGAAAGTAGGGTTCTTGCTGTACTTGCCACAAGACAGGGCCCTGACAACACTTAAAGAATCTGTGTACACTATAGACTTTTGTATCTTGTGTTGTTTAATGTGTTGTATAATAGGCAGGATACCATAGGCTTCCGCTGTGAAAATGCTGGTATGTGTATGCATGGTTCTGGTGTCCGAGAACTTTCGTCCATAGGCTGTACAAGATACAGATGTTTGAGATTTTGAGCTATCAGAGAAGAACGCGGTTGAACGATATTTGTGTTCAAGGGCCAAGAAATGTTGCTGAATAAGTGCACTTGGACAATTTTCCTTTATGATGTCTTTGAAAGACCAGTCACAAGTGACTGGACATTGCTGCCAGGGAGAGATGTGTTCGACATGGTCACTTTCCGCCAAGTCATTGAAGAAAATTGCAAGTTTTTCTACTGCAGGTCTTATTGCCAATGGAAACGGTGGGGCGATAGAAGGACGGTTTAGGTATAACTGGGTAGTAGACACATCGTTCATAAGTGTTTTACATGGGTGCTGCTTCAGAGACATGATCTTAACTGCATAGTTGACTCCTAGATACGTGCGCTGATAGTCTAGTGGCCACTGATCTGACTCTGCATAAAGGCTTTGAATAGGGCTGGTACGGAAGGCACCAAGTGCAAGAATGATACCTAGGTGGTATACAGGGTCCAACATTTTCAGTGCTGTCCTTGAAGCTGACTGATATAGTATGCATCCATAGTCTATGCATGACAGAACCAGGCTTCGAAACAGAGATATGAGACAGTGCCTGTCTGTTCCCCACGACTGATGCGATAAAATCTTTAAAAGGTTCATGGTCTTGAGACATTTTAACTTCCGCTGTTTTATGTGCTGGATGAAGGTGAGTTTGGAATCGAAAATTACACCGAGGAATTTTGGTTCTTTCGTGATGACTATGTTTTGTCCATTCATTAGTATGCAGGGGTCAGGATGCACACCTCGTCTTCTCGAGAACAGCACACTAGTAGTCTTGTCAGTGTTAAACTTAAAACCATTCTCGTCAGCCCATTTTGCAAGTCGGTTAACAGCTAACTGTATCTAGCGTTCGCATACAGTCAAGTTACACGATTTGAAACTAATTTGAATGTCGTCCAAGTATAGAGAGTACGATATCGCAGGTGGAATAACAGAGCGAAGAGAGTTCATTTTACCTATAAATAGTGTGCAGCTTAATACTCCTCCCTGCGGCACTCCATTTTCTTGAAGAAATGTGCGCGATAACACAGTACCTATTCTTACACGAAACTTCCTTTCAGACAGGTAATCTTTTAAGATGTAAACAACCTGCCACATATTCCGAAAAACAGTAGATCTTGCAAGATTCCATATCGCCAGGCAGTATCATATGCCATCTCAAGATCGAAAAAAACAGACAGACAGTATTGATTGTGTACAAACGCGTCACGTATATACGACTCGAGGAGGACAAGATTGTCGGTCGTGGATCTCGCTGTTCGGAAACCAGACTGGCACGGGTCCAATATGCCATTGTACTCCAAGTAATAGACCAAGCGGTGGTTAATCATTTTTTCAAATACTTTGAGTAGGCAGCTTGTGAGGGCGATAGGCCTGTAACTATTTACCGAAGAGGGATATTTGCCCTGTTTAAGGATTGGTAGTACTATTGCCTCTTTCCAAGCAGAGGGTAATTTGCCGGTACTGAAAATCTTGTTGTAAAGAGCTAAAAGGCAGTTTAGGGTTTCATCAGGGAGATTTCTGATCATTTCATAAGTAATTGTATCAGAACCAGGAGCAGAACTCCCACAGGAACCAAGGGCGAGCTTCAGTTCATATACTGTTAGTGGTTTATTGTATCCGTCTGATCGAGGCTTGTTCCGGCACAGAGGTACACTTTCAGCTATGCTTTTGTGGCGTAAGAACTTAGTGGTATGGTTTTTTGAGCTTGACATTTTCTCGAAGTGTACGCCAAGAGCGTTTGCCTGTTCTTCTATTGTATCACCGCAGTCATTCACCAAAGGGAAGGGATTTGGGCCTTGTCCTTTGAGTTTATGCACCCTATTATAAACCTTGCTGGCGTCTGTGTAGGAGTTTATTGAGGATATATAGCGTGTCCAGCTTTCCCGTTTGGCTATACGGCGAACACGCCTGCCATTCGCTTTGCAACGTTTAAAGGTTATCAAGTTTTCTGCTGTTGGGTAGCGAGAAAAAAACCCTCCATGCTTTGTTTTGCCGTTTTTTAGCAATTTCACACTCCCGATTCCACCATGGCTTTGCGTTAACCTTATCATTCCTGGACTGCGGTATGCACTTTTTTGCACAAGTAAGAACGTATACCGAAATATAGTTCGCCATCTCTTCTACTTCCAAATGGTCTACCTCTTCGAGGTGTAGTGTACATAGCTCTCTGAATTTCACCCAGTTTGCAACATGAAAGTTCCACTTTTTGGGATAAGACGGCCGGTCATCCCGTTGTTTTGTTGCTAAAAGAGTTGGAAAATGGTCACTTCCATATGGATTATTAATAACTTTCCAATCTAAGTGAGGTAGGAGTGACGGTGACCCAATGTCTAAATCTATGCATGAATATGTATTGTGTGTGGTACTGAAGTATGTTGGCTCTGCCTTATTGAGCAGGCAGGCTCCGGATGCGAGAAGAAAGTTTTCTATTGCACGACCTCTCGCATCACATTTGGTATCACCCCATAGCAAACTGTGAGCAATAAAATCTCCAATTAACACATAATGTTCTGGAAGCTGATCAATAAGCTTTTCGAACTCTGTTTGATTGAATGGTTCGTCAGGGGCTATGTAGATCGAGCAGATAGATATAAGACGGTTGAATAGAATAGCGCGAACAGCCACAAGCTCCAGAGAGCTTTGTAGCACAATGTGCTGGCATGCAACGCTTCTTTGTGCAATGATGGCCACACCTCCAGAAAAGAAATTGCCACTATTTCGATCTTTACGAAAAAAACACATATTGATTCAAGAAATTCACATGAGTCGACTTTAAATGAGTTTCTTGAACACAGAACACTTTTGGCTGATAGTCATTAAGCAAGTCTTTGATATCATCTAGGTTTTTAAATAGGCCTCTGGCATTCCACTGTAGTATTTGTGTGTCCATTTTAGGTGTATTTTGTGTTCTGTGCTCAAGGATGGAAAGTAAGCTCACGGACCCTTTCCAGGGGCCATGCACACGAGATTTTTCTTTTTTGGATCGGTCGACAGAGTCGCGTCGATCCCTAGGCGCTAGCTGCGCCCTCACACTCGGTGTTGTGTCCATTGCCTCTTGCGAGGCGCTGGACACGCGCTCTTGCGAGCGCTGCATTTGTTTTGAGGGCCTCGCCTCTAAAGACAAGGCCTTCGCAGCCCCCAGCCCGGAGGCTGGCGGGTCCTTCTTCAATGGCGGAGCAGCACTGGCTGCAACCGCCGAGGGGGCAGAAGGCGTCACCGCCGGCGCACTACGCGTGTGCCAGACAGGCGCCGGGGGCCGTCGTGGCGCTGCCCCCTGACGCGCCACTTCGGCAAAGCTGGTTTCTGGCAGGTAGGACACCTGCCTTCGTGCCTCCCTAAATGAAATGTTTTGTGTTACCTTAATCGTGACAATTTCCTTTTCTTTCTTCCAGCTTGGGCATGACCGTGAGTATGCGGCATGTTCCCCGTTACAATTCGCACAGTGAGGAGAGTTTTCACAGGCATCGGATGTGTGTTCGTCAGCACTGCATTTCGCACAAGTTAGTCGGCCTCGGCAGTTCTGAGAACTGTGGCCGAATCGCTGGCATTTAAAACATCGGAGAGGGTTCGGTATATATGGCCTCACTCGGAGCTTGATGTACCCAGCCTCAACGGAGTCGGGCAGTACACTTGAATTAAAAGTAAGTATCAGGTGCTTAGTCTGGATTTCTTTGCCATCACGCCTCCTCCTAATTCGTTTCACGTTGATGACATTCTGTTCGCTAAAACCCTCCAGGAGTTCAGCCTCCGTCAGCCCTAACAGGTCATCATCTGAGACAACGCCACGGGTGGTGTTCATGGTTCGATGTGGGGTTACTATTAATTTGGTATCTCCAAATTTCACTAGATTACACAATTTTTCATATTGTTTCTGGTCGCGGAGCTCTAACAGGAGGTCACCACTTGCCATTCTCGATGCTTTATAACCTGGGCCAAAGATTTCTGTCAAAGACTTCGAAACAAGAAAAGGTGAAATTGTTCTCACTGGTTTGCCGGGTGTGTCAGCGTGGACAACGTGAAATCGAGGAAAGGATACTCTCTGGTGACCATAAAACTGGAAGACTTCATCGGTGCGCCCTCTTTTCTGAGGGCGATCAGGGAGTGGGGGAAAGGAACTAGCCATAAGAAAAGGTTTCTTTTCGGCAGCGATGCCAGCCACCCACCATGGAGTCCTACAAGGGGACGCTGAAGAGTCTGGAAGCACAGGCCCTGCAGACGCCAGCTGTACACCACCACTATAACCGAATATGGTGTATCCAAGGTAGGATAGCCACACAGGGTTAACCCTTGCCGCCAGGAAACACGGAAGTCAACGGAAGAGAGTAGAGGACAGGAAAGATTTAAAGTAAGAGAAAAGACGAAGATGTGAGGGGGAGACAGGAAAAGGCGACTGCCGATTTCCCCTGGGTGGGCCAGCCCAGGGGTGCCGTCTACGTGAAGCCGGGGCCAAAGGGGTGTGTTGCCTCTGCCGGGGGGCCTTAAAGGTCCAATCACCCAGCGTCGGCTCAACCCCCAGGATCCCCTTTTCCCCGGACACGGCAAAGCCACGCACGGCTAGGCGTGGGAGGGGGTCAAAACTCCCCCGTTAGCTCGGGTCCGTGGTGTCGCTACACACCAAACGCCTACTTGCGCAGGCGCTCCTGCGGGGGGTATATAGGGGCAGGTGATTAAAGTTCCAATTGATGTGGCGTTGTCCCGGCACTGTGTATTACCGGCGCGGGAACGTCTCTGACAACAATGCTTTTGACGTATACATCATGCATCTACTCATCAACAAGCCTTCATACAGAAATGGTCTCGCCTAGAAACACCCCTTTCGCCTCCGGGCAAGCTCCTGTAACATGGCAGTAAGTTTTTCGTTATAATAATGTGTTGATAATGTTGATGGCTGTTTGCGCCACCTGGGCCAAATCAACTTCAAATATAATATGCGCATTTCAGGGAGGTAAGCGTAATGCAAAGCAGAATGTACGTATCAGTAATTTCATTGTCAACGTCATTGTTTTACAGGAAATGTCTACATCTAAGCGCTATGTTTGTTGGTTAGTTGAAAGATATATCTGAGCATGTTAAAACGTGGGAATGGGAAAGAATGGACCGGTTATTTTCCGACAGCAAAGCTTGAATACCCCGAGACGTCACAATCTACCTGCAACTTTCATACCATCAATCACTTAACACACCCAGAAAGTCTCTAAATGGCCAAAAGACTAAATGTACAAAACAAAATGTGCGATTCACCTATAAGGGTGTTTCTGTCTCGTCACATATTTCGGTAGACTGTTCGTAAGAGAACTTCCAATACTTTTCTGTTATCGTTAAGTTACCTACAGTCTTCACTGGTTTTCAAAGCCAAATCGACAGCGCTCCCGTATTCATTCCTTATGTTCCGCCTTTTTAAAAACACCACCAGTCTTGCGATTGGTAGAGTTCGCGCGCTATACTGATCAGTCATTTGCGCAAGAATACCTGATAAACCACTGTGTACTTGTTTTTTTACCAATATTCGCCATAAGTTGGGTACGCAACTAAGTTATAATATGAAGCTTAACATCTCCCTATAGCTGCGTGGTATACGCTGCTTCTCATCTTCAAGAACACAAAATGTTTATGAAAATGCACGTACCATAGCGTATGCGACGAAGAAAATTTGGTCTTGCGTATACGTCTCCATACCCTGGATGACGATCAGCTTGTACAACTCTTCGTATCTTGTCATGAACACTCGGTAAGCCTGTAACAATAGAAGGTTTGGTCGCTGATTCCATCGGTAAATAAGTTTGTTGCAAATAGTTAGATTGATGAAATGCGTGAACATGCTGACGCTATGGCAGCAATTTTAGAAGGTTCAACTGTGCCACCTGTCGAAATGGTGAAACTTAGTGCAACAATCAGGTCATCGGCTTGTAAGCATCTGCGCTAATGAAACACTCCAGCAGGCGTCACACTCAGTAGAATTAGAGCACGGCAGAAGAGCGCCTCTGGCTGCACGCAACCAAAATAAGCGCACTTTAGGTAAAAACCTGGTTTCTCGCGAAAATGATATTTTCCAAACCGGCTTTCCAAACGTATTACGAGAATACTGCAGAGAATTTCTGAAGTGTGAACAATATAGTAAATGTCTTTAGAAAAAAACTGTACACTGCACAAATATTAGGGGGCTCAAAAAGGAACCACAGAAGCAAACGCTGGATGTTAGAGATTCACGGAAAAAAATACCAAAATGCCGCACCTCAGATATCTTAGAGCCACATAAAGGAACTAGGTAGGATAAGTGACACAGTGCAACGAAGAAGGATATCGATTGGAAGAGCCCGAAGTGCTAGACAAACCCAAAACGTAAGAGTCGCTTCGTTTCAAATTAACATCCAGAGGATTTCCGCAGTGACTAAAAGTATCAAGGGTGTGCATTCAAAGCAGGGCTGGTATACTTGAAAAAATCTAACGGGAAAAGGCCCAAAGAAAAATTCCTAAACGCGCTGCCTGAGTATAGACGGGGTGCCCGTCAGCGTTATTCGCGAACTAAAACACAGCGCTAACGTCGGTCGAAAAAGTGCTAAAGTCGGTCAAAAAAATTGCTGCAGATCTACGAAATCACTGCTGATGATGGGGCGAAGCAGCGCATCGGATCATGAATTGTGGCCTGACTAGTTGGTTCGGTTAACAGCCTTTAATTTTTTGCTTGTTAACATTTTGTTCTCCGATACGCTATGATTGATAGGTGGTTAAATATTGGTGTTTTTATGGTTTTATGGCCTTTCGAATCTTCTGGTTACTATTCACCGTTGTTTTGTTTTGTTCAAATGTTTTTGACGTGGCCATTTTGCCATTTTAATAATATTACCATCCTCTATTTTGTTCTTTGTAACACTTCGCTCTGTCTTATTCTTTCATCGATGAGTGGCGAAATATAGGTGTTTTGCAGTGTTCAAGCTTTTTTACTTTTTAAGGCATGCACGCGCACAGATGTTTAGCACGTGCCCATGGACGAGGAACCATGGCAAGGCGAGCCTAGACGACAACGGCAACACATTGTGTGGCTCAAAAGTGATTCGCGCTACACCGTGGCAGTTCCCACGCACTATGAAAACTGATACAATGAGAGTAGTGAGCTGAATACAACGCCTTGTATGTCTTTGAGGTAAATGAAATCTTGCATGCTATGACATTACTTTTCTACACATCGTATGTTCGTTGTGTGCGCATACATGCACACTTTAGTGTAAATCATGCTAGTGCATGAAACGCATATATTGATATGTAGAATGCATTACCCGTCATTCATTTTCATGAAGCAATCAAGTCATCTCGTGCAGACTACTTATACAATTCCCAAAACGGCCGGAAGCGCAGCAACACATTGTCATGTGATTCATGTCGTACGTGAGATGTACATTATGGTTTTCATTATAAGACCTGTCATTTATTTTGCCCATATTGCCAGGTCAGACAATACCGAATATGGTACATGTCAAGCAAGTGAGCAAGCATGGTGGGGTCTCACGGCACGGCCCCTTAATTTCAGCACACCCGATTGAGTTGTGAATTTGCTGTGAAAAACTATTCCATGCAAAAAATGATCACTGCAGAGCGCGAAAAAAAATTCCAGGTACAGAGCGTCATGCATTAACTAAACTTCTAGCAATGGGAAGCGAAAAGCACCTTCAAATACCATTCAAAGTCACCAACGGCCTCTACAAAAAAGGATAATAAATTGCAAAGATATCCCTTTAAATAGAAATCCTTAGTAGTATGTGACGCAGCCATAGGTCAATTCACAGTTGTGTAAAGAGGAGCTCGTTATTCAACATAGCCGCTTTGCGAACCTCTTATCCGTCGCACTTATGCTCACGTCTTCATTCATTCATAATTTGTTCACACACGCACACACACATACACACACGCGCGCGCACATACGCGCACACGCACAAACACACACACTTGCTCGCACACACACACTTACACACACACACACACACACACACGAACACACGCACGCACACACACATACACACACGCGCACACACGCACACACACACAAACACGCACACGCACACACGCACACGCGCACGCACGCACAGCTGTGTGTGTGAGAAAGAAAGGAGTAACCGCTTTCATTACACAGAGCAGCCCAGCGCCACTCGCGGTCTTCACTCGTACCTGAGCACGCACAAGAGGGGAATGTGCGCTCTTCCGCAGAGCTGTCTAGTGGGTGCTCGAAGTACTAGCGAGGCTACGATGAAAAGGTGTAAGACCCGACCATAAGCTGCTTCGTATGCATTAGGCGCAAAGGCAACCAATTCACCATATTAGGACCATGTACCTCGCTAGCGTGGTATCAAATGCAAAGCCATGTAGCAATAGGGGTTATGATGTAGTGGCTTTTGCAGCACACAGTATCATTCGGTATTTTACGCCCAGACGACACAGTGACGCACTCTGCGCAGCTTCCAACTCGTTATCGCCCAGCACGGCGTATTTTGGCGACACGGTGCACTGCTTTTTCGTTAAACCACAGCGCCTCTATAGCGTCAACTAAGGTATAAAAATAGGCTGCCCGGCTAGAACATTTATCATTTTCTGGCTACTCAGACAAGCGCAGCATCGGCACACTCTCCCGCTGATGCATCTAATCGAGTGAACAGTCGTTGCATTCAATATTGGGATACGTCCTTCAGCAGACCTGCATACCACACCCCTGTGGGTAAAATTTTGTGGAGGCGAAACGCCCTAGGTTGTACCGATGTCGTAGGGACACCTTGCTTTGGTGCGTGCTATGGTGGCTCCTTGGCAATCATTTTAGTTGCGTAATGTTTGGTAGACTTTTATTGAGAAGCTTCATGGTGTGGTTTTGAGGACTTTTATGGAGAAACTTTGAGATGCGGTTTTGAGGATTCTTGGTACTACGTTCCGGCCGGCTTTTTATAGTTGAAGTACTTGGCAATTTACCAGGCTACTTCATTGTATAACATAACTCCGCTTATTGGTTAGGTTTCCGTTTGGGAAGCTAGCGCTCTTGCGCTATGCAGTTGACAAGTTGATATTGGGGACTTGGTCAAACAGTACTGGTGACCACAAACTTTCTTTATTTAGTGAAATCAGAAGCGAAAATTAACTTGTGTTTTGTATTCTCTTTTTCTTCCTGTCCTTATTGAATCCTTTTCTTATAGTCACAAATCAAATCAGCCTTCTCACCTTGAACGCTTCTTTGATTGCGGCGCTGTCAGCAACGACCATATCTTCGTTCACGGTAGTATTTACCTGCGAAATGCCATAAGTCAATATTGTAAGTACCGCAGCGGAACAACCACCTCGACATGAAGGTTTTATTACGCTGAGACGCGATCAAATGAAATGATGCACTGTGATAGTTTCATAAGTATTTGTAATTGATGCATATGGCCTTGCAAAATTAACTTTTGTCACTTTAATGTGCTGACAGGTGACCCAAGTGCGTCTTGTTTTAGGGGCGAAGCTCTTCTATGACTAACCTTCTCAGCGGTCACGCGTAACCGAGAAAAGAAGAAATGAAAAAGAAAAAAAACGACAAAAAAATGGATGACCATTGCTCGTCTCATTTACTAGATGGCGTTACTTTGCCGCTTCTCTATGAAGTGCCACTATTTTCCGATTGGCTGCTGCATGCTCTTCGTCTGAATTTGCGGAGAACAGGCGCCTCTCTCAGCATTCTGTATAGTCGCCGTACATGGTGGATCGTTAATGTGGCACGGACCAAGTGGAGCAAAGGGCGTGTTGAAGATGCTGGCGCTGGGGTTCCTTGGATCGCGTCTAGTCGGTGTTACCAACGCACGCCCACTGCATTCTAGAACGCGATCGGATGCATGGACGCATGCACGGACGGAAGAACACACGGACGTATGAACGGAAGGACCTGTTACCCCACTCATCATCATTCACTCCGTGGATACGCTGTGATGTTTCATCGAAATCAGCAAGCCTTCATTTTTTCATTTGGATGCTAAACCAACTGGTAAGCCTCCGTGTTCTTTTAGTGTTCAGTTGTGCATATGTTTTTTCACCGTTGTTCGATGACGCAGTTCACATGAAATCAGGCAAGTTAGCTCACACAGTGGCAGCTTACACACCTTCAGTAAAGTGCGACCAGCGTGAATAAAAATTTTATCCAGAAGCACTTACTGAATTTTATGAGCATAGAAATATTGTTGTCATAACTGCAGGTAATGCATAAGAATGGAGATGACAAGGACTTGAAGAATTAGAGGCTGATCAGCTTGCTCTCCGCCGTATACAAACTATTTAAAAAGAAAATCACTAACAGAGTAAATACAACATTAGAATTCAATCAACAAAAAGAACAAGCAGGATTTCGAGCAGGCTACTCGACAAGCGACCACATTTATACTATCAATCAGGTTATAGAGAAATGTTCAGAATATAGCCAATCACTATACATAGCCTACATAGATTATGAGAAAGCGTTTGATTCAGTATAAATATCAGCAGTCATGCAGACACTGCGGAATCAGGGCGTCGACGAAGCATATATAAACATCGTCGAAGAAATTTACAGATCAAATAATGCCATAGTGATTCATAAAAAGCAACAAAATCGCTTTCTAGAAGGGTGTAAAGCAGTTGGATGCTATCTCGCCAATGTTATTTACTGCGTGCGCACAGGAGGTTTTCGGAGGCCTAGAGTAAGAATAGTTAGGAATCATAAATAATAGAGAGTACCTTAGTAACCTGCGCTTTGCCGAAGACATTGAATTGCGGAGTAACTGAGGGGACGAATTACAGCTTTTGATTACTGAGTTAGACAAGAAGAGCCGAAGAATGGTTCTTAAATTTATTCTGCAGAAAAACGACATTAATATATTCCTTTAGAAGAGAGCAGTGCTTCGAGACTGGTACTAGTGCACATGAAGTTGTAAAAGATTACGTCTGCTTAGGACTTAGGACGTAATAACCATGGAGCCGAACCACGAGACTGAAGTAACTAGAAGAATAAGAATAGGGCGGAGCACATTTCGCAACCACCCTCGAATCATGACAAGTATATTGCCACTACCCCCCAAGAGGAAGGTATATAACAGTCGCATCTTGCTGGTATTTAGCTATGGAGTAAAGACTTGGAGACTTAAAAAGAGGGTTCAGCTTAAATGTAGAACGACACAGCGAGAAATAGAAAGGAAAATGGTAGGTGTAACTTAAGAGACAAAAATAGAGCAGAGAGGATCAGAGGACAAACCGGGGTTAAGGATATCATAGTTGAAATTAAGAAGAGGAAATGAAAATGGGGTGGGCATGTGGCGCGTAGACAGGATAACCACTGGTCATTAAGGGTAAATAACTAGATTCCCAGAGAAGATAAGCGGATTAGGGGAAGACGGAATGTTAGGCGGGCAGATGAGATTAACAAGTTTGCGGGTATAAATTGGCAGCCGCAAGCACAGGGCCGAGTAGACTGGCGCAACATGGGAAAGGCTTTTGTCCGGCAGTGGGCGTAGTCAGGCTGATGATGATTATGATTAACTGTAGGTCAATCCTCCTTTAAATGACAGACTCTGCTCGCCTTTCTAGCTGGTAGTAACTGACGGGAAGGCTTCTGAATAGAAGGCTCTAAACTAGACACCCTTGTCTTGTACTGTTCGGTTGAGTGTTTGTTGTATTGTTCACGTTGCCTTTTTTGTTCAGCTAACTGTTGTCTTTTCACGTTGACTTCGTTTTGTCACGTTGTCTTCTTGTTCGGTAAAGGGTTGCGTTGTATTTTTTGGGTGACCTTCTCAGGAGCTATGGAGGTTGCGCGAACACTCTAACCTCACTTCAAATACCTGGGGCTTGTTGCGCGGAACTAGCTGAATGCATGCTCGGGAAAAATAAATAAACGCTATGTTATTTTATTCTTGCTGTTGCTGTTTCAGCGATCATTTCGTCCACGCAAATGAAAGCACCATGATTTTTCGAAACTTCAAAACGTTATTTGGAACTTGCTAACGTTTCCTAACCTCCTTCAGCTGGCACGGTGAAATGTTGGCCAAAACTTCCTAATGTTCATATCGTCAATTGTTTTATTGTGTTGGCTACTGCTGGACAATATTGGCTACACCTGTTATGATTTATTTATCCGCTCCTGTACCATTGTATTCCGTGATACGCATGTGCTGCAATGAAGTCTGTTTATATGTTACCTGAGTTATAGCGCATCTAGGAAACACATAACACATACACAGCACATATAGATATACTAACACATACACTTATACTACGTTAAACAAAAAGCCTGCCATGCAACCTTTGTCAATTGTAAGGTGCCGTTGCTCCACTTTTCAGGAATGTGGCAACTAACGCCACTAATGAGAAGAAAAACATTTACAAGAGGGGAGGACTACAATTTCTCGCTCATCCCTCCCACGCTTCTCCCTCAACATATAGAGGCGTAGGCGTAACCATTTGTTGCGACTACGCCTACTTCATCAACGTAACACATCAGTGATTACATAATCGCGCAGCCAACAACCGAGGAACGCTTCTATCACGAGCTGACGTGCCATAGCGGCACGGAGAGGAAGCGTGGGGCGAGGAGTACTAGGCAATGCTGAGGCATGCACCCTTCCCCCAGCAGTAATGTAGCGAGACGCCTCCTCATCACGGAGGCTTTCGTTCTGGAACTACCACTACCAAATGGTTGAGAGCAACTCTGCAAAATGCAAATGTGGACTGTTGTGACGAGACTGGTGCAGGTGAAGTGATTGTTTGGAAAGTGTTCGAAGTGAAAAGAAGATTGAAGACATGCGTCGAGTCGCCTAGGCAACAAAGATGACGTCGAGGACCGACTCACGCATGGAGTCGCCTAGGCAACAAAGACGACGTCGAGGTCAGACTCGTGTCAGAGTGCGGAGCGCGAGAATTAAAATGAAAAAGCAAAGATCCAATAGTTAGTCACCACAAGATACCAAAACGTGAATCGGGATAAAACAAGAGTAATTCACGGCAAGCCAATCCTAACAGTACTACTTATTGGTTGGCGCTCTTTCTGTCTCATCTTTTTTTTCTGTTTGTCAACCTTGCGTCACGTATTTCGAGCCAATCCTAAATGACAAGAGTCGCAGTTCCAAGCAAAGGAGACAATAAGGCCACATCTGGGAGCTGAAGACCGGCAGTTGGGTAGTGAACCCGAGCCTTTTCGACGTCACTCGGCCGGGGCCTCCACACAGCACTTTTTAGGGAGCATGCGAGCTGCAAACAGTGTTCCAGTAGAGTGAAATTCTACCCTAAATCGTAAATAAGTTTCCGAATGCTAGTTTGAGATTATGGTCTTGCAGTCCGTGGTGCTGGTAACGCAATGGCAGTTGGGCCACGGGTCTGAGCCTTGCATCGAGCTGCCTCATCGAGCGAATCTGGGCCGCCAAATGCGTCACCAAGCGACGCCCATTCAATCGTCGCTGCTAGCCAGCATCAGTCATTCCCACATTTAAAGCCGCAACATCCTAGTGAGACAGAACTTATCTGCCCCGCTCTTCTGATCCGTCATGTCAGAACTGTATCATACGTTTTTTACTTACAACCTAAGTTTTTTGTGATTTTAAAAGTTTCTTTAGCCTTGTGAAGCTTACCTTTCATCAAGCATCAAATATGTAGTTTGCTTTTTTTCATATGATTATTAGAGACGGCGTAGTGGAGAACTCCGGAAAGTTCGACCACCTGAAATTCTTGAACCTGCACCAAAATCTGAGTACACTGGCCTACAGTAGTTTCACCTCTATGAAAAACGTAGCCACCATAGCCAGGGATTCATGCCGTGACCTGCTGGTCAGCAGCGGAGTACCTTAGCCACAAGAACACCGCGGTGGGGCTGTTTTTTTAATTGTTGGGAAAGCAAGCGTTTTCGCCCATATAATAGGACTCTCAGATGTCAATCTTTCGTGATCACTTACTAATTATGAAGAGAAACAGCTTCCTAAATTAGCATCCGCAAAGACAGCAAAAAGTCGTTGAATTCTTATATTATAGTTTGTCGACATGGTTTAAATTACGATGAATACGTGGCAGCTAATGGTTTTGGCGGTACGTATGGGGATTGATGAGGCAGTTCTAAAGAAAAGAATGGTACGACGAAAAGAGGTACATGTTCGAGAAGAACGGGTCGCCGAACGGGCAGCTAGAAAGGAACAGCTCGAACAGAAAGATGCGGGCAAAGAAGGAGCAGCTAGAGCATGAGACGCTTAAACGCCCTCCCCCCCTCCAAAAAAACGACCTGAACTGAAACTGGAGACAAAGCAAAAAGGAAATAACTGCTTCAACTGGAGACACAGTAAAAAAAAAAGATTGCCTCCACCTACTCGGAAAGAACCATGAGGAAATGCGAATGCATTTCTTGCACGGAGATAACACAGCGTAGTAATTTTAATAGCAAAAATTATTGACGAGACGAAAATTTGCACTGCAACCATTCATTTGCACATTCATTAACCAGCCAAGCGCCGAGAGAAAGGCGCGCGCTTAACTCCATTTATATATACAAACAAACGAGTGGACGGGAGAGTTGGGGGCAGGCAGAAGAAAGAGTGAATGGCGTGAGAAGAAGCGTCGTCACATTAGGCCGCGTTCACACTGAGCATTCCGGCCGCCTAAAGTGCTCCAAATGCGGTTCGGTGGCGGCGAGATTCGCCGAAAGGGCCCTCTCCGCGCCGATTGCTCTCGGACCGATTTTTGCGGCGTCTGGCACCGAATCGGTCAACGCGGACCAATAGGAGCGCTAGTCAAGGAATTTTGAAAATGGCGGCCAAGCCCTACTCACTTGTTATGCCGCAGTGCACGTAACTGAATGTTGAAATCAACGGGAGTTTAACCTACTGTGTGCCTACTTCGCGTCCGCATTTCGTGGAAGAGGTGACCGAGCTTGCTGTTGGCGTGAACGAGCTTGTTGCGGCCTTGCAGAGCAAAACTAACAAATGAACGCCGCTGGCGTTGGTAGTTTTTTCTACTCTTCGCTCATTACAAGACACCCACTTGCCAGCAAAGTAAGCAGTACTGTCTTTTCTTGCTTCCTGCGTACGAAAATCATCGAAGACCAGACCACCGGATAGCCTTGTGGCATTTAGGAACCATGACAACCACCGGGTGACAGCGCTTCCATCCCGCGTTCGCCCCGTGGTAGATGGCAATTCGGCGGCGCGGGGCGCGGCCAGTGTGAACGACGCTGCGTTTCGGCGGCAGAAGAATGTCAGTTGCTGTAGAAAGCGGATGCTTCAGTGTGAACTAGGGGTTACACCTACAATCTCCTACACTGCCTCCACACACGCTGCAGCGGGCTCTTCCTCTGCACTCACTCTCAGCTACTCCGCCTGCACCAGCTGCTCCGGTTGTTAGGTGTGGGTTTAAGTGCGCGCGGCCGCAGCTGTTTTTAATGCAGGGGGAATGAAAGTGGAGAGATGACACCTGCAGGCTTGCAGACACCACTGGACGCCTGACGTAGCCCGACTAAGAAATGCATTCGCATTTAAAACGCATCAAACGGCAGAGGTGCCCTAAGAAAGAGCAGCTGGCAATGAAGAATCTGAACCTACGACTAAGTCTCAATCTTGCTGATGGTGCGGGTGGCAGCGTAGAGACGTTTCTGCACAAAAAAGAATTGCTTCATGCAGTCTGACTCCAAACAACTTGATACCGGGAATAAGTGAAAGCCAGGACAAACAAGACAGCTAATTAAAGAGGTTTGAGAGAGTCTCCACTGGCGAAGATTGACCCTTACACTAATGGGCAACGGGTCTAAGTTTATGCTTCAGTGATAATCCTAAAAGATGTTCGGAAAACTTTCACTAGAGGATTTTTTCAATTATGGTAAAGCCAAAGTGGCGTTGCTCCAGCGTTTCTATTTTAAGACAGAACGGTATTGGGAGAAGTTTCGATAAGCTAAGTCACAGAACGGGAAAATGGGCAAACAGTGAGAACTAGGTGTTTTTTGCATTGCTGGCTGGAAGTGTTAAAAACCGAAAAAGAATATTCAGCTCTTCATAACATAATAGTAACGATAGAGTTTCGAAGCAAATGTCATCAGCGGTTGGCGCTTTTTTGGCGCGAAACGAGCTACATCAATCTGGAAGACATGGCCGTGGCTTCTAGTAATTTTTAGCACAGAGACAACCAAATCTACTAGTGTCCCTTGAGAAAACAGAAGGTAAAAACAATACAAAAAAGCAACAGGTAATTTGAAAGATATTCGGTTCGCTGCTTTCTATTTGAAAACAAATTGGTCACAGGCCATCCGAGTGCCGATCAAGGCCAAAACAACAGTTTTGTGGAGGATTTCGTAGGGTCCTGACGTAGCTAAAGGTAGGAGACTGGATGGTCAGATCAACCTGTTTATTTGGGCGAACCTGTGCACGGCACGTAAAGTCGGCTCGCACTGACAGCGGTGAATGATGCGTCGGGCGTCGATCAACTGACAAGTGGCGAAGCGTGTCGGCATTCATACACTCACCATAGAACATTCTAGCGTTTTCGCTAGCGGCTGGATTCCAGAATAATCTGAAATGCTCAGAAAGCAGGCGTAATCTCAATAAAATGATCTACTGGAGTCCTGAGGCTTCTCGAACACTGTAGGTGAGGTTTAAGCTGAGAATCCTGCACTGCATAACGGGGTGATCAGAAAACTTGAAGAAAGAACTCAGAATTGACCCTCTCTGAAAAAAATCATCGTCTCTATGCTTTACCAGAAGATGAAAGTACAATAATAACGCAAAAGGGTACAAATAATAAAGCACGATACAACAATAATAACAATAACAACAAAATACACTCAGCTCGTTAACGTTTAAGAAACGGGTTGAGGCGCACCACATGGACGACTTCAGGTCGCGATCGGTGCTGTTGAGAGTTCGTAATGCCGTCGGGGACAACCTCACTGTCGACTCATTGAGATGTTGTACTACACTCTATGGTCACAATTACCGTCGCGGTAGTTTTTCACTGAGTCCACGTCTGCGTATCTGCGTTCATACCCAAACACCTTCACCGGGCTGGTATTCCACGAAGCTCCGCCGAAGATTGTAACGGCGGCGGTCGGTCATCTCCTAATTCGTCATGAACAGTTGGACGAGTTGACAAGCTTCTTTAGCGCGCTGAAGATGGAGGTTGAGGTCGGAGTTTTTTATCTTCAGCGACATTGGGCAGCATGGCGTCGAGCGTCGTTGCCAGGTTCCTCTCGTAGACCAACTTGTACGGTTGCATTTGCGTCGTCTCCTTCACGGCCGTTTTGTATGCGAAGGTCACGTACAGAAGGATGGCGTCCCACATCTTGTATTCGATGTCGACGTATATGGCCAGCATGTCGGCGATTGTCTTGTTTATCCGCTCGATGAGACCATTTGTCGGTGGAGTGTGGGTGGTAGAGCGGCGGTGTCTTCATTGACTCAAGATCGCTTGAGTCAAATCAGCGGTAAACGCCATACCTCTATCGATGATGACAATCTCTGAAGCACCATGGCGAAGGACGATGCTCTAAACGAAGAACTTGGCTACTTCTTCAGGGCAACCTTCGAGTAGGGTCTTTTTTTCGGCGTAGCGGGTGAGGTAGTCTGTAGCTACGACGATCCATTTGTTTCCTGAATTCAACGTTGGAAACGACCCTGCTAGGTCCATCACAATGTGTTCGGACAGGCGGCGAGGTGGTTCGACAGGCTGAAGAAAGCCTGCTGGCCGTGTCAGTGATGTCTTGCGTGGCTGATTGTCCCGGCACGTCCACGTGTAAAAAGCGACGTCAGCGGTAAGGCGCGTCCAGTAGTACCTTTCTAGTATACTCGTGAGCGTGCGGAAAACACCAAGATGTTCTGCCGTTGGATCATCGTGCAGGGCCTGGAGGATCTGGTCGCCGAGCTGAAGGCACCACAAGAGTGTGCTTGGCTCAAACGGCGAAAAGTTCTTTTCGAGCACACCGTTTCGCAGCGAAAACGACGTAAATGCCCAATTGAATACCTTCGGAACAATGGAAGTCCAGACTTCGAAGCATTCGATTAGGCTCTAAAGTTCTGGGTCAGCCCGCTGGCGTTCAGCAAAGTCGTCGGCAGTTATCTTTCCTTAGAAGCAGTCGACATTTAGATCTTCGGGCAGTGGTGCGCCGATGAGGGCTCGCGCAGGCCGTCGGCGTCGGAGTTTTCGGCCTGACTTGTGAATGATGGTAATGTCGCATTGTTGAAGTTTCAGGCTCCATCGGGCAAAGCGAACTGAAGCGAACTTCATGGTAGCTAGCCAAAACAATGCGTGATAGTCACTCATAACTTTGAAGGGCCTGCCGTGGAGGTAAGGACGAAACTTTGACGTCACCCAGATGAAGGCAAGGCACTCCTTTTCAGTGGCGGAATAATTACTTTCTACCTTGAATAGTGACTGGCTAGCGTAACTGATAACCCTTTCCAGTCCATCAGTTTTTTGCACAAGGACGGTGCCGAGTCCCTGCTTGCATCAGGGTGCACTTCGGTGTCGGCGTTTTTGTTCGAATGCACGAGTATGGGAGGCATCTGTAGGCGTCGTTCGAGTTCCCCAAGCACTTCCTCCTGCGGGGTTTTCCACTTGAACTCGACGTCAGTTCTCGTAAGGTCAGTGAGTGGCTCGGCGATTCGGGCAAAGTTTCTGTCAAAGTGCCTGTATTAGGCGCCCTGACTTCTTGTCAGCGGGCGGCGGAAAAGCAGCGATGGTGGCTGTCTTCTGCAGGTCAGGTCTCACTCAAAACTCGCTTAGGACATGGCACAAGAACAAAAGTTTCTTGTACCCGCAGCACTTTTCTGGTTTTGGGGTGAGTCCGAAAATTTTGATGGCTTGAAGTACAGCTTCAAGATGCTGACGATGCTCGACAAAGATTGAGGAAAACACGAAGACGTCATCCAAGTAAACGAGGCAACTCTGCCACTTCAATCCTGCCAGCACTGTGTCCATAACCAGTTGAAAAGTCGCAGGTGCCGAGAAAAGACCGATGGGCAAGACCTTGAGCTCGAAAAGGCTATCTAATTTCATAAACGCAGTCTTTGCTCGGTCTATCTCGTCTACTTCGATCTGCCAATAGCCTGTCTTGAGATCCATCGAAGAAAACTATTTGGCAGTGTGGAGTCGGTCGAGGGCATCATCTATTCGGGGGAGAGATTGTACGTGTTTCTTGGTTATCTTGTGCAGTCGGTGATAGTCAACGCAAAAGCGTAGTGCTTCATCCGTTTCTGTCGCTAACCCTACCGGTGACGCCCAGAAAATAATTCGTCAGGGCAAGCTCCGAAAATGGCCCCTACGAATGAAAAAAGTGATGGTTGACGTGACACCAAAGATCATAACGCAAATACGGTACTCATTACAGTTTCGGATTTTGAAAGAGTACGTTGCTTAGTTACCGAAAAGAAATTAACGCGTTAAGCGGGCCTCTTCGAAACGTGCAAGCGCTTGCTTGCTGCCTTGTGGCACTGCTACGGGCGCTGTACTGCCTTTGCAGTTTTCTTGGCAACTGTGCGCTTCGACTAGTGTGGCATGTATCCGATTGAGTTCGGTTGTCCCGTAAAAATCTAAATACCCATGCCGTTCATTTGATTACGGAACAGGCCTTAATCTGGGTAAGTGTACTTTGGTATGAAACAAAACGTTGTTTTGCTTGTAATCGCAGTGCTCCTTTCTTTCCATTCGCTGACGAACTTTATCAGGTTTCTAATAAATAAGGTTCTGTGCTTCTGAACGCGCGCTTATTGATGTTGGCAGTATTTGATGGTAGAGGGAGGTGTATGTGCGCACGCTACACATGCACGAACATTATTGAGTATGTACACTCATGCTAAATACGCACAACATTAGGTACACAGTGGTTAAACTCCACTGTACACTAAACAAAGGTCAGCCGTGAAACAATGATCAAAGAAATATATAACTAGTCCGAGTGAATCTGCTTTTAATGAAGCACGTTATGTCTCACGATATAAACGATGTTAAACCATTCAGTGAAATGGTGATGAGTGCATCACTCAAAAACGAGTCTGTTGTAAGCTAACTTGCGTTGCATTGTGTCCGAAAGTAACCAAGCTATGCGCCCTCACGTCGAAAGCTCCAAAAGTAGAAACAATCACTTTTTGCACATTCATCTAAATATCTTGCTAGCTGGCGAATCAAGACTGGAACGCAGCATTGCATGCAGGCACCGCAGAGCAAGCATGGGCATACATACTGTGCGTATAAGCATAATAAATATTTTTGAGGTTTCACTTGTACGGTTCACGTGTAAGAAACGTACGTGATTGACAGGGGCGTGGCGAGAATTTTTTTCAGTTAGGTACTCCTAACCTTAATGTGTTTGCAGGAATGTTTGTACGCGTGTATATACACACATGCGCATTGAAAAATTTGAGCACGTGAGGGGAGAACATCTGCCTACTTTGAGAATGGGTAGCACAACGACTTGCACATAAAACAAGCATACGAGAAAAGTATACTGGCACACATACCACAACAAGTTTCCTAAAGCGCTCGCTCATATGAATGAATTTAAAACCCGCTTGTTGAGAAGTACGTATATTGCCAAAATGAAAACACCATAAAAAATATTGCACTCTTTAAGTAAAATGGAGTCTTTACGAACGAAGGGATTAGAAGAAACCACCGTTGCATCTCTGCCATCCTGCCCAATGCGTAAATGTCTGATCTACATCGTTCTCCATAGTGCGCCATCTGTCCCTTTCGGGAAGTCATCTAATGGTACGTTTAACACATTTTCGACGAAATAGCAAGCCTGCATGCATTGCGGCACACAGCACTGGTCTTTGCACATCGCTGTCTTTTTAGGGTTCCGCACGTGCGGCATAGTGAAAGTAACGGAGCTATGCAGCCGTTTCTGAATGCGCTCCTTGTGATAACATATCTAATTTTAAGGTAGACTCAAGAAGCTGTTCTCAAGGTGTTCACTCCTTGGACATGTCCCATTCGCCGGAGCACAATCAGTTACGCTAGGTAACAGTGAGTCGTTACGTTATGGCGCACCAGACCCGCCATTACATTCCCAGCGTAAAAAGACACCCACTAAAATGTAGAGTAACAGCACTCCTAAACAATCTAGATAAGTGTGCACATGCGTATGAACCAGTTGATGTGTTTGACGAGCGATGCAGGAAAGGCATACCGACCTTCAGGGGCGTCACGTGGGTGGACGCGTAAAATCTCATTCAAGGGCTCACGTCAGCACAAACTATGCACGGCCACAGAGATGTGTGTCTTTAAGCATATCCCTGGGAATGCATTTCACGTGGCGAAACGCATTCCGTCTTTATCATTTGTGTCAAGCATTGTGAAAGCTGGGTGGCGTCAAAATGACATTGCAAAAGAAAGACCGAGCACAGGTGGCGCACTCCAACCAATCAGGGGAGGCTGACTTGGTCTTGTCCAAGGATTGGACACCGCGAGAATAGCTCCCCTGTTTGTGTCATTTCCAGGCGCGGCCGCTAAGAGGAGAGCGCTCACTTGAAATCGCGAATCGCACCGTTGGGTTGGGACCACCAGCCTCGTTTTTTGAAATATGGTGAAGACCATCACTGCATTGTGTTTATATAAAAGCATGACAATGAAAGTGAAATGATTGGTACAGTCGACGGGGGTATAACTGGATGTTATATACTTTTCGAAAGAGAGAGTGCGAAAAATATATTTTTACGCATCTAAGCTTATCCGAGTGCCTGTGTTTGCCCGAAATTAACTTGAAAATATGTAAGCGAACGCGTTAATTTCGTATACGTATTCTGCAATATGGACACTGTCGACAGACAACAAAAGCACCAGCCTACCACTTGGCCTGTGGCAGGATTCACAAACCAGTCTGCTTGATTGCGAAAACATGCGGCACCGGACGCGTACGCACGGCGCATCTTTGGCGTCCACCATTCGTCCAGGTTGCCTTTGTAGTTGTAGTAAGCGCCTGCAAAAAGAACTTATGATCTTTTAAGATTGCGCTATTTATTATACCAGTGTCCACATAAAACCGAATCAGTCTTTAGGTTATTACGAAACAAGTTTTTGTTTCGACTTTAGCCTTAAAATATATTGCGCTTATCGATGTACAAGTACGTACTATTGAATGCGAATTTAGAATAAACATATCAGACAGCCAGCGCTCATAGTTTCCGAAGATACAATTATTTGGTCCATTGACAAACAATATTTCCTGTTTTAGTTCTAATCTTATCTTCGATATTTTGCATTCTGACAGATTAGATCATTTTTAGCCACAAGTAGTTTTCCTTAGATGTACATTTGAGGTGACAAAAATTATATTCTGGTGTCTCTAGGGCATACTTATACATACTGGGCATACTGGTCGGAATCATGCTTGTTCATTTGGTTGATTAATTTGTAATGTTGTCTTAATTCTGTTGGCGTATTTATCAGGAGTCTAATTGTAACTCTTGTGCGGTTGCATATCTTACCGCGAGCACTTAATCCGAGCGTCATATAGTGGCCCAAGATTGTCCCGAGAGCACCGAAGTTCACAGACCTGCAAACAATTATTATTTTATTCACTTTTTGTACATACTGAAATCCATCATGGGCTAACGCAGAAGTGGCGATAACATCATATGCAAAGCGCAGACAAAAATTGGTCATTCCAACGGTCAATTGTTCAAGGAAACTAGCTATATTTGTACAAATAGATTCTCAATTTGAGCCGCAAACGATGGAGATTATGCGAGGTACGAGTAGAGGAAGACTATGCTAACTAAATGTACTTGTTTAAGCGGCCACATCATGAAGAAATATCAAGAAATGCATGAACTAGCCGCTCACGACAAGTCGTTGGCGGCTAGACAGACAGACAGACAGACAGACAGACAGACAGACAGACAGACAGACAGACAGACAGACAGACAGAAGACAGACAGACAGACAGACAGACAGACAGATAGATAGATAGATAGATAGATAGATAGATAGATAGATAGATAGATAGATAGATAGATAGATAGATAGATAGATAGATAGATAGATAGATAGATAGATAGATAGATAGATAGATAGATAGATAGATAGATAGATAGATAGATAGATAGATAGATAGATAGATAGATAGATAGATAGATAGATAGATAGATAGGCGCGGTTTAACGTTCCAAAACCACCACATAATCACGAGAGACGCCGTAGTCAAGAGCTCCGGAAATTTCGACCACCTGGGATTCTCTAACGCGCACCAATTCTGAGCACACGGGCCTACAGAGTTCTCGCCTACGTCAAAATTGCAGCCCCCCACAGCCAGGATTCGATGCCGTGACCCGCGGGTTAGCAGCTGAGTACCTTAGCCACTAGACCACCATGGCGGGGCTGTGATCTGAAAAATCCTCTGTAGCCAGTGTCGTTGAGTTTGGGTGAATGCCGGAGCACTTGTATTTTCCCTTGAAGTACAGTAACTTCATGCACGGGGCGTGCGTTATTTCCGCGAGTTACTCCAATTCTGTGCTGCCTTTCAATGCAAGGGTGTTGCATTTCGCGATACTTTTATTCTTTTCCCTCCGACCATGCGACGCATTCACTGGTTGTACAGTGAATAGTTTTGCATATAAAAAAGCACATCTCGTGAACACAAAGTCACATCACCAAAAACAAAGGGGAGGAAACGCTTTCGACACTTATTTTTCAAAGTTAAGACCATATGAGCTCCAACAATGTATCAAAAGATAGAAGTAAACAAAAATGTGACGTGAACTTTATTTTTTCTCTATATTTGGCAGAATATGGAAGGGTAAGCTACGCTGGAGCCGGCTATTCCAACATGACGACAGTATTGCACTACATAAACGCACAAACAAGAAAAATTAAGAATAAAATGTAAAGAAAAGTCATAAAAGGCACTATGTACATACTATATATATATATATATATATATATATATATATATATATATATATGTATATTATATATATATATATATATATATATATATATATATATATATATATATATATATATATATATAAGTCAAGTAGATCCTCCAAGAGAACGGTAACAACGGAAGTGTTTAATTCGACAGTTTCGGCCAGAGTCTGGCCTTCATCAGGAGTCATGGTACATTCTGTTTGTGCTCACATTTATAGTATTTTGGGTAAAAAATGAGAGGGAAAGAACGAAAAAAACAGAAAGAAAGAAAGAGTTTGAAAAACGAGAGAGGAAAGGATATCCAGAAAGTTCCAGGTTCCACTGTGCTTCGCGAGTGGCGTCGTCAGTGTGTATTTTCTTAGTATTGCGTTCAGTGCAGTTTGGTGGCGGTCCCTTTATTGTAAACGGGGCCTGGCTAAGGTAAGGGCTTGCGTGTCGCGAAAAATGCTTTTTTTATTATTATTTTTTATTTTTTAAAGACCGTCACTAATTCGGCGTCGGAGACAGCGTTCCGAGGCTCCAGGAAGTCGGCGCGGGAGAAAATGTTTCTTAAGGCGCTGTCTGTCGTTTTGAATGCTATTTTGCTCTGCGAATCCGCGTTTGGGGGTTTTAATTGTGTATGGGGTGGCCCTTCTATATGTCGGGCTTTGTTGTCGAAATGCGGGAAGGGTTTCCAAACTGCGAGAAAGGACGTTTGAAGTGATTGCTATTTTGTACTGGGAAACCGCGTTCGGGGCGTTTAGTTGTGTATGTGGATGTCGGGCTTTGTTGCCAAAATCGGGGAAGGGTTGCCAAAAGGCGAGAAAGGACGTTTGAAGTGATTGCATTTTGTTCTGGGAATCCACGTGGATTCCACGTGGATTCCCAGAACAAAATGCAATCACTTCAAACGTCCTTTCTCGCCTTTTGGCAACCCTTCCCCGATTTTGGCAACAAAGCCCGACATCCACATACACAACTAAACGCCCCGAACGCGGTTTCCCAGTACAAAATAGCAATCACTTCAAACGTCCTTTCTCGCAGTTTGGAAACCCTTCCCGCATTTCGACAACAAAGCCCGACATATAGAAGGGCCACCCCATACACAATTAAAACCCCCAAACGCGGATTCGCAGAGCAAAATAGCATTCAAAACGACAGACAGCGCCTTAAGAAACATTTTCTCCCGCGCCGACTTCCTGGAGCCTCGGAACGCTGTCTCCGACGCCGAATTAGTGACGGTCTTTAAAAAATAAAAAATAATAATAAAAAAAGCATTTTTCGCGACACGCAAGCCCTTACCTTAGCCAGGCCCCGTTTACAATAAAGGGACCGCCACCAAACTGCACTGAACGCAATACTAAGAAAATACACACTGACGACGCCACTCGCGAAGCACAGTGGAACCTGGAACTTTCTGGATATCCTTTCCTCTCTCGTTTTTCAAACTCTTTCTTTCTTTCTGTTTTTTTCGTTCTTTCCCTCTCATTTTTTACCCAAAATACTATAAATGTGAGCACAAACAGAATGTACCATGACTCCTGATGAAGGCCAGACTCTGGCCGAAACTGTCGAATTAAACACTTCCGTTGTTACCGTTCTCTTGGAGGATCTACTTGACTTATTGCAACGCTACGGCCATTTTCGCCACCATGCCATATATATATATATATATATATGGTTTATAGGGCATGAGTGAGCACAGTACGTGTGGTCATAGCACTGTTCATGTATCGGGATCACATTGCCGATTGAGTCCGTACGAATAAAGGCAAAATATAGTATGAAATAAAGACAGTTCATTAGATTTGTGTTCATTAAAAATCACGGAGGGTGCTTTCTACGCGCCTTTGATTATCGGAATGTTGCCACGGTCCAAGAATTTTTCTGATCGTCAATGGTCTTCTCTCGGGTCGGTCTAAGCGATCCCTCAGTTCAGCACGTTGTTGATAATATTGCAGACATTCAATAAGAATATGCTCCTCCGATGCATCGACATGATCAGAGTGGTCGCAGTGAGGGACGTTCTTTTTTTATGTGGCATAAGAAGTGAGGTGTGTATGAAACACCTAATAGTAGACGGTGCAGTAGTGTGTCAAACGGTCTGTCGATTTTTTTAAGGAAAAGTCGCAGAGACGGATCTATTTGCCATAAGAGTGAAGACTTTGCACTTTCGTCAAACCAAGCGTCCTTGCATAATTTGTGGCACAGTTCAGAAAGAACCTTCTTGCTTTATGAGAAATATACGGTCGCTGGTGTCAAGTGATCTTTCAAGTGATCTTTTTTTGGGTGGTGCTGCGGCAAATTTTTCAGCAATTTTGTTTCCTATCACTCTTACGTGACTTGGAAGCCACTGAAAACATATGTTGTGGCCGTCGAAATAACCGATGGTAATTGTTCTTAATATTTCATGTATGATGCTATCATCTATATGGAAATAAAAATCCTTAATCATTTGCGCAGACACTCCTACATGCGACTACTGCGGAGCTGAAGAGACCATCGAACACGTCCTGTGCAGCTGCGCTTGCTACGACACACAGCGATGCCAGCTCCGGATGGTTTTGAATCAACTTGACCCCGGACCATTTTGTGTGCAGAAGGTACTAGGACCGTGGCCATCTGCTTCAGTTGCGCAGAAAGCAGCTAAAGCACTGCTACTTTACCTAAAGTCAACAAACCTGATTGACCGCCTGTAGACTGTGTGTGCTCCCCGAGTGTGCTCGTGATTGTGTGTACCTTCTCATCTCTCTGCAACGTCTTTTCTTTCCTTTATTCCTTCCCCAGTGCAGGGTAGCAAACCGAATGTGCGTCTGGTTAACTTCCCTGCCTTTCCTTGCATCTTTATCTCTCTCTCTCTCTTAATCATTTGCAGTGCTCCTTTGGAGTCGAAGTCTATTACCCGGGTATGCCTTTTCTGGTTTTCAACAATGAATTTTGAAGCTTGTAATATAGCGAAAATCGCCGTTGCTGTAGACGATGCATTTCTGAAAAGTTAGTACTCTTTTTAGATTTTATATGCGGGTGTACGAAAAGCCGCAGTCGAGCGTTCGTCCATTGTAGAGCCATCCGTGAAAAAAAATTTGAAATGGTCTCGATTACTGCACACCTGTTGAAGTGTAAGAAATTGGGCTTCAAGGTTGTGTAACGAGAATTTTTTTCTATCCCTTTGATGTCCAAAGTGACTGGAGGCGAAGCAAGCTGCCAAAGAGAAAAATTGACGTCTGGACGCAACTAGTATTGTGCTTGTTGAAGTGCCGCCTCATGAGCTCACATGGTGTCTCCAGTTCGCCCATTTCTTTGAATAATTTTTTCAAAAGCGCATAGGCATAGTGCCTTTGCGATAAGTGGAGGAAGTGACGGCAGAGTTCTTGAATGCGAAGACCTTCTGCGATTACCAGGCCACTGTGAGTAGAGCGCGGTAAGCCCAGGCAAATACGAAGGCTGCGGACTACGATGTTGCTTAGTCTACGCTACTTTGTCGGAGACATACTTTGCATCACTGGTAATGCATATGTGATGACTTGCTGAACTAGAGCCCTATTAACCATCGCAAGTGATTCTGATTTACCACCCTATTTAGCTCCTGTAATACATCGAAGAACATTAAGTGTCCGGTTGACGCGCTCTCCAATGTTGAAAACGTGAGCTCCCCAGGTTATCATGCGGTCCATTGTTTTGCCAAGGAAACAATGCTTGCGCTCAACAGATGCTACAGTCTGGCTGACCGAGAGGCTGAGCTGGTTATGACAGTTTCTGTTAAAAGGCAACACCGCTGATTTCTCTACTGCAACGTTCATGCCGCATTCTGTCAGAAAGCGCTCCGTTATATCTATGCTTTCTTGAAGCAGATCCTGTACTTCCCGGCTTTCATGCCCTGACGACCACATACATATATCGTGTGTGTACATTAAAATATGTACTGATGACGGTAATAGAGTCAGCTGTCGGTGCTTTACTATTGTAAATAGCATACGGTTTAATACACTTTCTTGAGGTACACCTGCTTTGAGGCTTCGTGGCGTGCTGCTGTCAGTGCTTGTCGCCGCGAATACAGTTCGGTCAGTTAGGAAATCAGAATTTTAACGAAGTAGGCGTCCCTTCATTCCTAGACTATATAGCACGTACAATACATGTACGTGGCTGTCTGTGTCAAAGGCATGCCTAATGTCTATGAAAGCTGCAATGGCCATTCGTCCGAATGTCCTCTCCTGCTCCGAATGAGTGACAAGGTCTGAAACAGAGTCTAAACACTGCCACGTGGACGAAAACCAGATAATTGGTTAGGAAATCCAAACTGACTTCTATTCACCACTGTAGTCGCTGTTGTACCACTTTCTACAAGACTTTGCTAATGCAGTTGATGAAGCTTACTCGTCGAAAGAATGACAGCACATTTGCGAGTTTACCGGGTTTAAGAATCAGAACGACTTTTGCCGCCTTTCAGGAAAGTAGCACCAATGCACTATTGTCTGTGAGTTCTACACGAGTAAAGCAGGTAAGCTTGCGCATTGAAGGCCTCAGTATCCCAAAGTATCTCCCCCAACATCCACGATGCAGCTTCAGCTATCTTTCGGATCGTTTACCTCTTGTGGAAGCGGTTAACAATTTTTAATTAAATCATTCGGGTGAGTACGCCCTCCTGTGTACTTTCCACTGATGTGCTGCCCAGGAGGGCACTTAAATTATATTGAAAACTGGCTCACGGATGTGTTCGCATCGGTCACTATCATTCCGACCGCAGCTTGGGTACGAAGAAAAGAAAGAATATAGTGGCAGCCACCATGAATTCTTCTGTTTGTTTTATTTGAGGTGGTTTGGGATTAGGAGATATAAGGTGCAAAGCTGACCCGCAGTTTTCGGTTTCTATAAAGTGACATATTCAAGCTCCGCAAGCCATCTCGCATAGACAGTAAAGGATGGGTAGTAGAAACGCGCCGCTACGCGGCGAACGGAGTGGTCACACCCTCTTCTGCATTTACGCCTTCTTCGTCCGAATGAGACGGCCGGAGGAACGCCGCCGCGCAAACTTGATCCAGGCAGCCGTGCCTGGAAACTACCATTTCTTCTGATCACCCTTAAAGGTCGAAAAGGTCAACCATGGCGAATTCCGGCTTAGAACAGCCGTAGTCGATCTAGTGACATCTGCGTTACGTATCACATAGGCGCCGCCAATCACGCTATTGCACTCGGGTGCCCTCATCGGGGCTGAATTCCAATGTTTAACATATTTGAATACTAAATGTTTGGATAATGGTACACCTTCACAAAACCGTTTTTCTTATACTAAGCAGTTTGGCCGAGCCATGTGCCACGTCAATATTGTTTCGTCATAGTTGTTGCTCTCGCTGTCTCGTAGGTATCTGCGACATATCGACATCATCCTCATTTTAAAATATATACGGTGGCCAACGGCAGAGATGGTAGGTCACGGCTCGCGGTGCATTCGCATGGGTCTCGCGCTGTTTCGTTGTGCTATGAAGATTTAGAGCCACTGCGGGTCAACATACTCTCTTTCCGTTTACTTGGACTCGTTCAAATGCTTTCACTAAGTGCATTCAGCTGACTTCAGAGGAACGAAGTAATTGTTGAAGCTCTTGTCGCTTGAGCATCCGTTTGAAGCCTGAGAATCACAAGCCGGTGAGTAAAAAGCCACTATAGTTTCATCGCGGTAGCATTAAACGGCTCGTTTGGCAGAAATTTCGGCGTCAGCGTCGGCGTCGGTCATTGTGAGGGAAAAATCATCATCTTAAGTGTGAACGAAAAATTGAAAACGATGCAAATGAAATAAATGATAAAAAAATCTCAGGTAAAAGTGTGGACCAAACTATATTCATCGGCATGGCAAGTGGATGTTCTACAACACAGCCATTCGTATGCTTTATAATACAGTGCAACTCACTTCATCTATTTGAAAATGCAGAGAAAGTAGCTTTCATGCTTTACAAACACACGCGTCCAGTATACATGCTTAACAATACATTACATATTGCAGTAATATTACATGGTATGAGCGCCCATTGCCAGCGAGTGTTTAAACATGTGGTTGTTGTAATTGCTTCGTGGTTAAAAGCCATCAGACCCTAGAAAAGGCACACAAGCTACTCCGCATGTTTTCTTTAGGCAACGTATTGAGTGCATAGGAAGCTCGAAAAGGTTCCATGCATTAAGTATTTTAAAAACGCATTAGAAATAAGATATTCTAGCACGTTAAACTTCTATAGGAAAGCTTTAGGGTCCCCTTAGTTATTTTTTCAAGGACGGTTGCTTTCTGAGCCACGTTTCTTTATTTCAACATATGTAGTTTTTTCTGATTACTTTTCGTAAGTGTCGCACGATGAATGGACACTGAAATATAATTTTGTTTTATGTGCCATACACTGGCGGCACAGTTCGAGGTGTCGGAGCGAATGTTCCGACAAGCAGTCTTGTATTCTGCAAGGCGGCACGTTGAAAACTAGCGTTACTTGTGGCGTGGCTTCGTATGTGAGCAAATTACTGACTCAATAGTAAATTCTAAGACTTTATCGCCAGTAAAGCAAACCAGACTGTTGCGGTGTAAAAAGGCAAGTACATCACTCTCGGCTCGCATGCGTCTTCGTAGCAAGCTCATATATTAGCGAAAAGCCTACGAATATATAGTTTAGCGCAGTCGCACTTAAAAAGCATTGCGTAACCGTGAGTGTGATTTCGCTTTAGTGTGACAAATGTGACAACAAATTGGCCCCAACATTACATTTCTTTTTCTACCTCAGCTTCTTTGCCTACCTGACATAGAAGCAGCTGTCTGCAGTAGATAAGGTGCCTGCTACATTACATCCCTTGTGAATAAGCAATCCCGAGTGCAACAACATGTGTTATGAGGTACCATTACGTGTATGTATAACAGACTATAATTCACTACTAGTCTGAGTTCATTTGTTTACTTTGGACAATTTCATACGCATTGAATATGCTTAGTATTACCTGGGGCTGTTACTTGCTTTTCCAGAATGCTATACAACGAGAGAATGACTAGCTCTGAATGTCTACTCTGCGATCACGTTGAAAAATATGAACGTCCCCTACAACATGTTATCTGGATGCTCACACTTGCAGTGCCGTATTTGAAAATGTTTTGCCGCACATCTCGCGCAGGGGTGCGTTTGCATGACCAAAAGCATTGGCTTTCTACCGTGTTATGGAATCTGTACCTAAACACCTTTAAAATATAAGCACGACATTGTACATTCGTTACAGTATGTGGCGCTGCTGAGCCCAACGACCCAGGTTTCATCCCAGACAAAGTGGCCACATTTCAATAGGGTGAAATGCCAAGGCGCTCGTGTGCTTAAGAGTCGGTTTCATTCGCCGGCACTACATACTCATTTTACAAGGCACTGTGCCTTCCCAATCATTTAGTGGTCCAGCATTGGTGACTTAAACCGCGCTATTCGTTTCAAAATATGCAGAAGAGGTACAATACTAAAACTAATTCATGACTTTCCTGCTCCTCCTACACTAATGGCGCCGGCTTGGTGCAGCCACACGCACAGCTGAGCAGAAAACACTGCATTTAGACGCAGGTTTCGTATCCGCAATAGTTTTGGCAAGATATTTCTGCCAATTTTAAAATGCGAACAGAAAAAGTTTCAACCTATTCGACACCTTGTCATCCGCTGTGATATCGCACTGTGCCTGCACTACTGGAATCGTGCTGCGCAATTTCTGAATTTCTCGTGTATGGCACTGAAATGATTTTCATTGGTGCACGTAAATCAAACGGAAGAGCGAAGCTTGAAAATGTAAAAATGTTTGAATGCGTCGTGTAGGAGCAAATGTTCCGACAAGCAGTCTTGCTTCCTGCAAGGCAACAATGTCATTTGTTTTCACCCCTGGCAACCAGAATCGATCAAAATTTGCTTACTCCTGTATCAGTTATATTCATATTATGTTTTGCTTGTGAATCATCCGAAATTATCGATGGTACAACAAAATGAACATTCCCGCAGTGAGAGGTACAAACATGCTTTCCGACAAATAGTTGTGCCTTGTAAGACAGCTTACCAGCTGCACTTTTTCAAATAATAAATGTAGAGCTGATGAGTATACTTGCAGCAGTGCATCACCAAGCATGTGAATGTTGTCGTGATGAGCAAGATTGCGTTCATTGGATGCGATAATGTTTTTCCCATGTAGCAGAGAATCGCCCCAAATTTCTTTGAGCACATCTGCTTTTGTTTGAACTATTTATCATAGCCGTAGGGCCTAGCACTACGAACAAAAATTCTGCACACTACTGTCTTTAAAAAAATCTAAGAAATGAATGAGGCAGTTATAACGTACATGACCTTGAGTTATCTATATCTACAGTGCGAGATAGTACGTTTTTGAAGCCCAAACCTCTAAAAGCAGCAGGGAGAAAACAACTTCAGCTTCCAAGCATAAGTAAACTGTAAAACTTAACACAAGAAGAAATGTGTAATAGATGGGAGCTTTATTGATCCAGCATTTGCACAGCTTCACATCATGCGCCACCAATTGATTTCAAGCGTGCATGCTTGCAAGAGACTGCTCAAGTTCTATCGACATGTCTCTGTGAAAACAAGATAGTGCTCAGAGCTGAGCAGCTGCTCAGTGCACTGTATGAGAACCAACAACGATGTACGAATGACAAGAACGTACAATACGTGCCTAACTCAATTTCTTAAAACTGTGCCTCTTCAACCTGCAAGAACTCGCCTCATAACTGTTCCTTTAGCATACATGCTTGCTTTGTGCTCAGCAGACCGATCATTACGTGCGAGGAAAAATTATATCCGTAGTTACTATGTGAATTAGCTGTAATGAGAATTGTAACAAACCTGAACTATTTTATCTGTATCACCTAAATACATATTACCTATAATATTGGTTCACGACTTAGAGTTAAAAACTCGCGTGCCTACACACATGGCGACATTTTCCAGTGTTAAGTACTAAAGGTCACAATATATTGCGAGAAAGATTCAGAGCTGCACTTATCCACGAATGTTTACGTCACAAATTTAAAAAACCACATTGCTCTCACTGTGTTATCTATCTGCCGCTATGTGCAAGCATTGTTCCCGATTCGTCGTAATGCCTTCTCTTTACTTCAAAACCAACACTACTTGGCAAGCGCCGGACAGCTGACGGCAGGATCAGACCCTTGTCCTGAAGCTACGTTAATAAACTTGAACATCTCAACACAGTGAATGTGACGTTAATTCAATCAGCGATTAGAATATTTATGTATAAGCATTTCTTCGTTAACTTTCGAGAGTTTTTCGAGGCCAGTTTGGTCACCTGGCGATAATCAGCCACGTGAACCATGATTTCGCAACGAGAAAAAAAAAACAGAATACCACAAAAAGCGAGCAGAGTGATTCAGCTGTGAGCCACCATAACTGCAGCAAAAAATACTTCTGTCTGCTGATCATGATGATTGTAGTAGTAGTGCCATGTCGCCTCGCGGTATTGCAGTTCAGTAGGCCGTCAATATTTCATTTTCATACAACAGTCCAAAGGTACAGTTTAATTTCTGTTAAACGGGCAAGTATTCTCTGGTATAACCTCATTTCTATGGAACCCTTATAGACAAAACATTCTTGTTAAACTTCAGAACATTCAGTGATTCGTGGTCTGATTTATCTGTAACTACAAACGCACCAATAGTGTGACTGATAATATGAAATCCATTGGTCTGGATACACCTAAAGCAAGATTCCCTGGAAGTGCAATAACCACCCGTACTCGATAAATAATAATAAAATCAATTGACAATCAGCAGCATATTTACCATCACACAATGCGTTGTTATAGCGACAAAATCATACAAAAATAGAGCCCTTCAAACGATGCGTCAACGTAATAATTTCTTCCGCGAACCATAAGCGTCTGGAACAACCAACGGATTGAAGTTTTGAAAATGTGGAAATGTGAAAGTGTTTATTATAAAAGTGAAGAAAATTGTCGACTAACATTCTTCTTACATCACTGTAATTAAGTTGCATTGTTTCGTGGGTTCATTTTTTGTTTATGTTAGTATATTGCCTTGTTGATGCGTTCTTTCGATGAAGTTGTATATTTAGGTCCCCTTCTGCTTGAATTCAAGTGACTGTGTTCTGTTACTAAATAAATAAATAAATTTAGGGGACCCTTACGCTTCCTTCTCCTTTAAGAGTTGAACGTGATAGCGACGACACGTTCCTCAATGCGCATGTGCTTGCATTCCGCCTAGTGGGTTGCTCGCATAAAAGGCGGCTTTTGCGAGAAGAGCAATTACTTTAAATGCGAAGCATTTTTAGCGAACTTCAGTGACTTTGAACGTATCTATCTATCTATCTATCTATCTATTATCTATATATATATATATATATATATATATATATATATATATATATATATATATATATATATATATATATGTCTATCTATCTATCTATTATCTAGCTGCTTACGTTTGACTGCTCTCGTTATTACCCCCATAAGTTGACGTGAACCAAAGTTAGCATGGGAGGGTAAGGTGATGATCCCAAATATGACGCTCTAGTCAACACACGAATAATGTCACGATCCCGTCGCGTACGTCATAAAACACTTTCCGCCAGACAGTGGCACATACCCACGGGCGGGCATGCGCAGCGGATATGCGGGTATGTGCCACAAGTGACTGACTCAGTATCTACCCAGGACCGACGAGAACACGCATGAGCAATTTTAAAGCACGAGCGTTCACAAAATACCCGACATCGGTAGATAATGTCAGGGTCGCAGCTGGAATAGAACCAAAGCATTCTGCGTGGGAATGAATAATTTTTCCACAGAGCTACGCCAAGTCTCTGAACTACTTTTCAAACAGACGCCAATCTTCGTGAAACGTGAACAGTGGTTGCAGTGCCGCCTACCCAATTTTATAAACATTACATATACACTCCTTTGATGCAGCGGTCACGTCGGGTTAACGTCAATGGTGGTTAGTTGCCATGCGCTGAAGTTGATTTATGAAGCAGTGGGAAGGGCCAGCATCTTCGCGAGCATCAGCGCTATATATAGGCTTCTGGTGTTGCTAATACGCATGTGCCAACTGGCATTGTAGCGCAAGTGTGAACAACTAGTTATTCAAGCATCTGCAGCTCTTCAACATATGTCTTTGCGAGCAAAATTTGTACACATATCTAGCGTCATTTCATAGCGTGTAACTCAATACAAAAATCAAAACACGGTCACCTTTCTTCTGCATGTTTCGCATAACATCGATTCCCAGGTACATGTGGTCTGCCAAATGTTTTTCTCGGTGTTTTGACGAACAATAGTTGGCTAGTGGCCGGATATTTGCGTGCCACGCATACGGCCTGGGTTCTATCCTCACTCGGATCCATTTTTTTATTTTAGTGCGTACTTTTAGTGAATGAAACCAGTGTAAACTTGCTATGCACCCACTACGTGGCCTTAACGAAGTAGGCGGGGAAGCATGTGGCCTTTTATAGCGGCTACCTGCTTAAAACTTTGAAGCCATAATTATGGTCACATGTATTGACGGCCGCTTGCAACGAGCTTGTACCATGCAATATTACTGCGATATTTTATGTTGCACTGTTAATCAAGAATGCAGGAGGCGCGTGTGTGTAAAGCATAATTCTTGCACTGCATTTCCAAGCACAAGAAGCTCTTTTCTCTGTATTCACCAGCAGAGACATTGCTATGTGATAGAACATCCGCTTCCGATGCCAACGACCCAGGTTCGATCCACGCTCACGCTTGAACGACTCTGGTTCGGTCCCCAATCTGACCGAGTATTTTTTCATCATTTAGTTTATTTGCATCGTTCTCGATTTTTCAGTCACGCATAAAATGATGATTTTTCACTCACAACCAACGACGCAGACATCGACGCGGAAATTTCCGTAATACGAGCTTTTTAGCGCTAACGCGTCAATATCATTTTTGTATTTTCTAGCGTCGGGTTTATTTAGGCTATTTCTCAATACTCACACTAAGTTTTAAGTAGGAAGGAATTATCTTTCTTATAAGAGCATACAAGAATGATAAGCCGCACACACTATAGCCATCATCCGTTGTTTTTTTTTTTGCCTTCCATGAACATGGGGTAAACACATGCGCTAACTGGCCTACACTATTTTGTCACGTTTTTTTCTACTTATTGCCACTTTCCCACTGAATGCGGGAGCCATATGAGCGCTCCAGGGAGAAACGTAGGCTCAGAGGTGGCGGAGTCCTCACGAATACTCTTATGGCGCTCGTCTTCATTCATCGTAAAGGTTTCGGCGAGCTCGCGACACTCTGCAGCATGCCTGGCCAACATCTATCTATCTATCTATCTATCTATCTATCTATCTATCTATCTATCTATCTATCTATCTATCTATCTATCTATTTATCTATCTATCTATCTACCTATCTATCTATCTATCATCGAGCCGCCTACGTCTAGGTGCTTTTGTGATCACCCCCTAAACTTGCGGTAAACAAGAAATAGTATGATAGCATAGGATGGTCTGACAAAAAGGACTCGCGACAGGACTGTGACATTATTGATGTCATGACATAAATAATATTATAATCCTGTCAAGTGCTTCATGATGCATTTCCGCCAGACCTGCGCCACATACCCGCGAACAGGTATTAGCCGAAAAAGCTGGCATTGTCAGCAATGACTCGATGAACGCAAAGTATAAATGTCAGAGTCGCAGCAGAAAACGAACCCCTGCATTCTGCGTGGATATCAAGTATTCTAGCACTGAGCTAATTTTCAAATAAATTCTAATGTTTGTGAAGCGTCAGAAGTGGTTGCAGTGCTTGACTATCCCATTTTATAAACATTACGCATATACTTCAATAATACAGCCATAACATCGTCAGTAGTAGTTGGCACCATCTCTTGATGTTGATTTATGTAGCAGTGGCGAGGGCTATTTTTCTCGCGAGCACCAGCGCTTCATATCAGTTTACTGCTTATTGCTACTGCTGTTGCTAATACTCAAGTTCCTCTTGCCATTTTTGCGCAAGTGCAAACAACTGGTTGTATAATCTGGTGTTACTCAACCATACCACATGCGATACTTTGGAATTCGAAGCACGTCAAAGAACCCCAGTGGGTTGAAATTTGCTGAGCTCTTCATTACGGTGTCTCTCATATTCATATGTTGGTTTTGAGACGGTAAATTTGACATATCTTTACCATCATCACTTGCGAAACTGCGTTCTGAAATCCGGCTACGCAAATGGCTCGACTTTTCGGGAGCTATCGGAATGTTGCACCATCTGGAAGTAACAACACAAGTAATGCGTTCAATAGTGCGTGTGCTCATCAAAAAGTGACGCGACAATCTGCTCACTCCCGACAGCTGGTCCAACTACGTATCCGTTTATCAATACATGAAGCTCACGGGAAATTTCGCCACTGGTATGATTGAAGAAACATGATATAAACACCTGCGACTATTCCACGTATGTCTGCACGTGCAACATTTCTGCATATATTTAGCATCTTTTATTAACGTGTTGCTCAATAAAAATATTATTTATGGTCACCTTTTCTCCACATGTTTCGCATAAAGTGAATTCAAAAGGTACTTCGGATATGTATTTTTTTCTTTTTATTGACGGAAAAATTGCTCCTTGTTCAGTCACACAATTTGTCACAGCTCATTCTCGCCCGCTCTCTCACACCCTTGCATCTAATGTCCCTCCCCTCCTTTGTTTGCTTGGAGGAGAGGTTACGAAGCGTAGACACGCAAGAGCTAAAGAAATCTGTTCTGTTCTAGCTCTTACGAAGACAGGTCTGCTAGTCGAAACGTCTGCTCAACAAAACCCCTCTTTACGGATTTTTCATCGCAAGCTTTCATCGTTTCCTTTCTTCCAATTTCGGTTCTTTGTTTCATGTAATTCTTAACACCTTGATAATCAGCAGCTTTTTAGGAAAACAAGTGGAAGTATAAGAAAATAACAGATGTCTTACGGGCTTGCCGTCAGCCTGAAGAAAGGCTCGTGAAGGTAAACTTCAGGCAAAACTGCAAAGGAGAACAATAGAACTCAGAGAGGACATGAAGCTTCACATTCAAAATCAGCACTTTTGTCTCGGATTTATTTATTCATTTGTTTATTTATTAATTTATTTGAATTTACTGCAGGCGCCAACGCAGCTATAGCAGGAGTGGATAAGTAATACAGATTGAACGCAACAGAGTAAAAAAGAACAAAATAAAACTGAAATACATACTAAACATAACTACAGAAAGTTAGCGGGACATAGAGCTGTCGGCAAGTATTGCTTAATGCACATCCTGTTTCACTGAACAGCATAATAATTCAGGCTTATCACTCGCCACATTGACTAGTGATTAGCAAAGTATTTTAAACGAGAGTGTCTCCATTTCATGTTTTCAAGTGGTATGATGGTATACATGATCTTCTTACTTCACATATGTCACGACTGCCATACAGAGCGCTTCAATAGTGCTCGATCTAAGAACGAGGAAAATACATGTGACAGTTTTGAGTCCTCCTGTGCATCAAGCACGGTTGCTACTGCAGCTACCCAGCTGAAAAGCCTACCCTCGTAAGAGTTGGCTGCTATGGGTAAGAATGATTCTCTTCCATGGCTCTGATTAGTTGTTGCTTATTATTGTTTATGTTTGCCCAACAATGGCAACTATTACACCACACCATTTTGCAATAAATGTGTGAGCGACAATACACCACACCCGTGATAATACCGCATCTATGTTACGCGAACAAAAAAAAGTTGTATCGTTACTTAACTTCCTAAGAAGGTAATAATGTAGTTTACTACAATTGTATAAAAACCATCATTTATAAGCATAAGCAGTGGTGTTTAAATGTGTTTTTTTGTAAATTGCACTCGCGTTCAACATTTGCAGAGTCGATGAAGCAATTCCCTTGAAATATTGCTTTACCTGTAGCTTAAGCGAATGTAATCGTTATACACGACATAAAAAAACGGAATTTTCAATATGAACAATGACAACAACAGAAGACAGCAGCCCTGGAAATGATAGTAATGGTCATGCGCGCTAGAGAACTCATCATTATCGTTCATTCTACCGCGCCCAAGTAAACATTATTGTTACACTGGCTCCTGATGCCACCGCTCTCATTTTTTTACTTTCCGGTTGGACGTGGCGCACGGGGTGACCAGATATGCATACAAAAATACACAACAAAACATGAAAAAACAATCACTACAGTTGTCAGGCACTACTGAAGCAGATCGCGCCTTGAATTTCCCTCATATTAAGCAGAGTTCCTACCGTTCGTATCTACTATTGAAGGCATTCATTTGCTCTTGTCAATTCGAAAAACCTTGATATACTTTTTATAAAAATACTCCCTTGCTAGTCTCTTGTCTGAGTCACAGCGAAATCCAGCCAACGCAGAGCACGGTTAACTGTGCAAGAAAGTCACTGTGCTAGAATGAAACGATAACCTGCCCAATGTCTTTGCTGCTTAATATCTGATTCTGTAAAAGTACCACACAAAATCGTTTTTGAATTGCATCTGTGCGAGCGAAATGGCATGATTTTTGTGCTCGGTGAGACGTTGCACTGCCTAATATTCGGCGGGGCTGTTGACCACAAAATTCGCAACGCCATGGACTGCCGAGCCGCCAAGTGGAATGTGGGGCGTCCTCTAAAGGACGGTCAGTAGACAGACGCTCCCTTGTTGAGCTGTGCTAACCTAAGTGTTACGGCGTTAGCAAGAAAGTAACACTGACCATTTTGCACGTTTCCTGATGCATTGAAAAAGGAGACCCTTCGTGACACGACAAATGCGATTTGTTCCTGCGGCCCGCGGAAGTTGTTTGAAAATACGTGAAACTCGTGCTTTTGACGATAGCCCTCACATACGCACATCAGCTTCGCGAGGTTTTCTGCAGCCACACAGGTTGCCTAAATGTTATAGACGGACCTATTTAGTCGTAACTCACTTTCTTTTACATGCATATTGCATTTGTAAGTGCTTTCGTAGTGCATAAATCTCATAACATTGTGCCCTGTAACTCACGCGGGGCTCGCGATTAGGTCAAATCGGAAGACGCTGGGCTGTTTAGTTTGGTACGTGTGCCGATAGATGTCAGCAAACTGATGTCAGCACACAGCGCTCTTTTCTGTCCTTGTTTTTACGCTTCCGTAGTTACCAAGTAACTACTTCTAGGTTGCGCTATTTCTACATTCAGTTGAAACCAATAGGCTTGTTGACGGGATGACAAAATGTTCGTGCCCAGATAAACCTGGGGACGCACTGTTTTTGGTTTCGTCAAGTTGTTGGGCGAAGAAAATTCATGAGATTGCTTTCAGCATCGACGATCAAAGAAACAATCTTGATGACGAGGGTTTTTAGCGGGACGTATAGGCTGTGAACGCAAAAGTACTGACAACGACGGCGAACAATCAGCTGTGAACTCACGACGAGTTGCTCTTCACGTCCCCTCATGCGGTAATTATTTTTCACGCTCCTAAGTCACACGGATTCTACTTCATAAATGATTATCTTTAGCAAGGTCCAAATAAAAGCGCGGTTTTCTCCTGCATGGCATGTAGCGCAGTTACGGTGTATATCATAGAGTGCTGTATACCGGCAACATGCTCGAAGTAGACCAGTGAAGCAAAATGTTTAGAGCGATGAAGTGTGCAGTTACGGCTGCAATCAACGCATCTCCGCTAACTACTCTTGTACTACGTTCTTTTGTTGTCGCGACTGTCTCTCCGTTTCTAAGTGTATACTTTACGCAGGCAACACCACTATCAACTCAGACAATAGTCTCACAACACTAGCGTCTAATGTCAGCAAATACATGTGAAATAAACTCCAAAGGTTCGAAGCCGCGAATTACACAAAAACGCATCGGAAACAAAATCTGTTTTATTCACTTTTAACACCCGGACGCCTCCCTAAATTCTTACATTATTTCGTGGATCCAGTTCTCTTCTAGCAAATTCATCTTGCTTTATGTAGGCGCACACCTAGACAACCACCGAAAATTTACTGATTGTTGTATCGCGACCGTAAGCTATGGTCGCAACCCGCTGTCCGAACGAAGCTCCTGCACTGCATTCGATAGGAGCCCTCGAACACACGACCACATCACTCATACGCTGACGAACAAAGAGCGTGAGGCCCTCTGTTTTTATGTTTTTTCATTATAGATTGTCCTTAGCTGAATTATTTGTTTCGCTGCTGTTATAAAATAAATTTAACAGACTTTTTGTAGACTACCACCTAGATAGCCTCAGTAGACATCGTCACATCAACCCCTCCTTGAAAATAAGCTTTAAGTTAATAATACCTGACTAACAACTCTACATATAAACAGCCAAAAATCTGGAAATGTAACATTCACAAGCAAAAATTAGAGAAATGTTGATAATAAACAACAAAAGTAAATTATGGAAGGTACTTATGAGATTAAAACAAAAAAAGAAAAGAATAACAAACACACACACACTTAGTAATGCACAATGCAGCAAAACTACAAGGCGTTGCATGAGCAACGTACGAAGTACATGTCGTGGTCCTTCGCTCATCTTGAAGGTTGGCTCTTGCGTACTGGACGCGCAGTTTCAGTGTTCGAGTTTGTCTGCTCACAGATACTGTCAGCTGATGTCGTGTTAACTTCCCTGTCCTCGTGGCTAAATTCTAATGTTACACGGCAGGTCTTTAGGTGTTGGCAGTACCACCTCGGTAAGACTGTTATTATGCGATATATTTGGGGCAGTATCAGCGCCATCAGACTGTTCTTCTGTGAGAGGGGAGCTGAAATAACGAGTGGGTCCAGCATTCTAGTAGTCAGTGTGTGAAAGGCATTCATCTTTCTCTGAATGCGGTAGTATTTGCGCTAACTTCTAAACGTTCTAAGTCTTGCCATAACTAAGCAGAAATTAGTTCTGACCTCTCCTTTGTGGCATGAATTAAAAGGGTCCGAAGCATTTGCTTGTACCTCTGTGCTATCACCGAACTCTAGCGAAATCCAGAACTTTCACTGGTGGGAACTTAGCACTTCTACGATTATCGACATAGGCTTTTACCTATTGCTGTTCACTATCTATTTTGTTGCGAGCTAATGATCTCAGGAGCGAAGTGTTCTCTGATTGGTATCAATTTTGTGATTAATAAGTATTTACTTACCTCTGCGGGTTACGTTTTTGGCACTTCATGTTACTCAAATCCAATTTTGGTCGAGGTTCTCTGCCATGCAAAAGTACTGCGGGCGACACTACCCTTGTAGCATGCGGTGAAAAGTGATACAAAGGTAGATACTCGAGTACGGTCTGTTACACAGGTTTGTCCTGCAGCTATGCGACCTGTAATGCTTCTTTCAGTACTCTCTAAAACCATTCCAATAAGCCATTGAATTGCAGATAAACAATCAATGAATTGCAACGCTGCATCCCTCTTTCCTTTAGAAGATCCTGAAACGGTTTAGAAAATGTTATCTGACATCGTCGGAAACAATTTGACTTGGAAATTCCTCTCTACTGAATAGAAATTTAGAAAAATTCACGGCGCCGCGCAAAGCCTTGGAAGAAGTAGTACATATTTTTGACCGACGAGAATAATTTATCTATGACAGTGATTGTGTACCTTTCGGTTAGAGTGGCGCTCTTTTTGCACGAAAGAAAAACTGCTGTAAACTTGAATAAATGGCTGAAGCGCCTGATCAGTTTTTTGGAGGCACAACGACAATCGAACCTGCATCGTCTCTGGGAAAAGACGGAAACAGCATGGCAGTGAAAAGTATTGTTTGCAACAAAATTGGCCATGAAGTTTCAGACTGTCGTGCTCGGACGAGGTTATTTTACTGTGGACATTGTCTTAGGGCGAGACATGATACCCAAGTTTGAACCAAAAAAAACCGCAACATATAAAAAGGCTTCGTGTATGCTGTCCAAAGAGGGCTTGAAGAAAATGATAGCGCATCCGGCTGTGGGCCATAGAAGAATATGTCGGGGGCATTTAACACACAACGAACGGCAACAAAATGTCAGGTGCCAATCCTTCAGGGTATCTTAATTTGGTAAGCCTGTCTTCTTTCGCCAGGATACAGGAAGTGATACCACGATTGTACGATGTTCTCTCGTGCCCGCCAAAGTGATTGATTGATAATTGATATGTGGGGTTTAACGTCACAAAACCACCATATGATTATGAGAGAGGTCATAGTGGAGGGCTCCAGAAACTTTGACCACCGGGGGTTCATTAACGTGCACCCAAATTTGAGCACACGGGCCTGCAACATTTCCGCCTCCATCGAAAATGCAGCCGCCGCAGCCGGGATTTGAACCCACGTTCTGCGGGTCAGCAGCCGACTACCTTAGTCACTCGATCACCGCGGTGGGGCCCTGACAAAGTGATGCAGGAGCTACGATGACAGTGTTTCTAGCGGATGGGAACAAAATAAAAATTCACGAAGCTAAATTGAAGATATTTTCGCCCTACTTTTTTTGGCACGGTGCTCGTAAAATGCATGACTTCCCCATTGTAAAACGTTATCGCAGAAAATATGCCAGGGTCCCGTGATCCCAATGATCCAGACAGCAGGTGGAGCGAGAGACTGTCGGAATGGAAGACGAGGTTTAAAGGCGTAAAGGAAAGATTTGAGCGAGGAAAAGAGATCGCAATGAGAAATCTTTGTTCAGCGTAGTCAAAAATCAAAGTACTCCATTGGACTAGCCAAAAGCAACCGCTATGAAGATGAACCAATAATTCCCCAAGATTGCGAAAGCGGAGTACAAGAGCCTGGATCTCTGTAGGAGCGAATTCGGACAGGTGTTATTTAGGAGAGAATGGACACAGTATTTGTTTGGTATGCAAAAGGGAGTTTGATATCGTCATCACCGGTTATCCTCCAGAGTGATGGTACAGCAGGTGGTTGTTGCTAGCCAACTGTGGAGCCCAGTACTGCAGCTTGCTAAGGAAAGTCTGATGGCGCGCCATCAAGACATAAAGAGGACAATCGAGAGAGTACTGGGATCATTTTATTGGCCAGGAGTTCTGGAAGAAGTAAAGAGATCAATCTCGCTCTGTGACACTTTCCAAAGAACATATCCGAAGAGGAAAGTGAGCAAGGTGCCTCTGGGTGTAGCTCCGCTGATTTACACCCGTTTCAAGTGAGTGTCCATCGATATTATCGTTCTTTCAAAACGTGTATCGAGAAAAAAAAACCGCTATATATTGACCATGGTGGACACCGCCACGAGTTACTTGGCCGTGGTGGCCCTGCGAACAATCGATTCGGTGACGGTAACAGGGGGCCTTGTGGAGATGTTTTCAAGCGTAGAATTCCCGTGTGAAATTCTACGCAATCATGCATCACGTTTCACTTACGAACTGATGAAAGAAGTCAACGTTTTACTCCCCGTTAGGCACCTCAGTTCTACTCCTTCCATCCTGTGTGTAACGGGTTGGTAGAACGATTTAACGGTACGTTAAAACAGATGTTGTGAAAGATATGCCCAAAGGAACCAAAATCCTGGGATCGGTTGCTTGCCCCACTCCATTTTGCCTACCGTGAAGTGCCTCAGACCAGCATGACATTTTTCCTTTTGAACTTATTTGGGGGCGTGACATCAGAGGACCACTTTAAAAGAATTATGAACCGGAGAGCACATCGGCGACGAAGTGAAGACAACTTACGGATATGTATTGGATCTTCGGGATCGTCTTTAAAAACGAAGCGTGGAAACTTGGGCAAGTTGGTAGGACATAATTGAATATAGAAACATCGCAACCTAGAATTAGTTACTTTGAAACTATAGAAGCGAAAAAACGAGGACAGAAAAGAGCGCTGACTTTGCACAAAAAACCAAGCGCTCTTTTCTGTCCTTGTTTTTTTGCTTTCGTAGTTAGGACACGGTTGCGCTGTTCCAACATTCAGTTACATCTTGAAAAAACACTGCAGTTGGCTCATGAGAAGTTGACACGAGCAAAAGAATCGCAAAAGCACTACTATGATCGGCGAAGCACGAAACGCCCGCTTGAAGTGAGGAACAAGGCTGTTATCCTACTTCTACGACGGAAAATAAGTTACTCATGCAATGAAAAGGACCTTTTAAGGTCACACGCAAAAAGGGCAATCATGACGACTTGTTGGATTTCGGACGTGACACGACGTTATTCCACATCCACATGTTAAAGCGTTACGAAGATCGCGAACCTTAGAAGTTTACACAGACAGCGTCGTTCGTAGTGATGGAAGAAGAAGAGGTACATTTACCAATACCAGTTTGCACAGTGGAGCAGAGGGCTGGTGTGGAGACAATTCCTATAGATGAAGTGTTGGTTGAAGAGAAAGCTGCAGAGCTCCATTGGATTCTGAACAAATATCAAGTTGTACTTTCCTAAATGCCAGGTAAGACCAATTCGATGGAATGCCCGTTTTGATTGAAAACATCGGATCTGATTTGCGCTCCGTAGTACCCACTTCCACTGGCGATGAAAGTGGTCGAAAAAGAATTTCGAGATATGCTCAAGCTCGGGGTGATTGAGTGATCCAATTCACTATACAGTTCCCCCTTGGTGCTAATTAAGAAGCCAGACAAAACTTATCGGACATGCAGAGACTTTCGTCGCATCAACGAGTTGTTGATATCAGATGCTTAACCCACACTGCGGACGGATATGATGTTCGCAGAAGTTGGGACAAAGAGATATTTTTCAAAATTTGATCTTACCAAGAGCTACTGGCAAGTGTCACTCGAGCCGGAGTCGAGATTGATAACCGCCTTTTCAACTCAAACTAGACATTACCACTTTATCCACATGTCATTTGGAATCGAAACTGCTTCAGTGGTGTTTACGCATTTAATCAGAACCCTTATCCAAGGTCTCACAAACGTAGTGCATTATTTTGACTATGTTTTTATTGCTACTATGACATGGAGAGAGCATGTAGACACGTTGCAGCAATTTCTGCACAGAGTGACAGAAGCCGGATTCACTATCAAAACCCAGAAGCGCGAAATCGCTATGACTTTCGTCGTATTCTTAGGCAATCGTTTAGGAGGGGGGATCATCCTCCCTCCAAAAATGTGTAAAGTACTGTGGAGAAGATTGCCAATGCACAATGACCTCAGATAAAGACGCCGCTTTGATCATTTCTTGGAGTGGCAGGATATTACCGCGATATTACCCTAGTATGCGGAGAAAGCTCAGCCTCTCACCGAGCTATCTAGAAAAAAAGAAAGGAATAAGATATATTGGAGTCTTCGAAGAGAGGTGGCCTTCGAAACACTAAAGCAAGCTTGCCCTTGCTTCTGGACCAATCATAACGACTGCTGATCCGGAGCGTGTGTTTGTACTTCGGTCGGACGTTTCTGACACCTGCATCGGTGCAATATTATTGCAGGAACATGACAGATTGGTACATCATGTATCCTATGGAAGCCACCAGCTGCTGCCGCGGGAAAAGAATCGCTCTACCATCGAGATGTAGTGTTTGGTGTTGTTCTGGTCGGTATAGAGGTTTCACATAATTTTGTATGAGAACAAACAGATTGCCAACCTTCACAGTACATAGCCAGAGACAAACAGTGGGATACTGAGGTGGAACCTGGCATTGCAAGAATACTCATTTAGCATTCAGCATAGAAAATTGTCGGGAAATACCGGCGCGTACTTCATGAGTAGAGTGTGAGCAAAAAGGTCGGACTTTCATGCACTGCGATATTGGGTGTTGGACGCTCTAAGCGTGTCAGCGCATTTGCAGTTGTGTATTTCGTAAATATTGGACCTGGACACCTACCTATACAGAGGGGATGTACAGTGTGGTGACTTACCCACTGCGCACGTGTCAGCAGTTTTTTATATTAAAAACTCAATGAAAGGGGGGAGCTGGTAAGAGAAGTGCGTGAAGGTTAAATGTGCGCGCCATTACGAGAGTTGCAAGCACACAACGACGAAGGTGGCAAGGGCGCTGGGCTGTAAACCAAAAAAGAAGAGAAATACGAAGGTGTAGCGTGGCGGTGAGGGCACGAGAAAAGGAACGAGCAAGACGAGACTCGCTATTCGGCCGTTGGGTTCCACACCCGAGGCTGGTAACAGCTGAGCCCGGCCTACCTGCGACGTACTACTTGCCATGGCCATGCGTCACTGACGTGCTGTGGCTTCAAGGCATCCTGAGCACGAGGACACGCGGAGCTGTCAGGCCATGGGCACGAGTTCCAGTGGTGGTGTCTGGCCGGGATGCGGCTATGGACGTGGTGCCTGCCCTTCAAGTACCCGCCTGGTCTACCATGCGAACAACGAAATCCAGCTCAAGACGTAGCAACAAACCTTCCTGGGACCTGTTTCTCGTCTTGCTTGCATGCTAAGATGAAATAATGTTAAGTTATGACTTCGGTAGCGCAAGGAGACAGTGAAGAATCGTTTTATGATCTGTACATGTTATGTGTGCTCTTTTTTTCGTGTATGTTTAAAGTGTGGCGTACAAACAACCTCATCTTTTTGTGGATGTCTTAGGCGACGTCTCGGGCACCCATTCGCTGAGAACTTGCACGTTGCAATGACATACATAGCAACGTAACACTTGCCTATTGATAAGAGGCCTCACAAATTGCTTGATGCGGACTCTGCCAGAATACAATTCATGTCGAATTGCAATAAACTTGAGGGAAGCACTTCGCGAATGAATATAAGATCGGCGCGCATTTAACACCAACGACAAATAATCCTAAATGTGAAAAATAAAATCAAGTCAGCTGATAACGCATTCTTAGGTAATCAGCCTTTACAAACTTGTTTAATTACTTTACTCGACGTAGGGTGAGTCACTTTTCCCGCCAGTACGGTATCCTCGTCATATGCTGAAGTTACTAGCGAAACAGTTTCTTCTTCCTTCGCAGTACTGACATCTTCATTGATGAGCAGTCTAAACACAGCCGCTGAAATATTATATTGCGCGCCTTATGGAATGGTCTATTTGAAAGTTTGATATAGTAACCGAGATGTCCATCGAAAAATGCGTAATGATCGAAGAGCCGAATCTCCAGTGGTTCTGAGTGTAACGCATCTAACCCACAATAGACGGGCCTTTCTTCATAAGCGAATAAACACGTAAGTGCTTCACGTTCCCTTACTGACTACTTCCTTTCAGCTGGTGAAAGAGCACTTGATGCAAAGGCCCCCATGTGAAGATGCGATCCCTGCTTTTTCTCAAAGCCTTCTCCTAACACGATATCCAACGCGTCCGTAGTGACTATGAGAGGTAGGTCAAGGTTGAACTTCTGCACAACAGGTTTGCAGGTCAAGCGCTCTTTAAACTGATCCAAACAATTTTGAGCTGTTCATTCGAATGACTGACCTTGTCGTAACATTTCGCGTAAAGGTTCACCTAAATCTGCATAAGTATATAAGAACTGGGCATTTAAAAAAATGGCCCATTCCAAAAGTGACTGAAGGTGCTTTACGTCCTGTGGTGTGAGCGCACTAATCTCGCTTTATTTTTCAACTCCAAGAGAGAAAAACCGTCTCCCGATATGCTATGAACCAGAAAAGTTAGTTCTGGGTAGCCTGGTTAAAGGTTTAATTCTTTCACTGCTAAAACACACTTATAACTCAATGTCATGCCAGTTTTGCCAATGCATAATAGCACTTCCTTGAAGTTTCGTTCATGCTCCCACTTGGATCTTTCTCATACCAAATGTCATCTAAACACGCACTACTTTACCACAACACTTCAAAACATTTGCTATAAGCTTTTTTAACGCAGCTAGGGCGGATGGTGTTTCAAAACACACTGTTTGAATCCAAATAGATCTTCAGTATAAATGAATGTGGTCAGCTCACGACTGGTTCTTGTTAGGACTTACTTTACTGTATTCTGAAATCAACTGCAGTTTTGTGAACCATGCTACACCGGCGAACAGTTGCAACAGCTCCTCGGTATGTGAAAGAGGGTAACCGTCGACTACAATGGCTCTGTTTGGTTCCCGCAAGTCCACGCACAGGCGCAGTGATCCATGCTTCTTTTTCACAACCACCAGTGCAGACAACCACTCCGATGTCTCGATGCATTCGTTCCTGTCTTCGTGCTCGAAGCGCACAAGTTCGTCGGAGGTCTGTTGTCGGAGAGCCAGAGGAAGGCGCCTCAGTTTGGCGCTTACGGGAGCAACATCTGGTCAGCGTTTAATGTGGTCCCTAAAAAACCTAAAGGCTTTTGAAAATAGTGCTTCAAATCTTAGAGGCGTGTTCTACAGAAGCTCCAACTGATCTGTAGGGTTGTGAAGGCAAGTCAAATTTGACCCTATAATAAGAATTTTTAGCTTCTGTATGACGTCCAGGCTGAGCAGCGAAGAACCTTTCTCTGTGGCTTAAATTGTCACTATTGCTTGGGTACTGCTGTATTCTATCTCCACTTCGAATGTGCCGATACTACAAATCGAATTGCCATAATATTCCCAATAACCCAGCGCTGAAGATACAAGGTGGAAAACCTTGAAAAGCATTTCTTAAATTCGGCGTTACCTACTAAGGATAAGGTGGCAACCGTAAACCTAAGAATAGGATTCGTATTTCTTTAAATGTTACGTGAACTACGATATCCTTCTTGCCTACAGGCAGTCCTATGCCAAGTAGATGTACATGTGGTGAATTCAGGAGGACGTGTTCTTGAACGGTAAAGATTGCACCTTTTGATGCTCGAACTTCTGCGGACGGTTGTTGAAGAGAAACTACCACAAAGTGTCGAAGTACTCCACATTTGTAACTCTCTTGACGGCGGGCTTGCATTTGCTTTGTGCTTCGTGAAGTCCAAATGGTCGCAAAACCATTGGTGACAGTTATCTTAACAGGTATCTTGGCTTCTTGCCCATTCTTCTGCGGCACAGACGCACTGGCTTGAGCCTGCTGCTGTCAAGTTTCGTCGAACGCTATTAGGTTCATAAACGGGCGCGTGAAATCCAGACGGGCGCGTGAAATCCAGAAGTGGCTTGAAGGATGCGCCACAGAGTAACACAAAAACGATGAGTGGTCACTCGGGTCAAAAAGCGGCTGAGCTACGCAGCTTCACCTCAGCCATAATATGACAACACTTTACTAACTGCTTCAAGAAAACACGCGCACTAGTTATTTACTAAGGTACCTTTTCTAGTACTCATTTTCACAGGGCAGCGCAAAGACATGAGTAAAGAAACACAGAGAGGCAAAGAGCATGCTCTTAGCATTCTTTGTCTCTCTGCCTTTCTTTCGTGTCATTGTGCTGCCCTTTCAAAATGAGTGCTATGATCCAGATAGCCCAAACCAGAGTACTTTTTTAGTGCATTATACGTCTACGTGTGTTTGCCTATGTGTTAGTGGCTTGCATCCGTCTTTAAGTCTACGGTGCGATAACGCCTGGCTGGAGTCAGGCATGAATCGGGCGCGAGAGAACTGCACATGGCGCGACGGCAACGTTGTCACGCTCCGTGTTCATGAGCCTTAGCGGTAATGAAGTACGGGAAGCAGCAGGGAGATGCAATAGAAGATGTCTGATAACGTGCCTGGCGTGCGTCATGGTATTCGCTTACTTCGGCTGCCTCTCAGCTTGGCTATTGGTAGGTAGGAATGTCATCAAAACTATGTTAGTTGCATGTTGCATTTGACATTGAAGCCTTGGGCTGACGTTTCTGGCATTGTGCTGTTCGGCACAGAGATTTATTCTGTGCTATTCGCTTCTCTTACTGTTTTCGTGGACTGCTTCACACAAAAGAAAACCGTCGGGAATGTTTTGCAGCACATTTGCGAGAAAATTCTTTCTTGGCTGAAGAAGTTGAGTCGCCGCTCGCGTTCCTAGGTTTTCTTTGTGTTGGTATATGTACTCGAGTTCACTGCATGAGTGAGATTTTGTGAAAAGTGCAGCTATGTTCAGTATCGTCATCTGTGCCGTTCGTATATTACTTGAAGCTCGAACGAGTGCAATAAGGGAAATGGTGAATCTAGAAAAATGATTCCTAGCTAAAGTTAGGACTTAATCTTTGAGTAAACACTTCTGCCTCGGTAACGGCATAAATGACACCTAAAATTGCTTTTTTTTGCTGCGGTAATCGCTTGTGGCTGTTTTTTGTGAAAGAGGAATGCAAACTGTGCAGGAGAAAATTACTGCGAAGGTGGGAAGGAAAACGTAGCCAACATTTTTCTTTTCTTTTTTCGGTTCATGTCTGAGTCAAGTGCTGAGGCAACTACTGCCGTGTCGCGTTGGGCACAGTATGTGTAGTTGTGTGCGTTTATTGCAGTTTTATTCTGCTGGGGTTCTGGTTATATTGCTGCCTACGTGTTTATTTTTTGTGTGTAATTTGGAGTTATGATACGGCAGCTATATTTTTGTGTCTAGCAGTGTAATGAACCTCTCTTTTTTGCTTGCGTTTATGAAACAGTAGCAAAGTGGGCATGTCGTTACCAAGAATATCACTTGAAAACAAGTTTTCAGTCCTCCAACAATTCTTATGTTTTAATTAAATTGTGTGCATAGACACACATTGACATCTTGTGCTTGCCGCTCTGGCGGTGCAATTTACACGAAGCTCATTGATGCATGCAGACGACGTGTTAAAAAATTAAAGTATGATCTCAAAGATGAGCACGGACGTAAAAGTGGTCTCGGAGGCTGTATAATAATTATAGTCATTACAAAAAGGCCTTTGAGACATTCTTTTCTGTGGTCTGCCGTTTCTGAGGCTGCAAAATTTGACCAGACTAATTTCGTGTGCTTTGAACCCAAATCAGTCGCAGGGGCCAATCAAAGTGTCCTCTCTTGACTTTTTATATTAGTCTATGATGCGCTGCTGATCTGGCATCTGATTTCGCATTGCAGATTGTCGATGTGTTGCACTGATGCTCCTCATAAACTGCACTAACTTACTGTATTGATTTTATATATCTGCCAATTTCTTCAGTCTTGACCGACGTAAGCATTCGGCCGGTGTTCAAAAAACGCTAGTGCAACGCTAGGTTGACGACTTTTTCAACGAGTTGATCAGGTATGCCTTTGTGAAATGTTGAACTGAATGCGCAAATCAAAGGTAGTTGTTTCAGTTCAGCAACATACTGGTTGAAAACTTCATCCGGCATTTGAAGCCTCTTACAGAACTGAAGTCTTCCAATGATGAAATTTGTACCAACCACAGGTCCAAGCCATTGAGTAACTCTGTGTACCTATATGGCTCTTTCATGCGACGCACAGAAGGCAAAGCTGGTTCAGTAGAAACTTAAGTTTACAGGGTTCCAAGTGTTGCGTCCCTATCGACACTGGCTGCTGTTGCTTCTTTCAATTTTTCATTGTTGAAGTACTGACGTGGTCCTTCCGCCCAGAGTAATGTCAGGAGAAGAGACGCTTTAGGTTCCTCTGACCAGTCGATGCCTCCGACCTACACGAGGTACACCTTGAAAAGCTTCAGCCATAATTCCCAATTTACTGGAGGGGTGCGAGGTACAGACAACAATGGTGCCGGAGCCGCTCCAGACATCCTGCCAGAAGGTTCACGAGTGACACACACAGTAAAATTCGATCAACGTAACGTAACTGAAACTAATCAACGTAAATAAACGTAACGGAAACGTCCTACTCACAATCCCTTCTTCGTCACCGTTTTGATGCGTCGCGGTTATAATCTACGATTTCTTCTCGCTGTCCCAACGAGGCCCGCGCTCTGCGTTCGACGGGAGCCGTCAAACAACGACAACACTCACACGCAGATGAACAAAAAGAGGGAGGCCCTCCATATATTTATTAAATGCGAAGCATTTCTTAGCGAACTTTGGCGACTTTGACCGTATCTATCTATCTATCTATCTATCTATCTATCTATCTATCTATCTATCTATCTATCTATCTACCTATCTATCTAGCCGCCTACGACTTTTAGCTCTCCTGGCCGTTTCGATAATGGTATCGATACCAAACTTGGTATGGCTTAACATGACTGTATGAAGAGCATATTTGACTAATTACAACATGAAAATCACGGTATGCATGTCATGAATGTCGTGATTTATATTTCATGGTCCTGCAGCTCTTGCGGTGATTTTGTTCACATGACATGGTGCAAAACTGGTACAGTATGCCATAATTACATGACGAACACAAGCGACAGACCCTAACATGAAAATCACGACATGCGTGTCATGTAAAAACATGACTACATGCCACGCCTATCATGCGTTCGCGGCCGTTCCGCTAGCGTCACATATACCAAATTTGCTAGTACGGTACGTGAATGGATGACGAAAGTGTGTGACTGGTGCAAACATGATAATCATTAGATGCATGTCATGTAAAAACATGACTACATGCCACGCTCGTGATGCACTGGTGGCCGTTTCGCTAGCTTCACTTGTGCCATATTTGGTATTACGAGACGTGATGGATGACGAAGGTATGATACTGGTACAAACATGATAAACATGAGATGCGTGTCATGTAACAACATGACGACATGCTACGCTCATGATGCGCTCGCTGTCGTTTCGCTAGCTTCACATGTACAAACTTGGTATTACGCGACGCGAATGGACGACATAGGGAAATGACACATCCAAACATGATAATTACGACATGCGTGTCATGTAACAAAATGACTACATGCCACACTCATAATGCGCTCGTGGCTGTTTTACTAGCTTCACATATGCCAAATTTGGTATTAAGTGACGTCAATGGATGACAAAGGTATGCGACTGGTGCAAACATGATAATAACGAAATGCGTGTGATGTGAGAACATGACAACATGCCACAGTCAAGGCGCCAATACATTTCAATGTGAGGCGGTGCGCTTGCTCACGGGTGTTCATTTCGTCGCGTTACGCCGGCTTTGCGACGCCAGGCGCCGGTTTTGCCATGTACTCGCAGGTGTGTGCCGCGCTGCGTTTCTTTGACGCATGCGCGTTTCAGGCGTCCGGCGTCCCTTCGTCACGAAAAGAGGGAGACTTAGTGTTGTCTGGGTAACGAATCGGCGTGAACTTCGTTCCAGTTGCAGTCGGCCCGCGCCGACGGGCGCTGGTCGCACGGGTCGCGTATGGCGTCAGACTATTGAGTTCTCGCTTTTTGCAAACGTAGCGTTGCTGTGCTCAGCGAGCGCGCGCGTCAATGCTACATTGGAATATAATGGGCACTTCATAATACGCTGGCGGCCGTTTTTTTAGTTCGACATCTACCAAATTTGGTGCTACGTGACGTCAATGAATGAATAAATATATGACTGGTGCAAACATGATAATTCTGGCACGTGTGTTATGTAGGAACATAACAACGTACCACGCTAATATCGTGCTCGCGGCCATTTCGTAAGCTCCACATATAATTATTTTGGTATCACGTGAAGTGAATAGATGACGAAGGTAAAGGACACATGCAAATATGATAATCATGACACGGAAGTGGCATCATTTACTTCTACCTCGTAACGTTGTGCTGATTTTAAAGTGACATATTAAACTTTCTTATTCGTGCTTCGCATATCATTGATTCCCACTGTACGCGGGATCTGCCAATTTTTATTTTCTTCGTTTTTCTGGTACACAATGTTACACGTCTGTTATGTACACGTCTGTTATCTCTTATAGAGATAACAGACGTTTTGTTGACTCTCGCAAGATGACCTCACTTGCCATCACAACTCTAATTACTTATGCAAAGTAAAACAAAAGATTGTGTATGAAACACGATTATTTTGAAATTACGATACGTCTTCAAGCATTATATTTCACTCGCGTTTTGTTTTTTATTTGTTCTTTTACGCAATAACAACTGTCGTACAAGCTGGTGATATACTTGCATCACAAATCTACATTCGCTACAAGTACTGCAAAACCAAGCTTAAAAATTATTACATTTATAGTGTATTTATTGACAAAGCCACGTAGTTTTTCAGCTTCGAAACCAGTCATGTAGATCCTTACTAAATTCTTATTCAAAACAAATTGACCTCAGACGATGCGATGGCGTTAATGACTAGTCGTATCTAACAAATAACGACAATAGAAGGTTTACACGCCATCGCAACTTTGTCTTACCTAAATCAAGAACTAATCAAGGCAGGCAGAGCGGCCTTTTTTGATTCACTTCTGTATAGAATTGATTGATATGGGGGGTTCAACGTACGAAAACCACCATATGATTATGAGAGACGCCGCAGTGGAGGGCTCCGGAAATTTCAATCACCTGGGGCTATTTAACGTACACCCAAATCTGAGCACACGGGCCTACAACATTTCCGCCTCCTTTGGAAATGCAGCCGCCGCAGCTTGAATTCGAACACGCGACCTGCGGGTCAGCAGCCGAGTATTTTATCCACTAGACCACAACGGCGGGGCCTTCAGTTCAGAATTCGGAACCCATAAAAATTAAAACGATAAAGAATTCATGAATTAAAAAAACAATAAACGATTATATTCTTTCAATCTTTCATTTTTAAGTATCTTTGTATTATTGTTCATGAATTATTATTGATGACTTCTTTCTTGTTACCTTGTGTTTTTTTCAGTTTAAAATATTTTTGTTGAATTTTATTCTTTTCTATTTTCACATTTTCTCATGCGTATGTTTTAGATGCTGTAGACAATATTACTTGTTTATTTTTACAAGGAAGTCCCATTGTAGTTTATCACTTTGGCCCTCTTTTTGTATATTATCACTATACAGTCTTCGTACTTATGCCCATAAAAGTAATTTTACTTGTGACTGTACCAGCACCTTGACAAATTTTCACAATCATGCAGCTGCGCAAAGCACGCGGGCGTATTCTTACCGATATTCGTAATTTGATCACGCTGATCGGACCTGCAATATCCAAGTGCAGTGAGTGAGTGAGTGAAACAACTATATTCGGTCCACAATAGACGCGAGTAAACTCAGCGTCACCTGGCTAGGCCCACTCGGGGACCATCAGGTTAAACCTGACGGCCCTCGCGCGGGCCCTCTGGACGGCCAGGATTTGAGAGGTCTGGTCCTGGGCCTTAATGAGTCGCTTCATTTCCTCTTGGGTGAAAGGGGGACCGGCAGAGGCGCAGCCCCACAGTACATGCTCGAAGTCCGCATAACCACCACACAGGGGGCAGTCCGGGCTTGGAAACCGTTCAGGGTACATTGTGTGCAGTGCCGCAGGGCTCGGGTAAGTGTTTGTTTGTAGCAGTCGGAGAGTAACAGCTTGGGCCCTGCATAGCGAGGAGTGTGGTAGAAGCAGCAGTCTTCTTGACAGATAGTGGTGCTTGCATATCTCGTTGTACGAGCAGAGAGGCTCAGGTCGCCCAGGAGATGACGCGTTACCCGGCACACGGTCAGTCAAACCTCGTGCAGCCGAGTGCGCCTCCTCGTTGGGATTGAGCGAGGCACCCTCAATGGTTCCAAGGTGCGCAGGAAACCAGACCAATGAGTGATTTTTGAGGTCTTTGACTTTTTGAATAATCTGTAGGACCTGGGGAGCCACCATGCCCATCTGGAAGGCCTTGATAGCGGCCTTGGAGTCTGAATAGATTGTGTCATGTACACGGTCCGTCAATGCAAGAGCAATGGCAACCTGCTCTGCAACGCTGGAACTAGAAGTGCGGATGGTAGCGCAGCTGATGACTCTGCAATCACAGTCGACGACCACTGAGGAGAAGGCTTCTTCTTGAATGTACGAAGCAGCATCGACGAAGCAGGCTCGATCCTTGTCCAAGCGGACACTGGCGAGCAGAGATTTACCCCTGGCTCGTCTTCGTGCTTCGTTGTAGGTTGGATGCATATTGCGCGGCATCCGCGCAATCTGGATCTTGGATCTTACGTCGTTGGGCAGCTTCACAGCGTCAGGACCGACAACCGTGGGGTTTCGTCCCAGCATGCCGAGTATGGCTCTACCCGCTGGGGTGCCAGACAGTCTGACAAACTGTGCAAACTCTTGGGCTTCGACAATTTCTTCGAACGTGTTGTGGATTCCCAACTTCAGGAGGTCTTCCGTGTGCGTTCGAACGGGAATGCCAAGGGCCAGCTTGAAGACTCTTCTGATTAGGGCATTGATTTTGTTGCGCTCCGACACGAGCCAGTTGTGCATAGCCGCCGAATAAGCGAGGTGGCATAGCACGAATGCGTGGATAATCCGGATCAGATTGTCCTTCCTGATTCCGCGGTGCCTGTTAGCGATTCTTCGAATCAGTCCGAGGGCGCTTTCGGTCTTGGAACAAATGCGTTTGACGGCGGCTCCATTGGCTCCGTTAGACTCGATAAACATTCCAAGGACCCTGATAGTGTCCACCCGCGGAACTGGGGAGCCGTTACCGGTGAATAACGTAATGTGGCTCTCCATTGCTGGCTTCCAGGACCGGTGAGAACCGCCTCTGGGCCTCTTCTTATACAGTAAGAGCTCGGACTTAGCGGGCGAGCACCTTAGCCCGGTGGGGATGAGATAGCGCTCCGTCACATCGATGGCCTCTTGCAAAGCACTCTCGACCTGACCCTCACATGCGCTGAGGCACCAGATGGTGATGTCGTCTGCGTAGATTGTGTGGTTAATGTTCGGGATTTTGTTCAAGGCCCTCGACAGGTTTATCATGCAGATATTGAACAGCGTCGGGGAGATCACCGCCCCCGGAGGTGTCCCTTTTGGCCCAAGGGTAATTTCGTGGGTCAAAAAATCGTCAATCTTCAGTCTTGTGGACCGCGACGAAAGGAAGGAGCGCACAAAATTGTACGCCCGCTTGCCGACGTGAAACTCAGACAAGCTCTTGAGAATAAAGGCGTGCGATATGTTGTCAAAAGCCTTTTCCAAATCCAATCCAAGAATCGCCTTGGTGTCGGCGGAGCCAGAGTCAATGACCTGGTGCTTGATCAGCTTCATGGCGTCCTGAGTCGAGAGCCCCGACCGAAAGCCAATCATGTTGTGGGTATAGCATTCGTTAGACTCGAGGTGGTCAGTGAGGTGGTTGAGCATGGCGTGCTCGGCCACCTTCCCGACGCACGACGTCAACGAGATTGGCCTAAGATTTTCGATGCTCGGTGCCTTACCCGGCTTGGGTATCAGTACTGCGCACATATCAGTCATATTATTACAACTGATACCTTAATATAAGACTTCTGGACGTTGTCTTTAGGCAAAATACTCTTTAAAATGACACACGACACCCAATTGTTCATGAAGTCACAGATATCGGTCATATCATTCGTACTAAAACCGTAATTCAATACTTATCGACGTTGTCTTTAGTCAAAGTATTCTCTAAAACAACAGACGACACCCAACTGTTCATGAAGTCACAGATATCGGTCATAATATTATAACTGAAACCTTAATGCAAGACTTCTGGACGTTGTCTTTAGTCAAAGCATTCTCTAAAACGACAAACGACACCAAACTGGTCAAGAAGTCACAGATATCGGTCATAATAGAACTGAAACCTTAATGCAAGACTTCTGGACGTTGTCGTTAGTCAAAGTATTCGCTAAAATGACAGACGACACCCACCTGTTCATGAAGTCACAGACATCTGTCATAATATTAGTACTAAACCCTTAATGCAATACTTATGGACGTTGTCTTTAGTCAAAGTATTCTCTAAAACAACAGACGACACCCAAACGTTCATGAAGTCACAGATATCGGTCATAGTATTAGAACTGAAACCTTAATGCAAGACTTCTGGACGCTTTCTTTAGTCAAAGTATTCTCTAAAACGACACTCAACTATTCATGAAGTCACAGATATCGGTCATAATATTGGAACTTAAGTCTGTATGGAAGACTTCTGGACGTTGTCTTTAGTCAAAGTATTCTCTAAAATGACAAACGACACCCAACTGTTCATGAAGTCACAGATATCAGTCATAATATTAGAACTGAATCCTTAATAGAGGCCATCTGGACGTTGTCTTCAGTCAAAGTATTCTCTAAAATGACAGACGACACCCAACTGTTGATGAAGTCACAGATATCGGTCATACTAGAACTGAAACCTTAATGCAAGACTTCTGGACGTTGTCTTTACTTAAAGTACTCTCTAAAGCGACAAACGACACCTAACTCTTTATTAGGTCACAGATATTGGTCGTAATATTGGAACTGAACCCTGTATAGAAGAGTTCTGGACATTGTCTTTAGTCAAAGTGTTTTCTAAAACGACAAATGACACCCAACTGTTCATGAAGTCACAGATATTGGTCATAATATTGGAGCTGAACCCTCTATAGAAGGCTTTTAAACGTTGTCTGCAGCTGAAATGTTCTCCAATGCAACAACCCATACCCTACTCTTCATGATGTGACGGATTTATGTCATTAGGCTGGAATTGTGCCCTGTGCGGAGAGGTTTTGAATGATAAGCGTATTGGAAATATCCTCTAATGCAAGAAACTGCATCTGGCTTTCAATGATGCAACAGATACTGGTCATAAGAATGGAACCAAGCACTACGTAGAATGCCTCTGGTCATTTTTTGTAGTCAAAATATTCTCTTATGCAACCAACTGTACTTGAAACTTTCATGATAAGACAGATATTGGCCATCGGACTGCAACTGAACCCTGTATGGAAGACTTCTGGACGTTGTCTGTAGTTAAAGTATTCTCTAAAACGACAAACCGCGCCTAACTCTTCATGAAGTCGCCGATGTCGGTCTTAATACTGGAACTAAACCCTTCATGGAAGGCAGCCAAAATGCTCTCCAATGCAATAAAACACACCCTACACATCATGACGCAAAAGATATTAGTTATCAAATTGAAACCGAGCACAGCGTGGAACACTTTCGGATGGTATATTTATTTATTTTCAAATACGGCAGCTCAATGTGGGGCTACTGCAAAAGTGGCGTACATATATACAAAAAGAAACGATTTAAACAGTAATATCACAATAAGTGTGCCAAGGTAAACAAATATTACTACCCTTGAGTGCACCCCGGTAAGAAATCAGAGAAATAGAACATTATTTAATACAAGTGCCTCCAAAAAGACATACATACTGCTCTTAGGAATCAAACCAAGTAGATCAATGCAGTGTTTAATAACTTTATTTGAACATGTTAGAGAGTACTACAAATGACTTCAAGCTGGATGGTGATTGTGGATCAGTGCTGTGTTGAAGGCTTCAGCCCTTTGCTGGTAGTGTAAATATCCTTTACCATCTACAAAATGCATCTGACACTTCTTGATGAGATAGACATTGGTTTTGAGACTACAGCCAAGCACTGTGGCTTTATATGTCCTCAATTGTCAAAATACCCTCTAAGGCAATAAAGCATGCCCAAAATTTTTGATGGGACAAATACCGATCTTAGGATTGCACCAGAGCACCGTACAGAAGTTTTGGCAAGCTTTCCAACATAGCTAAACTGGATATGCTTAAGTGCATGCATATCTTTAATCCAAGTTAATGCATATAATAAATAACTGAACAGAAATAAAGCACTCCTTGGAAACACGTACAAATATTCAATGTTCGAAACCCTCGAATAATAAATTCAGCTAATTACAGTTTAGAGGAACAGATAAATACAGGCACAGTCCTGAAAGGTCTCATAAGTCACATGAGGTACTTTTTGCATTTCTTCTATTCAAAGCGCAGTACCATACTAGTGCACCTTCATTCATTCTGGGCATACATGTGGTGATCTTCTCTTCGAACTATCGTGTCATCGTGCAGCTGATTTCAAATCAGGTGCTTCTCACAAGGTTTTCAGCTATCTGTCCAGCTGTAAACAAAACGCGCGTTATAATATCGTAAACTGTAAAACGATGGCTAAGCGCCATTGTATGCCTATAGCTATGAGTATCAGAATGAACTATAAATTTGAAATGTGTGTTAGAATGCCTCCAAACAACGTATGTGCTACCGAGCATGGCAGAAAAGCAGAAGAAGCGAGAAGTGAAATAGCAGGCAATACCAGCAGCACTTAATCTAGCAACTTTCTTTTTCGATCACCACAGCAACGCACGCTCGAGTTTCTGTCTTGTACGTGAATGAAAATGAGACCGCTGACAGCTGAATGTTTCAGCGTTGGTGGTACCCGACACAAAGTCACCTCACACTGCTACTAACCAGCGCACGCTTGTTATTAGCTTGGCAACACACGGAACCGATTTGCACCAAAGCAATTGAATGTTTCAGCGCCGTACAATCCGCGAATACACTTCTATAAGTACGTACGTTTTCACATCACCGGAATGTGTTGGCTAATGCGAGGTTCGCTTTCAGCGATGATGAATACCGATGTTGAAAACAAACACAGTGCAGATAAAAACTCCTCCGTATGAAGTACGCGATGTTTCGGGAGTCGTAAATGGTGTCTATGTTGCGACGGAAACAACCGTACAGTTTTTTCAGCCGAGGGTTCTCGCATGTGCTGGTTCATACGAACTAGGCGGTAGAGGCCTGCGCTGGATGCAGAGGACACCGCTCTGAAATGCCTCCGTGGTAGGCCAGGGCTCACGCTCAAACCTTCGAATTTCCGAAGACTGTTTACACTCGTGTTTAGCTCAGAAAGTCACAGATCGAAACACAAGAACACCGACAAGATCCTTTCGCTCGGCTGACGATCACACTCGGGACTGGCGCCAGCATAGCCGGCCGGCATTCGCTGGATTTGTCGGCATCGCTCGAACTCGGCACGAAACCGCGTCCCGCAGGTAGCACTCGCAGTCGTTCGTCGTGTCGTTGTCCTTCTAGATTACGAAGTGGTCATTCAGGAACGTTTAGGTAGTTTCCTTGCTTGCATCCAGCACTCGGCTGTGCCTTCGAAGCGGCGGCCATTAGGCATAACGTTCCGAGCATCGCGGCCTCTGGTTGGTTGGCGCCCGGCCCCTGGTTGGTTGGCGCCGCTGTACGCGTGGTGACGTAACGTACGCGTGGCAAAAATATCAAGCCCGGTTTGATCCCTCGCGCCTCCTTGCGTATCCCCCTCTGACGCCGACGCCGAGAGGTGCATTTGACGCTTTTGGCGCGTAGGCGCGAGCATACGCGTGCCAGTGGTTAGCACGTAACGCTACTCTACGATGGATGGATGGATGGATGGATGGATGGATGGATGGATGGATGGATGGATGGATGGATGGATGGATGGATGGATGGATGGATGGATGGATGGATGGATGGATGGATGGATGGACGGATGGACGGACGGACGGACGGACGGACGGACGGACGGACGAACGGACGGACGGACGGATGGATGGATGGATGGATGGATGGATGGATGGATGGATGGGAAGCCATCCATCCATCCACTCATCCATCCATCCATCCATCTAGAGCAGCTTAGCTATAGCGCCGACGGTAACGGAGGAGGACAATATTTGTCCCAACTCGATGCAAAATGTTTTTGTCGTCAGTACGCCCAGCGCTACTAATGCAGCAGCATACAGTCGAATAACCGAGATCATCCTCACCGACCAGAGACACCCGGTCACGTCCTACCTCTTACCTGCCGGTATCACGAACCGAGGCGTGATTCGCGGCTTCTATACAGACTTCAACGACGCCGCACTCAACCGAATGCTTATCCAACCACGCAACTCAAGCCCTCTGGGAGCGCGTCGCATCAAGAACACTAAAACTGTGATTCTGATCTTCAACGGGCTCAAAGTGCCCAACTACATCTACTGAGGCCAGGTCATCTACCGCTGCTTGTTGTACAAGCGCCAAGTAGACACCTGCCATACCTGCGGCCAAGTGGGCCATCGCCAAGACGTGTACCCTACTCCTTCAACGAAGGTGTGTGACCTCTGCGGACACTTACCAACGGACAACACACACGCGTGCAACCATCCAGTGTGTGCCTTATGCGGCGAAGCACACCGCACGGGTGACCACGAATGCCGACATCACTACCAGCTGCCTTACTTGGTGCGCCGTCGTTGTCAGCGCCGTCACCGACGAAAGCAAGCCCAGCAGCAAACACCCACCCTAGCACCCAGCCCGGTTCCTGCCAATACCACCGAACCCCAAGGACCTCCTCCAGGCCCACGAAATCCTACTTCCACTGACCAGCCTACCTGGGCCGACAAGATGGCATGCAAAGGTGAGGCCCGCGCCGCGCAGTGTCAGGTACACTCGCCACAGCAACCTGACTCACAACTAGCAAATTTAGAACGCATGTATGCGGAGCACGCTAAAGAAATCCAATCGCTTAAATAAGAGCTAGCGAAACAACAGGCCCCCGAATCGCGCGAGGGTAGCGTTATCAGCGGCCCCGTCTCGATACGCGGCGCTAAGAAACGGGCAGGCCCAACGCTCCAGGCCAAAGGGCAATCCGAATTTTAACGGCTTACAGCCAATATATACGCGATACTAGATCAGTACCGCGCAGAGACCACGGCCGAGTATAGCGCTTTCAACGCTAGAGATCATGCAGAAACCACTGATCGAGTTGGCTGCATGGCGAGCTCAAATGGACGCGAAGACTAAGGTGTTGGAGGAGGACCTGGCACGCAGTAAGCGCGCTGGGCTAATACCTAGACCTTGAAATGGCGTCGTCACAATCATTCACAATTTAGCAATGGAACACAATTACCCTCCATACGCGGAGAGAAACGTTACAATAATTCATTGGCTTTATGACTCAACCTCCGGGCGTCATTTTCCTACAGAAAACGCGTATCGACCGATTCGTTCTTCGCGGATACAGAGTCGAGGCCGTCTGTGGGAACAAAGCTCGAGGAATAGCCGCCTGTGTGGCTAAGCCTTATGCTTACACGACACATGCAGTACGCCCAGACCTCAAAATAGAGCATCAGACAATAGAGATCATCTCCAACGCTCACAATGAGCAATCGGTATTTATCTTTATCGTGTACAGTTCGCCTGCACACAGCACAGAAACATTCACCACACTTCTAACTAAAGCGACGCAGATAGCAGGCATTCATCCCCTCATCGCCGTGGTGGACTTCAACGCCCCACTTACAAACACACATAACTCAACATAATCGCATGTTACCTAACGACCTCTCTACCCCCCCCCCCCACACACACATAGGTAGCTCAGTGTCGCGGGACTCATCCCCTGAGCTGACTCTAGTACGCAACGTATCGAATTCCACATGTGTTAATCTGCAGGCTAACTTCGGTAGCGATCACTTTATCTGTAGCACAACAGTCAATATAGGCAGCCTCGAGCCAAGAGACTTTAAAGTAGTAGACTGGGACGACTTCTTTAGGCAAATGCCCAAACAAGACACTCACCATTACTCTTCACTCTCTGAACTCTTTGCGAGACTACAGCGGGACGTAAAACAAGCTACCAAAAATATTTCTACAGCACGCAACATAGACCACATGGACAGCCACCTCGCACAACTCCTGGAGGCTCACAAAAGTCTTCAAGAAAGATGTAGAATGCATAAACTCAATCGTACGCTACGGAAAAGAATTGCAATGCTCAACCGACGAATCAAATAGTACAGTCAGACACTAGCACGCAAACAGTGGATTGAGGTGTGCATTTCACTCGACGCACGCATGAGAAAGGGTCTAAAATGGCGTCTTCTCAGGCATCTGCTCGGCAACAAGCCCACCAAGTCAGACCAACGACTAACCCTCGATAGACTGTTACACAAAGCGCGAGGACAGCAACTTACCGACGCGAAGATTTTAGATGCTAAAGCAGCACGGTATCTATGCACAGAACCTTTCTCACATGAAGGCTATCCACCTTACGCGGGGGCCACACACGACCCATTTGAGCAGGCTAAAACTAGCGCTGGAATGCGCTCGGTAATAGCAGAACTCAATACTAAGTCAGCCCCGGGTCCTGACGGAGTCACCAACAAGCTACTCCGCAACCTGGCTGACCATGACATTGAATCACTAGCCACCCACATGAATGATGTTTGGGAGCAAGGGAGCGTCCCGCCGGAATGGAGGGCCGCGACCGTCATACTCATTCCCAAGCCAAACAAACCCCTGGAACTCGACTCTCTACGACCCATCTCCCTCACATGCTGTGTAGGTAAGGTCATGGTGCACGTCATCATCTGTCGAGTCACAAAATATTCAGAGCGAAAGCACCTCTTTCCATTAAATCAAGTATGATTCCGTCCGACTATGTCCACGCAGAACGTACTTCTCATGCGGCAGGAGATTTTACTTGGAGTAAGGAGCAAAGACCTCAAAGCAATCTTAGCTCTTGACTTAGAGAAAGTTTTCGATACCATAAGCCATGCTCATATACTACACGAGATTCAGGAGGCAGGCTTAGGCCGCCGCTTCTACGAATACGTCCACTCTTTCCTAAGAGCCAGAACGGCCACACTTAAAGTTGGGGATCTTAACTCACAACACCTACAACCTAGGCCCGCATGGCACTCCGCAAGGGTCGGTGCTCTCACCGTTTCTTTTCAATTTAGCTCTAAGTCATTTTTCGCAAAAGCTAAAACACATCTAAGGCGTAGAACACGCACTCTACGACGACGATATTACTATTTGGCGCACTGGAGGAAGCGATGGACAAATTGAAGCGAGCCTTCAGGAAGCAGTCACAGCAGTACGAACATTTTGAAAGCCCACGGGCCTCAGACTATCGGCATCTAAGTCCGAGTTGCTGCTTCTGCCACCGCAGCACGGCCGCAACGAAGGCGAACCTACCATACACTCTCCACAACGAATGGCTTGGTTATCCCGATAGTGTCGTTGGTTCGAATTCTGGGCGTTACCCTGTAGGAGAATGGCAAAAACGACTTAACCATGACACATCTCACCGAAAAAGCTGAGGCAGTCATTCACGTCGCCCGACGCGTCACTAATAGACACACAGGACTCACAGAAGAGAACTTACTACGCATATTTCATGCGTTCTCAATGCGCCACGTTCACTACGTTTCCTGCTCTCACCCGTGGAGCAAAGTCGATCAAACTAAAAGTAGACAACCGCATCCGAAAATGCACGAAACCAGTACTTGGTCTACCCATGTCCACAAGCACGCAGCGCCTGCTAGCCCTTGGGACACATAACACGTTACAAGAAATCACAGAAACACAAAGATTGTCCGAACTCATACGCCTGCCTTCGACAGCTGCCGGTCAGGGACTCCTCTCACACATAAGTCTTCCTATCCAAACTCAAGTCAACGAACCAGAACCGGTACCGCAACACCTTCACGCTAAAATCACAGTGCTACCCTTCCCCAGGAACATGCACCCGGTGCGCAATTAGCCTCGAAAAAGGCACGAGCTCAAGCCTTACTAATAGCGGCCAACCTACACGCGACAGACGTGGTTTTCGTAGACGCCGCTAATTACGTGGACAAACCCTACTTTGTAGCTGCAGCGGTTGCCCCAGACGAGACAGCTCTTAATGCTCTTACCGGGAAAACACAAAAAGCCTTTGAGGCTGAACAAGGGGCCATTGCCCTTGCTCTAGCACTCCCTCAGCGTGACACAATATTTACCTACTCCAAATCCGCTGCACTGGCATACCGCCGTGGTAGGCTTTGCCAGGCGGCATTAAGAATTCTAGCATCTGTTCAAATAACTGTAGACAAGCACATCTACTGATTCCCGGGTCATGAAGGTGTAAACGTTCAACCAAGGGTCTCTAACGGTAGTGAGTTGGCTCATAACCTCGCGCGTGATCTTACGTGTCCCGCGGGGTCGCGGTCTGGCTCACTGGCCGTGGACACCAACACGCACCGGGAGCCACTCCTATCATATCACGAAATTTGCTCGCACTATAGGTTATTTAGAAAGGAAATTCCCTCCCCTCACTCAACACTAAATAAAGCACAACAATTAACGCTTCGGCTGCTGCAAACGAAAAGTTACGCCAGCCTCCATATCTGCAGCAAATTCCTCCCAGATATGAGGTCGGAATGCCCGAAATGCCAAAATTCAAAGTGCAATTTAAGCCACATGCTGTGGCAGTGTCCCATGCTAAACGCTAGCTTCGGGTCCCCTGCCATCGAGAACGACTGGATAAACCACCTCAGAAGCCCTGACAGGCCCCTTTACCACCAGGCCGTCCAGAAGGCCCAAAAGGTGGCTGGGGAGCTCCGACTCCCAATCCCCACATGGGCGGAGCGAATGGGCTGGCCCCCGTAAGGGGTGCAAGTCCCCTTCAGAACCCTTAAAAAAGTTGACTCTCTGGCTCTCATATCTCATCCTAAGCAAACGAACGGGTTGCCCCACCCCCAGGCACCGTATTGAATCGTACAGCATGCAACCCAAGCAGGTTCGATAAACAATTTTCTTTAAATCTCCCTGCTGCAAGCCATTGTTCGTGGGCATTGCGAATAACCCTGGCCAAATAAACAAAGCCACAATCGTGCTCTGGGGTTCAGCTTGCTCGAGCCACGGCTGGACTAGAAACGCGCGTTCTGTCTCACGGCCTTCGCAATGAAGTTCAGAGCAATTGTAGCATTTCTCCGCAGTTAGAGCTACTGCTCAACGCTATGGGCGCTGTGACCCTGCTGTAGGTAAAGCGTTTTTGCCTACTGCTTGGCGTCTGAACATCTTAGTTTTAAATACGAAGCATTTCTTATCAAACTTCGGCGACATTGAGCGTATCTATCTATCTATCTATCTATCTATCTATCTATCTATTTATCTATCTATCTATCTATCTATCTATCTATCCGCCTACGACTTTCAGCTCTTCTGGCGGTTTCGCTAATGGTATCAATACCAAACTTGGTTAGCCGTAATGTGATTGTATGAAGAACATATTTGACTTGGCATACAATGAAATTCATGACATGTATGTCATAGATGTCATGATTTACAATTCTCGGTTTTGCAGCTCTTGCGGTGCATGGTTTCGTTACCATAGTATGCTGCAAAACTGGTGTGCTATGACATGATTGCATGGCAAACACAAGCGAGAGGCCCTAAGATAAAAATCACGACATGCGTGTGATAAACAACATGAATACATGCCACACTCATAGGTACTCAGATGCTGACCCGCCGGTCGCGCGATCAAATCTCGGCTGCGGCGGCTGCATTTCCGATGGAGGCGGAAGTGTTGTAGGCCCGTGTGCTCAGATTTGGGTGCACGTTAAAGAACCCAAGGTCGTCAAAATTTCCGGAGCTCTCCACTATGGCGTCTCTCATAATCACATGGTGGTTTTGGGACGTTCAACCCCACATATAAATCAATTACATGTCACACTCATGATGTGCTCACCGCCGTTTCGCTAGCTTCCCATGTACCAAATATGGTATTACGTGACGTCAACGAATGACGGAAGGTATTTGACTGGTGATATTCATGAGATGCGTGTCATGCATGGAAGTACATGACTGCGTGCCACAATCAAGGCATCAATAAATTTCCACGTGACCTGCGACGCGTGCGTACGAGCATTCGTTTCGTCGAGTCACGCCAGCGTTGCTACGCCAGGCGCCGGTCCAGCCATATACTCGCAGGCACGCACTTTGGTGCGTTGCTTTGACGCATGCGCGTGTCAGCACACCCAGCGTACCTCCGTCACGAAAAAAAAGCAGACGCAGTGCTGTTTAGCTAACTTCATCGGCGCGAAACGAAGCATGTCGAAGCAAGAATGTATGAAGAACATATTTGACTTGTCACAACATAAAAACCATTACATGTATGTCATGAATGTCATGATTTACATTTCTTGGTCTTGCAGCTCTTGCGGTGGTTTCGTTCACATGGTATGCTGCAAAACTAGAATGGTATGACATGATTGCATGCCGAACACAAGCGACTCACGCTAACATGAAAATCATGACATGCGTGGCTTGTAACAACCTGACTACATGCCACGCTCATGATGCGCTCGCGGCCGTCTCGCTAGCGTCACATATACGAAATTTGGCATTTCGGTACGTGAATGAATGACGAAGGCATGTGACTGGTACAAACATGATAATTATGAGATGCGTGTCATGTAACAACATGTCAACATGCCACGCTCATGATGCGCTCGCGGCCGTTTTGCTAGCTTCACATGTACCTAACTCTGTATTACGCGACGCGAACGGATGACATAGGTAAATTACACATCCAAACGTGATAATCATGACATGCGTGCCATGTAACAGCATGACTGCATGCTACACTCATCATGCGCTCGCGGCCCTTTCGCTAGCTTCATATATGCCAAATTTTGTATTACATCACGTCAATACATGACGAAGAGATGTGGCTGGTGCAAACATGCTAATCATGAGATGTCTGTCATATGGGAACATGTCTACATACCACAGTCAAGGCGCCAATAAATTTCTACGTGACACGCTGCGCGTGCTCGTCGGTGTTCATTCCGTCGCGTCGCGCCGGCCTTGCCACGCCAGGCCCTGATCTTGCCATAAACTCGAAGGCGCGCTGCGCTGCGTTGCTTTGACGCATGCGCGTCTCAGCGCGCCCGGCGTCCCTTCGTCACAAAAAGAGGGAGACGCAGTGTTGTCTGGGCAAAGCATTGGTGCGAAATGCAACATGTCGCATTTTCCGTCGGATGCCGCCGGGCTGCGTCAACAGACGCTGGTCGCGCCGGTACTGCCTGGCGTCAGTCTAGAGTGTTCGCGTTTTGCCCAGTGTTCGCGCGCGTCAACGCTACATTGGAGTATATTGAGCCCTTCATGACGCACTCACGGTCATTTTGCTAACTCCATCTACACGAAACTTGGTGTTACGTGACGTTAATGAATGACGAAAGTTGTTGCCTGAGGTGAACATGATAATTCTGACAAGCGTGTCATTTAAGAAAATGGAAACATACCACGCTCATAGCATGCTCGCAGTCGTTTCGTAAGCTCCGCATGTAATAAATTTAGTGTCACGTGACGTCATAGATGGCGAAGGGAAACGATACATCCAAACATGGTAATCATGGCATGCAAGTTACGTACGGCACCATTTACCTCCACCTCGTAACATATAATATTGTGCTGAATTTAGGGTGACATATCACCTTCCTCATTCGTGCTTCGCATATCATCAATTCCCACTGTACGTGGGATCTGCCTTTTTTCCCCCTCCGTTGCGCGTCTGCTTTAGCGTGGCCTGCAGCACGAATGCAATGGGGAGTAATGGCAGGGTCGCAGCGACAACATGGTGCTGCAGTGGGAGGTGGAAACAGACGCACTGCGAAGGCCACAAGACGGAACGCTCGTGTGCCTTTCCAGCCCGGCCGTACTCGAGCATATACTGCGTGCGTGAACTCTTGCTGAAATGTTGGAGGAGGCAGAAGAGACATTTTGCTTCCAAAGGCTACGCAGGGTGAGCGGCAAGGGTTTCGAGCTCGCCCGATTGCATTAGGTTTTCGCAGCGTTTCAAAATACGGGTTTTCTCAGCTCGTGATATAACGATCAAAAAAATTGCCCGCAGCTTCCCTTGGGGGAACACTGAGGAGGATGCGGAGCATATAATTGGTTAACGGGGTGTTAAAGCGCGACTTACTTGGGTCGATGGCTAAATTGGTTAACGTGGTTGTGAAATGGGGTGTTAAATTGCGACTTACTTGGGTCGATGGCTAAATTGGTTAATGTGGTTGTAGGAGGGGGTGTTAAATGAGTGAACACGTACACATGTATGCGAAAGGGCGGCGCTGGTCGAAGGGACGTCGATCATTGTGTTTGTGGATTCGTTGGAATTCATTTCACCGCGACCTTGGACGTCGACGCGCCGTACAAACCAACCGACGAGCGGCAACTGAGCGAGCGAGCGCCGACCTTGAGTATATATACAGCGCGACGGCGCATGCACTGTGAGCTGTTGAATGTTCTCGAAGCGCGACGGTGCATGCGCGTCCACTGGAGAATCAGGAGAATTGTAGAATGTTCTCGAAGGGGAGAAGCGCGCGCGGCACAGATGGTGGGTGACGGTGCATGCGCGCGTCAGCTGTCGAATGTTCCAGAAGGGGGAGAAGCACAACGGCGCATGCGCGCGCGTCAGCTGCCGATGTTCTCGAAGCGCGAAGTCGCATGCGCGCGCGTCAGCTGCCGATGTTCTCGAAGCGTGACGGCGCATGCGCGCTACATTGTACAGCTAGCGAATGTTCGTGAAGAGGAGAAGCGCACGCGGTGTGTAGAGGAGGAAGGGTGCACAGATGGTGGAGGAGTGAAGCGCGCGCGGTGTGTAGAGGAGGAAGGGATGCACAGATTGTGGAAGAAGGAGGAGGAAGCTTGCGGACGGCGCCGCACTACAAGCCTCGAGTATTAGATGCTCCGCATCTAAAATTCTTGTGGCATAGTGCTCTCCTTCAGACACACAATTACTGCCAGCGTCTAACTTGAATTTGTTGCCCCGCAACGGTAGGCTAGTGGATAAGGTGCTCGGCTGCTGACCCGCAGGTCGCCGTATCAAAGCCAGGCTGCGGCGGCTGTATTTTCGATGGAGGCGAAAATGCTGTAGGCCCGCGTGCTCAGATTTGGGTGCACGTTAAAGAACCACAGGTGGTCTAAATTTGCGGAGCCCTCCACTACGCCGTCTCTCATAAAAATGTGGTGGTTTTGGAACGTTAATCCCCGCATATCAATCACCAATTACTTTCAATTTGTTATGCAGCTTGCTAAGGGGCCCTTTACGATGCGTTGTTTGTGCTAGCCTGATTAGCAAAAGTGTGAATAATTGCATAGTAGGCCCTTAACTGTAGTTACAAGGGGTGTTTTGCGATAGCGGGAAGCGGCCAATGTTACGTGTGTTGTCATTCTTTTCCTTGCGGCATGGTTGATACGTGCAGCAAAAACCGAAGCCGAGGAGACAATTGAGAAGGCGACGCCTATCGCACTCTACTTCAAGGCGAAGCTCGAGCGTGCACATGTGTTGTGCTTTGTGGTTTTGTTTGGGTGCCAGTGCTTACAATATTTGTGGTCTAGAGATGCCAGATCATCCTGCAACAGCAGCCATGGGCTCTGTAAAACTATAGCCAGCCTCAATCGTTTCACTTTGTAGCTACACCTTCGTCCACCGCAGTCTACCATTATGGTGTGCTTTATGACGCATGCCATAATAGAGGGCTCAGGAATTTTCGACCAGCTGGTGTCTTCTAGTCCGCGCTGACATCACACTGTACACGGGCGTCTACGACTTGACATCCACGAAAATGTGAAGGCCACAGCCGGAATTGAAGCCACGACCTTTGTTGCGACCGGCATTCAAGTGCCGTATCCACCACGGCGGACGCTGTGTCAGTGCACTCGACGTTACCACTCGGTTTACGGCGAGTTCACTGGCCTTTATTGCAGCGGCTGCCGGTTGTGGTATCGATGATGTTGGAATAATTCTGCTAGTACAACCACGTTATATACACGAAAAGCAGCATGTCTAAATATGACACTCTAAACGCGCCATGGTTTTAACTACATTGCGCATAATTCAAGGAGATGTCAACCACGAAGGGAAATGTGTCTCGGAGCAGAGATATATTTGGTGTTTACGATGAGAAAGCATGGGATGTGAACAAAGTACACCAAATGTGTTGCTGAACTATTCGCTAAGATAATGTGGCTGGTGGTGCCGACGTTTCAATTTTTAGCAGACACCCCCAGTTTACGAATTTCTCGTCGCAAGCTTCTTCGTGTCTTTCGTTTGGACTTTTACTGAGACCATGCTTGCTGTAGGTATGCAGCGTTAAACGCAGCAAGCTCGTAGTGAAGCGTGGCACCACATTTTGCCAGGGTTATATGTTCTACGGAAATAATAAAACATGTAAAGCCATGGGTCTGTACACAAAATGTAATGAAAGTTGTGGACATAATAAAGCTCGTAGAAAGCAACACAAGTGACACGGAGCGCTTGGCGCTGCCACTTCGTCTCATTGGCGATTTATTCCTTACGTAACACACACCCACTAGCCGCGCGAAACGTTCTGCTTGTACATCTAAGTATTTTTCAGTGTGTTACGATTTCCAGAGCGGTTAGATGGATGTCGGGACCCTGGAGATGAAGTATTCAAAATCAAATGACCCAACAAATTGTCATAATCACGATAATAAAGAATTAAATTTTTTACTCTGCGTGCATGATTTTTGGACGTAAACTGTGCAAAGGGCTAGTGAAAAGTAACATGAGGTGACAATAAAAAATGGCCCCACCACCCCGCAAGCAATTATGAAAAAATGGGAATGCATTTCTGGTGCCGTGAGTACATGGCGTAGTAATTTTAATTGCGTAGATTAGTGATGTTAGGAGGCCTTGTACCATAACCATTTTTTACGCATTTGTCAGAACTTGTTTGTTTGCCATTGAACCTGAAGGCCATATTCTAAGCCTTGTGGTCGCTAAAATGTACGGTTAAAGAGTCTTTGAAAAGCCTGCGCACGTCACAGTTTCGGGCACCGTGGTTTCGGGTAAGGGCGCAATCGATTCAACATTCCGTGAATGGTAGTCGTACACATGTCCGACTTGGCAGAGGCAAGCGCTAAACAAACGCTCGCAGCACAAACACCACAAACTCGTTACAAACTCACTGCATTGGGGCGGTGGCAAGTCACGTTCAAGTCAAGGAGGTGGTGGCTCCAGTTGTTAGGAGTGAGGATAAGCGTGAGCGCCCGCAGCTAATACTGATGGCTGACGAGACCATTGCGTGACATGGGGGGTGGGGGCTCAGATGGCTAAGGACGCGCGCGCCCACAGCTGTTGCTATGGGAGAGGGTGATGGACGGATCCCGATGGTCGCCTGACATAGCCCGACTAAAAATGCAGTTGCATTTGAAAAATTGATTGTCATATATTGTAAGCATTGTATATAGCCTTAGGTGTATGAATAAAAATGCTAGGAACTTCTGTTTTCAATATATGCCATATTCATGCATCGAAACTAGTACAATTTCATTGCTATTTCTTATGGCCTAATCCTTGGAGTCCTGTCTTAATTACATTTCCTGGTAAAATTTGGCAAAGCAAGTATTATCGCTAACAAGAAAACGGAGCTGTCTAAGGTGACAATGGCTTTAAGAAGTAGCGTGCAAGCGGGTCGTCGGTAAGACTAAGCCAAGGGCTTACGGATAAAGTTGCCGAGATATTGGTACACTGGGTCCTCTTGCGGTTGTAGTTGAACCCACCTGCATAAATAAGCTAGTTTTAGATGAATATTAAAAAGAAAATACCAGTTTTTTTGAAGTAAACCGTGGCTTTTTTTAGGAGGTTACCAAAAAGAACGGTTTCACAGGGACTGGACACAGGCACTGGCAGACTTGTAATGTGGGTTCGCCTCGTCCCCTTCCTCTTTGCGTCATTGCGATATTTATCCAGAGATCAACAAACTAGCTAAGAAATAAGTACTGTTGAATCGGTAGCAATGCGCCATCTGGTGTGACAAAGGGAAAATGCAGAAAGACCAGACGTGATGCCGAATTAGTAAATGTAACATTTCGGGTGAAGGTTTTCCGTAAGGGAAAAAAACACAGTAGTCTCATGACGTATTCATAACTAAGAGAAATGCTGTCTGTGCGTCTAACAAAGAAATATAGTCCTTCAACTTACTCTTGTGTTCATCTACACAGATATAGGTGACATATCAACGTTACCAAGATAGAATCTGTTTCAAAGCTCCACGTCTCCACCAATGGAGGGGGGGGGGGATAGTAACATTGGTCGTAATAATAATTTCAAGAAATAAGGGCGCTGAAATCGTTTCTTGCCCTTTTCGCAAATTCCATAGACTGTCACATCGCTCCGTGGCCACCAGCGTGATTTCTAGTATTGGAGTATTGGAGTATTGGAGTAGCGATGGGGCAGTGGTGTTCAAAGCATGTGCATGTATGTCTAGGCTGGTGTTGGGCTTTCACTAGAGCGTTTATTTTGTAGTAACTGGACGCACAAAGGTCACTGCAGTCGTTGCACAGTCTTCGTTTGCGAAAAGGGCGAGTTTTTTAGCCACAGCGAAGTAACAACTGAGACGCTTATTCTCGTTCATCTGTAGTGAGTACGCTTCGTGCGTAATTTATAGGTGAGAAACACGAGGCATGTTCTAATGTGCTTGTCATATGGCACAGACCTTCTGATTTATTGTTATTACGTTCATCGCTTCGCCTTTGCAGTAAAACTGTGACTTTTTTTCAAAAATGCGTTAAAAATGTCGGCTGAAAGCCTTCACGCTACAACAAACTAAGTGTGTGGAATTCAGGACCTCTTCTAGGCATCGCATTCGAGCTTCTGAAGCGTCTAAGTCGTGCATAATATGAGACTGCAAAAAGGTAAAGCCATCGCAAAGCAAAAACAAACAAAACAGTTCAGGCCTCATATGTGCTCAGCGTCTCCGACCTTCACCGATACTCTCTGTGGGCGCCTTACTAAACCATCCAGTTCACCCCCTATAGGCAATGAAACTTGCGATTACTATCGGCGCATCTCCTGCTTCGGTGACGTATGGCGGTGTTCGGCAGCCCAATGGCTAATAGCGGATTTTCAGTTGTACTAATTCCAAACTTGAAGATTTATTATCGTTCCAGTTTTTATACCCGCCTTACAATTTGGCAATGCTTTTGTGTGTATACATAAAGTCACATGGAAGCATTGCCCTGCACGCATTGTTCAGCTGTTGGTTAACCATCAATTTTTGGCCTAAATTTTGTGAGTTACAACTTCACCGCTATGTTTTTGCATTCATCGATCTATCTACAATGCGTATGACTTCAAAATTGGTGAGTTTCTCAGTATCTCTACCACTAAAAAAATTATTCTCTGCCTTTTATTTAGAACGAAAGCAGCCAAACGTGTTTCTAAAGGTCTTTGCATGACAAGCAGGTTGACTTGCTACAAGTATAAAATGTTCCAGACAAAAAGCAATCTGAGGCTATCATGCAATAAAACAGCAACCTAGTGGCAGGTACCGGTGCGATTGCTAGTAATAGCAGCGTTCAGTGGCGTGTATATACTGACAGGATTCTGTATATCTGGCTAAACCGGGTGACGTTGGCGTGATGTTCACCCCTTTTGAAGCTGTGAACAATGCCAAGAAAAAAATAATGATGCACGGGCTTATCACGTAAATCACTCAGCACACAAGAGTATCAAATTAGGCGTGTAAATAATACGTGTGTGTGCACTCTTTTAAATAAACCAACTGGCTGGGGTTTAAAGTTTCAAAATATCTCCACTGTTGGCCGCCAATTGTAATAAAAGTCTCCCTCATTAGCTGTTTCATCAATATTAGCATATTTCGCAGGGCGTTGCAGTTAACTTGTGCCATGTAATGTTTTGTTTGCTAGTACTTCAAACGACCAAAATACAGGTGAGAACAGGGCCGATACATTAGGCTAGAGGAAATAATCCAGCGTTCCTGAATAACCACTGCAAATCTAATGAAAAGTTTTGCTAGAGCTACTACTTTAGTCGCTATTTAAGCCGACGTTCCACTCTTAGCTTTATTAGCTAAGAGGGGAACGCGGGCGAGCAAATGACTGGCGTGCAGCACTGTCAATGTGACAAATGATTGTAAAAGTTGCACTTACTTCTGGAGATATAAACAATTCCCAATGCGCAATTTTTAAGGAATATTTCACTTGCCTGAGCTTTTAACGGAAATGAGAAAATATATATTGGCCCAACTACCCTGCGGTTTGTAAGTTTTAGGTGCAAATAATAAATATGAACAAAAACTAATCAAAGCATTGATAATTGTCAAAGAAGAAAATGCTTATACACACGCTAATGTGTCGCTTTATGCTAAAACTGTTTTTTTTTACTTTTACTATCAGGCAACTCAGAGATCTGATGAAATGCTTAAGCGGAATTCCGAAATATGGCAGCGATCCATATTATAGCATAATAAGCATCGAGAACTTTTCGTGGTCGCTTATCACGTGTCCGACCGTGCTTAGACCCTTGTAGCTTAATAGGGACATATTTCAACAGTAAAACACCTCCCTGTTACAGATAAAATCTGTTTTGTCGTCTCGCAAGATATGGTGCACAGAGCTTTTTGTTACGCGGCAAGAAAGCCGTTTCTGAAATAGTCATGGCCCCGGATCTCTGCTTGTCCCCGAGATTTTATTTTCGTGGGTGTGGGTGCCCTGCTCTCTTTTATGCCTGTCCGTATGTACATTATTTTTTTATATAGAATCTATCTTAGGAACTTATTCACCACTCGTTACAATGACGCATGTTGAAGGAAAAACACTGTGGCTTATGATCCCCAACATAACTGGAAGCCTTTGTGAAACTTTTTCACGAGCAAAGTTTGCCCGTATAAGATAATCATTAGAATTTCGAGGGTAGGAGCGTATACTGAAACTTTCTATGCATTCAATTTTTCCTGTGGTGTCTTTTTGGCTTAATGGCGAAAAAAAACAACTAGCGCTATTTTCATTGACACTAAAAACTACGCATTGTGTATAATGTGTATAACCAAACACGCATAGGCGCACAACAGAGGTGAGCATACACACAGCCTGGTGAACAGCAACAAAAAAAAGAATGACACAGACTCCATGATAATATATACAGAGCCATTGCATGACGAACTATAAAAGTAGCATGAAAGACAAAACATATCTCACCCGAAATCATTCCTGTAACCAATGAACTTGAGCTTTCGAAGCTCCGTAGTTACGTATGCCTTGATGACGTAAAGCGCCGACACAAAGAACTCCTCTTTCCTGAGGTCTGGTATCTGCATCGCCGATATATATCACCAATGAATATTCTTCAAAGGTGACTGAACATGTCGTAAATCACACTATTCACTATGTTGTAAATATCCCAAGATTTTCTGATTCGAAGAACTTTTATAGGCAGGCGACGCAAAAAAAAGATATGCGTGGTACTTTGCACAATAATATGGTTATATATCACCGGCTTTAAGGAGGGATATGGGGCGCGGATCTATTAGCTGTATTTTACATTTATATTAGATGAAATTGAACAGATTTGGTTTTCATTCTGATTTCATATATGCAATCATTTTTGTTGAACGTAAACGAGTTTCTGAGATACACAATATTGGTTCTCCACTCTAACTAGAGGAGGAGGAGGAGGAGGAAGAAACTTTATTCAGAAAAAAAATTGAAATGCAGGCAGTTTGGTCGGGCCCTCAGTCCAGGGCTCCGCTGGCACGAGCGGCTCGCTGGACCTGGTCAAGCAAAGCTATTTGGCTCTGCTTGTCCTCGTCCGCAAGCCATGCCTCCCACTGCCTGTGAAACATGTGTGGTTGCTTCGTGATGTGTGGGCTGTCGATGTGTGTGGGCCTCTGGGTGCACTCCCATGTTATGTGGCTGAGTGTTGGTACTTGTGAACACCACGGACAGGTGTCTTTATATCTTGCGGGATATATTCTACTTAGATGGTACAAATTGGGAAAGCTATTGGTTTGTATGCGTCTCCAATCCCTGCTTTGCTGGCTATCCAAGTCCTTATGTGGAAGCCCATATTCCTTTCGTTGCTTCCTTTGTTGGAGGAGGATGTCACGCGAATTGGAAAGAGGTTCAACGTCGTGGCCTGCCGTCGCTCGGTTAGTGATGCCTCGAGCTATACGGTCTGCCACGACGTTCCCCTCCAAACCTTCGTGAGTAGGACACCATATAATGTGATGGTCTCCTGTTATGGGTTTATTTAAAAATTTATACGCTATTTTAGGTAGCGTTCCTCGGAGAAACATTCGGCATGCCGCCTGTGAATCGGAGAGCACAACCACTGATTCTCCCCTGATTTCTGCGTTGGATATGGCTATGGCTATTGCTGCCGCCTCTGCCACTCGTGTGAAACAAGTTTTAACCGACGCCATTGTGGTGTGATTTTGTGCTACAATTGCCACTACATGTGACCCTCTGCTCGCTTTACTTACGTCTGTAAAGACGGCTTCTGAGCTATTCTGAAATGCTTTGCGTAAGGAGTCTGCTCTCGCTTTCCTCCTTCCTGCGTGATACGTCGGATGCATATTTCTGGGAATAGGCGCCACAGTTAAATGTGTGCGTTTTTCCGCATCTATTAGCACCGTTTCCTCGTCACAATATAGCGGTCGCAATGTATATCCCACCTTTTCCAGAATTCTTCTCCCATGATAGCTTGAATTGAGCCTTTCCTTTTGAGATAAAAGCACCGCATTCGCATACTCCTCAAAGGTATTGTATATGCCCAATTTCTCTACCCTCTCGGTTTTGGCATTTTCCGGAATCCCCAATGCTGCTTTGAATGCTTTCCATATTATTGTGTTTATTTGCTTTGTCTCCTGGTTTGTCATTGTCTGGTACGGCAGCGCGTACGTAACTCGGCTGATCACAAATGCATGAACGAGTGCAATGGTTTCTTTCTCCTCTAGTCCCATTTCGCTATTTGCTATCCGCCTGATCATCCGGGCCACATTCGCCGTGGTTCCCCGTAGCCTTTGTAGTGTGTGTTATTTAGAGACAATAGGCAAAGACCGTTAGGCGAAAAGTGCATACTATGGTATAGATGAATCATAACATAAGTGGGACGCTGCAAGTAATTTTTACAATCAATGATGACTATTCAGTTTGGTACTGATCAAAATTTAATGCTTGTACCTTGACTACCAAAATAAAAACCAAGTGAAATATTAAAACCTGCAAGCAGGAAATAAGACCACTGCTCTTAGCACTGAGTGATGTGCAACTTAGGCTTTAAGATGAAAAAACGCAGTCACAGCTCTCTACAAGAAGATGTCTCTCCGACAAGCAAGATTATTGACATTCAGCTTGCAGTCGTTGTAAATATCTAAACGGTGGATAAATAATTGACATCGGTCAGGCTTCATAGGCCAAAGGACACCTTTAGATCTGAATAATGTAATAATGAAAACAGGATTGCTTTCCTATTTTTTGTTTTCACAAGCAATGTTTTCCTAGTTTGGCACTCGAGGGCATTACGTACAATTGAGGTGCCACACAAAGCACGAGTAATAGAGAAAAGAGATTGATTTTTTTATGCAGATAAAGTGGCAAAGTTGAATTTTGGAAGCACGGTGGACAGCCTTGTCTCAGGGTGTTTCTTCGTTGCTTTGTTAAGGGCCAGTGCTTTGTTAAGTCGATGAAGCGGCACTGATTTTTCTCTAAACTGATGCCAGTGGTCATGAAAGCGTTGCTGTTTTTTTTTTGTAGTGACATGGCTGTTTTGGTGAACGTGTTATCTCATACGCAAATAGGACCCTAACACCAGCCGAGAAAAACTACACCATCACAGAGCAGGAGTGCCTCACCGTGTTCTATGCCGTTCCCAATTTTAGACGAAAACTCCACGGCTGCCACTTTACCATCGTGACCGACCACCACGCTTTCGTATATATATATATATATATATATATATATATATATATAATGGGAGTAATAAGTGAATGGGCCAGTTAGTCTTCGTGAAGGTATGAGATATGGCACAACGGGAGCGTTGTCAACAAGGATAAATATAATTATTTCCCAACGGTTTCGGGAGGGGTCCTCCCTTCATCAGGGGATGAGTTATACTGACATGAACTTCCAAACTTCGTTGCTGCCGCATCCCTCTCGCCTTGAAAGATGTTTGCGAAAGTGAGAGGGAACTAAAAAAGGAAAGAAAGAGAAAAAAGAAAAAAGGGAAGGAAAAAGACGAAAAGAAAAAAAACAAAAAAAACAAAGAACAGGAAGAAAGTAAAAAAGAACCACTGTCAACACTGAGAACAAAACCAACTGTTCGTGTACGTCCACATCCGGTTTTTATCACGTGCTGTTCAGTTCTCGACGTGTGTCGGGCCACCCAAGATTGTCGCCGCGGTGGCGGGAGGGGTGCGTGACGGCGTGCGTAAAGAACGGGTTTCCCCTTAATGGGTCGGTCGGCTCTTTACCTTTAATCTTCGTCCGTTTTCCTTCAATGATCATCAAGTGGTTGGCGAACATAAACACTTTGTATGTGCATGTGAAAAAAAGAAAAAAAAAGAAAGAAAAGGAAAACAAAACACAAGAAAGGACAGTGTACACGTACGAGTTCATCAGAAAAAACAAGCATGGTCTCAAGCTATTAATCTTTGTCACCAATTTCGTCCTGGCTTACTTCTCGGAGGCAAGAGAGTTTTCCGGGGTCCTGGTTGATGCCGGCTACTAATGTTCGAAATTTGAAAATAAAATATGCCTCACGCTGTTTGCGCTCGCACCTGTTTGAGAAACCGGACTGCAAAAGAGTTACGCTGATATTTTCAAAAGTGTGGTTTGGCAGGCGCAGATGTCTAGATAAAGGTAGCTTCGGCAGTGAAGTGGCGTGGTACCGGTGATTATTGAACCGCAGCCGAAATGGCGTGTCTGTTTGGCCGATATATTTTTGTCCGCAGATGTTGCAATGTAGCATGTATATTACGTTACTGGAGTCACAATTTTAAGGCTTTCAGTTATGCAGAATTTAAAATCCGAGAAGTTCGCTTTGCAATCACGTGTTATGACCATCTGTGGGCAAACCTTGCATCGAGCTTTTCCGCAGAGATGGCACCCTGATTGAGTTTTGGGGGTGTTTGTTTTTGCTTTGACAAGAATGTCCTTCAGATTTTTATCCCTGCGGTACACCACGTGAGGTGACTTGGTAATCTCTCGGAGGCAGGAGGGGTAAAACTCTCCTGCCTCCGAGAAGTAAGCCAGGAGGAAATTGGTGGCAAAAATTGATAGCTGGAGACCATGCTTGTTTTTTCTGACTGACTCGTACGTGTACACTGTCCTTTCTTGTTTTTTCTTCTTCTTTTTTTCCTTTTTCTTTTCATCACATGCACATACAAAGTTTTTATGTTCGCCTACCACTTGATGACCATTGAAGGGAAACGGACCAAGATTAAAGGTAAAGAGCCGAGCGACCCATTGAGGGGAAACCCTTTTTTTACGCACACCGTCACGGACCCCTCCCACCACCGCGGCGACAACTTTGGGTGGCCCGACACACGTAGAGAACTGAACAGCACGTGAAAAAAACCGGATGTGGACGTACACGGACAGTTAGTTTTGTTCTCAGTGTTGACAGTGGTTCTTTTTACTTTCTTCCTTTTCTTTTTTTTCTTTTCGTCTTTTTCTTCCCCCTTTTTTCTTTTTTCTCTTTCTTTCCTTTTTTTAGTTCCCTCTCACTCTCGCAGACATCTTTCAAGGCGAGAGGGGCGCGGCAGCAACGAAGTTTGGAAGTTCATGTCAGTGTAACTCATCCTCTGATGAAGGGAGGACCCTCCCGAAACTGTTGGGAAATAAATATATTTATCCTTGTTGACAACGCTCCCGTTGTGCCATACCCCATACCAATATATATATATATATATATATATATATATAATAGCTCAGTGGTTGAGCATCGAACGCGTTATTCGGAGGTCGTTTCATTTAATTTACATTTGTTCTAATATAATAACTTCTTTATACATTCCTTGGCAACTTTGTCTGTTAGACCTCATAATTACTGCGTCAAAACAAGGAAAAACGAGCCCTTATGTATACACTTCTTTCCCTTATATATATATATATATATATATATATATATATATATATATATATATATGTATATATATATATATATATATATATATAGGCGAGAAATAAATCCAATGGTTCCGGTAGGAAATGCAGTCGAAAAAAGGAAGACGACAAACGTACGAAACGCAGTTTTTACTACTAACGTTTCGGCAGGTGGGCCTGCCTTCGTCGGAGTAAAGGACGCCTTCGTCGGAGTTACTCCGACGAAGGCAGGCCCACCTGCCGAAAACGTTAGTAGTAAAAACTGCGTTTCGTACGTTTGTCGTCTTCCTTTTTTCGACTGCATATATATATATATATATATATATATATATATATATATATATATATATACATATATATGTGTGTGTGTGTGTGTGTGTGTGTGTGTGTGTGTGTGGTGTGCTGCCACATATATATATGTGGCAACACAGCATCGTTTTAGGAAAGCGTAAGATCCCCGCTTCTTCTAGCGTTGCATTGTCAACGCAGTGTAACATGGTCCGGAATCTTTGAAATTACGTATCAATGCATTTTAAAAATGCAGAAACACACCAACGAATAGTTTTTTTTGTTGTTAATCCCAAATATCTATAATACTTGCTTTTCTACTCACAATGTTCAAAACTCAGAACTATAAACGTAGCAAGCACATCAAGATCACTGGGGTGGTCAGGTTTTGTTTAAGCATGTGACACAGAGACCAACAGAAGACAGACAGACCAAAAGTTCTCCGTTGAAATATCCTACTCCATCTAGCCAAAAGACACTTCGTAAAAAGCGCAGCTAGTTTTTCTAACAAAGACTGTTCTCCGTCTTTCAGCATATCTGATGGTATTTGATCCTCATCAGCAGCTTTGCCTCTCTGCATTCTCTTGAAGTCTTACCTAACTTCTGTAATTACTAGTGGGACGTCATGTGGGTTACTACTAGGTCTTACATTATGGTCGTGTTTGCTCTGGCTACTGTAGAAATCTCTTTGAAACTCTTCGGTTACTCTACATATCTTATCCTATTGGTAGGTACTTCAATCCCTTGTACCTCAGTGCATCCATCTGGCTTTTGCCTATCCCAAGTTTTCTTGGAATAGGCAAACTTTAACGCTTCCTCCGTTCTATAGAGCACGTTCAATTATCTCCATGTTATGCCTTCTTAGATCGAATACATTACGATTATTATTCAACTTCGAAAGCTCTTCCAGTTCTATTTTGTCTGTTGTATTGTAGGCTTTCAGGCTTTGGCGTTTTTTAATGAGTTTCTTTGTCTCCTGGGACAGCTTGCAAGCTTCCCGCTCAACTACCGTACCTCCAACTTGTACTGCACACTGCGTAATTATACTCGTCAGAATATCATCCATCAATTGCGTCCACAGTAATGCTGATTTTCTCCCGAAGAGCCGAGTGTCTGTTCTAAAGCGATACTGAATTTCTGTTCTTTGCCGCTCAGTGCTAACTCATTGATTGGCCTCTTGCGTATCAGTTTTTGTCGTTTTTTCTCCAGGGGTACGTGAATTCGCGACCTCATAACTCAATTGTCACTGCATTGTACCTTACGAAGCACTTCCGCATCTGCAACATGCCTGGGTGTGCACTCAGTACAAAGCCTGTTTCATTCATACTTTCGTCAATAAGGCTCCTCTATGTCCATGTCCCCTTCTGCGAGTTTTACTGATAACTTCCCTCTGGCCTTTCTAGTGCCGATACCAGAATCTCCTACTGCCTAGTTTGCAGCCTCCTCTTTCCCTACCTTGGCATTAAAGTCGCACAATAATGAGAATACTGTGTTTTAACTTACTCAATGCCTATCCTCCGGAAAGGGTACCAGGATCTTGTAAGAATGCTACTATTATCCTAATTCATAAAAAGGGACGACAAGGCCTTGAAGAACGATAGGCCCTCCGCTGTGCTCTCCATTGTATTAAAGCAATGTACAAAGGTAATTGGTAACAAAATTAGGACAACATAAAAATTTATCCATTCAAAAAATCAAGCAGGTTTTCAAACAGGCTACTTAACCATTGCATACATTCGTACTGTTGCCAGATAATAAAGAAATGCTTGAAATACGCGCAAGCCCAATACATAATCTTCATGTATTACGTGAAAACATTTGATTCAGTAGAAATAAGTGTTGACTAACCTTATATAAACTTCCTCGAATAAATCTGCAGAGAGTCAACTGCCACCATAGTTCTTCATAAACAGGCCAGAGAATATCAATAATGAAAGTACCCCGCCATGGTGGTCTAGTGGCTAAGGTACCCGGCTGCTGACCCGCAGCTTGCGGGTTCGAATCCCGGCTGCGGCGGCTGCATTTCCGATGGAGGCGGAAATGTTGTAGGCCCGCATGCTCAGCTTTGGGTGCACGTTAAAGAACCCCAGGTGGTCAAAATTTCCGGAGCCCTCCACTACGGCGTCTCTCATAATCATATGGTGGTTATGGGAAGTAAAACCCCACATATCAATCAATAATGAAAAGTGTGAAACAATCAAAAATAATATCCGCAATGCAATTTACCGCGTGCTTACAGGATGTTTTAGAGACCTAGTATCAGAAGATTTCGGGATGAAATTTATTAGAGAGTACCTAGGTAACCTGCCCTTCGTCGATGACATTGCGTTGCTGAGTAACACAGAGGACGAAGTGCCTTTTATGATTACTAAATTAGACATGGAGAGGAGAAAGGTTGGTCCTAAAATTGCTCTGCAGAGAACAAAAGTAATGTACAACAACATAAGAAGTCACTGCTTCGAAATTGGTAGCAGTGCACTTGAAGTTGTAAACGATTGCGCATATGCTCGGTGGGTGGCAACTGCGGAGGCAAACCACTAAATAAACTAACTGGAAGAATAAGATTGGGGTGGGGCCCATTAGGCAAGCATTCTGTCCTTCTACGCAGATGCAGGTATGGAGCTTCGAGTTTTGTGGTCCAATTCAATTCTTCTTTCAAGCTTTCACTGCAGTGTCACGCGTTTGCGCTAGCTCTTGAAAAATGACGTTCACGGCTGCGCCAGTGCTCAAGTAATTAAGTGGCGCTTCCTAGTTAGGCACACCGTGTTGGGGAGGCTTTTGGGAACGCGTCATTGGCAATAATATATATAGAAGCACTCAAGCGTTGCCTCGGACGCATCACCTGGCTTTACAACGACCTGCTCACCACACAAGCGGGTGTTGAATCAGCAGTTAAATGTCACCTGCCCCAGTAGCTGGAGGATGACGTCACATCAACCGACGCTTGGACACCATCCCACTTAATAGTCGGCAAGCGTCTTGTAACTCTGTCCACACAACTAAATGATCTTGCTCTCAGCGTCCCTGCCTCAAAAAGCACCACAACATCAAAACAGCTGCTTCGCAACCTGTGGAACCGGCGCGAAAAATAGCCTCTATTTCTACACGCTACTCACCACAGAAAGCCTACACCGTCTTTAACGTAAAGACCAACGATGTCGACGTCAAACATTTATTACGCCGCCTCTCAGATGAAAAATTGGTCATGTCATTACGGCGCTTCCGGGAAGAAAATTTCCTGCGCATTCGTTTTTTTTTTGATAGGGCTGTCAGATGAACAGCAAGTCGGATGGCTTATACAGCGACTCTTCCTCCTGGAGGCATACTCATGTAACGCACCGGTGTGCTAAGAACTGGAGCGGGGGATGCGACACAGATCGCGTGTGGCGCGGGTGTTCGACAGCGCCGCTAAAGGAGAACAATTTGAGTTCAATCTATAAACAACTACAGAGTGCGCATCAGTCTCTTTGTCTTCTACAGGGAACATGCAGACTGATGTAATCTTTCTAGACAATGATAAAGCTTTTGATGAAGTTCTCACCACGACTTGTATCTAAATCTTTCAAATTTTCACCTTCACACTAAGATTCTGGAGAGGATGGAGCGATTTCCCAAAAATATTCACAGTCAGTCTCTCTTGATGGTCATCAATCCAACTCTATCTTTGTGACATCAGGCATTCCCTGGGGATATGTTCTTAGCCCTTCCTATCCGTAATATCTATTAACAACTGGCCCCATCATATAACCTAAAGCATTCGCATGTTAGCCGACGGCTGTGCACTTTTTCGCACTATCATTAACCCGCAAGATCACCTACGCCTCTAAACAACCCTTAACAGCGTGCTTATTTGGCTAATAAGATACCTACACATGGTTGATGGTACTTAATCCTTCTCCGTATAAACTTGCGTCTCTTCGCATTGCCACAGCTCATATCGTGTCTAGTAAACTTTTTTTACACGAATCTGTACTATCCTTTAAATATCTTGCACTTACGTTATCATAGTTTCTATTAAGGCGCAACCACATCGCCAATATAGCTAGCTTCAGCATTCAATAAAGCACTCGGGTTTCTCGGGCGTTATCTCCACCTTGACCCTTCACGTGTAATACTGCTCGCATATCAATAAGAAATTCGAGAAAATATGATGTGCATCAGTCATATGATGCCCACATTAGGCATAATTATTCTGTGCATTAGAAGGAATTCAGTCATGCCGAGAGATTCATTCGCTCATCTTACTCATGCGATATCAGTATACCATCATTGAAAGCGAAATTGTAGCTGCCACCCTTTTGTTTGCGTTGCCCCACTGCAACACTTGTTGAAACAGATAAAGTAGGAATAAACACGGGCAGGCAAGCTGTCACAAACGAGTGCTCCGAAAAAGCACGCGCCACCGAATTCTAGCGACAGTATCGATACCAAGCTCTGAGAGGCGCCTCAAGGTCAACGATAAAGAAGAAAACAAAGATCCAAAGGCTCCCCGAACGCGCCGTCTTCGCTTCTTCGGTAGCGTAGTCTCGTCGACCATCCTCCTCACATCAGTGGCCGAGCAAGTCCTGGAAGGTTCTCGAGGGAAAGGGGCGTGGTAATGCAGAGTTGCGTCACGAGTCGCGGATGGCCCTCGAAACTTCCCGTGCTTTCTCCAGGATTTGCTGTGCTAGCTGTGCATCGCGTCGACGAAACAATGAGAACTTTCTGGAATCCAGCGCTGAAGGCATTTAAGCAAGCAGCAGAGAAGGGAGATCAGGAAACGAAGGAATTTCGCGCCAGTGTTTGTAGGGTGTTCCGCCTTGTCGGCGAAGCCTTTTGTCCTCAGTCATAGAGGAAGAGAAGAAAGTATGCGCCAGAGTGCGCAGGGTGTTTCCGCCGTGTGGTTAGCGATGGTTCTGTCCTCAGTGACAAACCAGGTAATGAAGAGGATTTCCACCTGAGGGAGTGAAGACTCGTGCTACAGGCAAGAGTGTGTTTCTACCGCCAGAGAGCGAAGACGCGTCCTGCAATTGCAACGTGTGGGAAGCCGACGTGTTACCGGCGAAGTTGGTGCTTGGAGAGCGGCCAATTGAAGACGCGCGGTTTCTTGGAAGAGAAACTTCGGGGACAGCGGAAAGACAACAGCGCTGGACTTTGAGTGAGTGATTCTTGGAAGAGTATCATTCAGACTTTGTTCCAAGGACTTTGGCCTGAATAAGTTTTCGAACTCTCTAGTCTATAGGTGTCTTGGTTGTTCGATGCATGTGATTGCATTGTAGCGCGTATTGTTGTTTGTTTCCGTTGTTTCGAGTGTAGCTGATTGTACTGTGTAGTGAGTGGTTTGATTGGTGACATATCGTATTCAACTATTGTCAAGTGTGCATATTTTTGTATTGATTTGTTCTGCCATAATTGAGAATATAATTTTGTTTTGTTTAACTTTCAGCTCTGACTTGTTCCTTGGGCCACAGCCGGCGTCCGCTGGCGCGGCAAATAGGACCACTTCTAAATTGTCAACGCTTTCGTGGTGCAGTTCGGGGGGCCGATATTTCGGCTCTTGGAATTATCCCGGCGATCGCCTTTCTAATTAACGAGACCTGCGAAACAAGCACTGCAGGAGAAGAACTTTGAACTCTGCATGGCATTCAGTGTGGGTTTCTCGACGATCGATGAATTTTTACAGCACTGATGCTTCATCACAAATTATTTCCTTCTTCGCTTACATAACCACATTATATACTAGCTGCACCACGAATATCCTGTTGAATCGGCCATCAAAATTCTCATTGCTCACTCACCATCACGCACCACTACTTTTTCTGCATCTTTCTTTTCTTCGAACAGCCACGTACTCGTACGGCCTTCGCCGGGACATAGTCACCATCGCCTCGTCATCTACCTTTGAACACTGCAGTGTTGAGCACCTTCAACGCTGAAATTACGTTCACTGCGTATTGTTAACCTGAATCCCCACTCCTATGTAATGCCTAAGAAAGGGGAGACTTCAAAGTAAAAATACGACCTCAGCTGACCTTGCCAGACGAAATGCACAAACAATTAACGCTTTATGTCTGCTGTGTGTACCTATATTGTTCTGGTCTTTGGCGTTCGTTTCCTAAGATATGTTAAACCAACCAGCCGACAATTTCACCCTTTCATGTCAACATACTGAGCAGACACATAGTTGCCAATCGTAACGTGCTTGAGAGTTCGGTCAGGTTGCTGCGAGATGAGGCCTTACGGTTTGCGCAGCAGCTTGTAGGCTGTCATAACCGCCCCTTCATTTGCCGCGTGTGTAAGGAAGATAGATGTCCTACGGTAGTTCCTTACCAAGGCCATACGAATTAACGCGAACTTTGCTGCGTCCCACGCTGCTGACTGCGCGGTGTATTTATTTATTATTTATTTATTTATTCATTCAACAAAACTGCACACCTTATAAAAGTTTGTAGCGGGGAAGGCGTTAGCAAAATAATATCTGTTCACACAAGATCATAGTGAATAAATTCACCAAAGTCAAAATTACAAAATGACATACAAATCATACACATTGCCTTTATGAGAAAACACAGTCAAACACTTTTGGTAACAACGAAATCATGGACTAGATTACCGCTAAAAACAACTGCAAAGATGTAAGGTATGCATTTGTAACATAGTATAGGATCAACAAGTACACATTGTTATTGAAGAAGTTATGCGAACAAAATCATGAATAAATAATATAAATTATGAGTTGAAGCTCATGTCACCTCAAATATTATGATCATTGAAAACAAGAAGCGGAAGACTAAGAAAACAGTAATTACGACAGTTCTGCAAACATCGGTCAATTTTAAGAATGTTTCCGTCTGGATTTTCAAGATTTTTCGAGTGCACGTTGTTACCTAAAGACGCCTAATGACGAGAGGACAGCGCCGATACCAAGTTTGGCTGGTGGGTGGACGTTTTATTTTTTTTTTCGAATGTATTTCGTCTGAATCACGCTGCTGAGAGCTAGCCTCACTCCGAGACTTCACCCTGAGCACAGCATCAGAGCGCTGTTCCCACCTACTTTTCTAACCGAACATGGAAGCCTTCGTGGAAGGGGAGGAATTACTTCCGGAAATGTTTTCGGAAGATCTGGGCTGGCAGACGGCATTCGACAGGTGTTCGTCGAGAAGAGCAGCAAGAACCGTCGAACCAAAGAAAGAAGATGTTAGACCTAGCGCCAGTGCGTCTGCCTGGCATCGGCAGGATGGAGCATAGAATAAGGAACGAGTGAAGAAAGCTAGACGCATTCCCGCGCTCCCTAAAAACGGCGCTAAGATCATAATAAGGCCAACGGGAGGTTTAGACGTGTCCAAGGCTAGTGCTATGACCAAGGGCAGAGCATTCATGGAAGCTGAAGGAGTCAGTGAAGCCCATACTGGAGCAGATGTCATCTGCCCAAACTTGCAGCAGAACATACTCGTGGTTAGCACGCCAGACAGAGAAAATGCAGCAAAATACACTAGACTCAAGTCGATCATGGTGTTTGGAAAATAACACGAGGTCAGCATCTATAAGCGGCGCTGCTCTATACTTCCAAGGGGGTGTTTGGAGGCATCACCCTGAGCCACAGCCCTGAGGAGTTGGAGTAGAACATCGTCCATGCCAGCAACTTGCTGACTCTGGCGGCGAAAATAATCAAGAACACGGGCTAAGTTATATGGCATCCGACGGCTGGAAAGTTCCGAACTTGGTGCGCAACGAACCAGTGTTATTGAGGTGTTTATTGTGTCTAAAACAAGTGTATCACTGCCATGCAAGCGGCAGATTGAGGCATCATCCCACGCCGAGTGAAACCATTTGTACGGGATGCACCGTTAGGAAACCGGGACAAGCAGCGTCAATGTATTCCGCAATGCAAGCTGTGCGATGGTGCGAACACGACAGCAGCCAAAATGTGCAAACAGTGGTACCAGATCCCATACATGGTACTGAGGAAATGGGAAAGGGCAGCACGAGCCTAGAAAAATCGCAACTCGACCCTGCCTTGTGCCAACGGTGACAGAAAGCAGACTCATCAGCTTCCTATGCAAGGGCACAAAGGACATTCCAGGTCCGGAGGGCACTCAAGTTCCTCGTCCTCGGTTAGGTCGTGATCTAGGGGACGTTTCAGCAACCAATGTCACCAAGGCGGAGAAGGACTGAGTGAAGTTCCAATCAACGAGATTTCTGTCCACGGAATGAAGACAAGGGGGCTAGCCGACTTGAGCTGTTCGTGTCTGTGGAGCCATCACCGGAAAACAGGTAATGCGGGGTTTGCCGCCCGAGCATAAAAACAGCAGGTTTGCGCAGTCAAAACGCGAAAATCAGATGATGATGACGAATACGATTGCAAATGTCCGGGCGAAAATGGCCGAGATTAGAAGAGGCAAGGGGGAGCTCTCTAGCTTGGGAGACAGGAAAGTAACTGAGCCGGAATCGATGGAGTTACCCGTAGTGTCCACTTGTGACGTTGAGAGGCCCGCCAAAAAGAGGGTCATTGCCGCAGAGTAGGAGAAAATGCTGGCAGAGCATAGTCAGAGATTCGCGAGATGCTCTCTTTTCCGAGTGAAAGCCTGAAGCAGCTGAATGAAATGTTTTCGCACCTCCAGTGCAGCGTGCTAATCGTTGAAAAGTGGTACCATCAGCGCTTTTGCAAAATACAATCGTTCCTTGGAAAAGTGGCAATGGTCCCGCGGCCGCTTCAGGCAACGGCTTCCGGCGGGGAGAACATGAGGGCTTTCGAGATAGTCAGTGCAACAATTCAGCATCAGCCACAGGATGGTGAAGAAAACTAAATTTTTAAAAATATGGAAATGGAACTGCGGAGAATTTCTCCACAAGAGGACCCCTTTGCAGCAATTTACTCGCTCGCATGAGGAGAAACCACACGTGGTACTCCTGCAAGCAACACCAACTCAAAGCGTTGGGCTACCCGGCTATCGATCTGTCGCAAAGCACAATGACGAAAGAGGCATCGGTGTCTTGATAAGCAAGCAGCTGACACATTTGACTCACGACCTGCAAGTGACTTTAAGTAAAGTCGAATACATAATGATAGCAATCATTCCTAGACCCGTGAATGGGGGAGAATTTTTATTTTGTATGTCTACAGCAGCTCAAAAGACTTGAGGCAGTGCTTAGGGACCATCGTTTTCAGGACATCACAGCTCGCTAGGGAGTTTCCGCTGGTCATTGCTCGCAACTTTAATGCTCCGTATCGTACCTGTTGCTTGCCGAAATGGCAAACGAGAGCGTGCCCCACATACCAGAATCACGTCGTTTTTCTAACTGTCTGCCTTCATTCTTCAGCATGATGTAGCCTTGTGACAATATGATACACACAAGGGGGACTACTTCCGGAGAGAGAGCTCAACCGGGACCTGATGCTTTTCGTCGACGCACCATTGCCCACTAAATTGTGGTACGTCGGATAGCAGGAACACTACTCCTGACTTGACCTTCATGAGAGGAGTGGCAGAAGCTGAGTGAGTCAACATCAACATAGACTTCGGTAGAGACCACTACATCTTGACTACAACCCAGCAGGTTGAGCAGAGAAATATTTGCAACTTTATGGTCACCGATTTGAACAAATCTTGCGGGATTAGTGAGAGATATGTGGAAGACGAGGCAAATCCCAATCTCGAACGCTGGACCGACCAGCTTGCACGAGATGTCAAGGCTACCACCAAGCAAGTTAGCCAGGGACTCTCAGTCACGAAGATGCATATCAGACTATCACATCTGTTCGAGGCCAACCTCTCGCTCGTGAGCTGCCGAACTTGGTCGCATGGGCGACGGGGAACGACGTCGTGGAGACGGCAATCTTCGAGGAGGTGGAACTAGGCAAGACCGCGGTGGCATAGACGGCGGTTCGTCGTGATAGGAACGGCTGAGTTGGCCATCTACAGACGTTGTGATGAGGGGTGGCTGTACGCGAGGCCAATAACGTTCTACTTGACCGGCTGTAGCAGGTCCCGTTAATTAAGGAGGCGATCGCAGGGCAAATTCCAAGGGCCAATGTATCGGCCCCACGAACTTCACCACGAAAGCGTGGACAATTTATAAGTGGTCCAATTTGGCGCGCCAGCGGACGCCGGCTGTGGTATAAAGAACGAGTGAGAGTCGAGAGTTGATAACCGAAACAAAATTATATCTCAAGTATGGCAGATCAAACGACACACAAACAAGCACACTCGGCAATAGTTCAGCACGATATGTCACTATCTAACAACGTACTTATTGAATTATAGGTGGGGTTTAACACCCAAAAACCACCATATAATAATGAAAGACGCCTAAGTAGAGGACTCCGGAAATTTTGATCACCTGGGGTTCTTTAACATGCACCCTAATCTGAGTACACGGGCCTACAACATTTCCGCCTCCATCGGAAATGCAGCCACCGCAGCCGGGATTCGATCCCACGATCTACGGGTCAGCAGCCGAGTACCTTAGCCACTAGACCGCTGCGGCGGGGCCAAACAACGTACTACACAGTATAATCAGATACGCTCAAAACAATGAACACAGACAACACTACGCGCGACAATGAAGTCACATGCATCGAACAACGAACACACCTAAAGACTAAAGAGTTCGAAAACTTATTCAGTATAAAGTACTTGGAACAAAGTCTGATTGATACTCTTCCAAGAATCACTCACACAAAGTCCTGCGCTGTTGTCGATCCGCTGCCCCCAAAGTTTGTCTTCCAGGAAACCTCGCGTCTTCAGTTAGCCGCTCTCCAAGCACCAAACTTCTCCGCTCGTAATATGTCGGCTTCCCACGCGTCGCAATTGCAGGACGCGTCGCAATTGCAGGACGCGTCTTCTGCTGGTTGCACCAGCCTTCACCCTTCAAGCGGAAACTCTCTTTATCACTTGCTTTGTCCCTGACAAAAGCATTCGCCGACATGGCGGAATGACACTACGCACACTCATGCAAAACTTCCTTCATCTTTCGCCTAAGCACGCTGGCGTAAAGTTTCGTCTCCTGCTTTGGCACTGAGGACAAAACCTTCGCCGACACGGCGCAAACACCTTACGCACACTGGCACAAACTTTCTTCTTCTCCTGCTTTTCCATCTCCGTGTCGCGCTTTAATACCTTTCGCGCTAGATTCCAGAAAATTCTAATCGTTTCGTCGGCTTGATGCACAGCCAAGACTGGGGAAACAGCGAGACGTTTCGAGGACCGTCTGCTACACGTGACGCAACTCTGCTTCACCACACCCATTTCCTTCGAGATCCTTCCAGGGCTTGCTTGGCGGCAAACATGAGGAGTTTGGTTGGCGAAACTACGCTTCTGAGGCGGAGGGACGGCGCGCCCTGGGGGTCTTTGGATGCTTGTTTGCTTCTTTAGCGTTGACCTTGTGGCGCCCCTTCGGCGTCCGGCATCGTCACGGCCGCCACAATCCGGCGGCACGCACCTTTCTCTGAGCGCTCGTTTCTGACACTGCCCCCCACTTCAAGAATATTATCACATAATATTCAAAACCACACACATGGGTGCGAACAGTCTCCACACAATAACGGTCCGTAACACAGTTCATCTCTCATGGCGTGTCACATTCACAGCAGAACATTTGATACAATGTACATTGTAATCCAATGTCAAAACACATGAAATATAACCTCAAGGACATGAGTACAACACTCCATCACAAAAATGGAACAACTCGCACGTACAAAGGTTTGTCTTTTTAACAATTGTACAGTCCTATACATCACGTCACTGAAACAAACACTTTCACGCTTGTGACACAGGATAACAACAATAATAACACAACATATTGCACTCAGCACTGCCAAGCGCATTCCGACTAGACCTCAGCACCTATACGGTGTACTTTGAACTGCGCTTGCGCCCTTTCTTGCGGTGCTCGCTTGGTCTCTTCTTATTTTCCTCGTTATGTTCCGGTAAGCCATTCCAATCGCCGGTCTCTGAAAGGGCATCTAGGCCATCACAGACACTTTCGACACCAATAACGGGTCATAACGTTGAACCGATCTTGTCGGGTTATTGAACAGCTTGTCCACGTCACGACATTGGGCCTGGCTGGCCGACTCCGTCACCTTTTCTTTGTTTGTCGGTTGAGGCCGTTCCGCCGCAAGTCCAGCTGCATGACACACTCTCTCGTTCAACGTTATCATCTCCCAATTCACTGTCTTTTGCACCCAGGCTTTACCTTGGGCTCGGGCGAAATTATTCACGGGATTTTCCTCCGGAGTATCTCGTGGTCCCTGTGTCGACGAGGGCTCCATCTTCGGGTCTTCCTCCAAGTGTTCTGGATCGTTCGGCCCTTGTGTCGCGTCAATGTTTCCAATGTTGAGGTCGTACAGGGGGTGGTCATACATAGGGCAGTAAACTTTGGGTTTAAGTAAGGTGTTTCAATGTCAATTTCTGCTTAGGGAAGCATCCGAACCGTACTGTCGATTAGGCAAACCGGTTTAGTTTTGCCTGTTCGTTTGCTTTCCCGCAACAAGTGTCTCTGCACGATAAGAGTGGAGTTACTGGTGTCTCTCAGCACTGTCACCTTCTTGCCCGCAACTTTTTCAGGCAGCGTTGGCATTCCCTTCGTAACACCGGTTGGCCGGCTTGTCATCACAGCACACGCCATAGGTAGTTGCTTTCTATTTTTAACTCCACGAATTCGTCGGTGACGTCATCATTGTCGGTTTTCGGTGCCGCCTGCACACAGGCTACTTGGTGGGTTTTACTCACTCCGCTAGCACATGCGTCTGCTCATTCTGACCACATGTGAAACATTTTACAACAATAGGCTCGTAAAGTTAGTTTGACAGCTGGTAGTGTGATGACCCACTGGTTACATTGAAAACGTAGCGGAACACTCTCCGATGCACGCTTATTTTATTCGGGCGCCAATTTCTTAAACTCTTCGGGACACTCGTTCTTGACCTTCGCCAAATTTGTGCCACCTTGTGCTTCCAAGAATTAATAAGCCAATTCAAGCATGTCTTCAAATGACTTAGCTCTGCTCTCTTTTAAGTACAGCGAAAGGCTTCGGTAGACTCTGGTAACAAATTACTCTCTAATGAGGAGCTCTCTAAGCTCCTCGTACTCCTGTTCTGTCCCTGAAAGTTCGATCCATCTGTCACAATAATGGCTAAATCGGGCAACGTACTGTGTAGCCATCTCAACATCAGCTGGTTTTCCTCTCCGAAATCTGTCCCGGAAAACTTCCACAGTAAATCTAAATCACTTCAGTAAAGCAGCTTTCACCTTTGTATAGTTGGCTGCATCGGTCAGCGTCAGTCTCCCGTACACGCTGAGTGCTTCGCCACTCAAGCAATACTCACAGTAGTTGCCCATTGATGTTCCGGCCAATTCTGACTCCTTGCAACTGTCTCGAATTCGTGAAGGTACGCGTCGAGGTCGTCCTTCCTTTCGTCAAACACTACGAGCAGCTTCCTCGGGTTCAAGCGGAAACCATGATCTTCCCTTTCGCAGCTTTCAACTGAAGCTTGGACGGGAGTTTCACTTTGCTGTTACAAACGAAGCAGCTCGAGTTCCATCTTGTGCTGCCGCTGCCGTTCCCTTTTATCCATCTCCGCTTCTCTTTCTTCTTTCGGCCTTTCAGCTACCACCCTTTCTCTTTCGACCTCAGATGCGTTTTTTTACTTGACCCTCTAAGCTGCCAACTTCTCTCTTTCAAGCTCAGCTGCTTTCTCCGCTTTGGCTCTTTCAACCACCAACCTTTCTTTTTCCAGCTCAGCTGCCATTTCTTCGTTGGCCTTCTCTTTTTCTTCGTTTTCCTTCTGGCTAACCCACTTCCGTTGTTTGGCGCCAGAAAGACCCATCTACGCAGCAAGAGCTACTAACTTCTCGAGATCCATGGTGTAACGCTAATAAAACCTTGCCACGTGCATAAAATATCTGCCTAAAGCATTTTACCGAAACACTCTCTGCACACTCGCTTACGAAAAGACTGAGCAGACGACAAAAATTGTCCCGATAGCCCTATCAACGACCCGAGGCTCTTTATCGCTACTTTGAACACACTCTGCACCCAAAAGGTCCTGTCGTGGATGCAAGATTAGTTGTCACGGGTCTCGTTAATTAGGAAGGTGATCACCGGGCTAATTCCAAGGACCGAAGTATGGGCCCCTCGAACTGCACCCCGAAAGTGCGGAAAATTTTGAAGTGCTCCTATTTGGCGCACCAGCGGACGCCGGCTGTGGTCTAAAGAATGAGTCAGAACCGAAAGTTGATAACCGCAACAAAATATATTCTCAAGTCTTGCAGATCAAACCATACACAAGCATGCACACTTGGCAATAGTTCAGTACGGTATGTCACCAATGAAACAACCTACTACTCAGTAAAATCAGCTACACTCAAAACAACGGACACAAACAGCAATATGCGCTACAATGCAATCACATGCATTGAACAATCAAGACACTTAAGGAATAAAGAGTTCGAAAACTTATTCAGTTCAAAGTCCTTGGAACAAAATCTAAATGATACTGATAGTCTGAAAAAGCCAAGAATCACTCACTCAAAGTCCAGCGCTGCTGTTGATTCACAGCACCTGAAGTTAATCTTGCAGAAAACCTCGCGTCTTCAATTAGCCGCTCGCTAAGCGCCAAATTTCTTCGCCAGTAACACGTCGGCTTCCCACGCGTGGCGATTTCTGGACGCATCTTTGCTCTCTGGCGGTAGTCTCACTTCTGCTAGTAGCACTGGCCTTCACCCTTCAGGCGGAAACCCTCTTCATCACCTTCTTTGTCACTGATGACAAAAGCCTTCGCCGAAACGGCGGAATGACCCTACGCACACTTTTGCAAAACATCCTTCATCTCCTGCCTATGCAAGCTGGCGTAAAATGTCTTCATGTCCTGCTTTGTCACTCAGGATAAAAGCTTCCCCGGCACGCCGAAAACATGCTACGCACACTGGCACAAACTTTCTTCTCCTGCCTAAGCACACTGGCGTAAACTGTCTTCGTCTTCTGCTCTGTCACTGAGGACAAAACCTTCACTGACACGGCGGAAACACCCTACGCACACTGGCACAAACTTTCTTTTTGCCCTGTTTTTCCTTCTCCACTGCTCAATTAATTACCTTTCGCGCTAGATTGCAGAAAATTTTAATAGTTTCATCGGCGCGATGCACAGGCAAGGCCGGGGAAAAAGCGAGACGTTTTGAGGACGTCTGCGACACGACGCGTGACGCAACTCTGCATCACCATGCCCCTTTCCTTCGACATCCTTCCAGGGCTTGCTCGGTGGCCGATGTGAGGAGGTTGGTCCGCGAAACTATGCTTCTGAGGGGGAAAGACGGCGTGCCTAGGGAGTCTCTGGATGCTTGTTTTCTTCTTCAGCGTTGTCCTTGAGGTGCCCCTCCGGCGCCTGGCACCGGCGCCGCCGCCAGAACTCGGCGGCGCGCTCCCTTTCTAAGCGCTCGTTTCTGACACTCGCGACACCCCAGGCAAAACAGGTGGGCCGGTTGTCGGGTGTGCGCCATTGTTTCGCCGGGGTAGTTCTTGTCCATGTTGCAGGACGGAACAGTGGCAGGAAAGCCTGCAGGGTGGGCTGGAGTTGAGTCTGAGGGGTCGCTTCAACCTACGAAGCAGGAACCCCCCTGCACAGGACGAAGGTCGGGCGGCAGCTTTGGCTTAAGTCAGTGGGGCGGGTGCTGGAACAGCTGAATGCGGCCTGGCGACCACTAGAGTGTAACTTATGGGTGCAGAAGCAGGATGTTGTTGTGAGTGGTACGCAGGCATAACCTTCGCTATTTCCTGCTTAGTCGCTCGGCTGATGGAAGAAGGATAGTGGCTGATTGTTGAACAGCCGGTGGGTGGGCAAAAGGCAGGAGAGAGAATTAGTGCGTGATTTCCTCACCTATGAAAGACTTGCAGTCTGCCAGCAGCGCCACCTGGCCACAGCTCGCCTCCAAGCCAGCAAGCCCTGCTTCTCGTGGTGGGAAGCGACGGGTCATAGAACGCTGATGGTGTAGCTCCTTGCAGCTCTGGCTCAACGTGATGACCTCAGCCACTGTGCCTGGGTTTTTGACGAGCAGCATCGTGAAGGCATCATCGTCAAAACCTCTCATGACCTTCCGGATCTTGTCGGATTCGGAGATGCTACCGTTTGGTTTCTTGCACAAGTCCAGAACATCTTTGATGTAGCTGGTGAATGACCCACCAGCCTGCTGAGCGAGTTCGCGTAAGCGCTGCTCGGCTTGCAGCTTACGAACGGCAGAGCGGCCAAAAACGATGATGATAGCGGCCTTAAAATTGGATCAGGTAGCAAAATCAGGCGCGTGGTTGTTGTAACATTTGTTCGGGATGCTCACGCGCTCGTAAATGGTGAGCCATTCGTCCATGTCAGTGCCATCGGCGCCAGTGAAGATGGGTGGCGCAGGAAGATTCGTTGGCTGAGAGGCATCGTGGAGAATGGTAGATGGCAGGGTACGGGATCGAGGTTCCAAGCGCATCGAAGGGGAACGCAGCACTTTCTACCTATATGTTAGGGCGTTTATTAGCCGGCACACACCGAGCATACACAATGGCGACAGTCAAGGCAAAGCATGGACGCACAGTGCGAGCGGCATCCTATTTTGGTAGATGCACTAGAAAGCACTCGAGAGTTCGACCCATCTTCAGAGTCTGGAGGCTTCGTTCCCTACTATATATATATATATATATATATATATATATATATATATATATATATATATATATATATATATATATATATATATATATATATGTGTGTGTGGGGGGGGGGGAAGATGCGTATGTTTAAGTGCCCGTTTTTTCATGTTTTGACACAATATTAATTAGATCTAACAGCAGACAATAATGCCAAGAAAAGTATAGGGGAAGGTATTATACCGAATCGGAATGTAAATGTGAAGAAAGAAAACCGGGTAAAAAGATAAACTGCCACGGGCAGGAACGAAGCCTGCGACCTTCCAATGACGCGTTCGATGCTCTACTACTGAGCTACCAATATTAATTAGATCTAACAGCAGACAATAATGCCAAGAAAAGTATAGGGGAAGGTATTAGACCGAATCGGAATGTAAATGTGAAGAAAGAAAACCGGGTAAAAAGATAAACTGCCACGGGCCGGAACGAAGCCTGCGACCTTCCAATGACGCGTTCGATGCTCTACTACTGAGCTACCACGGAGGCTATACCCCCAGCCACTTTATTGCGTATATAAGTGAACTTAAACGAGGGAGTGTCAGTAAGCTCCACCAGTAGCCATGGCGGCGAATGTGCCACACTATCAGCCAGTTATCGTCACGTAGCACGAGGACTTATTACAAGCTGGCAGGTAACCAATAGTCCCTCGAATAAAACCTAAAAGCACCAAGTCTGCCAGTACGAGATGCTCGGTAATTAATAAAGCAAAGAAGATTATATTGAAGGGCTCGTTTTTTCTTCTTTTGACACAATATTAATAAGATATAACAGGCAATATTATAAAGGAAATTATAGGGGAAGTTATTGGACCGGATTATGATGTATATGTGAAGGAAGAAAAGTGGGTAAAAAGATAGCTTGCCGTGGGCGGGAACCGAACTTGCGACCTTTGCTTCCGGCGTTTAAATTCCCACGTTTAAATTCCCACGTTTAAACTCCCACGTTTAAACTCTCACGTTTAAAGTAACATATCAACCAAATAAAGTGGCTGTGGAGATAGCCACTGTGATAGCTCAGTGGGTGGAGCATCGAACGCGTTATTTGAAGGTCGTAGGTTCAACTCCTGCTCATGGCAAGTTATTTCTTCACCAACTTTTTTTCTTCTTTTACACATTACATTGGTTCTAATAACTTCCACTATACATTCCTTGGCAATATTGTCTGTTGGATCTCATTATTATTGTGTCATAACACGGAAAAACGAGCCCTTAGGTATACACTTATTTTCCTTATTCATTAGGGAGGGTCTCGTACTGGCAGACTTGGTGCCATTAGGTTGTATACAAGGGACTATTGGTCAGCTGCCTGGTCGTAATAAGTTCACGTGCTACGTGACGCCACACCGCCCCGCCGCGGTGGTCTAGTGGCTAAGGTACTCGGCTGCTGACCCGCAGGGCGCGGGTTCGAATCCCGGCTGCGGCGGCTGCATTTCCGATGGAGGCGGAAATGTTGTAGGCCCGTGTGCTCAGATTTGGGTACACGTTAAAGAACCCCAGGTGGTCTAAATTTCCGGAGCCCTCCACTACGGCGTCTCTCATAATCATATAGTGGTTTTGGGACGTTAAACCCCACATATCAACCAACGTGACGCCACACCGGCTCATAAGAGGGTGTTCCACACTCGCCGCTATGGCTACAGGTGGCGCTGACTGATATTCCCACGTTTAAATGCACATATTAACCCAATAAAGTGGCTGAGGGGATGACCGCGCTTAGTGGTTAGAGCATGGGACGCGTTATTCGAAGGTCGTAGGTTCGGTTACTGCTCACGGCAAGTTATTTTTTCACCCATTTTTATTTCTTCTTATTTACAGTGCATTGGTTCTAATAACTTTCTCTATACATTCCGTGGCATTAGTGTCTGTAAAATCTCATTAGAATTGTGTCAAAACACAGAAAAACGAACCCTTAGGTATACACTTCTTTCTCTAATATATATATATATGTATATATAAATATATATATATATATATATATATATATATGGTGGGGTATCCCGGCTGCGGCGGCTGCATTTCCGATGGAGGCGGATATGTTGTAGGCCCATGTACTCAGATTTGGGTGCACTTTAAAGAACCCCAGGTGGTCGAAATTTCCGGAGCTCTCCACTACGGCGTCTCTCATAATCATATGGTGGTTTTGGGACGTTAAACCCCACAAATCAATCAATCAATCATATATGGTGGGGTGAAATTTAATGCATCCGGTGGAAAATGCGGTAGAAAAAGAGGTCGACAAACGTGCGAAAAAACACTAGTTTTACTGACGTTTCGGCAGGTGGGCCTGCCTTCATCGGAGTGAGCTGTCCTTCACTCCGACGAAGGCAGGCCCACCTGCCGAAACGTTAGTAAAACTAGTGTTTTTTTCGCACGTTTGTCAACCTCTTTTTATACTGCATTTTCCAACGGATCTATTGAATATCACCCCACCATATATATATATATATATATATATATATATATATATATATATATATATATATATAGTGTAGTAAGCGAGACAGACACAACACCCGTTCGTCGGGCAAGCTGTTGTTCTATTATTCTGCCTCTTCTTCCGCGCTTTCCAGCCCATGACCCAAAGCGGCAGCGCCATTCTTCGTTACATTCGGCCACACTGCGGACCTTACAACGAAAAAAAAAAGTTACAGTTCATTGCACCTGCAGCGGTCTGACTGCTTTTTTCAAGCACAATACATGCGCGGCAAAGTTGTTTCTTTTGCATATATCGAGAGTGAAGTTCGCATCTGAGGTGTTCACACGCCAGGTATTTTCTCCTACACGCTGAGTAATTATGAATGGCCCGTCGAACTTGGGGAGTAGCTTCTTGCCAGGCCCGTTGGTGCCCCTTTGCACCCAGACCTTTTCACCGATGTTGTAAGCAGGAGTGGGTCTACGGCGTCTGTCATAGTGGCGCTTTTGATTTTCTTGTGCGTGGGTGGCTTTCTTGATCGCCTCAGTTCGGATCTTCTGACAGGCCGCTATGTGATCATTGGCACGTGGAATTATAATGGGGGCATCCAGACTGAGGACCGCTTTCAGCTGAGGTAGTTTCCCATAAACAATTTCGTAGGGCGTTTCTCCGGTATACGTCTGCAGTGCCGTGTTATTCGCAAAAGCAGCTGACGGAAGGTGGACGTCCCAGTCGGCCTCTCCTCTTTTCCCTGCCTTTGTATATGGAGCGAGTCGTGCCTGGATGCTTTGGTTGGTTCTCTCAGTAAGGCCGTTTGCTTGCGGATAAAACGCGGATGCGAAGTGGTGCTGCACGCCTGCCGTGCAAAGGTACTTTTTCAGTTTCCCGCTACGAAATGTTGTAGCCCGATCAGATATTATCTTTTTTGGTAAGCCATGTCTGCATTCAAATCAGTGCTTGAGGAAGTCGATTAGGTAAGTGGATGCAAAAAGTGGTACGGCCTCCAATTCCACGTATTTTGAGAGGTAGTCTACTGCTGCAATAGCGTAACGATTTCCCGCAGTGGTGGTGGGTAGAGGTCCCATGTAATCAATGGCAATCGTGTGGAAAATTATTTCGGGTATCTGGATTGGTGTTAGTAATCCAGGTTGACACCCAGGCAGTCGCTTAAACTGCTGGCAAATTTTGCAACTGGCGACATAGGAACGGACGCTACTTTGCATCTTCGGCCACCAAAAACGTTCTTGTAGTTTCCGGAGTGTGGCTCGTTGGCCGGTGTGTCTGCTTTCTGGGGAGTCATGAATGGCTCGTAGTAATTCTGACCTGTGGGATTTCGGGATCACGAGGAGGTAACGTTCTTCGGGTCGGTCCGCTTGCCAGTGACGTCGGTACAATTAGGCATTGCGCATGACAAAAGTACTGTGATTTCCCTTGTCAGTGATAGATGCAATAATGAATGCCAAATCTTTATCCTCCTGATAGGCTCGGGATATGTCCATCTGGTCAAAAAAATGTGCGTTTGCCTGCTATGTTGTGCGCAGTCAAGGGGGTTCCGTGAGAGTGCATCGGCGACGTTATTTAGCCCCCGGCGCGGTGGCGCACGTCAAAATCAAATTCTTGCAGCGTGATTATCCACCGGACAAATTTGTGCTTAAGTTGCTGTTTGGAGAACATCTATGCTATAGCAGTATTATCAGTCACAACAGTTAATTTACGCCCGAAAAGATAATGTCGAAACTTATCATCGACGCTCCATACCACTGCAAGACATTCAAGCTTGTTGGAGTGATAGTGGCGCTCGGTGTCTGAAAGTTTTCGGCTGGCATAGGCGATCACGTGTTCCACGCCATCTGGATCACGCTGCACTAACACAGCTCCTAAGCAGACTTGGCTGGCATCAGTGTGCACTTCGGTGGACCAGTCTTCATTGAAGTGACTTAGTATGGGGCAACAATGTGAGCTTTTGTTTTATAGCTCGAAAAGCATTTTCTTGTGAGACGCCCCATTCAAACCGCGCGTCTTTTTTAAGAAGACCACTCAAGGGAGCTGCGATCGAAGCGAAGTGGGGGAATGAACCTTCGCAAGTACGACGCCATACCCAGAAATCACTGAACCTGCTTCAAGCAGGTTGATGTGGGATACTGCGACACGGCAGCTATTCACGCCGGGGAGTGGCTGAATGCCGACAGAAGATATATTATGTCCCAGGTACGAAATCTTGGACACCCCAAACTGGCATTTCTCTTTGTTCAAACGAAACGCTGCTGCATAGAGTCTGTGTAGTACTTCGTCCAAATTGCGAAGGTGTTCATCCTCCGTCCTGCCAACGACCAGGATGTCGTCTAAATACACCACACAGGCTTGGTTTTTCAATGGTTTGAGCACTGAATTCATCGCACGATGAAAAGTGCTAGGAGCCATTCTTAGTCCAAACGGCATGCGGTTGAATTCATACAAACCGAAAGGTGTGCGAAAGGCCGTTTTACATCTATCTTCCTCCGCGACGTTAATCTGCCAGTACCCTACACGTAAATCAAGCGACAAAATAAACTTGCAGTGACATACTCCATCAACAGCGTCATCAATGCGAGGTAAAGGGTAGGACTATTGTACACTTATTGAGCTGCCTGCAGTCCACGCAGAAGCGTAGTGATCCGTTTTCTTTTGCGAACGAGGACGACTGGCGCTACCCAAGGACTCGATGACGGCCTGATAATGCCCGCGGCAAGCTTTTCATCTACTTGTTCTGCGATCACTGCCCTTCTCGTCCAACGTATCGTCGCAGTGGTACGCATATTGGCGGATGATCTCCCGTTGGTATGCGATGGAGCAGCAAATTAGTGCCTGGCAGTTCTGCCGTACTGCTAGCGAATACTGGCTGATGTCGAGCCAATACAGAAGATAAAATAGGTGGAGTGGACGGCTCAGCTGTCGGTGGTGGCAGGGTTGTGGCGGTAGTCCCCAGCTTCGAAGACTGGATCTCGACGTGGCCGCGATGTATGGTGAGCTCAATGTCATCAGATACCAAGAAGTCAGCACCAATGATCATTATGAGGCGGGCAGCTCATAATGATCATTGTTATTATGAGGCGGGCAGCTGATTAATTGTCAGCTGCCCGCTCATATATATATGCCCCGCTCATATCAGCTGCCCGCTCATAATAACTTCACGTGCTACGTGACGCCAAACATGTGCATAAGAGTGTTTCACACTCGTCGTTTGGCTATAGATGGCGCTGACTGTCACTCCTACTTCTAAATTCACATATACACCTGAAAAAGTGGATGGAGAAAAGGCCGCTGTGGTAGCTCAGTGGTTAGAGCATCGAACGCGTTATTCGAAGATCGTAGGGTTAGATTCCTGCCCACGGCTGGTTACTTTTTCATTCCACTTTTCTTTCTTCTATCTTCTTATTTACATTCATTGGTTCTAATAACTTCCCCTGTACATTCCTTGCATTACTGTCTTTTAGAACCTCATTAATATATATATGATATATATATATTATATATATATATATATAGGACCCCTAAGACTAGATATTATATATATATATATAATATATATATATATATCTATATATATAGGACCCCGGAAGACTCTCCTGCCTCCGAAAAGTGAGCTAGGAAGAAATGGTGACAAAGATTGATAGCTGGAGACCATGCTTGTTTTTCTGACTAACTCGTACGTTACACTGTCCTTTCTGGTTTTTTGTTTTTTTCTCCATTTTTCCTTTTTTTCTTTTTTTCACATGCACATACAAAGTGTTATGTTCACCTACCACTTGATGACCATTGAAGAGAAACGGACGAAGATGAAAGGTAAGATCCGACCGGACCCATAAGGGGAAACCCTTTCCTTACGCACGCCGTCACGGACCTCTCCCGCCACCGTGGCGACAATCTTGGGTGGCCCGACACACGTCGAGAACTGACCAGCACGGCATAAGAACCGCATGTGGACGTACACGGACATTTGGTTTTGTTCTCAGTGCTGACAGTGGTCTTCCTCTTTTATACTTTCTTTCTTTCTTTCTTTTTCTTTTTTTCTTTTTTTCGTCTTTTTTTCTTTCGTTTTTTCTTTGTTTAAATCTTTTTCTCTCTTTTTTTTAGTTCTCCCTCACTCTTGCAAACATGTTTCAAGGCGAGAGAGCGCGGCAGCACCGAAGTTTGGAAGTTCATGTTAGTATACTCAACCACTGATGAAGGGAGGACCCCTCCCGAAACTGTTGGGAAATAAATATACTTATTCTTGTTGACAACGCTCCTGTTGTGCCATAATCCCATACCTTCACAAAGACTAACTGGCCCATTGAATTAATACTGCCAATGTATATATATATATATATATATTATGAGAAAGAAGTGTATACGTAAGGGCTCGTTTTTCGTGTTTACACAAGATTAATGAGATATAACAGACAATATGTCGAGAGAGAGAGAGTAAGAAAGGAAAGGCCGGGAGGTTAACCAGATATTGGCATCTGGTTTGCTACCCAGCGCTGGGGGTGGGGAAGTGGGGGCAAGAAAGAGGGGTAGAAAGAAAAAAAGACGCACGCGCACTCATAAAAAACGAATACACAAACAGGAAGGGCGTCCTAGCTACAACCGTTCAGTAAGGCTGGTCGATCGCAAAAAGTGCAGTAGCGCTTTCAGGGCCCTCTTCCAAGAAGTGGCATCCTGACGATACTGCAGAATTCCCTGCTCTGACAGAGGTTAATCATCTAATTTGTTGAGTTCCTTGCGAAGGCATAGTCGTTGTTTACTATACGCTAGGCAGTCACAAAGACTATGTTTGATTGTTTCCGCTTTGCCACAGTGGCCCAAGGCTGCGGTTTCGGCCATCCCAATGCGGAAAGCGCAGGCGTTGGTAACGCAACGCCCAACCACAGCCTA